>CM057344.1:65944846-68523596 GCA_030015575.1 Agapanthus africanus | reverse complement strand
CATATTTCTCTTCCCTGATGAAACCGACATCGATGAGCTTCTTGGTTTCCTCGATGACCTTTTCTTCTAGTTCCCTTCTCATTCTTCGAGGAGCTTGCTTGACTGGCTTAGCATCAGGAGATATAACCAGCTTATGCACGGCCACTTTAGGGGAAAGGCCAGGCATTTCTTTGTATGTCCACGCGAAGCAGTCGACGAACTCATGCAGCAGGGCAATTATCTGCGCTTTCAGTTCCTCTGACAAGAGCGAGCTGATGTAGGTCGGCCTTGGATTATCGGGCATTCCTAAGTCAATCTCGGTTAGCTCGTCAAAGGTTGCTTGCCCGCCATCTTCGAGCTCTTGAGGAGCTTCTTCTGGCTCGGCTATCTCGTCATCATCATTTGATCTTTTGCTGGCCTCACCAACATGGATCATGTAGCACGCTTTGGAGTCAGGTTGAATGTAGCCTATGCCCCGTCTATCTGGAATTCGTCCATCGATGAGTGCTCGGACCTGAGGCGGATACCATAGCCCTTCGTAAAACTTTGCTTCAGACTCCGTTTGATATAACCAGCATCCGCACTTCTTAAAGTATTCCCGCATCTCGGGCGCATAGTATCTGGGATTGAGGACGGCTCTTATGCCTCTCTCATAGGGAAGGCACGCGACAGAAAGATCGTCTTGGTGCACAACGGGATTTGACCTGTAAAACAGGATGCCCTTCTGTCCATTTTTCCTCCCGGGCACGTAGAAAGTTTTCAGCTGGTCCACGGTAGAGACTGACAATACGTCGAGCTCTTTGCACATCCATCCCGGCACCCTTGTGATGGCCAGGGACCCTTCTGCGACTTCGAAGGTCTCTCGTAGTTTCGCCTGCTGCATGGGGGCCAATCTACACAGCTGTTGCACGGCAGGTCCTCTTCTTCTGACTCTTCAGTGTCACTGCCAAGATGAGGGCGGACTTTGCTGCTAGATGGGCCTTCAGTAAAAGATTCGTCCGTATTGCTGCCGAAATGAGGGCGAGTTTTACGGAAGGACGGGCTTCCAGCATCGGACTCATCAGTGTAGCTGCCGAAATGCGGGCGCACTTGGGCGTTTTTGCTTTTGAAAGTGACAGCCGGCGTAGATTTGCTTTTGAGTCTTGGGGCCGGTCTATCCTCAGTCAGTTGTGGCTTAGCATTTTGGTGGTTCATAAAGTACCGAGAATCTTCATAGCGGACTTCATGCACACCGAACGACTGGATGTCTCCGTTGATGCATTTTTCTTCGCCATTTTTAGTATACTTCATGCATTGATAGAGAGTTGACGGGACGATGCCGTAATCGTGGAGCGACGGCCGTCCCAAGAGAATCTTATAAGATGTGTCGACGTCGATCACGTATATCTTAGCTTCAGTTTGCAGATCCCCAAATTTGATTGGCAAAGCTATAGATCCCAGAACTTGCTGGCAATTTTGGTTAAAGCCTTGAATGACAATCATTTTCCTTGACAGGTGTCGGACGTCCATTGACAAACTCTTCAAAGTTCGCAAGTTCATGATGTTCACTGAAGACCCAGGATCAATCAATATGCGATTAATTCGATCTCCGTCGCTGTACCCGGTCACGTAAAGCGGCCGATTATGCTCAGCCGTTCCCAGTAGCAAGTCTTCATCCTTAAATGTGACTGCGGCGGCATGCAAAGCGTGCTGGGCTTCTTTCATATTAATTTCCGCAAAGTGAGCCTGATACCGCTCGGGGTTTTGTAAATAGTGAATGAGAACATCTTTAAGCTCCTTAGATAGGACCAAGGCGTCGTAGATGCTCAGGAGAGATGGAAGCTTCCGGAGATGTGCCAAGACATTATAGTCTACCGAGGAAGGACTTATGTTTTCATCAGCCGGTTCTCTGCCATCTTCTTCATTAGCGACTTGTTTTTCCTTCCCTTTTGGGGCGTTGCCCTGATTTGGCGGTAGAGCCCTGCCGCTTCTGAGCTGGATTTGATTGGCTTTTCTGGTGAGCTCCTTGTCCTCTTCGGGAAAACAGAGCTCATCCTCGGAGTCGCTGCCAAGATGAATGGCGTAGCAGGTCACTACTGGGATCTCTTCATTGGAGTCTTCTTCTAACTCCTCCAGAATTTCAGCCGCTTGTACAGGGAAGAACTCCTTCAATTGAATCAATGTTCTTTCCTTTTGTTCATATTCTTCGAGGGAATCGATATATTTTTGAATGATCGATCTCCCTGCAGACTCTTTTTCGCGCCGAGCTGCACTTTTCTTCTTCTTGAGCTTCTTGGATTTTCAGCCTGATGGAGCCGCATTGGCAGCTGGACTGGTAGGCTTCTTCTGCCCTTCCCATTCCGTCCTGGATTCTTTCCGAAGTAGCTTTATCATCTTCTTCGTCTTATTAGATATGTGCATACTCCACAGAGGCCGCGATGAGTCCGTTTCATTTCTCAGGGCAGCGGGTTCGGCTGTCTGCTCCCAGAAGGCTTCAGTTTCTGTCTGTATAAAGTTGGTGGTTGCAACTTGATTGTTCACCAACACACTTTTGGACAGCTCGATCTCTCCAGTCTTGTACTGCTTCTCGACCCAGTCTTTGAAGATATAGCAATCCTCGATCGCATGGCTCACTACTCGGTGGTATGGGCAATACAGAGGATTGTCGGTCATTTTTGCTTCTTGGGGTCTTTTTGACTCCGGCAATTGTAGGCCGTTATTCAAGACATCTTTAAATATCTTGCGGACCTTGTCCCTTCTGAAAGAGTAAACCTTGTTCTTTTTCTCCTCTAGAGAAGGCCCATCTCTTCCCAGCAATGGCTTTCGAGACCGGTTGGTTTTGGATTCGCCCGCCCTTCGCTTTTCTTCACCGTCGGACGCATTGAAGACATTGGTACTGCTGGAACTCCTGCTTCTACGGTTGTCGTCCCGCTTGCTTTTCCAAGTTTTGTCTCTCTGAGAATCCGGCAGGGACTCTTGCTTCGAGCGTTCCAGCATTTGGACTTTCTTGGTTAGCTTCTGAAATGTCTTGAGGCCTGCCGTACACAAGAATGGGACCATCCAATTGCTGAGGTTCCCAATGAGAAGGCTGACGGATTGGTCCTGCTCCAGCGGCGGTTCACACTTGATTGTGAGATTACGCCATCGAGCGATAAAAATCGGTGTTGCTTTCATTCTTCCCCGGCTTGGTCCTCACAAGGTCGGCAATTGAGATTTTATCACTGACACTCATGAACCTTTGCCGAAACAGGGACTCCATTTGGGCAAAGGTAATGACAGACCCGTCCGGTATACTCACATACCAGTCGAAGGCGACGCCGGTCAGGCTGTTGACAAACTGATGAAGAAGGAGCGCGTCATTGCCCCCTGTATTTCCGCACGATGCTTTGAAGTGGGCGACGTGCTGATTTGCATTCCCCGTTCCATCAAATCTTCCGAACTTAGGAATGATGTAGCCGCTTGGAAACTCAATCAGATCGTACTGCGCGGGATATGGCCGCCCACTACTGCCGATTTCTTTCTGAGCTTCGGCTTCGGCCACCAATGTTTTAACCTTGCTGGTGACCAAATCCATTATCCGATCCTGTGTTAGCGGGATAGTGCTTTCTGAGGCCAAGGCGTCCCCAGAAGCGGAATGTGGCCGGCTTTCATGCTGCTCGACCAGTCTTGGTCCTAAAGGAACAGGCATTGGCTGCCTCGGATTGTCATCACCCGGCTGATTAGTAGTGGCTTGTACCTGATTAAGAGGCGCTCGAGCAATTTGAGCCGTAAGCTGCATCACCACGTTCGTTAAGTCGTCAATCTTCGAATAGAGCTCGGCCATCTCTTTATCTTTGCTCCTGAGCTGTTTTCGAAGCTCTTGAAGCAGCTCTTGCTCCGCAGTCCTGGGGCGGAAAGTTGGCTCTTCCTCGCTGTCCGAGCTTGACTCTGCATGGACCAAGGGGTCTTTTTGCCTATCATCCTCATCGAGAGGGTTCTCTTCATCCAGCGGGGGCGGCTGTTCTTGGGCGGCGGCAACCACATTCAGGCTAGATTGGGCTTGGGATGTGGTGGCCCCATCCTTGCTTTTGCTGCGAAGGTTGTCGCTGGGGCACCCGCCTGCCATATAGACCGTATAGATGATATATCCGGCCGTCTTTCTATCATTGGCGGCTGATTTCACGGATCGCTGTCTTGACCCCCTTGCTTCGGTAGCTGGTAGTCGATTGAAGGCGGCTCTCCTAACCAGGTTCTTGAATGGTGCTGGCGCTTCTTTTCTGGATCTGTCCCACTGCTTTCGTGCGGCACAGAGCGCCTGATAGACCCTTGAAGAGACAGTGTCATACTTTTTCTGTTGGGGCCGGGACACGTCTCTTTGTAGCACTGTTCGGACCGCTGTCTTCTTGATTCTAGCGGTCATGGCATTTTTCTGAACCCGCATCAGAGGCTCGAAGGAATTGCTGATTCTTACGTCCGACTCAGCCGTCGTCGCAGGGCAACCCTGCACTTGGAACTTCACACGATTCCATTTGGCCGAAGCCCTGGCCCTCTTGTTGGCTCGATACCTGAGCCGCTTCTGCCTTAACTTTTCTGTTCTAAGCGCCTGGCAGACTTCGGCTCTTTGGGAAGACGCCGCAGACCGGGCGATGGAGGGCCTTGGAGATACGCTCGATTGCGCATTTGTTGGAGTCATCGCCTGAGCTCGTCCGCAACATTTGATGTTGCCCTTTGTACCGAAAGTCTTGCCCCCAGTTGGAGCGCCAGAGAGTCGTTCAGACACCGTCTTAAGTTTCGGTTGTGGTGCCTTAGCGATCACAACATTCGGCCTCTTGCCCCTTGAGACCGGCTTGGCCACCTATTTTTCCGGGATTTCTGCCAGATGAGCGCTTCCGGCAGGATAGATGATGACGGAGCCAAACTGGCGAGGCAGTTCCTCCCATTGTCGACTGAGGCTTGCGGGGAGAACCACACGAGCATTGATCCTGACCACACACGGAATTGGGGTCGCGTTGGAAGCTGAATTCGTCTTGGGAGACATTGTTGTCGAAAGTTGATTGCTGTACGGAAAGAAAACATCATTTCAATATAGACAATTGATATGTATATCTATTGAGTTCGCATGAACATTTAACCCGAAATATGGGAGGAAAGAAAGGTCCTACCGGGCGTGCCAGAATCTGTAGGGTGTTTTTCGTCACCCCATTGATATGGGAATACGCGCGCGCTTTTCAGGCGTACTACAGATTCCCCATGCCTAGGGTAGGCCGGGGTTTAATGATTATGGGGATCCGAATCTCCGGCAGCCGCGGACTAAGCTGCCGTTAATTACCCCTCGCCTTTGGAGCGAGAGAACCTCCGATTGACGGGTTAAACTGGTCATGCGAACTCAATGTGCAGTGTACGTGTGTGTTGTTTTGGAGGGGGGTTTGGATATATTGGGAGCCACGCAGAGTTTTTACGGGGGTCCCGCTACCCGGATAGCGGGCTGGGGGTCAAGAGGGCTAGCAGCCCCCTTGCGGGGTGCATGGCAGCGCCCCGTTAGAAATTTTTTTCTAACAGGCACAGTGTCGTGGAGTATGTGTATGTATACATATGTATACATGTGTATATATATATATATATGTGTGTATATATAAATAAAGAGGGGAAAGACATCCAAAGGATGCATGGGGCCAGCGCCTAGGCGCTTGAGCGCAAGCGCGCCACGTGGCGGCACGTGGGCGCTTTGCGCTCGAGCGCAGAGTGCTGGAGCGCAAGCGCGCCACGTGTCGGCACGTGGGCGCTTTGCGCTCGGGCGCTGGGCGCGACACGTGGGTGCTTTGCGCTCGAGCGCAAAGTGCTGGAGCGCAAGCGCGCCACGTGTCGGTACGTGGGCGCTAGGCGCTGGAGCGCAAGCGCGCCACGTGTCGGCACGTAGGCGCTTTGCGCTCGGACGCAGGGCGCTGGAGCGCAAGCGCGCCACGTGTCGGAACGTGGGCGCTTTGCGCTCGAGCGCTAGCGCGCCGGCGAGGAAAATGGGGATTTTAGCCCCGGAAATTCTCTAAAGAGAAAATAGGGTGGAGTTTAAACTCCTAAGATGCTTTGGGTTAATGAAGGGGGTTCTTCTTCCTCTTCTGTTGGCTGGATCTTGAAGATCAAGAGATATGGGATCTTTAAAAATCTCTCCTTTTTGAAATCTAGTGACAGATCCAAGTTCCCCTTTGTGGGTTTGGTGGTAAAAAACTATTTTGTTTTATAAAATGAAGAGTAAAACTCTTGATTTAATTCAAAAGAAAAAAGAAGATTTTGGAACCTTGAAGAAGGAGAAAAGATCTCAGATCTAAATTTTTTTGGAGAGAGAAAAATTGTGAGATATTTTCATTATCTTTCCCTTTATAGATTATACACTTTACACATAGCCCCTTGGACTTCACAAAATCGCATTTTGCCTATCCCATGGCTCATGTGCCATTTCTTTTTGCACATAAGCCATGGGCTTTACAAAAATTTGGCTTTATGCCTATTTTTCTTACATTTATCCATAAAATAAAATAAAAGAAATGCAACAAAATTATTTATTACAAAATTTTTATCTTGGCACGGGGGGAGGCCGGCCGCTTCATGTTCGGGCTCGACCCGGGCATGGGCCCACTGGATCTGGGCTTGGGCCCACTTGGCTTGGGGTTGACTTTGATTTTGACTTGGTCAACCGGGGTGTAAATTTTTACCCCAACAGGTTGTACCTCATGAAGAGCGCCATATCGTTTTGCCTGAACACCAGGAAGCCCGGCCGGATGGAGTATAAGTGAAGAATCTTCCGGGCTTTCAATACGGAGGCCCCGTCCTTGAAACCATCACGCAGCGCCAACACCGCCTTGGAGGTCTCCGGACCAATGGTCATGACCTTGTCCATAAAAGAGATGCCCGCTCCGACCGTGCGCGGACGAAGAAGTAACCCCCTAGCCTCCCGCGGGGGCGGATTCACAATGGAAGCGCCAATTAACCGCATGACTCTCGGGAGTCTGCACTTCTCGTAGAACGAGAGCCTCTTGTGAACACCAAAAACCCCAGGCACATGCATTTCCATCCATGAAGTAAAGTAGTGCATCGGGAGATTGGCGGGTTGCACCCCGAGTTCATAGGCGTCCGCCGTCATGCTGAGTCCATGGTACAGATGAGCCAACCCGCCAATTCCAATCAACAACTGTATACCAGCCACCATCCGATGCGCTGGGTAGAAAACAGACGGCCTCATGTAACGCGGGTGCATAGGGAGCGCGAACCAGCACAGCCATAACCACAGAAACCCGAGGAAGAAAGTCTCCTCGTCTATGCCCGGGGTAGCGATTTCTGATAAGGGCATGATCGCAGCGTCGGGAAGGTAGAAACCCTTTTGGTCGTCCTCCAGTGCTGGTCGACGATCTAAGCCAAAGCCGAAGGGGTCGTCAAGCTTGGCGAATTTTTCACTCTGCTGCGATAGAATCTCCGGTCAAAAAAAGCGGGCGATGAAATCTGCAAAACTAACTCCCCGGCCTCCCGATTCCAAGTAGAGACTTTCATACATATTCAGCACCTTCACCAGGCTCGGAAACTGGTGATGAATAGCATTCTCCGGCGTTAGGCCCATTACCAGCGTCTTGGTAGCAAAGACATATTCGTCAGGAGGAAGTAGCTCTTCATAATGTTCCCCCCTCACCGGCAAACCGGAAATCTCAGCAAATTCTTCCAAGGGGATGGAGACTTCCCTGTCCGACAGAAGAAAGGTATGGGTGGGGATGTTCCATTGTTCCACGAACGCCTTAACCCACCACGACGGAGGAGCAGGGTACTCGAACAATGAGGCGTAGACTGCGGGGTACAGACCAATCTTCATCAAATGCGTCCTCTTCGCTGACAAGATATACCTAGCCCATTGCAAATACATGGCCGATTGTGGAGGGGTCAATCCAATATAATAAGGTTGTCCCCAAGGGCGCGACTCACCCTGGCATATGCGCCGCCCCAGAATATCCACGGCTGCCGGCGGCTGCACGGGACTAGCAGCAATCGAAGGCTGAAGAAGATCCTCCGAGTTCTAATTTACGACCTCCACGGCATAGTTCACCGGGGGTGTATCTGCATATGGGATCGATGAGATCGGCTCTCGCGGCATCGCACAAGAAAAGCTTCGGAGACCCTTGATGATTTCACTGTACCATTTGCCCACAGATGAATGTTCTTATACTCCGGGTCGAGATCCTTAATGAGAGCAAGAACCTCCCGGTCCACAGGCGCCTCAGGGAATCCTCCCTCTGAGCGAAAAAATAGGAATGAAAGATCAGCAGACATGTTGCCTGCAAGAAAAAGCGAAATTCAGTTATCAGTATCATAAGTTAATTTTAAAAATTCCAACGCTTGATACTTTAAAATTCATACCACACTGCAATGCAGTGGAGAGGGGACCAAAGGGGGACCCACAAAATCCAGATGACAATGCATCAGTTAATAAGACAGCCTCATCATTGGATGAGACTGTCAATTAATGAGGAGATCCTCAAAAGAATATTCTCATTAAATGAGAAATCCCTTGAGACAAGGAGAAAAGCTCCCTTTTCAGAGCAAAGCTCTGTCACAGAGTGACACTTGTCAAACTCTGGTCACAAGGGAATAAAAATTCCTTAAAGTGCCTAGCTCTGTAATAATGATGGAAAAATCCATCAAAGAAAAAATTGATTTCTAAAAGATTAAAGTGTGGGATCTTAAAAGATCCATGAAAAACTCTTAAGAGTTCATCATCAGAAGATCAAAAGATCTATGTTTTGTCAATGAGCAAAGCTCTGTTCATGGGTTAAGAAACCCTGAAACAAACTCTTGAGAGCAAAGCTCTGTTTATGAAACCCCAAAAGGGTTTTCTTTAGACCAAAAGATCTATGAAGGCAAGGCTCTGTTAGATAAAATTAATTTAATTTAAGTTAATTTTTACCTAAAATTTTTCTAGAGTTTAACTAATAAAAGTTCTTGAAAGCAAGAGCAAGGCTCTGAAAATAAAATACTTGAAGATGATAATCATCTGCTGAGGACTAAGGGTCCTATTTATAGGCGCTCAAGTGCCTCTTCAACTCCTGAATCGATCCCATGGATCAGATGTTGCCACCGCTGCACTCACGTGTGCGCCACGTGAGCGCAATGGTGGGGGGGCATTTGTTTCCCCCAATCAGAGCAAAGCTATGTTTGAATTTCAAATTCAAAAGGTAAAGTAACGCTTCAGATCTCTTGCGCTGCGCGCAGAGCGCCACGTGTCAACAGCAGACACTCCAACGCAAGGGGTGCTGCGCCCAAGGCAGCGCACTCTAATCATAGCAAGGCTCTTTATTTAAAATTCAAATTTTAAATAAAGGAAGCAACGCTTCAGATAACTTGCACTCTGCGCTGGACGCCATGTGTCAAACAGTGGTGCGCTAGCGCAGTTGTGCTGCGCTCTGCGCTGCGCGACACGTGTCAGCGCAGGTACGCTAGCGCAATTGCGCTGCGCTCTGCGCTGCGCGACACGTGTTAAGCGCAGGTGCGCTAAATAAATCAGAATTAAAATTCTAGAAAGATCTTTCCAATCTTATTAAAATAAGAAGATTATTTTCTGTAAAACAGAGGCCTTAGGATCAAAGATCCAACGGTGGGGAAATGTCCCCAGATCAATCAGAGAAAGATTTCTGTAACTAACTCAACAAACCAATTAGCCCTATATAAAGGCCCTAGACTCTAAGTCTCATAGAGAGATATATACAGACATACAGAAAAGAGAAAACTCTCTAAAAAATTTGAAAGGCAAGCCTTTGAAGAAAGAAGATTATCTTCTTCATCTTTGAAAGTAAAGAACTTGATTCTTGAAGAATAGAGATGAAAACACCTCATAAAAAGAAGAATTTCTTCTAAAAAGAATAAAGATCTAAGATCAAGATCTTCAATAAAAAAGAAAGAGATCAAGAAGATCTAAAAGATTAAAAAGAAGTAATTTACTTCATTTCTTGATCTTCTGATCTATATAAAGGCACAGCCTTTTGATGAACCATTGGTTCTTGAATCTTGAGGTAGAACCTCTTTAGAACAAGAAAAACTTGTTTCTTTGATCTTAATTAGATCAAGATGCGCTCTGCGCTATTGAACAGTCCCCTGCACTCATAATCTGTGCATTTGCGCTCCTTGGACTGGCGCAAGTCACCAGAGCACGCCACGTGTCAACCACAGAACAATCTGCGCCTTGCGGTCCTAAAAACAGAGCGTTGCGCTCTTGGATTGGCGCACTTCACCAGAGTGCGCCAAGTGTCAGCAGCGCAATAGCGCAACGCACTGCGCTAACAGACTTGCGCTCAGCAGAGCGTGACACGTGTCACCTCCACATGCGCTAGCGCCTTGCGCTCTTTATTTGGCGCAAAGCGCCTGACAGGCCACGTGGCGCACTGTCAAACCATTAGATGCTGTGCATTATTAAGAAAGGGCATAGCTCAATTAAAAGGCCTAACAGGCCAAATTTAAATGCTATGCATCATTTAAAAGGGGCAGAGCCCAAATAAAGACCTAACAGGCCAAATTTAAATGCTATGCATTTAACTACAGACCCAATGCAATGCATTATAAAAGGGTCAAGCCCAAATAAAAGCTCAACAGCTAGAACAATAAAATGTTTAACCGAGCCCATATGCTCACAAATCTTCAAACAGACTTTAGTCTCAAATTGGACTATAGATCTCCCAACCAACTGTAACATTTCAGAAAATATAAAATATTATTTTGGGGAATTTAATATTAAAATAATATTTTTCCCGAAAACTGCCGATTTGCGAAATTGGGGTTTTCGAAAAAGGGTATAAATATATACCAATAATTATGAAATAAATAGAAATTAAAATGATTTATTCATTTAAATATATAATTAAAGGTTTTGGCAATTTTAAAATTTATTATATGCAGTTTCGATAAAAACCCGATTAGTGCACTGCTAATCGCGATTAAGCCAAATCCGCATTTTTACAGTTTCCATGGTTAGTGCACCATGACATGTTCATTTTGTAACATGTTTCATTTCATTTGGGCTTTATATTAGGATTTATTGGAGAAAAGAAAAGAGAAATGATTAAAGGAAATGTCAAAGGAGATAATGATTAGCTTATGTGAGCTTTGGAGAGAGAGAGAGTGTGTGATTTAGTGAGAGAGAGGAGGGGGCTGCTGCCCATTCTTTTTCCCCTATCTTTTTTTTCTTCTTCTCTCTTTCATCTCCACAACTCCACAACCCTCCACAAAAATCCCTAGATCCATCTCCTATCAATCCCCAAAACCCTACACACCCTTCACAAAAGTTAATCCCCTCCTCGAGCTCTACACATGGGATCAAGAAAAATTCAGTTTTGATGATCTTGGGGGATTCATGGGTGCTAGATGAGGTATAATGTCTTCCCTTTTGATTAGTATCGTGAGATATCATGTTTAGATGTCGTTTTTGTGAAGATTAGTGGACATTGGGAAACCCTAGTGAATGTTTGAGTGTTTGTTGAATTGGGTGACGCTTAATAGCTGCTAACTAAACTTAGGTGTTGTTTAGTGACCTGGACAAGACCTTAGAAACCCCAAAACACGGATTTAGAAACCCGACATCGGATAAATGTGTGATCTGTGAAGGTATTTTGGAATCTGGAGCAACCCGGGGACACTAGAAATTATTTTGGAATTACGGGGAGTCGTGCAGGCACCTAGGAAGCTAGCACTGAGACCCGAGCCCCTAATTCAAACCTGTGGCCACAGATATATTAATTCTGGCCGCAATTTGCAGCCAGAGTAGGGTAGAAATGTCCCAGATTTGGTCCATGGCTCTTTTTGCACTAAATTAGACCCGTCCTATGTGCAGTTTTGGCAAATTGTCATCTGGGGAAAATCTGGAAGCATTTTGGTGTGTTTTAGGCTATGTTTTCCGTATTTTGAAATGTAATTTCTTGATATTTGGATTTGTATTTGGTTGTCGGGTGTTTGTACAACGACAATAGGGGTTGTTTGATTGATTTGCACGTTTAAGCCATAGGTTCTAACCTATGAGCACACTGTGCGCTGTATCGGTTTTCTGCATCGATTTTAATACGTATTGCGATTGGTTATTATTGTAGTTACCTTCGCATGGATTCCGAGGCGAAGAAGCATGGCATCATCGATTTCGGCGAGCGAAGACCAGGTGAGTAGATCTATATCTACCAGGGAAGTCGGGTGGATGGCGTATAGCACCCCCGCAAGATGGAAAACCGATTTATAGAATATGGTTAGGGAACCTAGATTAGGAAACTAGGGTTAGAACATAAATAGCTATGTAATCATATTAGAAACTAGAGGATAGTTAAGTGTGATATGCTACTACAACTACCCTAGGTTGATGTTTAGCGATATTACCGTTTAGGGTTTTGTAGGAATAGATAGTCGATGTAGATGCGTCATCCGAACCATACCTTTTTCTAAACCAAAGAATCATATGTATCTTTTAAATGTATATCTTAAGGGATGTTACGGATTTTCAAATGATATCTTTTCTTTAAAAACACCGTAACCCCTGTTTTCAAAACTACGATTCGCTTCTTTAAAAATCTGGTTGTATGGTTCGGGTGTGTTTGTTAGATTAGATACTTATACCTAGTAGAGATAGCATGTTTATGTAAACTTGACATGATATGAGACATAAATGCGATGAAAGAATACAAGACGAATTTGATGATATGATGAGATGATGATATGATATGATGGTATACGGATGCGAGTCGATCGAAATGATATATACCCTGCCGGTCCCCTGATATGAGATTATTGCAGATGCGACCTGGGACATTGGTATATAGGGTTATATATATATATATATATATATATATATATATATATATATATATATATATATAGAATATTGTGAATCATGGATGATAGGCCGTATGCGGTATTAGGCCGTACCCTCATTTGTCGTATAGAATGATAGGATCCCTTTAAGTATAATGCCGCCGCACGATGATATCCGTGCATGATGAGTTTGACTTGATGATTGATCCTTACCCTTGACTAGAGATTTCCGTACGATGGATTATACCGTACGCGATGTTATTGGGCTAGATGCCGATTGATAGATTCACCGACTCAGACATATGATAGTTACGTATACCTTATAGCTTTTAGCTGATGATTTACCTTGTGCTGCATTCATGATATTATTATTGCATCGTATATACCTGTGATAGTACACCTGCACCATTATCGATGATGTGTATGTTACACGTACACTTATTTGCCGGCTCACACAGTTCATCATCGATAATTGCCATGTCACTACACAGTAGGATTGCTGCATCATGACATATACATTGATACACCCATACTTATGCACATACACATTGTATATTCATATTTGTGCACACATACATGGTACAACTATACTTGCGCATATACATATTGTACCTACATAGATAACCGGTTTTATGGTAAAATTGGGAACCGCGTGATATACTTTAAAAAAACTGGAATCATTTCAAAGGAGCGGTTTTTCCCTTAATATGTCATATCACTATTCCATGTTGCACGATACACAGATATGCTCGCATTCCTTTTTACATGTCGCATACATCATGCTCTATTATTTTACGCATTAGATTTGATTTATGTGATTTCTGGATTTGGGGAACCGGAGTACTATTTTAAGAAAATACGCACTGTTTAAAAACCTGGTTTCCTTTGATATGATATTTCAGCGCGTCCACCATATGTTTTCTCGGTGCTAGAGCGATATATGAGAAAGGGCTGACCTGAACTGACGGATGCCCGATATATGAAAGAGGGCTGACCCGGACTGACGGATGCCCAATATATGAGAGAGGGCTGACCCGGACTGACGGATGCCCGATATATGAGAGGGGGCTGACCCGGACTGACGGATGCCCGATAGATGAGGATTTACGTGCCGATGCTGGGCACTGTTTTCATGATGTTTTCGAGTGTCGATGCTAGGCACTCAGGTTCCATGATTTTGATGTGTCGGGAGGGACACCGTTGATATATATATATCCTCATACTTTCATGCATGCCCTTTTATGACATTTATGTGCATACAGACATTGATTATTATTGTTGGATGTTATCCGCATGCATATAGGTAGTGACTACCTGGTTGGCATATATACGACCCGGTCACCCTAGATATCCTAGTATTACCTTATGATATAGTTGACCTAGGAGTCGTTGTTTATTCGATTTCTACTTGTAGATATATTTCTATTCACGAGTTAGCAACTCACCCCCGTTGTGCCACAGTTCTTGCAGCTTGACCGCTTGGATCAGTAGCGGCTTCGCTGGCATACAGTTCTATTCGGGTGTTTTGCATTGGTAGGTGGGGCATTTGTATCGTACCCACTCTTGTATTATATTTCATATTGTATCTAGTTAACTCCATCAATCAATCAAAAATTGTAATTGTTTAAGTGATGAGACTTAGTGAGACTTGTAGTTGCGAGATTTGAGCGATGGGTTTTATATTCACTTTTGAGGCTATATTTTGCTCATTTCTTTATCCTTTTGTGGTGAACTTTGCCGTTGGGCGTCGTATACTTATTTATGCTATATTGCGTGGTTGTGATCCGCCGTTTGGCGAAGAGCTAGCTCCCGCTTGGGGATGCCATTATTCTTATTATGTATTTGTGGTTTTGGATCAAAATATACAAAGGAGGTGCTGCCAAAATTTTTCAAAAGACGAAACATGTTTTCAAACTAGAAAATTTCGTTTGCATCATTCATGTTCCTTTTCTATGCATTAAGAAAACTTGTTTTCATTATACCTCTATTTCAAAACCTCACCTCCTTTATTTTTCTAAAAAGGTTTAGATTTCTGGGTTTCAGCTTACTTGAATTCCGTTACGCCTGTAGACGTTGCGTGATTCAAGTGCTGGTCATGAGCTAATATTTTGGGTCGTGACAAAGTTGGTATCAGAGCGCTAGATTTAACCTTGGTTCGAGTCTATGTTTGACTATGCGGAGTCTAGGGCGGGAGTGTATTTCGGAACCTAGGCTTGACCTTACGGAACTTAGACTTGAACGGGGGGTATTAGACCCAAACTTTCGTTTCATAGGCTCACCCTGATTGATGGAGTTGGTAGCTTGAGTTGAGTGACGTACCGTACGTATGTTCCGCGGCATATTTACGATACGATACTCCACTTAAGAAACCTTACGATGTACATATTTTTGAGAACAGTGGTTCTTTTCATATCCATGATTATACATCCATTTGAGATCCTCGATTCTATTAGTTCCATGATCATACTTTCTTTGATGCTGTTCCTTCTTATGATCATGTATCCATTCTGGATCTGTTGTTTTCTTTCATGCCGTTGATCTGCTCTCTTTGATACTAGATTGAGGTTCCTGTCACCATTGTTTGAGTGCAGTTGAGCTGCTGCTAGTGTTGCGGTCTGGGCGAGCTCGTCTGGTACGAGGGCTGACCATTGTGTTTTCTGGTGACATGGGAACGTCTCGAGTTAGTACTGTTGTTGTGACCTCTTATGGAGGCGAGTGCTTGGTTTTACACCGGATGATCGAGACATTGTTAGAGCTGCCGGTTGAGAGAGGACTGTTGATGTACAGCATACCTCGAAGATGTTGATGTCGCCTACCGTGCAGACAGATGACCCAGCTGTTGCTGAGATTGATGGGATGTCGCTCCCAGAGCTTACGAGCTAAGACCACCGGAGCTTCTAGGCAGAAATGCGACAGATGATAGCTAGTCTACCCAAATTTGAGAGACGAAGGTGATTCGTCCGATTTATGTGCCAGAACAGGCCCGGTTGAGTTGAAGATTTCCAGTGTGGAGAGTCTTACTCAGATCTAGAGCGGACCGATTTAGAGATGACCGCCAATGTATCGCCTTTACTGGAGGATGGAGGCGTTGTTCAGCGTACAGACGAATGAGCCAGTCGTTGCTGCAAATGACGAGGTATCGCCCAGAGGTTGGAGCTACTGCAGCATAAGTATATACTTAAAGATATGATAGAAGATCGCTAGCCACCCAAGGGTGAAGGACTAGGATATGTGGTTCGTTCGCTACTCGATGCGAGGTCATCAGATAGATTGATTCCAGCTAGAGACGACTTCACGCAGATTCGTTGAGAGTCGGTAGAGACGATCGAATGTCAGGAAACCATATTCCAAGTTTAAAGTATTCGGAAAGACGTGCAAGCAATTCTATGTACCCTCTAGAAGAATGAAACTCTAACTCGACATAATGACCGTGTGAAAGCCTTTGAACCTTAGGGTTTGCGGCAGTTCCACGGCGCCATTAGTGAGGCTTGGGTTTGCCCTTCTATGGCTTGACCACCGATGCTGTGGCATGTACTCGATACTATTAAACTGTACCCAAGATGTTGATCTCTTGAAGGATTATGAGGTTTTGACATATCGATCGGATGGTTCAACATCATTCGGATATCTTGTGATGGGATGCATTGCTTGGGAGACTCCAGATACAAGCATAGCCGTTGGAGCGCAGTCCATGCAGCCACGAGAAGACGAGTCCGAATCAGTCGACATTGGAGCTGAGTGAAGTGAAGAGTTCGCACGAGAATTCGACGAGGTGACGTTCCACTCCGCTGACATCACAGATGCGATACGCATGTAGAGGCGTTGGGATACGACCAGTTTCTAAGGAAAGGTGTGTGGAACACGCAGATGTCCAAAAAATGAGGAAGGGTTATGTAAGAGTACCAGCCTCCGTACAGTTCGGCATAGACGAGATCAGAAGATACCTTGAGCAGGATTCCTTCCGGGATACTGCTGCAATGAGATTTGCACCCAGGATCAGAGGTGTCACGTGTATTCAGAGAGACAGAGGCCGACGCCAGTGACGTGCTGCTTTACGAGTGGTCGTGATGATTGACCGAGAGATGACCAGAGAAGTGCTAGAGCGGAATCGCCCCCGTTAGCACACCTGACAGGGCCGATGAGGCGATAGATTGCGAGATTGGTAATCCGCAGAGAAGATAAGGACCCAGAGACCGAGGATGCCAGACCGTGAACAGGAGGCAAGAGGATGTTCTTATTCTGCCAGTTTCTAGGTGCACCGATTTACTTCTCGACATTGTAGGAGGTGTACCTCGATGACCTTTGTTGCGATTTGCGTTTGTGATCTGAGTATCACGCTTATATCGCATGGATTTGAGTTTTGATAACGGGTTTCTTGATATTGATTTCGTGCACCATGGCTGCACCTACTGAGTATTTACATTTTGCGCATATCTATCGCACCTGATATGTATTTTATATACACCGTTGTGTTGATTTGAGATTCGTGCCTATCCATTGCTTTTGATGTTGATTTTGCACCTCCGTAGCATGTGTTTATGATTTCATGGATTTCATACGGATGATTTGATTTCTGCACTCGGTATAGCTTATATGTGCTTGCAGTGCATTGATATGTGTTTTGTGCACGCAGTTGCACACGTTTACGATTTTATACACCTTGGTACACCCGGTGTTGCTTTTTATGCGCATTTGAGTTATGGATTTGTATTCGTATTTCGGTGCACATCGGATGCACTGGATTGAGATTTTTGTGCACTTTAGATTCACTTGATATTGCTGTCGTGCACACCTGTTGGACTAGACAAATGCTTTCGTGCACACCCGCATGTAGTTTGGGTTTTTGTACGTATTATGGCACCTGTATTTGGATTTGATTCCCATGCGCACCAGACGCATATGATTTTGGATACACCTTTTGAGGCTGATCTTGCTTTTGGGCACTATATTGTGTTGTAGCTAAACAGGACTGATCTGAGGGCGGTACCTGAGTACTTTGCATGCATTAAAGGATTACTAAAGGGTTTTCAAGAGGAGCTATAGTCTCACTAGTTCTTAAGTGTTCGTGAGCGACACGAACATTTAAAAAAAACCTTTTGGGATGTTTTGAAAACGACGGAATGTGTATTTAAGAAAACATATATGGACATATATTATTATTTTAAAATGAGCGTTCGTCAGTTATGCCGGGAGTTACGCATTTCCGCGGTGATTTAGAAAAGATTTTGCAAGTGTTTTATTCAGATTTCGGAGTTTTCAAAGATGCGTACTATACACGTATTATAGTATTTGACTAGTGTATATTGGATTTCAGAAGTGTATTTCGCGATCTGCATCTCTATTGTAACTCCGAGGATATGCGTGCAAATACGATGATTTGCGTGACGCTTGACAGAGTTCGGTTTTTAGTTTTGTACTCGTTTTATGCGTACTTGACGCGCTGTGTTACTTCTGCGTTTTCCATGACTTCGAAGCCTCGTTGTTTTGAGCCGATTTTTGAAACGTTTTGGATGTTGGGGGTTTAAATTTAAATTTGGGGACCGAATTTATTTAAGAAGGAAAGATTGTAACATTTCAGAAAATATAAAATATTATTTTTGGGAATTTAATATTAAAATAATATTTTTCCCGAAAACTGCCGATTTGTGAAATTGGGGTTTTCGAAAAAGGGTATAAATATATACCAATAATTGTGAAATAAATAGAAATTAAAATGATTTATTCATTTAAATATAAAATTAAAGTTTTTGGCAATTTTAAAATTTATTATATGCAGTTTCGATAAAAACCCGATTAGTGCACTGCTAATCGCGATTAAGCCAAATCCGCGTTTTTACAGTTTCCATGGTTAGTGCACCATAACATGTTCATTTTGTAACATGTTTCATTTCATTTGGGCTTTATATTAGGGTTTATTGGAGAAAAGAAAAGAGAAATGATTAAAGGAAAAGTCAAAGGAGACATAATGATTAGGTTAGGTGAGCTTTGGAGAGAGAGAGAGAGTGTGTGATTTAGTGAGAGAGAGGAGGGGGCTGCTGCCCATTATTTTTCCCCTATCTTTTTTTTCTTCTTCTCTCTTTCATCTCCACAGCTCCATAACCCTCCACAAAAATCCCTAGATCCATCTCCTATCAATCCCCAAAACCCTACACGCCCTTCACAAAAGTTAATCCCCTCTTCGAGCTCTACACATGGGATCAAGAAAAATTCAGTTTTGATGATCTTGGGGGATTCATGGGTGCTAGATGAGGTATAATGTCTTCCCTTTTGATTAGTTTTGTGAGATATCATGTTTAGATGTCGTTTTGGGAAGATTAGTGGACATTGGGAAACCCTAGTGAATGTTTGAGTGTTTGTTGAATTAGGTGATGCTTAATAGCTGCTAACTAAACTTAGGTGCTGTTTAGTGACCTGGACCAGACCTTAGAAACCCCAAAACACGGATTTAGAAACCCGACATCGGATAAATGTGTGATCTGTGAAGATATTTTGGAATCTGGAGCAACCCGGGGACACGAGAAATTATTTTGGAATTACGGGGAGTCGTGCAGGCACCTAGGAAGCTACCACTGAGACCTGAGCCCCTAATTCAAACCTGTGGCCACAGATATATTAATTCTGGCCGCAATTTGCTGCCAGAGTAGGGTAGAAATGTCCCAGATTTGGTCCATGGCTCTTTTTGCACTAAATTAGACCCCTCCTATGTGCAGTTTTGGCAAATTGTCATCTGGGGAAAATCTGGAAGCATTTTGGTGTGTTTTAAGCTATGTTTTCCGTATTTTGAAATGCAATTTCTTGATATTTGGATTTGTATTTGGTTGTCGGGTGTTTGTACAACGACAATAGGGGTTGTTTGATTGATTTGCACGTTTAGGCCATAGGTTCTAACCTATGAGCACACTGTGCGCTGTATCGGTTTTCTGCATCGATTTTAATACATATTGCGATTGGTTATTATTGTAGGTACCTTCGCATGGATTCCGAGGTGAAGAAACGTGGCGTCATCGATTTCGGCAAGCGAAGACCAGGTGAGTAGATCTATATCTACCAGGAAAGTCGGGTGGATGGCGTATAGCACCCCCGCAAACTTCTGATGGAAAACCAATTTATAGAGTATAGTTAGGGAACCTAGATTAGGAAACTAGGGATAGAACATAGATAGCTATGTAGTCATATTAGAAACTAGAGAATAGTTAAGTGTGATATGCTACTACAACTACCCTAGGTTGATGTTTAGCGATATTACCGTTTAGGGTTCTGTAGGACTAGATAGTCGATGTAGATGCGTCATCCGAACCATACATTTTTCTAAACCAAAGAATCGTATGTATCTTTTAAATGTATATCTTGAGGGATGTTACGGATTTTCAAATG
This sequence comes from Agapanthus africanus, assembly GCA_030015575.1. Taxonomy (NCBI): domain Eukaryota; kingdom Viridiplantae; phylum Streptophyta; class Magnoliopsida; order Asparagales; family Amaryllidaceae; genus Agapanthus; species Agapanthus africanus. The sequence goes on along the minus strand of CM057344.1, from coordinate 68,503,469 downwards.
ATATCTTTTCTTTAAAAACACCGTAACCCTTGTTTTCAAAACTACGATTCACTTCTTTAAAAATCTGATTGTATGGTTCGGGTGTGTTTGTTAGATTGGATACTTATACTTAGTAGAGATAGCATGTTTACGTAAACTTGACATGATATGAGACATAAATGCGATGAAAGAATACAAAACGAATTTGATGATATGATGAGATGATGATATGATATGATGGTATACGGATGCGAGTCGATCGAAATGATATATACCCTGCCGGTCCCCTGATATGAGATTATTGCAGATGCGACCTGGGACATTGGTATATAGGGTTATATATATATATATATATATATATATATATATATATAATGTTGTGAATCATGAATGATAGGCCGTATGCGTTATTAGGCCATACCCTCATTTGTCGTATAGAATGATAGGATCCCTTTAAGTATAATGCCGCCGCACGATGATATCCGTGCGTGATGAGTTTGACTTGATGATTGATCCTTACCCTTGACTAGAGGTTTCCGTACGATGGTTTATACCGTACGCGATGTTATTGGGCTAGATGCCTATTGATAGATTCACCGACTCAGACATATGATAGTTACGTATACCTTATAGCTTTTAGCTGATGATTTACCTTGTGCTCCATTCATGATATTATTATTGCATCATATATACCTGTGATAGTACACCTGCACCATTATCGATGATGCGTATATTACACGTACACATATTTGCCGGCTCACACACTTCATCATCGATAATTGCCATATCATTACACAGTAGGGTTGCTGCATCATGACATATACATTGATACACCCATACTTGTGCACATACACATTGTATATTCATATTTATGCACACCTACATGGTACAACTATACTTGCGCATATACATATTGTACCTACATAGATAACCGGTTTTATGGTAAAATTAGGAACCGCGTGATATACTTTAAAAAACCTGGAATCATTTCAAAGGAGCGGTTTTCCCCTTAATATGTCATATCACTATTCCATGTTGCACGATACACAGATATGCTCGCATTCCTTTTTACATGTCGCATACATCATGCTCTATTATTTTACGTATTAGATTTGATTTATGTGATTTCTGGATTTGGGGAACCGGAGTACTATTTTAAGAAAATACGCACTGTTTAAAAACCTGGTTTTCTATGATATGATATTTCAGCGCGTCCACCATGTGTTTTCTCGGTGCTAGAGCGATATATGAGAGAGGGCTTACCCGGACTAACGGATGCCCGATATATGAGAGAGGGCTGACCCGGACTGACGGATGACCGATATATGAGAGAGGGCTGACCCGGACTGACGGATGACCGATATATGAGAGAGGGCTGACCCGTACTGACGGATGCCCGATATATGAGAGGGGGCTGACCCGGACTGACGGATGCCCGATAGATGAGGATTTACGTGCCGATGGTGGGCACTGTTTTCATGATGTTTTCGAGTGTCGATGCTAGGCACTCAGGTTCCATGATTTTGATGTGTCGGGAGGGACACCGTTGATATATATATCCTCATACTTTCATGCATGCCCTTTTATGACATTTACGTCCATACAGACATTGATTATTATTGTTGGATGTTATCCGCATGCATATAGGTAGTGACTACCTTGTTGGCACATATACGACCCGGTCACCCTAGATATCATAGTATTACCTTATGATATAGTTGACCTAGGAGTCGTTGTTTATTCGATTTCTACTTGTAGATATATTTCTATTCACGAGTTGGCAACTCACCCCCGTTGTGCCACAGTTCTTGCAGCTTGACCGCTTGGATCAGTAGCGGCTTCGCTGGCATACAGTTCTATTCGGGTGTTTTGCATTGGTAGGTGGGGCATTTGTATCGTACCCACTCTTGTATTATATTTCATATTGTATCTAGTTAACTCCATCAATCAATCAAAAATTGTAATTGTTTAAGTGATGAGACTTAGTGAGACTTGTAGTTGCGACATTTGAGCGATGGGTTTTATATTCACTTTTGAGGCTATATTTTGCTCATTTCTTTATCCTTTTGTGGTGAACTACGCCTTTGGGCGTCGTATACTTATTTATGCTATATTGCATAGTTGTGATCCGCCGTTTGGCGAAGAGCTAGCTCCCGCTTGGGGATGCCATTATTCTTATTATGTATTTGTGGTTTTGGATCAAAATATACAAAGGAGGTGCTGCCAAAATTTTTCAAAAGACGAAACATGTTTTCATACTAGAAAATTTCATTTGCATCATTCATGTTCCTTTTCTATGCATTAAGAAAACTTGTTTTCATTATACCTCTATTTCAAAACCTCACCTCCTTTATTTTTCTAAAAAGGTTTAGATTTCTGGGTTTCGGCTTACTTGAATTCCGTTACGCCTGTAGACGTTGCGTGATTCAAGTGCTGGTCACGAGCTAATATTTTGGGTCGTGACACCAACATTGGTTCAAGGGTACATCTCTGAACTCCTCTGATATTTGTCGTTGTAATCCTTCAACGTCTTCAGAGAGGTGACGGGTCCCGACAGCCATACACTCCACGGACTACAATGGACCACCATGTCCCTAAACTGGCAATCGACCGAAATGTCCGTAAACTAAACAATAGAGCCCAAATGCTCTCTTGTTTGATCTAAATGATCTTGTTAAGTTGATCTTAGTCTGAAAATTAGACTAACGTATCCTTAACAAACGTTTAAGTTGATCTTAGTCCAAAATGAGACTAACGTATCCTTAAACCAAAACCCCAAACCTAAATCTAAGAAAATACGGATTTGGACTAATCCACGTCCTATGGGCGACAACATAAATTAGTCTCCGTATACAATCCACGGGCAACCACAAACAAAATAAACACCCACGACACGAAGTGACCATCTGGAGAAGGAGAAAGTTGTTGCCGCGATGCGGTAGCGTAATTAACTGCAGGGGCTTACGCCTGCAGGGAAGAGCGTCCCCACAATCAAAAAACCCTCAAACGAAGGGGAATCTGACGAAGTCTGCTACATCGGCCGCATCCGTTTAAATTTTCGATACATGGTGCCATAAATCAACTTGGCATCTTCGGAGAGGTGGACGAATAGCACCAATTAGCATCTGCCCCGAATTTCAGGCAAGACGCCCGCCACGTCTCCGCCGCGTCCTTCGGCGGGGAACAGAAGACTCTCCCGATTTATACCCTCAATATTCTTTTCGAGGGCATCGAGTCGGTCGTGGTATCTCGAGGATCCGGCATACTCGGATTTATGGCCCCTGCTGCTGGAGGTCTGTGCCTGGCCGCGGTTCCGGTTCCGTTCGATGAGGTTCCTCAGGTCCCTTGGCGAAGTCGTCCTCGAGCTACCGTGGTGAGTCCCGTCCGTGCGAACCTGTCGAGGGAGAGGGTGTCAGCCATGCCTGGGAGCAGGCGAGCTGACCGACACCTCCTCAGGAGGGATAGGAGTGTGATGGGCCTCAGGGCGGGGTGCTCTTTCATAAGACCTCGGCGTCGAGCTGTGAGGTGCCCACCGGGTCATCGAATTGGTCGCCACGGGGGATCTGTGGCCGCTTAAGATAGCGAGGCGGTGCTCGGATGTGCCAGTGCGGGCAGTGTCTTCTCTCCCTATGTGTCGCTCCCGAGGTGGGGGAGCGGCGACTTGGGGAGCTTGTCCCTCTGTTTAGACACAGACAAGCGCATCCACGATGGACGCGAGCCGGTCTATCCACGCAGACAGTGCGTGAATGGCGTTTGGGGAAGAAGGGGATCCATCCGCGCCTCCGTTGTGGGGAGGACGGTGGCTAGTGCTTAGATCGTCGCGGTGATCACTCTCCATGAGCTCGAGATCGGAAGATCAACTTGTAAGTCCATGCTACCTCTTCCGGCACTTTCGGGCAAGCGGAATTTGATAAAAAACGATTTTCTTAGAGGTGGTAACATGGACTTAAAACCCGGATCTTTGTTAAACATCTAACTAACAACCTAACTACGAGTTGCTAACTACTCGGTTAGGGGGTTATACCTTTCTTTTTCTCGAACTCCTTCGTCTTCAAGCTTCGATGGTCGTCCGAATCGGCTTCTTCCAGTCATCTCCTTGCGCCGAAGATAGATCCACCTGAAAGCTTCAACCTTTGGGTCCTTCTTCGAACTTTGAAGAAACTAGTTCACTCGGTTTGCTAAACCTTGTGAACTAGAGTAAGTAGAGAAGAGTTTGTATGGGATTTTATCTATGGTTCTTGGTTCTCAACTCATGAGACAAGTGAACCATAGAGTCAAGAGAGGGAGAGCAAGAGGAGGAGATGAGAGCTCAAGAACAAGAGAGAGAAAGGTCAAGCAAAAATGAGCCTCTCTTTTGTCTTTCACCCTCTCATAATCCAAAAGTATCATTAGCCATAATGTCAACCAAGTATTATGTGATGGTTCATATCATGGAAAAGGCAATATCATTTTCATGCACTCATTTTGCAAACTACAACAAGCAAGCAAAAGTCTTTGCATGAAAATGACAACCATTGTGATGATGATGGTCAACTAGTCCAACCTAGTCAACCGGTCAACAAAGTCAACAAGTCAACAAAGTCAACCCTCCAACAACCATGTCACTATAATACTTAATTAATACTATTGCTAAATATATATATCATATTCTCATTAGGGTTGAGCAAAAAGTCAATAGTCAACAGTCAACGGTCGACAACCCTAATGAGAATCCTCTGCCTCTGTCTCTCCGTCAACTGTGCATACACACCCGCATCCGCGTTCCGAGGAACACGGATGCAAACTGGATAAAACCAAACCCAATACGTACACTAGGATCTGGCTTAAACCAAAACCCGCTAGTGTAAACTGTCCGAACACTAAACGTGCACAAGTGCACGGATGTGACTGAACCCTGTCGCAAAACCATGCGACCTGTCGCAAAACCATGCGACCTCTACTCTTTTACCTAAAGGCGAATAGCTTTCTGTGTGGGACTCTAAAGACTCGACACCACGCTGGCAGTGGGTTTAACCACAGACCGCAAGAGGCACTAGCTGTGCGTAACGGTCCCCAGGTAGATGCTGACAAGAAGACTAACGAGGCGAAACCCATCTGAACTCCTACTGGGCCTGAATGTGACATTCTCCGTACAGTCCGGTCTGTTCGTCTGATACATCGCATGGCGGGCCTAGGGGCGGTAAACGTCAGTCCCCCAATAGCGGTACAAGTCGTGTCGGAGTGAAGCCCAAAACACCCTGAGATAACACTGGAAGCCTACCAGTATATCTCGTTTGCCCTGGCCAGGGACTACTCGTGTAATGGCTCTCCTAGACACAGCGCGATGTCAACCCCCAATACCGGGAGAGACGAATCCTGTCTAACCGTCACTACCTCCAAGTGCTTCGGGACTGCACCCAACTACCACCTGTTTGCACGACTCCTTTGAGCCGTAGTAGGGTAGTAATCAAAATACAGTGGAAACATACTCGAGGCGAAGTGACAGTGTCAAGTCAGCGGACTAAGCTGTACTCATGTCACCTGGGAACTGATAACTGACGATAGGCATAATACCAACTAGTCAGTTCCCGACGAGTCCTGTCCAGTGTACTCGTAACCCAACGAGCACCCGCATACTATCTCAAGTACGACGTACCGACGGCTGTGGGGCAGACCGTCTCCCACACTGGGATGAGAAGCGCATGCGCTAGTCTACTCCGGAGTATCGATGCCATGTCTCGATAGTTCTACGACCAGGGACCTGCATAAGGATGTGCTTATAGATTACCCAGCCCCACTAGTGTGACTGCCATCACAACGCTGGTAATCAAGCAAAGATCCTATAGGCTCCACTAATGTGTATAGGCGATATACTAAAATAAACACATGTACACATTGAAGTAGAAACAAACCAAGTAGCATACTACTATTTTGAGCAAGATTGTATATACAAGGTGAATATCCCAAGCTTCCATTAAGTAATATACATACTAGTATGATACAGTAATGGCCTCTAGGGCATATACACTAACAATCTCCCACTTGAACTAAGGACATGTACTGGCGTATCAAAGACCTATCATCTCGATCAGCCGCTCGAACTGAGTCTGGGGTAAGGCCTTCATGAGTGGATCAGCAGTGTTATCTTCCGTATTTACTCTCTTCACCTCGATCTCCCGGCGATCAACGATCTCCCTGATCAGGTGGTACCGCCTCAAAATATGCCTGGACTTCTGATGGGACCTGGGTTCCTTCGCTAAAGCTATAGCGCCGTTGTTGTCACAATACAGCGGTATTGGATCAACACTGGTAGGAACCACCTGAAGTTCCGTGAGGAACTTCTTCATCCAGACAGCTTCCTTTGCGGCATCGCAAGTAGCTATGTACTCCGCTTCCATAGTTGAGTCAGCAACGGTTTCCTGCTTGGAACTCTTCCAGCAAACCGCCCCTCCATTGAGGGTAAAGACATAACCCGACATGGACTTGGAGTCATCCTTATCACTCTGGAAGCTGGAGTCAGCAAAGGCCTCAATCTGGAGGTCTTTTCCGCCATACACCAAGAACATCTCCTTAGTCCTTCTCAGGTACTTGAGAATGTTCTTTACTGCTATCCAGTGTTTCTTCCCTGGGTTTGACTGATACCGGCTTACAACGCTCAATGCGTATGCTACATCTGGTCTGGTACACAACATCGCATACATAATAGAGCCTACAGCAGATGCGTAGGGTATTGATGACATGCGAGCCCTTTCCAAATCAGCCTTGGGAGACATTTTTTTGGAGAGGGTGATTCCGTGACAAGCCGGTAGATTACCGCGCTTGGAATCTTCCATACTGAATCGTTTCAGTATGGTGTCGATGTACCTTGACTGTGAAAGTCCCAACATCCTCTTAGATCTATCACGATAGATCTGGATCCCCAGAATATAGTTGGCATCGCCCAGGTCCTTCATAGAGAACCCTTGCGACAAGAATCCTTTAACTGACTGTAGCATAGGAATATCATTTCCTATTAGGAGAATGTCATCGACGTACAAGACGAGGAATACCACATTTCTCCCTACAATCTTACTGTAAATGCATGGTTCATCTGGGTTTTTGACAAAGTCGAATTCTTTGACAGTATCATCAAAGCAGATGTTCCAACTCCGCGATGCCTGCTTGAGTCCATAGATGGACTTGAGCAATTTGCACACTTTACCGCTGCTCCCACTCTGATTGAATCCCTCTGGCTGATCCATATAGACGCACTCTTCCAAACTTCCATTTAGAAAAGCCGTCTTTACGTCCATCTGCCAGATTTCATAATCGTGGAAGGCGGCAATGGCAAGAAGGATCCGAATGGATTTAAGCATGGCTATCGGAGAAAAGGTCTCGTCATAGTCCAAACCAGGTCTTTGACGAAAACCCTTTGCAACGAGCCTAGCTTTATAGGCTTCAACCTGCCCATCTACACCAATCTTCTTTCTGAAGATCCATTTGCAGCCTACGGGTTTTACCCCTTCTAGAGCAAAGTCCAAAGTCCAAACTTTGTTGGTGTACATGGACTCCATCTCGGTCCGCATTGCATCCAGCCATTTTACCGAGTCACCACTCTGAATGGCTTGCTGGAAGCTAGTAGGCTCACCATAATCCATGGTGCAATCCTCTCTATTCCCGTCTATGAGAAAACCGTAGTATCTCTCGGGCGGATGAGACTGCCTACTACTCTTGCGGAGTGGCGTAGGAATGTCCGGTTCCCCTGAACCTTCTGGTTCTACTAAGGTTTCAGTAATAGCTTGTGGTTCTGGAATTTCTTCCAGTTCTATTGCGCTCCCACTTATCTGATTTTCTAAAAACTCAGTTTCCAAGAAGCGGGCATGATGAGAGACAAGGACTTTTTGCTCCTCTGCGTAATAGAAAAGATACCCCTTGGAGTTCTTTGGGTATCCCACAAACTTGCACTGTACTGAGCGCGCCTTGAGCTTGTCCGCATGCTGCTTTTTTACAAAAGCTGGACATCCCCATGTCTTAAAGGATTTAGGACATGGTTTCTTCCTACTCCACATCTGATATGGTGTAGTAGGCACTGTCTTAGTAGGAACTTGGTTCAAGAGATGTGCAGCTGTTTCTAGTGCATAACCCCAGAAAGATCGCGGTAACTCAGCCTTACTCATCATGGAACGAACCATATCTAATAGGGTTCGATTCCTCCTTTCCGATACACCGTTGTGTTGTGGTGTGTATGGAGGAGTACACTGAGAGAGAATTCCATTCTCTTTTAAGTAGTCCAGAAACTCGGCACTAAAGTATTCTCCACCTCGATCAGATCCTAGTGTCTTAATACTTTTGCCTGTTTGTTTTTCAACTTCATTTTTGTATTCCCGAAATTTCTCAAAGGCCTCGGATTTGTGCTTCATTAAGAAGACATGTCCATACCTAGAGAAATCATCTGTGAAAGCAATGAAGTATGAATAACCGCTTCGCGCATGTGTAGACATTAGACCACACACGTCACTGTGTATGAGTCCCAAGAGCTCGCTTGCTCTTACTCCGTGTCCAGTGAACGGAGTCTTTGTCATCTTTCCCATAAGACAAGATTCACAAGTGGCATAAGACTGGTACTCGAACGGATCCAAGTATCCTTCTTTATGTAACTTAGTCAACCGTGTCTCATTAATGTGACCCAGTCTACAATGCCATAAGAAAGCCTGATTTAATTCTGGAGACTTTCTTTTAAGTGTGTTCTGGACACTGAATATCTGAGCTTGATTCAATACGTATATACCGTTATTTAATGTACCTGACCCAATCAGTACTTGATTTAGGTGGATGTTTACTACATCGCTTACAAAAGCAAAATCATATCCTTCCTTAGAAAGTAAGGATACAGATATGATATTACAAGTCGCACCTGGTACATACAAACAGTTACGCAGAATCAATATCTGCCCAGTTGTCAGTCCTAGGTGATATTCCCCTACGGATACAGCATCCATGCTCATTCCGTTAGCAACCCTGAGAGTCATATCACCTTTCCTGATAATCCTACGGTTTCTCAGAGCCTGTAACGAATTACAGATGTGAGATCCTAATCCGGTATCCAATACCCAGAAAGTAGGGTTAACTGACAAACAGTTCTCTATTACAAACACACTCGAAGCCGAAGCCACAACATGCTTCGAATTCTGGCTACTGGCTTTGCAAGCCCTGCAATCTTTCTGCCATTGTTCATTCCCGTTACAATAGGAACGTCCCTCTTTTACTATATCCAGTCCTGAAACTTTTGCCCTTGCTTTTCCTTCTTCTTCCCTGGTTTCCTTCAGGGTATAAGCAGAGGGCAGGGACTGTAGAATTAAGTCAGTACTTGACCCATTCTCCAACGTGGTCTCCAGGTCCGTGAGCTCAAAATAGCTGGTCTCTGTAAGGACGTTGTCCCTCACAGATGACCCGACAGCCAACCTCACTTGAAGCAATTCGTTCGAGGTCTCATATCTTGCGACACGAGATTGCTCTCCATATAAAACTTTGTTATGGAGGAAGATAGAAACTGAGTCCATCTTCTCGTGCTGCCTCTGGTTTGCACCATCAACTGAGGCTAACACGAGGCACTTGGCTTTCGCACAATCCTTTTCCGATGTCCTTTGGATGTAAATATCCGTGACAGGGGAAACTGGACCTGAAACGGCAGGGGTTTGATTAGTTAAGAGGTGTCCCAGCTTGTCATGGGTAATGGACATCTGGACAGACCTTTGCCAGTCATAACAGTCAGGTTCAGTCATTTTATTATCTAGATGCAACCTAGGTATGGTCACTGGGTCGCTGCAATTAAGAGAGGGAGAGAAGAAAACACTCAGCATGATGCTCTTGCAAGTTTAGATTGGTTTTTAATTTATCTAAACAGGATGGCTCCCACTGTCTCTCAAATCCTTCCTCAAACCATAAAGGAAGAATTAGTCGGGATCAATCTCACCGTACAATACTTGCTTAACCGTTCGGCCAGGCTAGTGTCGGTACTTCGAGGGAGGTTTTCCAACGCTATCGCGAAGTTCCTTAATTCAAGAACCTCTTTTCCCTGAGGGCGTAGCCCCGCTAACACCTTTCTAGGCACCTACTTGGTTTATAGCATTGATCGTTAAGTGAGAAATTTCCCGAGGAGTAGCATATACTCACAGTAGGATCGGGATCCAAATATCATCGTGTGACGAAACTGAAGGAATCCTACCAGGATCATCACACTCCAAATGGTATGCAACACTAGCAAGTTTCAGTACTTTTGAAACTCCCGATGTGGATTTTTGCCCCATGCTTTATGACCTTGACTAAGGCCAACAAATCATAAGTCACATGTCAAGTTCTACCCGTCGTTGTCCAGGTTGATTTGAACCCACCCGTATATACCCTTGACTATGGCCAACAAAGTAATACGACTGTCCCAAACCAACGCATTCTATCTATGCAACATATGAATACCCACCAGCTACCAAACACTGTGCCTTGACTAAGGCCAACAAACACAGCTTGAATACTGTTGATTATTCATATGAAACGACGGAGGGCTACGGATGGTTTTGGCGAAACCTTGAACGTAGTGAACTTGATATAATCGAAGGAACGAAATAGCTTTTAAAAGGAGTGGCTCAAGCTCCGCATTTTAAAAGTTAGTTTTGAAAAGAACCGAGTGGTTTTCAAAGTGTTCCAACAACTTGTACTTGGTTTATTTTCTTGCATCAGTTTTTTTAATGCATGTTATTCTTGCATTAGTTCTTTTAATGCGTCCCATCATTTAAACCTACCATTGCAGAAAACAACCAAAATATGACGTACGCTTATGCCATTCGCATTCGCCACGGGGCCCCGTTATTACCCGTTAGGTTACTTAACTAACGACAGAGCGGGGGCTGGGCTAGCGCGGCTGTAAAACATAAGCAACGCCTAAATAATATCATATATAGATATATACTGCAATGATAGCCATTTCAGATCACAGATGAATACATTGGATATACTAGGAATCCGCAATTCGTACGAGCCTGTAACGAAAAGCAAATTACATGGTCGCGGTGAATAGCCAATACCCCACCTAAGACCCCTATGGGTGCGGCAAACTACCCGCCAAGTACCCGAAGCGAAGCAACCTCCCTCAACTCCGTGAGTAGGCCACTCGGCACTTCGGCATACCCGGTAGTTTGTGCACCCCCTCCATGGGTCTATCCTAGGAGCAAAATCAGTAAAAAGAAATTATACAATGACGGCTACAACCCCGACCCGGTTGTGCGGCCATACAAATAATTATTACATCAATTTACAAATTTATATGAATTGAAAGAAAAGAAAACTCTCGTCTCACAACCCCCGGCTATTCACCCGCGACAATCCAATGAATTCATATACACATTCCAATAACATTACAGATCACAGATTTGTATAACTCCCACTAATCGACATATAGCGATTAGCGGACGTTCAATACAAATATCACATCACAGAAAAACTCGTCAGCTAAAGTCTTTTAGAAGTTCGATCAAAAATACGGATTTTTAGGCCCCAAACACAAAATTTTCATTCTGGAAAATCTGGGCAGAAAATACATATTCCAAAAATCCCAAAATACCCCTATGAGCAAACTGCAAAGAAGAAACCCCATGACCGAGTCAACTCGGCCGCGGAACCGCGGCGCTTTGATCGAGTTAGGGGGTCAAATTTTTGCAGCTTCTTCAGAAAACCCTGAGTCGATTTTTGGTGTATCTCAAAAAAAATTTCCAGCACTTTTAAAATCGACAGAAAGTTTAAAAACCGGGGTTCGTTTTGCGACTTTTTTTTTTATCGATCTTCTAGCTACTTTGCTAACATGTTAGATAGAGTTTAACTAGGCTCCGATACCACTGTAAGTCCATGCTACCTCTCCCGGCACTTTCGGGCAAGCGGAATTTGATAAAAAACGATTTTCTTAGAGGTGGTAACATGGACTTAAAACCCGGATCTTTGTTAAATATCTAACTAACAACCTAACTACGAGTTGCTAACTACTCGGTTAGGGGGTTATACCTTTCTTTTTCTCGAACACCTTCGTCTTCAAGCTTCGATGGTCGTCCGAATCGGCTTCTCCCCGTCATCTCCTTGCGCCGAAGATAGATCCACCTGAAAGCTTCAACCTTTGGCTCCTTCTTCGAACATTGAAGAAACTAGTTCACTCGGTTTGCTAAACCTTGTGAACTAGAGTGAGTAGAGAAGAGTTTGTATGGGATTTTGTCTATAATTCTTGGTTCTCAACTCATAAGACAAGTGAACCATAGAGTCAAGAGAGGGAGAGCAAGAGGAGGAGATGAGAGCTCAAGAACAAGAGAGAGAAAGGTCAAGCAAGGATGAGCCTCTCTTTTGTCTTTCACCCTCTCATAATCCAAAAGCATCATTAGCCATAATGTCAACCAAGTATTATGTGATGGTTCATATCATGACAAAGGCAATATCATTTCCATGCACTCATTTTGCAAACTATAACAAGCAAGCAAAAGTCTTTGCATGAAAATGACAACCATTGTGATGATGATGGTCAACTAGTCCAACATAGTCAACCGGTCAACAAAGTCAACAAGTCAACAAAGTCAACCCTCCAACAACCATGTCACTATAATACTTAATTAATATTATTGCTAAATATATATATCATATTCTCATTAGGGTTGAGCAAAAAGTCAATAGTCAACAGTCAACGGTCGACAACCCTAATGAGAATCCTCTGCCTCTGTCTCTCCGTCAACTGTGCATACACACCCGCATCCGCGTTCCGAGGAACACGGATGCAAACTGGATAAAACCAATCCCAATACGTACACTAGGATCTGGCTTAAACCAAAGCCCGCTAGTGTAAACTGTCCGGACACTAAACGTGCACAAGTGCACGGATGTGACTGAACCCTGTCGCAAAACCATGCGACCTCTACTCTTTTGCCTAAAGGCGAATAGCTTTCTGTGTGGGACTCTAAAGACTCGACACCACGCTGGCAGTGAGTTTAACCACAGACCGCAAGCGGCACTAGCTGTGTGTAACGGTCCCCAGGTAGATGCCGACAAGAAGACTGACGAGGCGAAACCCATCTGAACTCCTACTGAGCCTGAATATGACATTCTCCATACAGTCAGGTCTGTTCGTCTGATACATCGCATGGTGGGCCTAGGGGGCGGTAAACGTCAGTCCCCCAATAGCGGTACAAGTCGTGTCGGAGTGAAGCCCAAAACACCTTGAGATAACACTGGAACCCTACCAGTATATCTCGTTTGCCCTGGCCAGGGACTACTCGTGTAATGGCTCTCCTAGACACAGCGCGATGTCAACCCCCAATACCGGGAGAGACGAATCCTGTCTAACCGTCACTGCCTCCAAGTGCTTCGGGACTGCACCCAACTACCACCTGTTTGCACGACTCCTTTGAGCCGTGGTAGGGTAGTAATCAAAGTACAGTAGGAACACACTCGAGGCGAAGTGACAGTGTCAAGTCAGCGGACTAAGCTGTACTCATGTCACCTGGGAACTGATAACTGACGATAGGCATAATACCAACTAGTCAGTTCCCGACGAGTCCTGTCCAGTGTACTCGTAACCCAACGAGCACCCGCATACTATCTTAAGTACGACGTACCGACGGCTGTGGGACAGACCGTCACCCACACTGGGATGAGAAGCGCATGCGCTAGTCTACTCCAGAGTATCGATGCCCTGTCTCGATAGTCCTGCGACCAGGGACCTGCATAAGGATGTGCTTATAGATTACCCAGCCCCACTAGTGTGACTGCCATCACAATGCTGGTAATCAAGCAAAGATCCTACGGGCTCCACTAATGTGTATAGGCGATATACTAAAATAAACACATGTACACATTGAAGTAGAAACAAACCAAGTAGCATACTACTATTTTGAGCAAGATTGTATATACAAGGTGAATATCCCAAGCTTCCATTAAGTAATATACATACTAGTATGATACAGTAATGGCCTCTAGGGCATATACACTAACACAACTTTCGTTGAGCGGAATTTTCGACGTTCCCATGGACGGCGCCAACTGATGGAGGTCTTGATCTCCTTCGGATATTGTCTTCCGTTGATATGCTGCGAGCGTTGATGAATGGCTGAGATTGGATTTGAGGGTTGCCCCTTGATGCGTGTGGATCTCAGTGGGCTTGGTTTGGAATGAAGCCGAGTTACCTGCAAGGAATCCCCAGGGTGGTTGTACCACCGTGGACCCTCCGACGATCAAGTTAGTCGAGATATTTGGAAAGAGTAGCGGCCTATTGGATAATAATTGCCTTACCTGGGTCATCTGAGAAGAGGTTTATATAGTGGCAGCAATGGGCTGGCGGGCGCGAGATTTACACCGGCTGTTACGCCCTTGGAGCCGCGCCTACGCGAATGGCGTGATCCTCCATTAATGGCGAGATACGCCCGTTAACGAGGGAACGCGATGGCGTGGGACGCTGGATCGTGGGGCGGCAGATATCTCGCGTATGGAGAGATTCGCGGGGTCATGTCCGGGACGCTGATGATCTACGCTCTGGGTCGGTCGATGAGACCCAGGAAGCTGAGCTCGGAGGGAGGCTCGGAGGCGAGCGGGAGGCCGAGCAAGCTTGGTTCTGTGATAGCTCGAAAGCGACCTGGGAGGGCTGAGGAAGCTCAGCGTGCAGGAGGGCTCGGAGGCGATCCAATGGTTGTTCATAGAACGAGCACAGAAGTGTTCTGGGAGGTCATCGAAGGTCGAGAACATCCTCGAGTTGAAGGCTCGGGGTATGCCTCCAATGTACCGTTCTTGCTCCTTTCTCGTAAGCCTTGGGACACGTCATCTGCCACGTGCCATGATCTGGGGAGTGCTCAATACCGAGCATCATCAAGAATTAATGAATTTTCCTTTTTGTTAGCTAATTTTGCATAAAATTAAATAAATTGATATTTTTTTTATTTTAATACAGGATTGGGATGGACTAGAAGAGTTAGTGATCTCTATTTCTAAGAAATTCCCATCTTTATTTTTGACAATAGATAGAAGGGTAATGACACAATTAATTAGTGTTCTTAATTTACTTTATTAAATATACATTTCAATTTATAATTCTCATATAGCCTGCTATTGAATGGGATTTGCATTCCATTATCTTGATTCACCCCATTTTTAATTTTCTTATCTTACTAACTTTTAAATTTTAATACTTGTTTTTATCATTAGTTTTCCATTATTCATAAAATCCTTGAAGATACCATTCTATGTATAACTAAATTTATACTAAAATTGATGAGATTTTTTAATATAGATAGTAAACCCTTTTGTGCATTTTTCTATATATATAAATGATTGAAATACGTCCTTCCATCGAGTGGGATAAAGGTTGTGCCCTCGAATATGTGCAAGACACTTTAGATTTTGGAAGTTGTCACGATGCTCTACCTCTATATATCGAAGATGATCAAACTGATGAAAATGTGTTTCAGGTTATAACGTATAATTTACCGTTTATTTCCTTCGTATTGTATTCTTCTTTTTTAGGCCAAATGATGTGTGTGTGTGTGTGTGTGTGTGTGTGTGTGTGTGTATTAGAACTAATGTTGGACTTTGGTTGTACCCTGTTACTATTAGGTACTGAGAAGTAGGGGCCAAGGGTATCCAATTATTTTATCTAATCAGGATGGCTCCCACTGTTTTTATCAAATCTTCCTTCAAACCCTAAAAGGAAAGACTAGCCGGGATTAATTACACCCTACAACTTCGCCAATCTTTCAGCCAGGCCAGTGTCGGTACTTTGAGGGAGGTTCCCCGTGCTTTCGCACGGACCTAATTAAAGTAAACCTCGTTTTTCCAGAGGCGTAACCCCGTTGACACCTTTCTAGACACCTACTTGATCGGCTAATTGTCCTGTGTAAAACTCTCCCGGGAGTAACAATTACTCGCAGTGGGTATCGGGATCCAACTATCTCATAGAAGGTATGCCCGAAACGATCTATGACCTTAACAAGGTCAACAAACCATAGACCGTAAGTCAAGTTCAACCCGTCATTTCTTGATTGAATTAAACCCACCCGCACGACCCTTGATAAGGTCAACAAGGTCGTACGACTACCCTAAAACAATCTGCATCATATGCATAAACAGATAAATACTGGTCAGCTACCGCACACTACGCCTTGACAAGGTCAACAAACGCAGCACGAATACTAAGCAGGACTTATCTGAAATGACGGAGGGCTACGACAGGTTTTTCTGAAAACCTATTGCATAATGAACTTGATATCGTCGTAGAATCATGTGAATTTTGAAATGGAGTGATTTTGAGGCTTTTATTAGTTTTACTAAAGAGGTCACTCCCGGTGAAGGGATCTCGGCTCTTTCCTTATAGAATAAGGTGCAGGATATATCATATACATCACTATGCAAAGCAAAACTCCAAAAGCAGTCAAAAGTCAAACCGAGTGTTGTAGGATCTTCCAGTTTTGCTAAATATGTCACTCCCTGTGAAGAGATCTCGGCTCTTTCCTCATCGAATAAGGTGCCGGATATATCATATATATCGCTATGCAAAGCAAAACTGTAGCTATCCTTTTTGAAAAATTTGATTCTAAAACATCTTTTAGGTTTCTTTTCTTTCATTAATCACATTAATGAAGTCCCATCATTTAAGTCACCTAAACATCACAGATAAATACGACGTACACTTATGACATCCGCATTCGCCTCGATGTCCCCTCGTGCACCGTTAGGTTAGGTAACTAACGGCAGAGCAGGGCAGGACTAGCGCGGGTGTAAAATATAAGTAACGTCTATATAATATATCATATATACTATATATAGTATTTATCACAGCACATCACGTGATCACATCACAGATATCGCAGCAGAAGAAACATATGAAACATTGGATATACTAGGACGTCCGTGTTTTATTTTGAGCCTCTATAAAACACGGATTCCACGGTCGCGACGAATAGCCAAACCCACACCCCTAGACCCCTACGAGAGCGGCAAACAACCCTACCAATTTTAGAGTTAGGAGACCCGGACTCGACTCCTCGAGTTGGTCTCCCACTGGACTCTAGAACCCGGTTACTTATGCTCTCCTCCTTGGGTCTATCCTAGTGCGGAAAAGTAAATAATATACAAATGGTGACATCGACCTCATCCCGGAAGTGCCCCAATAAAAGAATATTACATACATTTAATTTTACATGAATGAAAATAAAAACTCTCATCTCACATAAAAAAACCCGGCTATTCAGAACGCGACGATCCAATATAACATATCCAGCAACACATAACATCACATGTCATCAACGTAAGTAAATATGCGCATCCCAATTGTCGTTGACATATAGCAACGAAACCGGCGATATCACATATTACACTTACGATCACAGAAAAGAAAGTGTAAAACTACAACATTTGGAATCCACAATCTCTTTAGACATCGTAAATCCAAAATATCACATACTTCGCATTTCATGCCTAACCGTATGAATTCCACAAATTGTATCACATTCCAGATAAATAGACGGTATTAAACTTTCCGATCGAATAATCAAATACCCAAGATTTCTTTAATAGCTCAACACTTGAGCGGAGTTCAAAAATTCCAGAATACGTCACAGTAGCAACGGTCCAGCCGTAGAAGGGTCAAGCCAACGCCTCACATGTGGCACGCCGTACTGCCCCAAACCCAAAGGTTCAAAAGGCAGTTCAAGACGGTCACATAATCGAGTTAAGGTTTGTTGTCTTCTAGAGGGTCCATCGCGTCACATGCACGTATTTCCGAAAGATTTAAACCCGAGAAAAATTCAACACTTGAATGTTTTTCGTGCCGGGAAAAATTGAGTTAATGATATCCGTTCGAACATTTTAATACTTTCTAAATTATCCGGAATAACAAAACAAAATTAAATTCTCCGATCGAATCGACGATTACAAAAGGATCCCCAGAATACTCAACACTTGAGTCAGTTTAAAAATACCCATAAAATAGCACTATCAGATAAAAGTATTACGGTGCAAAGATCTGGCCCCAATTCATTTTATCTGTCGCGGAACCGCCGCCTGAAGTGGGGTGGGACCGCGGTTCCGCGGCGACCGTACGAAATTGGAGTCTCGAACTTTGTGTTAATTCTTAGAAAACCCTGCTTATTTTTTTAGATATTTTTAATACTGAAAAATCACAGATTTTGAAAAAAGTCCAGAGAGGGGGTCGTTTTGACGTTTTCGGGTTCGATCAGGGTTTTAACTTCGTTAACATATCGCCTAATACTCTGGCTAGGCTCTGATACCACTGTAGGGTTACTAGGCACACTAATAAGGCTCTACAAGGTATCGACCATGCCAAAATTAAATTTTTATGTGCCGAACAACCCTAAGCAAGATCGTATACTAGAGTTTAGGCGAAACTAATAGTAAGTAAACAACTTTACTTCTAAGGGAACACGAAATACAACCTTTGTAGATCGGTCCTTCACTTCATTTGCTCCTTGTTGAAGTCCCTTCACTGCGATCAAGGTTCTCCCGGGCTCTTGCATGGCTTCACAAGGCGAAAGATGCGATCTTGCTTGAAGTCTCTGAGGCCGAAGATGATCTACGTTGAGGGAATTCCGACTCAAGCTACTACTTCACTAATTTGAGAATTAGTGAAGCAAACACCCTATACTAAAGTGCTAGTCTAGTAGAGGATGGAGAAATAGGAAGTGGGTTCTCTTTGGAATTTTATTTCTCACAATCTTTTGCTCTCTTTTCAAAACCCTAGTTTGCTTTTTCTTTTGTTCAAATGAAGAAGATGAACAAAAGAAAGAGGAGAGGATAATGATCAAGTGTGTGAGCTAACCATGGTGAGTGAGTATCATATACTAACTCTTGTAGAGACTTAACCCTAGGCTAATTGTTATGGTTGGGTTAATAAAAATCCATAGTAAAAACAAACTCAAGTTGAATTAGTCAATGCATCCACAAGCTTCCACAAGCTTCATGCATTTTCTAATCCTCCACTTGATTTTGTAATTATTTTAAATATAAAAAACCCAAACTAAAAATTAGCATAGTGTAAGTCTCATACACCCATGGATGATGTATCATCAACCATGATACAAAAAAATATAACACATTTTAATATATATCATATATATAGTAAAGATGTGTACATGTGAGAAAATACCCTAAGTGAACATGTGTTAGTTAATGTAAACTAGTATATCAAATATACAATTATACAATAAATTATTAAATCAACACTTGACTTAATAATCCAGTCATATCTCATATAACCGGCTAACATCCATTGTATCGACTTATCATCAACACTTGATTCGATAACCCGGCTATATCATATATAACCGACCGATACATAAAGTCGCGAGAATAGAATACGGTATCACATACATGCATTATTCTCGGTCCCGCACATATCACATATGCGCCCCTATTTCTTTTTGCCTGAGCCAGTAAAACCTCTGTGTAGGACTCTAAAGACTCGTCAATACGCCGACGGTAGATGATGATCACATCACGCACCTACAAGCCGTCAGCGGTACTAGCTGGACGTAACGGCTACCCGGGTATTGAGCGATCAGAAGATCAACAAGCAAGCAAGCTCCAACTCCTGTAAAAGCCTGCCGGTAACACTTCCCGTACAGTCCGGTCTCCTCGCCTGATATGTCGCATATCAAGTCTAGGGGTGGTAAACGTCAGACCCCAATAACCGATAAGTCATGCCGATGTGAGGCTCATAACGGGTCGAGAAACTACTGGTAACACTTACCAGTAAATCTCTAAATCAGCCCTGGCCAGGGACTTCCCTGTTATGGCCAATCGAGCACAGCGCAACATCAACCCCCAATACCGGGAGAGACGAAACCCCTCCTATCGCTCATTGCCTCCATGTGACTCGGGACTGTACCAAAAAACCACCGTTTTGCATGCCCTCTTGGACGTGGTAAGGTGGAAATCAAAGCACAGTGGGAATCACACAAGACTCTATGACGATCTCGGGTCTACAGACTAACCTGCACAAGTGTCACCAGAGAACTGCCATCTGACGTGAGGTATAATACCATCTGGGAGTTCTCGGCGAGTCCGTCCAGTGTACCAGTCTCCACTGAGCACCCGTATACCATCTCTGATGTCAAACACCAATAGATATGGGATCATCCATCGCCCATCTCATGGGTCGAGAAGCGTATACGCTAGTCTACACTGGTATATCGATGCCCCGTCTCGATACACCCACGACTAGGGACCTTGAAGGATGTACTTATGGACTACCATGTCCCCACTAGTATGATCCGCATCATAGTCTAGGTAGTCAAGTACACATCCTAAGGGCTTTACCAACATGTAACTATAAGACAGTATAAAGAGACAAGTATACATGTTAAAGTAAAGTGCAACCAGATAGCATACTATCATATCGAGCAAGAAAGTCCTCTCTATATATGTCCAAGCATCCAATATAATATACATCATCTGTACAATACTGGCCTCTAGGGCATACATACAACTAACATCAGATCCTCAGTATCGGATGGGCAGGAGGTTGCCTATTGGGGATGCGCCGAGCAGGGTAGCTGCTCGGTTGCCTCGCGATGAGGGCTTCAGATCCTTAACGTCTGATGGGCAGGAGGATGCCCGCTGGGGATGCGCCGAGCAAGAAGGGACTCCGCGGCCTTACGATTAGGGCTTTAGATTCTCAGCATCTGATGGGCAGGAGGATGCCCGCTGGGGATGTACCGAGCAGGAGGGGACTCGGCGGCCTCACGATGAGGGCTTCAGATCCTCAGCGTCTGATGGGCAGGAGGATGCCCGCTGGGGATGCGTCAAGCAGGAAAAGGCTCAGTGGCCTCACGATAAGGGCTTCAGATCCTCAGTGTCGGATGGGAAGGAGGTTGCCCGCTGGGGATGCGCCGAGCAGGGTAGCTGCTCGGTGGCCTCCTGGCAAGGGCTTTGATCCTTAACGCGGTAGGGGCCGTAAGAGGCCTACTAAGGATGGGCCGAGCAGGGTTACTGCCCGGTGCCTCTTGGCGAGGGCTTTTATCCCTGGCGTCGTGGGGTAGGGAGCTACCAGCCGGGGATAGCCGAGCAGGGTAGCCGCTAGGCTGCCTCTTGATGAGGGCTTCGATCCTTAGCGCGGGAGGGGCTGTAAGGGGCCTACTTATAAGGTTAGTATAGCACCCTATGAAGAGTTTTGAAGCATCACATGACCCAAAATTTTAATTTTTATGGTGCTAAACTAACATGCAAATGGATCGATCCTAGAAAATTAGGGTTATGAAATAAAAGACGAACTAATCTAGGGTTTCGAGACTACAACCTTTGTAGCTCCCTTTCGCTGGACTCCTTGGTCTCTAAGGTGTTGAACGAAGGTCCTTTTGATGTCCCCTTGTGTCCACGATGATCCACCACGGAGATATCCGTCCAAGCTCGCAACTTCGACAAACCGAAGAGAACACTCTAAACAAAGCGGCTAAGCTTGTGTAGAATGATGTTGTGGTTAGGTTTCTCACTTCAAAAACCTATCTTTAAGTGGTATTTGCTCACTAGAAAGATCAAGAGAGCAAAGGAGCTAGAGGTAGAAGATGGTGGCAATTTTTTAACAAGAGATAAAAAGATAACTCTTATGAAGAAAATGAAATATATCAATATATATTTTATTCCTTCATGCTATGAACCATGGTTAAAGTGATGGAGACATTATTTAACTTTAGTTTAGAATGATAAAGAGAAGGATAACCTTAGGTTAGTGGTAGTTGAGCATGGTTAGGTCAAAGGAAGAATGTAGAAGTAAGAATGATTATCCTTTTCTTTTTCATTTTACTTTAAAACTAAAATTAAATAATTATCCATTGTTTAATCCATGGTGTGAGTCTTATATTGCCACCATTTCCATATGCTAACAACCATGATGGATGAGTGTATGTATGTGTGCATGTATGCACATCCACATGTGCATGAAACTAGCATGAAAGAAAGAAAGAAAAGCACACATGCATGCACACATCCATCATCCAAGAAAAAGTTTTAAGTGAGAAAACTAATGGTTAAATGATAAATCAACACTTGATTTATCAATCCGGTCATATCTCATATGACCCCACCAAAAGTAGTTCACCCGATCAATGTTCGGTATCATATACGCACATTTCAATCGGGTGCATGCGCATATCACATACGCGCACCACAACGTTTCGCCTGGACTGGGTAACTCCTTTGTGGGACTCTAAGACTCGTCAATACGCCGGCAGAGGGTGATGATCATATCAGGTACCCTCAAGCCGCAAGCGGTCAGCTAAACGTAACGGCCACCCGGGTATTGAGCGATCAGAAGACAACAAGCGAACCTGCTACAACTCCCGTCGAGCCATCCGGCAACACTACCGTACAGTCCGGTCTCTTCGTCAGATATGCTGCATATCGAGCCTAGGGATGGTCACGTCGACCCCAATAACTCAATAAGTCGTGTCGGTGAATGGTCTATAACAGATCGAGAAACTACTGATAACACTTATCAGCAAATCTCAGCAGCCCTGGCCAGGGACTTGCTGTTATAACCAGTCGAGCACAGCACAGCATCAACTCCAAATACCGGGAGAGACGAAACCCCTCATATCGCCCATTGCCTTCGTGTGTCTCGGGACTGTACCCAACGGCCACCTGTTTGCACGACTCAGTAGAGCCGTGGTAGGGTGGCAATCAAAGTACAGTGGAAGAACACACAAGACTCCATGACGATCTCGGGTCTACAGACTAACCTGTACCAGTGTCTCCTGAGAACTGCTATCCGACGATAGATATAATTCCATATAGGAGTTCTCGGTGAGTCCGTCCAGTGTACCCAGTCAGCACTGAGCACCCGTATATGATCTTGATGTCAAACATCGATGAATGTGGGAACATCCATCGCCCATCACATGGGTCTAGTATCATATACGCTAGTCTACTCTGGTATATCGATGCCCCGTCTCGATACACCTCCGACTAGGGATATTTCAGGATGTGCTCATAGACTACAAATGTCCCACTAGTATGATCTCTATCATAATCAGAGTAGTCAAGCAGATATTCTTGGGGCTTTATCAGCATGTATGAATGAATAAAAGCATGATCAAATCAACATGTCAGATAAAGAATAACCAGATAGCATACTATCATGTCGAGCAAGAATGCAAACTGAATATATATACATGTATAGATACATCCACTATCACATAATGGCCTCTAGGGCATACATATATCCAACAATTTCCCACTTGCACTAAGGCCAGTTATTGGCGTATCTCATACCCAACATCTCAAAAAGTCGCTCAGTCTGTGGCTGAGGGAGGGCCTTGGTGAGTGGATCCGCGGCATTGTTCTTTGTGTCAACTCTCTTAATCTCGATCTCGCGGCGATCTACAATCTCCCGGATCAAATGAAAGCGCCTCAGGATGTGTCTGGACCGCTGATGGGATCTGGGCTCCTTGGCTAACGCCATCGCCCCATTATTGTCACAATACAAAGGTATTGGATCAATAATGGTTGGAACTACTCCTAGCTCCGAGACGAACTTCTTCATCCAGACGGCTTCCTTGGCGGCATCATTTGCAGCAATGTACTCAGCTTCCATCGTAGAGTCTGCAACGGTATCCTGTTTGGAACTCTTCCAACTTACCGCCCCTCCATTGAGGGTAAATACAAACCCTGAGATAGATTTGCTGTCAGCCTTATCGCTCTGGAAGTTCGAATCGGTAAAGGCCTCCATTTGGAGATCTGTATTACCATACACCAAGAACAATTCTTTAGTCCTTCGTAAGTACTTAAGAATGTTCTTCACAGATGTCCAGTGGTTCTCCCCTGGGTTGGATTGATACCTGCTTACAACACTAAGTGCATAAGCTACATCTGGGCGTGTACATAACATCGCATACATTATAGACCCTATTGCCGAAGCATAAGGTATAATGCTCATGCGAGCTCTTTCTTCATCGGTCTTTGGACAAGAATCCTTGGAGAGAGTGACTCCATGGCAAGCGGGTAAGGCACCCCGCTTGGAGTCTTCCATACTAAACCTCTTTAGGATGGTGTTGATGTACCTGGTTTGGGACAATCCCAATAACTTTTTAGATCTATTCCTATAGATCCTTATGCCCAGGATATATGTGGCATCACCCAGGTCCTTCATGGAGAACCTTAGTGATAAGAATGATTTGACCGACTGTAGCATAGGAATATCATTTCCTATCAGAAGAATGTCATCCACGTACAATACGAGGAATGTGACGGCTCTTCCTACAGCCTTCTTATAAACACAAGGTTCATCTGGATTTTTATGAAATCAAACTCTTTGATAACATCATCGAAACAGATGTTCCAACTCCGAGATGCCTGCTTCAACCCATATATGGATTTAAGCAATCTACATGCTTTCTCGCTGCTCCCACTGTCAATGAAGCCCTCTGGCTGATCCATATAAACGCATTCTTCTAAATTTCCATTTAGAAATGCTGTTTTAACGTCCATCTGCCAGATTTCATAGTCGTAGTGAGCAGCAATAGCAAGTAGGATCCGAATGGATTTAAGCATGGCTACGGGCGAAAAAGTTTCGTCATAGTCCAAACCTGGTCTTTGACGAAAACCTTTCGCCACAAGTCTTGCCTTATAGGTCTCTACCTGCCCATCCACACCAATCTTTCTTTTAAAGATCCATTTGCACCCTACAGGTTTTACCCCAGGGGGTACAACGTCCAAAGTCCATACTTTGTTGGTGTACATAGACTCCATTTCGGATCTCATGGCATCCAGCCACTTCACAGAGTCACCGCTCGTGATAGCCTGCTGAAAACTGGTAGGATCATCATCATCCATGATGCAATCTTCTCCGTTACCATCAATGAGGAAACCGTAGTACCTCTCCGGTGGGCGAGAAGTCCTACCAGCCTACGGAGTGGCCGAGGTTCTTCAGTTTCTGTTGCAAAAGCCGGTTCAACCAAATCGTCATTTGTAGTTTGTGTCTCCAGATCCTCTTCTAGATCTACCACCTTGCCATCATCTTTATCTGTAAAAAACTCTTTTTCCAAGAATGTGGCATACTGAGAAACAAACACTTTTTGTTCCTCTTTATGGTAGAACAGATATCCATAAGAATTCTTTGGATATCCCACAAAGTTACACATGACTGACCGTGTCTCGAGTTTGTCCGGATTCTGTTTTTTAACATAGGCCGGGCAACCCCAAATCTTAATTCTCTTAAGAGATGGTCTCTTCCCATTCCATATCTCATATGGCGTGGTAGACACGGCTTTGGTCGGAACCCTGTTTAGCAGCAACGTTGCAGTCTCCAATGCATGTCCCTAAAACGAGACGGGTAACTCAGCGTCACTCAGCATAGACCGGACCATATCTAATAGGGTCATATTCCTTCGTTCTGACACACCGTTGTGCTGTGGTGTGTAAGGAGGAGTGAGCTGAGAGAGAATCCGATTCTCTTTTAGGAAGTTTGCAAATTCTGTACTAAGATACTCTCCACCTCGATCTGATCGAAGCATCTTAATACTCAAGCCGGTTTGTTTTTCTACTTCTTGTTTATATTCAACGAATTTCTCGAAAGCGTCGGACTTGTGTTTTAATAAAAATACATGACCGAATCTTGAGAAATCGTCGGTGAATGTAATGAAGTATGAAAAACCGCCTCTAGCCTGTGTAGACATTGGCCCACATACATCACTATGTATGAGGCCAAGGAGCTGAGTAGCTCTTTCTCCGTGTCCTGTAAATGGAGTTTTGGTCATTTTACCCTTGATACAAGACTGGCAAGTCGCATAAGATTTATATTCAAAAGAGTTTAAATATCCATCTTTATGTAACTTGTTTAGTCTTGTTTCGTTAATATGACCAAGTCTACAATGCCAAAGAAAAGCTTCATTTAATTCTGAAAGTTTTCTTTTATTAGTGTGTTGTATACTGAAAACTGTGTGTTGATTTAGGACATATATTCCGTTATTAAGCGTACCATACCCAACCAACATTTGATTTAGGTGAATGTTCATAACATTGTTCTGCAACACAAAATTATATCCTTCATTGTCCAATAAAGAAACGGATATTATATTACATAGCATACTTGGTACAAAATAACACGGATTCAAAATCAAAATACATCCAGATGGCAACCCCAAGTGATACTCTCCCACTGCGACTGTATGTACATTGGAACCATTTCCAACGCGGAGAGTATGGTCACCTGTCTTCAAAACCTTGCTATTTCTCAGCCCCTGCATAGAATTGCAAATGTGAGAACCTGAACCGGTATCCAATACCCAGGAAGCAGAGTTTATAGAAAAACAGTTTTCAGTCACAAACGCACCTGAAGCAGAAGCATCACCATGCTTCTTCTTGAGACTTAGGTACTCCGTGCAATTGCGCTTCCAATGTCCTGTCTTGTGGCAATGAAAACACTCGCCTTTCCCTGGGTCTCCAGCCGTGGACTTTCCCTTTCCCTTCACCTTTTTGACTCCACCCTTAGGATTAATGGGTTTCTTCTTTTTCTTTCCCTTGGCCTTAGCTTTTGGGCGAGAAGAAGAAGACTGTCCAATGGTCATAACGGGAGTCTTTGCTGACTTCATAGTGCTCTCTGCACTCCTTAACATATTAAGGAGTTCAGGAAGGTCCTTCTCCATGCCATGCATGTTGAAGTTCACTATGAACTGAGCAAAGGTGGAGGGGAGGGACTGCAGAATAATATCGATATATTGTTCATTGTCCATTGTCCATCCAAGGTCCTCAAGCTCTTCTATAAGAGCTATCATCTTCAACACATGGTCTCCTACTGGTGTGCCAGGGGCCATTCGCATCTGAAACAGTTTCTTTGATGCTTCGTATCGTAATACGCGGGATTGCTCCCCATACAACTCTTTTGTATGGAGCAGTATCCCGTGAATGTCCATGTCCTCGTGCTGCTTTTGATGTGTGTTATCCATCGATGCAAGCGCGAGGCATGTGGCCGTGGCACAGTCAGCGTCCCATGTCTTGCGGACTTCAATGTTCGCAACTGAGGATTTTGGGCCTGGGACGGGCGGGGCTGAAGCCGTGAGAACATATGATACTTTATCATAAGTCAAGGCGATCTTCAGATTCCTTAGCCAGTCTTTATAGTTGGTCCCATTCAGTTTGTTTTTATCTAGTAGAAGCTTAAGTCCAGTCATTGGTATCTGCCATTAAGAGAGAGAAAAGAATACACTCAGCGAAAGCTCTTGCATAGATTAGATTGGTTTATTATCTTGTCTAATCGATGTTTCCCACTGCATTTTATCAAGTTTTTCTTTCAAACCTTAAAAAGAAAAACTAGCCAGAATTAATTACAGTCTACAACTTCGCTAACCGTTCAGCCAGGCCAGTGTCGGTACTTCGAGGGAGGTCCCCGTGCTTTCGCACGGACCTAATTAGAGTAAACCTCGTTTTCCCAGAGGCGGAGCCCCGTTAACACCTTTCTAGATACCTAATGAGTTAGCTAATTGTAAACTGTAAAACTCTCCTAGGAGCAACTATTGCCCACAGTGGGATCGGGATCCAACCATCACATAGAAGGTATGCAATCTCATTACAAATTTCAACACTTGAAATTCCCGATGTAATTTTTACCCCTAGTATTTATGACCTTAACTATAGTCAACAAATCATAAGTACCAGTCAAGTTCTACCCGTCATTTCTTGATTAATTAGACCCACCCATATAACCCTTAACTATGGTCAACAAAGTCGCATGAATGTCCTAATTAATCTGCATCATATGCAGTGGAGGAAGACATCACTTAGCTACCGTACACTACGCCTTAACTAAAGTCAACAAACGTAGCACGAATACTAAGTACTCTACTTTCTAAAATGACGGAGGGTTGCGAATGATTTTTAAGAAAATCTTTAACGCTTTGAACTTGATATCGTTGTAGAATCAAACAGTTTTCAAAAGGAGTGGCTTAAGCTCCGCAGTTTTGAAATGTTGCTTTTTCACAAATAGCCGAGTAGTTTTTAAATCCGATTCTACAACATCTTTTTAGGTTTATTTTCTTTACATTAATCACATTAATGTAATCCCATCATTTAATTCCTTAAGCCAATCACAGAAAAGAAACGAAAATAACACGTACGCTTATGCCATCCGCATTCGCCGCAATGTTCCGTTATGCACCGTTAGGTTACTTCACTAACGGCATACCGGGACGGGACTAGCGCGGGTGTAAAATATAAGCAACGTCTACTATATATCATATATATAATATGTCATTCGTCTCAGATATCACCGAACACAGGCAGCAGAAATATAGATATAACGTGGGATATCCTAGGACGTCCGTATTTAGTATTTAGCCAGAATAGAAAATACGGATTCCACAGTCGCGATGAATAGCCAAGCCCACACCCTGGACCCCTACGAGAGCGGCAAGTGACCCTACCAATCCTGGAGTTTAGGAGACCCGGTCTCGACTCCTCGAGATGGCCTCCCACTGAACCCCTGAACCCGGTCACCTGTGCTCCCCTCCTTGGGTCCATCCTAATGAGGAAAAGTAAATAATATACAACACTGGTAACACAACCGCAACCTGGAAGTGCCCCAAATAAAAGAATATTACATTACATTTGAATTTACATGAATGAAAATATAAAAATCTCATCTCACAAAAACCCCCCGGCTATTCGATCGCGACAATCCTGCACATCATATCTCAGCAACACATAATATCACATATCATCAACGTAAGTAAGTATGCGTACCCCGATTGTCGTTGATGTATAGCAACGAAACCGGCGATATCTGACATACTACACTTACGGTCACATAAAAGAAAGTGTAAAACTACAATATTTGGAATCCAGATTCTCTTTAGACATCATAAATACGAAATATCACATATTTCGTATTTCATGCCTACACTATATGAATTCCACATATTGTATCACATTCCAGATAAACAGACAGTATTAAAGTTTTCGAACGAACGATCAAGCACCCAAGATCCACTAAAGCTCAACACTTGAGCAGGGTTCAAAAATCCGGAGTGTGACACAGTAGTAGCGGTCCAGCCGTAGAAGGGTCAACCCAACGCCTCACATGTGGCACGCCGTACTGCCCCAAACCCTAAGGTTCAAAGGGCAGTTCGAGACGGTCACATAATCGAGTTAAGGTTTGTTGTCTTCTAGAGGGACCACCACAAAAAGACTTGCACTTATCTCCAAAGTATTTAAACCCCGTGAATAGTGAGTAAATGATACTCGTTCAAACACTTCAATACTTTCTAATTTACCCGGAAAAGCTACGAAATGAAAGTCCCGATCGAATTGACGAGTCCAACACCATCTCCAGAATTTTTCAAAACTAAATACAGATTAAAAATACCCAAAAAATTATACATGCAGAACCAAAAATTACAGAAGAAAAATTATCCACTAATTCATATATAAGGCCGCGGAACCGCGGCCTAAGCAAGCTTAGGCCGCGTTTCCGCGGCAAGAAACACTGTTCATTGGATAAATTTTCTTCTGTAATCCTTATTTTTCCCTGCTTTATTTTTTACATATTTTTAATTCTGCAAAATGTCAAAATTTAGAAAATTTCCAGAGAGCATCCCATAATATCGTATTTTTGTCCGATCGGGGTTTTCACTTCGTAAAAACGTCGCCTAATATTCTAGGTCGGCTCTGATACCAATGTAAGGTTAGTATAGCACCCTATGAAGAGTTTTGAAGCATCACATGACCCAAAGTTTTAATTTTTATGGTGCTAAACTAACATGCAAATGGATCGATCCTAGAAAATTAGGGTTATGAAATAAAAGGCGAACTAATCTAGGGTTTCGAGACTACAACCTTTGTAGCTCCCTTTCGCTGGACTCCTTGGTCTCTAAGGTGTTGAACGAAGGTCCTTTTGATGTCCCCTTGTGTCCACGACGATCCACCACGGAGATATCCGTCCAAGCTCGCAACTTCGACAAACCGAAGAGAACACTCTAAACAAAGCGGCTAAGCTTGTGTAGAATGATGTTGTGGTTAGGTTTCTCACTTCAAAAACCTATTTTTAAGTGGTATTTGCTCACTAGGAAGATCAAGAGAGCAAAGGAGCTAGAGGTAGAAGATGGTGGCAATTTTTTAACAAGAGATAAAAAGATAACTCTTATGAAGAAAATGAAATATATCAATATATATATTTTATTCCTTCATGCTATGAACCATGGTTAAAGTGATGGAGACATTATTTAACTTTAGTTTAGAATGATAAAGAGAAGGATAACCTTAGGTTAGTGGTAGTTGAGCATGGTTAGGTCAAAGGAAGAATGTAGAAGTAAGAATGATTATCCTTTTCTTTTTCATTTTACTTTAAAACCAAAATTAAATAATTATCCATTGTTTAATCCATGGTGTGAGTCTTATATTACCACCATTTTCATATGCTAACAACCATGATGGATGAGTGTATGTATGTGTGCATGTATGCACATCCACATGTGCATGAAACTAGCATGAAAGAAAGAAAGAAAAGCACACATGCATGCACACATCCATCATCCAAGAAAAGGTTTTAAGTAAGAAAACTAATGGTTAAATGATAGATCAACACTTGATTTATCAATCCGGTCATATCTCATATGACCCCACCAAAAGTAGTTCACCCGATCAATGTTCGGTATCATATACGCACATTTCAATCGGGTGCATGCGCATATCACATACGCGCACCACAACGTTTCGCCTGGACTGGGTAACTCCTTTGTGGGACTCTAAGACTCGTCAATACGCCGGCAGAGGGTGATGATCATATCAGGTACCCTCAAGCCGCAAGCGTTCAGCTAAACGTAACGGCCACCCGGGTATTGAGCGATCAGAAGACAACAAGCGAACCTGCTACAACTCCCGTCGAGCCATCCGGCAACACTACCGTACAGTCCGGTCTCTTCGTCAGATATGCTGCATATCGAGCCTAGGGATGGTCACGTCGACCCCAATAACTCAATAAGTCGTGTCGGTGAATGGTCTATAACAGATCGAGAAACTACTGATAACACTTATCAGCAAATCTCAGCAGCCCTGGCCAGGGACTTGCTGTTATAACCAGTCGAGCACAGCACAGCATCAACTCCCAATACCGGGAGAGACGAAACCCCTCCTATCGCTCATTGCCTTCGTGTGTCTCGGGACTGTACCCAACGGCCACCTGTTTGCACGACTCAGTAGAGCCGTGGTAGGGTGGCAATCAAAGTACAGTGGGAGAACACACAAGACTCCATGACGATCTCGGGTCTACAGACTAACCTGTACCAGTGTCACCTGAGAACTGCTATCCGACGATAGATATAATTCCATATAGGAGTTCTCGGTGAGTCCGTCCAGTGTACCCAGTCAGCACTGAGCACCCGTATATGATCTTGATGTCAAACATCGATGAATGTGGGAACATCCATCGCCCATCACATGGGTCTAGTATCATATACGCTAGTCTACTCTGGTATATCGATGCCCCGTCTCGATACACCTCCGACTAGGGACATTTCAGGATGTGCTCATAGACTACAAATGTCCCATTAGTATGATCTCTATCATAATCAGAGTAGTCAAGCAGATATCCTTGGGGCTTTATCAGCATGTATGAATGAATAAAAATATGATCAAATCAACATGTCAGATAAAGAATAACCAGATAGCATACTATCATGTGGAGCAAGAATGCAAACTGAATATATATACATGTATAGATACATCCACTATCACATAATGGCCTCTAGGGCATACATATATCCAACACTACTAAGGACGGAGCCGAGCAGGGTTGCTGTCCGGTGCCTCTTGGCGAGAGTTTTGATCCCTGGTGTGTTGGGGTAGGGAGCTACCAGTCAGGGATAACCGAGCAAGGGCGGGCCCGATTGCCTCTTGGGAGGGCTTTGATCCTTAAGGACGGGCCGAGCAGGGTTACTTCCCGGTGCCTCTTGGCGAAGGCTTTGATCCCTGGTTTGTTGGGGTAGGGAGCTACCAGCCAGAGATAACCGAGCAAGCGCGGGCCCGGTTGCCTCTTGGCGAGGGGTTTGATCCCTGGTTTGTTGGGATAGGGAGCTACCAGTCAGGTATAACCGAGCAAGGGCGGGCCCGGTTGCCTCTTTCGAGAGCTTTTCATCCTTAGCGCGGAAGGGGCCATAAGTGGCCTACTAAGGATGGCCGAGCAGGGTTACTGCCCGGTGCCTCTTGGCGAGGGTTTTGATCCCTGGCGTTGTGGGGTAGGGAAGCTACCAGCCAGGGATAGTCGAGCAGGGTATGTAACAACCCTAAATTTCCTGTACAACTTTCTGTGCAAAATTTTCAAAATTTAAAGAAAGGGGTAGTTTTGCCTGAGCACAATTTAAATATTTGTTTTACTAATTAATTATAAGAAGGAGCTTGTAGCTCATTGGTAATACCTTCCACTGCTGAACCAAGCCACCAGAGTTCAAATCCCATACCCCACATTATTTTCAATATTGTTTTATTTTGAATTTTTAGAATACCAAGAGTTTACACGTGCATATCTCACAAAAACCCTACTACACCCTGAAAAGTAACTGTACCAGGGGACTGATGACCGACGTGGAGTGCTCCGACCAACCGACTCGGCCGGGATCGGCCGAATCGGCCGACGGACTGGCCGACACGAGACGCCGCCACCAGCCGGATTCGGCCGGACCGCCGAGTCGCCAACATGAAAAAGTTGTCTTTTCAGCTCCCCATCACTCCCGCATACTCTAAATTCTTGGATCGATACCAGAGCCCCTTTAAATCACATTAAACCCAATTTTTAATATAATTTAATACAATTTTTTCTCACACATCTTCACCTAACCCTAACCTTAGCTTTACCCTATAAATACTACCCCTAAACACACACCCCTCACTCTAAATTTCTGAGCAAACTCTCAAGAAATTTTCTAGAACTCTAGTGTGCATTCAAAGTGAGCAAAGGGGCGAAACTCCGTCCATCTTCCGACGACAACTCTAGGAGATCCCGGCGACGAAACAACGCACCGGCGAAATCTACCGTTCCCTTTCCCTCTCCTCTTTAAGCTAAACCCGTAAATCCCAACTTCCCCTTCTCTTTTCTTTTCTAAAAATACGAAATTCCAAAAGCTGACGGAATCGGAATTAATCCAATTTCCGATTCGATTCTTTCTAAAAATTCAACCTTTTCTTAAATACAATCATACCCAAACTATTACATGTTGACTATTAAATATTAATAAATATGTTGAACAAGTTTCATGACAATCTATATCATTTTGTAACTTTTATCGCTCTTTTTCAGTAAAATACCATATAGTTTCATTTTGACATTAAATCATCATAATATTGCTATACCTTTAGGTTAGATCACGAGATAATGACCTACCTCCTCACAACACTCATATGCAACATAGCACAATACTTTCGTGAACCTAGAATACGGGAAAACGAAACATTTCAAATAAATACCATTTACTAATAAAACCATTTTTACAAGATTTAGTATTTTACACAAATCTTTGCAAAGCGCCGCTACAACGCAATTTGGGGAACCCGACTGGAATGGTGCGGATTATCGCACATCCCTGAGCTTAGTAGTGCGAGATGCAAACCTCCGCAAGGAGCATTCGGTCTCGAAAGATTTAAAATACGAAAATCTTAAGAAAATGAGATTTCTAGAATTATAATATATATTAAAATTTATTTTTATAAATATATATATATATATGTAATATCAAAAGATCTATTTTTGTTATTATATAAATATTCCAATTTTCCAAAATCACAAGAATCACTTTACATTAAAATACCATGAATTCCATACAAGTCAATATTACAAATAAATATCCTTTATTATGAATTTAGGATATTTTCACTAGAAATATCACAATTATAAAATCTACATTTATGATAATTCTAAAGACGATAACTAAATACGTGGGGAGTATTTTGAAAAGTATATAAAAGTATTTTTTTCATAAAACCCTCTCAAGTTTTATAAATTACCCTAAAGACCCTAGTAAACATAGGTTTAAGCGGGACCAATCTCTTGAGCCTCAGGGAGCCGGAGAAGTGGGTGCTTGTCTATTTAAGGTAGACAACTTAATAACGGTGTTATCAACACGGTAATCGTCTTTAAAAAGGACACAAATCCTGCCGCCCATATGCAGCGGTTACCGATAACATCAAAATCATTAGGACTTCAATTTACTTTTCTAATTGTCTGACTCAGACTGAGTCTCATTAATAAACTAATTTGAATATAATTCAAGTACAATCTACAATCTACAATTTGCAATCTACAATATTACAATTCAATATGAATCCATTCAAATCTATATTGACAGAACCGAACCATGGATATACTTCCATTTATATGATTCTCCAGTTACATCATGATTCTACAGTTACATCCATTTACTGATATCATGGTTTCGGTAAGTCATCCAATTATACAATCTATACAGTTTACAATACAAGACAATACAATACAATTACACAAACAAAACATCTCGGGGTTTAAGAGGTAGATTGATACGAAAGGTGTTAGAAGTGACACGAGACAGTAAGATTAAGACACCTAACCTATATTCCGTTGTTGTACCATGGCCTAACGGTTCCTTGCACATTCCGTTTGCCCTAGTCTCTAGCATATAGAGACTCCTCTCGTATACACTGGTATCCTTCTGTACCAAGCTACAAACAACAACGTTAATACCACATTATAACAATATAATACAACCTTAAAAGCTACCTTCTTATTCTGTCTATTTTATTTCTCCCTCATCTTTAGGACTTACCGAGCGATCTGTTCGCTGACGACATTCTCTTCTTTCTTCTTTAAATGTCGTCAGTGATCTGGACACGTCAGAGATCGAGCCCAGCGCTGAAAACTTGGACCATTTCGTTGAAGACCCAGAGCTTAGTTCATTGTACACTTTTATTTCAGTACCTTTCCTTTTCTGTTATGCCATTGTTTAGGCATTGCTTTATTTCAGTTGTATTTACATTTCCATGCATTGTACAGAAAGAATGTGAATAAATAAAGTTGTTTTATTATATCTTGTCTCTTGTGCATTTACTTTTATATTGCTTAGATACGCTTAGCGTATTTACCTCACAGTAAATACGTAGCAGCCTCGTTGCGTTCTCTGCCCGTATACTGGGAAGCAGGGCGTGACAGGGTAACCGCTCGGCTGCCTCTTAGTGAGGGCTTTGATCCCTGGCGTTGTGGGGTAGGGAGCTACCATTCAGGGATAGCCGAGCAGGGTAGCCGCTCGGCTGCCTCCTTTGATCCCTGGCGTTGTGGAGTAGGGGAGCTACCAGCCAGGGATAGCCGAGCAGGATAGCCGCTCGGCTGCCTCTTGATGAGGGCTTAGGTCCTTGGCGCTGGAGGGGCCGTGGGAGGCCTGTCAAGGATGAACCAAGCAGTGAAACTACTCGGTTACCTCTTAGTGAGGGCTTCGATCCCTGACGTTGTAGGGTAAGGAAGCTACCAGCCAGGGATAGCCGAGCAGGGTAACTGCAGGGCTGCCTCTTGGTGAGGGCTTAGGTCCTTGGCGCTGGAGGGGTCGTGGGAGGCCTGCCAAGGATGAACCAGGCAGTGAAGCTGCTCGGTTGCCTCTTAGTGAGGGCTTAGATCCCTGGCGTTGTAGTGTAGGCGAGCTACCGGCCAGGAATAGCCGAGCAGGGCAGCTGCAGGGCTGCCTCTTGGTGAGGGCTTAGGTCCTTGGTGCTGGAGGGGCCGTAGGAGGCCTACCAAGGATGAACCAAGCAGTGAAGCTGCTCGGTTGCCTCTTAGTGAGGGCTTCGATCCCTGGCGATGTGGGGTAGGTAAGCTACCGGCCAGGGATAGCCGAGCAGGGTAGCTGCAGGGCTGCCACTTGGTGAGGGCTTTGATCCCTGACATTGTGGAGTAGGGGGGCTACCAGCCAAGGATAGACGAGCAGGGTAGCCGCTCGGCTGCCTCTTGCTGAGGGCTTAGATCCCTGGCGTTGTGAGGTAGGGAGATACCAGCCAGGGATAGCCGAGCAGGGTAGCCGCTCGGCTGCCTCTTGGTGAGGGCTTTGACCCCTAGCGCCAGAGAGGCCGTGGGAGGTAACGAGGCGGTAGCCGGCTGAACCGACACGAGCAGAGTCTTCTCTCCCTTTGTAGGGGTCCCGGTCTCGAGGTGGAGGAGCGGCGACCTAGGGATCTTGCCCCGCCGTTTGGACGCGGATGAGCACCTCCACGAAGGACGCGAGTCGGTCTATTCGACTGGCAAGGGAGCTAATGGCATTCGGCGGAGGAGATTCATCCGGCCTCCGTTGAGGGGGAGGCGGCGGCTGGTGCTTGGAACGTAGTGATCATCGCTCGCCATTAGGTTGAGATCGGAAGGTGAACTTTTGTTTTTATGGAATCAAGAGTGTTCGATTCCCACAGACGGGGCCAGCTGACGCGACCTGGATCGCGCCAAGATGTTACCTTCCGTTGATCTGCTGATGGCGGCGATGGATGGTTGAGATTGGATCTGGAGGCTGTCGCTCCTGAAGTGTGTGGATCTCAATGGGTTTGAGGTTGTAGTTTCCGAGCTACCTGCAAGGAAGTCCCGGGGTGGTTGTACCACCGAGGACCTTCCGACGGTCAAGTTAGACTAGAGATCCGAGCAGAGTAACGGCTTAGTGGGGTAAAAAATGGTTTACTTGAACCGTCTGAAGAAGGAGTTTATATAGCGGTGGCAGCAGGCAGGGCAGGCGTAAGAATCACACCGGTAGCTCCTGACGTCAAGCCCGCGTGATGAGCGGGATCTCCCATTAATGACAAGACATGCTCGTTAATGGGGGATCGTGATGGCGTGGAACGTGGGATGTGGCCGGCGGATATCTCGTGCATGGCGAGATTCGCGGGATGGCGGTTGCGCCTGTGAGCGGTACCGTTGGTCGGTCGATGAGACTAAGGAAAATGACCTCGGCGGGAGAGCTCGCGGACGAGCGGGAGAGCCGAGGTATCTTGGTTCTGTGGTAGCCCGGAGACGAGCTGGTGGGCCGAGGAGACCTATTGTGCAGGGGCTCGGAGGTGAGCCAGTGTTTGCTTGTAGGACGGGCATAGGAATGGTCTGGTCGGCCACTGTAGGTCCTTACTTGTATGCTCTGGGATACGCCATCTGCCGCGTGTCATGATCTAAGGAATTACCGTTATCGAGCATCATCAGATTCTCAAGACCATTTTTCTCTTGAAGAAATTATGACAGAAGGATGTTATGTAAATATTAAATGGTTTGAGTCATCAAAGGGGGCAAATCTATGCCCTGTTTCATAAAAGAATATATTTGGCCATGGGAAAGCTTTCTCAACAAAGTCTTAACCTAAAATCTCAGTTAGGGGTGTGGGGGGGAGAAAAAACTCAAATTTTTTCATGGAAAATTGCCTATTGTGCGATTCCCAGGCCGCAGTGGATTTCTCTTTTAGGGCTTCTTCTTATATGTATGTACAATATTTCATATTTACAGAGAGTAGGAAAAAACTCAAATTTTTTCATGGAAAATTTCCTAGTGTGCTATTCCCGGGCCGCAGTGGATTTCTCTTTTCGGGCCGCAGTGGATTTAATATATACTGGCTTAGAACTCCTTCATGCTCAAAGCATGAGTATTTGCTGATACCTTACTTAAAGTTCAATATATTACACTATTTTTTTGCACGTACATGAAAAATTTAAGAATATTTGTAATTTGATAATTTCAATTGTGATATAATAAAAAAAAAAATTAAAATGACTATATTTCTTGAGATAGCAGCTTATTGAATGTGAGAGCTCAGTATTTTAATAACCACCGAAGAAAAAATAAAACTAAGAACTTAAATGATAATTGAAGTATGCAAAATGAGGAATATCTCTTTAATTACTGTTTTGCTAGCATTTTTCCACGTAGATTACATGGTATTAAAGCTAATATGATATGAAGATATAAAAGATTTAATTCTGTTACCAAAAATTCTCCATTCAACTAATATCGCGATTTGCTATCTCCCTAAAATTGTTGAGAATGATGCCTCTGATATTGGATATGGAGGTATTCTTAAACAAATTGATCCAAGAATAAAGAGATACTAAATTGTTTCACCTCCGGAAAATGGAATCCGTCGCAATTTAATTATTCAACTATAAAGAAATAAATTATTACTATAATAAAATGTATTTATGAATTTCAGGACGATTTACTAAATCAGAAATTCTTATTTAGAATTGATTGTAGTGTTGCTAAATCTGTTATACATAAAGACATTAAAAATTTAGCTTCTAAATAGATATTTGCCGGATGACAAGCTGAACTTTCTATTTTCGACTTTGATATGGAATATATTAAAGACACTAAT
Source organism: Agapanthus africanus (assembly GCA_030015575.1). Classification (NCBI taxonomy): domain Eukaryota; kingdom Viridiplantae; phylum Streptophyta; class Magnoliopsida; order Asparagales; family Amaryllidaceae; genus Agapanthus; species Agapanthus africanus. The sequence goes on along the minus strand of CM057344.1, from coordinate 68,465,178 downwards.
AGCTGTCTTCATGATTTCTTAACCAGGAACTTTTTACAGGACTCTAATGCATAGTCCAAGAAGGGGCCCGGATAAGGGCTGTGGATGAGAAATGAGTAATAGCTCTTCCTCCCATAATTCCAACTGGCTTACAGTAGAAGCCAAGACCAATGATGGATATAGAAACTGCATCACAAGTGTCATATGCCCCGTCAGAATGGAGAACTCCATAGAAGACGGCAAAAAAGAGTACTGATAACACTAAAAGCCAGAGTTACATCAGCTTAGACGAATCATCTGACTCTGGAAACAATTCTAACAAGACACCGTCTTTCAAAAAGGCTCCTATGACACTTGAAGAAAATTATTTTTAGAAAAATATTTATGAAACAATTATTTATTTAGAAGGGAATGATATTCCCAAAATGCATGATCCTTGGTGTCTAAAAGATAAATATATCGAGACTGATTCGTATGTCTCCATGGATGGGAAATGCTGCCAAGTTATGGAAGCTTTATCAATGGTTTCCAACTCGGTGGAAATCAAGCAATTTTATCCGGGAGGGAAAGAGGCAGGAAGTATTATAAACTGCAGCAAGGTAATAGTAAAGAAAATATATCAGCCCCATGAATGAGCTCTGCACCCTAATAGGACTGGATCTTTTATTTTGGCTAACATTCAGCACAATTGCAATTACTGAAATTATATCCATACCTTTATCAGCTTCATATACTATGAAAACCCGAATAAAAAACATTCATGATTTGTCATGATTAGACCTGATATAATAAAATCAGGGATACATAATTGGTTTGTACACTGGTGGAGAAAATTTGGTGCGGAGTTAAAAATTCTGCCAACAGAAGTGTTTAATCTATTCATGCCTTGGATGGAATCGTCTCCGCTATTCCATAAAATAGATGGGCAGATGATAAAATAAGATGAAAGTATGTTATACTATCTTTTATATTTTGAAGTGGATTTTGGCGGCAGAATTTGATGAAGGAAATATCCCAATCTTCACCAGAAAGTTTTTAATAAAACGATGATCTTAAATAGAGAAGGAAATGGCGGCTGAAATAAAAGCAAACATAAAAATAATAATAAAATCTTGGATAACAGGATTAGTGAAGAACTGGCAACGGAAAATCCTTTACAGAAATTGAAGAATTCCTTTCAGATAAAGTTTCCTAACATCTCTGAGGAAGAATTAATGAAGCGTTTAGAACACATAAGAAGGTGGTTCGAGCAAACTTTTGACAGTTCAGACACTGTATCAATTTCATCTGCAAAAGACGTCCAGATCGGTAGAAATGAAGGAGAATTTTCTCTAAGAAGCCAAGACCCAGAAGAAGACTTGAGCTCAGTGGATCAGATCTGGAATGACATGATATGCCAGAATATGGGCCAAGATAAAGGTAAAGGGATAGCAAAATAAATCAAGCCCAATGAAGGATTCCACCAAAGGGATTTGACTGCGGTTTTTCCAACACACGGTATTTAGTGGGATCTACAGTCCTCAATTATTCAAAAGAAGACGAAGGAATCCAGCCTTTGGTAACGGCTAAAGTAACTTTAATAAAGATAAATGTGATAACGGCAGATTGAGTCTGGGAGATCTATCTGTCTATCCTGTCGAGAAATCTTATCACGCCCCGCTTCCCGAAATACGGAATACGAGGGTGACTAGGCCAGTCATGCTCCTACTGTCAAGGAATAATCCCGCCGTAGTCACATTTCGGGTTCTAGCATTACATGATAAGCAGTAATCACAATACAGAATAAGAAAAATACAGTCACTAAATTTATCACATTTTAATTGTAACATTTCATAAAATATTATTTTTGGAATTTAAATAAATAAAATAATAAATTTCATGAATATTATAAAGATATAGAAATTTGTTTTAATGAAGTAGCATGGTTATATACTTATAGTTTGGAAAATAATTGGAAAATTAATATATGGATTATTGATTTTGAAAGTACTTAATTGATTTGGATATTTTATAAAATGTTATACAATTATTTGCAAACAAATTTAATGCTAAATTTGATTAATATTTCTCTAATTATGCATTAATCTTGTTTATGTATTTTCTCATGCAACATAACATGTTGCAACACTTGTTACATTTTTATGAACCATGGCTTTAATCCTTTAGTTGCTTGCATGGTTTGGATTTTAATAGAAAAAGAAAAAGGGAAAAATAAAAGTAAAAGAATAGAATAAGTGAGAGAGGGGACATGAGGTATGGCAAGAGAGAAGGGGGGGAGACAGAGTGAGAGTGATAAGACTCTAGACTCTTCATGGATTTTGACCATGGCCCTTCACCCTTCTCCACTTCATTTCATTTTCTCTTCTTCATCTCTTTCTCCTCTTTCTCAACCTCCACTACCACCCTATAAACACCCTTAAATCTCCATTAAAATACCATGTCGCCTTCACTAAAAATGATCACAAGCTCAATACATACCCGATGGTAGGATCAAGTTGAGGTTTTGAACACTTTGGATCATCTAGGGTTTTTCTTAAGTTGCTCCATGAGATAAATACTACACTTTTAGTTAAGTATTTAGTTTTCCTACTCTCCTATAGTGATTTAGAGTTGATCTAGTGAAGGGTAATGATCTTGGAAAATTCTAAGTTGAGGTTTAGGAGATGTTTTGAACTATAGAGGTGTATTTGAGTTGCAGTTAGTGACCACGACCCTGCTAGTGATAGAATTCTGGACTAAACCTGAGTTTAGAATCCCAAACTTGATAGTTTAGTTTCCCGATATCAGATTTTGTGGAATTTGTGATGATATTTAGGGATCTGCTGTAACTCTTGAGCTCTGAAAAATATTTAGCAAACACAGTGAAACGTGCAGGTCACCTAGAAGCTACACTAGAGATCCGAGGCCCCATCTCCCAAACTTGGCCGCAAATATATCTCTTTTGGCCGCAAATTGCGTCCTGGGAATAGTGTCTGGGCTTCGTGCTTGGTTCATGGCTCCTTTATCTTGTAATTAGGCCTATTCTATATGCAAAATTGGCTAATTCAATCTAGGGTAAAATCTGGAGGTGTTTTTCCAAGTTACTATTTTCATTTTGCGACTTTTAATGACTTGAGTTTTGGTATTTGGGTTTTGACTCGATCGATTGACATTTATACGTCGACGTCTAGAGTTGTTTGACTATTCGTCCATACGTAGACCATAGATTTTAACCTATGTATGTCTCGTTTGCTGTATTAGTTTTCGGACTCGATTTTGATGTCAATATGACGTATCTGAACTGTATGTACCTTCGCGTGGACTTCGGGACGACAAGGAAGAGCAAGGCGTCATCGACTTCGGCAAGTCGAGGATTATAGGTGAGTAGATGTAAATCTACGGGGAAGTCGGGTGGATGGCGTATAGCACCCCCGCAACCGTAGATTAGGATAATTATATATGTTATATATATGCCTATATGAGATTTGGATACTTAGCAAGTAGGGCTCTAGGAGACTTTAAGTTAGATTAAGCGTACTTATAGGATGGTTTACTCTTAGTTTAGTTCCTTAGTCGTGAGTCGTCGGTTTTTCTTGTCACACACACACACTTGTTATGATATGTGTGTATACGTATACATGTATATATATATAGAGAGGGAGAATAATGGAGAAAAGATGCCATAGGAAAGAATTTCCTCCTATGGCGTCGAAAATATACATCATTCCTCATTTTTTCCGACGATCGGCACCCACCATCTTCATCGTTATCATCTAAGATATGGGTACACCAAATTTCATGTGATTCTACAACCTTTTCACCGTTGATTTAGCAATGTAAAAAGTTCTATTGTCGGTAAACCGTTAATTTTGAACCCACTATATCAACGGTGAAAAGGTTGTAGAATCATATGAAATTTGGTGTACCCACATCTTAGATAATAACGATGAAGATGGTGAGTACCAATTGTCGGAAAAAATGAGGGAGGGTGTATTTTTCCGACGCCATAGGAGGAAATTCCCTCCTATGGCCTCTTTCCTCCATTATTCTCATATATATATGGGTGCGTTGACACACACACACACACACACACACACACACACACACACACACACACACACATCAAAGATGAGGAAATGATATGTTATATGGATATGAGCTGATACGACCGAACAGGATGTCAAGAGATTATGATATATGATTTGAGATGAGACATCATATATGATGTGATATATTAAAGGATCGTTAGGCATTATATACATAACATGCGATAACATGTGACTTGATAATATAATAGAATGTACGTGACCTTAGATCCGTACCCCTGATTATGATATTGTATGATGGATGATACCGTATGAACTATATGATATTTGACCCATATCCTCGATCTGAAGATGCCGTACGATGGATTTTACCGTACGAGGTATATATATGATGATTGATTCGCACTCTTAACTCAAGGATGTCGTACGATAGATTATACCGTACATGATACTATGAGGCTGGATCGCCGACTGTTAGATATATCGACTCGGAGATATTATAGTTTTTCTTATCACTTCGACTCGGTTCTTAGTTTAGTCTTTTAGTTACATAGGTAGATATTAAATTAGACTCGAGTCATACCTATTTTTAAAACTAACGAATTGTAACAACCCTAATTTTCCTATACAATTTTTTTTCAAATATTTTTTTCAAAATCCATAAAAGGAATAGCCTGAGTACAAGACTTAAGAAATTAATTAACAATTTAATTACAAGAAGGAGATTGTAGCTCATTGGTAATACCTTGCACTGCTGAACCAAGCCACCAGAGTTCAAATCCCATGCCCCACATTTTTTTAATATTTATTTTGTTTTAAATTTAATAGAAGCCCAACAGTCCACACGAGATAACTCCCAAACATTCACTGAACCTGAAAAACTGAAAGTACCAGAGCCTATACCTCAAGACCCCTCACCTCCCGACCTGGCAACTCGGCCCGACTCGGGCCGGCGCCGCCGGCCGGATTCGGCCGGACGGCCGAGTCCCCAACAGGAAAAATCTGACTCTTCCTCTCCCCTACTCCCCTGCACACTTCATTTTCTCAGATCGGTTCCAGAGACCTTTGAAATCCCCATTTACTCCATATTTTAATGAAATTTAATATATTTTTTACATTTTTTAATTTAAAACCCTTCATCTATTCTAACCCTAGCCTAACCCTATAAATACCACCCCTACCCTCTACCCTCTCACCCCAAACTCTGAGCCAACTCTCTAGAATTCTTAAGAAATCATTGTGTGCAATCGAAGAGAGCGAAAGGCGAAGCTCCGGTGAATTCTCCGGCAGAATTTCCGACGACGATCCTAGGAGCTCTCGGCGACGAAACTACGCACCGGCGATTCCTCTCCTTCCATCTCACTCTCATTATTTTCCAAAACCCGTAGGTCCCATTTTCTATCTCTCTTTTCTATTATCAAAATACGGTTTTACAAAACCAGACGAAATCGGAACAAATCCGATTTTCGATTCGGTTTCTTATAAAACTTCACTTCTCGTTAATACAATTATGCTTAAACTCTCCCATGTTGACTAGTAAACACTAATCAACCAAATTGATTAAGTTTCATTTCATAAAATGATGACTATTTCAATTTATCGTATTTTTCACTTAAATACCGCATTATTTTAATTCTACATTTAACTCCATTAAACTTGCTATACCTTTAAGTAGATCACGAGGTAATGACCTACCTCCTCACACACTCATATTCAACATAACACGATACTCTCGAGAACTTAGAATACGGAAAAACAAACATTTTTATTTAAATACCCTTTACTTAATAAAACAATTTCTAAAATATTTAGCATTGATACATCTTTACAGATAAATACCACTTATTATGAACATAGGATAGGTTGTGGGCATTCAGTCGTTTATCTAAACCTGACTTTGTGGAGTCTAGGCTAGGCAAATGAGAAAGGTAACTTTAAAAGGCCCGTCTCACGGTGGTTCGTGAGCGGATCCCTCCTTTCTTCACTTGTACTTACCTGCCCACAATTGGTGGTGAAGAGGCGAGTTGAGGTATCTCATAACTTGTCGCTTTGGACCAGTTAGGAGCAATCTAGTTGACTTAAGAGACCCTAGAATATATAATACGGAAATTGACATCTTTACAAATAAATACCATTTACTTAATAAAACCGTTTTCTAAAGGATCTTGTATTCATACAAATCTTTGCAAAACGCTACTATAACCCATTTTAGGGAACCCGTTCGGGATGGTGCGGATTATCGCACATTCTCGGGCTTAATAGTGCGAGATTCAGACCTCCGCAAGGAGCATTCGGTCTCGAAAGATTTGAAATACGACATCTTAAGAAAATGAGATTTTTAGAATATAAAATATATATTAAATTTTTTTTGTATAAATATATGTATATTTATCATTAAAATACCTATCTTGTTATGATATAAATATTCCACCTTCTTCCAAAAAAATCACAAGAATCAATATTACACTAAAATACCATGAATTCCATACAAAACCAATAATACAAATAAATACCACTTATTATGAAAATAGGATATTTTTACTAGAAATATCACAATATAAAATCTACATTCATTACAACTCCAAAGACGATTAATAAATACTTGGGGTATATTTTTGAAAAGTATATAAAAGCATTTTTACTTAAAACCCCATCAAGTTCTATAAATTACACTAAGGAACCTAGTAAATATAGGTTTAAGCGGGACCAATCTCTTGAGCCTCAGGGAGCCGGAGAAGTGGGTGCTTGCCTATCTAAAGTAGACAACTTAACAACGGTGTTATCAATACGGTAATCGTCTTTGAAAAAGACATGAAAGGTTACCGATAACATCAAAACAATCAGGACTTCAATTTACTTTTCTAATTGTCTGACTCAATCTGACTTGAATATGATTCAAGTACAATCTACAATCTATAGTCTACAATCTACAATCTACAATTTACAATATTACAATTCAACATGAATCTATGAATCCATTATTCCATATATTCAATCTATCAGCTTGACTGAACCAAACCATGGATATACATCCATTTACATGATTTTTTAGTTACATCCGTTACTGATATCATGGTTTTGGTCAGTCATCCAACTATATAACTTATTCAATACAATAATACAATCAAAACATCACGGGGTTTAAGGGATAGATTGGTACGGAAGGTGTTAGAAGTGGCACAAAACTGCAACCATAAGACACCTAACCGTATTCCTTTACTGTTGTACCGTGGCATAAACGGTTCCTTGAGTTCCTGATACCTTAGTCTCCGGGACAACATCGTTAACTCTAAATACAAATTTAAAAGCCACACACTCTCTCTCTTACTTTCTGTCTATTTTTATTTCTTCATTATCTTTGGGACTTACCGAGCGACCTGTTCGCTGACGACATTCTATTTATTTCTTTTTTGAATGTCGTCAGGTGATTTGGACCCGTCGGAGATCGAGCCAACTGCAGAAGACTTGGATCAGTACAGCGAAGACCCTGAGCTCTAGACATTGTACAGTTTCTATTCAGTACCTTTAATTTCCTGTCATGCCATTGTTTAGGCATCGCTTTTATTTCAGTTGTTTTTCCTTTTTATGCATTGTACAAAAGAATGTTAATAAATAAAGTTGTTGTTTTTATTATACCTTGTCTCTTGTGTATATTTTCTTTTATATTGCTTAGTTACACTTAGCGTATTTGCTTCTGAGTAAATACGTAGCGGACCAGTCGCGTCCCCTTCGCCGTATACCGGGAAGCGGGGCGTGACAGGTTTTGTTGGTGGCTCATGCAGGTCAGAGCTGTATGGAACACTACCATACACTTCTGTTCTGCATGAACAAACCTAAGCAATATAAAACAAGAACCAGCAACTAAAACATTCTTTACAATTCATGTTCCTTGAATCTTACAGTTTCATATTCTTTGAATCTTATCGTTTCATGTACTTGAATCTGTCTTAACCCAAATTTGTCTTCAAGGTTATGGATTCCCCGAACAACACCAGCACCAATGTCAACAACACACCTCCACCACTACCACTCACACCTGTCGTTGCTGCTCCACTCAACGAGCAAACGGTTCTGCTTGAGGCAATCCGCAGCCTCCTAGAGGGACAGCAACAGCTCTTGAACCGTCCCGAGGCTGAAGCACCTAGGGTGAAGCAATTCAGAGCTTTATATCCCAAACAGTTCTCAGGAAAGGGGAGCCCGCTGGAAGCTGAGGAATGGGCTCAGAGTATCGAGGATGTTCTGGCAGCAGCATAAGTGCCAGATATAGTTTGGGTTCGTGTGGCAAAATTACAGCTCACGGATAATGCACGAAACTGGTGGAAGGCGGAAGAAAGCCGTCTTGAACAGCCCATTGAATGGAAGACTTTTCGCGATAGGTTCGACGTGAAGTACTTCCTTGTGACTGCCAGATTTGCCATGGAACAGCAGTTCATTAATCTACAACAAGGTTCTATATGGGTCAAGTCAGTAGATGAGTATGACGCTGAGTTCACTATGCTCAGTCGGTAAGATATATCACAGTATTTCAAATTTTTAATATCACATACTACACAGCTAACACAAGACCTAACAGATTTGCGGCACACCTGATACCGACGGATGAGATCAGAACCCGTCAATTTCAACAAGGTTTGGACACAGAAATCCAAGCTGCACTAGCCACAGGGAAATTTCCGACTCATGAAGATGCTCTGAAAGCTGACCACAGTTATGAGGCAGTGATAAAGGCAAGGGGCAGACCTCAGTCTGCAGGAGTGAAACGCCCCAAATGGCAGGAGGGGCCTCTTCAAGGCCAGCTGTTGAACTCAGAAGACTGGAAGAAGCCAAGGATCAGCCAAGACCCGATTTTTGCTTTTATTGCAAGAGAGAAGGACGTTTGATAAAGGACTGTAGGCGCGCAAAAAGTCTGTGCCTAGTTTGGCGTCCAATCACAGAATTGAGACATGTCCATATAAATACAACATAGCTCACACACCTACCAACTACCCGCAGCGGCCAGCTATCCAGGCTCCTACAACTCGTCCTGCACTCCCAGCACCACCTCCATATAGAACTCCTGCATAGCCTACTCGCCAATTCCAACAAGTAATGAGGGACATGCCTCGAGGGCAGAGAAACAGGTCTCAAGGACATAATGTGCCTCCAGCTAGAAGGAATATACCACGGCGTCAGACATTCACCTTAGCAGCCATAGAACCTGAGACTGTGAACCAAGGTAACCCAAGTAACTCCCTCGCAACTTTGACCAAAATTTTTTACAATCTTTAGTTCTGTCACCAAATTGTTACACTTTTATTTTACAAATTTCGAGGACGAAATTTTTTATAAGGAGGGTAGAATGTAACAACTCTAATTTTCCTATACAAATTTTTTTCAAATATTTTTTTCAAAACCCATAAAGGGGTATTTATTTCTTGAGCACAAGATTTAAGTAATTAATTAGCAATTTAATTACGAGAAGGAGCTTGTAGCCAATTGGTAATACCTTGCACTGCTGAACCAAGCCACCAGAGTTCAAATCCAATGCCCCACATTATTTTTAATATTTATTTTATTTTAAATTTTATAGAAGCCCAACAGTCCACACGAGATAACTCCCAAACTTTCCACTGAACCTGAAAAACTGAAAGTACCAGAGCCTACACCTCGAGACCCCCACCTCCCGACCTGGCGACTCGGCCCGACTCGGGCCGGACGGCCGAGTCCCCAATAGGAAAAATTTGACTCTTCCTCTCCCCTACTCCCCTGCACACTTCATTTTCTCAGATCGGTTTCAGAAACCTTTGAAATCCCCATTTACTCCATATTTTAATGAAATTTAATATATTTTTTACATTTTTAATTTAAAACCCTCCATCTACCCTAACCCTAGCCTAACCCTATAAATAGCACCCCTATCCTCTACCCTCTCACCCCCAAACTCTGAGCCAACTCTCTAGAATTCTCAAGAAATCATTGTGTGCAATCGAAGTGAGCTAAAGGCGAAGCTCCGATGAATTCTCCGGCGGAATTTCCAATGACGATCCTAGGAGCTTTCGGCGACAAAACTACGCACCGGCAATTCCTCTCCTTCCATCTCACTCTCATTATTTTCCAAAACCCGTAAGTCCCATTTTCTACCTCTCTTTTCTATTCTCAAAATACGGTTTTACAAAACCCGACGGAATCGGAACAAATCGGATTTTCGATTCGGTTTCTTATAAAACATCACTTCTCGTTAATACAATTATGCTTAAACTCTCTCATGTTGACTATTAAACACTAATCAACCAAATTGATCAAGTTTCATTTCATAAAATGATGACTATTTCAATTTATCGTATTTTTCACTTAAATACCACATTGTTTCAACTCTACATTTAACTCCATTAAACTTGCTATACATTTAAGTAGATCAAGAGGTAACGACCTACCTCCCCACACACTCATATGAAACATAACACGATACCCTCGAGAACTTAGAATACGGAAAAACAAACATTTTCATTTAAATACTCTTTACTTAATAAAACTATTTCTAAAAGATTTAGCATTGATATATCTTTACAGATAAATACCACTTATTATGAACATAGGATAGGTTGTGGGCATTCAGTCATTTATCTAAACCTGATTTTTTGGTGTCTAGGCTAGCCAAGTGAGAAAGGTAATTTTAAAAGGCCCGTCTCACGGTGGTTCGTGAGCGGATCCCTCCTTTCTTCACTTGTACTTACCTGCCCACAATTGGCGGTGAAGAGGAGACTTGAGATATCTCACAACTTGTCGCTTTGGACCAGTTAGGAGCAGTCTACTTGACTTAGGAGACCCTAGAATACAGACTACGGAAATTGATATCTTTACAAATAAATACCATTTACTTAATAAAACCGCTTTCTAAAGGATCTAGTATTCATACAAATCTTTGCAAAGAGCCGCTACAACCCATTTTGGGGAACCCGTTCGGGATGGTGCGGATTATCGCACATCCTCGGACTTAGTAGTGCGAGATTCAGACCTCCGCAAGGAGCATTCGGTCTCGAAAGATTTGAAATATGACATCTTAAGAAAATGAGATTTTTAGAACATAAAATATATATTAAAATTATTTTTGTATAAATATATGTATATTTATCATTAAAATACCTATCTTGTTATGATATAAATATCCCACCTTCTTCTAAAAAAATCACAAGAATCAATTTTACACTAAAATACCATGAATTCCATACAAAACCAATATTACAAATAAATACCACTTATTATGAAACTAGGATATTTTCACTAGAAATATCACAATATAAAATCTACATTCATTACAACTCCAAAGACGATTAATAAATACTTGGGGTATATTTTGAAAAGTATATAAAAGTATTTTTTACATAAAACCCCTCAAGTTCTATAAATTACACTAAGGACCCTAGTAAATATAGGTTTAAGCGGGACCAATCTCTTGAGTCTCAGGGAGCCGGAGAAGTGGGTGCTTGCCTATCTAAAGTAGACAACTTAACAACGGCGTTATCAATACGGTAATCGTCTTTGAAAAAAACACGAAGGGTTACCGATAACATCAAAACAATCAGTACTTCAATTTACTTTTCTAATTGTCTGACTCAATCTGACTTGAATATGATTCAAGTACAATCTACAATCTATAGTCTACAATCTATAATTTACAATATTACAATTCAACATGAATCCATTATTCTATATATTCAATCTATCAGCTTGACTAAACCGAACCATGGATATACATCCATTTATATGATTCTCCAGTTACATCCGTTACTGATATCATGGTTTTGGTCAGTCATCCAACTATACAACCTATTCAATACAATACAACAATACAATCAAAATATCACGGGGTTTAAGGGATAGATTGGTACGGAAGGTGTTAGAAGTGGCACGAGACTGCAACCATAAGACACCTAACCGTATTCCTTTACTGTTGTACCGTGGCATAAACGGTTCCTTGAGTTCCTGATACCTTAGTCTCCCGGGCAAGTGAGACTCCTCTCGTATACATTGGCATCCTTCTGTACCAAGTTACAAACAACATCGTTAACTCTAAATACAACTTTAAAAGCTACACACTCTCTCTCTTACTCTCTGTCTATTTTTATTTCTCCCTTATCTTTGGGACTTACCGAGCGACCTGTTCGCTGACGACATTCTATTTCTTTTTTCTTTGAATGTCGTCAGGTGATTTGGATCCGTCGGAGATCGAGCCAATTGCAGAAGGCTTGGATCAGTACAGCGAAGACTCTGAGCTCTAGACATTGTACAGTTTATATTCAGTACCTTTAATTTCCTGTCATGCCATTGTTTAGGCATCGCTTTTATTTCAGTTGTATTTCCTTTTCATGTATTATACAAAAGAATGTTAATAAACAAAGTTGCTGTGTTTATTATACCTTGTCTCTTGTGTATATTTTCTTTTATATTGCTTAGTTACGCTTAGCGTATTTGCTTCTGAGTAAATACATAGCGGACCAGTCGCGCCCCCTTCGCCGTATACCGGGAAGCGGGGCGTAACACGAATCGTAGGCATTTTCAAAGGATAAAACGAGGGACGCTACGGATTTTCAAAAGATATCTCTTTTCTCAAAAACACCATAGCCCCTACTTTTCTAACAACAACGATTCGTGCTATTTTAAATACGATAAACGGTATGGCACGTATATAGATTTATATACCTTATTATTGCTTTTACTGTTTACTTTCTGTTATGATCTCGTCTGCTAGGACACCTGCACCACTACCGATGATGCGTATGTTGCACGTACACTTGCTTGCCGGCTCACACACATCAGTATCGGTAATTGCCATATCACGTACAGTTTAGTATCCGTTACTTCATTCGTATACCCTGATAAATTGTATCTAAGTAGTATTGTTTTGCATTCATGATATCATATGCTAGTTTAGACTTTGTATTTCTTACTTAGATGCCACATGCATTCATATACATACATTCTAATGCACTAATCTTTTGGCTTTACGCCTGTATTCATTATCTCATTATATACTCATGATTATGAGATTTCAGTTTTTCATGAGATTTCTGGATTTGGGAAACCGCATGTGAATTTAAAAACATATGCTCAATTTTAAAAGAAAATGTGGTTTCTCGTAATATGATGTGTGACGTCCACCATGAAATTTCTCAGTTCTAAGCATATATGTTTACCCGATTCGAGAAGCGAGGAGGCACCGTCTGTGGGTACATGGTAGACCCGGTGCGGAACCCCGGAGCAAGAAGACTATATAGAGAGACGTTGAGCCCGGCAGGGGAGCACTACCGACCGATGATAGTTGGCACGGCGGATATCTGGAGGATACCGATCGTAGTCGTGAGATCAGATGATATGGGCCGATCCGGACTAACGGAGCCCGAGATATGAGGATGATGTGTCGCTGATGGACACAGTTTTCATGATGTTTTTGAGTGTCGATGCTGGACACTCAGGTTTTTATCATGATTTTGTGCGTCGTTGCTGGACACACCCATCTGATGATGCATTTATGTAACTACCTTAATTTTTTCTATACACTTTTCTATACAATTTTTTTTCAAAATCCATAAAGGAGTATTTTAACCTGAGCTCAATATATAAGTAATTATTTTGTTTTTAAATAACTCCATTTTAAGTGTACATAAAATTGTTTTAAAATTAAAGTATACTTGGGGTATTTAATATTGCTGTTACCACTTTAAGTAATTATTTCACACCATAATTATAAGAAGGAGCTTGTAGCTCATTGGTAATACCTTGCGCTGCTGAACCAAGCCACTAGAGTTCAAATCCCATACCCCACATTATATTTTATGTTATTTTTGTTTTAAATCCTTTGGAAGCCCAACAGTCCACAGGCCATAACTCCCAAAAGTTGAACTGAACCCTAAAAAGTAAAAATACCAGAGTGTACGTAAGGAGAATCCCTACCCCTTCGACCCCTGACTCGGCCGGGATCGGCCGACTCGGGTCGGCGCCGCCGGCCGGACTCGGCCGGACGGCCGAATCGTCAAAATGAAAAATGCGTCGTTTTGTCTTCTTTAACCCCCTGTATACTCCAATTTAATGGATCGGTTTCCGAGAGTTTATTACACCCTATTTACTACAATTTTAATGATTTTTCTATAATTTTTATATTTTTTTTAATTAAAAACCTTTCACCTACCCTACCCTAGCCTACCCTATAAATACACCCCCTACCCTCTACCCTCTCATCCCAAAACCCTAGGCTCACTCTCTCAAAATTTTCCAAGAAGGGTGTACTTTGAAAACAAGTTCACGGCGAAGCTCTGACGAAATTCCGGCGGGAATTCCGGCGACGATTTTAGAAACAACCGGCGACAAAGCAACGCCTCGACAACTCCTCTAGTTCCCCCTACATTCCTTTGCCTAGATCGAAACCCATAAGTCCCAGTCTATTCCCCTTTCTATATCTCTAAAATACGAAATTACGAAACCCGACGGAATCGGAACAAATCCGATTTCCGACTCGGTCTATTATAAAATTTCACTTATAACCAATACATTCATGCCTAAACATCTTAATCTTGACTATTAAACTTTTAAAAATCAATTTGAACAAGTTTTCTCACATGAAATAATAGCCTTTCCAATTTATCGTATTTTTTTCACTTTAATACCACAATGTTTCAATTTCACATTTAACCCCTTAACTTGCTATACATTTAAAGTAGAGCACGAGGTAATGACCTACTTCTACACACACGCCAATACAACCCTAAAACTACATCATCAAAAACTTAGAATACGATAAAACGAAACTTTCATTTAAATACCATATTCTTAATAAAACCATTCTTAAAAGTTTTAGATTTGATACACTTTTAAATAAATACTTTTTATTAGGAAAACACAATAAGTTGTGGACATCGATCGTTTATCTAAACCTGACTTTGTGGTGTCTAGGCTAGACAAGTGAGCTTAGGTAACTTTAAAAGGCCCGTCTCACGATTCGTGAGCGGATCCCTCCTTCCTCACTTGTACTTACCTGGCCACAATTGGCGGTGAAGAGGCGATTTGAGGCTTCTAATGACTTGTCGTTTAGACCATTTAGAAATAGGCTAGTTGGCTTAGGAAACCCTAGAATCTAAAATACGGAAAATTACACTTTTCAAATAAATATCTTTTACTTTATAAAACCGTTTTCTAAAGGATTAGTATTTTACAATCTTTGCAAAGCGCCACTACAACCCATCTTTGGAGAACCCGTTCAGGATCGTGCGGTTTATCGCGCACTCTCGGGCTAGTAGTGCGAGATTCAGACCTCCGCAATGAGCATTCGGTCTCGAAAGGTTTAAAATACGACATTTAAAGAAAATGAGATTTTTGGAATATAAAATATTTATTAAAATTATTTTTGTATAAACATATGTATATTTGTCATTTAAATATCTATTTTATTATAATATAAATTTTCCACCTTTTCCTAAAAATCACAATAATAAATTTTACACTAAAATACCATGAACTTCAAATAATCAATATTACAGATAAGTACCTATAACTAGGATATTTTCACTAGAAATGTCACAGCATAAAATCCACCCTCATTACAACTCTAAAGACGAACAATAAATACTTGAGGTGTATTTTGAAAAGTATATAGAAGTATTTTTACATAAAACCCCCTCAAGTTTTATAAATTACCTAAGGACCCTAGCAATTATAAGGCTTTGATTCACATTTCTGATTGTCTGACTCGGGTTTGAGTCTGATTAATCTGACTTGAACATGATTCAAGTCAACCTACAATTTACAATATTCCAATTCAACACATGAATCCATGAATACAATTATCAATTTATACAACTTGACTGAACCGAACCATGGATATATATTCCTTTTACATGGTTCTCAGTATTCCATTTACATGACACTACGGTTACAACCGTTTCCTGATATCATGGTTTCAGTCAGCCAGTCAATCAAACTTACAATCAATACAATTTACAAGATAACAATACAAACAAGACATCGCGGGGTTTAAGGGGTAGATTGGTACGGAAGGTGTTAAAAGTGGCACGAGACTGTAAGACTTAATACACCTAACATGAATTCAGTTGATGTTGTACCGTGGCATAAACGGTTCCTTATACTAAACGTGCCTCTAGTCTCTGGCATATAGAGACTCCTCTCATATACACTGGCATTCTTCTGTACCAAGCTACAAACAACAGCGTTAACACTAAATACAAAATATAATAATATAATACAACTGTAAAAGCTACTCTCTCTCTCTCTTACTCTCTGGCTATTCTATTTCTCCTCTTGTCTTTGGGACTTACCGAGCGACCTGTTCGCTGACGACATTCTATTTCTTTCTTCTTCGAATGTCGTCAGGTGATTCGGACCCGGCAGAGATCGAGCCATCTCAAGAAGACTTGGAGCAGTTTGCCGAAGATCCAGCACTTTAGTTTCATTGTACACTTTTCCTCTCTGTACTTTTCATTTCCTGTTATGCCACTGTTTAGGCATCTTTTTATTTTAGTTGTATTTCCTTTCATGCATTGTACAAAGAATGTTAATAAATAAAAGTTGTTGTTCTTTTTATTTCTTATCTCTTGTGTATTTATTTTTATATTGCTTAGATACGCTTAGCGTATATACTTCTGAGTATATACGTAGCAGACCTCGTCGCGTCCCCTTCGCCGTACACTGGGAAGCGGGGCGTGACAATTTATACATAATACACATGACATGTAGTTACCTTATGACACGGACACGAGTACTTGATATTACACATATACTTATGTTATTACCTTTGCTGCTACTCGATATTATCGTGTTATTATTATTATCGTATTTTACTGTATGACCTAGGAGATAGTCATACATTCGGTTTCTACTCGGTGATATCTTCTACTCAGGAGTTGGCAACTCACCCCCGTTGTGCCACAGTTTTCTTGCAAGTTTGACCGCACAGGTTCCGTTGCGGCTTGCTAGCATACCACTTCCTTCTGGGTGATTGCTTTTGTAGGTGGGGTTCACTTGCATCGTGACCACCATTGTACTTATACATTTATTTCAGTTGTATCTAGTTAAAAGCTCCATCAAGCAGACTATATATATTTGTAGACTTAGAAACCGCAGATTGTATATTCTTTCAAACTTAGAGTTACGCCCATGTATTTATTATTTATTCTGGTTTTCTTGATGATGTTTTGATTTCCTTTCTTTATGTGTTTGTTCTTCGCCTCAGGGTGTCGTATATTTATATATTTGCGTGGTTGTTTTCGCCAATTAGCGAACAGCTAGCTCCCGCTTGGGGATGCCTATTTTATTATTGCTTGTATTGTTTTCGGGTTAAAATTTACAAAGGAGGTGCTGCCCAATTTTCAAACGGTGAAAAATGTTTTCAAGATAGATACAAAACATTGTATTCCATATGATATAACTTATGTTTTAAAGAAAGGACTTGGTTTCGTTAAACCTTATTTCAAAATTTCACCTCCACTATTTTTTCTAAAAGGTTTAGATTTCTGGGCTTTTGGCTTCACTCTGGGCTTTCTTTAAAACATAAATTATATCATATGGATACAAGCAAAAGAGATAACTAACCAGCGATAAAAATGTTCTTTGTTTGAAAGCATGGGAAACGATAAGCTGGCGTCGTTGGTCTAAATCTCCGCGATCACCTCGAAAAAGGCAGGTCTACTTCTTACTCTGAGCATGCATAGTCAGGTCGTCAGGACGACACAATATAAACAATATCATAATACTAACAGGTGGCAGTAACAGTAAGTATGAAGTAACAAGTATAATGCAATAACATAAATGAGAGGAATAACATAAACATGCAGCGGTGTAACTTGTGAACTATAGCAATGGTTAAAGGTAATACGCATGCCACTAGTCTAATAGTCTTTATTTCGTTTGAAATCGAACGGTGAAATGTGTTCTCATGTTTAGTAAGGGTCTCGTGCATACCCGAGACTACAGTCAACTATACCCGGGACATAACCATGCAGCCGTGCCGCTAGGCAGAATTACCTAATCAGTATCCTAAAAAACAGTAAACCTTGCTAAATAAAAGTTCGATTCCACCTCGATTTCCCTATTTCCCCCAGTTTTATAGTATATGTTCAGGTATTAGATGGGTTGTATACAGGTATGTATCGCTTTCACTATTCGATCACGCTATCACGCTTATCAGTACCACTTTCAATCACTGGTTCATTAACGTACTTGTCACAATCCAGTCACTAACACTTATCAGTCGACAATACAAAACAGTCACTAAAGTATCATAGTAATAGTCACTAAACAATGGTTATAATACAATCACATAATATGGTAGGAATACGGTAAATACACTTCAATTAAAGAAGGGAACCTAGTGTTATATAGCTTGCAAAATTCACTATAAATCACACGTGCGAAATCGTGCAAAACAATATAAAGGGAATACGAAGTATACTTGTTTATCTAAGCAATAAAATTTGTTTCATATCAATATGCATTCTGTTTTTATAGTTATGTTCATTTTAAAATAGGGATGTGCTGCTGGAATTCCAGTTTCAGAACTGGAAGTCCAACTTCAATCGCAGTTTTCTATAAATTATTATCAGAATCAAGGATTGCTACAGTTGGATAAAATCTAGACCTATCAGTTAGGTTTACAAAGCAATAGGAGGATCGGTAATATCCACTGTATATAGGGAGATATGTTCAGTTTAAGGTCAATTTGTATAATTTGTCACTACAGAAAACAGCAGGACATGTTGACACTATAAATTATGTTATAAATATCAAACAGCGATGAAATTTAGTGAAATTAGTGGAATATGAAGGTTAACTCAATTTTCTACGTATCGATATAGGACTCTGCACATTTCCATGTTTAAACAAGGATATACAGAGGTTTAAAAATAGGTAATAACAGATAATACTGCTCTGGACTGCAGTCTAGAGCCGTATTTTCCTTCATTTTTCAATGTCATGAACTGACAATATTCAATAACTAATTATATAGGGTTATAGGTTATCTAGTTAGGTTCAATAAGAGCCTTGAAACACCACGATTAGATTTATATTCAATTTACTATTAATTTTACAACGTGATATGTATGGTGATTTCTAGATTTAACGTAACCAATCGGGGATGTCGTTTCCATGAGTCCCATTTTCTACACAATATTCATGAACAGGAAATAAACTATCGGTAAAAGATTTAATTGTTTCTAATAGGGTTTTGGTTCCGGCAATCGCATCGAACACTTGATATATATATAGTCATGATGTATGCTACACCTTAGCATGGCCACTTAGTAATCATATCAAATCGTATAATGTCTTAACCAACAACCCGTTATTATCATCAGCCATTTTTGTGTTACTTAAACTATTTTAACAAGGTATTGTACCATATAAATTATCAACTAATGTGGTTAATTAACTCATTATTGTGCCTTAAACTTGAACTATATAGTTATAATAACTTTAATAAAACTAATTACTATAATCATAGCATGAGTAAGCAAGTGACGGGGTTCACTTGCCTGGCGATGGTTGGCAAAGGCGGCACGGCACGCTATGACAACAACAACGGCACGACACGCTATGACAACAACAACAGCACGAGCAGCAGTGGTCGGCAGTGCCAACGATCAGTAGGGAAAAAGAGAGTGGACTTGAAAGAGGGGCTCGGTTGGCTCGGCTACAGGAGCGGTGAGTTCGGGGAACAAAGGCGGTCAGGAGGAGCTCCGGCGATGGAAGCTTGGACGACGACGAAAGAGGCTAGTGAGAGGAAGTGGAAGGGAAACTCGGGTCTAGAGGAGGAAGAGGGTCTTGGCTCGAAGGAGGTGAGGACGACGGT
The DNA here is from genome assembly GCA_030015575.1 of Agapanthus africanus. NCBI lineage: Eukaryota > Viridiplantae > Streptophyta > Magnoliopsida > Asparagales > Amaryllidaceae > Agapanthus > Agapanthus africanus. The sequence continues at coordinate 68,445,339 of CM057344.1, read as the reverse complement.
GGCCGGCGAAGTGATGGCGATGCCAGCGATGATGGGTGCAACGGTGGTGGCTGTTGGTGGGCTAGGTGGCAGCGGGTGCTTGGAGTTCCAATGGGAAAAGGAGAGGAAAATAGGGAGTTGCGGTGGTGTTGAAGGGTTGGTTGCAGGGAAGCGGTGGTGTGGAGGTGAGGTAGTGGTGAGCTGAGGGTGTTGCCGGCGACGATGGGGGCCTCGACGTGAGAGGGAGAGGGAGCTTGAGAGAGAGAGAGAGTATGTGAGAGATTGAAAGAGAGTTAGAGAGATAGAGATAGAAAGATAGGGGAGAGAAACTGTTTGCATCTGTTAAAATGCGCACCTATATACGTGCGCATTTGATGAAAGAATGACTTCAAAAGCATGCACACTGATACATGTGCACACTTGATGGAAGGATCCTTAGCGCTCACACTTGGTTGAAACTCTTAAATGAGATGTGGACGCGCAAAACACATACGCACATGCAAAGCGCGCATATGTTTAAGCGAGCAATCACTGGAAGTACATTTGTTGGAGGTGAAATATTCATTAAAAAACAATAAAAATGTGCATTTAAATAAACATTTTATTCCATGGGGAAAAATCATCAAACACGGGATCCGGACTACAGGTATTAGTGAAACAAAATACAAAACTCTCTAACTCTCTCTCGGCCTTCTCGACCATGTCAAAACAACGATTCTCACGAAAATTCCCTCCCTACCTATCAGCGCTGTGCTCATCAACAAAAGAAGACATGATAGCCCGCCGAGCTCGTATTTGACTCAACATGTGGACGGAGCGGTCCCTTAAAGGCTTCGTGATCAGACCTACCTTCTGAAAGCAGACGATCTTGTCCTCCGTCTTGTCGAGCATCGTTAAAGTCATCACCGCCGGGTGAGAAGGAAGGTCATCGAGAATGGCGAGAAAGATCATGCGAAGCTATATAGAGCTGGCGGAAAGAGGAGATCTCCTACGGGCCATCAGCTCATACATCACGGTGTCATACTGAGCATCTGTGAGACCAGGGTTCACTAAGCGCGCAGCGAAGCGGGAAATGATTTCTTTAATAGTACTTCCCATGGTTGTCGAGAAGCATGTGGGCGAGTGCAAGCCATATTCTTTTCCATGTGGATGTGAAAAAGAAGAGAGTCACTTCTCTAATTTATAAGAAGTATTCAAGTCTTGGAAAAGAAAATGTCGCATGCCATTAAGATGGGACCAATTCCTAAGGTTTGACCAAAACTAGTGCTGAAAAAGAGGATGACAGCACAAAAAATCACGGGCCATTGATTTGTGCATCATAATAAGTGCGCACTCGATGGAAGGATAACACCGAAGGCATGCACACTTATATGTGTGCGTGTATAAGGTTAATGAATGACACGTGAGCAACACGTGTGTGCAGCATGGACACTCGCACTTGACAAATATCATTAAGTGCGATGTGCGAGTGCAAAGCACATGGGCACATAACAAGTACGTGTATATTTGCAACACGTCCGTGCGTATTGCGTGCTTAATCAAAACTGTCTCAACGATAATAAATAAACTTGGGATCAAAGATCCAACGGTGCATCTTAAACCAATTTAATAAATGCGTATGAGCTTATTAAAAAGGGAATAAATATTGATTAAAAAGCAATCAAATCCTTAATTAACAGAAATTATTCTGTTGGTTAAATACTTTAACAAAATAATTTTTGGATCAAAGATATAACGGTGCGCATGTCATTCTTAATTGATATAAATCAATTAAATCATTTTAAATCAATCTAAGAATAGATTGAGATCAAAACAAATCAAACAAATTCTAATTTCTTCTTTCTTATAAATTGGAGCCTCATATGAAGAAAACATACGCTCGAAACCCCCCATAAGCTTGATAAAATCTCAAGTCTCATTCTTCCTCTGCAAAAAAGTGCGCAAGGTAGAAAATAAAGAGAAATAATTCTTTTTTCTTCCATTAAAAAGCTTTTGCTTTTATACAGAAGTTTTTGCTTCTTTTCGAATCCATTGATTCGTTATAAAAGATCAAATGATCTTAGGGTTTGTCTCTCGTTCATAAAATTTATACTTTTTCGAAAAATCGATCCTAAGATCTAAGAAAATAAGATACACACCATAAAACGCATACATATGACTTGAAAAAAAATAAAAATCAAGGCATTTGCTTCCTGAAAAAATAAAAGAAGAAGAAAGAAATATAAAACAAAAGCCATTGCCTCTTGGTGAAAGTTTCTGCTTTTTTATGGAAACAAGTGCGTACCCAAACTAGTGCGCACTTAATAAATAAAAATTGTTGTCCTTGGGAAAATAATGTCCTGAAGATACGCGTATCATATGATATCCACGTGTGCGCACTTGTTGGATGACATCTATAAAGGCATGCACATCACGTTATATACACGCGCATGCACTTGTTGGAAACTACCCATGATGTGCGAATGTCACATGATATGCACGTTGATTTGCTAAATACATGCGCGCATACATACATGCGCACAGATATAATTCTAAACTTATAACAAGTGCATAACCACGTGCAAAGTATGTGAGCACTCTTTTCAAATAAAACAAAATGGCATGTGTGTTTCATAAGCACTTGCGCACTTAAACAGCAAACAATTGTTTGATTACTTAAGTAAAATTAAATTAAGTATCAAAACTTCTGCTTCTCATCTGCAATATGTTGATCAAAATATCAATAAACCTAAATGATATTAGTCTCAAAGATGACTAAAGATCCTTAATTCATACTTGTTAAGTTGATCTTAATCCAAAAAAAGATTAACGAGCCTTAACAATATTCCTAAGTTGATCTTAGTCTCAAAGATGACTTACAATCCTCATATAACATATTTCGAACTGATAGACCTCATTTACATGACATCTACGTCCTAAGTTCGACCCCAAATTTATACACGCACACACACATATATATACACGGATTTGGACCAATTCGTGCCCTACGGGCGATAACATAAACTAGTCTCTGTATACAATCCACGAGCAACCATAATAAACAATATATATAACACGATACGAAGTAACCTACCGGAGCAGGTGAAAGTTGTTATCGCAATACGATGGCGTGATTAATTGCAGGGGCTTGCACCTGCAGGGATGAGCGTCCCTACAATCAAAAACCCCTCAAAGAGAGGGAATCTGATAAAGTCACGCTACATCGGCAGCATTTGTCCAAACCTCCGATATACGTTGCCATAAATCAACTTGGCATCTTCGGAGAGGTGGATGGATATATCCAAATAGCATATGCCCCCAAATTTAGGCAAATCGTTCTAACCCAGTTCGTTTCTGTTTTCGGCGGTAAACAGATTCTGGCACGCCTAATGAGGCAACTTCCTCTTTTCACTCCACACTTCGTGTGTCGTGTTTCGTGAACAAAATCATGGTTTGCAATGTTTATAGTTGCCCTTGGATTTGAGATACTAAAATTTGGGGTTTTACCTCTGTGCAGACTCAATGGCCTCCAACTGCACTTCCTGCAACAACTCTCACTTTATCCCATCCGAAGAAGTTACTTACGGGCCCAATGTGTAACAACCCAAACTTTCTGTACGATTTTTTTCAAAATACAGAAAGGGACACTTGAGCTTGAGCACGAGTTAAAAGTTTAATTTATTTTTGAACAACAAGAAACAACTTGTAGCTCATTGGTAAAGCCTTGCATTGCTGTTACAAAGCACCAGAGTTCAAATCTCATCAGCCACATTATCTATTTGTTTTATTTTCTTTTAACCTTTTAGAAGCCCAAGAGTTTGTACGTGCACTGCACGTAAACTGAAGGGTCACACTTAAAACAAACAGGTACAAATTAGTATTTGGACCAACCCCGACACGTGGCACGAATTCGAGCCCCCAACCCCATGAATGGACCGGCGAGATTCAATAATAGGCCGCCGCCGCCGGTTTTCCTTGGCCCAAACCCAAAATTTTTGTTTTGCCCTAGACCCTTGGACTCCCCCCTTAACTCCTGTATTGCTTAATTACTCTGCACATTTTACAGAGAGCAATAAAATTCACATTTAATCCTATTTTATTACATATTTTAATTCATCCATTCATCACCCCTAAACCCTAATGTTTCCTATAAATACCGCTCCATTCACACCCTTCCTCACTCACAAATCCCTGCCAAAACTCTCAAGAATTCCTAAGTTTTATATTGTGCAAGTGGAGTTAGCAAAGGGTGAAACTCCAACGAAGTTTCAGCGACGATACGAGGAGTTTCCGGCAACAAAACGAAGCACCGATAAATCCTAGACCTTATTCTACCTCCCCCCCCTCTCATCAAAACCAGTAAGTTCCTATTTCTCTTCTTTTCTCTATTCAAAAAACTAAAACCCGACGGAAGCGGAGTTAGTCTGACTTCCAATTCGGTTTTCCTTTAAAAACTATTCTTTTCTTAATCAAGATAACGTCATATTCTTACATATTGCTTAACAAACATTAACAAAACCATTAAATCAAGTTTCACCTCAAAATAATTATTTTTGTGACATTTATCGTATTTTTACATAAAAATATCACATACTATTCATTTCGACATTAAAACCATTATACCTTGCTATACCTTTAGATATTTCACGGGGTAATGACCTACCTCATCACAACATACATCTATATCATAGCACGGTTGATTTTGGGACAATAGAATACGCGAATTACGATTTACAAATAAATACCCTAAACTTATAAAACAGTTTTCTATACAAAAGTGTATTAATCATTTCCATGCAATTGCATCTTTACAACCCATTTTGGGGACCCCTTTCGGGATGGTGCGAATTATCACACATCCTTGGGCTTAGTAGAGCGAGATGCAGACCTCCGAAAGGAGCATTCGATCTCGATGGAATTTTTATACTTTTTTCTTTAGAAAATGAGATTTCTACAAGAAAATAAATAAATTATTTTTATAAAATATATATACATATATTAGCAAACTAACTATTTTAATTATATAAATATTCCAAGTTTTCTAAATCAAAGAAATTACTATTACATGAAAATACCATCCAAATACAACACAAGTACATTATTTTAATAAAATACCATATACTATGAAACTAGGTTCTATTCACTAGAAATTTCACATTATAAAATATATAGCTATGAAAACCTAAAGACGATAATTAAATGCTTGAGGTGTATTTTGAAATTATGCCAAAACTATTTTTACATAAAACCCTCTCAAGTTATATTAAATTACAATAAGGACCCTAGTAAACATAGGTTTAAGCGGGACCAGTCTCTTGAGCCTTAGAGAGCCGGAGATATGGGTGCTTGCCTATTTAAGGTAGACAATCTAACAAACGGTGTTATCAACACGGTAATTGTCTTGGAAAAAGACACAAATCCTACCGTCCATGTGCAGCAGTTACCGATAGCACCAAAACCTAATTCAGGACTTCAATTTCTTTCTAATTGACTGACTCAGACTGATCTCAATCTAATCAATCTGACTTGAATACGATTCAAGTATAAACATACAAAACAACAATATGATTCCGTCTGTACAATCTATTTCAATATATAACTTGACTGAACCGAACCATGGATATACTCCATCTACATGTACACCCATTATATCCATTCCATTATTGATATCATGGTTTCAGCAAGTCATCCATTTACTACAAGTCAATACAATACAATCAGTCATCCATCTATATAACAAACAATACAATCAATACAATAAGATATTACGGGGTTTATAAAGGGGTAGACTGGTACGGAACATATTAAAGGTGGCACGAGATGGTCACGAGGTGGTCACTTAAGATGTAATTACATCCATGTCGTTGTTCCGTGGTATTATCGACGGAGCCTTATACTACGGGTTACCAAAGTCTCCGGTGTAAGTGGGATTCCTCTCGTATAAACTAGCATTTTCTGTACCAAGCTACAAACAATCACGCTAACATTATAATAAAATATTATAAAACTATACTCTCTCTCTCTGTCTATTCTACTTCTCGCTCATCTCTGAGACTTACCGAGCGATTGTTCGCTGACGGCATTCATATTTCTCTTCTTCTTTGGAATGTTGTCAGGAGGACCCGACGCTAAAGAGTACGAGACCAGTCAGGAACATTTGGAGCAGGCCCTTGAGTAGTACACCGAAGACCCAGAGCTGTAGCCACTTGTACGTATTCCATTTTCATTTCTGTTATGCCATTGTTTAGGCATTGCTTTCATTCCATGTATTTACTTTTCATTGTATTGTAAAAAGAATGTTAATAAATAAATTTGTGGTTCATTTACATCTTGTCTCTTATGTATTTTTACTTTATATTGTTTAGATACGCTTATCGTGTTTACTTCTGAGTAAATACGTAGCGGTCTCGTCGCGTCCTCCGCCCGTACACTGGGAAGCGGGGCGTGACACAATGCGGCCTCCATATTTTCCATGCCGGCGGGGCAGGTCACCCAAGCGACGGACTGTTTTTTAGGACCATGCTCCCATCCTTGAGCTTTGGAGTCCCAACGCCTAAAGAAGAAGCTCCAAGAAAGTCGGTCTTCAATCGGCTAGCTACCGCGGCGGCTCCCACCGGCAATTCGTCCAACTCTGAAGTTTCAGTCTTCGACGGGCTGAAGGGATGCTCGACGGCCCCACAAAGAAGCCCATAATCCCTAAGAAGGTTGCCCCTAAACGGCTAACTTTCCTAGTTCCTGCTCTATGTGAAGCCAACAAAGTGCTTTACCACCAAGACGGTCGATCTTCAACAGGCTAACCAGTTCTGCTCCGGCTCCACCAAGGATGTAAGTCTTTCATAGGCTGACACCAGGCAAAGCCCCCAAGCAACACCGGGGGCATGATAAGGGCGCCTCTAATACTGAGATGGTTCCCACTGCAAGACATACTCGACGTCGCTATTGGCACCGAGTGAGAAAAGCTGGGGGCATCCCCCCCTCCGAATTTACCCCACCAGCTTTTATGGTGGTTATTAATGTTGTTGTTCCAACTGGGAATAGTTTCGAGCTGCTTACAAGGGTTCGCAAAAACTCCCCCACGGCGGTATTAAAGGGATCACCTCCGCCTGCAGAAGCTCCAATGCAGCTGAAGCAGTCTTATCAGCGACTCTCCTCACAAATCCACAGAGTCTGGCGGAAAGTTTAAGACTCAGTACTCGACAAAAGCTATTCTCGTCAACCGAAGAAATCTAAGGTTCGACAAGAAAACGATTATTCCTCTGCCATACAGCGAGGGACTTCTCGAAAGGAGGTGCATGTTATAACGGTTCCTTCTGCTGCGACCTCTCATAAAAGATCAAGGCCGAAGAAAATTCTATCGCCATAGGCAAATTCCAAAGGCGAAAGCTCCAAACACCCCAAGTCTAGGGCATAACCATACACACAGTATATATGACTGGTAATAAAGAGGAGATTCGTGCTTCTGTTAGTCACATACCGCAAACTCGGTCACTGAAGAAAGCTCAGGAACAACAAGAAGCTCCAAGATATGCTCACCAAGATGGTAGCGCTTACCGGACCTAAAGAAAGTCTATATAAAGAAACATAAAAGCGCCAGAAACAGGAAACCGATACCGAGTTCTTGCGACGGGTGCTCAAAAAGAAAGACAGGGAAGCGGCAGAGCAGGATGCTAATATAAAGCAGATAGCTCTTCTGTTTCGAGATATGGTTAGGAAGATGATCCAACTAGAACCACCGGCAGAAGAATCTCCGGTGATTATCGAAGAAGATAAAGGGGAAACGTAAAACTCTCCCCGAGCCCTATCGATGGCCAAGGAGGAAACAATCTCCAAGGCAGCATTGAACGACTGTATCGCTCAAATAATTAGAGCCCATCAAGCCAATGAAGCTACAAATCAGCTCGTCAAAACTGGGCGACCATATCCGGCCTGGTACGATCAGATGAAATACCCACCGGGATATACGATCCCAAAGTTCCACGAATAAAAAGGAACGGGTAATCCTCATCGACACATTGCACAGTTCAGATCTCTGTGTGGCAATACCGAAGGCGACGACAAATTTCTGCTTCACCAATTCATCGGAAGCTTATTAAAGACGGCTTTCGAATGGTACTCAGAGCTCCTAAATGACTCCGTAAAAGCCTCCTCTGAGATGGAGCTGCTCTTCACAAAAAAGGTTCGCCAGTGCGAGTGAGCGCACTACAATTAATGCGCTGATCAATTCCAGGGTCAAGCAAGGGGAAACATGGGTCCAATATGCGATCTGATGGCGGAACTTGTGGTCCAAATGCGAACAACGCATTGAGTCTCCGGTTGTGGGGATGTGTTTACACCAGAATATTGCATTCAATACCGTCCATTCTTATGATCATTTGTATATAGGTATGTGCTTTTGATCCGTATTTGCAACATGATTATAGGTTATAGGTTCTCAATCCATAATAACGCATATCATGCAGGATCTCTACAGTTATGAAAAAATTCAGAATAACTGCCAAAAACAGATAAAATCCGAATTCCGGTCATCCACACCCGTCAAGTGTTGTCTACCAGTTCAAGAGACAAGAAGAATACAGCGATCATCCGTGTCTCAGACAAGCACAGATCACAAGGGAAGCAGCATAAGAAACAAGGTGCAACGCGGAGCTCGAGAGAGATCAAGGCACAAAATCCAATATTGTTGCCATTTTGGACCATTAAAAATATGAGAATATTTAGGAACCATTTTACAATTTTGAACCTGTTAAACAGAAGAACAAAGAAACACGAAGAAGCATAGAAAAAACGGCACGCCAACTCAACCATATGACCGTGGATCCGCGAAGTTTGTCCTCTATTGGCGGCAAATCTGCGGTCTGACCATCATGTCTCGCGACCAAATTGTAGGGGTAGTTTTGTAATTTTATATGGGCTCAGAATATGGCCTTAGGGTTTCACTTCTCTACCTATATATACTTTAGATTTGAGCCAAGTTAAGGATGCTTTTTCTTTCTTTAGGATTAGTATAGTTTATTGTAGTTTTCTTCTTCTTCATCTATTCTCCATTGAAATGTAGTGAGAGTTTTTAAGTGGAAAATTAATGAAGATGAGATTTTTTGTTACTTTGTATCTTTAATTTCTTGCATTATATTTTAATTCCTAACTTAACTTTTATTACTTGCTATTAAAATAGTTGTTGTTTTTATTGTTTTATTTTCTTCTCTTTTAAACTTTATTTTCAAGCCATGATACTCAATGGAGCCCCATGCTTAGGTGAGGGCCCAAGTAATTACCTTGTCATCTCTTGTTAAAACCGTATTTTCTCTTCTTTCTTCTTTTCTTTCTTGTTTTATTTTTCTTTTAAAGTGTGAATAATTTACACACTTGTTAGGGCTAAGGAAGTTTGGTATGAGGGGTGGAAAAATCCCTTGTGTTTCTCTTCGCCAAACAACTTAACTTGAACCTAGACCAAATAACACAACCTTCTCACGTAGGTGCACTATAAATGACATATAGTCATGACCTAAGTCGAGAATTCCTTCAGGCGCACTACATGACATGTAGTTGTGACCAATTTGGAGACTTGGTTGTGCGTGCTTGGCTTAGGGTTGGAAATAAGAGTATGGAACGGACGGACAAGAGCCATTAGGAATGGACTCAGCATTGGAAAACTTGCTTAAACTCGCAAATTTCATTCCTATGTCCTCATAATCCCCGCTATTTTCGATTATTCTAACATCATTTCAAAGATGGCAAAAGACAAGTACAAGACTAATTCATAACTCTACTAACCAACCCTAACCCTAACAAGTTCTCTTTGAACATAAAAATACAACACTTAGAATAGAATTGAAAAAACTTATACATTCTTTAATTGACTCATTTAAAATAAGAACGAAGTACTAACCATCTCCTAGTGAAAGAGCTGTACTCAACCAGCTAGCTACCAAGCGAAACCGTCTTGACTACTGTAAATAGAACATATAGAACGCATAGCACAATTCTAACAATCAAATGGCGCCGTTACCGGGGAGACGGTAGCATATTTCTTTCTTATTATTCGGGTTAACTTTTGAATATAAAAACTAAAAAAAACAAAAAACCATAAAAATCCATCTTGTTATTTTTTGATTCTTTTTGTGCGAGTGTGCAGGATAGGGAGGAGCAAGTTCAGTGCTAAAGATGTGGGAAGTTTGACCCACATCTCGCGATTACACCGCGGCGGATCAAGACGAAATCGTGCCAAAATCTGGAGCAACTACAGCGATCATATTAAAAAACAGAGGCTGTAAAATAGAAGACCAAAGAAAAAGAAGTATCGTATGTAACGGCTACCCAGGTACCTATCGAAAAGAAAGGTCGATGAGCAAGCTCATCTGAACCCCTACTGAGTCTATCTGTGACAATCTCTGTATAATCCGGTCTTTTCATCTAAGAGTATCGTATATCGGGTTTAGGGGTGATAAATGTCAAACCCTAATAACCAGATAATTCATGCCGATGTGGCTCAATACCAATCCGGGAAACTACTGATTTAACTATTAGTAAATCCCAACTGCCTTGGTCAAGATCTTATGGTGCTGGCCAACCAAACACGGTGCAATATCGACTCCCTATATCGGGAGAGACGAATCCTCGACAATCGCTCACTGTCTTCATGTGGTTCGGGAATGTACCCAACTAAAACATGTTTGCACGCCTCAGTAGAGCCGCGGTAGGGTAGTAATCAAAGTACAGTGGGAACTCACATGAGACAAATGACAATCTTAGGTCTAAAGACTAACATGTACTTATATCACCTGAGAATTGCTATCTGACGATAGTTATAGTACCTTCTAAAAGTTCTCGACGAATCCATCCAGTGTACTCACCCCCAGTGAGCACCTGTATACGATCTTAGGTGTCATAGACCAATGGCTGTGGGACCAACCATCGCCCCTCGTCGGGGTCTAGAAACGTATACACCAGTCTAATCCGGAATATCGATGCCCAGTCTCGATACTCCTACGAATAGGGACATTTAAAGATGTTCTTATGGACTACCCAGCACCCACATGTATGATCGCCATACATATGTCCAAGCATACATATGTCCAAGTAAAACATATACGCATATTAAGATAAAGACAAACCAAATAGCATACTATCATATCGAGCAAGATTGTCCTCTACATATGTCCAAGCATCCACTACACACACACACACATATACAATAATAGCCTCTAGGGCATACATATCCAATAATATTCCACTTGCACTAAGGCCATATATTGGCGTATCGAGTACTCAACGTCTGCTCTAGGGCCAGTTGTTGGCGTATCGCTGATTGATTTGAAAAGAAGGCATTTTGTTTGTCGTAAATAAAGTTAACGGCAATCAATAACAGTGTCGCGAGTAGCTAGCCGAGATGAGTACGGGTCATCCTCAAGGATGCGTTGAACTTTTAATCTTTCTTTAGACGGGTTGATTGAAAGAAGTGGAGATTGGTTGTAGATCTACGATATACGGATGTAGAATCTATAAAGAAGAGGCTTGTAGGGTTCATAAAATTTAGTAGCAATGGATGATTAATTAAAAATGACTCCTTTTATATTTTAATAGATTTAAAACCAGATCGACAGTGATGAATGTGGATTAGGGTTCTTTTGGAAGAAACTAGGGTTTCCCACTCTTTACCCTTATCCTTGCATTGATCTCTATTCATGTCTAGCATTTACCAAAATAATTGTTAATCTAATCTTAAATCGCGGTCGAAACTATCAATAAATTGGTAGCGCGCCGGATAAGAATGTTAACATTTATTTTGCTAAAGTTTATAAACTTTATAAGATATAAAAGAAGTTAAGAGATTTTATCATCCATTGATCTACCCTAATCCTACGAACCCTAGCAAGCTTGGAATTACTCACGTATGGTTGAGATAGAAGAGAAGATGAAGAAGGAGATCATATTGTAAATGCAGAAAGTAAATGTGAAAAATTAAACTAAATGACGTACCTTTATTAATCAACGTTACAAATACAAATCCTTCGAATTTAGATTACAAGAAGAAGTTGTTCTCGATCTCTGCCTTGTAGCAAGTAGATGTTCCGTCAATATTCATGTCGCTCTATTACGTCGAATCGCGGACATGTCGTGGATCTCTTGTTCTTTGACGGTGATTTGCTTCGTGTTAACGGTGATGCCTTCTAATTTTAACCCTCGGTCCTTTATATAGCCCTCAAATCAGAAACCCTATATCCCATGTATAAATATTTATGGTTGCGATCCTGATAAAAAAATCACAGATCCTACGGCCATTAAATGGCCGCGGATCCACCGCTAATAAGCCTATTTGGCAGCGCAACCGCGACTATTTGGTGGACTTAGGATTTGGGTTTTCTGTTGTAGCCTCATATTGACACGCGGAGATTTTCTAGATATCTGGATTTTGGAAATATTTCCCGAATCTCTGTGTCATGACCCGAAGGTACGGAACGTGACCGGCACTTAAATTACGAAACGTCTAGAGGCGTAACGTAATCTAAGCAAGCCGAAGCCCAGAAATCTAAACAATTTAAAAGAAGAAGTGCAGGAAAACATGTTTAAAAGCAACATCAAATTTTCTCAAAAATTTCGGCAGGGTCTCCTTTATAAAAACTGCCCCAAATGGGTATAAACAAGAATATATACATAAGCAATAATAAAAGCATCCCCAAGAGAGAGCTAGCTCTTCGCCAATTGGCGGTCACAACACGTAAGCAAAATAATATACAGCGCCGAAGGGAGAGGAACAAAACTCAGAAGAAGACCAAATCCACCAGAAAACCATAATAATACAAGCGCGACTTTAAGGTCGAAAGAATAAAAAACTGGTCTTCTAAGTCTATCAAATAATACAGGTCTGGTTGATGGAGTTTACTAGATACAACTGAAATAAATAAAGGTACAACGGCGGTCACGATACAAGTAAACCAACCTACCATGCAATCACCCTGAATGAAATGTTGTGTCAGCAAGCCACCAAGGAAACCTGCACATCTAAACCTGCAGGAAAATTTGGCACAACGGGGGTGAGTTGCCAACTCGTAAGTAGAAGACATCTGCGAGTAGAATCGTATGCACGACGATCTCCTAGGTCATAATAATATACATATATAACACTAGACATCTAGTAGTGACAGAGTAATAATTTATGCATAAGTGCAAAACTCGGTGCATCGTGTCAGTGTCACTAAACAGTAATAAGTCATTTATCTGATGTATGAATGCATCATGAATGAGAAAATCCAGCACGAAATCTGAATAATCTGATATAGGAAAATCATCAATGAATCTTGTATAATAAAACTGAAACATCATCAATGAAAACGACAGAAAGTCCGTGTCAAGCATCGACACAATATCTCAATATCTCAAGCCTCAATATCTCAATGTCTCAATATCTCAATGTCTCAATATCTCGTGCTCCGTCAGTCCGGATCGGCCCATATCATCAAATCTCACGACTACGACGGTATCCTCCGGATATCCGCCGCGCCCGACATCACCGGTAGGTAGTCTGCACCTGCCAGGCTCATCGTCTACAACTCGAGCTTCTTGTCCCGGGATACCATACCGGGCCCACCATGTACCCGAAACGGTTCATCCTACTTCTCGAATCGGGTCTCGAAATCCAACAGCAATCATGAAAACTCATGGTGGACGACACATACATCACGATAAAACCGCAACTTGCATTTTAAAAAGAGAGCGAGCGAGAAAGAGAGAAGTTTATATATATTCTTGCGGTTTTCCCCCAAATCCAGAAATCTCAACGAAATTCGAAATCCAAGAAATCAGGAGTAAGTAAACAGGGAATATCAGCATAAAGCCCAGAATAGTACATGAATGAATATATGAATGCATGAAGTATCTATGTAAAGAATGCAATCTCTAAGTTAACACATAAGAGCAATCACACAAATATTATGTGGTAACTAGCATTTTGTTGATTATATCAATAAGATAATATGTTCTAAAGTGTACGTGACATGGCAATTACCGATGATGATGTGTGTGAGCCGGCAAACAAGTGTATGTGAAACATGCGCATCATCGGTAATGTCGCTGGTGTCCTAACAGGCAGGGTTCATAATTATTAAAGAAAACACGTGCATAAGCATAAAATGCGATGAGAGCAACATGAACATACGAAGAATGATGAAGTAACCGTAACAATGAAGAATATACATTATCCCAATACGAGTTATAAAGTTTGGTGTTTTGAAATAGCACGAATCGTGGTTTTTAGAAAAGTAGGGGCTATGGGGTTTTTGAGAAAAAATACGTCCTTTGAAAAAAATTCGTGGTATCCCTCGGCTGTCTTAAAAAAATGCGCACAATTCGCTGGTTTTGAAAATATGTATGACTCAAGCCTAAACTAACATCTACCTAACCAACTAAAGGACTAAACTAAAAAACTGGTCGAAAGGTAAGAAAAATCCACCTAAAGTCCGAGTCGATATCTCTAGTAGTCGGCGATCCAGCCTCAATAGCGTCGCGTACATAGTACAACTTTCTCGAGTCAAGAGTGCGGATCAATCATCATATCTATACGTCATACGGTAAAATCCATCGTACGACATCCTAAAATTGGCGTACGGGTCACTATCAAACATATATCATCATTCATATGGTATCATCATCAAACAATATCATGATCTGGTTACTGATCTAAAGTCCCATACATTCCAATGTCATCACACATTTTATCATATACATAAATATATTTTCTCATCGCCCCACGATCCGCTATAGTATCATAACATATCTCATATCATAACTCGATCACATATCAATATCTCACGGCATCATACCCGATCATATCGACTCATCCCCAAAATTCATATAACATCCTTATATCACGTGTTTATGTTGTGTGTGTGTGTGTGTGTGTGTATATATATATATATATATATATATATATATATAAACCTACACACATTCATATATATATATAAAATATATATACACACACACACACACACACCAAGTCAAGTATATGTGTTTGCGTGTGTGTGTCTATATGAAACCTACGAATTTCTTCCAAGGTAATCATCCTCTGGTTAAGTCTTTCTAAATCAATCTAATCCAACTTAAGGTCTTCAATAGTACCCTACTCGCCAAGAATCCAAGGTCACGTCCGACTTCTTAATAATAAAACGTAATAACCTTATTCTACGTTTGCGGGGGTGCTTTACGCCATTCACCCGACTTCCCCCGTAGATATACATCTACTCACCTGGTCCTTGTCTGCCGAAGTCGATGCCACCATCCTCTTCTTCATTGTCCGAAGTCCATGTGAGAGGCACCTATATGCAAATATATATAATATCGTAAACCGAAATCGCGGACAAAACCAAAATGGCGCACGAAACACGCATAGGTTAAAACCTATGACCCGCTCATACAAAAGAACCAAAAAACCCTCGACATCGACGTACAAATGCCGATTAATCGAGATAAAACCCAAACGTACCTGTTCCCCTCCGAATGGCGGCCTAGACTTTGCATCCATGCCTGATGTTCGGGGCAGATGCTATTTGGTTTTATCCGTTTATCTCTCCGAAAATGCCAAGTTGATTTATGGCACCGTGTATCGGAGGTTTAGACAGATGCGGCCGATGTAGCAGACTTCGTCAAATCCCCCCTCAGAATGAGGGGTTTTTGATTGTGGGGACGCTCTTCCCTGCAGGCAAAAGCCCCTGCAGTTAATTACGCTACCGCATCGCGGTAACAACTTTCTCCTTCTCCAGAATTTCACTTCGTGTCGTGTGTGTTCATTTTGTTTGTGGTTGCCCATGGATTGTATACGGAGACTGAGTAATGCCGTCGCCCGTAGGACGTGGATTAGTCCAAATCCGTATTTACTTAGATTTGGGTTCGATATTTTAGTTTAAGGATGCGTTAGCCTCGTTGAGGCTAAGATCAACTTAAGCGTGATTCATTTAATATATGGCCGTCGGGACTCGTCACCTCTCTGACGTCGTTGAGGAATTACAACGACAAGTGCAGAGGAGTTTGGAGATGTACCCTCGAACCGAAGTTGATTTAGATTTTTATGGTCCATTTGAGTATTTAAGGATACATTAGCCGTGTTTGGGGCTAAGACCAGCTTAAACGGTTGTTAAGGATACATTAGCCCAGTCTGGGACTAAGATCAACTTAACGGGATCGTTTAGATCCGACAAAAGAGTATGTGGGCTCTGTTGTGCCAATTTAGGGACGTGGTGGTCCATCGCCAGTTTAAGGACGTGGTGGTCCAATATTAGTTTAGGGACGTCTCGGTCCGATATTAGTTTAGGGACGTTTCAGTCCAATATTAGTTTAAGGACGTTTCGGTCCCATATTAGTTTAAGGACGTTTCGGTCCCTCTGGGTATCTGGCCGTTGGGACTCGTCACCTCTTTGACGTCGTTGAGGAATTACAACGATGGATGTCAAAGGAGTTCGGAGATGTACCCTCGTACCGGATGTAGATTGATTTAGTAGGGCCATTTTGTTCAGCCAATTTAATTTAAGGACTTACGGCCACGATTGGGCTAAGTCCAGTTGAGAATATTCAACATTGCTTTTGCTTTTCTCTTTATTTTTATTTGGGCCTTGCCCAGAAAGGGTGCAGAAACATAAATTTGTTTTGGGGCTCTGTTCTTTATAAATGATGCAGAGCATCAATTTTATTTGGGCTTAGCCCTTTTATTGCTTTGCAATTTATTTTGGCCTGCTAGGTCTTTTTGATTTGGACCTGGCCCTTCAAGTAATGCATTGCATTTGTGCAAATCACCAAGAATCTTTTAGATTCAAGGAAAGGAGTGCAGAGCACTTTTTAATTTCTTGATTTAAATTTAGATCAAAGAAAAGAAAAAAAAATCTTTTCTTTCTTTCTATCTCAGAGAACCAGAGGTTCTCTAGCAAGTGCAAGGCACTATTTTTTTTTTATTATTTTTATTTATTTATTTATTTATTGAAGATCGCTGATCTTGTCTTTTAGATCAATGATCTATTCCTAAGAGAATTTTCTCTTATTTCAAAGTTTTTTACCTTCTTCTTTTTTTTGTGTTCTCAAGAAGTTCTCAAGAGCTCTTTTCTCTCTTTTTTTTTTAATCCAATTGTCTCTCCCTTTGAAATAGGGTCTGGGGTCCATTTTATAGTGCTCAAAAATCAGTTAAATTTGTTTAAAAAGATGTTTTCTGAGTGATTTGGGGAATTTTCCCCACCGTTGAATCTTTGATCCAAAGGCCCATGTTTTTACAGAAGAAATCTTCTTGTTTAAACAAGAACAGAAAAAAAATATTCTTAAATCTTCATTCTGTTGTTGCGCAACTCACCAGCGCGTGACACGTGTCGCGCAGTGAAGCGCTTGCGCAACGGCGCTTGCGCAACTGCGCAGACACGTGTCGCGCAGCCGTGCGCTTGCGCAGTTGTGGTTGCGCAACTGCGCAGACACGTGTCGCGCTGCCGTGCGCTTGCGCAGTTGAGTGTTGCTTATATTTTTTTTTAAAGAGCCTTGCTCTGATTGGACGTACTGCCTTGGGCGTTGTGCTGCCGTGTCAACTTCTGACACGTGGCGAGTTGCGCGTGGCCCGTTGCGCGCAGCGTACTTGAACTGAAGCGTTGCTTCAAAACTTGAATTTTCAAAATTCAAGCAGAGCCTTGCTCTGATTGGGGGAACAGTACCAATCGTGATTTTACAACTCACTAAAAATAATATGAAATAAATTGTAACTCATCAAAACCTCATAATAAATCAAATCGATTTATTTCCGAAAACCTAGAAAGCCTCAAATAACCGTTTTAGTTCGAAACTTGAAATTTAAACAAATCTAGTGGCCACAATATTCACTAAGTATCATAACTAAGTCATACAAACCATTACTATAATTTAATCTCATCAATTTTCATTAAACCCAAAATTCTAGTTTGCAAAATTATCCAATTTTAACAATTTCAAAGTAACAATGCACAAAACAACAACTAAACTAGGTTTTGCATGATCTAAGATACTAAACTATAAATTATAATATTAATGATGTGATGAAAACCCTAATTAGATTTTAATCTCAATTATTTAATCAATTTCTAAAAACCTAGTTTGCTAAAAAAATCTTAATTTGGATATTTTAAATGTTACAATTAGTAATAAGCAACAAGATTGAGTTTTATATAGCATTAACATGTTAATCTACACTTTATAACCATGATTACATGATAAAAACCTTAGTTTACATTCAAAACCCTTTCTTAAAATTTTAATTTAGCAATTAGAACCATAATTAAACACCGAAATTCATTAAATTAAACTAATTAACACTAGGATTAGAATTATATCTCAATAAATATGAGATCAAACATGCACCCAAACCTCCCAAAAATGCTAACTTTGCTCCAAGATCCATGCGAGTTTGGCTAAAGAATAATGGGTAGAGATTGGATTTGGAATTTATGAGGTTTTATTTTGGATTTTTGATAAAATTTTGGAGATTTTTGTGAAGAGAATGAGGTGGGAAAAATTTTGGCAGCCAAGGGGATAAGCTTGGCCACATGTGAGGGGAAGTGGAGAGAGAAAGAGAAAAATGAGTGTAGAATTGTCTAGAAACCTCATCAATTACACATTTTCACTTAAACCCTTAATTTTTAATTTTTTCCAATTTAACCTTTTTCCTAAAAATCTTTAGAACCATGGAGAAATTTTGAGAAAGAATTTTGCATGTTACACACTTGATTCCAATATGTCATAGTTCACTTTTGTAAAATTAACCTATTCCAATTTGTAATTTGCACTAATTTAATGTATAATTAAAGCTTATATTAATATTTGAATTTAATTAATTAAGGAAAAATATTTAAGTAAACTAATAATTTATAAGTGGCTAAATAAATGCCAAATACTAGCAATTGCATAGTTAAAATAGGCGTATTTAAATCTATATTGAAAAATAATTGTAGTTGAGTTTTACGGAAAATACGGTTTATTTTACCGATTATCAGAAAATTCACCTAAAAGATTTTTATTTATTTATTTATTTATTTTTAAAACGTTACAATCTTCCCCCTTAAAGAAATTCGTCACAGAATTTAAATTAAAACTCCCCCAAATATTAAAACATTTCATCAAAACACTCAAATCGTCGGAGCTCCTAAATCATCAATACTTGAAACACATCTTAGCGCAATGCATGCGCATGAAAAACAAGTACATAACTCAAAATCAAAACTCCGTCAAGCATCACGCAATCATCGGAGTCATGATGAAGATATTGATGTCAAAATCCAATACGAAATCAACATGATATATTCAAAACCATAACATGTACATATAGTACGCATCGTAGTAAAATCGTCCAAACATCTGAATAAAGAATCATGCAAAAAAACCCTTTTCAAATCGCCGTGCGATGCGCGTGTCACGGCACAAGTAGCGGACATTCATTTTTAAAAAAAATAGCTATACATATATATCTTTTATTTAACATACACATCCCGCCTTTTGAAAATAATTTAGAAGGGTTTCCTTTGTAAAATATTTCGTGTCATTTCAGACATAAGAAAATATTGAGACTATAACTTCTTTTTGGAAATCCCTTCGGTAACTATCAATGCATGCAAAAACACCTAGGTACTGATCTCAGAACAGTCATGTTCAGTTACTAAACCAAACAGTAAATATCATAAAAACGTACTGCTCAAAATGAAATCAATCTCAAATACAGTATACAAGGTATCACGTGCGTCCGGTGCGCACGAAAATCGAAATCAAATACAGATGCTATGAATATGCACAGAAACAAAACTGAGTGCAATGGGTGTGCACAAAACAATATCGGGTGCATCTAATCTGCACAAATCCCGATTTAGTGCATCTGGTGTGCACAAAATCGCATCAAGTGCGCCAAGCGTGCGCAAGAATCTCAATCAAGTGCACATAGTGCACGAAAACATATATCAAACATCAAAATCGAAATCAGCGGTATACGACATACACCGAATCAAAATCAAGTATACCGCGATAGATAAACCCACAACCACATGCATCAATGTACACAAAACCAAATAAAAGTATGAAAGGTGCATGAAAACTATACCGAAAGCATAAGTCCAAAATCATGTGAAACCCATATACACGAAATCAAATCAGTATCTCAGAATGTATAAAATCAAAATCATGTGCAATGGGTATGCATAAAACGAACATCAATACAACTGATACACGGAACACTAATCGAGCGCAAAGAATGAGTACATAGGATGACCGATCATAAAACGAAATCCTCAAGATACTAAAATCCAAACAACGGAAATGTGAAATTCAAATCACCAAATCGCAAATCGTAACACTGGCGTCGATGTGCTCCTTCTCGAATGTCGAAGTGTGTCGGTACACCCAAAGCTAGCAGAGCAAGATATTTCCTTGCATCCCGTTCAAGGTCTGGCGCCTTGTGCCCTTAGGCTCTCGTCTTTCACTACAGATTGTCAGCTACATAACTCCTCGGCTCTGCGGCCCAATACGGAAACGATGACGGAAACGTTTCCGCCCTAGCACATCCTCCAAAATTCTCTGGCCAACTATTATGGTCACTCATAACATGTCTTGTCGACGATGCCGAACTCTGGTCTACTAGGTGTGCGTAATACGATCGATCTTGGGTCCAAGTCTCCTCTTTCCTCTAGTGTCGACTGATTCGAACTCGTCTCTTCGCAGCTGTATGAACGGCGCTACAACAACTATGCTCATATCTAGAGTCTCCCAAGTAATGTATCTCATCACATGATATCCAGACTATGTTAAACTTTTCAATCGAATCATCAAAGTCCCAAAATTCCCCGAGAGCTCAACACCCGAGTACAGTTTGAAATATCCAGTACATACCACAGCACCTGCGGACCGGCCGTAGAAGGGCAAACCCAAGCCTCACTAATGGCACCGCGGAACTGCCGCAAACCCTAAGATTCAAAGGCGTTCTCATGATCATTATGTCGAGTTAGGGTTTCATTCTTCTAGAGGGTCCATAAAATTACATGCATGTTCTTCCGAATACCTTAAATTTGGAAAAATGGGTTTCTGACATTCGTTCGAACCTTTTAACTTCACCTATACTACATGTGAATACCCCTCGTCCGCACGCTAAACAGTGCCTCGATCCTCAAGAATAAACGATACATTAACGGTCATCACATTCTAATCGGTCTCTAGCAGTGGCCCGATCACCTGGTGCAGATATCAAACGCTCGTGTCCACGAGAAAATATAGAAAACGACATATCTAAACGCTCATGCTGACCGCAACTCCAGCCGCAGCTCTCTCTGCCCGCGCAACCATGGTAACAGAAACCACCTTCCGACATCGACGAAGATAGATCATAGGAAAGAATAGAAATACGGTGCAAAGAAATGTACATCCTAAGGCTTCTTAAGCGAAGTAGCGTATCGTAAGTATGCCGCGGAACATACCCACGGTACGTCATTCTACTTTAGTCACCTACTCCATCAACCAAGGGTCATCCTACACTAGAAGGTAAAACCTAACGCTCTGATACCAACTTTGTCACGATCCGAAAGTACGGAACGTGACCGGCACTTAAAATACAAAACGTCTAGAGGCGTAACATAATCTAAGAAAGCCGAAGCCCAGAAATCTAAACCATTTAAAAGAAGAAGTGTAGGAAAACATGTTTAAAAGCAACATCAAATTTTCTCAAAAATTTCGGCAGGGTCTCCTTTATAAAAACTGGCCCCGAATGGGTACAAACAAGAATATATACATAAGCAATAATAAAAGCATCCCCAAAAGGGAGCTAGCTCTTCACCAATTGGCGGTCACAACACGCAAGCAAAATAATATACAACGCTGAAAGGCGAGGAACAAAACTCAGAAGAAGACCAAATCCACCAGAAAACCATAATAATACAAGCGCAACTCTAAGGTCGAAAGAATAAACAACTCGTCTTTTAAGTCTATCAAATAATAAAGGTCTGGTTGATAGAGCTTACTAGATACAACTGAAATAAATAAAGGTACAACGGCGGTCACGATACAAGTTAACCAATAGAGGAAAATCATCAATGAATCTTGTATAAGAAAACTGAAACATCATCAGTGAAAACGAC
This sequence comes from Agapanthus africanus, assembly GCA_030015575.1. Taxonomy (NCBI): domain Eukaryota; kingdom Viridiplantae; phylum Streptophyta; class Magnoliopsida; order Asparagales; family Amaryllidaceae; genus Agapanthus; species Agapanthus africanus. The sequence continues at coordinate 68,423,278 of CM057344.1, read as the reverse complement.
AGAAAGTCCGTGTCAAGTATCGACACAATATCTCAATATCTCAAGCCTCAATATCTCAATATCTCAATGTCTCAATATCTCGTGCTCCGTCAGTCCGGATCGGCCCATATCATCAAATCTCACGACTATGACGGTATCCTCCGGATATCCGCCGCACCCGACATCATCGGTAGGTAGTTTGCCCCTGCCAGGCTCATCGTCTACAACTCGAGCTTCTTGTCCCGGGGTACCATACCGGGCCCACCATGTACCTGAAACGGTTCATCCTACTCCTCGAATCGGGTCTCGAAATCCAACAGAAATCATGAAAACTCATGGTGGACGACACATACATCACGAGAAAACCGCAACTTGCATTTTAAAAAGAGAGAGAGAGCAAGAAAGAGAGAAGTTTATATATATTCTTGCGGTTTTCCCCCAAATCCAGAAATCTCAACGAAATTCGAAATCCAAGAATCAGGAGTAAGTAAACAGGGAATATCAGCATAAAGCCCAGAATAGTACATGAATGAATATATGAATGCATGAAGTATCTATGTAAAAAATGCAATCTCTAAGTTAACACATAAGAGCAATCACACAAATATTATGTGGTAACTAGCATTTTGCTGATTATATTAATGAGATAATATGTTCTAAAGTGTACGTGACATGGCAATTACCGATAATGATGTGTGTGAGCCGGCAAACAAGTGTATGTGAAACATGCGCATCATCGGTAATGTCGCTGGTGTCCTAACAGGCAGGGTTCATAATTATTAAAGAAAACACGTGCATAAGCATAAAATGTGATGAGAGCAACATGAACATATGAAGAATGATGAAGTAACCGTAACAATGAAGAATATACATTATCCCAATACGAGTCATACAGTTTGGTGTTTTGAAATAGCACGAATCGTGATTTTTAGAAAAGTAGGGGCTACGGGGTTTTTGAGAAAAAATACGTTCTTTGAAAAAAAATTCGTGGTATCCCTCGGCTGTCTTAAAAAAATGCGTACGATTCGCTGGTTTTGAAAATATGTATGACTCGAGTCTGAACTAACATCTACCTAACCAACTAAATTACAAATTATAATGTTAATGATGTGATGAAAACCCTAATTAGATTTTAATCTCAATTATTTAATCAATTTCTAAAAACCTAGTTTGCTAAAAAAATCTTAATTTGGATATTTTAAATGTTACAATTAGCAATAAGCAACAAGATTAAGTTATGCATAGCATTAACATGTTAATCTACACTTTATAACCATGATTACATGATAAAAACCCTAATTTGCATTTAAAACCCATTCATGAAATTTTAATTTAGCAATTAGAACTATAATTAAACACCGAAATTCATTAAATTTAAGTAATTAGGGTTAGAATTATACCTCAATAAACATGAGATCAAACATGCACCCAAACCTCCCAAAAATGCTAATTTTGCTCCAAGATCCATACTAGTTTGGCTAAAGAATAATGGGTAGAGATTGGATTTTGAATTTGTGAGGTTTTATTTTGAATTTTTGATGAAATTTTGGAGATTTTTGTGAAGAGAATGAGGTGGGGAAAATTTTGACAGCCAAGGGGATAGGCTCGGCTACATGTGAAGGGAAGTGGAGAGAGAGAGAGAGAGAGACAGAGTGAGAGATGAGTGTAGAATTGTGTAGAAACCTCTTCAATTACACATTTTCACTTTAACCCATAATTTTTAATTTTTTCCAATTTAACCTTTTTCCTAGAAATCTTTAGAATCATGGAGAAATTTTGAGAAAAAATTTTGCATGTTACACACTTGATTCTAATATGTCATAGTTCACTTTTGTAAAATTAACCCATTCCAATTTGTAATTTGCACTAATTTAATGTATAATTAAAGCTTATATTAATATTTGAATTTAATTAAGGAAAAATATTTAAGTAAACTAATAATTTATATGTGGCTAAATAAATACCAAATACTAGCAATTGCATAGTTAAAATAGGCATATTTAAATCTATACTGAAAAATAACTGTAGTTGAGTTTTACGGAAAATACGGTTTATTTTACCGATTATCAGAAAATTCACCTACAAGATTTTTATTTATTTATTTATTTATTTTTAAAACGTTACACTCTGCCAGTATTGATTCTACAATTTTATTGTTAGATTTTGATCCTGACATCTCGAATATCTCGATCTCCCGACCTGAGCTAAATCTGCACAATATCTCCATGAATAATATTAGTAATATTTGTTAAATTAGAGATATAATATTAATTATTTTATATGGTAATAAATTTTTAAGAAATTTGATTAAGTTATTTGATATGATATGCATAATAAAAATATTTTCCTTCATAATGTTAATTTAATATATAAACATATGGTAAAGAGTATTTTGCAGATAAACCCACATATATTTTATATTTATAATAAACACATTTAAATATTTAAGAAAAGTAAGGAAAATGTTATATCAAATGTGCAATATTTTCGACTGGACAAATACCCCCAAACTTAACTTTGATCGTCCCGAGCAAACTAGTTATTCAAGAGAGAGAGAAAAAGAAAAAGAAAAACCTAAGTAGCACACTTTCTTAGGCAACACGATTGCACTGAGCACGTGCAACAAGCCGTTAAATCTCTAGGTGTCCCTAGTAGGAAGAATATTATCTACTAAGGGTTTTCAGCGGATTACATCCATAAAATCCCATAATAAAAGAAAGAAATGAAAGTTACGTACAAAGATAAGAATTATAAAAGAAAAAACTTGAAAATAAGAATTTCCAACTACACCAGCTTTTCAGTTGCCATGAGTCCTATCTTAATGGTCATGAAAAAATATCAGAAATCACACCATCCCTCAATAAACATCGCCTTTAGTCTTCCTCCCTGCCTTTCTTCCAAACATCGATCATATACTTCTACGTGTGTATAAAAACATCCTTACACTTAGAGAATTCAATTCAAGCTATCATACTCATGTTCATATTCTTTAGTACTTTTTAGTTGGTGAATATTTTAGATGGAATTGCTCACACATTCTTCATGCGACCATTAATACTTCTTGAGATACTAACTGATCGATTACCAAATGTGCTCGCTCATTTAGACGTAATATTCTCGTCTTGCAACACCTAAAGCTAAGCAGTGGCTCCCAAACCAGTTGGTCTAAGGCACTAAGTGATAAAGCACCCCCGCTATATATTTTTTATGCTGCCTTAAGCAATTACAAAACCGGTGTTCATTTTTCTTCACCCTTTTTTTCTTTATATATTTATTTTTCTTCATACCAAGGCTTTTAGACAAGAGCATTTCAAGGTATCCTCTACTATCCAAAGTTTCAAGATGTGTGCATGTGCGTATAGTAGAGTATCAACGTTCAAATATTTGGCCTCAAGAATAGAGACTGTTTTTCAGACTTATTTTTATTCTCAGGTTACCAATTTCCTTCATCTTACTAACTCTTGGGACAACGGCTCATAACTACTTGTTACTAGCTTCGTTTAAGAAAATATCTAACTTTCTTGCTTTTCTCAAACTATTCTTATCTTTCATATGTAATTTTTCTCTTTCAAATCTTTTATTATCAAAAAAAAATTATGCTTATATTTATGATAATGCAAAATAATGCGTGAATAAGCACAAACCTCCTCCAAACCTATTTGCAGCAGCGTCCTCACTGATGTCATCTGTTAAGCTTAACAAAACTGTATACTCGAGAGGAAAAGTTAGTAACGGGGATATGAATAAATGACAGTGAAATCATCATAGTCCACACCGGGTTTTTGACGAAAACCTTTTGCAATAAGTCTAGACTTACAGGTCTCTACTTGTTCATCTACACCAATCTTCTTTTTGAAGATCTATTTGCATCCAATAGGTTTTACCCCAGGAAGAGTAATATTCAAGGTCCAAACTTTATTGGTGTACATGAACTCCATTTCGGATCACATAGTATCCAGCCATTTATCAGAGTCCCGACTGGTAATGGCCTACTTGAAACTAGTAGGATCATTTTCTTCCATGATGCTGCCCTCTCGATCCCCGTCTATGAGAAAACCATAGTATCTCTCAGGCGGATGAGAAATCCTATTAGATCTGCAGAGTGGCTGAGATTCGTCGGTTCTACTGAATCTTGCGGTTCTATCAAATCCTCGGTTTTAGTTTGTGATTCCAGAATTTCTTTCAGTTCTACTGTACTCCCACTTATTTCTTTTGTAAGAAACTGTCATTCTAAAAAGGTAGCGTGACGAGCAACAAACACCTTCTATTCCTCGGTGTGGTAAAACAGATATCCCCGTGAATGCTTGGGGTATCCCATAAACTTACATAGAACCGAACGTGCCTCCAGTTTGTTCGGATTTTGCTTTTTAATATAAGCCGGATAACCACATATCTTAATGAATTTAAGACATGGTTTCTTACCACTCCATATTTTATATGGAGTGGTAGGCACGGATTTGGTCAAAACTATATTCAATAAATATGTCGTTGTCTCAAGTGCATATCCCCAGAAAGAAAGAGGCAACTCGTCATTACTCATCACAGAGCGAACCATATCCAATAGAGTACGATTCCTCCGCTCCGATATACCGTTGTGTGTGGTTTATACGGAGGAGTAAGTTGAGAGAGAATATCATTCTCTTTTAGAAAGTCACCGAATTTTGTACTCAAGTACTCCCCTCCTCGATCAGATCGAAGGATCTTGATACATTTCATGTCTGGTTCTCTACTTCGCCTTTATACTCTTTAAACTTCTCAAAAGCTTCAAATATGTGTTTGGTGATAAACACATATCCGAACCTATAGAGATCATTACTGAATGTAATGAAATACGAGAACCCACCCCTTGTATGTATAGACATTGGACCACATACATTACTATGTATGAGCCCCAAGAGCTTTATAGCTCTTTCTCCGTGTCCCGTGAACAGAGATTTTGTCATCTTTCATTTGAGACAAGACTGACAAGTTTCATAAGATAAAAATTTGAACGGATTCAAATATCCATCTTTATGTAACTTAGACAGTCATTTCTCATTGATATGACCAAGTCTACAATATCACAAGTAGTATTTGTTCACTTCTGAACTCTTCCTCTTGCGTGTATTTTGTATATTGAAAACTGTATTTTGATTTAAAACGTAGATATTATTACACAGTGTACCTTCTGCAACCAATACCTAATTAAGGTAAATGTTCATGATATTTCTATTTAGAATAAAGTTATATCCATTTTTATCAAGTAAAGAAACTGATATGATGTTGCAAAGTATGGAAGGTACATAGTAGCAGTTGTTCAAAATCATAGTATTGTCGCTTGGCAATACTAGGTGATATTCACTGACGGCGGCATCATCAACTTGTGCTCTGTTCCCTACTCTGTGGGACATATCACCAGGTCCAACCATCCTACTTTTTCGCAGTCCCTGTAATAAATTATAGATATAAGATCATGATCCGGTATGTAGTACCCAGAAGGTAAGACTGACCGAAAAACAGTTCTCAATAACAAGAACACTCGAAGAAGATGCATAAGAATGCTTCTTCTTCATTAGGGTCATATGGAAGTCCATACAATCCTCTTTCTCTTGCTCATACTCATGACAGTTGTCACAAGTTAGAGCCGAACCGACGTTCCCCAGCCCCAAATAAGAATCCGGGTCGGTCAAGTCATACATTTTATTATCTTGATTAAGGCGTGACATGGTTGTTACATGGAGAGAGAGAGAAAAGAAACACTCAGCATGCACTCTTGCAAGTTTAGATTGGTTATTATTTTATCTAAACAGGATGGCTCCCACTGTTTTCTCGAATTCTCCTTCAAACCTTAAAAAGAGAACTGGCCGGGATTATTAACATCTTACAAGTTCGCTAACCGTTCATCCAGGAGGGTGTTGGTACTCCGAGGGAAGTTCCCGTGCTCTCGCACGAATCTAATTAGAATAAACATCATTTCCGCAGAGGCGTAACCCCGTTAACACCTTTTTAGACACCTAATAGATCAGCTAATTGTGAAGTGAAAATAATCTCCCAAAGAGTAACAAATGCTGGTGGGATCAGGGTCCAACTATCATTGTGTGATAACCTAGATGGAAGCCATACTAGTTACCACACTCCAGAAGGTATGCAATACTAGCAATTTTCTTGTATATTTGAAACTCCGGATGTGGTTTTTGCCCTTAACACTTATGACCTTAACGTAAGCCAACATATCATAAGTCGTTAGTCAAGTTCAACCCGTCATTGTCCTGGATTAATTTAGACCCTGTCACGACCTGCTTCCCGGTGTACGACAAAAGGATCAGACGGGTCACGCGATGTATTTACTCAGAAGTAAACACGCTAAGCGTATCTAAGCAATATAAAGTAAAATATACACAAGAGACATGAATATAATGAACAACAACTTTTATTTATTAAACATTCTTTTACAAGTACAACTGGAAATGTAAATACATGAGTAGAAAGCGATACCTAAACAATGGCATAACTGAAATGAAAATGTACAAATAAAGTCAATACTCAGGATCTTCTGTGATCTGCTCCACGTGCTCCTGGCTGGTCTCGATCTCAAGTGCGTCCAATCCACCTGACAACATTCCAAAGAAGAGGAGAAATATGAATGTCGTCAGCGAACAATCGCTCGGTAAATCCCAAAGAAGGAGAGAAGTAGAATAGATAGAAAAGAGAATATATATTATAATATTTGATTGTTATGTTAACGTAGTTGTTTATAGTTTGGTACAGAATATGCCAGTATATACGAGAGGAGTCCAACTTGTACCGTGGACTTTGGTAACCCATAGTACAAGGCTCCGTCGAAAATACCACAGAACAACGGCATGGATGTAATTACGTCTTAAGTGACCACCTCGTGCCACCTTTAACATGTTCCGTACCAGTCTATCCCTTTATAAACCCCGCGATGTCTTTTGTATTAATTGTATTGGTTGTATTGTATTGTCTTATAGTAAATGGAAGACTTGCCAAAACCATGATATCAGTAAATGGAATAGATGTAAATAGATAGTCATGTAAACGGAATATATCCATGGTTCGGTTCAGTCAAGATAGATTGATATAGATTGAATAAACGGTTCAAGGATTCATGTTGTATTGTAGTTTATACTTGAATCACATTCAAGTCAGATTGATTAGATTGAGTCTCAGTCTGAGTCAGATACTTTTGAAAAGAACTTGAAATCCTGAATTAGTTTTTGATATTATCGGTAACTGCTGCACATGTACGGTAGGATTTGTGTCTTTTTCCAACACAATTACCGTATTGATAACACCGTTTGTTAGATTGTCTACCTTAGATAGGCAAGCACCCATATTCTCTGGCTCTCTGAGGCTCAAGAGAACTGGTCCCGCTTAAACCTATATTTACCAGGGTCCTTATTGTAAATTAGTATAACTTGAGGGGTTTTATGTAAAAATAGTTTTGATACATTTTCAAAATACATATCAAGCATTTAATTATTGTCTTTAGGGTTTTCATTGATGTATATTTTATAAAAGTGAAATTTCTAGTGAGTAGAACCTAGTTTTCATAGTATATGGTATTTTATTGAAATATCGGTATTGTTTTGTATTTGGATGGCATTTTCATATAATGGTGATTCCTTTGATTTAGAAAACTTGGAATATTTATATAATAAAATTAAAATAGATATTTTGATAATAGTTATATACATATATATTTAATGAAGATAAATATTATTTATTTTCTTGTAGAAATCTTATTTTCTAAAGAATGCATTAAAATTCCATCGAGATCAAATGCTCCTTTCGGAGGTCTGCATCTCACTCTACTAGATCTGAGGATGTGCGATAACCCACACCATCCCGAACGGGGTGCCCAAAAGTGGGTTGTAGAGACGCAATTGCAAGGAACTGTTTAATACACTTTTTAAAGAAATGGTTTTGCAAGTTAATGGTATTTATTTGTAATGTCGTATTATCCCATAATTATATTTCCAAAACCTCATCGTGCTATATCAAAGATGTGTGTTGTGATAAGTTAGGTCATTACCTCGTGAGTTATCTAAAGGTAATACAATTTTTATGTTATTTTATGTCGAAACTAAAGATGTGGTATTTTACTGTAAAAATACAATAAAAATTGCATAAAAGATTATTTTAAGATAAAATTGTTTTAAAGTGTTTTTAATGTTTGTTAAACATTATGTGAGAGTATGGTATTGATTGTTTAAGAAAAATAACCTTTTTAAAGAAAAACCGAATCGGAAGTCGGATTAACTCCGTTTCCGTCGGGTTTTAGAATTGAAAGTTTTTAGAATAGAAAATGAGAGGGGAGAGGGGACTTACTGGCTAGGGAGCAAGAGAAAGGAGAGAAGAAACTAAGGAAGGCTTTGGGGCGTCGTTTCGTCGCCGGAAACTCCTTGGAACGTCGCCGGAACTTCACCCTTCGCTAACTCCACTTGCACACTAAGAGGACTTGAGAATTCTTGAGAGTTTTGATAGGGAGTTTATGAGTAAGGATGAGTGAAATGGATTATGGTATTTATAGAGAAAAATTAGGGTTTAGAGGGTTAAAGATTGCATTGAAATTTGCATTAAAAATGGGATTAAATGCAGAGGAAATTAACAATGTGAGAGAAGTGGGGTAGCTGAAGAGGTGCTCGGGCAAAGAAATGGGGGGAATTACCTACGGAAGGCCCGGCGGTACCGGTGGAATTGGGCATTTCGCCGGTCCATTACCGTCGGGTTAGGTTGGGTTTGTTGCCACTTGTCCATGTCTCCTTATATACCCTAGTGCACGTGTTTGTTTTATTGTGACTTTTCATTTTACGTGCAGTGCACGTGCAAACCTTTGAGCTTCTAAAAGATTAAAAGAAAATACAATAAAAATAATATGTGGCTGATGGGATTTGAACTCAGGTGCTATGTCTCAGCAGTCCAAGGTCTTTACCAGTGAGCCACAAGCTCTTTCTTGTTGTTCAAAAGCAAATTTAATTTATAATTTGTGCTCAGGTTTAGGTACTCCTTTCTTTATTTTGAAAAAATCGTACAAAAAGTTTAGAGTTGTTGTAGACCCACCTGTACAAGTTCTTGACATAGGCCAAAATAACTGTACGACTGTCCTTAATAATCGCATATCTATGCAACAAACAAGCATTACCCAGCTACCATTCACATATATATGTCTTGACGTAGGCCAGCATACATAGCTTGAATACTATGTGATACTTATAAGAAATGACGGAGGGCTATGGCTGGGTTTTTGGAGAAAACCCCTTTGACGTGATGAACTTAATATCGTTGAAGGAACCGAGCAGTTTTGAAAAGGAGTGGTTTAGGCTCCGAATTTGAAAACTTGTGATTTTGAAAAAACCGAGTAATCTATAGTAACATAAACTTTTGCTCAAGAGATTACTCCCTGTTCACCGCCGGAAGCCGGGAAGACTGAACGTCTTTCCTGAATCTGGGGGCAGATGCTAATTGGTGCTATCCGTCTACCTCTCCGAAGATACCAAGTTGATTTATGGCACCATGTATCGAAGGTTTAAACGGATGTGGCCGATGTAGCAGACTTCGTCAGATTCCCCCTCGTTTGAGGGGTTTTTTATTGTGGGGATGCTCTTCCCTGCAGGCGCAAGCCCCTACAGTTAATTACGCTACCGCATCGCGGTAACCACTTTCTCCTTCTCCAGATGATTACTTCATGTCGTGGGTGTTTGTTTTGTATTCGGTTGCCCATGAATTGTATACGGAGACTAAGTTATGTTGTCGCCCGCAGGGCGTGGACTAGTCCAAATCCGTATCTTTCTTAGATTTGGGTTTGGGGGGGTTGTGTTTAAGGATACGTTAGCCTTATTTGAGGCTAAGATCAACTTAAACGTTTGTCAAGGACACGTTAGTCTGATTCTAGACTAAGATCGACTCAACAGGATCGTTTAGATCCTACAAGAGATCAATTGGGCTCTGTTGTTTAGTTTAATGACATTGCGGTCGATAATTAGTTTAAGGACATTGCGGTCCATTATTAGTTTTAAGACATCGCGGTCAAGATTAAGGACATCATAGTCCGTGAGTTTAAGGACCTCACAGTCCAATGTTAGTTTTAAGACATCACGGTCGAGGTTAAGGACATCATAGTCCGTGGATTTAAGGACTCCACAGTCCGACGTTAGTTTTAAGACATCACGGTCGAGTTTAAGGACATCATAGTCCGTGGATTTAAGGACTCCACGGTCCAATGTTAGTTTTAAGACATCACGATCGAGATTAAGGACATCATAGCCCATGAGTTTAAGGATCCTACAGTCCGTAGCAATGTGTGATTGTTGGGACCCGCTACCTCTCTGACGATGTTGAGGGATTACAACGACAGATATCAGAGGAGTAAAGAGATGTGCCCTCGAACCGGGTGTAAATTGATTGGAAGAGCAGATGAGCTCAGTTCAATTTAAATTGAGGACTTATGGCCAGAATTGGGCTAAATCCAGTTAAAAATGTTTAACATTTTATTTATGTTTTGCCTGTTAGGCCTTTGTTTGGGCTCTGCCCTTTTAATAATGCATAGCATTTATCAGGAACAAAGTGGTGTCCTGACAGTGCGCCACGTGGCGCATCAGACGCTTTGCGCCAGTTAAAGAGCGCATTGCGCTAGCGCACATAAGGGTAACACGTGTCGCTTAGCGCTAAGCGCCGGTTTGTTAGTGCACTGCGCTTTATGAGTGTGCTGCGCCAGTTTATGGGTGTACCAGTGAATGACACGTGGCGCGTTTTGGCGTTGTGTGCCAACCCAAGAGCGCAGTGTGCTATTTTTAGAAGCGCAAAGCGCAAACTGTTCTGTGGTTGACACGTGGCGCGTTTTTGCGCTGTGCGCCAGTCCAATAAGCGCAGAGGCGCAATTTAAGAATGCAAAACACTGTCCAGTAGCGCAAAGCACATCAGATCAAATTTAAGATCAAAGAACAAGTTTTTTGTTCTTCAAAGAAGGCCTTGCCTCAAGATCCAAGAACCAAAATTCTTGTTCTTATCAAAAGGCTCTGCCTTTATAGATCAAAAGATCTGTGAATGAAGTAAATTACTTCTTTATTTCAAGGTTTGGATCTTTTTAATCCCTTATGTTTAATCAAAGATCTTGGTCTTTTTTATAGATCTAAGATCTTTTTAGAAGAGGGTTCTTCTTTTATGAGATGTTTTCATCTCTGTTTTTCAAGAATATAGTTCCTTTTTATCTTGAGTATGAAGAAAACTCTTCTTTTCTTAAGAGCTCGCTCTTTTTTTTTGGCAGAGGGTTTTTTCTCTCTCTTCTTCTGTATTTTTTCTCTTCTTTCTTCTTTTTTTTTTTTATTTTAGAAAGAAGGATCATTGGTCGTTGGGACCCACCACCTCTCCGACGGCACTGAGAGATTACAGTGCCATATATCGAAGGTGTGGAGGGATGTACCCTTTGAACCATGTCTCACTCATCAGGGGGGAAGAACAGGCTGGAGCTTAAGCTTCTCGCTGCTGAAAAAAGCTTCTTTGCGTTCGCGCACGTGCGCCGCACGTGTTGGACGCACGTGCGTTCGCGCACGTGCGTCGCACGTGTTGGGCGCTCATATTTGCCCGTAGCGCACATGGAGCTTGCGCATATGCGTATTATGGGGGGAGCAAGCTCCTATGGAGAACGAGTCTCCTTTTAATATTATTGAATATTCTCATGTGGTGCGCACGCACGTTGCACATGGTGCACGCATGGCGGGCACACGTGCGTTCCACGTAGCGCACATGGCGCTTGCGCATATGCGCATTATGGGGAGGAGCAGGCTCCTATCTTGGAGAACTAAGCTCCTTTTAATATTATTGAATATTCTCATGTGGTGCGCACGTGCGTTGCACGTGGTGCGCGCGTGGCGGGCACACGTGCGTTCACATAGCGTACATGGCGCTTGCGCATATGCGCATTATGGGAAGGAGCAGGCTCCTATATTGGAGAACTAAGCTCCTATGGAGAACTAAGCTCCTTTTAATATTATTGAATATTCTCATGTGGTGCGCACGTGCGTTGCACGTGGTGCGCGCGTGGCGGGCACACGTGCGTTCACGTAGCGCACATGGCGCTTGCGCATATGCGCATTATGGGGAGAAGCAGGCTTCTATATATGGAGAACTAAGCTCCTTTTAATAATATTAAATGTTCTCATGTGGTGCGCGCATGACGGGCACACGTGCGTTGCACGTAGCGCACATGACGTTTGCGCATATGCGCATTATGAGGAGGAGCATGCTCCTATCTTGGAGAACTAAGCTTCTATGGAGAACTAAGCTCCTTTGAGTATTGAATCCTTTGAGGATTGAACTCTACCATTTTTAAGAGATATCCTCTCTTATTTATATGAGAGTGGTAGAGAAGCCATCTCTTCTTTTCCCGATATGGGACTAAAAATGCATTCCTCATGTAGTAGAGCATTACTTTAGATTACATGTGCATAACACATTTGCTCATAACTTTTGATCCCGGATGAATTATGAGGCCCATAATATATCAAATCGAAGGATTTCTCGAGACACTTTCGATACCATCAAAATTTAGCTGTTTCTCATTCCGGAGTTTGTCAAAATACAGCTCGGAAAATACTGGTTCGCATCTTCTTCCTTAGATCACATATGTATAGACATTTACTCATAACTTTTGATCCCGGATGAATTATGAGGCCCATAATATATCAAATCGAAGGTTTTTTCGAGATGATTTAAATACCATCAGAATTTAGCTATTTCTCATTTCGGATTTTATCAAAATACAGCTCGGAAAATACCAGTTCGTATCTTCTTCCTTAGATCACATGTGCATAGACATTTGCTCATAACTTTTGATCCCGGATGAATTATGAGGCCCATGATATATCAAATCGAATGTTTTTTCGAGGTACTTTCAATATCATCAGAATTTAGCTATTTCTCATTCGGGAGTTTGTCAAAATACATCCCGGAAAATACAGGTTTACATTTTCTTAAGCGTATCGCTGCCATTTGATGCCTTGGGCTCTTTTGTGCAGAAATTTTTTGGCGGGAACAAATGCCCCCCACTACTTTGCCCATGTAAGTATATACGTGAGTGAAGTAGTGCAGAGTAATTCATAATGTATGACCATTTTAGGGTTGGTATATAATTTTCAGAATCTTGATTTGAGAAGATAATGAGCGGACACAAGCGTCGTCATTTATCATTGACTCAAATCTCGACTCTTAAGAGGTATAGTCCCAAACCCTCAGCTCCATGAGCCGTACCCTTCTATTCCTTAATGTTTTACTCTGGCGTGAAGTAGTTTATATACTCATGAGTAACTTCTCCATTTCAGTGGCATGTAGCTTTGGTAAGTATGCCCCATAAATAGTAGATAACAGTTAATCTTGAACTCTTTATAAGATAGTGATGGCTTAGGAGACAGGGGTAGGATCTGTCACCTAAAAATTTTCAACTTTATGAGCTGTGAGGGTCTCATAAAGACTTTTCTCCCTACGAGTCGAGAGGATCTCGTAGGTGTAATTTCTCATTAAGTGTCGGGACCCGGTTCTTGCTCACGGAGCAAAGTGCCACACGGAACAAAGTGCCATGCCAAGTGTTATGTTAAGTGGGTGGGGGCCACCTCTTGAATCCGTGGGGGCCACCTCTTGAGTCCGTGGGACCCACTGTAGAATAATGGGGACTCTTCGGAATACATTCCGAAAGAGGGCAGATCTGTACTATAAATGGAATGATACCACTCTTCAATACAGAGGCGCCTTTTAAGTGAGCCGGAACTACAGGAGCTTGAGAACTCCGTAGTTAAGCGTGCTCGGGCCAGAGAAGTCTTGGGATGGGTGACCTCCTGGGAAGTGGCCCCTGGTCGGGTCCGGTTTGCTCTAAAGGGAAAAACCGTGCGGTTTCGGACAAAGCGGACAATACTCTCTGTATTGGGGGTGGGGCGTGACAGAATGGTATCAGAGCCGATCCCTCAATAGTAAGTCTGTAGTTCGAGGACGAACCATTGTTCAAAGGAGGGGAGAATGTCGGGACCCGGTTCTTGCTCACGGAGCAAAGTGCCACACGGAACAAAGTGCCATGCCAAGTGTTATGTTAAGTGGGTGGGGGCCACCTCTTGAATCCGTGGGGGCCACCTCTTGAGTCCGTGGGACCCACTGTAGAATAATGGGGACTCTTCGGAATACATTCCGAAAGAGGGCAGATCTGTACTATAAATGGAATGATACCACTCTTCAATACAGAGGCGCCTTTTAAGTGAGCCGGAACTACAGGAGCTTGAGAACTCCGTAGTTAAGCGTGCTCGGGCCAGAGAAGTCTTGGGATGGGTGACCTCCTGGGAAGTGGCCCCTGGTCGGGTCCGGTTTGCTCTAAAGGGAAAAACCGTGCGGTTTCGGACAAAGCGGACAATACTCTCTGTATTGGGGGTGGGGTGTAACAGAATAAATCATAGAAAAATCATTAGGATACGTTCTTTAGTTCGTTACGAAGCTAATTCAGAATACTATAACTCTATAAAATATTTACTTGCAAAATAAATTGTTTAATTAACGTAAAATGCAAATGAACACGTCTCTAAACTGCTGTCCAGGGAAATTCCAGCAGCAAACTTTCAACTTTGAATATTCATAACTTTTTGTAGGGATAACCTGAGATGCTTATACTTATAAAACTGAAAACCTTATTGAATTATCTTTGTTTTGGTATAAGATACGTCTCTTTTGGAGAACATTTGTTATTTTTAAGCTATTTTACAAATTAGGGTGACGCTAAATTTCTGAACGGAACCTTCTTGTGCATGGTTAATCAATACATCTTTTATAGTCACTAATCGCTTTGAATATGCTATCCATATTAATATTATTATATCACATATTGTTTGGTTATATATCCCACATTACTATTTTATAGTTTTATAACCTTTCGGATACCCGTTTGCATCCATCGCATTTAAGATACATATAATTGCATCCATAGATCACATCACTACATAATAATGTGATATTAACACTCCATGTTTAATAAATTGTATCCTAATTAATATTGGAACTATAAATGTAACCCTAATCGATAACTGTGCATCCATATCCTTGAAATTATATCTATTGGCATATCATATTACATGTTCCAGTTATTGTTCTGATAGTACTCATGCTTGTTTATTTATACACATGTTTATGTTAGTTTGATTATGAGCACCCACATGACATCTTGTGCTTCCTGACATGACATGTTACACTTCCTACTTGACATGACATGGTACCGTACACTCTTGACATGACATGACACCTTTATACATTACCTGGTTGACCTGATGTACCATGGCTTTACCTGTTACCTGATCTCATGCCTAATGCCAACAAACCTGACCATTCCTGCTGTCGATCCAGACAGACCTACTTTTACTCGACCTTGTGTTGGCATTAGTCCTTGACTACTGAATACCTGACCTGACATACATAGCTTGGGGGTATGGGGAAATCAAAGGTGAAACCGACTTGTAACTCAACAGTTCGATACATTGTTCTGATCAGTCTTACGGGCTTGGCCAGCTCCGGAGTGTTGATGCTGACATCACTCATCTATCCTACTACCTTTTACTGCTTAGCGGCACGTCTCGGATTCAGCCCCGAGGATCATGACCGTGGTCCCGGGCACGCACGGGATACTATTGAGTTACATCGACGATTCATCAATTGGTTTCAAAGACTATAGAGTAGAAAACCTGATAGGACAGTTTAGTCACCTTTGCACTTTACCCTGCTTGCTACCTCTTATTATTGCATTATTCATGTTCATACTTGCATTGCTTATTACCATGTTTATGCTATATACTTGATGCTTTGACGCGCTGACGTCTGGGTTTTGCATGGCCCAGATTCCATACCTTTGTCGACGACCGAGCAGGAGTACTTCAGCCAGCAGGCTGACCAGTGAGTCCTTAGGGTTTAGTTTATTTATTGCTTTTCATTTCCAGATGTGAGCCCGCATTATGGGACGTACTGTTTATTCATTGTATTGGATCATTAGCTTCCGCACTTATTGTTTATTGATTCTTGTTATTATGGATTTGGACATGTATTAGTTTAGTTTATTTTACTGTTCTTGATATCTCTACAACCGTAATGTGACTGTGGACGGATGCTTCCTACCCACAGGTAGCATGGTTGGCTATGTCACGTGCCCAAACTTGCGTACTCTGGGAAGCGGGTCATGACATTAAGAATCGTGAGAATTCCTAAGTGTGTTTTCTCTTGAAAGTCGTAAGGATCTCACAAGAGAATTTACTCCCTTACGAGTCGTGAGAACCCGCAAGTAATGGGTGAAGCTGTCCTTATCCGCATTTCACGGAGTCAGGGGTTGCGCTGGATGCTTCCCACGGGTTCACTGCCATGTTCTGTGCGGACCAGGCTCCGCTCTGGACGTTTTCCAGGATACCGTAGTTTAAAGACATCGCAGTCGAGGTTAAGGACATCATAGTCCGTGGATTTAAGGACTCCACAGTCCGTTATTAGTTTTAAGACATCACGGTCGAGGTTAAGGACATCATAGTCCGTGGATTTAAGGACTCCACAATCCGTTGTTAGTTTTAAGACATTACGGTCGAGGTTAAGGACATCATAGTCCGTGGATTTAAGGACTCCACAGTCCGTTGTTAGTTTTAAGACATCACGGTCGAGGTTAAGGACATCATAGTCCATGGATTTAAAGACTCCACAGTCCGTTGTTAGTTTTAAGACATCACGGTCGAGGTTAAGGACATCATAGTCCATGAGTTTAAGGACCTCACAGTCCAATGTTAGTTTTAAGACATCACGGTCGAGGTTAAAGACATCATAGTCCATGAGTTTAAGGACCTCACAGTCCAACGTTAGTTTTAAGACATCACGGTCAAGGTTAAGGACATCATAGTCCATGAGTTTAAGGACCTCACAGTCCGATGTTAGTTTTAAGACATCACGGTCGAGGTTAAGGACATCATAGTCCGTGGATTTAAGGACTCCACGGTCCGACGTTAGTTTTAAGACATCACGGTCGAGGTTAAGGACATCATAGTCCGTGGATTTAAGGACTTCACAGTCCGACGTTAGTTTTAAGATATCACGGTCGATGTTAAGGACATCATAGTTCGTGGATTTAAGGACTCTACAGTCCGTGAAATGTGTGGTTATTGGGACCTGTCACCTCTTTGAAGACGTTGAGGAATTACAACGAGAAATATCAAAAGAGTGACGAGATGTACCCTTGAACCAAGGTAAAATCAGCTTAAAATCATTTTGTTTGATTGTTAGTTTTAAGACTTCACGGTCAAGGTTAAGGACATCATAGTCCGTGAGTTTAAGGACCTCACAGTCCGATGTCTGCTCTGAATGCTTTCCACAGGTTCACTGCCGTGTTCGGCGAGGACCAGGCTCCGCTCTGGATGTTTTCCACAGGGTCAGAAGTGACGTTATCCGCATTCCACGTAGCCAGGAATTTGCACTAGATGCTTCCCACGGGTTCACTGCCGTGTTCGGCGAGGACTAGGCTTCGCTCTGGATGCTTCATACGGGTTCACTGCCGTGCTCTGCGAGGACCAGGATCCGCTCTGGACGTTTTCCACGGGGTCAGAAGTGACATTATCCGCGTTCCATGTAGCCAGGAATTTGCACTAGATGCTTCCCAAGGGTTCACTGCCGTGTTCGGCGAGGACTAGGCTCCGCTCTGGATGCTTCACACAGGTTCACTGCCGTACTCTGCGAGGACCAAGATCCGCTCTGGACGTTTTCCACGGGGTCAGAAGTGACGTTATCCGTGTTCCACGTGACCAGGAATTTGCACTAGATGCTTCCCACGGGTTCACTGCCGTGTTCGGCGAGGACTAGGCTCCGCTCTGGATCCTTCACACGGGTTCACTGCCGTGCTCTGCGAGGACCAGGATCCGCTCTGGACGTTTTCCACGAGGTCAGAAGTGATGTTATCCGTGTTCCACGTGACCAGGAATTTGCACTAGATGCTTCCTACGGGTTCACTGCCGTGTTCGGCGAGGACTAGGCTCCGCTCTGGATGCTTTACACGGGTTCACTGCCGTTCTCTGCGAGGACCAGGATCCGCTCTGGACGTTTTCCACGGGGTCAGAAGTGACGTTATCCATGTTCCACGTGACCAGGAATTTTGCTGACTATATCCATATTTCACGGGGTTGGGATTTGACTCTCGGTCATTTGTACACCGCCGAATCATGGAAGTGGGAGTTACCGTTGTTCCGCTTTACTTGACATTATGTCTGCTATAATGAGACGAATGTTGAGATGATCTCCAGGCTATCTGTGAGCCGTCGAGATTTGGCTTCTTCTTCTGAGGAAACCTGGGGAGGAGGAGTGTAATTCCTTCTTTGTTTGCGCCCCTGGATTGTATACAGGGATTGATGTGATATCGCCTATAGGGCATAAATTTCATTTCATATATATTTTTTTATTTTATTTCTTTCCGCGATGCTCTATCATTTCAGCTTTTATATCGCAAAGGTCGCGATTGCCCAATCATTTCGGCTATTTTTCGCGGTGCCCAATCATTTCGGCTATTTATTTTATTTTTACTCGCTGCTTTTTATTGCGAGTTGCCCAATCATTTCGGCTATTTCGCATGCATACATTTTCTTTTTGCTTGCTGATTTTGTCTGCAAGTTGCCCTATCATTTCGGCTATTTCGTATGCATGTGTGTCTTTCTAGCTTTTTGCCGCAAGCTTGGAATTAGACACCGATTTCGGTATCAACACCGCTACAACTGGGATGTTGCCAGGAGCGAATCATCATTTGCCTCTGTCGATGTCGAACAAAGGTGGCTTAGTAAACAAGGTTAGGGTCCTGTCGACTAAGGCTTTTGACTTCATGAGCCGTAAGGGTCTCACAAAGGTATTTCTCCCTACAAGTCGTGAGGATTTCATAGGTGTGTTTTCTCCTTAGGAATCGTGAGGATTCCTAAGTGTATGGCTCTTTGTAAGTCGTAAGGATCTTACAAGAGAGTTTTCTCCTTATAAGTCGAGAGGATTTGCAAGGGTTGTTCACCGTGCGAACATATCCCTAGTCGCGGATAGGACTTGGTTAGGGAAATGTTTATTCGCGCCCGTGGATTGTATACAAGGGTCCGTATCGAGCCGCTTGTAGGGCAATATCGGAAGTTGTGGAGGTTGCTTAAGAACAGGTTCAGGTCTCTGTAACTTAAGACTTTCAAATTTTATGAGCCGTGAGGGTCCCATAAGAGAATTCTCCTTACGAGTCGTGAGGATCTCGCAAGTGTAGTTTCTCCTTAGGAATCGTGGGGATCCCTAAGTGTGTTGCTCCCTTATGAGTCGTAAGGATCTCACGCGGGTGGTTTCTCCTTACAAGGTCGAGAGGACCTTGTAAGTGTCTTTTAACGAGGTTGCGCCCCTTCGGGTTTTCACAAACACTCGCCGGTAGCCCTGCTGTTTTTACTCACAGAGCCCTTTCGGGTTTTCATCCGTGCCCCTTTTGCTTATGGACATACCGTTTTCTCTTTTTTTTATTTTTTTTCTAACGAGATTGCGCCCTTTCGGGTTTTCACAAACACTCGCCGGTAGCCCTGCTGTTTTTACTCACGGATCCCTTTTCGGGTTTTCATCCGTGCCCACTTTGCTTATGGACATACCGTTTTTTTGTTTTTTTATCAGCTTCGGGATGATGCGATCCACCGTAGCTTCTTGACATCTCGGTCAACAGCTATTTTTATGACATAGTGGTCCGTCATTAGTTTAAGGACGTTTCGGTCCGTTGTTAGTTTAAGGACGTTTCGGTCCGTTAACCAGCTACTACTTATAGAGTTTTGGGCTTCGGAAGATAGCGAGCGGACATAGTCGTCGTCATCTATTATTGACCTAGGCCGTAACTCGTTAGGCGTAATATTTCTTCAGGAAGCGTCTGTTTATCGGTCTGAAAGGTCTTTCGCCATGCATGTCCATGAGTAGATAAGCTCCACCCCGGTAGACTTTGTCTATGATGTACGGGTCTTCATAGTTTGGCTCGAATTTTCCCTGCTTGGCGCGATTGGGGATCATAGGTCTTTTGACCACTAGCATGAGTTCGCCTTGGCGGAATGTCCTCGGCCTGGTCAATCTTTCATATGAGCGCGTCATTTTTGCTTTATAAGCCTCCAGATTTTGTTGCGCTATGAGCCGGATTTCATCAAGGGCATCAAGCTCCTCAAACCGAAGGTGAGCGTTTTCTTCGTCCGTCAGCTCGTAATGGACTGCCACTCGTAGAGAGGGTAACTCTATCTCGAGGGGGAGTACCGCTTCTGTACCGAATACCAATGCGTACGGCGTTGTGTTCGTGACCGTCTTGAACGTAGTTCGATACGCCCAGAGAGCTTCTTGCAGTCTCTCGTGCCAGTCCTTCTTGTTTCAAGACACCGTCTTCTTCACGATCTTTATCAGGGTCTTATTGAAAGCCTCAGCTAGACCGTTGGCTCGGGGATTATAAACCGAGGAGTATCTCCAGTCTATGTTGTGTTGTTGTGCGAAGTGGCTGATCTTGTGGCTTCTGTAGGCTGGCCCGTTATTGGAGATGATCCGTCTCGGAGTTCCAAACCGATAAATAACGTGCGTCTTGAAGAAATGGAGGATATTCTCCATCTTCACTTCCCTCAACGGTACTGCTCCTGCCCATTTGGAGAAGTAATCAGTTGTCGCCAAAATGAAACGATGTCCTCTGGACGATGCGGGTTCGATAGGGCCGATTATATCAGTTCCCTACATTTCGAATGGCCAGCTAGCCACTGTCGGGTGTAGTAGATTTGGGTGCTGATGGATAAAGTCCCCATGGATTTGGCACGAATGGCATTGCTTCGCATATTCGAGGCAGTTCTGAATCATCGTGGGCCAGTAGTAGCTCATCCGTTTAATCTTCAACTTCATCTTTGGGCCTGCTTGGTGAGAATCGCAGAGTCCTTCATGAACTTCCTGAACGACTCTTTTCGCCTCTTCAAGTCCTAGGCATCTCAACCACAAAGAATCAAATGACCTTTTGTACAGAGTATCATTGACGAAGGCGAAAGACAGAGCTCGTTTCATGAGCTGATGTCTTGAGGACGCATCTTCAAGCGTTCGACGGAATTTGAAGTAGTCTATAAAGACTTCTCTCCAATTCTCAGCCTTTTCTTGGTCATTTATTTGCAGAGCCGTCTGCTCAGTCACTTCCTTTTGCTCGGATGATTCTGGAGATATTTCTGCCGGAGCAAGAACCCGACGGTTTTGTACCACGATTCTGACATCATCGAGGTTCTCATCAGCCAGTTCTTTAGCGAGCTTGGCTAACGCGTCCGCCTTGCTATTTTCTGCACACGGTATGCTTTCCAAGATGTAGGAAGGTATTTGGGTCAGCAGTTGTTGTACCCTTTCGCTGTACTTCACCAACTCTGGTTTGCACGTCTGGTAGTCGCCATTTACTTGACTGACAACCAGTTGAGAATCTTCATATATGAGGAGGTTTTCAATTCCCATGTCGATGGCGATCTCGAGGCCTGCTATCAAAGCTTCGTATTCGGCTTCATTGTTCGTCCTCGGCTCTGTTAAGGAGAAAGCAAAGCGCATTATCCCTCCTTGGGGAGTCACGAAGATAAGGCCTACTCCTGATTTGATTATAGGCGTGTTTTGTTTGCGCTTCTTCATGGAAGATGCTCCATCAAAGTAAAGTTCCCATCGGGTATCACCACCGTCGATCGCATCAAACGCATGTTCGTCTGGCAGTTCGCAATTCAGAGGGGAATCGGCCGGTATCGGATGTTCAGCGAGGAAATCGGCAATAGCCTGGCCTTTCACTGCCTTGAGAGGCTGATAGGTTATTGAGAACTCCATCAAGAGCAGGGCCCATTTAGCGAGTCGCCCCGTTAATATGGTCTTCGACATTAAATATTTGAGGGGATCCACTTTCGATATGAGACGAACTTCATGCCAACGCATAGTGCCAGAGTTTCGTTATCGCGAAGATCAACGCCAGGCAGTGTTTTTCGATGGGAGAATAATTGCTTTCTGCCCCCAGGAGGACTCGACTCAAGTAGTAGAGAGCTCTTTCTTTCCCTTGGTCGTTCTCTTGTGCTCATAACGTGCCTAAAGAACCTTCGAGGGCTGTTGTATAAAGAATAAGAGGCTTTCCCTTGACTGGAGTAGCCAGCACTGGCGGGTTCTGCAGATACTGCTTGATTTTTTCCAGTGCGCCTTGGCATTTGTGATCCCAGACGAACGGGGTTCCTTTCTTCATCAAGTGACTGTACGGACGGCACTTGCCAAAAAGATTGGCTATAAATCGCCGAATATACGCGAGCTTTCCTTAGAGAGATCGCAATTGCTTGAGAGTCCTTGGCGGGGGCATTTCCATGACCGCCTTGATTTTTGACGGATCTATCTCGATACCTCGATGTCGGACGATGAATCCCAGGAATTTGCCCGAGGAGACCCCGAACACGCATTTGAGTGGGTTCATCTTCAAGTTATATTGCCGGGGGCGTTGAAACACGATCTTCAGATGCTCTAGATGTTCCTCGTATGATTTTCTTTTAGCCACGAGGTCGTCGATATAGCACTTAACAATTTCATGTATGAGGTCATCAAAGATCTTCGTCATGGCCCTCTGATAGGTGGCGCCGGCGTTCTTTAGACCGAAGGGCATCACCTTGTAGCAAAATATACCCAAAGGGGTCCGGAAAGCGGTGTGCTTCTGGTCTTCGGAATGCATCTTTATCTGATTATATCCTGATGAGCCGTCCATGAAGGAGAAAACCTCGTGAGTGGACGTATTGTCTATCATTAG
This sequence comes from Agapanthus africanus, assembly GCA_030015575.1. Classification (NCBI taxonomy): domain Eukaryota; kingdom Viridiplantae; phylum Streptophyta; class Magnoliopsida; order Asparagales; family Amaryllidaceae; genus Agapanthus; species Agapanthus africanus. Next base: position 68,400,513 of record CM057344.1, on the reverse strand, counting down.
CTCGGTGACCGGTACTGGGAATCGTCCTTCGGGCAGGCTTTATTGAGATCCCGAAAGTCGCGGTTATGGTCATTTCGCGGTTATGGTCGTCTCGAACCTTTTGACCAGCTTCCCCTATAAGTTTGTCCATTTGTTCTTCGAACGAAGAACTGGGCATTTTTGCGTTAGGGACTTTTTCTGGTTCAGGATTAGCACTCTCCCATTGAGCATCTCCTTCTTCATCAAAGTCATGTATGATATGGTAGTCACGGAGCAGCTCTCGTTTCTTGGACCGAACATATCCAAGCCCGATTGCTTCCATTCTCCCATTGGGCAACTTGCGTTGAGTTCCGGGAACGTTCCAAACCCTGTCATAGAACTTAGCTTTTCAAGCGGTCTGTTTGAAGGGTATCCCTTGGCGCTTCAACAGCCTTTTCAAGCCTTCTGTATAATATCTAGGCAGACGGATGGGCTGAAGCCTGTCAAGCGTAGGATCCGCACCGTACCAGATTCTTTCTCCACTTTAGTTTCCCCGGAGCGGTAGAATAGGATCGCCTTTTCACCTTCTCTCCTGGGAGGGACATAGAACGCTTGCAGCTCTTCCACACTGTAGGTATCAAGCACGTCTAGTTCCTTATGATGTTTGGGCGGAACCATGGCAATTTGCAAACTTTGCTCTTTATCAGCGAATGTTTGTATTGAAGGCCGGGCGGAGAATATAGCATGGACCTCATCTTCCGAGTCGCTGCCAAAGATCAACATAGGAATGGACGGTCCTGGCTTGTTGTACTGGGGTGGGCCTGAATAAACCATCTCTTCCTCTTCCTCAGTATCACTCCCGAAGACGGGAATGGTGGTGATAGCTTTGTTCTCCGGTTTATGACATCTCTTCGTGTCTTCGAAATCTTGCAAGAAGTACTTTGCATCTTCGTACTTGCGGACTTTGTTTACGAAGAATGGATTCAGTTCTCCTGTTACGGTATACTCGAGACCATCCTTAAAGTATTTCATACACTGATGTTGTGTAGAAGGGATGATGTTGTACTCGTGTAACCAGGGCCGACCGAGTAAAGCGTTGTAGCATGTCTTGGCTTCAATGACATGAAATTTAATGTCTGTAATAAGTAGCCCGAAACGTAATGTCAATATCACAGACCCGAGAGTCTGCGATGACTGGAAGTCAAAACCAGAGATAGTGATTTTATCACGAGCGAGATGCTGGACGCTCATGCAGATTTCCTTCAACACTCGCACGTTGAGGAGATTGACGGAAGACCCATTGTCGACCAGGATTTTGCCTATCTTTATATCGTGGCAGTACCCTGAGACATAGAGGGGACGGTTGTGCTCGCACGTCCCAAGGAGAAGGTCTTTGTTGCTGAAGGTGATATCGGCCGTGTGTACCTCCTCTAGCTCGTCCTTCATCTTTTCCTTGACGAGAAAAGCTTGGAATTGCTCTGGCTCTTGTAGCGCCTTGATCAGTGAATCTCTCGCTTCTTTGGATAGTAGAAGGGCGTCGAGAATACTGAGCTGCGAGGGTAACTTCCTCAAGTGCGCCAGAACGTTATAGTCCACCCTACTCTTCTTTGGCGGGTCCTTGGCGGTCAATTCTTTCATGACTTGGTCGTCCAGGGCGATATCCTCGGAGACCTTTTCTTTTCCCTTATCCTTTTTACTCGTGGATCCGAGATTCTTTTCTGGAAGCGTGCGATTGCGCAGCTGGATGTTTTCACAGGCCTTCGGTTCTTCCTCCTTTCCTAATGCGGATTCTTTAAAGAGGGGGTCAAGAGCCATTTCTTCGTCAGAGTCACTTGAAAGTAAGAATCTGCGATCCTCCGGTATTGACCATGCGACAGTTACGGGTGTCTCTTTTATGCTCCTCAGTCGTACTCATCTGCTCCCGCCGAGTTTTGCGTTTTATCCTCTTAAAATGTTGCCGGTGAGCAACATATCCCTGCCACCATCTTTTAAAAGCATTGCACTCCTCGGTGGGGTGCGAAATCTTTCGATGATATGAGCAGTAGCTAGGATGCATCTTTGCTTCATCGGGAGAATTTCCTTCGGAGGGCGGTAGCTTCATTCCCATTGATATGGCTTTAGCAAACATTTTCCTCGTCTTGAACTTGTTTTTATCCGTAACGGATGTCTTTTGATTTGGCAGGAGTGTCTTGACTTTTTCGTCCAATCGCCGGTGTTTGGCTCTTTCAAATATGGCCGTCTCGCGCTCCCGATCAGCTTTACTTTTCAGGAGAGCTTCGTTGAGGAATGTGTCGATCATTTCATCTTACGGCCCTAGAAGTTCTGGTTCAAGCTCTGCCCCTAGTTTCTCTGTGCAAGAAGCTTTTTCATCGTCTGTAAACGAGTGAGAGATCACATGACAACTTGCTACGTATCCCTCAGATTCATCCGACGAGCTTTCTCCATCATCTTCCTCTTGAAACACGTGGCTGAGGAACTCTTGGAGCGTGATGGGGGTCCGTGCCTTCTGATTATACTCCTCCAGCGCGTCGATCTGTTTCTGCAGGTCCGTGTGCTTGTCGCCAGGATTCACGGGCTTTTTGGATCTCTTCTTCTTCTTCAATGATTTTGATGGCTGGGTGTGAGTGCCTGGGCCATCACCACCAATCTTTGGAGTTGGGCGCGGCTTCAGCATCCCTTCGATGATCTGGGATTCTAGCGGGTTCTTCCACCTGACCGCCGGGCATGTATGAAGATCATTCAGCATCCTTTTGGTTTTGGCTGACAGCACGACCTCCCATGGAGCTTCTTCAACAAACGAACACGTTGCCCCCGGTGTGTCCGTCTTCTTAGGAGTGTGCGGCTGTGGCGGGTTTACTTTCCATTTCTCGGACAGCGCAAACTTGCCTTGTAGGTATTGATCCTCGATCCATCCCTTAAAGACGAAGCAATCCTCAATCGAGTGACTTACCATTTGGTGGTAAGGGCAGTAATTGGGGTTATTCACTTCGCTGGGTTGCGGCGGTCGCCTGGGATTCGGCAAACTGATAAGCCTGTTGCACATAACCAGCTCGAACAGCCTCTTCGTCTTGTCCCGTGGGAATGTGTAAGGACGCTTCATTTTCTCATTGTAATAGCGCCGTCTCTCTTCCAGTTGATCTGCTAGCTTTGGGGCACTGAGCTGTTGTTGGGTGTTCGCGATGAAGGTCGCCTTACCTTTACCCTTGTCGTTCCGAGGTTCCGGCTTCGGGGGAGACTGTCTGTAACCCATTTGATCCATCTGGGCTAGCTTATCGATTAAAGCCTGGAACGTGGTCGGTTTAAAGAACATCATGAACTGTGAAATAGTTGCATGAGGGTCTAGGGTGCCCACGAACATGCCCACCGCTGGTGCTTCTTCGATGCGCTGTTCGCACTTCGACCACAAGTTCCGCCATCGGATTGCATATTGAACCCAAGTTTCGCCCGGCTTCACCCTTGCATTAATCAACGCCGTTATTGGGGTGCGTTCGCTGGCGCTCGTGAATCGCTGAGTGAATAGCAACTCCATCTCTGTGAAAGTTTTGACGGAGTCGTTTGGAAGTTCGGAGTACCACTCAAACGCCGTTTCTGATAAGTTGCCGACGAATTGGCGGAGCAAGAGCTTATCATTGCTGTCGGTGTTGCCATAAAGAGCCCTGAACTGGGCAACATGTTGATGGGGATTGTCTGTTCCCTTGTAGACATAGAATTTCAGGATCGTGTAGCCCGGCGGGTATTTTATCTGATCATACCAGCTCGGATATGGTCGTCCCGTTTTGACGACATGGCCAGCCGCTTCGTTCGCCTGGTGAACTCGTATTTGTTGAGCAATATAATCATCCAGGGCAGCCTTAGAGATTGTTTCCTCTTTGGCTGTTGAAAGAGCCGGAGGTGGATTTGACGTTTCTCCTCTGTCGTCTTCGAGAATAATCGGAGGATCTTTGGCTGGAGGATCAGGCTGTATCATCATCCCGACCATGTCTTGGAACAGAAGAGCCATCTGTTTTATATTGGCCGCTTGTTCCGCAGCCTCCTTGTCCTTCTTTTCACGCATCCTTCGGAGGAATTCAGCATCAGTTTCGTGTTCGCGACGCTGCTCCGACGACACTTCCGGGCTTTCTTTTGGTCCGGTGAGCGCGGCCATCGCAGTCAGCATCTCCTGGAGCTTCTGCTGCTGTTGTTCTTGGGCCCTTGTGATGGATCGGGTGAGTGGTCGGTGGCCCGTAGAAGCACGACTATCTTCCTTCCCAGATGCTATATAAACGGTATGGACCGTTATGCCCCCAGACTTAGGGCGTTTGGGCTCAGTGCCTCTAGCATTTGCTGCCGGCATGGGGATCTTCTCCGGCCTCTTCTTTTTATGAGCGGTCGAAGTTGAGGGGGCCGTCAAGATAGGCACCCAGATAGCTTTCCGTGGCTTGGCAGGATGGCTTACTTCCTGTTGGAGCTTCAGCTTCTTGTGCTAGCGGGAGAAATTTGGATCGATCACCGAGTCTCGGGCCTGCCGCCAGACTTTGTAGATCTTGGAGGACAGCCGCTGCGGGGACCGTTCTGGCTTTGCTTCCGCAACCTTCTCCAGTGGAGGAGGAGACCTTTTCAGTACAGCGGTAGGAGAATTCCTACGCACCTTATTCAACAGCTCAAAGCTGTTCCCGGTTTGAACAGCAGCATTAATTTCCGACGTCGGGGCTGGTGGAGTTAGCCCAGAAGGGGAGTTGCCTCCTGACTTCCTCACTCGGCGCCAGTGGCGACGTCGAGCATGTCGTGCTGATAGAATTGGCTCGGTGACGGGGATGGCCTCGTCTTGCCCCTTGTTCAAGGGAGGGGCCGTTGCTGGTGTCAGCCTATTAAAGACTGATGTCCTTTGAGTAGCGGGAGTGGGAGTGGGAGTTGGGACAGTCAGTCTTGTAAAGACCGACCCCTTGGCAGGAGAAGCCGCCTTAACGACTTCGGGAGCAAGTTTGGTTACTCTCTTCGGAATAACCTTCTCTGGGACTGCAAGCTTCATTGTGGGCCCGCAGGAATTTCGGCCCAGTCTGGAGAAGACCGAGGCGCTGATGTTGGACGACCCGCTGAGAGGGGCCGCAGTAGCTGTAAGCCGATCGAAGACCGACTTCTTAGGAGCTTCTGGTACGGGCACGGGAGCAGTGAAGCTCATTGGCGGGAACATGGTCCCGAAAAATAATCCAGTAGTAGCCTGGGTGACCTGCTCTACCGGCATTGTGAACAGTGATGCCGCTTGAGGTCTATAGGCTGCACCTCCAGGTGAGGCGGAGCGTGGGTCGCAGCTGCAGTTGGAGCACTTCGAGCAGGTGAATGCCATTGATGTTTTGCTTTCTGCGCCAAGCAAGAAACCAAATCTTAGTAACTTGAAACCCAAGGGCAACCATTAACAAACCGCGATTCGTTCGCGAATACAACACACGAAATGTGGAGTGGAAAGAGGAAAAGGTCCCACCAGGCGTGCCAGAATCTGTTCCCCTCCGAACAACGGAGACGCGACCGCGTAGGTCCATCTTGCCTGAAATTCGGGGCAGATGCTAATTGGTGCTATCCGTCCACCTCTCCGAAGATGCCAAGTTGATTTATGGCACCGTGTATCGAAGGTTTAAACGGATGCGTCCGATGTAGCAGACTTCATCAGATTCCCCCTCGCTTAAGGGGTTTTTGATTGTGGGGACGCTCTTCCCTGCAGGCGCAAGCCCCTGCAGTTAATTACGCTACCGCATCGCGGTAACCACTTTCTCCTTCTCCATATGGTCACTTTGTGTCATGTGTATTTTTTTGTGTTCGGTTGCCCGTGGATTGTATACGGAGACTAATTTGTGTTGTCGCCCGTAGAACGTAGATTAGTCCAAATCCGTATATTTCTTAGATTTGGGTTTGGGGGGGCGTTTAATGATACGCTAGCCTTATTTGAGGCTAAGATCAACTTAAATGTTCTTTAAGGACACGTTAGTCTAATTTTAGACTAAGATCGACTTAACGGGATCGTTTAGATCCGACAAGAGAGCAATCGGGGGCTCTATTGTTTAGTTTAGTGACATTGAGGTCGATAGGTAGTTTAAGGACATTACGGTCCAATATTAGTTTTAAGACGTTGCGGTCAAGGTTAAGGACATCATAGTCCGTGAGTTTAAGGACCTCACAGTCCGGTGTTAGTTTTAAGACATCACGGTCGAGGTTAAGGACATCATAGTTCATGAGCTTAAGGACCTCACAGTCCGATGTTAGTTTTAAGACATCACGGTCGAGGTTAAGGACATCATAGTTCATAATCTTAAGGACCTCACAGTCCAATATTAGTTTTAAGACATCACGGTCAAGGTTAAGGACATCATAGTCCGGTATTAGTTTTAAGACATCACGGTCGAGGTTAAGGACATCATAGTCCATGAGTTTAAGGACCCCACAGTCCGTAGTAGTGTGTGGTTGTCGGGACCCGTCACCTCTCTGACGACGTTGAGAGATTACAACGACAGATATCAGAGGAGTAAAGAGATGTACCCTCGAACCGGGTGTAAATTGATTGGAAGAGCGGTTGGGCTCAGTTCAATTTAAATTGAGGACTTATGGCCAAAATTGGGCTAAGTCCAGTTGAAAATATTCAACATTTTATTCATGTTTTTCCTATTAGGCTTTTAGTTGGGCTCTGCCCTTTAATAATGCATAGCATTAGACTCTGTAATTAAATGCATAGCATTTATACTTGGGCTCTGCCCTTTTAAATAATGCATTGCATCTTAATGGTCTGATAGTGCGCCACGTGGCCTGTCAGGCGCTTTGCGCCAATTAAAGAGCGCAAGGCGCTAGCGCATGTTGAGATGACACGTGTCACGCTTTGGGCCAAACGCAAGTCAGTTAGCGCAGTGCGCTGCACCAGTGCGCTGCTGACACGGGCGCGCTCTGGTGCAATGCGCCACGCCAAGAGCGCAGTGCTCTGTTATTAGAAGCGCAAAGAGCATATTGTTCTGTAATTGACACGTGGCGCTCTCTGGCGCAGTGCGCCAATCCAAGGAGCGCAAAGGCGCATTTCAAAAGTGCAAGGCACTGTACAATAGCGCAGATCGCATCTTGATCAAATTCAGATCAAAGAACAAGTTCTTTTGTTCTCAAAAGAGGTTCTACCTCAAGATTCAAGAACCAATGGTTCTGTTCTCATCAAAAGGTTGTGCCTTTATATAGATCAAAAGATCTAAGAATGAAGTAAATTACTTCTTTTTTTTATTAATCTTTTAGATCTTCTTGATCTTTTTTCTTTTTTATATTAAAGATCTTGATCTTGTTCTTAGATTTTTGATCTTTTTAGAAGAAATTCTTCTTTTTTAATGAGGTATTTTCCTCTCTGTTCTTCAAGAATCACATTCTTTACCTTTAAAGATGAAGAAGATGATCTTCTTTCTTCAAAAGCTTGCCTTTTCTTCTCTTTGAGTTTTTCTCAAAGTTTTTTTTAAAGGATTCTCTCTCTTCTGTATATCTGTCTATGTGAGACTTGGAGTCTAGGGGCCTTTATATAGGGCCAATTGGTTTGTTAAGTTAGTTACAGAGATCTTTCTCTGATTGATCTGGGGATATTTCCCCACCGTTAGATCTTTGATCCTAAGGCGTCTGTTTTACAGAACACAATCTTCTTATTTTAATAAGATTGGAAAAATCTTTCTAGAATTTTAATTATGGTTAATTAATAATTTATTATTTAAACTACAGTGCTGGCGCAATTGGCGCTTGACACGTGTCGTGCAGCGCAACTGCGCTAGCGCGCCTGCGCTTGACACGTGGCGCGCAGCGCAGAGCACCACTGTTTGACACGTGGCGCGCATTGTTAGTGTATATGCCCTAGAGGCCATTACTGTATCATACTAGTTTGTATATTACTTAATGGAAGCTTGGGATATTCACCTTGTATAAACAATCTTGCTCAATATAGTAGTATGCTACTTGGTTTGTTTCTACTTCAATGTGTACATGTGTTTATTTTGCGATATCACCTATACGCATTAGTGGAGCCCTTAGGATCTTTGCTTGATTACCAGCGTTGTGATTGCAGTCACACTAGTGGGGGCTGGGTAATCTATAAGCACATCCTTATACAGGTCCCTAATCGCGGGACTATCGAGACAGGGCATCGATACTCCGGAGTAGACTAGCGTATGCGCTTCTCATCCCAGTGTGGGAGATGGTCTGTCCCACAGCCATCAGTACGTCGTACTGGAGATAGTATACGGGTGCTCGTTAGGTTACGAGTACACCGGACAGGACTCGTCGGGAACTGACAGGTTGGTATTATACCTATCGTCAGTTATCAGTTCCCAGGTGACATGAGTACAGCTTAGTCCGCTGACTTGACACTGGCACTTCGCCTCGAGTGTGTTCCCACTGCACTTTGATCACTACCCTACCACGGCTCAAAGGAGTCGTGCAAACAGGTAGTGGTTGGGTGCAGTCCCGAAGCACTTGGAGGCAGTGACGGTTAGACAGGATTCGTCTCTCCCGGTATTGGGGGTTGACATCGCGCAGTGTCTAGGAGAGCCATTACACGAGTAGTCCCTGGCCAGGGCAAGCGAGATATACTGGTAGGCTTCCAGTGTTATCTCAGGGTGTTTTGGGCTTCACTCCGACACGACTTGTACCGCTATTAGGGGAGTGACGTTCTACCGCCCCCTAGGCCTGACATGCGATGTATCAGACGAACAGACCGGACTGTACGGAGACTGTCACATTCAGACTCAGTAGGAGTTCAGATGGGGTTCACCTCGTCAGCCTTCTTGTCGGCATCTACCTGGGGACCGTTACGCACAGCTAGTGCCGCTTGCGGTCTGTGGTTAAACCCACTGCCAGTGTAGTGTCGAGTCTTTAGAGTCCCACACAGAGGGTATTCGCCTCTGGGCAAAACAGAGTAGAGGTCGCAAGGTTTTGCGACAGGGTTCGTTCTCATTCGCGCACTTGTGCACGTTTGGAGTCCGGACGGATATTACTGGCTGGCTCTGGTTTGAGTCAGATACTGGTATATGTTTTGGGGTTGCTTTTATCTCTTAGTATTCATGTTCCTCGGAACAAGGATGCAGGTGTGTATGCACAGTTATTTGAGGAAGAGGAAGAGGACTTTCATTAGGGTTTCGGAACGGGTGCGTATGCACAGTTGACAGTCGTCTTTTTCCAAACCCTAATGGATTTATGTTATATCAATTAATAATATTAATAAAATGAAATTGTGTCATGGTTGGTTTTTATGTTGACTTGTTGACCATGGTTGACTTGTTGACCATGGTTGAAGTTTTGACCATCATCATTACAAAAGAAAGATGCTCTTTGATTCTAGCAAATTCATTTAATGTTTGAAATGATAATGGTCATTCCTAAACTTTCCATCAACCTTTTCATTTTCATTATTATTATTAATTTGATAATTCTTTTGCTTTTTGTTATGGTTGCAAAAAGAAAAGAGCTCATTCTATCATTTAGCTTCTCTCTCCTCACTTCATCTTCTTCTTCCTCTAGCAAAAGGAGAACCCTTCTCATGAGCTGAGAATCCTTCTCCTTAAAACAAAAGCACCCCTTGGACACTCTCTACTCACTCTAGGATCAAAGGATTAGCAAGCCGAAAATTCTAGTTCTCTCCAAGTTCGAGAAAGAGCCCGAAGGTTGAACCCTCAGGTGGATCCATCTTCGACGGAAGAAGGCGACGAGAAGAGAACCATCAACCTCTACAAGGTTTCAAGAAGAAGGAGTTCAAGTTTAGGTATAACCATCTTTCCGAGTAGCTAACTCTCTTTAGCTTGTTTGCTAGTTTAGTTTAGACACGATCCCGACCTTGTTTAGCCCATGTTGCCCCATGCGCCAAAAATTTGATTTTTATACCGTTTCCGCCTCCCCGTAAGAACCGGGGGTCGCAACGTGGACTTACAGTGGTATCAGAGCCTAACTAAACTTAAACTAGCTTGGTAGTGAAGTGTAACGAAGTTCGGAACCGAAAAAATCCAAAAACCAAACTTTTACAAAACCCTAGTTTCTGTTAAAAATTTTTCTGGTCAAAACAAGATTTGTTATACACCTAAAATCGGCTCAGGGTTTTGTGTGAACACCCAAGAAAAACGATCCCCTGATTCCTTCAATCCGCCGCGCATCCGCGGCCTCATCTACTCTCATGGCCACGGATCCGCCGCCGTTTGTGCCCATCAAGCGATCGTTTTTTGTGCAGTGTTCTTCTGGTAGGATTTTGGGATTTTTAAGATATATTATATGTGCCCAGATTTTCCAGAACTGAAATTTACTTTTGGGGTCCTATAATTCCGTATTTTTTTCCGAACTTCACTGCACTTTGACTATGATGGTTATATCTGTAATGTTTGCATGTATTGAACGTCGGCTAATCGCTATAAGTCGATTAGTCGGGGTTATACATCTCTGTGATCTGTGTTTGATATTGGAATGTGTATATGAATGTGTTGGACTGTCGCGGATGAATAGCCGGGGTGGATGTGAGATGAGCTTTTGTTTTTCTTTCATTCATTTGTAAATATAAATTGATGTAATAATATTATTTGTATGGCCGCACAACCGGGTCGGGGTTGTAGCCGTCATTGTATAATTCTTTTTACTGTTTTTGCTCCTAGGATAGACCCATGGAGGGGTGCACAAACTACCGGGTACTTGGAGGGTAGTTTGCCGCACCCGTAGGGGTCTTGGGTGGGGTATTTGCTATTCACCGCGACCGTGTAATCCGCTTTTCGTTGCAGGCTCGAACGGATTGCGGATTGCTAGTATATCCAATGTATTCATCTGTGATCTGTAATGTCTATCATTGCTTTATATTTAGGCGTTGCTTATGTTTTACAGCCGCGCTAGCCCAGCCTCCGCTCTGTCGTTAGTTAAGTAACCTAACGGGTGATGACGGGACCCCGTGGCGAATGCGAATGGCATAAGCGTACGTCATATTTTGGTTGTTTTCTGCAATGGTAGGATTAAATGATGGGACGCATTAAAAGAACTAATGCAAGATAATAAACCAAGCTAAATTCGTTGGAACACTTTCGAAAAACCACTCGGTTCTTTTCAAAACTAACTTTTAAATGCGGAGCTTGAGCCACTCCTTCTAAAAGCTATCTCGTTCCATCGATTATATCAAGTTCACTACGTTCACGGTTTTACCAAAACCATTCGTAGCCCTCCGTCGTTTCACATAAATAGTCAATAGTATTCAAGCTGTGTTTGTTGGCCAAAGTCAAGGCATAGTGATTGGTAGCTATTGGATATTCATGTGCAGCATAGATAGATGCGTTGATTTGGAACAGTCGTACTGCCTTGTTGGCCAAAGTCAAGGGTATGTACGGGTGGATTCAAATTAACCTGGAGAACGACGGGAAGAACTTGACATGTGACTTATGATTTGTTGGCCAAAGTCAAGATCATAAGAGCATGGGGCAAAAATCCACATCGGGAGTTTCATAAGTACTGAAACTTGCTAGATTTGCATACCATTTGGAGTGTGATGATTATGGTAGGATTCCTTCATTTTCGTCACGCGATGATATTTGGATCCCGATCCTACTGTGAGTATATGCTACTCCTCAGGAAATTTCTCACTAAACGATCAATGCTATAAACCTAGTAGGTGCCTAGAAAGGTGTTAGCGGGGCTACGCCCCCAGGGAAAAGAGGTTCTTAAATTAAGGAACTTCGCGAAAGCGTTGGAAAACCTCCCTCGAAGTACCGACACTGGCCTGGCTGAACGGTTAAGCAAGTATTGTGCGGTGGGATTGATCCCGGCTAATTCTTCCTTTGTGGTTTGAGGAGGGATTCGAGAGACAGTGGGAGCCATCCTGTTTAGACAAATTAAAAACCACTCTAAACTTGCAAGAGCATCATGCTAAAGTGTTTCTTCTCTCTCCCCCTGCAGCGACCAAATCGAAATGACTGGACTTAAGTTACTTCTAAATAAAAACATACTGACAGGGCCAAACTACAAAGAGTGGCTCAGGAATGTCAAAATGGCTATCACTTACGACAAGCTGGGGTATCTTCTTACCACCAAAGCTCCCCCCGTCCCAGGTCCCACCTCCAGCGTCGCGGATAAGGAAATCCGTAAGACTTGGGAGATTGATTGCGCGAAGGCCAAGTGCCTCGTGCTTGCCTCTATGGACAATAATCACCAGAGGAGGCACGAGAATATGGATTTGGAATCCATATTTCTTCATACAAAAGAACTGTATGGAGAGCTGTCTCGTATCGCAAGATACGAAGTGTCGAAGAAGTTATTTTCGGCAAAGCTGGCCGTCGGATCATCGGTAGCGGACCACGTGCTTAAGATGATTGGCTACATTGAGGAGCTCGCGGAACTTGGGACCATGTTGGAAAGTGAACTCTATACGGATTTAGTTCTCCAGTCCCTTCCTCCCACTTACGCCCAGTTCATACTGAATTTCAACTTGCAAGAAAAGGAAGTTGAACTTTCAGAACTCCTCAACATGCTGAGGAGCGCAGAGGGCACCCTACAGAAAGGTAGGGAAACACCCGCTTTGTTTGTAGGAGGATCTTCTTCCTCTAGGTCCAAGGCCAAAGCCAAGGGAAAGAGGAAGAAAGCCCCCGCCAAACCAAGAGGCGGTGTTAGTAAAGTGGGTACGAAGGGAAAAGAAAAGGCAACAAAGATTGCGGGGAAGCTTGTTGAAAAGGAAGAATGCTTCTATTGTCATAAGAGTGGACACTGGAAGAAAGATTGCAGGGTTTGGAAAGCCAGGACACAGGAACTGAAGCAGGTTGCGGCTTCAGCTTCAGGTGTGTATGTTATTGAAAACTGTCTTTCTATAAACTCTACTTCCTGGGTATTGGATACCGGATCAGGATCTCATATCTGTAATTCTTTGCAGGCGTTGAGAAATCGTAGGTTTTTGAAGGCAGGTGACATGACCCTCAGAGTTGCGAACGGAGCTAGCATGGATGCTAAAGCCGTGGGGGACTATCACCTGGGAATGTCAGATGGGCATGTTTTGGTTTTGCGTAATTGCTTTTTTGTACCCAACGCAACTTGTAATATCATTTCTGTATCTTTGGTTTCTAAAGAAGGTTATGAATTTGCGTTTGTAAGTAATGTTGTAAACATTCACCTTAATCAAGTTCTGATTGGGTCAGGTACACTGAGCAATGGTATATACGTATTAAACCAACCACAGATTTTCAATGTCCAGAATACACACAAAAGAAAGTCTCCAGATATTAATCAGACTTTCTTATGGCATTGTAGACTGGGTCACATCAATGAGAGAAGGTTGACTAAGTTACATACAGAAGGATATTTGGATCCGTTCGAATATCAATCGTATGCCACTTGTCAATCCTGTCTCAAAGGAAAGATGACAAAGACTCCGTTCACTGGACACGGAGTAAGAGCGAGTGAGCTCTTGGGACTTGTACACAGCGACGTGTGCGGTCCAATGTCTACACATGCGCGAAGCGGTTATTCTTGCTTCATTACTTTTACGGATGATTTTTCAAGATACGGTTATGTCTTCTTAATGAAACATAAGTCCGAAGCTTTTGAAAAATTCCAGGAATATAAGAATGAAGTAGAAAAACAAACCGGCAAAAGTATCAAGATTCTAAGATCGGATCGAGGTGGAGAATACTTAAGTGCCGAGTTCCTGAATTATTTAAAAGAGAACGGGATTCTCTCTCAGCTTACTCCTCCATACACTCCGCAACACAACGGTGTATCGGAGAGACGGAACCGAACCCTATTGGATATGGTACGGTCCATGATGAGTAACGCTGAGTTACCGCGATCATTCTGGGGGTATGTGCTAGAATCAACTGCGTACCTTTTGAACCGAGTTCCTACTAAGACTGTGCCTACTACACCATATGAGATGTGGTGTGGGAAGAGGCCCCATCTCAGTCATATTAAGACTTGGGGATGTCCAGCTTTTGTTAAAAAGCAGCATGCGGACAAGCTCGAGGCACGTCAGTACAGTGTAAGTTCGTGGGATATCCAAAGAACTCCAAGGGATATTTCTTCTACTGTGAAGAGGAACAAAAAGTTCTTGTTTCTCGTCATGCCTACTTCTTGGAAACTGAGTTTTTGGAAAACCAGATAAGTGGGAGCACAGTAGAACTGGAAGAAATTCCAGAACCACGAGCTATTACTGAAAGCTTAGTGGAACCAGAGGGTTCAAAAGAACAGGACATTCCTATGCCGCTCCGCAGAAGTAGTAGGCAGTCTCATCCGCCCGAGAGATACTACGGTTTTCTCATAGACGGGGATAGAGAGGATTGCATCATAGACTATGATGAGCCTACTAGCTTCCAGCAGGCCGTTCAGAGCGTTGACTCGGTAAAATGACTGGATGCAATGCGGACCGAAATGGAGTCCATGTACACCAACAAAGTATGGACGTTGGACATTGCTCCAGACGGGGTAAAACCCGTAGGATGCAAGTGGATCTTCAAAAGGAAGATTGGTGTAGATGGACAGGTTGAGACCTATAAAGCTAGACTTGTAGCAAAGGGTTTCCGTCAAAGACCTGGTTTGGACTATGACGAAACCTTTTCTCCAGTGGCTATACTGAAATCCATTCGGATCCTTCTTGCCATTGCTGCCTTCCACGATTATGAGATTTGGCAGATGGACGTAAAAACCGTTTTTCTAAATGGAAATTTAGAGGAGTGTGTCTATATGGATCAGCCAGAGGGTTTCATTCAGAGTGGGAGCAGCGGAAAGGTGTGCAAGTTGCTTAAGTCCATCTATGGACTAAAGCAGGCATCGCGGAGTTGGAACATCTGTTTTGATGAGACGGTCAAGGAATTTGGCTTTATCAAAAATCCAGATGAACCATGCATCTATAGTAGATTTGTAGCGAGAACTGTAGTATTCCTCGTTTTATACGTGGATGACATTCTCTTAATAGGAAATGGCATTCCTATGCTGCAATCTGTCAAGGGGTTCTTGTCACACAGGTTCTCCATGAAAGACCTGGGTGATGCCTCATACATCCTGGGGATCCGAATCCATCGTGATAGATCCAAGAGGATATTAGGACTTTCACAGTCCAGGTACATCGACACCGTACTGAAAAGATTCAGTATGGAAGATTCCAAGCGCGGTAACCTACCGGCTTGTCACGGGATCACCCTCTCTAAAGAGATGTCTCCCAAGACTGATTTGGAGAGGGATCGCATATCTATTATACCCTACGCTTCTGCGGTAGGCTCTATAATGTATGCGATGTTGTGTACCAGACCGGATGTAGCTTATGCACTAAGTGTGGTAAGCCGGTATCAGTCAAACCCTGGGGAGAAACACTGGATAGCGGTAAAGAACATTCTCAAGTACCTGAGAAGGACTAAGGAGATGTTCTTGGTGTATGGCGGAAAAGACCTCCAGATTGAGGCCTTTGCTGACTCCAGCTTCCAGAGTGACAAGGATGATTCCAAGTCCATGTCGGGTTTTGTCTTTACCCTCAATGGAGGGGCGGTGTGTTGGAAGAGTTCCAAACAGGAAACCGTTGCAGACTCGACGATGGAAGCGGAATACATCGCTGCATCTGATGCCGCAAAAGAAGCTGTCTGGATAAGGAAGTTCTTGAAAGAACTTCAGGTGGTTCCGTCCATTGTTGACCCAATACCTCTGTATTGCGACAACAACGGGGCTATAGCTTTAGCGAAGGAACCCAGGTCCCATCAGAGATCCAGGCACATCTTGAGGCGGTATCACCTGATCAGGGAGATCGTGGATCGCAAGGAGATCGAGGTTCGGAGGGTTGCTTCAGAAGAAAACACTGCAGATCCATTCACCAAGGCCCTACCCCAGACTCAGTTCGAGCGGCTGATCGAGATGATAGGTCTTCGATACGCCAGTACATAGCCTTAGTGCAAGTGGGAGATTGTTAGTGTATATGCCCTAGAGGCCATTACTGTATCATACTAGTTTGTATATTACTTAATGGAAGCTTGGGATATTCACCTTGTATAAACAATCTTGCTCAATATAGTAGTATGCTACTTGGTTTGTTTCTTCTTCAATGTGTACATGTGTTTATTTTGCGATATCACCTATACGCATTAGTGGAGCCCTTAGGATCTTTGCTTGATTACCAGCGTTGTGATGGCAGTCACACTAGTGGGGGCTGGGTAATCTATAAGCACATCCTTATACAGGTCCCTAGTCGCAGGACTATCGAGACAGGGCATCGATACTCCGGAGTAGACTAGCGTATGCGCTTCTCATCCCAGTGTGGGAGATGGTCTGTCCCACAGCCATCAGTACGTCGTACTGGAGATAGTATACGGGTGCTCGTTAGGTTACGAGTACACCGGACAGGACTCGTCGGGAACTGACAGGTTGGTATTATACCTATCGTCAGTTATCAGTTCCCAGGTGACATGAGTACAGCTTAGTCCGCTGACTTGACACTGGCACTTCGCCTCGAGTGTGTTCTCACTGCACTTTGATCACTACCCTACCACGGCTCAAAGGAGTCGTGCAAACAGGTAGTGGTTGGGTGCAGTCCCGAAGCACTTGGAGGCAGTGACGGTTAGACAGGATTCGTCTCTCCCGGTATTGGGGGTTGACATCGCGCAGTGTCTAGGAGAGCCATTACACGAGTAGTCCCTGGCCAGGGCAAGCGAGATATACTGGTAGGCTTCCAGTGTTATCTCAAGGTGTTTTGGGCTTCACTCCGACACGACTTGTACCGCTATTAGGGGACTGACGTTTTACCGCCCCCTAGGCCCGACATGCGATGTATCAGACGAACAGACCGGACTGTACGGAGACTGTCACATTCAGACTCAGTAGGAGTTCAGATGGGGTTCACCTCGTCAGCCTTCTTGTCGGCATCTACCTGGGGACCGTTACGCACAGCTAGTGCCGCTTGCGGTCTGTGGTTAAACCCACTGCCAGCGTAGTGTCGAGTCTTTAGAGTCCCACACAGAGGGTATTCGCCTCTGGGCAAAACAGAGTAGAGGTCGCATGGTTTTGCGACAGGGTTCGTTCTCATTCGCGCACTTGTGCACGTTTGGAGTCCGGACGGATATTACTGGCTGGCTCTGGTTTGAGTCAGATACTGGTATATGTTTTGGGGTTGCTTTTATCTCTCAGTATTCATGTTCCTCGGAACAAGGATGCAGGTGTGTATGCACAGTTATTTGAGGAAGAGGAAGAGGACTTTCATTAGGGTTTCGGAACGGGTGCGTATGCACAGTTGACAGTCGTCTTTTTCCAAACCCTAATGGATTTATATTATATCAATTAATAATATTAATAAAATGAAATTGTGTCATGGTTGGTTTTTATGTTGACTTGTTGACCATGGTTGACTTGTTGACCATGGTTGAAGTTTTGACCATCATCATTACAAAAGAAAGATGCTCTTTGATTCTAGCAAATTCATTTAATGTTTGAAATGATAATGGTCATTCCTAAACTTTCCATCAACCTTTTCATTTTCATTATTATTATTAATTTGATAATTCTTTTGCTTTTTGTTATGGTTGCAAAAAGAAAAGAGCTCATTCTATCATTTAGCTTCTCTCTCCTCACTTCATCTTCTTCTTCCTCTAGCAAAAGGAGAACCCTTCTCATGAGCTGAGAATCCTTCTCCTTAAAACAAAAGCACTCCTTGGACACTCTCTACTCACTCTAGGATCAAAGGATTAGCAAGCCGGAGATTCTAGTTCTCTCCAAGTTCGAGAAAGAGCCCGAAGGTTGAACCCTCAGGTGGATCCATCTTCGACGGAAGAAGGCGACGAGAAGAGAACCATCAACCTCTACAAGGTTTCAAGAAGAAGGAGTTCAAGTTTAGGTATAACCATCTTTCCGAGTAGCTAACTCTCTTTAGCTTGTTTGCTAGTTTAGTTTAGACACGATCCCGACCTTGTTTAGCCCATGTTGCCCCATGCGCCAAAAATTTGATTTTTATACCGTTTCCGCCTCCCCGTAAGAACCGGGGGTTGCAACGTGGACTTACACGCAGCGCAGAGCACAAGTGATCTGAAGCGTTACTTCATTTATTTTAAAATTTGAATTTTAAAACAGAGCCTTGCTCTGATTAGGGTGCGCTGTCTTGGGCGCAGAGCTCCTTGCGCTGGCGTGTCTGCTTTTGACACGTAGCGCTCTGCGCGCAGTGCAAAAGATCTGAAGAGTTGCTTCAATTTTTGAATTTTGAAATTCAAACAGAGCTTTGCTCTGATTGGGGGAAACACTCCCCATGAAAGGAACTAGGCTCTTGCAACCTCGAATGAGATGCTGGATATTCCTAAACGAATACCACTAGGCAAAGAAAAAGAATACGAATATAGTTTTTCGAAAAATTTATTCCGACAACATCTTTTAGGTTTATTTTATCTTGCATTAATCAAAATTAATGCGGTCCCATCAATTAAAACCTATCACACCAAAAAAAAATGAAAATAGAATGTACGGATATGCCATTTGCATTCACCCATGCACCGTTAGGTTACTTAACTAACGGCAGAGCGGGGGCTGGACTAGCGCGGATGCAAAATATGTACAACATTTATTTATCTATGTATAAATATTTAGTCATCTCAGGCATGATATAAGCAACATCACAGAAAAAATGATAAGCAATATAGAAAAGCGAATAATCTAGGAGCCCCGGGTTTCATTTGAGCCGCAAATGAAACTTGACGTTCCCCGGTCATGCGGATGGCCTGTACAATGTAGAACCAAGACCCCTACGAGTGTGGAAAGTTACCCGCCAATTCCGGAAGCGAGGCAACCCCAATCAACGAAGTGAATGGGCCACCCAGCACTTCATGAAATCCAGTAACTTGAGCACTCCACCATGGGTCGTCCTATACCCCCTACGAGTGCGGCGAATAGCCCGCCAATTCTAAAGTAAGGCACCGCAGTCTCAACGCCATGAGATGGAGGCTCGTTGATCTCTAGAACCCAGATACCCGAGCACTCTGTCGCGGGGTAATCCTAGTACAGAAAAGAAATAATATATACAACGGTGATATCGACCTCAAGCCAGCCGTGCCCCAATAAAAGAATATACAAACTGGCAGAAACGATAATCCACACGTCGGACACTCGTCCCGCAATAATGAATATACAAATGACTCAAAACTGTACAACAAATATTGCACTAAAGGATATCCGTCATGACAATCCGTCGAAACCATCACAAAGATATCACAAGCAGCATCACAAGTAAACAAGATGCGTGTAACCTCTTCTAATCGACATATAGCGATTAGAAGACGTTAAACAACATATAAACGCATCACAGAAGCAAGTAACGAAAACTATGATAATAAAATTCAACGCACAAATAGCAAACAAAGTAAGTTTTCCCAAAGCTGGAAAAAACAGTTCATTAAGTCTAAAAATTCCATCGTTTTAAGCCAATCCAGGAGTCAAAATGAACTCTATACTCGCCCGAACCTTCCCGGGTCAAAGGACCCAAAATTAACTATCGCTCGGGGGGACTAGGAGGTACCCACCCCCGTGTCCGCCACGAGGTGTCCTTGAGGGTGTGGCAGACCCGAGCCTACCCCTATGGGGTAGGTCTCGGGTCCCCACCTCCCAAGGCTACCTCGTGGCGGCCTCGAGGGTGGGACCGAACTTCGTTCCCCCTACGCAACACCCCGCAGCTTCTCGATTCAAACCGTAAGCCCGCGGGGAGTGCAAACATGCTAAAACTCAGATTTTTGGGACTGTTTTTGTCGGTGGTTTTTGTGCGACGAAAACGGCGGAATTTAAATATTGTAACTAAGTAGTTTATGTGTTTGGGTGGTTCTGATACCATGTTAGTACTCCTAGCGCCGTAGCCTCCACAACAGCGGTCAATGCGGAATCAATAACAAGAATTTTAAAGGCGCTAGAAACTACAAGCCATAGAATCTAAACCAAACACTTAACTAGACATCAACAAAGAGGTTTATCTACTATTGAAGAGGGTTATACCAAGAGATCGAGTCCTTCGGTCTTCATCTCCTCTTCCTTAGCTCCTTGAGGTCTCTTTGATCGAGCTTGACCACCGGTCTTCCTCCGGCGAAAATGATCCACCCGAGAGATATGGTTCATGGCTAGCTCCACACTAAAAATCAAGTGAAGCAACTAAAGGTCCTAACTTGCTACACTAGGATGTCTACAGATGTAGTAATGTTGTTCTAGTATTTTTCTACCTCATTTCCATCCTTGATTCTCAACACATGAGAGTGTAGGGAGGAACAAGAAGGAAGAGCTCAAGAAAGGGAGAGAGAAAGAGAATGGTGAAATGAAAAATACATCCAACAAAAAATAATGCAAGCATGGTTTTGATAAATTGATTTTTGCAATATTAAAAACCAACCATACTTGAATAGTGTAGACAAATAAATTAACAATTCATTTATCTATCATATTCATCCATGTCTCACACCATTCTCATGCCACCTCACCCCTCTACCTCATTTCAAATTTCTAGAAAAGAAAAACAAGGAAATGAGGTGTCCTCCTTCTAGAATGTCTTTCCGTATAAATACGGTATACACTCTACCGTATATATATATATATATATATATATATATATATACATATATATATATATATATACTCGTATTCGTATCAAAATATGAATACCCAAAAAGATATAATAACACAAAGAACATAATACTAGAATATACATATCAATATATATATATATATATATATATATATATATATGTAAATTATTAAATCAATACCTAATTTAATAATCCGGCTTAATCCTAAGTCGGATAGTATTATCAACTGTCCGATCAAATGTCCGGGTAGCCAGTACACTCATTTGATCGGAACCATGCACATTTCAAAATACGGCCACTATATCATTTCTCCTGAACCAGAGAAACCCTCTGTGTGGAACTCTAAAGACTCGACAGTACGTAACGGCTACCCAGGTACCTGTCAAAAAGGAAAGCCGATGAACAAGCTCAACCGAACCGCTACTAAGCCTATCTATGACAATCTTCGTACGGTCCGGTCTTTTCGTCTAAGAGTATCACATATCGGGTCTAGGGTAGTAAACGTCAGACCCTAATAACTAGATAATTCATGCCGATATGGCTTAGGACCAATCCGAAAAACTACTGATCTAACTATCAGTAAATCCCAACTGTCTTGGTCAAGGTCTTATGGTGCTGGCCAACCGAATATAGTGCGATATCGACACCCTATACCGGGAGAGACGAATCCCCAACAACCGCTCACTGCCTCCATGTGGCTCGGGACTGTACCCAATTAAAACATGTTTACATGACTTAGTAGAGTCGTGGTAGGGTAGTAATCAAAGTACGGTGATAACTCACACAATACAAATGACGATCTCAGGTCTAAAAACTAACGTGTGCTCATGTCACCTGAGAACTGCTATCTGACGATAGATATAGTATTATCTAGAAGTTCTCGGCGAATCCGTCCAGTGTACTCACCCCCAGTGAGCACCTGTATACGAACTTAGGTGCCATAGATCAAAGGCTATAGGACCAACTATCACCCATCGTCGGGGTCTAGAAACATATACACCAGTCTACTCCGGAATATCGATGTCCGGTCTCGATACTCCTACGACTAGAGACATTTATGGATGTGCTTATGGACTATCCAGCCTCCACATGAATGATCGTCATCATAATGCTGGTATTCAAGCAATAATTCTATGGGGTTTATCAACATGCATTAACGATATGTAATAACAAGTAAAATATATACACATATTAAGATTAAAACAAACTAAATAACATACTATCATATCGAGCAAGATTGTCCTATACATATATATGTCCAAGCATCCGCTATATATATACATATACAATAATTGCCTCTAGGGCATACATATCCAACAACATAAGTATAGAAAAATTATTTAATATATATAGGTTCGGGATTTTGCCATATATATATATATATATATATATAGAGAGAGAGAGAGAATAAACAAAAATAAATTTATAGATTTGTGAATATATCAACTAATTGTAAATATAAATATGTGTTGATAAAGATTTGAGTTTTTTTCCATAAATCTATAGCTACACATAAATAGAAAAAATACAAATAAATGAGAAGGTTTTAATAACTGATTTTACAATTAGTTAATTGATATATGCAAATTTGGGTTTTTTGCCATAAATCCATATCAATCAATACAACAATAAATGAGAAGGGTTTAATAATTGATGTAAAATATAAAAATAAATGAGAAGTTTTAGTAATTGATGGTAATAATAATAATAATAATTGTAGCAGCAGCAGCAGCAGTGATATAAATATAACATTTTAATAATGAACATACCCTGGCAACGCACCTGGTAGAAGAAATATGACATGAAGATTTTCTAATTTATTATTTCTAGATATTTTATAATTTAGTTCAATTTAGGATTTATAAAATAAATTTAGCTGTTAAATTAATTTTTAATTATGCTTTTCCTAGATATTTCGAATTAGAGAATAAATTTATTTGTTTATTTAATTTTCGATCATGCGTTTCTAGATATTTTCTAAATTAGTTACAATTTAAGAATTATAGATCAAATTTAGTTGGTAATTTAAATTTCTATTATTCTTTTTCTACATATTTTCTAAATTAGTTAAAATTTAGGATTTATAAAATTTATTTGATAGTTTAATTTGCTATTATGTTTATTATGGATATTTTCTAATTAGTTAAGATTTAGTATTTATAAAATAAATTTAGTTGTTAATTTAATTTTGTTAACTAGGATTTGAATGTATGAAGGGGTCTGGATTTTGTATGACGAAAAACAAAAAAAAAAGCCCATTTTACTTTAAGGAGTACTAGGTTTTCGCACGTGCTATGCACGAGGATGTAATTTGATTCGGTAGCTAATAGATAATCATGTTAAATATTCAAAACATATTTGTATTACAGCATCCACGTCAATTAATGTACCAATATTTTTAACTCCAGTATTCAATTACATAACTGAATAATGTATATGAGAGAATATAAAAAAATTTTAAAAAGATTTCTACTCTAAATTATATTTAAAAATACTTTTTTGAAAGTTATCTTTACCATTTTGCTTACCTTTTTATATAGTTTATTAGAAAACTAAAACTAATTAATAAGAAACAAATCTCTTTAATTTTTGTAAAGTTTTAATTTTCATTTGGATTTTTAAATCTTTAAAATTAATTTAACATTTTCCTTTCATTTTTCGATATAAATTTTTCACGTGTTTATTTTATATCCGTTTGTTTTTTGATGCATTAAAAATTGAAAATAAATATTTTTCAAATTTTTAGCATTCATTTAATAATTTTAAAATCCGTCACTTTTTAATTTTAACTTTCGGATTTTAAATATTTAAAAAACTTCAAACTTCTTACTTTATGCTTTGGTGTTAACAACCTTTTGACTGGTCTGTAAATTAATATAATATTTTATCTCTTAAAATATTATAATTTAAAAATATATTGTTTTAATATCTTTCTGTCTTTTATTTGTTGGTAATTTTTAAATCCATCTTTTTTAAATTTTAATTTGTAATTTTTAAATGTTGTAAGGCTTTTTATATTTTGGATTTCTTAATCCTGTAAATATTTTTTGATTTTATATTTTTCCAAATCTTTGTCAACTTTTTAAATATCTAAATTTTGAATTTGTTCTTTTCTTAGTTAAATTTAATTTTCCCAATTATTTATCGAAATGAGATCTTTTTAATGAAATTTTCCTTAAATCTTTCCTTCCTTATTATATAAGAAAAATAATAAATGAAAAAAATCACATCTTCTTAGACGTTTATATTTTAAATCTTTGTATATTTTTAGCTATTATTTTTAAAATTTTAAATTATTAAAAGTCTTGTATTATTTTATTTTCTGATTAAAAAATATTTTTATATTTCTATTTTTGGTTCTTTTAAAAATTGAAATGAATATTTTCATAATATTTTTAGCTTCCATTTATTATTATTATTATTATTTAATTTGTTTCATTTTAGTTTATATTTGGGATCTTAAGTCTTATAAAATACTTTAGTTTTAATTTATTCCGGTTTTAATATTTCTCGAGTGGTTGTAAATTTTTATATAATTTATTTTTGGATGTATTAAAACGTAAGGATACATCGATTTCAATTCATTTTAAATTTTATTTATTATTGTATTTTGACTTTCTCTATTTATGCTTTATTTTCAAAATCCTCTTAGATATTGCTATTTTTCAAATATTTGTAAATCTTTTCTGTTGTATTTATCCATTATTAAGTCTTTAAAAATGTTTTTTTTTTTTAATTTCTGACTTTGACATCCACACAATTGTTGCTTTTGTGGCAAGAAAAACGTACATATATTCATAAATAAATTTTAGAAAGATCATTTCTCCTAACGGTTCATTAAAAAGAGATTTTTTTTATCCAAAATTGTCCTTAAATATTTGCTTCATTTTAATATATAAATTGCACGATAAACTAAAGCGAATCTTAAAATAAATAGTCTGAAACGATCAAAAAAATATTTTTTCGACTTAACAATTCCATGTGATGCATATAATAATTTAATCTTATTGATATTATGTTTGAATTTTATGAATGGACAAAAATAAAAAAAATAAACAGGTTTCCTGAACGAAATTTCTTACAAAAAACGATGTATTTTTCCAAATAACAAAATTTAAAATATGGAAAGTAACCAGGAATTAATCATAAAGCCACGTATGGATATGGTCGAACCTCCCAATTCCTGCAAAACATGAAATCCGTCACTTTTTAATTTTAACTTTCGGATTTTAAATATTTAAAAAACTTTAAACTTCTTACTTTATGCTTTGGTGTTAACAACCTTTTGACTGTTCTGTAAATTAATATTATATTTTATCTCTTAAGATATTATAATTTAAAAATATATTGTTTTAAATCTTTCTGTCTTTTATTTGTTGGTAATTTTTAAATCCATCTCTTTTAAATTTTAATTTGTAATTTTTAAATGTTGTAAGGCTTTTTATATTTTGGATTTCTTAATCCTGTAAATATTTTTTGATTTTATATTTTTCCAAATATTTGTCAACTTTTTAAATATCTAAATTTTGAATTTGTTATTTTCTTACTTAAATTTGATTTTCCCAATTATTTATCAAAATGAGATCTTTTTAATAAAATTTTCCTTAAATCTTTCCTTCCTTATTATATAAGAAAAATAATAAATGAAAAAAATCACATCTTCTTAGACGTTTATATTTTAAATCTTTGTATATTTTTAGCTATTATTTTTAAAATTTTAAATTCTTAAAAGTCTTGTATTATTTTATTTTCTGATTAAAAAATATTTTTATATTTCTATTTTTGGCTCTTTTAAAAATTGAAATGAATATTTTCATAATATTTTTAGCTTCCATTTATTATTATTATTATTATTCTTTAATTTGTTTCATTTTAGTTTATATTTGGGATCTTAAGTCTTATAAAATACATTAGTTTTAATTTATTCCGGTTTTAATATTTCTCAAGTGGTTGTAAATTTTTATATAATTTATTTTTGGATGTATTAAAACGTAAGGATACATCGATTTCAATTCATTTTAAATTTTATTTATTATTGTATTTTGACTTTCTCTATTTATGCTTTATTTTCAAAATCCTCTTAGATATTGGTATTTTTAAAATATTTGTAAATCTTTTCTGTTGTATTTATCCATTATTAAGTCTTTAAAAATGTATTTTTTTTTTATTATTTCTGACTTTGACATCCACACAATTGTTGCTTTTGTGGCAAGGAAAACGTACATATATTCATAAATAAATTTTAGAAAGATCATTTCTCCTAACGGTTCATTAAAAGGAGATTTTTTTATCCAAAATTGTCCTTAAATATTTGCTTCCTTTTAATATATAAGCTGCACAATAAACTAAAGCGAATCTTAAAATAAATGGTCTGAAATGATCAAAAAAATATTTTTTCAACTTAACAATTCCATGTGATACATATAATAATTTAATCTTATTGATATTATGTTTGAATTTTATGATTCAACCTTATTGATTTAAATATTATATGTTTCTGAATAAAACTCTATAGATAGAATTAAGAATGAGTAAGGATGACTTAATTCAATAATATTTCATCATTCAAACTTTTTTATTTCATTACGCGCGTATAAATAAATATTTGTAAATAATTTCACATATTTTTAAGAGTCAATATACATTGTCTTAATAAATTTAATGAACTTATAATATATAGTTATAATAAATGTACCAATTCTGTGATAAAATGGAACAAAAAGAAGGTAAGTCTTTAATTTTTGTGAAGTTTTAATTTTCATTTGGATTTTTAAATCTTTAAAATTAATTTAACATTTTCTTTTCATTTTTCGATTTAAATTTTTCACGTGTTTATTTTATATCCGTTTGTTTTTGGATGCATTAAAAATCGAAAATAAATATTTTTCAAATTTTTAGCATTCATTTAATAATTTTAAAATCCGTCACTTTTTAATTTTAACTTTCGGATTTTAAATTTTTAAAAAACTTCAAACTTCTTACTTTATGCTTTGGTGCTAACAACCTTTTGACTGGTCTGCAAATTAATATTATATTTTATCTCTTAAAATATTATAATTTAAAAATATATTGTTTTAAATCTTTCTGTCTTTTATTTGTTGGTAATTTTTAAATCCATCTCTTTTAAATTTTAATTTGTAATTTTTAAATGTTGTAAGGCTTTTTATATTTTGGATTTCTTAATCCTGTAAATATTTTTGGATTTTATATTTTTCCAAATCTTTGTCAACTTTTTAAATATCTAAATTTTGAATTTGTTCTTTTCTTACTTAAATTTAATTTTCCCAATTATTTATCGAAATGAGATCTTTTTAATAAAATTTTCCTTAAATCTTTCCTTCCTTATTATATAAGAAAAATAATAAATGAAAAAAATCACATCTTCTTAGACGTTTATATTTTAAATCTTTGTATATTTTTAGCTATTATTTTTAAAATTTTAAATTCTTAAAAGTCTTGTATTATTTTATTTTCTGATTAAAAAATATTTTTATATTTCTATTTTTGGTTCTTTTAAAAATTGAAATGAATATTTTCATAATATTTTTAGCTTCCATTTATTATTATTATTATTATTTAATTTGTTTCATTTTAGTTTATATTTGGGATCTTAAGTCTTATAAAATACTTTAGTTTTAATTTATTCCGGTTTTAATATTTCTCGAGTGGTTGTAAATTTTTATATAATTTATTTTTGGATGTATTAAAACGTAAGGATACATCGATTTCAATTCATTTTAAATTTTATTTATTATTGTATTTTGACTTTCTCTATTTATGCTTTATTTTCAAAATCCTCTTAGATATTGGTATTTTTAAAATATTTGTAAATCTTTTCGGTTGTATTTATCCATTATTAAGTCTTTAAAAATGTATTATTTTTTTATTATTATTTCTGACTTTGACATCCACACAATTGTTGCTTTTGTGGCAAGAAAAACGTACATCTATTCATAAATAAATTTTAGAAAGATCATTTCTCCTAACGGTTCATTAAAAAGAGATTTTTTATCCAAAATTGTCCTTAAATATTTGCTTCCTTTTAATATATAAGCCGCACAATAAACTAAAGCGAATCTTAAAATAAATAGTCTGAAATGATGAAAAAAATATTTTTTCGACTTCACAATTCCATGTGATACATATAATAATTTAATCTTATTGATATTATGTTTGAATTTTATGATTCAACCTTATTGATTTAAATATTATATGTTTCTGAATAAAACTCTATAGATAGAATTAAGAATGAGTAAGGATGACCTAATTCAATAATATTTCATCATTCAAACTTTTTGATTTCCTTAGGCGCATATAAATAAATATTTGTAAATAATTTCACATAATTTTAAGAGTCAATATACATTGTCTTAATAAATTTAATGAACTTATAATATATAGTTATAATAAATGTACCAATTCTGCGATAAAATGGAACAATTATAAACTTTAGAATTTGAAAAAAAAATGGTTGCTTCTCATAATTATAGCTAAAATTCACTCTTCTAAATTCTTGCATTTATAAAGCACTTAATTAACTATAGAACATCACACAATATATATTCAAAAATTATTTGCATATAATTATTTTTCATCCTTGATAAAATGGTTAGCTAGAGGCCGTTTATAGAAATCTAAACATACAATAATAAATAGTATACTATTTAGATGATGGGGAGAGGAGAGGGTTTCAAGGTGTTTGAAATATGAATTAAATAGGCAATTATAATATCTAAATGGATGGATGAGGAATAATTCAGAAGATATTTTCTTTTTTCTTTTTTCATATTTTGTTCAAAAAGACAGGCTTTCAATTGATGGCACGATGTAAGCCTTTAAAGTTTGCATTATAATGGTATAAATTTTTTGCATTATAACTTGTTCACGTCTGTACGTTGAAAACACACATATTGGGAAGACAAACATTATCACAATAAATTATAAATATAACATAATAAAATCAATGAAAATTATAGGAACAAATTCTTAGACAAGAGTTTGAAAAAGAAAAAGATTAAGAGAAGCTCCATTTGATTTGACCGAATTTCCCAATACGTTAAAGCCACGAAAAGAACGAACAAACCTAAAATAGTGATTATGAGCTATATATAAAACAAACAAATTAAATTTTTGATAAAAAGATTAAGAAAACGCAAGAAATTCTTAAATATCTCTTAATTCCTGAGACTTAAGGTATAAATAAATTGGTAAAACAAATATAAATAGATTTTTACAAAAAAAAAATTTATTAATTAAGTTAAAAAGGTGAAAAAAAGTAACCGAATTGATTAGTGAATCACTCAGTGACCCCATTTAATTATGTTCGTCATCCAATTCTAAACCATAAGGGAAAAATGAATGGACAAAAAATAAAAAATAAACAAGTTTCATGAACGAAATTTCTTACAAAAAACGATGTATTTTTCCGAATAACAAAAATTAAAATATGAAAAGTCACCCGGAATTAATCATAAAGCCACGTATGGATGTGGTCGAACCTCCCAATTCCTGCAAAACATGAATCGAAGATAATTAGATTAATCTAACCAATAATTTTTTACACTAAACATAAAAATTACTTTGAATTAGGTAACGCTATCAAAACATAATAAGAATGAAGCCTATGAAAGCAAAAATAAAAAAGCGGGAGAAACATGTGAGTTATTCGGTGATTACTGTTGTTTATATAGGATGAAAAGTTAGTTCAAAGAGATCAAGCTAATACTAAATAGAATCTTAATTGTTTTGTTATACTTAAAACCATGAGTTTAAATTTAAGTTTCAATGGACAAATTTTAATTCGAAAACAGTACGTCTTTTATTAATATAGTTATATCCAAATTGATTATGTTTATTTCATAAAATTATATGATTAAAAAATACCATGTTATAACTATCGCTACCTATAAATGTTAAGAATTAACGGCTCATATTTTTCCTAACAAACCTACCGATATTTCTTAACAAATCGATTTTTTTTTTTTATCTTCTTTGTAAATATTTCTTTACTTTTGTTTATTTATATATTGAGTAGGGTATCTTAACCGGCTTTAAATAAAAAAAATTTGAAGAATTAAATTAGAAAATTAAAAGATACTATGTCACAACTATCTTAATATTTTTTTTCACATGTCTGTTGTTCAGGCGGGGGGATGTTTTTTTTGTGAATATTTATCTATATATTTAGATCATTTTAGTTAGGACATTGATAGATTTTTTAATGGGGATTTTAGAGAGAGAGAGCAACTGAGATTGGTGGGGATAGGAAATTAGTTTAGATACGACGGACGAAAAACAAATGCTTAATTTGCTTTTCAGAGTGTTATAGACATAGATATAGATATATTTTATAACTTTTAAATTTATTTCCCTATTTTTTCTTAATCCACAAACACCAACCATTTAAAACTTCACTATCTGAGTCGTTTTTAAGCGAAATGAAATGAATTTGATACGGTAAAATTCAGATAATAAATATGATAAAAACCAAAAGAAAATTTGATGAGTGATGGAGGTCCTTTTCGGGTCTCCTTCAGATGTTGTCTTCCGTCGATCTCCCGGTGGATTCTGGAGGTGATCTACTGTTGCGTGTGGGTCTCAATGGGTTTTGAGGAGATAGGCGATTTGAAGAGTTTAGCGCCGAGTACCTGCAAAGAAGTCTTGGGATGGTTTGGTACCACCGATGACTCTTCGACGATCAAGTTAGTACGAGATCCGAGCAGAGTAACGGTTAAGTGGAATAAAAAATGGGTTATTTGACCCCTCTATGATGGGGGTTTATATAGTGGCGGCAGCTCGTAGCAACAGGTGCGAGAATCTCGCCGGCAGTTACGCTCCCGACGTCACGCCCGCGTGAAGAGCGGATCGCCCATTAATGGAGATCGTGATGGCGTGGAACGTGGGATGTTGCTGGCGGAGAATCTGTGCATGGCGAGATTTGCGGAGCGGCAGGTACGCCTGTGAGTGGTGGAATTGGTCGGTCGGAGGACCGAGGAAGATGACCTCGACTGGGAGCTCGGGGACGAACGAGAGGGCCGAGGAGTCTTGGTCCTGTGGCAGCTCGGGCCGAGCCGAGAGGCCGAGGAGGCAAATTTTCAGGGGGCTCTGAGGTGAGCCAGCTTGTGCTTGCAGGTCGGGTACAGGGGTGGCTTGGTCGGCCCCTGTGGGCCCTTTCTTCTGAGTTCTGGGACACGTCATCTGCCACGTGTCCTGATCTTGGAGATCGCCAATATTGAGCATCATCATTAGCCCCCCGCTCTTGTCCCGACCAGCTAGCGGGTCGGGTCAGGAGTGGACTGCCGGGCCGTCCAGGGTGAGCTCCCTCCTAAGGTTTCGTCGGGACGCGTCCCCGGGCTGTCAGCTGTCTTTTCTGCCAGCGAATCAGGGCGAAATCTCTGCATTTAAGGAAGGTGCGCCGGTTCATGCATCCTGCCACTGAAGCGACGGTCCACGTATCAAGCGTCAGTTGGCCGACGCGGCGTGTGCAGACCTGCAACGCCTGATGGGGTGCGGTCCAGTGTGGGAATGACAAGTGGAGCAATCGGAGCCGTTGGACGCGAGAAGGCGTTTTGGCGGGAGATGAAGGGCGCCGTTGGATGAGATCGTTTGCGGTGATAAGTAGAGGTGGGGCCCACTCCAGGGCCCCTATTCTTTCATATTTCCTTTCTTCTAAGTCTTGGTTGCTCAGTGCTCTTCTCCTTTCTTCTGTTTTCGTTTCCCGAGGATCCACCTTCTTCAGGTTAGATGTCTTCTTTCGGGGAATTTGTAGATGTCGTAGGAGTAGGTTCTAGGGACCCTTTAGTCGAGCCTGAGTCTTCTCGGGGAGTAGGGATCGAACCCTCTTCTCGGGATCGTACGGCGGGGCCCGGGAGGAGGCGGTAGATGCTGGCCTCGGCTCCTAGTGTTGGGTGAGGCATGAGGACGAGCTCGCCAATGCTCGGGCTCGCTTCCACATCCCCTCACTGTCACGACCCGAAAGTACGGAACATGACCGGCACTTAGACTACGAAACGTCTCGAGACGTACGTAATCTAAGTAAGCCGAAAACCCAGAAATCCAAACCAAGAAAAGTAGTAGAGTGAAGGAAAACCAATTTAAATCAAGTAGTTTTAATAGCATAAGTCGAATTATACCTTTTTTTAAAAACATCAAATATTTCCTGAAAATTTCGGCAGAATCTCCTTTGTAAATACTGGCTCCTAAACGGGATATAATATGAATAGTATACGAAATCAATAAAAGGCATCCCCAAGCGGGAGCTAGCTCTTCGTCAATCGACGGTGACAACCACGCAAGCAATATAATATACAACGCCAAGGGCGAGGATCAAAACTCAAAAGAAAACTCAAAACCACAAGAAATCCACAGAAATATAACGCGCGACTCTAAGGTCGAAAGAATAACATCACCGGTCTCTATCTCAGAAATAAATACATGTTTGGTTGATGGAACTTCTAGATACAACTGAATAATAATATACAATGTATAATGATGGGTACGATACAAAGTAAACCCACCTACTAGCAAATCACCCGATAGAAGCAGTGCCAGCAAAGCCGTAATGAAACCTATACGGCAAAACCTGCAAGAAACTGTGGCACAACGGGGGTGAGTTGCCAACTCGTGAGTAGAAAAACATCTACGAACAGAAACCGCATGAACAACGCAATCCTAGGTCAACGATCATAATATATCCTCAAATATAAAACATGCAGCCTAACAATGATTAGGTTAAGTATCTAACCCGAGTGTAATCCCATGTGCTCGTGTCAGTGCCTCAGGTAGCGATATATCATATGGATGATGTATGAATGCATGAAACAGAATGCATGTACTGAATAAAACTACTTTCATAAATCAGTGAGATTTCTGTATTTTAAATATGAGATACCATAAATGAAATCAGCATAAAACAGTGCCCAGCATCGACACAAAACAAGTATCCAAATATCTCGATATCTCTGTGTCTCAATCACAATATCTAGGGCGCCGTCAGTCCAGACCGGCCCCTACCATCCATCTCAAGACCACGACGGTATCCTCCGGATATCCGACGCGTCGGGTAAAATCACCGGTCGGTAGTGCTCCCCTGCCAGGCTCAACGTCAACAACACGATCCTCTTGCCCCGGGGTACCGCACCGGGCTCACCATGTACCCGAAACGGTTCCTCCACTCCTCGAATCGGGTCTCGAAATCCATCAGCAAACTCATGGTGGACGACTCATACATCATGGGAAAAACCGCACTTTTTATTTAAAAAGAGAGAAAGCAGTTTACATAAGTTTTGCGGTTTTCCCCCCAAATCCAGAAAATCTCATGGAAATCCGAATCCAAATCATCAATAGCATGTAAAACCACGAATGCGGCATAACAACGAATAACAGTATACATGAAGCGACAAGTAATAACTACAATGTTAAGCTGGCGTATATAAGGCAGGTACACTAATATCATGTCAAATTACTAACTAACAAGCTAAGTCAAGCAATAATATTTTCTAAGGTGTACGTAACATGACAATTACCGATGAAGATGTGTGTGAGCCGGCAAGTAAGTGTACGTGGTACATACGCATCATCGGTAATGGTGCTGATGTCCTAACAGTATGATATCAACAATGCAATAAGAATTTATAATATAAGCATGTGATGCGGAGCGAACAACAATAATGAGCGGGAACTAAATACTACACAATGGTGCCATTTGAAATAACACGAATCGTGGGGTTTTGAAAATAAGGGCTACGGTGGTTTTAAGAACGGATACGTCTTTTGAAATATCCTTAGATCCCTTGACCTGTCTTTTAAAATACCCACGATCCATTAGTTTTGAAATAGGTAGAAATCTAATCTAGTCTGACAACTATACTAAACTATACGGCTGAATTAAAGGTAAGGAAATCGCCTAGCATCTGAGTCGATACATATATGAATATACGTTAGTCGGTGATCCCGCCTCGATACTATCACATCCGATACCATATCTATAATCAGATATTCCCAAGTCAAGAGTGCGGATCAATCATCAATATATAGCTCGTACGTAAATCCGTCGTACGGCATCCCCAAATCTGGGTACGGTCAATATCATGTTCATCACATTATTCATCTGGTATCTTCTTTATCAATGATCCTAATCCGGGTACTGATCTCTGTCTAGTACAATACTGATATCAGCTAAGTATGCATGCACGTGTGTGAAAACTGCGTCAAAGGACCCGCTAAAACATCAGGCCGTATATCAAATACGAACCCTGTCATATCACCGTTCTCGCGGTCTCAACCAAATCTTATCGACTCATCTCAATCCCAAATACTATCCTCAAATCCAGTATGTGAACACATAGTCCCATACCCATGTGAACACATAACAATATAATCCTATATAAGCACATATAAAGAAGAATGTATGCAAGTATGGGTGTGTGTGTAAATGTGGTGCAACCTCTACTCTAGGGTCTCCCAACACTAAACCTATCCAATCACACCTAAAATCTATCTTTAACCAATAAACTCAACAATAAAATAATCAATATATATGTGTGTATACGTATTCGTATACATCACCAAGAACTGCGGGGGTGCTATACGCCATCCACCCGACTTCTCCCCGTAGATATAAATCTACTCACCTGATCTGAGCTCGCCGGTGCCGACGTCGTCACGCGCTTG
This sequence comes from Agapanthus africanus, assembly GCA_030015575.1. NCBI lineage: Eukaryota > Viridiplantae > Streptophyta > Magnoliopsida > Asparagales > Amaryllidaceae > Agapanthus > Agapanthus africanus. Next base: position 68,366,380 of record CM057344.1, on the reverse strand, counting down.
CTTGTCGTCTCGAAGTCCACCTGGGATAGCTACATGTCGCTACGTATCGTAACGCATAAAAACCAAATCTGAAATCGAAACGGTTCTGCACGCGTATCACGCATAGGTCAAAACCTATCGTCTACGCATGCAACAATAGCTAAACTACCCCTCGATGTCGATGTACAAACGTCAAACTATCGATAAAAACCCAAACACACTCATTTGCACATTCACAAACACTAATTATGATATGAAATAGGTTCAAATTTCACAAAAACCCCAAACTCACTTTAAAAACTATTTTTCCGAAAACCTAGTAAGCAAGATTTACCGTTTTTGTGCAAAACATGATGTTTTAACAATTCTAGTGACCAAGATGATAACTTAATATCTTAATTATTCCATAGAAATCATTACGTAAATTTTAAACCCACAATTTAATTCAATTTCAAAAATCTAGTTTGCAATTTTAACCAATTTCAACCATTTTATAGCAAAAATGCACATACAACAATCTAGCTTGGATTTGCATGATCTAAAACATTAAACTATATTTTAAAATGTTAATGAAGTCATAAAAACCCTAATTACATTTTTAATCTCACACATGCAATTAAATTCCAAAACCTAGTTTGCAAAAAAACTTATTTTGGACATTTTAAATGTTACAATTTGGAAAATAGCAACTAGATTAATTTTGCATAGTATTAACATGTTAAATACATCACACAACTATAATCTCATTTCCCAAAATCCTAACTACATTTTCACAGACCCTAATCTCATGAATTTGGACTTGCAAATTTCAAACCTAAAATTAAACCCTTTACTAACTTAATTTGAAGTAATAACAAATAATGTAACAAAAGATCAAGATTTTATACCTCACAAACCATGGATCAAACCTTGCAATCTAGCCTCTCAAATGCAAATTTATCTCCAAGAATCATGTTAGAATGGGCTAAGGAAAAATGGGTAGGACATTGATTTGAATTTTGATGAAAATTGGTGGATTTTGATGTGTTTTTTGATGAAATTTGAAGAGAAAAGAGAAGGGGATTTTTGGGGACAGCAGCAGGAATGAATTCGGCCAGAGGAGATAGGGAGGAGAGTGAGGGAATTTGTGTGGAAAAAGTCAAAGGTCAAAGCCCCCCATACCCCTTAAACCCATATCTCAATTTAATATATAAAAACCCCTTTTTAAAACACTTTAAGAGAGTTGAAGAACACAAATTGGAGAGGGGAAAATTATGGGCTGCTGCCAAGGTGGTGGGGCCGGCCAAGTGGAGGTGAGGGTGTGTGAGAGAGTGTACAAGAAAATTTCATGCAAAAAGAACCCCTCAAGTTACAAAAATGCAAGTTTTAGTTTAATTATTTAAATTTTAGTTTTCTCCTTAATTATAACCAATTAGAAGTTGAAATAAATTGATAAAAATTTATATTACTAACTAGATTTTAGTTGTCATGGTTCTATAGGGTGTAATTAGCTTATCCAAATCTGTATTTATCGCTAATTTAATGTATTTTTAACAGCTTAAAATAATATTAAAATAATTAATTTCGGAAAAAATTTCAGAAAATTAGAAATTTTACCAGTGACTCAATAAACACCTAATACTAGCAATTATATAGCTAGAATATGTATATTTAATTTTATAATAAAGATATTTGTATTTTGACTTTTTACAGAAAACCCCCTTATTTTACCGATTTTCCGAAATTTCACCGAAACGATTTTCAAAACGTTACAATCTTCCCCCCTTACAGAAATTCGGTCCCCGAATTTAAATTAAACCCCCCCCCCCAAATACTAAAACATCTATGCAAAACCATCAAGTCATCGGGGCTCCGAAATCATAAATACATAAAACAAATCGTAGCGCAGCGCATGCGCACGAAAAATGAACATATAACTCAAAATCAAAACCCCGTCAAGCATCCCGCAATCATCGAAGTCATGGTAAGGACACAAATGTCAAATCCAATACAAAACCAATATGATATAACTCGAAACTATACATGTAAATATCAAATATATATATGTAAATATCTGAATGAAATGCATGCCAAATCTATTCAGGTACTGTCCTCTGACTAGTCCTGCTCAGTACAAAAGCACATAGCAAATATCATAAAAACGTACTGCTCTATAAGAAATCAATCCCAAAATATGTATATGAATACTATGTGCGTCTAGTGCGCACGGAAATCAAAATCCATGAATGTGCTATACATATGCACAGAAACAACATCTAAGTGCATCGGGTGTGCACGAAACATCTGTCAAGACAACAGGTGTGCCTGACAGCAAAACAGGTGCATCTGACATGCACGAAGAATCTCGATTTAGTGCATCTGGTGTGCACCAAAATCGTATCTCATAACATGTGCCCAACATGCGTGAAAATCCAAATCTGGTGCATCCATCGTGCACGAAATCATGAAATCCAATATCAAGCACCGAACATGCGAAAAATCCAATCAGGTGCACAAGGTGCACAAAACAAATATCGAACATCACAATCGAAATTGAAGTCCAGTGTATCTAAGTGCACAAAATGCGAATCACTGCACTGCAAGCATATGTGAACTATACCGAGTGCAAAAATCAAATCGTGTGCGTACATATGCACAAAATAACCTCAAATGTATGAAATCCATATAATCACAAACATGAGGAACCAAGGCACAAAAACTATCTCAAGTGCAACAACTGTGCAAAAATCGTAAATACTCAGTAGGTGCAACCATGGTGCATGAAAACGATATCATGAAACTCATTCATCAAAAGCAAATCATGCGAATAGATCACTCAAAATACCAAAATCAAGTATGACGGAATAGTCCCGCTCAAGCATATCCTCCAAGAATCTCTGGCCAACTGTCATGGTCACTCATAGCATATCTCGTTGACGATCCTGAAATCTGGCCTGCTGGTGTGCATAACATGACCACTCCTGGGTCCGAGTCTTCTTGTAATTTATTCCAGAAAAGTCCTGTCGAGGTCTATCCCAAATCTCGTCTCTGCCGAACTGTCCGGAATTCGTCGTCCTTTACTATATCTGTTTCTTGTTCCGGAACAGCTGCATACTCATCGCTACTCCTTCTGGAAGGTACATCCCAGTATAATGCCTCGGCATGCGTATCGCATCTCTGATGTCGGCGGAGTGGGACGTCGTCTCATCAAGATCTCGTACGAATCTCTTACTCCGCTTTCTCTAATGTCGACTGCTTCGGACTCGTCTCGTCGTGGCTGCATGGACTGAGCTCCTACGGCTATCCTCGTATCTGGAGTCTCCCAAGAATGCATCTCACCACCTAGCATCCGAATGAAGTTGAACCATCCGATCGATTGTCAAAACCTCATAATCCCCCAAGAGCTCAACATCTTGGGCACGGTTTAATAGTATCGGGTACATACCACAGTATCGGTGGTCCAGCCGTAGAAGGGCAAACCCAAGCCTCACTAATGGCGCCGCGGAACTGCCGTAAACCCTAAGGTTCAAAGGCCTTCACACGGTCATTAAGTCGAGTTAGGGTTTCATTCTTCAAGAGGGTCCATAGAATTGCCTGCATGTCTTTCCGAATACTTTAAACTTGGAATAATAGGTTGCTGACATTCGATTGTCTCTGTTGACTCTCAACGTCTCCGCGTGAAGTCGTCTCTAACTGGAATCAATCTATCTGATGACCTCGCATCAGGGTAGCGAACGAACCACATGTCCTAGTCATTCGTCCTTGGTGACTAGCGACCTTCTATCATCTCTTAGTACAACTCGTACTGTAATAGCTCCAACGTCTGGGGCGATATCTCATCGTTCGCAGCAATGACTGGCTCACTCGTCTGCACATTGAACATGCCTCAATCATCAGGAGTAAGCAATACGCTAACGGTCATCAAAATCTGGCTGGCCTCTATCATTGGCTCAATCCTCTGGCGCTGATCTGCACGTCCGAGTGATCTCATACAGCGATCCATCCAAATGCTCGTGGCGCAGAAACACAATCAAAAGACACATCTCTACAATCGTGTGTCGCCGGAATTATGCTCTGGTCAGTCCTCGTTCGTAACGAGCTCGTGCTGACCGTAACTCTAGCCGTAGCTCTCCCTGCCCGTAATCATGGCAGCAAAACCATAACTGGTACTGATGAGGCTAGATCGGAATAGCAAAGAAATGTACATCCTAAGGCTCCTTAAGTGGAGTGGCGTGTTGTAAGTATGCCGCGGAACATACCCACGGTACGTCACTCTACTTTAGTCACCTATTCCATCAACCAAGGGTTATCCTACACTCCGAAGGTAAAACCTAACGCTCTGATACCAACTTTGTCACGACCCGAAAGTACGGAACATGACCGGCACTTAGACTACGAAACGTCTCGAGACGTACGTAATCTAAGTAAGCCGAAAACCCAGAAATCCAAACCAAGAAAAGTAGTAGAGTGAAGGAAAACCAATTTATACAAGTAGTTTTAATAGCATAAGTCGAATTATGCCTTTTTTTAAAAACATCAAATATTTCCTGAAAATTTCGGCAGAGTCTCCTTTGTAAATACTGGCTCATAAACGGGATACAATATGAATAGTATACGAAATCAATAAAAGGCATCCCCAAGCGGGAGTTAGCTCTTCGTCAATAGACGGTCACAACCACGCAAGCAATATAATATACAACGCCAAGGGCGAGAATCAAAACTCAAAAGGAAACTCAAAACCACAAGAAATCCACAGAAATATAACGCGCAACTCTAAGGTCGAAAGAATAACATCACCGGTCTCTATCTCAGAAATAAATACATGTTTGGTTGATAGAACTTCTAGATACAACTGAATAATAATATACAATGTACAATGATGGGTACGATACAAAGTAAACCCACCCACTAGCAAGTCACCCGAAAGAAGCAGTGCCAGCAAAGCCGTAATGAAACCTGTACGGCAAAACCTGCAAGAAACTGCGGCACAACGGGGGTGGGTTGCCAACTCGTGAGTAGAAAAACATCTACGAACAGAAACCGCATGAACAACGCAATCCTAGGTCAACGATCATAATATATCCTCAAATATAAAACATGCAGCCTAACAATGATTAGGGTAAGTATCTAACCCGAGTGTAATCCCATGTGCTCGTGCCAGTGCCTCAGGTAGCGATATATCATATGGATGATGTATGAATGCATGAAACAGAATGCATGTACTGAATAAAACTACTTTCATAAATCAGTGAGATTTCTGTATTTTAAATATGAGATACCATAAATGAAATCGGTATAAAACAGTGCCCAGCATCGACACAAAACAAGTATCCAAAAATCTCGATATCTCTGTGTCTCAATCACAATATCTAGGGCGCCGTCAGTCCAGACCGGCCCTTACCATCCATCTCAAGACCACGACGGTATCCTCCGGATATCCGACACGTCGGGTAAAATCACCGGTCGGTAGTGCTCCCCTGCCAGGCTCAACGTCAACAACACGATCCTCTTGCCTTGGGGTACCGCATCGGGCCCACCATGTACCCGAAACGGTTCCTCCACTCCTCGAATCGGGTCTCGAAATCCATCAGCAAACTCATGGTGGACGATTCATACATCATGGGAAAAACCGCACTTTTTATTTAAAAAGAGAGAAAGCAGTTTATATAAGTTTTGCGGTTTTCCCCCCAAATCCAGAAAATCTCATGGAAATCCGAATCCAAATCATCAATAGCATATAAAACCACGAATGCGGCATAACAACGAATAACAGTATACATGAAGCGACAAGTAATAACTACAATGTTAAGCTGGCGTATATAAGGCAGGTACACTAATATCATGTCAAATTACTAACTAACAAGCTAAGTCAAGCAATAATATTTTCTAAGGTGTACGTAACATGACAATTACCGATGAAGATGTGTGTGAGCCGGCAAGTAAGTGTACGTGGTACATACGCATCATCGGTAATGGTGCTGGTGTCCTAACAGTATGATATCAACAATGCAATAAGAATTTATAATATAAGCATGTGATGCGGAGCGAACAACAATAATGAGCGGGAGCTAAATACTACACAATGGTGCCATTTGAAATAACACGAATCGTGGGGTTTTGAAAATAAGGGCTACGGTGGTTTTAAGAACGGATACGTCTTTTGAAATATCCGTAGATCCCTTGACCTGTCTTTTAAAATACCCACAATCCATTAGTTTTGAAATAGGTAGAAATCTAATCTAGTCTGACAAGTATACTAAACTATACGGCTGAATTGAAGGTAAGGAAACCGCCTAGCATCTGAGTCGATACATACATGAATATACGTTAGTCGGTGATCCTGCCTCGATACTATCACATCCGATACCATATCTATAATCAGATATTCCCAAGTCAAGAGTGCGGATCAATCATCAATATATAGCTCGTACGTAAATCCGTCGTACGGCATCCCCAAATCTGGATACGGTCAATATCATGTTCATCACATTATTCATCCGGTATCTTCTTTATCAATGATCCTAATCCGGGTACTGATCTCTGTCTAGTACAATACTGATACCAGCTAAGTATGCATGCACGTGTGTGAAAACTGCGTCAAAGGACCCGCTAAAACATCAGGTTGTATATCAAATACGAACCCTGTCATATCACCGTTCTCGCGGTCTCAACCAAATCTTATCGACTCATCCCAATCCCAAATACTATCCTCAAATCCAGTATGTGAACACATAGTCCCATACCCATGTGAACACATAACAATATAACCCTATATAAGCACATATAAAGAAGAATGTATGCAAGTATGGGTGTGTGTGTAAATGTGGTGCAACCTCTACTCTAGGGTCTCGTAACACTAAACCTATCCAATCACACCTAAAATCTATCTTTAACCAATAAACTCAACAATAAAATAATCAATATATATGTGTGTATACGTATTCGTATACATCACCAAGAACTGCGGGGGTGCTATACGCCATCCACCCGACTTCTCCCCGTAGATATAAATCTACTCACCTGATCTGAGCTCGCCGGTGCCGACGTCGTCACGCGCTTGCTTGTCGTCTCGAAGTCCACCTGGGATACCTACATGTCGCCACGTATCGTAACGCATAAAAACCAAATCTGAAATCGAAACGGTATACGAAAACCAATTCCGCACGCGTATCACGCATAGGTCAAAACCTATCGTCTACACATGCAACAATAGCTAAATTACCCCTCGATGTCGATGTACAAACGTCAAACCATCGATAAAAACCCAAACACACTCATTTGCACATTCACAAACACTAATTATGATATGAAATAGGTTCAAATTTCACAAAAACCCCAAACTCACTTTAAAAGCTATTTTTCTGAAAACCTAGTAAGCAAGATTTACCGTTTTTGTGCAAAACATGATGTTTTAACAATTCTAGTGACCAAGATGATAACTTAATATCTTAATTATGCCATAGAAATCATTACGTAAATTTTAAACCCACAATTTAATTCAATTTCAAAAATCTAGTTTGCAATTTTAACCAATTTCAACCATTTTATAGCAAAAATGCACATACAACAATCTAGCTTGGATTTGTATGATCTAAAACATTAAACTACATTTTAAAATGTTAATGAAGTCATAAAAACCCTAATTACATTTTTAATCTCACACATGCAATTAAATTCCAAAACCTAGTTTGCAAAAAAACTTATTTTGGACATTTTAAATGTTACAATTTGGAAAATAGCAACTAGATTAATTTTGCATAGTATTAACATGTTAAATACATCACACAACTATAATCTCATTTTCCAAAACCCTAACTACATTTTCACAAACCCTAATCTCATGAATTTGGACTTGCAAATTTCAAACCTAAAATTAAACCCTTTACTAACTTAATTTGAAGTAATAACAAATAATGTAACAAAAGATCAAGATTTTATACCTCATAAACCATGGATCAAACCTTGCAATCTAGCCTCTCAAATGCAAATTTTTCTCCAAGAACCATGTTAGAATGGGCTAAGGAAAAATGGGTAGGACATTGATTTGAATTTTGATGAAAATTGGTGGATTTTGATGTGTTTTTTGATGAAATTTGAAGAGAAAAGAGAAGGGGATTTTTGGGGACAGCAGCAGGAATGAATTCGGCCAGAGGAGATAGGGAGGAGAGTGAGGGAATTTGTGTGGAAAAAGTAAAAGGTCAAAGCCCCCCATACCCCTTAAACCCATACCTCAATTTAATATATAAAAACCCCTTTTTAAAACACTTTAAGAGAGTTGAAGAACACAAATTGGAGAGGGGAAAATTATGGGCTGCTGCCAAGGTGGTGGGGCCGGCCAAGTGGAGGTGAGGGTGTGTGAGAGAGTGTACAAGAAAATTTCATGCAAAAAGAACCCCTCAAGTTACAAAACTGCAAGTTTTAGTTTAATTATTTAAATTTTAGTTTTCTCCTTAATTATAACCAATTAGAAGTTGAAATAAATTGCTAAAAATTTATATTACTAACTAGATTTTAGTTGTCATGGTTCTATAGGGTGTAATTAGCTTATCCAAATCTGTATTTATCGCTAATTTAATGTATTTTTAACAGCTTAAAATAATATTAAAATAATTAATTTCGGAAAAAATTTCAGAAAATTAGAAATTTTACCAGTGGCTCAATAAACACCTAATACTAGCAATTATATAGCTAGAATATGTATATTTAATTTTATAATAAAGATATTTGTATTTTGACTTTTTACAGAAAACCCCCTTATTTTACCGATTTTCCGAAATTTCACCGAAACGATTTTCAAAACGTTACACTCACGTTATACGCTTCTTCTAGCCAAGGAGGGAGAGAGGGCAGACCAAGTACGAGGTAGGGAGATCACCCTGTACTTGGAAGCTTTTTGGGGTGGAATGCGCATGCCCTTCTCTCCCGAGGTCGTCGAAGCGCTGAACTTCTTCGGGCTAGCCCCTGGCCAATTAGTACCGAACTCATGGAGGATTCTCCTTGGGTTCCTGATCCGTCTGAAGTTACAGGCGGTTCCTTTTAGCCTCCCCCTCCTTGATTCTTCTCTCGTTTTCAAAAATCATCCTGGGGGTCGAGTGGGTGACTCGAGGTGGGTCTACCTCTCCTTTAGAAAGCGACAGGGGGGCGCCGTCGGGACAGGGGTTGTGGCTCTGCCTTCTTCCATTCACGACTAGAAGAAGAAGTTCTTCTTCGTTTCCCCTCCCGAGGGCAAGGACTGGCCCATGCCTACCAAGTGGTCGAAGGAAAAATGCTTGCCGGGAAACCAGTCCAATGACCCCGCCGTGGTGAGAGTGGCATCGTGGGAACCCATCCCCCGATTCGACGTGCTGCTGTCTGAGAGGGTCCTGAGTTGGGCCGGGCTCAGCCCCATTGAGTTCGCCGGTAAGTTCAGGCTTGCTTTTTGGCTTGTATATTGCTTGTGTCGCTGACCTCTTTGCATTTGGTTTTGTGCAGGACCCATGGATCTGGACGAGCTCCGAGCCTCCATGCGCCAGCCGAGAAAGGTCACGAAGGCTGGGGGCGCCAGATCTTCTCGTGCAAAGCCTGCCCCGGCACCCTCTCCTCCGGTGGTCGCGTCCCATGAGCGTTCTGGGGCAGATCCTGCCCCGGGGCCTAGCAAAGCGTAGGGCCGGAAGCGGGCTCGGATTCTGGAAGACCCGGCCTTGGAGGAGGAGATCGGCTCTCCATCGGAGCCGAGGGGTTCCCGGAGGCCTTCCCGGGGCCCGCCCTCGCCGATCATGGTGGAGGAAGGAGGCCTCCAGTTCGCGGTGCCTTCGGGGCTGTCCGTCGCGGATAGCCTGCTTCATGAGATAGAAAAATCGGCGGGGGGTAGGGTCCTTGGGGGGACCTTCAGGGCCCAGATGGCGTCCGTCGCCCAGGAGTCCGTGCAGGTAAGTGTTTGTTTTTTTGTGAGATTCGGTACCTCCTTCATCTTTCTGATTACTTTCCTATCTTTCAGGTTCTCCAGCACGTTGCCCTCGCCTTACACATGGAGGCCGAGGTGATAGCCCCAGCGATGAAGGCTGCGGGCCAGCTCGCCTCGCTGGAAGAGAGCTCCAAGCGGGAGCTGGAGGCGGTGATGGCGAGGGTTTCCGTCCTGGAGGGCGAGGTGGAGGCCGGGAAATGGGAGGTTTCCCGGTAACACGAGGCCGCCGTGGCTGCCGAGGCCAAGCTTGAGGACGCTCAAGTGCTCGCCGGTAACCTGAAGAAGATGGTGAAGACCCTCCGAAAGGAGGTGGGGGCGGCGGCCGAGTCGGTGAAGTCGGCCGACCTGAGAGCGGCGAAGTTGACCGACCTCTCGGCGGCGAAGGCGGTGGAGGGCCACAAGAAGTCGAAAGACTTCTATGATGACCTGGCCATGGCCACAACCCTTATCTGGCACGAGGCCCTCCATGCCGTTAAGACCCGGATGCCGGAGTTCGCCGACGAAGAGCTCCGGGTCGAATACCCCCTCACGGACGCCGAGGAGCAGGGGAAAGAGATTCCTGACGAGGAAGTCGCCGAGGACTCTGCTCGTCCCGTGGTGGATGTCGAGGACCCCGAGGTCGCTCCCCACCCCGAGGCCTAAACCCCCTGTCTTCCTCCTTCTTTTATTTTGTTGCTTTTGGAATTTTTGTAAGCCTCCGGGCAGTTTGTAAGGCTGGGGAGCCCAAAATACCCTTTGTAAAGACTTTGCCTTTGGTAATAAAACTCTTTTCTTTGGTTTCATCGGTTTGCACTTTATCTTCTGTTTGTGAAGAATGCTCGTAAAATATCTCTGCTTACACTGTTGGGCTTCCATGTCAAGTCGGCTATCTGTCTAGCGATCGTTCATCGAGTTGATTTCGATCACTCGCCAAGCATGCCAAGCGCCGCTGAGAAGAAGGTGTCTCCACATGGATAGACCCGGTGCCCCTTGTTGGGGCCTCGGATCCTCTGCATGTGATAGGCAGAGGGCGGTCCGCCGTATTTGTGCCGAGCATGAATGGGAAGCAACGACCACTAGCTGCTCGGTTGCCCCTTGGCAAGGGCTTCTGATTTCCAGCGTTGCGAGCAACGACCACTAGCTGGGGATGGTCGAGCGAGGGTCGGGTTCAACTGCCTCTGGGAGGACTTTGGATCCTTAGCGTTGGAGGGGCTGTAAGAAGCCCACTAAGGATGACCGGGCAGTAAAGCTACGCGGTTGCCTCTTGGCGAGGGTTTTGATCTCTGGCGTCGTGGGTAGGCAACTACCAGCCTGGGATGACCGAGCGGGGTAGCCGCTCGGATGCCTCTTGCGGGGGCTTTGATCCCTGACGTCATAGGTAGGGAGCTACCAGCCGGAGATAGCCGAGCAGGGGAGCCGCTGAGCCGCCTCTAAGGAGGACTTTGATCCTTAGCGTTGGAGGGGCCGTATGAGGACGGCTAAGGATATCCGTGCAGTGAAGCTGCGTGGTTGCCTCTTGGCGAGGGCTTTGATCCCTGGCGTTGCGAGTAGGGAAGCTACCGGTCAGGGATAGTCGAGCAGGGAAGCCGCTCGGCTGCCTCTACGGAGGACTTTGATCCTTAACGTTTAGGGAGCCTTAGGAGGCCTGCTAAGGATAACCGGGCGGTGAAGCTGCGCGGTTGCCTCTTGGTGAGGGCTTTGATCCCTGGCGTTGCGAGTAGGGAAGCTACCGGCCAGGGATAACCGAGTAGGGTAGACGCTCGGCTGATTCTTCATAAGGCTTCGCCCGACCATCCAGTTGCAGGTATGGAGAACAGGAACGGTCGCGGCGAACGTGCGTGTAGCATACGCATTGAATGTGGGGGATGCGAAGCGCCAGGGTCGCGTCGTTTCGGTTTCGCCAGAGAAGGCTCGAGGATCGCCGCGTGGCGACGAATTTTTGGGCGAGAGTGGGCGACCGTTGAGTTCTGTTGGGGTGCAGTGGGCTATATAAGGCTGAAGGAGCACTGGTCCTTCCTTTCCTCACAAACAGATCGTTGAGAATGCAGGACTTCCCCTTTACCATCTCCGAAATCATCCACTTCGAAGACGTGTACCTCTATGACCAGAACTGCACCGAGGACACGGTGCAGTTGGTCTATGGGAGCATCGAAGATCACTTCGGACGGTTGCTCCCCCGGCGCTCCTTCCTGCTGCTGCTGCTGATGTACTCCATCTGGAGGGCGTCGCCGGGGCTTTACAACCCCTTGTCCGAGCAGCTCTACGACGAGGCCGTGGGCAAGTTGCGGTCCCTTAGGTGCTTCGGTATGATCTTCGCGAATCGGCTGGCTCGCTCAGTGGCGCTCGTCCGTGAGTGTTACGAACTGAGGCTCGGGTTCAACGCGCACGGGGGAAATCGAGGGCTGAGGTTGGATCTCGCGAGGCCTCAGCTGGCGAAGATCTTCACCGAGTACCATGAGCAGTGCTCTCTGCACCCCTTCCCCTGCTGTTGTAATTTTCTTTTTCTTTTTGTATGTATGGCTGAGGAGCCCATAATACATTTTTTGAATAAATGAGATCTTTCCTTCTTTTTCGCAATGTTCCATTGATCTTTATTAAATTAACAACAGACCCTAGGAAGAGTTTACATTGCCCTAAAAGAAAAGTACATGCTAATAGATGACCTTATTAGCGTAGCCCGAGCTCCGCGGAGGCTTGTTGGTCTTCGTGCTCGGCACCGGGTATAGGGCTCCCTGAGCGCCGGACTAGTCATCTGCCGAAACGAGCATGATCTGGCTGATGGTCAGCTCGGCTGGAGGGGGATACTGCTCCTGCTTGCGGTCGGCCTGCCGTTTGTCCCTTAAGTAGGCGGCGAGGTGCCCCGATCGGATGAGCTCTTCGATGTAGTCCCGGAGTTGCTTGCAATCCTCCGTAGTATGGCCCAGCGTCCGGTGGAAGGCGCAGTAAGGGCCCCGGGTTCGCTTCGACGCCTGACGCAGGATTGGAGGGAACTTGAAGAACCCCTCGCCCTGGGCCTCCTCTAGTAATACTGCGAGGGAGACGTTGAGTGGGGTGTACTCCTGGAACTTCGGGTGATAGGGTTGCTGACGCTCCGGCCTCTCTTCCCGAGCCCTCTTCTTCTGGTCAGTCCGTTCTGCTCGGGGGAGGTTCACGTTCACCTCGGACTCCAGCTGAACCTTGCGCTCGGTCCACGCCTTGACCTCGGTCATGGTCTTAGGCCATGCCAACGCAAAGGAGCGTAACCACTCCTTGTGCCTAAGACTAAATCTGAGCGCCGTAATGACGGTCTCGTCCCGGTGCTTGGGGACCTCGAGGAGGGCGTTGTAGAAGCAGGTGATGTAAGCCTTGAACGTCTCCTTGTCCCTGCTCTTAATTGTGAAGAGGTAGTCGACCGTGCGTTTCTGCCGACGGTTTCCAACGAAGTGGCCGAGGAACTGAGTAGCCAGCTCGTCAAAGGTCGAGATTGAGCGAGGCTCGAGTCCTCGGAACCAGTCCCAACCAGAGCGGATGAGGGTAGCTGGGAAGGCCCTGCACTGGGCGGCGTCGGAATGGTCTTGGAGGCTCATCCCCGCGGTGAAAGCATCTAAATGGTCTTTCGGGTCGGTTTTCCCGTTGAACAGGGAGATCTTCGGGGCTTGTTGCGCGAGGAGACATGGACGACGAGCAGTCCCTCGGTAAACGGTTTGGTGAGCGAGTCGGCGGCGTACTTAGCCCTGTCGCCCGAGAGGTGACCTTCCCAGCGTATGCCCTCGATCTTCTTTTCGAGGGCGTCGAGTCGGCCGTGGTACCCCGAGAATTCGGCGCCTTGTGATCCCTGGCCTCTGCTGTGGGAGATCTGCGTCTGGGCGCGGCCCCGGTTCCTCTCGATAAGGTTCCTCAGATTCCCGGGCGAGGTGGCCCTCGAGCCGTCATGGCGAGCCCCTTCTGTGCGACCCCGTCGAGGGAGGGGGTGTCGATCATGCCGGTGGACAGGCGAGGTGACCGACATCTCCTCAGGGGGGTAAGGATCACGAGGAGGCTCGAGTTGAGGCGCTTTGGCGGCGGATCCCGGTGTGGAGCCGTGGGGCGCCCAGCGGGCCTCAGGGAGTATCGACCCGTGAGATCTGTGGCCAAGGGTCATAGCCTGCCGGTGGTCAGCCGTGCCGATAAGGGCAGAGCCTTCTGAAGGCGGATGAGCGGCGATCTGGGGCCCTGGTCCGGCCGTTTGAACGCGGACGAGCGCCTCCACGAGGGGCTGTAGCCGGTCTATTCGGCTGGCGAGGGCGTTGATGATGGTCGCCGGGAGAGGTTCATCCGTGCTTCCGGTGAGGGGGAGGCGACGGCTGCTACCAGGATTTTCAGGGTGGTCGCTTGCCATGTGGATGGAGATCGGAAGGCCGACTTTGTTTTTTGTGGAGTTTCCGTTCCCACAGACGGCGCCAACTGATGGAGGTCATTTTCGGATCTCCTTCAGATGTTGTCTTCCGTCGATCTCCCGGTGGATTCTGGAGGTGATCTCCTATTGCGTGTGGGTCTCAATGGGTTTTGAGAAGATTGACGATCTGAGGAGTTTAGCGCCGAGTACCTGCAAAGAAGTCCCGGGATGGTTTGGTACCACCGAGGACCCTCCGACGATCAAATTAGCACGAGATCCGAGCAGAGTAACGGTTAAGTGGAATAAAAAAAATGGCTTACTTGACCCTTTTATGATGGGGGTTTATATAGTGGCGGCAGCACGCAGCAGCAGGCGCGAGAATCTCGCCGGCAGTTACGCTCCCGATGTCACGTCCGCGTGAAGAGCGGATCGCCCATTAATGGGGATCGTGGTGGCGTGGAACGTGGGATGTTGCTGGCGGAGAATCTGTGCATGGCGAGATTTGCGGAGCGGCGGTTACGCTTGTGAGTGGTGGAATTGGTCAGTCGGAAGACCGAGGAAGATGGCATCGACTGGGGAGCTCGGGGACGAGCGAGAGGGCCGAGGAGTCTTGGTCTTGTGGTAGCTCGGGCCAAGCCGAGAGGTCGAGGAGGCCAATTTTCAGGGGGCTCTGAGGTGAGCCAGCTTGTGCTTACAGGTTGGGTACAGGGGTGGCCTGGTCGACCCCTGTGGGCCCTTTCTTCTGAGTTCTGGGACACGTCATCTGCCACGTGTCCTGATCTTGGAGATCGCCAATATTGAGCATCATCAATGAGGGTTTGACAGGCTTCTATAATTAAAATGAAATAATAGAATGCATAATAAATTGGTAAACAGTTCCCTTTTAATTTCATATAGCATGGGCAAAGGAGAATTTTAATCATCGCAACTCGAAACAACTAAGTTTCGACGGTCGACCGTGCCTACAACGAACTCTGAAAAATAATTCTTCCTTGAGCCTTGGATTTATTAGCCATGATGTGGCCCATCACAGCCCAATCGAAGCCCATCTCATCCGCGCCGAAAAATCTTATCCTCTCGATAACAGAAATCACAGAGAGAGAGAGACCCACGAAAAACCCCAACTAAAACCCTAGAGCTCCTCTCATCACCATTCTCCTCTCTCTCTCTCTCTCTGTTTCAAAACTTAGGGTTAGGGTTTCGAATTCTTCAGTAAGAAAGCAAATGTCGTCTCAGATCCAACCCCTTCGATTCATCACCTCGCCCAATGTCTTCAAATTCCGTCTCAAAACCCTAACTTTATCCCCAAATCCGTCGTTCTTAAACTGTTCGATTCGAAGTTCCAGAGTCCGAAGCTTCTCGATTCGAGCTGAGGGGCCACGTGACGACCGGCGGTTAGGGTTCCGGGCAGGGCGGGCATCTGCCCGCGGGCAGGGGAAGAGCCTGGTCGAAGAGGAGGATGAGATCAGCCATTTGAAGCTCGATTCGCTTCTGTGGGGATCTGACAGTGGTGATATCAGCAGCGGCGACAACGAAGGTTCGATCCAAGCACCGAGGAGAAGCGTGAAAACAAGTGATAGGGGTAATGGGGTTAGGGATTCGAGGGGCGTAGACAAGGACAATGTTTGGAGATCCCCGAGGGGTTCGAATGGATTGAGAAAAACTCGGAGCGCTGCTGAGTTTACAGATAGAGAACCGAGGGGTTCTTTCACAAAGAGAAGGTTCGGTAGTGATTTGGAAAACGAAGATGAGAAGAAAAAGGGGGTATTTTTATCCAGGCAGAGGAGAGGGCAAGGGCCGTCTTCGAGTTTCATGAAGAGAGGAGGGAGAGGTGTCGAGTCCGGTTATAAACAAGGGCAGAAATCTCTTCTTGAGATGTCGGAAGAAGAGGAGGAAGAAGGAAAAGATAATGTTGCGTATGGGTTTGATGACGATTTATTTGATGAGAAGGCGGATAGAAATGAAGTGGGTATGAGTAATTCGTCGTCGAAGAGTGTTGGTTCAGCTGAATCAGGTGCTAGGGATAGCGAAAAACAAGCGTCGATAAAATCTGGTGGAGATGACGATTCTTACTTGAGCAACACAAGGTAAGTTTATTCACTCTTTGGCATGCTTTGTTGAATTGCAGGAATTGTGTTTTGATGGTTGCTGGAGGGTGGAACTTATTATAGGGAGAACTAGAGAAAGGACTTGAAAATTGGTAGTAGGCTGAGCTTGCCTATTTGTTAATCATAAACCATGGATGAACATTTATAATTTCTTTGGACACTTAAAGTTTGGTTTTTTCCTTCCATTTTTTGCCTCCTACTGCATGATAGCAGCACACAGGTAAACTAGGAACATACATTTAGCATAGAATGCTTGCAATGCAATGGATGGTATATATTGACATTGAAAGATAAGTAATCTAGTTCCTCGTTGTATCAGAAACCAATTGACTGGTGTTTCATTTAGTGCACATGGTTATTGAATGTTAAAGATCCAGAAGGGCATGGTACGGTTTGAATTTCTGTAAGCAGTGAGCTATGTTGCATAGATTTGCCATCGAGGGGATATATCCGAATAGGATTTGCATCCATACCAAATTTTCTTTTTTCCTGATTCATCAAGGATACTTGTGGAACTCTTAAGCAGGGCTCAAAGAAAAAGAACGAGCCGTTTGGCGCATCCTGAAATTTAGATTGCATTCAGATGTATCAAACATGTACCAATGGCAAAGACAACAACACTCTATGCGTCAATACTAACAAATTACTTGTGATCTTAAGTTTAAGATATGCTAAAAAATGATTTTTTGGTCACCTATGTACCTATCTATGAATCACAAGATATTAGCATATCCCAATAGATCTTATCAGACTTTTGTATAATCGGGAATCTTCGAATCCTACTCGTATAGTATGCCGGTATCTGATTCCATTCTTCTTAGGCAGTGAGGTTGTCTTTCTGATAGCTCCCAAAAATTTACAAATTTATCTATTAAATTACTCATGCATGCTGCAGGTTTGATCAATGCCCTATATCTTCTTTAACGCTGAAAGGAGTAAAAGCAGCTGGATACGAGAGGATGACCTTAGTGCAAGAAGCTACCCTCCCTGTCATCCTCAAAGGTTAAATTTTCGCAAATTATTTACTTCCACCGATATGTTAATGCTTAAAAAGGTTGCATGTTTTTGGAGGAATAAACAAGGTTGCATGTTGACATATGTTGTCTCAACTTCTCTCTTTTCCCATGTATCATGCCTTGTGTTTGTTTTATCAACCTGGTAGAGGTTGGTGTTTGGGAACTGGGATGCTACTGCTTTGTTGAAATCACATATATACTTACATTGGACAATGCTTTCATTAGTAAGAAGTCACTGCCATGCAGGCATTGCGATTGCCCTTTTGTTTTATGAATTACACCTTTAAATTTGTTGATTTACTAATCAGAAAAACTAATAACATGCAACTGCTGCTGTTATATACGTTTTACCAATTTCAAGATTATTCATGCATATTTGTTTATAAGACAGCACTGGAGCATTGTGTACTGTGCATACAAGTTAAGACACCATAATTTTCTGTTGCAGGTAAAGATGTTATAGCGAAAGCAAAGACAGGAACAGGAAAAACAGTTGCATTTTTGGTAAACTCTTTATCTTTATTGCCAGAAGGTAGTCGTGGCTATTGTAGTTTAAATTATTTAAATTTTAAGCAAGAACATGGGTTGGTTGCTTCTTGGCTTGTCCCCAAATTACAATAAAAAAATATTGGATTTCAGCTTCCAGCAATAGAGATTGTTTCAAAATTGCCACCCGTTGACCGTGATCAAAAGAGACCTCCAATCAATGTTCTTGTTATTTGCCCAACCCGTGAACTCGCAGATCAAGCTGCTACAGAGGCTAACACAATTCTAAAATTCTACCCCTCCATTGGTGTTCAAGTTGTAATCGGGGGTACAAAGTTAGCGTCGGAGCAGAAACGCATGCAAACTAACCCTTGCCAGGTTAAACACTTAACTTCAATTTTACAAAATCTGAATTAAAAGTATGTCCTAACGGAGCAATTCACTGCAGATTCTTGTCGCCACTCCTGGAAGACTTAAAGATCATATTGAAAATACACCAGGATTTGCACCTCGGCTGATGGGTGTGAAAGTCCTTGTTCTTGATGAAGCTGATCGTTTGTTAGATATGGGATTCCGAAAAGATATTGAAAAAATTGTTGCTAGCGTTCCTAAACAACGTCAAACACTTCTTTTTTCTGCAACAGTTCCAGATGAGGTACTGATATATACTACATCATTTTTCTAGTTATTTTTTGCATCACCAATCGTATCCCAGAAAGAATAATCATGTGATAATGAGTTGGCAAATAACAAGGTAAATCAAGCTAATTTAATTATAATACTTCCCTCTCATCTGGGTCTTTGCACCAAGTGGAAAATGTCCTCCATTAAAAGGCGGAATGAACGAGGATAAATAAAATTTTAAAATCATCACTTCAGAAGTTTGAATCCAGAAACTGTTCTTCTTCCAATTTTTTATAGTCCTGCCCTGCACTGAAACTCAAAAGTTATGGCAAGGGTTTTATTTTCTAGCAATATGATTCGAAACTTGTTATCAGGTCCGTCAAATATGCCATGTTGCGATGAAAAGAGACCATGAATTTGTTAGCACAGTCGAAGAGGGTAGTGAAGAGACACACTCTCAGGTATCGTCCAATGGTACTTTATGTGACTGGTAAATCAATCCAACGATCTTGTGAGTTATTAATCCAATTTAATGAAACAGGTTAGACAAACACATTTAATTGCACCCCTAGAGAAGCAATTTGCAATATTGTACGATCTTTTAACAAATCACATAGCAGAGGATGCTGAGTACAAGGTATGCCTTTCTGGTTACCGGCAGGGAGATATGCCTGTCTTCTCTTAAATCTTTATAATGGCAGATAATTTCAGGTGATTGTGTTTTGTACAACTGCAATGGTGACAAAGTTTGTCTCTGCGCTTCTTTCTGAGCTGAGATTGAATGTGCGAGAAATTCATTCTAGAAAGCCTCAGAGTTATAGAACCAGGGTGTCCAAAGAGTTTAAGGAGTCAAATGGTCTTATTCTAGTGAGCTCTGATGTATCTGCACGCGGAGTTGATTATCCTGACATCACCCTTGTTGTACAGGTGATTCATTGCACATAACTTGTATTCTTTTAACGCCTAATCTCTCCAATTAAATGCAATCCCTTGTTTTATGTATGTGTTCTGTTTATGGGCATTCTTACAAGCAGGATGTTATAATAAAAGGTTAATTGCATGGAATCCCCCTCCTCTTTCCCCTGAATAGCAATTATATCCCTCGAGTCATCTATAAGTGCAAACTTCCGCTCCGCTCATCAACCAGAACCCTTAGAAATGCTCAAATTCCCAAACAACTCAGATGGTTAACTAATTCAAATCTAGAATTTGTTTATGTTGTATATAGCAGCATTTGAGTGTTTAAGGGTTTTGGTCAATGATGAGCGGGGATATTTGAGCTAATAAATCATTTGAGGGGGTATGCATGCTATATGAGGTAATCTTCAGGGGTGTTTTGTGCAATTACCCTCTAACATAAAAGCGTGATAGTTCATCCTTAGTCCCATTTAATGCAAGTCAAACCCCTAAACACAATAATACACAAGGCAAACAACTAAAATGCTTTTCCTCATATTCTTCTTTCGTATTCCAGAGGGACACGTTTAAGTTAGCTTCTAAGCTGGCATCATATTGTTTCTATATCTCTCTCTCTTTGTTTTTGTATATGCCGTCTTAAAAATACTTGTGTATTTGCATTACAGATTGGAGTGCCTGCGGACAGAGAACAATATATTCATCGACTTGGTAGAACCGGCAGGAAAGGGAAGGAAGGAAAAGGCATATTGATTCTGGCACCATGGGAAGAGTTCTTCCTATCGAGCGTCAAGGATTTGCCTATAACGAAGACTCTAATGCCTCTAGTTAATCCTGAAATCGAAACTAAGGTGAGTTGTCATGTTTCTCCTTTCTATGTGGTTCTACATTCAAGAGATTTTTTTATTGGCTTCTTATGCTCATGATTTCAGAAACACGACGGTTGCCACAATTTCACAAGAATTCTGGTCACTCTCACAATCTTAACTATATGTTGGCAAATGGTGCCAATGCCAACATTAGACACCATCCTTTGTTAACAATATAATCATTGTTTAGCTAAATTCATGAAACTTGCTTCTATTTTACTTGTTGCTGGAAACTGCCCCGAATTTCAAAGGTCTGGGCATTGTTAATAACTTCATATATGCAGAAGCTGGACACTTTTCTCATTCCAGAATATCCCTTGATGGAAGAATTAAATATGCAACATCACTCAAAAAAGTAGCAGAAATTCATAGTAATCTGCATGATCGCATCTGCATATAATATTCCAGGAATTTAAATGTAAATCTAAAAACATTTATTCCATGTTCCGTAATATGAATGTCAGCACCCTCTAAATATCACTTGTCGACCCTTCTTGTGTTATAGATATTTACTGATGGAATTATAATTAGTTACATATCACTGGGTGCTATTTGCTGGCGACATTTTGTTGACACGTGAAGTATTGCCTTTTGCTGCAAAGTACTAACATTGCTCCACAATTTACGAAGGTTGAACGAGCGCTAGATCATGTGGAGATGAAGAACAAAGAGTCGGCATATCAAGCATGGCTTGGGTACTACAATTCAAATAAAAATATAGGCCGTGAGAAGAATAAACTCGTACTATTAGCAAAGGAGTTTAGCCAAAGCATGGGGCTCGACAATCCTCCTGCAATCTCGAAACTCGTCCTTAGAAAGATGGGGCTTAATAATGTCCCAGGCTTGAGGGCAAAGTAGCACAATCTTTTATCTCATATTTCCTTCATCACCACACTTTTGAAGATAACTTATTATTTCCAGCCCTTCAAGGAAATATATATGCTCATCAGTTCTTGTATAAGCGCAGCGAGTTTTATTTTATTGGGAACTTGATACCAAGTTCCACTGTTGATTTTCTTATCGTAATGAAATATTTTTGAAGCAAAGGCAAGTGTGAAATTTGTTCCTGCATGTTTTGTTAACTGCACTTCGATCCTTTTATCTTCTATTTTGCATAATCATGTAATATTTTAGCTTTATGAACCAGCATAATGGACAATTAAAAATCAATACTCTCAAAAATGAGTGTCTAAAATAAGAATGTTGAGATGGATGAATGATAATAATAATATATTAAAAGATTGGATAAGAAATAAATGTAATTGTAATAAGTTGAAGGTTGTTTCTATAAAAGATAAGATGCACACGTGAAAAAGGAGTGATAAAATCGTAATTAATGGTGCAAATGGTGATAGGAATAGATCTGAACAAACAACATTGATAGAAACAACTAAAAATATTGTGTTAATTGTTAATTTAATCAAGAAAACGGCTCTTATAAGTGCAAGCTGAAAAGTCGCTACTTATACGACAAGGAATTTCGCTAGAAATGTGTATGTATGGCCAGCTTTAAAATTTTTGGGATAAAGGGTTGGTGGGTTTATTAAAGGATCCAATATTATAATGGATTTGGTCAAAGGATCCATTCCATGCCGAATAGATGGTTCGGATGCAAACCATGCAATCGGGTCAGGTGCGGTTAACTTCGAAGGGCATGCTGCTAAAATACGCCAATTAAGCTCACGATATCAGCGGTGCGCTAGCTGTGAACAGAAAAGAGCAGCCTTTTATTTCGCGAGATCAAGCGAGCTCGTCTTCGCCCCTCTTTGCATCGCTCGCTCTTCCCCATTTTTTCCTTTGATCTAGGGCTAGGGTATTCATCCATCGTTTCCGATCATGTATAGGGCTGCAGGTTCTCGACTCAGGGCTCTCAAGGTCAGTCCTCTCAAAACCCTAACCCTATAAAGATATGATCTTTTCAATTGTTTCTTCCGTCTTTTCACTTGTTTTTTTATAGTAATTGATCGAATTGTTCGAAAGGTGTAAGTATTTGATGGATCTGATCGCTTTGTGTTGATCATTTTGCAATTGATTAGCTCCTGCTTTGAGTGTGATTTCTCTTGAAATCACTGCGAACTGAATGCAAGGTATCTTCTATCATAGCAAATGTTAGAATGTCGATAACGGGAAAAAAAGAATTATGCCGGAAAAATTGGGTCTTGGAAGATCTAGATGTGAACCTGCGTTTAATTTCTCTTTTGTGATCTCAATTTCCTCTTATAGCATGTTTGTCGATGATATTAATGGTTGGTGTAGAATCGAACCTTGTTAGTGCCCATTTAGTTTAATCTATAGATGTTCTTAATAAAAGTCTCACTTATACATGTGCTTTTTGGTTGAGAAAAGTGTACATGTATTTCCTCGGATTCATTTATAACCGTAGCCATCATAATATCTAAGCAGTTCCCCCAACAAAATGGATTGGCTATGAAGAATATCCCCATGTAAATTTGATAATGTTTTTTATTGACTCTATGTCAAGCTAATGTCAATTCTTCTGTTATTAACTTTAATTTGTTCCAAATTCCTGATGGAGGAAGCTATTGACAAGAGAGGGGCTTATCCTAATCCTATACATCTTCCAAATTCTCTTAAACTTGGAGTCAGCCTAGAAGAAAGGGAAAGATCGGCAGATTCACTATAGAGATTTTTAACCAACTTTTAAGTCACATATCAAGCCAAGAGCTTTTTTCTTTTTCTTTCTTTTTTTCCCCAAAAATATTAGTGTGAGATAATATCGCTACATTCACTTTCTCGTGTAATTATTTCGATACTGAGGTAATCTATGTCCTGCTTTTTCAGCACAATGCGGGCGAGACAGGAGTTCTTGGCGCTGCCACAAGACTAGCTAGTACAGCTGTTACAAAACAATCTTCAGGAGGCCTTTTAGGCTGGCTGACAGGGGGGTCGTCTCAACTTTCCCCTCTAAATTTCCCACTTGAGGGCGCCACGCTTCCCACTCCTCTACCTGATTATGCAGTACCAGGCAAGACAAAGATCACAACTCTTCCGAATGGTGTAAAAATTGCCTCTGAAACATCAACGGTATATACTTATGTTAATTTTCATTGCTGGGATATCATAATCCATCGTTAAACATGATGGTTACATATTTGTTTGACTTTTTTTTCAGAATCCAGCTGCCTCTATTGGGCTCTACGTAGATTGTGGTTCTGTGTATGAAACACCAGCCTCGTTTGGAGCCACACATCTGTTGGAGCGGATGGCCTTCAAAAGTACGACAAACAGGAGCCATTTGCGCATTGTGCGTGAAGTAGAAGCAATTGGAGGCAATGTTACAGCTTCCGCATCCCGTGAGCAAATGGGTTACACCTATGATGCTCTCAAAACCTACATGCCTGAAATGGTCGAGGTTCTAATTGATAGTGTCAGGAATCCGATATTTTTTGAATGGGAGGTTAGCGAGCAGGTAAGCCATTTTCCAGATCCCTGTCATTTGGTTTGATTGCCTGAGATGTAGTGTTGATTTAATGTGTAAATGCAGCTACAAAAGTTGAAGGCCGAGATAGGAGAAATTTCTAACAATCCACAAGGTTTGCTGTTGGAGGCACTCCATTCTGCTGGATACTCTGGTGCATTGGCAAATCCTCTGATGGCACCGGAATCTGCAATTAGCAGATTGGATAGTAGTATTTTGGAGCAGTTTGTTTCTGTAAGAACCACGTGTTTTGTTTCATTCTTTCTTTGGCCTTATTGCTTAGCTCGTAATTTTGACTCTCTGATACGCCATTGTTGATTTGTTATGAGGACGCCAGGAAAATTTTACTGCTCCCAGAATGGTACTTGCAGCATATGGCGTTGAGCATGAGGAATTGGTATCAATTGCTGAGCCACTTCTCTCTGACCTTCCCAAGGTGATTCGTCCCGAGGAGCCCAAATCTGTATATGTTGGAGGGGATTATCGGTGTCATGCTGATTCGGATGTATGTATAAATTAACCACAATAAAACGACTCTTCAGATTTTGTGGATAATTTAACTTATGTTTATTTGTACCAATGTTAAAAATAGCGATAGCGCGCAAATAGTGTTTCGCATAGCTTAAGCTACACGATTTATCAATTTATTTATAATAGTTATTATTATGATCATATTCATAATAAATTATATTACTATAAAAAAATATAAAATTAGCTTTTAAACATAGAACCATTTTAAAGAAATTAATAGTCGTCATAACAATAAGTAATACAACAATATTTTCTAAATTTTTAATCCTTGAGTTCATATTTATGATTCACATTAGTATTAGACATATCTAATAGTTCTATTAGGTTTCTAAATCTAAATTAATTAAAATCCTCAATAGAAAATTTTGTGTAAAAATAGCGTACATGTAGCATAGCGTAAGCTTTTAATTAAAAAGCGTAAGCTGTTTGACCAAAAAGCGTAAGCTTCTATGTATTCAAGCTATTTTCGAAGGCTACGTAGCAAATGGGTTAAGATACGCTACGTAGCGCAAAATAGCGAGCCACGTAGCGAGCTATTTTAAACATTGATTTGTACATTTGATCTTCTTGGGAACAGAAGACACATGTTGCTATTGCTTTTGAAGTTCCGGGTGGCTGGCATCAGGATAAGGAAGCCATGACTCTTACAGTACTTCAGGTATTTATGCCAAACTTATTTCACTAACAATTCCATTTTTTCTGGATTTGGGCATAGTTCAATTGGACACCGCTTTTGTATGCTCATCAATCCTATCGATTGATGGTATCAATACAATCTTCGTGTTGCAGATGCTTATGGGTGGGGGAGGCTCTTTTTCTGCCGGAGGCCCTGGAAAAGGGATGTATTCTCGATTATGTAAGTTTTGACGTGCTTTTTATGAGTCCCTCCCTGCAAATCATTTTAAGTAAATGTACAAAATTTATTTTATCATATCGAGGCTTCCTCTACATGCCAAAGTCCAGTGTCATCAAATTCTGAGTTTTTCTTTTTCTTTTGGATTTCTTAATTCCAAAAGCTTGAAAAGAGATATGCTATAAGCCTATAACTTCATGATTTTTAATACCAAAAGGTTGAGAAAAGAGATACGTTTTAAGCCTATAACTTCATGATTTTTAATACCAGAAGGTTGAGAAAAGAGATATGCTACAAGCCTATAACTTCATTTCATGTTGGCTGTAGATCTACGTGTATTGAATGAGTATCAACAGATTCAGTCATTCTCTGCTTTCAACAGTATCTACAATAAGACTGGGATTTTTGGGATTCATGCAGCAACTGTAAGCCTTTTTATCATTTTATGTATAGATGATTGAAATTCATTTTCTTGTTAATTTTTTGCGGCTACTTGTTAAAATGCATATTCTACATGATTATTCTCCAGTATAATTAAAATAAAATTGCTTTCTTCAAGAGAAGTGTGTTTTTCTATGACCATTGTGACTTAGTCTGTGGAAGCATGTAGAAGAGTCTGCTTACATATTACCATGCTTAGATTACATCAAAAAGAGACTGCAATGTTAGATTTTACTGATCTTTATATGGAATAATCTTTTTGGAACTTCAAAGTCAATAACTTTAGTTTGTTGTGCTTGTGAACATTGGGCAGATCATAGATCCAAAATTTGACTAGCAAATTCTATTTGTGGGGTGCGCGCGCGCGAATGTAAATATAAATGTGTGTGCGCGCACGCGTGCATGCGCGCTCGCCTATCTATGTATATATATGTCTATCTATGTGTATATCTATGTATATGTATATCTATGTGTATATCTTTCTATCTATATATATGTATATATTATAAATGTCTCTATCTCTGTGTATATCTGTATGTATATGTATATCTATCTATATATGGTGTCTATAGTGCAAGTCTATATAAGCTATGTAGCGCTGGTTTTGATTCGAATACGGGGAATGATACAAGTCGGATATGCAGATTCACAATTTTCTACAAATTGAGGATCCGGTTTGTGAGGAATAGGATATCCTAAGTTTTTGTTGTATAAAATAAATATATGTATTAACAAAAAATTATTATATTTGCAAATATAAACTATCAAGTACAACTATTTATTATTTTTGGTGAATAGATAGTTGATGTTTTAGTCGGTATTCCATGTTTGTTACGATTATTACATAATACAAGTACTAGAATGTGCCAACAAGAGTTCCGCAAGCGTTCTAGACGAATCCGAAAGAATCCAAACTTTAATATGTATCCCCTACGTATCCGATATGGATGCGTCTCCTCTACAAGGAATCCATGCTACATGGTATGCAAGTGAATATGAGTAGTCGACGAAAATGCCATAGTTCTGTGTGAAGACACTAAACATGGAAATCTGGATTGCTCCTTGATTGCATGATGAAAAGTATGGTGCACCTGCTTGCATGTTTCATGGGTGTGACGTAAAAATTTCTACCTGTTTTTTGCTTGGAATTTGGGATTGAGACACTGTAGGTTGTTTTTTTGGTTGCAATGTTTCAGTAGTTGCCCCTTTCGCCCTTCTTTTTCTATTATTTTTTGTGTTTATTTTGAACTTCGCACTTTTGTTCCATAACCAACCCAGTTCTTATGGATATTGACTTAAATATTGTCGGTGGTGTCAAATGTCTTTCATCCTCGCATAGGAATTTCAATATTGTTTACCTTGAGTAGTCTCTCCAATCTATAAAATTTGTAGAGATCAGATTTCGCTATCTGTTACAGTAGCCGTGCATACTTCTCAAGTGCATACTCACCAAACTAATTTTCTTTTTCTTTCCTTTCAATTATTCATGTTTATGTATTTGTTTGTATCTTGCTCAACCAACCCTCAATTGTATGCTGCCCCTCTTTTCTTATACATGAAAAATCTAACCATAGTTTATGCTTTTATGCTCTTATTCAGAGCCCAGCTTTTGTTTCTAAAGCTGTCGACATCGCTGCAAAAGAACTTCTTGCTGTTGCGACGCCAGGACAAGGTTTGCTGTTTTACTTAATCCTCGTGTATCTGATCAACAATTTTTTTCAATTTGATTCTTTTCTCACGCAGTTGACCAGGCCCAACTGGATCGTGCAAAGCAGTCAACCAAGTCTGCAGTTTTGATGAACCTTGAATCAAGAGTATGTGCTCCCCCCTCTCATTTACTTGGTTGGATTTTGCGGAGATGCTGCATTGACCATTGCTTTGACACATCATTTTTGCGATATTGCAGATGGTAGCATCAGAAGATATCGGAAGACAGATATTGACATATGGAGAGAGGTTTGTTCATTCTTTATCTGAATCATACAAATTCTAAGAAGTTTTCAGGCAGTACTCCAAGTGGTCCAGTTTTTACCTGGATTAGTCCGAATGTTTATCAAACCGTGATTAGTCCGTATTGATATATTTCCCTTGTTGACAACTCATAAGAAGTAAACATAGCATAAGTCAAAGTCAAAAAGTTTTAGTTTCACGTAATAGGGCTATATTTGGTATTTATATACACATGCTTACCATCCATGGAGCACGTCTAATTCCAGGTGGTAGTTTATATACACATCCTTTCTCAACATCGAAATAGAACGGTGCTTATAGTAGTTTAACAGAATGCATTTAGTTAATGTGATATGTAGGGTCATTCCAAAGAGTTAAATATTTGGATGTAACCATTGTTAACTTTTCCGGCTTTTGCCTTTGCTTAAATTTAAATCTAAAGACCAAGCTTTCCCTTTGTAATATTGGCTCACTACAGGAAACCAACCGAACATTTCTTGAAAGCAGTTGATGAAGTCACATTGAAGGATATCGCAGCCCTATCTCAAAAGATCATCTCTTCACCTCTTACAATGGCATCTTGGGGAGATGGTAAGTTTCTAAGTCAAGGCAAAGTACTTAGTATTTCACTATATTGTACTGTCTCATATACATTGTACTAGTATTTCACAATATTTTACTGTTAGGTATATTGCCTGGTATGTAATTTATCGCGGAAACTTTTGCAGTTACTCCTGTCCCCACCTACGATTCCGTGAGCAAGAAGTTTCATGCAAAATGAACTAATTTAAAGATCAGGCTACTTATGCCGTGTTCAATTTTGAAGATGCGATTTGGAGTGGCTCCCTCATCATGGCCATTAGCATCTGAAAATAAAACATCTTAATGCCTTTTTTGTTCAAGTTATTTCCTTCAGATCAATAATAATTTGGTGATCCTTTTTGCCAGAACAATGTTTGCCGTCATGGCCTTTGAGCCGATGATCACACTTGATGTAAATTATATTTCTTTTCAGATTTTTGGAACTAATCATCTCTGATTTGGTTATTGTGGTTCTTATTTTTGGACTGTATCGCAAGTTCGTTTATGCCCCCAACTTTTAGTCATATACATTTCCTTGTGATTATTATCGAATTTTTGACTTAAACTTCTAGTTTCCGTTTTAGACCTTTTATTTCGTTAATAGTAATCAAGTTTCCAAAATCATGAACGAAAGGGAGTTCTGCCGAAAATTTAGAAAATATTTCTTTCAATTTCTTCTGCGTGTGATATAATTGTTATTAAATAAATTTAAATTCAATGTTGAAGCGTATCACATGGGCCAAACAAAATAACTCACCCAAGGAAATGTATTCTCCTCATTTGCAGTCATGACCGCTCACCCAGCACTGTTTAATTAGGAAAAGAAACAAAGAATAAGAAAGGAAACTGAAAGGCAATTTTTGAAAATTGGAAGTTGACTACATATAGAAATTTTCAATATTTTATATCAATTATCCCCACTCAACTTGGCCCACGATTTCCATACTTTAAAGGACTTTGGCTTTTAATCTTATACATTACTATCCTTTCAAGAGCTTTGAACAAAAAGTCGATGCAGCTGTTTATAGAAGTAAAATAATTGAAGCACCTCTCTTGCTCTTACTTTCAACTTGACCCTCAATAGGAATATTCCCGGCTGCTCAATAGATCCTTTTTCACGGAAAATTATTCGGTATAACGAACGTAATGCATCAGGACAATAGACAAAAAAGATCTGACATGACATCCTTCTGGCAGCTTGGTAGGACCTAGGGTTCTATTCCTTCCCCTATTTTATGACCAGACACATATAACCGACACATATTGGGATTTATGTCTTTTCACGGCATTAAATAATGAGATTTATAGTTTTGAAGTTAGGAATTTGAATTTTACATTTCTCACTCACTTTTCAAGTCACGAGCTTAAGACTTATGAGAGCATGGAAACATATCTCTGCTAATATCGGACTGTGGTAGATAGCATGGCTTATCAATACCGTACATATCGGGGCTTATCAATACAGTACGTATCAAACGTTTTATGTACCGTACTGTACAAGTACTATATCACATGATACGATATGTAATATGTGACACTATAGGATATGTTGATATAAATTTTATTAAATTTGAAGTTGTGAGTAATGGATTTGCTGACCTATAGACACGAAATTACTTATTCCTCTCCATTCTAAGGTAAAAGTTCTCTAAATGGCACTATATTTTTAATGTGGGTTAATTGCAGAAATTCCCTCTCAAGTATTATACCTGCGTGGCGCTTGTTCCCCTAAAACGTATTATTAGCGGATGCATCTTCTCATTTAATTGATACTCTTGCTCCTCTGCAACTCTGTTGCGTATACGAAACAATCACAAAGCAAACACACAATCAATAATGAGAAGAAAATCAAACCACATGCAAGATATAAATATGAATACTAACCACAAAACAAATAGGCGAAAGCAAAGGTTTATTAATAATTAAATATCGGAGGAGTACAAATCAACGGAGAATACAAATCCCTCTCAAACCCTATATCTTTCACAATTATCAATGGATTCTTTCTAATTAACAAAAAGCATTAGATTTAGGGCTAATTCTATCCATATTATAAATAGAGTACAAAAGATTTCCAAAAAAACACTAATTTCCAAACTTAGGAATTTTAACATGGCCCATATGGACAGACGTCTCTCTCAGCGTCCACAAACCTCCAGAGCGCCAACAGACGTCTGCACAAGGATGTGGCAGACGTCTGTCCTTCAATTTCAAAACAACAGATACCTCAATGAAGTCTGAACCTCATTGAGACAGACGTCTGTACCAAATATGCTCGCGCATACAGAGTCTTGACAGACGTCTGTCATTTTGAGCTACAAACGTCTGTCTTGCAGATAGGACCAAATCTCTAAGCAGCTTCACGATAACATCAGATCTTCAAATAGGAAATCTTAAGGGATCGAATGTGAGACACACATAACAAATCTTCATCTTGCCTCGCGTTCCACAAACTTCTCCATCAAAATAATAACAGCCCCACCTTCACCACAAAATCCCTAGAGGGCTCAATAAGTGGTGAACAAATCTCTATTGGGACACATGTGGTAGAAACAATCTGAATCCATAATCCACTCGCCCTTGAATCAATGTGTGCTGTCAAGAACCACAAGAAGATCTCTTTCTACTTCCGCTATAGTTGCCTCAGCCGAAAACCCCTTTTTCGATTTATCTTCTTGTTTTAGCTTGTTCTATAATTTAAAACAATCGAAGTTGAAGTGACCCTTCTTCTTATAATAATTGTAGGCAACGTTTTTAGCCTTGGATTTTGATGCGACTTCTTCTGATTTGCTTCCGGATCTCTCTTCTCCGCTTGCCTTCGAATAAATAAGCCAGATGATAAACCATCCGCTTCGGTGAAAGTCAACCCCTTGTCGGTCTTCTCTTTGTTCATCAAATTCTCTTTGACATTCTTGATTGAGGTCGTGTCTCGTCCATAAAATATGGTGTCATGAAAGTGCTTATAAGAGGGTGGCAACGAACACAATAAGAGAAGTGCTTGATCTTCATCATCAATCTTAATGTCGATTTTACCTAGATCCGTAATGATCGCATTAAACTCACCAACGCGAGATTTTATTAGAGAACCTTCTGACATGCGAAGTGTGTAGAGACGCTGCTTCAACATGAGTCGATTCGTGAGAGATTTTTTTAAATATAACTCCTCCAATTTATTCCACAAATCAGCCGTCATTTTTTCCACCAAGATTTCTTATAGAACTTCGTTTGTCAGATACAAGTCGATAGCCGTGAGGGTAATTTCATTCATCTCCCCCAAACTTCCTCCGTCATAGTGGAAGTCTTTTTATCCTTCCCATGAATCGCCTTCTTCAAATTATTTTGAATTAAAACGGCAACTGTAGGGTGTTTTTCGTCACCACATTGAGATGGGAATACGCGCGCGCTTGTTAAACGTACTACAAATTCCCTCTGCTTAGGGTAGGCTGGGATTTATTGATTGTGTGGATCCAAATCTCCGGCAGCTGCGAACTAAGCTGTCGTTAATTACCCCTCGCCTTTGGAGCGAGAGAACCTCTGATTGACGGGTCAAACAGGTCATGTGAATTCAATATGCAGTGTTGTGTTTTGAAGGAGTTTTGGATATATCGGGGGCCCCGCGGAGTTTTTACAGGGGTCCCGCTACCCGGATAGCGGGCTGGGGGTCAAGGGGGTTAGCAGCCCCCTTACGGGGTGCGGGCCAGCGCCCCGTTAGAAATTTTTTCTAATAGGGACAGTGTCGTGGAGAGAGAGAGAGAGAGAGAGTGTGTGTGTGTGTGTGTAAGGGAAAAAGCGTCCAAATGACGCGTGGGGCCAGCGCCTCACGTGCGTGGCACACGGGCTCTGGGCGCCATCGCCCTACGTGCGTGGCACGCGGGCGCTCGGCGTCAGCAGGCAAAGGGACTTGGTCTCTGCACTGGGAGTTGTACTTCCCAAAAGAAAGATTTATTATTTTTTGTGTGTGTGTGTGTGTGTGTGTGTGTGTGTGTAAGGAGTTAAACTCCTAACATATTTTTGGAGCTGATGAAAGAGGCTTCTCCCTTGAGCTCTGGATCTTCCCCAAAGTGGGATTTTTGGAGATGGGTCTCCTTCTTCTTCCCATCTGTTGGCCGGATCTTGCATGAGAGGGGGGTAAGATTTAAAAATCTCTCCTTTCGGAGATTGGATGGAAGATCTAAGCTTCCCTTTGTGGGTTTTGTGGTGAAAAACTATTTATTTTGGAAAAGGAAGAGTAAAACTCTTGATTTAATTAAAAAAAAAGAAGGTTTAGAACCTTGAGGATGGAGAAGGAGGTATAAACCCTAGTTTTTGGGGAGAATGAATTGTATCTTTTATTTCATTATCATGTTGCCTTATATAGGCTTACACATTTACATATAGCCCCTTGGGCTTTACAAAATGATATTTTGTCCATCCCATGTCTTATGTACTCATTTCTTTTGCACATAAACCATGGGCTTTATAGAAATTTGGCTTTATACCCATTTTCTTACATTCATGCATAAAAAATTACATCAAAATTATTTATTATATGATTTTTTATTTCGGCATGGAGAGGCTGGCCGCGGGCTCGACTTGGGCATGGGCCCACTTGGCCTGGGCTTGGGCCCACCTGGCCTGGGCTTGGGCCCACCTGGCTTGGGGTTGACCTTGATTTTGACCCGGTCAACTGGGATGCAAATTTTGACCTCAACAGCAACATATGGACTTGACACAAACTAAAACTCATATTTCCATCGAAATTCATGATTGTCGGAGACATAATGTGGGATCGAATAAAAATACCTTGAGTATTAACGAATCCTATCACGTCCCGCTTCCCAAAATACGGAATACGAGGGGTGACTGGGCCAGCCATGCTCCTACGGTCAGGAAATAATCCCGCCGTAGTCACACTTCGGCTTCTAGCATTACATGGTAGTCAGTAAACAGAGTAAGAGTAAAGGAAATCACAGTTCACAACTTTTATTACATCACAATAAAAAGAGTTCGAGTTACATTTATTTTGCAGAATAAAATAACTAACCAACAAAAACAATGTGCTCAAAGAAAAAGAGAATGACGCTGATGTTGCGGTCTAGACTTCCGCGATCTCGAAGGGCAAGTCCTGCTCCGTGACTGGGTCCACTTCATCCTTTGAGCATGCACGCTCAGGTCGTCAGGGCTATACATATAGTAATAAATATATATAATGGGTACGATGCTATTAAATATGAAAGGCGCAACAGAATACATAACATGAGAATAATGAACATCAAATAAATATGAACAGTGCGATATGAGCATCATGTCGGTAAACCAGACAATGTGTATGTCGCTACTTATCAGTCACTAAGTCGATGAAATCAATTGGTGGAAAGGATGCTCGTGTTTAATAAGGGTCTCGTGTATGCCCGAGACTACGGTCCACTGTTGCCCGGGATATAACCCAGCAGCCGTGCCGCTAGGCCCACGACCTAATATGTATATATATATATATCACTAATAGCGAATGATCATCCTCTAAGTCACTGTATCTCGCTAAATACGAGTTCAATTCCACCTTGATTTCCTTCGTTCCCTAGGTCATAATATGTATTCAAGCATTAGATAGGGTGTGAACAAATACGTATCGCTTTCACATTGAATCGCATTTCCACTTATCAATATCACTTTCGTATTTGGCGCAACCCAATCACTAACACTTATAAATCGACAATGCACAACAGTCGCTAGATTATCATGTCGTCTTCGATATGAGCCATAGAACATCACATTCCAAACTATATTGAATTTACAATGGATTTAATAAGGTAACATGCGCTGTAAAATTTCAGATTTAGTGTTGCCTTTAGGGGGCGACTTTACACGATTATATACGATATTTTGCATCCGAATTCCTACACGGTATTCGTAATCAATAAAGAGATCTAATTATTGCAGGTTCCGCCATAAAAAGATATGTTTTGGTTTATAGTTCGTATCAAACACTAGGGTAGTGTTTGGTAATCGGTCGTAAACACACATCTACACTACTATATAACAAAATAATCTAACATTATTATCTACCTTAGGTATTAAGATAGCATGAACAACAAGAGATGAGTTTTTGCTTTCTTGGAGACGGCGGCGGCACGGTAGCGAAGACGACGGCAATGACACGGACATAGCTCAAGAACGGCATAAACAGCGGTGACAATGGCACTGTGAAACGTGGGCATGTCGATGGTGACGGGATCCGCTGAAGATGATAGTTGCAGGAGCTCGGGTGGCACTAGATGGGCACGAAAACGTCAAGTGAAGAGGGTCCGCTGGCGGTGAGCTCAGGGCAGCCAAAGCACGGCAGTGCAGTCCAGAGGAGGTTGTAGAGAAAGAGGGCGACGCCGAGCTTGGTCGATAGAGGAGTTGAGGCGGCGGTGTAGCTCGTGGTTGTAGGGTTGGCTTAGCATCTTGTGAAGGTTTTGGTAAGCATCAATCATCCTACTTTAAAATTTTTAGGTGCTAAACAAAGCCTAACCAAGATCTTAACTAGAGGATTACAGTAAACATGCATGTAAACAACTTTACATCTAAGAGTTAGGGATTATAACCTTTGTAGTCCGTTCCTTCACTTCAAAAGCTCCGTGTTGAGATCCCTTCGTTGCGATCATCGAGTACCCGGACTCAAGAGAGGCTCCATGAAGAGAAAGATACAAGCTTGCTTCCAATCTTCAACAACTAAGATGATCTACCTTGAAGAATCTCAAACCCAAGTTTTTGCTTCACTAATCAAGTATTAGCAAAGCAAACACCCTAATCTAAGTGGCTAGAATAGATGAGGATGATGAAGTAGGAATTTAGCTCTCATTTGTTTTCAATTTCTCACTCATTATCATCACATGTCAAAAAGCTAGAAAGCTTTTTCATTCAAGAAGAAAGAAGAAGAAGAAGAAGAAGAAAATTCTTTTGTGATGAATAATGAATCATTGTTGTGGTTACAATTGCAACCATGAGTTAAGAATGAAGACTTAACCCATGTAGAGAGTAAACTAGAGTAAAGGGTTTGGGTTGGATTAGAAAATATCAACACAAAATATCTTAGCAAAAAACAAATGGAAGCTTCATGAAGCTTCATGCAAAAACTAACCCAAATCAAACCCTAACTTGTTTAAACTCCACAAATCATGTTGCATTTGTAACCCTAACTTGTTACAATATTATATATCACATATATAATATATTTTTGTAACAAAATAAAATAATACAATTAACATATATCACATATATATCAATGTATTATCCAAGTGAGAAAAAGAATTTTTAAGTGAGCTTATATTAGTTAATATAATTTAATATATCACATATATAATTATACATTAAATCATCGAATCAACAATTGATCCGATAATCCGGCTATATCGCATATAACCGACTAATATAATCTGTATCAGTTCATCGAATCAACACTTGATCCGATGACCCGGCTATATCACATATACCCGCCGGCCGATATCTCATATCGCGAGAATCGAATACGATATCTCATATCGTAATATTCTCGGTCCCGCACATATCACATATGTGCTCCTACTCCGTTTTGCCTGAGCTAGGAAAACTCTGTGTAGGACTCTAAAGAATCGTCAATACGCCGGCAGTAGGTGATGATTATATCAAACACCCACAAGCTGCAAGCGGTCAGCTAAACGTAACAGCCACCCAGGTATTGAGCGATTAGAAGATTAACAAGCAAGCATGTACATTCTCCTGTGAATCCAACCAGTAACACTCCCGTACAGTCTGGTCTCTTCGTCTGATATGTCGCATATCTCGCCTAGGGGTGGTAAACGTCAGACCCCAGTAGCTTGATAAGTCGTGTCGATATGAGGTCTATAACAGTTCGAGAAACTACTGATAACACTTACTAGTAAATCTCAGCAACCCTGGTCAGGGATTTCCAGTTATAGCCAATCGAACACAGCGCAACATCAACTCCCTATATCGGGAGAGACGAAACCCCTCCTATCGCTCATTGCCTCCATGTGATTCGGGACTGTACCCAAAAGCCACCGTTTTGCACGCCCTCTTAGACTTGGTATGATGGAAATTAAAGCACAGTGGGAATCACACAAGACTTTATGACGATCTCGGGTCTACAGACTAACCTGTACGAGTGTCACCAGAGAACTGCCATCTGCCGTGAGGTATAATACCATCTGGGAGTTCTCGGCGAGTCCGTCCAGTATACCCAGTCTCCACTGAGCACCCTGTTCCCCTCCGAATCACGGAGACGCGACCGCGTAGGTCCGTCTTGCCTGAAATTCGGGACAGATGCTAATTGGTGCTATCCGTCCACCTCTCCGAAGATGCTAAGTTGATTTATGACACCGTGTATCTAAGGTTTAAACGGATGCGGCCGATGTAGCAGACTTCGTCAGATTCTCCCTCATTTGAGGGGTTTTTGATTGTGGGGATGCTCTTCCCTGCAGGCGCAAGCCCCTGCAATTAATTACGCTACCGCATCGCGGTAACAACTTTCTCCTTCTCCAGATGGTCACTTCGTGTTGTGGGTGTTTGTTTTGTCTTTTGGTTGCCCGTAGATTGTATACGGAGACTAAGTTATGTTGTCGCCCGTAGGGCGTGGACTAGTCCAAATTCGTATCTTTCTTAGATTTGGGTTTAGGGGGTTGTGTTTAAGGATACGTTAGCCTCATTTGATACTAAGATCAACTTCAACGTTTATTAAGGACACGTTAGTCTAATTCTAGACTAAGATTGACTTAACGGGATCGTTTAGATCCGACAAGAGAGCAATTGGGCTCTATTGTTTAGTTTAATGACATTGCGGTTGATAATTAGTTTAAGCACATTGCGGTCCATTGTTAGTTTTAAGACATCGCGGTCGAGGTTAAGGACATCATAGTCCGTGAGTTTAAGGACCCCACAGTCCGATGTTAGTTTTAAGACATCACGGTCGAGGTTAAGGACATCATAGTCCGTGGATTTAAGGACTCCACAGTCCGACGTTAGTTTTAAGACATTACGGTCGAGATTAAGGACATCATAGTGCGTGGATTTAAGGACTCCACAGTCCGAAATAATGTGCGGTTGTCGGGACCCGTTACCTCTCTGACGACGTTGAAGGATTACAACGACAGATATCAGAGCAGTAAAGAGATGTACCCTCGAACCGGGTGTAAATTGATTGGAAGATGAGCCCAGTTCAATTTAAATTGAGGACTTGCGGCCAGAATTGGGCTAAGTCCAGTTAAAAATGTTTAACATTTTTTTTTGTTCGGCCTGTTAGGCCTTTATTTGGGCTCTGCCCTTTTAATAATGCTAAGCATTGGGCTCTGACATTTTTTTGTCTTATATTGAATGCATAGCATTTATCAGAACAAAATATGTTCTGACAGCGCGCCACGTGGCGCACTAGGCGCTTTGCGTCTATCAAAGAGTGCATTGCGCTTCTGTCAGTTAGCGCACACGAGGAGGACACGTGTCGCGCTTAGCGCTAAGCGCTAGTTTGTTAACGCATTGCGCTTTTAATTTATGAGCGCGCTGCATTACTTTATGGATGCGCTAGTGAGTGACACGTGGCGCGCTTGGTGCTGAGCGCCAACCCAAGAGCACAGTGCGCTGTCTTCAGGAGCGCAGAGCGCTGATTGTGTCTATGGTTGACACGTGGTATGTTTTGGCGCTGAGCGTCGGTCCAAGGAGCGCAAGGGCGCAGTTCATGAGTACAAGGCACTGTCTAATAGCGCAAAGCGTATTTTGATCAATTTTAAGATCAAAGAACAAATTTATGTTCTTCAAAGAAGGCTTTGCCTCAAGATCAAGAACAAAAGTTCTTGTTTTTTATAAAAGGCTCTGCCTTTATAGATCAAAAGACCTGTGAATGAAGTAAAATACTTCTTTTTATATTTTTATGATTAGATCTTTTGATCTTTTCATTTTAATCAAAGACCTTGGTCTTTTTATAGATCTAAGATCTTTTTTAGAAGACACTTCTTCTTTTTACGAGATGGTTTCATCTCTGTTGTTCAAAAATTAATATTTTATCTTGAAGAAATGATCTTTCTTCGTTAAAGGCTTGCATTTCTTTTTCTTTGAGTCTTCTCAAAGTTTGCAGAGGGCTTTTTCTATATGAGACTTGAAGTCTTGGGGCCTTTATATAGGGCCAATTGATTTGTTAAATCAGTTTAAGAGATCTTTCTCTGATTGATTTGGGAATATTTCCCACCGTTGGATCTTTGATCCCAAGGCTTCTGTTTTACAGAAAATAATATTCTTGTTTTAATAAGATTGAAAAATCTTTCCATAACAGAATTTTAATTCTGATTAATCAATAATTTATTATTATTAGATCTTTTGATCTAACGGTGAGGAATTCTTTTAATTCCAGCGCTGGCGCACTTTGCGCTAGCGCACTTTGCGCTAGCGCACCTACGTTCGACACGTGGCGTGCAGCGCGGAGCGCAGCGCAACTGCGCTAGCGCACCCGTGCTGGACAACTGCGCTAGCGCGGAGCGCAGCGCAACTGCGCTAGCGCACCCGTGCTGGACACGTGGCGCGCAGCGCGGAGCGCTGGATCTGAAGCGTTGCTTCAACTTTTAAATTTTGAATTTTGAAACAAAGCTTTGCTCTAATTGGGGGTGCGCTACCTAGGGCACAGCGCTCCTGACGCTGGCGTGTCTACTTTTGACACGTGGCGCGCAGCGCATGGGATCTGAAGCGTTGCTTCAATTTTTGAAATTTGAAATTCAAAACAGAGCTTTGCTCTGATTGGGGGAAACAAATGCCCCCCCACCGTTGCGCTTATGTGGCGCACACGTGAGTGCAGCGGTGGCAACATCTGAGCTTTTGGATCAACTCAGAAGTTGAGGAGGCGGTTCAGCGCCTATAAATAGGACCTTTTGGTCCTCGAATGATTTCCATCTTCTTCTTAAAATTTTTATCCAGTGCCTTACTCTTTTGTTCAAGAACTTTCAAGAGTTAAAACTCTACTAAATTTAGGTAAAATTAAATTAAATTAATTTTAATAAATTAGGGTTTTTACCCATTAACAGAGCCTTACTCTTCATAGATCTTTGATATAAAGAAAACCCCTTTAGGGTTTCATAAACAGAGCCTTGCTCTCATGACCCATATATCTAAACAGATCTTTTCTTAGGGTTTCTTAGCCCATGAGTCAGAGCTCTGCTCTTTTGATAATATGTAGATCTTTTGACCTTTTGATGAAGAACTCTTAAGAGTTTTTTCATGGATCTTTAGGATCCCAGAATTTTAATTCTCAAGAATTAATTTTCATTAATCTTTGATGGATTTTCCATCATCATTACAGAGCTAGGCTCTTTAAGGAATTTTATTCTCTCGTGACCAGAGTTTGACAAGTGTCACTCTGTTATAGAGGTTTGCTCTGAAAGGGAGATTTTCTCCTTCTTCCGAGGGATTTCTCATTCAATGAGAATATTCTTTGAGGATTTTCTCATTAATTGACAGTCTCATCCAATGATGAGGCTGTTTTATTAATTGATGCATTGTCATCTGGATTTTGTGGGTCCACCTTTGCTCCCCTTTCCACTGCATTGCAGTGTAGTACAAATTTTAAAGTGTCGCTCAGAACTTTAAGATTAAATTATAGTACTGATAATTGAATTCTGTTCTTTTTCGCAGGCGACATGTCTTCCGATCTTTCTTTCCCGTTTTTCCGTTCAGAGGGAGGATTCCGTGAGGCACCGGTGGACCGGGAGGTTCTTGCACTCATTAGAGACTATGACCCGGAATACAAAAACCTTCACCTGTGGGGCAGGTGGTACGACAAAATCATCAAAGGTCGCCGAAACTTCTCTTGTGCGACGCCGTCAGAGCCGATCTCATCGATCTCGTATGCAGATGTACCCCCGGTGAACTATGCCGTGGAGGTCGTTAATTGGACTTCGGAGGGTCTTCTTCAACCTTCGATTGCCGCCATACCTATCACGCCCCGCTTCCCAGTGTACGGCGAAGGAGACGCGGCGAGGTCCGCTACGTATGTACTCAGAAGTACACACGCTAAGCGTAGCTAAGCAATATAGAAATAAATACACAAGAGACAAGAGTATAAAAGGAACAGCAACTTTTATTTATTAACATTCTTTATACAATACATGAAAAGGAAATACAACTGAAATAAAGATGCCTAAACAGTGGCATAACAGGAAATGAAAGAGTGTACAATGATACTACAGTGCAAGGTCCTCAGTAAACTGCTCCAAGTCTTCTTGCGATGGCTCAACCTCTGCCGGGTCTAAATCATCTAACGACATTCAAAGAAGAGAGAAACATAATATCGTCAGCGAACAGATCGCTCGGTAAGTCCCAAAGGTAAGAGGGAAGTAGAGAAGACAGAATAAGAAGATACATTTAAAAGTGTAAACTATTGTTGTAATGTTATGTCAACGCTGTTGTTTGTAGCTTGGTACAGAAGAATGCCAGTGTATACGAGGGGGGTCTCTATATGCTAGAGACCAGGGCAAACAGAAAGTACAAGGAACTGTTAAGCCACGGTACAACAGTGTCACGCCCCGCTTCTCAGAGTACGCTAGATTGGGCACGTGACATAGCCAACCATGCTACCTGTGGGTAGGAAGTATCCATCCACAGTCACATTACGGCTGTAGAGATATCAAGAACAAGATAAAACTATCTAAAAACATGTCCATAATCCAGAATAACTAGAGTCAATGATAAATAAATGCGGAAGCAAATGATCCAATACAACACTGAAAAGTATGTCCCATAATGCGGGCTCACATCTGGAAATAAATGCAGGAAATAAAACTAACCACTACTGGACTCACAACTCAGCCTGCTGGTTGAAGTACTCCTGCTCGGACTGCGACAGTAGTAGAGAATCTGGGCCATGCAAAACCCAGATGTCAGCGCGTCATGTCAACCAGTAATATAATATGAACAATGTAACAGGCAATGCAAAATAAACATGAATAAAACAATGATGTGAAACAAGCAGTGCAGGGTAGTGTGCAGTGGGTAACTAAACTGTTCTATCAGGTTTTCTAGTCTAAAGTCTTTGAAATCAATTGATGAATCGTCGATGTAACTCAATAGTATCCCGTACATACCCGGGACCACGGCCACAATATTCTCAGCTGCAGCCGAGACATGCCGCTAGGCACAAAACAAGAATGTGTACACCCAGAACAGGTAGTGAACTGTCGAGTTACAAGTCAGGTTTCACCTTTGATTTCCCCATACCCCCAAGTTATATATGTCAGGTCAGGTATTCAGTAATCAAGAATTAATGCCAACACAGGATCAGGTAAAAGCAGGTTTGTCTGGATAGACAACAGGAACGGTCCATGAGGACTACATGTCAGGTTTGTTGGCATTAGGCACGAGATCAGGTAACAGGTCAGGTCATGGTACATCAGGTCAAGTCAATAGTAAGCGGTACCATATCAGGTGTATCATATAAATACCATGTGTGACAATGTCAAGTCAAGATGTAACAATATCGTGGCTGTGCTCACAAACAGATATATAATCGAACAGGGTATTTAACAATATGGAATGAGCAATGAGCTAAATAATAAGTATGTTTTATTCAATCTCAAGAGTGCAGTAATACAGTGCAGCCGTTTTATTATATTAACAGGTTTAAGCACCCTTAGCGGTGCAATCGTTTAGATATTGATGCAATACAGTTATATCAAGCCTTGAATACGAATGTCCGAATGTAATAGAACTACATGGGTAAGCGCTACCATCTATTAAACAGTAAAATGTGATTAACAAGTAAACTTGGTTATTAGGTTTAAACTAGCAAACTGTAGATTTTATGTTAACTGTAAAATGATATAATGTCATATTGCAACCAAATGAGAAACGACTATACCAAGTTAAGTTTTACAGGTTTAATGTGTCAAACATATATAAATATATCATATAGCATGTAGCAAGGGGTACTTGCCTCGACGGGTTGCGAACCGGGAAAAACGGAACGTAACGTCGGCGGGAAACACGCGACGAACGCACGGTTCACGGATTGAACCCAAACAACGAACCAAGGGACCTCACGGGTCAGAGTGCTCCGCTGGATCGTCGGGACACGTCACCGGCACGGCCGAATTCTGGCGAACAGCGACTACAAAATTCCAGAATTAGTGCACAGCCAAAGGGGAACAGGAAGATGGAAAGGAAGGATGAAGAGAAGAGATAGCCTACTGGTGTTGTAGAGGGTGTGACGGCGATGAGATCGACGGCGGTGAGGCGCCGGCGAGGAGGTTGCAGCGGTGAGGGTTAGGGCTCGGGTATGGAAGTTCGGTGAAAGGAAAACGGAGAGGGAGAGGAGATGGTCGGGGTGCTGGAGTGCGCAGGTGGTGAGGAAGGCGCTGGTGATGGCGCGGGTGGCGACGACGAGGGCCGCCGGCCAGCAGGCGACTGCAGGGAGTTCTGCAGGTGGTTGCAGCAGACGTGCAGGGTGCACGGGGGAGAAAACAAGGGTTGGTTGAGGCGAGGAGGCGGAGGCGAGGGCCACGGTGACGTTGGCGCCGGCGTCGGGGCTGCGGCGGCGACGGTGACGAGGCGGCTAGGGTTCGGCCAAAGGTTCTCGCGATGGGTTCTCGCGTTCTGGAAAATATTTTGGAGGAGAATGGAGTTATAAATATATATAGGAGAGAGAGAAAGCTAGAGAGAGAGAGAGAGATAGAGAACGATGGAGAGAGAGAAAGAGATGTGAGAGGTAGAGAGAGGGAGTTAATGGAGGGGCCCACGGGGGTAAAATTCCCACGTTGATTGGCTCAGGCAGATTTGCAAAGGTTTAAAGAATATACAAAAGATTTGAATATCAAATTAACAGTTAAGAATATATATAGAAACGAAATATTATATGGTTTGAATATTATATTAATTTGGGATTTTGGCGCTAAATGAAACATTTCCAAATCGCGCCCGGGTCGGGTCCAAAAATTCGAAATTTAAATAATAAGATTTTAAGCTGGTTCCAAATTTTAAAATTAAGTGTTTTATAATTAAAAAGCATGCCCCCAAGACGGACACCTGTACGCGCGCGTAGCTGTCCAAACTCGCCCGTTTCACCGAACGGGACGAGAACTCGATGCACGGACGCTACCACGAGGCTAGGGGTGTCGAGTAGGCCAAGATGAATATTTTTAATTACATTTTAGATGCTAAAATTTGTTACATGCAGAAATGACTTAGCCAGATAAAATTTCACGGTAAGAGTCAAACAGGCAAGCTAAATGAAATGAGTACAATCTAATACTCGACCAGTAACAGAAAATAGTAGTATTGGGCTCGGGTGTTACAAACAGCAACGGAATATAGGTTAGGTGTCTTAATCTGACCACCTCGTGCCACCTTTAACACCTTCCGTACCAATCTACCCCTTAAACCCCGTAGTGTTTTAACAGTATTGTTGTATTGTTTTATGTAAGTTGGATGACTGACCAAAACCATGATATCAGTAAACAGATTGTATCAGGTAATTGGAATAACGGAATAATGGATTTATATCCATGATTTGATTCAGTCAAGTTGAATAGGTTGTTAACTGGATTCAGGAATTCATGTGTTCATATTGAGTTGGAATATTAAAGAATATAGATTGACTTGAATCATATTCAAGTGAGAAATAGTCAGACTCAAACCCGAGTCAGACTAAAAGAAAAGTAATTTGAAGTTCTATAATTGTTAAGGTCCTTATTGTAATTTATAAAACTTGAGGGGGTTTTATGTAAAAAGTACTTTTGTATAGTTTTCAAGATACACCTCAAGTATTTTTTATTCGTCGTTATAGTTATAATGAGTGTAAATTTTACTTGTGTTATTCTAGTGAATATATCCTAATAAAAATATTAATTTATAATATTGATTTATTTGAAATTCATGGTATTTTAATGTAACTTTTAATCTTGTAATTTTTAGGAAAAGGTGGAGATTTTATCTTCTAATAAAATAGGTGTTTAAATGATAAATATACATATGTTTATACAAGAATAATTTTATATAAATATTTTATTTTCCAAAAATCTCATTTTTCTTAAATGTCGTATTTTAAACCTTTCGAGACCGAATGCTTCTTGCGGAGGTCTGAATCTCGCACTACTAGGCCCGAGGGTGCACGATAAACCGTACAATCCCTAACGAGTTCCCCAAAGGTGGGTTGCAGTGG
Organism: Agapanthus africanus; assembly: GCA_030015575.1. Lineage (NCBI taxonomy): Eukaryota > Viridiplantae > Streptophyta > Magnoliopsida > Asparagales > Amaryllidaceae > Agapanthus > Agapanthus africanus. Next base: position 68,322,185 of record CM057344.1, on the reverse strand, counting down.
CGCTTTGCAAAGGTTTAATAAATACTATTCATTTAGAAAATGGTTTTATAAAGATAAGGTATTTATTTGTAAAAGGATGTAAATTTCCGTATTTTAGTTTCTAGAATTCCCTAAGCCAACTAGCCTATTTCTAAAGGTCTAAACGATAAGTCATTAGAAGTCTCAAATCGCCTCTTCACCGCCAATTGTGGCCAGGTAAGTACAAGTGAGGAGGGAGGGATCCGCTCATGAATCGTAAGGCGGGCCTTTTAAAGTTACCTAAGCTCACTTGCCTAGCCTAGACACCACAAAGTCAGTTTAGATAAACGATCGATGTCCACAACTTATCGTATTTTCCTAGCAAGAAATATTTATTTAAAAATGTAACAAATCTAGACCTTTAAGAATGGTTTTATGAAGATTATGGTATTTTACTGAAAATTTCGTTTTATCGTATTCTAAATTTTTATGAAATCATTTTAGGGTTTGTATTTATGTGTGGGTAGAGGTAGGTTGTTATCTTGTGCTCTACTTTAATTGTATAGTAAGGTTAAGGGTTAAATATGATAAACTAAACATGAGGGTATTTAAGTGAAAGAATACGGTATTTGCAAAAGTTACCATTTCATGTGTGAAAACTCATTCAAATTAAATTTTACAAGTTTAGTGGTCAATATGAAGATGTTTAGGAATGATGGAATTGATTAGAAGAAGAAAAATAAATATTATGGTATTAATGTGAAAAGAATACGATATTACAAAAAAGCTATTATTTCATGTGAGAAACTTTGTCCAAATTAATTGTTATGTGATTAATAGTCATCATGAATATGTTTAGATATTATGGAATTGGTGACAAGTGAGATTTTGTAGAAAAACCGAATCGGAAATCGGTTTGTTCCGATTTCCGTCGGGTTTCATAAGTTCGTATTTTTGAGAAGTAGAAAGAAAAAAAGAACGGGACTTACGGGCTTCGATCTATACTAAAGAGTATAGAGGAACAAGGGAAATGGCCGAGATGTTGTTTCGTCGTCGGTTGTTTCAAAGAACGTCGCCGGAAATCCGTCAGCACTTCGCCGTGAACTCGGTTTCAAAGCACACCCTTCTTGTGAAAATTTCAAGAGAGTAAACCTAGTGTTTTGGGATGAGAGGGTAGAGGGTAGGGGGTCTATTTATAGGGTAGCTAGGGTAGGGTAGGTGAAAGGTTTTCTTTATTAAAAAAAATTGTAAAAATTTAAAGAAAAACATTAAAATTTGTAGTAATTAGGGTGTATTTAAAATTCTGGAACTGATCTATTAAAATGGAGTGAACAGGGGGTTATGGAATGCAAAAAGCCACATTTTTGGTTTTGGGAGCTCGGCCGTCCGACCGAGTCCGGCCGGCGGCGCCGGCCGACTCGGCCGAGTCCGGCGACCGTCGGGTGCGGGGTTCTCTGATGTAGACTTTGGTATACTCCGTTTTTAGGATTCAGTTCATCATTTGGGAGTTATGGCCTGTGGACTGTTGGGCTTCCAAGAATTTTAAAAGAAAAATAATCTAAAAATAATGTGGGGCATGGGATTCGAACTCTGGTGGCTTGGTTCAGCAATGCAAGGTATTACCAATGAGCTACAAGCTCCTTCTTGTAATTATTGTAGGAAAATAGATACTTAAAGTGATATCGGCATCATTAAATACTCCAAGTATACTTCAAATTTAAATCAAATTTATGTATACAAAAATTGGAGTTGTTACAATCTACCCTTCTTACAAAAAAAATTTCGTCCTCGAAATTTACAACTTTTATTTGAGGACTAGTTTACAAAAAGGTGAGGATATCTTGCACGCATTTCATCTTCCCTTTCCCATGTGGATTCTGCTGGAGTGTCTTTTCTCCACATTACCCGAACTAAGTTAACTTCTTTGTTCCGAAGTGTCTTCACTTTCCTGTCCAGGATTTCCACAGGTTGTTGCTCACAAGACAAGTCGGGCTGTATAGTGAGCTCGGAATGATCAAGTACATGGCTGGGGTCACAAAAATACCTTCTGAGTTGGGATATGTGGAACACGTTATGCACTCCTTCCAATGAGGGTGGAAGTGCTAATCGGTATGTCACTTCACCGACTCGTTCGAGTATTTCAAACGGTCCAATGTATCTCGGACTCAATTTACCCCATCTTCTAAATCGGATCACTCCGCGGTTCGGAGATATCTTCAAGAATACATGGTCTCCTGGCTGGAACTCCAAGTGTCGTCTCTTTGCATCAGCCCAGTGCTTCTGTCGATCTTGGGCTATGCGCATCCTTTCCCTGATAGTACGAACCACATCAATAGTTGCTACTAGCATCTCCGGTCCAAGAAATTCCCTATCTCCGATGTCGTCCCAACTTAATGGCGATCGACACTTCCTTCCATACAATGCTGCAAAAGGTGCCATTCCTATGCTTGCTTGGTAGCTGTTGTTGTACGAAAACTCCACAAGATGTAGGTGATCTTCCCACGATCCTTTGAAGTCTAGCATACACGCTCTGAGCATATCTTCTAAGATCTGAATAGTTTGTTCCGACTGACCATCTGTTTGTGGATGATAAGCCGTGCTGAAGTTTAGACTTGTTCCCAAGCTAGCTTGCAGACTCTGCCAAAATTGCGATCGGAACCTGGTGTCACAATCGGAGACAATGCAGACCGGTACTCCATGATGTCTCACAATTTCCTGTATGAGTTCATGGGTATCAGAGATAGTACATTATGAAGAGTTTTAAATCTAAATTAGATTATTACCTCCATGTACTTCTTCGTTAGTGTCTCAGTTGATTGGCTAACTCGAAATGGGATGAAGTGAACCGACTTTGTGAGTCGATCCACAATGACCCATATGGCATCGTTACCCTTTGTGCTGCGAGGAAGAGCAGTCACAAAGTCCATCGTGATGTGCTGCAACTTCCATTCTGGAATTGGTAACGGTTGAATTAGTCCAGCTGTCCTGTGATGTTCAGCCTTTACTTGCTGACACACCAAGCATTTTGCCACGCTTCTGGCTACTTCACGCTTCATTCCATGCCACCAATAATTCTGACGTAGATCTTTGTACATTTTGGTACCTCCAGGATGTACTGAATAGGGAGAGTTATGAGCTTCTTTCATTAACTCTTTCCGAACAGGACCTTTTGGTACACACAATCTGCTGCCGTATCTCAAAGATCCGTCTTCATGGATGATGAAATCTGTTCTGAGTCCATTCTCCACTTGTTCTCTGATCTTTTGCAACTTAGCATCGCTGGCTTGAGCTGCTTTGATCTGATTGACAATGGTTGATTAAACTTGTAGATTCATCAAACTTGAAGCATCACCTGGCATGACTACTTCAATCTCCATCTGATGCAAGTCTTGCTGAAGCTTCCATTGAGCGGTGAGATTCATTGATAATGGTTGGCGACTAAGAGCATCAGGTACTACGTTCACCTTTCCTGGGTGATATTGCAAGTTGATGTCAAAGTCCGCCATGAGTTCTAACCATCTTCTTTGCCGCATATTCAACTCGTTCTGAGTAAACACATACTTTAAACTCTTATGATCTGTGTAGATGTTCACTCGTTCACCAAGTAGGTAATGACGCCAAATCTTGAGAGCAAAGATGACGGCTGCCAACTCCAGATCATGCGTCGGATAATTGCGTTCATGAGTCTTCAGTTGCCTTGAAGCATAAGCCACAACCTTACCGTGCTGATGTAGAACACATCATAATCCCTTACCGGATACATCACAATGCACCTCGAATCCTCCAGATTGATCCGGTATTACGAGAATAGGTGCAGATGTTAATCTTGACTTTGTTGCGCCACGGCAGCGCCCCGGCCTCTTACTCGAGGCCAAAATGCGGAATCAAAAATTTTCCTTACTCGGAAACCGGCGCTACCGCGGACAATTACCCGGATCGCTAACCATTAACCTACGCTAGCTAACAAGAGATGGGGTGAGAAGTATACCGAGTGATCCGAGTCCTCCGGTCTTCTCGTCATCGTCCCGATCTCCCGCGGAAAGGGTTGCCTCCACATCGTCGCCTCCTCGCCGGAAAGGGCACCACATCGCCTTCTTCTTTTACGGGCTCCCGCCTCAATACCGAGGCAACTCGCGCATGAAGCCGGCAACTCGACATGCTCAAGATATGCTGTAGAATGTGTAGCGTAGTGTCTCTTTTGGGGTTTGTTGCCATTTGAGAATGATGGAGGAAACAAGACAAGAAAAATGGTGCTTGCATTTTTCTTAACATGAAATGAGATCAAGAAAATGAAACACTCTCAAGGATGAAGATGAAACCCTCTTCTTCTCTTTTCTTTCTCTCTTTCTTTTTCTCAACCATGAATAAAACTTTCTCTTATTGTGAGAATAAAATGGTGGAGCAAAAACAATATGATAGCAAGAGGGAGGTGAGTGTAGGAGAAGAGAATGGGTGACCACAACCTTAAACATCATCATCACAAATCTACATCAATCCTAATCCTTTCTCATCACCAAAAAGCAAGGAAAAGACTAAGAAAGCATCTCATGATTATGAACCATCATGAAGCCCCACAATAGCAAGAAACCCCTCCACAAATGGTTATTTGCAAACTTGCAAATAACCCCCTCCATCGGAAAAGTCCGGCCGGGAAAGAACAAAGGAAAACCGGCCGGAACGGAATGCAAACTGGCAACTCCAGAAAACTGGTCCCGTAATAAATTACAGGAAAACCCCCATACTGTGCATACACACCCGCATCTGTATTCCGACCGGATACAAATGCAATGAGACAAAATCTATACTGTACTAGACTAGGACCGGCTTAAGCCAAAGCCGGCTAGTAAAATCCGTTCGATCCTGATCCGTGCAATACCGCACGTATCAGATCAAACCCTGCCATATAACTATACGGCCACTAGTACAAAACTGTCCGATCCTGATCCGTGCAATACCGCACGTATCTGATCGGACCCTGCCATATCTCCATACGGCCTCTACAGCGTTTCGCCCGAAAGCTTGAGTAACTGTAAGTGTGGTGGACTCTAAAGACTCGTCAATACTATGGCTGTGGATTTAACCACTGGCACGTCAGAGGTATAAGCCAATACGTGACGGGCCACCAGCTATTGACCAAAAGGGACGTCGATGAGGAAGCTCACCCCGACACCCAACTGAGCCTGTCAGTGACAATATCCGTACAGTCCGGTCCGTTCGTCTATGAGTATCGCATGGCGGGCCTAGGGGGTTGGTAAAAGTCAGACCCCCAAAAGCGGTACAAGTCGTGTCGGAGCGTAGCCCAGAACGCCCTGAGATACTACTGGAATACCTACCAGTAAATCTCCTGCCTCGGCCGAGGGCTTTACGTAATGGCTCTCCTAGACACAGCGCGACCTCACCCCCAATACCGGGAGAGACGAACCCCTGCAGATCCGCTCACTGCCTCCATGTGGCTCGGGACTGCACCCAACTAAAACCTTTTTGCACGACTCCTTTGAGCCGTGGTAGGGTAGTAATCAAAGTACAGTGGGAACTCACACGAGACAAATGAAGATCTCAGGTCGATGAACTAACCTGTACACATGTCACCAGGGAACTGCTATCTGACATCTGGTACAAGACCAACTAGCAGGTTCCCGGCGAGTCCTGTCCGGTGTACTCATAACCCAATGAGCACCTGTATACATCTTAGGTGAACCAACTGACACCAGTGGCTTGTGAGACCGGCCACCGCCCCTCGTCGGGGTCTCGACTGTATACACTAGTCTACTAATGGAGTATCGATGCCCTGTCTCGAAACTCCTACGACTAGGGACCTTTTAAGGATGTGCTTATAGACCACCAGCTCCCACGTATATGATCGCCATCATACTGCTGGTAGTCAAGCAAGAATCCTAGGGGCTCTATCAACGTGTAATAGCGACATGTCAGGTCACCTAAAGCAGTACACGATGATAAAGATAAACCAGATAGCATACTATCATCTCGAGTGAGACTGTCCTACCGGGATAGGTCCTCCCTCAATCATTGCAATCACGTGCCTGTGATCCAATAATTGACTCTGAGGGCACTATCTCCAACAATCTCCCACTTGCACTCAAGGCTAATTATTGCGATGTCGCATACTTACAGCCCGTGTGATACCGAACACCCAACTCCTCTACTAGTCAGTCTCACAAAGCTCGTTTGCGAAACTATTGCGTTCGAGGAATAGCCTCAGTGAGTGGATCCGCTGTGATGTTTCTTTCTATGTCTCTCTATATCTCAAGTTCGCGGAGAAAGCCATCTCCCAAAAAGAGCAATACCTGTCTTAGAATGTCTGGATGTCTGATGGGACCTAGCTCATAAATGAACTCCAAATCCAAACTTCTTAGACTGTATCATCCACTGAACTTAATCAGTATCCTGCGCCATGCCTCCCTCAGTATTGCCTTGGACCACCTGTCCAAAATACAGTCCCTCATCAGAGGGAGAACAATAACTCTGACAACCTCCTTGTCGTCCATGTCACCTTGGAAGCCTGGGGTGATAACTGTCTCCTAAAGGAGGCTGCCGTTATCATATCCCTAGAACATCCACTTATGTTCTAAAACTGCTTCCGACTGTTTCTCCAGGATTGGATCAATGTCAACTTATTGCATCTAGTGCAAGAACAACATCTGGTGTGGTACTTGACATCTCATGATTGACTCAAATGCCTAAGCAAGTGATCTGGCAATCATGCACATCCTCTCCCCTTTAGTCTGTAAGACACCTTTAGAGAGGATGACTCCATTACCTGCAGGTATACTACCGTGCCAGGAGTCGTCCATTCTAAATACTCATAGAATGCTGTCAAGTTACCCAGATTAGGAAACCACCCAAATCTAGATCTAAAACTATAGATCTAGTAACCAGAATGTCTGATATAATATCCAAGTCCTGTGTGGAGAAAACACTGTGTGACGACCAAAGTATAACCGATCGTAGTATAGGAATATCACTTCCTACTACCTTCTCAACAGATCCATCCCCTATTCTGATGACGTCAAACCCATGACTGTCACATCAGAAACAGATGATCTAACTCCGCTATATCTGCTTTAGTCTATAAATAGACATAAGCATGAAGTCCACCAATGCTTCCGCTGCTCCCACTGACTACGACAACCCTCTGCCAGAGTCATACAGACGTGCACTTCTAAAGCTAGTTTAGAACGACGCTATACTCATCCTCCTGCCGGGTCTCGCAGCCTGGAACAACAACAATGGCAAGTGTGGGTAAACAAGAACTTCCCTGTCACCGTCCTTGAGGCTACCGGAGTACCTCTCGGGTGCCTGAAGTTACCCACCTTATCTGCGGAGTGGCCAATGGAATGTCAAAACAGATTGAATCTTTAGGTTCCTTATTAAATCTTCAGTAATCGTTTGCGGTTCTGGAATCACTTCCAGTTCTACCATACTCCCACTGCTGTTTTTGAAAAAATCCATTTTTAATAAAACTGTGGCGAGTCTAGAACAATATTTCTATTGATCTGCCAGATGGTAGAAAGTCAACCCTCGTCATAGCCTGGGTCAACCCACAAACAGCCATTACAGAAACGTGCCTTGAGTTATCCGGAGTCTGGTTTTAAGCATAAGCCGGACAACTCCCCGTACCTTAACATCGTTAAGATATGAACTGTTCTATATCCAATATAGAACCAGAGGCACTGATTTAATTGAACCAGATTCAAATCATGCAGCTGTCTCCAGTGCATGTCAACTAAATGGGGAGAGGCCAATCAGCGTTACTCAACTTAGGAATGCTTCCAATTATGAGTAACCTGAAAAGGAAGCAATTTCTCTTTATCATTACTATCAACTGAATACCATGCACAAGTATCTACATCTTCGATCACTTTGAAGAATCCCGATATTTGCTACACCTAGTTCTCTACTCTATTCAAATACCTATAACTCCTCAAAACTTAGACCCTGTGTTTCTACGAAACACATGTCTAAGAACTAGAGAAGTTAAAAGTAAACAGAATATAGTATGAGGACCAACCCCTCTGTCCTAATGGACACTGGACAACATACAATACTCTGTATAAGTCCGCTGAGTCTAACAACTCTTTCACTGTGTGTCGTAGGTTGAAAACTGTACTTATGGTTAAGAAGAATTACACCGCTGTTTAATGCTCCTTACCTAACCATCCACTGATATAGGTAAATGTCATCGACATAATATCAAAAGGTATATCTCACTCTATGAAAATAGACGTACAGATATATCAATTTGAAATTGGTGCACAACAGCGGATATTCATAACCAAATATTTGCCGACCGGCAAACAGCCCAGGTGACTTCCTCAAATATCACCGATTACAACGAATCCCGATATAATGAGGATGATCACCCAATTCCCAATAACTTACTCCCACTCATCATCTGTAAAACCATACAGATGTGAGAATCATACCTGGTAAATACATACCCTGGAGTAAGTGTCTAATCGGGAAATCAGTTTCCTTTTAACATTACACAGTGAAACTGAAACATTGAAATGTTTCTGTGGGGAATCCCGGTATTCCTAGTAATGCCTCTACCATTATCCAGATTCACAACTATAATCGTATAATTCTTTGCCATCTCTCCAAATCCCTTTATATGTCTTTAGTCATTACCTTCTGCACACCCCTTTAGGCCAATTGGTTTTCTTCCTTCCCTACCGTTCGGCACCAGCCTATGGTTTGGAAGAAGACTGTCCAATAAGCATAAAAGGTGTACTGTCCTAATCCTAGGAGCACTCGCAATGCGAGAGAAGGTGAAGATAAAAGACACCTGAATGTACTTTATTCCTATTTCTCCTGAACCAGAATCCATCCCCGAACTGGAACAAGTTCCTTTCGAGTTCGTATATAACCATACGATGGATTATCCAATAAAATGGGATCTTCGTAGTGATACGGAGTGTCCTGGAGAAATACAAAGGTGATTTAGGATTGGCGAAGAAATACTTGGTTTGGTCGTGAATATCAGTCGCAATTTACTTTGCCCTCCTACTAATCCCTTGCTTTGTCTTAACTTAATACCTTCTGCACACCATCGTTATGCTAATTGGTTTTCTTCATTCCCTACCGGTCGGCACCAGCCTAAGGTTTGGAAGAAGACTATCCAATTTGCGTAATAGGTGTACTACTCCTAAACCAAGGAGTACTCGCAACCTGAGAGAAGGTGAAAAGAAAAGACAACTGAATAGTCCTATCCGTTTTCTCCAGAACCAGAAACCATCCTCGAAATCCTTCGAGTTCGTATCTAACCATACGATGGTTTTGTCCAATGGAAGTGGACGTTCGCAGTAATACGGGGTATCCTGGAGAAAAAGGGTAAAAGTAGGAGTGGCAATGAGGTCTGCAACTCTGACAATCCAAAAGCCAGTGTTAAGAAGGTTCGGTCAACTTGGTCACTGAGTCATAGTCCAGGGTCGGGTCAATGGTCGCTGCCAAAGAGAGAGAGAAAAGAAACACTCAGCGTGCACTCTAACCTAGATTAGAATGGTTATCACTTTATCTAATCTGGAAACCTCCCACTGTACCTCAAATTCTCCTCCAAACCTGAAAGAAGAATTAGTCGGGGTCACCCGAGGAGTAAACCAACTCATCAGTGGGAATCGGGATCCAACTCTCATCGCATGATAACGTGACGGAATCCACTCACGTCACCATACTCCAGAAGGTATGCGCATACCTGGCAAGTTTCAGTTCTTTTGAAACTCCCGATGTGATTTTTACCCCTAGGACCCAAGTGACCTTGACACAGTCAACAAATCAAAGAGTCCTAGTCAAGTTCAGCCCGTCATTATCCTGGATTGCATTAAACCCACCCGTACGAGCCCTTGACACAGTCAACAAGGCCGCACGACTGTCCTAACCAATCCCTTTAATATGCTGCAAACAAACACTACTTAGCTACCGCACACTACGCCTTGACACAGTCAACAAACGCAGCACGAATACTAAGTAATACTTGTAAGAAATGACGGAGGGCTACGACTGGTTTTTGGCGAAAAACCTTTAACGTAATGAACTTGATATCGTTGAAGGAACTGCATAGCCTTTTAGAAAATATAGTGACGAAAACCTTTACTAAAGAGGTCACTCCCGGTGAAGGGATCTCGGCTCTTTCCCTGTAGAATGAGGTGCAGGATATTCCAACTGAATACCACGATGCAAAGCAAAAGTAATCGGCTATAGTGAAGTTAATGCCCTGACGCAAACTTCTGTCCAAGGGGTCACTCCCGGTGAAGGGATCTCGGCCCTTGCCTCGTCGACTGAGGAGCAGGATATTCCAAATGAATACCACGATGCAAAACAAAAGTGAACGTCCTTGCAATAACAGCTTTTTGAAAAATTGTTCCAACAACATCAGATTAGGTTTGTTTGTCTTGCATTGATCCGAATCAATGCAGTCCCATCAAATGATCACACCACAAAGAACGAAAATATACTGACGTACGTATATGCCATCCGCATTCGCCACTGGGTCCCGTCATCATCCGTTAGGTTAGCTAACTAACGGCAGAGCGGGGACTGGACTAGCGCGGATGTAAAACATATACAACGTCTACTAATATATATACCAATATATAGTATTTCGCTCAAGGCGTGAATAAAATGCAACATCACAGAAATGTACAGCATCACAGAACAATACAGATATCTGGAAGCCCCGGGTTTCACAGAGCCGCTGCTGAAACCCGACGTTCCCCTGGTCGTGTGGATAGCCTGTGCAATAAAATCCTAGACCCCTACGGGCGCGGCAAGTCACCCGCCAAAACCTGAAGCAAGGCAGCCCCCTTCAGCTCCGTGAATGGACCACCCAGCACTCCACGGAATCTGGCAACTTGGGCACCCCTCCTGGGTCAACCTGTACCCCCTACGAGTGCGGCGAATAGCCCGCCAATCCTAGAGTGAAGCCCCCTCCGTCTCAATGCCATGAGATGCGGGTCCGTTGCCCCCTAGAACCCGGCTATCCGTGCACCCCTCCGCGGGGTAATCCTAGTACAGAAAGTAAAATATACATACACCGGGTACACCGACCGCAACCAGGTCGTGCCCCAAAAGAATAATACAAACAGGCAGTGACGGCAGTCCACATGTCGGACGCTCGCCCCGCAATATCAAATGTACATAATACAACAAAACTGTACTAGCATTGCATCCAGGCTATCCCCCACGACCGATCCGCAACATCACAGCATAAACATAGAACATCAACGTGAAAGTCACGTTCGCAAATCCGTCTAACCGGGCTATAGCAGTTAGACCGGATTTACCGATCGAGTGACATTCACGGTCGCAGATATAATGTAAATACTGTGAAAAATGTGTTTAAAATTTTCCAATTGACCAAACATTAACAAGTGGGCCCCCAATCAAAACTGTAGCACTCACAGAAAACCTGGGCCCAATTTTAACATTCCAAAACCCCTAATTTCATCCTATAAGCCCACTGCAAAAAAATGAAGCAATGAACCCACAAACTTGCGGCGGAAGGGCGGCAGAAATGGGGTTCGTGCCGCGCTTCCGCGCTCTACCTTGAGGTTCACTGTCTCGTTTTTTCACAGAGTTCTTAGAACTTCCTGAACACCTTTCTGAGACTACCTGAAAAATTTTTAGACTTCAAAAAATTTCAACAGAAACTGATGTGCTAGAAAAATACGGTTTTTGGAAATTTTGGTCGATCGGAAACGCAAACACATCAAACGAAGCTAGGTAAGGTTAATGGCGTGGCTCTGATACCATGTTGCGCCACGGCAGCGCCCCGGCCTCTTACTCGAGGCCAAAATGCGGAATCAAAAATTTTCCTTACTCGGAAACCGGCGCTACCGCGGACAATTACCCGGATCGCTAACCATTAACCTACGCTAGCTAACAAGAGATGGGGTGAGAAGTATACCGAGTGATCCGAGTCCTCCGGTCTTCTCGTCATCGTCCCGATCTCCCGCGGAAAGGGTTGCCTCCACATCGTCGCCTCCTCGCCGGAAAGGGCACCACATCGCCTTTTTCTTTTACGGGCTCCCGCCTCAATACCGAGGCAACTCGCGCATGAAGCCGGCAACTCGACATGCTCAAGATATGCTGTAGAATGTGTAGCGTAGTGTCTCTTTTGGGGTTTGTTGCCATTTGAGAATGATGGAGGAAACAAGACAAGAAAAATGGTGCTTGCATTTTTCTTAACATGAAATGAGATCAAGAAAATGAAACACTCTCAAGGATGAAGATGAAACCCTCTTCTTCTCTTTTCTTTCTCTCTTTCTTTTTCTCAACCATGAATAAAACTTTCTCTTATTGTGAGAATAAAATGGTGGAGCAAAAACAATATGATAGCAAGAGGGAGGTGAGTGTAGGAGAAGAGAATGGGTGACCACAACCTTAAACATCATCATCACAAATCTACATCAATCCTAATCCTTTCTCATCACCAAAAAGCAAGGAAAAGACTAAGAAAGCATCTCATGATTATGAACCATCATGAAGCCCCACAATAGCAAGAAACCCCTCCACAAATGGTTATTTGCAAACTTGCAAATAACCCCCTCCATCGGAAAAGTCCGGCCGGGAAAGAACAAAGGAAAACCGGCCGGAACGGAATGCAAACTGGCAACTCCAGAAAACTGGTCCCGTAATAAATTACAGGAAAACCCCCATACTGTGCATACACACCCGCATTTGTATTCCGACCGGATACAAATGCAATGAGACAAAATCTATACTGTACTAGACTAGGACCGGCTTAAGCCAAAGCCGTCTAGTAAAATCCGTTCGATCCTGATCCGTGCAATACCACACGTATCAGATCAAACCCTGCCATATAACTATACGGCCACTAGTACAAAACTGTCCGATCCTGATCCGTGCAATACCGCACGTATCTGATCGGACCCTGCCATATCTCCATACGGCCTCTACAGCGTTTCGCCCGAAAGCTTGAGTAACTGTAAGTGTGGTGGACTCTAAAGACTCGTCAATACTATGGCTGTGGATTTAACCACTGGCACGTCAGAGGTATAAGCCAATACGTGACGGGCCACCAGCTATTGACCAAAAGGGACGTCGATGAGGAAGCTCACCCCGACACCCAACTGAGCCTGTCAGTGACAATATCCGTACAGTCCGGTCCGTTCGTCTATGAGTATCGCATGGCGGGCCTAGGGGGTTGGTAAAAGTCAGACCCCCAAAAGCGGTACAAGTCGTGTCGGAGCGTAGCCCAGAACGCCCTGAGATACTACTGGAATACCTACCAGTAAATCTCCTGCCTCGGCCGAGGGCTTTGCGTAATGGCTCTCTTAGACACAGCGCGACCTCACCCCCAATACTGGGAGAGACGAACCCCTGCAGATCCGCTCACTGCCTCCATGTGGCTCGGGACTGCACCCAACTAAAACCTGTTTGCACGACTCCTTTGAGCCGTGGTAGGGTAGTAATCAAAGTACAGTGGGAACTCACACGAGACAAATGACGATCTCAGGTCGATGAACTAACCTGTACACATGTCACCAGGGAACTGCTATCTGACATCTGGTACAAGACCAACTAGCAGGTTCCCGGCGAGTCCTGTCCGGTGTACTCATAACCCAATGAGCACCTGTATACATCTTAGGTGAACCAACTGACACCAGTGGCTTGTGAGACCGGCCACCGCCCCTCGTCGGGGTCTCGACTGTATACACTAGTCTACTAATAGAGTATCGATGCCCTGTCTCGAAACTCCTACGACTAGGGACCTTTTAAGGATGTGCTTATAGACCACCAGCTCCCACGTATATGATCGCCATCATACTGCTGGTAGTCAAGCAAGAATCCTAGGGGCTCTATCAACGTGTAATAGCGACATGTCAGGTCACCTAAAGCAGTACACGATGATAAAGATAAACCAGATAGCATACTATCATCTCGTGTGAGACTGTCCTACCGGGATAGGTCCTCCCTCAATCATTGCAATCACGTGCCTGTAATCCAATAATTGACTCTGAGGGCACTATCTCCAACAGACTTGAGTTCTACGAAAGCTTGCTCGCATGCTTCTGACCACACAAATTCTTCATCTTTTCGTGTGAGCTTGGTCAGGGGTGTTGCTATCTTCGAAAAGCCTTCAATAAACCTTCTGTAATATCCAGCTAAACCCAAGAAACTTCGAATATCCTTCACTGACTTTGGTGTAGGCCATTCGCTAACTGCCGAAACTTTCGCTGGATCCACAGAGATTCCTTCTCCTGATACAATATGTCCAAGAAAACCAACTTGGTTTAGCCAAAACTCGCACTTGCTGTACTTGGCATAAAGCTGATGTTGTCGAAGAGTTTCCAGGACAATTCGTAGATGTTCTGCATGCTCCTTCCGACTCTTAGAATACACCAGGATATCGTCGATGAAAATGACAACAAACCTGTCTAAGTATTCCCGGAAAACTTGATTCATAAGGTTCATGAAGATTGCGGGTGCGTTGGTCACTCCAAATGGCATTACTAGAAATTCGTAATGTCCATAGCGAGTTTTGAAAGCTGTTTTGTGAATATCTGCTTCCTTGACCTTCACTTGATGATAACCTGAACGAAGATCCAATTTAGAGAAAACACAAGATCCACTTAGCTGATCGAATAAATCATCGATGCGCGGGAGTGGATACTTGTTCTTTATAGTGACTTCGTTCAAGGCCCTATAATCGATGCACATTCTGTATGAACCTTCCTTCTTCTTCACCAATAGCACAGGTGCTCCCCAACTTGAAGTGCTGGGATGAATCCATCCTTTCTCCAGTAATTCGTCCAATTGTGTTCGGACTTCCTTCAATCCTTCCGGACTTAGTCTATAAGGTGCTTTGATCACCGGTTGTGCTCCTGGTACTAAGTCAATACTGAATTCAAAAACTCGATCGGGGGGCAAACCTGATATATCGTCAGGAAATACATCATCGAACTCTCGAACTACCTCTGGTCTTAATTCCTCTTCCGCTTGAGCTGCCGCAACTACTGCTTCCCTTGGCTTCGCTTTGTAGGTACTTGGCTCCAGTGTACGGTCTCCACTCTTGAAATAGAAGACCGAATGGTCTGGGATCTCGAATACTACCCTCCTTTGACGACAGTCGATGGTAGCATAAAAGGTTCCAAGCCAGTCCATTCCTAGAACCACATCGAAGTTCGGTATGTCCAGTACTTTGAAGTCAGCATAAAACTCTCGATTGCGGACGACGACTGGACACATGCTGTATCCCATAGTTTCCTTTAGAACGCCATTTCCGGAACTGACATTCCAGCTGGATACAAGCGGTGAGACTGGAATCGCATGGGTTCGGACAAACCGTTGCGACATAAAGCAGTGGGATGCTCCAGTATCAAACAGTGCAAGTGCAGGTAGTGAAGCTACTAGGATTGTACCTAAGGTATATGGGATAGGTTTTAGGTATAGGGAAAGTGTGTAGGTAAACAAGACTAAGAATAAGTTTGAGAAGGAAGTTTACCGGTAATGACTTGGCCAGTGGCCTCAGCTTCTTCCACAGACATCATGAAAGCCTGGCGCTTAGGCACATTCTTCCTGGCCTGAGGAGCATTCCTCGGAACATTCCTTTGAGCTTGATGGAACTGTCGAGGAGGTGGTGCAGCTTGTGGTCCCCTGGGTGGTGCAGGCAGTGCAAGTCTTGGAGCAGGTGCCTGAAGAGCTGGTCGCTGCGGATAGGTAATTGCTGGCCTGGGTGCAGCAAATGGGTTCTGTCTTTGGGGACAAGACCCAATATCATGAGTAGCTGAGCCGCAGACTAAGCAAAGGCGGTTGGCTCGACGACAGTCCTTCATCATATGTCCAGTTCTCTTGCAGTAGGTGCAAAATGCTGGGCTAGGACGATGGGTTGGTACTCCGGGTCGCCTTGGCATGAAAGGTGGTCTGGACAAGGCTCCACCTGCCATCTGGTTGGCAGGACGTTTGACTCCTGCAGACTGAGGTCTGCCTCTCTCTTTTATCACTGCCTCTTAACTGCGGGCAGCTTCTAGAGCTTCCTCATGAGTCAAAAACTTTCCTGTAGCTAGAGCAGCCTTAATCTCTGTGTCCAAACCTTGTTGAAAGCGATGGGCTCTGATCTCGTCCGTCAGTATCAAGTGTGCCGCGAATCGGCTTAACATGGTGAATTCAGCATCGTATTCATCTACTGATTTATCCCACATTGAACCCTGTTGTAGATGAATAAACTGCTGCTCCATTGCAAACCTGGCAGTCACAGGGAAATATTTCGCGTCGAACTTCTCGCGAAAGGTCTTCCATTCAATCGGCTGTACCAGACGGTTTTCTTCCGCCTTCCACCAGTTGCGAGCATTATCCGTGAGCTGTAGTTTTGCTACACGGACCCAAGCGTTGTCTGGCACTTGAGCTGCTGCCAGATCGTTTTCGATGCTTTGTGCCCATTCTTTCGCTTCAAGAGGGCTTCCTTTACCAGAGAACTGCTTGGGATGTAAAGCCCTGAATTGCTTTACTCCCGGCGCATCGGTCTCAGGACGGTTCAAAAGTTGTTGCCGTCCCTCGAGAGGACTGCGGATCGCCTCAAATAGCATTGTTTGCTCGGTGGGTGGTGCAGGAACAGCTGGTGTAAGAGGTAGTGCTGAAGGGGTGTTGTTGACGTTGGTGCTGGTTTTGTTCGGGGAATCCATAACCTTGAAGAAAATTCGGGTTAGGACAGATTCAAATACATGAAATGATAAGATTCAAGAAATAGAAATTTGCAAGATTCAAGGAACATGAATTGTAAAGAATGTTTTAATTGCTGGTTCTTGTGTTATATTGCTTAGGTTGTTCACGCAGACCAGAACTGCATGACAGGGATTCATACAGCTCTGACCTGCATGGGCCACCAACAAAACCTGTCATGCCCCGCTTCCCAGTGTACGGCGAAGGGGACGCGGCGAGCTCCGCTACGTATGTACTCAGAAGTACATACGCTAAGCGTAGCTAAGCAATATAGAAATAAATACACAAGAGACAAGAGTATAAAAAGAACATCAACTTTTATTTATTAACATTCTTTATACAATACATGAAAAGGAAATACAACTGAAATAAAGATGCCTAAACAGTGGCATAACAGGAAATGAAAGAGTGTACAATGATACTACAGTGCAGGGTCCTCAGTAACTGCTCCAAGTCTTCTTGCGATGGCTCAACCTCTGCCGGGTCCAAATCACCTAACGACATTCAAAGAAGAGAGAAACAGAATGTCGTCAGCGAGCAGATCGCTCGGTAAGTCCCAAAGGTAAGAGGGAAGTAGAGAAGACAGAATAAGAAGATACATTTTAAAGCGTAAACTATTGTTGTAATGCTATGTCAACGCTGTTGTTTGTAGCTTGGTACAGAAGAATGCCAGTGTATACGAGAGGTTCTCTATATGCTAGAGACCAGGGCAAACGGAAAGTACAAGGAACCATTAAGACACGGTACAACAACAACGGAATATAGGTTATGTGTCTTAATCTGACCATCTCGAGCCATCTTTAACACCTTCCGTACCAATCTACCCCTTAAACCCCGTAGTGTTTTAACAGTATTGTTGTATTGTTTTATGTAAGTTGGATGACTGACCAAAACCATGATATCAGTAAACGGATTGTATCAGGTAATTGGAATAACGGAATAATGGATGTATATCCATGGTTTGATTCAGTCAAGTTGAATAGGTTGTTAACTGGATTCAGGGATTCATGTGTTCATATTGAGTTGGAATATTAAAGAATATAGATTGACTTAAATCATATTCAAGTGAGAAATAGTCAGACTCAAACCCGAGTCAGACTAAAAGAAAAGTAATTTGAAGTTCTATAATTGTTAGGGTCTTTATTGTAATTTATAAAACTTGAGGGGTTTTTATGTAAAAAGTACTTTTGTATAGTTTTCAAGATACACCTCAAGTATTTGTTATTCGTCTTTATAGTTATAATGAGTGTAAATTTTACTTGTGTTATTCTAGTGAATATATCCTAATAAAAATATTAATTTATAATATTGATTTATTTGAAATTCATGGTATTTTAATGTAACTTTTAATCTTGTAATTTTTAGGAAAAGGTGGAGACTTTATCTTATAATAAAATAGGTGTTTAAATGATAAATATACATATGTTTATACAAGAATAATTTTATATAAATATTTTATTTTCCAAAAATCTCATTTTTCTTAAATGTCGTATTTTAAACCTTTCGAGACCGAATGCTCCTTGCGGAGGTCTGAATCTCGCACTACTAGGCCCGAGGGTGCACGATAAACCGTACAATCCCTAACGAGTTCCCCAAAGGTGGGTTGTAGTGGCGCTTTGCAAAGGTTTAATAAATACTATTCATTTAGAAAATGGTTTTATAAAGATAAGGTATTTATTTGTAAAAGGATGTAAATTTCCGTATTTTAGTTTCTAGGGTTCCCTAAGCCAACTAGTCTATTTCTAAAGGTTTAAACGACAAGTCATTAGAAGCCTCAAATCGCCTCTTCGCCGCCATTTGTGGCCAGGTAACTACAAGTGAGGAGGGAGGGATCCGTTCACGAATCGTGAGGCGGGCCTTTTAAAGTTACCCAAGCTCACTTGCCTAGTCTAGACACCACGAAGTCAGTTTAGATAAACGATCGATATCCACAACTTATCGTATTTTCCTAGTAAGAAATATTTATTTAAAAATGTAACAAATCTAGACCTTTAAGAATGGTTTTATGAAGATTATGGTATTTTACTGAAAATTTCGTTTTATCGTATTCTAAATTTTTATGAAATCATTTTAGGGTTTGTATTTATGTGTGGGTAGAGGTAGGTTGTTATCTTGTGCTCTACTTTAATTGTATAGTAAGGTTAAGGGTTAAATATGATAAACTAAACATGAGGGTATTTAAGTGAAAGAATACGGTATTTGCAAAAGTTATCATTTCATGTTTGAAAACTCATTCAAATTAATTTTTACAAGTTTAGTGATCAAGATGAAGATGTTTAGAAATGATGGAATTGATTAGAAGAAGAAAAATAAACATTATGGTATTAATGTGAAAAGAATACGATATTACAAAAAAGCTATCATTTCATATGAGAAATTTTGTCCAAATTAATTATTATGTGATTAATAGTCATCATGAATATGTTTAGGTATTATGGAATTGGTGACAAGTGAGATTTTGTAGAAAAACCGAATCGGAAATCGGTTTGTTCCGATTTCCGTCGAGTTTCATAAGTTCGTATTTTTGAGAAGTAGAAAGAAAAAAAGAACGGGGCTTACGGGCTTCGATCTATACTAAAGAGTATAGAGGAATAAGCGAAATGGCCGAGATGTTGTTTCGTCGTCGGTTGTTTCAAAGAACGTCGCCGGAAATCCGTCATTGCTTCGCCGTGAACTCGGTTTCAAAGCACAACCTTCTTGTGAAAATTTCAAGAGAGTAAACCTAGTGTTTTGGGATGAGAGGGTAGAGGGTAGGGTGTTTATTTATAGGGTAGATAGGGTAGGGTAGGTGAAAGGTTTTCTTTATTAAAAAAAATTTTAAAAATTTAAAAAAAAACATTAAAATTTGTAGTAATTAGTGTGTATTTAAAATTCTGGAACTGATCTATTAAAATGGCGTGAACAGGGGGTTATGGAATGCAAAAGGCCACATTTTTGGTTTTGGGAGCTCGGCCGTCCGACCGAGTTCGGCCGGCGGCGCCGGCCGATTCGACCGGCCGACTCGGCCGATCCTGGCCGAGTCCGGCGACCGTCGGGTGCGGGGTTCTCTGATGTAGACTTTGGTATACTCCGTTTTTAGTGTTCAGTTCATCATTTGGGAGTTATGGCCTGTGGACTGTTGGGCTTCCAAGAATTTTAAAAGAAAAATAATCTAAAAATAATGTGGGGCATGGGATTCGAACTCTGGTGGCTTGGTTCAGCAGTGCAAGGTATTACCAATGAGCTACAAGCTCCTTCTTGTAATTATTGTAGGAAAATAGATACTTAAAATGAGATCAGCATGATTAAATACTCCAAGTATACTTCAAATTTAAATCAAATTTATGTATACAAAAATTGGAGTTGTTACAATACCCATGCAGCTGCCGGCAGCTTCGGATACTTTGGGACGGCGCATATGCCAGGGCGAGTCGCGCCCTTAGGGGCAACCCTACAACATCGGGTTGACCCCTCGACATTCGGCCTGGTATTTGCAGTGGGTCAGATACATTTTGTCAGCGAAGAAGGTGCATCTGCTGAAGATCGGTCTATACCGTGCGGTTTACGCCTCGCTGTTCCAGTATTCCGCTCCTTCGACATGGTGGATTAAGGCGTTTTTGGAGAAATGGAACATTCCAACCCACACTTTTCTTCTACTGGACAGAGAAGTCTCCATATCCTTAGAATAATTTGCTGAGATTTCCGATTTTCCGGTTAGGGGGGAACACTACGAAGAGCTGCTTCCTCCGGACGAATACGTTTTCGCCACCAAGCCAATGGTGATGGGCCTAACACCAGAGAACGCCATTCAGCACTAGTTTCCGAGTCTGATAAAGGTGCCGAATATGTACGAGAGTCTCTTCTTAGAATCCGGCAGCAGGGGGGTTAGTTTCACAGACTTTATTGCCCGGTTTCTTCGCCCGGAGATTCTATCGCAACGAGGCGAAAAATTTGCCAAGCTCGACGATCCCTTCGGCTTTGGCTTGGACCGTCGATCAGCACTGGAAGATGATCATAAGGGGTTTTATCTTCCCGATGCCGCGATCGTCCCTCTGTCGGAAATCGCCGCTCCGGGCATTGATGAGGAGACTTTCTTTATCGGGTTTCTCGGGCTATGGTTGTGTTGGTTCGCACTCCCCATGCACCCTCGCTATATGAGGCCGTCCGTTTTCTACCCAGCACATCGAATGGTGCAGGAATACAAGTGGCCATCGGGATTGCCGGGCTGGCCCACCTGTACCATGGTCTTAGCGTGGTGGCAGATACAACTGAACCGGGGGTGCAAGCTGCCAATTTCCCGATGCATTACTTTACTTCGTGGATTGAAATGCACGTGCTCGGGGTGTTTGGTATTCATAAAAGACTATCGTTTTACGAGAAGTGCAGATTCCCGAGAATTATGCGGCTGATCGACGCTTCTATCATGAATCCGTCTCAGCGGGAGGCTAGGAACTTGCTTCTTTATCCGCGCACGGTCGGGGCCGGTATGTCTTTCACGGATAAAGTCCTGACAATCGGCCAGGAAACTTCCAAAATGGTGCTGGCATTGCGCGACTCCTTTAAGGACGGGGCCTCCGTATTGAAAGCCCGGGAGATTCTTCACCTGTATTCCATTAGGCCGGGCTTCCTCGTATTCGGGCAAAAATGATGCGGCGCTTTTTATGAGATACAACCCTCATCATTTTGCCCAGCAGCTGAGCTATAACCAGGGGGTTCCACTGGAAGCATTTTTGGAAGAACCTGCTACCACCAGAGAGGGAATACGTGGTGCGTTACATCACTTTATGTGCTTGAAAATGGGCTCCCACTTCTTCATTAGCGAACCAAGTTGCATCCCGAGGGCCCTTAATATATACGGGGGCTGGTATCAACATGCAATGGGCACTGTTATTAGGGAAGAGAGGCGGCTGCTGCTCGATCACAAGAGTGCGCCCCCCGCCATCGATCGCAACGTCCCATTGAAGCGACGGATCGCTGTCCTTCCTCCGCTAAGAGGAGATGCTGCTGTTGAGCTCCCCGTGTGCTAAACCCCATGCGTGGATTGCCCCGTGATCCTGTGGAGACGGTGGACGTGCCCTCGGTGCCCCGTGTTCCCATGGAGACGGTAACCGTAGCTTCACCCGAATCTGGCGTGGGCTCGGATATCGGGACTCGCCGTCCCAAAGTGCCCACGAAGCGCAAGCTGGTTTTGGCTGCGACCGGAGTTCGCGCGCAGAAGAGGAAGAAGAAGTCGATCCTCTCTGCTGACGTTGTATTTGGTCAGGAACCTCATGCCCCTTACAGCGAGGGCTTGAGTGAGTACGGGACAAACGACGGCCTATTTATGCCGCCAGATGACACTGATCTGGCGGCTGCCATCGCAGCTTCCGAGCGATTGGCAAGACGCGAAGAGGGGTTGGCTAGACTTGCGCGATCAGGTAATCATTAGTTGTATTTTTCTCCATTGCATCATACTTCTATCATTGTTTTTTGACTAACGCTTTTCCTTCTTTAATAGGCATTTCTACTGAAGAAGCTCTCGCTGCTTCTTTCAAGACTTTTGAGGAGGATGAACGACTTTGAGCATCCTTAGGCCTTGGTACATTTCGGTTCGCTATATTTCTGCTTCCGTTTCTTATGAGTAATCTGAACCCTCTTTTTTTCTTATCGCAGGGACCACAAGGCCTATCCCGCAAGCTGATGCGGAAATTCTCCCCGGGCCAGCTACTGAAGTCCCGGCCTCTTCGGCATTGCTGCAAGAGGCCTTACTTAAAAAACCGATGATGGAAGCCTTGACGGCTCTGGAGGCAACCCTGAATGCGGACGACGATGCCTTACTGAAGGAGGCTTCTAAAAGGTCTGTTGTAACGGCCCGGGAGGAAAGGAAGCGCCTGAGGTGCGCAGCAAGGGAGCGTAGTGCTGCTTTAGCTGCGGGAGCAGGTTCAAGCGCCGTTACTCCCGCTGCTACTCCTTCAGAGGAGTTCCCGGTTACCTTGTCTACTGCTCATAGACGGGCGGCACGTGCAGCTCGGGAAGCCAACGGTAAATCAACCCCAGGTAATGTGTTTTGAGACTTCGTTGTCAAAGCTTTAAACTATCAGTTCTTATATATCTTGTCCTGCAGGGCCGAGCCTTACTGAAGGAGTGGCGGCGACCGTTGAGCCTGAGGGAGCGGTGGAGGAGGTAGCTGCTGAACCCGAGACGACGGTAGACGATGTAATCGTAATTGCCGGGCTCGAGATAGTGGCTGACGAGACAGTCACGACTGCTATGCCCGAGATAGCTACCACTGCCGAGCTCGAAGTGGCGGCGGGTGAGACGGCTACCACGGCTGAGCCTGAGGCAGCGGTGGAAGAAACGACTACTACGGCCAAACCTAAGGCAGCGGTGGATGAGAGGGCTGCGACCACTGAGCCCGAGGTGGTAGCGGGCGAAATGGGTACGATCGCTGGGCCCGAGATGGCCGCTCTTTCTCAAGAGTCGGGCACCGCTCCGATCATCGCTCTCCCAGCCTAAGGTTCCTTGTCGTCTTCTGGCGTTGCTCTCGTGGAGTTAGGGGACGAGGCGACGGGAGGTGAAGCCATCCCGATGGAGGAGGGAGACGCCGTTGTTGAATCAAGTGACGCCCTCGTCACGGCTCCGGCTGGCGACTCTTCAGGTAGATTTTAGGTTACCGCCCTTCTTTTTATTTTGCAATCTCTTTTCAATTTTTTCTGACAGGGTTTATCTTGTTTCTAATGCAGGTGTGGCTAGTGTTGATGTCATGCTACTCGAGACAGCGCCGTCAGTTACCGCCCTAACGGTGACCACCTCTCTACCTTCTCTCACACCGTCGCAAATGTTGGAAGGTATGGATTTGTAACCCATTAGTCTTATCTCTCGGCCGTATAATTCATGTACTGACGTTGCGTTATCGCGTTTTTGCAGGAGTCCTTTTTGACCACCTGTACCAGGTGCTGCATCCCCACTTCTCCTTCCCGTCGGAGATTGCTTCATCCAGTGGCGCTGGTGAATACAGCTTTCAATTAATGCTCTTTCTTTTATCGATAATGAAATTATTTCTGATTCTTCTTTGCCTTGATTGCAGTGATACAGATTGAAGGAGGAGATAAGAGATCAGTTGCGCCACCGGTCCTCCCGGCTTTGCCACCTGCTGCAGCTGGTATAGTAAATTCCATTGTTCATGAATCTCTTATATTTATAGATCCGTCATCTGATTGTGACTTGTTTTGCAGCGGTCGCTTCGACTCCAGCCTCTTTCGAATCTCGCATTATGATGCCGGTAGGCCCCTTCTCCAGACGTCCATCCTCAAAGGGTGCTGTGACGAGTCTTCGCATGTTGATCAAATACGTCGAGGAGCTTGACGCAGAAGCTCTTACATCTACCGCAGATTTCACTGCCGAGGTCAATTCGATGCTGGCGACTCTTGTAAATTTCCATAATGAAGGCGTCGTCGAGTCTTGGGTTAGTCACTGCAGGAAGATCGAGGCCTGTCTGCATCAGCTTGAACTTATGCGTCTTGCCCCTGAGACTTAGGCTTTGAACTTCCAGCGGGCCGCATGGGTCGAGCAGAGTGCGTCCTTCCTCCGCCATTTCGAACAATAAGCGGCCTTGAGGCGGAAGGAATGCGAGGAGGCTTCCGCTGAGTCTATCCAGTTCCGTGCCTAGGTCAAAGCGAATGTCGCACAACTGAGAGCCGTCTTTGACACCTTGCAGCAATATATCTCGGACGGACTTGTATTGAAACGGAAGCTCGACTCTATCGAGCGGGTTACGTAGAGTCACGAAGCTGCCCAACGGGAAATTGATGAAAAGATTTCATCATGCTTGCAGCAAAGGACTTGAATCGAAGCGGAGCTAGCCGTGGTGGCTGATCATGAGAAAGCACTGAAAGAAGTGCGAGAGCAGCTCGTGGACTTGTTGAAAACGCTTCCTTCTCAGTAGCTGCCTTTGTATCAATCATACACTTGTAATATCTGAATAATATATATCTATTTTTTGTATCTTGTATTCAATTGAGTTCATGAATAAAGACATTCTTTTTGTTATACTGTTGCTTTCTTCTCTTTGCTGTGTTGTTGCCATGTGATTTTAGCAAGTGCGATCTATAGATAGCATATAGCTGTCAATCTTGGATTCTTTGTAGAATGGTGATGGCTTAGAAAACAGGGTTAGAATCTGTCACCTAAGACTTTTCAACTTTATGAGCCGTGAGGGTCTCATAAAGAATTTTCTCCCTACCGTCGAGAAAATCCCGTAGGTGTAATTTCTCCTTAAGAATCGTGAGGATTCCCAAGGGCGTTTTCTCTTGAGAGTCGTAAGGATCTCACAAGAGAATTTGCTTCCTTACGAGTCGTGAGGACCCGCAAGTTATGGGTGAAGTTGTCCTTATCGGCATTTTACGGAGCTAGGGGTTGCTCTGGATGCTTCCTACGGGTTCACTGCCGTGTTCTGCGAGGACCAGGCTCTGCTCTGGACGTTTTCCAGGATACCCTAGTTTAAAGACATCGCGGTCGAGGTTAAGGACATCATAGTCCGTGGATTTAAGGACTCCACGGTCCGTTGTTAGTTTTAAGATATCACGGTCGAGGTTAAGGACATTATAGTCCATGAGTTTAAGGACCTCACAGTCCAATGTTAGTTTTAAGACATTGCGGTCGAGGTTAAGGACATCATAGTCCATGAGTTTAAGGACCTCACAGTCCGATGTTAGTTTTAAGACATCACGGTCAAGGTTAAGGACATCATGGTCCGTGGATTTAAGGACTCCACAGTCCAATGTTAGTTTTAAGACACCACGGTCGAGGTTAAGGACATTATAGTCCGTGGATTTGAGGACTCCACAGTCCGTTGTTAGTTTTAAGACATCACGGTCGAGGTTAAGGACATCATAGTCCGTGGATTTAAGGACCCCACAGTCCGTGAAATGTGTGGTTGTCGGGACCCGTCACCTCTTTGAAGACATTGAGGAATTACAACGACAAATATCAAAGGAGTGAAGAGATGTACCCTTGAACCAAGGTAAAATTAGTTTAAGGACATTACAGTCCATTGTTAGTTTTAAGACATCACAGTCGAGGTTAAGGACATCATAGTCCGTGAGTTTAAGGACCTCACAGTCCGATGTTAGTTTTAAGACATCACGGTCGAGGTTAAGGACATCATAGTCCATGAGTTTAAGGACCTCACAGTCCGATATTAGTTTTAAGACATCACGGTCGAGGTTAAGGACATCATAGTCTGTGGATTTAAGGACTCCACAGTCCAATGTTAGTTTTAAGACATCACGGTCGAGGTTAAGGACATTATAGTCCGTGGATTTGAGGTCTCCACAGTCCGTTGTTAGTTTTAAGACATCACGGTCGAGGTTAAGGACATCATAGTCCGTGGATTTAAGGACCCTACAGTCCGTGAAATGTATGGTTGTCGGGACCCGTCACCTCTTTGAAGACGTTGAGGAATTACAACGACAAATAACAAAGGAGTGAAGAGATGTACACTTGAACCAAGGTAAAATTAGTTTAAGGACATTACGGTCCATTGTTAGTTTTAAGACATCACGGTCGAGGTTAAGGACATCATAGTCCGTGAGTTTAAGGACCTCACAGTCCGATGTTAGTTTTAAGACATCAAGGTCGAGGTTAAGGACATCATAGTCCATGAGTTTAAAGACCTCACAGTCCGATGTTAGTTTTAAGACATCACGATCGAGATTAAGGACATCATAGTCCGTGGATTTAAGGACTCCACAGTCCAATGTTAGTTTTAAGATATCACGGTCGAGGTTAAGAACATCATAGTCCGTGGATTTGAGGACTCCACAATCCGTTGTTAGTTTTAAGACATCACGGTCGAGGTTAAGGACATCATAGTCCGTGGATATAAGGACCCCACAGTCCGTAAAATGTGTGGTTGTCGTGACCCGTCACCTCTTTTAAGACGTTGAGGAATTACAGCGACAAATATCAAAGGAGTGAAGAGATGTACCCTTGAACCAAGGTAAAATTAGTTTAAGGACATTACGGTCCATTGTTAGTTTTAAGACATCACGGTCGAGGTTAAGGACATCATAGTCCATGAGTTTAAGGACCTCACAGTCCGATATTAGTTTTAAGACATCACGGTCGAGGTTAAGGGCATCATAGTCCATGGATTTAAGGACTGCACAGTCCGATGTTTACTCTGGATGCTTCCCACGGGTTCACTGCCGTGTTCGGCGAGGACCAGGCTCCGCTCTGGATGCTTCACACGGGTTCACTGTCGTGCTCTGCGAGGACCAGGATCCGCTCTGGACGTTTTCCACGGGGTCAGAAGTGACATAATCCGCGTTCCACGTAGCCAGGAATTTTTCTTTAGATGCTTCCCATGGGTTCACTGCCGTGTTCGACGAGGACTAGGCTCCGCTCTGGATGCTTCACACGGGTTCACTGCCGTGCTCTGCGAGGACCAGGATCCGCTCTGGACGTTTTCCACGGGGTCAGAAGTGACATAATCCGCGTTCCACGTAGCCAGGAATTTTTCTCTAGATACTTCCCATGGGTTCACTGCCGTGTTCGGCGAGGACTAGGCTTCGCTCTGGATGCTTCACATGGGTTCACCGCAGTGCTCTGCGAGGACCAGGATCCGCTCTGGACGTTTTCCACGGGGTCAGAAGTGACAAAATCCGCGTTCCACGTAGCCAGGAATTTTGCTCTAGATACTTCCCACGGGTTCACTGCCGTATTCGGTGAGGACTAGGCTCCGCTCTGGATGCTTCACACGGGTTCACCGTCGTGCTCTGCGAGGACCAGGATCCGCTCTGGACGTTTTCCACGGGGTCAGAAGTGATATAATCCGCGTTCCACGTAGCCAGGAATTTTGCTCTGGATGCTTCCCACGGGTTCACTGTCGTGTTCTGCGAGGATCAGGCTCCGCTCTGGACGTTTTCCACGGGGTCAGAAGTGACATAATCCACGTTCCACATAGCCAGGAATTTTGCTCTAGATTCTTCCCACGGGTTCATGCCGTGTTCGGCGAGGACTAGGCTCCGCTCTTGATGCTTCACACGGGTTCACTGCCGTGCTCTGCGAAGACTAGGATCCGCTCTGCATGTTTTCCACGGGGTCAGAAGTGACATAATACGCGTTCCACGTAGCTAGGAATTTTGCTCTGGATGCTTCCCACGGGTTCACTGCCGTGTTCTGCGAGGACCAGGCTCCGCTCTGGACGTTTTCCACGGGGTCAGAAGTGACATAATCCGCGTTCCACGTAGCCAGGAATTTTGCTCTGGATACTTCCCACGGGTTCACTGCCGAGTTCAGCGAGGACCAGGCTTCGCTCTGGACGTTTTCCATGGGGTCAGAAGTGACATAATCCGCGTTCCACGTAGCCAGGAAGGGTTGACTTTATTCATTTCACGGATTCGGAATTTGACTCTCGGCCATCTGTACGACGCCGAGTCATGGAACTGGGAGTTGCCGCTGTTCCGTTTTGCTTGATGTTGTGTCTGCTGCAATGAGACAAACGTCGAGATGATCTCTAGGCTATCTGCGAACCGTCGAGATTTGGCTTCTTCTTATGATGAAACCTGGGGAGGAGTGTGATTTTTTCTTTGTTTGCGCCCCTGGATTGTATACAGGGATTGATGTAACATCACCTGTAGGGCATAAATTTCATTCATTCATCATTTTTTTTATTTCTTTCCGCGATGCTCTATCATTTCAGCTTTTATATCGCGAAGGTCGCGATTGCCCCATCATTTCGGCTATTTTTCGCGGTGCCCAATTATTTCGGCTATTTGTTTTATTTTTACTTGCTGCTTTTTATTGCGAGTTGCCCAATCATTTCGGTTATTTGTTTTATTTTTACTCGCTACTTTTTATTGCGAGTTGCCCAATCACTTCGGCTATTTTGCATGCATACATTTTTACTTGCTGATTTTGTTGCAAGTTGCCCCATCATTTCGGCTATTTCGTATGCATGTGTGGCTCGCTAGCTTTTTTCCGCAAGCTTGGGATTAGACACCGATTTCGGTATCAGCACCGCTACAACTGGGATATTGCCAGGAGCGAATCATCTTTTGCCTCTGTCGATATCGAACAAAGGTGGCTTAGCGAACAGGGTTAGGATCCTATCGACTAAGGCTTTTGACTTCATGAGCCGTAAGGGTCTCACAAAGGTATTTCTCCCTACAAGTCGTGAGGATCTCGTAGGTGTGTTTTCTCCTTAGGAATCATGAGGACTCCTAAGTGTATGGCTTCTTGTAAGTCGTAAAGATGTTACAAGAGAGTTTTCTCCTTATAAGTCGAGGGGACTCACAAGGGTTGTTCATCGTGCGAACATATCCCTAGTCACGGATGAGACTTTGTTAGAGAAATGTTTATTCGCGCCCGTTGATTGTATACAAAGGTCAGTATTGAGCCGCTTGTAGGGCAGTAGTGGAGGTTGTGGGGGCTGCTTAAGAACAGGTTTAAATCCCTGTAGCTTAAGACTTTTGAATCTTATGAGCCGTGAGGGTCTCATAAAAGAATTCTCCTTGCGAGTCGTGAGGATCTCGCAAGTGTAATTTCTCCTTAGGAATCGTGGGGATCCCTAAGTGTGTTGCTCCCTTGTGAGTCGTAAGGATCTCACACGGGTGATTTCTCCTTACAAGGTCGAGAGAACCTTGTAAGTGTCTTTTTACAAGGTTGCGCCCTTTCGGGTTTTCACAAACACCCGCAGGTAGCCCTGCTATTTTTACTCACGGAGCCCTTTCGGGTTTTCATCCGTGCCCATTTTGTTTATGGACATACCGTTTTCCCTTTTTTTTGTTTTTTATTTTTTTATTCTAACGAGATTGCGCCCTTTCAGGTTTTCACAAGACTCGCCGATAGCCCTGCTGTTTTTACTCGCGGAGCCCTTTCGGGTTTTCATCCGCGCCCATTTTGCTTATGGACATACCGTTTTCTTTTTTTATTCTTTTCTTTTATTCTCTTTTTTTTGTATCAGCTTTGGGATGCTGCAATCCACCGTAGTTTCTCGACATCTCGGTCAACAGCTAGTTTTAGGACATAGCGGTCCGTCGTTAGTTTAAGGACGTTTCGGTCCGTTGTTAGTTTAAGAACATTTTGGTCCGTTGTAAAGGAAGCCTGCTATTACTTATAGAGTTTGGCTTAGAAAGATAGCGAGCGGACATAGTCGTCGTCATCTATCGTTGACCTAGGCCGTGACTCGTTAGGCGTAGTACTTCTTCAGGAAGCGACCATTTATTGGCCTGAAGGGCCTTTCGCCATGCATGTCCATGAGCAGATAGGCTCCACCCTGGTAGACTTTGTCTATGATGTACGGGCTTTCATAGTTTGGCTCGAATTTCCCCCGTTTAGCATGATTGGGGATCATAGGTCTTTTGACCACTAGCACGAGTTCTCCTTGGCGGAATGTTCTCGGCCTGGTCAATCTTTCATATGAGCGCATTATTTTTGCTTTATAAGCCTCTAGATTTTACTGCGCCAGGAGCCGAGTTTCATCAAGGGAATCGAGCTCCTCAAGCCGAAGGTGAGCATTCTCTTCGTCCGTTAGCTCATAATGAACTGCTACTCATAAAGAGGGTAGCTCTATCTCGAGGGGGAGTACCGCTTCTGTACCGAATACCAACGCGTACGGTGTTGTGTTCGTGGCCGTCTTGAACGTAGTCCGGTACGCCCAGAGAGCTTCATGTAGTCTCTCGTGCCAGTCCTTCTTATTTCGGGACACCGTCTTTTTCACGATCTTTGTCAAGGTCTTGTTGAAAGCCTCCACTAGACCGTTGGCTCGGGGATTATAAACTGAGGAGTATCTCCAGTCTATGTTGTGCTATTGTGCGAAGCGGCTGATCTTGTGGCTTCTGTAGGCTGGCCCGTTATCGGAGATGATTCGTCGCGGAGTTCCAAACCGATAAATGACATGTGTCTTGAAGAAATGGAGGATATTCTCCATCTTCACCTCCCTCACCGGTACTGCTTCTGCCCATTTGGAGAAGTAATCAGTTGTCGCCAAAATGAACCGATGTCCTCTGGACGATGCTGGTTTGATAGGGCCGATTATGTCAGTCCCCCAGATTTCGAACGGCCAGCTAGCCACTGTCGGATGTAATGATTCGGATGCTGGTGGATAAAGTCCCCATGGATCTGGTACGAGTGGCATTGCTTCGCATACTCGAGGCAGTCCTGGATCATTGTGGGCCAATAATAACCCATCCGTTTGATCTTCAACTTCATCTTCGGCCCGGCTTAGTAAGAACCGCAGAGTCCATCGTGAACTTCTTGGATGACTCTTTTTGCTTCTTCAGGTCCCAAGCATCTTAACCACAGAGAATCAAATGACCTCTTGTATAGAGTGTCATTGACGAAGGCAAAAGATAGGGCTCGCTTCATGAGCTGATGTTTTGAGGACGCATCTTCAGGCGTTCAACGGGATTTGAAGTAGTCTATAAAGACTTCTCTCCAATCCTCAACCGTTTCTTGGTCTTTTATTTGCATAGCCATTTGCTCGGTCGCTCCCTTTTTCTCGGACGACTCCGAAGATATTTCTGCCGATGCAAGAACCCGACGGCTTTATACTACGATTCTTACATCGTCGAGGTTCTCGTCGGCTAGTTCTTTAGCGAGCTTGGCTAATGCATCCGCTTTGCTATTTTCTGCGCGCGGTATGCTTTCCAAGGTGTAGGAAGGTATTTGAGTCGGCAGTTGCTATACCCTCTCGCCGTACTTTACCAGTTCTGGTTTGCACGTTTGATAGTCGCCGTTTACTTGACTAACGACCAGTTGGGAGTCTTCGTATATGAGGAGGTTTGCAATTCCCATGTCAATAGCGATCTCGAGACCCGCTATCAAAGCTTCGTATTCGGCTTTATTGTTCATCCTCGGCTCTGTTAAGGAGAAGACGAAGCGCATTATCCCTCCTTGTGGAGTTACGAAGATGAGGCCTACCCCTGATTTGATTATGGGGATGTTTTGTTTGCGCTTCTTCATGGAAGACGATCCATTAAAATAAAGTTCCCATCGGGTATCACCACCGTCGATCGCATCAAACGTATGTTCGTCAAGCAGTTCGCAATTCAAAGGGGAATCGGCCGGTATCGGATGCTCAGCGAGGAAGTTGGCGATGGCCTGGCCTTTCACTGCCTTAAGAGGTCGATAAGTTATCGAGAATTCCATTAAGAGTAGGGCCCATTTAGCAAGCCGTCCTGTTAATATGGCCTTCGACATCAAGTATTTGAGAGGATCCACTTTTGATATGAGATGGACCTCATGTGCCAATGCGTAGTGTCTGAGCTTCGTTATCGCGAAGATCAATGCCAGGCAGTGTTTTTCGATGGGAGAGTAATTGCTTTCTGCCCCCAGTAGAACTCGACTCAAATAGTAGAGGGCTCTCTCCCTTCCTTGGTCGTTCTCTTGTGCCCATAATATGCCTAAGGAACCTTCAAGGGCGGTTGTATACAGAATGAGAGGGTTTCCCTTGACCGGAGCAGCCAGCACTGGAGGATTCTGCAGGTGTTGCTTGATTTCATCCAGCGCGCTTTAGCATTTGTGATCCCAGATGAGCGGGGTTCCCTTCTTCATCAGGTGACTGTAAGGACGGCACTTGCCAAAGAGATTGGCTATAAATCGCCAGATATATGCGAGCTTCCCTTGGAGAGACCGCAATTGTTTGAGAGTCCTTGGCGAGGGCATCTCCATAATTGCTTTGATCTTTGACGGATCTATCTCGATGCCTCGGTTTCGGACAATGAATCCTAGGAATTTGCCCGAGAAAACTTCGAATGCGCATTTGAGAGGGTTCATCTTCAGGTTGTATTGCCGAAGACGTTGAAATACGATCTTCAGATGCTCGAGATGTTCCTCGTATGATTTGCTTTTAACCACGAGGTCGTCGATATAGCATTCGATGATTTCATATATGAGGTCATCGAAGATCTTCATCATGGCCCTCTGATAGGTGGCACCGGCATTCTTTAGACCGAAGGGCATCACCTTGTAGCAGAATATACCCAAAGGGGACCGGAAAGCGTTGTGCCTCTGGTCCTCAGGATGCATCCTTATCTGATTGTATCCTGACGATCCGTCCATGAAGGAGAAGACTTCGTGAGTGGACGTATTGTTTATCATCAGCTCGGTGACCGGTACTGGGAAGTCATCCTTCGGGCAAGCTTTATTGAGATCCCGAAAGTCTACGCAGATGCGCATCGTCCCATTCTTTTTCATCACTGGGACGATGTTGGCGATCCAATCAGGATACTGAACTTCTTGGATGAAGCCGGAGTCGATTAGCTTCTTGACCTCGGCGTTAATGCTCATTTAAAGCTAGAGCCGCATTCTTCTCGGTGCTTGTTTGATTGGCTTGACGGCCGGGGATATTGCCAGTTTGTGGACAGCAATATCTGGGTCTAATCCTGGCATTTCGGAATAGTTCCATGCAAAGCAATCTCTATGCTGCATAAGCACGTCTTTTAGTGTAGCCACCCTTTCTTCAGACAACAGCTCACTGACGAATGTCGGCCGCGGGTCACTCGCCGTCCCGAAATCAATTTTCTTGAGGTTATCTGCAGCGGTATGTATTCCATCTACCAGCTCTTTTGGCGCTGGTGGAAACTCTGAGATTACCTCGTCATCATTGTTTTCGAAGCACCAGGGGAGGTCATCCATATTCCCAGGCTCTTCTTTTGATAGTGTTATCATATGACAAGTGCGAGCTCACTTCCACGACCGATGATGATTTGGTTCTACTCTCGCTGTATGCGTAGCTTTTGGTTCGTGCCACTGCGGCGGAGTTATCCTCCAACTGCTGAATAGAGTGAACTTGCCGAGCTGATATTGGTCTTCAACCCAGTTCTTGAAGGTGAAGCAGTCTTTAAGAGGATGTCCTATCGCTTGGTGATAAGAACAATAGTCTGGTTGAGAGACCTCGTTGGCTTGCTCAGGGTGTTTGGACTCCGGAAGTGTAAGCATTTGATGTCTTATGGCAAGCTCAAGTATCTTCTTTGTCTTGTCTTGAGGAAAAGAGTATGCTCGACTCATCTTCTTTATAAGGGACAAATCCGGACCGCTCGATTCCCGACCGCGTGACTTCTTGGTCCCGCTTTGTCGCTGTCGAACGCCTTTTCCGCTCTTTGACTTGTTTCTGCCTCTGCGTCGGGCCTTTTTCACAACAGGTTGACAGGGAGGAGCATTTTCATCTTTCGCAGCCTGTTGAAGAAGGCATTGCGCCTTGGCTTTCTTGTAGATGGCCATTTCACGATTATGGTCGTCTCGAACTTTTTGATTAGCTTCCCTTATAAGCTTGTCCATTTGTTCTTCGAACGACGGACTGGGCATTTTCACGTCGGGGGTTCTTTCTGGTTCAGGATTAGCATTCTCCCATTGAGCATCCCCTTCTTCATCAAAGTCATGTACGACGTAGCAGTCGCGGAGTAGCTCCCATTTCTTGGACCGAACATATCCAAGCCCGATCGTTTCCATTCTCCCATTGGGCAACTTGCGCTGAGTTCCGGGAACGTTCCAGATCTTATCATAGAACTTAGCTTTTCGAGCGGTCTGTTTGAAGGGTATCCCTAGGCGCTTCAATAGCCTTTTCAAGCCTTCTGTGTAATATCTAAGCAGACGGATGGGCTGGAGCCTGTCAAGTGTAGAATCCGCGCCATGCCAAACTTCTTTTTCCACTCTTGTTTCCGTGGATCGGTAGAATAGGATTGCCTGTTCACCTTTTCTCCTGGGAGGGACGTAAAATGTTTGTAGCTTTTGCACGCTATAAGCTTTAAGTGCGTCGAGATCTTTGTAGTGCTCCCGCGGAATCATGGTAATTTGCAAACTCTGATTATCACCAGCGAATGCTTATATTGGTGGCCGAGCGGAGAATATAGCATGGACCTCATCTTCCGAGTCGCTGCTAAAGATCAACATAGGAGCGGACGGTCCCGGCTTGTTGTACTGGGGTGGACCTGAATAAACTATCTCTTCCTCTTCCTCAGTATCACTCCTGAAGACAGGAATGGTGGTGATAGCTTTGTTCTCCGGTTTGTGACATCTCTCCGTGTCCTCGAAATCTGGAAAAAAGTATTTTGCATCTTTGTACTTGCGGACTTCGTTTACGGAGAATGGGTTTAGCTCTCCTGTCACAGTATACTCGAGACCATCCTTAAAGTATTTCATACACTGATATTGTGTAGAAGGGATAATGTTGTACTCGTGTAACCAAGGCCGGCCGAGCAAAGCGTTATAGCATGTCTTGGCGTCAATGATGTGAAATTTGATATCCGTGACGAGTAATCCGAAGCGCAGCGTCAGTATTACAGATCCGAGAGTCCGTGATGATTGGGAGTCAAAACCGGAGATGGTGATTTTATCACGAGCGAGATGCTGGACGCTCATGCAGATTTCCTTCAACACTCGCACGTTGAGGAGATTGACGGAAGACCCATTGTCAACCAGGATTTTGCCTATCTTTATATCGTGGCAGTACCCTGAGATTTAGAGGGAACAGTTATGCTCGCACGTCCCAAGAAGGAGGTCTTCGTCGCCGAAGGTAATATCGGCTGTGTGTATTTCTTCCAGCTCATCCTTCATCTTTTCTTCGGCGAGAAAAGCTTGGAATTGCTCTGGTTCTTGTAGCGCCTTGATCAATGAATCTCTCGCTTCTTTGGATAGTAAAAGGGCGTCGAGAACGCTGAGCTGCGAAGGTAACTTCCTCAAGTGTGCCAGAACGTTGTAATCCACCTTACTTTTCTTTGGCGGGTCCTTGACGGTCAGCTCTTTTATGACTTGGTCATCCAGGGCGATATTCTCATAGACCTTTTCTTTTCCCTTATTTTTTCTACTCGTGGGTCCGAGATTCTTTTCTGGAAGCGTACGGTTGCGCACCTGAATGTTTTCACAGGCCTTCGATTCTTCCTCTTTCTCCAGGATAGGTTCCTTAAAGAGAGGGCCAAGAGCCATCTCTTCGTCAGAGTCGCTTCCGAAGGTGAGAACCTGCGATCCCCCGGTGTTGATCATGCGACAGTTACCGGTAGTTCTTTTATGCTCCTCGGTCACACTTCTTTGCTCCTGACGAGTCTTGCGTTTCATCCGCTTGAAATGTTGCCGGTGAGCAACATACCCTTACCACCATCTTTTAAAAGCATTGCACTCTTCGGTGGGATGTGCCATCTTTTGGTGATATAGGCAGTAGCTAGGATGCATCTCTGCTTCACCGGGAGTGTTTCCTTAAGAGGGTGGTAGCTTCATTCCCATTGATATGGCTTTAGCAAACATTTTCCTCGTCTTGAACTTGTTTTTATCCGCGACGGATGTTCCTTGATTCGGCAGGAGTGTCTCGACTCTTTCGTCTAGTCGTCGGTGTTTAGCTCTTTCAAATATGTCCATCTCACGCTCCCGATTTGCTTTACTTTTCAGATGAATCTCATTCACGAAGGCGTCGATCATTCCGTATGACGGCCATAAAAGTTCCGGCTCGGGACCTGCCTCCAGTCTCTCTGTGCAGGAAGCTTCTTCATTGTCTAGCGATGAATGAGAGATCACATGGCAGCTTGCTACGTAATCCTCAGATCCATCCGACGAGTCTTCTCCATCATCTTCGTCCTCAAGGACGTGGCTGAGGAACTCTTGGAGTGTGATTGGAGTCCGCGCCTTCTGGTTATACTCTTCCAGCGTATCAATCTGCTTCTGTAAGTCCGTGCGCTTGTCGCCAGGCTTCACGGGCTTCTTGGATTTCTTCTTCTTTTTCGAAGATTTCGACGGCTGGGTGTATGTGCTTTGGCTATTACCACCGATTTTTGGAGTCGGGCGCGGTTTTAGCATCCCCTCGATGGTCTCAGGCTCTAACGGATTCTTCCACCTGATCGCCGGGCATACCTGGAGATCATTCAGTATTTTTTTGGTTTTGGCTGAAAGAGCGACCTCCCATGGAGCTTCTTCAACAAAAGAGCACGTTGCCCCTGGTGTGTCCATCTTCTTAGGAGTGTGCGATTGTGGTGGGCTCACTTTCCACTTCTCAGACAACTCAAACTTGCCTTGTAGATACTGATACTCGATCCATTCCTTAAAGAGGAAGCAATCTTCGATCGGATGGCTTACCGTTTGGTGGTAAGGGCAATAATTGGGATTATTCACTTCGCTGGGTTGCGGTGGTCGCCCTGGATTCGGAAAATTGATAAGCCTGTTGCGCATTGCCAGCTCGAACAGCCTCTTCGTTTTATCTCGCAGGAATGAGTAAGGGCGCTTCATTTTCTCATTGTAATGGCGTCGTCTCTCCTCCAATTGATCCGTTAGTCTTAGAGCACTGGGTTGCTGTTGGGTGTTCGCAACGAAGGTCGGCTTCCCTTTACCCTTTTCATTCCGCGGTTCCGGTTTCGGAGGAGACGGTCTGTGACCCATCTAATCCATCTGGGCTAGCTTATCGATTAAAGCCTGGAACGTGGTCGGTTTGAAGAACATTATGAACTGTGAAATAGTTGCATGAGGGTCCAGGGTGCTCACGAACATGCCCACCACTGGTGCTTCTTCGATGCGCTGTTTGCACTTTGACCACAGATTTCGCCATCAGATTGCGTATTGAACCCAAGTTTCGCCCGGCTTTACTCTCGCATTGATCAATGCTGTTATCGGGGTGCGTTCACTTGCGCTCGCGAATCGCTGGGTGAACAATAACTCCATTTCTGCGAAAGTTTTGACGGAGTCGCTTGGAAGTTCAGAATACCATTCAAACGCCATCTCTGATAAGCTGCCGACGAATTGGTGGAGCAAAAGCTTATCATTGCCCCCGGTGTTGCCGCACAGAGCTCTAAACTGGGCGACGTGCTGGTGGGGATTGCCCGTCCTCTTGTACACATGGAATTTGGGGATTGTGTATCCCGGCGGGTATTTTATCTGGTCATACTAGCCTGGATACTGTCGCCCAGTCTTCATGACCTGGCCAGCCGCTTCATTTGCCTGGTGAACTCGTATTTGTTGAGCAATATAATCATCCAGGGCGGCCTTGGAGATAGTTTCCTCTTTGGCTGTTGACAGAGCTGGCAGAGGATTCGATGTTCCCCTTTGTCATCTTCAATAATGATCGGAGGGTCTTCGGCTGGAGGATCCGGCTGTATCATCATCCCGACCATGTCTTAGAAGAGAAGTGCCATTCGCTTTATATTAGCCGCTTGCTCTGCGGCTTCTTTGTCTTTCTTTTCGAGGACTCTGCGAAGGAAGTCAGCATCGGTTTCTTGTTCATAACGCTGCTCCGATGACGCCTCCGACCTTTCTTTTGGTCCGGTGAGTGCGGCCATTGCAGTCAGCATTTCCTGAAGTTTTGCTGTTGCTGTTCCTGAGCTCTTGTGATGGATCGGGTGAGTGGTCGGTGGCCCGTAGAAGCGCGGCTATCCTCTTTCCCGGATGCCGTGTAAATAGTATGGACCGTTATGCCCCCAGACTTAGGGCGTTTGAGCTCAGTGTCTTTGACATTTGTCGTAGGCATGAGGATCTTCTCCGGCCTTCTCTTCTTATGAGCGGTCGAAGTTGAGGAGGCCGTAGCAGTGGGCACCCAGATAGCTTTTCGTGGCTTGACAGGATGGCTTTTTTCTTGTTGAACCTTCACCCTTTTCTGTCAGCGAGGGTAATCTTGATCAACTACTGAGTTCCGAGCCTGCCGTCAAACTTTGTAGATTTTGGAGGACAGCCGCTGAGGGGACTGTTCTGGCTTTGCTTCCGCAACATTTTCCATGTATGGATGGGATCTTTTCAGTACGGCGGTAGAAGAATTCCTGCGCACCCTATTCAGCAGCTCAAAACTGTTTCCGGTTGGAACAACAGCATTAATTTCCACCGTCGGAGCTGGTGGAGTTAGCCCAGAAGGGGAGTTGCCTCCGGCCTTCCTTACTCGGAGCCAGTGGCGATGTCGAGCGTGTCGAGCTGATGGAGTTGGCTCGATGACGGGGATAGCTTTGTCTTGCCCCCTGTTCAGGTGAGGGGCTGTTGCTGGTGTCAGCCTGTTGAAGACTGATATCTTTTGAATAGCAGGAGTAGGAGTGGGAGTTGGGACAGTCGGTCTTGTAAAGACCGACCCCTTGGCAGGAGAAGCCGCCTTGACGACTTCAGGAGCAGTGTTGGTTACTCTCTTCGGAATAATCTTCTCTGGGATTGCAGGCTTCATTGTGGGTCCACAGAAATTTTGGCCCAATATGGAGAAGACCGAGGCGCCGGTGCTGGACGACCTGTTGAGAGGGGCCGCGGTAGCTGTAAGCCGATCAAAGACCTACTTCTTAGGAGCTTCTGGTACGGGCACGGGGGTGCTGAAGCTCATCTGCGGAAGCATGGTTCCGAAAAACAATCCCATGGTGGCTTGAGTGACCTGTTCCACGGGCATCGTGAACAGGGAAGCCGCTTGGGGCCCGTAGGCTATGCCTCCAGTTGAGGCAGGACGTGGGTTGGGGTTGCAGTTGCATGTGGAACACTTTGAGCAGGTGAACGCCATTGATCCTTTGTTTTCTACACCAAGAAAAACGTCAAATCTTAGTACCTCGAAACCCAAGGGGAACCATTAGCAAACCGCGATTGGTTCGCGAACATGACACACGAAGTGTGAAGTGGAAAGAGGAAAAGGTCTCACCGGGCGGCCAGAATCTGTTCCCTTTCGAATCACGGAGACGCGACCGCATAGGTCCGTCTTGCCTGAAATTTAGAGCAGATGCTAATTGGTGTTATCCGTCCACCTCTTCGAAGATGCCAAGTTGATTTATGACACCGTGTATCGAAGGTTTAAACGGATGCGGCCGATATAGCAGACTTCGTCAGATTCCCCCTCATTTGAGGGGTTTTTGATTGTGGGGACGCTCTTCCCTGCAGGCGCAAGCCCCTGCAGTTAATTACGCTACCGCATCGCGGTAACAACTTTCTCCTTCTCCAGATGGTCACTTCGTGTCGTGGGTGTTTGTTTTGTTTTTTGGTTGCCCGTGGATTGTATACGGAGACTAAGTTATGTTGTCACCCGTAGGGCGTGGACTAGTCCAAATCCGTATCTTTCTTAGATTTAGGTTTGGGGGGTTGTGTTTAAGGATACGTTAGCCTCATTTGAGACTAAGATCAACTTAATCGTTTGTTAAGGACACGTTAGTCTAATTCTAGACTAAGATCGACTTAACGGGATCGTTTAGATCCGACAAGAGAGCAATTGGGCTCTATTGTTTAGTTTAATGACATTGCGGTCGATAATTAGTTTAAGGACATTGCGGTCCATTATTAGTTTTAAGACATCATGGTCGAGGTTAAGGACATCATAGTCCGTGAGTTTAAGGACCCCACGGTCCGATGTTAGTTTTAAGACATCACGGTAGAGGTTAAGGACATCATAGTCCGTGGATTTAAGGACCCCACAGTCCGACGTTAGTTTTAAGACATCACGGTCGAGGTTAAAGGACATCATAGCTCGTGAATTTAAGGACTCCACAGTCCGAAGTAATGTGCGGTTGTCGGGACCCGTTACCTCTCTTACGACGTTGAAGGATTACAACGACAGATATCAGAGGAGTAAAGAGATGTACCCTCGAACCGGGTGTAAATTGATTGGAAGATGAGCCCAGTTCAATTTAAATTGAGAACTTACGGCCAGAATTGGGCTAAGTCCAGTTAAAAATGTTTAACATTTTATTTTTCTTCGGCCTGTTAGGCCTTTATTTAGGCTCTGCTCTTTTAATAATGCTAAGTATTGGGCTCTGGCATTTTTTTGTCTTATATTGAATGCATAGCATTTATCAGAACAAAGTATGTTCTGACAGCGCGCCACGTGGTGCACTAGGCGCTTTGCGCCAGTCAAAGAGCGCATTGCGCTTCTGTCAGTTAGCACACAAGAGGAGGACACATGTCGCGCTTAGTGCTAAGCGCTAGTTTGTTAGCGCACTGCGCTTTTAATTTATGAGCGCGCTGCACTACTTTATGGATGCGCCAGTGAGTGACACGTGGCGCGCTTGGCACTGAGCCAACCCAAGGGCGTAGTGCGCTGTCTTCAGGAGCGCAGAGCGCTGATCGTGTCTATGGTTGACACGTGGTATGTTTTGGCGCTGAGCGCCGGTCTAAGGAGCGCAAGGGCGCAGTTCATGAGTGCAAGGCACTGTCTAATAGCGCAAAGCGCATTTTGATCAATTTTAATATCAAAGAACAAATTTATGTTCTTCAAAGGAGGCTTTGCCTCAAGATCAAGAACAAAAGTTCTTATTTTTTATAAAAGGCTCTGCCTTTATAGATCAAAAGATCTGTGAAAGAAGTAAAATACTTCTTTTTATATTTTTATGATTAGATCTTTTGATATTTTCTTTTTAATCAAAGACCTTGGTCTTTTTATAGATCTAAGATCTTTTTTAGAATATGCTTCTTCTTTTTACGAGATGGTTTCATCTCTATTGTTCAAGAATTAATTCTTTACCTTGAAGAAATGATCTTTCTTCGCTAAAGGCTTGCCTTTCTTTTTCTTTGAGTCTTCTCAAAATTTACAGAGGGTTTTTTCTATATGAGACTTGAAGTCTTAGGGCCTTTATATAGGGCCAATTGATTTGTTAAATCAGTTTAAGAGATCCTTCTCTGATTGATTTGGGAATATTTCCCACCGTTGGATCTTTGATCTCAAGGCTTCTGTTTTACAGAAAATAATCTTTTTATTTTATTAAGATTGAAAAATCTTTCCAAAACAGAATTTTAATTCTGATTAATTAATAATTTATTATTATTAGATCTTTTGATCTAACGGTGGGGAATTTTTTTAATTCCAGCATTGGCGCACTTTGCGCTGGCGCACCTACGTTCGACACGTGACGCGCAGCGCAGAGCGCAGCGCAACTGCGCTAGCGCACCCGTGCTTGACACGTGGCGCGCAGCGCAACTGCGCTAGCACAACTGTGTTAGACACGTGGTACGCAGCGCGGAGTGCAGCACAACTGCGCTAGCGCACCTGTGTTTGACACGTGGCGCGCAGCGCAGAGCGCTGGATCTGAAGCGTTACTTCAACTTTTAAATTTTGAATTTTGAAATAGAGCTTTGCTCTGATTGGGGGTGCGCTACCTAGGGTGCAGCGCTCCTGGCGCCGGCGTGTCTGCTTTTGACACGTGGCGCGCAGCGCACGGGATCTGAAGCGTTGCTTTAATTTTTGAATTTTGAAATTCAAAATAGAGCTTTGCTCTGATTGGGGGAAAAACACCCGTATACCTTCTCTGATGTCAAACACCAATGGATATAGGATCATCCATCGCCCATCATATGGGTCAAGAAGCGCATACGCTAGTCTACTCTGGAGTATCGATGCCCTGTCTCGGTACTCCCACGACTAGGAACATTTGAAGGATGTACATGGCGACTACACTGTCCCCACTAGTATGATCTGCATCATAGTCCTGGTAGTCAAGTACTCATCCTAAGGGCTTTATCAACATGTAACATAGAGACAATCATAGTACATGTTAAGATAAAGAGTAACGAGATAGCATACTATCATGTCGAGCAAGAAAGTCCTCCCTATATATGTCCAAGCATCCACTACAATATACATCGCATATACAGTAATGGTCTCTAGGGCATACATATCACTAATAATCTCCCACTTGCACTAGGTCCATCTGTTGTGGTATCACATACCCAATAATCAGCTGTGGTTGAAGTATCATACTCAACCAACCCTTAAAAGTCTCTACTGGGAAATAGGCCTTTGTGAGTGGATTCGCGCTGTTGTCTTCTGTGTCTACTCTCCTAATCTCGATCTCCCTGGAGATCAACCATCTCTATGATCAGGTGATACTGCCTAAAAATATGTCTGGATCACAGATGGGATGGGGGTTCCTAGGCCTAAGCCACAACTCCATTGTCACACAATGGTAGGAACGAAATTCATCTCATGAACTCATATATATCCAGACTGCCTCTTTGGTAGCATCCTTGGTAACGATATATCTTGCCTTTAATCGTCTAATAAGTCACGGTATCTAGCTTGGAACTCTTCTAACATACCGTCCCTCCACTGAGGGTAAAGACAATGTCTGCGACTGACATTCAGTCGTCCTTATCACCCTGGAACCTTTCCAGTGATTCTCCCCAGGATCGATTGAT
The DNA here is from genome assembly GCA_030015575.1 of Agapanthus africanus. Taxonomy (NCBI): domain Eukaryota; kingdom Viridiplantae; phylum Streptophyta; class Magnoliopsida; order Asparagales; family Amaryllidaceae; genus Agapanthus; species Agapanthus africanus. The sequence goes on along the minus strand of CM057344.1, from coordinate 68,279,516 downwards.
ACCATCTCACTACACCTAGTGAGAATTCTAACATCCAATTAGATCTATCTCATAGATCCAAAATTCAGGATTTAGGAGGTATCATCTTGATCCTATATGGAGAATCCATGTGATAAGAGGAGATTGACCGAGCGTAGCATAGGAAACTCCTTCCCTATCAAGAGTATGTCATCCACATACTATACGAGGATCACCACCATACTCCCTACAACCTTTTTGTATATACAAGGTTCATCTACCATTTTTGATGAAGTCAAACTCTTTGACTACTATATCAAAACAGACGTTCCAACTCCGCGATGCCTGATTTATCACATAAAATATCTTGCACATGTTTCCGCTGCTCCCACTGTCTACAAAGCCCTCTGGCTGTGTACTTATAGACGCTTTCTTCCAAATTAATATTTAGAAAAGCAGTCATGACACCCAACCGCCAGATATCGTAGTCATGGTATGTAGCCGTGGCAAGTAGGATCTAGATGGACTTAAGCATAGCTTTGAAAGTCTCAACCTTTCCATGTACACCAAGTAATCTTCTCATGATATACTTGCTCCTGATGGGGATTTAACCCTTCAGATAAAGCAACCAAAGTCCATACTTTGTTGGTGTATAAGGATTCCATCTCAGATCGCTAAGCATCCAGCCATTCTCACGGAGTCCCCACTCCTGATGGCCTGCTCGAAACCAGTTGGGTCATCATCTCATGATGCAATCCTCTCTCCTACTGTCATAGAGAAACCGAAGTATCTCTCAGGTGGATGAGGAACCCTACCAGATAGGCGGAGAGACTGAGGTTCGTTGGAAATTATTGAATCCTCCGGGTTTACCAAATCATCAGCTGCAGTTTGCATAGCTGGAACTCCTTCCAGTTCTATCTCATGACCACTAATTTCTTCACAAGAAATTCCCTTTTTCTCAAAAAGTGGTATGCCGAGAAATAAAACATCTTTTGTTCCTCGGTGTGGTAGAAGATATTCCCTTGCGAATACTTGGGATATCCAATAAACTTCCACAGAACTGACCTTGTCTCGAGCTTGTCCGGATTTTGCTTTTGACATGGGCCGGACAACCCCAAATCTTAATATCTTTAAGAGATGGGCTCTTCTCATACCATATCACATATAGAGTGGTAGGCATCTGATTTGGTTGGAACCCTATTCAATAGGTATGCAACTTCTCAAGTGCATAACCCCAAAAGAAAATAGGCAACTCAGTAGTACTCATCATAGAGCACACCATATCACATAGGGTGTAATTGCTCCGCCCCGATACACCGACGTGCTGTGGTGTATACGGAGGAGTAATGCTGAGAAAGAATCTCATTCTCCTTTAGAATAGTCCAGGAATTCCGTGCTCAAGTATTCTCCTCCTTGATCACATCAAAGGACATAATACTTATACCCGGTTTTTGGTTCTCTACTTCTAACTTATATTCTGTGAATATCTCAAAAGTTTCGGACTTGTGTTTCAACAGGAACATATGTCTGAATCTTGAGAGATCATCAGTGAATGTAATGAAGTACAAAGAACCATTCCTGGCATATGTAGACAGGGGACTTTCATACATCAGCATGTATCAATCCCAAGCGTTCAGTAACTCTTTCTCTGTTTCCAATAAACGGAGTTATGGTCATCTTATCTTTGTGACATGACCGGCAAGTTTCACAAGATGTAAATTCAAACTGATTTAAATATGCATTGTAGGGTGTTTTTCGTCACCCCATTGAGATGGGAATACACGCGCGCTTGTCAGGCGTACTACAGATTCCCCCTGCCTAGGGTAGGCCGGGGTTTATTGATTATGGGGATCCGAATCTCCGGCAGCCGCGGACTAAGCTGCCGTTAATTACCCCTCGCCTTTGAGACAGGGGAACCTCCGATTAACGGGTTAAACTGGTCATGAGAACTCAACGTGCAGTGTCGTGTTTTGGAGGGGTTTTGGATATATCGGGGGCCGCGCAGAGTTTTTACGGGGGTCCCGCTGCCCGGATAGCGAGCTGGGGGTCAAGGGAGCAAGCAGCCCCCTTGAGGGGTGCGGGGCGATGCCCCGGCCCAAAATGTTTTTCTGGGGGATAGTGTTGTAGAGTATGTGTGTGTGTATATATGTATACATATGTATATATATATATGTAAATGTGTATATATATATAAAGGAAAAGGGCATCCAAAAGATGCGTGGGGCCAGCGCTTTGAGCGCAAGAGCGCTAGTGCACCACGTGGGCGCTCGGGCGCTAGCGCTTTGGGCGCTAGCGGTCTGAGCGCAAGAGCGCTAGCGTTTTATGCGCTAGCGCACCACGTGTCAGCACGTAGGCGCTCGGGCGCTACGTTTTGGGCGCTAGCGCTCTGAGCGCAAGAGCGCTAGCGCACCATGTGTCAGCACGTGGGCGCTCGGGCGCTAGCGCTTTGGGCGCAAGAGCGCTAGCGCTCCATATGTCAGCATGTGGGCTCTCGGGGCTAGCGCTCTGAGCGCAAGAGCGCTAGCGCGCCACGTGTCAGCACGCGGGCGCTCGAGCTGCGAAAGGGACTTGGTCCCTGCAATGGGAGTTGTACTTCCAGAAAGGGGCACTTATTATTCTCTCTCTGTGTGTGTGTGTGTGTGAGGAGTTAAACTCCTAGGATGTTTTGAAGCTGATGAAGGGCTTCTCCTCTTGAGCCCTGGTTCTTCCCCAAAGTGGGGTTTCTGGAGATGAGTCTCCTTCTTCTTCCTTTGTTGGCCGGATCTTGAAGATCAAGAAGTAGGAGATTTAAAAAAAATCTCTCCTTTTTGAGATCTGATGGGAGATCTGAGTTCCCCTTTGTGGGTTTTGTGGTGGAAAACTACTTAGTTTTGGAAAAGAAAGAGTAAAACTCTTGATTTAATTCAAAAGAAATGAGAAAGTTTAGAACCTTGGAGAAGGAGCAGGAGGCAAAAAAACCCTAGTTTTTAGGGGAATGAAAAAGTCTATCTTTTATTCATTATCATGTTGCCTTATATAGGCTTACATGTTTACATATAGCCCTTGGGCTTTACAAAATGGCATTTTGCCCATCCCATGGTTCATGTGCCATTTCTTTTTGCACATAAGCTAGGGGCTTTCAAAAAATTGGCTTTTATGCCTATTTTGCATACATTCATGCACAAAAAATTACATCAAAATTATTCGTTACATGATTTTTATTTTGGTATGGAGGAGGCTGGCCACGGGCTCGACTTGGGCATGGGCCCGCGTGACCTGGGCTTGGGCCCACCTGGCTTGGGGTTGACCTTGAGTTTGACTCGGTCAACCGGGATGCAAATTTTGACCCCAACAAAGTGCCCCCATCAATAAATGCACACCGTACATTTGAGTTGTGTCCATGAAATTGATGGATCTTGAAGCTGAACTTCGAGGCGGAACATCATTCCGGGGGTGGAGCATCATCCCGGGGAGCATGATTCCCGGGGATCGGAGTATCATTCTGATTCGCGGAGCATAATTCTAGTGTCGGAGTATCCCTCGGGGAGCATGATTCCCGGGGACCGGAGCATCATTCCGATTTGTGGAGCATAATTCCAAGGATCGGAGCATCATTCCGAAGAGCGGAGCATGATTCCAGAGGTCGGAGTATGATTCCGATGAGCGGAGCATGATTCCAGGAATCGGAGCATCATTCCGATGAGCAGAGAATGATTCCAGGGATCGGAGCATCATTCCGATGAGCGGAGCATGATTCCAGGGGATCGGAGCATCATTCCGAAGAGCGGAGCATGATTCTAGAGATCGGAGCATTATTCCGATGGGCGGAGCATGATTCCAGGGGATCGGAGCATCATTCCGAAGAGCGGAACATTATTCCAAAGGGATCGGAGCATTATTCCGAAGGGTGGAGCATGATTCCATGGATCAGAGCATCATTCCGATGAGCAGCAGACATTCTGACCGAAGCATAATTTCGATGCAGAGGTTGATTCCTAGGCGAAGCATAATTCCGACAGGGAAGGCAAATACTCCGAGATGAAGCATGATTTCGACACGGGGTACACTCTGAGACGCAGCATGATTCTGGCGCAGAGCTTGTTGGCTGACTTGATTCCGAGACGAAGCATAATTTCGACAGGGAAGGCAGATACACCGAGGCGAAGCATGATTTCGACATGGGGTGCACACTCTGAGACAAAGCATGATTCTGGCGCAGAGCTTGCTGGTTGACTTGATTCCGAGACGGAGCATAATTCCGACGAGGAGGTCGTTGGTTGATTCCGAGTCGAAGCATAATTCAGACAGGGAAGGCGCTGGTTGATTCCGAGCCGAACCATAATTCCGACAGGGAAGGCAGATACATCGAGGCGAAGCTTGATTTCGACGCGGGGGACACTCTGAGACGAAGCATGATTCCGGCACAGAGCTGGTTGGTTGATTTGATTCCGAGGTGGAGCATAATTCCGGCAGGGAAGGTAGATATCCCGAGGCTAAGTATGATTTCGACACGGGGTAAATTCTGGGACGGAGCATGATTCCGCCGCAGAGGTTGTTGGTTTGATTTGATCTGGGTTGACATCAGCATCGTTATACTGGAATATGGTACCAGAAGCAAATCATCATTTGCTATGGGAGGGTTTGGGAATTGGTTTTGGCTTGGCATCTGCATTGCTGCACTGGAATATGGTGCCAGGAGCGAATCATCATTTGCGCTTGTTTATCAGGAAGCGATGGTTTAGGAGACAGGTTTTAGGTCCCTATCACCTAAGACTTTTCAATTTTGTGATCCGTAAGGGTCTCACAAAGCATTTTCTCCTTACGGGTCGTAAGGATCCCGTAGGTGTATTTTCTCCTTAGGAGTCGTGGGGACTCGTAAGTGTGTTGTTCCTTTATGAGTCGTAAGGATCTCACGCGGGAATTTTCTCCTCACAAAGTCGAGAGGACTTTGTGAGTGCATTTCATCTCTTTTTTACGAGTTTGCGCCCTTTCGGGTTTTCAAAAACTCGCCGGCAGTCCTACTGTTTTTACTCACGGAGCCCTTTCGGGTTTTCATCCGTGCCCATTTTGCTTGTGGACATACCCCTTTTTTTTTGAATCTTCACCGCCGGTGGGACTTTGAATGTGGTCTCACCGGTAGGACTGGGAGGTATTGGGATTGTTTTACGCCCATGGATTGTATACGGTTTTGCAGGATGTATGATCCAGACCATAGGGCTGAAAAAATTATAGGACTTTGTCGGCGTCTGCATCGCTGCACTGGAATATGGTACCAGGAGCGACTCATCATTCGCCGTTGGGGTATGGGATTTGGAATTTGGTTGGCGTCTGCATCGTTATACTGGAATATGGTACCGGGAGCGACTCATCATTCGCCATTTAGGGATTGGAATTTAGAATTTGGTTGGCGTCTGCATCGCTACACTGGAATATGGTTCCAGGAGCGACTCATCATTCGCCGTTAGGGTATGGGATTTGGAATTTGGTTGGCGTCGCTACACTGGAATATGGTACCGGGAGCGACTCATCATTCGCCATTTAGGGATTGGAATTTGGAATTTGGTTGGCGTCTGCATCGCTACACTGGAATATGGTACCAGGAGCGACTCATCATTCGCCACTTGGGGATTGGGGAGCGATAGCTTAGGAGACAGCTTTAGATCCCTATCACCTAAGGCTTTTCAATTTTATGGGCTATAAGGGTCCCATAAAAGCATTTTCTCCCTACGAGTCGTAAGGATCCCGTAGGTGCATTTTCTCCCTAGGAGTCGTGAGGACTCCCAAGTGCGTTTTTTCTTTGTGAGTCGTAAGGATCCCACAAAGGTTTGTTCTCCTCATGTATCGTGAGGACACATGTGTTAGTTGTATGTATGCCCTAGAGGCCAGTATTGTACAGATGATGTATATTATATTGGATGCTTGGACATATATAGAGATGGCTTTCTTGCTCGATATGATAGTATGCTATCTGGTTGCTCTTTATCTTAACATGTATACTTGTCTCTTTATACTGTCTTAGAGTTACATGTTGGTAAAGCCCTTAGGATGTGTACTTGACTACCTGGACTATGATGCGGATCATACTAGTGGGGACATGGTAGTCCATAAGTACATCCTTCAAGGTCCCTAGTCGTGGGTGTATCGAGACGGGGCATCGATACACCAGTGTAGACTAGCGTATACGCTTCTCAACCCATGAGATGGGCGATGGATGATCCCATATCCATTGGTGTTTGACATCAGAGATGGTATACGGGTGCTCAGTGGAGACTGGGTACACTGGATGGACACGACAAGAACTCCCAGATGGTATTATACCTCACGTCAGATGGCAGTTCTCAGGTGACACTTGTGCAGGTTAGTTTGTAGACCCGAGATCGTCATAGAGTCTTGTATGATTCCCACTGTGCTTTGATTTCCACCTTACCACGTCCACAAGGGCATGCAAAACGGTGGTTTTTGGGTACAGTCCCAAGTCACATGGAGGCAATGAGCGATAGGAGGGGTTTCGTCTCTCCCGGTATTGGGGGTTGATGTTGCACTGTACTCGATTGGCCGTAACAGAGAAGTCCCTGGCCAGGGCTGATTAGAGATTTACTGGTAAGTGTTACCAGTAGTTTCTCGACCCGTTATGAGCCTCACATCGGCACGACTTATCGGTTATTGGGGTCTGACGTTTACCACCCCTAGACTTGATATGCGACATATCAGACGAGGAGACCGGACTGCATGGTAGTGTTGCCGGTTGGCTCGACGGGAGTTATAGCAGGTTCGCTTGTTCTCTTCTGATCGTTCAATACCCGGGTGGCCGTTACGTTTAGCTGACCGCATGCCGCTTGGGGGTGCTTGATATGATCATCACTCACTGCCGGCGTATTGACGAGTCTTAAAGTCCCACAAAGGAGTTACCTAGTCCAGGCGAAACGTTGTGGTGCGCGTATGCGATATGCACAAGGACCCGATTAAAATGCGCGTATAGGATACCGTATATTGATCGGGCAGCTTGCTTTTGGTGGGGTCATATGTGATATGGCTGGATTGATAAATCAAGTGTTGATTTATCATTTAACCATTAGTTTTCTCACTTGAAATCTTTTCTTGTGCATGATGGATGTATGCATGCATGTATGTTTTCATTCTTTTAGATTCATGCACATATAGATGCACATACATACATACATACATACATGCATACATCATCCTTCATGGTTGATTACACATTGAATATGATGGCAATATAAGACTCACACCATGGTTAAATATATGGATTATTATTTAATTTTTTGTTAAAACAAAAAATATAAAGAAAAGGATAATTCATGCTTAGTTTCTACACTCTTCTTAAACCTAACCATGCTCACCTACTCCTAACCATGAGTTAACCTTCTCTTTGTGTTTTAACTCAAATTAAATAATATCTTAAACATTTAACCATGGTTTGAGATGAGAAGAAATAAATATATATACATATATTTTCATTTTTCTTTTCAAGAGTTATCTTTTTACTCTTGCTAAAAGAAAGCCATCATCTTCTTCCACCTTCACCATTTTGCTCTCTAGACTTTTGTAGTGAGCATTATACTCATCAAGTTAGGTTTTTAAAGTGAGAAAAGCCACCACAACATTATTCTACACAAGTTTAGCCCACTTGTTTAGAGTGTTATCTTCATTTCTTCTCTTGAAAAGTGAAGTTGCAAGCTTGGACTAGGAGCTTCGGGTGGATCGTCGTGGACACTGGGAGACTTCAAGAGAACCCTCCTCCAACCCTCAAGTAACCAAGGAGTCTAGCGTAGGGAGCTACAAAGGTTGTACTCTCAAAACCCTAGCATTTCTTTCATGTGATGATGTGTAGTTTATGAAACCCTAATTTTTCTAGGAACGATCCGATATTTGTTAACTTAGCATCCTAAAAATTCCATCTTTGGTACATGTGATACTTCCAAACCCTTCATGAGGGGCTAGGTAAACCCAACAACATGAGTGGGTCTTCCCAATGGAGCATAATTCCAAGGGCGGAGACCAGCCGCGTAACTGGTGATTGCGGTGGGGCATGGGTATGCTGAGAATTATTTGAGCCCGTGGATTGTATACGGTAGTCAACTTGGGGACCAATCGTAGGGCCGGGAGAATTTTGGGAATTTGAATTTTGGTTGGCGTCTACATCGCTGCACTGAAATATGGTAACAGGGGCGACTCATCATTCGCCGTATATTGTTTTTTTAATATTTTTTTATACCGCGATTGCTCTATCATTTCAGCTTTTCTTATCGTGAAGGTCGCAATTGCCCTATCATTTCGGCTTTTTATTCGCGGTTGCCCCATCATTTCGGCTGTTTATTTTCATCTTTATTTTTACTCGCTGATTTTTATTGCGAGTTGCCCTATCATTTCGGCTTTTCTTTTTTTTCCTTTTATTTACACTTTTTTTTTATTTACACATTTTTTTTTACATTCCCAGTTTAATGACTTATAGGTCGACTGTTCCCAGTTTAATGACATGGTGGTCGACTGTTCCCAGTTTAATGACGTGGTGGTCGATTGTTTTCAGAGAAAGGAATATATCTGAGAGAATCGGTTTCATGAAGAACTTCGGTCTTCGTTTGTATGAAATTGGCGGTCGCAGCTGGACTGTTTGTTAACACCCCTTTGGACAGTTCTATCTCTCCTGCCTTATATTGCTTTTCGACCCAATCTTTGAAGACGAAGCAGTCCTCAATGGCATGACCCATCACTCTGTGATAGGGGCAGTATTTGGGTCGTCAGTCATATTCGCTTCCTGTGGTCTTTTTGACTCTGGCAGTTGTAGACCGTTCCTCAGGGCGTCTCTGAATATTTTGTGGACTTAGTCCCTTCTGAAAGAATAGACTTTATCTAGCTTCTCTTTCAGTGGAGATTCTCCTCCCTTTCTGAACACTGGCTTCTGAGGCTGGTTGGCATTAGGCCCGCTCATCCCTTACTTATTTCGGTTAGCCGAAGTGTTAAAAGATTCAGTATCGTCAGAACCTCCGCCTTTGCGATTTTCGTCCTTTCGGTTTCTTCAGGACCTATTGTTATTTTGGGAGTCAGAGGAGGACTCCTGCTTTGAGCGCTCTAGCATCTGAACTTTTCTGGTCAGCTCTTGGAATGTTTTGAGACCCGCGGTGCATAGAAATGGGGTCATCCAATTGTTGAGATTTCTGACGAGGAGACTGACAGATTGGTCTTGCTCTATCGGCGGTTCACATTTGACGGAGAGATTGCGCCATCGGGTTATAAAATCCGTGCTGCTTTCGTTGTTCTTGGGCTTGGTCCTTACGAGCTCGGCAATGGTGATCTTATCGCTGACGCTCAACAAAGATTCCATTTGGACGAAAGTAGTAACGGAGCCATCCGGTATGCTCGCGTACCAGTCGAAAGCAATATCGGTCAAGCTATTAACGAACTGGCGGAGGAGAAGCGCATCGTTGCCCCCAGTATTCTCGCATGAGGCTTTGAAGTGGGCGATGTGCTGATTCGCATTTCCCGTCCCATCGAATCTTCCGAATTTGGGGATGACATAGCCGCTAGGAAATTCTACCAGATCATACTGAGCAGGATATGGTCTCCCACTACTGCTGATATCTTTCTGCGCTTCGGTTTCGGCCACCAATGTTTTGACTTTGCTGGCAACTAAATCCATAATTTGATCTTGAGTTAGCGGGCTAGTGTCATCGGCAGCCAAGACATTTCCCGAGATAGGATGCGACTGATTTTCATGCGGTCCGCCCACTTTTGGATTTGAGGGAACGGGCGTCGGCTGTTTCGGGATACTGTTTCCCGGTTCATGAGAGCTCTACGCCTGATTGGACGGCTGAGAGGCAAGTTGGGCCGTGAGCTGTAAGACGACATTTATCAAGTCGTCAATTTTTGAGTAGAGCTTGGCCATATCCTTGTCTTTGCTTTTGAGCTGTTTTCGGAGCCCTTGGAGAAGTTGCTGCTCTGCATTCTTGGGACGGAAGATTGGCTCATCTTCGCTTTCCGAGCCCGACTCCTCATGGACCGAAGGGTCTTTCTGCCTATCATCCTCATCGAGAGGGTTTTCATCATCCAGCGGAGGCGGCTGTTCTTGGGAAGCGGCAACCACATTCAAGCCAGATGGGATCTGAGATGTGGTGGCCCCGTCCTTGCTCTTGCTGCGCGTGCCCACCGTGTAGACAGTGTGGACCACATATCCAGCCATTTCCCCATCTTCGACGGGGTAATCCTGTTCTTTGAACCCCATGAGGTTCAGCCTAGCAGGAGCCCTAGCCGTTTTATTGGCTCTATATCTGAGCCTTTTCTGCCTTAGCTTCCCAATTTTAAGGGCTTGGCGGGCATCTGTTTCCTGGGAAGCCACCGTGAGTCGATCAGCGGGGAGCTTAGAGAAGACACCCGATCGAGTAGTTGCCAAGGGCACCTCCAGAGCTTGCTCGAGAGGCCTTGTTGCTTTGTTGGTGTTGATGGCCTTGCCCCCAGCTGGGGCCAAGGAGAGTCGTTCAAACACCGACTTGCGCTTGAGTTGGGGCGCCTTCGAGACCACCACATTTGGCCTCTTGCCTTTCGAGACCGTTTGTCTGTCATCGGGGCTTGAGGAGCTGAGATGGCGTTAGCTGACACGAACAGAATAGTGCCAAATGGTAGCGGCGGCTCCTCCCATTGTCGCCCGAGACTGGCCGGAAGGACCGTCCTGGAGTCTATCTTCATCGTGTAGGAGACGGGAGCCATGCCGAGAGCTGAGTTCATCTTTGGAGATATTGTTGAAAATTGATTGCTTGAAACCTTCATGAAAGAGCATTATTTTAGTATAAATATAGATACGTATATTGATTGAGTTCGCATGAACGTTTAACCCGAAATATGGGAGGAGAGATAGGTCCCACCGGGCTAGCCAGAATCTGTAGGGTGTTTTTCGTCACCCCATTGAGATGGGAATACGCGCGCGCTTGTCAGGCGTACTACAGATTCCCCCTGCCTAGGGTAGGCCGGGGTTTATTGATTGCAGGGATCCGAATCTCCGGCAGCCGCGGACTAAGCTGCCGTTAATTACCCCTCGCCTTTGGGGCGGAGGAACCTCCGATTAACGGGTTAAACTGGTCATGAGAACTCAATGTGCAGTGTCGTGTTTTAGAGGGGTTTTGGATATATCGAGGGCCCCGCAGAGTTTTTACGGGGGTCCCGCTACCCGGATAGCGGGCTGGGGGTCAAGGGGGCTAGCAGCCCCCTTACGAGGTGCGGGGCAGCGCCCCGACCCAAAATGTTTTTGAGGGGTATAGTGTTGTAGAGTATGTGTGTGTGTGTGTATATGTATACATATGTATATATATATGTATATGTATATATATAAAAAAAAGGAAAAAGGCATCCAAAGGATGCGTGGGGCCAGCGCCAGCGCTTTGAGCGCAATAACACTAGCGCACCACATGTCAGTACGTGGGTGCTCGGGCGCTAGCGCTCTGAGAGTAAGAACGCTAGCGCTTTGAGCGCTAGTGTGCCACGTGTCAGCACGTGGGCGCTCGGGCGCTAGCGCTCTGAGCACAAGAGCGCTAGCGCTTTGAGCGCTAGGGCACCACGTGTCAGCACGTGGGCGCTCGGGCGCTAGCGCTCTGAACGCTCTGCGCTACGCTTTGGGCGCTAGCGCTTTGAGCGCAAGAGCGCTAGCGCACCACATATCAGCACGTGGGCGCTCGGGCGCTAGCGCTTTGGGCGCTAGCACTCTGAGTGCAAGAGCGCTAGCGCACCACGTATCAGCACGTGGGCGCTCGGGCGCAAGCGCTTTGGGCGCTAGCGCTCTGAGCGCAAGAGCGCTAGCTCTTTGAGCGCTACTGCGCCACGTGTCAGCACGTGGGCGCTCGGGGCTAGCGCTCTGAGCGCAAGAGCGCTAGCGCGCCACGTGTCAGCACGTGGGCGCTCGAGCAGCAAAAGGGACTTGGTCCCTGCAATGGGAGTTGTACTCCCAGAAAGGGGCACTTATTATTCTCTCTCTGTGTGTGTGTGTGTGTGTGTGTGTGTGTGTGTGTGTGTGTGTGTGAGGAGTTAAACTTCTAGGATGTTTTGAAGCTGATGAAGAGCTTCTCCTCATGAGCCCTAGTTCTTCCCCAAAGTGGGGTTTCTGGAGATGAGTCTCCTTCTTCTTCTTTTTTTGGCCGGATCTTGAAAATCAAGAAGTGGTAGATTTTAAAAAAATCACTCCTTTTTAAGATCTGATGGGAGATCTGAGTTCCCCTTTGTGGGTTTTGTGGTGGAAAACTACTTAGTTTTGGAAAAGAAAGAGTAAAACTCTTGATTTAATTCAAAAGAAATGAGAAGCTTTAGAACCTTGGAGAAGGAGCAGGAGGCACAAAAAACCCTAGTTTTTGGGGGAATGAAAAAGTCTATCTTTTATTCATCATCATGTTGCCTTATATAGGCTTACATGTTTACATATAGCCCCTTGGGCTTTACAAAATGGCATTTTGCCCATCTCATGGTTTATGTGCCATTTCTTTTCGCACATAAGCCAGGGGCTTACAAAAAATTGGCTTTTATGCCCATTTTGCATACATTCATGCACAAAAAATTACATCAAAATTATTCGTTACATGATTTTTATTTTGGTATGGAGGAGGCTGGCCGCGGGCTCGACTTGGGCATGGGCTCGCATGACTTGGGCTTGGGCCCACCTGGCTTGGGGTTGACCTTGACTTTGACTCGGTCAACCGGGATGCAAATTTTGACCCCAACATGCATCTTTATGTAAGTTTAGCTAGTCGGGTCGCATCGATATGACCTACTCTACAATGCCTCAAGAAGGATTCGTTCATTTCTGAACTCTTCCTCTTGTGTGTGTTCTGTACGTTAAGAACTGTGGTTTAATTTAGAACGTCTATACTTTTAGATAACGTGCCTGAACCGATCAACTCTTGATATAGGAAATGTTCAAAACATTATCCAACAATACAAAATTATATCCTTCTTTACTAATAAAGAGACTAATATGATGTTGTATATCAGGTTCGGTATCTAATAACATTCATTCAGAATCAATGTGTTCTGGTAAATACAGGGTGATAACTGCCAACAGATTTGGCTGCAACACTTGCATCATTTCCAACTCTTGAAACTTATCACCCGTTCTCAGTTCTCTATCTTTCTGTAGCCCATATAACAAATTACATTTGCGGGATCCTGATCCGGTATCTCATACCCAGGACGTAAAGGATACTGAGAAACAGTTCTCGGTAATGAACACACCCAAAGAAGATGCATCAGCATGTACTTTCTTCGTTTGGGCGGCACGGGAATTCTGGTAACCCATATTTCCTGCTCTGTCTTATAACAATTATAAGTTGGAGCGGGACCAACGTTCCCTAGCGCAGTATAACAAGCGGGTTCGGTCAATACATCCGTATTATTATCTTGATTAAGGTGTGATATGGTCGCTACCTGAAGAGAGATAGAAGAAAACACTCAGCGTATACTCTTGCAAGATTAGATTGGTTATTAATATATCTATTCAGGATATCTCCCACTGTTTTATTCAAATTTTTCTTCAAACCCTAAAAGGAAAGACTAGCCGGGATTAATTACACTCTACAAGTTCGCCAATTTTTCAGCCAGGCCAGTGCCGGTACTTTGAGGGAGGTTCCCCGCGCTTTCGCATGGACCTAATTAAAATAAACCTCATTTTCCCAGGGGCGTAACCCCGTTGACACCTTTCTAGACACCTACTTAATCGGCTAATTGTAATGTGTAAAACTCTCCTAGGAGTAACTCTTACTCGCAGTGGGTATCGGGATCCTACTATCTCATAGAAGGTATTCAATCTCATTGCAAATTTCAACACTTGAAATTCCCGATAATATTTTACCCCTAGCGTGCTATGACCATGACGCATGCCAAACAACCCATAGTCCGCTAGTCAAATTCAACCCGTGCATTTTCTGATTGAATTAAACCCACTCGTACGACCCTTGACGCATTCCAAACAACGCCGTACGAATACCCTAATCCAATCCCATCGTATGCTAGCAGATAAGCAATAGTTAGCTACCGTACATTATGTCTTGACTCGTGCCAAACTACCGCGGCACGAATACTAAGTAGTACTTATCTGAAATGACGGAGGGCTACACAGGTTTTTAAGAAAACCATGGGCGTAATGAACATGATATCGTTGTAGAATCAATTGATTTAAATGGAGTTTTTTTGAGGCCTTTGCTAGTTTTGCTAAAGAGGTCAGTCCCGGTGATGGGATCTCAGCTCTTTCCTTATCGAATAAGATGCAGGATATTTCACAAATACCACTATGCAAAGAAAAAACTAGAAAAGCAATCAAAAGAAAAAACCGAGGGTTGTAGTATCTGCCAGTTATTGCTAAAGAGGTCACTCCCGGTGAAGGGATCTCGGCTCTTTCCTTATCGAATAAGGTGCTGGATGTTCTACAAGGAACACCGCTATGCAAAGCAAGAACTAGAGCTACCTGTTTTTGAAAATTCGATTCCACAACATCTTTAGCTTTCTTTAAGTTTCATTAATCTCATTAATGAAGTCCCGTTTTATTATGCTTCACAAGCATCACATTTGAAACGAAATCAGCAATATACATATATCTCATAAATATAATATAAACATTCGTCTCAGGCAGTAATATGATCTCATCATAGAATATTGCTGCAGAAGAACATATATGAAATATTGGATATACTAGGAGATCCGTGTTTTAAAACGAGCCTATATAAAACACGGATTCCACGGTCGCGATGAATAGCCAATCCCACACTCCTAGACCCCTACGAGAGCGGCAAACAACCCTACCAATTCTTGAGTTAGGACACCCGGTCTCGACTCCTCGAGATGGTCTCCCACTGGACCCTAGAACCCGGTTACTTGTGCTCCCTGCCTTGGGTCTATCCTAATGTGGAAAAGTAAATAATATACAATGGTGACATCATCCTCAACCCAGAAGTGCCCCAATTAAATAATATTGCATACAATGAATTTTACATGAATGAAAATAAAAAAAACTCCCATCTCACATAAAACCCCCGGCTATTCAAGACGCGACGATCCAATATAAGATATCACAGCAACATATAATATCACATATGTTCCCCTCCGAACGGCGGCCAAGACATGGACGTCTTACTCTGAGATTCGGGGCAGATGCTATTTGGTTTTATCCGTCCACCTCTCCAAAGATGCCAAGTTGATTTATGGCACCGTGTATCGGAGGTTTGGACGGATGCAGCCGATGTAGCAGACTTCGTCAGATTCCCCCTCGCTTGAGGGGTTTTTGATTATGGGGACGCTCTTCCCTGCAGGCGCAAGCCCCTGCAGTTAATTACGCTACCGCATCGCGGTAACAAGTTTCTCCTTCTCCAGAATTTCACTTCGTGTCGTGGGTGTTTGTTTGTTTATGGTTGTCCGTGGATTGTATACGGAGACTAAGTGATGTCGTCGCCCGTAGGACGTGGATTAGTCCAAATCCGTATTTACTTAGATTTGGGTTTGGTGTTTTAGTTTAAGAATACGTTAGCCGCATTGAGGCTAAGATCAACTTAAACGTTCGTTAAGGATACGCTAGTCTAATTTAGGACTAAGATCAACTTAACGGGATCGTTTAGATCCAACAAAAGAGTATTTGGGGGCTCGATTGTTCCAGTTTAAGGACGTAGTGGTCCATTGCATGTGTGGCCGCCGAGACCCATCACTTCTCTGATGACGTTGAAGGATTACAACGACAGGTGTCAGAGGAGTTCAGAGATATACCCTTGAACCAAAATCGATTGGGGGGATCTATAGTCCAATTTCGGACTAAAGTCTATTTGAAAGTTTAAGAACACGTTAGCCATTTTTGAGGCTAAGCTCAACTTAAACGGGATCGTTTAGATCCAACAAAAGAACATTTGGAGGCTCTATTGTTCCAGTTTGGGGACATAGTGGTCCATTGCCAGTTTAAGGACATGGTGGTCCATCGTTCCTATTTGGGGACGAGCATTAGTGTAAGGACATTTTGGTCCAACATTCCCATTTTGGGACGAATATTAGTTTAAGGACGTTTCGGTCCAACATTCCCATTTTGGGACGAATATTAGTTTAGAGACATTTCGGTCCAACGTTCCCATTTTGGGATGAATATTAGTTTAAGGACGTTTCGATCCACGAGTTTAGAGACCCCGCAGTCCGTATTGATGTATGGTTGTCGGGACCCATCACCTCTCTGGCGTCGTTGAAGAATTACAACGATAGAGGTCAGAGGAGTTCGGAGATGTACCCTTGAACCGGATGTAAATTGATTTAGGAGAGCAGTCTTGCTCAGTCAATTTAGTTTGAGGACTTACGGCCATGATTGGGCTAAGTCCAGTTGAGAATATTCAACGTTTTTTATTTCCGGCCTATTGGGCCTGTGCTAGGGCTTTGCCCTTGTTTAATAATGCACTGCATTTTATTCTAGCCTGCTAGGCCTTTTTGATTTGGGCTCTGTCCCTTTATAAATGATGCAGAGCATCTGTTTGGGCTCTGCCCTTATTTAAAATAATGCATTGCATTTAATTAGGCTTGTTAAGCCTTTCTTAATTGGGCTTGGCCCTTCTGTAAATAATGCAGTGCATTAATCAAACTGACAGTGGCCATGTAGCCTGTCAGGCGCTTTGCGCCAATTATAGAGCGCAAGCGCATATGGAGATGATACATGTCATGCTCGGGCGAGCGCAAGCGCAACAGCGCAGTGCGCTGCGCTGTTGCGCTGCTGACGCGTGGCGCGCTCTGGTGAGTTGCGCCAACTTCAGAGAGCAATGCTCTATCTTAAAAGCGCACAGCGTAAGTGGTCTTGGAGCTGACACGTGGCGCTCTATGGTGGCTTGCGCCAACCCAAGAGCGCAACAGCGCAGATTTTGCAAGTGCAGGGCACTGTTCGCTAACTTGATACAATTTTGGATTCAAGAAAAGAATTTTTAAGATTCCAGAACCAATGGTTCATAAAAAAATGCAAGGCACTGTTATTATGTTTTATTTATTGAATATCATTGATCTTGTTCTTAGATCAATGATCTATTCAGAAGAAATTCTTCTTCTTTTTCATAAAGGTTTTTACCTTTTTCTTGAGTTCTTCAAAGTTCTTCAGAGCTTTCTCTTTTTTGCTGTTTTTCTGAAGTTCTTGATGTCCATCATTGAATTGGGGTCTAGGGGCCTTTATATAGTGCCCATTAATTTGTTAAATTTTGTAAAGAGATCTTTCTCTAAGTGATTTAGGGAATTTTCCCCACCGTTGTATCTTTGATCCAAGGGCTTCTGTTTTACAGAAGACAATCTTCTTGTTTTAATAATAATAGAAAGATCTTACTGGAATTTTAATTCTGTTTGGCACAGATGCACCAGCGCTTGACACGTGTCACGCAGCGCAGCGCAACTGCGCTGACACGTGTCGCGCGGCGCAGCGCTTGCGCAACTGCGTTGACGCGTGTCGCGCAGCGCTTGCGCAACTGAAGTGTTGCTTCCTTTAATTTTGTTTTAAAACAGAGCCTTGCTTTGATTGGGAAAATAGAAGCGTTGCTTCATCTCCCGTCTTGGAATTTGAACAGAGCTTTGCTCTGATTGGGGTAAACAAATACCCCCCACCGTTGCGCTTACGTGGCCCTCCAAACGTGAGCGCAGCGGTGACAGAATTCCAACCTTCGCGGCAACTCTTGGAAGTTGAAAGGGCATTTGATGCCTATAAATAAGACCTTTGGTCCCCTAGATAATTTTCATCTCTTCCTAAGAATTTTTATTCAGAGCCTTGCTATCTTGTTTAAGCATTTTTAAAAGTTCAAACTCTAGAGAATTTTAGGTAAAAATTTGGATTAAATTAAATCAATTTTAAGAGCCTTGCTCTCAATAGATTCCTGATCTAAAGAAGACCCATTTAGGATTTCACTTAGCAGAGCTTTTCTCTAAAGGGGTCTAAAGAGAACTAAGGGGAACTCTATTAAAGTTCCATTAATCAAGTTCTATTCTTCTGAGAGGATTTTATTTGTAACTTCTTGATTCATTGATGGAGCTTTGCTCCTTTTTAATTCATATAGCAAAACTCTTACGAGTTGCTAATTTTGTCGATCTTCTTTTATAGGAGTGATGGACGCCCACATGTACGATCTCGACGAGATTATCTCCTACGGGGACATCCGCTGACTCGGTCGTTCCCAAAATCGAGAATTTACCAATGCCGAATGTGCAGAGATCATGAGTCGCTTCGACGCGTACAACGGTCAACTGCTTCCTCGGCGCTCCCCTCTGTTGAAGCTTATTGTGGGAGCCATCTGGGAAGTGCTTCCCATATTCTTTACCAGCGTGCCGCTTAGAGCATTGGACGCCGCCGAGGACAAGGTGCACTCAGTGTACCTGATGAATTTAATCTCGAAGAGACGGCGAGACAATCTTATCGATCTCTTGCACGAAGCCTTTCAACAGTCCGCCATTCTTGCTGCCTATCGGAGGGTGGAGGACATCAGTGGGGATCCCGACGCCCATGCTCACGAAAGGAAGCACACCAGGATGGTTCGCCAAGCTTGGAAAGTCTTGGACAAGGTCACTTTCGAGTTCCTCAATCCCTGTCCAGGATCTGAGGTTTTGCCGTTGTAATTATTTGAATAATGTCTTTGTTTATTGTCTTTATTGATGTAAAAATTTTCCAAGTATGAATGACAAATCTTTTGCCTCCTTCCTTTTATTTTCTGCTTTGTTACTGGCACATTCTTTAAATAAGCGTAGCCTGTAAGCGATATAGAACATTCTGTCTTGAACATCTTGGGGAGTAGTGATGGCTTAGGAAGCAGGTTCAGGTCTGCTACCTACGGCTTTTCAGCTTCATGAGCCGTGAGGGTCCCATAAAGACTTTTCTCCCTACGGATCGAGAGGATCTCGTAGGTGTATTTTCTCCTTAGGAATCGTGAGGATTCCTAAGTGTGTTTTCTCTTATAAGTCGTAAGGATCCTATAAGAGAATTTTCCCTCTTATGAGTCGAGAGGACCCGTAAGCGGTTGTTTCCCTCTTTGTCAAAATTCGACTTTGGAGAGTGAGACCCGTGAATGGTATGCAAGAGACAGTTTTAGACCGACTTGCAGGGTCCCAGTGCTTAGGAAAGAAGTTTTTTTTAATCCTTGCTGCCTAAGGCTTTATCTCGTAAGTTGAGACGAATCGGGAAGTCCTCGCGAATTTCCTCGGGGTTGAAACGAATCGGAGTATTCCTGCGGAGACACTGGTTTCTCTGCAGGCCGACGTGAATCAGGACGCTCTCATCAAGGACGCTAGTTTCCCTGAATTGAGGTATTTGCCAAGAACACTGGTTTCCCTGGGGTTGAAATGAATCGATGTATTCCTGCAAAGACGCTAGTTTCTCTGCGGGTCGACGCGAATCAAGATGTTCTCGTCAAGGACACTGGTTTCCCTAAGTCGAAGTATTTTGCCGAAGACACTGGTTTCCTCGGGGTTGAAACGAATCGGAGTATTCCTGCGGAGCAACTGGTTTCTCTGTGGGTCGACGCGAATCAGGATGTTCTCGTCAAGGACACTGGTTTCCCTGAGTCGAAGGATTTTGCTGAAGACACTGGTTTCTTCGGGGTTGAAACGAATCGGAGTATTCCTGCGGAGACACTGGTTTCTCTGCGGGCCGATGCGAATCAGGAAGATCTCATCAAGGACTCTAGTTTACCTGAATTGAGGTATTTTCCAAGGACACTGGTTTCCCTGGGTTTGAAACGAATCGATGTATTCCTGCAAAGACGCTAGTTTCTCTGCGGGTAGATGCGAATCAGGATGTTCTCGTCAAGGACACTGGTTTCCCTGAGTCGAAGGATTTTGCCGAAGACACTGGTTTCTTCGGGGTTGAAACGAATCGGGAATTTCACGCGGAGACACTGGTTTCTCTATGAGCCGACGCGAATCAGGAGGCTCTCATCAAGGACGCTAGTTTCCCTGAGTTGAGGAGTTTGCTAAGGACACTTGTTTCCCTGGGGTTGAAACGAATCGAGAATTTCTCGCGGAGACGCTAGTTTCTCTGCGGGTCGACGCGAATCGGGATTTTCTCATCAAGGACACTAGTTTCCCTGAGTCGAAGGATTTGTGGTGGTCTTTCAGGTTTTATGTAAGTTACGGTCAGAACCGTGAAGTTAGGAATTTGATCTTCGCTTCGTTTGCTGGCACTGCGTCTGTTGCATCAAGACGAATGTCGTAGTTGTCTTTGGGCTGTTGGTGGGTTTTGATTTCTGGAGGAGCCTGTTGGGAAGGTATGGTTCCCTCTTTGTTTGTGCCCTTGAATCGTATACAGGGATCGATGTGATCTCACCTGTAGGGCGAAAGTTTCATCATTTTTTTTATTGCTTTATTTCCGCGATGCTCTATCATTTCAACTTTTATATCGCGAAGGTCGCGATTGCCCAATCACTTCGGCTATTTTTCGCGGTGCCCAATCATTTTGGCTATTTATTTTATTTTTACTCGCTGCTTTTTATTGCGAGTTGCCCAATCATTTCGGCTGTTTTATATGCATACATTTTTACTTGCTGCTTTTTATTGCAAGTTGCCACATCATTTCGGCTATTTTGTATGTATGTGCGGCTTGCTAGCTTTTTGCCATAAGCCTGGAATTAGACACCGGTTTCGGTATCAGCACCGCTACAACTGGGATATTGCCAGGAGCGAATCATTATTTGCCTCTGTCGATGTTGAACAAAGGTGGCTTAGCGAACAGGGTTAAGGTCCTGTCGACTAAGGCTTTGACTTCATGAGCCGTAAGGGTCCCACAAAGGTATTTCTCCCTACAAGTCGTGAGGATCTTGTAGGTGTATTTTCTCTTTAGGAATCGTGAGGATTCCTAAGTGCTTGTTCCTCTGTAAGTCGTAAAGATCCTACAAGAGGGTTTCCTCCTTGTAAGTCGAGAGGACTTATAAGGGTTGTTCATCATGCGTACATATCCTGTTGGAGATAGTGCCCTCAGAGTCAATTATTGGGTCACAGGCACGTGATTGCAATGATTGAGGGGAGGACCTATCCCGGTAGGACAGTCTTACTCGAGATGATAGTATGCTATCTGGTTTATCTTTATCATCGTGTACTGCTTTAGGTGACCTTACGAGTCACTATTACACGTTGATAAAGCCCCTAGGATTCTTGCTTGACTTCCAGCAGTATGAGGGCGATCATATAAGTGGGAGCTGGGGTCTACAAGCACATCCTTAAATGGTCCCTAGTCGTGGGAGATTCGAGACAGGGCATCGTTTCTCCAGAGTAGACTAGTGTATACAGTCGAGACCCCGACGAGGGGTGGTGGCCGGTCTCACAAGCCACTGGTGTCTGTTGGTTCACCTAAGATGTATACAGGTGCTCATTGGGTTATGAGTACACCGGACAGGACTCGCCGGGAACCTGCTAGTTGGGATATACCAGACGTCAGATAGCAGTTCCCAGGTGACATGTGTACAGGTTAGTTCATCGACCTGGGATCGTCATTTGTCTCGTGTGAGTTCCCACTGTACTTTGATTACTACCCTACCACGGCTCAAAGGAGTCGTGCAAACAGGTTTTAGTTGGGTACAGTCCCGAGCCACATGGAGGCAGTGAGCGGATCTGCAGGGGTTCGTCTCTCCCGGTATTGGAGGTGAGGTCGTGCTGTGTCTAGGAGAGCCAGAACATGAAAAGTCCTTGGCCAAGGCAGGAGATTTGCTGGTAGGTATTCCAGTAGTATCTCAGGGTGTTCTGGGCTACACTCCGACACGACTTGTACCGCTTTTAGGGGTCTGACTTTGACCAACCCCCTAGGCCCGCCATGCGATACTCATAGACGAACGGACCGGACTGTACGGATATTGTCACTGACAGGCTCAGTAGGGTGTCAGGATGAGTTCGCTCATCGACGTCCCTTTTGGTCAATACCTGGTGGCCCGTCACGTATTGGCTTATACCTCTGACGTGCTAGTGGTTAAATCCACAGCCAAGGTATTGACGAGTCTTTAGAGTCCACCACACACAGTTACTCAAGTTTCGGGCGAAACGCTGTAGAGGCCGTATGGAGATATGGCAGGGTTCGATCAGATACGTGCGGTATTGCACGGATCGTGATCGGACAGTTTTTACTAGCCGGCTTTGGCTTAAGCCGGATTCTAGTTTTAGATAGTGTAGTTTTGTCTCTTTGCATTTGTGTTCAGTGGGAATACAAATGCGGGCATGTATTTGCAGTAGTGGGGTTTTCCTGTAATTTATTACGGGATCGGTTTTTCTGAAGTTGCCAGTTTGCATTCCGTTCCGGCCGGTTTTCTTACATTCCTTCTCGGCCGGGCTTTGTGGTGGAGAGTGTTAATTGCAAGTTCGCAATTAACATTTTGTGAGGGGTTTCTTTGTATAAGTGTGGCTTCATGATTATCCTCTTCATAATCATGAGATTCCTTTCTTTTCCATTTGATGGCTTTTCATTTGATGGTTTTAGAAAAAGGATTGATTTGTGAGATGAGAAGAGAAAGGATGTGAGGTTTGTATTATCTTTTGATATATTCTTTCTTGTATTTTTTCTCTCTCCAATCTCTTTCTTTCTTTGGGTGGGCCGGCCACTTTTGAGGGGAGAGAATGAGAGAGCTTCTTTTTTTCTTTGAGTGTGAAACATTATCTTCATATTTTTTTCATGTCTTGAAAAATTGAGAGCTCCAATTTTTCCTTCTCTCAAGCTCATTCCTTTTCTCCAACCATGGCAACCTCATAACCCCAAGAGACAAGTTCACTACACTATTCTATAGCAAGCCTTGGACGCGTCGGCTAGCCAACTTCGCGCCCGAGTTGCCTCGGTCAAGAGGCGGGAGCCCGTAAAAGATTCCGGCTACGTGGTGCCCCTTTCCGACGAGCGAGGAGGTGACGAAGATTCCGCAAGAGATCCGGAGTGGAGACGAAGACCGAAGGACACGGATCGCTTGGTATAGCATCTCTACTCTTTTCTTTTTGCTAGCTAGCTAGGTTAATGGCCCGATCCGGGTAAAAAGTCCGCGGTGGTGCCGTTTTGCAAAGTTCGCAAAGTTTTTGTTTTCCGCGTTTCCGGCGTCGGATCGACGGCCGGGGCGCCCCCGCGGGCTTACAATGGTATCAGAGCCTCGCCATTAACCTCGCCTATCTTGCTCTAGCGCGTTTAGAACCCAATCGAACAAAATCCCCAAAAACCGTATTTTTGTGCACATGTGTTCTCTGTTGAAATTTTTTGAGCTCCTAAAATTTTTCAGGTTGTTGCAGAGGCATGTACAAGCAATTATAAGAAATCTGGGAAAATACGATCCACTAATTCCTCAGTTCCACCGCGGAAGAGCGGCCAAAACCCTGGTTTGGCCGCGCTTGCGCGGCGGATAAGAGGAATTGTGGCACCAAATTTTCCCAGTAAGCTTATCAGTTGGAAATAGGGTTTTTGGGATATTTTATTTGGGCCCAGTTTTTCTGTAAGTGCTACAGTAGTATTTGGGGCCCACTTGATAATATTTGTTCGATCGGATATTTTAAACATGCCAGTTCACAGTTTTTACATTATATCTGCGACCGTGAATGTCATTTGATCGGTAAATCCCGTCTAACTGCTATAGCCCGGTTAGACGGATTTGCGAACGTGACTTTCACGTTGATGTTCTGTGATTGTACTGTGTTGTTGCGGATCGGTCGTGGGGGATAGCCTGGTTGCAGTGGTAGTACAGTTTTGTTGTATTATGTACATTTGATATTGCGGGGCGAGCGTCCGACATGTGGACTGCCGTCACTGCCTGTTTGTATTATTATTTTGGGGCACGACCTGGTTGCGGTCGATGTACCCGTTGTATGTATATTTTACTTTCTGTACTAGGATTACCCCGCGGAGGGGTGCACGGGTAGCCGGGTTCTGGAGGGCAACAAGCCCGCATCTCATGGCATTGAGACGGAGGGGGCTTCACTCTAGGATTGGCGGGCTATTCGCCGCACTCGTAGGGGGTATAGGGTTGACCCAGGAGGGGTGCCCAAGTTACCGGATTCCGTGAAGTGCTGGGTGGTCCATTCACGTAGCTGAAGGGGGCTGCCTCGCTTCAGGTTTTGGCGGGTGACTTGCCGCGCCCGTAGGGGTCTAGGATTTTCATTGCACAGGCTATCCACACGACCAGGGGAACGTCGGGTTTCAGCGGCTCTGTGAAACCCGGGGATCCCAGATATCTGTATTGATCTGTGTTGCTATACATTTCTGTGTTGCTTTTATCACGCCTTGAGCGAAAATTATATATCATATATATTAGTAGATGTTGTATATGTTTTTCATCCGCGCTAGTCCAGTCCCCGCTCTGTCGTTAGTTAGCTAACCTAACGAGTGATGACGGGACCCAGTGGCGAATGCGGATGGCATATACGTACATCATTATATTTTTGTTCTTTGTGGTGTGATCAATTGATGGGACTGCATTGATTCGGATCAATGCAAGATAAACAAACCTATTCTGATGTTGTTGGAACACTTTTTCAAAAAGCTGTTATTGCAAGGGCGTTCTCTTTTGTTTTGCACAGTGGTATTCAGTTGGAATATCCTGCTCCTCAGTCGACGAGGCAAGGGCCGAGATCCCTTCACCGGGAGTGACCCCTTGGACAAAAGTTTGCGTCAGGACAGTAACTTCACTGTAGCCGTTTACTTTTGCTTTGCACCGTGGTATTCAGTTGGAATATCCTGCACCTCATTCTACGGGGAAAGAGCCGAGATCCCTTCACCGGGAGTGACCTCTTTAGCAAAGGTTTTCGTCACTATATTTTTTAAAAGCTATCCGTTCCTTCAACGATATCAAGTTCATTACGTTAAAGGTTTTCGCCAGAAACCATTCGTAGCCCTCCGTCGTTTCATATGGATGGTCAATAGTATTCAAGCTGTGTATGTTGGCCAAAGTCAAGGCACAGTGTTTGGTAGCTGTTGGGTATTCATATGCAGCATAGATAGATGCGTTGGTTTGGGACAGTCGTACTGCCATTTTGGCCAAAGTCAAGGGTATGTACGGGTGGGTTCAAATTAACCAGGAAAATGACGGGTAGAACTTGACATGTGACTTATGATATGTTGGCCAAAGTCAAGGTCATAAGAGCATGGGGCAGAAATCCTCATCGGGAGTTTCAAAAGTACTGAAACTTGCCAGATATGCGCATACCTCCTGGAGTGTGATAGCGTGAGCGGATTCCGTCACGTTATCATGCGACGAGAGTTGGATCCCGATTCCCACTGATGAGTTGGTTTACTCCTCGGGTTATCCCGGCTAATTCTTCTTTCAGGTTTGGGGAAGAATTTGACGTTACAGTGGGAGGTTTCCAGATTAGATAAAGTGACAACCATTCTGATCTAGGTTAGAGTGCACGCTGAGTGTTTCTTTTCTCTCTCTCTCTGGCAGCGACCATTGACCCGACCCTAGACTATGACTCAGTGACCAAGTTGACCGAACCTTCTTAACACTGGCTTTTGGATTGTCAGAGTTGCAGACCTCTTTGCCACTCCTACTTTTACTCTTTTCTCCGGGACACCCCGTATTACTACGAACGTCCACTTCCATTGGACAAAACCATCGTATGGTTATATACGAACTCGAAGGACTTCGAGGATGGTTTCCGGTTCTGGAGAAAACGAATAGGACTATTCAGTTGTCTTT
Source organism: Agapanthus africanus (assembly GCA_030015575.1). Lineage (NCBI taxonomy): Eukaryota > Viridiplantae > Streptophyta > Magnoliopsida > Asparagales > Amaryllidaceae > Agapanthus > Agapanthus africanus. The sequence goes on along the minus strand of CM057344.1, from coordinate 68,253,960 downwards.
ACCTTTTACCTTCTCTCAGGTTGCGAGTACTCCTTGGTTTAGGAGATAGTACACCTATTACGCAAATTGGATAGTCTTCTTCCAAACCTTAGGCTGGTGCCGACAGGTGGGGAATGAAGAAAGCCAATTAGCCTAAACGGTGTACAGAAGGTATTAAGTTCAGACAAAGCAAGAGATTAGTAAGAGGGCAAAGTAAATTGCGACTGCTATTCACGACCAAACCATGTACTTCTTTGTCAATCCTAAATCACCTATGAATTAAGTACATTCGGTTGTCTTTTATCCTCACCTTCTCTCGCATTGCGAGTGCTCCTAGGATTAGGACAGTACACCCTTTATGCTTATTGGATAGTCTTCTTCCAAACCATAGGCTGGTGCCGAACGGTAGGGAAGGAAGAAAACCATTTGGCCTAAAGGGGTGTACAGAAGGTAATGACTAAAGACATGTAAAGGGATTTGGAGAGGTGGCAAAGAATTATACGGTTATAGTTGTGAATCTGGATAATGGAAGAGGCATTACTAAGAATACCAGGATACCCTATCGAAACATTTCAATGTTTCAGTTTCACTGTGTATTGTTAATAGAAAACTGATTTCCCGATTAGACACTTACTCCAGGGTATGTATTTACCAGGTTGGATTCTCACATCTGTATGGTTTTACAGATGATGAGTGGGAGTAAGTTATTGGGAATTAGGTGACCATCCTCATTATATCGGGATTCGTTGTAATCGGTGATATTTGAGGAAGTCACCTGGGTTGTTTGCCGGTCGGCAAATATTTGGTTTTGAATATCCGTTGTTATGCACCAATTTCAAATTGATATATCTGTACGTCTATTTTTATAGAGTGAGATATACCTTTCTGAAATTATGTCTATGACATTTACCTATACCAGAGTATGGTTAGGTAAGGAGCATTGAACAGCGGTGTAATTCTTCTTAACCAAAAGTACAGTTTTCAACCTACGACACACAGTGAATGAGTCACCAGACTCAGGGGACTTATACAGAGTATTGTATATTGTCCAGTGTCCATTAGGACAGAGGGGTAGGTTCTCGTACTATATTCTGTTTACTTTTAACTTCTCTAGTTCTTAGACATGTGTTTCGTAGAAACACAGGGTCTAAGTTTTGAGGAGTTATAGGTATAAGAGTAAAGTAGAGAACCAAGTATTGCAAGTATCGGGATTCTTCAAGGTGATCGAAGATGTAGATACTTGTGTATAGTATTCAGTTGATAGTAATGATTAAGAGAACTTGCTTCTCTTTCAGGTTACTCATAATTGGAAGCATTCCTAGGTTGAGTAACGCTGATCGGCCTCTTTCCATTTAGTTGACATGCACTGGAGACAGCTGCATGATTTGAATCTGGTTCAATTAAATCAGTGCCTCTGTTTCTTGGATATAGAACAGTTCATATCTTGACATTGTTAAGATACGGGGAGTTGTCCGGCTTATGCTTAAAACCAGAATCCGGATAACTCAAGGCACGTTTCAGTAATGGCTGTTTGTGGGTTGACCCGGGCTATGACGAGGGTTGATTTTCTACCATCTGGAAGATCAATAGTGATATTGTTCTTGACTCGCCACAGTTTTATCAAAAATGGATTTTTTCAGAAAAACAGGAGTGGGAGTATGGTAGAACTGGAAGTGATTCCAGAACCACAAACGATTACTGAAGGTTTAATAAGAACCTAAAGATTCAATCTGGTTTGACATTCCATTGGCCGCTCCGCAGATAAGGTGGGTAACCTCAGGCACCCGAGAGGTACTTCGGTATGCTCAAGGACGGTGGCAGGGAGGTTCTTGTTTACCCAGACTTGCCATTGCTGTTGTTCCAGGCTGCGAGACCCGGCGGGAGGATGAGTATAGCGTCGTTCTAAACTTGCTTTAGAAGCGTACGTGTATATGACTCTGCCAGAGGGTTGTCGTAGTCAGTGGGAGCAGCGGAAGCATTGGTGGATATCAGGCTTATATCTATTTATAGACTTAAGCAGATATAGCGGAGATAGATCATCTATTTCTGATGTGACAGTCAGAGGTTTGACTTCATCAGAATAAGGGATGGATCTGTTAAGAAGGTAGTAGGGTGTGATGTCCTGGTATTTGATGACATACACAGAGTGGGAAGTGATATTCCTATACTACGATCGGTTATACTTTGGTCGTCACACGGTGGTTTCTCCACATAGGATTTGGATATTATATCAGACATTCTGGTTACTAGATCTATGGTTTTTAGAACTAGATTTGGGTGGTTTCCCAATCTGGGTACTTTGACCGCATTCTATGAGTATTTAGAATGGACGACTCCTGGCACGGTAGTGTACCTGCAGGTAATGGAGTCACCCTCTCTAAAGGTGTCTTACAGACTAAAGGGGAGAGGGACACGCATGATTGACAGATCACTTGCTTAGGCAACTGAGTTAATCATGAGATGTCAAGTACCACACCAGATGTTGTTCTTGCAGTAGGTGCAATAAGTTGATATTGATCCAATCCAGGAGAAACAGTCGGAAGCAGTTTTAGAACATAAGTTGATGTTCTAGGGAATTGATAACGGCTGCCTCCTTTAGGAGACGGTTATCACTCCAGGCTTCCAAGGTGACCTGGATGGCAGAGTGGCTGTCAGAGTTATAGTTTTCCCTCTAACGAGGGGCAGTATTTTGGACAGGTGGTCCAGGTGGATACTGAGGGAAGGCATGGCGCAGGACACTGATTAAGTTCAGTTGTCGATACAGTCTAAGAAGTTTGGATTTGGAGTTCATTTCTGAGCTAGGTCCCATCAGACATCCAGACATTCTAAGACAGGTATTGCTCATTTCGGGAGATGGCTTTCTCTGCGAACATGAGATATAGAGAGACATAGAAAGAAACATCAAAGCGGATCCACTCACTGAGGCTATTCCTCGAACGCAATAGTCTCGCAAACGAGCTTTGTGAGACTGACTAGTAGAGGAGTTGGGTGTTCGGTATCACACGGGCTGTGAGTATGCGACATCGCAATAATTAGCCTCGAGTGCAAGTGGGAGATTGTTGGAGATAGTGCCCTCAGAGTCAATTATTGGGTCACAGGCACGTGATTGCAATGATTGAGGGGAGGACCTATCCCGGTAGGACAGTCTTACTCGAGATGATAGTATGCTATCTGGTTTATCTTTATCATCGTGTACTGCTTTAGGTGACCTTACGAGTCACTATTACACGTTGATAAAGCCCCTAGGATTCTTGCTTGACTTCCAGCAGTATGAGGGCGATCATATAAGTGGGAGCTGGGGTCTACAAGCACATCCTTAAATGGTCCCTAGTCATGGGAGATTCGAGACAGGGCATCGTTTCTCCAGAGTAGACTAGTGTATACAGTCGAGACCCCGACGAGGGGCGGTGGCCGGTCTCACAAGCCACTGGTGTCTGTTGGTTCACCTAAGATGTATACAGGTGCTCATTGGGTTATGAGTACACCGGACAGGACTCGCCGGGAACCTGCTAGTTGGGATATACCAGACGTCAGATAGCAGTTCCCAGGTGACATGTGTACAGGTTAGTTCATCGACCTGGGATCGTCATTTGTCTCGTGTGAGTTCCCACTGTACTTTGATTACTACCCTACCACGGCTCAAAGGAGTCGTGCAAACAGGTTTTAGTTGGGTACAGTCCCGAGCCACATGGAGGCAGTGAGCGGATCTGCAGGGGTTCGTCTCTCCCGGTATTGGGGGTGAGGTCGTGCTGTGTCTAGGAGAGCCAGAACATGAAAAGTCCTTGGCCAAGGCAGGAGATTTGCTGGTAGGTATTCCAGTAGTATCTCAGGGTGTTCTGGGCTACACTCCGACACGACTTGTACCGCTTTTGGGGGTCTGACTTTGACCAACCCCCTAGGCCCGCCATGCGATACTCATAGACGAACGGACCGGACTGTACGGATATTGTCACTGACAGGCTCAGTAGGGTGTCAGGATGAGTTCGCTCATCGACGTCCCTTTTGGTCAATACCTGGTGGCCCGTCACGTATTGGCTTATACCTCTGACGTGCTAGTGGTTAAATCCACAGCCAAGGTATTGACGAGTCTTTAGAGTCCACCACACACAGTTACTCAAGTTTCGGGCGAAACGCTGTAGAGGCCGTATGGAGATATGGCAGGGTTCGATCAGATACGTGCGGTATTGCACGGATCGTGATCGGACAGTTTTTACTAGCCGGCTTTGGCTTAAGCCGGATTCTAGTTTTAGATAGTGTAGTTTTGTCTCTTTGCATTTGTGTTCAGTGGGAATACAAATGCGGGCATGTATTTGCAGTAGTGGGGTTTTCCTGTAATTTATTACGGGATCGGTTTTTCTGAAGTTGCCAGTTTGCATTCCGTTCCGGCCGGTTTTCTTTCATTCCTTCTCGGCCGGGCTTTGTGGTGGAGAGTGTTAATTGCAAGTTCGCAATTAACATTTTGTGAGGGGTTTCTTTGCATAAGTGTGGCTTCATGATTATCCTCTTCATAATCATGAGATTCCTTTCTTTTCCATTTGATGGCTTTTCATTTGATGGTTTTAGAAAAAGGATTGATTTGTGAGATGAGAAGAGAAAGGATGTGAGGTTTGTATTATCTTTTGATATATTCTTTCTTGTATTTTTTCTCTCTCCAATCTCTTTCTTTCTTTGGGTGGGCCGGCCACTTTTGAGGGGAGAGAATGAGAGAGCTTCTTTTTTTCTTTGAGTGTGAAACATTATCTTCATATTTTTTTCATGTCTTGAAAAATTGAGAGCTCCAATTTTTCCTTCTCTCAAGCTCATTCCTTTTCTCCAACCATGGCAACCTCATAACCCCAAGAGACAAGTTCACTACACTATTCTATAGCAAGCCTTGGACGCGTCGGCTAGCCAACTTCGCGCCCGAGTTGCCTCGGTCAAGAGGCGGGAGCCCGTAAAAGATTCCGGCTACGTGGTGCCCCTTTCCGACGAGCGAGGAGGTGACGAAGATTCCGCAAGAGATCCGGAGTGGAGACGAAGACCGAAGGACACGGATCGCTTGGTATAGCATCTCTACTCTTTTCTTTTTGCTAGCTAGCTAGGTTAATGGCCCGATCCGGGTAAAAAGTCCGCGGTGGTGCCGTTTTGCAAAGTTCGCAAAGTTTTTGTTTTCCGCGTTTCCGGCGTCGGATCGACGGCCGGGGCGCCCCCGCGGGCTTACATATCCCCAGTCACGGATGGGACTTGGTTAGGGAAATGTTTATTCGCGCCCGTGGATTGTATACAAGGGTCAGTATTGAACCGCTTGTAGGGCAATATCGAAGGTTTTGGGGGGTTGCTTAAGCACAGGTTTAGGTCTCTGTAACTTAAGACTTTCAAATCTTATGAGCCGTGAGGGTCCCATAAGAGAGTTCTCCTTACGAGTCGTGAGGATCTCGCAAGTGTATTTTCTCCTTAGGAATCGTGGGGATTCCTAAGTGTATTGCTCCTTTGTGAGTCGCAAAGATCTCACGCGGTGGTTTCTCCTTACAAGGTCGAGAGGACCCTGTATGTGTCCTTTAACGAGATTGCGCCCTTACGAGTTTTCACAAACACTCGCCGGTAGTCCTGTTGTTTTTACTCACGGAGCCCTTTCGGGTTTTCATCCGTGCCCATTTTGCTTATGGACATACCGTTTTTTTTTGTTTTTTATACTTTTTCTTTACGAGGTCGCGCCCTTTCAGGTTTTCACGAACACTCGCCGGTAGCCCTGCTGTTTTTACTCACGGAGCCCTTTCGGGTTTTCATCCGTGCCCATTTTGCTCATGGACATACCGTTTTTTTTGTTTTTTTAATACTTTTTCTTTACGAGGTCGCGCCCATTCGGCTTTTCACGAACACTCGCCGGTAGCCCTGCTGTTTTTACTCACGGAGCCCTTTCGGGTTTTCATCCGTGCCCATTTTGCTCATGGACATACAGTTTATTATTTTATTTATTTATTTATTTATTTATTTTATATTCATCTCGTCAGCCTAAGGATGCTGCGGTAGTAGTTAAGGACGTTTAGGTCCATCATTAGTTTAAGGACGTTCCGGTCCGTTATCCAGTTTTAGGACGTAGTGGTCCGCCATTAGTTTAAGGACGTTTCGGTCCGTCGTTAGTTTAAGGACGTTTCGGTCCGTTATCCAGTTTTAGGACGTAGTGGTCCGTCATTAGTTTAAGGACGTTTCGGTCCGTCGTTAGTTTAAGGACGTTTCGGTCCGTTATCCAGTTTTAGGACGTAGTGGTCCGTCATTAGTTTAAGGACGTTTCGGTCCGCCATTAGTTTAAGGACGTTTCGGTCCGTTACCCAGTTTTAGGACGTAGTGGTCCGCCATTAGTTTAAGGACGTTTCGGTCCGTTATCCAGTTTTAAGATGTAGTGGTCCGCCATTAGTTTAAGGACGTTTCGGTCCGTTATCCAGTTTTAGGACGTAGCGGTCCGCCATTAGTTTAAGGATGTTTCGGTCCATGGGGCTTTCTCTATGAATGAGCATGATGCCCCCGGCATATCCATCTTTTTCGGAGCATGTGGTTGTGGCGGGCTCACCTTCCAGTTTTCAGACAGCGCGAGTTCGCCTTGTTGGTACTGGTCTTTAACCCAGTTTTTGAAGACGAAGCAATTTTCGAGTGGATGACTTACTGCTCGATGGTAGGGGCAGTAATTAGGATCGTTGACATCTCCTGGCTGTAGCGGACGTTTCGGATTCGGCAGATTGACGAATCCGTTGCGCACTGTCAGTTCAAATAGTTTTCTCGTTTTATCTTGGGGAAACGAGTAAGGACGTCCCAGTCTTTCCTCGAGTGATGGGCGTGGGCGCATGTTGTTTTGGTGAACAATCGATTTTGAGTTGCTCGGCTGTTGTTGAATGTTGGCGACGAAGGTCATTTTTCCTTTTCCTTTATCCTTTTTGTTCGCTCCGTCGTTTGCGGGTCCGAGATTCTTTCCGGGTAGTATGCCCTTGCACGGATGAATGTTCTCATGATTCTTCAATTCTTCAGAGATGGATTTCTTGAAGAGAGGGTTGAAGGCTGTTTCTTCATCGGTGTCATTCCTGTGGCGATTGCCGGCGACTCTTTTATGCTCATCTGTCGTATTTTTCCGCCGTCTACGAGCTTCCCGCTTTGTTCTGTTGACGTAATGTTTGTGAGTGACATACCCTTGCCACCAACACTTAAAGGAGTCGCAGTCTTCAGTAACGTTTGCGATCTTCTGATGATATAGGAAATAATTAGGATACATCTCTATTCCACCGAGAGTGTTTTCTTCCGAGGGTGGTAGCTTCATTCCCATTGATATGGCTTTAGTAAACCTTTTCCTCGTCTTGAATTTGTTTTCATCGGCAGCGGGTGTCTTTTGATTTGATGGGAATACCTCGACTCTTTCGTCCAGTCGGCGGTGTTTGGCTCCTTCCAGTATGGCCATCTCACGCTCTTTATTGGTTTTAACTTTCAGACGAATCTCATTCAGGAAGGCATCGATCATCTCATCTGACGGCCGCAGAATTTCTGGTTCAGGGTCCTGTAAGTCCATGCTACCTCTCCCGGTACTTTCGGGCATGCGGAATTTGGTGAAAAACAATTTTCTAGAGGCGGTAACATGGACTCAAAACCGGATCTTGGTTAAACATCTAACTAACAACCTAACTAGGAGTTGTTAACTACTCGGTTAGGGGGTTATACCTTTCTTTCTTGAACTCCTTCGTCTTCAAGCCTCGATGGTTGTCCGGATCGGCTTCACCCCGTCGTCTCCTTGCGCCGAAGATCGATCCACCTGAAAGCTTCTACCTTTGGCTTCTTCTTCGGTCTTTGAAGAAACTAGTTCACTTGGTTTGCTAAACCTTATGAACTAGAGTGAGTAGAGAAGAGTGTGTTGGGATTTTCTCTATAGTTCTAGGTTCTCAACACATGAGACAAGTGAACCATAGACTAAAAAGAGGGAGAGCAAGAGGAAGAAGATGAGAGCTCAAGAACAAGAGAGAGAATCAAAATGATAGAGTGAGAAAGACTTTTCTCACTTGGCTCTCATAATCCAAAACCATCATCACAAAAATAGTAATCAAGTATTGTGTAAAATGGTTCAAGTCAAAATGGCTAAATCATTTCATGCACTCATATTGCACAAGAGAACAAGCAAGTAAAAAGTCTTTGCCATGAAATGATAGCCATTGTCATCATGATGGTCAACTAGTCCAACCTAGTCAACCGGTCAACAAAGTCAACAAGTCAACAAAGTCAACCCCTCAACAACCATGTCACCACAATACTTAATTAATATTATTGTTAATCATATATCATATTCTCATCAGGGTTGAGCAAAAAGTCAATAGTCAATAGTCAACAGTCAACAGTCAACGGTCAACAACCCTAATGAGAATCCTCTGCCTCTGTCTCTCCGCCAACTATGCATACACACTCGCATCCGCGTTCCGAGGAACACGAATACAAACTGGATAAAACCAATCCCAATACATACACTAGGATCTGGCTTAAACCAAAGCCCGCTAGTGTAAACTGTCCGGACACTAAACGTGCACAAGTGCACGGATGTGACTGAACCCTGTCGCAAAACCATGCGACCTCTACTCTTTTGCCTAAAGGCGAATAGCTTTCTGTGTGGGACTCTAAAGACTCGACACTACGCTGGCAGTGGGTTTAACCACAGACCGCAAGCGGCACTAGCTGTGCGTAACGGTCCCCAGGTAGATGCCGACAAGAAGACTGACGAGGTGAAACCCATCTGAACTACTACTGAGTCTGACTGTGACAATCTCCGTACAGTCCGGTCTGTTCGTCTGATACATCGCATGGCGGGCCTAGGGGGCGGTAAAACATTAGTCCCCTAATAGCGGTACAAGTCGTGTCGGAGTGAAGCCCAATACACCCTGAGATAACACTGGAAGCCTACCAGTATATCCCGCTTGCCCTGGCCAGGGACTACTCGTGTAATGGCTCTCCTAGACACAGCGCGATGTCAACCCCCAATACCGGGAGAGACGAATCCTATCTAACCGTCACTGCCTCCAAGTGCTTCGGGACTGCACCCAACTACTACCTGTTTGCACGACTCCTTTGAGCCGTGGTAGGGTAGTAATCAAAGTACAGTGGGAACACACTCGAGGCGAAGTGATAGTGTCAAGTCACCGGACTAAGCTGTACTCATGTCACCTGGGAACTGATAACTGACGATAGGTATAATACCAACCGGTCAGTTCCCGGCGAGTCATGTCCAGTGTACTCGTAACCTAACGAGCACCCGCATACTATCTCCAGTACGACGTACTGATGGCTGTGGGACAGACCATCTCCCACACTGGGATGAGAAGCGCATGCGCTAGTCTACTCCGGAGTATCGATGCCCTGTCTCGATAGTCCTGCGACTAGGGACCTGCATAAGGATGTGCTTATAGATTACCCAGCCCCCACTAGTGTGACTGCCATCACAACGCTGGTAATCAAGCAAAGATCCCAAGGGCTCCACTAATGCGTATAGGTGATATAATAAAATAAACACATGTACACATTTAAGTAGAAACAAACCAAGTAGCATACTACTATTTTGAGCAAGATTGTATATACAAGGTGAATATCCCAAGCTTCCATTAAGTAATATACAAACTAGTATGATACAGTAATGGCCTCTAGGGCATATACACTAACAGGTCCGTCCCCAGCTTCTCAGCGCAAGGAATTTCCTCATCGTCTGTAAATGAATAGGCAATCATATGACAGCTCGCCACGTATTCTTTAGATTCATCCGACGAGCTCTCCCCCTCATCTTCCTCTTGAAAGATGTGGTTGAGGAACTCTTGGAGTGTGATGGGAGTTCGTGCTTTCTGGTTGTATTCCTCCAGCGCGTCAATTTGTTTTTGTAAGTCCGTGCGCTTGTCACTAGGCTTCACGGGCTTCTTGGATTTCTTCTTCTTCTTCTTTGAAGATTTTGAAGGCTGGTTGTAAGTGCTTGGGCCACCACCATTGGTCTTTGGAGTTGGACGCGGCTTCAACATCCCTTCAATGATCTGAGGTTCCAACGGGTTCTTCCACTTGATCGCTGGACATGTTTGAAGATCGTTCAGCATCCTCTTTGTTTTGGTTGATAGCACAACCTCCCATGGAGCTTCTTCAATGAGGGAGCACGTTGCCCCCGGCGTATTCACCCTTTTAGAGGTATGAGGTTGTGGCGGATTCACCTTCCATTTGTCGGACAACGCGAACTTGCCCTGATGGTACTGGTCTTCAATCCAATTTTTGAAGACGTAGCAATCTTCGATCGGATGACCTAGTACTCGATGATAGGGACAGTAGTTGGGATCATGGACATCATTTGGCTGCGACGGACGTCATGGATCCGGCAGATTTATGAGTCGGTTGCGCAACGCCAGCTCGAATAATCTTCTTGTTTTATCTCGGGGAAACGAGTAAGGACGTCCTAGCCTCTCCTCAAGGGGTACGTGCGGAGGCATATTATTTTGACGGACAGCCGGTTTCAAGTTGCTCGGCTGTTGTTGAGCATTAGCGATAACAATTGCTTTTCCCTTCCCCTTCTCATCTTGAGAGTCCGGCTTTGGAGGGGGAGGTCTATGGCCCATCTGATCCATCTGAGCTAGCTTATCGATCAGGGCCTAGAAGGTAGTCGGCTTGAAGAACATCATGAATTGGGATATGGTCGCCTGTGGATCAAGAGTTCCCACAAACATCCCTACCGCCGGAGCCACTTCAATGCGTTGCTCGCATTTTGACCACAAGTTCTGCCACCGTATAGCATATTGGACCCATGTCTCGCCCGGCTTCACCCTGGCATTAATCAATGCCGTCATCGGGGTGTGTTCGCTGGTTCTTGCAAAACGCTGGGTAAACAACAGCTCCATCTTCGCGAAGGTCTTGATAGAGTCGTTCGGGAGCTCAGAGTACCACTCGAATACTGTATCCGATAAGCTACCAACGAACCGGCGAAGTAACAACTTATCATCACCGCCAGTGTTGCCGCAAAGCGCCCTGAGCTGGGCAACATGCTGGTGGGAATTGCCCATCCCCTTATAGACATGGAATTTCAGAATTGTATAGCCCGGCGGGTACTTAATCTGATCGTACCAGCTTGGATACGGCCGCCCCGTCTTGACAACTTGGCCAGCTGCCTCAGTTGCCTGATGAACCCGGATCTGCTGGGCTATATATTCGTCCAAGTCAGCTTTGAAGATTGTCCCCTCCTTGGCTGTCGACAGAGCCGGTGGAGGATTTGACATTTCTCCCCTATTGTTTTCAAGGACGATTGGAGGATCTTCAGCAGGAAGATCTTGTTGGATCATCATTCTCACTATGTCCTGGAACAGGATGGCCATTCGCTTTATGTTGGCTGCTTGTTCAGCAGCTTCTTTATCCTTGTTGAAGTCAAAATTTGCACCCCGGTTGACCAAGTCAAAGTCAAGGTCAACCCCAATCCAGGTGGGCCCAAGCCCAAGACCCAGGTTGAGCCCGAACACGAAGCGTCCGGCCTTCCGCCATACCAAAATACAAAATCATGTAATAAATAATTTTTATGCAATTTTTTATGCAATTTTTTATGCATGAATGTAAACAAAATGGGCATAAAGCCAAATTTTTATAAGCTCGTGGCTTATGTGCAAAAAGAAATGGCACATGAGCCATGGGATGGGCAAAACGCCATTTTTGTAAAGCCCAAGGGGCTATATGTAAATATGTAAGCCTATATAAGGCAAAATGATGATGAATAAAAAAACAACACTTTCATTCTCTCAAAAAACCTAGGGTTTGTATTTCTTTCCCTTTTTTGAAGGTCTCAAACCTTCTTCTTTCTTCTGAATTAAATCAAGAGTTTTACTCTTTCTTTTCCAAAACAAAATAGTTTTTCACCACGAAACCCACAAAGGGGACCTTGGATCTGTCATCAGATCTCAAAAAGGAGAGATTTTGAGATCTCACATCTCTTGATCTTCAAGATCCAGCTAACGGAGGAGGAAGAAGAAGAACCCCTTTCACTAAACCCAAAAAAACACACTCAGGAGTCTAACTCCTCTCTGATTTCTCTCCGGAGAATTTTTTTTGGCTAAAAGCCTCTTTTCTCGCCGGCGCTCAAGCACAGAGCGCCCGTGTGCCAACACGTGGCGCGCTTGCGCTCAAGCGCTCGGCGCTCGAGCGCAAAGCGCCCACATGCCGACATGTGGCGCGCTTGCACTATAGTGCCCTGCGCTCAAGCACAAAGCGCCCACGTGCCGACACGTGGCACACTTGCGCTAAAGCGCAAGCGCTCGAGCGCAAGTCGCCCCGGTGCCGACACGTGGCGCGCTTGCACTCAGACGCAAGTCGCCCCTGTGCCGACACGTGGCGCGCTTGCGCTCGAGCGTCAGGCGCTGAAGCGTAAAGCGCCCACGTGCCGACACGTGGCGCGCTTGCGCTCAAGCGCCCAGCGCTCAAGCGCAGAGCGCCCACGTGCCGACACGTGGCACTCTAGCACCTGAGCGCACAGCACCTAGGCGCACAGCGTCCAAGGTGCTGCCCCCACGCATCCTTTGGATGCATTTCCCCCCTCTTTTTATGTACATACATAGATATATATATATATATATATATATATATACATATGTATATATATTTACACACACACATACTCCACGACACTGTCCCTGTTAGAAAAAAATTTCTAACGGAGCGCTGCCCCGCACCCCGTAAGGGGGCTGCTAGCTGACCCCCAGCCCGCTATCCGGGTAGCGGGACCCCGTAAAAAATCTGCGTGGCTCCCGATATACCCAAAACCCCCTTTCAAAACACATCACACGCACACTGCACATTGAGTTCGCATGACCAATTTAACCCGTCAATCGGAGGTTCCCTCGCTCCAAAGGCGAGGGGTAATTAACGGCAGCTTAGTCCACGGCTGCCGGAGATTCGGATCCCCACAATCATTAAACCCCAGCCTACCCTAGGCAGGGGGAATCTGTAGTACGCCTGACAAGCGCGCGCGTATTCCCATCTCAATGGGGTGACGAAAAACACCCTGCAATCCTTCTTCTCCAATATCCGACGAAGGAATTCAGCGTCAGTTTCTTGCTCCTGGCGTTCATCCGAGGACGCTTCAGGGCTTTCTTTTGGCCCAGTGAGTGCAGCCATCATGTTCATCATTTCCTGGAGCCTTTGCTGTTGCGCCTGAGCTTTGGTCACTGATCGTGTAAGCGGTCTATGACCTGTAGATGCATGGCTGCCCTCCATCCCCGATGCCATGTATATAGTATGGACTACAATGCCCCCGGACTTAGGGCGTTTGAGCTCGCCGCCTTTGGCATTTGCTGCGGGCGTGGGATTTTTCTCTGGCCTCCTTCTCTTATGGGCCGTTGAAGTTGAGGGGGCCGTTACAGCAGGCACCCTAGTGGTGATCGTCCTTTGCTGTTTGATTGGACGGTCCTTTTCTTCCTGTACTTTCGCCCTTTTCTGCTGACGAGAGTGACCTTAGTCAATTACGGAGTCTTGAACCCTTCGCCAAACTTTATAAATTTTGGAGGACAGCCGTTAAGGGGGCTGCTCCAGCTTCGTTTCCGGAACCCTCTCCGTAGGTGGAGGAGATCTTTTCAGTGTGGCAGTTGGAGAGTTTTTGCGCACCCTCCTTAACGGTTCAAAGCTGTTCTCAGTTGGGACAACAGCATTAACTTCCACCATTGGAGCGGGTGGAGTTAGCCCTGAGGGGGAGTTGCCCCCGGCCTTCCTTACTCGGCGCCAGTGGCGACGTCGAGCATGACGAGCCGTTGGGACTGCTCGGCGATAGAGACAGCTTCTTCTTGCCTCCTGTTCGAATGAGGCGCTGCCGGTGTCAGTCTCTTACAAACTGATGTTGTCCTTTGAGTGGCGATATTCAGTCTGTCAAAGACAGATCCTCGAGCAGGGGCAAGAGCTGGAATAGACAGCCTTGAAAAGACTGACTCTTTGAAAGGAGAAGTCGCCTTAACGACTTCTGGAGCAGCGGTTGTTGCCTTCCTTAGGACAGCCACTTTAGGATTCATAGGCTTCTTGGCGGGCTCATCAGAGTTCTGATCCAGCCTGGTAAAGACAGAGGTTGTTGATTTGATATTGGACGACCTGTCGAAAGAGGCCGTTGTAGCGGTGAGCCGATCGAAAACCGACTTCTTGTTCGCTTCTGGTGCGGGCATTGGCATGGTGAAGCTTGCAGGCGGGATCATGGTCCCGAAAAACAGGCCGGTGGTGGCCTGGGTCACCTGTTCTACAGGCATAGTAAAGACGGAGGCCGCTTGAGGCCCATATGCTACGCCTCCAGGTGAGGCGGAGCATCGGTTGTATTGGCACTTCGAGAAGTTCGAGCAATTGGAGGCCATTGATGCTTGATTTCTGCGCCACGTGTCAGCACGTGGGCGCTCGAGCAGCAAAAGGGACTTGGTCCCTGCAATGGGAGTTGTACTCCCAGAAAGGGGCACTTATTATTCTCTCTCTCTCTGTGTGTGTGTGTGTGTGTGTGTGTGTGAGGAGAACTCCTAGGATGTTTTGAAGCTGATGAAGGGCTTCTCCTCTTGAGCCCTAGTTCTTCCCCAAAGTGGGGTTTCTGGAGATGAGTCTCCTTCTTCTTCCTTTGTTAGCCGGATCTTGAAGATCAAGAAGTAGGAGATTTAAAAAAAATCTCTCCTTTTTGAGATCTGATGGGAGATCTGAGTTTCCCTTTGTGGGTTTTGTGGTGGAAAACTACTTAGTTTTGGAAAAGAAAGAGTAAAACTCTTGATTTAATTCAAAAGAAATGAGAAGGTTTAGAACCTTGGAGAAGGAGCAGGAGGCACAAAAAACCCTAGTTTTTGGGGGAATGAAAAAGTCTATCTTTTATTCATCATTATGTTGCCTTATATAGGCTTACATGTTTACATATAGCCCCTTGGGCTTTACAAAATGGCATTTTTCCCATCTCATGATTTATGTGCCATTTCTTTTTGCACATAAGCCAGGGGCTTACAAAAAATTGGTTTTTATGCCCATTTTGCATACATTCATGCACAAAAAATTACATCAAAATTATTCGTTACATGATTTTTATTTTGGTATGGAGGAGGCTGGCCGCGGGCTTGACTTGGGCATGGGCTCGTGCGACCTGGGCTTGGGCCCACCTGGCTTAGGGTTGACCTTGACTTTGACTCGGTCAACCGGGGTGCAAATTTTGACCCCAATGCATCTTTATGTAACTTTAGCTAGTCGGGTCGCATCAATATGATCTAGTCTACAGTGCCTCAAGAAGGATTCGTTCATTTCTGAACTCTTTCTCTTGTGTGTGTTTTGTACGTTAAGAACTGTGGTTTGATTTAGAACATCTATACTTTTAGATAACGTACCTGAACCGATCAACTCTTGATATAGGAAAAGTTCAAAACATTATCCAACAATACAAAATTATATCTTTCTTTACTAATAAAGAGACTAATATGATGTTGTATATCAGGTTCGGTATCTAATAACATTCATTCAGAATCAATGTATTTTGGTAAATAAAGGGTGATAATTGCCAACAGACTTGGCTGCAACACTTGCATCATTTCCAACTCTTGAAATTTATCACCCGTTCTCAGTTCTCTACCTTTCTGTAATCCATGTAACAAATTACATTTGCGGGATTCTGATCCGGTATCTCATACCCAGGACGTAAAGGATACTGAGAAACAGTTCTCGGTAATGAACACACCCAAAGAAGATGCATCAGCATGTACTTTTTTCGTTTGGGCGGCACGGGAATTCTGGTCACCCCTATTTCCTGCTCTGTCTTATAACAATTATAAGTTGGAGCGGGACCAACGTTCCCTAGCGCAGTATAACAAGCGGGTTCGGTCAATACATCTGTATTATTATCTTGATTAAGGTGTGACATGGTCGCTACCTAGAGAGAGATAGAAGAAAACACTCAGCGTATACTCTTGCAAGATTAGATTGGTTATTAATATATCTAATCAGGATATCTCCCACTGTTTTAGTCAAATCTTCCTTCAAACCCTAAAAGGAAAGACTAGCCGGGATTAATTACACTCTACAAGTTCGCCAATTTTTCAGCCAGGCCAGTGCCGGTACTTTGAGGGAGGTTCCTCGCGCTTTCGCACGGACCTAATTAAAATAAACCTCGTTTTCCGAGAGGTGTAACCCCGTTGACACCTTTCTAGACACCTACTTGATCGGCTAATTGTAATGTGTAAAACTCTCCCAGGAGTAACTCTTACTCGCAGTGGGTATCGGGAACCAACTATCTCATAGAAGGTATGCAATCTCATTGCAAATTTCAACACTTGAAATTCCTGATAATATTTTACCCCTAGCGTGCTATGACCATGACGCATGCCAAACAACCCATAGTCCGCTAGTTAAGTTCAACCCGTGCATTTTCTGATTGAATTAAACCCACCCGTACGACCCTTGACGCATGCCAAACAACGCCGTATGAATACCCTAATCCAATCGCATCGTATGCTAGCAGATAAGCACTAGTTAGCTACCGTACACTACGTCTTGACGCATGCCAAGCTACCGCGGCACGAATACTAAGTAGTACTTATCTGAATTGACGGAGGGCTACGCAGGTTTTTAAGAAAACCATGGGCGTAATGAACTTGATATCGTTGTAGAATCAAATGATTTAAATGGAGTTTTTTTGAGGCCTTTGCTAGTTTTGCTAAAGAGGTCAGTCCCGGTGAAGGGATCTCAGCTCTTTCCTTATCGAATAAGATGCAGGATATTTCACAAATACCACTATGCAAAGAAAAAACTAAAAAAGCAATCAAAATACAAAACCGAGGGTTATAGCATCTGCCAGTTATTGCTAAAGAGGTCACTCCCGGTGAAGGGATCTCGGCTCTTTCCTTATCGAATAAGGTGCTGGATGTTCTACAAGGAACACCGCTATGCAAAGCAAGAACTAGAGCTACCTGTTTTTTAAAATTCGATTCCACAACATCTTTAGCTTTCTTTAAGTTTCATTAATCTCTTAATGAAGTCCCATTTTATTATGCTTCACAAGCATCACATTTGAAACGAAATCAGCAATATACATATATCTTATATATATAATATAAACATTCGTCTCAGGCAGTAATATGATCTCATCATAGAACATTGCAGCAGAAGAACATATATGAAATATTGGATATACTAGAAGATCCGTGTTTTAATACGAGCCTATATAAAACACGGATTCCACGGTCAAGATGAATAGCCAATCCCACACCCTTAGACCCCTATGAGAACGGCAAGCAACCCTACCAATTCTTGAGTTAGGAACCCGGTCTCGACTCCTCGAGATGGTCTTCCACTGGACCCTAGAACCGGTTACTTGTGCTCCCCGCCTTGGGTCTATCCTAATGTGGAAAAGTAAATAATATACAATGGTGACATCATCCTCAACCCAGAAGTGCCCCAATTAAAGAATATTACATACAATGAATTTTACATGAATGAAAATAAAAAAAACTCTCATCTCACATAAAACCCCCGGCTATTCAAGACGCGACGATCCAATATAACATATCACAGCAACACATAATATCACATATGTTCCCCTCCGAACGGCGGCCAAGACATGGGCGTCTTGCCCTGAGATTCGGGGCAGATGCTATTTGGTTTTATCCGTCCACCTCTCCGAAGATGCCAAGTTGATTTATGGCACCGTGTATCGGAGGTTTGGACGGATGCAGCCGATGTAGCAGACTTCGTCAGATTCCCCCTCGCTTAAGGGGTTTTTGATTGTGGGGACACTCTTCCCTGCAGGCGCAAGCCCCTGCAGTTAATTACACTACCGCATCGCGGTAACAACTTTCTCCTTCTTCAGAATTTCACTTCGTGCCGTGTGTGTTTGTTTTGTTTGTGGTTGCCCGTGGATTGTATACTGAGACTAAGTGATGCCGTCGCCCGTAGGACGTGGATTAGTCCAAATCCGTATTTACTTAAATTTGGGTTTGGTGTTTTAGTTTAAGGATACGTTAGCTGCATTGAGGCTAAGATCAACTTAAACGTTCATTAAGGATACGTTAGTCTAATTTGGGACTAAGATCAACTTAATGGGATCGTTTAGATCCAACAAAAGAGCATTTGGGGGTTCGATTGTTCTAGTTTAGGGACGTAGTGGTCCATTGCATGTGTGGCCGCCGGGACCCATCACCTCTCTGACGACGTTGAAGGATTACAACGACAGGTGTCAGAGGAGTTCAGAGATGTACCCTTGAACCAAAATCGATTCGGGGGATCTATAGTCCAATTTGGGACTAAAGTCTGTTTGAAAGTTTAAGGACACGTTAGCCATATTTGAGGCTAAGCTCAACTTAAACGGGATCGTTTAGATCCAACAAAAGAGCATTTGGAGGATCTATTGTTTCAGTTTAGGGACATAGTTGTCCATTGCCAGTTTAGGGACATGGTGGTCCATCGTTCCCATTTGGGGACGAGCATTAGTTTAAGGACATTTCGGTCCAACATTCCCATTTTGGGACGAATATTAGTTTAAGGACGTTTCGGTCCAACATTCCCATTTTGGGACGAATATTAGTTTAGGGACGTTTCGGTCCAACGTTCCTATTTTGGGACGAATATTAGTTTAGGGACGTTTCGGTCCACGAGTTTATGGACCCCACAGTCCGTGTTGATGTATGGTTGTCGGGACCCGTCACCTCTCTGACGTCGTTGAAGAATTACAACGATAGGGGTCAGAGGAGTTCGGAGATGTACCCTTGAACTGGATGTAAATTGATTTAGGAGAGCAGTCTTGCTCAGTCAATTTAGTTTGAGAACTTACGGCCATGATTGGGTTAAGTCCAGTTGAGAATATTCAACGTATTTTATTTCCGGCCTATTGGGCCTGTGCTAGGGCTTTGCCCCTGTTTAATAATGCACTGCATTTTATTCTAGCCTGCTAGGCCTTTTTGATTTGGGCTATATCCCTTTATAAATGATGCAGAGCATCTGTTTTGGCTCTGCCCTTCTTTAAAATAATGCATTGCATTTAATTAGGCCTGTTAAGCCTTTCTTAATTGGGCTTGGCCCTTCTGTAAATAATGCAGTGCATTAATCAAACTGACAGCGGCCATGTGGCCTGTCAGGGGCTTTGCGCCAATTATAGAGCACAAGCGCATATGGAGATGACACATGTCATGCTCGGGTGAGCGCAAGCGCAACAGCGCAGTGCGCTGAGCCAGTGCGCTGCGCTGTTGCGCTGCTGACCCGTGTCGCGCTCTGGTGAGTTGCGCCAACTTCAGAGAACAATGCTCTATCTTAAAAGCACACAGCGCAAGTGGTCTTGGAGCTGACACGTGGCGCTCTCTGGTGGCTTGCGCCAACCCAAGAGCGCAACGGCGCAGATTTTGCAAGTGCAGTGTACTGTTCAATAACTTGATCCAATTTTGAATGCAAGAAAAGAATGTTTAAGATTCCAGAATCAATGGTTCATAAAAAAGTGCAAGGCACTGTTATTATTTTTTATTTATTGAAGATCATTGATCTTGTTCTTAGATCAATGATCTATTCAGAAGAAATTCTTCTTCTTTTCCATAAAGGTTTTTACCCTTTTCTTGAGTTCTTCAAAGTTCTTCAGAGCTTTCTCTTTTTTGCTCTTTTTCTGAAGTTCTTGATGTCCATCATTGAATTGGGGGTCTGGGGGCCTTTATATAGTGCCCATTAATTTGTTAAATTTGTTAAAGAGATTCTTCTCTAAGTGATTTGGGGAATTTTCCCCACCGTTGGATCTTTGATCCAAGCGCTTCTGTTTTACAGAAGACAATTTTCTTATTTTAATAAGAACAGAAAAATCTTACTGGAATTTTAATTCTGTTTGGCGCAGATGCACCAGCGCACAGCGCAGTGCAACTGCGCTGCCACGTGTCGCGCGGCGCAGAGCGCAACGCAACTGCGCTGATACGTGTCGCGCGGCGCGGCGCTTGCGCAACTGAAGCGTTGCTTCCTTTAATTTTGTTTTAATACAGAGCCTTGCTCTGATTGGGGAAACAGAAGCGTTGCTTCATCTCCCGCCTTGGAATTTGAACAGAGTTTTGCTCTGATTAGGGTAAACAACATATCATCAACGTAAGTAAATATGCGTATCCCAATTGTCATTGATGTATAGCAACGAAACCGGCGATACACCACATATTACACTTACGGTCGCAGAAAAGAAAGTGTAAAACTACAACAGTTGGAATCCGTAACCTCCTTAGACATCTCATGCCTAACCAAATGAATTCCTTAGACATCGCATGCCTAACAATTATAAACCCCGCATTTTAGTCTCGATCTCGAAAACACTTTTCAATATCTAGTCGGGCAATTCAACAAGATTCCCGACATCCTGATCGAATGCTCGTCGGAAACTTTAGTAGACGGCCGCACTCCCGGATGCCATCGACGAAGTGCACTAAGGCGGAACACCGCGAGCACCCGAACGGATGCTTTTGGTGACGGGGCTCTCCTACAGTCACTTGGTCGGGGCTATGGGGCGTGGCTATCTATTAAGTTTATCCAGCGAGTATCCGCGTACGCTACGTGATTGCGACGGACTTTGATCACATCAAAATCCCGTGGCAACCGATCAAATGAGACTAAACTGCTAGGTTTATAATATTCAAATTAGTTATCTCATAACTACTTGGGGATTCTAAATATTGTATCACATTCCAGATAAATAGACAATGTTAAACTTTTCGATCGAATAAACAAACACCCAAGATTTTCCAAATAGTTTTCAACACTTGAAATTAGTTTAAAAGCATCCATCACATGCAACAGTACCAATGGTCCAGCCATAGAAGGGTCAAACCAACGTCTCACATGTGGCAACGCCATACTGCCACAAACCCCATGGTTTAGAGGCGGTTCAGACGGTCAAATAATCGAGTTAAGATTTTAGTTCTTCTAGAGGGTCCACCACGTTACTTGCACGACTGTGAATGTTCTTTAACTAAGAAAAAAACCCAACACTTGGAAATTTTCCGGCAGGGGAAAAAGTGATGTTGGGGTAAAAATTTACACCCCGGTTGACCAAGTCAAAATCCAAGTCAACCCCAAGCCAAGTGGACCCGAGCCCAGACCGAGTGGGCCCATGCCCGGGTCGAGCCCGAACATGAAGCGGCCGGCCTCCCCCCACGCCAAGATAAAAATTTTGTAATAAACAATTTTGTTGTATTTATTTTATTTTTGGATAAATGTAAGAAAAATAGGCATAAAGCCAAATTTTTGTAAAGCCCATGGCTTATGTGCAAAAAGAAATGGCACATGAGCCATGGGATAGGCAAAATGCCATTTTGTGAAGCCCAAGGGGCTATGTGTAAAATGTATGGCCTATAAAGGCAAAGATAATGAAAATATCTCACAACTTTTTCTCTCTCCAAAAAGAATTTTCTAGATCTGAGATCTCTTCCTGCTTCCTCAAGGTTCTAAAACCTTCTTTTTCCTTTTGAATTAAATCAAGAGTTTAACTCTTCCTTTTCTCGAAATAAGTAGATTTCCACCACAAAACCTACGAAGGGGAGCTCGGATCTCCAATCAGATCTCGAAAAGGGGAGGCTTTTAAGGCTCATCCCCTTTTCTTCAAGATCCCGCCGGTCAAGAGCAAGAAGAAGGAGACCCATCTCCAAAAATCTAACTTTGGACAGACCCGAGGCTCAAAGAAGAGCAATAAATCCCCCAGGAGTTTAACTCCTTTCTAAAGTTGCTGGAGTTTAACTCCATAATTTAATTTCTGTTGGAGTTTAACTCCATAAATTTATTTCTGTTGGAGTTTAACTCCATAAATTTGTTTCTGTTGGAGTTTAACTCCATAAATTCCCTTGGGAGTTCAACTCCCCAGCCCAGGGGCTAGGCCTCCCTTTCCGCGGTTTTTTCCCGCGGTCACGTGTGCCCACGTGACCCCGAGGCGCCAAGGCGCCCATCGGTCACGTGTGCGTACGTGACCCCCGGGGCGCCAAGGCGCCCATCGGTCACGTGTGCGCACGTGACCCCCGGGGCGCTAAGGCGCCCATCGGTCACGTGTGCGCACGTGACCCCCGGGGCGCCAAGGCGCCCATCGGTCACGTGTGCGCACGTGACCCCGGGGCGTCATAGTGCCCTTCGGTCACGTGTGCCCACGTGACCCTGGCGGGCGCCAAAGTGCCTATTGGTCACGTGCGCGCACGTGACCCTGGGCATTAAGGCGCCCACCTGCTGTGCGAGCGTCCTTTAGACGCCATTTTGTTTTCTTTTTTTCCTCGTTTTACGTGCACCCCCCCAACAAAATCCCTTCTGGAATTTAAACCTTTTAAAAATATATACATATATATATTCTTTGGAGTTTAACTCCACAATAAAGTTCTATTTTAGGAATTTAATTCCGCATAAAATTCTTTTAGGAGTTTAACTCCATTTAAAATTCTTTGGAGTTTAACTCCACAATAAAATTCCTTTTGAAATTAAGCTCCACTTTTTAAAAAAAGGGAGGGAGGAAAACATACGCAGTCTCCTCGACACTGTCTTCCGTTAGAAAAAATTTCTAACGGGGCGCTGCCCCGCACCCCGCAAGGGGGCTGCTAGCCCCCTTGACCCCCAGCCCGCTATCCGGGTAGCGGGACCCCCATAAAAACTCTGCGGGGCCCCCGATATTTCCAAAACCCCTTCAAAACACGATACTGCACATTGAGTTCGCATGACCAGTTTAACCCGTTAATCGGAGGTTCCTTCGCTCCAAATGCAAGGGGTAATTAACGGCAGCTTAGTCCGCGGTTACCGGAGATTCGGATCCCCACAATCAATAAACCCCGGCCTACTTTAGGCAGGGGGAATCTGTAATTCACCTGACAAGCGCGCGCGTATTCCCATCTCAATGGGGTGACGAAAAACACCCTACAGATTCTGGCACGCCCGGTGGGACCAATCTCTCCTCCCATATCTCGGGTTAAGCGTTCATGCGAACTCATTTAACATATACGCCGATGTTTGTACTGAAATAATTTCTTTCTTTCGTGCAGCAATCAACTTTCAATGACGATGTCTCCCAAGACGAATTCGGCTTACGACGCGACCCCGATCTCGTACGTAGTCAAGATCAATGCCCGCGTGGTTCTCCCCACAAGCCTCAGTCGACAGTGGGAGGAACCGCCCCGCCAGTTTGGCTCCGTCATCATCTACCCTACCGGAAGCGCTCATCTGGCGGAGACCCCGGCAGAACAGGTGGCCAAGCCGGTCTCAAGGGGTAAGAGGCCAAATGTTGTGATCGCCAAGGCACCACAACCGAAACTTGAGACGGTATCTGAACGATTCTCTGGTGCTCCAGCGGGGGGCAAGAACTTCGGTACAAAGGGCAACATCAAATGTTGCGGACGAGCTCAGGAGATGACTCCAACAAATGCACAATCAAGTGTATCTCCAAGGCCTTTCATCGCCCGGTCTGCGGCGTCTTCCCAAAGAGCCGAAGTCTGCCAGGTGCTTAGAACAGAAAAGTTAAGGCAGAAGCGTCTCAGGTATCGAGCCAACAAGAGGGCCAAGGCTTCGGCCAAATGGAATTGTGTGAAGTTCCAAGTGCAGGGGTGCCCCGCGATGACGGCTGAGTCGGACGTAAGAATCAGCAATTCCTTCGAGCCTCTGAGGTGGGTTCAGAAAAATGCCATGACCACCAGAATCAAGAAGACAGCGGTACGAACAGTGCCACAAAGAGACGTGTCCCGGCCCCAACAGAAAAAATATGACACTGTCTCTTCAAGGGTCTATCAGGCGCTCTGTGTCGCACGAAAGCAGCGGGGCAAATCCAGAAAAGAAGCGCCAACACCATTCAAGAAGCTGGTTAAGCCAGCCGCCTTCAATCGACTACCGGCTACCGAAGCAAGGAGGTCAAGACAGCGATCCGTTAAATCAGCCGCCAATGACCGAAAGACGGCCGGATATATCATCCATATGGTCTATATGGCAGGCGGGCACCCCAGCGACAACCTTCGCAGCAAAAGCAAGGATGGGGCCACCACATCCCAAGCCCAATCTAGCCTGAATGTGGTTGCCGCCGCCCAAGAACAGCCGCCCCCGCTGGATGAATAAAACCCTCTCGATGAGGATGATAGGCAGAAAGACCCCTCGGTCCATGCAGAGTCAAGCTCGGACAGCGAGGAAGAGCCTACTTTCCGCCCCAGGACTGCGGAGCAGGAGCTGCTTCAAGAGCTTCGAAAACAGCTCAGGAGCAAAGATAAAGAGATGGCCAAGCTCTATTCGAAGATTGACGACTTAACGAACGTGGTGATGCAGCTTACGGCTCAAATTGCTCGAGCGCCTCCCAATCAAACACAAGCCGCTACTAATCAGCCGGGTGATGACAATCCGAGGCAGCCAATGCATGTTCCTTTGGGACCAAGACTAGTCGAGCCGCATGAAAGCAGACCACACTCCGCTTCTGGGGACGCCTTAGCCCCAGATAGCACTATCCCGCTAACACAGGATCGGATAATGGATTTGGTCACCAGCAAGGTTAAAACATTGGTGGCCGAAGCTGAAGCTCAGAAAGAAATCGGCAGTAGTGGGCGGCCATATCCCGCGCAGTACGATCTGATTGAGTTCCCAAGCGGCTAAGTCATTCCTAAGTTCGGAAGATTTGATGGAACGGGGAATGCAAATCAGCACGTCGCCCACTTCAAAGCATCGTGCGGAAATACAGGGGGCAATGACGCGCTCCTTCTTCGTCAGTTTGTCAACAGCCTGACCGGCGTCATCTTCGACTGGTATGCGAGTATACCGGACGGGTCCGTCGTTACCTTTGCCCAAATGGAGTCCCTGTTCCGGCAAAGGTTCATGAGTGTCAGTGATAAAATCTCCATTGCCGACCTTGTGAGGATCAAGCCGGGGAAGAATGAAAGCAACACCGACTTTATCGCTCGATGGCTAAATCTCACAGTCAAGTGCGAACCGCCGCTGGAGCAGGACCAGTCCGTCAGCCTTCTCATCGGGAACCTCAGCAATTGGATGGTCCCATTCTTGTGTACAGCGGGCCTTAAGACATTTCAGGAGCTAACCAAGAAAGTCCAAATGCTGGAACGCTCGAAGCAGGAGTCCCCGTCGGATCCTCAGAGAGACAAAACTTGGAAAAGCAAGCGGGACGACAACCGTAGAAGCGGGAGTTCCAGTAGTACCAGTGTCTTCAATGCGTCCGACAATGAAGAAAAGCGAAGGGCGTCCGAATCCAAAACTAACCGGTCTCGAAAGCCAATGCTGGGAGGAGATGGGCCCACCCTAGAGGAGAAAAAGAACAAGGTTTACTCTTTCAGAAGGGACAAGGTCCGCAAGATATTTAAAGATACCTTGAACAACGGCCTACAATTGCCGGACTCGAAAAGACCCCAAGAAGCAAAAATGACCGACAATCCCCTGTATTGCCCGTACCACCGAGTAGTGAGCCATGCGATCGAGGATTGCTATATCTTCAAGGACTGGGTCGAGAAGCAGTACAAAGCTGGAGAGATCGAGCTATCCAAAAGCGTGTTGGTAAACAATCAAGTTGCAACCGCCAACTTTATACAGACAGAAGCTGAAGCCTTCTGGGAGCAGACAGCCGAACCCGCTGCCCTGACAAACGAAACCGACTCATCGCGGCCTCCGTGGAGTACACACATATCTAATAAGACGAAGAAGATGCTAAAGATGCTTCAGAAAGAGCCCAGGATGGAATGGGAAGGACAGAAGAGGCCTACCAGCCCAGCTGCCAATGCGGCTCCATCAGGCTCAAAATCCAAGAAGCTCAAGAAGAAGAAAAGTGCAGCTCGGCGTGAAAAAGAGTCTGCAGGGAGATCGACCATTTAAAAATATATCGATTCCCTTGAAGAATATGAACAAAAGGAAAGAACATTGATTCAATTGAATGAGTTCTTCCCTGTACAAGCGGCTGAAATTCTGGAGGAGTTAGAAGAAGACTCCAATGAAGAGATCCCAGTAGTGACCTGCTACGCCATCCATCTTGGTAGCGACTCGGAAGAGGAGCTTTGTTTTCCCGAAGAGGACGAAGAGCTCGCCACAACGACCAATCAAATCCAACTCAGAAGCGGCAGGGCTCTACCGCCAAATCAGGGCAACGCCCTAAAAGGGAAGGAAAAATAAGTCGCTAATGAAGAAGAGGGCAGAGAACCGGCTGATGAAAACATAAGTCCTTCCTCGATGGACTATAATGTCTTGGCACATCTCCGGAAGCTTCCGTCTCTCCTGAGCATCTACGACGCCTTAGTCCTATCTAAAGAGCTTAGAGATGTTCTCATCCATGCTCTACAAAACCCCGAGCGATATCAGGCTCACTTTGCGGAAATTAATATGAAAGAAGCCCAGCACGCTTTGCATGCCGCCGCAGTCACATTTAAGGATGAAGACTTGCTACTGGGAACGGCTGAGCATAATCGGCCGCTTTACGTGACCGGGTACAGCGACGGAGATCGAATTAATCGTATATTGATTGATCCGGGGTCCTCAGTGAACATCATGAACTTGCGAACTCTGAAGAGTTTGTCAATGGACGTCCGACACCTGTCAAGGGAAAGGATTGTCATTCAAGGCTTCAACCAAAATTGCCAGCAAGTTCTGGGGTCCATGGCTCTGCCAATCAGATTCGGGGATCTGCAAACTGAAGCTAAGATATACGTGATCGACGCAGACACGTCTTATAAGATTCTCTTGGGGCGGCCGTGGCTCCACGATTACGGCATCATTCCATCAACTCTCCATCAGTGTATGAAGTATACTAAAAATGGCGAAGAAAGACGCATTGATGGAGACATCCAGCCGTTCGGTGTGCATGAAGTCCGCTATGAAGATTCTCGGTACTTTATGAACCACCAAAATGCTAAGCCACAACTGACTGAGGATAGACCTGCCCTAAGACTCAAAAGCAAATCTGCGCCGGCTGTCACTTTCAAAAGCAAAAATACCCAAGTGCGCCCGCATTTTGGCAGCGACACTGATGAGTCCGATGCTGGAAGCCCGTCCTTCCTCAAAACTCGCCCTCATTTTGGCAGCGATACGGACGAATCTGTTACTGAAGATCCACCTAGCGGCAAAGCCCGCCCTCATCTTGGCAGTGACACTGAAGAGTCGGAAGAAGAGGACCTGCCATGCAACAGCTGTGCAGATTGGCCCCCCATGCAGCAAGCGAAACTACGAGAGACCTTCGAAGTCGCAGAAGGGTCCCTGGCTATCACAAGGGTGCCGGAACAGATGTGCAAAGAGCTTGACGCATTGTCAGTCTCTACCGTGGACCAGCTGAAAACTTTCTACGTGCCCGGGAGGAAAAATAGGCAGAAGGGCAACCTGTTTTACAGGTCAAACCCCGTTGTGCACCCGGAAGACCTTTCTGTCGTGTGCCTTCCCTATGAGAGAGGCATAAGAGCCGTCCTCAATCCCAGATACTATGCGCCCAAGATGCGGGAATACTTTAAGAAGTGCGGATGCCGGTTATATCAAACAGAGTCCGAAGTAAAGTTTTACGAAGGGCTATGGTATCCGCCCCAGGTCCGAGCACTCATCGATGGACGAATTCCAGATAGGCGGGGCATAGGCTATGTTCAACCTGATTCCAAAGCGTGCTACATGATCCATGTTGGTGAGGCCAGGGAAAGATCAAATGACGACGACGAGATAGCCGAGCCAGAAGAAGCTCCTCAAGAGCTCGAAGATGGTGGACAAGCAACCTTTGACGAGCTAACCGAGATTGACTTAGAAACGCCCGATAATCCAAGGCCGACCTACATCAGCTCCGTCTTATCGGAGGAAATGAAAGAGCAGCTAATTGCCCTGCTGCGTGAGTTCGTCGACTGCTTCGCGTGGACATACAAAGAAATGCCTGGCCTTTCCCCTGAAGTATCCGTACATAAGTTGGCTATATCTCCTGATGCTAAGCCAGTCAAACAAGCTCCTCGAAGAATGAGAAGGGAGTTGGAAGAAAAGGTCATCGAGGAAACCAAGAAGCTCATCGATGCCGGCTTCATCAGGGAAGAGAAATATGCAGACTGGATCGCATGCATAGTCCCAGTGAAGAAGAAAAATGGGCAGATCCGAGTTTGTGTCGATTTCAGGGACCTCAACAAGGCATGCCCCAAAGACGACTTCCCGCTACCGGTCATGGAAATGATGGTCGATGACACCTCAAATTATGAACTGTTCACCTTTATGGACGGCTCGTCTGGATATAATCAGATCAAGATGTCGCCTGAGGATGAGAAGCACACAGCATTTCGAACCCCGATCGGAATATATTGCTACAAGGTAATGCCATTCGGACTGAAGAACGCAGGTGCTACATATCAAAGGGCGATGACTAATATCTTTGATGACCTAATCCATAAAGTTGTCGAATGTTATGTTGATGATCTGGTCGTCAAGACTAAAGCTAAGGCCGATCATATCCAAGATCTCAGGACCGTTCTCACCAGACTGAGGGAATACGATCTGAAGATGAATCCTCTGAAGTGCGCTTTTGGCGTGTCATCGGGAAAATTCCTGGGCTTCATAGTTCGACATCGAGGGATCGAAGTTGACCCATCAAAGATAAAGGCCATCATAGAGATGCCCACTCCGAAGAGTCTGACGCAGCTAAGATCTTTTCAAGGCAAGCTTGCTTATATACGGAGGTTTATCTCAAATTTATCGGGGAGATGTAGGCCCTTCTCAAAGCTCATGAAGAAAGGAGCTCCTTTTATCTGGGATGCCGAATGTCAAGCAGCGTTCGAAGGCATCAAAGAATACTTGTTGCACCCTCCAGTGCTGGCCGCTCCCATTCCAAATAAACCGCTGATTCTCTACACTGCCGCGCTGGACGAGTCACTCGGTGCACTCCTTGCCCAGAAGAACGAGGAAGGAAAAGAAAATGCCCTCTACTACCTCAGTCGAACTCTAGTCAGGGCGGAACACAACTACTCCCCAATCGAAAAGCAATGCCTGGCTCTAATATTTGCTGTGAAGAAGCTGAGGCACTATTTGCTCGCTCATCGGGTTATGCTGATCTCCAAGGTCGACCCGCTCAAACACTTGATGACCAAAGCAAGCCTAGCCGGCAGAATGGCAAGATGGGCTGTCATGCTACTTGAGTTTGACATAGTTTATACTCCTCAGAAAGCAGTAAAAGGGCAAGCTCTTGCAGACTTTCTCGCCGCTCATCCTATACCAGAAGGGTCGCCGCTAGATTATGAGTTACCCGACGAACAAGTGCTGCACCTCGAGGAAGATGAGCCATGTTGGGAGCTCTACTTCGATGGAGCCTCATTAATAAGGACCTCCAGTAAATCAAGCGTCCCGGAGATAAAAGCAGGGATAGGATTGGTGTTCATCACACCGTCGATGGGAACCCTACGGCGCTCTTTCGCTCTCACCGAGCCTCGCACAAACAATGAGGCCGAGTATGAAGCTTTGATAGCTGGTTTGGAGCTCGCCATAGAAATGGAAATCCTTCGGCTACGGGTTTACGGTGACTCCCAGCTTGTCGTCAACCAAGTAAGCGGCGACTATAAGATATACAAACCCGAGTTAGCTCGGTAAAGAAGCCGGGTGGTGGAACTCATGAAACGGTTCACTCATATTGAACTAACAAGAGTCCCTAGAGCATTGAACAGAAAAGCCGACATACTCGCTCGCCTAGCCAAGGAGCTGGCTGATCCTGACTTGGACGAAATTCTGATCACAGTCAGGAGTCGACAAATTCTACCCCCAGTCTCTCTACGAGAAGAGGAAAGCGCGGAACAGGAGAGCAGTCCTGCCGAAGAAGCTTCGATCATCCAAGACGAGCCCGATTGGAGAGAACCCTTCATAGAGTACCTCCGATACGACAAGCTGCTCGAAGAAAAATCTACGA
The DNA here is from genome assembly GCA_030015575.1 of Agapanthus africanus. Lineage (NCBI taxonomy): Eukaryota > Viridiplantae > Streptophyta > Magnoliopsida > Asparagales > Amaryllidaceae > Agapanthus > Agapanthus africanus. The sequence continues at coordinate 68,224,184 of CM057344.1, read as the reverse complement.
GGATTCAGCTGAAGAAAAGAGCTCTCCGATACGTGTTTGTAAATGACACGTTATACCGCAGGTCATATGACCAACTCTGGCTCAGATGCCTGTCATCGGCCGAAGCCCAAAAGGTCATGAAAGATGTTCACTCGGGCGTTTGCGGTGCTCACCAATCTGGCCCCAAGATGCGACTTCAAATCAAACGGCTTTGGTATTACTGGCCCACCATGATACGGGAATGCGGAGAGCATGCAAAGAAATGTCAGATTTGCCAAATCCATGGTGATTTCATTCACAAGCATCCCAATCCGTTGCATCCTACGGTGGCATCGTGGCCCTTCGAAGTCTGGGGCACCGACATTGTTAGCCCAATTGATCCTCCGTCATCCAAAGGCCACCGGTTCATACTGGCCGCGACAGACTACTTCTCCAGATGGGCTGAAGCTGTCCCGCTAAAAGAAGTCAAGACAAAAGATATTCTGACATTCTTCCAGCATAATATTCTATACCGCTTCGGTACATCAAGAAGAATCATTTCTGACAACGGGCCTTCTTTCAAGAGCTTCAATGTCTCAAGGTTCGCTACTCAGCACAAGATAGACTGGAGATATTCCTCCATCTATAATCCAAGAGCCAATGGGCTCGCCGAAGCCTTCAATAAGACTCTATGCAAGCTCCTGAGGAAAAATGCTTCAGCCAACAAGAGGGACTGGAATCTCAAGCTTCACGAGGCGCTTTGGGCATATCGTACCACGCACCGTACTCCAACCCAGTCCACTCCATACTCATTGCTCTTCGGAGTGGAGGCGGTCCTCCCCCTCGAAGTCGAAGTTCCAAGCTTAAGAATGGCCATCCAACATGAGTTGATGGAGGAGGAAAACGTGCTTCTTCGACTTGAAGAACTAGATGCCCTCGAAGAAAAGAGGCTCGCGGTGCAGCAAAATCTGGAGCTATACCGAGCCCAAATGTCACGGGCCTATGACAAGATAACCCGTCTCCGCGCTTTCAAGAAAGGTGAATTGGTGTTGGTCCTCAAAAGACCGATCATCCCCAATCGACATGCCAAGGGAAAATTTGAGCCGAACTGGGAAGGACCATACGTCGTCGAGAAAGTGTTTGATGGAGGATCCTACCAACTAATAAGTGCAGAGGGAGAAAGGCCCATGCCACCCATCAATGGACGATATCTCAAGAAATACTACACATGAATGCTCCAAGTCGCAGGCGAATTGAGCACATCAGCCCTACGGTCTGGATCAGACATCCTGCAAAACCGTATACAATCCACGGGCGTAAATGACCCCTATTTCTCCCAAATCCTGCCGGTGAGACTACTTTAAAGTCCCACCAGCGGCAAAAAAAAGAAAAAAAAAAGAAAAAGAAAAAAAAGAAGAAGAAGAAATAAACGGTATGTCCACAAGCAAAATGGGCACGGATGAAAACCCGAAAGGGCTCCGTGAGTAAAAACAGCAGGACTACCGGCGAGTCTGTGAAAACCCGAAAGGGCGCAAACTCGTGAAAAGAGATGAAATACACTTGCAAAGTCCTCTCGACCTTGTGGGGAGAAACCCCCTGCGTGAGATCCTTACGACTCACAAAGGAGCAACACACTTAGGAATCCTCACGATTCCCAAGGAGAAAATACACCTGCGGGATCCTTACGACTCGTAGGGAGAAAATGCTTTTATAGGACCCTCACGGCCCATAAAATTGAAAAGCTTTAGGTGATAGGGACCCAAACCTGTCTCCTAAGCCATCGTTCCCCAACGGGCAACGGCAAATGATGAGTCGCTCCTGGCATTTTGCTTCAGTGTTAGCGGTGCTGATGCCGACCAAAAACCCAAATCCCAAGTCCTCCCAAGGCAAATGATGAGTTGCTCCTGGCATTATTCCAGTGCAGCAATGCTGATGCAAAAAAAAAAAAAGATTCAAATCCCAAGTCCCCAAATGGCGAATGATGAGTCGCTCCTGGTACTATATTCCAGTGCAGCAATGCAGACGCCAACCAAATTCCAAATCCCATACCCCAACGGCGAATGATGAGTCGCTCCTGGTACCATGTTCCAGTGCAACGATGCAGACGCCGACAAAGTCCCGAAATTTTTCCGGCCCTACGGTCTGGATCATACATCCTGCAAAACCGTATACAATCCACGGGCGTAAAACAATCCCAATCTCTCCCAAATTCTCTTGGGGCAAATGATGAGTTGCTCCTGGTATTATTCCAGTGCAGCAATGCAGATGCCAAACAAAAACCAAAATCCTCTCAATGACAGATGATGATTCGCTCCTGGTACCATATTCCGGTATAGCGATGCTGATGTCAACCCAAATCAAAATCAACAAGTCAACTTCCACTCCGACACCGCAGAAAGAGGAGCAAGTCAGAATCCAATCTCGACACCGCAAGAAGCGGAGCCAGTTAAGTCTACCCCTGACACTGCAAGAGGCAGAGCAAGTCAAATCAAGCATCGACCGTCCATGTCACAAAAAGGGCAGAACCGACCGTCCACGTCGCTAAAAGGGCAGCACCGACCGTCCACATCGCTAAAAGGGCAGCACCGACCGTCCACGTCGCTAAAATGGCAGCACCGACCGTCCAAGTAGCAAAAAGGGCAGAACCGACCGTCCACGTCGCTAAAAGGGCAGCACCGACCGTCCACGTCGCTAAAAGGGCAGCACCGACCGTCCACGTCGCTAAAATGGCAGCACCGACCGTCCAAGTCGCAAAAAGGGCAGAACCGACCGTCCACGTCGCTAAAAGGGCAGCACCGACCGTCCACGTCGCTAAAATGGCAGCACCGACCGTCCAATTCGCAAAAAGGGCAGAACCGACCGTCCACGTCGCTAAAAGGGCAGCACCGACCGTCCACGTCGCTAAAATGGCAGCACCGACCGTCCAAGTCGCAAAAAGGGCAGAACCGACCGTCCACGTCGCTAAAAGGGAAGCACCGACCGTCCACGTCGCTAAAATGGCAGCACCGACCGTCCAAGTCGCAAAAAGGACAGAACCGACCGTCCACATCGCTAAAAGGGCAGCACCGACCATCCACGTCGTAAAAAGGGCAGCATCGACCGTCCAAGTCGCAAAAAGGGCAGAACCGACCGTCCACGTCGCTAAAAGGGCAGCACCGACCGTCCACGTCGCTAAAAGGGCAGCACCGACCGTCCACGTCGCTAAAATGGCAGCACCGACCGTCCAAGTCGGAAAAAGGGCAGAACCGACCGTCCACGTCGCTAAAAGGGCAGCACCGACCGTCCACGTCACAAAAGGGGCAGCATCGACCGTCCAAGTCGCAAAAAGGGCAGAACCGACCGTCCAAGTCGCAAAAAGGGCAGTATCGACCGTCCAAGTCGCAAAAAGGGCAGCGCAGGATTTCTACAAAGCGAGAACCAAATCAGGTCACCTCCAAGTAAAAGAAGATCCATCAATCTCATGCACACGACCCACATGTGTGGTGTGCATTTATTGATGGGGGGCAATTTGTTGGGGTAAAAATTTACACCCCGGTTGACCAAGTCAAAATCCAAGTCAACCCCAAGCCAAGTGGACCCGAGCCCAGACCGAGTGGGCCCATGCCCGGGTCAAGCCCAAACATGAAGCGGCTGGCCTCCCCCCACGCCAAGATAAAAATTTTGTAATAAACAATTTTGTTGTATTTATTTTATTTTTGGATAAATGTAAGAAAAATAGGCATAAAGCCAAATTTTTGTAAAGCCCATGGCTTATGTGCAAAAAGAAATGGCACATGAGCCATGGGATAGGCAAAATGCCATTTTGTGAAGCCCAAGGGGCTATGTGTAAAATGTATGGCCTATAAAGGCAAAGATAATGAAAATATCTCACAACTTTTTCTCTCTCCAAAAAGAATTTTCTAGATCTGAGATCTCTTCCTCTTTCCTCAAGGTTCTAAAACCTTCTTTTTCCTTTTGAATTAAATCAAGAGTTTAACTCTTCCTTTTCTCGAAATAAGTAGATTTCACCACAAAACCTACGAAGGGGAGCTCGGATCTCCAATCAGATCTCGAAAAGGGGAGGCTTTTAAGGCTCATCTCCTTTTCTCCAAGATCCCGCCGGTCAAGAGCAAGAAGAAGGAGACCCATCTCCAAAAATCTAACTTTGGACAGACCCGAGGCTCAAAGAAGAGCAATAAATCCCCCAGGAGTTTAACTCCTTTCTAAAGTTGCTGGAGTTTAACTCCATAATTTAATTTCTGTTGGAGTTTAACTCCATAAATTTATTTCTGTTGGAGTTTAACTCCATAAATTTGTTTCTGTTGGAGTTTAACTCCATAAATTCCCTTGGGAGTTCAACTCCCCAGCCCAGGGGCTAGGCCTCCCGGGTTTTTCCCGCGGTCACGTGTGCCCACGTGACCCCGAGGCGCCAAGGCGCCCATCGGTCACGTGTGCGCACGTGACCCCGGGGCGCCAAGGCGCCCATCGGTCACGTGTGCGCACGTGACCCCCGGGGCGCCAAGGCGCCCATCGGTCACGTGTGCGCACGTGACCCCGGGGCGTCATAGTGCCCTTCGGTCACGTGTGCCCACGTGACCCTGGCGGGCGCCAAAGTGCCTATTGGTCACGTGCGCGCACGTGACCCTGGGCATTAAGGCGCCCACCTGCTGTGCGAGCATCCTTTAGACGCCATTTTGTTTTCTTTTTTTCCTCGTTTTACGTGCACCCCCCCAACAAAATCCCTTCTGGAATTTAAACCTTTTTAAAATATATACATATATATATTCTTTGGAGTTTAACTCCACAATAAAGTTCTATTTTAGGAATTTAATTCCGCATAAAATTCTTTTAGGAGTTTAACTCCATTTAAAATTCTTTGGAGTTTAACTCCACAATAAAATTCCTTTTGAAATTAAGCTCCACTTTTTAGAAAAAAGGGGGGGGAGGAAAACATACGCAGACTCCTCGACACTGTCTTCCGTTAGAAAAAATTTCTAACGGGGCACTGCCCCGCACCCCGTAAGGGGGCTGCTAGCCCCCTTGACCCCCAGCCCGCTATCCGGGTAGCGGGCCCCCCATAAAAACTCTGCGGGGCCCCCGATATTTCCAAAACCCCTTCAAAACACGATACTGCACATTGAGTTCGCATGACCAGTTTAACCCGTTAATCGGAGGTTCCTTCGCTCCAAATGCGAGGGGTAATTAACGGCAGCTTAGTCCGCGGTTGCCGGAGATTCGGATCCCCACAATCAATAAACCCCGGCCTACCCTAAACAGGGGGAATCTGTAATGCGCCTGACAAGCGCGCGCGTATTTCCATCTCAATGGGGTGACGAAAAACACCCTACAAGTGAGTTATTGATATCCGTTCGAATCTTTTAACACGTTCTAAATTACCCGGAAAAAGTTAAACGAAGTTAAATTATCCGATCGAATCAACGAATTCCCAATATATTCCAGAAAGCTTAACATTTGTGTAGAACAAAAAATTCCCAGAAGCATGAAAAATACCCAAGAATATACCCCTGACGTATTAGCCCCCAACTCTCGAAGTTGATTGCGGAACCGCCGCCAAACGCACGGTTTGGCTGCGGTTCCACGGTCGCTTGAGTGAGTTGTGGTTTCGTACTTCACAGTAATTCTTAGAATTCCCTGCATGATTTTCTGAGTATTTTTAATATGAAAAATTTCAACTTTTGAAATTTTTTTTAGAAAGTGGGATTTATAGAGGTTTCGGAATTCGATCGGACTTCAAACTTCATCTAGACAACGCCTAATGCTCTAACTTGGCTCTGATACCACTGTAGGGTTGGCTTAGCACCTTGTGAAGGTTTTGGAAAGTATCAATCATGCTACTTTAAAAATTTTGGGGAGCTAAGTTTAGCACCCTAACTAAGATCTTAACTAGAGGATTAGGGTAAACATGCATGTAAACAACTTTACATCTAAGAGTTAGGGATTACAACCTTTGTAGTCCTTTCCTTCACTTCAAAGGCTCCGTGTTGAGGTCCCTTCGCTGCGATCATCGAGTACCCGGACTTAAGAGAGGCTCCATGAAGAGAAAGATGCAAGCTTACTTTCAATTTTCAACAACTTAGATGATCTACCTTGAAGAATCTCAAACCCAAGCTTTTGCTTCACTAATCAAGTATTAGCAAAGCAAACACCCTAATCTAAGTGGCGAGAATAGATGAGGATGATGAAGTAGGAATTTAACTCTCATTTGTTTTCAATTTCTCACTCATTATCATCACATGTCAAAAAGTTAGAAAGTTTTTTCATCCAAGAAGAAAGAAGAAGAAGAAGCAAATTCTTTTGTGATGAATAATGAATCATTTTTGTGGTTACAATTGCAACCATGAGTTAAGAATAAAGACTTAACTCATGTAGAGAGTTAACTAGAGTAAAGGGTTTGGCTTGGGTTAGAAACTATCAACACAAAATATCTTAGCAAAAAACAAAAGGAAGCTTCATGAAGCTTCATGCAAAAGCTAACCCAAATGCTAACCCAAATCAAACCCTAACTTGTTTAAACTCCACAAATTATGTTGCATTTGTAACCCTAACTTGTTACAATATTATATATCACATATATAATATATTTTTGTAACAAAATAAAATAATACAATTAACATATATCACATATATATCAATGTATTATCCAAATGAGAAAAAGAATCTTTAAGTGAGCTTATATTAGTTAATGTAACTTAATATATCACATATATAATTATACATTAAATTATCGAATCAACACTTGATCTGATAATCCGGCTATATCGCATATAACCGACTAATATAATCTGTATCAGTTCATCGAATCAACACTTGATCCGATGACCCGGTTATATCACATATACCCGGCCGATATCTCATATCGCTAGAATCGAATACGATATCTAATATCGTAATATTCTTGGTCCCGCATATATCACATATGTGCTCCTACTCCGTTTTGCTTGAGCCAGGAAACCTCTGTGTAGGACTCTAAAGAATCGTCAATACGCCGGCAGTAGGTGATGATCATATCAAACACCCACAAGCTGCAAGCGGTCAGCTAAACGTAACAACCACCCAGGTATTGAGCGATCAGAAGATCAACAAGCAAGCCTGTACATTCTCCTGTGAATCCAACCAGTAACACTCCTGGACAGTCCGGTCTCTTCGTCTGATATGTCGCATATCTCACCTAAGGGTGGTAAACGTCAGACCCCAGTAGCTTGATAAGTCGTGTCGATATGAGGTCTATAATAGTTCGAGAAACTACTGATAACACTTACCAGTAAATCTCAGCAACCCTGGCCAGGGATTTCCAGTTATAGCCAATCGAACACAGCGCAACATCAACTCCCTATACCGGGAGAGACGAAACCCCTCCTATCGCTCATTGCCTCCGTGTGATTCAGGACTGTACCCAAAAGCCACCGTTTTGCACGGCCTCTTGGATGTGGTATGATGGAAATCAAAGCACAGTGGGAATCACACAAGACTCTATGACAATCTCGGGTCTACAGACTAATCTGTACCAGTGTCACCAGAGAACTGCCATCTGACGTGAGGTATAATACCATCTGAGAGTTCTCGACGAGTCCGTCCAGTGTACCCAGTCTCTACCGAGCACCCGTATACCTTCTCTGATGTCAAACACCAATGGATATGGAATCATCCATCGCCCATCATATGGGTAAAGAAGCGCATACGCTAGTCTACTCTGGAGTATCGATGCCCTGTCTCGGTACTCCCACGACTAGGAACATTTGAAGGATGTACTTGGGGACTACACTGTCCCCACTAGTATGATCTGCATCATAGTCTTGGTAGTCAAGTACTCATCCTAAGGGCTTTATCAACATGTAACATAGAGACAATCAGAGCACATGTTAAGATAAAGAGTAACCAGATAGCATACTATCATGTCGAGAAAGAAAGTCCTCCCTATATATGTCCAAGCATCCACTACAATATATATCGCAGTAATGGCCCCTAGGGCATACATATCACTAACAGTGGTGTGGGTGATGAGAAGAGATCGCCGACGGTTGGAGGGTGCAGCCGATGACGATACGTGGTGGAGAGAAGGAGGAGGAAGAGATGGACGCTCGGTGGTGTCGAGCTCCGGTGGCGGTTGCAGCGAGGAGGGTCGCGCTCGGGTGAGGGGATGGAGTTGGGTCGGATTGGGAGCTCGAAGGCGTCGGTGGTCGCCTGAGGTGGTCGTCGACGATGTGGAGCTCGGAGCTTGGAGTTGGGGATGGTGGAGTAAATGAGAAAGAGTGGGAACGGGAGACAAGGGAGAGAGAGTGAAGTAACGAGGGATCGTCGGGGATAGCGGGGAGGTAGGCGAGTATAGATTGGGTCGTCGTGGCCGTTGGGGAGTGAGTCTCACGGAGACGTCAGCGAGGGAGAGAGAGAGAGGAGTAGTGGGGATTTGGGGGAGGTGATCTTGGGGATTCGTTGGCATGGGGGCACGGTCGTCATGGCGTGGGTGCGGGTCTCGCGGGCGTGGACGCGAGGTAGGAGGAGACGTTGAGGAGAAGAAACGAGTGGGAAAAGAAAACGAGGCGAGAGGGAAGAAGAAGGTAGTGGGTGAGTCGGTCGGGTCGTGTGAGTCGGGGCGGGTAGTGTTAGGGTTAGGTTTAGGAGTCAGGATTAATAATTAAATAAAATAATAAAAAAATAAAAATAAAAGGTGCAAAAAATCTAGGAAAATCCTGGAAAAAATACAGAAAAATATATATAAGAACCGGGGATATACATATCCTAAAACTTCAAAATCACAAAATGAGGAAGAGAACGTAGTTGTCGTCACCCACTGTTAACCTAGATCGTAAAATTAAAGACCTGATGGTTCAACCAAAACACCCATAATACTGCAACAATATCTCTGTTACCAGTTTGTTGCGTACACAAGGCAATCATAAAGTAAACACACAATCGATAACGAGAAGAAAATCAAATCATATGCAAGATAGAAATATGAATACTAACCACAAAACAAATAGGCGAAAGCGAAACTTTATTAATAATCAAATATTGGAGGAGTACAAATCGATGGAGAATACAAATCCTTCTCAAATCTTAAATCTCTCATAATTATCAATGGATTCTTTCTAATTAACAGAAGTCGTTAGATCTAGGGCTAATTCTAACTATCTTATAAATAGAATACAAAAGATTTCCAAAAAAAAACTAATTTCCAAACTTAGGAATTTTAACCAGGCCCATATTGACAAACGTCTGCATGAGGAATGGGCAGACGTCTGTCTCAGCATCCACGAAACTCTAGAAGCCAGCAGATGTCTGCACAAGGATGTGGCAGACGTCCGTCCTTCAATTTCAAAATAACAGAGAACCCACAGACGTCTGAACCTCATTGAGGCAAACGTCTGTACCAAATATGCCCGCGCATATAGAAGCTTGACAGACATCTATCATTTTGAGCTACAGACGTCCGTTTTGAAGATAAGACTAAATCTCTAAGCAGTTTCGTGATAACGCCGAATCTTCAAATAGGAAATGGGAATGTGAGGCACATAACAACTTTTTCTATAGGTGTAAACTTAATTTATTTGGTATGGTACTCTAAATCAATCCTAATTCCTAGCTAACCCCTAAAACCAAGTGTGCATTGTCTCAAGGACGTTAATGGATAAGATTTTGTAAAAGAAAAAATATTCATAGAAATAGGAGTTGATTTTCTCTATTTGATTTTAATCGTATGTGTAATACGTCATAGACAGTAGATAACCTGCTTTTACCAGATAATTGTTAAATGTGGATTCTATCTAATTTTTACAAATTCAAGGAATATTTACAAATTTGTAGCTACTTGATCACTATCGATTTTCATGCAGTCAGCTGTCTAATTAATTACATCCACACATGATTAGTATTTGGTCTCTTTTTAGTCACATTAATTATCATTTTCCATAAGATATTTATCTTAATTGACCTTAAAATATTTACCATGAAATTTTGACGTTGGATTAAATAATATTTGATAATTGACAATTACTGATAATTAAATAAAATATACAGCATAAAAGACGCCACTTCTTGCATTATGTAAATAAAAGAGAGTGATGCCATGACAATGTAGCAGTTGTGAGTGACGAGCTGTACAAATTGTTTAATGTCCTTTTGTTTGGTTATTTATTTTGTTTTATGTTGTGGAAGCATCATAACCTTATGTTTTCTTGTGTTTATCATCTAGTTCTTTTAACCTATTAGTTTTTGGGATAAATTTTAAAAAACACCATCCAATTTCAGAGAATTTGTGATCGCCATTGAACATTTTAAATGCCATGAACCCCGTAAACTGCAATGTTATATGAAAATGTTGGTTCTATCAACCCGTCTGAAAGACTAATTAACCCTAAAAGGAACTGAATATTATTCTCACTCTCTTTTTTTTAATGAAAATACCCTTTATTCGTTTTTGACAAATTTAACTTTTGGAGTGATCACGCCACTTTTTTACCACAAAGGTTTGATGGCCTTTTCTTATACCCTTTTTTGAGTTCTCATCATTGTCATATTAAAGCTTTTCCATTTTAACAGGTTAGGCATGGAGCAAGACGTGATAAAAAAAATTTGATAATGTTTCTATGAACAACAATCCCCACCGGCGTTTTTATGTTCCTTAAAACGGTTTCTTAATAACTTTTCAGTATTTATCGGTAGTGTCAAAAACTTTTGTTAACGTCCGACAACACAATATTTAAAGCAACAAATGTCTCCCTACGCTACTAGTAGGATAGGTTAACACATACATATGATAAATATTGTATTTAATCTGAAAGTGGTCCTCCTTTTTCCGAACATCTCATATTTTATATCCCTCCACAAATAGCTACCATGTCCTCAACCATTTACACGTTCAAATTTACGTTCTTGAGCACATCCTGCCTACCAAAACGGATAATATATCAGACGAAGTCTGTTTTGCTTCAGCTAAAGTATAGCTCCGCCTATCATTCTCATGTTACGGCCGTGTGACCATGCGGAACCGAAGGTCTATCGACCGTCTTTGTAACCAAACTAAGAAGCAAATAAAAGCACAAACAAAAACATGAGCCTACAAGAAATCGACACATGGAATTAGATCCTCCTCAAAATGTTTACATAATGCAAGGTTTGGGATTGAGGTGATCCTTATAATGAACCATGAGGAAGGAAATTAAAACTACTAAAAAGCAAGTCTAAGTCTATAAAATAGGAAATTGACTGCATGTAGAAATTGCTAATATTTATCCACTCATCTTGGGACCCCACAAGTTCCCATAATCCATGGACTTCGTTTTATACTTATCCAATCCTTTTTTTTTAATATCTTTTTCACAGCTTTAAACAAAAGGTTTAGACAACTGTTTTTAGAAATAAAATAATTATGTCACTCTTTTGTTTTCGCTATCCAACTTGGCCTCAATACAACTCATCCCAACAACCCAAAGTAATAATGTCAAATAACTGTTCATAAGCAAAGTGAAATGAATGGAATCTTTCACTATTTTTATTTAGTGATAATTCATTTTAGCACCATTCAATAATTCTCCACTCATTTTTTTTAATCAGCACTATATTTTGTGAAGATTATCCTTCTGTTGAAATGTTTGATCGACACAAAGCCAAATAAAATTATGGTACGGTTTATTGTGGAGGATGTTTTTCGAATTCTATAAAATGGAGTGCCGCAACCAGGAAAAAAGGTCTACCATGCTTTATGTTTCATTCGCGTTTGATTAGAAAATTCACTTTAAATAAAGAGCAACAACTTTTGTCTCAACAGTATGAAATACCCCTAATTGTATACAAACCTTCTCAAAATGCTCAACATTTAAATATCTAAAATTGACTAAAAGAGTGTTAAAAATATATTTTCTAATTAAATATTTAAATAAAAGATATTTTGAAAATAAATTAAAATTGAGACGTACAAAGGTTATGACAAGTTACGGGGATTTACAGCAATTTAGCCACTGACCTTTATCTTTTTACCGGCAACCTCAGGTTCCTACAACTCATAGGCGCCCAGCGACAGGCTGTTGCCAGTCAACACGTCTTAATCTTTAATCCATCATTGAGCAACTTCATTACATTATTTTAATCGAGATATTTAAGGAGGCTAGCATGCTCTCTCCTATTGAACCGCCCACTGTCTTCACCATTATTTACGGGACTGCCACCGTCGACAACAAGAGCCGCTGCTTGCGGTGGCAGTCCTGTAAATTGATGGAATCGGTAGGGACTGTCTCACACCGCTTTTCCGAACATTGTATTGGCCAGGGAGCGGTCGGTTAAAAGAGCCTATGCGCCAGGGGGAGCAGGCAAGCCCGCATAGAGGTTTTATGCGTCAAATTTCCCCACCCTTCTATTTTTACCCAAGCAAATTCTCTCCCACATGATAGGCACATGATAGGCCGACCTTGGACTTTCCGTTCAACTGCAATATACCGTCTGGCTAAATGTTACTTAAGAAATCAATGCTTTTGGTCAGCCTATATGATCATCCATATATAATTAGAGCTCTACCAAACGAGCGGTAAAATTTTCCTTTCTAAGATGAGAGAATCGACTCGATTTTAAAAGGGTTGCATAAAACAAACAAACAAACATAGCACTGCATGCATATATCCTTCGTAAACATAGGATTGTATAAATAAATAAATAAAATCAAAGAAGAACCCTATTTTTTCTCCTAAGATTCAGGTCAATTTTTGAAAGGGTTGCATCTTCACTGTAAAGTAGAAATACTTGTTTGGGAAAAAAAATCAAAGAAGAACCCGCTCTTCTGCCGTAATGAACTCTTTTATTAAGCATGAATCTATCCTTCATACGAAATATGCATAATATAAGCCAAATTTCTCGCACACGAGAGTCGAAGCATATATTTTAATCAATCCAAATCTTTTTAAAAAAATATCTACCATGAAAAAGATAGAGAGAAAGAGAAAGGTATGGATGCATCCAACTTATTCAATCAAGGAAGCAGGAATCTTCATTACAAAAGATCGAGCTCTAGAAAAAGATCCAATAAGAAAAACAACTTAATTATTTGAATGTCTTTAAATCTCATAATAATTTGTCAACCCTCAAAAGTGCATAATGCATCTATCTATTCACGCCATGTACAAAAGCTAAGATTTGTTAATTAAAAAGTTTATGCAAGTTGATGATAAGAATATGATCCAAGCACATAATAATCTTTCCCTAGACAATAAATAAAATTTAAGAAAGAAATAGATAGATATGCGGGAGAATATTCCTGCGAAAACCATCCACGGCTGCTGCGCCGAAACCGTCCGCATAGAAAAAAGTATGCGACGGAGAAAGAGACAAGGGACAAGTATCGCAGCGATTTTTATATCCCCCTTGTGTTTTGGGGAGGGCGGTGGCGATAGCGATCACAATCCCTACCCTCTGACCCCTCCCCCTTCTCGAAACCGCGGCTCAAAACAAAAGAGAAGAAAGAGGAGAGAGAAACAGAATATACCTTCTACTCCAGTGAGAGAAAGCTAGGGTTTTGCTGCGTCGATCGATCCGGAGACGCCATGCTTTCCGGCGGTCTCTCCAGCGGGCGGTGGACGGCGGAGATGAACGGCGGCGGCGGCGGAGGAGGAGGAGGAGGAGGAGGAGGCGGATGCAGATCGGTGGAGGCGGAGCACATCAGGAGGCACCACCACCACGAGCCTCGAGAGAACCAGTGCAGCTCCACGCTCAGGAAGCACATCAAGGCCCCGGTCCATCTCGTAAGTCTCTCTCCATCGATTTCATGAGATCTGATTTTTTTTTTTTCACTTTTTCATTCGTTCTTTTGATCGATTCGAGATTTGAGAGATTTTTATTTTTTTGATGATTTTAGGTATGGTCGCTAGTGAGGAGCTTCGATCAGCCGCAGAGGTACAAGCCGTTCATCAGCAGGTGCGTGGTGCAAGGGGATCTCGAGATCGGGAGCTTGAGGGAGGTGAATGTCAAGAGCGGCCTCCCCGCCACCACCAGCACCGAGAGGCTCGAGCGTCTGGACGACAACGAGCACATTCTCAGCATCAAGATCGTCGGCGGCGATCACAGGCTCAAGGTTCGCATGCCTTCCATTTTAATTTATTTAATTGATATTTTTGCTATGTTATGCATGTTTGTGCAATTTGCTAATTTTGGGGCTAAAACTTTTATAGATGAATGTCTGTCTTGATATGCAAACTGAAAGTTACAATTTTGGTTCTAGTTGCATGCTATCATATGGTTTTTTAAGGCGAGAAATGAGCTTTGTGAGATCAACACTGATAAAAATGTGCACTTGTTGTTTGTGTTTAGTTGATATTCAAGTAATTGCTAGCAGAATGCTCTAAAAATTGTGTGCATGTATTCAAAATTTCTTCTGTATTCGAGACAATATACGGAAAATGCTACCATTGAATCCTTCAGGCATTTTGTATGGTGTGATCTAAAAGCCCGCCCATGTAGTTGTGTAACTCTCTCTTGTTTGTGGAACAATGCATACAAGTAAAGAAAAAGCCTTTCCTTTTGTGTTTAATGGTCAGTTATGAAGCTAAAAGGTCTACAAGTTTGATCTTTGAGCTGTAGCATTCACTAGAACGCTAATACATTTGTAGCAAAACTTGTCACTTTCCTTGGTTTTAACATTCTTTGCTATCTTTTAAATGCTGATATTTTCGTTTTATCCTTCACGAAGAATAAGGCTGTGTCTGTTCTCTTGGAAATTAAAATACGAGGCTCTATCAAAGCAAACATGGCCGAAGTCCATTAGTAAATCGATAAATTTGTGTCATGAAACACTTGTTGATATCTTGCCATTGATTGGTCCGATTTCAGAAGAGTCGGAAGGTTTGCAACCTCTACCTTCATTTGCCTGAGTTTATATAATGGCTATACAGTTTGTATAGCTTTGGGTGCGATGTTCAGCTAGGTTCATCATTATGCTTATATACTACTATGTTTCATTGCAGAACTATTCGTCGATCATAACCCTTCAGCCCGAGTGCATCGACGGTCGACCCGGCACTCTAGTGATCGAATCATTCGTAGTCGACGTGCCCGAAGGCAACACCAAGGACGAGACTTGCTTCTTTGTGGAGGCCCTGATCAAATGCAACCTCAAATCCCTAGCCGACGTATCCGAGCGCCTCGCCGTCCAGGACCGAACCGAACCCATTCCAAACGATGGCTTGTTCGTGGCTTAAGAATCAGTCTCATGTCCAGAAAAAAAGAAAAAGAAGATTTCCAAATGGTTGGTTGTAATATCCAAAACTATGTTGGTGCAGGTATTGGCTATTACAAGTGGAGTTAGCTTTGCTGTGCTCTTGTTTGCTTTTTCCACCCTCTCCTTTCAGGGAAAAAATGTTTGTGGGTCATTTGATTAGTACCGTCTTTTCCAGCGATGATATTTGTGTGTAAATACCTTATTTTCTGAACAGGTGGGGGTTGATAATACATTAGATTTAACTCTTTTGTTTGATGCAAATTTTTATAAGTATTTTGACCACCATTTTAATTACTTTTTTTTGGAATCAGTATAAAATTGTTCTCTGCTGTGGATCATGTGTGGTTGAGCCCAAAATCATAGGGGTCTAGGGGTCATGTGTTCACATGGGGTTTTGGAATTTGGAGTGTGGGATTTGATTAAAGTTTTTGGCCAATGGTTGAGCTCAAGGGGCATAGGATTAAGTTAAGATTCTTGATTAATATATTATCAACGAGTACATTATTACGTCACATATCCTGGTCTTTACGCCACTAAAGAAAAGCCTAGGGAGTTGATGATAAGGATCGACTCCCAAATCCTGATCCTATCGTATTTGTCTATCAATATCTGTGTATCTGTATTTGAAAGAAACGTACGTATCATATGTATAATGCGGAAGTTGCGAGCAACGAGCGCACGGACATGTGAATGCAAAAAAGAGAGCCCTAGGCGAAAGAGATTCTAGTATGTTCACGGGGGAAAGTGAGGTGATACTTATGTATGGTTGTTGTTGGATTACAGCACACTGGTTGTGGCTCCTTAGTCACGAGGAAACCATGAATATATATATATATATATATATATAGGGTGCCGTGGGAGGGTTGAATTGAATCTTGGAAAATCTCATGGATATATGATTCTATCGCTCTATCTGTTGGCATTGCCGTATAAGAAAGAGGTGGAGTAATAAGGTAGGGCACACTTGGTACTTTTTTTGCCCCACATTTTATGGGTCAAAATGCAAGGACAATTAATACAGGGCACTTATTATTGGTACAACTTGTTATTTTGGGATATTCTCAGTCTTATCCTTTGCTATAAGAATTAATTTATTTTTGACTTGAGTTTGGCTCGAATTTATACTGAGATGTGGTTGTTTATCTTTATATATATAATTTTTTTTAAAAACAAACTAAATGTATGATCTAATTAAAGCCCGATTCGCGTCATTACGCTCGATAAAAGGAATTAGGAAAGCTCCAATAGAAAAATATTGGGAATCCAACGGATCCGGATCGATTTGTTCTCTCGGTTAGTTATGCATGTATGTCCAACTTTTTAGCCCAAGTTCAGTTGGTAGTGTTCTGCCAGAGCCGATTCCTCGCTGACTCGGCATCTATATTTTTGGATTTATTACACTGAACATTATTTGCTTACTTATTCGTTGATGATTATATTTTATAAAGCATGATCGATTTTTTGAAAATTTGGAAACAACACCATTAAACTTTAAAAATACTATGAACCCTTTGTTGAATTGATAGAGTCGTATGAAAATATTAGCTTCGTCAACTTGTTTAAGTCATGAGTGGATTGAATAATCCCAAAATGACCTTCTACGTGAATTGAACAGCCCAAAACAAAATGAATATGGCATTCTGACGAAAATTCCCAGACAAAGGCATCCTTCGAGCGGGATTTACCACCGGTTCATGATAATTTTAAAGTTCAACGATACTATTTCAAAAACCTTGAAATTTGATGGCGCTCTATAAAACCCACCCGTATATATTTTATAGCAAAAATGATCATCTTTCATATTATCCAGCTAAATTTCTTATTTGTATCGAATTTACAAAGAGAGACTCTCTTTTGTCACACCGACTATGCTTCAAATTTCTCATATGTGAGATCAATAATTTAGGTCAGTTGGACTCTTTTGTTATTAAGATATCATGAATCTAATGACCAAATCGTAATTAATTTGGAGCTATTGATTATTAGTGACTTCGGTTGACAAAACGCGTGACGAAAACTGACGAAATAATTAATCCTCGACAATGAAGCAATAGATAATGAATTTGATTCTTTACATAATCTTCGATGGTTCCCGTTGACAAGCAGCCTACAACTAAGATGACTTGACCTTTAAATTATCTAGATAGTTTGACTTTTTGATGACAGCAGAAGGAGCTAGCTGACTTTCTCCCCTTTTAAGTCTTAAAGATTTTAATTATTTTAGAGGTTTTTTCAAGTTGAAAGTTATATTATTTCTCGTTTTGATAATTTGTATTTGCTCTTTTCTTTACGAAGCGGCTCTCTGTTAATTAAAGAGGAAAAAAGAAAGCTAAATTGTACGAAACAACTGATATTTTTCAATGAATGGCAGAAATACCCATCAAGTGATATATAATACCATATTTGCTTGAAAGCAAGCATGAAAAATCATTTATTTACGGATATCATTTCTAAGACTACTGTAATAAGCAAGAAAACAGAACCGTACTTGGCTACAAGAAAATAGAACATACTTATTTTGAAAAATTAGGAAAAATAGATATCATTTCTAAGACAAATTATAAGCAAGAAAATAAAACATAGCTAAAAGGAAAAATTAAACAAAATTGTGGCGGCCTTAAACTTTTATTTTGAAAACGATCGCCATCGATTGCCCAAAGGCTGTTGGCTCACTGCAAAGTTTAATCCAAAGGTGATTTACAATATATTTATCTTTGCATTATCTTTTAATAATAATTGACCAAAGCAAGCAGATAAGTTGAACAATCATCTTATGTATATTTTTTTTATGTTGGAAAAAAACAGTTGAAATCATAATATGTAGAGTTTGACTTTGATGAAGTATTTAAGATTATTCTCTATCATGTTGTTTAGCTAATATCAAAGTGGAGGATTAGGACCCTCTGCTTGGCGAGCTAGAGATCTCTTCCTTTACCCTATCAAATCCTGTTAGGAATTAGTTAAATAAAATCCCATTTTATTTGGGACTCCTTGCTTTAGAATAGGTCTTCATTAGTTGGAAGATCCCCTATTTGTAGTATTTTCTGTTTTGATGTAAATGGCTATTTAATGGCCTAAATGCTTTCCATTCAATATATGATTTTCCTCTCAAATTTCTTTGTGTTCTTTATCATTTGGTATCAGAGCCAGGTCAAGAGGCTTTGTAGAAGCAGCAGTCTTCTAAGGATTTAAGCAGAGGCAATGACTACAGAAGGTGCTTTTGTTCAACCAGCAGTGCCGAGGTTCGATGGTCACTACAGTCATTAGGGGATGCTTATGGAAAATTTTCTCCGATCAAAGGAATACTGGGATGTGGTGGAGAATGGAGTTTCTGCAGCAGCAGAAGGTGCATCTGAGGTGCAAAGGAAAAACTATGAAGAGCAGAAATTGAAGGATCTCAAAGCTAAGAACTATCTGTTTCAGGCTTTAGATCGTACTATTCTGGAAACAATCGTTAACAAAGACACATCAAAGAGTATCTGGGATTCTATGAAGCAGAAATATCAAGGAACAACACGAGTAAAGCGTGCTCACCTACAGGCATTGCGAAAGGAGTTTGAAATGGCTCACATGAAAGAAGGAGAATCTGTGGACGAGTACTTTGCTCGTATTCTTGTCATTACTAACAAGATGAAAGCAAATGGTGAAGATTTGAAAGAAGTTGCTGTTGTGGAAAAGATTCTGAGGTCAATGATTCCAAAGTTTAATTATGTTGTGTGTTCTATTGAAGAATCCAAGGATACGAGTGTGCTTTCCATTGACGAATTGCAAAGCAGTTTACTTGTGCATGAGCAACGCATGAGTAATACTGTACAGGAAGAACATGCACTGAAGGTGACACATGGGAGCCAATATTCTGGACGAGGAACTCTGGAGGTAGAGGCCGTGGAAGAGGCAGACAGAGTTTTGACAAGGCAACGGTGGAATGTTATGCTTGTCACAGGCTTGGGCATTATCAATGGGAATGTAAGAGTAGAGTTGCAAATTTTGCAAAAAGTGAAGTAGAGAGTGAAGAACACATGCTGTTGATGGCTTATGTTGAAGAAAAGGAGCAAAAAACAACAGACATGTGGTTTTTGGACTCTGGGTGCAGTAATCACATGTGTGGAAAAAGAGAATATTTTTCCGAGTTTGATGAACAATTCTCTGATTCAGCGAAGTTGGGAAATAATTCAAACATGGTGGTTCATGGGAAAGGCAACATTCGACTTCAAATCAATGGAGTTGTCAGCATTATCTCAGGAGTTTTTTATGTTCCAGAACTAAAGAACAACTTGTTAAGCTTGGGACAGTTGCAAGAGAAGGGTCTAAGCATTTTGTTTCAACAAGGGCAGTGCAAAATATATCATCCTGACAAAGGTTTGATTATGAAATTAAATATGTCTGCAAATCGAATGTTTATCTTGCATGCCATCACTTTGCCTGCAGCACCCACTTGCTTTAACACGGTTACAGAAGATGTGGCGCAACTCTGGCATTGCAGGTTTGGGCACTTAAGCTTCAAAGGCTTACAAATACTGCAACAAAAACAAATGGTGGAAGGTTTACCATTGCTTAAGCCACCCTCAAAGCTGTGCAAAATTTGTCTTGTTGGGAAACAACATCGAGACTCGTTTCCAATGAAGAGTTCCTGGAGAGCATCACAAATTTTGCAGCTTGTTCACGCTGACATTTGCGGACCAATTAAGCCAGCCTCAAACAGCAAGAAAAGGTATCTAATTACTTTCATTGATGATTACAGCCGCAAGACATGGGTTTATTTTTTGGCAGAAAAATCAGAAGCCTTTGCTGTCTTTAAGAGTTTCAAGATACATGTTGAGAAAGCAACAGGTACATCTCTTAAAGGGTTGCGTACGGATCGTGGTGGAGAATTTACATCTCGAGAATTCAACGAGTTTTGCAATGCACATGGATTGCAAAGACAATTGACAGCTGCATATACACCGCAATAAAACGGCGTTGCAGAGCGGAAGAATCGAACTATCATGAATCTTGTCCGTAGTATGCTATCTGAAAAGAAAGTACCCAAAACTTTCTGGCCAGAAGCAGTAAATTGGGCTGTGCATGTTTTAAATCGCAGTCCAACACTAGCTGTGAAGGACAAAACACCTGAAGAAGCCTGGAGCGGAATCAAGCCAACAGTCCAACATTTCAGAATCTTTGGTTGTGTCTCATATGCTCATGTACCTGATAAATTGAGATCCAAGCTAGATGAGAAAAGCTTGAGGTGTGTTCTACTCGGAATCAGCGAAGAGTCAAAGGCATATAGGCTTTATGATCCTATCTCACAAAGGATTGTAATAAGCAGAGATGTGGTTTTTGCCGAGGATGAAGAATGGGAATGGGACAAGAAGCATGAGTCAGCTGTTATGTGTGAGCTAGAATGGGAAAATAATGAAAGGGCTGTCAATGAAGAATATGCAGTAGAAGAAGATGATGTTGCCGCTGCACAACCGGAGGAGTCGATTGAGGAGTCGATTGTCACTAATCAAGAAGCTTCACCAGGTCATGTCGAAGGGAGGAGTAGGAAGCAACCAGCTTGGTTAAAAGATTATGTAACCGGTGATGGTTTGTCCGATGAAGAGGCTGCGCTTTACACAGCATTCTTTGCGCTGTACACCACTGGTGCAGATCCACTTAATTTTGAAGAAGCTGTGAAGAGTGAAAGATGGCGTAATGCCATGGATGCAGAGATTGAAGCAATTGAGAAAAATGGCACATGGGAATTAATTGATCGACCCAAAGGAGCTAAAACAGTTGGAGTAAAGTGGGTTTATAAGACTAAACTTAATGAGAAGGGGGAAGTTAACAAGTATAAAGCAAGGCTAGTAGTAAAGGGGTATGCTCAGCGGTATGGTGTTGATTACACAGAAGTATTTGCTCCGGTAGCTCGCATGGAGACTGTACGTTTGGTGATTGCTTTGGCGGCACAAAAGGGGTGGGCTATACATCAATTAGATGTAAAGTCTGCTTTCTTACATGGAGAATTAATTGAAGATGTTTTTGTTGAGCAGCCCTGTGGTTACATTCAAAAAGGGAAAGAAGAGAAAGTGTACAGGTTAAAGAAAGCTCTTTATGGGCTCAAACAGGCTCCTCGTGCTTGGTACAGTCGTATCGAAGCATATTTTCTGAAGGAAGGCTTTAAAAAATGTGATTATCAGCATACGCTTTTTATTAAGCGGAACAAAGAGGGCAGCATGCTCATTGTAAGTTTATATGTTGATGATCTTCTCTTTACAGGGAACGATGAGCTGATGTTTACTGAGTTTAAGAACTCGATGAAGCTTGAGTTTGATATGATGGATCTCGGAAAAATGAAGTATTTTTTGGGTCTTGAAGTCTTGCAGAAATCTAGTGGAATCTTTATTTGTCAAAAGAAGTATGCAGAGGAGACGTTGAAACGTTTTGGGATGAACGAAAGCAATTCAGTTCGAAGTCCAATTGTTCCTGGTTTCAAGCTTTGCAAGGATGAAGAAGGGACCAAGGTGGATAAAACCTACTACATGCAAATTGTGGGCTGTCTCATGTATCTTACTTCAACTCGTCCCGATATGATGTTTGCTGTTAGTGTTTTAAGCAGGTATATGGAGAGACCTACTCAGCTCCATTTACAACTAGCAAAGAGGGTGTTAAGGTATTTACGAGGAACAACTGAGTTTGGAATTTTCTACAAGAAGGAAGGAAGTGATAAACTTAAGGCATATACTGATAGTGATTATGCGGGTGATCTTGATGATAGAAAAAGTACAACTGGAAATGTCTTCCTTTTTGCAGCTGGAGCTGTATCATGGTGTTCCAAGAAACAACCAATTGTAAGTTTGTCAACCACAGAAGCAGAATTCATAGCAGCAGCATCATGTTCCTGTCAAGCTATTTGGTTAAAGAGGGTGCTAATGACACTTGATCAAGAAAAGCAAGAGTCAATAGCTATTCAATGTGACAGTAGTTCTGCAATCAAGCTTTCAAGAAATCCAGTTATGCACGGACGAAGCAAGCATATTGATGTTCGTTTTCATTTTCTTCGAGAGCTCGCACGGGAAGGAGTAATAGAACTGATTCATTGCAATACTTCGGAACAGATTGCTGATGTGATGACAAAACCACTCAAGGATGATGTCTTTGTGAAGCTGCGTGCAATGCTTGGAGTTTGTGCAAGAAACAACATAAACTAATTTCTTTCAGTATTCAAGAATTTAGTTTAAGGGAGGAATTGTTAGGAATTAGTCAAATAAAATCCCATTAAGGGAGGAATTGTTAGGAATTAGTTAAATAAAATCCCATTTTATTTGGGACTCCTTGCTTTAGAATAGGTCTTCATTAGTTGGAACATCCCCTATTTGTAGTATTTTCTGTTTTGATGTAAATGACTATTTAATGGCCTAAATGCTTTCCATTCAATATATGATTTTCTTCTCAAATTTCTTTGTGTTCTTTATCAAATCCATCCTAGGCCTTCATATTTTATAGAGATCTCGATCGTCCAAATTCAAGAGCAGCAGACAATCCTAGCAGAAGATCCGGATGCCAAAATGGATTAGATTTGCTCTATGATTATCGGAAAACAGATGACATGAAATATTGTCACCAGAAGGGGATAAAAGAAAATAAAAATACAAATAACTTTCTTCTTACATATATAATACGTAATTTCTTCGACCATCTTATTCACAACAAAAAGTAGAGAGTGAAACAAAAGAAGATGCAAACATATAGTGCCTTTGTAGAAAGGGCATGGCCACACACCATTCGATGATCAATGCATTCTGGAGTTTTTTTTTCCATTATAATTTTAATAATTTTTGTGTTTGAAAAATGTACCTAGAGATATATATCATTGATTAGGAAAGTTCACACTGTTAGTTTTTAAGTTTTTTTTGGTAAATTGTCAAAAAGCCATTGGCCCACTCCGCATGTTGTTTAAAAATTCTTGGTATTTTCAAAATTGTTGGAAATGGCTTATTGTTCGAATTCTTTGTGAAAAATCCCTTGGAGGACAGTATTTCATTTAGGTACAGTATTCTATATTAAATACAATTACAAAAAATACTACTCCCTTTTCGTGAGCGGTGCTTAGATATTACAAGCAACTGTTTAGATATTACATGCGGTACTTAGATTTTACATGCAAATGTTTAGATATTACAGGCAACCGCTTAGATACTATAGACAACCGCTTAGATATTACAAGTATAAAGATGTTTTAGAGGCTTTTGACCGGAAAGAAGTATGTTTGGCGGGAAATTAGATTTTTGGTGGGAAAAAATATATTTGGAAGGAAAAATGAAAATAGAATGGATAAGTCTCTAGATATTACAAGCAACTCCTTTATGCTATAACTGCCTTAAATCCTGCTGTAAACGACTGTCAATACATATGGACAAAGGGCATTTTGGGGTTATACGAAAATACAAGGGAGTAATTGTATACCATGGGTTTTTATTGGGTCCAAGGGTATTTTAACAAGGCCCAAAAGCCAGCACTTTGTACACAAGTTCTGAACTAGCCGGGGGCTTTTGTGACAATTTGCCCCTCCTTTTCAAAAAAGTTCAATCCCTTTTATTTTTTTGATGGGCTCGGTTATTCTTATCACAAAATTGCCAATAAAGAGCCCATAAGAAACCAGCCGTTTCACTTTTCGGGTCTACACCCGAAAATACAAACACATAACCGAAAATCGAAATTAACACAGAGAGAGACGGCGATGGATTTGATTTCTCGAGTGCAGGTTCAAAACTTGATTTTTTTGGAACCCATTTGATTAATTTTATATAAGCACTTGATTTCTCTTGTACCCATTTGTTAATTTGAGCCAATTTGTGTCACTTTTAACGTTGCATATCATACGTTTGATTAAATGCCTTACCCGTAAACCAAGGAACTGAGTGATTGATGCTTAAGAAGTTGTAGCTGTTCTAATCAAATTGTGATGAAGTAACAAACTGGAAAAAGAAATTACTGTTTGCAATCTTGGATGCCAAATTTTATATCCATGCCTTTTTACATGCAATCCTATTTCGCGTAAAATGTAGCTCATAGACATGGTGTATCGTAGTCCCATCCCTCCGCAAACAGAACATGGGGGACACACTTCATTGTTGTGTTGTAATGTTTTGATTGTATTAGTTGCTTGAGTTTTCCTTCGTTAGATATAAGTTGTTGAGCGTTCTCGATGATTGGATTCTACATCGGAAATATTTACGTGTGTAATCGAAGTTAACCTATGAGGCCTTCACTAGTTACCATCTCATGGTCACAGTTTAATTACAACTGGTGGCACCACAACCTCATTTGTTGGCACAAGTTGCTTTGATTGCGGTCCAATTAATACCTATAAAGTGATGTAACTCCTAATGGCGGCGGACCGATGGGCCTAAGTAATAGTTGTGGAAATGTTCAATATTCATGTGATTGACATAGTCCAGAATCAAAATGTTCAATGAAAACGAAGGACACATATATGAAATTGAATTTTAAACTACCATGTAAAAATTTTGGTGTATATCTCAACTTTAATATTCAACTTCTCTTCAACTCATCTAAGCCTTCTCCCACTAAAATGCGGGAGAATTTTGTGGCTCTGATACAATTTGTTAGATATTGGTTACTATGACACCACTTGTAGGATATCTAACTTTGATCTTTTAATGATAGAGTAGCTTTATTGAGTGGAGGAGTATATGTAGAAGATTGGTAGTAGATAGAAGTGGATACAAAGGTAGATACTTTATTTGGAAATGATGATGATGATGAACATACAAAGGAAATGATGATGATGATGACGATCATTATAAAATACGTTTTTTTTCCGTCAGCCTCCCCCATACTTCAATATTTTTCTCTATCCCTCCATAATAGTATTTATTTGTAGCCCCTATAATTATAAGTTACTCCTACAGTCCCTTACTTCACTTTTGAAAATTATTCTTTCTCCTCCTCTCCGGCCATCGCCGCTGTCCCCACCACCGCCACCTTCTTTCTCCTCCTCTTCAATACAGCTACCATCACAGCCAACGCCACCACCATCTTACTCATCCTCTTCTTCTTCTTCTTCAACCAATCAATTCCTCAATCCATCAACACCTCCTCCTTCTCTTCAACTCCACCGCACCACCGCCGCCACCACCACCACCTTCTTCCTCTTTTTCTTTAACCCACAACCGCCGCCGCCATCCTTCTTCCTTTTCCTCCTCTTCAACCCACCGCAGTCTCCTTCTTCCTCCTCCTTTCCGGACATCGCCGCCGTCCCCACCGCCACCTCCTCCTTTCTCGTCCTCCTCAACACTGCGATATAAAGGAGGAGGAGAAAGGAGGAGGTGGCGGTGGGGACGATGGCGATGTCCGGATAGGAGGAGGAAGAAGGATGGCGGCGGCGGCGGCGGCGGGGGGGTTGAAGAAGAAGAGGAAGAAGAAGATGGTGGTGATGGTGGCGGTGGTGTTGAGGAGGAGGAGGAAGAAGGAGGCGCTGGGTCGAAGAAGAGGAGGTGGAGGAGGAAGATGGTGGTGATGATGATGGCGGTAGCGGTGGCGGTGTTGAAGAGGAGGAGAAAGGCGGCGGGGATGGCGGCGATGGCCGGGGAGGGAGAGGAATAATTTTCTAAAGTGAAGTAGGGGCTGCAGGAATGACTTATAAGTATAGTGGGTTACATGTAAATATTAAATTTAGAGGGGATAGAGAAAAATATTGAAGTACGGGGGGCTAACGGAAAAAAACCCTATAAAATATGCTTCCGAGTTTTAATATTCAGATTGAACCTATGTAAATAAATTAGACAATAATGAATACTGAGATTTTTATTCCATTCATTCTTAGGCCCTGTTTGGGTATGGAGTTAGGATAAATGAAGTTTATTTTTTAGTGGAGGTATGCAAACTATGGTTTGCAAGCCCCAAAGTCCATTTAAAGATCAACTCTAACTATGTTATAAGAGATGTGTATGGAAAAATGGAGTTTAGAAAACTTTGATCAGATTGGAGTGTAGATAACTGCAATTATCTCAAATTTGGAAGTTATCTCAACTCCAAAATGAATGCCAAACATGGCATTAACTGTTTGATTTCGGTGAGAGTTTGATTAAGGGAAGAAATTCTGTTGGATCCTACGACTGAACCTGTTTTGTTGTAAGTTTGCTGCATTCTTCCTGTTAACAATGGCTGAAGTGGATGGAAGCGTTTTTATTTTGGGTTTCTTTTTTAATATCTTCCCCACCCCCATCTTTGGGATTTCTAAATATGCCCCTGATCTTCATATGGATGAGGAGGAGAAAAAGAACAAGGAGGAGGAGAAAGAGAAGGTGGAAGAGGAGAGAAAAACGGGTTAGGAGGTAAAAAAGGAACAACTCCTTTAATAATTAAAACACTGGTTAAACTTAATTTAGGAGGCCAATTTAGCTAATGACAAAGAATTGGAGGACCTTTTGTTTTACTCATATGAAGAATTTTTTTTCCGGGGGTGGGGGTGGTGTTATTTAGAATCCAATCCAAAGATTGGGATGCCAATATTGATTAAAACCTTTATTTGCATGCGTGTTTCATAAAATTTGTCTGATTTGTTTTTAAATGACTATACTTGGCGGCTTGGCTAGAGGAGATGTCATCAAGGCCTCACATATTTAGGTTATTACTGTACCGAAGCAATATATAGTTGGCATATATTGTAATAGTTTTTTTTTGGGCGCTATACTGTAATAGTTATATATGCTTTAAATGGATGATGGCAGCTTGTAATAGTTATATATCCAACTCCTTGTATATTGTGGTTTGCTTACAAAGATAAATCATTCTGAGGAAAGTACCTGCCTTAAACTTGTGCATTCTCCTGCTTTTATATGTCCACAAATTCAATTGTGGTAAACCTGTGAAAGCCCTGCTTCCTTTACTTGTATGGCATATGAGAAGAGTATTGTGCCATTATTAATCTGATCCAATGATTTTTTTTCCTTTCTTTTTACAGAGATGTGGTAATAAGATATGTAGCCATAATGGTCCGATGACTCCTCTACTGCTGATTAAATATCTACTACTGATGGAATATATTCAGGTAAACTTTTATCATTTAATGTTTCCCTCAGTACATATTTGTGCCTGAAGCGACTCTATTGTTTTCTTATCCAAGGGACTTAAAATGTGGCTAGCTAGGGTGGAGAGAAATGTTGAAGACTTGCTTCTAATAGTTGCAAGCACTACAACTAGATGCAAAACTGAAAATTGTTAATATTACTAAGCTTTTCATTAGTACATTTCCTAGACTATTCATAGATATTATTCAGATATCAATGAATGAACATACCATGCATGTTAAATTTTTTTCAATGATTTGCAAGCTAAATATTTCTCAATTGATATATTGATTCATTAATTGGTAAAATTTGCTAATATTAGAAAGCTTTTGGTTAGTACATCTCATGATAAACTATGTGAATATATATCTCTGATATGCATGTTAAAACATTTCCAATGATTTTCAAATCATATTAATTCATTAATTGGTCGAAAATTTCTAATATTAGAAAGATTTTCATTATTCATGATAAATTATACACAGATAATATTCGGATACGAATTAATGAAAAACAATGTATTTAAATCTTTCTCAATAAATTAATGCTTTATTGGTTCTCTCATGATTGCCAATTGCCAATATAAGAAAGCCTTTAGTTAGTATGTCTCATAGTATATATTAAGATATCGATTCAGATTTGATTGGATGCACCAGCAATGTATGCAGATAGTAGAATGCATATTTTTTTTTGCTGGATGCATTTGGAAGGTCATAATTGTGAGATCATATTGGTTTAAATTTGATTTCTTGTTTAAGTCAATATGAAATGGTCTAACATAATTTTTCTCTTGATTAGTTAGAATTGATACACATAAGTACTTCACCTGAGAAAAGCGGATTTCGAAATTGAAGGATAAAGTCATAATATAAATCTTCGCCCCACTTGACAAAATGTTTAGCATCTGCCATTGGCTGAGCTGATTTGATGATGGTCTACATTAATGTCTATAAGATATTGTAATTTCTATTGGCGGTGGATAATATATGGGTAGCGTCTCTTATCCATTTGTACACCAAAAATTTCAAGATTGGAATTTGGCCATTTTGAGCTGGACCATAGTGTGGGCTACTAATGTGTGATGGATAGCATTATGGTTTGAGCACTATATAAATCTCTTGTTTGAATAAGAGATAACGGGGCTAGAGAGACGAAGACTCTAGAGAATTCCACAGTTAAGCGTGCTTGGGCGAGAGTAGTACTAAGGTGGGTGACCTCCTGGGAAGTCCTCGTGTTGCATCCCTTAAAATATCTCTTGTGATGTGAGCGCAAGAGAGTGGAGATAAAGATTAAAGAGAGATTGATTATGCAACCTAGAACATATAATTTGAGAGAGATAGAGTATGTAGCCTAAACCCACCGTTGCCGGTCCCAAGTCCGGATGAGAAAGGGTGAGGGTTGTGGTAGGCTTGTGACAGCCAACGTAAAACTTTGTCACATTCTATGACATGAACTATAATAAGAATATCGTTGGGGCGTCCCATACTCAGCGACGCGCCACATCGGATTCCGGGTGTAGTGTTAAGTATGCAAGTGCTTCTAGGTCGTCGTCCAGAAACGACGCGCTATATCGGATCCCGGATGTAGTGACAAATAAGCAAGAGTCGTCGTCCAGAAACGACGCGCTACATCGGACCCCGAGTGTAGTGACAAATAAGTAAGAGTTTCATAGGATTCGTCTAACTTCTTGGAACATAGGTTCTCTTACGGGTAGACTAATAGAATTAGTGGATGTGGTGATTAGGAGAAGAGTTGGTATTATGTGTTTGCAAGAAACTAAGTGGGTAGGTGAAAAGAGTAGAGTTATAGAGCCTTGGGGTTATAAGCTTTGGTATACGGGTAGAGATAAAAATCATAATGGGGTAGACATAATCATAGATAGATGGTTGCTTGAGGATATAGTTAAGATTAGGAGAAAAGGTGATAGAATTTTACTGGTTAAGCTTATTCTAGGTGGAGAGATCCTTAATATTATTAGTGCTTATGCACCACAGATAGATCTTGATGACACCAGTAAGCGTCTATTCTGGAAGAATTTAGATGAGATGGTGCAAAGTATACCCAGTGGAGAGAAGTTATTTATTGGTGGTGATCTTAATGGACATGTAGGTACTAGTCGTAGTGGGTTTGATACTATCCATGGAGGTTTTGGTTTTGGATAAAAAAATGAAGTAGGTGACTCGATTCTAGATTTTGCCTTATCTTATGACTTGATCTTAGCAAACACCTGGTTTAGAAAAAGGGAGTCCCACTTTATCACTTTTAGGAGTGGATTAAGTGCTAGTCAAATAGACTTTATTCTGACGAGAAGAATAGATAGAGATTGTTGTATCGACTGTAAGGTAGTGCCAAGTGAGAGTGTAACCACTAAATATAGACTTTTAGTTTTAGATTTTCGATTTAGAAGATGACCTAGGAAGATTAGACGTAAGGTAGAGCCTAGAATTAAATGGTGGCGATTGAAAAAAGGTAACCAAAAGACTTTTATAGATCGTGTAGTTCAAGAAGCGGATTGGCAGTCGGAAGATAATTCAGACAGAACATAAAACAAAATGGTTATTTGTATCAAGAAGGTAGTTAGAGATCTACTTGGTGAGTCGAGAGGTGGTGCTCCACCATTTAAAGACATATCATGGTGGAATGAAGAAGTAAATACTGCTATTAAAATTAAAAAGGATTCTTATAAAGATTTGAAGAAAAGTAGAGATGTGGAGAGATTTGAGGAGTATAAAATGGCTAAAAAGGAAGTTAAGAAAGCTGTTCGGGAAGCTAAATCTAAGATCTACAAGGAGGTGTACGAGAAATTAGACATTAAAGAGGCTGAAAATGATATATACCGGATTGCTCGGATGCGGGAAAGGAAGACTAGAGACTTGTGTGCGGTGAAGTGTGTCAAAAATGAAAATCAGAAGGTTTTAGTTCGAGATAAGGATATCAAGGAAAGATGGAGAGATTATTTTGACAAATTGTTCAATGAGAGCTTTACTAAGAATTTGGATGGACTTGTCATTCAATCTCAAGATATAAACCGTGATTTCATGCGTAAAATAAGACTACCTGAGGTTAAAGAAGATTTGAACAGAATGAGTTTAAGAAAAGTGGTTGGTCCTGACGGGATTCCTATCGAGATTTGGAGATGGTTAGGAGAAATAGGCGTTAAATGGCCGACAGATCTGTTTAATAAGATTTGGCAGACAAAAAAGATGCCAAATGAATGGAGAGAAAGTATCCTTGTACCTATCTACAAGAACAAGAGTGACATTCAAAGTTGCTCAAACTACTGTGGAATAAAACTTATGTATCACACCATGAAACTTTGGGAGAGAGTGATTGAACACAAGCTAAGAAAGGATATTAAGATAACAGAGAACCAGTTTGGGTGCATACCTGGACGATCGACGACAGAGCCTATTCATTTGCTTCATCAATTTGTCGAGCGTTTTCGAGAAAGGAGAAGATATTTGCATATGATATTTATTGATTTAGAAAAAGCGTACGACAAGGTACCTAGAGAGGTATTATGGGGGACAATGATGAAAAAGGGGGTCCCCGTCAAGTATATTGATATAATCAAGGATATGTATGATGGAGTAGTGGCAAATGTCAGAACTTGCGACTGCTTAACGAGTGATTTTCCGATTACAATTGGTTTACATCAAGGATCTGCATTAAGTGCATTCATGTTTACCATCGTGATGGATGAGCTTTCTAGAACTATCCAAGATGAGATACCTTGGTGTATGCTATTCGCTGATGATATTGTTTTAGTAAATGAGACGAAAGCAGGGGTTAATGCCAAATTGGAATTATGGAGGCAGATATTGGAATCTCGGAGATTCAGATTGAGCAGGTCCAAGACATCATATATGCATTGCAAATTTAGTAACCAGAGAAGTCAAAACCATATTGGTATAACATTGGAAGGGCAAGAGATATCACCGAGCGACCAGTTTAGATATTTAGGTTCCATCATCCAAAAGAATGGGGAGATCGATAATGATGTTAATCAAAGGATCCAAGCTGGTTGGTTGAAATGGAGGAATACAACAGGGATTTTGTGTGATCGTAACTTTCCGTTAAAATTGAAAGGGAAGTTTTATCAGAGCGCTATTCGGTCTGCCTTATTATATGGTATAGAATGCTGGGCTCCTAAGAAGCATCATACACAGAAGATGCACGTAGCGGAGATGCGCATGCTTCGTTGGATGTGCGGTAATACTAGAAAAGATAAGGTGCGAAATGAGGATATTCGTGCAAAAGTTGGTGTAGCACTTGTGGAGGAGAAGATGCGGGAAAACCGGCTAAGATGGTTTGGTCATGTGCGACGCAGACCTATGGAAGCACCGGTTCGACGAATAGATACTCTCGATATGAGAAATGGCAAAAGGGTAAAAGGGAGACCGAAGAAAATATGGATGGAGGTGATACGAAACGATATGGTTGCCAAAGGACTCAATGAAAGTATATTGTTCGATAGGAGTGAGTGGAGGCGGAGGATTCATGTGCTGGACCCGGCGTGATTCTCATGTTGGTTCATGTAGCCTATCCCATATGCTTGGGATAAAAGGCTCAGTTGTTGTTGTTGTTGTTGTTGTATAGGGTATGTAGCCTCTGTAGGCTAGATTTTCTTGAACTATATAACTCTAGTTTTTTTCTTGGTGTGGATTTGGCTATCTTGTGTGTTTGATGGTGTTGTGGTGAGGGGAATGACATCCTCGACAGATAGTTACCCAATTTTATCCCAATTTATGTAAACTTTAAGCTCTATCTCACCCTAAAACAATGATTTGAAGTCGACTTCGTTCAAGTAATTTTTTCTTGCACAAATACCATGCGATGTTCAGTGTGCTTTACTTGATGCTTTCATATTTACCCAAGTTCAGCTAATGCAGATGACCATGATGGTTCCTCCCACCTTCAATAAGTAGCTCAATCCATTTGAACTAGTAGGATCGGCTTTTTTGCTGGCTTGTTGTTAAGCTCAGAAGTGTGTTCATCAATGAGTACCAAGGAGACAATTTTCGTGTTTTTGGCTATGGAAACTCTTAAACAAGGTTGAAGCCAAGGATGGCGATGATGATGAGGATGAGACAAGGGGGATTTACTGTTGCCTTTGAAGTTAAACCATTGTGGCGATCTGCTTCCAAGTTGTTATAGTGTGAGAACCTATGTGATCAAATTAAGAGTGTGGATCCTGGAAATTTTGAGGAGTTTTGATGGTTGAATATGAAAAGTAAATTTCTAGGATCCTTATTTTTAATTTGCTGTAAGTTTGATGTTACTGTTTATTGTTAAAGTTAGTAAGGAGAAGTGAAGAGGAAAAGCTTCTTCATTTCCTGTTGTGTTTGATGAATCCTGTCAACATTATAAACCTCACTGGCCAAATGACAATGTCCTCGGCCAATGGAGTTGAGCGCCATCAAGGCCTCACAACTCATGTTATTACCGAAGCAATATATGTCGCTCGAATATGCTTTCAATGTCCTTCTGAAAATGAGTATCTGCTCTTTAATTAAGCATGAGCTGATGCATTCTTCTTCATCTGAATGTCCACAATTTCCAATTTGGCAAACTTGTTAATTTAGTATCATATGAGAAGAGTATGATGCCGGTCTTAATCTGATATGATCTCTCTCTCTCTTCTCTCTCTCTCTCTCTCTCTCGTTTTCCAGCAGGTGTAGCTGTAGTGGATTCCTATGACCCTCACAATGCTGATGGAATATATTCAGGTAAACCTGTATCTGTTTATGTTGCTTCATCAGTTTTCCCCTCAAAATTGCAGTTTGTGCCTGATCATGAAGCACCTCTGCATTGTACATTTGTTTTGTATTCATGGCCCCTAGAGAAAAGTTCTGTGCTTCTAATAATTGCAAGCAATAAGTAGACACAAAACTCATTGCAATTCCATGTACTTCAAAAAGCTATGAAGTATGAAGCAGAGCAATATCATTAAAACAAAAACCAGTCATCCCCTACAGGATCCAAATTGACTTGATGATGTTGTTAGGTTAAAAATAATATTCATTTAGCCATACAAATATTGTAGTTATCATAGATAATTAAGATTTGGTGTGTTGTGATCAAGATCGTTTAAATAGAATGAAAGGATTATTTGTATCCGTTTTTACTAAGAATTTTGTAAACTGAGATATTTAGTCTCATAATATAATGATCAAATTCCTATCATTCCCCCCTCCCCCCTCCCTCCCTTAAGGCGAGGGCAGAAGCCCAACTTTTTATGTATTAAAATAAAATATAATTACAAAAAGAAAATTAAGTACTGAAAAACAATGTCAAGCTACTATCAGACAATATCTTAAGACGAACTCTTAAAAAGGGAGGCAGACATGCCAATTTCGAGCTATAAGTTGACTTGGCCATTCTAATGGAAGTATCAAAGACAACATCCCATCAATCTCGACATAAAAAGTTCTATTGTTCCACAACCACCATAAGAAGGAGTGCTCCAATTGGTTTCTTATTGGCTGCAACGGGGCTAATGATGTTCAGACCACGCAACTATGCCTTAATAAATAAAAATCAACCTCATTTCTAACTTCTAAGCAATAGATGGATGTTGAACAAAACCTTACTTACTGACATATAATCATTAATCATGGATACACGAGCTTGAATTCAGTGACCTATAAGCTTGCAAAGATTTCCATACTTAAATATATCATTAGTCATCATCTACGTCCTTTACAACTATCCAAAACATAACCCAGAGCCAAACTCTAGGACGGAAGAGTTTTTGGAATAGAAACTTTATAAAGTAGGAGAATCAATCTTGCTAAATTCTGGGCC
Organism: Agapanthus africanus; assembly: GCA_030015575.1. NCBI lineage: Eukaryota > Viridiplantae > Streptophyta > Magnoliopsida > Asparagales > Amaryllidaceae > Agapanthus > Agapanthus africanus. Next base: position 68,190,167 of record CM057344.1, on the reverse strand, counting down.
AAATTGTTGTAAATTTATACTAGTTAAATTTGACTGAAACTGACTTAGCAGTTAGTACTGCAAGGGCAGGAACCTGTTACAATGCTTACATATTGGTTAATGATTCCTAAGTGTCCACTGATTTTTGATTATAGCCATATATGCAGCAAGTTTTAGGGGTTATCAGACTCAAATTGGAAGAATCAACAACCAATTTGCATTATCTTTTGCAAACCATTTCATCCCAGAACAAGATCTAAGCAATAAATGCATGTGTAATCATACTTTAATTTCCTGAATATAAAAATCGATTAGGAGTTTGCAAACTTGAATCCAGCAACCTATAAGCATCATCAAAGGGATTGAATCATCTAATAAACAGAACAATTACGGATCTGAACCATCCATTGCATAGATTTCCATAGTATTTATTTCATCGCTTCAGAATTTTAGTGATGGTACATTGCCCTTATATGGTAAGGTCGAGAGCAAGGACAAGGAGGATGAGTAGACTAGAGAGAATTTACCGTAGCCTTTCAATTCTATGTAGAAAAATAAATCATTTTGGCAATATGTTTCCAAGTTGTTAGAGAAAAAGAACCTATGTGATTAATTTAGGAGACGGCGGATCCTGGGAACTTTTATTCTGTTCATTATTTTGTTTGCGATGCTGGAGCAAAATAAAAATAACAAAACTTTTATTCTGTTCATTGCCTTCTTCAACCCATCATCCATTTCACATTCGCTATTCTGCAATTTAACAAATTATTGTAATTTACATTTTGATTGATCAAACAAATGCGTGCAAAATTTAAAGTATAATTATCAAGAGGGAAATTGCTATTTTAGATTACTATACACTATACAGTCCTTAGTATGCAATAGGAATAAAAGAGGAGAGACTTACAGAAGTTCTTTGGATTGAATTATCTGTATGAACATTGAAATGGGTCTGAAATTGGCTCGAAGCAGCTTTGATTCCAATTTCCTACCAAATTACCAATATGCAATAAGATAGTGGATCTTGGATTAGAAGGTCTTAAACTTTTAGACGTAAAAGAATTTTTTATAATATTATGGATCAATTGATAATATTGCCTTAACTACTATTTTGATTTTCTCCATTCCTAGCAATGGTTGAACACAATCTAAAAGATGAGAGAGAACTTTTTTTAAATAATGAAAATTAAATTTAAATAGTTAAATAAAGAATAACACCAAAGAAAATTAAAAAAAAGAGCAGGGAAAAAGAAAACATAGAAGGAAAACTTACTCTCAGCGGAGCCTTGGAAGAAATTGTTCCAGGCGCAAATCCGATTTGATATATGGGATCAGACCTTGGTCCTCAATAAGGGATTCTCCTATGAACGGTCTTTTCTAAATCAACTATTCGCATGGAGAATAACCATTGAATGTCCTCTCCTCATTATTTAGGCAATGATTTATAAACTATTTCTTAATAAATGCTATCTTTGTTCATTCATGGCCTGGAAATTGTTAATATTAGACAGCATTTCATTATTACATCATGTACCCTATTATTCAGATATCAATGAATGAACATACAATGCATGTTTAAATATTTTTTTTCCAATGATTTGCGAGCTAATTATATCTCAATAAATATATAGATTCATTGATTGGTGGAATTTGCTAATATTAAAAAGGTTTTCGTTAGTACATCTCATAATAAACTATGCAAAGATATTTTTCAAATGTGAATAAATGTACATGCAATGCATGTTAAAATATTTTCAAAAATTTGCTAGCTATATTTATTGAGAAAAATAGCCAGCGGGCCCCACTGATGAGAGGACACTGCAGGGTTGCAGGCCCCGTTTCCTCATATTTATTAATTAATTGGTTGAAAATATATAATATTAGAAAGCTTTTCCTTAGTACATTTCATAATAAGGTATCCAAAGGTATTATTCATAAACGAAATTACGAATGAATGAAACTAGTATTTTAAATATTTCTCAATAAATTAGTGCTACATTGGTTCTCTCATTGATTTGAAATTGCCAATATAAGAAACATTTTTGTTAGTAAATCTCATAGATATTGATTCAGATATAATTGGATGAACCAACAATGTATGTGTTGGAGTCGAAAATTGCATCCCGGTTGACCAAGTCAAAGTCAACCCCAAGCCAAGTGGGCCCATGCCCGAGTCGAGCCCGAACATGAAGCGGCCGGCCTCTCCCATGCCAACATAAAAATCATGTAATAAATAATTTTAATGTAATTTTTTATGTATAAATGGGCATAAAGCCAAATTTTTATAAAGCCCATGGCCTATGTGCAAAAAGAAATAGCACATGAGACATGGGATGGACAAAATACCATTTTATAAAGCCCAAGGGGTTATATATAAACGTGTAAGCCTATATAAGGCAACATGATGATGAATAAAGGATACAACTTTTTCTCTCTCCCAAAAAAAGAATCAAGATCTGTGATCTTCTCCTTCCTCAAGGTTTTAAAACCTTCTTCTTTCTTTTGAATTAAATCAAGAGTTTTACTTTTCCTTTTCCAAAACTAGATAGTTTTTCACCACAAAACCAACAAAGGGGAACTCAGATCTTCCATCAGATCTCAAAAATAAGAGATTAATAAAAATCTCATATTTCTTGTTCTTCAAGATCCAGCCGACAGAAAAGGAGGAAGGAGACCCATCTCCAAAAATCCCACTTTGGAAAAGATCCAGGGCTCAAAAGAGAAGCCCCTTTCATCAGCTCTAAAAAATATCTTAAGAGTTCAACTCCACAAGCACAACTCCCAGTGCAGGAACCAAGTCTCTTTTGCTGCTGACGCCTAGCGCCCGCGTGCCAGGCACGTAGTGCGCTGGCGCCCTGGCCCACAACGCCCGTGTGCCCAGCACGTGGTGCGCTGGCGCCCTGGCGCACAGCGCCCGCGTGCCCGGCACGTGGGGCGCTGGCCCATGCATCTTTTGGATGCCCTTTCCTTTTATATATATATATACATGTATATACACACACACGCATGTACATACTCCACGACACTGTCCTTGTTAGAAAAAATTTTCTAACGGGACGCTGCCCCACACCCCGCAAGGGGCTGCTAGCCCCCTTGACTCTTAACCCGCTATCCGGGTAGCAGGATCCCGTAAAACTCTGCGGGGCCCCCGATATATCCAAAACCCCTTCGAAACATGTATACTGCATATTGAGTTCGCATGTCCAGTTTGACCCGTCAATCGGAGGTTCTCTCGCTCCAAAGGCGATGGGTAATTAACGACAGCTTAGTCCGCGGCTGCCCGAAATTCGGATCCCCACAATCAATAAACCCAGCCTACCCTAGGCAGGGGGAATCTGTAATGCGTCTGACAAGCACGCGCGTATTCCCATCTCAATGGAGTGACGAAAAACACCCTACAGATTCTGGCACGCCCGGTGGGACCTATCTCTCCTCTCATATTTCGGGTTAAACGTTCATGCGAACTCAATCAATATGCAGACCTATATTTATACTAAAATAATGCTCTTTCATGCAGGTTTTCAAGCAATCACTTTTCAACAATGTCTCCAAAGATGAGCTCAGCTCTCAACACTGCTCCCGTCTCTTATACAATGAAGATAGACTCCAGGACAGTCCTTCCGGCCAATCTCGGGCGACAATGGAAGGAGCCGCCGCTACCATTTGGCTCAATTATGTTCGTGTCAGCTAACGTCGTCCCAGCACCTCAAGCTCCGGTAACAGACAAACCGGTCTCAAAAGGGAAAATGCCGAATGTCATGGTCGCGAGGGTACCTCAGCCCAAGCACAAATCCGTTTCTGAACGACTCTCCATCGCTCTAGCCAGGGGCAAGGCCATCAACATCAACGAAGCAACGGGGCATCTCGGGTTAGCTCCAGCGGTACCTCGACAACTGCTTGATCGGGTATCTTCTTTAAGCTCCCTATCAATCGACTCACGGTGGCTTCCCAGAAAACGGATGCCCGCCAAGCCTTCAAAATCGAGAAGCTAAGACAGAAAAGGCTCAGATACAGAGCCAACAAAAGGGCTAGGGCTCATACTAGGCTGAGCTTCATGAGTCTCCAAGAACGGGGTTACCCCGCCAAAGATAAAGAGACGTCTGGATATGTGGTCCACACTGTCTACATGGTCGGACATGAAGAAACGAACCCTCCCATGCTTCACGGCCATGGTGATGATATGGTGGACGCTACCCAACATCGACTCGGTCTAAATGATGAAGAGCTCGCTCAGGCCGATAAGCTAAAAGAGCCCGGGGTTCCTGCGGAATTGTGCTCAGGCAATAAGGATGACCCGGTTGTCATAACCGGAACTACAGAACAAGTATTATTCCGATGGCTTCAGAGCCAGCTTCAGGACAGGGACGAGAAGTTAGCCAAGGTACAGTTTAAGGTCGACGAATTGGTAAACGTCTCGGCAGATCTCGCGACCCAAGTCGTCCGATTGCAATTACAGCAGAATCAAATTTTGGTTCATGAGCCAGGGATTGATACCCGGAGGCAGCCAACTGATACCCCCTTCAACCTAAGAGCGGAGCGCCTTCGGGAAAAACGGCCGCGATCAGCCTCCAATCCCTCCGATATATACACCAAAGGGGAATCGCCTCTGAAAGAGAAACTGGAAAAAGTCTATTCCTTCAAAAGGGACAAAATCCATAAGATATTCAAGAACGCCCTAAGAAACGGTCTACAACTGCCATAATCAAAGAGACTGCAAGAAGCGAATATGACCGACGACCCAAAATATTGCCCCTATTACAGAGTGATAAGTCATGCCATTGAGAACTGCTTCGTCTTTAAAGATTGGGTTGAAAGGCAATACAAGACGGGAGAGATAGAACTGTCTAAAGACGCGTTAGCAAACAGTCAAGCTACGACCGTCGATTCCATATAAATGGAGACCGGAGCCCTTCGGGAACCTGATTCTCTCAGACATGTGCCATTATCTAAAAAGGGCGAACCAAAGACTGTCGGCTTCAAGGACCAGCATCAGTAAAGGCACTTACTCCATTGGAGAGAAAGAAGAAGGTATACTCCTTCAGGAGGGATGAAGTCCGTAAAATATTCGTGGACGCCTTGAACAACGGTTTGCAACTGCCTGTTCCGAAGAGGCCATATGAAATGAATATGACCGGCAATCTCATATACTGTCCATATCATAGGATGGTGAGTCATACCATCGAAGAATGCTATATTTTCAAAGATTGGGTGGAGAACCAATACAAACTTGGGAAAGCCCCGCAGTCGTCAGATGTACCGACAAGCCACAGAGCTACGGTCATCAACACAACTCCGCCAAGATCAAAGTTCGAGAAGCTGGGATAAGCAAGCTGACCACCACGTCGTTAAACTGGGAACAATCGACCACCACGTCGTTAATCTGGGAACAATCGACGTCGTTAAACTGGGGATGTAAAAATGTATAAATAAAACAAAAATAATAAAAAGCCGAAATGATGGGGTAACTCGCAATAAAAATCAGCGAGTAAAAATAAAGATGAAAATAAAGCCGAAATGATGGGGCAACCGCGAATAAATAGCCGAAATGATAGGGTAATCGCGATCTTCGCGATAAGAAAAGTTGAAATGACAGAGCAATCGCGGTAAAAAAAACTTTCAAATGGCGAATGATGAGTCACTCATGATACTATATTTCAGTGCAGCGATGCAGACGCCAACCAAATCCTAAATCCCTAAATTTCCAACGGCAAATGATGAGTCGCTCCTGGTACCATATTCCAGTGCAGCGATGCAGGCGCCAACCAAATCTCAAATCCCTAAATTTCCAACGGCGAATGATGAGTCGTTCCTGGTACTATATTCCAGTGCGGCGATGCAGACGCTAACCAAACTCTGAATGTCCCGACGACGAATGATGAGTCGCTCCCGATATCATATTCCAGTGCAGCGATGCAGACGCCAACTAAATCCCAAATCCCTAAATTTCCAACGGCGAATGATGAGTCGCTTCTGGTACCATATTCCAGTGCGGCGATGCAGACGCCAACCAAACTCTGAATGTCCCGACGATAAATGATGAGTCGCTCCGGGTACCATATTCCAGTGCAGCGATGTAGACGCCAACCAAATCCTAAATCCCTAAATTTCCAATGGCGAATGATGAGTCGCTTCTGGTACCATATTCCAGAGCAGCGATGCAGACGCCAATCAAAATCCAATTTCCCAAAATTCTTCCAGCCCTACGGCCAGTCCCCAAATTGATTGCCGTATACAATACACGGGCTCAAATAATTCTCATCATACCCATGCCCCGCCGTAATCACCGGTTACGCGGCCGGTCTCTGTCCCTGGAATTATGCTCCATTTGGAAAGACCCACTCATGTGTCCTCACGATACATGAGGAGAACAAACCTTCGTGGGATCCTTACGATTCACAAAGGAAAAACACACTTGGGAGTCTCTACGACTCCTAAGAAGAATACACCTACGGGATCCTTTCGACTCGTAGGGAGAAAATGCTTTTATGGGACCCTTACGGCTCATAAAATTGAAAAGTCTTAGGTGATAGGGACCTAAACCTGTCTCCTAAGCCATCACTCCCCAACAGGGAACGACAAATGATGAATTGCTCTTGGCACATGTGCTTTAGTGTTAGCAACGCTGATGCCCACCCTAACCCCAAAATTCCAAACTCCAATCCCATAGACCCCTAAGTCTTTAAACTGGGAACAGATGACCTCTAAGTCGTTAAAATGGGAACAGATGACCTCTAAGTTGTTAAACTGGGCACGATAGACCCCTAAGTCTTTAAACTGGGAACATATGACTTTTAAGTCGTTAAACTGAGAACAGATGACCCCTAAGTCGTTAAACTAGAAATGAGGGAGATCCCCTCACGGAGAATGATAAGTCGCTCCTGGTGCCATATTCCAGTGCAGCGATGCAGACGCCAACAAAGTCCCGAAATTCTTCCGGCCCTACGGTCTGGATCATACATCCTGCAAAACCGTATACAATCCACGGGCGTAAAACGATCCCAATCTCTCCCAAGTCCTTTCGGTGAGACCACATTCAAAATCCTACCAGCGACAAAAAATAAATAAATAAAAAGGGGTATGTCCACAAGCAAAATGGGCACGGATGAAAACTCGAAAGGGCTTCGTGAGTAAAAACAGCAGGACTGCCGGCGAGTTTGTGAAAACCCGAAAGGGCGCAAACTCGTGAAAAAGAGATGAAATGCACTCGCAAAGTCCTTTTGACTTTGTGAAGAGAAAATTCCCACATGAGATCCTTACGACTCACAAAGGAGCAACACACTTAGGAGTCCCCACGACTCCTAAGGAGAAAATACACCTACGGGATTCTTACGACCCGTAGGGAGAAAATGCTTTGTGAGACCCTTACAGCTCACAAAATTGAAAAGTCTTAGGTGATAGGGATCTAAACCTGTCTCCTAAGCCATCGCTTCCCAACAGGGGAAGGCAAATGATGATTCGCTCCTGGTACCTTATTCCAGTGTAGCGGTGCTGATGCCGACCCAAAAACCAATTCCTAAGTCCTCCCGGGGCAAATGATGATTCGCTCCTGGTACCATATTCCAGTGTAGCGATGCTGATGCCAAACCAAAACCAAATCCTCAAATCGTTTCATAGAAAGTGATGATTCGCTCCTGGTACCATATTCCAATGTAGCGATACTGATGTCAACCCAAATCAAATCAAACCAACAAGCTCTACGTCGGAATCATGCTTCGTCTCAGAGTGTACCCCGTGTCGAAATCATGATTCACCTTGGTGTATCTGCCTTTCTTGTCGGAGTTATGCTTCGGTTCGGAATCAACCAGCGACCTCCCCGTCTGAATTAAGCTCTGCCTCGGAATCAAGTCAACCAGCAAGCTCTGCGTCAGAATCATGCTTAGTCTCATAGTGTACCCCATGTTAAAATCATGCTTCGCCTCGGCGTATCTGCCTTCCCTATCGAAATCATGCTTTGTCTCGGAATCAAGTCAGCCAACAAGCTCTGCATCAGAATCAAGCTTCGTCTCAGAGTGTACCCCGTGTCGAAATCATACTTCGCCTCGGAGTATCCACCTGCCCTGTCGGAATTATGCTTCGCCTGGGAATCATTCTCTACATCAAAACCAGCGACACTCCACGCCGGGGATCAAGTCGAACAAACAACGACACTCCATGCCGAGGATCAAGTCGAACAAATAGCGACACTCCGTGTCGGGGATCAAGTCGATTAGCGACACTCCGCGCCGGGGATCAAGTCAAACAAACAGTGACACTCCATGCAGGGGATCAAGTCGATCAGCGTCACTCCACGTCGGGGATCAAGTCGAACAAACAGCGACACTCCGTGCTGGGGACAAGTCGACCAGCGACACTCCGTGTCGGGTATCAAGTCGATCAGCGACACTCCGCGCCGGAGATCAAGTCGAACAGCCAGCGACACTCTGTCGGGGATCAAGTCGATCATCGACATTCCACGTCGGGGATCAAGTCGACCAGCGAGACTATGTGCCGGGGATCAAGCTGAACAAACAGCGACACTCCGTGCCGGGGACAAGTCGACCAGCGAGACTATGTGCCGGGGATCAAGCTGATCAGCGACACTCCGCACCGGAGATCAAGTCGAACAACCAGCGACACTACGTGTCGGGATCAAGTCGATTAGCGACACTCCGTGCCGGGGACAAGTCGAACAGCCAGCGACACTCCGTGCCGGAGATAAGTCGATCAGCGACACTCCGTGCCGGGAACAAGTCGAACATCAGCGACACTCCGTGCCGGGGACAAGTCGAACATCAGCGACACTCCGTACCGGGAACAAGTCGATCAGCGATACTCCGTGCCGGGGACAAGTCGAACAACCAGCAACACTCAGCGCCGGGGACAAGTCGATCAGCGACACTCCGTACCGGGGACAAGTTGAACAACCAGCGACACTCAGTGCCGTCGACCGTCCATGTCGTAAAAAGGGCAGTGCAGGCTTCCTGCAAATCGGGAACCAAATCGCTCTGGGCCAGGGAAAAGTCTACCACGGACACTTCGTCTTGGAGACGCGTCAAGCATCGACCGTCCATGTCATAAAAAAGGCAGTGCAGGCTTTCCACAAATCAGGAACCAAATCGCTCCGGGCCAGAGAAAAGTCTATCATGGACACTCCGTCTCGGAGACGCGTCAAGCGTCAACCGTCCATGTCGTATAAAGGGCAGTGCAGGCTTCCCACAAATCGGAAACCAAATCGCTCCGGACCAGGGAAAAGTCTACCACGAACACTTCGCCTCGGAGACGCGTCAAGCGTCAACCGTCCATGTCGTAAAAAGGGCAGTGCAGACTTCCCACAAATCGGGAACCAAATTGCTTCGGGCCAGGGAAAAGTCTACCACGGACATTCCATCTAGGAGACGCGTCAAGCGCCGACCGTCTAAGTCGCAAAAAGGGCAGTATCGACCATCCAAGTCGCAAAAAGGGCAGCACCGACCGTCCATGTAGTAAAAAGGGCAGTGCATCCAAAAAAGTGGGAACCAAAGCGAGTCGCCTCCACACGAAAGAAGGTCCATCAATTTCATGCACACGACCCACATATGTGGTGTGCATTTATTGATGTGGGGCACTTTGTTGGAGTCGAAAATTGCATCCCGGTTGACCAAGTCAAAGTCAACTCCAAGCCAAGTGGGCCAATGCCTGAGTCGAACCCGAACATGAAGCGGCCGGCCTCCCCCATGCCAACATAAAAATCATGTAATAAATAATTTTAATGTAATTTTTTATGCATGAATGGGCATAAAGCCAAATTTTTGTAAAGTCCATGACTTATGTGCAAAAAGAAATAGCACATGAGGCAGGGGATGAGCAAAATGCTATTTTGTAAAGCCCAAGGGGCTATATGTAAATGTGTAAGTTTATATAAGGCAACATGATGATGAATAAAGGATACAACTTTTTCTCTCTCCCCAAAAAAGAATCAAGATCTGTCATCTTCTCCTTCCTCAAGATTCTAAAACCTTCTTCTTTCTTTTGAATTAAATCAAGAGTTTTACTCTTCTTTTTCCAAAACTAAATAGTTTTTCACCACAAAACCCACAAAGGGGAACTCAGATCTCCCATCAGATCTCAAAAGTAAGAGATTAATAAAAATCTCATACTTTTTGTTCTTCAAGATCCAGCCGACAGAAAAGGAGGAAGGAGACTCATATCCAAAAATCGCACTTTGGGGAAGATCCAGGGCTCAAGGGGGAAGCCCCTTTCATCAGCTCCAAAAAATATCTTAGGAGTTTAACTCCATAAGTCAAATCGGGAGTATAGCTCTCAGTGCAGGGACCAAGTCCCTTTTACTGCCCCGCACCCCGTAAGGGGGCTGCTAGCCCCCTTGACCCCCAGTCCGCTATCCGGGTAGTGGGACCCCCGTAAAACTCTGCGGGGCCCCCGATATATCCAAAACCCCTTCGAAACATGCATACTGCATATTGAGTTCGCATGTCCAGTTTGACCCGTCAATCGGAGGTTCTCTCGCTCCAAAGGCGAGGGGTAATTAATGGCAGTTTAGTTCGCAGTTGCCGGAGATTCGGATTCGCACAATAAATAAACCCCAGCCTACCCTAGACAGGGGGAATCTGTAATGCGCCTGACAAGCGTGCGCGTATTCCCATCTCAATAGGGTGACCAAAAACACCCTACAGTATGAAAATAGTAGAATGCATGAATCTTTTTTGAATTTTTTTCCGGTATGCACTTGGCAGTTCATAATTGTGAGATCATGCATATTGGTTTAAATTTGATTTCTTTTTCCAGTTAATATGAATGGGTCTTACATAAATTCCCTCTTGATTAGTTAGAATTTATACAAATTGATGGATAAATTCATATTATAAATCTTTGCCCCACATAACAAAAAGTTTAGGCTTTGACATTGGATTGAGCTGATTTGATGCTGATTTGCATATTATCTAATAAGATATTATTATTCCTAATGGCGGTGGATAATATATTGGCGGCCCCTTATCCATTTGTGCAACCAAAATGTTTGGATTGGAACTTTGCCATTTTATGCTGGACCATCTATCGGTGTGGGCTACTAATGTGTGATGTTTTAACACTAGGTTTTAGCACCATGTAAATCTCTTGTTTGAATAAGAGATATATGGGGTTAGGGAGATATAGACTCTAGCGGATGAAGATTTGTGTCTTCTATCTCTAGGCGATATGAGCAAAATTTTTCTACAAAAGATTGTAGGCCAGTTTTTCTCAAGCCATATAAATATAGTGTTTTTCTTGGTGTGCATTATCTTGTGTTTTTTGGTTGCGATGGTGATAGGGAGGGGATTATCTGGAACAGATAATTGCCTGATTTTATCCCGGTTTATATGAAGCTTTTCATCACCTTTAAGACAACGATTTACAGTTGAGTTGTTTCACGTAATCTTTTCTCGTACAATTATCATGTGAAAAGACTCATCCTTTGTCGATCAGACCGCCGTATTCGATGCTGTCATTTTTTGCCCAGGATCAGCTAACGCAGATGACCATGCTGATTCATCCCACCTTCAATAAGGAGCTACATTTATCTGAATAACGTCAATTGATTCTTCGCCGGCTTGTTGTTAAGCTCAGGAAGTGCCAGTCTCTTTGGGTTGGAGTTCTTCAATGAGCTGGAAACTCTCGTAGCAAGATTGAAGGCAAGGACGGCGACAACGAAGAAACGAGGATGATGATGAGAATGATATCAGCGAGAATGTACTATATTCTTTGAAGTTATAACATTGTGTCAATATGCTTCCAATTTATTCTGTTCATTGATTGTTGGTCGTCGGGGAGTTCAAAACATGAAAAGAAAATTTCCAGGATCGTTTTCTGTACTGCATATTGTTAAAGTTCTTTGGGAGAAGCGGAGAGGATTTTTTCTGCTTTTGTTGTTGTGTTTGATAGAATCGGTCCACTGTATTTGTCGACATTTTCAAAACTCACCAGCCAAATGACTCCATCCTCGGCTAGTGAAGTTGCAGGCCATCAAGGCCTCACAACTCAGGCCATCAAGACTCTCGAAATACCGGTGGAAGAAATTAAGGTAAGCCTGCATCTATTTGTGCCTGAAGCAGATCTACATTGTTTATTTGTTCTTTATTCTTGGCTTCTATCAATTGCAAGCATTTCAAATTTTCAAGCAATACACAAAGCTCCTTTTTAAAAAAAAAACTAGAAACGAGGCGGATGCAGATGAATCAACTCAGCAATTAACAGAAAACCCAAAGCCTTCTTGATTTATATATAAGATAGAAGACATCATAGGATTAATAACAACAAGCAAAACATATAAGCAAACTAATAAACATTAAAAAAAACCAACGAGTCCATAAAATCTCCCCACACAATTTCAACTCTCATTGATCTGGATCTCAGAAACGATGGAGAAATCCCGAGATCCACCTAAAAACCCCAACCTTTTCTTTCCCCTTGTCCAGTTTGAGCTTCTTCTTCATCATCTTCCTCAGGCTCTTCTTCATCTTCTCGTGCTCATCGTCATCGTCGCTGTCGCTGTCATCATCGTGATCTCTGATCTCCTTCTTATTGATCTTCTTCTTCTCCATCAGCATGTCGTTGCCGTAGGGGATCTCAATGGGCTTGAGGGAAACGTGGTGGTGGAGGTGGCGGTGGAGGTGGCGGTGGCGGTGTAGGGGGAGGCGGAACGAGTGGGCGATCATGTCGCCACCGTCTCTGAAGGCGGCCAGAGACGGGCTCTTGCGGAGGTCAACGGCCACGGTCTCGACAGCGGCGTCGCTCTTCTGCGTGTCGCTCACGACGACGGAGGAGGCGGTGATGGATGGATCGAGGCGGGCGCGGGCGAGGACGAAGAGGGAGAGGATGACGGAGAGGATAACGGCGTTAGGTGCCATCGTGGACTTTTGGAAGAAGTAAAAGTGAGCGTGAGGGTTTGGTTTTGTGGAGCGTGGTAGTTAGGGTCGGGCAGCACGGTCAGCGGGTGGCGGGCAGGATAGCTTTTAGGTTAGCTTAGGCCCAACAAGTTAATTGATACGAGGCCCAATTCATGGCCTGATTTGTAAATAATAAATCATAGCATGGAGTGGATATAGTTGTCAGCCGATTCGAATATGAATATAAATAGTTACCGGAAACAGAATTTGCTATTTTTTTTGGTGGTAAAAGTCAGATATAGATAGGATATGAAATAAACATTGAAAAAAATATACATGATCAAGTAAATTTTTTTAATATTTAATATTGGATATGGATACAAAATAGATATAGGTGTCACCATATATGTATCGATGGTTATAGACGGATGCGGTATGAACATAGATATCGGAAATGAAAACAACCACTCGTATTTGATGGAAATTGGATGCGTTTCCCATAACATCGAAACATATGTAACTTCGAAAGGACAAAGGCCATGGTTGACCTTTGCAAGCTCAAGTCGGCAAAATAAGAATAATGGAACAAAAAATCAGGCATGGGGCTAGGTCCGTGCCTGTGGGTCCATCCCGGCCTTTTCATGTTTTTCGCCTGCGTTCCGTAGGCATTGGGCCTGAGGAGCTCCACAGGACCCGTAACCTCGTACAATGCCAAAATAAACCAAACCTTCTCACATGCCATAATGCATCAATAAGAATTATATTATACTTCTTAAATATATGCCTAAGATAATTATGGAGCAATTCGATCCTCTTTATATGCTCTGATATATATATATATATATATATATATATATATATATAATGGAAGAAAGATGCCATAGGAAGGGATTTCCTCTTATGGCGTCGAAAAAATATAATCTCCATCGTGTTTTTCGACGATCAGCACCCATCATCTTCATCGTTATCATCTAAGATATGGATACACCAAATTTCATGTGATTCTACAACCTTTTCATCGTTGAATTAGTGGGTTCAAAATTAGCGGTTTACAGACAATAGAACTTTTTACATTGCTAAATTAATGTTGAAAAAGTTGTAGAATCACATGAAATTTGGCGTAACCACATCTTAGATAATAACGATGAAGATGATGAATTCTGATCGTCGGAAAATACGATGGAGGGCGTATTTTTTCGACGCCATAGGAGGAAATTCCCTCATATGGCCTCTTTCCTCCATTATTTTCTCTCTCTACACACACATACTAGCAACTCAACCACGCTACGAGCGGAAAAGCATAAATTAAGAACCACGGGATGATGAAAACTACTTCAAAGTGATTTTGAATTCTATTTGTACTTTATGCTCTAATTCCAAAACTGGATAAATCATACTTAATCATTCAAAACAATTGATGAGGTTATAAGATATATTTCTATTCTAAATAAGATTTAAGAATTTTATCGTTAGTTCGAATAGAGAAGTCATGCAAAGCAGTAATTAATAACCCCTTTAGGATGCGCTTGGTAAGTGGTTATCATACATTCCCATGAAATATTACCAAACTTGTTTTGATATAAAAAATATTTCCGGGAATATAAGATTAGCATGGTAATTTAATGCCCAAAATCATGAGAATTTTATTCCCATCCAGGTCATTGCCTATCACAAAATTATACTAAATTATTCCCATCTAACAGAAAATTTGCCACAACTGTCTCCGTCTGCTATCGCAGTCTAGTCGTCGTCTCGACGCCTCACGCTGACTGATAGACTGGCCATCGATAGTCCATTAGTCATCTGACGCCGACCTTCTCTTTTGTAGACTTCCGCTCGTCCGTAGACACACTACTCGCTGGCCGTCTTTTGCCATCCATCCACACCGGCGAGACTAGTTGAATACACCAATCCATAATGGCAAGAAAAATGATAGCTCATCTTATAATTGTTGAGATTTTAATGTATTGTTAGAACTTGAAAACATAAATAATGTAATTTTGTTAATATACAAATAAATGTATATGATAAGAACAATAACTTACAATCTCCGCGTTAACTGACATGTTATTAGACAGATTGTTGTGGTCGATGCAAGGATCCACAAACTATTTATAAGGATGAAAAAGTAGTAGTTGTTGTAGAAGGCTGAGTATAATCACCAAATATCTTAAATGTAGCACAGTACATATTGGAATTACATGTTGTAGTGAAGGTGGTTGAAAATAAATTATTGTTCTTATTGATGATTATGGTGGTTGAAACATGGAATTGAAGGTCATTTTTACATTAACAAATAGTATGCTTGTTGAAATTTTATGCTTGCTTCACTGCACATATTAAATTCATTTGTTTGTTTGCAATATTTTTTTACTTCACTACACATAGTTTGACATAAATTATTGTCCTTATTGATGACTAAGGTGGTTGAAATATGAAATTGAAGGTCATTTTTATATCAACATATAGTATGCTTGTTGAAATTCTATGCTTGCTTCACTGTACATTTTAAATTTATTTGTTTGTTTGCAATATTCTTTCACTTCACCGCACATAGCTTCACATAAAATATAGTCCTTCTTGATGACTAAGGTGGTTGAAACATGAAATTGAAGGTCATTTTTACATCAACAAATAGTATACTTGTTGAAATTCTATGCTTGCTGCACATATTAAATTCTTTTGTTTGTTTGCCATGTTCTTTCACTTTACTGCACATAGTTTGACATAAATTATTGTCCTGATTCATGGCTATGGTGTTTGAAACATGAAAAGGAGCATACATAGATTGAATTATTGCAAACAAAATATGTGTTGTTGCATGCTCATAACTGCATTTGGTGAATCAAATAATTGAGCATGGACAATTTGGGAAATAGAGAAATCTGCCACCCTTCTATTGCTTTATGGTGGTTGAAACATGAAATTGAAGGTCATTTTTACATCAACAAATAGTATACTTGTTGAATTCTATGCTTGCTTCACTGTATATTTTAAATTTATTTGTTTGTTTGCAATGTTCTTTCACTTCACCGTACATAACTTCACATAAAATATTGTCCTTCTTGATGACTAACGTGGTTGAAATATGAAATTGAAGGTCATTTTTACATCAACAAATAGTATGCTTGTTGAAATTCTATGCTTGCTTCACTGCACATATTAAATTCATTTGTTTGTTTCCCATGTTCTTTCACTTCACTGTACATAATTTGACATAAATTATTGTCCTTATTTATGACTATGGCGTTTGAAACATGAAAAGGAGTATACATAGATTGAATTATTGCAGACAAAATATGTGTTGTTGCATGCTCATAATTGCATTTGGTGAATCAAATAATTGAGCAGGGGCAATTTGGAAAATAGAGAAAATCTGCTATCCTTCTATTGCTATATGGTGGTTGAAATATGAAATTGAAGGTAACTTTTACATCAACATATAGTATGCTTGTTGAAATTCTATGCTTACTTCACTGTACATTTTAAATTTATTTGTTTGTTTGCAATGTTCTTTCACTTCACCGCACATAGCTTCACATAATATTGTCCTTCTTGATGACTAAGATGGTTGAAACATAAAATTGAAGATCATTTTTACATCAACAAACAGTATGCTTGTTGAAATTCTATGCTTGCTTCACTGCACATATTAAATTAATTTGTTTGTTTGCCATGTTCTTTCACTTCACTGCACATAGTTTGACATAAATTATTGTCCTTATTCATGACTATGGTGTTTGAAACATGAAAAGGAACATACATAGATTGAATTATTGCAGACAAAATATGTGTTGTTGAATGCTCATAATTGCATTTGGTGAATCAAATAATTGAGCGGGGGCAATTTGGAAAATAGAGAAAATCTGCCTCCCTTCTATCGCTTTACATTATGTATATAGATAGATAGAGAGAGAGAGAGAGAATAACGTAGGAAAGATGCCATATGAGGGAATTTCCTCCTATGGCGTCGAAAAAGTACGTCCTCCATTGTGTTTTCCGACGATCGGCACTCATCATCTTCATCGTTATCATCTAAGATATGGGTATACCAAATTTCATGTGATTCTACTACTTTTTCACCGTTGAATTAGCAATGTAAAAAGTTATAATGTGGAAGTTTAGATATTCTAACTACAGAAGTAATAATTAAACCCTATCTAGCTATCTATATATAATGAAGAGCTAGCTAGCTTACCTCTCAATTATATATCACTGAGTTTGAGTCTTGAGGATAGAGATATATATGGAGGCCGTAGTTGCATACTCTCCCTTAAGAGCTTCCAACTTAATATCAATGTGAGCAATATGTCCGTACCTTCGCTCACTAGTCTATTGATTTTGGCTCCTTGTAGCTTGTAACGGACCTTTATCGATGCACACCATCCATCAATATCTAGACCTCGACGATTAGAAGATTGTAATAATTAGAACGACATGCACTGTCGGCTCTCCCCCACGGGCTTCCAACTCAAAACAAATGTATGTGGGTAGGAAGCCCTTGAGGGAGAGTCGGCCATGGATGCCGCCATTGATATGATATGCACATTTTGCATGCTTCCACAACCTCCAACCTTTTCCTTGTCATATATTATGATATATATCTAGCCATCTTTGCTCTTGACTTATCAACCCTCGAGTTTCTTGCCATTTTATAGGCCTCGAAGTTTAGAGAATAGAATCGCCACGTGATGGAGAATTGCCAAGCTACATGAATGAAAGATAGGAAGTTCTTGAATGGGAGGTGGACAATGCTAATTGATTGTCATGAGCCATCTTCCTCTTTTTTTCTCCATCTTATTTATTTGTCGCAGCTAACTTCTTCGTGCAAAGAAAACATATACATAGATAACCAGCTTTGTAGTCTGCTATACAGTTATCTACGCAAACCATGCATCAATATGCAAATCTCGACACTTTGAAGATTGTAACTACAACAACATGCATCATCGACTCTCCCCCACGGGCTTCCAACTCAAAGCAATGTAAGAGTGTAGGAAGCCCTTGAGGGAGAGTCGGCCATGGATGCCGCCATACATTGGTATGATACATGCATGTATGCATGCACAACCTCCAACCTTTTCCTAACTCTATATGTGTAGCTTGCCATATATTTTGGGCTTGAGTTATATATCAACCCCTTAGTTTCTCTCCATTTTATAGACCTCAAAGTTCGGAGAATAGAATTGCCACGCAAGATGGTTACGTGGTTCTAGTTCTCTATCAGCCATTCAGATAGGATTTTATTCACACGTTAAACTTTTCAATAAAGAGAAATGCTACCATATCTTCGATGACGCTACATTATTTTGCAAGACCTAGTACCAGTGATTCTCAAAATGTGTGTGCACATATTAATTCCATAAACGTGCATGGACCTTAGGAGATTAGCAAGGGACATGGCAAGAATAAAGGGAATTGGGCATCTCATGCTTTTTATCTCTAAATAGCTTGATCTATGTATCTATCCTCTTGACATTCCTTTTGCTTCACTAGCTCCATTCTTATCTCATTGGATCATAGAGTACTTGTCAATTTGGTTTGGCATCGAGATCATAGACGCATCTTTTTCCTTATCCCTCTCCCAAGTTTCCTTTTATGTCGGGCAAACTTGCGAGTGCAGGAGAGATATCTTATAGTGCTCGAGGTGGCTATGTATTTCATAGGACCCTAGCCTAATAAAACATTTCATTGATAGTATTAAATGAGAAAATTTACAATTACAAATAGAAACAATAATTTTCAAAAACGAAAAAGAAGAGTTGCATGTGTTACTTTTGTTATTTAACGTTTTAAGATAAACCGATCAAATTAATTATATTTAATGTACGGAGAGTCGAGAGTGAAGAGGAGCGTTATCTTCTAGTACTCGAGGCGGATCAATAATGCATTTAACACGTTGCATGTGTTAAAAGAAACCTATTGAGAATTAATGTATGCAGAGTAGAGAGTGTAGAGGAGATATATCTTGTAGTCCTCAAGGTGTCTCCATACTGTATTTCATATGCTGCATGTATTTCTTGCAATCATGTGAGTGCCATAAAAGTTCCTTCTTTTTTCAAGACAAATGACGAATTTTGCCTTCAACTTTTCTTTGAAAACGTGAGAATTTACAGAGATGTGAATGCCCACGATCTGTTCAGCGAAACGGCTCACATACAAACTTATAATACGCAACATCTGCTGATTTAGTCACTATCCAGTTCATACTTCATAGTACATTATGCTAAATGCGAGCGGCGCGCGCGCACACATATATAGTACTAATAAAAATTGAAGGAACCAAAAGATAATGATGCATAAGCCGTTTCAAGCTTCGCCGCCGCCGCCGCCGCCGCCGCCGCCGCCGCCGCCAACGAGCACGTCTTTATACGAGGTGGCGAGGGACGGAGGCTGAGGCAGGATAGGTTCTTCACCGAGCCGACACCTCGGATCGCCCTCTCGGATGAGGGGAGCTTTTCCCTCTCTTTCCCTTACTAGTCGTTCGAGGGCCCCACCCCGAAGCTTCTCTAGGCTCACCCCATCCATTTGCTGCACCTTGAACACCTTTACTACATTTAGGAGCCCTCCAATGAAAAATAGGAGGCTCCCAAATATGCTCAACCAAAGCCAACTCTTAGCCTGCATGTACATTGGAAAAAATTACAGACATTATGGATCTTTCCTGGTTTCTGGGTGTTCTTTAACCTTTTCGGGTTCTTCTTAAATAAACATTATGTATACATCTTTATGGTTTATAACACCTTAGTGTTTCCCCTATGGTAGAAATTATACCCCTCATGTGATTTATTAGCACAAACAACCCCTCTGTTCATAAGCAAAAACCCCTTCTGAAAAATACTCAAATTCAACTTTAAATAATACTTTAAATAATACAAGCAGGTCCTAGAGTTAAATTAGACATTCATTTGGGTTGTTTAGAGCATAATTTGAGTGTTTTTAAGGGTTTTGGTTGATGAGCAAAAAGGAGGTGTTTGTGAGGATAGACCATTGGAGGGGGTATAGGCAGCTATGCAGGGTATAAACTACAGGGTGGTTTGCGCAATTAACCTTATCTTCATATATCATTTTATTTCTACACGGCATGTTACTCATAGACCGAGACTCAAACTAGCTATCTTCAATTTTTCTTGAACCAGCGAAAATGAAATACCACGCTTTCGACATATGTTTTTTTTTGAACGGGCCCGTAATCCTAACCCACGCACGCAACACCACACCCACGCACGCAGCACACGAGCACACCTAGAAGACCCACGAATTTTCTCAAAGAGCGTTAAATTGGGGCCACTTCCCATCCTGGGATTGAACCCGGAAAAGTGCCATTCCAAGTGATCTTTTGCTCATTGGTACTTTCGACCTATTTTAAATTAAATGTATAGTTGTTTGACAATAAATAGAACAAAACTAGAGCAAGTTATAAGAACCTTACCAAAATCATGAATCCATGATGGACATAGGCATAGACATCATGGCGATTAAAGATCCCTGCCACCAAGAATAATAGGCTGCCCATTAGGAAGGGAATCTGGACACTCTTCTGGAGCATCTGGATATGGCCATTGGATCTCTCATAGACTTGGCACAGGTTGTGGATCGAACCTATGACCCAAAACACCGGGCCTGCGATCAACAAATTCAGCGCATGTTTCTCTACTCTGTAGCTATATCCTTTCTCCATCTGTGATCCATCACAATGTATAATTTAGTTTCAAAGCTACACAACTTACTATTTTCGATCGATTTGGTTTCAGGAAAGACAGTATATAATTTTACTAGCGTAATGTTCATGTAACATGCATTCCAGTCGTCACCATATCTATAAATGTTACCAAACTTTGGTGCTAAATGTTCCTTCTATTCCACCAAAACTACTCCGAAGTTTGATAAGAGTTGAGAGAATATATTGTGTTTTAACACACATCTACACATCTATAGGTAGAAAGCCCTTTGGGTTGAAAGCTGCAGGGCATTTACGCAATGGTATCTCTTATTTTTAAATTAATTTATATTTAACACGCGATCAGTAGCAATTGAATCGAAATTGGGTTAGCTCTGACACCAAAGATGTCTCTTCCACCGCACTAAAACTCTGATGAGGTTGAGGGAATATATTTTATATTCTAGCATGTGCTCATTCATATCCGTTTAAACAGGTTCACTCTCTTACTAGGATACAGGTCGATTTCATAGGTTGCACGATACTTGAAATTTAGCTAAAATTACGGACGCAAGTTGTTTATATAATTCATATCTCATAGCCTAGCGCGCTGCTAATCTCATTTCTTTTTCTAGCAAAAGTTTTAGCATGAAGTCGACCTGAATCTACGAATTTCATTCTAATACCTAAATTACAGTAAAGTATATTCCTTCAATCTGTAGCCCTCAAGGTTCTTTAGATGTATTTTGTACTTAGAGATCATCAATGCTGCATTAAATTTTTTTTTTTTGCCCCTGAATGAAACTGTAAGACCCAACAATAGAAAAGTCCTTGATAATCATGGAAGTATATAATGAGACATGATTTATTTTATTTCCCAATTCATTGCCTGTTTATCTTCTGAAACCAAGTTTACATCAAAATCCCAAATAGACTCGACAAGTTTTCAAAAAAATCAAGAGGAGATTTCAGTATCCTCACCTGAATCATAAGGAGAAAAATCCCAATAAATTCGAGTGCCGACCCTATGATGACAACCAAAGGAACTGCAAACTCCACAAGAGCCAACTGTGGATCGAATTCAACCAAAGCCACACAATAGTCGATTCCGGCCATATGCGCGACGAGATCATGCGCATTCACCACGACGATGAGCACAATTCCAATCATAAGAGCCACGAGGCCCGATTTGTCGTCGAGCCTCCCTGCTGAGAATTGTGCAGAGAAACCACCAATGAGAAGGAGGGTAGAAAATAGGTAGATGCCGGCGTTGATGTACTCCCATCGGTTACGGGCGGGGCGCGGGCCGTACATGCGGCTGTCTCTAGCCGTGGCAAGCTTTGCCATGGTGATGGAGGTTGATGGGAGAGAGATTAGGGTTTGTGAGAGAGAGAGAGAGAGTGGAGGTGTCGGCACGTTGAATGAGGGGAAAGTTATACGTGGCTTGCTGCATGCAGTTCGAAGTCTATGCAATTTTATTCTTTTCGTCCTAATGTTAGTTGATGGGCTGGGCTTCAGGCTTTGGGCCTCTGCCTTAAGGGAAGATGGATGGTTTGAAGATTCACGTTTTATTACATATTTCATCCAATTCAATTGTTTTGCATTATTTCTAAGATTAGATTGCAATTATTCCATATCAATCTGTGCATCGTTGTATGCTTGGAATTGTTTTGTGTTTCATTTTTAGTTTTTGTCTTTGGTTCGCGGAGTTTGAATACATTTTCATACAACGAAATTGCAATTTTCTTTTCTTTACTTTGATAAATGGTGGCCATTGAGGATTGTATTGGATCTCTTTTTCGTGACTTCATGTTAATGTTATTTATAACTTCAAATAGCTAGATCACCTCTGTCAATATTTATTTGCAGAACAGCGGACTTCAATGGACAGCACCAAAGAGGGGCATAACTTTTGATTTTGGTGATCTAAAAGATTCAATAACAAGTGTAATTGGTGTAAGAGGCTAACTTGATTTAAATTAATCTCTTGATTTTTATTTTTATTTATTTATTATTATTTTGTGTGTGTGCGGGGCACACACATGTGCTGTCTACTTATGTATGCATTGAAGCAATTAGCTAAGAAAGATCAGGACTTGAAACTCTAAACTAGATAAATCACTTGAAATTGAAATTAAAACACTATGTAACATTGGAAATGTGTGCCTCAAAATTTTAATCATGGTGCGGATGCCCCTGAAATCTGAATGCAGGATAGCTCAGATGGTGTTCCTGCTGCTCTTGGACTAGCAGCTGCTACTGGCTTAGGTGTTTTTGCCTTTACAGAGGTTGATAACACTCTATTTATTTGATTTGAAATCTCTTTAGGGAAAAAACTGTATTATATATGAGCGTATACTAATTATGATTCATTGATACAGATCGAAACTATACACCAGCTTTTAGGTTCCTGATGATGCTCTATATTGGCGATCTCCTAGATCAGGACACGTGGCAGATGACGTGTCCCAGAACTCAGAAGAAAGGGTCCATAGGGGCCGATCAGGCCACCCCTGTACCCGACCTACAAGCACAAGCTGGTTCTCCTCAGGACCCCCTGCAAATTGGCCTCCTCGGTCTCTCAGCTCGTCCCGAACTACCACAGGACCAAGATACCTCGGCCCCCCGCTCGTTCTCGAGCTCTCCTGCCGAGGCCTTCTTCCTCGGTCCCTACGACCGACCAACCCCACCACTCACAGGCATAACCGCCGCTCCGCAAATCTCGTCATGCGTAGATTCTCCGCCGGCAACATCCCACGTTCCACGCCATCACGATCCCCATTAACGGGCGATCCGCTCGTTACGCGGGCATGACGTCGGGAGTGTTGTTGCCGGCGAGATTCTCGCGCCTGCTGCTGTGCGCCGCCGCCACTATATAAACCCCATCACAGAGAGGTCAAGTAAGCTTTTTTCATCCCACTTAGCCGTTACTCTGCTCGGATCTCATGCTAACTTGATCGTCGGAGGGTTCTCGGTGGTACCAAACCACCCGGGACTTCCTTGCAGGTACTCGGCGCAAACTCCTCAAATCACCAATCTTCTCAAAACCCATTAAGACCCACACGCAACAGGAGATCACCTCTAAAATCCACCGGGAGATCGACGGAAGACAACATCCGACGGAGCCCCGAAAAGGACATCCATCAGTTGGCGCCGTCTGTGGGAAACTAAACTTCACAAAAAACAAAGTTGGTCTTCCGATCTCCATCCACATGGCAAGCGATCACCCTGAAGATCCAGGTGCCAGCCGCCGCCTCCCCCTCATCGGAGGCGTGGATGAACCTCCTCCGGCGACCGTCATTAACGCCCTCGCCGGCCAAATAAATCGGCCACAGTCCCTCGTGGAGGCGCTCGTTCGTGTCCAAACGGCCGGGCCAGGGGCCCAGATCGCCGTTCCTCCGCCTCCAGAAGGCTCTGTAAGTCCACGGTAGCACCCCGGCCGTTTAACAGACGCCAAATGCAGAATAAAAACTTTTTAACTTGCGCTATCGTGTACTATAAACCGGATCTTCCATTATTGCTAAACTAACAAACTACAAAGTGGGTAGAAATGTTATACCGAACGATCCGAGTCCTTCGGTCTTCAACCATCATCCCACGCTTTATTGCGGCTGCTCCGATCTCCTGAATCTCCAGTCTCCTCGTCCAGGTGGCACTACTTCAACGGATCTTTAAACGGGCTCCCGCCTCTGAACCGAGGCAACTCGGTCATCAAGTTTGCAAAAAGAGATGACCAAGATTGAAGTAGAAAATGAGTAGAACACTTTGTCTCGCCTCGTCCAAAACTATGGACGAACGGTTATTGAAGTTGCCATTTGAATCGGGTAAATGAGAAATGAGCAATTCTAATTTTCATGAACCAAATTCCTTAATTTTTTTTCCAAATGAAATCAATCACCCTCTCACTCATGAAGGGCCGGCCAATATAAGGTGGAGGGGGTGAGTGTAGGAGCAAGGAAGAGGGTGACCATAAGAAGAAACCTTATCACTTCACTTAATGAAAAGAAATGAGTCACTAATGGCACCTTGCATTCATTTAATGCATACAATGAACCATGAAAACACATCGTCATATTATTAAATGCTAACTATGAGTCACCTAATCTAGAACCTCCTAGAACCTTCCACACACTCATGATTTACCTCAAGAAAAGATAAATCCGTCTTTAACCGAATGATAAGGACGGGTGATAGGAAACTGGAAACTGGCAACTTCCAAAAGCGATCCCGAAACGAATTTCAGGATAACCCCGTAACAGTATTAATATACCCGCATTTGTATTACGACCGAATACAAATGCAACTGAGACAAAGATATTATATCTACACAGTATAATACTCGGATCCGGCTTAAACCAAAGCCCACCAGTATTATCTGCCCGGAATATGACACGTGCATAAACACATGTATATTTTCCGAACCCTGCCATAAAACCATATGGCCTCTACAACGTTTCGCCCGAACTTGGGAAACTGTCTGTGGGGAACTCTAATGACTCATCAACACACTGACACTGGGTATAACCTCTAGCACGTCAGAGGTACTAGCTGTACGTAATGGTTGCCTATGTATTGATCTGAAGGGAAGCTGACGAGCGAACTCATCCAAAAACCCTACTGAGCCTAACAGTGACAATATACATACAGTCCGGTCCGTTCGTTTATGAGTATCGCATATTGGGCCTAGGCGGCTGGTAACGTCAGACCCCCAATAGCGGTATAAGTCGTGTCAGAGTGTAGCCCAAAAACACCCTGAGATACTACTGAAGTACCTACCAGTAAATCTCCTGCCTCGGCCGAGAGCTTTGTGTAATGGCTCTCCTAGACACAGCGATCTCACCCCCAATACCGGGAGAGACGAATCCCCGACGATCTGCTCACTGCCTCCATGTGGCTCGGGACTGTACCCAACTAAAACCTGTTTGCACGTCTCCTTTGAGCGTGGTAGGGTAGTAATCAAAGCACAGTGGGAACTCACACGAGACAAATGACGATCTCAGGTCGACAGACTAACATGTACACATGTCATCTGGGAACTGCTATCTGACGATGTGTATAATACCAACTAGCATGTTCCCGGCGAGTCCTGTCCGGTGTAGTCATAACCCAATGAGCACCTGTATACATCTTAGGTGATCCAACTGACACCAGTGGCTTGTGAGACCGGCTACCGCCCCTCGTCGGGGTCTTGACTGTATACACTAGTCTACTCCGGAGTATCGATGCCCTGTCTCGAAACTCTCACGACTAGGGACACTTTAAGGATGTGCTTATAGACCCCAGCTCTCACGTATATGATCGCCATCATACTGCTGGCAGTCAAGCAAGAATCCTGTGGGCTCTATCATCATGCAATAGTGAACTAAAGAATGTATACGATGATAAAGACAAACCAGATAGCATACTATCATCTCGAGCAAGACTGTCATATCAGTATAGGTCCTCCCTCAATCATTGCAATCACGTACCTGCGATCCAATAATTGACTTTGAGGGCATTATATCCAACAATCCCCCACTTGCACTTAAGGCTAATTATTGCGATGTCGCATACTCACAGCCCGTGTGATACCGAACATCCAACTCCTCTACTAATCAGTTTCACAAAGCCCGTTTGTAAAACTATTGTGTTCGAGAAATAGCCTCAGTGAGTGGATCCGCCATGATGTTTCTTTCTATGTCTCTCTTAATCTCAAATTTGCGGAGAAAGCCATCTCCCGAATCGAGTAATACCTGTCTTAGAATATGTCTGGATATCTGATGGGACCTAGTTCATAAATGAACTCCAAATCCAAACTTCTTAGACTTTAGTGATCACTGAACCTAATCAGTATCCAGCACCATACCTCCCACAGTATCCTCTTGGACCACCTGTCCATAATACCGTCCCTTGTTAGAGGGAAAACTATAACTCTGACAATCACTCTGTCATCCATGTCACCTTTGAAGCCTGGAATGATAACCGTCTCCCGAAGGAGGCTGCCGTCATCAAATCCGTAGAACATGCACTTACGTTCTAAAACTGCCTCCTTATGTTTCTTCAGGATTGGATTAATATAAACTTATCGCATCTAGTGCAAAAACAACATCTGGTGTGGTACTTGACATCTCACGATTGACTCAATTGCCTAAGCAAGTGACCTGCCAATCATGCACGTCCCTCTCCTCTTTAGTCTGTAAGACACCTTTAGAGAGGGTGACTCTATCACCTGCAGGTACACTACCATGCCTGGAGTCATCTATTCTAAAATACCATTAGAATACTGTCAAAGTACCCAGATTGGGAAACTACCCAATTCTAGATCTAAAACTATAGATCTAGTTACCAAAATGTCTGATATTATATCCATATCCTTAGTGGAGAAACAACTGTGTGACTACCAAAGTACAACCGATCGTAGTATAGGAATTTTACTTCCTATTCTGTGTATGTTATCCAAATAACAGGACATCACACACCCTACTACCTTCTTAATAGATCAATCCCTTATTCTGATGAAGTCAAACCCATGACTGTCACATTAAAAAATAGATGATCTTATCTCCGCTATATTTGCTCAAGCCTATAAATAGACATAAGCTACTTGCTCACTATGCTTCCGCTGCTCCCACTGATTACGATAACCCTGCTCGGTCCTCGTCCTTAAGGATCAAAAGCCCTCACAAGAGGCAACCGAGCCCGACCCTTGCTCGGTCATCTCCGGTTGGTGGCTCCCTACCCTTGACGCCAGGGATCAAAGCCCTCACAAGAGGCATCTGAGCGGCTACCCCGTTCGGTGATCCCAGGATGGTAGTTGCCTACCCACGAAGCCAAAGATCAAAGCCCTCACCAAGAGGCCACCGCGCAGCTTCACTGCCCGATCATCCTTAGTAGGCTTCTTACAACCCCTCCAACGCTAAGGATCAAAGTCCTCCTTAGAGGCAGCCGAGCGGCTTCCCTGCTCGGCTATCCCCAGCCGGTAGCTTCCCTACTCGCAACGCCAGGGATCAAAGCTCTCGCCAAGAGGCAACCGCGTAGCTTCACTGCCCGGCTATGCTTAGCAGGCCTCCTACGGCCCCTCCAACGCTAAGGATCAAAGTCCTCCTCAGAGGCTGTTCAGCAGCTACCCTGCTCGGCTATCCCTGGCCGGTAGCTTCCCTACTCGCAATGCCAGGGATTAAAATGTCCTCCCAGAGGCAGTCGAGCCCGACCCTTGATCGACCATCCCCGGCTGGTGGCTGCCTGCTCGCAACGCCAAAAATCAAACCACTCACCAAGAGGCAACCGAGCGGCTTTCCTGCTCGGTCATACCCAGCAGGCATCCTCCTGCCCAACAGACGCTGCGGGTTTGTAGCCCTCATAACGAGGCCTCTGAGCCCATTCATGCTCGGTACAACTACGATGGACATCCCTCTGCCCATCACATGCAGCGGATCCGAAGATCCAACAAGGGACATCAGGTTTATCCAAGTCTGAGCGATCCCCCCTCGAATTCGGGGCCATGGAGATGCCTCCTTCTCAGCAGCGCTTGGCACACTTGGCAAGTGATCGATCAACTCGACGAACGATCGCTAGACAAATAGCCGACCTGACAAGGAAGCCCAACAGTGCAAACAAAGATATTTTACGAGAATTCTTCACAAACAAAAAATAAAGTGCAAACTGATGGAACAAAAAAAAATTTATTAGCAAAAGCGAAATCTTTACAAAGGGTATCTTGGGCTCCCCAGCCTTACAGACTGCCCGGAGGTTTACAAAATAAAAGGAGGAGGAAGACGGGGCTTTAGGCCTCGGGGCCAGGCACGACCTCGGGGACCTCGATATCTACCATGAGTCGAGCAGGGTTCTCAGCCAACTCCTCGTCAGGAATCTCTCCCCCGTGCTCATCGGCGTCCGCGAGGGGGTATTCGGCCCGGAGCTCTTCATCGGCGAACTCCGGCATCCGGGCCTTAACGGCGTCGAGGGCTTCGTGCCAGATGCGGGTGGTGGCCACGGCTAAGTCATTGTAGAAGTCCTTCGACTTCTTGTAGCCCTCCATCGCCTTCGTCGCCGAAAGGTTGGCCTGCTCCGCCATCTTGACCGCCGCCCCCAGCTCCTTCCGGAGGGTCCTTACCGTCTTCTTCAGGTTGCCGGCGAGCGCCTGAGCGTCCTCAAGCTTGACCTCGGCGGCCACGGTGGCCTTCACCTCACCCTGTTTCTCGGCCTCCACCTCACCCTCCAGGGCGGCAACCCTCGCCATCGCCGCCTTCAGCTCCCGCTTGGAGCTCTCTTCCAGTGAGGCAAGCTGGTCTGTGGCCTTCATCACCAGGGCTATCATCTTGGCATGCATGCGTAAGGCAAGGGCGACGTGCTGGAGGACCTAAAAAAATATAATATAAGAAAGAGGCCAGGAAGACGAAGGAAGCACCAAATCTCACAAGCAACCGAGCACTTACCTGCACGGACTTCTGGGCGATGGACGCCATCTGGGCCCTAAAGGTCCCCCCGGAGACCCTACCCCCTGCCGACCTCTCTATTTCGTGCAGCAGGCTATCCGCGACAGATAACCCCGAGAGAACTGCGAACCGGAGGCCCCCCTCCTCCACCATGATCGGCGAGGATGGGCCCCGAGGAGGCCTCCGAAAACCCCTCTTGAGTGGCTCCGATGGAGAGCCGGTGAAACATTTCAGAAAATATAAAATATTATTTTTGGGAATTTAATATTAAAATAATATTTTTCCCGAAAACTGCCGATTTGCGAAATTGGGGTTTTCAAAAAAAGGGTATAAATATATACCAATAATTATGAAATAAATAGAAATTAAAATGATTTATTCATTTAATAATATAATTAAAGGATTTGGCATTTTTAAAACTTATTTTGTGCAGTTTTGATAAAACCCGATTAGTGTACTGCTAATCGCGATTAAGCCAAATTCGCGGTTTTACAGTTTCCATGGTTAGCGCACCATGACATGTTTCATTTTGTTACATGTTTCATTTCATTTAGGCTTTATATTAGGGTTATTGGTGGAGAGAAAACAGAAATGATTAAAAGAAAAGTCAAGGAGACATAATGATTAGGTTAGGTGAGCTTTGGAGAGAAAGAGAGTGTGAATTAGTGAGAGAGAGAAGGGGGCTGCTGCCCATTCTTTTTCCCTTATCTTTTTTTTGAAATCCTTCATCTCCCTCAAGCCACAATCCTCCACTAAAATGCTTAGATCCATCTCCTAACAATCCCCAAAACCCCACACACCCTTCACAAAAGTTAATCCCCTCTTCGACCTCTATATATGAGACTAAGAAAAATTCAGTTTTGATGATCTTGGGGGATTCATGGGTGCTATATAAGGTATAATTTCTTCCTTTTAGATTAGTTATGTGTGATATCATGTTTAGATGTCGTTTTGTGAAGATTAGCGGACATTGGGAAACCCTAGTGAACGTTTGAGTGTTGGTTTGAATTGGGTGATGCCTAGTGGTTGTTAACTAAACTTAGGTGCTGTTTGGTGACCTAGACCAGACCTTAGAAACCCCAAAACACGGATTTAGAAACCCGACATCGGATAAATGTGTGATCTGTGGAGGTGTTTTGGAATCTGGAGTAACCCGGGAACACTAGAATTGATTTTGGAATTACTGGGAGTCGTGCAGGCACCTAGGAAGCTACCACCAAGACCCGAGCCCCTAATTCAAATCCCATGCTACAGATTTAATCATTCTGGCCGCAATTTGAGGCCAGAGTAGAAGGGAATGGGCTCATTTTTGTTCCAGGGCTCATTTTGCACTATATGCAGTTTTGGCTAATTGTCACCCGGGGAAAATCTGGAAGCATTTTGGTGTGTTTTAGGCTATGTTTTCCATATTTTAAAATGCACTTTCTTGATATTTGGATTTATATTTGGTTGTAGGGTGTTCGTAAATCGACAACAGGGGTTGTTTGATTGATTTGCACGTTTAGACCATAGGTTCTAACTTATGAGCACACCGTGCGCCATATCGGTTTTCTGCCTCGATTTTTAATACGCAGTGCGATTGTTTATCATTGTAGATACCCTCGCATGGATTCCGAGGTGAAGAAGCGCGGCGTCATCGATTTCGGCGAGCGAAGACCAGGTGAGTAGATCTATATCTACCGGGAAAGTCGGGTGGATGGCGTATAGCACCCTCGCAAACTTCTGATGGAGAGCTGATTTATAGAGTATGGTTAGGAAACCTAGATTAGGAAACTAGGGTTAGAATATAGATAACTATGTAGTCATATTAGAAATTAGAGGATAGTTAAGTGTGATATGTTACTACTACTACCCTAGGATGATGTTTAGCGATATTACCGCTTAGGGTTATGTAGGACTAGATAGTCGATGTAGATGCATCTTCCGAACCATATCTTTTTCTAAACCAAAGAATCATATGTATCTTTTAAATGTATATCTTGAGGGATGTTACAGATTTTCAAATGATGTCCTTTCCTTAAAAACACCGTAACCCCTGTTTTCAAAACTACGATTCACTTCTTCAAAAATCTGATTGTATGGTTCGGGTGTGTTTGTTAGATTAGGTACTTATACGTAGTAGAGGTAGCATGTTTATATAAACTCGACATGATATGAGAAATAATTGCGATGAATGAATATAAGAAGAATTTGATGATATGATGAGATGATGATATGATATGATGGTATACGGATGCGAGTCGATCGAAATGATTTATACCCTGCCGGTCCCCTGATATGCGATTATTGCAGATGAAACCTGGGACATAGGTATATAGGGTTACATATATATATAGAATGTTGTGAATCATGGATGATAGGCCATATGTGATATTAGGCCGTACCCTCAGTTGTCATATAGGATGATAGAATCCCTTTTAGTATAATGTCGCCACACGATGATATTCCGTGCGTGATGAGGTTGACTTGATGATTGATCCTTACCCTTGACTAGTGGTTGCCGTACGATGGATTATACCGTACGCGATGTTATTGGGCTGGATGCCGGTTGATAGATTTCCCGACTCGGTCATATTAGATACGTATACCCGTCAGCATGGCATATGATTTACCTTATGCTGCATTCATATTATTTACATTGCATTGCATATACCTGTATTAGTACACTTACACCATTATCGATAATGCATATGTTACACGTACACAGATTTGCCGGCTCACACACTTCATCATCGATAATTGCCATGTCACTGCACAGTAGAATTGCTGCATCATGATATGACTCTATACATTATGCTTTATGATTTTACGCATTGAGATATGCTGTTTTTATGAGATTTCTGGATTTGAGAACCGTGACCATTTCAAAGAAAGCATGTACTGTTTAAAAAACCCGGTTTCTCTTGATATGATATTTCAGTGCGTCCACCATGTGTTTCCTCGGTTCCGAGAGTGGCATGTGAAACCCGATTCGAGGAGTGGACGAAGCCGAATGCGGGTACATGATGGACCCGGTATGATTCCCCGGGGCGAGAAATGTTTTTCGTGAAGTAGACGATGAGCCTGGCACGGTGGCCAGTACCTACCGATGATAGTATTTGGGCTCGGCGGATATCCGGAGGATACCGACCGGAGTCGAGAGATGAGATGGGCTGATCCGGACTGACGGAGCCCGTGGGCCGATCCGGACTGACGGGGCCCGATATATGAAGATTTACGTGCCGATACTCGGCACGGTTTTCATGATATTTTCGAGTGTCGATACTAGGCACTCAGGTTCCATGATTTTGATGTGTCGGGAGGGACACCGTTGATATATATATCCTCATACTTTCATGCACACTCTCTTATGATATTTACGTGCATACAGACATTGATTATTGGGTGGACGAGATCCACATGCATACATATCTTGATTTTTACTGTTGGATGTTATCAACATGCATAGGTAGTGATTACCTTGTTGGCACATATACGACCCGGTCATCCTTGATATCATAGTATTACCTTTTGATATAGTTGACCTAGAAGTCGTTGTTTATTCGATTTTTACTTGTACATATTTTTCTATTCACGAGTTGGCAACTCACCCCCGTTGTGCCACAGTTCTTGCAGGTTGATCGCTTGGATCAGTAACGGATTCGCTGGCACACAGCTTCATTTGGGTGTTTTGCATTGGTAGGTGGGACATTTGTATCGTACCCACTCTTATATTATATTTCATATTGTATCTAGTTAACTCTATCAATCAATAAAAATTAGAATTTGTATAAGTAATGAGATTTAGTGAGACTTGGAGTTGCGAGATTTGAGCGATGGGTTTTATTTTCCCTTTGGGGTTATATCTTGCTCTTTTCACTGTCTTTTTGTGGTGAACTTCGCCGTTGGGCGTCGTATACTTATTTATACTGTATTGCGTGGTTGTGATCCGCCGTTTGGCGAAGAGCTAGCTCCCGCTTGGGGATGCCTTTATTCTTGTTATGTATTTGTGATTTTGGATCAAAATATACAAAGGAGGTGCTGCCAAAATTTTTCAAAAGACGAAACATGTTTTCAAACTAGAAAATTTCATTTGCATCATTCATGTTTCTTTCTATGCATTAAGCACACTTGATTTTATTATACTTTTATTTCAAAACTCCACCTCCTTTATTTTCTTAAAGAGGTTTAGATTTCTGGGGTTCAGCTTACTTGAATTCCGTTACGCTTTTAGACGTTGCGCGATTCAAGTGCTGGTCACGAGCTAATATTTTGGGTCGTGACAAAGTTGGTATCAGAGCGCTAGGTTTAACCTAACACGACGCGTGATTGATCTCAAAGAATAATTATAACCGCAATCAAGAACGGCGTCGCTTGGTAGCTAGCCGGTGAGTACGGGTCGGTCCACAAAGATGTTGTGAATTTTCTAATTGCTCTTACGAATTAATTTCGAACGGTGTGAACGGCTTGATTAAATCTAAAAACTAAATTAATCTAGATCTAAATTTTGCTAGGGTTAGATTTAGGTTAAGTTTGGAAAGTCAATAAATCTCACTGCTTTCTATACCCATATTAAGATCTATTAGGAGTTATGGTAATTATTAATAAAGTGGATTAGAACCATTCGGGAAGATGTTTCTTTCTCTAGGTTCTTGTCCTTCCTTTATCAATCCTTACCCTAACCTCCTTGGAAAACACGCTCAACCGGGCTTTTATGCTACGGTATCACCGCTACCTCGTGGGATAGGGTGCCGTAGGGAGAGGTGTGTGCATGTATGCATGGAGTTCTATTAATTATATGTGATGGGCAAGAAAGGGATGAGAGATCTTCATCTTTCAAGCCTTCCCCAAAACTAACCCTTACAAGCGAGGAGACTACTCGCTCACTAGGGAATTGAAGAACAGATCTAAGCTATCTATCTAGGCAAGGAATTAAATCTAAACTAGGGCAAGAATAGAAATTAGGTAGGGCAGATAATAAAATTAACTAGGGCAAATAAAAAGAACTACTTACATTTGATGCTCTCCAAAAAGAATTCTGAATTTTATTAATAAAAGGAGGCATAACCTAATACAAGAATTTGGGTTTCTATTTATAGGACATAGAAAACCCTAGGTTTACAATCGCCGCATGTCTGCTATTACAAAAATACCCCTTAAGAAAAAGACCTATTCAACGCCCGCCAGCGCACCAACTTTCTGCAACAACAAGGGCCCCACACGGCCGCGGTTCCGCGGCCAAGAGCAGAGTTTGGCCGCGGTTCCGTGGCCAAACAGTGGGACCGTGCCTTCAGTTTTTCTGGTATGCTTCTGGATGTCTTTGTCTTCCTATTTCTTTGGTTCTTTTCTCAGGTTGGCTTCTGGGTTTCTTCTAGATCTCCACAGTGAATAATTGTAGTGGACTTTTGCCGTTGCTTCATGACAAAGTCTTGAACCTTGCGCTGCTTTGTACTTTGTGAACTGATCGTCGTGTAGGCTTGATCAAGATTCTTCTATTTGTTGGTCGTAGCCTCACTTTTGCATCGTTTTTTTTCTTTTTCACTGTTTTTGTCCCGAGAACCTGTAACCTGTAACTATGTAGCAGATATGGGTCAAAAGCACCTGTTTATTTGTAAAATAACTAGGACTGGGAAATATAATAATGCAATATTATGATATGAACAACACGCCAGGGGTAGCGTCTACCGCTTCCTCCCTGGGGGCTACCCTCGCCGCGCGATCCCGGAAAGAGGATCTGACCCCCGCTCCCCGGGGAGACTCAGACTCAACTAGAGGGTCCCTAGAACCTACCCTACGGCATCTACAAATTCTGCAAAAGAATACATCTGACCTGAAGAAGAGAGATCCTCGGGAAACGAAAATAGAAGAAAGAAGACGAGCGCTGAGCAATCAGGACTTAGAGCGAGGAAATATGAAGGAGTAGGGGTCATGGAGTGGGCCCCACCCCTATTTATCACTGCAATCGCCCTCATCCAATGGCGCCCTTCATCTCCCGCCAAAACGCCTCCTCGCGTCCTACGGTCCCGATCGCTCCACTTGTCGTTCCCACACTGGGCCGCGTCCCATCAGACGCCGTAGGTCTGCACACGTCGCGTCGGCCAACCGACGCTTGACACGCGGACCGTCGCTTCAGTGACAGGATGCACGAACTGGCGCACCTTCCTTAAATGCAGAGATCTCGCCCTGATTCGCTGGCAGAAAAGACAGCTGACAGCCCGGGGACGCGTCCGGACGAAATCTTAAGAGGGAGCTCATCCCGGACGGCCTGGCAGTCCACACTTGACCCGACCTGCCAGATGGTCGGGACAAGAGTGGGAGGCTAATGATGATGCTCTATATTGGCGATCTTCCAGAGCAGGACACGTGGCAGATGACGTGTCCCAGAACTCAGAAGAAAGGACCGACCAGGCCACCCGTGTACCCGACCTACAAGCACAAGCTGGCTCTCCTCAGGACCTCTGCAAATTGGCCTCCTCGGCCTCTCAGCTCGCCCCGAGCTACCACAGGACCAAGATACCTCGCCCCCCCGCTCGTTCCCGAGCTCTCCTGCCGAGGCCTTCTTCCTCGGTCCCTACGACCGACCAACCCCACCACTCACAGGCATAACTGCCGCTCCGCAAATCTCGCCATGCGCAGATTCTCCGCCGGCAACATCCCACGTTCCACGCCATCACGATCCCCATTAACGGACGATCCGCTCGTTACGCGGGCGTGACGTCGGGTGCGTAATTGCCGGCGAGATTCTCGCGCCTGCTGCTGCGTGCTGCCGCCACTATATAAACCCCCATCATAGAGGAGTCAAGTAAGCTTTTTCCACCCCACTTAGCCGCTACTCTGCTCGGATCTCGTGCTAACTTGATCGTCGGAGGGTCCTCGGTGGTACCAAAACATCCCGGGACTTTCTTGCAGGTACTCGGCGCAAACTCCTCAAACCACCAATCTCCTCAAAACCCATTGAGACCAACACGCAACAGGAGATCCCCTCCAAAATCCACCGGGAAATCGACGGAAGACAACATCTGACGGAGACCCGAAAAGGACCTCCATCGGTTCCGCTGCTATTATTCAGTTTGTCACCAAGAAACTATTATTTGCACAAGTTAGTATCTGAAATACACTATATAAAATTTCTGCAAGTTCATATTTTGGTTCCCGTAAGATTTTATTTTGATGCATGGTTTCTGATACTGAATGGGATTAGATGGAAAAACACTCTACTTGTTTTTTCATACTCCACTTGCAGGACCGTAAGGCAACTATGGAACAAGTTGGTGAGTTCTTGAATACAAAGATTGCTCCCAA
Source organism: Agapanthus africanus (assembly GCA_030015575.1). Lineage (NCBI taxonomy): Eukaryota > Viridiplantae > Streptophyta > Magnoliopsida > Asparagales > Amaryllidaceae > Agapanthus > Agapanthus africanus. The sequence continues at coordinate 68,153,994 of CM057344.1, read as the reverse complement.
AGAGCTCGCTGGTGAGATAAAGGTATATCTCGGGAAGCTTGTTATCTCTGTTGTCGAGAAACCATGCTGTTGGCATCAATGAGAAATCTACTTGTTCAAAATTTATCGAGAACTTATGCAATTTATGATACATTTATTGAGAACTTATGCAATTTCCATTTTTATGTCAGTTCCTCATGCTTTACTTCCCTGGGGCGTCGTTTTTCTGAAGCTTAGAGTAATTGTTTTCTCGATGACCGGTTTATATATAATCTTACTTGTCTTTTTTTTTATTTTTTTTGCTTAGATGATAGGGAAATCTTTACTGCCAGTTTCAGCCGGTACGAAGACTCTTCCGGCTCTGGCACAAGAAAATCCAGAGACTTCAACATCTGTTACTCCTGTTCTTAATGTTGATACTGTTACTGAGGCAAAACCTGAGGTGAAAGAAGAGGCACCAGCAGAACCTCCCCCAACTGTAAACTCAATTCCCAAAATCAGAAGTCAGCGATGGATCACTTCCCGGCCTAACAAAATCTCTTTCACCTTACCCATATGTAAGATTCAGTTGTCGTGGCAAATATATGTACTATATATTGATTATAAATTAAAATAGAACGAGTTTACTATGGATGGTTAAATTGGAAGAAGCGTAAATAGAATCTAAACCTTAAATTAAATAGTTTATTAGACCGGATATTAATTTGTGAAATTTTAACATAGTTTAGTCTAATAATTAACTGGTTTCGCTTTCTGACTTTTTTTAATAATATAAATATATCATTTTTGTGCAGTATCCAGATTTTAAACCGCCGTCTTCACCTACACCGACCCAGGTGACTACACCCACACTTAAAGTTGATTCTGTCGCGGAATCAAAACCTGAGCTGAAAGAAGAAGCCACAGCAGAATCCCTCCCAGCTGTTAACTCGATTCCCAAATCCGAAGTCAGCGATGAATCACTTCCTGGTCTATCAAAACCTCTTTCACCTTTTCCTTATGTAAGATTCAACCCTTACGGTTACATTATATAATGAGAAAGTGCTCGTATACAAATTGAGACAGTTCAAAATTGTAGTTTAACTCTAGAATTTAAATAGGTTCTTACTATATTCCGTTCTATGATGAAATTTAAACGTGTTTCACTTTCTGTGCAGTATCCGGATCTTAAACCGCCATCTTCACCTTCTCTAACTCGGGCTTAGAAGCTCATTGCTGTGAGATCCTGAATGGCACATGGAACGTTCAAACTACATTTGACAATCCCTATGTCGGATGCCTGGGGCTTTTGAAGCTGAAGGTGCATATTTCCTCTCATCTGTCCACAGTCTATTATTTGTTAGCCATCATTTGAACTATGCACTTTTCTAATTAAAATACTAAAGTCTAGCCTAAGTGTCTGCATCGTGGGAATAAGATGCTGCGTGATATTTTTTGCCTGTTGCATTTTGTTCATTCATTGTTCGTTGGAATATGAAAGCAACTTATTTTTTTGGGCTCTGTAGATCACTTATCATTTGATAACATTTTATATATTGAATTTTGATTTGAAATTATTTGCAATTTACCGCTGTGTGTTGTGAGATTAATGGATTATGTAAACATCAAATTTATAGTGTAAATTGTCGGTTATAGACTCGAGTCCAGTTCATGATTTAGCAGGACTGACAGAATTAACTTATATACAATCATTAGATATGATATTACCGGATTAATTCCAGAAATTTAGTATATATAATCCCATATATTTAGTATGATCCCTCAAAAGATGTGGATTCCATGAGCATTTTACACATCAAACATACATATTAAGAAGCACTGTAGATATTATATGACCATATAAAGCGTAAATAAATTGTACTCTATTACTCCGACAACATAGAACTCAACATAAGGACTAGTAGCTCACTCTCTTTCATATGTAAAACTAAGAATGCAACAAGTAAATCACCACCATACTAAGCTGTCACATTCACCGTGCAAACCTCACACTGGGTTCACATTTGGACCAGCTTCTTCATTGGATCTGATTTTACTCACATCGACACCAACAGGGCTCATTTTTGCAATATCAGCAAGCACTTGTTCAGGCAGTTTGTTGTTTGCTTGTTTGCCCCCCTTGAAATCCTTGTAGACGATGTAGAGCACCATTTGGATTACACCAAATGTGAACCCTAGAATGTTTGGAGTCTATTTTCACAAGAAAACATATATAAAGGGACACATATAAGATAACAGTAATAGTAGAATATAAGATGAAATAAGAGAACTTAAGTTAATGGTTAGGGATTTACCGCAACATAAATGTCCTTGGTGAGAAGACCATAGAAGAACCATGCAATGGCACTCAGGGTTAGGAAGAATGACAGGAAGAACGGCATGAACTCCACACTTTTTGTGCGTATAACAAGCCTCTGTTTCACACAAATTTATCAGGTAATCGGCTTGTTAAATTTCAACCATTATATATATTGCAAGTATTTTACAAGTTTATATATGTATGGATAATAAATTTGCAACAATGAATAGTTTTCTTGATTTTTAGACGGAACCACTTCATATTTCTTATTGGCTAATGTGGAACAGGTTTTATTCTCACCGATAAAGATTTGTGTATTTATACAAGTAAAGAAATCAAACATCTAAAGTGGAACTTACAATAATGGTCAGTGGAGCAGCAAAGACGCTGACTGAGAAAGTCATGTTGAACCAACCAACAACTTTTATGCGATCGGCGCCATTAAAACATAAGAGGCTGACTCCGACAATTATAGAGAATAACCCCACCACCAATAGTAAGAGCCATTTGACTGTGTTCATCTGCGATGACAAAGCATATACTTGATTAGATAAGCCAAATGATTACATTAGGATAACATAAATAAAGGGTTCGATGAAAAGTTAAAACTTTCATCCTACTTTAGCCTTCTTGGGTGCATAGATGAGATAAATAGTTAGATATGTGGTCTCAATGATGACTCCAACGGTGTTGACGGTGATCAGAAGGTAAGTGTTGGTCTTGATAACTGCGTAGTAGATGAGCATCTGTGCACTAAACAATGCCACCACATAAGGAAATGACTGGAAATCTTCCGTTGATTTCTTCCGTAAAACGCGACGGAATGTTGTCCTGAAATTAATGAACAGGATGAAATGCCTATTACTGTAAGCTTTCTAGATAGAAATAAAGCAGGGAAAAAAATTGAACGAAGTCTAGTAGTTCGTACACTGGGGCAAGGTAGACCAAGAATGAGAGGATGTTGCCTTTGAATCATTAACAAAGAGAAAATGTCAGTAACCAGAAAAGAAAACTTGTATGATTAAGAAAAGCGATTATAGGAAGCCATAATTTCATACTAAACATAAATTTGCAGATAAACAGAAATTGTTTATACGAAAGATGAGTTTAGCTTCCCAGCAGATTTAGATAACCTACTTGCATAAATAGAGAGAAGAAGCCAGGAAAAGTTTCTCGATAAATTAAACGAGGTAATTTGTAAAATCAATGACAGTCCTGTCATGACATTTTAATGTAAAGCACACTCAGAGTCATTTATCATATGATATGGCAGATTTAAGATAAAGGAAGAAGATCAGATTATTGAAGAGAAGAAAATGCAGTTGGGTGAGTTTGGTTTGCTGCATGAAAGAATGTAGCGTTTGTGCATGCAACATTTCTTGAAAGAAAAAAAGGCTCCGGGTTCATTGCCTTGTTTGCTTCATGTATTTGATGCATGTGAATTAAAAACTAGTGGTATTTATTTGTTGACTTGATTTACGGACGAATGTATATATTTAAGGAAGTTATGTGAATTCCCTTCTTTGTTGTAGACGGCTTCAATTCCTGTTTACTAGTTGTTAACCAAATATGAATAATAGAAAGTTTTTATCGCAATGCAACTCTATTTTCTACCAACCAAGCAACCACTGAAACAACTAGAAACAAGTATAGAGTAGGAGAAAGAAGAAAGTGATCATCACCTAAGAGGCCAAAGACGAAGGTCAAAGGGTGGTCGAACGACAAAAACGCCATTTCTCCTCCAAGAAACAAGAGCTGGTAAGGAAAAAACAAGCTTAAGAAAGCCTCTTTCTCCTTAGCTCAGCAACCCTTTGGTAGTTCTGTGGTCCATTATGGTTGAGGAGGGACAAGTTTATATAGGAAGGTGTGGAGTGCATGAGCTAACATTCTCTCCTCTGCTTTGCATGAATTAGGTCATTCTACCACTAATTATGAGATAACATATATTTAATTTATAAAATTAGAAAGTTAGGGTTTGGTTAGCCTTCATGTACCAGACCTAACCTTTTATGCACGCGCGCGCACACACAAAACTAAAGCGACAAATCACAGAACAACGAGAAGTCCTTCAGTTGTACTTTACAACACGCAGAAGTACAAAATAAATGGAATAAGGAACAAGAGTTCTCAGGTGTTTTCCATAGGTTGTCATTTACCAGAAGCAAAGAAATCATTGTAAAATTGTTTAATTCAGAAAGATTAATTAATGGAAGAACTTTTAGTAATTAAGCCTCTGTGGAAACCATACCATCAACGGTTTCTTAATCATATGGGTTAGCAATTTATATTAAGTTATTAGGGTTATTGGCACAACACCCATATAGCACTTGTAATCGTGAAGCGATTTATTAGCGCAAACACCCCCTTGGACCATCGATCAAAATCCTTAAAAGTACTCAAATTCAACTCTAAACAACTCAGATGTTTGTCTAATTTAATTTCAGAACCTGTTTTGTGTTGTTTAGGATAGAATTTGAGTGTATTTTATGGTTTTATATCGTTGAACGGAAGGGGGCGGGGGTTCATTGTTGAAGCCCTAACCAATCGGCACAACGGAAAACCTTACGGATCTATAAACCTTGATCCCTTTAAGATGAATAACAAAAAAACACAAGATGCAAACCGCAATAATAAATAACACAAATAAATTTGGGGGAAAGAGGGAGAGCCTTTATTAGAACTTTTAAAAGAAACCAACTTACAAGACGATTACAAATAATGCTCTTCTTGATCTCCAATGAGATCACCTTGCTCTCTCTCAAAGTTTTGAAATTCATGGTTATTTGTAGGCAGACGTCTGACCCTTTGATGGGCAGATGCATGCATTTGCTCTACCAAAAAACAGAGTGTTGCTGGACATCTGGCCTTATAGGGGCTGACATCTGATATTTGGCAGAGTCTGGCCAGAGCCCGGCCAGATGTCTGACGATCATCTTGGCAGATGTCTAGGAGTGCTCTGGAGTATGGAGTCTTTATATATCGAAATATGTCTTAAGCTTATCACTCCAGACGTCTGTCCCTTCTTTGGCTGCATAGTCTTGAACAAATGCGAGACATCCTTCACAACAATCTCCACCTTTCTCGTATAACCTTATAGCCATCTTGACAACTTGTTGTCCCTTTGTGATGTATCCTTTAGGTCTGCTTTAGTTGTTCTTCCCGTTTGCTCTGCTAGCATAATTTTTCTTCAGAAATGGGAAACTGACGCTGTCACAATTTTAACCAAAATCGAGAAACTGTTACGACCCTCCTATCTAGGTCATCTTTTCTCACACTTGAGTACTTGAATAGAAACCAAGACAGACTTGAACTTCTCCGCAGGAATGACCATTGTTACCATGTTCACAGGATTCATCTTAATATCAATCTTTATCAAATCGATCTCCTCGGCCCACTCCCTTATTTTGTGATACCGCACGTTGATATGCTTAGTTCGACTGTGGTATATTTGATTCTTCGTCAAGTGAAAGACGTTTTGACTGTTGCAAAACAAACAAACGATCCACTTATTGAATCCGAACTCACCAACCAGGCCTTTTAACCACAAAGCCTCCTTAGATACTTCCATTGCTGCCATGCATTTTGCCTCCATTGTTAAGAGCGTCACGGTATCCTAAAATGTCGATTTCCATCTGATAGGAGATTCTGCAACTGTATATACATAGCATGTAAGAGATCTTTTCTTGTTCAAGTCCCCAACGTAATCCGTATCTACGTATCCTTACAACTGGCTCGATTTATCTTCTTACTTGTGAAAGAATAAACTGAGTTCTTTAGTTCTCTTTAGATACCGAAGTATCCACTTTACATCTTCCCAATAAAGCTTTCCTGGATTTGACATGTACCAGCTAACCAGACTTACTGCATATGATATGTCTGAACGTGTGCATACCATAACGTACATTAGTGATCCTACCGCACTTGCATATGGTACTCGAGATATTTTTTCCTTCTCCTCCGCTGATTTTGGACACTCCTTAGAGGATAATTTGAAATTACCAGCGGTTGGGGTGCTCACCTGTCTTGAGTCTTTCATGTTGAATCTTTTAAAAACCTTCGTAATATATCTAAATTGGGATATCCACAGCTTTCTAACCTTCCTGTCTTAAATAATTTCCATCCTAAGAATCTTTTTCGCTTCACCTAAGTCTTTCATGGCAAATTTTGCGCTCAATGAAGCTTTGAGCGTTTTTATTTCCGCCATACTCTTCGCCGCAATCAACATATCATAGACATATAGGAGTAGATATATCGGCGACCTATCCTTAAGTCGCTTTGAGTACATGATTAATGAGATTTAGCGTGCTTGCGCTTAAAAGATAGATCAAAAATATTTGTAACCGCAATCAAGAACGGCGTCGCATGAAGCTAGCCGGTGGGTACGGGTCGGTCCACAGGGATGTTGTGAATTTCCGATTCGCTCTAACGAGTTAATTCCGAAGGGTGTTCGGATTAATTATTAAATCTAAAAACCTAATTAACCTAAGGCAATTATCTAGATCTACTCTTGCTAGGGCTAGGTTTAGGGATGGTTTGGAAATGTAATTAAATCTCACCGTTTTCAATACCCGAATGAAGATCTATGAGGAGTTATGGTAATTATCAATAAAGTGGATTAGATCCGTTTGGGAAGATGTTCCTTCCTCTAGGTTCTTGTCCTTCCTTTAGAGATCCTTATCCTAACCTCCATGGAAAACATCACACCCGGGCCTTTATACTACGGTATCACCGCTACCTCGAGAGATAGAGTGCCGTAGGGAGCGGTATGTGCATGTATGCATGGAGTCCTATTGTAAATATTTGGTGGGTAAGAAAGGAATGAGAGATCTCATCTCTCAAAATCCTTCCCAAAAGCTAAACCCTAAACAAGTTCCTAGGGCATGAAATTAAATCTACCTAGGGCAAGGAATTGAAATCTACACTAGGGCAAGAAATTAAATTACTTACAGATGCATCCCTCCAATCGTCCATGCAGGGTTGTCAGATCTGAATTTTAGAATGGAGAAGAAACACCGATGCTCTCCAAAAAGGATTTCTGAATTTTTATTAAAAGGAGGCATAAAGTTTACAATGAATTAGAGTCCCTATTTATAGAAGATAGGAAACCCTAGGGTCACAATGACTCGTATATTTGCATTTACAAAAATAGCCCTCTAGGAAGACCGGTCAACGCCGCCACTTTATTTCGCTAAAAAAATTAATTTTTTATTTCTTTAAAACTGCCGCAGAACCGCGGCCCGAGGCATGGTTTGGCCGCGGTTCCACGGCCAAAAGGAAGATTTGGCTTCTGCAACTTCTGGGCTGGGCTCCTGGTGACTTTGTCTTCCTGTTTCTATATGTCTTTTTCCATTTGGGCTTTTAGGTTGGTTCCAGATCTTCAGTGAACAATTTGCAATGGCTTTTTAACCGTTTGCCTTGACATTTTGGGGTCTTGCGTTGCCTTGTTAATTGTGAACTGTCTTTCGATGTAGGCTTGACTAAGATCCTCCCATTTGTTGGTCAAAAGTCCATATTTTCATCGTCTTTACATCGTTTTCACTGTTTCCTGTCCAAGAACCTGTAACCTGTAACATGTAGCAGACATGCGTCAAAAGTACCTGTTTATTTATAAAAAGAATAAGAATGGAGAATTTAATAATGCAATATTATGGTGTGAACAGTACACGCAGCTGTTATACTTATATCGAGAATAATTGGTCTTTCTCATGAACGAATCGAAGTGCTTGTACCACTGTCTGGGAGTCTGTTTCAACTCATATAAAGACTACTGGAGATCACATAAATGATCCTCCTTTTCTGGCTCTATAAATCTTTCATGCTGCTTCATGAAGATCGTCTCTTCCAACTCACCATGCAGAAATATCGTTTTCATGTCTATTCGCTCCAATTCTAAATCTTGAGTAGCTATTTTGACCAACAAAATTCGAATAGACGTATGCTTGACTACAGATAAGAAAATCTCGTAGTCAACCCCCTCCTTTTGAGCAAAATCCTTTGCAACTAAATGTGTCTTGTATTGCTTGTTTTCTTTTTTCCTGTATATCCACTTGCAGTCAATAACCCTTTTGCTTTTCGGTAGCTCTGTCAATCTTCACGTACTATTCTTTCGAAATGATTCTATCACCTCTGTTATACCAACAATCTATCGATGCCTATCATCTTGCTTAATGGCCTCCTGATAAGTGCTGGGATCCTCGCTTTCAATGACTAAAATGTATGGGAGCATGTCTTCGAAACCATATCTGTCTAGTGCTTTATGAGTACGTGTTGATCTTTTTAATGCTATTGCCTATGGGTCCTGTTGGGATTGGTTTTCACTTTCTGTCTTCGTAATCTGCCCGTCCACCTCTGCATTAATTAGCTAAAATTGTGCTTGAGTGTCCGTAACCTTATGAGCGTCAGATAACTCCACCTCCATCGAATCATTGTCCCTTAATGTTCTATCTGCCTCCTTATTATATCCAGCCATGTCTTTTTGTTGGGATTTACTAGTGCCCTGGCCGTCTACCGTGGCCGTTGTGGAATAAAAAACTTTCATTTTCGAAAATCCGGCACTAGAAAACCCGACCAAGAATCTAACCATAAACCTAAACTACCTATCTAAGGAGTTCTGTCTACTATGATAGATGTTTATATCTAGAGACTCGTGTCCTTCGGGTCTTCGCTCATCTTCTTTAGCTCCTTAGGTGATCTCGATCGAGCTTGCAAACCGGCCTTCTCGGTCCTAAATGATCCACTTGAGGATCCTTGATCCAAGCTCCCACTCCAAAGTGAAGTGAACTAAGAAAAGTAGTTTGCTATTCTAGTTTCTTAGATGATGTGGTAGAGAAGTGGTAAGTTTCTTTCTTAAAACCCTTGTTTCTCAACACATGAGAATGGTAGGGTTTTATCTTGAAGATGAACTCAAGAAAAGAGAAGAGAATGAAAATGAGCTCTCATGATGAGAGAGAATGGCAAGTGAAGAATGAATCATGAGAATGGCAAAGGTATTGTTTTATCAAGTATTTCTTTTCTTTTTCAAATCAACCATGCTTCAATAGTAGCAATAAAAAATGCCAAGCCCATACCTCATGCTATGCTTCAACTATCTCTTTCCTTTCCACCTCATTTTCTATTTTCAAGAAAATAGAAAAACACAAGATGATCTGTCACCTTCTAAAAGGTATTTTGTATAAATACAAAATACTTTCTACCGTATATACATACTCGTATTCGTATCAAAATACGAATACTCAAGAGAAAGAACAATACCACTAAAATAATACTAGCATTAAATCAATATCCGATTTAATGAACCGGCTTAATCTTAAGCCCGCCAGTATTATTTGTCCGATCGAAGAAATCTGGATAACACTAGAATATACATATCGAAATATGTACACGTAAATTATTAAATCAATACTTGATTTAATAATTCGGCTTAATCCTAAACCGGCTAGTATTATCATTCGATCGAAACCTTGCACGTATAAACATACGGCCGCCACATCGTTTCGCCTGAATCAGAGAAACCCTCTGTGTGGGACTCTAAAGACTCGACAGTACGCTGACAGTGGGTTTAACCACAAGCACGTCAGCGGCACTAGTTGTACGTAACGGCTACCCAGATACCCGTCGGAAAGAAATCCAACGAGCAAGCTCATCCTGACCCCCCACCGAGTCTATCCATGACACTCTCTGTACACTCCGGTCTCTTCATCTAAGAGTATCGCATACCGAGTCTAGGGGTGGTAAACGTCAGACCATAATAACCCGATAATTCATGCCGATGCGACTCAGTACCAATCCGGAAAACTACTGATCAACCTATCCATAAATCCCAACTGCCTTGGCCAAGATCTTATGGTCCTGGCCAATCGAACATAGTGCGATATCGACTCCCTATACCGGGAGAGACAAATTCCCAATAATCGCTCACTGTCTCCATGTGGCTCGGGACTATACCCAACCAAAACCTGTTTGCATGACTCAGTAGAGCCGTGGTAGTGCAGTGATCAAAGCACAGTAGAAACTCACACGAGACAAATGACGATCTCAGGTCTGAAGACTAACCTGTACTCATGTCATCTGAGAACTGCTGTTTGACGATAGGTATAGTACCATCTAGAATTTCTCGGTGAGTCCGTCCAGTGTACTCACCCCCAGTGAGCATATATATACGATCTTAGGTGTAAAAGACCAATGGCTTTGGGACCAACTATCGCCCCTCGTCGGGGTCTAGAAACATATACATTAGTTTACTCCAGAATATCGATGCCTAGTCTCGATATTCTCACGACTAGAGACCTTTTAAGGATGTGCTTATCGACTACCTAGCTCCCACAAGTATGATCGCCATCACAACTTAGGTAATCAAGCAATGATCCTACGGGTTTTATCAACATGTATAGATAATACGTTATAATAAGTAGAACATATGCACAAGTTAAGACAAAGACAAACCAGATAGCATACTATCATATCGAGCAAGATTGTCCTGTACATATATATGTCCAAGCATCCACATGTATACATATACAATAATGGTCTCTAGGGCATACATATCCAACAATCTCCCACTTGCACTAAGGCCATATATTGGCGTACCGAGTACCCAACGTCTGCTCTAAGCCAGCTGTTGGCGTATCGCATATCCAACATCTCAAAAAGTCGCTTGAACTGCGCTTGAGGGAGGGCCTTTGTGAATGGATCCGCCGTGTTGTCTTTTGTGTCCACTCTCCGCATCTCGATCTCCCAGCGATCAATGATCTCTCTGATCAGGTGATACCGCCTCAAGACGTGTCTGGATTTCTGATGGGACCGTGGTTCCTTCGCTAGAACTATAGCTCCATTGTTATCGCAATACAAAGGTATCGGATCAACAATGGATGGAACTATCTGAAGTTCAGTAATGAACTTCTTCATCCAGACCACTTCTTTTGCGGCATCTTTCGCAGCAATGTATTCAGCCTCCAACGTCGAGTCTACGACGGTGTCCTGTTTGGAGATCTTCTAACACACCGCCCCTCCATTGATGGTAAAAACAAAACCCGAGACAGACTTGCTGTCATCCTTGTCACTTTGGAAGCTTGAATTGGTAAAGGACTCGACCTTAAGGTCTCTATTATCGTAGACCAAGAATATCTCCTTAGTCCTTCTCAGATACTTGAGAATGTTCTTCACAGCTGTCCAATGATCCTCACCCGGGTTCGACTGATACCGGCTCACCACGCTAAGCGCGTATGCTACATCCGGTCTGATACACAGTATCACATACATTATAGACCCTACCGCCAAAGCATAGGGTATAGTGCTCATGCGAACCCTCTCCTCATCAGTCTTGGGAGACATCTCTTTGGAGAGGGTGATTCCGTACAATGCAGGTATATTACCGTGTTTGGAACCATATTAAATCTCTTTAGTATGGTCTCTATGCATCTGGACTGTGAAAGTCCCAACAATCTCTTGGATCTATCTCAATAGATCTTAATCCCCAGAATGTATGAGACATCATCCAGGTCTTTCATGGAGAACCTTTATGACAAGAACATCTTAATCGATTGTAGTATAGGAATATCATTTCCTATCAAAAGAATGTCGTCCACGTACAAGACTAGGAACATGACATTTCGTCCTACAATCTTCTTGTAGATATATAGCTCATCTTCATTTTTGATGAAGTCAAATCGCTTGACTGTCTCATCAAAACAGATGTTCCAGCTCCGTGATGCCTGTTTTAATTCATAAATGAATTTAAGCAATTTGCACACCTTCCCCCTGCTCCCACCGTCTACGAATCCTTCCGGCTGATCCATATAAATGGTCTCTTCTAAACTTCCATTTAGAAAAGCCATTTTTACGTCCATCTGCCAGATATCGTAGTCATGGCAGGCAGCAATGGAAAGTAGGATCCGAATGGATTTCAGCATAGCCTCTGGAGAAAAGGTTTCATCCTAGTCCAATCCTAGTCTTTGACGAAAACCCTTTACAACAAGTCTAGCCTTATAGGTTTCCACCTGTCCATCTGCACCAATATTCTTTTTGAAGATCCACTTGTATCCAACGGGTTTTACTTCAGCAGGAGCAACATCCAAAGTCCAAACTTTGCTGGTGTATATGGATTCCATTTCGGATTGCATAGCTTCAAACCATTTTACAGAGTCCTTACTGTTAATGGCCTGCATATAACTAATAGGATCATCTTCTTTCAAGATGCAATCCTCTTGATCCCCATCTATGAGAAAACCATAGAATCTCTCAGGCGTACGAGAAATCTTACTAGATCTGTGGAGTGGCTGAGGTTCGTCCGGGATTATTGAATCCTCTGGTTCCACTAAATCTTCAGTTATAGTTTTTCCTTCTGGAATTTCTTCCAGTTCTACCGCGCTCCCACCAGTTTCTTTTGCAAGAAACTGCCATTCTAAAAAATTGGCATTCCGAGAAACAATAATCCTCTGTTCCTCTGCGTGGTAGAATAGATATCCATTTGAATGTTTTGGATATCCTACAAACTTACATAAAACTGATCGTGCCTCGAGTTTATCTGGGTTTTGCTTCTTAACATAAACAGAACAACCCCATATCTTAACACGTTAAGATACAAACTCTTACTACTCCATATTTCATATGGAGTTTTAGGCACTGATTTAGACGGAACCTGATTCAATAGGTGTGCTACTGTTTCGAGCGCAAGTCCCCAAAATGAAAGAGGTAATTCAGCGTTACTCATCATGGAGCGAACCATGTTCAATAGGGTACGGTTCCTCTGCTCCGATATACCATTGTGCTGTGGTGTATATGGAGGAGTAAGCTGAGAGAGAATACCATTCTCTTTCAGAAAGTCCCGAAATTCCATACTTAAGTACTCCCCTTCTCGATCAGATCGAAAGATTTTAATACTTTTTTTTGTCTGGTTCTCTACTTTGTTCTTAAAATCTTTGAATTTCTCAAAAGCTTCAGATTTGTATTTCAAAAGATACATATATCTGAACCTGGAAAGATCGTCAGTGAATGTGATGAAGTATGAGAAACCACCCCTTGCATGTATAGACATTAGACCACATACATCACTGCGTATGAGTTCCAAGAGCTCTGCTGCTCTTTCTCCGTGTCCGGTGAACGGAGATTTGGTTATCATTCCTTTGAGAAAAGACTGACAAGTTTTATAAGATGAAAATTCAAACTCATTCAAATATTCATTTTTATGCAGCTTATTTAGTCTTTTCTTTCCGATATGACCAAGTCTAAAATGCCACAAGTAGGATTCGTTCACTTTTGAACTCTTCCTCTTGCGTGTGTTTTGTACATTGAAAACAGTGTTTTGATTTAGAATATAGATACCATTACACAGTGTACCTTCTGTAACCAATACCTGATTAAGGTAAATGTTCATGATATTTTTATCAAGAACAAACTTATATCCATTTTTATCAAGTAAAGAAACTGATATGAAGTTGTAAAGTATGGAAGGTACATAGTAGCAATTGTTGAAAATTATAGTATTGCCACTTGGCAATACCAGGTGATATTCACCGACGGCGGTAGCATCAATTTGTGCTCCGTTCCCTATTCTGAGAGACATATCACCCGGTCTAACCATTCTACTTTTTCGCAATTCTTGTAATAAATTACATATGTGAGATCTTGATCCGGTATCTAGTATTCAGGAGGTAGGGTTGACCGAAAAACAATTTTCAATAACAAATACACCCGAAGAAGACGCATTAGAATGCTTCTCCTTCAATAGGGCTATCTGGAATTCCTTACAGTGCTCTTTTCCTTGCTCGTACTCATGACAGTTGTCACAAGTTAGAGCTGAACCGACGTTCCCAGCCCAGTGTAACAAGCGGGCTCGGTCAAGTCAATTATTTTATTATCTTGATTAGGGAGTGAAATGGTTGCTACCTGGAGAGAGAGAAGAAAAACACTTAGCGTGCGTTCTTGCAAGATCAGATTGGTTATTAGTTTATCTAATCAGGATGGCTCCCACCGTTTCCTCGAATTTTCCTTCAAACCTTTTAAAAGGAAAACTAGTTGGGATCATTCGTACCTTACAAGTTCGCTAACCGTTCAGCCAGGTGAGTGTTGGTACTCCGAGAGAGGTTCCTCGTGCTCTAGCATGGACCTAATTAAAATAAATCTCGTTTTCGCAGAGGTGTAGTCCCGTTAACACTTTTCTAGACACTTAATAGGTTAGCTAATTGTGAAGTGAAAAATATCTCCCAAGAGTAATCCTATTCATCAGTGGGATCGGGATCCAACTATCATTGCGTGATAACCTAGATGAAAGCCACTCTAGTCACCACACTTCAGAAGGTATGCAACACTAGCAAGTTTCCTATATATTTGAAACTATCGATATGATTTTTTCCCCTAACGACTTATGACTTTGACACAGTCTACATGTCATAAGTCCCTAGTCAAGTTCAACCCGTCATTGTCCTAGATTGTATTAGACCCATCCGCATGACCCTTGACATAGTCAAAATGGTCATACGACTGTCCTAACCAATCTCATCATATGCCACAAACAAGTACTTCTCAGCTACCGTACACTATGCCTTGACACAGTCAACATACACAGCACGAATACTAAGCAACACTTGCAAGAAATGACGGAGGGCTACAGTTGGATTTTTGGCAAAAAAACCCATTAACGTAATGAAATTGATATCATTAAAGGAATCAAACAGTTTTGAAAAGAAGTGGTTTAGGCTCCGCTTTTGAAAACTAGTGGTTTTGAAGAAAACCGAATAATCTATAGCGTAAACTTTTGCTCAAGAGGTCACTCCTATGCATAAACCGAATGTTCGCTTTTGAAAACTAGTGGTTTATGCTCTTGCCTTCTATAATGAGGTGCAGGATGTTCATAACCGAACACCACTATGCAAAGTGAAAGAATATAACTACAGTTTTTTGAAATTTGTTTCAACAACATCTTTTAGATTTCTTTTCTTGCATTAATCAAAATTAATGCGGTCATATCAATTAATTTCTATCACACCAGAAAAGAATGAAAATACAATGTATGTATATGCCATTCGCATTCGCCACGGGGTCCCGTCATGCACCGTTAGGTTACTTAACTAACGGCAGAGCGGGGGCTGGATTAGCACGGGTGCAAAACATATACAACATCTACCAGTATATATAAATATATATAACATTCGTCCCAGATATGATATAAGCAACATCATAGATCAACAACAAGCAACACAGAGTGGTGGATAATCTTGGAGCCTCGGGTTTCACTTGAGCCGCAAATAAAACCCGACGTTCCTGGCCGTATGGATAGCCCGTGCAATGAAAACCTGGACCCCTACGAGTGCCGCAAGTTACCTGCCAATCCCAGAAGTGACAACCCTAATCAACAAAGTGAATGGGCCACCCAGCACTTCACGGGATCCGGTAACTTGAGCCCCCCTCTGTGGGTCATCCTACACCCCTTACGAGTGCAACGAATAGCCCTCTAATTCTAGAGTAAGTACCATTCCGTCTCAACGCCATAAGATGCGGGCCCATTACCCTCTATAACCCGGCTATTCGAGGACTCTACCGTGGGGTAATCCTAGTAAAGAAAATAAGAAAAAATATATATATAATGGTGATATCGACCTCAACCTGGTCATGCCCCAATCAAATAATATACAATCCGGTAGAGACAGCTATCCACATGTCGGACGCTCGCCCCGCAATATGAATATACAAATGAATCTGAACTGTACTACTACCATTGCAACATCGGCTATCCACCAGGACAATCCAACCACAATATCAGCACAAAACAGAACATCAAAATGAATATCATGTTCGCAAACCCGTCTAATAGAACATATAGCAATTAGTTGGGTTATACCACTCAATGATATTCACGGTCACAGATAATAACATATGTACTGATAAAACACACATTTAAAATTTCGACCGACAAAAAACTTTCCCGTATAGGCCCCAAGTGCTAACCAGTACTCAAACAAATCTGGGTAGAAAATATACATCCTAAAAATTACAATTCCATACATTAGAGTGCCAGAAGAAATTTGGATAACAAACGCCATACTGCGACTGCGGAACCGCAGCCAAAAGGATCTTTATGCGGCGGTTCTGCGGTGGTATCTTGGTCAAATGTTACCAAGTGCTCTACAATTGCCTGCACATATTTTTAAGCTCACTGGAAATATTTTTTGAAAACCTTTTAAAATCAACAGCAAACATGATTATGGAATTGCGGTTTTGAAATTTTTTGTCGATCAATATCTTGAACATGTCTAAACTAGCTAGTATGGGTTTATGGGCTGGCTCTGATACCATGTTGGGATTTACTAATGCCCTGGCCGTCTACCGTGGTCGTTGCGTAACAAAAAACTTTCATTTTCGAAAATCCGGCACTAGAAAACCCGACCAAGAATCTAACCATAAACCTAAACTAGCTATCTAAGGAGTTCCATCTACTATGATAGATGTTTATACCTAGAGACTCGTGTCCTTCTGGTCTTCGCTCATCTTCTTTAGCTTCTTAGGTGATCTCGATCGATCTTGCAAACCGGCTTTCTCGATTCTAGATGATCCACCTGAGGATCCTTGATCCAAGCTCCCACTCTAAAGTTAAGTGAACTAAGCAAACTAGTTTGCTATTCTAGTTTCTTAGGGATGTGGTAGAGAATTAGTGGTAAGTTTCTATCTTAAAACTCTTATTTCTCAACACATGAGAATAGTAGGGTTTTATCTTGAAGATGAACTCAAGAGAAGAGAAGAGAATGAAAATGAGCTCTCATGATGAGAGAGAATGGCAAGTGAAGAATGAATCATGAGAATGGCAAAGACATTGTTTTATTAAGTATTTCTAGTCTTTTTCAAATCAACTATGCTTCAATAGTAGCAATAAAAAATGCCAAGCCCATACCTCATGCCATGCTTCAACCATCTCTTCCCTTCCACCTCATTTTCTATTTTCAAGAAAATAGAAAAACACAAGATGAGGTGTTACCTTCTAGAAGGTATTTTGTATAAATACAAAATACTTTCTACCATATATACATACCCGTATTCGTATTAAAATACCAATACCCAAGAGATAGAACAATACCATTAAAATAATACTAGTATTAAATCAATATCCGATTTAATTAACCGGCTTAATCCTATGCCCGTCAGTATTATCTGTCCGATCGAAGAAATCTGGATAACACTAGAATATACATATCGAAATATGTACATGTAAATTATTAAATCAATAGTTGATTTAATAATCCGGCTTAATCCTGAGCCGGCTAGTATTATCATTCGATCGAAACCCTGTACGTATAAACATACGACCACCACATCGTTTCGCCTGAATCAGAGAAACCCTATGTGTGGGACTCTAAAGACTCGACAGTACGCTGGCAGTTGTTTAAGCACAAGCACGTCAGCGGCACTAACTGTACGCAACGGCTACCCAGATACCTGTCGAAAAGAAGACCGACAAGCAAGCTCATCCTGACCCCCTACTGAGCGTATCCATGACACTCTCTGTACAGTCCGGTCTCTTCGTCTAAGAGTATCGCATACCGGGTCTAGGGGTGGTAAACGTCAGACCCTAATAACCCGATAATTCGTGCTGATGCGTCTCAGGACTAATCCGGGAAACTACTGATCAATTTATCAGTCCTAACTGCGTTGGCCAAGGTCTTATGGTTCTGGCCAATCGAACACAGTGCGGTATCGACTCCCTATACCGGGAGAGACGAATCCCCAACAATCACTCACTGCCTCCATGTGGTTCGGGACTGTACCCAACCAAAACCTGTTTGCACGACTCAGTAGAGCCGTGGTAGGGTAGTGATCAAAGTACAGTGGGAACTCACACGGGACAAATGACGATCTCAGTCTGAAGACTAACCTGTACTCATGTCACCTGAGAACTGCTATCTGATGATAGGTATAGTACCATCTAGAAGTTTTCGGTGAGTCCGTCCAGTGTACTCACCCCTAGTGAGCACCTGTATACGATCTTAGGTGCAAAAGACCAATGGCCGCGGGACCAACTATCGTCCTTCGTCGGGGTCTAGAAACATATACACTAGTCTACTCCAGAATATTGATGCCCAGTCTCGATATTCCCACGACTAGGGATCTTTTAAGGATGTGCTTATCGACTACCCAGCTCCCACAAGTGTGATCGCCATCACAACGCAGGTAGTCAAGCAATGATCCTACGGGCTTTATTAACATGTATAGATGATACGTAATAACAAGTAGAACATATGCATATGATAAGATAAAGACAAACCAGATAGCATACTATCATATCGAGCAAGATTGTTGTCACGCCCCACTTCCCAGTGTATGGGAAGGGGACGCGGCGAGACCGCTACGTATATACTCATAAGTACATACACTAAGCGTATCTAAGCAATATAAATAAAAATGCACAAGAGACAAAGACAGTAGATATAACTGAACAACAACTTTATTTATTAACATTCTTTTGTACAATGCATGGAAAAGTAAATATAACTGAATGAAAGCAATGCCTAAACAATAGCATAACAGAAAAGGAAAGTACTGAAATGAAATGTGTACAATGAAGCTAGAGCTCTGGGTCGTAAGCAAACTGATCTAAGTCCTTGCTGGTGGGCTCGATCTCCTGAGTGTCCAGATCACCTGACAACAATCCAAAAAAGAAAGAGAAGGAATGTCGTCAGCGAACAATCGCTCGGTAAGTCCCAAAGATAAAGGAGAAGTAGAATAGACAGAGAGAAAGAGAGTGTAGCTTTTAAAGTTGTATTATTTTGTTATATTGTTTTATTTAGTGTTAAAGATGTTGTTATCGTAAGTTCAAAGGTGAATGTCAACCAATCTCAAGAGTGTTCTTGAACCCAACAAGCTGTAATCCAGGGGTAAGAAACCACAGACCCGAATCAAATGTTAGTAGAAGTATTCCAAACTCAACATGCCACAATCCAGGAGCACGGAAACACGGGCCCTCATGATAGTTTGCTTGTGTTAGTAGACATGGATTCATGATCTAGGAGGACTCTTAAGATTCTGTTGGATTCATGAATGAACTACCCCAATACCCCATGTATTTATTGTATTAATAGTAATGATTGTACTGATGATATTGTATTGTATTGTACTGTCTTGTAAATTGAATTGTATAGATGACTTACCGAAACCATGATATCAGTAAATGAATGTAACTGGAGAATCATGTAAATAGATGTAACTGGAGAATTATGTAAATGGAAGTATATCCATGGTTCGGTTCGGTCAAGTTGTATTGATAGATTGAATATATGAATTCATGAATTCATATTGAATTGTAGTTTGAATACTTGAATCATATTCAAGTCAGATTATTAATGAGACTCAGTCTGAGTCAGACAATTAGAAAGGAAATTGAAGTCCTGATTGTTTTAATGTTATCGGTAACCGCTGCACATGGACGGCAGAATTTGTGTCTTTTTCAAAGACGATTACCGTGTTGATAACACCGTTGTTAAGTTTTATACCTTAAATAGGCAAGCATCCACTTCTCGATCTCCCTGAGGCTCAAGAGATTGGTCCCGCTTAAACCTATATTTACTAGGGTCATTAGGGTAATTTATAGAACTTGAGGGGGTTTTATGTAAAAATACTTTTGTATAATTTTTAAAATACACCCCAAGTATTTAATTATCGTCTTTAGAGCTGTCATAGATATAGATTTTATATTTGTGATATTTCTAGTGAAAATAACCTATTTTTTATAATACATGGTATTTCATTGTAATATTGAACTTGTATGGAATTCATGGTAGATTAATGTTAAGTGATTCTTTGATTTGGAAAAGTTGGAATATTTATATTATAAAAAAATAGATATTTTGATATTACATATATTTATATATTTATAAAAATAAATTTTAATATATATTATAATTCTAGAAATCTCATTTTCTTAAGATTTTCGTATTTTAAATCTTTCGAGACCGAATGCTCCTTGCGGAGGTCTGCATCTCGCACTACTAAGCCCAGAGACGTGCGATTATATGCACCATCCCAGTCGGGTTCCCCAAAATGGGTTGTAGCGGCACTTTGCAAAGATTTGTTTAAAAATACTAAATCTTGTAAAAATGGTTTTATTAGTAAAGGGTATATATGTAAAGGTTCGTTTCCCGTATTCTATGTTCCCTAAAAGTATTGTGCTATGTTTCATATGAGTGTTGTGAGGAGGTAGGTCATTACCTCATGATCTAACTTAAAGGTATAGCAAGATTGTGATGATTTAATGTCAAAATGAAACTACATAGTATTTTACTGAAAAAGAGCGATAAAAGTTACAAAATGATATACATTGTCATGAAACTTGTTCAACATATTTTTTAATGATTAATAGTCAACATGTAATGGTTTAATAGGGCTGTGTTTAAGAAAAGTGGGATTTTTAGAAAGAAACCGAATCGGAAATCGGTTTGACTCCGATTCCGTCGGATTTTATTAAAAGATGTTTTTAGAATAGCAAAGGAGAGAGGGAGGTGAGACTTACTGGCTTAGATATTAGAAGAGAGGAAGAGAGAACGGTAGGAGGCGCCGGCGCATCGTTTCGTCTCCGGGAGCTCCTAGGGTTGTCGTCGGAATTTCGCCGAAGCTTTCGCCCTTTTTGCTAGCTTAAATTGCACACAAATTCTCTATAGTTTTCTTGAGAGTTTTGATCAGAATTTTGGAGTGAGGGGGGTGTGTCTTGGGGTTGTATTTATAGGGTAAGGTTAGGGTTAGGGTTAGATGAAGGGTTGTAAAGAAAAAATGTATTAAATTGTAATAAAATGTATTAAAATAGAGTAATTAGGGTTTTAAAGAGTCTCTGGTACTGGTCTAAATAATTAATGCAGGTGTACAGGGAAGACCAAAAGGCAACTTTTTCGTGTTGGGGACTCGGCGGTCCGGCCGAGTCCGGCCGGTGGCGCTGGCCCGAGTTGGCTGAGTCGCAGGCCCAGTATTAAAAAATAATGTGCGGTATGGGATTCGAACTCTGGTGTCTTGGTTCAGCAGTGCAAGGGATTACCAATGAGCTACAAGCTTCTTCTTGCTATTAAAAAGCAAAACAAATTTATATCTTGTGCTCAGGAAAAAATACCCCTTTCTGTATTTTTGAAAAAAAAATTCTACAGAAAGTTGTACAGGAAGTTTAGGGTTGTTACATTCTACCCTCCTTATAAAAATTTCGTCCTCGAAATTTGTAAAAGGAAAGTGTAACAGATTCAAGGAAAGTTTGGTGACTGAAATACTGATAGTGTATGAAAAATAACAAAGTGATACAATGGTTTGAAAAGGTTGAAAAGATTACCAGGGTTATCCTGGCCAACCGTCTCAGCTTCTACGGCTGCCAAAATGTAAGCCTGGCATCTCGGCACGTTTCTTCGTGCATGCTGGTACATTGTTTATTGTCGAGGTAAAGGTGGTCCATATGGAGGTGGTGCAGGAAGAGTTAACCAAGTAGGTGGAGCTTGGATAGATTGTCTAGCTGCGGAATTAGGATTAGTTCGGTTGTGTGGGCTGTTCCCGCCGAAAATTTCTGCGCAGAAGAGTCCAAGGTATCAAATGGCAGCGATACGCTTAAGGAAATGCGAACCAATATCTTCCGGCCTGTATTTTGATAAGTTTCCGAACGAGAAACTATTAAATTCTGA
This sequence comes from Agapanthus africanus, assembly GCA_030015575.1. Taxonomy (NCBI): domain Eukaryota; kingdom Viridiplantae; phylum Streptophyta; class Magnoliopsida; order Asparagales; family Amaryllidaceae; genus Agapanthus; species Agapanthus africanus. Next base: position 68,132,085 of record CM057344.1, on the reverse strand, counting down.
TGGTATTAGAAGCATCTCGAAAAACCCTTTGATTTGATATATTATGGGCCTCATAATTCATCCGGGATCAAAAGTTATGAGGCATCACGTGTCCACACGTGATGGACCTTTAAGAACCCGCTGGAGGAGTTAAAAGATCAGAAAAGACCCCAATGGGGCGTCACGTGCTCACACGTGACCATGGGTCACGTGCATAGACGTGATGGGCTTTTAAGGCCTCCAAAATAATGAATAGAATTTAATTCTAAAAGTCAGAAAATACCTCAACGAGGTATCACGTGCTTACACGTGACCAATGGTCACGTGTTGACACGTGATGGTTAAAACAACAACATAAACAAGCGGCTGTTAAAGGAACCAATTTGGGGGTCACGTGCTCACACGTGATCAAGGGTCACGTGCTAGCACGTGCCAGGCTTTGAAAGCCTTACAGTTTAATAGAATTAAAATTCTAAATTTCTCTAAAAATCTTTCGAAATAGAATTAAATTCTAAAAGCTTCTAAATCTTTCCAAATGGAAAAGAATTATGGGGACCGTTGGATTAAAGATCCAAAGGCGATTAAATATCGCCTATCTATGGAAAAATCTTGAACTTGGAAAGATTTCCCCTTAAAATCTAACCGAAATAACCAAGGAATATCTTTGGATTTAAAATCCAATGGTGAATAAAATTCACCTAATAATCCAAAGGTCCAGATGAATGATGAATGCAGATCAAATCTCTAATGAATACAAATCAAATCTTTCAATGAGAGATTTGCTAAACAAATTGATTCTCTTCCTTCTCCTATAAATAGGAGCCAAGAAAAGAAGAGAAGGGAACTACTTTTGGAGAGAAGAAACAGAGGGAGGAGAATTTAATTCTCAAGAGGAAAAAGAAAAGAGAGGAGAATTTAATTCTCTGCAAAAGAAAAACCCTAGGTAAGAAAAGAGAGGCTTCAAAAGAGAATTTAATTCTCAAAAGAGTTTAACTCTTATATAAAGAAAAGAACTTAGTTCTTTCTCTGGTTGAGGATCTGCAAAGTGCACATCTCCACATGAAAAGAGAATTTAATTCTCATTGGGTTGAGATCCTGCCATGCAAATCTAAAACACAGAGGAGGAATTGAGTTTTGAGAATTTAATTCTCACAGAATTACAGGAATTTAATTCCTTTGAGATAAAATTAGGGTTTTACCCTAAATAAGAATTTAATTGTTTCATAACAGGAATTTAATTCCTCCGAAGTCATAATTAGGGTTTAACCCTACAAAGAATTTAATTCTTAAAAATAACAGAGAACTCAAAAGATCTCCATGCACGTAAATAACTTGATCACGTGGTAACACGTGACCCCCATTCTCAATGAGCAGAGAAGAAAAAAAAACAGAACTTGATCACGCGGTAATACGTGACCCTCCCCCTAATTGATCAAAAGAGAATGAATAAGAATTAAGGTCACGTGTCCCTACGTGACCCCTGAAAAGATCGCCAGAAATGAGAAGGAAAAATCACTGAGGCAACGCCTCACGTGCTCCACGTGACTCCCGAAATACAGAGAGAAAAAGTAAAAGAAATAAAGGCCTTGGGCGCTCTCACGTGTTCCCACATGACCCTTTGGCAGACGCTCTAACAATCAGTGCATGAATCCTCCTCACGTGTCAGCACGTGATGATCCAAAAAAAAAAATATAAAAGTGTTTAACACTTATTCGCAGATTTGAGGGTAAAACAAAGGAGATCTGGCTCCATATTTAGGGCGCCCTCACGTATCCCCACGTGACCCCTAACAAATCCCTTTAATATCCAATGGATGGATGCCTATCACGTGCCCACACGTGATGGCCAGGAAATGAAAAGTGTTTAACACTTAATTGCAGAACGAAGAAAAGGGATCTGGTCCCACCTTTGGGTGCTCTCACGTGTCCACACGTGACCCCTCTTTCTTTAGTGTTTAACACTAATTTGAAAATCTTATTTCCAGTGTTTAACACTGATTGTTTCTAGTGTTTAACACCAAATTGAAGATCATATTTCCAGTGTTTAACACTGATTGTCTTTTAGTGTTTAACACTAATTTTGAGAGTTCTACCTCCAGTGTTTAACACTGTTGTTCTCTAATGTTTAACACTACTTTTAGCCAAATTGGCTAATTCTCCAGAGACAAAAGTCCCTCCTCCAAATGAATCTCAATATTGAGAAAATCAAAGACAAAATGTTGTCAGAGCCCCCAAATCTCTGTTTAACATTGCTGAATGATGAGGGACTGAACCCAGACAAATGTCTAATGGCCCAAAGGGCCAATATTTCAAATATAATTGGACTTAGCCCAAACTGGCCATAAGTCCTCAAATCATCTTGAACTGAGCACATCTGCTCTTTCAACCAACTCAATGGTTCAAGGGTACATCTCGGAACTCCTCTGATATTTGTCGTTGTAATCCTTCAACGTCTTCAGAGAGGTAACGGGTCCCGACAACCACACATCAACACGGACTGTAAACTCATAGACTTATGCATCCTTAAACCAAGATACGGACTGTGGGGTCCTTAAACCCGCGGACTTATGCGTCCTTAAACTAACGGACTAATGCGTCCTTAAACACACCCATATGGACTGTGGGGTCCTTAAACCCATGGACTTATGCGTCCTTAAACTACCAATGGACTTTTGCGTCCTTAAACTACCATTGGACCACTATGTCCCTAAACTGGAACATGGACCACTACGTCCCTAAACTGGAGATGGACCACCATGTCCCTTAACTGGAGTTGGACCACCATGTCCTTAAACTAGAACAATAGAGCCCCCAAATGCTCTTTTGTTGGATCTAAATGATCCTGTTAAGTTGATCTTAGTCTTAAATTGGACTAACGTATCCTTAACAAACGTTTAAGTTGATCTTAACCTCAAATATGGCTAACGTGTCCTTAAATAAAACTTTCAAACAGACTTTAGTCCCAAATCGGATTATAAATCCCCTAATCAACTTTGGTTCAAGGGTACATCTCCGAACTCCTCTGACATCTGTCGTTGTAATCCTTCAACGTCGTCAGAGAGGTGACGGGTCCCGACGGCCATACATTCAATGGACCACTATGTCCCTAAACTGGAACAATAGAGCCCAAATGCTCTTTTGTTGGATCTAAACGATCCCGTTAAGTTGATCTTAGTCTAAAAACTAGACTAACGCATCCTTAACAAACTTTTAAGTCGATCTTAGTCTCAAATGAGGCTAACGTATCCTTAAACCCAAACCCCCAAACCCAAATTTAAGATAATACGGATTTGGACTAGTCCACGCCCTACGGGCGACGACATAACTCAGTCTCCGTATACAATCCACGGGAAACTAAACATAAAAGAAATACACACGACACGAAGTGATCATCTGGAGAAGGAGAAAGTGGTTACCGCGATGCGGTAGCGTAATTAACTGCAGGGGCTTGTACCTGCAGGGAAGAGCGTCCCCACAATCAAAAACCCCTCAAGTGAGGGGGAATATGACGAAGTCTGCTACATCGGACGCATCCGTTTAAACCTTCGATGTACGGTGCCATAAATCAACTTGGCGTCTTCGGAGAGGTGGACGGATAGCACCAATTAGCATCTGCCCCGAATTTCAGGCAAGACGCCAGTCGCGCCGTCGTTCGGAGGGGAACAGATTCTGGCATGCCCGGTGGGACCTTTTCCTCTTTCCATTCCACACTTCGTGTGTCGTGTTCGCGAACGAATCGCGGTTTGCTAATGGTTGCCCGTGGGTTTCGAGGTACTAAGATTTGGCATTTTGCTTGGTGCAGAAAGCAAAGGATCAATGGCGTTCACCTGCTCAAAGTGTTCTACATGCAACTGCAACCCACGTCTTGCCTCAACTGGGGGTATATCTTATGGGCCCCAAGCGGCCTCCCTTTTCAAGATGCCAGTGGAGCACGTAACTCAAGCCACCACTGGATTATTCTTCGGGACCATGTTCCCACCGTTGAGCTTTAATGCCACAATGACGTTGCAAGAAGCCCCAAAGAAGTCGGTCTTTGATCGGCTCACCACTGCCGCGGCCCCTCTCAATGGGTCGCCCAACTCTAATACCTCAGTTTTCAACAGACTGGGCCAGGACGTCTACAAGCTCGCAATACCTGAAGCTGCCATCCCAAAGAGGATAGCTATCCCGGCTCAAGCGGACGAAATCATTGGAAAGGCTCCTTTTTCCAAGAAGTCAGTTTTTACAAAGCTGGCCATTCCGGTTGCTGCTCCAGGCGAGGTCCTCCAAGCTGCTTCCCCTGCTCAGTGGGGGCATGAAGAAGCTTATCCAACAACGGAGGTGATCTCATCCGCACGACATGCTCGACGTCGCCACTGGCGCCGAGTGAGGAAGGCTGGGGGCAACTCCCCCTCTGAGATAACTCCGCCAGCTCCAACGGTGTCGATCGATGCTGCTGTTCCAACCGGGAACAACTTTGAATTGCTGAACATGGTGCGCAGAAACTCTCCTACCGCCGTACTAAAAAGATCCCCTCCTCCGGTGGGAAATGTTGCGAAAGCCAAACCAGAACAGTCCACTCAGCGGCTGTCCTCTAAAATCTACAAGGTCTGGCGCCAAGTCCAAGACTCGGTGATTGATCGAAATTTCTCCCGCCAGCAGAAGAAGCTGAAGGTCCGGTAGGAAGAAAACCATCCTGATAAGCCACAAAAGATGATGACTACTTGGGTGCTCACGACAGCGGCCCCCTCAACGTCAACCACTCAGAAAAGAAGGAGGCCAGAGAAAGCCCCTGTGAACATGGCGAACCGTCAACGCGCTGAGCACAAACACCCCAAGTCTGGGGGCATGGTGGTGCACACTGTTTATATGGCTTCTGGAAAAGAGGAAAGCCGTGCTTCGACAGGTCACCGACCGCTCACTCGATCCGTGACAAAAGCCCAAGAGCAACAACAGAAGCTTCAGGAAATGATGACTGCAATGGCCGCACTTACTGGGCCAAAAGAAAGCCCGGAGGCATCATCAGAGCAACGTCATGAACAAGAAACTGACGCTGACTACCTACGCAGAGTCTTCAAAAAGAAGGACAAAGAAGCCGCAGAGCAAGCGGCTAATATAAAACAAATGGCGCTTCTCTTCCAAGATATGGTAGGGATGATGATCCAATGAGATCCTCCTACTGAAGATCCTCCGATTGTCCTTGAAGATGACAAAGGAGAGACATCGAATCCTCCACCGGCTCTGTCAGTAGCCAAGGAGGAAACCATTTCCAAGACCGTACTGAATGACTATATAGCTCAGCAAATACGAGCTCATCAGGCGAGTGAAGCGGGCAGCCAAGTCGTCAAAGCTGGGCGACCATACCCGGGCTGGTATGACCAAATCAGCTACCCGCCGGGATATACGATCCCTAAATTCCATGTGTATAAGGGGACAGGGAATCCACATCAGCATGTCGCTCAATTCAGGGCCTTATGCGGCAACACAAGAGGCGATGACAAACTGTTGCTTCGCCAATTTGTCGGCAGCTTAGCAGAAACGGCCTTTGAATGGTATTCGGAGGTACCTAATGACTCTGTCAAAACATTTGCGGAGATGGAGATATTGTTTACACAAAGATTTGCCAGCACCAGCGAGCCCACCCCGATAACAGCACTGATTAACGCCAGGGTGAAGCCAGGCGAAACGTGGGTTCAATACGCAGCACGATGGCGGAATCTATGGTCGAAATGCGAACAGCGGATCGAAGAAGAGCCGGCGGTGGGCATGTTCGTGGGCACTCTTGATCCGCAAGCGACCATCTCGCAATTCATGATGTTCTTCAAGCCAACTACTTTCCAGGCCTTGATTGACAAGTTGGCCCAAATGGATCAGATGGATCATAGATCATCTCCTTCAAAGACGGATCCTCGGAATGAAAAGGGGAAAGGAAAAGCAACTTTCGTCGCCAATACTCAACAACAGCCGAGCAACTTTAAACCGGTTATCCGCCAAAGCAACGTACGTCCACGCCCATCCCTCGAGGAGAGACTGGGACGTCCTTATTCGTTTCTTCAGGATAAAACAAGGAGACTGTTCGAGCTGGCAGTGCGCAACAGACTCATCCATCTGCCGAATCCAAAACGTCCGTTGCAGCCAGGCGATGTCAACGATCTTAATTACTGCCCTTACCACCAAGCGGTAAGCCATCCAATCGAAGATTGCTTCGTCTTTAAGGGATGGATCGAAGATCAGTACCAACAAGGCAAGTTCGCGTTATCCGAAAACTGGAAGGTGAACCCGCCACAGCCTCACACTCCTAAGAACACAAACACACTGGGGGCAACATGCTCTTTTGTTGAGGAAGCTCCATGGGAGGTGGCTCTTTCGGCCAAGACCAAAAGGATGCTAAATGATCTTCAGACGTGCCCGGCGATTAGATAGAAGAACCCGTTGGAACCTGAGATCATCAAGGGGATGCTGAAGCCGCACCCAATTCCAAATATCGGTGGTGATAGCCAAAGCATTCACACCCAGCCGTCAAAATCTTTGAAAAAGAAAGAGAAATCTAAGAAGCCCGTGAAGCCTGGCGACAAGCGCACGGATTTGCAGAAACAGATTGACACGCTGGAAGAGTATAACCAGAAGGCGCGGATTCCAATCACGCTCCAAGAGTTCCTCAGCCACGTCCTCGAGGACGAAAATGATGGAGAAGACTCATCAGATGAATCTGAGGACTACGTAGCAAGTTGTCATGTGATCTCTCACTCATTGATAGATGTTAAAGAGGCTCCTTACACCGAGAAACCGGGGGCGGATCCTGAACCAGAACTTCTGTGGCCGTCAGACGAGATGATCGATGCCTTCCTGAATGAGATTCGTCTGAAAAGTAAAGCCGACCGGAAGCGTGAGATGGCCATATTTGAAAAGGCCAAACGCCGGCGACTGGAAAAAAGGGTCGAAACACTCCCACCAGATCAAAGTACATCCGCCGCAAATGAAAGCAGGATCAAGACAAGGAAACGATTCGCCAAAGCCATATCAATGGGGATGAGGACGCCCTCTTTTAGAAAAAAATCTCCTGGTGGTATACATTTTGATGAAACGGACGTACATCCTAACTTCTGCTTATATCATCAGAGGATCGCACATCCTACTGAAAACTGCAACTCCTTTAAGTGTTGGTGGCAAGGATATGTCACTCATAGACAACACGTCAATAGAATAAAGCGGGAAGCTCGTAGACAGCAAAAAAATACGACAGATGAGCATAAAAGAGTTGCCGGCAATTGTCATAGGGACGAGCCCGGGGGATCACGAGTTCTCACCTTTGGAAGCGATTCTGATGAAGAAGCCGCTCTCAAGCCTCTCTTCAAGGAATTCATTTCTAAAACAAAAGAATTGGAGAGTTGCGAGAATGTTCAGCCGTACAATCTCACGCTACCCGGAAAGAATCTCGGACCCGCAAACGACGGAGCAAACGAAATGAGAAAGGAAAAGGAAAAAACGGCCTTTGTTGCCAACACTCAACAACAGCCGAGTAACCCGAGACCGTTTTGTCGTCAAAACTACAAACCGCGATACCTCAATGAGAAGTTGAAACTTCCTTACTCGTTTCCTAAAGATAAAACAAAGAGATTGTTCGAGCTAGCAGTGCGCAGTTGGCTTATTACTCTGCCAGATCCAAAACGTCCATTGCAATCAGGTGACGCTAACAATCCTAACTATTGTCCCTACCACAGAATAATGGGTCACCCACTCAAAAATTGCTACGTCTTCAAAAACTGGGTTGAAGACCAATACCAACAGGGCAAGTTCGCGCTGCCCGAAAAGTGGAAAGTAAACCCGCCACAACAACATGCTCCGAAAAAGGTGAATATGCCGGGGGAATCATTCTCATTCATAGGGAAAGCCCCATAGACTGAAAAGTCAGTAAACTAGAGATGCGTCTCAAATACGGCGACGGCGGACCGAAACGTCCTTAAACTAACAGCGGACCACAATATCCTAAAACTTGCAAATGACCGAAACGTCGTTAAACTATTCCCAACCCGCAGCATCTTCAGGCTGACGTGCCAAAAAAAAAAGGTACGTCCACAAGAAAAGTGGGCACGGGCGAAAACCCGAAAGGGCTCCGTGAGTAAAAACAGCGGGGCTACCGGCGAGTGTTCGTGAAAACCCGAAAGGGCGCGACCTCGTTTAAAAAAAAAGAATAAAAAAAAAGAATTAAAAAAAACAAAAAAAAACGGTATGTCCATAAGCAAAGTGGGCACGGGCGAAAACCCGAAAGGGCTCCGTGAGTAAAAACAGCAGGGCTACCGGCGAGTGTTTGTGAAAACCCGAAAGGGCGCAACCTCGTTAAAAGACACTTACAGGATCCTCTTGACCTTGTAAGGAGAAACCACCTGCGTGAGATCCTTACGACTCACAAGGGAGCGACACACTTAGGGATCCTCACGATTCCTAAGGAGAAATTACACTTGCGAGATCTTCACGACTCGTAAGGAGAACTCTCTTATGGGACCCTCAAGGCTCATAAGATTTGAAAGTCTTAAGTTACAGAGACCTGAACCTGTTCTTGAGAAAAAACCCCCCCACAACCTTCAATATGGCCCTACAAGCGGCTCAATACTGACCCTTGTATACAATCCACGGGCGCGAATAAACATTTCCCTAACCAAGTCCCACCTGTGGCTAGGGATGTGTTCGCACGGTGAACAACCCTTGTGAGTCCTCTCGACTCATAAAGTGATAACACTCTTGTAAGATCCTTACGACTTATAAGAGAACATACACTTAGGAGTCCTCACGATTCCTAAGGAGAAAACGCACCTGCGAGATCCTCACGACTCGTAGGGAGAAACACCTTTATGAGACCCTTACGGCTCATGAAGTCAAAAGCCTTAGCTGACAGGACCCTTAACCCTGTTTACTAAGCCACCTTTGTTCAACATCGACAGAGGCAAATGATGATTCGCTCCTGGCAATATCCCAGTTGCAGCGATGCTGATGTCTAAACCGGTATCAAATTCCAAGTCCTTTCACGGCAAATGATGATTCGCTCCTGGCAATATTCTAGCCGCAGCGATACTGATGCCAAGATTGGGATCAGATCCCAAATCCCCTACTCGCAAAAAAAAAATCAGCGAGCCAAAAAAAATGCATACGAAATAGCCGAAATGATGGGGCAACTCGCAAACAAAATCAGCAAGTAAAAATGTATGCATGCAAAATAGCCGAAATGATTGGGTAACTCGCAATAAAAAGCAGCGAGTAAAAAGAAAAATAGCCGAAATGATTGGGCGATCGCGATTTTTGCGATATAAAAGCTGAAATGATAAAGCATCGCGGAAAGAATAAAAAAAATGAAAGAATGAAACTTTTTGCCCTACAGGTGAAACCACATCGATCCCTGTATACAATCCAGGGGCACAGATAAAGAGGGAACCATACCTTCCCAACAGGCTCCATCAGAAATCGAAGCCAAATCTCGACGGTTCATAGACAACCTAGAGACAATCTCGACATTTGTCGCAATATTACAGACATGATGTCAACAAATGAAGCAAACGAAGATCCCGGGCTTCAGGGTCTCGATGTCAACATCGACAACTTAGAGATCACCAATGGCGTTTCTCCTCACTCCAACCAGATACAGACATGACGTCAACAATCGACCTCAGAGTCGCAACGAAATGGAACCATGGCAAAGTCCTTAGTTCCAAATCTCAATGGCCACATCTACAGCCCGAAGACCAACAATGGTGGGCCTCCTCATTCTAGCATGACACAGATGTTACACCATCAAGCGGAGCGACGGCAAAATCCCAGCTCCACCTCAGCATTCGTCTCAATACAGCAGACAAGATGTCAACAATGGCGTTCCTCCGCAGTCCAGCAGGATGCAGATGCAACGTCAACAAAAGACCTCACGGTCGAAACAAAGCGGAGCGACGGCAAAATCCCAGCTCTACCTCAACATTCGTCTCGATACAGCAGACGAGATGTCAACAATGGCGTTCCTCCGCAGTCCAGCAGGATGCAGATGCAACGTCAACAAAAGACCTTACGGTCGAAACAAAGCGGAGCGAAGGCAAAATCCTAGCTCCACCTCAGCATTCGTCTCAATACAGCAGACGGGATGTCAACAATGGCGTTCCTCCGCAGTCCAGCAGGATGCAGATGCAACATCAACAAAAGACCTCACGGTCGAAACAAAGCGGAGCGACGGCAAAATCCCAGCTCCACCTTAACATTCGTCTCGATACAGTAGACGAGATGTCAACAATGGCGTTCCTTCGCAGTCCAACAGGATGCAGAAGCAACATCAACAAAAGACCTCATGGTCGAAACAAAGCGGAGTGACGGCAAAATCCCAGCTCCACCTCAGCATTCGTCTCGATACAGCAGACACAGTCAAAGCAAACGAAGCGAAGGCCACATTCCTAGCTTCAATGTCTTGACAGTAACTCATATAAAACCAGAAAGATAATCGGAGATCATCTCGCACCAGCGCGGAGTGGTCACCACCTCGACGATCGTCTCGATACAGCAGATGAAATGTCGCCCCAGCGTTCTTCCCCCAGTAGGATTCAGACGCAATGCCAGCAAATGAAGCGGAGGCCAAATTCCTAGCTTCAAGGTTTTAACGGCAAGTCATATAAAGCCTGAAAGACCACCGGAGATCACCCCATATGGAGTGGTCACCATCTCAACGTTCGTCTCGATACAGCAGACGAGATGTCACCCCAGCGTTCTTCCTCCAGCAGGGTTCAGATGCGACAATCAAACAAAAGGAGCCACGGCAAAATCCCTAGTTCCAAACCTCGACGGTTCACCAGCAACCTAGAGACAACCATGACATTCGTCTCGATACAGAGGACGCGATGCCAGCAAACGAAGCGAAGGCCAAATTCCTAGCTTCAAGGTCTTAACGGTAAGTCATATAAAGCCTGAAAGACCACCGGAGATCATCCCACATGGAGTGGTCACCACCTCGACGTTCGTCTCGATACAGCAGACGCAACATCACCAAAAGGAGTCACGGTAAAATCCCTAGATCCAAACCTCGACGGTTCACCAGCAACCTAGAGACAACCATGACATTCGTCTCGATACAGAGGACGCAATGCCAGCAAACGAAGCAAAGGCCAAATTCCTAGATTCAGGGTCTTAACGGCAAGTCATATAAATCCTGAAAGACTATCGGAGATCATCCAACACCAGCGCGGAGTGGTTATGACTCATCGGGGCTCTCCAAAATGAGCCTAACCTCAAGTAAAAAGCGGCATGGCAAATTCCTAACGCTTGCTCTTCCGACGGTCAAACTGCCAAGGAGGATTGCTTGAAGACGTCTTGTCCAGCCCCCAAAGGGATCAGAGACACGGTAGTCACAGGGCTACTCGAACAGCACGATTGCCTATCGAGGAATACATCAGCTCATGCGACGGTACGACAGCCAAAACCCTAAGTACCACAGACCCTAACGGACTTCTATCGTAAAGAGCAGAGGTTAACTGTGACGTTAGGATATTCTTGCGAGATCTGCTCGATCCGTTTCGACTCGTGAGGAAATTGATGTCTTTGCGAGAACTTCTCGATTCGTCTCGACTCGTGAGATAAAGCCTTAGGCAGTAGGGATTAAAAAACCTGTTTCCTAAGCACTGGGACCCTGCAAGTCGGCCCAAAACGGTCTCTTGCATACTATCCACGGGTCACACTCTCCAAATTCGAATCTTGACAAGAAGGGAAACAACCACTTACGAGTCCTCTCGACTTATAAGCGGGAAAATTCTCTTGTGAGATCCTTACGACTTTCATGAGAAAACACACTTAGGAGTCCTCACGACCCCTAAGGAGAAAATACACCTGCGGGATCCTCTCGACTCGTAGGGAGAAAAGTCTTTATGAGACCCTCACGGCTCATAAAGTTGAAAAGTCTTAGGTGGCAGATCCTAACCCTGTCTCCTAAGCCATCACCGCCCTGCAAAGAGGTCAAGATGGACCATCTATGAGCCACACTCGCCAAAGCTACATGCCACTGAAACGGAAAAGCTACTCATGAGCATATAAACTACATCACGCCAGAGTAAGATATGAAGAGATAGAGGGGTGCGGCTCATGGAGTTAAGGGTTTGGAACTATATCTCTTAAGAGTCGAGATCTAAGTCAATGATAAATGACGATGCTTGTGTCCGCTCGTTATCTTCTCAGGTCAAGATTCTGAAAGTAATCTACCAACCCGAAACTAGTCATACGTTATACATTACTTTGCACTACTTCACCCACGTATATACTTACGTGGGCAAAGTAGTGGGGGGCATCTGTTCCCGCCGAAAATTTCTGCGCAGAAGAGTCCAAGGTATCAAATGGCAGCGATACGCTTAAGGAAATGCGAACCAATATCTTCCGGCCTGTATTTTGATAAGTTCCCAAAGGAGGAACTATTAAATTCTGATGGTATTGGAAGCATCTCGAAAAACCCTTCAATTTGATATATTATGGGCCTCATAATTCATCCGGGATCAAAAGTTATGAGGCATCACGTGTCCACACGTGATGGACCTTTAAGAACCCGCTGGAGGAGTTAAAAGATCAGAAAAGACCCCAATGGGGCGTCACGTGCTCACACGTGACCATGGGTCACGTGCATACACGTGATGGGCTTTTAAGGCCTCCAAAATAATGAATAGAATTTAATTCTAAAAGTCAGAAAATACCTCAACGAGGTATCACATGCTTACACGTGACCAATGGTCACGTGTTGACACGTGATGGTTAAAACAACAACATAAACAAGCGGCTGTTAAAGGAACCAATTTGGGGGTCACGTGCTCACACGTGATCAAGGGTCACGTGCCAGCACGTGACAGGCTTTGAAAACTTACAGTTTAATAGAATTAAAATTCTAAATTTCTCTAAAAATCTTTCGAAATAGAATTAAATTCTAAAAGCTTCTAAATCTTTCCAAATGGAAAAGGATTATGGGGACCGTTGGATTAAAGATCCAAAGGCGATTAAAAATCACCTATCTGTGGAAAAATCTTGAACTTGGAAAGATTTCCCCTTAAAATCTAACCGAAATAACAAAGGAATATCTTTGGATTTAAAATCCAATGGTGAATAAAATTCACCTAATAATTCAAAGGTCCAGATGAATGATGAATGCAAATCAAATCTCTAACGAATACAAATCAAATCTTTCAATAAGAGATTTGCTAAACAAATTGATTCTCTTCCTTCTCCTATAAATAGGAGCCAAGAAAAGAAAAGAAGGGAACTATTTTTGGAGAGAAGAAACAGAGGGATGAGAATTTAATTCTCAAGAGGAAAACGAAAAGAGAGGAGAATTTAATTCTCTGCAAAAGAAAAACCCTAGGTAAGAAAAGAGAGGCTTCAAAAGAGAATTTAATTCTCAAAAGAGTCTTATATAAAGAAAAGAACTTAGTTCTTTCTCTGGTTGAGGATCTGCAAAGTGCACATCTCCCCATGAAAAGAGAATTTAATTCTCATTGGGTTGAGATCCTGCCACGCAGATCTAAAACACAGAGGAGGAATTGAGTTTTGAGAATTTAATTCTCACAGAATTACAGGAATTTAATTCCTTTGAGATAAAATTAGGGTTTTACCTTAAATAAGAATTTAATTCTTTCATAACAGGAATTTAATTCCTCCGAAGTCATAATTAGGGTTTAACCCTACAAAGAATTTAATTCTTAAAAATAACAGAGAACTCAAAAGATCTCCATGCACGTAAATAACTTGATCACGTGGTAACACGTGACCCCCATTCTCAATGAGCAGAGAAGAAAAAAAACAGAACTTGATCACGCGGTAATACGTGACCCTCCCCCTCATTGATCAAAAGAGAACGAATAAGAATTAAGGTCACGTGTCCCCACGTGACCCCTGAAAAGATCGCCAGAAATGAGAAGGAAAAATCACTGAGGCAACGCCTCACGTGCTCCACGTGACTCCCGAAATACAGAGAGAAAAAGTAAAAGAAATAAAGGCCTTGGGCGCTCTCACGTGTTCCCACGTGACCCTTTGGCAGACGCTCTAACAATCAGTGCATGAATCCTCCTCACGTGTCAGCACGTGATACTCCAAAAAAAATATATAAAAGTGTTTAACACTTATTCGCAGATTTGAGGGTAAAACAAAGGAGATCTGGCTCCATATTTAGGGCGCCCTCACGTGTCCCCACGTGACCCCTAACAAATCCCTTTAATATCCAATAGATGGATTCCTATCACGTGCCCACACGTGATGGCCAGGAAATGAAAAGTGTTTAACACTTAATTGCAGAACGAAGAAAAGGGATCTGGTCCCACCTTTGGGCGCTCTCACGTGTCCACACGTGACCCCTATTTCTTTAGTGTTTAACACTAATTTGAAAATATTATTTCCAGTGTTTAACACTGATTGTTTCTAGTGTTTAACACCAAATTGAAGATCATATTTCCAGTGTTTAACACTGATTGTCTTTTAGTGTTTAACACTAATTTTGAGAGTTCTACCTCCAGTGTTTAACACTGTTGTTCTCTAGTGTTTAACACTACTTTTAGCCAAATTGGCTAATTCTCCAGAGGCAAAAGTCCCTCCTCCAAATGAATCTCAATATTGAGGAAATCAAAGACAAAATGTTGTCAGAGCCCCCAAATCTCTGTTTAACATTGCTGAATGATGAGGGACTGAACCCAGACAAATGTCTAATGGCCCAAAGGGCCAATATTTCAAACATAATTGGACTTAGCCCAAATTGGTCATAAGTCCTCAAATCATCTTGAACTGAGCACATCTGCTTTTTCAACCAACTCATTGGTTCAAGGGTACATCTCGGAACTCCTCTGATATTTGTCTTTGTAATCCTTCAACGTCTTCAGAGAGGTAACGGGTCTCGACAACCACACATCAACACGGACTGTAAACTCATAGACTTATGCGTCCTTAAACCAAGATACGGACTGTGGGGTCCTTAAACCCGCGGACTTATGTGTCCTTAAACTAACGGACTAATGTGTCCTTAAACACACCCATATGGACTGTGGGGTCCTTAAACCTATGGAGTTATGCGTCCTTAAACTACCAATGGACTTTTGCGTCCTTAAACTACCATTGGACCACTATGTCCCTAAACTGGAATATGAACCACTACGTCCCTAAACTGGAGATGGACCACCATGTCCCTAAACTGGAGTTGGACCACCATGTCCTTAAACTGGTAATGGACCACTATGTCCCTAAACTAGAACAATAGAGCCCCCAAATGCTCTTTTGTTGGATCTAAACGATCCTGTTAAGTTGATCTTAGTCTCAAATTGGACTAACGTATCCTTAACAAACGTTTAAGTTGATCTTAGCCTCAAATATGGCTAACGTGTCCTTAAATAAAACTTTCAAACAGACTTTAGTCCCAAATCGGATTATAAATCCCCTAATCAACTTTGGTTCAAGGGTACATCTCTGAACTCCTCTGACATCTGTCGTTGTAATCCTTCAACGTCGTCAGAGAGGTGACGGGTCCCGACGGCCATACATTCAATGGACCACTATATCCCTAAACTGGAACAATAGAGCCCAAATGCTCTTTTGTTGGATCTAAATGATCCCGTTAAGTTGATCTTAGTCTAAAAACTAGACTAACGTATCCTTAACAAACGTTTAAGTCGATCTTAGTCTCAAATGAGGCTAACGTATCCTTAAACCCAAACCCCCAAACCCAAATCTAAGATAATACGGATTTGGACTAGTCTACGCCCTACGGGCGACGACATAACTCAGTCTCCGTATACAATTCACGGGCAACTAAACATAAAAGAAATACACACGACACGAGTGACCATGTGGAGAAGGAGAAAGTGGTTACCGCGATGCGGTAGCGTAATTAACTGCAGGGGCTTGCGCCTGCAGGGAAGAGCGTCCCCACAATCAAAAACCTCTCAAGTGAGGGGGAATCTGACGAAGTCTGCTACATCGGACGCATCCGTTTAAACCTTCGATGTACGGTGCCATAAATCAACTTGGCATCTTCGGAGAGGTGGACAGATAGCACAAATTAGCATCTGCCCCGAATTTCAGGCAAGACGCCAGTCGCGCCGTCGTTCGGAGGGGAACATGGGCAAGTTCCAATGGTATGTGAGGATGATCCACATATCAGGCAAAGACCATTTGCGTGTCTGCAATCTTCTATCAGATGTCCAGCTCTCTTGCAGTAGGTACAAAAGGCTGGGCTGGGCCTGCTGATTGGTACTCCCGGTCTTCTTGGTACAAATGGTGGTCCTAATGCGGCTTCTCCTGTCATCTGGTTGGCAGGGCGCTTCACTCCGGCAGTTTGAGGTCTGCCCTTCTTCTTCACCACTGCCTAATATTTTCGGGCAGCTTTCAAAGCCATATCATGGGTTGGGAAATCCCCTATAGCTAATGCAGCTTGGATTTTCGGGTCCAACCATTGCTGAAATCTTCTAGCTCTGATCTCAGCAGTCGGTATGAGATGGGCCGCAAACATGTTACGGTCTTGTGTTAGCTGTGTAGTATGTGATATAAAATCGAATATTGAGACATATCTTACCGACTGAGCATGGTGAACTCAGCGTCATACTCATCTACTGACTTGGTCCACATTGAACCTTATTGCAGATGGATGAACTGTTGTTCCATGTCGAACCTGCCAGTCTCAGGGAAGTACTTTGCATCGAACACGTCTTAGAAAGTTTTCCATTCGATAGGTTGGTCAAGACGGCTTTCTTCCACCTTCCACCAGACCTGTGCATTATCCGTGAGCTGTAATTTTACAACACGAACCCAAGCTATCTCTGGCACTTGTGCCGCTGCCAGATTATCTTCGATGCTCTGAGCCCATTCCTCAGTTTCCAGTGGGCTCTCTTTTCCTGTAAACTGTTTGGGGTGCAAAGCCCTGAATTGCTTCACCCCAGGTGCTTCTGATTCTCGACGATTCAAGAGAATAGCAGTCTGCTGCTGCTGTCCTTCCAGGAGGCTGCGGAGTGCCTCAAGTAGAACTATCTGCTCGTTGATCGGAGCAGCTACGGCAGGTGTAATTTGTAGTGGTAGTGGAGTGTTGTTGAAGTTGGTGCCGATGTTATTTGGAAAATCCATAACCTTGAATGAAAAATTTAGGTTAGGACAGATTCAATGTATACGATTCAAAGAATATGAAATGACAAGATTCAAGGATTGTAAAGAATGTTTTCAGTTGCTGGTTCTTGTGTTATATTGCTTAGGTTGTTCACACAGAACAGAACTGCATGGTAGTGTTTTATAAAGCCCGGACCTGCATGGGCCGCCAACAAAACCTGTCACGCCCCGCTTCCCGGTGTACGGGAAGGGGACGCGGCGAGGCTGCTATGTATATACTCAGAAGTACATACGCTAAGCGTATCTAAGCAATATAAATAAAAATGCACAAGAGACAAAGACAGTAGATATATTTGAACAACAACTTTATTTATTAACATTCTTTTGTACAATGCATGGAAAAGTAAATACAACTGAATGAAAGCAATGCCTAAACAATGGCATAACAGAAAAGGAAAGTACTGAAATGAAATGTGTACAATGAAGCTAGAGCTTTGGGTCGTAAGCAAACTGATTCAAGTCCTCGCTGGTAGGCTTGATCTTCCGAGTGTCCAGATCACCTAATAACATTCCAAAGAAGAAAGACAAGAAATGTCGTCAGCGAACAATCGCTCGGTAAGTCCCAAAGATAAAGAAGAAGTAGAATAGACAGAGAGAAAGAGAGTGTAGCTTTTAAAGTTGTATTATTTTGTTATATTGTTGTATTTAGTGTTAAAGCTGTTGTTATCGTAAGTTCAATGGTGAATGTCAACCAATCTCAAGAGTGTTCTCGAACCCAATAGGCTGTAATCCAGGGGTAAGGAACCACGGGCCCGAATCAAATGTTAGTAGCGGGACTTTGACCGTCGTTGAAGTATTCCAAACTCAACATGCCACAATCCAGGAGCATGGAAACACGGGCCTTCATGATAGTTTGCTTGTGTTAGTAGACATGGATTCATGATCTAGGCGGACTCTTGAGATTCTGTTGGATTTGTTGGGGTAAAAATTTACACCCCGGTTGACCGGGTCAAAGTCAAGGTCAACCCCCAAGCTAGGTGGGCCCAAGCCCAGGTCAAGCGGGCCCATGCCCAAGTCGAGCCCGCGGCTAGCCTCCCCATGCCAACAACAAAATCATGTAATAAATAATTTTTTATGTAATTTTTTATATATGAATGTAAAGCCAATATTTTGTAAGCCCATGGCTCATGTGCAAAAATGAAATGGCACATGAGCCATGGGATGGCAAAATGTCATTTTGTGAAGCCCAAGGGGCTATATGTAAATATGTAAGCCTATAAAAGGCAACATGATGATGAATAAAGTAATACTTTTCATTCTCTCTCAAAAAAAAAACCTAGGGTTTGTGCCTCTTTTCCCTTTCTGAAGGTTTTAAACCTTCTTCTTTTTTGTGAATTAAATCAAGAGTTTTACTCTCTCCTTTCCAAAACTAAATAGTTTTTCACCACAAAACCCACAAAGGGAAACTTGGATCTGTCATTAGATCTCAAAAAGAAGAGATTTTTAGATCTCACATCTCTTGATCCAGCCAACAGAGGAGGAAGAAGAACCCATTTCCTCAACCAAAATATTTTTAGGAGTTTAACTCCACTCTAAACCCTATTTCTGGGACTAAAAGCCCCTTTTTCTCGCCAGCGCCCTGCGCTTGAGCACAAAGCGCCCACGTGCCGACACGTGGCGCGCTTGCGCTCAAGCGCCCACGTGCCGACACGTAGCGCGATTGGGCTCAAGCGCCCAGCGCTCGAGCACAAAGCGCCCACGTGCCGACACGTGGCGCGCTTGCGCCCTAGCGCCCATCGCTCGAGCGCAAAGCGCCCACGTGCCGACACGTGGCGCGCTTGCGCCCAAGGGCCCAGCGCTCGAGCGCAAAGCGTCCACGTTCCGACACGTGGCGCGCTTCCGCCCAGCGCTCAAGGCGTTGGCCCCACACATCCTTTGGATGCCTTTCCCCCCTCTTTTATATATATATATATATATGTATATATACATATATATATGTATATATACATATATATATGTATATATACATATATATATGTATATATACATATATATATGTATATATACATATATACACACACACACACACACACATATGCATACATATGTACACACACACACATACACCATAACACTGTCCCTGTTAGAAAAAAATTTCTAACAGGGCGCTGTCCCGCACCCCGCAAGGGGGCTGCTAGCCCCCTTAACCTCCAGCCCGCTATCCGGGTAGCGGGACCCTCGTAAAAAAACTCTGCGTGGCTCCCGATATATCCAAACCCCCTCTAAAACAACACATACGTACACTGCATATTGAGTTCGCATGACCAGTTTAACCCGTTAATCGGAGGTTCTCTCACTCTAAAGGCGAGGGGTAATTAACGGCAGCTTAGTCTGCGGCTGTCGGAGATTCGGATCCCCACGATCAATAAACCCCTGCCTACCCTAGGCAGGGGGAATCTGTAATGCGCCTGACAAGCGTGCGCGTATTCCCATCTCAATAGGGTGACGAAAAACACCCTACAGATTCTGGCACGCCCGGTGAGACGAATCTCTCCTCCCATTTTTTGGGTTAAACGTTCATGCGAACTCAATCAATATACATATCTATATTAATACTAAAATAATGCTCTTTCATGCAGGTTTTCAAGCAACCACTTTTCGACCATGTCTCCAAGGACCAGCTCAGCTCTTAACACGGCTCCCGTCTCCTACACGATGAAGATAGACTCCAGGACGGTCCTTCCAGCCAGTCTCGGGAGACAGTGGGAGGAGCCGCTGCTACAGTTCGGCTCTATTCTGTTCGTGTCGGCTAACGCCATTCCTGCACCTCAAGCTCCGGTAACAGACAAGCCAGTGTGCGAAAGGAAAGAGGCCAAATGTGATGGCCTCGAAGGTGCCCCAACTCAAACGCAAGTCGGTGTTTGAACGACTCTCCTTGGCCCCAGCTGGGGGTAAGGCCATCAACACCAACAAAGCAACATGGCCTCTCGAGCAAGCCCCGGCGGTGCCCCTGACAACTGCTCGATCGGGTGTTTTCTCTAAGCTCCCTGCTAATCGACTCACGGTGGCTTCCCAGGAAATGGATGCCCGCTGAGCCCTTAAAATTAAAAAGCTAAGGCAGAAAAGGCTTAGATATAGAGCCAACAAAAGGGCTAGGGCTCCTTCTAGTCTGAACCTCATGAGGTTCAAAGAACAGGGTTACCCCACCGAAGATGGGGAAATGGCTAGGTATGTGGTCCACACTGTCTACATGGTGGGCACGCGCAGCAAGAGCAAGGACGGGGCCACCACATCTCAAATCCGATTTGGCTTGAATGTGGTTGCCGCTTTCCAAGAACAGCCTCCCCCGCTGGGTGATGAAAACCTTCTCGATGAGGATGATAGGCGGAGAGACCCTTCGGTCCATGAGGAGTCGGGCTTGGAAAGCGAAGATGAGCCAACTTTCCAGCCCAAGAACGCGGAGCAGCAACTTCTCCAAGAGCTCCACAAACAGCTCAGAAGCAAAGACAAGGAGATGGCCAAGCTCTACTCAAAGATCGACGACTTGACAAATGTCGTCTTACAGCTCACGGCCAACTTGCCTCTCAGCCGCCCAATCAGGCGCAGGGCTCTCATGAATCGGGAAACGGTGTCCCGAAACAACCGACACCCGTTCCCTCAAATCCAAAAGTGGGCGGACCGCATGAAAATCAGTCACATCCTATCTCGGGAAATGTCTTGGCTACCGATGACAGTAGCCCGCTAACTCAAGATCAAATCATGGATTTAGTTGCCAGCAAAGTCAAAACATTGGTGGCTGAAGCCGAAGCGCAAAAAGATATCAGCAGTAGTGGGAGACCATATCCTGCTCAGTATGATCTGGTAGAATTTCCTAGCGGCTATGTCATCCCCAAATTCGGAAGATTCGATGGGACGGGAAATGCGAATTAGCACATCGCCCACTTCAAAGCCTCATGCGGGAATACTGGGGGCAACGATGCGCTTCTCCTCCGCCAGTTCGTTAATAGCTTGACCGATGTTGCTTTCGACTGGTACGCGAGCATACCGGATGGCTCCGTTACTACTTTCGTCCAAATGGAATCTTTGTTTCGACAAAGGTTCATGAGCGTCAGCGATAAGATCACCATTGCCGAGCTCGTAAGGACCAAGCCCAAGAACAACGAAAGCAGCACGGATTTTATAACCCGATGGTACAATCTCTCCATCAAATGTGAACTGCCGATAGAGCAGGATCAATCTGTCAGTCTCCTTGTTGGAAATCTCAACAATTGGATGGCCCCATTTCTATGCACCGCGGGTCTCAAAACATTCCAAGAGCTGACCAGGAAAGTTCAGATGCTGGAGCGCTCAAAGCAGGAGTCCTCCTCGGATTCCCAAAATAACAATAGGTCCTGGAGAAACCGAAAGGACGATAATCGCAAAGGCGGGAATTTCGACGATTCTGAATCTTTCAACACTTCGGCTAACCGAAATAAGCAAGGGTTGAGCAGGCTTAATGACAACCAGCCTCGGAAGCCAGTGTTCGGAGAGGGAGGAGAATCTCCACTGAAAGAGAAGCTGGATAAGGTCTATTCCTTTAGAAGGGACAAAATCCGTAAAATATTCAAAGATGCCCTGAGGAACGGTCTACAACTGCCAGAGTCAAAAAGACCGCAGGAAGCGAATATGACCGACGACCCCAAATACTGCCCTTATCACAGAGTGATAGGTCATGCCATTGAGGACTGCTTCGTCTTCAAAGATTGGGTCGAAAAGCAATACAAGGCAGGAGAGATAGAACTGTCTAAAGGCGTGTTAACAAACAGTCCAGCTGCGACCGCCAATTTCATACAAACGGAGATCGAAGTTCTTCGTCAAATTGATTCTCTTAGACATCTGCCTTTCTTTGAGAACAATCGACCACCACGTCATTAAACTGGGAACAATCGACTACCATGTCACTAAACTGGGAATAATCGACCTCTAAGTCGTTAAACTGGGAATGTAAAAAAATGTGTAAATAAAAAAATGGAATGTGTAAATAAATAAATAAAAAGAAAAGCCGAAATGATTGGGCAACTCGCAATAAAAATTAGCGAGTAAAAATAAAAATGAAAATAAAGCCGAAATGATGGGGCAACCGCGAATAGATAGCCGAAATGATAGGGCAATCGCGACCTTCGCGATAAGAAAAGCTGAAATGATAGAGCAATCGCGGTAAAACAAAAACAAAAAACAAAAAAAAACAAACAAAATAATGGCAAATGATGATTCGCTCCTGGTACCATATTCCAGTGCAGCGATGCAGACGCCAACAAAAATTCAAATTTCCAAAATTCTCCCAGCCCTACGGCTGGTCCCCAAATTGACAACCGTATTCAATCCACGGGCTCAAATAATTCTCAGCATACCCATGCCCCACCGTAATCATCAATTACGCGGCTGGTCTCCGCCTTTGGAATTATACTCCATTGAGAAGAACCACTCATATGTCCTCACGATACATGAGGAGAACAAACTTGTATTGGATCCTTACGACTCATAAAGGAAAAACACACTTCGGAGTCCTCACGACTCCTAAGGAGAAAACTCATCTGCGGGATCCTTACGACTCGTAGGGAGAAAATACTTTTATGGGACCCTCACGGCCCATAAAATTAAAAGGCTTTAGGCGATAAGGATCTAAACCTGTCTCCTAAGCCATCGCTCCCCAATCCCCAAGTGGCGAATGATGAGTCGCTCCTGGTACCATATTCCAGTGTAGCGATGCAGACGCAAACCAAATTCTAAATTCCAATCCCTAAGTGGCGAATGATGAGTCGCTCCTGGTACCATATTCCAGTGCAGCGATACAGACGCCAACCAAATTCCAAATTCTAATCCCTAAATGGCGAATGATGAGTCGCTCCTGGTACCATATTCCAGTGCAGCGATGCAGACGCCAACAAAATCTCGAAATTTTTCCGGCCTTACGGTCTGGATCATAAATCTTGCAAAACCGTATACAATCCACGGGCGTAAAATGATCCCAATCTCTCCCAAGTCCTCTCGGGGCAAATGATGAGTTGCTCCTGGCATCATTCCAGTGCAGCAATGCAGATGCCAAACCAAAACCGAAATCCTCAAATCCACTCATGGCAAATGATGATTCACTCCTGGTACCATATTCCAGTGTAGCGGTGTTGATGCCAAACCAAAACCAAAATTCCCAAATCTTCTCACGACAAATGATGATTCGCTCCTGGTACCATATTCCAGTGTAGCGATGCTGATGTCAACCCAAATCAAATCAAACCAACAACCTCTATGGCGGAATCATGCTTCGTCTCAGAATGTGCACCCCGTGTCGAAATCATGCTTCGCCTCGGTGTATCTGCCTTCTCTGTCGGAATTATGCTTCGGCTCGGAATCAACCAACGACCTCCTCGTCGGAATTATGCTCTGCCTCGGAATCAAGTCAACCAGCAAGCTCTGCGTCGGAATCATGCTTCGTCTCAGAATGTGCACCCCGTGTCGAAATCATGCTTCGCCTCGGTGTATCTGCCTTCCCTGTCGGAATTATGCTTCGGCTCGGAATCAACCAACGACCTCCTCGTCGGAATTATGCTCCGCCTCGGAATCAAGTCAACCAGCAAGATCTGTGTCGGAATTATACTTCGTCTCAGAATGCACCCCGTGTCGAAATGATGCTTCGCCTCGGTGTACCTGCCTTCCCTGTCGGAATTATGCTTCGGCTCAGAATCAACCAATGACCTCCTCGTCGGAATTATGCTCCGCCTCGAAATCAAGTCAACCAGCAAGCTCTGCGTCGGAATTATGTTTCGTCTCAGAATGCACCCCGTGTCGAAATAATGCTTCGCCTCGGTGTACCTGCCTTCCCTGTCAAAATTATGCTTCGTCTCGGAATCAAGTCAGCCAACGATCTCTGCGCCGGAATCATGCTCCGTCTCAGAATATACCCCGTGTCGAAATCAATGCTTTGCCTCGGAATATTTGCCTTCCTAGTCAGAATTATACTTCGCCTAGGAATCTACCTCTGCATTGAAATCATGCTTCGGTCAGAATGTCTGCCGCTCTTCGGAATGATGCTCCGCTCTTCGGAATGATGCTCCGATCCTTGGAATAATGCTCCGCCATTCGGAATGATGCTCCGATATCTGGAATCATGCTCCGCTTATCGGAATGATGCTCCGATCTATGGAATCATGCTCCGCCCATCGGAATGATGCTCTGATCCCCTGGAATCATGCTCCGCCCATCGGAATGATGCTCCGATCCCTGCAATCATGCTCCGCCCTTCGGGTGATGCTCCGATCTCTGGAATCATGCTCCACAGATCGGAATGATGCTCCGATCCCCGGGAATCACGCTCCCCGAGAGATACTCCGACCTTGGAATTATGCTCCGCGAATTAGGATGATGCTCCGATTCCCGGGAATCATACTCCCCGGGATGATGCTCCGCCTCCGGAATGATGTTCCACCTCGAAGTCCAGCTTCAAGATCCATCAATTTCATGCACACAACTCAAATGTGCGGTGTGCATTTATTGATGGGGGGCAATTTGTTGGGGTAAAAATTTACACCCCGGTTGACCGAGTCAAAGTCAAGGTCAACCCCCAAGCTAGGTGGGCCCAAGCCCAGGTCAAGCGGGCCCATGCCCAAGTCGAGCCCGCGGCCAGCCTCCCCATGCCAACAATAAAATCATGTAATAAATAATTTTTTATGTAATTTTTTATACATGAATGTATGCAAAATAGGCATAAAGCCAATATTTTGTAAGCCCATGGCTTATGTGCAAAAATGAAATGGCACATGAGCCATGGGATAGGCAAAATGCCATTTTGTGAAGCCCAAGGGGCTATATGTAAATATGTAAGCCCATAAAAGGCAACATGATGATGAATAAAGTAATACTTTTCATTCTCTCAAAAAAAACCTAGGGTTTGTGCCTCTTTCCCCTTTCTGAAGGTTTCAAACCTTCTTCTTTTTTGTGAATTAAATCAAGAGTTTTACTCTCCCTTTTCCAAAACTAAATAGTTTTTCACCATAAAACCCACAAAGGGGAACTTTGATCTGTCATTAGATCTCAAAAGAAGAGATTTTTAGATCTTACATTTTTTGATCTAGCCAACAGAGGAGGAAGAAGAACCCATTTCCTCAACTAAAACATTTTTAGGAGTTTAACTCCACTCTAAACCCTATTTCTGGGACTAAAAGCCCCTTTTTCTCGCCAGCGCCCTACGTTCGAGCGCAAAGCGCCCACGTGCCGACACGTGGCGCGCTTGCGCTCAAGCGCCTACGTGCCGACACGTGGCGCGATTGCGCCCAAGAGCCCAGCGCTCGAGCGTAAAGCGCCCACATGCTGACACGTGGCACGATTGCGCCCAAGCGCCCAGCGCTCGAGCGCAAAGCGCCCACGTGCTGACACGTGGTGCGCTTCCGCCCAAGCGCCCAACGCCTAAGCGCACAGCGCTCAAGGCGCTGGCTCCACGCATCCTTTGGATGCCTTTTCCCCCTCTTTATATATATATATATATATGCATACATATGTACACATACACATACACCGTGACACTGTCCCTGTTAGAAAAAAATTTCTAATGGGGTGCTGCCCCGCAACCCGCAAGGGGGATGCTAGCCCCCTTGACCTTCAGCCCGCTATCCGGGTAGCGGGACCCCCGTAAAAAAACTTTGCGTGGCTCCTGATATATCCAAACCCTCCTCCAAAACAACACATACGTATACTGCATATTGAGTTCACATGACCAGTTTAACCCGTTAATCGGAGGTTCTCTCACTCCAAAGGCGAGGGGTAATTAACGGCAGCTTAGTTTTCAAAATATAACTCAAGTATTTAATTATCGTTTTTATGTACATACAAAAATTTAATGATCAAGATAAATATGTATACATGTTCGAATAGCATAACGAGTCAAGTATATTATTTAAGTAACTACCATAAACAATACTGTAAAGAAATATTATGTACGACTAATTAATCAAGTCGAATGAATGCGGAAATATAAACAAAAATATTGCTCTAAGTGTTTTAATGCGTGATTTTCAGTTTCACCTAAATACGACTACCGGTTTGGGAGGTATATATGTTTTCGTATCATTGCGCAAAACAGATCAGAATCTATTCGACACTGTCACATAATTTTAAAACATAGTTTCAGTAAATTTCCATTCAGGTTAAGAAAATTATTCAAAAATTGTAGGTATTTCAATGTACTTATCCAAAACACCAAGATTCACGCGATTTGGATTTCTGAATATCTAGTTATGATCGTTTTAATATCAGCATTTAAAACCAAAATTCAGATTTCTGGACAGCAACTATATGTTATATTGCAAAGCCTATATCGGGTTGTTTCATGCATTTCTAAGTAATCTAGTATACAGAAAATTATAGTTCTATCAATTGTGCATCTACACATCTAAAGTTTGTCACGAACGGACATCGGGAATTCGAGTTATGTCATATTTAAAAACAGTGTGCGAATCGGAATAGATTCTGTCCAGATCCGTCACTAAATATTGTAATGCAGTTTTCTATATTTTACGTCGGTTTTCAGTAAAAACTTAAAATGAATAAAATCTAGATATTTTGTTTTAGATATCAAAAACACCTGAGTGTACTCAATTTGGATATCGGTATACTAAGTTATGCGTCCTAGAAATTGACCGATAACTGCAGTTTTCTGTTTTACGAACAGTGAATAAAAATGATATAATTTCTAAGCCGTTAAGCGATTCGATCTAAAATTTTTACAGCATGTACAAGAAAATATATTCTATCAAATGTAAATTTCCTGAAATTTCCAAAAGTAAAAATTAATTTCTAAAATTTATTTTAAAGGTAAAGGTATTGATATGTATGCTAAAATCGGCAAAAAGATTAACTAGTATTTTTTTTGTGCAAGTTTCTCCTTTTCTTTTAATAAGCAAACCGATTCCATGAGATATCGTAGATATATTGTCGTATGAAATTTATGTTCTCACTGTTAGTCTACGGTAGCGCCCCGGCCATCAATCTGACGCCAAACGCGGAACAAAAACTTTTATAACTGGTGCTATCGCATACTATAAGCCGGATCTTGCCATTAACGCTAAACTAACATACTACAAAATGGGTAGAAAGACTATACCGAACGATTCGAGTCCTTCGTTTTTTAGCCATCATCCCACACTCCTTTGCGGCTGCTCCGATCTCGCTTGATCTCCGGTCTCCTCGTCCAGGTGGCACCACGTCAATGGATCTTTATACGGGCTCCCGCCTCTGAACCGAGGCAATTCGGACATGAAGTTTGCTAGCCGGCATGTCCAAGATTGATGTAGAGAATGAGTAGAATACTTGGTCTCATTACATCCAAAACCATGGATGAACGGTTAATGAAGTTGCCTTTTTATCAGATGATGAGAAAATGAGCTATCAAATTTCCATGAATCAAATTCCATAATCTTTTTTCTCTCAACCATGGCGTTTACAATGAGGGGTCGACCACATATAAGAGGAGGGGTGAGTGTAGGAGAAAGGGGGGGTGACCATAAGCAATAATGAAATGAATGAGTCATATAACACCTTCCAAAACCAATTAATGCAAACTAACGAGTCACTTAAACCTAGTCATCAACCATTTAATGCAAAATGGTGACACACTAAACCTAGTCATCATTCTAGAATCTTCCACACTCATGACCCACCCTCATGACTCACCCAAATGAAGAAAAGATAAATCCGCATTAAACCGAATGTTTAAGACAGGTGATAGAAAACTGGCAACTTCCAAAAGCGATCACGAAACGAATTTCAGGATAACCCCGTAACAGTATAAACATACCCGCATTTGTATTACGACTGAATACAAATGCAACTGAGACAAAGATATTATATCTACACAGTATAATACATGGATCCGGCTTAAACCAAAGCCCACCAGTATTAACTTCCCGAAATATGACACATGCGTAAACGCACATACATTTTCCGAACCCTGCCATAAAACCATACGGCCTCTACAACGTTTCGCCCGAACTTGGGAAACTATCTGTGGGGGACTCTAATGACTCATCAGTACCCTGGTAGTGGGTTTAACCACAAGCCGTCAGCGGCACTAGCTGTGCGTAACGGCTGCCCATGTACCGACCTCAAGGGAAGCCGATGAGCGAACTCATCCTGGAACCCTACTGAGCCTAACAGTGACAATATACATACAGTCCGGTCCGTTTGTCTATGAGTATCGCATATCGGGCCTAGGGGGCTGGTAACGTCAGACCCCCAATAGCGGTATAAGTCGTGTCGGAGTGTAGCCCAGAACACCCTGAGATACTACTGGAGTACCAACCAGTAAATCTCCTGCCTCGGCCGAGGGCTTTATGTAATGGCTCTTCTAGACACAGCGCGATCTCACCCCCAATACCGGGAGAGACGAATCCCCTGCCGATCAGCTCACTTGCCTCCATGTGGCTTGGGACTGTACCAAAAAAATACCTGTTTGCATGACTCCTTTGAGCTGTGGTAGGGTAGAAATTAAAGCACGGTGGGAACTCACACGAGACAAATGACGACCTCAGGTCGATGAACTAACCTGTACACATGTCACCAGGGAACTGCTATCTGACGCTGGGTATAATACCAACTAGCAGGTTCCCGGTGAGTCCTGTCCGGTGTACTCATAACCCAATGAGCACCTGTATACATCTTAGGTGATCCAACTGACACCAGTGGCTTGTGAGACCGGCCACCGCCTCTCGTCGGGGTCTCGACTGTATATACTAGTCTACTCCGGAGTATCGATGCTCTGTCTCGAAACTCCCACGACTAGGGACTACAATTAAGGATGTGCTTATAGACTACCCAACTCTCACATATATGATCGCCATCATACTGTTGGTAGTCAAGCAAGATCCTAAGGGCTCTATCAACGTGTAACAGTAATCAGTCATCTGAACCTGTACACGACTGATAAAGGGAAACCAGATAGCATACTATCATCTCGAGTAAGACTGTGCTACCGGTATAGGTCCTCCTCAATCATTGCAATCATGTACCTGCGATCCAATAATTGACTTTGAGGGCACTATATCCAACACTCACAACTCATAATAAACATTCATAGTCATGAATAAAGAATTGAAAACACTTTAATTTGAACAAGAGATAATAAGATATTAATAAACCATATATATCTAAACTTATATATATGTATATATGTATGTTTATCTTCTCTTATGGATTATGATATGAAAAGAATAGTGGGTTCACGAGATATGACAAGAGGAGAATAAAGAGATGGAGGGGGGGGAGAGAAGAGACTTACATAAAAGCCGGTATTGTCACTGGGTTTGTCTATCCGCCGAAAGCTTCGCATTACTAGCGAGACCTTTTTGAAAACTTGTTTGTGTTCTTCTTCTAGGATTCTAGGTGAAGAGGGAGAAGGGAGAGATAGAAAAACGTGAGGAAGAAAAAGAAAGAGGAGAACAAATAAAGATGGTGTAATGGTGAATTATCTATCATAATATATGCATTCAACATGTGAATTAAAAGAGAAATGAAAGATCACCATTCATTTTGGAAATGAAAGGTCTCATTTGTAGGTTATGAAAAGAATAAAAGAAATGAAAAAAATAATTGCAAGAATGAGGATTTGAACATGTGATCTATGGAATAGTAACGCAAAGACTTAACCAATAAGCTACAAGGTTGATCATGCACATATTTAATTAGAATTAAATATATGCTGTTGCTTGAAAAGAAAGTGGTCTTTTGAGTTTATAGTTTTAGAAAGGAATGAGAATTATTTTGGGTGAGGGAACTTGTGTTTGGGCTTGGGTTTAATAAAAGAAATTAAAAGAAGGGGAAAAAGAATAATGGATTTGGATTCTATAAAAATAAAAGATTTTAGAGATGAGGGAATAAATGACTAAGTGATTTAGTAATAGAATCGAGACTTTAGGCTCAGAGACAGTAAAATGAAAAGAAAAAAATAGATGGAGGGATAATAAAATAATAGTAAACAAAATATATGGAACAAAATAAATACAATATTAAAGAAAGATAATACTAAATTATAGAAATTTTGGGGTTGTTACAAAGAGAAATCAAGTTCTTCTTCAGTTCCGGAACGTATCGCACGCACAAGCGTTCGCACCATCCCATCAAACATACGGACTTTGATATTTTCTATGCCAATTGCCTTGCACGCCATATTATTCCCCATGAGAACACTGCTGCCATTGAACTCTTTATAGGTGTCGAACAACTCCTCTTTTGGGCAAATATGGTATGAACATCTAGAATCAAGGATCCAAGCATCAGAATTTGCCTCCACAGTATGTACAGCTAGTGCGTCACATGGATCTTCTCTGCTTTGATCGCAACACCGGCTTAATCCGAACTCTTTGAACTATCACCTTTACCCTTCTTCTCCAACCACCACTTATACTTTTGGTATTACTTCTTTAGATGTCCTGTCTGTTTGCAGAAGAAGCACTGTCCGCTATCTTTCCCGGATGTTTTGAATTTCCCCCTTATGCTCTTGTCTTCGTCTTTATTTTTCGACCATCCCCTTTCACCGGTAAACAAATCCGATGTCTTCTCCGATAGATTTGATTTTTTTATGATCTCATTATTGAGAAGTAACGCTGTAACTTCCTCCATCTTAAGAGTCTCCTTCTCATAAAGGATAGTTGTCAGCAAATGTTCATATGAATTCGGAAGCGAATATAGGAGCAATAGCGCTTGGTCCTTCTTCTCTAACTTGAATTCAATGCATAAAAGATCGCTTACCATCTTGTTGAATCTGTTTAAGTGGTCGTGAATAAGAGTCCCTTCATTCATGCGTAATCTGTAAAGTTGTTTTTTTAGGTACAACTTATTTGACAATGATTTTGTCATGTATAAGCTCTTTAGTTTCAACCACAAACTTTCCGCCGATATCTTCTTCATAACGTTATACATCATATTATCCACCAAACAAAGTTCTATCATTTATTATGCCTTCTGATCTAATTTTGCCCATGCAGCATCTATCATGTCGATAGGTTTACTACCGCCAAGTAATTTAAATAGCCTTTTCTTCACCAGAATTGCTTTCATCCTCGTCTGCCATATAGAGAAGTTCTGTTTTCCATTAAATTTCTCCATCTCAAACTTTATGCTATTTACTTTATTATCCGTCACTGTTCACACCAGAATATTGCATTTAATACCGTCCATTCTTCTGCTTATTTGTTTATAGGCATGTGCTTTTGATCCGTGTTTGCTACATATTTACAGGTTATAGGTTTCCAGTCCAAAATAACACAAATCATACAAAATCTCCACAGTTACGCCAAAATCCAAAATATTTTCCACAGACAGATAAAAGCTGGGTTCCAGTCATCCGCATCTGGCCAGTGCCGCTTACCAGTTCAAGAGATAAGACGTAAAATAGTGGTCATGCATGTCTTGGTCAAGCACAGAGCACGAGAAGGGCAGCACAAGATTCAATGGGTACGCGGAGCTCGAGAGAGATAAAAGTCAAATGAATTAAAAGTGAAGCCATTTGGACTGTTGAAGATCTGAAGAAATTATGGAATCATTTTGCAATTTAGGACCTGTCAAACACAAGAAAATAGCAACACAAGATACCTTGAGAAAAACGATAGACCAATTCCCCAATCACACCGCGGAACTGCGACAAATTTGGCATTTACGCAGCAGTTCCGTGGCTGAGTCAACTCGGTGCCAAAATATATTTTTGGGGTAGATTGGTAATTGTATTGTGGCTCAGAATTTAATCCTAGGATTTCAGCTCTCTTCCTATAAATAGCCCAGTTTTGAGCCAAGTTGAAAAATTCTTCTGCTTTGTTAGAATTTAGTGTAGATTAGTTTGTATTTCTTCTTCTTCTTCATCTATTCTCCGTGAAGGTGTAGTGAAAGCTCTTGAGTGGAAAATCAATGAAGATGAGGGTTTTTATTTAACTTGTATCTTTATTTTCTTGTATTGTAATTTTAATTTCTAGTGAAATTTTATTTATTGTTGTTAAGTAGTTGTTATTTCTTGTTGTCTTTTCTTTACCATTTGTAAAACCGTATTTTCTTTTCTTGTTTTCTTTTCCTTTTAAATATGTGAATAATTTCCATACTTGTTAGGGGCTAAGGAAGGTTAGTATGAGGGACGGAAAAATCTCTTGTGCTTCTCTTCGCCAAACATTCTAAAATGAACCTAGAAAAAAAAACACAACCCCCTCACTTAGATGCGCTATATGTGACATTTGCTGCGACCTAAGTCGAAAAGTCCTTTGGGCACACTACAACGTAACATGTAGTTGTGACTTAATTGGATACATGGTTACGGGTGTTTGGCTTAGGGTTGGAAATAAGTGTACGTAGTGGAAGAACAAGGGGCACTAGGAATGTATTTAGTGTTGGAAAGCTTTCTTAAACTTGCAAATTTCATTCCTATGTCCTACTAATCCCCGCTACCTTCAATTATCCCAATATCATTTTAAGAATGGCAAAGAAAAGCACAAGACTAATTCTAACTCTACTAACCAACCTTAACCCTAACAAGTTTATTTGAACATATATACAAACACTTAGGATAGACTTGAACATACACATATACATCCTTGAATTGACTCGTCTAAGATAAGAACGGACATACAACTATCTCCCTGTGGATCGACCCGTGCTCAACCGGCTAGTTGCAAAGTGACACCGTCTTGATTGCGGTAAGTAGAACAAATAGAACAAGCGAAACGCGAGTCTCTGCAACAATCAAATGGCGTCATTGCCGAGGAGACGGTAACGTATTTCTTTCTTGTTATTCGGTTTAATATTTTTTTTGTATATATATAAAAAAAATATATACATAAATATAATAAAAACCTTTTTGTTATTTTTTTTGATATTTTTTATGCAAGTTTGCAGGCAAATCTGGAGCAAGTACAGTGATCAACTCAAGAAACAGAAACTTTAATATAGAAGAACATAACCATGGAAGTGTGAAGAACAAGTTTGGAGCTCCAATATTTCAAAACCACCGCAGAACCGCGGCTATTATGTGCTAAGTGCAGCGGAACTGTGACTATTCTTGGTCTTTGTGCCTCCAAAATTTTTGTGCCTTCTTATCTGCTCTAAACTTCTCCACTGAATTGTATTTAATGCAGGTTTCTTTGCACAGATTGCGCCGCCGCCAACAAATTTTTTGTTGTTTTAGATTTTGTTTGTTTACCGCTTTGCATATAATAATACGGATATTAAGGGATTTTAACACCAATTAAGATTGGGTAAAGATTTCATCATCTTTCCTAAGACCCCACAAATCACAAAAAGTATACGCATTAGCTTGAGTTAATAAAAAATATCTAGAACAAACCTATAAGAACTTGTCGCGCTCATTTAGGACAAGTGAAGGTTGTGGGGAATCGGTCGTTTATCTAAACTTGATTTTGTGGTGCCTAGGCTAGAAAAGTGAGGAGGTAATTTTAAAAGGCCCGTCTCACGGTGATTCGTGAGCGGAACCTTCCTTATCTCACTTGTGCTTATATGGCCACAATTGGTAGTGAAGAGTCGATTCGAGGGTTATTCTGCAAGTTGTCGCTTGGAAGTCTAGGAGCAGTCTAGTTGGACTTTGAAGACTCTAGCTCTAGGTGTTGTTTGTGTATATTATGTTTGTGTTTGTGCTTGTGTAAAGTTTAGTCCCATAATTCCGTATTCTTTCAAAAACCAACAAACAATTTCGAAAACTCCAAAAAAAAAAATTCAAAAATTTCAAAAATTTATAAAAATTCACCCACCATCCACCCTCCTTACCTTTTCATAACATGGGTACCCCAAAATGACCAACTCTTGCCGAACTTTGGAACCCACAACCAGACATTTCTTCA
Organism: Agapanthus africanus; assembly: GCA_030015575.1. NCBI lineage: Eukaryota > Viridiplantae > Streptophyta > Magnoliopsida > Asparagales > Amaryllidaceae > Agapanthus > Agapanthus africanus. The sequence goes on along the minus strand of CM057344.1, from coordinate 68,098,196 downwards.
TATGGTTCTTATTTTGGCCGAACTTCGAATGATCCATCCATGTCCAAACTTTCATTGAGAGATCGGATAGACGCGTTTAGGACAAACAATTGGACCCCGCAATCCACTTTGTTTCAACCGTTTCAATCTCCTCCACCCTCTTACGTTGATACTCCTTTTGAAAGTTATGTTGCGACTCTAGAAACCATGTCTATTGCTGACAGAATTGAACAATTCCGTAGCCGATCTTTCACTCCTTTCAGCACTTCGAATTTTTTTGATCAACGATTCCAATCACCTTCTTATCATAACGTTGATCCTAATTCTGTCCAACCATTTGATTCCTATCAATCCTACTCGACTTTTACACCTTCTCTAGACATTTCTTCTGAACAGCCATTTAGGAGTTTCACGTATACAAACAACTTTGAATCTTTTATTGAAACCCTTCACAACCCATGTCTAGTCTTGAACAATCATTAGATGAATTTCGGGTAGCGTCGTGCCAACAGATGATGGATTTGAATGTATCCATGACCGCCTCATACAACCTAATGAACCGGCAGCTAGTTTCCAATCAGCTCTAAATTTTCAAATGTATGATGAGACGATAGGACAATTTGAGGATTTGAGTCGTAAGAGTGAGCAATACATCCTTCCAAATCAAACCTACCAGTTTCAAATTGACTTCCACAACTCCAGTTTCGAAAATCTATTAGGTGTCCTAAATGATTTTAATGAGTTGTGTGACTTTGTAGTGTTTGATTTGCCCGACTGTGAAGAGTCCATTTCAAGTGAAACCACACTCAATTCTGTTGATCTCTACACCTCCACTCTAGAACCAGAATTGATTGAAAAACATACTTTTGATGAGGTGTCTGAGAAATTTAATTTTCACTTGATTGAGGATATCAACGCTGGGAATATTTTGGATGATGAACCCGCAGTTCTGGATGAGTTTTTCTCACAATTGTCCTTTCACTTCCGTGTGGGCATCATCCCGAACCATTAATTGTTTTTCCCGAACTCCATATGCGTATGGAAATTGTTGATGATGAATGCATGGATGGGCTAAATTTTGAGGAGAATTTTGAGGATAGCATTGAGGATGAAACAATTTTATATGAGTCGGATTTTCCAATTCATCCTGTCCCTTTCATTGACTATGCACACTCTTCTGAACTTTTAATCGATACCATTCCTCAAACACTTCCCTCCACCCTTTCCGTAGTTCCCACTTCGCAAGACACCGTATCACCTTCATTTCCTATGTCTGGTTTACCAAGTTCGGTTGACCCATGTTTTCTTACGAATCTTGAGAGGTTTGACCCCATTTCTCGACATGTTGATAGATTAGTACACTCCATTCTTTCACTCCAATCATTATAGATTGTACTAATTTATTCAATCCATTTCTATCCTTAAGTTCGTATTCCATTTCTTTTTCTCTTCCGCCATTCTTCTCCTCCACCGAGACCGTACGCCGCTTCCATCCACATATGGTCTCGCGTATTCTTCTTCTCTTTTCTCTACGCATTCTTTCACCAATCCGGGCTTTATCACGATAATTTTTTTGAATGGTTGGTGTTAACTTTTGGCCTTTATAAGGCCTTGTATAGATTAACATTGTTCTCTTCCCCCCTAACTCTGAAATTTAACACTTAAACAGTGGAAACAATATTTTACTTAAGTTTGGAGGGATTTTTTTGTGTATATATATTTTGTTTGCCTTTTCTTTTATATATAAAAATAGAAAAAAAAGAAAAAAAATACAGGGAACCGCCGACAATTTTGACTCTCTTGGTGTAGCATGACAGTGAGGGCACTGCCAAGTTTAAATTTGAAGGTGTGCTCGGTAGCTTTCTACCTTCGCATTCATGTGTATATTTTGTATTTGCATACTTATTTAAAACCCACAAAAATCAAAAAATTTTACAAAAAAAATAAAAATTTTGTCGTCAAGTTACCTAATAAGGGAACTTAGATTTTTATTCCGAAAATTTAGTTGATACGTTAGAAATAACTAAATCTTAGGCTTAGAAATTGAAAATCCTAAAAATAACCCTCCTTCTGTTTAACCTTGGTAAATACACGTCCTTCCAATTTTTTTTAGAAGTAGATAATTTTGAGTTCAGTTCTTGAGTTAAGTCGAGATGAAGGGAAAGTATTGAAAGTTTTATTGAAGAATAAGTCTGAAAAATAATTCCTATTCTTAAGTCCAAATTCAGAAAATATATACCCTACAAATCGCACAGGCACCTTGAAACTTAGGATAGTAGAGAATACCTACAAATACTCTTGTCTGAAATCCTAGTATGAAAAAAGGTATTTAAAACTAACCACCAAAAGAGCATCATTGAAAAATATTTCCGGTCTTGAAAAGAAAAAGAAAAAAAAGAAAAAAATAATAAAGTACAAGCCTGAAAACTGCTATTTACGTTTTAAGCTCACACATTCAGTAATCGGTTGTTAATGCCTCAGGAAGTAGTAATAGTCGCATGAAAGGTGTGTGAGCAAATCCGTCCATCATTAATGAAAAGAAGTAGTATTAGGTATTAGGGCAAGAGTACTATAATTTGAATTGAATTCTCAAGTGTAGGGGTGATATTTACATGCACGTATCGGTATACGATTGATATTTGGAGGAAAGATAAGGATGAAGAATAAGTCTTATGTTTTCCGTAAAATTGATAAAAATTCCGGATTGGAGACCGTGCTTTAGAAGGAAAACTCAAGAGATACCGAGATTTTTCTAAACTGTCAAAACGTATAGGATCTTGGGTTGAACAAATAGGAGGCGTGAAAAATAAGAGATGGATATTTCTAACTTAGGATGATAGAGTTTCTAATTTAGATACTAAACTGTAGAAATAAAATCGACGTTAACTTATGAAACTAGCTTGACGGGATTTTATGGGTAGTATCCGCTGAAAACCCTCAGGAGACAACACTCCTTCTACTAGAGACATCTAGAGGTTTAACGGCTTGTTGCATGAGCTCAGTGCAATCGCGTTTCCTGCAAAAGTGAGATTAGGACTTTTTGTGAATAATTGGTTTTTCTCAGGACGGGCAAAAGTTAAGTTTGGGGGTATTTGTTCACACCAAAATATTGCATTTAATACCATCCATTCTTCTGCTCATTTGTTTATAGGTAGATGCTTTTGAACCATATTTGCTACATATTTACAGCTTACATGTTTCCAGTCTAAAATAACACAAATCATACAAAATCTCCACAGTTACACCAAAATTCAGAACATCTGCCACAGACAGATAAAAGCCGGGTTTCGGTCATCCGCATCCGGCCAGTGCCGCTTACTAGTTCAAAAGACAAGACGTACAACAATGATCATTTGTGTCTTGGTCAAGTACAGAGCACGAGAAGAGCAGCATAAGATTCAATGGGTGCGCGGAGCTCGAGAGAGATAAATGTTAAATGAATTAAAAGTGAAGCCATTTTGGACTGTTGAACATTTGAAGAAATTATGGAATCATTTTGCAATTTAGGAACTATCAAACACAAGAAAATAGCAACACAAGATACCCTGAGAAAAACGACAGACCAATTCCCCAAACATGCCGCGGAACCGCGGCAAATTCGGCATTTACGCGGCGGTTCCGCGGCCGAATCAACTCGGTACCAGAAGATATTTTTAGGGTAGATTGGTAATTGTATTGTGGCACAGAATTTAGCCCTAGAGTTTCAGCTCTTTGCCCGTAAATAACCCAGTTTTGAGCCAAGTAGAAAAAGTCTTCTTCTTTGTTAGGATTTAGTGTATATTAGTTTGTATTTCTTCTTCTTCTTTATCTATTCCCCATGAAAGTGTAGTGAGAGCTTTTGAGTGGAAAATTAATGAAGATGAGGGTTTTTATTTAACTTGTATCTTTATTTTCTTGTCCTGTAATTATAATTCTTAGTGTAATTTTATTTATTGTTGTTAAGTAGTTGTCTTTTTATTTACCATTTGTAAAACCGTATTTTCTTTTCTTGTTTTCTTTTCCTTTTAAATGTGTGAATAATTTCCATACTTGTTAGGAGCTAAAGAAGGTTAGTACGAGGGACGGAAAATCCCTTGTGTTTCTTTTCGCCAAACATCCTAAAATGAAGTTAGATCAAACAAATGCAACCCCTTACTTAGACGCGTTATATGTGACATATAGCCGCGACCTAAGTCGAGAAATCCTTTTGACGCACTACAACGTGATATGTAGTTGTGACTTTATTGGATATATGGTTGCGGGTTTTTAGTCTAGGATTGGAAATAAGCGCATGTAGCGGAAGGACAAGGGGCACTAGGAATGGATTTAGCGTTGGAAAGCTTGCTTAAACTCGCAAATCTCATTCCTATGTCCTCCTAATCCCCGCTACCTTCAATTATCCCAATATCATTTTAAGAATGGCAAAAGAAAAGCACAAGGCTAATTCTAACTCCACTAACCAATCTTAACCCTAACAAGCTTACTTAAACATAAATACAAATACTTAGAATAGACTTGAACATACACATATACATTTTTGAATTGACTCGTCTAAGATAAGAACGGACATACAACCATTTCCCTGTGGATCGACTTGTGCTCAACCGGCTAGCTGCAAGGTGATACCGTCTTGATTGCGGTAAGTAGAACAAAGAGAACAAGCGGAACGCAAGTCAATCAGTCATCCTTAATTCCAAAGAAAATACGTTTCCTTCGGATTCTTACGAACCTGCTATGAATAGAATTCTAATTTAAGAAGATAGGGAGCGGCCACAAGTGTCGTTACCTTTTATAAACTTAAATTGCACGATTACAGAACGTAGCTTTGATACTAATTGTTGGAGCCCTAATCAATCGGCGCAGCGGAAAACCTTATGGATCTATTAGCCTAGATCTCTTTAAGACAAATAACAAAAAACACAAGATGCAAACCGCAATAATAAATAACACAAATAAATTTGGGGGAAATGTGGAGAACCTTTACTAGAACTTTTAAAAGTAACCAACTTACAAGAGGATTACAAACAACCCTCTCCTTGATCCCCAATGAAATCACGTACCTTACTTTCTCTCAAAGTTCTCCTTCTTTGATAGCCTTGATCCCTTATGGAGCCATAGTCTCCCTTTAACCTTTTGATCAAAATTCTGTCAACCGTAATTAATAATCCTAAGATCCTATATATAGCCAATATAATTTAAGTTTTAATAAAATCCCAGAAATTACAAAACTACCACCAAATAATTGAATTTTTTGATATCAATCTCGTTCTGAAATTCGCGGTTATCTGTAGCCAGACGTTTGACCCTTTGATGGGTAGACGTTTGCATTTGTTCTGCCAAAAAGCACAGCGTTGCCAGATGTCTGTCCCTATAGGGGCAGACGTCTGGCCCCGTCTGGCCAGAGCCCGGCCCGATGTCTGACGATCATCTTGGCAGACGTCTGGGAGTGCTTTGGAGGCAGGAGTCTTTATCGACAGACGTATGAAGCTCATCGCTCCAGATGTCCGTCCTTTCTCTGGTTGCGCAGGCTTGAACAGATACGAGACATCCTTCACAACATTCATCACTTAGAGGGGATGTAAGTTCTTTACTGGAAACTATAGGGATTTTTGTGCAATTAACCCCAGATATTAAATGTATTGCCAATATAATGAACCGAGTCACACGGTGCCTATATTGTAGGCAAGGACTCATGTGTCTGAATTATGATAGATTCGGAGCAAGTAACACTTAGAAATAAGATTTTTTGGTGTATTGAATCTCTTGCATTCCTTTTGTGTCTTGTAACACTTGTATAGATAGCTTCATTGTATCAATATATCCAAAGGTATTAGATTGAAAAATTTGAATTTGTCGAGAAGTCTCGGGGTATTAAACGTAGGTTCCATCTGGGCGTGAACTAATATTTTTTACATGTCCGGTGTGCAAGTGCTTGAACCGATGCCGGTGTCATTGCCTAGTTCACATGAAACATACACCAATCGGCGATCTAGATATCAACACGTGCCTGGACACTGATTAAACTCCACTTGGTTAAATCTTTCATTCAGTCACGGTACTTTGTGATGCACACGCCGCTTTTATTTGTGGATCATTCTACTTTTTTCCATCCACTCAGGAGAACTAATGGAGCACAAAAAATGAATTTGGGGTGATTCTCCAACTTCAAACGTGTGTTTCTAGACACCAAAGTGGAAACTTCAACGTGCCAGCTCGTACACTCCGATGAACTTTTTTATGTGAGGCATGACCATGTCCAATGCTTTCATGAAGCTAAGGTAATCTAATTATAAGTAAAGGGAGAAAAGTTATCCCAGGTATTGGAGGCCAAGCTTGGTGATAGACCAAATAAATGACTACTTTAGACTTGTGTATGTTATCCTTTGTTGCTCCAAGGCCAACTGTGAGAACACCAACACCTGCAAAAAAATGCTCACAGCACTAAGTGATCTAATTAAGTCAAGGATAAACATAGGATGACATCATTTGATGCCGACGGGAACATTTAGATTGTTTTAGTTCTACTGCACCAAACTTCCAAAGTTACTGCCGGTTTAGGAAATATTTTTATCTTTTATCACTCTTCTTATATAGGTTGAATTAGAAAAAATGAATTGAACCATGGATGACTCTGATCTCATCTTAGTGTTACAAAATTCCAAAGATACGGTGAAGCTAGCTAAGAGAAATATTTTTATTACTCTTTTACCTTCACACTGGCTTTCACTGATCAATGGTGAAGACCCATGAGTACAAAGTTGCATCATGATGAGCAACTTTTGTATAAATTAAGGAGAAATGTGAACGCAAATGCTTATTCTCCTATCATCTTCTCACCTTTTTATATCTGCTTTCTTTTGCTGCCATTAATTGTGTGCTCTTGCTGCTTTTGCTTTCTTTATATATTTGGCTTCTCTTTGCTTAGCCATTCATGATACAAGGATCATTTTGTTGCACTCCACTAAGATGAATTATCTCCTGAATGTAATCAATGTGCATATATATATAACCCTATCTGCATCAAATTTAATCCTAGGAATTAAAAGTAGTGAGAGGTTGAGTTAAACGAGGAGATGCGGTGGGATCCTCATCATGGGGAGTTTGGGTCATGCTTTCATCGTGTCATTATCTCATAAATGTTCCTCTTTCCTTCGTCTAGAATTTTATTATACCTTTTCTTTTCTTTTCTTTTCTTTTTTTGAATTATGTAGCAGCTGAAAATGTTATATTTACTCGCATGCGGTTCTCCTTCTGCATGCTGTTGGTTTGTTTTAGGAGAAAGAGTGTTCAAGTTACGTGTGTATGTTAGTGTGAGTACCATATTTGTCTCTTTTGGACATGCCAGTAGAGTAAATATTATGAAGTTTGATCATATATAAAGAAATTTATAAAATTGTGTGTAAATCTTATAAGGGGAGATCAACTTATTTTATTCGATAGAGTTGTAAATAAAAGCGACTTTTTATGATGGAGAGAAAGACACGGGACCCATGAGTGTAGGGTTTCAATGGAAATGAGATTTTAGAACGATGAGAATTCGGATTCTCCCCAATTGAAAGTTTAGTGGAGAAATACCAACTTTGCGTCTATAGAAACGTTACAAGTTAGGTTGATATATCGCCCCGACATTTAAAATCTCTGATGAGTTTTCACTCAAGAGGATCTAAATTCCAAGAATGACATTTGGCTTATCCCCACAAATGTTCATCTTGTCCTTAGACATCAACGAGGAACTTTATTTTTTTTAAGCCCATGCATTTAGTTTAAAATCATCCAAACATATATTTTTGATAGTACAAAAAATGTATTTGCTCTCTCGTGACCGACAAAGAAGGGACATTAGACCGCTACAAATATATGGCTACGATGATCTAGTGACGTATGCTCTGTCCGTTGCAGAGACAATTGATAGTAGCAAACCGAAGAGCTATCAAGAAGCCATTTCATCTGATAAGTTAGATCGTTAGTTAGTCACTATGAATGAAGAGATTGAGTCTCTTCATAAGAACTGGACTTGGAAGCTCGTGAAATCTGAAGCAGGAAAGAAAGAAGTTGGTTTCAAGTGGGTTTTCAAGAAGAAAGAAGGAGACCAAGAGGCTGCTGATACGTTATACAAGGCACAGTTAGTAGCTAAAGACTATTCGCAGGTTCGTGAAGTTGACTTCAATGAGGTATTTTCTCCGGTTGTTAAACACACCTCTATATGTAGACATTGGAGCTATGCAAGATTTGAAACTCGAGCAGCTCGATGTGAGACATTATTTAATTTGGTAGAGAAGATCGACATGCAACAACCTGAAGATTTTGAAGTTGAAGGCAAAGAAGACCTCAGTTATATACTAGAGAAATCTCTCTACGGTTTGAAGCAGTCATCTGGACGTTGGTATAAGAAATTTGACTCCTTCATGAAAGAAATTGAGTTTACGAGAAATATGGACGACAATTGTGTATATTCAAAAAAGCTCGCCAATGGTTCTTTTGCTATTTTATGTCGATGATATATTGATAGCAGTAAGGTATATGATTGATATTTAGAATTTGAAGAAACAGTTGAAAGGCAAGTTTGAGATAAAGGATTTGAAAGTGGCCAAGAAAATACTTGGTACGGAGATCAGGCGAGATCGCAAAGAAGGAAAGTTTTACTTGTCTCAACAGAAATATGTTGAGAAAGTTTTGGAGCGTTTCGGCATGACAGATACTAAATTTGTAAGTACTCCATGGACAGCTTATTTTAAACTTTCAGCTCGTTCATCACTACAAATAGAGGATGAGATTAACTATATGTCAAATATTCCATATGCAAATGCGCTGGGTAGTATTATGTATGCCATTGTTTGTATACGATCCGACATTTCATATGTTGTTAGTGTTGTTAGTCGTTATATGGCTTTTCCTGATAATGGTCATTGGCAGGCAGTAAAATGGATTTTACGATACCTATGAGGTACGTCTGACATAGGGTTGGTGTTTGGGAGGAACAGTGACGGTTTGGTTAGATTCAGCGATTCCGATTATGCAGGTGATCTCGACAGACGAAGATCGATCACCGGTTATGTATTCTTCTTGGGAGGATGTGCCATCAGTTGGCTTGCTTCGTTATAACCTACGGTAGCGTTGTCTATGATGGAGGCAGAGTATATGGCTGTTGTTGGACTGTTAAGGAAGCAATCTGGTTCAAGAGGTTATTTTCGGAACTTGGTATTCAAAAGAATACCATAATAATCTACTATGATAGTTAAAGCGCGATTCACCTGACGACAGATCAGATGCATCATGACAGGACGAAGCACATTGATGTATGGTACTGATTTGTTCAGGAAGTCGTTAAAAAAGAAGAGAATATTATTGTGAAGAAGTTTGGTACAGCAGATAATCCGACCAACATGTTGATGAAATCTCTTTTGGTTGTTAAGTTTGAGTATTGTTTGAACTTAACCGAAGTACGTCGCACTCATTTAATCTCTTGAGGGGTTTTGCGGTGAATATGGAGCTATTATTAATTTTGGTGAAGGAGTTTGTAGAAATGCGAGATAAGATGGAGATTTATTGTGTATGACTCATTCCGATCCTTACGATTTCCTATTGATTCAGCGTTATCATGAAGGGATAATATATTCAGATTTATCTATAAGGTAAGAGATAACAGATTCAGACTTATCTACAAACAAGATGAATATTTATTAGTTGGAAAATTAGTTATTTAGTTATTTAGACTTATCGCAGTATACTATAAATATTGTAATATTTTGTAAGCCTAGAGATTGAAGTCTTTAAGATAGCTTTTGAGATAAAATTTATGAGAACCTTTTTGTATTTTGAGAGCTAGGGTTTTGAGGGATCGGTAATTCATCCACTGTTTGTACTCCTCCATATTTGGTGATTAATAAATCTTCTCCTTCGTCTATTTAATTTTATGGTTAGTACCCTTATTTCTTATTTACTTGTGATTTATTTGGTTTGTGCTTTCTCTTTATCGTTTGTTCTACTTCGTGATCGGATTTGTCACAACAAGACCTCTCACTTACTCATAGGTGACCCTTTGCTCAGGATATATCAGGTCATGGTAGTCAACAATATCTTGCATTGTTCGGTATTCAGCTGCACATAAAAATCTACCGTTCATTGATGGTGTATCTTCTCCGTTCAAAAGACATGAGCTTCACAAACATCCACAATGTGGATCACTGGAACTGAACCGATCAATGCCTGTAGAAACTTTAGTTGCCTATAACATACAGGATCACCGGTGAGCGGTGTGATGATCGTTTGAACACTAACAGAAGGATTAGCGAGAAGCGTATCACCACCTACTAATCCGCAAACTAAGCTCACCACCTCCATTTTTCTCTCGATCTCTTCGTTGTTGTTGTCGATGTCTATGTCTGTGTTTTTGAACATATGTAAGCCTGCAGTAATAAAAACAAAACACCATCAAATGTTAAACCTGGAATAATCAAAGAAATACAACGCTAGATATTAGGAGAAATAAAGAAGATACTGGCCTTTTCATAATCCTCACAATGAGAAAATGGAAGATGGAGAGCCAACATGACTCATCGATGAATTTTTTGAAACCTGAGCCGTCTTCTTTCAATGGTGAAGCGGCTGTCACGGATCCTGTGTTGATCACTCGCTTCACTGTCCCTGACTGCTTTCAATAACCCAAAATTCTTTGAACTGCATCCACTGCAGCTTCAGTTGTGTCCTTGTACTGTTTTAATTTTTATATGTATTAGTCCTAAGATATTTGTCTCCACGTTGGTAACTATAACTCAATTTCTTGGTTGTGATGGAACCTTAATTATAAAGCAAAGACCCAATCCACAACTTGTATAACTCTATATTTGTATTAGAGAACAGTATTAATTAGGGTGATATATTACTAACCTTGGAGCCGTAGGTGGTGTTGTGTTGGAAGGGAGTGGCAAAAAGAAACACAAACTCACATCGTTGAATCGCCGGCTCGAACTCTTGAGTGTTGTAAATCGTTGCATCGCTTCAAGCACGCGCCTGGGATTTACTTTAATATTTTGCTTCTTGTTCTTTTTTTTAATAAATATTTTTCGGCCTTGCTAGTTTCATTTCATATCTGGTAATTGATACTCGGGTGCGTTTGCATTGAGGTTAATAATTTACCAGTTACTTGCTTTATTCATTTCCCCAATCACCTGCTTCATTGCTTGTAGTAGTTAGCATGTGTTGCCTATCCTTCTTGTATGTCTTGTGATACAATTTTGCCTTCAACATCCTTTGTACATAGTTTATTTATATATAACAAGTCGGGTAAATTATAAATGAAACACCACTGACTTTTAAGACTTTTTGATACAACCTAACCAACTTTTAAAACCGCCATGAAACCCTTCTGAACTACCACTGCAATCTGCGAAAGTTCACTCCATGAAGTGGTGACTTGCACGCGAGGTGAATATCCCCTATCGTTATCTTCTTTAGTCGAACCCTCTTACCTTTTTTCGCTTAATATTTGAAGGGGGAAAAACAAACATTAAATCTTATTCAACCTAACCAGTGTCTTCATCAATCATACTCAAATCCTTAAAAATTCTTGTCCTCTCCAAGTGAACCATAAATCTTCTCCAATCAAACCCCAAATCTTCTTCAATCGAAACATATCAAACCCAGAATCAAACCCATTATCTATCCTTCCAATCAACCCAAGATCACCCTGTTGTTAAGATCATGATGATTTTTTACTTTTTGATATGAAAAGTTGAGCCATAGCTCACCTCAATAGTATATTAAATGAGAAAAAGTTTAAATACATCAAAAATATATATGTTGGTTGAGATAAATGAAAAAACAAAAAGAAAGTCAAAAGTTCAAGAACTCGTTCGGAAGAATGGAATAGTTCCGTGCTTTCCTCAATTTCTCTTTGATCTTGCTGGTTGCTTCTCCTACCCAGAATTTGAAAGAGAAATTCAACACTTAACAATACATCATACAATGATATTTCTTTATCATCAATTTTTTTTAGTTCTTTCTGTTCCAAAAGCAAAAACAGATGATTATCTTTAAGTTATTCCAACAAAAAAAAGCGTCCAAATTCAGTGGGTCCCAAAAAATGCCATTTCCTCAATCCCGTAAGGCAACTTTGCAATTCTGAATGACCTTACCATAATCGTCCAAATCTCGATACTTACAGACAATTTAGGAATACATGGTTATCTGTTTCTTCATATGAACTACAAAACTCACAAGACCAGTTATTTGTCCATCCTTTCCGTCTCATATAAGATCTCATTAAAAGCCGTCCGTTGAGAATAATCCAAGAAAAAATCTTAACTTATAATGGAGCTATCGACTTCCAAATAAGATCATACCATGCAGCCTAAATGCCTCCTAAATTTAAGAATTTATAACAGCTTGTATCGAAAATTTACCATCTTCATTAAGTTTCCATATTACACAATCTTCCCTTTTTGTCGGTGAAATTTCATCAAACACTGTTCGCTCCATTCTACTAATCTCCACCGCCATCCCCTTGAAGATATGTATCACATCTCGCTAACAACAACTTCATTATTTGTTAATGATTCAAAAACTTTTGGAAATATAAACTTTAAAAGGCAATCTCTCATCCACGAATCTAGCCAAAACCGGATTGACTTGCCGTTACCCAAGACCCAATAACAATTTATTGACATTAATATCTCATCTAGAGCCATATTCTTCCACATTTTATTATTTCCTGTATTGAGTAACCTCCAAACTTTTGCAGCAGGATAATAGGATTTTCAACATATGACCTAAAGCACACTGTCATTATTTAGAATTCTCCACCCCTATTTTACAAGAAGACTCGTATTGAAATCTTTTAAATCAAGGACACCTAGGCCATCATATTTTTTTCTTTTACAAATTCTGTTCCAGTTTATCAATATTCTGAAGGTGTTTTCTGAATCCCCAATCCTCCAAAATAACCTTTTACAGATGGTATCAATTTTTTCCACCATGATACGGTACATGATAATCAAAACACACAAAACGTATCTTACGAAATTTGCCTTAGCTTGTATATATTGGATTGTTGTGGTATTATTTGATTATCAAATGCATGACTTTGGGTGATTTATATGTATGTATTTGCGCAGTTGCAATTTTGATATTTGCTTTAACTTGTATGTGGTGCTATGTTGCTAATCTGATCATTTTAAAAATTATAATTGATTATATATATAATTACTCCATTATTGTAGCAGGAAATTTTGTTTCTTACGATACAAAACACGATACGATAAAATGAAACACGAAATATATCATGATTTGACAACTTTGATAAAAAGACATATAATACAAAAGCATAGCAGAAATCACCGAATTTGTCAAGGTCAACCTTCTACCATAAGATAAGAGTTTTCCCTTCCATGTTGAAAGCATTTTTGAAATTCTATCCAGTAATGGAAGCCAATCTCTTCTTTTGGGTTTTATCTTGTTTATAGGCAGGCCACGATATGTAAAAAGAAGACTCTAGCTTACAATTTAGGCAAGAAGCAAGCATCTCTTCTCCATATGCAATTCAACCAAAGTAAATAAGCCTGCATTTTGAGAAATTTATTTTCAAACCAGTAACACCTTCAAAAATATACAAGAACCTTAAAAAATATATAAAATGAGTTCCAAATTAGTGTTCTCTTCTCTATTCTCTTTACAAAAAATTAAAGTGTCGTCAGCAAATTGCACATTCGGAATATCTCCCAATAAACCTCGTATAGGAAGTCTATGGATAATACCATTATCCTTGCCACTACGCAACATTCTGTTCAAAACATCCGCAATAAGTAAAAGCAAATAGGGAGACAGTTGATCACCTTGGTTCAAATCTCTTTTACAAGGTATGGTTCTGGTAGCAATTCCATTAACCATAACCAGAGGACTTAGCACATCCCACAGCCAGTTTAACCCATCTAACCCATTTGCTATCAAATCCTTGGGCCTCCAAAAGTTCCCACAAGAACACCCAACTCGCGCAGTCGTAAGATTTTACAAAATTAACCTTACACATTGCAATTTCCTCATTTCTCTTTTGACAAGCATCAATTATTCCTTTTTCCAACATCATACAATTTGTGCCAGATTTTTCCTTCATAAAAGCACATTTTGATTCGGCCACTAATGATTGAATCCAAGGTTTTAACCTATTTATGAGAACTTTTGTAAAGATTTTCAAAACCCTATTTATGAGGAAGATTGGTCTAAAACCACCTGCAACTCTATAATCCTGTTTTTTTGGAATAAAAGAAATTAAGGAATTTCTAACACGCTCCAAATCATACTTCCCTTCATAAAATCCCTGAAACATCTATAAAAGGTCCATCTTGATTATATCCTACAAATTTTGGAAAACCAAAAGCGAAAGTCCATTAGGACCACGAGATTTATTCCCATTCATTCCAAAAGCAGTAGTTTTGATTTCATCTAAAGTGAAAGGGATTTCAAGTGCCGACAAATCTGTATTATTCTCAGGATACAATACGTTCCAATCATCTTTCACGCAAAAGTTCGACGTGATGACAAATTTTTTTCGAAAATGCTTTTGTAGTTCTTGTTTGATCTTGACTTGATCGGTTGATAAACTTCCAAGTATTTCCAACGAATTAATAAAATTGATTCTTCTCCTCCCATTTTCCATAGCATGAAAAAAGTTGTATTGCTATCTCCCGTCTTGATCCAAAAATTTCTAGATCTGGCTCCAATAAATTTCCTCCCTTTTCAACGATCCTTGATATGCAACCAACAATTTTGATCTGTCTTCTTGTCCCTACGGTGTAAGTGAAAAAATTTCAGCCTTGTTATCTAACACCTTGATTTTTTCTGAAGTCTCTTTTTATTATCATATTTGTGTTGCCAAAAATATTTTTTCTCCACCATTTAAGTCTTTTCTTGAGTAGCCTCAATTTGCTCACCAATCTTTTAGCAAAATCTTCTTGAACTACAAATGAATGCCATCAACCTTCAAAGACAGAACAAAAATCTAGATGCTCGTACCAGTTCTTCTCAAACATGAATCTTGGTTTATTCAATTTAATACCTTCCAAATTCAGAATACCATGATCAGAGATAGCTATTGACAAAGAAAACTAAAAACTCTAGAATACAAACACTCCCACTCATGTGTGCTAAGAAACCGATCAAGTTTAGCCATAACTGGATTGCTTCACACAATGGATCAATTATACTTGCACCTCGCCATTAGGATATCAATTAGATGTAATTCTCTACTACCTCTACAAAATCTTCCATATCTTTCAATGATTCTTTGCGGCTACTTCTTTCTCTCGAATTAAGAGTTACATTAAAATCTTCCTCAACAACCCAAGGATGAGAGAATTTGTTTATAATAAAATGTATTTTTTCCCAACACAAACTCCTATCTTCCCTACAATAAAGAGCATAAAAAGAAGTTAGGATCCATTAACAGTTAGATTTAAAATCTTTCAATAAAACCATAACGGAAAATGTCCCAATCCAACCATCCTGCAACTCCAATAGAGCACTGTTCCATCCTATCAAAACACCTTCCGAAGAGTCAATAGCATTCAATCCAAACCATCTGTCGATTCTTTCTTCTTCCATACTCCGTGGGAAAGCAGGTTTATACGTAGCCAATTTTGTTTCCTGAAGACAAATCAAACCTATCCCATTAGGTTTAATGCCATTCCAGACCATTCTTCTCTCATATCTTTTACCTAAACCCTTAACATTCCAAGAACTTATCTTCATAGATAAACGAAAAAACTTTCTGATGATGCTCAATATTGGCGATCTCCAAGATCAGGACACGTGGCAGATGACGTGTCCCAGAACTCAGAAGGAAGGGCCCATAAGGGCCGGCCGGGCCAACCCTGTACCCGACCCGCAAGCACAAGCTGGCCCTCCTCAGGCCCCCCTGCAAATCGGCCTCCTCGGCCCCATAGCTCGCCCCGAGCTGCCATGAGACCAAGACTCCTCGGTCTCCTCGCTCGTCCCCGAGCTCCCGGCCAAGGCCGTCTTCCTCAGTCCTCCGACCAACTCCACCGCTCGCAGGCGTAACCGCCGCTCCGCGAATCTCTCCATGTGCGGATTCTACGCCAGCAACACCCCACGTTCCACGCCATCACGATCCCCATTAATGAGCGACCCGCTCTCTATGCGGGCATGACGTCGGGAGCGTAACTGCCGGCGAGATTCTCGCACCTGTTGCTACGTGCCACCACCGCTATATAAACCCCCATCACAGAGAGGTCAAGAAGCCATTTTTTATTCCACTTAGCCGTTACTCTGCTCGGATCTAGCACTAACTTGATCGTCGGAGGGTCCTCGGTGGTACCAAACCACCCCGGGACTTCTTTGCAGGTACTCGGCGATAATCTCCTTAAACCCATTGAGACCCACACGCAACAGGAGATTGTCTCCAAAATCCACCGGGAGATCGACGGAAGACAACATCTGAAGGAGGCCCGAAAAGGAGCTCCATCAGTTGGCGCCGTCTGTGGGAAACGAAAACTCCACAAAAACAAAGTTGGCCTTCCGATCTCCTTCCACATGGCAAGTAATCGCCTTGAAAATCCGGGTACTAGCCACCACCTTCCCCTCAGCGAAGGCACGGGCGAACCTCAACCGAATGTCATCGACCCCTCCTCCGTCCACCGCCTCGCGGGCCCCGCCGAAGGAAACCAAGGCTCGTCAAGAGCTATGGTCATGACGACAGTGGGCCAGTCTGGCTCCTGCGAGGCCCAGCACCCACCACCGGCAACAGGTGCAGCGGCCGCCCGAGCAAAAAGGCCAGAGGCCAGAGCCCATCACCTTTGGCACGGGGACCTCCACGGCATATCCGTTGTCACGCCCCGCTTCCCGGTATACGGCGAAGGGGACACGACGGGTCCGCTACGTATTTACTCAGAAACAAATACGCTAAGCGTTGCTAAGCAATATAAAAGAAAATGTACACAAGAGACAAGGTATAATAAAACAGCAATTTTTATTTATTAACATTCTTTTGTACAATGCATGAAAAGGAAATACAACTGAAATAAAAGCGATGCCTAAACAATGGCATAACAGGAAATGAAAGTACTGAATGTAAAATGTACAATGAAACTAGAGCTCTGGTTCTTCAGCAAACTGATCCAAGTCTTCTGCGGATGGCTCGATCTCTGTCGGTTCCAAATCTCCTGACGACATTCAGAGAAGAAAGAAATAGAATGTCGTCAGCGAACAGATCGTTCGGTAAGTCCCAAAGATAAGAGGAGAAATAGAATGGACAGAGATTAAGGGAGAGAGAGAGGGTAGCTTTTACTTTCTGTCCATTCTATTTCTCCTCTCGTATACACTGTAAGTACAAGGCTCCGTTGGAAGGCCCGGAACAACGGCAATTGGAACCGGCAGTTTACAATCTACAATTTACAATATTCCAATTTAACATGAATCCATGAATCCAATTATCTATCTATACAATTTGATCGAACCGAACTATGGATATACATTCCATTTCTATTTCTCCTCTTATCTTTGGGACTTACCGAGCGATCTGTTCGCTGACGACATTCTATTTCTTTTTTCTTTGAATGTCGTCAGGAGATTTGGAATCGGCAGAGATCGAGCCATCCGCAGAAGACTTGGATCAGTTTGCTGAAGAACCAGAGCTCTAGTTTCATTGTACATTTTCCATTCAGTACTTTAATTTCTTGTTATGCTATTGTTTAGGCATCGCTTTTATTTCAGTTGTATTTTTTTTTCATGCATTGTACAAAAGAATGTTAATAAATAAAAGTTGCCGTTTTATTATACCTTGTCTCTTGTGTACATTTTCTTTTATATTTCTTAGCTACGCTTAGCGTATTTGCTTTTGAGTAAATACGTAGCGGATCCGTCGCGTCCCCTTCGCCGTATACCGGGAAGCGGGGCGTCACAGGTTTTGTTGGTGGCCCATGCAGGTCGGAGCTGTATGGAACCCTAAGAAATATAAAACACAAGAACCAGCAACTAAAAAATTCTTTACAATCATGTTCCTTGAATCCCATCATTTCTTATTCTTTGAATCATATACTTTGAATCTGTCATAATCTAAAATTTTCATTCAAGGTTATGGATTCACCAAACAACACCAGCACCAATGTCAACAACACACCTCCACCACTACCACTCACACCTGCCGTTCCTGCTCCACTCAACCAGCAAACGGTTCTGCTTGAGGCAATCCGCAGCCTCCTAGAAGGACATCAACAACTCTTGAACCGTCCCGAGGCTGAAGCACCTGGGGTGAAGCAATTCAGAGCTTTACATCCCAAACAGTTCTTAGGAAAGGGGAGCCCACTGGAAGCCGATGAATGGGCTCAGAGCATAGAAGATGATCTGGCAGCGGCACAAGTGCCAGATATAGCTTGGGTTCGTGTGGCAAAATTACAGCTCACGGACAATGCACGGAACTGGTGGAAGACGGAAGAAAGCCGTCTTGATCAGCTCATTGAATGGAAGAATTTTCGCGATAAGTTCGACGCGAAGTACTTCCCTGTGACAGCCAGGTTTTCCATGGAACAACAGTTCATTCATCTACAATAAGGTTCTATGTGGGTCAAGTCGGTAGATAAGTATGACGCTGAATTCACCATGCTCAGTCGGTAAGATATGTCACAGTATTCAAATTTTTAATATCACATACTACATAGCTAACACAAGACCGTAACAGATTTGCGGCACACCTGATACCGACGGATGAGATCAGAGCCCATCGATTTCAACAAGGTTTGGACACGGAAATCCAGGATGCACTAGCCATAGGGAAATTTCCGACTCATGAAGATGCTCTGGAAGCTGCCCGCAGTTATGTGGCAGTGATAAAAGCGAGGGGCAGACCTCAGTCTGCAGGAGTTAAGCTCCCTGCCAACCAGATGGAGGAGAAGCCGCATCAGGACCATCATTTGTACCAAGGAGACTGGGAGTACCAATCAACAGGCCCAGCCCTGTTAGTTATATGTATGCCCTAGAGGCCATTACTGTACATACGATATATATTGTAGTGGATGCTAGGACATATATAGGGAGGACTTTCTTGCTCGACATGATAGTATGCTATCTGGTTGTACTTTATCTTAACATGTACTCTGATTGTCTCTGTATTACATGTTGATAAAGCCCTTAGGATATGTACTCGACTACTGGGATTATGATGAGATCATACTAGTGGGGCCACGGTAGTCGACGCGTACATCCTATAACTGTTCCTAGTCGAGGGTGTATCGAGACAGGGCATCGATACACCAGAGTAGACTAGCGTATACGCATCTTGACCCATATGATGGGCGATGGATGATCCCATATCCATCGATGTTTGACATCAAGGATGGTGTACGGGTGCTCAGTGGAGACTGGGTACACTGGACGGACTCGCCGAGAACTCCCAGATAGAATTATACCATACGTCAGATGGCAGTTCTCCGGTGACACTGGTACAGAGTAGTCTGTTGACCCGAGATCGTCATAGAGTCTTGTGTGATTCCCACTGTGCTTTGATTTCCATCATACCACGTCCAAGAGGGCGTGCAAAATAGTGGCTTTTGGGTACAGTCCCGAATCACATGGAGGCAATGAGCGATAGGAGGGGATTCGTCTCTCTCGGTATAGGGAGTTGATGTTGTGCTGTGTTCGATTGGCTATAACCGGAAATCCCTGGCCAGGGTTGTCGAGATTTACTGGTAAGTGTTAGCAGTAGTTTCTCGAACTGTTATAGACCTCATATCGACACGACTTATCGAGCTACTGGGGTCTGACGTTTACCACCCCTAGGCGAGATATGCGACATATCAGACGACGAGACCGGACTGTACGGGAGTGTTACTGTTTGGATTCACAGGAGAATGTACAGGCTTGCTTGTTGATCTTCTGAGCGCTCAATACCTGGGTGGCTGTTACGTTTAGCTGACCGCTTGCAGCTTGTGGGTGTTTGATATGATCATCACCTACTGCCGGCGTATTGACGATTCTTTAGAGTCCTACACAGAGGTTTCTTGGCTCAGGCAAAACGGAGTAGGGGCACATATGTGATGTGTGCGGGACCGAGGATAATGCGATATGAGATACCGTATTCTATTCTCGCGATATATGATATCAGCCGGGTCATCGGATCAAGTGTTGATTCGATGAATCGGTACGGATAAATATTAGTCGGTTATATACGATATAGCCGGATTGGTACGCAAAAGAACTGGGTAAGTAGCATTTTATAGAAATACGCATATTGGTACGCAAAAGAACTGGGTATTACAGCCGGAAATTCGTTGGAGCTTCGCCTCGAGCTCATTTTCAAGGTACACAAGATCTCTTGAGAATTTTAGAGAGCTGGCTCAGAAATGTGAGTGAGAGGGTAGAGTGTAGGGGGTGTATTTATAGGGTTAGGCTAGGGCTAGGGTAGATGAAGGGTTTTTAATTAAAAATTGTAAAAAATATAGGAAATTCATTAAAAATTTGAATAAATGGGGCTTTCTGACTTCTCTGGAACTGATCTGGGAATTTAAAGTATGCAGGGGGTATAGAATGCCAAGATCCACATTTCATATTCAGGCGACTCGGCCGTCCGGCCGAGTCGGGGTGCCAGGGGGTGGGGGGTCGTCAGGTGTGGCTTATGGTATTTTTAGATTTTCAGATTCAGTAGGAATTTTGGGAGTTATTGTGTGTGGACTGTTGGGCTTCCAAAGAATTTAAAACAAAATAATATTAAAAAATAATGTGGGGCAGGGGATTTGAACTCTAGTGGCTTGGTTCAGCAGTGTAAGGTGTTACGAATGAGCTACAAGCTCTTCCTTGTAATTAAATTGCTAATTAATTACTTAAGTCTTGTGCTCAGGCAATAAATACCCCTTTATTGATTTTTGAAAAAATTTATATAGGAAATTTGGGGTTGTTACATCCGTACCCCTCAACGACCCACTGGTGATCACGGTCCGAATCCACCGGTATGAGGTCCACCGGATACTCGTCGACTCAGGCAGCTCGGCGGACATTCTCTTCCACGACTGCTTTTTACGAATGGGGCTCACCCCAGCAGACTTGAAACCGACCTCTCATGTTCTTTCACGGTTCACCAACCACTCCATCTCGGTGCAAGGGGTGGTCACCCTGCGGTTCACAATCGGGGAGCCCGGCCGCACACGTACGTTGCCTGTGGACTTCATCGTAGCAAAAGTCCCATCGGCCTACAACGTCCTCCTCGGCCGTCCGACGCTGAACTCCGTCCAGGCCTAGATATCGACCTACCACCTGACGATAAAGTTCCCTCTCAACCAGGACGGGATAGGTCGGGTCTACGGAAACCAGCAAGTCGCGAAGATATGCATTACCGAAACCTCTTCGCCCGAGCGGCCGGCCGACGACGCCGAGGTAAGTGACGACATCAAGGGTTCCCTGGAGACCCGAGACGAGCAGAAGGAGGTCTGAGGGGCGTCGGTTGAACCCCTGACCGAGGTGCCCCTAACAGAGGGGGACCCGGGAAAAACCGTCCAGGTCAGATCACTCCTGACGGAGACTCGGCGAGATGACCTGGTCAGATTCCTCAGAGATAACTCCGACGTCTTCGTCTGGGCGCCTGCCGACATGCCTGGGATTGATCCCAAAATCATCTCCCACAAGCTCGGGGTTGATCCTGCGGCCCGACCCGTCAGACAAAAGAAGAGGAGCTTCATCCCGGTCGAACAGAAGGCTATCGAAGAGGAGGTTGATCAGCTCCTTGCCGCCAACTTCATCAGAAATGTACCCTACTCGGAGTGGCTGGCGAACGTAGTTCTGGTCAAGAAGTCAAGAGGGGAGTGGCGCATGCGTGTCGACTTCACCGACCTCAATAAGGCCTGCCCCAAGGACAACTATCCACTCCCTCGGATAGATCAACTCGTCGATAGCTCAGCCGGCCACGAGCTGTTGAGCTTCATGGATACTTTCTCCGGCTACAACCAAATCCGTATGAATCCTGAAGGTGAAGATCTCACCGCATTCACAACGGACCGGGGGGTATATTGCTACAAGGTGACGCCCTTCGGACTCAAGAATGCCGGGGCCACGTACCAAAGGTTGGTCAACCGCATGTTCAAGCCACAGATCGGTAGAAATATGGAAGTCTACGTTGACGACATGCTCGTCAAATCCGTCTCGTCGGCCGACCATGCCAGGGATCTGGGCAAGGCATTCGAAGTGCTCCGCAAGTTCAAGATGAATCTAAACCTCACCAAGTGTGCATTCAGAGTCACCGGGGGAAAATTCCTCGGGTTCATGGTCACTCACCGCAGAATCGAAGCTAACCCAGAGAAAATCGACCCTATCCTCAACATGGTCGTGCCCAAGACCAACGTCGAGATCATGCGGCTAATGAGACAAGTCGCAGCTCTGAGCTGTTTCATGTCCAGGTCGGGGGAGATATGCCTACTGTTCTTTAAGGCTCTGAGGAAAATCCCGAGGTTCGAGTGGTCGGAGGAGTGCCAAGCCGCCTTCGACTAATTGAAGAAGCACCTCGCGACGTCACCACTGCTCACCCGACCAGTTGAAGGAGACGAGCTGTCGCTGTATTTGGCGGTATCCGACCAAGCAGCAGGCTCGGTGCTCGTCCGGGAGACCGATGGAGCGCAGAAGCCGGTGTACTATGTGAGCCACGTATTTA
Source organism: Agapanthus africanus (assembly GCA_030015575.1). Classification (NCBI taxonomy): domain Eukaryota; kingdom Viridiplantae; phylum Streptophyta; class Magnoliopsida; order Asparagales; family Amaryllidaceae; genus Agapanthus; species Agapanthus africanus. The sequence goes on along the minus strand of CM057344.1, from coordinate 68,075,599 downwards.
AGGATGCAGAAACGATGTACCCTGCCATAGAGAAGATGGTCTTAGTCCTCGTGGTAGCCTCAAGGAAGCTGCGACACTACTTCCAAGCACACACCATCATCGTCCTCACCGAGCGCCCGTTGGGAGCTATCCTAGCGTCACCAGAATCCTCGGGCCGCTTAGAAAAGTGGAGGTGGGAGTTATCTCAGTTTGATATAAAATATCGCCCGAGGCAGGCCATCAAAGCGCAAGCCCTGGCCGATTTCATCGTTGAATGCACCATCCCTAGCAAGAAGCCGGAGTCCACGCCATCCCTCGCAACTCAGTGTCCCATCGCGGGAAGGCCTGGCTCGGTTCCTGAGTGGGTCATCTACGTCGACGGGTCTTCAACCGAGGAAGGCTGCGGTGCCGGCCTCATTATCCGGGGCCCGAACGAAGCGGAGATGGAGTACTCCCTGAAGCTCGGTTTCAAGGCCTTGAACAACGCGGCAGAGTACGAGGCCCTCCTGGCTGGGCTGTGCATGGTCGCCGGGCTGGGACTGAAGGTAATCCGAATCCGCATCGACTCGGCCCTTATTGTTGGTCAAGTGACCGGCCGCTTTGAAGCTCGAGAGCCTCTGATGATGAAGTACCTGGACAAGGTGAGGAAACTCCGGAGGAACTTTGATGAAGTCCAGGTAGAACAAATACCCAAGCAGCTGAATGCCCAAGCCGATGCCCTGAGCAAGCTGGCTTCATCATACTCGGCCAACAATAAGCAGTCCATCCTCTTTGAAACCTTGACTCGACCCAGCGTGGAAGACGGGGCGACGACACTCCAGGTGTATACGGCACAGGAGGGCGACCAAGATTGGAGGAAGCCTCTCATGGAATTCCTGAAGGACGGTACGCTCCCAGAAGACCAGGAAGCCGCCCGCCGTCTCCGGGCCAAAGCCCGCCACTTCGTCTGGAGCAATGGGAATTTCTACAAGAAGGCCTTCACTCAGCCCCTACTCCGGTGCGTTGACCCACACGAAGCCTACCATGTCCTTCGGGAAATCTATGAGGGGGTTGGCGGTGCACACCAGGGGGCCCGAACCTTGATCCAAAAGGCGTTGCTCCAGGGGTACTACTGGCCCACCATTCACGAGGATGCCCAGAAGCTAGTTAGGAGATGCAAGAGCTGCCAGCTCCACGGCAGCATCCCCCGCTTCCGGCTACCGAGTTGATTGCCCTAACATCCCTATGGACGTGCGCCCAGTGGGGGTTGGATATGATCGGCCAGTTCCCTACCGGTACAGGCGGACACAAATACATCCTCGTCGCGGTAGACTACTTCACCCAGTGGATCGAAGCTGTCCCCATCAGGAAACCGGACGCCGCCACAACCATCAAGTTCCTGCAAAACAACCTGATACTCCGGTTCGGCATCCCAAGGTGTATCGTCACCGACCACGGGATAAACTTTGAGAACGAGAAAGTGAAGGACTTCTGCAAGGAATACGATATCCTCATGAAGTTCGCTGCGGTCGCGCATCCTCAATGCAACGGGCAGGCCGAAGCCACTAACCGAGACGTCCTCCGAGGTCTCCGGACCCGCCTAGGAGGGCGACAAGGCAGTTGGGTCGAAGAACTACCGCGGGTCTTATGGGCCCTGCGCACGTCAAAGAAGACTCCCACCGGGGAGACCCCCTTCAGCCTCTGCTACGGGACCGAAGCAATGGTCCCAGCGGAGATCGGGCTACCCAGTCACCAGGTCGAGCAATTCGATGATGATGCAAACACCTCGGCACTACGTACCAACCTAGACATCTTGTTGGAGAAAAGAGACCGGGCTTAGATCAGAGCTGCCGCTTATCAACAACAAACGGCCAATACTACAACTCTCGGGTCAAGCACCGCTCCTTTAAGACCGGGGATCTGGTCCTGCGGCGAAACGAGTTCATCGACCAAGGCAGGCTTCACAAGTTCTCCCCGAAGTGGGATGATCCCTTCCTCGTCTCTGAAGCGCTCCCCGGCGGAGCCTACCGCCTACAAGATGCGGACGGACGCAAGCTCCCGCGGCCTTACAACGCCGAGAAGCTCAAGCTATACCAATGAGGTCAAAGCCAGCAAATGTGTACCCCTCCTTTCTTTTTCTTCGCAAAAATGATGTAAAATGTTCTCTAAAAATCCTGTCCATTCGAATAAAGAAACGCCGGAACATCTCGAATAGAGTTCTGTCTTTACAACCTAAAGCCCTCGCCAAGAGGCGACCGCGCAGCTTCACTGCCCGGTTATCCTTAGAGGCAACCCAGCAGTTGCCCTGCTCGGTTATCCCCGGCGGGTAGCTCCCCTACCGCTACGCCGGGGATCAGAAAGCCCTCCCAGAGTCAATCCAACAGCTGCTCTACTCGGTTATCCCTGGCGGGTAGCTTCCCTACTGCAACGCCAGGGATTAGAAAGTCCTCCCAGAGGCAGTCGAGCCCAACCATCGCTCGGCTATCCCTGGCGGGTAGCTTCCCTACCACAACGCTAGGGATCAGAAAGCCTTCCCAGAGGCAGTCAAGCCCGAGGATCCCTCGCTCGGCTATCCTTCAGGACAAAAGCCCTCGCCAAGAGGTACCGGGCAGTAACCCTGCCCGGCCAAGGGTCCTTGGTAGGCTTCTACAGCCCCTCCCACACCAAGGACCAAAGTTCTCCCAGAGGCAGTCGAGTCCTCGCTCGGCTATCCCCGGCTAGTAGCATTCTGCCACAACCAACAGGGATCAAAGTCCTCGCCAAGAGGCACTGGGCAGTAACCCTACTCGGTCCCCGTCCTGAAGGATCAAAGCCCTTGCAAGAGGCAACCGGACAGCTACCCTACTCGGTCATCTACGACTGTTAGCTCCCTACCCGTGACGCCAGGGATCGAAGCCCTCACAAGAGGCATCCGAGCGGCTACCCCACTCAGTCATCCTAGGATGATAGTTGCCTACCCACGATGCCATAGATCAAAGCCCTCGCCAAGAGGCAACCGCACAGCTCCGCTGCCCGGTCACCCCCGCCCAGTTATCCTCGGCAGGTAGCTTCCCTATCGCAACACTTGGGATCAAAGTCCTCGCCAAGAGGCACTAGGCAGTGACCCTGCTCGGTCCCTGTCCTGAAGGATCAAAGCCCTCGCAAGAGGCAACAGGGTAGCTACCCTGCTCGGTCATATTCGGCTGGTAGCTCCCTACCCATGACGCCAGGGATCGAAGCCCTAGCAAGAGGCATCCGAGCGGCTACCTCACTCGGTCATCCCAGGCTGGTAGTTGTCTACCGACAACGCCGGGAATCAGAAGCCCTCGCCAAAGGGCAACGGAGCATCCTCCATCCATCCTCGGCACGAATAAGGCGAACAGCCCTTTGCCCATCACATGCAGAGGATCCGAGCTACCAACAAGAGGCATCAGGTCTATCCAAGTCTCGAGCGATCCCCTCAACTTCGGGGCCATGGAGACGCCTCCTTCTCGGCGGCGCTTGACACGCTTGGAAAGTGATCGAGATCAACTCGACGAACGATCGCTAGACAGATGGCCGACCTGGCATGAAAAGCCCAACAGCGTAAGTAGCGATATTTTACAAGCATTCTTCACAAGCAGAAGATAAAATGCGGACCCGTGAAAACAAAGAAGTTTTATTATCAAGCGCGCAATCTTTACAAAGGGTACTTCGGGTTTCCAGCCTTACAAGCTGCCCGGAGGCTTACAAAAGAGAGACGAGGAAATATCAAAAAGGCCTAAGTCGCAAACCCCCTCCCTCATCATTGGGGCTTCACCACCGGAAGTTTTTCCACCAGGGGCGCGCCTCATTTCCCCCATCGTTGTCAGCCGGAGGCCTTGCCACCGGGAGCGGGACCCGAGCACGGAGCTCGCCATCGGCGAACTTGGGAAGCTGCTCCTTCACGGCATCCAGAGCCTTATTCCACGCGACATCGGAATACTCACCAAGCTCAACGTAAAACTGCTATGACACCTTGTAATCGGCCACGGCTTTCCTGGCCCGGACCTTGGCAGCTTGAGTCGCCAGGAGCGCCGCCTCGACATCTCTCCTGCTGGCGTCTCTCTCCTTCTCCATGGCCGCGAAGCGATCGGCCAGGTCCGCCAGCTTCCTCTCGGCGACCCGGTAAGATGCACTCAGGCGACGGCGGATGCCCTGATTCGCTGAATTGGCGAGCTCCCCAGCCTCCGCACGGGCTGCCAGGACATCGGCCCTAGCCCTCTCCAGACGCAGGTCACGCTGCAGGACCTAGTCCTCCGAAAGAAATGCTTCTACCGGCCTCGGTGCGTGGAACGCCCCCTCGGCCTCCATACGAGCGGCGATGGCAGAGTGTTGAAGGACCTGACGGGAAGCAGGTGAGAAACTGGGAGTCGCTTGGGCCAAAGAAAGGAAGGCCAAAACAACGCGTGAAGGGGTTCATACCTGGACCGCCCCTTGGGCTATGGCCTCCATTTGGGCCCTCAGGGTGCCGCATGGAAGTCTTCCTCCTGCCAACTCTTCCATCCCGGCGAGCAAGCTGGCAGCAATGGAAAGCCCAGACGGAACCATGAAGACGACATCGCCCTCCTGCACGGGGATCCCTTCAGGGACCATTGACGGTGGCGCACGAGAAATTGTTCTTTTCCTCTTAAGGGGGATCCCGTCCTCGCCCTCCCCTCCACCTCCCGTCTGGGGCTCGGATGACCGTGGGCGCCTCTGACCGCCGCCGGAAAAACCCCCAGGAGCCGCCAACGAGGCGGACGACCCTGTCGCCGGCAGAACGTTCGACGCAGCACTTAGGCCAGCCAGGGGCATGACCGCGTTGCGGGACTCCCTCTGGAGCGAGCGACCCAAAGAGTGGGAACGAACCATGTGTCCCAAGGAAGAAGAGCGCCGAGCAGCCAAAACTTAGAAGAAAGGTAATACGAAGGAGTAGGGGTCGTGGAACGGGCCCCACCCCTATTTTTATCACCACGAGCAACCTCATCCAACGGCGCCCTTCGTCTCCCGCCAAAACGCCTCCTCGCGTCCGACGGTTCCAATTGCTCCACTTATTGTTCCCATACTGGACCGCACCCTTTCAGACGTCCCAGGTCTGCACACGTCCTGTCATCCAACCAACGCGTGACACGTGGACCATCGCTTTAATAGCCGATGCACGAATCAGCGCACCTTCCTTAAATGCAGAGATCTCGCCCTGATTCGCTAGCAGAAAAGACAACTGACAGCCCGGGGACGTGTCCCGACAAAATCTTAGGAGGGAGCTCATCTCGGGAGGCCCGGCAGTCCACTCCTGACCCGACTTACTAGCCGGTCGGGACAGGAGTGAGGGGCTAATGATGATGCTCAATATTGGCGATCTCCAAGATCAGGACACGTGGCAGATGACGTGTCCCAGAACTCAGAAGGAAGGGCCTACAGGGGTCGGTTGGACCCGACCCGCAAGCACAAGCTGGCCCTCCTCAGGGCCCCCTGCAAATCGATCTCCTCGGCCCCATAGCTCGCCCCGAGCTGCCACGAGACCAAGACTCCTCGGCCTCCTCGCTCGTCCCCGAGCTCCCGGCCGAGGCCTTCTTCCTCAGTCCTCCGACCAACTCCACCGCTCACAGGCGTAACCGCCGCTCCGCAAATCTCGCCATGCGCGGATTCTACGCCAGCAACACCCCACGTTTTACGCCATCATGATCTCTATTAATGGGCGACCCGCTCTCTATGAGGGCGTGACATCGGGAGCGTAACTGCCGGCGAGATTCTCGCGCCTGCTGCGAGCGTGACGTCAAGAAGCCATTTTTTATTCCACTTAGCCGTTACTCTGCTCGGATCTAGCACTAACTTGATCGTCGGAGGGTCCTCGGTGGTACCAAACCATCCCGGGACTTCTTTGCAGGTACTCGGCGCTAATGTCCTCAAACCCGTTGAGATCCACACGCAACAGGAGATCGTCTTCAAAATCCACCGGGAGATCGACGGAAGACAACATCTGAAGGAGCCCGAAAAGGAGCTACATCACTTTCCTCCTCTAGCAAATAAATGAGATGATACCTATTCTGTAGTGGCTTCCCTAGCCCTGGCTAAAAGTTTAATGTTTTTTCCGCAACCAATACTTCATAACAAATCCACCCCACACTCCTTAGATCCAGACTCGAGTTCCTCTTTCTCGAGGTTATTGAGAACAATAAAAGATGAGCCGTGTATTTTGAGAGTTTGTAAACTAAGTCCTATTGTTTCGACGAACAACAAACTGTCCTCCAATACCTTGCTTCCTCATTTTGAATCCCACATTTGGCTTTAGAATCTCAAATCCAGGAGGGGCAGACAATGACTCTGACCGCGCTTGGATTTGACCAACTAAGCCAGACAACTCGTTCTTACTTTCTTTTTTATCCGATCATACTATTTTCAATGCCTCAACAATAACTTTACTTGCTATGGCCTCTTTGATTGCCACTACTTCTCCATTCACTATGAGCTCAATCATATTCTTTCCAGGTTTAGCAATCACTTCGGGAAATGAACCTCCTGTTTGATTTTCGTTTATTCTTTCCACCGTAAGATTTTCTTGTCCATTTTTATGTAACATATTCTCCTCGTTTGGTATTGTTATAGTCCTCGAAACAGAATCCCAATTAATAATAATTCCTTTCCTTTTTCCCTTTAGAGTAAACTTGGGCTTATGCTCGCTCATTCACAACCACTTCTAAGCCCTTTGATCTTTCGTTTTTCTTCCTCCATATTTCCTTCTGTCCCCAACCAACCCATTCAAAGTTGTCACTATCCATAGACGAAATCTTATCGGCACTAGACATAAATATTTCTTTTTCTTTAAGAGGACAAACTGTAGGGGTCGTAGTATGCAAAGTGACCATGCATGCATGTCTTCCAAAGTTCCAACATCCCTCTTTATTCAGATATCAACCCTCTACCGGCAAAGTTGTTTTCTTTTTAGCCAAAAAATTTGCTCATTTTTCCTTCGGTTTGTTGCACCAATGTCCATCCATCTTCGAATCTTTGTTCGGACGCCTTAGATGTATAAGATGGTTCTGAATGGCCTTCATCTTGGGCGTAGGAGTGCATCGAAGAACCGACAACTTGAGCATAAGTTCGCGCCAAAGGCCCTCCATTTTGCGCAAAAGATAGCTCCGCAGATCCTCCATCTTCCGCATAAGATTGCACCAGAGCCTCTTCCTTTTGAGCAAAAGATCGTGCCCCTTGAGCATAAGATCGTGTCCCTTCCTTTTGCGCATAAGATTGTGCCGGAAACTCTTCCCTTTGCGCATAAGATCGCAGCCCTTGAGAATAAGAACGCACCAAGTGCACTCCACCTTGTGCATAAGATTGCATCGGAGGCTCTTCCCTTTGCACATAAGAACTCGCCCCTTCCGTAAAGATTGCGCCAAAGGCCCTCCCGACATAACCCATAGCGCCCTTAACACAAACTCTGCAGCTGCCGACTCCGCTGGCCTTGCCCTCCATTAATTCTTTCTTTTTAGCTCACCCAATATGATAGTAGCAGCTAAATGTGAAGGAGGATATAATGCAGACATCAGGATTGCAAAGTATGTGGCCTGTTTGGGTCCCTTGAGGATATAACGCAGGGATCAGGTTGAGGGCATATGCAAACCACAACACACACACACACACACACACACACACACAGAAGATAAAGAGAAGAAGAGGTACACCACTGACATGGTGTGCAAGCATCAAATATGTTTGCAATTTACATATTGCAATGTTTTTTGGAGAAAAGAGACCAGGAATATTTTTCACATAGATGCAGAATCCATAAGCCACAAGAAGCTAACTGAATGCAAAATAGACTAAAATCAATAACAGACAAGTGATGAAGAATTACATTGATAATATTGGTTACAGATTAACTAATTAATACTAACACTTGGACTTGATTGTTGGTGCCCCCCACATTAAAATTAATCTCATTGCTACTACTATTATACCTAAATTTCCATTAGAGAGGAAATTAAACAGGTTAAGATCCATGTCTGACATGTAAGTAGCTTCTTATCATGAGAATGTCTGCATAATCTCATGTTCAAGTTCTTCTGCGCTGAGCTGGCATTCGATTCCGATCTGTCCAAGGGAAAGAAGATGAAAAAAAAATCAAGAAAAGTGTGAAACAGGGGATATAATGTGGTAGTTTAGTGCTTACATTAGAAATCCAAATCACATGATAAATACTGTAAATTAATAATGGAGAGGGTGGGGATTTATAAGAGGCATGTTTCTTGTCAGCATGCATGCAAACTTATACATATGCAAATGATAATTAAATGAAGAGCATATTAAAAGCGTGAAATTATTAAACAGAGCTCACTCAATTTGAATGCTAACATTCTCATCTGCTCCTCACCATGCAATTGTTGCAGGGTTACATGCTAGATGTTGTCTAGAAGCAAAATGTTACAGGTTTCTTATATGTTCATGTAAAATGTGCATGGAGCCTATCCTAAAATTGAACTTAGAAAGATCATGTAGGATCCTACATTCTATATATGTGTTGCTAATGAAAGCAAAAGGCTGTATATACTGAAGTTATAGTTGCACGTGCAATGCACATGACATGATGTATATATGGTAGATATTTTATGGCTCGAAATCATCTTGTGGTTAAACTTTTGTGGTTTTAGAACAAAACTCTAAAATATCTCTACAAATAGGAAGAGATAGACGTAGATATTGGTGTCTAGATCGGAGAGAGAGGAAGAGATTAGGATGTTTGAATTTTGAATCTAAAAGAGTCGATTTAAAATTTCAAATGTAACGATGGTATGGATGCTTAAAATGAGAGGATTGATTGGGAGATTTTTCATTTTTCTTGAATTGTTGTATTTGAAAAGAGACCATCAATTAATGATGTATTGGAACTTATTTTCTTGTAGAGTGAAGATCAACCAGTTCAACATATGACTATTCTGTGAGGCCTCTATTTCACAGGCAGAGGGTGGAAAATTAACTGGATCTTTGGAGCTCGAAATAATCCAGACGATCAATCTTAAATTCAACATATTAACCGTCTATTTATTTGTTTTATTTTTAACATCTTTTCGAGCATAGCATACATCCAAGTTGTATATATTAAGGATAAGAGGGAAATATTTTTACACTCTTCAACCCTTTTTCACAAAGTTGTAGAAATTAAGGACCGAGGAAAATACTTTTATAATCTTTTAACACTTCAGCACAATGAGAAATAAAGAAAGAAGTAAATATGAATTGAGAGAGTTAATTACCTTAATGGTGAAGGAGTTGAGCATGGTGTCATCAATTGTGTTGATGTTCACTTGGAGTATCTCAAGGGAGTGCCCCTCAAGGGCAGTGACAATCTTCATGGTCTGCCCCGGGATCCTCTGCGACGCGGTGTTCACGAGCACGTTCGGGCCCGCGAACTTCACCTCGACGTCGGCCGCCGGCGACTTGGAGTTAGCAGCCGGCAGATGATGATCAGCAGAAGAAGAAAACTCTAACGAAGGAGATGACTCGTGAGAAGAAGTAGAAGAGGAAAGAGGAGGAAGTAGTTGTTGCATGGTTTTGGTAGGCTTAGGCTTGAGAGGGCTGCTTGGTTGTGGGGTCCTAGGGCTAATGGGAAAGCCTATCCTAGGGCTAAGTGGTGAAGGCCTCATAGGGCTCAGTGGTGGCGGCCTAGGCCTAGGACTTGAGACCTGCAGTGCCCTAGGGCTCAGCACTTCACTGTATGCTTTCCTTTGCTTCTTGGCTTCCAATGACTGCAGCACTTGTTGCAGCTCCTTGATGTAGTCAACTACCCCTCCTATGATGGATGCTTGATCCCCCTGTCATGTATCGAGAGATGTTTTAAGATAACATCTAACATCTATACATTATTTCCCAAAAAAGAAAAAACCATTTATACATTGACAATATCAAAAGAAACCATTACAATTACTCATGATGCATGCCTAGCAGTAATATTAGCTTAGTATACATTGCTTAAGCATCAAGCTCTTTTTATTCTAACATGCCACCGGAGCTAAATCAGCTCTAACTATTCAAATAGCTTTAACCGATTTTTGGTAAGTTTGTGAATTAGGAGGAAGTGAGAATAATACTATTTAACTTTTCAACTCCTGTTTGGCTTTGGATTTTGGATAACATGAGTTATTTTTAAGTGGAAGTAGAGGTTATGCATCAACATGTTTACAAGGTTTTGTTTCCTTAAATTAATGAGACATGTGAGAACTTGTACAACCGTTATCAAAATAGTTTATAAGGTTCTAATTAAATCGGTTTTATAAATAAAGAAAAAACTTGATTTCATTTATAAAGAGAAGGGTTGTATGGAATGAAACTACCATATGCACCGGTTCTTTAGTTTTTTCAGACAATAGGAAAATAAGGAGTAGATTAATGTGGATCTTAACTCCATTTATCTTAACTTTAGAGCTGAAATATTTAGTACAACTTCAAAATCAAATCCAAATAGAATGCAGATGCAAAGATATAGTTGAGTTTAGATAACTCAAAACAAAACTTCAGATATCAAAACTTCACCCCAATCGGTTGCGCGTGATCTAAAACTTGATCACAAGGGGTCGACAATCCCATGATACATAATGTAAAGGAAAATATAAATGAAAATCACGAAGAACAAAGGAGTGCTTGAGCTTTACCCTGTTTACATAGAAGCAAGGCATCAACGATCGAAGCACCGTCAAGTGCTCGTTCATCTGCTTCCTCCGGTTTCGCTCCACCGTGATGTGCGACACCTTCTGCTGTCCATCCTCTCCACCCTCCGCCGACAGCATCGCATTGCCGGCAAACTTCAACTTCTTCCTAGACACAGAACTCTCCTCCCCATCATCATTCTCATACTGCCTAACATTCGAACTATTCGACCTTTGAGACGCAACAACATTCCTCGCCGAAGAATCATCACTCTCTCTAGGGCTAAAGAGAGACTCATCGAACGGCGAGAACGGAACGATCTCCTTGGCAGCATATTCCAACGTCTCCAACATGCTAAGGAGGTTCTCCGGCGATGCGGCTCCGGTCAAGTTAGTGTTAGTGAACTCTGGGTCGTCGAACAGTTCCGATAGAGTGTCTGCCATATGATCAGAAGCACTTGAATCTCTCAATCTAATATACCCAAACTCCTAACAAATTAAACTTATACAAAGATTCTAAAACTTTTGCTACCCTGATGCGCTAAACCCAATTAATAAAGATATGATATCAAAAGAGAAGGGGGGAAAAATTGGGAAAGAGAGAGGAGGAAAAAGATGCTACCGTTGGCAGCAAAGCCAGAAGCATGCTGAAATATAGCAAAAGTCGGCTGAACAAAGGGTCAGTGAGTTTGAGAGAAATTACGGGAATGACACTGGTAAATGGATTTGGGTTTTCCGCCGTGGACCCGCATTCTGCATGGGCGTTTAAGTCTGTTGGCAGCTGCCCGGGTGATTCGCATTCTATTTTGGGTCGGAGCTTTCGGAATAGCTTATTTATTAATGCACTAAGTCCAAAACTGAGGGTCGTTTGGTCTTTCTGTAAACTTGACGTGCACCTTACAAATCTAGGGTTTTGTTTATCTTTTCTTGTTTTGTTGGATCCTGAAGTACATAAGTAGAGAACTAAATATCAAGATTTTGATATTACATTTATTGGATTAATTTTCAAATCACTGTTACAATTAGGAGTTGCCCCTACCGCGATAGGAATCCGTAGGGGCAACTTTTTATTGCCCTTACGGATTAATCCGTAGGGTTATCGATTTGTCCCTATGGTGCCCTACGGATTAATTAAAAAATATTAAAATGTAATCATCGATTTGGCCCTACGGAGCCGCAAAAGAAGGCCCCACAGATTAATTCGTAGGGACATCAAAGGCTTATTTATAAAAATAAATAAAGCCAAGAAATTTCCTCATCGTTCCCAAAATTTCCCAACTCCTTCGTCACCGATCTCCTGCGCGTGCCTCCTCGTCACCACACCCGCGCGCGCCTCCTCGTCGCCGGTACACCATCGTCGACAGTAGAATCCCGCGAGCTCGTGTCGTCGACTGTGTCTCGTCGACAGTGCAATCTCCGGGTTCCTCCACCTCGTCGACAGTAGAATCGTCGGCAAAACTACTACTAAGGCGAGTTAATTTCAATTTTTAACTTATAATTATGTTTTTATTTGTGTTATTGTTGATTTTATGGTTACTACTAGGGCTTAGAGTTAGGGTTCGGTCTAGGGTTTGGGCTACCCTAACCCTTAGGGTTAATTAGGTAGGCTTAGGTTTAGGGTTATGGTTAATTAGGTAGGGTTAGGGTTAGGGTTAGTTTGGGTTAATTAGGTAAAATAGGGTTGGTGATGATTAGGGCTAGGGTTTGGGTTAATTAGATTAATTAGGGTTAAATTTGGTTTGGGCTAGAGTTAATTTGTGTTGGGGTTTGGGTGATGATTAGGGTTAGGTTAATTTGGGTTAGGGTTAATTTTGGTTAATCAGATAAAATAAAGTGTATTTGTGTTAGCGTGTTGATTATGGTTAATTTGGGTTAATTGGGTTAATTAGTGATAATTTGAAGGGTTAAGGTGTTGATTAAGGTTAATTTGAGTTAATTGTGAGTTAATTAGGGATAATTTGAGTTAGGGTGATGATTAGGGTTAATTTGTGTTAATTAGGTTAATTTGGGATAATTAGGGTTAGGGTTTAGGGTGCACTAGTTCCTTCAGTAGAATACTCGATGATAACGTAAGCGTACAAATTTACCGTAAACGCAAGAAAAATTTACCCTAAGCTAAAAACTTCGAACTCTTAATAACGAAACGTAAACGTAAAACCTATTTATGTTAAATGTTCAAGTTAAAGCCAATATATGATACTCGATGATAATATGAAACTTTCATATTTTTATCGATACTCATATGTGAAAATCAAAGCGCGACTTAGTCCCCGTCTATCGGTTAACATACGTTCGATATTCGTCGTGATATAGAACTATACGAAGGTTGTTAAATATCGGACGGTATAGTTTGGTACTAACAACCGTCGTGTAGTCTATGTGATGAGTAGATTCAATCGTATGATAACCGATAGATTTTTCTAGTATGGACAAATTAGGAATGTATAGAGAAAACACCTGCATTCACTTGTGTTTTCATCCGTTTTGAGTTATTTCGTCGGTACTTTTCCGCTGGTTCTCCATGTATAAAGATAGATCAGATGTTCATTTCAATGTTGTTTCACAGCATTGAAATGATTATCTATTCTATTACAGTGTACTCGGAGAACAGCGGGGAGGTACTGCCGAAATTTACTCAAAACGGATGAAAGCATAAGCGAATGTGTGTCTACTCTATACATTATTAATGGGATAGAAGCCTTACCCCCGACAGCCGAAACATACACATACACACGAATACATAACAAACGCACACATAAAGCACATACACACTAACAACCCTACACTTAAGCGAAATCATAACTTGAAACACACATATACAGAATACAACGTATACTTGGGTATCTTCAAATCTAAATTTGTTTATCGATAATTTATTTTTTTCAATGACAAACTTGTCGCTACGGATTTTCTTCTTTGTCAGTAACCATCCCGTTCTTAGATTTCTCAATATAGTCATAATAACCTACAATTTATATATTATACAGTCTAACATGGTCCATGAGTACATCAGAGTTAAGGATTAGATGCACGCGGATTGGCAACAACGTATGCAACCTAAGTTTGTCACAGGAGTTGCTGCTTTCATTGAATTTGCACGCTCACATAATAAGATCGTGTTAAAGAAGATTCTCTTCCCGTGCGATAGATGTGGGAATAAGTACTGGCAGAAGGTAGAATTCGTAGTGCTTCACATCGTTAAACATGATTTTACTAGACTTTATACAACTTGGCTATATCACGGGGAAGAAGAAGAAGAAGACAATAATGCGACAGAAGAAGAAGAAGAAGACGGTAATGCGGCAGAAGAAGAAGACGGTAATTTCTTTTCAGAAGAAGAAATGGAGGATATGGGAGAGGCTGCCCTAGGTGATAGTATTCGTACCGAAGATGACATTCCTTCCGGTCAAGGACCGCGTGCGGATAAGTATGAAAAGTTCATGAATAATGCTAGAAGACCAATTTATGAGAATGCAAAATATTCCACCCTCTCATAGTTCGTCCAACTTTTCCAGATTAAGTGCATAAATGGATGGAGCAACAAGTCATTCACGATATTTCTGAAGTTCTTGAAAGATTCTATGCCCCCGAGAAATAACGTGCCCGACAGCTGGTACGGAGCCCAGAAGATGATGTCTGATTTGGGTATGAAGTGTGAGAAGATTCAAGCATGTCCTAAAAATTGCATGTTGTACCGGAAAGAGAATTCAGATTTGAAAGAGTGTCCAACATACGGAGAGGCCAGGTATAAGCCGAAAGAATTCAATAAGAAGCCCAATATACCTATCAAGATAGTACGATACTTTCCCATAACACAGAGGCTGCAGAGGCTATTCAGGTGCAAGAAAACAGCCGGGGCAATGATTTGGCATCACCGTGCTCCTTCAAGAGAAAATGGAAAAATGAGTCATCCAAGAGATTTACCGGCATGGAAGGATTTCGATAGGAGGCACGAAATATTCAGTAGTAATCCTCGCAATGTCAGTCTTGGACTCGCTAGTGATGGCTTCTGCCCATTCAACTATATGGTTGGAAGCCACATCACATGGCCCTTTGTAATGATAGTGTAATCCCCAGTTCTTTTATAGGCCAATAGCCGTATTTTTATTAAATAAGGGGTCACTTACAAATTTACTTATTTATCCTTATAATTATTTTAAGTATTTAAAAATCCTAATTCCTTTATTCTAATTCCTTTCTTAAATCCTTTTTCCGAAAACTAATTCTATTACTTAAATCCCTTTTTATTTTTCTCTTACTATTTCCTCTTTTCTATACGTAGTTCCCTATAAATATTTAGCATATCTTAATAAATAAGTCTCCAGATATTTTCTGAATTTTCTACAAATTTTCCGTATTTTTCCAGAATTCAATCCAGGTCTAGCCCGATTTAAATATATTTATATATTGTATAACTTTTATTTAAATTAGGTTATCCTAACCCCAAAACTAAATTATTTATTCTTTTCCTATCTCCTTTCCGAACTCTCGCCTTTCACTTTTATTTTCCTCTCCTTTTTATTTTTATTTTGGCCCATCTCCTTTCCCCCTTTTCCCTTATTCTTTCCTTTATTTGTTCAGCCCAACAGAACACATAATTTAAACAAAAATTCCCTCCTCACCGGCCCGGCCCATGCCCCTCCAAACCCGACCCGACCCGTTATCACTATCTCTTCTTCCCCATGCCGTTTCCCATTCCCGCTCTTTTCCTTCTGCACTCCTCACGTCGCCAGTGCCCCCGCTTCGTCGCAACCACGACCCCGACCTACGTTTGCGCGCACGCCCGCGACCCTGTCTCCATCTCGCACACCTCTCCTTGCCTCTCTAACTCCTCTCCTTCACTCTCGTTCTCTTCTCCCCTCTTCCACACTACCTTCCGCTCATTCTCCCGTCCACGACCGCGATCTCCCATCGCCGTAGCTTACTCACCGGCGTCGCCTCGTCATTCCTCTCTCTCTTCTCTCTCCAAAACCCGAGCCCCACTTCACTTTCCCCCCTCGCCGACGAGCTCTGCCGCCGCCGCCTCGCCGCAACCAAAAAACCCCACTAGTTACTCCTGAGCCTCTACCACTCCTCTCTTCATCCCCAGTGCTTACACCACACCATCTCCTCCTCCTCTGCATCGACCATCTCATTGCCATCCCGTTCACCAACTCGACCCCACTGCATCTCCCCCATCACTGGAGCTCGCCACCAGACCCGAGCTCCCTTCCTCCTTGACCCTCACACCATTTCCTCAACTCCCCACAACCCTCATCCGAACTTTCCCTTCACTGTATAATCACAGGAGCACCGCCGACCTCCCACCTCACTGGCCACCGTTGTTGTTCCTTCACCGTCAGAAACCCATCAAGCCAAAGTCGAGCCCGATTCCCGACGAACAGAGGACGTTGTCGTCATAGTCGTCACTGCCATCGCCGTCATCATCGCTGCAGCCAAGCCACCGGAGCCTTAACCGAGCCTACAAGCTAAACTCACGTCCCTTGCACCCTTCGGCATTTCGTCGAGCACCTACATTGATCGCTGTTGCCTCTATTCGGGTCACCGACGTCGCCAACAAATCTGTGGCCTTGATCCCTTAAGCCGTCATCGTCATCAACACGCCTTTCGTCGCAACGCCAGCGTACGCCCGTCGCACCCACCGAGCCGTCAAGTCCAAGAAGCAAGATCCGACGAGGCCAAACCTGTGTTGCGTTCGTGACGTGATCGTGCCGTTTCCGCTTCCGTGCGTCGCCAAAGCGTCTCTAGGCAAGTACCCTACTTGCTACATGCTAGTTATTACTGTTACATTGCTAAAACCTATTAATTCTGTGTTTATAACTCGTGACAACTTATACGACCCAAGTGCTTGATGCAAAATACGAATGAAAATATTCCATTAAACTGACGGAACTTGATTATATATGCTGGCCCGTGTGACAATGAATATTGTGGTGAAATTTTACTGAAAAATACGATTGTTACTGGCTTAAACGATCACCCCCAATTACACCCGTTAAAACTGAATATTTCCCGTGTCTGAAACTTGTTAAAATCATAATTAATTGTGTACACATTGAAATTACGCGTTCGAGGGCTCAAATCGAATACGACTCGACGACCTGGAACCCATACAATTTTTACATTGTTTCTGTACTGAACATATGACGAGAACTGGTTCGGAGAGCGGCTCTGGACTGCAGTCCAGAGCAGCTCTGCCTGTTGATTTCTATCTCGTAATGCTTACACCTTTGCTGTCCGAACTTGTATTTTGCGTAACTCTATACTTTATTGAAGGTGAAACTGTTAGATAAATAACTCAAGTGATTTCACCCCTTTTTATCGCCGTTTACTATTTAAACTGCAATTTAAAAGAACGGGACATATAGCAGTCCTAAACAGAACCAGAACTGGTACCCTAGTATTGAACAGTGCATAACTTCTGACGTAGAGACGCTATTGAGAATTTTTATGGTGCGTTGGAAACCTTATTGAAAAACCTAAATTTCATTCAACTGTAGTGTCGCTAAATTCTGATCTCAACTGGGATTAAAATGCGTTACGAAACGAACTTCCGATTCTGAAACCGGATTTCCAGCAGTGAACGCTTAAAATGAAATGGCCATATCTAGCGATCCTGAAACCCGATTAACGTGAAACTAATTTTTATGGATAGATAATTAAACATACTGCTTATCCCCTTTTCATTGTTTCGCTAAATTTTGCGTGTATGATTTATGATAAATTATGCAAGTGGTAGTACAACGGCTTATGACTTCTTAATCATGCCTGAATTATCGTATTCTCATCACATTACATATATGTTATTGCATTGGTAATCTAGTGATCATGTGCATTACCCAGTGTTAGGTTTTAGTGTTTGATTGTGGCAAGTACGTTAGTGTTTAAGCATGAATGGATAAGTGAAAGTGATACGTACTTGTACACAATCAGTGGACCCTATTGATTTACTGCATTGTCGACATCTGTGGGACGTGTATAAGTGTGACTATAATTGGTATGGAACAATTATGGAAGCACTTGTATGGGTGTCATAGGTAAGGCACCAAACACTGTCCATTAATCTTGGGTATCAGTCGGGACATACTTGATGGAGATCCTATCTCCAGTTCTCGCGCAGACTTGTCATTGACCGACCGGTATTTGAGTTTATGGTTGGCGTTTAATGTAGACCACGGGGTGTAGGGTAGTTTGAGTGTGAGTTCAACAGAATCTCAGGAGTCCCATGCCCGCACATATGGAGATATATAGGATATCACTGATTATTAGCGAGCGACTCGGGCCCGTGTTCCCTTGCCCTTGGGTCCTACCCTTAGGTGGGGGATACTCACGAGTGGTTGACTCTCACACTTAGACTGACGATAGGCTTAATGACCTGTACAGTGAGACTTGGAGACTGATAGGGATAGTGACATTGACATGCATTGCTTCCTGAATCAACACACCTGACATACTATTTTACTGCTTTACTGTTCACCTGCTCTATTAGACACCCGCATTAGCTACTTCATGTTCACGTCTTTACTCTCTTGTTTTACTGTTACATTTTCATTATTACTGTACGAGTTACCATTTGTATCCATATATATATATATATTGCTATCGTGTCGCTCTGACGACCTGAGTATGCATGCTCAGAGTGAGAAGTGGATCTAGCTTGGACCAGGACCTGACGTACCTCGGGGACATCACGGACATCTTGATCAGCTACCCAGAGCTATACTTCATTGTTCTCCACCTGGTTAGTTCTTTTGATTTAGTTACTGCATTTCTCATTACCGGTGCATTGTTTACTGATTACCACGTAAAGCTAGAAGCCGAAGTGTGATTACGGCAGGATATTTCCTTGACCGTAGGAGCATGGCTGGCCTTGTCAACCCCTCGTATTCCGTATTTTGGGAAGCGGGGCGTGACAGATAGTT
Organism: Agapanthus africanus; assembly: GCA_030015575.1. Classification (NCBI taxonomy): domain Eukaryota; kingdom Viridiplantae; phylum Streptophyta; class Magnoliopsida; order Asparagales; family Amaryllidaceae; genus Agapanthus; species Agapanthus africanus. Next base: position 68,057,100 of record CM057344.1, on the reverse strand, counting down.
TATAATATGCCGCCTTGGTTGGTTATGGATCAATCCTACTTTATGATGCCCTTTCTTATCAACGGACCAAACTCACCGGGAAACAATATCGACGTCTATCTCCGACCTCTGATCGATGAGTTAAAATCTTTATTCATTGATGGTGTAGAGACTTACAATGTAAACACAGATACAACCTTCACACTGCATGCGGCTTTAATGTGGACAATTAATGACTTTCCTGCGTATGGAATACTATCAGGTTGGTCCGTACATGGTCACAAAGCATGCCCTTATTGCCATCAATATACAATATCGAAATTCTTGAATTTTAGCAGGAAGGTTTGTTATTGCGGTTATATGCGTTTCCTGCCACTAGACCATCCTTAGAGGTTAGACGTTGCTCACTTTGATGGTCATCAGGAGCTTCTTGGATCTCCAGCCTCATTTTCCGGAGAGGACGTGACTGCTCAGTGGGATGGGTACAATAATGTGACCTTCGGGATAGATCCGGCAAAACAGGTCAAACCACCCTACTGGAACAAGTTAAGTATTTTCTACGAGCTTCCATACCGGTCAACAAATTTAGTGCGTCATTGTCTGGATGTCATGCACATAGAGAAGGGAGTATCCGAGCACGTACTCAACTTGCTTCTTTGTAAAGGCGGAAAATCGAAAGACAACCTCCGTGCTCAGGTGGATCTTCAGGACTGGGAAATTAGAAGTGAATTGCATCCTGAACCGATAGCGGGTAAACCAGAAAAGTTTGTACTTTCCAATACCGCGTATCATATGTCACAACCGGAGAAGAAAAGGTTCCTGCAGGTGTTGCATGATTTGAAAGTTCCCACGAGTTTCTTAGGATCATTTAGCAAGAAGATAAAAATTGTGAAAAGCAAGATCGATGGGCTGAAAAGTCATGATCACCATGTTATTATGGAGCACCTTCTCTTATTAGCCCTCGGAACTTCTCTTCCCGAATCAGTTGGTCTAGTAATCAATGACCTTTGTTGATTTTTTAGAGAATTGTGCGCTAAAACCCTGGATGTTGTGATGCTGGAGACTCTAGAAAATTCTATTTCATTGATACCTTACAAGCTTGAGCGTATTTTCTCACCGTCATTCTTCGATATCATAATACACCTGACGGTTCATCTTGCAACTGAGGCTAAGTTAGCCGGACCGGTACAATATCGATGGATATATCCCGTCGAAAGGTACGCAGAATTTTTCGTTTCACGCAATTTGTAAAATTATTGTTTTCCTATATGCCCGTATTTATTTATTTATTTAACATATTTTTCTTTAGATATCTCCACACTCTAAAAAAATATGTACGCAATAGAAATCGACCAGAGGGTTCTATTATGCAAGGTAATTTTCTAGATGAAGCAACAATATTTTGTTCTCGCTATCTGGACGAGAACATTGAGACGAAGCTTAACCGGCCTCGGAGAATTCAGGACGGACCATATGGTAAAACTGATTATAAGAGAGTAGACACTATATTTATCAACAAGATATATCGGTTTATCCTCCTCAATAGCGTATGTCTTGAAGAAATTAGAGAGTAAGTTTTTTTGGATTAATTATTATATTTGTGTTTGTGTGTGTATGAAATGATATTATATTAATGTCATAATTTATTGTTGAGAACATAAATCATTTTAATGAGGTACGTGAGGGGTATCCTAAATGGAATGATGAACGATTGGAAAAACATTATCAGGATAATTTTTGCGATTGGGTTGTAGATCATGTAAGTTGTTCGAATAACATGTTATTGCTACCAGTCTTAATCTAAACTTATATCGTTATATATTTGTCGTAAAATTTGTTTTGTCAGATCCACGATCCGAACTTGTCTGCACATTAGAGAGTGATTCAAGACGTTTAATTCAGTTTCCTAGTATGGAGGTTGCATATTATAAAGGATTCTGTCACGTCCCGCTTCCCAGTGTACGGTGAAGGGGACGCGATGAAGTCCGCTACGTATATACTCAGAATTACATACGCTAAGCGTATCTAAGCAATAAATACTCAAGAGACAAGAGATAATAAAAACATCAACTTTTATTTATTAACATTCTTTATACAATACATGAAAGGAAATACAACTGAAATAAAAAGATGCCTAAACAGTGGCATAACAGGAAATGAAAAGTACAGAGAGGAAAAGTGTACAATGAAACTAAAGTGTAGGGTCTTCAGCAAACTGCTCCAAGTCTTCTTGCGATGGCTCGATCTCTGCCGGGTCCAAATCACCTGACGACATTCAAAGAAGAAAGAAACAGAATATCGTCAGCGAACAGGTCGCTCGGTAAGTCCCAAAGGTGAGAGGAAAGTAGAAAAGACAGAATAAGAAGATATCTTTTAAAGTTGTATACTATTGTTGCAATGTTGTGTTAACGCTGTTGTTTGTAGTTTGGTACAGAAGGATGCCAGTGTATATGAGGAGAGTCTCTATATGCCAGAGACTAGAGGCACGTGTAGTACAAGAAACCGTTTATGCCACGGTACAACAGCAACTGGATTCATGTTAGGTGTATTAAATCTGACCACCTCGTGCCACCTTTAACACCTTCCGTACCAATCTACCCCTTAAACCCTGTTCCCCTCCGAAAGACGGCGCAAGACTGGACGTCTTGGCACTGAAATTCGGGGCAGATGCTAATTGGTGCTATCCGTCCACCTCTCCGAAGATGCCGAGTTGATTTATGGCACCATGTATCGAAGGTTTAAACGGATGCGTCCGATGTAGCAGACTTCGTCAGATTCCCTCTCGTTTGAGGGGTTTTTGATTGTGGGGACGCTCTTCCCTGCAGGCGCAAGCCTCTGCAGTTAATTACGCTACCGCATTGCGGTAACAACTTTCTCCTTCTCCAGATGGTCACTTCGTGTCGTGTGTGTTTGTTTTGTTTGTGGTTGCCCGTGGATTGTATACGGAGACTAATGTATGTTGTGGCTCGTAGGGCGTGGATTAGTCCAAATCCGTATTTTTTTAGATTTGGGTTTGGGGTTTGGGTTTAAGAATACGTTAATCTCATTTGAGACTAAGATCAACTTAAATGTTTGTTAAGGATACGTTAGTCTAATTTTAGACTAAGATCAACTTAAACATTAGTTAAGGACACGTTAGTCTAATTTTAGACTAAGATCTACTTAACAGGATCATTTAGATCCAACAAAAGAGCATTTGGGGTCTATTGTTTAGTTTAGGGACATTTCGGTCGATTACCAGTTTAAGGACATGGTGGTCCAATGTTAAGGACATCATAGTCCGTGGGTTTAAAGGGACCCTATCGTCCGAGGTTAAGGACATCATAGTCCGTGGGTTTATAGGGACCCCACAGTCTGGGTTAAGGACATCGTAGTCCATGGGTTTAAAAGGACCCCACAGTCCAGGTTAAGGACATCGTAGTCCATGGGTTTAAGGACCCCACAGTCCATATTGTTGGTTTAAGGACGCATCAGTCCATGAGTTTAAGGACCCCACAGTCCGTGTTGTTGGTTTAAGGACGCATAAGTCCATGGATTTAGGGACCCCACAGTCCGTATTTTGGTTTAAGGACGCATAAGTCCATGGGTTTAGGGACCCCACGGTCCGTATTGTCGGTTTAAGGACGCATAAGTCCATGGGTTTAGGGACCCCACGGTCCGTATTGTCGGTTTAAGGACGCATAAGTCCATGGGTTTAGGGACCCCACAGTCCGTATTATGTGTGGTTGTCGGGACCCGTCACCTCTCTGACGTCGTTGAAGGATTACAACGATAGGTGTCAGAGGAGTTCGGAGATGTACCCTTGAACCGGATGTAAATTGATTTAAGAGAGCAGTCGTGCTCAATCAATTTAATTTGAGGACTTACGGCCATGATTGGGCTAAGTCCAGTTGAAAATATTCAATGTTTTTATTTATCTTTGGCCTATTAGGCCTGTGCTAGGGCTTTGCCCCTGCACTGCATTTTATTTTGGCCTGTAAGGACTATTTGATTTGGGCTCTGTCCCTTTTTAAATGATGCACAACATCTGTTTTGGTCTTGACAGACCTTTGTTTGGGCTCTGCCCCCTTTTTTTTAAAGATAATGCATTGCATTTTATTAGGCCTGTTAGGCCTTTTTTAATTAGGCTCAGCCCTTCTTTAAATAATGTAGCGCATTAATTATCTGACAGTGGCCATGTGGCCTGTCAGGCGCTTTGCGCCAATTAATGAGCGCAAGCGCTTGTGGAGGTGACACGTGTCACGCTCGGGTGAGCGCAAGCGCAGTTAGCGCAGTGCGCTGCGCTGTTGCGCTGCTGACACGTGGCGCGCTCTGGTGAGTTACGCCAATTTCAGATAGCAATACTCTGTTTTAAAAGCGCATAGCGCAAGTGGTTTTGGAGCTGACACGTGGCGCTCTTTGGTGGCTTGCGCCAACCCAAGAGCGCAACAGTGCAGATTTACAAGTGCAAGGCACTGTTTTAATATCTAATTTTGGATTCAAGAAAAGAATCTTTAAAGATTTCAGAACCAATGGTTCATCAAAAGGCAATGCTTTTGTTATTTATTATATTTTTTATTGAAGATCCTTGATCTTGTTCTTAGATCAATGATCTTTTCAGAAGAAGTTCTTCTTTTTATAAAGGTTTTACCTTCTTTTTCTTTCTCTGAGCTCTTCTCAAAATTCTTTAGAGGAATTCTCTGTTTTTCTCTCTGTGTTTCTGTCTCTGTTTCTCTATCTCTCTATATATTTTGGAATTGGGGTCTAGGGGCCTTTATATAGTACCCATTAATTTGTTAAATTCGTTAAAGAGATCATTCTCTGAGTGATTTGGGGATTTTTCCTCACCGTTGGATCTTTGATCCAAGGGCTTCTATTTTACAGAAGACAATTTTCTTGTTTTAACAAGAACAGAAAGATCTTACTGTAATTTTAATTCTGTTTTGCGTAAACGCACCTGCGCTTGACACGTGTCGCGCAGCGCAACTGCGCTGACACGTGTCGCGCAGCGCAGAGCGCAGCGCAACTGAGCTAGCGCGAAGCAACTGCGCAGACACGTGTCGCGCAGCGCAGAGCGCAGCGCAACTGCGCTGACACGTGTCGCGCAGCGCAGAGCGCAGCGCAAATGAAGCGTTGCTTTCTTTAATTTTGTTTTAAATAGAGCCTTGCTCTGATTGGGTGCGCTGCCTTGGGCATTGCGTTGACGTATCAGCTTTTGACACGTGGCGCGTTGCGCGCAGCGCAAGAATTTGAAGCGTTGCTTCAATTTTTGAATTTTTGAAATTCAAACAGAGCTTTGCTCTGATTGGGGGAAACAAATGCCCCCCACCGTTGCGCTCACGTGGCGCACACGTGAGTGCAACGGTGGTAAGATCCTAGCCATTGGATCAACTGATGAGTTGAAGGGGTGCAAGCGTCTATAAATAGGACCCTTGGTCCTCAGTAAATAGTTACCATCTTCAGAACTTTTGCTTTCAGAGCCCTGCTCTTGTTTTTAAGAACTTTAGAGCCTTGCTCTCATTTCTTTTCAAGAACTTCAGAGTTCAAATTTTAGAACATTTTAGGTAAAATTTAACTTAAATTAAACTAAATTAAATTAATTTTAATCAATCAGAGCCTTGCTCTTATAGATCTTTGATCTAAAGAAAATCCTTTTGGGGTTTCATCAACAGAGCCTTGCTCTCAAGAATCCATAGATCTACAGAGATCTTGTTTCATGGGTTTTAACCCATGAACAGAGCTTTGCTTAATGGATCAAATGTAGATCTTTTTGATCTGAAAAATGAAGAACTCCTAAGAGTTTTCATGGATCTTTAAGATCCCAAAATTTTTAATTTTTTCAAGAGTTAAATTTTTCTTTTGATGGATCTTTTCATCATTATTACAGAGCTAGGCTCTTTTAGGGAATTTTATTCCCTTGAGACCAGAGTTTGACAAATGTCACTCTGTGACAGAGCTTTGCTCTGAAAGAGGAGATTTTCTTTTTGTCTCTAAGGATTTCCCATTAATGAGAATATTCTCTTGGGGATCTCTTCATTAGTTGACAGTCTAATCCAATGATGGGGCTGTCTTATTAACTGATGCACTGTCATCCAGATTTTGTGGGTCCCCCTTTGGTCCTCTACCCACTGCGTTGCAGTGTGTTATAAATCTTAAAATGCCAAGCGTTGGAATTACAACACTGACGGCTGATTTTTGTCCCTCCGTAGGAAACATGTCTGCTGATTTGTCTTTCCCGTTTGTTCGCTTGGAAGGAGGATTTCCCCAGGTACCACTGGACCGAGAGGTGCTCTCTCTCATCAAGGATCATGACCCCGAGCACAAGAACCATCACATGTGAGGTAGGTGGTATAATGAGATCATCCAGGGTCGCCGAAGCTTCGGTTCCGCTACGCCGTCTGAGCCCATATTTTCGATCCCTTATGCGGATGAACCCCCGGTGAAGTATGCCGTGGAGGTCAAAGACTGGAATTCGGATGATCTTCTCCAGCCTGCGATTGGTGCCATTCCCGTGCAGCCGCCGCCGGCAATAGACATTTTGGGGAGGCGAATATGTCAGGATGAGGCACGCCCTTGGGGACAGGCCTACAACATTGGATTGACCCCGCGACCACCCGCCGGATATTTACAGTGGGCCAGGTACATCCAATCGGCGAAGATGACTCATCTAATGAAGATTGGTTTGTACTCGGCAATCTACGTCTCGCTTTTTGAGTAACCCTCTCCTCCCAAGTGGTGGATTAAGGCTTTCATCGAACAATGGAATATCCCCACTCACACCTTCCTTATGACGGACAGGGAAGTCTCCATCTCCCTGGAAGAGTTTGCTGAAATCTCGGGTCTGCCGATGAGGGGGGAGCATTACGAGGAGCTGCTTCCTCCTGACGAATAAGTCTTCGCCACCAAGCCACTGGTGTTTGGTCTGACGCCAGAGAATGCTATTCAGCACCAGTTTCCGGGCTTGGTGAAGGTGCTCTATCTGGAATCAGGCGTCCGGGGAGTCAGTTTCGCATATTTTATCGCCCGCTTCATTCGACCGGAGTTTCTATCGGAGCGGAGCGAGAAGTTCGCCAAGCTTGATGACCCTATCGGCTTCGGCTTGGACCGTCGACCAACATCGGAGCATGATCAAAAGGATTTTTATCTCCCCGGCGCCGCCGTCATGCCCTTGTCAGAAATCGCCGTCCCGGGTATGGATGAGGAGACCTTTTTTGTAGGGTTCATGGGATTGTGGCTGTGCAGCTTCGCGCTCCACATGCACCCGCGCCACATGCGGCCGTCCGTTTTCTACCCAGCGCATCGGATAGTGGCTGGCCTGTAGTTGACAATAGGAATCGCCGGGTTGGCTCACCTATACAATGGACTTAGCGTGGCGGCGGATGCTAATGAACCTGGGGTGCAGCCTGCTAATTTCCCGATGCACTACTTCACCTCATGGATGGAAATGCATGTGCACGGGGTGTTCGGCGTCCATAAGAGCCCTTCGTTTTTTGAGAAGTGCAGATTCCCAAGAGTCATGCGGCTGGTCGGCGCTTCGATCGTGACTGCGCCTCCGCGGGAGGCTAGGGGGTTGCTCTTTCGTCCACACCTGGTCGGAGCGAAGATTTCTTTTTTGGATAAACTCATAACTATAGGCTCAGAGACCTCCAAGTCGGTGGTGGCGCTGCGTGACGACTTCAAGGACGGGGCCTCCGTACTGAAAGCCCGGGAGATCCTTCACCTCTACTCTATTTGGCCGGGCTACCTGGTGTTCAGGCATAACGAGACGGCGCTTTTCATGAGGTATAACCCCCACCGGTTCGCCCAACAATCAAGCTATCACCAGGGGATCCCGCTGGAGTCGTTTTTGGAAGAGCCCGCGGCCAGCAGGTAGGGGATACGGAGCGCAATGAACCATTTCATGCGACTGAACACGGGCTCCTACTTCTTCATCAGCGAGCCAAGCTGCATTCCCAAGGTCCTCAACGCGTACGTGGCTTGGTACGCGCACGCAATGGGTCCAGTTATCCATATGGAGAAGCGCATGCTGGTTGACCGCAAGGGTGCGCCTCCCGGTGGCGACCGTAAGGCTCCCCTGAAGCCAAGGACCCCGGTCGTTCCTCCGCTGAAAGATTCTGGAGTTGGACCAACGCGCGTGTTGAGCCCTCCGCGCGGATTGCCGCTTTGCGATACTGTGGATGCGCCACCAGCCCCCCGTGCTCCAGTGGAGACGGTAAATGTGGTTTCGCCGGAGTACGGCGTCGGCGCGGACATTGGGACCCGCCGCCATAAGGTGCCTGCGAAACGCAAATTGATCTTGGGTGCACCAGGGGCTCGCGTGCAGAAGAGGAAGAAGAAGTCGATCCTCTCTGCTGACGTTGCGTTCGGTCAGGAACCTCATGCTCCCTATAGCGAGGGCTTGGGCGAGTACGGGACCAACAAAGGATTAGTTATGCCGCCAGATGACACTGATCTGGCGGCCGCCATCGCAGCTTCAGAGCGATTGGCGAGGCGCGACGCGTGGCTAGCTAAGCTTGCGCAATTCGGTAATCACTAGTTGCATTTTTTTTACTGCATCATACTTTTATTACTGTCTTTGACTAATGCTTTTCCCCTCTTCTCTTTAAACATGCATAACCACTGAAGAAGCCATCGCTGCCTCCCTCAAAACTTTTCAAGAGGAGGAACGACTTAGAGCATCCTTAGGCTTCGGTACATTTCGATTCATTAAGTCTTTATTCTCCTTTTATTATAGTCGATCTAACCTTCTTCCTTTGTCTCTTTGTAGGGGTTGCGCCAGCCGATGCGGGGACTCTCCCCGGGCCAGTTACTGAAGTTCCAGCCTCATCAGGTTGCCGCGAGAGTCTCAACTCGAAGAGTCGGTGAGGGATGCCTTGAAGGACTTGGAGGCATCTCTGTACACATATGATGATGCCTCGATGAAGGAAGCTTCGAAGAGGTCCGTCTTGACGGCTCAGGAGGAGAGAAAGCGGCTAAGGCGCGAGGCAAAGGCATACATAGCTGCTTTGGCCGTGGGAGCGGGCCCAAGCACTGTTCCTCGTGCTGATACTCCCTCGGAAGAGCCCCCGGTCTCCTTGTCTACAGCTTACAGACAGGCGGCGTGCTCAAATAGGGAGGCTAACGATAAGTCCACCTCAGGTAATGTATTTTTCAAGATTTGTTATAAGAATTGTAAACCTGTCGGTTCTTATATATCTTGTCCTGCAGGGTCAAGTCCAATCGAAGGGGAGGCGGAAACCGCCGAACCTAAGGGGACAGAGGAAGAGGCACCGATTGAACCCGAGCCGACGGTGGGCGACGTCCCCGGGGTTGCTGGACCTGAGCTGAGGGCTGAGGAAACTGCGCCAGAGAAGGTCGTTGATGCCGAGCCTGAGGTAGCGGCAAATGAGATGAGTACTATAACTGAGCCTGGGGCAGCAGCGGATGGAGCGCCTGAGACCGGTGACCCCATGGCGACGGCGGACGAGACAGCGGCGACCGCCGAGCCCGAAGGAGTATCGGGTGAGACGGGCATGACTCCCAGGGACAAGCCAGCCGCTCTTTCTCAAGAGTCTGGCAATGCTCCAATCATTGCTCTCCCCGTCTACGGTCCTCCGCCGTCTCCTGGCCGCGAGCACGACGATAGCCCCCGTCGATTCCGGTGGTGAGGCCACGGGAGGTGGACTCATGTCGATGGAGAAGGGAGACGCCTCCGTTTCGGCCGGCGGCTCATCAGGTAAATTTCGGGTTACTGTCCTTTTTTTTCTTTATTTTGTAATCCTTCCTGACAGGTTTATCTTGGTTCTTTAACACAGATGCGGCCAGTGCTGATGCTCCATTTCTCGAGGGGGAGCCGTCAATCACTGCCTTGGCGGTGGCCACCTCTCAGCCTTCCCTTGTACCATCACAGATTCTGGAAGGTATGGATTCGTGACCCATCAGTTTCATCTTTCGGCCGCATGATCTATGTACTAATGTCGTACTATTGCGTCCTTGCAGGAGTACTTTTAGATCACCTCTACCAGGTGTTGCACCCGCACTTCTATTTCCCATCTGAACTCGCTTCTTCCTCCAGTGGCGCTGGTGAGTATAGTTTCCTTTTGATGCCTTTCTTTTTTCAGTAATGGAATTATTTCTGACTCTTCCTTGTCCTGATTGCAGTGCTACAAATCGAAGGAGGGGATGAAAGATCGGTCGCGCCACCGTCCCTCCCGGCTTTGCTGCCTGTTGCAGCTGGTATAGTAAACTATCCCATCAATGACTTTTTCATATTTCTTGAACCGTCATCTGATCGTATTTTGTTTTTTCAGCTGTCGTTCCGATTCCGGCGCCCTTTGAGTCTCACGTCATAATACCGGCAGGCCCCTTCCTGAGACGTCCGTCTTCAAAAGGTGCCGTAATGAGTTTGGGCATGCTGAGCGGATACGTCGAAGAGCTTGACACAGACGCTCCCCCATCTGCTGCGGATTTCGCTGCGGAGGTTAACCCGATGTTGGCGGCGCTTGTAAATTTTCATGATGAAGGCGTCGTCGAGTCTTGGGTTAATCACTGCAGGGAAATCGAAGTCCGCCTGCATCAATCGGAGTTTATGCACCCTGCTCCCGAGACCTTAGCTGCAAGCAATCAACGAGTAGCATGGATAGAGCAAAGCGCTTCTTACTTCCGTGACTTGGAACAAGAAGCGGCTTTAAGGCTGAGGGAATACCAAGAGACCTCAAGCGAGACGGCTCGTCTGCGTGCTGAGGTTGAGGCGAACGCTGCCCAGGTGAAGGCTATCTTTGAGGGCCTTCTGGAACGTATCTCAAATGGGCTGAACCTGAAGCAGAAGCTCGATGCTGCCGAGCGTGATGCCCAAGGCCGCGAAGCAGCTCAACAGGCCGTTGGGGAGCAGCTTGCATCCTTCTTGCAGCAGCGGGCTCAAGTAGAAGAAGAACTGGCGGTGGTGGCCGATCAGGAGAAAGCATGAAAGGAAGTGCGCGAACAATTGTTAGGGCTATTCAAGACGCTTCTTTCCCAGTAGCTGCCCTTGTATTGATATACTTGTAAAAATTTTCTTTTTCGAATAAGATGTGTCCATTCTTTATTCTTTTATACGATTCACCTTGTACTTGACTGAATTAATGAATAAAGATACACATTTTTTCTTTGCAATGTCTTGTATCATTTCTTTGCTTTCTCCCTTCTCTTATTATCAGCATGCTGTCTTAATAAACATGGTTGACAGATAATAGAGTAAGCATCTTGGTTTCTTCAAGAGATAGCGATGGTTTAGGCCGCAGGTTCAGATCTGCTGCCTAAGAATTTTCAACTCTATGAGCCGTGAGGGTCTCATAGAGACTTTTCTCCTTACGGATCGAGAGGATCTCGTAGGTGGATTTTCTCCTTAGGAATCGTGAGGATTCCTAAGTGCGTTTTCTCTTATAAGTCGTAAGGATCTTATAAGAGAATTTTTCCTTCTTACGAGTTGAGAGAACTCGAAAGCGGTTGTTTCCCTCTTTGTCGAGATCCGACTTTGGAGAGTGAGACCCGTGAATAGTATGCAAGAGACCGTTTTAGACCAACTTGCAGGGTCCCAGTGCTTAGGAAACAAGTTTTTTAATCCCTGCTGCCTAAGGCTTTATCTTGCAAGTCGAGACGAATTGAGAAGTCCTCGCGAAGACACTAATTTCCTCACGAGTCGAGACGAATCGAGCAGCTCTCATCAAGGACACTAATTTCCCTGAGTTGAAGTATTTTGCCGAGGACGCTGGTTTCCTCGAGGTTGAAACGAATCGAAGTATTCCTGCAAAGACACTGGTTTCTCTGCGGGCCGACGCGAATCAGGAAGCTCTCATCAAGGACGCTAGTTTCCCTGAATTGAGGTATTTGCCAAGGACACTAGTTTCCCTGGGGTTGAAACGAGTCGAGGTGTTCCTGCAAAGACGCTAGTTTCTTTGCGGGTCGACGCGAATCAAGATGTTCTCGTCAAGGACACTGGTTTCCCTGAGTCGAAGTATTTTGCCGAGGACAATGGTTTCCTCGAGGTTGAAACGAATCAGAGTATTCCTGCAAAGACACTGGTTTCTCTACGGGCCGACGCGAATCAGGAAGCTCTCATCAAGGACGCTAGTTTCCCTGAATTGAGGTGTTTTCCAAGGACACTGGTTTCCCTGGGGTTGAAACGAGTCGAGGTGTTCCTGCAAAGACGCTAGTTTCTCTACGGGTCGACGCGAATCAAGATGTTCTCGTCAAGGACACTGGTTTCCCTGAGTCGAAGTATTTTGCCGAGAACACTGGTTTCCCTGGGGTTGAAATGAGTCGAGGTGTTCCTGCAAAGACGCTAGTTTCTTTGCGGGTCGACGCGAATCAAGATGTTCTCGTCAAGGACACTGGTTTCCCTGAGTCGAAGTATTTTGCCGAGGACACTGGTTTCCTCGAGGTTGAAACGAATCGGAGTATTCCTGCAAAGACACTGGTTTCTATGCGGGCCCACGCGAATCAGGAAGCTCTCATCAAGGACGCTAGTTTCCCTGAATTGAAGTATTTGCCAAGGACACTGGTTTCCCTGGGGTTGAAACGATCTCCGGTGGTCCTTCAGGTTTTATATAAGTTACCGTCAAAACCGTGAAGTTAGAAATTTGATCTTTGCTTCATTTGCTGGCACTGCGTCTGCTGTATCAAGACGAATGTCGCGGTTGTCTCTAGGTTTTTGGTGAACCGCCGAGATTTGGCTTCGCTTCCTGGCGGAGCCTGTTGAGAAGGTATGGTTCCTTCTTTGTTTGTGCCCTTGGATTGTATACAGGGATCGATGTGATCTCACCTGTAGGGCAAAAGTTTCATCATTTTTTTATTATTGCTTTATTTCCGCGATGCTCTATCATTTCAGCTTTTATATCGCGAAGGTCGCGATTGCCCAATCATTTCGGCTATTTTTCGCGGTGCCTAATCATTTCGGCTATTTATTTTATTTTTACTCGCTGCTTTTTATTGCGAGTTGCCCAATCATTTCGGCTGTTTTGTATGCATACATTTTTACTTGCTGCTTTTTATTGCAAGTTGCCCCATCATTTCGGCTATTTTGTATGCATGTGCGGCTTGCTGGCTTTTCGCCGTAAGCCTGGAATTAGACACCGATTTCGGCATCAGCACCGCTACAACTGGGATGTGATTGAGTGATTTAGCGTGCTTGCGCTTTCTAAAAGATAGATCAAAAATATTTGTAACCGCAATCAAGAACGGCGTCGCATGAAGCTAGCCGGTGAGTACGGGTCGGTCCACAGGGATTTTGTGAATTTCCGATTCGTTCTTACGAGTTAATTCCGAAGGGTGTTCGGTTGATTATTAAATCTAAAAATCTAATTAACCTAGGGCAATTATCTAGATTTAGTCTTGCTAGGGCTAGGTTTAGGGATGGTTTGGAAATGTAATTAAATCTCACCGCTTTCAATACCCGAATGAAGATCTATGAGGAGTTATGGTAATTATCAATAAAGTAGATTAGATCCGTTCGGGAAGGTGTTCCTTCCTCTAGGTTCTTGTCCTTCCTTTAGAGATCCTTACCCTAACCTCCATGGAAAACATCACACCCGGGCCTTTATACTACGGTATCACCGCTACCTCGAGGGATAGAGTGCCGTAGGGAGCGGTATGTGCATGTATGCATGGAGTCCTATTATAAATATTTGGTGGGTAAGAAAAGGATAAGAGATTTCATCTCTCAAAATCCTTTCCAAAAGCTAAACCCTAAACAAGTTCCTAGGGCATGAAATTAAATCCACCTAGGATAAGGAATTTAAATCTACACTAAGGCAAGAAATTAAATCACTTACAGATGCATCCCTCCAATCATCCATGCAGGGTTGTCAGATCTGAATTTCTGAATGGAGAAGAAACACCGATGCTCTCCAAAAAGGATTTCTGAATTTTTATTAAAAGGAGGCATAAGAATTACAATGGTTAGAGTTCCTATTTATAAAGAATAGGAAACCCTAGGGTTACATTTGTTTCGCATGTCTTAAATTACAAAAATAGCCCTTAGGAAATCTTTTCAGAGCCGCAAACTAATTTTGGTAAAATTTCTCGAAGCACGGGCACCAGACGCCCGCGGAACCGCGGCAATGGCAGGCTTGGGCCGCGGTTCCGCGGCCCATTGGTGAGATCACCTCATGAATTTTCCTGGGATGCTTCTTGTTGGTTTGGGCTTCTTATTTCTATATATCTTTTTCCATTTGGGCTTCTAGGTTGGTTCCAGATCTTCAGTGAACAATTTGCAATGGATTTTTAACCGTTCGCTTTGAGTCGATGTCTTGAATCTTGCTTTGTGAATTGTTCCTTATGTAGGCTTGATCAAGATTCTCTGTTTGTTGGTTAAAGTCCACATTTTCATCGTCTTTACATCGTTTGCACTGTTTTCTGTCCAAGAACCTGTAACCTGTAACATGTAGCAGACATGCGTCAAAAGCACCCGTTTATTTGTAAAATATATAAGAATGGGGAATATAATAATGCAATATTCTGATGTGAACAAATACCCCCAAACTTATCTTTTGCTCGCCCTCGAGCAAACTTATTATTTTATTTATTCTCGATAAAAATCTAACCTAGCCGCACTTTCGCAGGGAAACGCGATTGCACTGAGCACGTGTAACAAGCCGTTAAACCTCTAGGTGTCCCTAGTAGGAGGAGTGTTGTCTCCTGAGGGTTTTCAGCGGATTACACCCACAAAATCCTATCAACTCGGCCCATTGACTTTTGTTCTCCAATTAGGTTTTCTAACTAAGAATTCTATTATCTTTTGACTCGCAAATTATCCACCCACATTCTTCACGCTTCCTCATTATTTAACTTAAGATTATATATGTTATGTAGATCTACTTAGCTTTCGGCATCTCTTAAGTTTTCCTTCTAGGGTTCCATCTCCACTTAGGAATTTCTATCAACTCTACTAAAGATACAAGTTCTATTCTTCATCCCTTTCTCTCATCTAAACTCTAATCACATATCCCCACGTGTGTATATAGATCACCCCTACGCTTGGAAATTCAAATCAAGCAATCGTACTCTCGTCCATTGTCCAAAGCACTTATTAGTAGGTGAATTTTTAATTGAATTTTGCTTACACATCCTTCATGCGACCGTTAATACTTCTTGAGGTACCATCGACCGATTACAAGATGCGTTTGCACATTTAAGCGTAATTCCTAGTCTTGCAACACCCAAGGCTTTTAGCAATGACTCCCAAACCAGTTGGTCTAAGGCACTAGGTGATGAAGCACCCTCGCTAAATATTTTTTCTATTTTTTTACAGCCTTAAGTAATCACAAAAACCAGTGTTCATTTTTTTCTTTTCTTTATTCACTCTTTTTTTCTTTTATTTTCTTCGTACTAAGGACTTTAGACAAGAGTATTTCAAGGTCTCCTCTACTATTCCAAGTTTCAAGGTGCGTGATTGTGCATGTTGTAGGGTATACGTTTTCAGAATCTAGACATAAGCTAGGAACTATTTTTTAAACTTATACTCTAATAAAAATATCAATACTTTTCCTTTGTTTCGACTTAGCCCAAGAAGTGAACTCCAAATTTGCCTATTTCTAAATAAACTACAAAGACATATACTTTCTACCGTTAAACTTTAAGGAAGGTTATATTTAGGGTTTTTAATTTACTAAGTCTAAGATCTAGTTGTTCCTAGCCAGTTAACCTATTAGTCAACACAAGTCAATTAGCCAAAATTGAATACAATAATTTTGAAATTTTTCAAATTTTTATGGGTTTTCATATATGCAAAAATATATACAAATAAATGCGAAGGAAGAAGACGTACCGAGTATACCCCCAAACTTGTACTTGACAGTGTCCTCACTGTCATACTAAACCAAGAGGGTCAAAAATGCCGGCACTCCCCTATTTATTTATTTATAATTTTTTTTATATTTTTAATGTTTTGAATTTTTTTTTTTGATTTTTTTATAGAAAAGAAAATAAAACATATATACATATATACAAAGATTCCCCCAAACTTAAGCTTGGCCTTGCACAAGCCAAAAGTTAGCATCAACCATTCAAAAATCTTATCGTGGAAATGGTATAGTTGGTGCAAGAAAATGAGAAGCACGCGAGACCGTGTGGAAAGAAGAATGGTAGAATATGGTCTCGGTTGGGGAGAAGAATGGCGAAAAGAAGAAGGAAGTGGAGTACGATCTTGAGGGTGTAAATTGAGTGAATAAATTAGCGCAATATGTGATGACCGATATGTTATAAGCGATTGCGCTAACCTATGAACCCGTCGGGAAATGGGGTCAAATCCCTCAAGATTCGCAAGAAAACATGGGTACGCCGAACTTGGTATCGGAGATGAAAGCGTAACGGTCATTTGTACGGTCGGGACAATAGGAGAGACGAAAAGGAGTGAATTAGGGAAAGTATCTTTCTCACCGTAGTAAACTGTTTCGAACTTGAAAGATTCCATTAATGGTTCGAAACTACTATAATCAACCGAGTCTGATGGCTCATCTGAAAATGTAAAGGACTCAAACTCGGGCGGTGAATCATCAATATCGTCCGAAAAAGTGAAACACTCGTAAGTGTTATCATCTGTGAGAACAGTATCGGATTCAAAGGAAAATCTTTTAAGCTCACAGTCTTCAAGCGGGGTCGGAACGATGGGAAGGAGGGAGGGTGATATAACAGTCAAAGGTTCAGGAGGATGAATCGGAAAATCAGACACATCAAACAAAAATGATTCAACCTCAATATTATCCTCAAGACTCTTCTCGATACTATCCTCAATATTCAACTCATCCATGCCATTATCATCAAAATCTAGACGCATATGAGATTCGGGAGAAACATTTAATAACTCAGGATGATGATTTGAACATAAAATCTCAATTAAATCGACAGGTTCATCATCCGATATATTCCCGGCGTCTATATCCTCAATCAAGTGAAAGTCAATTTCTTTAGACACCTCCTCAAAAGCATGGATATCTATCGATTTAGGTTCTAGATGCGAGGTGTAAAGATCAAAAGAATTAGGTGCGGTTTCACTCAAAAGGGGTTCCTCACAATTTGGCAAATCAAACACTACAAAATCACACAACTCATTTTTATTTTCAACAGGTGAACTATTTAGGGCAATCGATGGCAAACAGCAGTTGTAGGCTTCAATTGGGTAAGGGTAGGTTTGATTTGTAAATCCTCTCTCATTCTCACTCTGTCCAACTGCCTCCTCATACATTGAAAAATTTGGAGCTAGCGGGACACTAGCTACCGGTTCACTAGGTTGCATAAGGGCGGCCATGGACACTTCCACATTCTTCATCATTTTATTTGTTGCAGCAATATATGCCTCCAACGACTCTTCCAAACTAGACTTAGGTGGTGAGGGGGTTTCAGTAAAAGATTCAAAATTGTTTGGATATGTGAAACTCCCTAATGGCTGTGTCGAAACAGTGTCTAGGGAAGGTGGGAAGGTCGGGTATGACTGGTAGGAAGTGGGTGGTAAGACAGGGTTAGGGTCAACATATAGATAAGAAGGTGAATAATCGTGCGGATCTCTAAAACTAGATGAGTGGAGAGGGGTGAAAGATCGACTGCGAGATTGAGCAATATGCTCAGCAATGGACATCGGCATAGGAGTGACAGAAGGACTTGAAGAAGTGGTATCAACATATGTAGGTCGTAAAGGTTGACTCGGTTGACACAAAGGGGGTTGAAAAGTCAAACTGTTTCTCCTAGACGCCTCTATGTGATCTTTCAAAGATTTTTTAGGCATGGAGGGATCGTTTTTAAATTGACCGAACAAATTGACATATGACGCAAAATTAGGTTCGGGATACCAAAGTTCGGCTAAAGATTTATTATGTGGGGTACCCATGTTGTAAGAAAAGGGAAAGAAGGAAAGAATGTTTGTGGGGGTGCAAGGATTTATTTGGGGCAAAAAATTTGCAAGTTTCCTAATAATAATTTTCCTTTTTCTTTATTTGATAATTGTTGCAAAAAAGATTTTTAGTTAAAGATATGCAACCAAAAAAAAATATTACTTGCAATCATTTATTATTTTAAGCATATCAAAAGAAGCTTTATTTGGAAAAATTGTTGCAAAAAGATATTCGAGAAAAGATATGCAACAAAAAAGATTTTATAGAAAAGATATGCAACAGCAAAATATTACTTGCAATCTATTTTATTTCAAGCGGGGCCCAAAAATCCTGCACAAGATCGTTATTTGGAAGGGAATATATTTTTAATGTGCACAAAATCCTGCAGGAATTTTTCAGAAAATATATTTCAAAAATTACAGAGGAGAAACAGAAGATCTTACAGAAAATTTTTCAGAAGAAGATGCCACTGTACCGCCGCCTTTCCGCGGTAAAAACGCGTTTGTGCCGCGTTTTCGCGGCGAGATTGTCGGCTCGGGTCCCCAAAAAATTTTATATGCTCTGATTCCACTAGAAGGCCGCGGTTCCGCGGCCTAAGGTGGGTTTTAGCCGCGGAATCGCGGCGGGATGAGGGAATTGTGTCTCCAAAAAATTTTCACTACTCTGATTTTTAATTTCCCTTCTGTTTCGGTATTTGGTTTTCTGTTTCACCTTCTAGAATTTTCCAGATCCGATTTTGTATATCCTGCAAAAATTTAAACAACAAAGTATCCCTTCCAAAAATAACAAATTATATATATATATATTTTTTGATTTTTTAGATTTTTATGATTTTTTAAATTTTATGATTAACCCGAAATTTGCGAAAAGAAAATTCTACGCCATCCCCGGCAACGGCGCCATTTGATTGAGTGATTTAGCGTGCTTGCGCTTTCTAAAAGATAGATCAAAAATATTTATAACCGCAATCAAGAACGGCGTCGCATGAAGCTAGCCGGTGAGTACGGGTCGGTCCACAGGGATTTTGTGAATTTCCGATTCGTTCTTACGAGTTAATTCCGAAGGGTGTTCGGTTGATTATTAAATCTAAAAATCTAATTAACCTAGGGCAATTATCTAGATTTAGTCTTGCTAGGGCTAGGTTTAGGGATGGTTTGGAAATATAATTAAATCTCACCGCTTTCAATACCCGAATGAAGATCTATGAGGAGTTATGGTAATTATCAATAAAGTAGATTAGATCCGTTCGGGAAGGTGTTCCTTCCTCTAGGTTCTTGTCCTTCCTTTAGAGATCCTTATCCTAACCTCCATGGAAAACATCACACCCGGGCCTTTATACTACGGTATCACCGCTACCTCGAGGGATAGAGTGCCGTAGGGAGCGGTATGTGCATGTATGCATGGAGTCCTATTATAAATATTTGGTGGGTAAGAAAAGGATAAGAGATTTCATCTCTCAAAATCCTTTCCAAAAGCTAAACCCTAAACAAGTTCCTAGGGCATGAAATTAAATCTACCTAGGATAAGGAATTTAAATCTACACTAAGGCAAGAAATTAAATCACTTACAGATGCATCCCTCCAATCATCCATGCAGGGTTGTTAGATCTGAATTTCTGAATGGAGAAGAAACACCGATGCTCTCCAAAAAGGATTTCTGAATTTTTATTAAAAGGAGGCATAAGAATTACAATGGTTAGAGTTCCTATTTATAAAGAATAGGAAACCCTAGGGTTACATTTGTTTCGCATGTCTTAAATTACAAAAATAGCCCTTAGGAAATCTTTTCAGAGCCGCAAACTAATTTTGGTAAAATTTCTCGAAGCACGGGCACCAGACGCCCGCGGAACCACGGCAATGGCAGGCTTGGGCCGCGGTTCCGCGGCCCATTGGTGAGATCACCTCATGAATTTTCCTGGGATGCTTCTTGTTGGTTTGGGCTTCTTATTTCTATATATCTTTTTCCATTTGGGCTTCTAGGTTGGTTCCAGATCTTCAGTGAACAATTTGCAATGGATTTTTAACCGTTCGCTTTGAGTCGATGTCTTGAATCTTACTTTGTGAATTGTTCCTTATGTAGGCTTGATCAAGATTCTCTGTTTGTTGGTTAAAGTCCACATTTTCATCGTCTTTACATCGTTTGCACTGTTTTCTGTCCAAGAACCTGTAACCTGTAACATGTAGCAGACATGCGTCAAAAGCACCCGTTTATTTGTAAAATATATAAGAATGGGGAATATAATAATGCAATATTCTGATGTGAACAGGATGTTGCCAGGAGCGAATCATCATTTGCCTTTGCCGATGTTGAACAAAGGTGGCTTAGCGAACAGGGTTAGGGTCCTGTCAACTAAGGCTTTTGACTTCATGAGCCATAAGGGTCTCACAATATTTCTCCCTACAAGTCGTGAGGATCTCGTAGGTGTGTTTTCTCCTTAGGAATCGTTAGGATTCCTAAGTGCATGTTTCTCTGTAAGTCGTAAGGATCCTACAAGAGGGTTTTCTTCTTGTAAGTCGAGAGGACTTACAAGGGTCATTCACCATGCGAACATATCCTCAGTCACGGATGAGACTTGGTTAGGAAATGTTTATTCGCGCCCGTGGATTGTATACAAGGGTCAGTATTGAACCACTTGTAGGGCAATATCGAAAGTTGTGGGGGTTGCTTAAGCACAGGTTTAGGTCTCTGTAACTTAAGACTTTCAAATCTTATGAGCCGTGAGGGTTCCATAAGAGAGTTCTCCTTACGAGTCGTGAGGATTTCGCAAGTGTATTTTCTCCTTAGGAATCGTGCGGATCCCTAAGTGTGTTGCTCCCTTGTGAGTCGTAAGGATCTCACGCGGGTGGTTTCTCCTTACAAGGTCGAGAGGACTCTGTAAGTGTCTTTTAACGAGGTTGCGCCCTTCCGGGTTTTCACAAACACTCGCCGGTAGCCCTGCTGTTTTTACTCACGGAGCCCTTTCGGGTTTTCATCCGTGTTTTTTTTGCTTATGGACATACCGTTTTTTATTCTCTTTTTCCTAACGAGATTGCGCCCTTTCAGGTTTTCACAAACACTCGCCGGTAGCCCTGCTGTTTTTATTCACGGAGCCCTTTCGGGTTTTCATTCGTGCCCATTTTGCTTATGGACATAACGTTTATTATTTTTATTATTATTATTTTTTTTATTTTTTTTATATCGGCTTTGTGATTCAATCCACCGTAGTTTATCGACATCTCGGTCAACAACTAGTTTTAGGACATAGTGGTCCGTCATTAGTTTAAGGACGTTTCGGTCCGTCATTAGTTTAAGGACGTTTCGGTCCGTTGCTGAAGAAGGCCGATTACTACTTATAGAGTTTGGGCTTAGGAAGATAGCGAGAGGACATAGTCGTCGTCATCTATCATTGACCTAGGCTGTGGCTCATTAAGCGTAGTATTTCTTCAGGAAGTGACCGTTTATTGTCCTGAAAGGCATTTCACCGTGCATATCCATGAGTAGATAGGCTCCACCCTGGTAGACCTTGTCTATGATGTACGGGCCTTCATAGTTCGGCTCGAATTTTCCCTGCTTAGCACGACTGGGGATCATAGGTCTTTTGACCACTAGCACGAGTTCGCCTTGGCGGAATGTCCTCGGCCGGGTCAATCTTTCGTATGAGCGCGTCATCTTTGCTTTATAGGCCTCCAGATTTTGTTGCTCTATGAGCCGGGTTTCATCAAGGGCATCAAGCTCCTCAAGCTGAAGGTGAGCATTTTTTTCGTCCGTCAGCTCGTAGTGGACTGCCACTCGTAAAGAGGGTAACTCTATCTCGAGGGGGAGTACTGCTTCTGTACCGAATACCAACGCCCACGGCGTTGTGTTCGTGGCCGTCTTGAACGTAGTTCGATACGCCTAGAGAGCTTCTTGCAGTCTCTCGTGCCAGTCCTTCTTATTTCGGGACACCGTCTTCTTTATGATCTTCGTCAAGGTCTTGTTGAAAGCCTCAGCTAGACCGTTAGCTCGCGGATTATAAACTGAGGAATACCTCTAGTCTATATTATGCTGTTGCGTGAAGCGACTGATCTTGTGGCTTCTGTAGGCTGGCCCGTTATCGGAGATGATCCGTCGCGGAGTTCCAAATCGATAAATGACGTGCGTCTTAAAGAAATGGAGGATATTCTCCGTCTTCACTTCCCTTAACGGTACTGCTTCTGCCCATTTGGAGAAGTAGTCAGTCGTCGCCAGGATGAAACGATGTCCCTTGGACGATGCTGGTTCGATGGGGCCGACTATGTCAGTTCCCCACATCTCGAACGGCCAGCTAGCCACTGTCGGATGTAGTGGATTTGGATGTTGGTGGATGAAGTCCCCATGGATTTGGCATGAGTGGCATTGCTTCGCATATTCGAGGCAGTCCTGAATCATCGTGGGCCAGTAGTAACCCATCCGTTTTATCTTCAACTTCATCTTCGGGCCTGCTTGGTGAGAACCGCAGAGCCCGTCGTGAACTTCCTGAATGACTCTTCTCGCCTCGTCAGGTCCCAGGCATCTCAGCCACAAAGAATCAAATGACCTCTTGTACAGAGTATCATTGACGAAGGTGAAAGACAAAGCTCGTTTCATAAGCTGATGTCTTGAGGACGCATCTTCGGGCGTTCGACGGTATTTGAAGTAGTCTATAAAGACTTCTCTCCAATCCTCAGCCTTTTCCCGGTCTTTTATTTGCAGGGTCGTCTGCTCAGTCGCTCCCTTTTCTTCGGATGATTCCGGAGATATTTCTGCTTGGGCAAGCACCCGACGGCTTTGGACCACGATTCTGACGTCATCGAGGTTCTCGTCAGCCAGTTCTTTAGCGAGCTTGGCCAACGCATCCGCTTTGCTGTTTTCTGCACGCGATATATTTTCCAAAGTGTAGGAAGGAATTTGGGTCAACAGTTGATGCACCTTTTCGCCGTACTTCACCAACTCTGGTTTGCACGTCTGGTAGTCGCCATTTACTTGACTAATGACCAGTTGAGAATCTCCGTATATGAAGAGGTTTTCAATTCCCATATCAATGGCGATCTCGAGGCCTGCTATCAAAGCTTCATATTCGGCTTCATTGTTCGTCCTCGGCTCTGTTAAGGAGAAAGCAAAGCGCATTATCCCTCCTTGTGGAGTTACGAAGATGAGGCCTACCCCCGATTTGATTATAGGGGTGCTTTGTTTGCGCTTCTTCATGGAGGATGCTCCATCGAAATAAAGCTCCCATCGGGTATCACCACCGTCGATCGCGTCAAACGCATGTTCGTCTGGCAGATCGCAATTCAGAGGAGAATTGGTAGGTATCGGATGTTCAGCGAGGAAGTCGGCAATGGCCTGGCCTTTCACTGCCTTGAGAGGCTGGTAGGTTATTGAAAACTCTATTAAGAGCAAGGCCCATTTAGCGAGTCTCCCTGTCAATATGGCCTTCGACATTAAATATTTAAGGGGGTCCACCTTCGAAATGAGACGGACTTCATGCGCCAACGCGTAGTGCCTGAGCTTTGTTATCGCGAAGATCAACGCCAGGCAGTGTTTTTCGATGGGGGAGTAGTTGCTTTCTGCCCGCAGGAGAACTCGACTTAAGTAATAAAGAGCTCTTTCTTTCCCTTGGTCGTTCTCTTGTGCCCATAATGCGCCTAAAGAACCTTCGAGGGCGGTTGTATATAAAATGAGAGGCTTTCCCTTGACCGGAGCAGCCAACACTGGCGGATTCTGCAGGTACTTCTTGATTTCGTCCAGCGCGCTCTGACAATTGTGATCCCAAACGAAAGGGGTTCCCTTCTTCATCAGGTGACTATAAGGACGACATTTTCCTGAAAGGTTGGCTATAAATCGCCGTATATACGCGAGCTTCCCTTGGAGAGACCGCAGCTGTTTGAGAGTCCTTGGTGGAGGCATTTCCATGATCGCCTTGATCTTTGACGGATCTATTTCGATATCTCGGTGTCAGACGATGAATCCTATGAATTTACCTGAGGAAACTCCGAATGCGCACTTGAGAGGGTTCATCTTCAAGTTGTATTGTCGAAGGCGTTGAAATACGGTCTTTAGATGCTCGAGATGTTCCTCGTATGATCTGCTTTTCACCACGAGGTCTTCGATATAGCACTCGACGATTTCATGTATAAGGTCATCGAAGATCTTCGTCATGGCCCTCTGATATGATAGGTGGCACCTGCGTTCTTTAGACCGAAGGGCATCACCTTGCAGCAGAATATACCTAGCGGAGCCCTGAAGGCGGTGTGCTTCTGGTCCTCGGAATGCATCTTTATCTGATTATATCCTGATGAGCCGTCCATGAAGGAGAAAACCTCGTGAGTGGACGTGTTATCTATCATCAGCTCGGTGACTGGCACTGGGAAATCGTCCTTCGGGCAAGCTTTATTGAGATCCCGGAAGTCCACGCATATGCACACCGTCCCATTTTTCTTCATCACCGGGACGATGTTGGCGATCCACTCGGGATACTGAACCTCCTGGATGAAGCCAGAGTCGATCAGCTTCTTGACCTCAGCATTGATACTCATCTCAAGCTCTAGACGCATTCTTCTCGAGGCTTGTTTGATTGGTTTAACGTCCGGAGATATCGCCAATTTGTGCACAGCAATTTCTGGATCTAGTCCCGGCATTTCGGAATAGTTCCATGCGAAGCAATCTCTATACTGCATAAGCATGTATTTTAACGCAGCCACCCTTTTTTCAGATAGTAGATCGCCGACGAATGTCGGTCGCGGGTCATTCGCTGTCCCCAACTCAATTTTCTTGAGGTTATCTGCGGTAGTATGTATTCCATCCTCCGGCTCCTTCGGTGCTGGTGGAAATTCTGAGATCACCTCATCGTTGCTGTTTTCGAAGCACCAGAGAAGATCATCCATATTCTCGGGCTCTTCTTTTGATATCGTTATCATGTGACAAGTACGATCTCGCTTCGAAGACCGATGTGGGTCTGGTTCTGCTTTCGTGGCTTTGGGTTCGTGATTCTGTGGCGGCGTTACTCTCCACTGTCAGATAGAGCGAACTTGCCGAGCTGATACTGATCTTCAACCCAGTTCTTGAAGGTGAAGCAGTCTTCGAGAGGGTGCCCTATTACTCGGTGATAAGAGCAATAGTTTGGGTGTGAGACTTCGCCTGCTTATTCGGGGTGTTTAGACTTCGGCAGTTTAAGCATCTGGTATTTTATAGCTCGGTCAAGTATCTTCTTCGTCTTGTCCCGAGAAAAAGAGTATGCTCGACTCATCTTCTTTATAAGGGACAGATCTAGACCACTTGATTCCCGCTTGCGTGGCTTCTTAGTCCCGCTTTGTTGCTGTCGAGCGCCTTTTTCGCTTTTCGACCTGCTTCTGCCTCTGCGTCGAGCCTTTTTTATAACAGGTTGACAGGGAGCGGCACTTTCATCTTTCGCGTCCTGTTGGAGGAGGCGCTGCATTTTGGCTTTCTCATAGATGGCCATTTCGCGGTTGTGGTCGTTTCGGACTTTTTGACCAACTTCCCTTATAAGCCTGTTCATTTGTTCTTCGAACGACGGACTGGGCACTTTTGCATCAGGAACTTTTATTGGTTCAGGATTAGCGTCCTCCCATTGAGCATCCGCTTCTTCATTGAAGTCATGCACGACGTAACAGTCGCGGAGTAGCTCTCGTTTCTTGGACCGAATGTATCCAAGTCCGATTGTTTCCATCCTCCCACTAGGCAACTTGTGCTGAGTTCCGGGGACGTTCCAGACCCTGTCATAGAATTTGTCTTTTCGAGCGGTCTGTTTGAAGGATATCCCCTGGCGCTTCAGCAGCCTCTTCAAGCCTTCTGTTTAATATCTGGGCAGACGGATGGGCTGAAGCCTGTCAAGCGTAGGATCCGCGCCGTGCCAGATTTCTTTCTCCACTTTGGTTTCTTCAGAGCGGTAGAATAGAATTGCCTTTTCGCTTTCTCTACTGGGAGGGACATAGAACGTCCGTAGCTCCTCTACAGTGTAGGTATCGAGCGCACCCAGTTCTTTATGATGTTTAAGTGGAACCATGGCGATTTGCAGACTTTGCTTTTCATCAGCGAATGTTCGTATTGAAGGCCTAGCAGAGAATATAGCATGGACCTCATCTTCCAAGTCGCTGCCAAAGATCAGCATAGGAGCAGATAGTCCCGGTTTGTTGTATTAGGGCGGACCCGAATAAACTATCTCCTCTTCCTCCTCGGTATCACTCCCGAAAACAGGGATGGTGGCGTTAGCCTTGTTCTCCGGCTTGTGACACCTCTCCGTATCTTCGAAATCCGGTAAGAAGTATTTGGCATCTTCATATTTACGGACCTCGTTCACGGAGAACGGGTTCAGTTCTCCCATCATGGTATACTCGAGACCATCCTTAAAATATTTCATACACTGATGCTGTGTAGAAGGGATGATGTTGTACTCGTGTAACCATGGTCGGCCGAGCAGAGCATTGTAGCATATCTTGGCGTCTATGACGTAGAACTTAATGTCCGTGACGAGTAGCCCAAAGCGTAGCGTCGGTATCACAGACCCAAGAGTTCTTGATGATTGGGAGTCGAACCCGGAGATGGTGATCTTGTCCCGAGCAAGGTGCTGGACGCTCATGCAGATTTCTTTTAACACCCGCACGTTGAGGAGATTAACGGAAGACCCATTGTCAACCAAGATTTTTCCTATCTTTATATCATGGCAATACCCTGAGACTTAGAGGGGGAGATTGTGTTCGCACGTCCCTAGGAGAAGGTCTTCATCACCGAAAGTGACATCGGCCGTATGCACTTCTTCCAATTCATCCTTCATCTTTTCTTCAGCGAGAAAAGCTTGGAATTGCTCCGGCTCCTGTAGTGCCTTGATTAATGAATCCCTTGCCTCTTTTGATAGTAAAAGGGCGTCAAGAATGCTGAGCTGCGAGGGTAACTTCCTCAGATGCGCTAGAACGTTGTAATCCACCTTATTTTTCTTCGGCGGGTCCTTGGTGGCTAGCTCTTCCATAACTTGGTCATCTAAGGCGATATCCTCAGAGACCTTTTCTTTCCCTTTATCTTTTTTATTTGAGGGTCCAAGATTCTTTTCAGGTAGCGTACGATTACGCAGCCGGATATTTTCGCAGACCTTCGGCTCTTCTTCTTTTCCCGAGGTGGACTCTTTAAAGAGGGGGCTAAGAGCTATTTCCTCGTCAGGGTCGCTCCCGAACGTGAGAACTTGCGATCCCCCGTCATTAACCATGCGACAATTACCGGTAGTTCTGTTAAGCCCCTCGGTCGTACCTTTCCGCTCCCGACGAGTTTTGCGCTTCTCCTGCTTGAAATGTTGCCGGTGAGCAACATATCCCTGCCACCATTTATTGAAAACTTTGCACTCTTCGGTGGGGTGCAAAATCTTTCGATGATACAAGCAGTAGGAGGGGTGCATTTCCGCTTCACCAGTAATGTTTCCTTCAGAGGATGGTAGCTTCATACCCATTGATACGGCTTTAGCAAACCTTTTCCTCATCTTGAATTTGCTTTTATCTGCGGTGGACGTACTTTGCTCCAGCGGGAGTGTCTCAACTCTTTCGTCAAGTCGCTGTCGCTTGGCCCTTTCAAATATGGCCATCTCGCGTTCCCGATCAGCTTTACTTTTCAACAGAGCTTCTTTGAGGAATGCGTCAATTGTTTCATCCGATGGCCCCATAATTTCCGGTTTAGGATCTGCCCCCAGCTTCTCAGCGCAAGGAATTTCCTCATCGTCTGTAAACGAATGGGAAATCATATGACAGCTCGCCACGTATTCCTCGGATTCATCCGACGAACTCTCTCCCTCATCTTCCTCTTGAAAGACGTGGTTGAGGAACTCCTGGAGTGTGATGGGAGTCCATGCTTTCTGGTTGTACTCCTCCAGTGCGTCAATCTTCTTTTGTAAGTCCGTGCGCTTGTCGCCAGGCTTCACGGGCTTCTTGGATTTCTTCTTCTTCTTCTTTGAAGATTTTGACGGCTGGTTGTGAGGGCTTGGGCCACCACCATCGATCTTTGGAGTTGGGCGCGGCTTCAACATCCCTTCAATGATCTGAGGTTCCAACGGGTTTTTCCACCTGATTGCTGGGCATGTTTGAAGATCGTTCAGCATCCTCTTTGTTTTGGCTGATAGCACAACCTCCCATGGAGCTTCTTCAACGAGAGAGTACGTTGCCCCCGGCGTATTCATCCTTTTAGGGGTGTGAGGCTGCGGCGGATTCACCTTCCATCTGTCGGACAACGCGAACTTGCCATGTTGGTACTGGTCTTCAATCCAATTTTTGAAGACGTAGCAATCCTCGATCGGATGACCTAATACTCGGTGGTAAGGACAGTAATTGGGATCATTGACGTTGTTTGGCTGCAACGGACGTCTTGGATTCGGCAGATTTATGAGTCGGTTGCGCAATGCCAGCTCGAACAGTCTTCTCGTTTTATCTCGAGGAAACGAGTAAGGACGTCCTAGCCTTTCCTCAAGGGGTACGTGCAGACGCATATTATTTTGACGGACAACCGGCTTCAAGTTGCTCGGCTGTTGTTGAGCATTGGCGACAACGATCGCTTTTCCCTTCCCCTTCTCGTTTCGAGAGTCCAGCTTTGGAGGGGGCGGTCTATGGCCCATCTGGTCCATTTGAGCTAGCTTGTCGATCAGGGCCTGGAAGGTAGTTGGCTTGAAGAACATCATGAATTGGGATATGGTCGCCTGCGGATCGAGGGTTCCCACAAACATGCCTACTGCCGGAGCCTCTTTTATGCGTTGCTCGCATTTTGACCATAAGTTCCGCCACCGTATCGCATACTGAACCCATGTTTCGCCTGGCTTCACCCTGGCATTAATTAATGCCGTTATCGGGGTGCGTTTGCTGGCGCTTGCGAAACGCTGGGTAAACAGCAGCTCCATCTCCGCAAATGTCTTGATAGAGTCGTTTGGGAGCTCGGAGTACCACTCGAATGCTGTATCCGATAAGCTACCGACGAACTGGCGAAGCAACAATTTATCATCACCGTCGGTGTTGCCGCAAAGCGCTCTAAACTGGGCAACATGCTGGTGGGGATTGCCCGTCCCCTTATAGACATGGAATTTTGGTATTGTATAGCCCGGCAGGTACTTTATCTGATCGTACCAGCTCGGATATGGTCGTCCTGTTTTTATGACCTGACCGGCTGCCTCAGTCGCCTGATGAACCCGTATCTGCTGAGCTATATATTCGTCCAGGTCAGCTTTGGAGATTATCTCCTCCTTGGCTGTTGACAGAGCTGGTGGAGGATTTGACGTTTCTCCCCTGTCGTCTTCAAGGACGATCGGAGGATCTTCAGCAGGAGGATCTTGTTGAATCATCATACCCACCATGTCCTGGAACAGGAGGGTCATTCACTTTATGTTGGCTGCTTGTTCCGCAGCCTCTTTATCCTTCTTTTCCAGTATCCTGCGAAGGAATTCAGCGTCAGTTTCTTGCTCTCGGTGTTGATCCGAGGACGCTTCGGGGCTTTCTTTTGGCCCAGTGAGTGCGGCCATCGCGTTCATCATTTCTTGGAGCTTCTGCTGTTGCTCCTGAGCTTTAGTCACTGACCGTGTAAGCAGTCTATGACCTGTAGATGTACGGTTGTCCTCTTTACCAAACGCTATATAGACGGTATGGACTACAATGCCCCCGGACTTAGGGCGTTTGGGCTCACCGCCTTTGGCATTTGCCGCTGGCGCGGGGATTTTCTCTGGCTTTCTTCTTTTGTGGGCCGTTGAAGTTGAGGGGGCCGTTGCAGCGGGCACCCTGGCGGTTGTCGTCCTTTGCTGTTTGACAGGACGGTTCTTTTCTTCTTGAACCTTCACCCTCTTCTGCCGGTGAGAGTGATCTTGGTTTATTACTGAGTCTTGAACCCTCCGCCAGACCTTATAAATTTTGGAGGACAGTCGTTGAGGGGGCTGCTCCAGCTTTGTATCTGTAACACTCTCCACAGGTGGAGATCTTTTTAGCGTAGCAGTCGGAGAGTTCTTGCGTACCCTCCTTAGCGGTTCAAAGCTATTCCCAGTTGGAACAGCAGCATTAACTTCCACCATCGGAGCCGGTGGAGTTAGCCCTGAGGGGGAGTTGCCCCCGGCCTTCCTTACTCGGCGTCAGTGGCGATGTCGAGCGTGTCGAGCTGTTGGGACGGCTCGGCGATAGGGATAGTTTCGTCTTGCCCCCTGTCCGGATGAGGCGCTGCCGGTGCCAGCCTCTTAAGGACTGATGTTGTCCTTTGAGTGGCGATGTTCAATCTGTCAAAGACAGACCCTCGAGCAGGAGCAGGAGTCGGAATGGTCAGCCTTGAAAAGACCGACTCTTTAACAGGAGAAGCCTCCTTGACGACTTCAGCAGCAGAGGTGCCTGTCTTCCTCGGGACAGCCACTTCAGGGTTCATGGGCTTCTTGGAGGGCCCATCAGAGTTCTGGTTCAGCCTGGTAAAGACAGAGGCTGCCGGCTTGATATTGGATGACCCGTTGAAAGGGGCCGTTGTAGCAGTGAGCCGATCGAAGACCGACTTCTTGTGCGCTTCCGGTGCGGGCACTGGAATAGTGAAGCTTGATGGCGGGAGCATGGTCCCGAAAAACAGACCGGTGGTGGCCTGAGTCACTTGTTCCACCGGAATGGCAAGGATGGAGGCCGCTTGAGGCCCATAGGCTACACCTCCAGGTGAGGCGGAGCGTCGGTTGCATTGGCATTTGGAGCAGCTCGAGCAGTTGGAGACCATTGATGCTTGATTTCTGCACCAGGAAAAATACCAAATCTTAGTAACTTGAAACCCAAAGGCAACCATTAACAAACCGCGATTTGTTCGCGAAGACGACACATGAAGTGTGGAGTGGAAAGAGGAAAAGGTCCCACCGGGCATGCCAGAATCTGTTCCCCTCCGAAAGACGGCGCAAGACTGGACGTCTTGGCACTGAAATTCAGGGCAGATGCTAATTGGTGCTATCCGTCCACCTCTCCGAAGATGCCAAGTTGATTTATGGCACCATGTATCGAAGGTTTAAACGGATGCGGCCGATGTAGCAGACTTCGTCAGATTCCCCCTCGTTTGAGGGGTTTTTGATTGTGGGGACGCTCTTCCCTGCAGGCGCAATCCCCTGCAGTTAATTACGCTACCTCATTGCGGTAACAACTTTCTCCTTCTCCAGATGGTCACCTCGTGTCGTGTGTGTTTGTTTTGTTTGTGGTTGCCTGTGGATTGTATACGGAGACTAATATATGTTGTCGCCCGTAGGGCGTGGATTAGTCCAAATCCGTATTTTCTTAGATTTGGGTTTGGGGTTTGGGTTTAAAGATACGTTAGTCTCATTTGAGACTAAGATCAACTTAAACGTTTGTTAAGGATACGTTAGTCTAATTTTAGACTAAGATCAACTTAAACGTTAGTTAAGGACACGTTAGTCTAATTTTAGACTAAGATCTACTTAACAGGATCATTTAGATCCAACAAAAGAGCATTTGGGCTCTATTGTTTAGTTTAGGGACATTTCGGTCGATTACCAGTTTAAGGACATAGTGGTCCAAGGTTAAGGACATCATAGTCTGTGGGTTTAAAGGGACCCCACAGTCCGAGGTTAAGGACATCATAGTCCGTGGGTTTAAAGGGACCCTACAGTCCGGGTTAAGGATGTTGACTATAGTGCCCTCAAGGCAATTATCATAGTCGCGGACTTATGATTATGATGATTGAGGCAGGACCTATACCGATGAAACAGTCTTACTCAAGATGATAGTATGCTATCTGGTTTGTCTTTATCTTCATATACATGTTGATAGAGCCCATAGGATTCTTGCTTGACTGCCAGCATTGCGATGGCGATCACATACGTGGGAGCCGGGGGTCTATAAGCACATCCTTAAATGTCCCTAGTCGTAGGAGTATCGAGACCGGGCATCGATACTCCAGTGTAGACCAGTGTATACTGATCGGGACCCCGACGAGGGGCGGTGGCCAGGTCTCACAAGCCATTGGTGTTAGTTTGTTCACCTAAGATAGTATATAGGTGCTCATTGGGTTATGAGTACACTGGACGGACTCGCCGGGAACCTGCTAGTTGGTATTATACCTATTGTCAGATAGCAATTCCCAGGTGACATGTGTACAGGTTAGTCTGTCGACCTGAGATCGTCATTTGTCTCGTGTGAGTTCCCACTGTGCTTTGAATACTACCCTACCACGAGTCAAAGGAGTCGTGCAAACAGGTTTTAGTTGGGTACAGTCCCCAGCCACATGGAGGCAGTGATCGGATCGTCGGGGATCCGTCTCTCCCGGTATTAGGGGTTGATGTCGCGTTGTGTACGGATGACCATCACCATAAATCCATGGCCACGGTGGACGAGAACTACCGATCCAGGATCGATAGTTTCTTAGGTGGTGATGGGTTTCATGCCGACACTAAATATCGCGTTGTTAGGGGTCTGACTTTATCCACCCCCTAAACATGATATGCGATACTCTTAGACGAACAGACCGGACTGTACGGATATTGTCACTGACAGGCTCAGTAGGGGTTCAGGATGAGTTTGCTCGTCGGCCTCCCTTTCGCTCAATACCTGGGTAGCCGTTACGTACAGCTAGTGCCGCTGACGTGCTTGTGGTTAAACCCACTGCCAGCGTATTGACGAGTCTTTAGAGTCCCACACAGAGGGTTTTCACGGTTCAGGCGATATGGTGTACATGAGATATGTTGATGCATACAGGTGTCCGATTAAATATATGCACATGCTGCGCAGACTTTAATCGGACGGTTGATAATACTAGCGGCTTAGGATTAAGCCAGTGTATTAAATCAGGTTTTTGATTTAATAATTTACATATGTATTTATATATATGTATTCTAGTATTATTGTTCACTATTCGTTTTCTCTCTCGGCTATTCGTATTTTGGTACGAATACGCGTATATGTATTTCGATATATGTACCGGGAAGTATTCCGTATTTTATACGGAATAGCTTCTAGAAGGTGCCACCTCATTAATGATTTTCTTTATTGAAAATTATTTGGGAAATGAGGTGGAAAGGAGGTATGGTTTTGAGGCATGGTGCAAAGTATCGTGCACATTTGTTTAATGGTTTACATTGTTTAATTGGAAAAAGAAATTGACTTTTTTTTGTGTGGAGGTGAGAGGAGGGGCTGACCATTTTTTGGAATGGGGTTAATTTCATTTGGCTCATTTTTTTACACTTGCATTAAGCTCCACTCTCTCATTCACACAAAAGGGTTAGGCATTTTTCTTTGTTCATGCCAAAAGCCATCACCTCCTTCATCATCTTCTTTGGTTTCTCTATGGAGCTCATGGTAAAGAGAAAATTGTAGTGACATATTCATACACCCCCACTCTCCATCGCTAGCGATGTTGGAGCGCCGGTTACTTCGTTCGACGAGGTTGGAGCTTGTGCCGTTTCCTTCGGGTGGATCATCGGAGATAGAGGAAGACCGGCAACCAAACATCATCAAAGGATTGCTAGGAGCTTGGAATGAAGACCGAAGGACTCGGATCATCTCGGTTTAAACTTCCTAACTCTTAGTTTAGCTCGCTATTTTAGGGTTTAAAGTCGATCTGGGATTTGGGTAGCGGTAGCGCCGGTTTGATAAATTTTTGTTCCGAATTTTGGTCGCGTTTCGACTGCCGGGGCGCTGCCGGGACCCTTCATGGTATCAGAGCCACCCTTTAAACCCCTTACTAGCTTGTTTAAACGTGCTTGAAATATCAATCGACCGAAAATTCCAAAAACACGATTTCAATGTTCTGTTCTCTGCCGTTTTTCAAATGTGGTCAAAAAATTATTTCACGCATCTTAAAAATCCGTGCAGGCGAATATAAGGGTACAGAAAAAATTTGAGACCCTGAAGCCTCTAAAGCGCCACGGATCCGCCGCACTAACCCCCTATTGGCGGCGGTTCCACGGTGGAATAGTGGCAACGGGCGTCGAAATTTTTTCTGTAGCTCTATTTCTTGGAATTGTGATTTTTTTGATATTCTGTTTTGGCCCAGGTTTCAGTAAAGTGTTGTTTTGCTTTTGGGGCCAATTTGGAACTTAGTCGATCGATATTTTAAGTGGGCGTCTGACAGTACATATATTATATTCTGCGACCGTGAATGTCATTTGATCGGTAAACTCGTCTAATTGCTATATGTCTTTTAGACGGGTTTGCGAACGTGACATTCACGTTGATATTCTGTGATGTGCTGTGATGTTGGTTGGATCGTCGTGGTGGATAGCAATGGTGCAATGATAGTACGGTTTTATTTCATTTGTACATTTGATATTGCGGGGCGAGCGTCCGACATGTGGACTGCCGTCACTGCCAGCTTGTATATTATTCTTTTAGGGCGCGACCGGGCTGAGGTCGATGTCACCCTTGTATATTATTTTCTTTTCTGTACTAGGATTACCCCATGGAGGGGTGCACGAATAGCCGGATTCTAGAGGGCAACTGGTCCGCATCTCATGGCGTTGGGATGGAGGGGACCTTACTCTAGAATTGGCGGGCTATTCGCCGCACTCGTAGGGGGTATAGGTGACCCAGGAGGGGTGCTCAAGTTACCGGATTCCGTGAAGTGCTGGGTGGTCCATTCACGTTGCTAAAGGGGGCTGTCTCACTTCTAGTTTTGGCGGGTAACTTGCCGTGCTCGTAGGGGTCTAGGTTTCATTGCATATGCTATTCACACGACAGGGAACGTCGGGTCTAACTTGCGGCTCAAGTGAAACCCGGGGCTCCAGATTATCCACCATTCTGTGTTGCTTCTGTAATGTTTCTGTGATGTTGCTTAATATCATGCCTGGGACGAATGTTATATATATATTTATATATACTAGTAGATGTTGTATATGTTTTGCACCCGCGCTAGCCCAGTCCCCGCTCTGTCGTTAGTTAAGTAACCTAACGGGTGATGACGGGACCCAGTGGCGAATGCGGATGGCATATACGTACATTTTATTTTCATTCTTTTCTGGTGTGATTAATTGATGGGACTGCATAGATTCTTATCAATGCAAGGATAAAACAAACCTTTATATGATGTTGTTGGAACCAAGTTTTTAAAAACTGACATTACAGACGTACATTTTTGCTTTGCATCGTGGTATTCATTTGGAATATCCTGCACCTCATTCGACGAGGCAAGGGCCGAGATCCCTTCATCGGGAGTGACCCCTTGGGTAAAAGTTTGCGTCAACGTAATAACTTTACTATAGTCGATTATTTTTGCTTTGCATCGTGGTATTCAGTTTGGGATATCCTGCACCCCATTCGACGGGGAAAGAGCCGAGATCCCTTCACCGGGAGTGACCTCTTTAACAAAAGTTTTCGCCACTATATATTTATAAAACCACTTGGATTCCTTCAACGATATCAAGTTCATTACGTTAAAAGTTTTTCGCCAAAAACCAGCCGTAGCCCTCCGTCATTTCAGAAAAGTAGCGCCTAGTATTCGTGCTATGTTTGTTGGCTTCCGTCAAGGCATAGTGTGCGGTAGCTATGTGTTACTTCTCTGTAGCATGGATATGCATTAATCTAGGACAGTCGTGCAGCCTTGTTGGCATCCGTCAAGGTCGAGTACGGGTGGGTCTAAATTAATCAGGACAATGATGGATAGAACTTGACTTGCAACTTATGATTTGTTGGCATCCGTCAAGGTCATAAGCTTCTTGGGGTAAAAATTATATCGGGAGTTTCAAACATACAGGAAACTTTCCAGGCTTGCGCATACCTTCTGGAGTATGGTAACTTGAGTGGCTTCCATCAAGTTATCATGCGATGATAGTTGGATCCCGATTCCCACTGATGAGTAGGATTACTACTCGGGTGATTCCGACTAATTCTCCTTTCAGGTTTGTAGGAGAATTCGAGGATACAGTGGGAGCCATCCAGATTAGATAAATTAATTAACCATTCTGATCTAGGTTAGAGTGCACGCTGAGTGTTTCTTCTCTCTCTCTCTCTCTGGCTGTGACTATGACTCGACTTTTGACTAAAACTCATGAAACCAAGTTGACCGAACCTTCTTTAAACACTTTGGCTTTTGGAATGTTACGGTGTTCCATACATCATTGCCACTTCTATATCACCTTTGCGTTTCTCCAGAACACCTCATATCACTACGAACGTCCACTTCCGTTGGATAAATCCATCGTATGGTTATATACGAACTCGAAGGATTTGATTCGAGGATGGATTCTGGTTCTGGAGAGATTGAATAGGATTATTCGGTTGTCTTTTCTCTTTACCTTCTCTCAGGTTGTGAGGGCTCCTAGGATTAGGAGAGGGTACACCTATTGAGCTTATTGGATAGTCTTCCTCCAGACCATAGGCAGGTGCCGAACGGTAGGGTAGGAAGAAAACCAATTAAGCTTAAGTGCGGTGTACAGAAGGTAATAAGTAAAGACATATAAAGGGATTAGAATAATGACAAAGTAAATTGCGACCACCATATTTTACGACAAAAAACCGTGTATACCCCTGCCACTTCTACATCCACTTTTTTTTTCTCTAGGACACTCCGTATCACTACGGATATCCACTTCCATTGGATAAATCCATCGTATGGTTATATACGAACTCGAAGGAACTTTTTCGAGGATGGATTCTGGTTCTGGAGAGATAGAATAGGATTATTCAGATGTCTTTTCTCTTTACCTTCTCTCAAGTTGCGAGGGCTCCTAAGATTATGAGAGTACACCTATTACGCTTATTGGATAGTTTTCTTCCAAACCTTAGGTGTCGAAGGGTAGGGAAAGAAGAAAACCAATTAGCCTAAAGAAGGTGTACAGAAGGTAATAAGTAAATACATAATAAAGGGATTGGAGTGAGGGCAGGTAAGTGTATGGTTACTGTCGTGATTCAGGATAATGGAAGAGGCGTTACTAGGAATACCAGTTAACCCTTTTGAAACATTTTCATGTTTCAGTTTCACTGTGCAATGTTAATTGAAAACTGTTTTCCCAATTGGAATCTAACTCCAGGGTATGTATTTACCAGATCAGTTTCTCACATCTATATGTTATTACAGATGGTGAGTGGGAGTAAGATATTGGGAATTGGGTGATTAGATCCTCATCATATCGAAATTCGTTGTAATTGGTGATATTTGAGGAAATCATATAGTTTTTGCCGGACGACAAAGATTTGATTTTGAATATCCGTTGTTATGCACCAATTTCAAACTGATATATCTGTACATTTATTTTATAAAGTGAGATGTAACTTTTTGATATTATGTCTATGACATTTACCTATATCAATTGGTGATTAGGTAAGGTGCATTCAACAGCGGTGTAATTCTTCTTAACCATACTACAGTTTTTCAACCTACGACGCACAGGGTTTGAGTTATTGAACTCAGGGGAGTTATACAAAGTATTGTATGTTGTCCAGTGTCCATTAGGACAAAGGCGGTGGTACTCGTACTATATTCTGTTTACTTATGACTTCTCCAGTTATGGACAAGTATTTCGTTGAAATGCAAAGTCCAGATATTGAGAAGTTATAGGTATAAGAATAAAGTAGGGAACCATTTGTTAGAAGTATCGGGATTCTTCGAAGTGTTCGAAGATGTAGATACTTGTGTTTGGTATTCCATTGATAGTAATAGTTTTGAGAACTTGCTTCTCTTTCAGGTTACTCATATATGGATGCACTCCTAGATGTGTAATGTTGATTGTCCTCTTTCTATTTGGTTGATATGCACTGGAGACAGCTGCATGATTTTGAATCTGGTTCCAATTAAATTAGTGCTTTTGTTTCTATATTAAATGTAATATAGAATCAATTTATATCTTGACGATGTTAAGGTATAGGGAGTTGTCCGGCTGATGCTTAAAACCAGAATCCGGATAAACTCAAGGCATGTTTCAGTAATGGCTGCTTGTGAGTTATCCCGGACTTTGACGAGGGTTAACTTTCTACCATCAGGAAGATCAATATTTATATTGTTCTTGACTCGCCACAGTTTTAGTAAAATGGACTTTTTCAGAAAACATAAGTGGGAGTATGGTAGAACTGGAAGTTATTCCAGAACCACAAACGATTACTGAAGATTTAATAGAACCTGAGGATTCAATTTGTTTTGACGTTCCATTAGCCACTCCGCAGATTTTGGTGGGTAACCTCAGGCACCCGAGAGGTACTTCGGTCTTCTCAGAGACGGTGACAGGGAGGTTCTTGTTTACCCAGACTTGCCATTGCTGTTGTTCTAGACTATAAGACCCGGCAGGAGGATGAGTATAGCGTCGTTCTAAACTAGTTTTAGAAGTGCACGTGTATATGACTCTGCCAGAGGGTTATTGTAGTCAGTGGGAGCAGCGGAAGCATAGTAAGCAAGTAGCTTGTGTCTATTTATAGACTAAAGCAGGTATAACGGAAATAGATTATCTATTTTTGATGTGACAGTCATAGTCTTTGACCTTATCAGAATAGGAAATGGATCTGGTATGAAGGTAGTAGAGAGTGATGTCCAGGTAATGGGATGACATGCACTTGATAGGAAGAAATATTCCTATACTACGATCGGTTATACTTTGGTTGTCACACAGTTGTTTTCTCCACATAGGATATGGATATAATATCAGGTTTTCTGGTCATTAGATCTATGGTTTTAGATTTAGATTTGGAAAGTATCCTAATCTGGGTATTTTGACATTAAATGGACGACTCCTGGCATGGTAGTGTACCTGCAGGTGATGGAGTCACCCTCTCTAAAGGTGTCTTACAGACTAAAGGGGAGAGGGATCTGCATGATTAGCATATCACTTGCTTAGGCAATTGAGTTAATCATGAAATGTCAAGTACCACACCAGATATTGCTTTGTACTAGATGCAATAAGAAGACATATTATTCTAATCCTAGAGAAACATTGGGAAGCAGTTTATGAACATAAATGGATGTTCTATGGATATGGTAATGGCAGCCTCCTTCGGGAGACGGTTATCATTTTAGGCTTCCAAGGTGACCTGGATGACAGAGTGACTGTCAGAGTTATAGTTTTCCCTCTTTTGAGGGACAGTATGTTGGACAGGTGGTCCAAGCGGATACTGAGGAAAGGCATGGTGCAGGATACTGATTAAAATCAGTAGACGATACAGTCTAAGAAGTTTGCTGGATTTGGAGTTCATTTGTGAACTGGGTCCTATCAGATATCCAAACAAATTCTAAGATAGGTATTACTCATTTCAGGAGATAGCTTTCTCCGCGAAGTTGAGATTAAGAGAGATACAGAAAGAAACATTGGACCGGATCCACTCACTGAGGCTATTTCTCGAACGCAATCATTTTCGCAAACAGGCTTTGCGAAACTGATTAGTAGAGAAGTTGGGTGTTCGGTGTCACACGGGCTGTGAGTATGCGACATCGCAATAATTGGCCTTAAGTGCAAGTGGGAGATTGTTGGCTATAGTGCCCTCAAGGCAATTATCATAGTCGCGGGCTTATGATTATGATGATTGAGGCAGGACCTATACCTATGAAACAGTTTTACTCAAGATGATAGTATGCTATCTGGTTTGTCTTTATCTTCATATACATGTTGATAGAGCCCATAGGATTCTTGCTTGACTGCCAGCATTATGATGGCGATCACATACGTGGGAGCCGGGGGTCTATAAGCACATCCTTAAATGTCCCTAGTCGTAGGAGTATCGAGACCGGGCATCGATACTCCAGTGTAGACTAGTGTATACTGATCGGGACCCCGACGAAGGGCGGTGGCCAGGTCTCACAAGCCATTGATGTTAGTTTGTTCACCTAAGATAGTATACAGGTGCTCATTGGGTTATGAGTACACTGGACGGACTCGCCGGAAACCTGCTAGTTGGTATTATACCTATTGTCAGATAGCAGTTCTCACGTGACATGTGTACAGGTTAGTCTATCGACCTGAGATCGTCATTTGTCTCGTGTGAGTTCCCACTGTGCTTTGATTACTACCCTACCACGACTCAAAGGAGTCGTGCAAACATGTTTTAGTTGGGTACAGTCCCGAGCCACATAGAGGTAGTGATCGGATCGTCGGGGATCCGTCTCTCCTGGTATTGGGGGTTGATGTCGCGTTGTGTACGGATGGCCATCACCATAAATCCGTGGCCACGGTGGACGAGAACTACCGATCCAGGATCGATAGTTTCTCAGGTGGTGATGGGTAGACAAGAAAGACACCAAATTCTCCTTTAGGTGCTTCAACTGCGGTATAGGTAGAAGGGAATCA
Source organism: Agapanthus africanus (assembly GCA_030015575.1). Classification (NCBI taxonomy): domain Eukaryota; kingdom Viridiplantae; phylum Streptophyta; class Magnoliopsida; order Asparagales; family Amaryllidaceae; genus Agapanthus; species Agapanthus africanus. The sequence continues at coordinate 68,017,131 of CM057344.1, read as the reverse complement.
ACTGTTAGAAAGGGACGTAGCGGTTCAGAGGCTTCCCGTCCCCGGATGGTGTAAGTCCTTCTCTAACTTGAAGAGCAGGAAACAACACACTAACATACGTAAGAGCCGACACTAAATATCGCATTGTTGGGGGTCTGACTTTATCCACCCCCCTAGACACGATATGCGATACTCTTAGATGAACAGACCGGACTGTACGGATATTGTCACTGACAGGCTCAGTAGGGGTTCAGGATGAGTTTGCTCGTCGGCCTCCCTTTCGCTCAATACCTGGGTAGCCGTTACGTACAGCTAGTGCCGCTGACGTGCTTGTGGTTAAACCCACTGCCAGCGTATTGACGAGTCTTTAGAGTCCCACACAGAGGGTTTTCACGGTTCAGGAGATATGGTGTACATGAGGTATGTTGATGCATACAGGTGTCCGATTAAATATGTGCACATGCTGCGCAGACTTTAATCGGACGGTTGATAATACTAGCGGCTTAGGATTAAGCCAGTTTATTAAATCAGGTTTTTGATTTAATAATTTACATATGTATTTATATATATGTATTCTAGTATTATTGTTCACTATTCGTTTTCTCTCTCGGCTATTCGTATTTTGGTACGAATACGCGTATATGTATTTCGATATATGTACCGGGAAGTATTCCGTATTTTATACGGAATAGCTTCTAGAAGGTGCCACCTCATTAATGATTTCTTTATTGAAAATTATTTGGGAAATGAGGTGGAAAGGAGGTATGGTTTTGAGGCATGGTGCAAAGTATGGTGCACATTTGTTTAATGGTTTACATTGTTTAATTGGAAAAAGAAATTGACTTTTTTTTGTGTGGAGGTGAGAGGAGGGGCCGACCATTCTTTGGAATGGGGTTAATTTCATTTGGCTCATTTTTGTACACTTGCATTAAGCTCCACTCTCTCATTCACACAAAAGGGTTAGGCATTTTTCTTTGTTCATGTCAAAAGCCATCACTTCCTTCATCATCTTCTTTGGTTGCTCTATGGAGCTCATGGTAGAGAGAAAATTGTAGTGACATATTCATACACCCCCACTCTCCATCGCTAGCGACGTTGGAGTGTCGGTTACCTCGTTCGATGGGGTTGGAGCTTGTGCCGTTTCCCTCGAGTGGATCATCGGAGATGGAGGAAGACCGGCAACCAAACATCATCAAAGGATCGCTAGGAGCTTGGAATGAAGACCGAAGGACTCGGATCATCTCGGTATAAACTTCCTAACTCTTAGTTTAGGGTTTAAGGTCGATCCGGGATTCGGATAGCGGTAGCGCCGGTTTGATAAATTTTTGTTCCGCATTTTGGCCGCGTTTCGACGGCCGGGGCGCTGCCGGGACCCTTCAAAGGACATCGTAGTCCATGGGTTTAAAAGGACCCCACAGTTCAGGTTAAGGACATTGTAGTCCATGGGTTTAAGGACCCCACAGTCCATATTGTTGGTTTAAGGACGCATCAGTCCATGAGTTTAAGGACCCCACAGTCCGTGTTGTTGGTTTAAGGATGCATAATTCCATGGGTTTAGGGACCCCACCGTCCGTATTTTGGTTTAAGGACGCATAAGTCCATGGGTTTAGGGACCCCACAGTCCGTATTGTCAGTTTAAGGATGCATAAGTCCATGGGTTTAGGGAACCCACAGTCCGTATTATGTGTGGTTGTCAGGACCCGTCACCTCTCTGACGTCGTTGAAGGATTACAACGATAGGTGTCAGAGGAGTTCGGAGATGTACCCTTGAACCGGATGTAAATTGATTTAAGAGAGCAGTCGTGCTCAATCAATTTAATTTGAGGACTTACGGCCATGATTGGGCTAAGTCCAGTTGAAAATGTTCAATGTTTTTATTTATTTTTGGCCTATTTGGCCTGTGCTAGGGCTTTGCCCCTGCACTGCATTTTATTTTGGCCTGTAAGGCCTATTTGATTTGGGCCTCTGTCCCTTTTTAAATGATGCACATCATCTGTTTTGGTCTTGACAGACCTTTGTTTGGGCTCTGCCCCCCTTTTTTATAAAGATAATGCATTGCATTTTATTAGGCCAATTAGGCCTTTTTAATTGGGCTCAACCCTTCTTTAAATAATGCAGCACATTAATTATCTGACAGTGGCCATGTGGCCTGTCAGGCGCTTTGCGCCAATTAATGAGCGCAAGCGCTTATGGAGGTGACACGTGTCACGCTCGGGTGAGCGCAAGCGCAGTTAGCGCAGTGCGCTGCGCCAGTGCGCTGCTGACACGTGGCGCGCTCTGGTGAGTTGCGCCAATTTCAGAGAGCAATGCTCTGTTTTAAAAGCGCATAGCGCAAGTGGTTTTGGAGCTGACACGTGGCGCTCTCTGGTGGCTTGCACCAACCCAAGAGCGCAACAGTGCAGATTTACAAGTGCAAGGCACTGTTTTAATATCCAATTTTGGATTCAAGAAAAGAATCTTTAAAGATTCCAGAACCAATGGTTCATCAAAAGGCAATGCCTTTGTTATTTATTATATTTTTTATTGAAGATCCTTGATCTTGTTCTTAGATCAATGTTCTTTTCAGAAGAAGTTCTTCTTTTTATAAAGGTTTTACCTTCTTTTTCTTTCTCTGAGCTCTTCTCAAAATTCTTTAGAGAAATTCTCTGTTTTTCTCTCTGTTTTTCTGTCTCTGTTTCTCTATCTCTCTATATATTTTGGAATTGGGGTCTAGGGGTCTTTATATAGTGCCCATTAATTTGTTAAATTCGTTAAAGAGATCATTCTCTGAGTGATTTGGGGATTTTTCCTCACCGTTGGATCTTTGATCTAAGGGCTTCTGTTTTACAGAAGACAATCTTCTTATTTTAACAAGAAAAGAAAGATCTTACTGGAATTTTAATTCTGTTTGGAGCAAACACACCTGCGCTTGACACGTGTCGCGCAGCGCACCTGCGCTAGCGCGACTGCGCAGACACATGTCGCGCAGCACAGAGCGCAGCGCAACTGCGCTAGCGCGACTGCGCAGACCCGACTGCGCTGACATGTGTCGCGCAGCGCAGAGCGCAACGTAACTGCGCTGACACGTGTCGCACAGCACAGAGCGCAGCGCAACTGAAGCGTTGCTTCCTTTAATTTTGTTTTAAATAGAGTCTTGCTCTGATTGGGTGCGCTGCCTTGGGCGCTGCGCTGATGTATCAGCTTTTGACACGTGGCGCGTTGCGCGCAGCGCAAGAATTTGAAGCGTTACTTCAATTTTTGAATTTTTGAAATTCAAACAGAGCTTTGCTCTGATTGGGGGAAACAAACCCCGCGATGTCTTATTTGTATTATTATCTTGTAAAATTGTATTGATTGTATGTGTGATCGACTGACTGACCGAAACCATGATATCGGGAAACGGTTATAACCGTAGAGTCATGTAAATGGAATACTGAGAATCATGTAAAAGGAATATATATCCATGGTTCGGTTCAGTCAAGTTGTATAAATTGATAATTGTATTCATGGATTCATGTGTTTATTTTGAATTGGATATTCTACGTCTTCACTTCTCTTAGCGGTACTGCTTCTGCCCATTTGGAGAAGTAATCAGTTGTTGCCAAAATGAATCGATGTCCTTTGGACGATGCTGGTTCGATAGGCCCGATTATGTCAGTTCCCCACATTTCGAATGGCCAGCTAGCTACCGTTGGGTGTAGTGGATTTGGATGATGGTGGATAAAGTCCCCGTGAATCTGGAACGAGTGGCACTGCTTCGCGTATTCGAAGCAGTCTTGGATCATCGTGGGCCAATAGTAGCCCATCCTTTTGATCTTCAATTTCATGTTCGGCCCGGCTTGGTGAGAACCGCAGAGCCCATCGTGAGTTTCCTGGAAAACTCTTTTTTCCTCTTCAGGTCCCAGGCATCTCAGCCACAGAGAATCAAATGATCTCTTATACAGAGTATCATTGACAAAGGCGAAAGCTAGAGCTCGTTCCATGAGCTGATGTCTTGACGACGCATCTTCAGGGGTTCGACGGGATTTGAAGTAGTCTATAACGACTTCTATCCAATCCATAACATTTTCCTGGTCTTTTATCTGTAGGGCCGTTTGCTCGGTAGCTCCCTTTTCTTCGGACGACTCCGGAGATATTTCTGCCGGCGTAAGAACCCGCCAGCTTTGCACAACGATCCTCACATCATTGAGGTTTTCGTCAGCCAGTTCTTTAGCGAGTTTGGCCAATGCGTCCGCTTTGCTATTTTCCGCACGCGGTATTCTTTCCAGGGTGTAGGAAGGAATTTTAGTTAGCAGTTGCTGCACTCTCTCGCCGTACTTCACCAATTCTGGTTTGCACATTTGATAGTCGCATTTTACTTGACTAACGACCAGTTAGGAGTCTCCGTATATAAGGAGGTTTTCAATTCCCATATCGACAACGATCTCAAGACTTGCTGTCAAAGCTTCATATTCGGCTTCGTTGTTTGTCCTCGGTTCTGTTAAGGAGAAGGAAAACCGCATTATCCCTCCTTGTGGGGTCACGAAGATGAGGCCTACCCTGATTTGATTATGGGGGTACTTTGTTTGCGCTTCTTCATGGAAGATACTCCATCGAAATAGAGTTCCCACCGGGTATCATTCTCTCTTCTTTCCCCGTCGATCGTGTCAAACGCGTGCTCGTCGGGCAATTCGCAGTTCAAAGGAGAATCGGCAGGTATCGGATGCTCAGCGAGGAAGTCGGCGATGGCCTGGCCTTTCACTGCCTTGAGGGGTCTATATGTCACCGAGAATTCCATTAAGAGCAGGGCCCATTTAGCGAGCCGTCCCTTCAATATGGCCTTTGACATCAAATATTTTAAATGTTCCACCTTTGATATGAGATGGACCTCATGTGCCAACGCGTAGTGTCTGAGCTTCGTTATCACGAAGATCAATGCCAGACAGTGTTTTTCAATGGGGAGTAGTTGCTTTCTGCCCCCAGTAGAACTTGACTCAAGTAGTAAAGGGCTCTCTCTTTCCCTTGGTCATTCTCTTGTGCCCACAGCGCGCCTAAGGAACCTTCGAGGGCAATTGTATACAGAATGAGAGGTTTTCCCTTGACCGGAGAAGTCAATACTGGCGGATTTTGCAGGTACTGCTTGATCTCGTCGAGTGCGCTTTGGCATTTGCGGTTCCAGACGAACGGAGTTCCCTTCTTCATTAGGTGACTATAAGGACAACACTTGCCAGAGAGATTGGCTTTGAATCGCCGGATATACGGAAGTTTCCTTTGGAGAGACCGCAGTTGCTTGAGAGTTCTTGGCGGAGGCATTACCATGATCGCTTTGATCTTCGACGGGTCTATTTCGATGCCTCGGTGTCGGACGATGAATCCTAGGAACTTTCCCGAGGAAACTCCGAACGCGCACTTGAGAGGGTTCATCTTCAAGTTGTATTTCCGAAGGCGCTGAAACACGATCTTTAGATGCTCTAAATGTTCCTCATGTGATTTGCTTTTCACCACAAGGTCGTCAATATAGCATTCGACGATTTCATGTATGAGGTCATCGAAAATCTTTTTCATGTCCCTTTGATAGGTGGTGCCGGCGTTCTTCAGGCCGAAGGGCATCACTTTGTAGCAGAATATGCCCAAAGGGGTCCGGAAAGCGGTATGCTTCTGGTCCTCGGGATGCATCTTTATCTGATTGTATCCTGATGAGCCGTCTATGTAGGAGAAAACTTCATGAGTGGACGTATTATTTATCATCAGCTCAGTGACCGGTACTGGAAAGTCGTCCTTTGGGCAAGCTTTGTTGAGGTCCCAAAAGTCCACGCAGATGCGCACTGTCCCATTTTTCTTCATTACCGGGATGATGTTAGCGATCCAGTCAGGATACTGAACCTCTTGGATGAAGCCGGAGTCGATTAGCTTCTTGACCTCAGCGTTGATGCTCATCTCAAGTTCGAGCCGCATCCTTCTCGGTGCTTGTTTAATCGGCTTGATGTCCGGAGATATTGCCAATTTGTGCATAGCAATCTCTGGATCGAGTCCTGACATCTCGGAATAGTTCCATGCGAATCAGTCTTTATACTGCATGAGCACATCTTTTAGCGTAGCCACCCTTTCTCCAGACAACAGTTCACTGACGAACGTCGGCCGTGAGTCACTTGCCATCCCCAAGTCGATTTTTCTGAGGTCATCTGCAGTAGTATGTATCCCATCTTCCAGCTCTTTTGGCGCCGGTGGAAATTCCGAGATCAACTCATCTTCATTGTTTTCGAAGCACCAAGAAAGGTCACCCATATTCTCGGGTTCTTCTTCTGACAGCGTTATCACGTGACAGGTGCGAGATCGCTTCCAAGACCGATGTTGATCCGGCTCTAATCTCATTGCACATGCGGCTTTTGGTTCATGCTTCTGTGGCGGGGTTACCCTCTAACTGTCGGATAGAGCGAACCTGCCTTGCTGATACTAGTCTTCTACCCAGTCTTTGAACATGAAGCAGTCCTCGAGAGGATGTCCTATCGCTCGGTGATAGGAGCAATAATCCGGGTGAGAGACCTTGCTCGGGGTGCTTGGACTCCGGGAGGGTGATCATCTGATGTTATATGGAAAGATCAAGTATCTTCCTTGTCTTGTCTTGGGAAAAGGAATACGCTCGACCCATCTTCTTTACAAGAGATGAATCCAGGCTGCCCAATTCTCGATCGCGAGGCTTCTTGGGCCCGCTTTGTCGCTGTCGAATGTTTTTTCCGCTCTTTGATTTATTTTTGCCTCTGCGTCAGGTCTTTTGTATGACGGGCTGGCGACGAAGGGCATCATCATTTTCTGCAGCCTGCTGAAGGAGGCGCTGCGTTCTGGCTTTCTCATAGATGGCCATTTTGCGATTATGGTCGTCTCGAACCTTTTGACCCGCTTCTCTTATAAGCTTGTCCATTTGTTCTTCGAACGACGGGCTTGGCATTTTCACGATGGGAGCTTGTTTTGGTTCAGGGTTAGCATCATCCCACAGAGCATATCCTTCTTCATCAAAGTCATGTATGACGTAGCAGCCGCGGAATCGCTCCCATTTCTTGGATTGAATATATCCAAGCTCGATCATTTCCATTCTCCCGTTAGGCAACTTTTGTTGAGTTTCAGGGATGTTCCAGATCCTGTTATAGAACTGGGCTTATCGAGCAGTCTGTTTGAAGGGTATGCCCTGGCGCCTCAACAGTCTTTTTAATCCGTCTGTGTAGTATCTGGGCAAACGGATGGGCTGGAGCCTGTCAAGTGTAGAATCGGCACCATGCCAAATTTATTTCTCCACTTTGGTTTCCGTGGATCGATAAAAGAGGATCGCCTTTTCATCATTTCTCCTTGGGGGGACATAGAATGTCCGTAGTTCTTGCACATTATAAGTTTCAAGTGCATCGAGCTCTTTGTAATGCTCCTGCGGAACCAGGGCAATTTGCAAACTCCGATCATTATTAATAGAGGCTTGTATCGATGGCCGAACAGAAAATACGGCACTGAACTCATCTTCCGAGTCGCTGTAGAAGACCAGAATAGGGGTGGACGGTCCCGACTTGTTGCATTGGGGCGGCCCTGAATAAACTATTTCTTCTTCCTCCTCGGTATCACTCCCGAAGTCTGGAATAGTGGTGATAGCTTTGTTCTTGTCCTCCGGTTTGCGACATCTTTCTGTGTCTTCGAAATCTGGCAGGAAGTACTTGGCATCCTCATATTTACAGACTTCATTCATGGAGAATGGGTTTAGTTCCCCTGTCATAGTGTACTCGAGACCATCTTTGAAGTACTTCATATACTGATGTTGTGTATAAGGGATAATGTTGTACTCGTGTAACCAAGGCCGGCCGAGCAAAGCGTTATAGCATATCTTAGCGTCAATGACGTGAAACTTGATGTCAGTGACTAGCAGCCCAAAGCGCAGCGTCAGTATCACAGACCCGAGCGTCCATGATGATTGGGAGTCAAACCCGGAGATAGTGATCTTATCTCGAGCAAGGTGTTGAACGCTCATGCAGATTTCATTCAACACTCTTACATTGAGGTGGTTCACGGAGGACCCATTGTCAATCAGGATTTTGCCTATCTTGATATCATGACAGTATCCAGAGACATAAAGAGAGCGGTTGTGCTCGTATGTCCCGAGGAGGAGATCTTCATCGCCAAAAGTGATATCGGCCATATGCACTTCTTCCAGCTCGTCCTTCATCTTTTCTTCGGCGAGGAAAGCTTGGAACTGTTCGGGCTCTTGTGACGCCTTGATCAGAGAATCTCTTGCTTATTTTGATAACAAGAGGGCATCGAGAATGCTTAGCTGTGAAGGTAGCTTCCTCAAGTGTGCCAGAACGTTGTAATCTACCTTATTTTTCTTTGGCGGGTCCTTGGCTGTCAGCTTTTTGATGGCTTGATCATCTAGGGCGTTGCCCTCAGGGATTTTTTCTTTCCCTTTATCTTTTCTATTCGATCCACTATTCGCGGGCCTGAGATTCTTTTCGGGAAGCATACGATTGCGCAGCTGAATGTTCTCACAGGTCTTCATTTCTTCCATTTCGGATGTGGGTTCTTTGAAGAGAGGGCCAAGGGCTATTTCTTCATCAGAATCGCTCCCAAAGGTGAGAACTTGCGATCCCTCAGCGTCGACCATGTGACAGTTGCCAGTAGTTCTTTTGTGCTCCTCGGTCGTATTTCTTTGCTCCCGATGAGTTTTACGTTTCATTCGCTTGAAATGTTGTCGGTGAGCAACATATCCCTGCCACCAGTTTTTAAAAGAGTTGCACTTTTCGGTGGGGTGCGCAATCCTTCGATGATATAAGCAGTAGCTAGGATGCATATCCGCTTCATCAGGAGTGTTTCCTTCGGAGGGTGGCAGCTTCATTCCCATCGATATGGTTTTGGCGAACATTTTCTTCGTCTTGAGCTTGCTTTTATTTACGGCGGATGTACTTTGATCTGGTGGGAGTGTTTCGACCCTTTCGTCCAGTCGCCGACGTTTGGCCTTTTCAAATATGGCCATCTCGCGCTCCCGATCAGCTTTGCTTTTCAAAAGAGCTTCGTTTAGGAATGCATCAATCATTTCTTCTGATGGTCCTAGAAGTTCAGGCTCAGGATTTGCCCCCAGTTTCTCTGCGTCAGGAGCTTCCTCATCATCTATTAATGAGTGAGAGATTGTTAGTTATATGTATGCCCTAGAGGCCATTACTGTACATAGGATGTATATTGTAGTGGATGCTGGGACATATATAGGGAGGACTTTCTTGCTCGATATGATAGTATGCTATCTGGTTGCTCTTTACCTTAACGTGTATACTGATTGTCTCTCTGTTACATGTTGGTAAAGCCCTTAGGATGTGTACTTGACTACCTGGACTATGATGCGGATCATACTAGTGGGGACATGGTAGTCCATAAGTACATCCTTCAAAGTCCCTAGTCGTGGGTGTATCGAGACGGGGCATCGATATACCAGAGTAGACTAGCATATACCTTCTCGACCCATACAGATGGGCGATGGATGATCCCATATCCATTGGTGTTTGACATCGGAGATGATATACGGGTGCTCAGTGGAGACTGGGTACACTGGACGGACTCGCCGAGAACTCCCAGATGGTATTATACCTCACGTCAGATGGCAGTTCTTTGGTGACACTGGTACAGAGTAGTCTGTTGACCCGAGATCGTCATAAAGTCTTGTGTGGTTCCCACTGTGCTTTGATTTCCATCTTACCACGTCCAAGAGGGCGTGCAAAACGGTGGTTTTTGGGTACAGTCCCGAGTCACATGGAGGCAATGAGCGATAGGAGGGGATTCGTCTCTCCCGGTATAGGGAGTTGATGTTGCGCTGTGTTCGATTGGCTATAACAGGAAATCCCTGGCCAGGGTTGCTGAGATTTACTGGTAAGTGTTACCTGTAGTTTCTCGAATTGTTATAGACCTCATATCGACACGACTTATCGAGCTATTGGGGTCTGACGTATACCACCCCTAGGCGAGATATGCGACATATCAGACGATCAGACCGGATTGTACGGTAGTGTTACTGGTTGGATTCACTGGAGTGTGAGCGGGCTTGCTCGTCGATCTTCAGATCGCTCAATACCCGGGTGGCCGTTACGTTTAGCAGACCGCTTGCGGCTTGTGGGTGCTTGATATGATCATCACCTGCTGCCGGCGTATTGACGAGTCTTTAGAGTCCTACACAGAGGTTTCCTGGCTCAAGCAAAACGAAATAGGAGCGCATATGAGATATGTGCGGGACCAAGAATAATGCGTGTATGTGATACCGTATTCTATTCTCGCGATGAATGTGTCGAATGGTTGTATGCGATATAACCTAGTTATCGAATCGAGGATTGATTCGATAAGCCGATACATTGGATACTAGTCGGTTATATGCGATATGACCGGATCGTTAAATCAAGTGTTGATTTAATGATTTAATGTATAATTATATATTTGATATATTACTTTGCATTAACTAGTATTGGTTCACTTTATATGGATTTTCTCACTTGTATTGTGCACATTGTATATGTGATATACATTTGTACATTTGATTGTATCATGTTTGATGATACATGATTGTTTAAGTGTATGTTAAGATTAAACCATGGTTATTTAAATGATTAGGGTTTTGATTATCTTATTTATTTATTTATTTATATATTCATTTTGGAAATTATTTAAGGATGGTGGCTTATTTTGTTTTATGTTGAAGCTTCTTGAAGCTTTGATCAAGTCAACCATTCTTATCTCATCCTTAACCCTAACCATTCCAACTAACCTTGGTTTAATCTCTACACTTGACCATGGTTGCATTATGATAAGTTTTCATTTTCTTTTCATTTTAAATTAACTTATCATAATACTAGCTTCTTCTTCCTCATCTTCTTCATTGAAGAAAACCTTTCTTCATCAATGGTGATTGATGAAAATGAGTGAGAAATCCAATTCTAAAGTCTACCCACTTCCTATTTCTTCATCCTCTACCTCTTTCCAAGTAGTAGAGTGTGTTTCCTTCACAAGTTTTCATGGCTTGGTGAAGGTGGAGCTTGATCTAGTGATGCTCCGACGTAGATCATCTTCGGCACGTCGTCGATGACCTAGCCCGCTTCTTCTCCGATGAAGCCGACGCAAGAGCCCGGATTTCGATTTGGACAGCGAGGATACTTCGTTGCGGAGCTATGGAGGTGGAGAACCGGATCTACAAAGGTTGTATTTCCGTATTCTTATAGTTAAGTGTTAACTAGTTTAATGTTTCGCCTAGATTTCTAGCCAACGATCCGTAGTCGGGTTTCTCGGCACCTAGATTTTTTGAAATTAGCATGGTTGATGCCTTGTGAGACCTCTTGAGAGTGCCTAGGAACCCTACAGTGGTATCAGAGCCTAGCTAGAGCCTTAGGCGATGAGTAGACGGAGTTAGAAGTCCGATCGACCCGAAACCCCGACTTTAAAATGCTCTCTAGACATTTTTGTAAAATGTGGATTTTTGCAAATTAAAAATATGCAGAAAAATCAGCAGGTAAATCTAAGAATTAAGATGCAAAAATTACCTAATGATCTTTCTAAAGTGCGGCGGAACCGCGGCATTAGCGTGCTAATGCGGCCCTTCCGCGGCACTTTTGTCTTATCTGCCATTGAATTTTGCACAGTAACTCCTATTTTTCAGTGCTGGTTTTCCTGGGAATTTTTAATCTGAAATCAAGAGTTGAGTATTTTGGGTTGTATTGGGAGTTCATACATTCGATCGGATTGTCAAACTTTGTCTATGTGTCGTTCCGGATAATTTTTTTGAATATGTTAAAAAGTTCGACCGGATATAAATACCCAATTTCCCCTGTCGGGAAATTTCCAAGTGTTGGATATTTCTGTAGTTTAATCACGTTCTAAGTAGTGCAAGTAACACGATGGTCCCTCTAGAAGACAACAAACCTTAACTCGATTATGTGACCGTCTTGAACTACCCTTTGAACCTTCGGGTTTGGGGCAGTACGGCGTGCCACATGTGAGGCGTTGGCTTGACCCTTCTACGGCTGGACCGTTGGTACTGAGGCACGAACTGAATGTTTTTAGACTTGTTTCATGTGTTGATCTGTATCGGAAAAACTTGGGTGTTCGATTGTTCGATCGGAAAGTTTGACATTTTCTATTTATCCGGAATGGGATACAATAATTGGAATTCACAAGAAGTTATGAGATAACTGAATGAATGTTATAAACGTAGCAGTTTAGTCTCACTTGATCGGTTACCACGGAATTTTGATGTGATCAAAAGTCCGTCGCGATCACGTAGCGTACGCGGATACTCGCCGGGTAAACTTAATAGACAGCCTCGCTCCATTGCCCTGACCAAGTGACTGTAGGAGAACCCCGTCGCCGAAAGCATCCGTTCGGGTGCTCGCGGCAGCGGTATTCCGCCTTGGTGCACTTCGTCGACGGCATCGGGGGTGCGGCCGCCTACTAAAGTTTGCGACGAGCATTCGATCAGGTTGTCGGGAATCTTGTTGAATTGCCCGACTTGATATTGAAAAGAGTTTTCAATAATGAGACTAAAATGCGGGGTTTATAATTGTTAGGCATGCGATGTCTAAGTAATTCATTTGATTAGGCATGCGATGTCTATGCAGGTTGCGGATTCCAACTGTTGTAGTTTTACACTTTCTTTTCTATGACCGTAAGTGTAATATGTGATATCGCCGGTTTCGTTGCTATATGTCAACGACAATTGGGATGGACATATTTACTTACGTTGATGACATGTGATGTTATGTGTTGCTGGATATGTTATATTGGATTGTCGTGTTTGAATAGCCGGGGGTTTTTATGTGAGATGAGTGTTTTTCATTTTCATTCATGTAAAAACTTGTATGTAATTTTCTTTTATTGGGGCATTTCCAGGTTGCGGAAGTTGTCACCCGTTGTATATTATTTACTTTTCCACACTAGGATAGACCCAAGGAGGGGAGCACAAGTAACCGGGTTCTGGAGTCCAGTGGGAGACTAACTCGAGGAGTTGAGTCCGGGTCTCCTAACTCTAGAATTGGTAGGGTTGCTTGCCGCTCTCGTAGGGGTCTAGGGGTGTGGGTTTGGCTATTCATCACGACCGTGGAATCCGTGTTTTATACTGGCTCGTATTGAAAACACGGACGTCCTAGTATATCCAATATTTCATATGTTTCTTCTGCTGCGATATCCGTGATGTGATCATGTGATGTTCTGTGATAGATACAGTATATAGTATATATGATATATTATATAGACGTTGCTTATGTTTTACACCTGCGCTAGCCCTGCCCCGCTCTGTCGTTACTTACCTAACCTAACGGTGCACGAGGGGACATCGAGGCGGATGCGGATGGCATAAGTGTACGTCGTATTTATCTGTGATGTTTAGGTACTTAAATGATGGGACTTCATTAATGTGATTAATGAAATAAAAGAAACCTAAAGATGTTGTAGAATCGAATTTCAAAATAAAACAGGTAGCTACAGTTCTTGCTTTGCACAGCGGTATATGTGATATATCCTGCACCTTATTCGATGAGGAAATGACCAAGATCCCTTCACCGGGAGTGACTCCTTTAGCAATGACTGGCAGATGCTACACATTCGGTTTGTATTATGATTGCTTTTAAGTGTTTTTGCTTTGCACAGTGATATATATGATATATCCCGCACCTCATTCGACGAGGAAAGGACCGACGATCCCCTCACCGGGAGTGACTCCTTTAGCAAAACTTGAAAAGCCTCAAAAGCACTCCATTTAAAAATCATTTGATTCTACAACGATATCAAGTTCATTACGCAATAGGTTTTCAGAAAAACCTGTCGTAGCCCTCCGTCATTTCAGATAAGTCCTGTTTAGTATTCGTGCTGCGTTTGTTGACCTTGTCAAGGCGCAGTGTGCGGTAGCTAACCAGTATTTATCTGCTTATGCATATGATGCAGATTGGGTTAGGGTAGTCGTGCGGCCTTGTTGACCTTGTCAAGGGTCGTGCGGGTGGGTTTGATTCAATCAAGAAATGACGGGTTGAACTTGACTTGCGGTCTATGGTTTGTTGACCTTGTCAAGGTCATAGATCGTTCGGGGAAAAATCTTATCGGGGATTTCAAGTGTTGAAATTTGCAATGAGATTGCATACCTTCTATGAGATAGTTGGATCCCGATACCCACTGCGAGTAAGAGTTACTCCTGGGAGAGTTTTACACATTACAATTAGCCGATCAAGTAGGTGTCTAGAAAGGTGTTAACGAGGTTACGCCTCTGGGAAAACGAGGTTTACATTAATTAGGTCCGTGCGAAAGCACGGGGAACCTCCCTCAAAGTACCGACACTGGCCTGGCTGAAAGATTGGCGAACTTGTAGTGTGTAATTAATCCCGGCTAGTCTTTCCTTTTAGGGTTTGAAGGAAGATTTGATAAAAAGCAGTGGGAGCCATCCTGATTAGATAAAATAATAACCAATCTATTCTTGACAGAGCGCACGCTGAGTGTTTTCTTCTCTCTCTCTCCTGGTAGCGACCATATCACGCCTTAATCAAGATAATAATACGGATTATTGACCGAACCCGCTTGTTATACTGAGCTGGGGAACGTTGGTCCCTCTCCCACTTATAAATGTTATAAGACAGAGCAGGAAATTGGGGAATACCAGATTTCCCGTGCCGCCCAAACGAAGCGAGTGCATGCTGATGCATCATCTTCGGGTATGTTCATTATACAGAACCGTTTCTCAGTATCCTCCGCATCCTTGGTATATGATACCGGATCAGGATCCCAGATATGTAATCTGTTACATAGGGCTACGAAAAGGTAGAAAAACTGAGAACGGGTGATAAGTTTCATGAGACAGAAAACGGGGCAAGAGTTGCAGCCAAGTCTGTTGGTCACTGTCACCCTGTATTACCAGAATACATTGATTCTGAACGTATGTTATTAGATACCGAACCTGATATACAAAATCATATCACTCTCTTTATTAGTAAAGAAATGATAAAATTTTGTATTGTTGGATAATGTTTTGAACATTTCCTATATCAAAAGTTGATCGGTTCAGGCACGTTATCTAAAAGCATTGATGTTCTAAATCAAACTACAGTTCTTAGTATACTGAACACACACAAGAGGAAGAGTTCAGAAATGAACGAATTCTTCTTGAGGTATTGTAGACTAGGTCATATCAATGTGACCCGACTAGCTGGAGTTACATGTAGATGCATATTCAAATCAGTTTGAATTTACATCTTGTGAAACTCGCCAGTCATGTCACAAAGATAAGATGACCTCAGCCCTGTTTATTGGAAACAGAGAAAGAGTTAGTGAACTCTTGGGATGATACATGTTGATGTATGTGGGTCCCCTGTCTACACATGCCAAGACTGGTTCTTTGTACTTCATTACATTCTCTGATAATCTTTCGAGATTCAGACCTATGTTCCTGTTGAAACACAAGTCCGAACCTTTCGAGATATTCCCGGAATATAAGTTAGAAGTAGAGAACCAAAATACGGGTATAAGTATTACGTTCTTTGATGTGATCGAGGAGGAGAATACTTGAGCACGGAAATCCTGGACTATTCTAAAGGAGAATGAAATTCTCTCTCAGCATTACTCCTTTGTATACACCATAGCACGATGGTATATCGGGGAGGAGCAATCACACCCTATATGATAAGGTGTGCTCTATGATGAGTATTACTGAGTTACCTATTTTTTTTTTTTTGGGGGTTATGCACTTATGAAGCTGCATACCTATTGAATAGGGTTCAAATCAAATCAGTTGCCTACCACTTCATATGTGATATGGAAAGGGAAGAGCCCATTTCTTAAGTTAGTTAAGATTTGGGGTTTTCCGGCCTATGTCTAAAAGCAAAACCCGGACAAGCTCGAGGCAAAGTCTGTAATGTAGAACTGGAAAGGTTCTAGCTATACAAACTGCAGCTGATGATTTGATAGAACCAAAGGATTCAGTAGAAACCAACGAACCTCAGCCTCTCCGCCGATCTAGTAGGGTTCCTCACCCACCTGAGAGATGCTCTGGTTTCTCTATGACAGTGGGAGCGAGGATTGCATCATGGGATGATGACCCAACTAGTTTCGAGCTGGCCATCACGAGTGAGACTCTGTAAGAATGGCTGGATGTTTAGCGATCTGAGATGGAATCCATGTACACCAGCAAAGTATGGACTTTGGCTGCTATATCTGAAGGGTTAAATCCCCGTCAGGAGCAAGTATATCTTGAGAAGATTACTTGGTGTAGATGGAAAAGTTGAGACTTTCAAAGCTAGACTTGTTAAAGGTTTTCGTCATTGACCAGGCGTGGATAATGATCAAACCTTTTCCAGTACCTATGCTTAAGTCCATCCAGATACTACTTGCCACGGCTACATACCATGACTACGATATCTGGTGGTTGGGTGTCATGACAGCTCTTCTAAAATGATGATTTAGAAGAGAGCGTCTATAAGTACACAGCCAGAGGGCCTCGTAAACAGTGGGAGCAGCGGAAACGAGTGCAAGATGCTTTATAGGATAAAGCAGGCATCGCGGAGATGGAACGTCTGTTTTGATGTGTTAGTCGAAGAGTTTGACATCATCAAAATGGTAGATGAACCTTGTATATACAAAAAGGTAGTAGGGAGTATGGTGGTGATCCTCGTAGAGTACGTGGATGACATACTCAAGATAGGGAAGGAGTTTCCTATGCTACGCTCAGTCAATCTCCGCTTATCACAAGGATTCTCCATATAGGATCAAAATGATACCTACTAAATCCTGGATTTTGGATCTATGAGATAGATCTAAATGGATGTTAGGCTACTCACTAGTTGTAGTGAGATGGTATCAGTTGATCCTGGGGAGAATCAATGGAAGGGTTCCAGGGTGATAAAGACGACTGAATGTCAGTCGCAGGCATTGTCTTTACCCTCAGTAAAGGGACGGTATGTTGGAAGAGTTCCAAGCTAGATACCGTGACATACTAGACGATAAAGGCAGGATACATCGCTACTTAAGATGCTACCAAAGAGGCGGTTTGGATGTATAATGGTTCATGAGATGAACTATGTTCCTACCATTGTGAGACAATAGAGTTGTGGCTTATGCCAAGGAACGCCAGTCCCATCAGTGATCCAGACTTATTCTAAGGCAGTATCACCTGATCATGGAGATGGTTGATCTCCAAGGTGATCGAGGCAAGGAGAGCAGACTCAGAGGATAACAAGGAGGATCCACTCACGAAGGCCTATTCCCAGAGAGAGACTTTTAAGGGATGGTTGAGTATGAGATACTTCGACCACTGCTACAGATGGCCCTAGTGCAAGTGGGAGATTGTTAGTTATATGTATGCCCTAGAGGCCATTACTGTACATAGGATGTATATTGTAGTGGATGCTGGGACATATATAGGGAGGACTTTCTTGCTCGACATGATAGTATGCTATCTGGTTGCTCTTTACCTTAACGTGTATACTGATTGTCTCTCTGTTACATGTTGGTAAAGCCCTTAGGATGTGTACTTGACTACCTGGACTATGATGCGGATCATACTAGTGTGGACATGGTAGTCCATAAGTACATCCTTCAAAGTCCCTAGTCGTGGGTGTATCGAGACGGGGCATCGATATACCAGAGTAGACTAGCATATACCTTCTCGACCCATACAGATGGGCGATGGATGATCCCATATCCATTGGTGTTTGACATCGGAGATGATATACGGGTGCTCAGTGGAGACTGGGTACACTGGACGGACTCGCCGAGAACTCCCAGATGGTATTATACCTCACGTCAGATGGCAGTTCTCTGGTGACACTGGTACAGAGTAGTCTGTTGACCCGAGATCGTCATAAAGTCTTGTGTGGTTCCCACTGTGCTTTGATTTCCATCTTACCACATCCAAGAGGGCGTGCAAAACGGTGGTTTTTAGGTACAGTCCCGAGTCATATGGAGGCAATGAGCGATAGGAGGGGATTCGTCTCTCCCGGTATAGGGAGTTGATGTTGCGCTGTGTTCGATTGGCTATAACAGGAAATCCCTGGCCAGGGTTGCTGAGATTTACTGGTAAGTGTTACCTGTAGTTTCTCGAATTGTTATAGACCTCATATCGACACGACTTATCGAGCTATTGGGGTCTGACGTATACCACCCCTAGGCGAGATATGCGACATATCAGACGATCAGACCGGACTGTATGGTAGTGTTACTGGTTGGATTCACTGGAGTGTGAGCGGGCTTGCTCGTCGATCTTCAGATCGCTCAATACCCGGGTGGCCGTTACATTTAGCAGACCGCTTGCGGCTTGTGGGTGCTTGATATGATCATCACCTGCTGCCGGCGTATTGACGAGTCTTTAGAGTCCTACACAGAGTTTCCTGGCTCAAGCAAAACGAAATAGGAGCGCATATGAGATATGTGCGGGACCGAGAATAATGCGTGTATGTGATACCGTATTCTATTCTCGCGATGAATGTGTCGAATGGTTGTATGCGATATAACCTAGTTATCGAATCGAGGATTGATTCGATAAGCCGATACATTGGATACTAGTCGGTTATATGCGATATGACCGGATCGTTAAATCAAGTGTTGATTTATTGATTTAATTTATAATTATATATTTGATATATTACTTTGCATTAACTAGTATTGGTTCACTTTATATGGATTTTCTCACTTGTATTGTGCACATTGTATATGTGATATACATTTGTACATTTGATTGTATCATGTTTGATGATACATGATTGTTTAAGTGTATGTTAAGATTAAACCATGGTTATTTAAATGATTAGGGTTTTGATTATCTTATTTATTTATTTATTTATATATTCATTTTGGAAATTATTTAAGGATGGTGGCTTATTTTGTTTTATGTTGAAGCTTCTTGAAGCTTTGATCAAGTCAACCATTCTTATCTCATCCTTAACCCTAACCATTCCAACTAACCTTGGTTTAATCTCTACACTTGACCATGGTTTGTATTATGATAAGTTTTCATTTTCTTTTCATTTTAAATTAACTTATCATAATACTAGCTTCTTCTTCCTCATCTTC
This sequence comes from Agapanthus africanus, assembly GCA_030015575.1. Classification (NCBI taxonomy): domain Eukaryota; kingdom Viridiplantae; phylum Streptophyta; class Magnoliopsida; order Asparagales; family Amaryllidaceae; genus Agapanthus; species Agapanthus africanus. The sequence goes on along the minus strand of CM057344.1, from coordinate 67,998,150 downwards.
TTCATTGAAGAAAACCTTTCTTCATCAATGGTGATTGATGAAAATGAGTGAGAAATCCAATTCTAAAGTCTACCCACTTCCTATTTCTTCATCCTCTACCTCTTTCCAAGTAGTAGAGTGTGTTTCCTTCACAAGTTTTCATGGCTTGGTGAAGGTGGAGCTTGATCTAGTGATGCTTCGACGTAGATCATCTTCGGCACGTCGTCGATGACCTAGCCCGCTTCTTCTCCGATGAAGCCGACGCAAGAGCCCGGATTTCGATTTGGACAGCGAGGATACTTCATTGCGGAGCTATGGAGGTGGAGAACCGGATCTACAAAGGTTGTATTTCCGTATTCTTATAGTTAAGTGTTAACTAGTTTAATGTTTCGCCTAGATTTCTAGCCAACGATCCGTAGTCGGGTTTCTCGGCACCTAGATTTTTTGAAATTGGCATGGTTGATGCCTTGTGAAACCTCTTGAGAGTGCCTAGGAACCCTACAGAGATCACATGGCAGCTTGCCACATAATCCTCAGGTTCATCTGACGAGTCTTCTCCATTGTCATCATCTTCATCCTCAAGGACATGGCTAAGAAATTCTTGAAGTGTGACTGGGGTCCGCGCCTTCTGATTATATTCTTCCAGCGCGTCGATATGCTTTTGCAGGTCCGTACGCTTGTCATCAGGCTTCACGGGCTTTTTGGTCTTCTTCTTCGAAGACTTTGATGGCTGGGTATGAACGCTTTGACTATCACCACCGATTTTTGGAGTTGGGAGCGGTTTCAGCATTCCTTCGATGATCTCGTGTTCCAGTGGATTCTTCCACCTGACTGCCGGGCATTTTTGGAGATCCTTCAGCATTCTTTTCGTCTTGGCTGAAAGAACGACCTCCCATGGAGGTTCTTCTACAAAAGAGCATGATGCCCCCGGCGTGTCCGTCTTTTTGAGAGCGTGCGGCTGCGGCGGGCTTACTTTCCAATTCTCGGACAATGCGAACTTGCCCTGTTGGTATTGGTCTTCGATCCAGCCTTTAAAGATGAAGCAATCTTCAATTGGATGGCTTACTGCTTGATGGTAGGGGCAATAATTGGGACTATTAGCCTCACCAGATTGCAATGGGCGTTTTGGATTTGGAAAATTAATGAGCCTGTTGCGCACCGTTAGCTCGAACAATCTCCTCGTTTTGTCCTGGGAAAACGAATAAGGACGCTTCATTTTCTTATTATAGTATCGCCGTCTCTCATCTAGGCAATTCGTTAATTTTAGACCATTGGGCTGCTGTTGAGCATTGGCAATGAAGGTTGCTTTCCCTTTCCCTTTTTCATTTCACGGCTCTTGCTTCGAAGAGGAAGTCTTGTGACCCATCTGGTCCATTTGGGCCAGCTTATCAATCAAGGACTGGAAAGTGGTCGGCTTGAAAAACATCATAAATTGGGAGATGGTCGCTTGAGGGTCAAGAGTGCCCACAAACATGCCTACCGCGGGCGCTTCTTCGATGCGCTGCTCGCAATTCGACCATAAGTTCTTCCACCGTATTGCATATTAAACCCATGTTTCGCCTGGCTTTACCCTAGCGTTAATCAATGCGGTGATCGGGGTGCGCTCGCTAGCGCTTGCGAATCTCTGTGTGAACAGTAGCTCCATATCTGCAAATGTCTTGACAGAGTCGTTCGGGAGTTCAGAGTACCATTCGAACACTGTCTCGGACAAGCTGCCGACGAACTGGTGAAGTAACAGTTTATCGTCACCTCCAGTGTTGCCACACAAGGCTCTGAATTGAGCGACATGCTGATGCGGATTTCTAGTCCCCTTATATACGTAGAATTTAGGGATCATATATCCTAGCGGGTACCTTATTTGGTCATACCAGCCTGGGTAGGATCGTCCAGTATTAACTATCTGCCCAGCCGCTTCATTTGCCTGGTGAGCTCGTATTTGCTGAGCAATGTAATCATCTAAAGCGGCCTTGGAGATGGTCTCCTCCTTAGCTGCTGAAAGAGCCGGAGGAGGGTTCGATGTCTCCCCTCTATCATCTTCAATGATAACCGGAGGGTCTTCAGCTGAAGGTTCCGGTTGTAGCATCATCCCAGCCATGTCTTGGAACAAAAGAGCCATTCGTTTTATGTTGGCCGCCTGCTCTGCGGCCTCATTTCTTTCCTCTCGAGCATTTTTCGGAGGAAATCAGCATCGGTTTCTTGTTCCTGACGCTGCTCTGAGGTCTCCGGATTTTCTTTCGGCCCAGTAAGTGCGGCCATTGTAGTCAGCATCTTCTGAAGCTTTTGTTGCTGTTGCTCCTGAGCCTTTGTTATCGATCGAGTAAGCGGTCGATGACTCGTAGAAGCACGATTTTCCTCTTTTCCGAAAGCCATATAAACGGTATGTGTTACCATGCCCCCAGACTTAGGGTGTTTAAATTCAGCATCCTTGCGGTTCGCCGCGGTCACGGGGGCTGGCCTCCTTCTCTTGTGAGCGGTTGAAGTCGAGGGGGCCTTTGCAGCGGGCACCCAGACGGATGACATCCTCTGTGGTACCACGGGATGGCTCTTTTCTTGCCAAGCTTTAATCTTCTTTGGTCGGCGAGAGTAGTCCTGGTCAATCACCAATTCCTGGACCTGTCGCCAGACTTTATAGATTTTGGAGGATAATCGCTGAGGAGGCTGCTCCGGCTTCTTCTCTGTAGCATTCTCCACGGGTAGAGGAGATCTCTTCAGCACGACAGTCGGTGAATTCCTGCGCACCTTATTAAACAGTTCAAAGCTGTTCCCAGTTGGAACAGCAACATTGATTTCCATCGTTGGAGCCGGCGGAGTCAATCCAGAAGGGGAGCTGCCCCCAGCCTTCCTCACTCGGCGCCAGTAGCGACGTCGAGCATGTCGTGCAATTGGAGTTGGTTCAGCTATAGGGGTGTCCTCCTCATGCCCCCCTGTGTTGGTCGGAAGTTGTCGTTGTCAGCCTATTGAAGACTGATGTCCGTTGAGAAGCAATGTCCAATCTGTCAAAGACAGACCTTTGGGCAGGGGAAGCAGCTTTGAGGACTTCATCTAGGGCGGGAGCCGGAACAGTCAGTCTTGTGAAGACCGGCCCTTTAGCAGGAGAAGCCGCTTTGACGACTTCGAGAGCAGGAATGGCTATCCTTTTTGGGATAACCCTTTCTGGTATTGCGGGCTTCTTCATGGGCCCGTTGGAGTTCTGGCCCAGTCTGTCAAAGACTGAGGCGTTGGAGCTGGACGACCTGTTGAGAGGGGTCGCAGTGGTGGTAAGTCAATCAAAGACCGACTTCTTTGAGGCTTCCTGCAATGGCAGCGGGGCATTGAAGTTCATGGGTGGGAGCATGGTCCCAAAGAATAGTCCAGTGGTGGCTTGAGTTACTTGCTCCACCGGTATCTTAAACAGGGAGGCCGCTTGGGGCCCATAGGTTACACCTCCAGATGAGGCAGAACGGGAGTTGCAGTTGCAGTTAGTGCAGGTTGAAGCCATTGATCTTCTGTTTTCTGCATGGAGAGACACCAAATCTTAGTACCTCGAACCCAAAGGAAACCATATCAAACCGCGATTCGTTCGCGAACACGATACACGAAGTGTGGAGTGGAAAGAGGAAAAGGTCCCACCGGGCGTGCCAGAATCTGTTCCCTGCCGAAAGACGCGACCGGGACGTTGGGACGTCCGGGCCTGAATTCCGAGGGCAGATGCTAATTGGTGTTATCTGTCCACCTCTTCGAAGATGCCAAGTTGATTTTGTAGGGTTCCTAGGCACACTAGTGAGGTCTCCCAAGCCATCAACCATGGCAATTTCAAAAATTATGGTGCCGAGAAACCCTAAACTACGGATCGATAACTAGATGTCTAGGCGAAAAAGAACTAGTTAACAGTTAACTAATGAGAATACGGAAATACAACCTTTGTAGATCCGGTCCTTCACCTCCACGGCTCCGCAACGAGGTCGTCTCCGCTGTCCAAATCAAATCCGGGCTCTAGAGTCGGCTTCGTCGGAGAATGGGCAAGCTAGGTCGTCGATGTCCATGCCGAAGATGATCTACGTCGAAGCATCGCAAGATCAAGCTCTCACTTCACCAAGTCATGAAACTTGTGAAGAGAACACACTCTACTACTTGGCAAGAGGTAGAGGATGAAGAAATAGGAAGTGGGTAGACTTTAGATTTGGATTTCTCACTCTTTTTCATCACTTGCCATTGATGGAGGCAAGCTTTCTTCACTTGAAGAAAATGAAGAAGAAGAAGGAAATTGTTATGATAAGTTAAATGAAAATGAAAAGAAAATGAATTCTTATCATAATTTTAACCATGGTCAAGTGTAGAGAATGAATCATGGTTAGTGGGAATGGTTAGGGTTAAGGATGAGATAAGTATGGTTGACTTTATCAAAGCTTCATGAAGCTTCAACTAAACTCCAAATCTAGCAACCATTCTTTTCTCTTTTCTTTTATTCATTTATCAAAAATAAAAAGGATAATTAAATAAGATAAATGAATAACAAATAAGAAACCCTAACCATTTCATTAACCAAGGTTTAATACTTTACACTTAACCAAAAAGGATGTATCATCAAACATGATACAAGCAAGTGCACAAAATCATATCGCATATGTAATGCGCACACCCGAGTGAGAAAATCCATTTAAAGTGAACCAATACTAGTTAATGCAAAGTAATATATCAAATATATAATTGTACATTAAATCATTAAATCAACACTTGATTCAATGATCCGGTCATGTCGCACACAACCGACTAGTATTCAATGTATCGGCTTATCGAATCAACGCTTGAATCGATAACTAGGTTATATCGCATACAACCATTCGATACATTCATCGCGAGAATGGAATACGGTATCACATACACGTATTATTCTCGGTCCCGCACATATCTCATATGCGCTCCTATTTCGTTTCGCTTGAGCCAGGAAACCTCTGTGTAGGACTCTAAAGACTCGTCAATACGCCGGCAGCAGATGATGATCATATCAAACACCCACAAGCCGCAAGCGGTCTGCTAAACGTAACGGCCACCCGGGTATTGAGCGATCTGAAGATCGACGAGCAAGCCCGCTCACACTCCAGTGAATCCGACCAGTAACACTACCGTACAGTCCGGTCTGATCGTCTGATATGTCGCATATCTCGCCTAGGGGTGGTAAACGTCAGACCCCAATATCTCAATAAGTTGTGTCGATATGAGGTCTATAACTGTTCGAGAAACTACTGGTAACACTTACCAGTAAATCTCAGCAACCCTGGCCAGGGATTTCCTGTTATAGCCAATCGAACACAGCGCAACATCAACTCCCTATACCGGGAGAGACGAATCCCCTCCTATCGCTCATTGCCTCCATGTGACTCGGGACTGTACCCAAAAACCACCGTTTTGCACGCCCTCTTGGACGTGGTAAGATGGAAATCAAAGCACAGTGGGAACCACACAAGACTCTATGACGATCTCGGGTCAACAGACTACTCTGTACCAGTGTCACCAGAGAACTGCCATCTGACGTGAGGTATAATACCATCTGGGAGTTCTCGGCGAGTCCGTCCAGTGTACCCAGTCTCTACTGAGCACCCGTATATCATCTCTGATGTCAAACACCGATGGATATGGGATCATCCATCGCCCATCTGTATGGGTCGAGAAGGTATACGCTAGTCTACTTTGGTATATCGATGCCCCGTCTCGATACACCCACGACTAGGGACATTGAAGGATGTACTTATGGACTACCATGTACCCACTAGTATGATCCGCATCATAGTCCAGGTAGTCAAGTACAGATCCTAAGGGCTTTACCAACATGTAACAGAGAGACAATCAGTATACACGTTAAGGTAAAGATCAACCAGATAGTATACTATCATGTCGAGCAAGAAAGTCCTCCCTATATACGTCCCAGCATCCACTACAATATACATCCTATGTATAGTAATGGCCTCTAGGGCATACATATAACTAACAATCTCCCACTTGCACTAGGGCCATCTGTAGCAGTAGTTGTAGTATCTCATACTCAACCATCCCATAAAAGTCTCTCTCTGGGAACATGCCTTTGTGAGTGGATCCGCTGTGTTGTCCTCTGAGTCTACTCTCCAAACCTCGATCACCCTGGAGATCAACCATCTCCATGATCAGGTGATACTGCCTTAGAATATGTCTGGATCACTGATGGGACCGGCGTTCCTCGGCATGAGCCACAACTCCATTGTCATACAATGGGAGGAACTAAGTTCATCTCATGAACCAATATACACCCAAACAGCTTCTAGGGTAGCATCTTAAGTAGCGATGTATCATGCCTTTATCGTCTAGTATGTCACGGTATTTAACTCGGAACTTTTCCAACATACCGTCCCTCCACTGAGGGTAAAGACAATGCCTGTGACTGACATTCAGTCGTCTTTATCACCCTGGAACCCTTCCATTGATTCTCCTCAGGATCGATTGACACCACCTCACTACATCTAGTGAGTTTCCTAACATCCATTTAGATTTATCTCATAGATCCAAAATCCAGGATTTAGTAGGTATCACTTTAATCCTATATGGAGAATCTTTGTGATAAGCGGAGATTGATCGAGCGTAGCATAAGAAACTCCTTTCTTATCAAGAGTATGTCATCCACGTACTCTACGAGGATCGTCACCATACTCCCTACTACCTTTTTGTTTATACAAGGTTCATCTACTATTTTGATGATGTCAACTTCTTTGACTAATTCATCAAAACAGATGTTCCAACTCCGCGATGCCTGCTTTATCCTATAAAGCATCTTGCACACGTTTTCGCTGCTCCCACTGTCTACGAAGCCTTCTGGCTGTGTACTTATAGACACTCTCTTCTAAACATCATTTAGAAAAGCTGTCATGACACCCAACCACCAGATATCGTAGTCATGGTATGTAGCCGTGGCAAGTAGGATCTGGATGGACTTAAGCATAGCTACTTGAAAAGGTTTCATCATGATCCATATCTGGTCAATGACGCAAAACTTTACCAAGTCTAGCTTTGAAAGTCTCAACTTTTCCATGTATACCAAGTAATCTTCTCAAGATATACTTGCTCCTGATGGGGATTTAACCTTTCAGATATAGCAACCAAAGTCCATACTTTGTTGGTGTATAAGGATTTCATCTCAGATCGCTAAGCATCCAGCCATTCTTACAGAGTCTTACTCCTGATGGCCAGCTCGAAACTAGTTGGGTCATCATCTCATGATGCAATCCTCGCTCCCACTGTCATAGAGAAACCGAAGTATCTCTCAGGTGGGTGTGGAACCCTACTAGATCGGCGGAGAGGCTGAGGTTCGTTGGATTCTACTGAATCCTTTGGCTCTATCAAATCATCTGCTGTAGTTTGTATAGCTGGAACATTTCCAGTTCTACATAACAGACCTTGCCTTGAGCTTGTCCGGATTTTGCTTTTAGACATAGGCCGGACAACCCCAAATCTTAACTGACTTAAGACATGGGCTCTTCCCATACCATATCTCATATGGAGTGGTAGGCAACTGATTTGATTTGAACCCTATTCAATAGGTATGCAGCTTCTCAAGTGCATAACCCCAAAAAGGAAATAGGTAACTCAGTAATACTCATCATAGAGCACACCATATCAAATAGGGTGTATCTGCTCCGCCCCGATATACCATCGTTCTATGGTGTATACGGAGGAGTAATGCTGAGAGAGAATCTCATTCCCCTTTAGAATGGTCCAGGAATTCCGTGCTCAAGTATTCTCCTCCTTGATCTCATCATAGGACATAATACTTATACCCGTATTTTGGTTCTCTACTTCTAACTTATATTCTGTGAATATCTCAAAAGGTTCGGACTTGTGTTTCAACAGGAACATATGTCTGAATCTAAAGAGATCATCAGAGAACGTAATGAAGTATAAAGAACCAGTCCTGGCATTTGTAGACAGGAGACGTTACATACATCATCATGTATCAGTCCCAAGAGTTTACTAACTCTTTCTCTGTTTCCAATAAACGGAGCTATGGTCATCTTATCTTTGTGACATGACTGGCGAGTTTCACAAGATGTAAATTCAAACTGATTTAAATATACATCTTTATGTAACTCTAGCTAGTCGGGTCACATTGATCTGACCTAGTCTACAATACCTTAAGAAGAATCCGTTCATTTCTGAACTCTTCCTCTTATGTGTGATCCGTATACTAAGAACTGTAGTTTGATTTAGAACATTAATGCTTTTAGATAACGTGCCTGAACCGATCAACTTTTGATATAGGAAATGTTCAAAACATTATCCAACAATACAAAATTTTATCATTTCTTTACTGATAAAGAGACTGATATGATTTTGTATATCAGGTTCGGTATCTAATAACATTCGTTCAGAATCAATGTATTGGTAATACAGGGTGACAGTGACCAACAGACTTGGCTGCAACTCTTGCCCCGTTTTCTGCCTCATGAAACTTATCACCCGTTCTCAGTTCTCTACCTTTCTGTAGCCCTATGTAACAGATTACATATCTGGGATCCTGATCTGGTATCACATACCCAGGACGTAAAGGATACTGAGAAACAGTTTTGTATAACGAACACACCCGAAGATGATGCATCCGCATGCACTCTCTTCGTTTGGGCGGCACGGGAATTCTGGTATTCCCCAATTTCCTGCTCTGTCTTATAACAATTATAAGTTGGAGCGGGACCAACGTTCCCCAGCTCAGTATAACAAGCGGGTTCGGTCAATATTCCGTATTATTATCTTGATTAAGGCGTGATATGGTCGCTACCAGGAGAGAGAGAGAAGAAAACACTCAGCGTGCGCTCTGTCAAGAATAGATTGGTTATTATTTTATCTAATCAGGATGGCTCCCACTGTTTTTTTATCAAATCTTCCTTCAAACCCTAAAAGGAAAGACTAGCCGGGATTAATTACACACTACAAGTTCGCCAATCTTTCAGCCAGGCCAGTGTCGGTACTTTGAGGGAGGTCCCCCGTGCTTTCGCACGAACCTAATTACTGTAAACCTCGTTTTCCCAGAGGCGTAACCCCGTTGACACCTTTCTAGACACCTACTTGATCGGCTAATTGTAATGTATAAAACTCTCCCAGGAGTAACACTTACTCGCAGCGGGTATCGGGATCCAACTATCTCATAGAAGGTATGCAATCTCATTGCAAATTTCAACACTTGAAATTCCCGATAATATTTTGCCTCTAACCTCCTATGACCTTGACAAAGGCCAACAAACCATAGGATGCTAGTCAAGTTCAACCCGTCATTTCCTGATTGAATTAAACCCACCCGCACGGCCCTTGACAAAGGCCAACAAGGTCGCACGACTACCCTAACTCAATCTGCATCATATGCATAAGCAGATAAGCACCAGTTAGCTACCGCACACTGCGCCTTGACAAAGGCCAACAAACGCAGCACGAATACTAACTACTACTTATCTGAAATGACGGAGGGCTACGACAGGTTTTTCTGAAAACCTATTGCGTAATGAACTTGATATCGTTGTAGGATCAAATGAATTTTGAAATGGAGTGTTTTTTAGGCTTTTCTAGTTTTGCTAAAGGAGTCACTCCCGGTGAAGGGATCGTCGGTCCTTTCCTCGTCGAATGAGGTGCGGGATATATCATATATATCACTGTGCAAAGCAAAAACTCTTAAAAGCAATCAAAAGACAAACCGAGTGTGTAGCATCTGCCAGTTATTGCTAAAGGAGTCACTCCCGGTGAAGGGATCTCGGTCCTTTCCTCATCGAATAAGGTGCAGGATATATCGCATATACCACTGTGCAAAGCAAGAACTGTAGCTACCTGTTTTATTTTGAAATTCGATTCTACAACATCTTTAGGTTTCTTTTATTTCATTAATCACATTAATGAAGTCCCATCATTTAAATACCTAAACATCACAGATAAATACGACGTACACTTATGCCATCCGCATTCGCCTCGATGTCCCCTCGTGCACCGTTAGGTTAGGTAACTAACGGCAGAGCAGGGCAGGGCTAGCGCGGGTGTAAAACATAAGTAACGTCTATATAATATATCATATATACTATATACTGTATCTATCACAGAACATCACATGATCACATCACAGATATCGCAGCAGAAGAATCATATGAAATATTGGATATACTAGGACGTCCGTGTTTTCAATACGAGCCAGTATAAAACACGGATTCCACGGTCGTGATGAATAGCCAAACCCACACCCCTAGACCCCTACGAGAGCGGCAAGCAACCCTACCAATTCTAGAGTTAGGAGACCCGGACTCGACTCCTCGAGTTGGTCTCCCACTGGACTCCAGAACCCGGTTACTTGTGCTCCCCTCCTTGGGTCTATCCTAGTGCAGAAAAGTAAATAATATACAAACGGTGACAACTTCCGCAACCTGTAAGCGCCCCAATAAAAGAATATTACATACAAGTTTTTACATGAATGAAAATGAAAAACACTCATCTCACATAAAAACCCCCGGCTATTCATACACGACGATCCAATATAACATATCCAGCAACACATAACATCACATGTCATCAACGTAAGTAAATATGCGCATCCCAATTGTCGTTGGCATATAGCAACGAAACCGGCGATATCACATATTACACTTACGGTCACAGAAAAGAAAGTGTAAAACTACAACAGTTGGAATCCGCAACCTCCTCAGACATCGCATGCCTGACCAAATGAATTACTTAGACATCGCATGCCTAACAATTATAAACCCCGCATTTTAGTCTCAAAATCGAAAACTCTTTTCAATATTAAGTCGGGCAATTCAACAAGATTCCCGACATCCTGATCGAATGCTCGTCGCAAACTTCAGTAGACGGCTGCACCCCCGATACCGTCGACGAAGTGCACCAAGGCGGAACACCGCTACCGCGAGCACCCGAACGGATGCTTTCGGCGACGGGGTTCTCCTATAGTCACTTGGTCGGGGCTATGGAGCGAGGCTGTCTATTAAGTTTACCCGGTGAGTATCCGCGTACACTACGTGATTGCGACGGACTTTTGATCACATCAAAATTCCGTGGCAACCGATCAAGTGAGACTAAACTGCTACGTTTATAACATTCATTTAGTTATCTCATAACTACTTGTGAATTCCAATTATTGTATCACATTCCAGATAAACAGAAAATGTTAAACTTTCCGATCGAACAATCGAACACCCAAGTTTTCCCGATACAGATCAACACATGAAACAAGTCTAACAACATTCCGTTCGTGCCTCAGTACCAACGGTCCAGCCGTAGAAGGGTCAAGCCAACGCCTCACATGTGGCACGCCGTACCGCCCCAAACCCGAAGGTTCAAAGGGCAGTTCAAGACGGTCACATAATCGAGTTAAGGTTTGTGTCTTCTAGAGGGTCCATCGCGTTACTTGCACTACTTAGAACGTCGTTAAACTACGGAAAAATCCAACACTTGGAAATTTCCCGACAGGGGAAAAGTTGGGTATTTATATCCGGTCGAACTTTTTAACATATTCAAAAAATTATCCGGAACGACACATAGACAAAGTTTGACAATCCGATCGAATATATGAACTCCCAATACAACCCAAAATACTCAACTCTTTATTTCAGATTAAAAATTCCCAGGAAAACCAGAACTGAAAAATAGGAGTTACTGTGCAAAATTGAGTGCCTAATAAGACAAAACGGCGGCGGAAGGGCCGCATTAGCACGCTAATGCCGCGGTTCCGCCGCACTTTAGAAAGATCATTAGGTAATTTTTGCATCGTAATTCTTAGATTTACCTGCTGATTTTTCTGCATATTTTTAATTTGCAAAAATCCACATTTTACAAAAAAGTACAGAGAGCAATTTGGAAATCGGATTTCGGTTCGATCGGACTTCAAACTCCGTCTACACTTCGCCTAAGGCTCTAGCTAGGCTCTGATACCACTGTAGGGTTCCTAGGCACACTAGTGAGGTCTCCCAAGCCATCAACCATGGCAATTTCAAAAATTATGGTGCCGAGAAACCCTAAACTACGGATCGATAACTAGATGTCTAGGCGAAAAAGAACTAGTTAACAGTTAACTAATGAGAATACGGAAATACAACCTTTGTAGATCCGGTCCTTCACCTCCACGGCTCCGCAACGAGGTCGTCTCCACTGTCCAAATCAAATCCGGGCTCTAGAGTCGGCTTCGTCGGAGCATGGGCAAGCTAGGTCGTCGATGTCCATGCCGAAGATGATCTACGTCGAAGCATCGCAAGATCAAGCTCTCACTTCACCAAGTCATGAAACTTGTGAAGAGAACACACTCTACTACTTGGCAAGAGGTAGAGGATGAAGAAATAGGAAGTGGGTAGACTTTAGATTTGGATTTCTCACTCTTTTTCATCACTTGCCATTGATGGAGGCAAGCTTTCTTCACTTGAAGAAAATGAAGAAGAAGAAGGAAATTGTTATGATAAGTTAAATGAAAATGAAAAGAAAATGAATTCTTATCATAATTTTAACCATGGTCAAGTGTAGAGAATGAATCATGGTTAGTGGGAATGGTTAGGGTTAAGGATGAGATAAGTATGGTTGACTTTATCAAAGCTTCATGAAGCTTCAACTAAACTCCAAATCTAGCAACCATTCTTTTCTCTTTTCTTTTATTCATTTATCAAAAATAAAAAGGATAATTAAATAAGATAAATGAATAACAAATAAGAAACCCTAACCATTTCATTAACCAAGGTTTAATACTTTACACTTAACCAAAAAGGATGTATCATCAAACATGATACAAGCAAGTGCACAAAATCATATCGCATATGTAATGCGCACACCCGAGTGAGAAAATCCATTTAAAGTGAACCAATACTAGTTAATGCAAAGTAATATATCAAATATATAATTATACATTAAATCATTAAAACAACACTTGATTCAATGATCCGGTCATGTCGCACACAACCGACTAGTATTCAATGTATCGGCTTATCGAATCAACGCTTGAATCGATAACTAGGTTATATCGCATACAACCATTCGATACATTCATCGCGAGAATGGAATACGGTATCACATACACGTATTATTCTCGGTCCCGCACATATCTCATATGCGCTCCTATTTCATTTCGCTTGAGCCAGGAAACCTCTGTGTAGGACTCTAAAGACTCGTCAATACGCCGGCAGCAGATGATGATCATATCAAACACCCACAAGCCGCAAGCGGTCTGCTAAACGTAACGGCCACCCGGGTATTGAGCGATCTGAAGATCGACGAGCAAGCCCGCTCACACTCCAGTGAATCCGACCAGTAACACTACCGTACAGTCCGGTCTGATCGTCTGATATGTCGCATATCTCGCCTAGGGGTGGTAAACGTCAGACCCCAATAGCTCAATAAGTCGTGTCGATATGAGGTCTATAACTGTTCGAGAAACTACTGGTAACACTTACCAGTAAATCTCAGCAACCCTGGCCAGGGATTTCCTGTTATAGCCAATCGAACACAGCGCAACATCAACTCCCTATACCGGGAGAGACGAATCCCCTCCTATCGCTCATTGCCTCCATGTGACTCGGGACTGTACCCAAAAACCACCGTTTTGCACGCCCTCTTGGACGTGGTAAGATGGAAATCAAAGCACAGTGGGAACCACACAAGACTCTATGACGATCTCGGGTCAACAGACTACTCTGTACCAGTGTCACCAGAGAACTGCCATCTAACGTGAGGTATAATACCATCTGGGAGTTCTCGGCGAGTCCGTCCAGTGTACCCAGTCTCTACTGAGCACCCGTATATCATCTCTGATGTCAAACACCGATGGATATGGGATCATCCATCGCCCATCTGTATGGGTCGAGAAGGTATACGCTAGTCTACTCTGGTATATCGATGCCCCGTCTCGATACACCCACGACTAGGGACATTGAAGGATGTACTTATGGACTACCATGTACCCACTAGTATGATCCGCATCATAGTCCAGGTAGTCAAGTACAGATCCTAAGGGCTTTACCAACATGTAACAGAGAGACAATCAGTATACACGTTAAGGTAAAGATCAACCAGATAGTATACTATCATGTCGAGCAAGAAAGTCCTCCCTATATACGTCCCAGCATCCACTACAATATACATCCTATGTACAGTAATGGCCTCTAGGGCATACATATAACTAACAGATTTATGACACCATGTATTGAAGGTTTAGACGGATGCGGCCGATGTAGCAGACTTCGTCAGATTCCCCCTCGTTTGAGGGGTTTTTGATTGTGGGGACGCTCTTCCCTGCAGGCGCAAGCCCCTGCAGTTAATTACGCTACCGCATCACGGTAACCACTTTCTCCTTCTCCAGATGGTCACTTCGTGTCGTGTGTGTTTTTGTTTTGTTTTTGGTTGCCCGTGGATTGTATACGGAGACTAATTTACGTTGTCGCCTGTAGGACGTAGATTAGTCCAAATCCGTATTTTCTTAGATTTTGGTTTGGGGGTTGGGTTTAAGGATACGTTAGTCTCATTTGAGACTAAGATCAACTTAAACGTTTGTTAAGGATACGTTAGTCTAATTTTTTTAGACTAAGATCAACTTAACGGGATCATTTAGATCCAACAAAAGAGCATTTAGGCTCTATTGTTTAGTTTAGGGACATTGCGGTCGATTACCAGTTTAAGGACATGGTGGTCCAACATTAGTTTAAGGACATTATGGTCCAAGGTTAAGGACATCATAGTTCGTGAAACGTATGGTTGTCGGGACCCGTCACCTCTCTGAAGACGTTGAAGGATTACAACGACATGTATCAGATGGGTTCAGAGATGTACTCTTAAACCAATATTGGTTGGGATCTGTAGTCCAATTGGGACTAAGGCCTGTTAAAAGATGTATGAGCATATGGGCTCCAGTTAATCTGATTTGAGGACTTATAGCCAGTTTTGGGCTAAGTCCAATCAAGTTAAAATGTTTAACATTTGTTCTTGGGCTGTTGAGCCTTTATTTGGGCTTGGCCCTTTTAACAATGCTGAGCATTGATTTGGATTTTGAAAGTATTTCTGTCTTTTAGTGCTGAGCCCTCAGGCTTATTAAAGAACAATTTATGTTCTATCAGCGCACACGTGAGGAGCACGTGGTACGCTTGGCGCTTTGCGCCAGTCAAAGAGCGCAGTGCGCTTCTGCTGAGTAGCGCACACGTGAGTGACACGTGGCGCGCTTGGCGCTGAGCGCCAGATGATGAGCGCAGTGTGCTAATTTATGAGCGCATTGCGCTATTAGTTCAGTGGTGCACACCTGAGTGACACGTGGTGCGCTTGGCGCTGAGCACCAGTCCATCAGCGCAGTGCTCTAGTTCAAGAGCGCAAAGAGTTAACTGTTCAGTGGCGCTCACGTGAGTGACACGTGGCGCGCTTGGCGCTGAGCGCCAGTCCAAGAGCGCAGTGCGCTAGTTTAAAAGCGCAAAGCGCTAACTGTTCAGTGCCGCTCACGTGGAGCGCTTGGCGCTGAGCGCCAGTCCAAGAGTGCAGTGCGCTAGTTTAAAAGTGCAAAGCGCTAACTGTTCAGTGGCGCTCACGTGAGTGACACGTGGCGCGCTCGGCGCTGAGCGCCATTCCAAGAGCGCAGAAGCCCATTTGATCAATTTTATGATCTGGGAAATAAATTATCCCTTAGAAGAGACTTTGTCTCAAGATCAAAAGAACAAAAGTTCTTACTTTATAGGAGATGCTTCAATCTCTTGTATTGATGGAAGGCTTTGCCTTTATGGATCTATGATCCTTAAGAGAATTGAATTATTCTTTCCCCCTTTATTTTATAATGAGATGTTCATGATCTCTTTTTGTAAAGACAATTTGTCTTATAGATCTATGATCTGTGAGAAGAATTATGTTCTTCTTCTTTATTTTGTGATGAGATCTTTTGATCTCTTTTTAAAAGACCTTGGTCTTTGTAGATCTATGATCTGTAAAGAAGTGAGTTCTTTTTTTTTAATTATGAGATGATTTCACCTCTATGTTCTTTTACCTTGAGGAAAAGAAGTTCTTCTATTGAGAGCTTGGCTCTTCTTTCTGAGATTCTCTCAAATCTTATGGGGGAGTTCCTCTCTATGCTTCTGTCTCTCCAAGACTTGAAGTCTTGGGGCCTTTATATAGGGCAAGCTGATTTGTTCAATCAGTTAAGGAGATCTTTTCTATAATTGATTTGGTGAATTTCCCATCATTAGATCTTTGATCCAAGGGCTTCTGATTTACAGAAGGCAATCTTCTTGTTTTTTAACAAGATTGGGAAATCTTTAAAATGGAATTTATTCTGTGTTTTTGGTGATTTTTAATCACTATTGGATCATTAATCCAACGGTGCTCTGGTTTACAGAGCACAATCTTGTTGTTTGGAAAGATTTGAGAGATCTTTCCTTAACAGAATTTAATTCTGATTAATTAATGATTTATCATTATTATTAGATCTTTGATCTGACGGTGGGGAGCTTTTAGTTCCAGCGCTAGCGCACCCGTGCTTTGCACGTGGTGCGCTGCTTAGAGTGCAGCGCACTCAGCGCTAGCGCACACGTGCTTTGCACGTGGTGCGCTGCTTAGAGTGCAGCGTACTCAGCGCTAGCGCACACGTGCTTTGCACGTTCACAAGTGCTTTGCACGTGGTGTGCTGCTTAGGTCGCAGCGCACCTAGCGCTAGCGCATACGTGCTTTGCACGTGGTGCGCTGCTTAGGGCGCAACACACTTAGCGCCAGCGTACACGTGTTTTGCACGTGGTGCGCTACTTAGGGCGCAGCGCATTTGGCGCTGCTTCTGAAGCGTTGCTTCATTTCAAAATTTGAATTTTGAACAGAGCTTTGCTCTGATTGGGGGAAACAATACCAAACACCTAACTCCTATACTAATCATTCTTGCAAAGCTCGTTTGCGAAACTATTGTGTTCTAAAAATAGCCTCAGTGAGTGGATCCACCCCAATGTTTCTTTCTGTATCTCTCTATATCTCAACTTCGCGGAGAAAGCTATCTCCTGAAATGAGCAATACCTGTCTTAGAATATGTCTGTATATCTGATGGGACCCAGTTCATAAATGAACTCCAAATCCAGCAAACTTCTTAGACTGTATCGTCCACTGAATTTAATCAGTATCCTGCGCCATGACTTCCTCAGTATCTGCTTGGACCACCTGTCCAACATATTGTCCCTCAAAAGAGGGAAAACTAAAACTCTGATAGTCACTCTGTCATCCAGGTCATCTTGGAAGCCTGAAATGATAACCGTCTCCCGAAGGAGGCTGCCATTACCATATCACAAGAACATCCACTTATGTTCTCCAGGATTGGATTAATATATATGCTTATTGCATCTAGTGAAAAAACAACATCTGGTGTGGTACTTGACATCATATGATTGACTCAACTGCCTAAGCAAGTGATATGCCAATCATGCAAATCCCTCTCCCCTTTAGTCTGAAAGACATCCTTTAGAGAGGGTGACTCCATCACCTGCAGGTACACCACTATGCCAGGAGTCAACCATTCTAAAACACTTTTAGAATAATGTCAAAGTACCCAGATTGGGATACTTCCCAAATCTATATCTAAAACCATAGATCTAGCAATCAGAAAACCTGATATTATATCCATAGAAACAACTTTGTGACAACCACAGTATAACCGATCGTAGTATAGGAATTTCACTTCCTATAAAGTGCATGTCATCCAAATACCAGGACATCACACCCTACTACCTTCTTACCAGATCCATCTCCTATTCTGATGAGGTCAAAGCCTATGACCGTCACATCAAAAATATCTATCTCCGCTATATCTGCTTTAGTCTATAAGCTACTTGTCCACTATGCTTCCGCTGCTCCCACTGACTACAACAACCCTCTGGAAGAGTCATATACACGCGCACTTCTAAAGATATTTTAGAACGATGCTATATTCATCCTCCTTCAGGGTCTCATAGTCTAGAACAACAGCAATGACAAGTCTGGGTAAACAAGAACCTCCCTGTCACCTTCTCTGAGAAGACCTAAGTACCTCTCGGATGCCTGAGGTTACCCACCATATCTGCGGAGTGGCTAATAGAATGTCGAAACCAGTTGAATCTTTAGGTTCTATTAAATTTTTAGTAATCGTTTGTGGTTCTGGAATCACTTCCAGTTCTACCATACTCCCACTAATGTAATCTGAAAAAAATCCATTTTACTAAAACTGGTGGCGAGTCAGGAACAATATAACTATTGATCTTTCAGACGGTAGAAAGTTAACCCTCGTCATAACCCGGGATAACCTACAAACTGCCATTACTGAAACGTGCCTTGAGTTTATCCGGATTCTGGTTTCAAGCATAAGCCGGACAACTCCATATACCTCAATATCGTCAAGATACGATCCATTCTATATACAATATAGAAATAGAGGCACTAATTTAATTGGAACCAGATTCAAATCATGCAGCTGTTTCCACTGCATGTCAACTAAGTGGAATGAGGCCAAGCAACATTACTCATCTAGGAGTGCATCCACATATGAGTAACCTGAAAGAGAAGCAAGTTCTCAAAACCATTACCATCAATGAAATACCTAGCACAAGTATCTATATCTTCGATCACCTTGAAGAATCCTGATTCTTGCAACATGTGGTTCTCTACTTTATTCATATACCTATAACTTCTCAAAATTTGGACCTTGTATTTCAGTGAAACACATATCTAAAAACTAGAGAAGTCATAAGTAAACAGAATATAGTACGGGTACCAACCCCTTTATCCTAATGAACACTGGACAATATAAAATACACTGTATAAGTCCCCTGAGTTAAATAACTCATACCCTGTGCTTTGTAGGTTGAAAACTGTACTATGGTTAAGAAGAATTACACCGTTGTTGAATGCTCCTTAGCTAACCATCAACTGATATAGATAAATATAATAAACATAATTTCAAAAAGTTATATCTCATTTTATAAAATAAATATATAGATATATCATTTTGAAACTGGTCCATAACTACGGATATTCAAAACCAAAAAATTTGCCGTCAGGAAAAATTCAGGTGATTTCCTCAAATATCACCAATTACAACGAATTCCGATATAATGAGAATATAATCACCTAATTCTCAATATTCTACTCCTACTCATCATCTGTAATACTATACAGATGTGAGAATCATAGCTGGTAAATACATACCCTGGAGTCAGAATCTAATTGGGAAATCAGTTCTCAATTAACACCGCACAGTGAAACTGAAACATGAAAATGTTTCGAAGGGGTATCCGGGTATTCCTAGTAATGCCTCTTCCACTATCCAGATTCATGACAATAACCGTATATTTCCTTGCCATCTCTCCAATCCCTTTATTTGTCTTTACTTATTACTTTTTGTACACCACACTTAGGCTAATTGATTTTCTTCCTTCCCTACCTTTCGGCACCAGCCTAAGGTTTGGAAGAAGACTATCCAATAAGCGTAATAGGTGTACCCTCCTAATCCTAGGAGCCCGCGCAACATGAGAGAAAGTAAAGGGAAAAGGCAACTGAATAATTCTTATTCTATTTCTCCTGAACCAGAAATCATCCTCGAACTTGAACAAGTTCCTTCGAGTTCGTATGTAACTATATGATGGCGTATCCAATAAATGTGGATCTTCGTAGTGATATAGAATGTTCTGGAGAAATGCAAAGGTGAAGTAGGAGCGGCGATGATATACGCGGTTTCGTCGTGAATGATAGCAGTCACAATTTACTTTGCCCTCTTTCTAATCCTTTTATTTGTCTTTACTTATTACCTTCTGTACACCACACTTAGGCTAATTGGTTTTCTTCCTTCTCTACCCTTCGATACCAGCCTATGGTTTGGAAGAAGACTATCCGATAAGCGTAATAGGTGTACTCTCCTAATACCAGGAGCCCACGCAACCTGAGAGAAGGTAAAGGGAAAAACAACTGAATAATCCTATTCAATTTTTTCAGAACCGGAAACCATCCTTGAATCTGAAACAAGTTTCTTCGAGTTCGTATGTAACTATACGATGGTCATATCCAATAAATGTAGATCTTCGTAGTGATACGGAATGTTCCGGAGAAATGCAAAGGTTAAATGTAGGAGTGGCAGTGATATATGCAACTATGACAATTCAAAAGTCGTTGTGATTTAAGAAGGTTCGTTTAACTTGGTTCATGAGTTTTAGTTTAGGGTTGGGCCATGGTCGCTACCAAAGAGAGAGAGAGAGAGAAAAGAAACACTCAGCGTGCACTCTAATCTAGATCAGAATGGTTAATCATTTTGTCTAATCAGAATGGCTCCCACTGTTTCCTCGAATTCTCCTTCAAACCCAAAAGAAGAATTAGTCGGGATCATCTAAAATCACCCGAGGAGTAAATCAACTCATCAGTGGGAATCGGGATCCAACTATCATCGTATGATAACTTGATGGAAGACACTCAAGTGATCACACTCCAGAAGGTATGCGCATGCCTGGCAAGTTTCAGTTTCTATAGAAACTCCCAATATGGATTATTGTCCCATGCTCTTATGACCTTGACGAAGGCCAACATATCATAAGTCACATGTCAAGTTCTACCCGTCATTGTCCAGGTTAATTTGAACCCACCCATACATACCCTTGACGAAGGACAAAACAGCAGTACGACTGTCCTAAACCAACACATCTATCCATGCAACAGAAAAGTAACACATAGCTACCATACACTATGCCTTGATGAAAGACAACATACATAGCATGAATACTAGGCGCTACCCGTCTGAAATGACGGAGGGCTACGGCTGGTTTTTGGCAAAAAAACCTTTAACGTAATGAACTTGATATCATCGAAGGAATCCAAGTGGTTTTACAAATATATAGCGGCGAAAACTTTTACTAAAGAGGTCACTCCTGGTGAAGGGATATGGGCTCTTTCTTCGTCGAATGAGGTGCAGGATATTCCAAACCGAATACCATGATGCAAAGCAAAAAATAATCGACTATAGTGAATTTATTACGCTGACGCAAACTTCTGCCCAAGGGGTCGCTCCCAATGAAGGGATCTCGGCCCTTGCCTCGTCGAATGAGGTGCTGGATATTCATAAACGAATACCACTGTGCAAAACAAAAGAAAACGTCTGTAATGTCTGTTTTTATAACTTGGTTCCAACAACATCATATAAGTTTGTTTTATCCTTGAATTGATCAGAATCAACGCAGTCCCATCAATTAAACATATCATACCACATAAAGGAACAAAAAATATGATGTACGTATATACCACCCGTATTCGCCACTGGGCCCCGTCATCACCCGTTAGGTTACTTAACTAACGACAGATCGGGGGCAGGACTAGCACGAGTGAAAAACATATACAACATCTACTAGTATATACATAAATATATATGACAATCATCTCAGGCATGATATATTGCAACAATACAGAATCTCAGCCAAGCAACACATAGTGGTGGATAATCCTAGAGCCTCGGGTTTCACTTGAGCCGCAAGTGAGACCCGACATTCCTTGTCGTGTGGATAGCTTCTGCAATGAAAACCTAGACCCCTACGAGCGCGGCAAGTTACTCACCAATCCCAGAAGCGAGGCAACCCCAATCAACAATGTGAATGAGCCACCCAACACTTCATGGAATCCGGTAACTTGGGCACCCCTCCGTGGGTCAACCTATACCCCCTACGAGTGCGGCGAATAGCCCGCCAATTCTAGAGTAAGGCCCCCTCCGTCTCAACGCCATGAGATGCGGGCCCGTTTTCCTCTAGAACTCGGCTAACCGTGCACTCCACTGCGGTGTAATCCTAGTACAGAAAAGAAAAGAATATGCACAACGGTGACATCGACCTCAACCCGGTCGTGCCCTAAACAAATAATATATAAACTGACATTGACGAAAGTCCACACGTCGGACGCTCGTCCCACAATATCAAATGTACAAATAAATCCAAACTGTACTACCATTGCACCCAAGCTATCTACACGACGATCCCTCCACAACCACAACACAACACAGAATATCAACGTGAATGTCACGTTCTCAAACCCGTCTAAAAGAGCATATAGCAGTTAGATGAGTTGTACTGCTCTAATGACATTCACGGTCGCAGATAGTAATGTATGTACTGAAAACTATGACATTAGAATTCCACACGCAATTAGCAAACTAAACCAATTTCCAAAACCATGAAAAAAACAGTGAGCTAAAGTTCCAAAAACCAACCGTTTAAAGCCAATTCGGAAGTCCGAATCAAAACGAAACGCGCCCGAACCTTCACGGGAAGTTAGAGCACGAAATTAACTTCGAGTTGGGGGGCCTAAAGGGGGTACCCCACCCCCGAGTCCACCACGAGCTGTCCAGGGGATGAGGCAGACCCGAAACTGCCCAAGGTGGGGCAGTTTCGGGTCCCTACCGCCAAGACCACCTTGTAGTGGTCTTGGGGAGTGGGCCCAGTCGTTCGGTCCCCCCGAGGATTCCCCGGGGTGCCCATGCACCATCCCACAGCTTCTCAGTTCAAACCGTGAGCCCGCAGGGCGTGCAAACATCTCAAACTTTCAGTTTTTGGAACTGTTTTTTTGTCGGAAGTTTTTGCACGACAAAAACGGCTGATTTCTAATGTCGCAAAGAGTTAACTAAGGCTTATGGAGTGTCTCTGATACTATGTTGGGTTATGCAAGCGCCCCGGCCATCAAACTATGGCCATTGCAGAACAAAATTTTTCAAAAACCGGCGCTAGAACAACCCGATAAGCCGTATCGACCCATAAGCCCTAGATAACAAAAACATGCATAGGAGATAAACTAAGGGGTTAGAGTGATTATACCGAATTGATCCATGTAGTTCGGTCTTCAACTACCTTCTCAAGCTCCTAGAGGCCTCCTTGATCAAGCTTGATCTCCGGTCTCTCTCCATCGAAGATGATCCACCCGAGAGTCTATGAATCGAGCTCCAACCTCATATCCAAGGTAACTAGGGTACCTAGATCGCTACACTAGATACCGTAGAAGAAGTAGAGAGTGATGAATGATTAATTTGTCTCAAGACACCCAAGGTTTCTCAACGCATGAGAGTATTTGAGTGGAGGAAGAAGAAGATGCCATGAGGATGAGAGTGTTGTAGGAGAGAGAATGAATAATGGATTAGTCTTTTCTTTGTTGTGAGATTAGTAATAAATAATGGAGCCACCTAAATCCCATGTCTCCAAAATATCTAGAGTCAACCAAAAATATCTTAAGTCAACAATAATCTCACAATAAACAAAAACTTAAGCATGCTTAGTATAGTCATTACTAAGCCATGCAACAATAATGCAATAAACACCTCATTCTCCACCTCAATAACCTTTTCATCCAAAAAGGTCTAAACTATAAAAATGTGTAATCTTCTAAAAGTAATCTTGTAAGAAATTACAAGAATACACCTCCTCCGTATATACATACCCGCATCCGTATTCCGAAAAATACGAATACAATGAGACAAAAATAATCCAACAATATAATACTAGGATCCGGCTTAAACCAAAGCCCACTAGTATTATTCGTCCGAACATCATCCGTGCATAAGTATACGTATGTGATCGAACACTGCCGTAAAACCATACGACCTCTACATTGTTTTGCCTGAAGCAGGGAAACCTTCTGTGTGGAACTCTAAAGACCCGTCAATACGCTGGCAGTAGGTTTAACCACAAGCACGTCAGCGGCACTAGCTGTACGTAACAGCTATCCAGGTATTGAGCGAAAGGGAGGCCGACGAGCAAACTCATCCTAAAACCCTACAGAGCCTGACAGTGACAATATTCATACATTCCGGTCCGTTCGTCTATGAGTATCGCATATCGAGTCTAGGGGGTGGATAAAGTCAGACCCCTAATAACGCGACATCTAGTGTCGGTATGAAACCCATCACCCACTGAGAAACCACTGATCCGAATCAGTAATTCTCGACTACCTTGGCCAAGGATTTCTGGTGATGGCCACTGTTCAGTCGAAAATATTGCACATTTGATATAACATTTTCCTTACTTTTGTTAAGTGCTTAAAGGTGTTTATTATAAATATGAAATATATGAGGGTTTATCTGCAAAATATCTATTATCATATGTTTCTATATTATAATGAACATTATGAAGGAAAATATATGCATATAATATTTTAGTAATTTAAATATGCATATCATATCAAATATTCTAATCAAGATTCTTAAAATATTGTATCATATAAAATGGTTAGGATAATATCTCTCTCTAATTTAAATATTACTAACATTATTCATGGAGATGTTGTGCAAATTTAGCTCAGGTCAAGAGATCAAGATTTTCAAGATGTCAGGATAAAAAATCTGCCAAAATCGTAAAATCAATACTGGCAGAGACTAAGTAAATATTTGAAGAATCCAGGCATGGAAAATCACCATATTAGGAAGTCACCAAATATGGAAAGTCACCATATATAGAAAGTCACCATATTAGGAAATCACCATATATGGAAATTCACCATATATGAAAAGCCACCATATTAGGAAATAACCATATATGGTAACTAGGTTATCTTCTTTCAGGGCTATATAAAGGACCGAGGGCTAAAGTTAGAATTCATTACCTTTTACACGAAACAAATCACCGTCAAAGAACACGAGATCCACGACAGGTTCACGATTCGACGTGATAGAGCGATGTGAGATTCAACAAAGCATCTACTTCCTACAAGGCAAAGATCAAGAGCAACTTCTTCTTCCTCTTGTAATCTAAACTTGAAAGCTTTGTAATTGTGAAGTTGATTAATAAAGGTAGATCATTATTTAGTATTTATTTCCTGCATTTACATTATGAATTCTTTCCCTATCCGTTCTTCTTCTATCTCCATCATGCGCGAGTAATTCTCCGCTTGATAGGGTTCGTAAGATTATGGTAGATCAATGGATGAAAAATGTTTTAACTTCTTTTAAATCTTATGAAGTTTATAAACTTTAGAAAAATAAATGTTAACATCCTTATCGGACGCGCTACCATGTACACAACGCGACACCAACCCCCAATACCGAGAGAGACGAATCCCCTGACGATCCGCTCACTGCCTCCATGTGGCTTGGGAGTGTACCCAACTAAAACCTGTTTGTATGACTCCTTTGAGCCGTGGTAGGGTAGTAATCAAAGTATAGTGGGAAATCACACGAGACAAATGACGATATCATGTCGATAGACTAACCTGTACACATGTCACCTGGGAACTGCTATCTGACAATATGTATAATACCAACTAGCATATTCCCGGCGAGTCCGTCCGTTGTACTCATAACCCAATGAGCACCTGTATACTATCTTAGGTGAACAAACTGACACCAATGGCTTGTGAGACCGGCCACCGCCTCTCGTGGGGGTCTCGATCAGTATACACTAGTCTACTCTGGAGTATCGATTTCCAGTCTCAAAACTTCCACGACTAGGGACATTTAAGGATGTGCCTATAGACCACCCAGCTCCCACGTATATGATCGCCATCATAATGTTGGTAGTCAAGCAAGAATTCTATGAGCTCTATCAACATGTAATAGTGATCTGTAATACCACATAATGCTGTACACGATGATAAAGACAAACCGGATAGCATACTATCATCTTGAGTAAGACTGTTCTACCGGTATAGGTCCTCCCTCAATCATCATTATCACCTGCCTGCAACTATGATAATTGCCTTGTGGGCACTATAGCCAACATGACGATCCATTTATCTTTCCGAACCAAGCATTCCAAGTATACTACTATCAGTGCATGAAGCATCTGGGATGGAGTTTCGTATGCCGTTGGAAACCCAGGGATGTTTACGATGTCACAGAATTGGACGTATGGAGGACATCGATGATGACGAAGAAGAGAGAAGACTTAGAGTGCTCTGACCGTCTGTTTCAAAAGACGGGTTGTCTTCTACTGATCGTGAAGTTACGTCGGTTAGAAATGATATCGATGAGAAATCCAAGTAGATATGTCTTATGCGTCCACAAAACGAAAAAGGTTATCAGTAATGTTATATTATTATTTCATATTTTTACGATCTATACATATATAACATGCATATGTAATGATTGTACTCTTATCTAGATTTGATGACGACGACCGGAGCAGCGAGGGGTGGCAGGAGCACCAGCCACGACACCGGCAGAGGCAGAGCGGTTCTGCCGCCCGGAGAGCTGCGCAGGGAGCTTCAGAGGGCCGGTCTTGCACCTCGATCGGAGACCCCTTCGGATGACTCCTTCAGTGTGGAATTTGCCATACTTCCAGGTATATTGCATAAATATTCATTTTGAATGTAATATTATAGATATACACGCATATTTATTTCAAAATTACTTATATAGTCAATATTTGATTGTCTAGCTATTGGTGGTGCGTCCACATCAGAGACAGAGGCCACTCCCGCACCTCCAGGTATATTTATATATACTATAGTGTATGGATATTGATTTAGAATGTTATATCATAAATATACACATATTATTTTTGCTCTTACTTGGATAATCATTTTTTTATTGTCTAGCTGTAGGTGGTGCCTCCACATCTCAGGCAGAGGCCACCACCGCACCTGCGGGTATGTTTATATATCCTATAGTGTATGCATATTGATTTATAATGTTATATTATTGATATACACATTCTTTTTTCAATTACTTATATAATCTATTTTTAATTGTCTAATTATAGGTGGTGCGTCCACATCTGGCGCAGGGGCCACTCCCGCCACTTCCGTACCCTCCGCTCAGTCTGCAGGTTAGTATGAATAAATATAAAATATTTATTCATTTTACATATACTTTAAGAATAAACATGAACTTCATGTAATTTTATCGTCAGTGTTTATTTTCTAGTTTGAGGGGATGCGTCCACGTCCGGGTCACCGGCTGTTCCTCACCGGAGGAACTATCATCCCGCTCGTGCTGCTGCCCGGGCCAAGGCTCATGCTGCTGTCGCCGGAGGTATTTATCGAATTTCAATTTTCGTTAAATCTTGATTTCTTAATACCACTTTATCTTAATATTGATTGTCTTGACATTTCTTGTAGATGCAGGGCAGCCCCATCCCGAGAGGGGGACTCGAGGGCCGAATCAGTCCCACAGGCTGAGGTCCGACAGAGCTAGGGGGAGACAGCATTTCCCCTCTTCTTTACTCTCGATTATCGCTATACCGACGATTATGCCGAGTGGTTCGTCCGGTATATGGAGGATGAGAGCCGCCTCATGAAGAGGTATCCACTTCACGTTGAGTGGGACGATCAGCATCGGCGCTCATTTTCCCTCTTCTGGGATCAGGCTCGGGTATAATATATATTTTCATTTGACTTATCCAATATATTTATTATTATTTAACACTTGCAATTTAAATACATTTTTTTTTTGTAATTGCAGTTGTATTACGACTTTCAGCCTATACCCGACCCTGATCACCCTGAGAGAGTGCTCGATTTTCACGCTCTGTACCATGGCCTGATGAAGAACATGCAATCAAAGGTCCGATACACTAGGAACGAGCTGAAGATCGACTGCTGTTCCCTGTGGATGGCGACCCCCGAGGCAGAGAGAGCGGCTCTCCTACATACTCCGGCCTTTGCGAGAGTCGACGTAGATACACGTCCTCTTTTGTGCCAATATTTCGAGTCTCAGCGTAAACATGTTTGTAATTTAAATGTAATTCATTGTTTAGTATATAATTTATTTTTTTGTGTTGCTTAATTAGAAAACTAAATCTGAATGTGTTGTGCAGAAACATGCCGATCAAAATAAAGAGAATAGGAAGTCGGCGAAGAGGGGTCCCCTCACTTATACAAGTGGCTCGAGGAACATTACTCGTGCCATGGAGGCACCGGTAAATTACAATAGATCTATTATGATATAATGCACTATTAAGAGTTATTTTATAATATATGTAAATTTTTTGCGAATTGCAGAGAGCTCAGACCCTGGCGCAGGGTGGTACACCGAGCGTGCTGACCGTGTATCTTGCCGTCCACGGCACCTCGACAGATCCCGCCACGGGCGAGTTTTGATTCCCCGACACCGCTATCCAGGAGTATTGCGTAAGTGTTAATATTTATTCTAACAGGATTGAAATTTTTGCTTTGAAAAGTTCAAATTTAAATGATATACTTATATTTTAATAGTTAATGTGGGTGTAGGAGAGGATGGTGGAGCAGGCAGAGGCATCGGGGATCGATTTTACTGGACAAACCAATCCGATGCTGCTGACCCCAGTCCTAGACGCCGCACACGGAGGGCACCACGGAGGTTGGGAGAGAGACCGGGGACTGGGTCCTAGCAGGGCCCATATGAGGTTAGACTCCACTCCGGCGGTTATTTCCCCTACCCCCCGTGAGCGACGTCTAGAGCATGATGTTGCTGCCTTGAAGACCATCATCGAGGAGTTGAAGGAGATGGTACGCATACTATTTAATAGTAAAATATTATATCACATTATAGATAGTAACATATGCAATATTAGTAGCCTGAGCATATTTGGTTGTAGACTTAGCTTTGATTACTCATACTTAGATAAAACTATCTAATTAAAATAAACTACGGTTTTCCAAACTAGATATCCAAACGAGGCCTAAATCCCTAAGTATTCTAAGATTGGGGTTTCGCAATAACCTAATAATGATATGAACTCGACTAAAATCTAATACACCGTTCTTACTCGTTTATTACACACAAAATTTAACAGATGCGACAGCCTAGTTCGGCTGCGGATCCACATACATCTCCTTCGGCTATGGCTCTGCAAGCCACTACCTCGGCTGCGGTTGCGCAGACCACTCTTGCAGCTCCACAGCCCGTTCAGACTCCCGCACAGTTCGCTCCTTCATTAGTCGAGTTTTTGACGACTCAGGATTGCACCGAGGAGCAGATGCGTCAGATTACGGCAATTATCAGAGGTGGAGGACCTGGAACGAGTTAGGGTAGCTTTATTTATATTTTTGAGGATGTATGTACTTATCTGATACATATTGTATACATTTTGGACGATATTGTTAGTTGTTTGCTTGTTTACGATGATTTAGTTTGATATGGTATTCTGTTTGTTTATTTATTTTATATATTATGCGTGAGATGTTGATTATGAATATTTCTGTATTTGGTTATATGATATGTATATTTTATTGTGCACATGGCGGAGGAAAAACAGAAAGTCTTTTTTTAAAAAAATCCCTGATATTTTGTCTCTACGGATTAATCCGTAGAGCCATCTATTGCACCTACGGATTAATCCGGAGGTGCAAAGTTGCCCTTACACAGTTAGCCGTAGGGACAAAATATCAGGATACCTGATATTTTTTCACTATGGACTTAGTAAACTTGCCCGTAGGGGTATTTATCTGGACCTACGGATATATCCGTAGGGGCACCAATCAGGCCTTACGAATACATCCGTAGGGACAAGTATTTTATTTTATAAACCAATAAATTAAAATATTTATCATGCCCTACGGAGTAATCCGTAGGAATACGTGTCCCTACGGATTAAGACGTAGAGGCAATTATTACTCCGTAGGGACATGTTCAGGACGAAAACTTGCACTTGCGGCTTTTGCAGCTACGGGGGATTTTTATGTCCCTACGGCCATATCCGTAGGGACAGTGATTTGCTCCTACGGATAAATCCGTAGGGGCAATCCTTTATTGTAGTAGTGAATATCTAATTCATGTAGCTACGTACATGTCTTGAAAGGAGTCAAAATGGCGAAAAATCCGGAATGCAGGCAACAAAACCTTGTTATCCATCAGGATTTCGATGTCGTTTCCGAATATGTATAGAAATAGTGATTATGACACTTGGATTGAAGGTTGTGGGCTTTAAACCCCTAAGATCAGCACCTCTTAAAAAGTCCGGAATTGTTTCTTGCATATTTTATTTATGTTCAAAAATAAGATAAATATACCATCTTAGATTATTCATTAACTTCACTAGATAGACATATGATAGCAAAGGGTCTAATTAACAGACAACAGCAATGGAGAACGAGAATTTCAAACTGCAATATTGAGTCTACATGAAAATTTCAAACTGTTAAGATTTAAAACATTGAGTTCGTCATGTCTACTAATTGTATATCCTTCTTTTTGCAGAGAGTTGCAGACCATATTAATTAACATTAAAAGAGCATATATGTATGCAGTGATAATATATAAAAGTTACATATACTTATATATTATACATACTACTACTACAACAACTCCTTAGAGAAAGAATTGGAGGAAGAACAACTTTGAGAAATTAAGAGGAAGGAAGTAATTGCTTTCTGGAGCAACCACATCAATTGGGGAGGATCTACAGCTTGATTATCCTCTTCATTTTTAATTTCTAAACTTTCTTTAAACATGTATGTATACATATTATTCTCATTTACTATAGCCAACTAACCCTGACCACCGTCTTCCATTTGTCCTATCATGCCGTATAATATTCAAGCATATGCATATTGAAACGGAAAGTTCTTAGACTACAGCTTGGATGAATAATTAGCTAGTTTTTTAGAGCGAATAACGTCCAGTAGATGCTGACAGTAATTGAAAATCATGTTTAAAGTCACTATTATAAAACCTCAAAGATTAAAGGCCACCGATCTGTTGGGGGGAGGGGAGGGGAGGGGAGGGGGAGGGGAGAAGGTAACACCGGGAGAAACAATGACTATGCTAATCGATCAATTCATGCAAATCGCAAATTACAACGAAAAGATAAAACAATGCAATGCGAGAACAAGAGAATCAAATCAGAAAGAGACAAACGATTTGTTAATGAGGTTCATCTACCGTATGGCTAGTCCATGACAGAGCGGACTCTACAAAACTTTCACTGGATCTTTAGTCAAGAATCACTACTGCAATATTCACTTGTCCTTACGGATTTAGCCGTAGGGGCAAATCTTAGCCCTTACGGATTAATCCATAGGGACTATTTCTGTAGGTTTAAAAGGCGCAGGTGCAAGTTTTTGTCCTGAACATGCCTCTACAGAATAAATATTGCCCCTACGGTGTAATCCATAGGGGCATTTAGCTCTACGGATTATTCCGTAGGGACATAATTTTTTTTAATTTACCTGTTTAAAAAATAAAATAATTGTACATACGGAGTTATACGTAAGGCCTTCTAAATACCCTTACGAATTACTCCGTAGGGACAAGTTTTACACATATTATTGAGTCCATAGGGATAAAATATTAGATATTCTGATATTTTGTCCTTACAAATAAATGTGTAGGGGCAATAAATCGCCATACGGATTAATCTGTAGGTGCAACAGTTGCCCATATAGATTAATCCGTAAGCACATTATATCAGTATTTTTAAAACAAATGGGCTTTCCGTTTTTCCCTGCCCTACGCGCACGCGCACACATATATATACAGAAATATTCATAAACAATATCTCCCGCATAATATATAAAAGAAATAAACAAATAGAATACGAAATCAATCTAAAATTATCGTAAACATCCAAACAACCATCGATATCGTCCAAAACTTACAATATGTATCAAATAAATATATCCATCTTCAAAAATATAAATAAACATTCTAGCACGGACCAGCTCCTCCACCTCTAATAAACGCAGTAATATGGCGCATCTGCTCTTCGGTGCAGCCCTGGGTCATCAAAAACTCGATTAATGAAAGTGCGGTCTGGGTGGTCTGTGTAGGAGTCTAATTGGGCTGTGGAGCTATAAGTGTGGCCTGCGCAGACGCAATAGAGGTAGTGGCTTGCGGAACCGCAGCCGCAGGAGGCATGTGGAGCCACAGTCGAAGTAGCCTGCCGAATCTGTAAATTTTTGTATTTATCTAATAAACGAGTAAGAACAGTGTATTAGATTTTAGTCGAATTCGTATCATTATCGGATTATTGCGAGACCGCGAATTTATATATGCTTTGTTGAGATTCCACACGTTCTGTTGAAATTCATATATTATGTATGAGAATTTATACATGTTGAAATTCCACACGTTCAGAGCTATACTTTTTTCTCTCAATCTAAGAATACTTAGAGATTTAGGCCTAGTTTGGGTATCTAGTTTGGAAAACCGTAGTTTATTTTAAGTGGAGGTAGAAATGATACTTACTCTAATTTGTAAGCCCGTATCTCTCCTTAATTGTTTAGCTTTTATTGGATACTTGGTTTTGGAGTTATTTAATTTACAAAACAATATTTTCTTCTCAAGTTTTAAGTTTGGATAATCATAACTTTTTAAACTTCAAAATGAAGAAAGATGTGGAATGGCTATGATTATAGAGTTCAGTTTAATTAGATAGTTTTAAGTCTGATTAATCAAACTTAAGTCTAGAACCAAATAAGCTCAGGGTACTAATATTGAATATGCTACTATCTATAATATGATATAATATTTTACTAATAAGTAATATACGTACCAACATCTCCTTCAACTTTTCGACGGTGGTCTTTAATGCGGCAACCTCATATTCCAGACATCGCTCACGGGGGTAGGGGAAGTAACCGCCGGAGTGGAGACCAACTTCATATGGGCCTTGCTAGGACCAAGTCTCCGGCCTCTCTCCCAACCTCCGTGGTGCCCTCCGTGTGTGGCATCTAGGACTGGGGTCAGTATGATTGGATCAATCCGTCCATTGAAATCGATCCCCGATACCTCCGCTTGCTCTAC
The DNA here is from genome assembly GCA_030015575.1 of Agapanthus africanus. Taxonomy (NCBI): domain Eukaryota; kingdom Viridiplantae; phylum Streptophyta; class Magnoliopsida; order Asparagales; family Amaryllidaceae; genus Agapanthus; species Agapanthus africanus. The sequence continues at coordinate 67,965,551 of CM057344.1, read as the reverse complement.
CATCCACGTTAACCATTAAAACATAAGTATATCATTTAAATTTGAACTTATCAAAACAAAAATTTCATTAGTATTAGAATAAATATTAACACTTACGCAATACTCCTAGGTAGCAGTGTCGAGAAATCGAATCTCGCCCGTGGCGGGATCTGTTGAGGTACCGTGGATGGCAAGATACGCGATCAACACGCTCGGTATACCATCCTGCGCAGGGGTCTGAGCTCTTTGTAATTCTGTCACGACCCAGAATTCGGTACGTGACCGGCACTTAAACCACGTAACGTCTACAGGCGTACGCAATTTAAGTAAGCCAAACCCAGAAATCTAAACCATAAAGGTAGTAATTGATGAAAACATTTGTTAAGAACATTTAGAAATTTCAATTAAAAATTCTTTAAAGTTTAAATTATTTTTTAAAAAATTTCGGCAGAACTTCTTTTGTAAAACTAGCCCCGAAAATGGGTACAAGCATGAGATACAAGTAAAAACAACACATGATATGAATAAAGCATCCTCAAACGGGAGAAATCACGCCCAACGGCGGAAACAACCATTACAAGAGTAATATACGACGCCGCAGCGAAGAAAAGAACAATATAAGTGAAGAACAGTATAAAAGATAAAACTGCAAAATAAGTCGGCCCACACGAGCTCGACATCCAGAGTCATAAAATAATATACAATATCGTCCTCACAACTGGTCTCTAAGTCAATACACAAATGGTAGATGGGGAGTACTAGATACAATATGGTGTACAATCAAATGTAAACGGATCACCGCAAAACCCACCTATACACGAAACGGCTCACACGCCAACTGAAACGGTATCCGTAGCAAAAAGATACAATGATGTAGCCCTGCCGCGACTACTCTGAAGGTCAACCTGCAAAAACCTGTGGCACAAAGGGGGTGAGTTGCCAACTCGTGAATAGTAAATAACATATACAGGTAATCGCAGGTATGCACGTACCGCGATACTCAAATATGTGCAATCTGATAATATCGATATGATAATCTGGGTATGCAATAATCATGCGAGATACTCTATCAGATACTACAAATACATGATGCAATGAATAAAAAGCTTTATGCTGAGCATGAGATAAAACATATTATCAACAAGAATCATTATCGTGGAAAAACCCGGTGTCCATCAAATACACCCCAAATCCCAAAAACTCAGGCGCCGTCACTCTAATCGGCACTCAAATCCTGTAGATCTCATGGAACAGGAGTGCCCAACATCGCCACTCGAAAATATCATGAAATACTCGTGTTCAGCATCGACACGCAAATCCTCATATATCGGGCTCCGTCAGTCCAGATCGACCCACGGGCTCCGTCTGCGGAATCAGCCCTCGGGCCTCGGCAGTACGGGTCGTGTAATACCCAGCCCCTTTTGTACACCTATGTTCGTATTTCTTTTTCACCTATAAAATTTTATTTATAATTAATTATTATTTTAAAATTTCCCAATCTATTTTAGTTCTTCTCCTCTCCTTTCTCAAACCCAAATCTTTCCCCTTCAACCCATTCCTTTTATTTATTTAAAACTAAACCCAAAATCACCAAACAATAACCCTCAGCACCATTCCTTCAGCCCGGCCTTTGTAATTTTCTCATTAGTTTACTTTATTTTATTTAAACCCAAAACCTATTTTCCTCAGCCCATATACTATTTTTCCAAGCTCACTTAAAATGTAAAAGCTTTTGAAATAAAACCCCAAGCCATTTTTTCCCCCATTCTTTTCTAAAAGCCAGGCCCACTTCTCTTTTTCCCATTAAATCTTTTTTCTCTTTCAGCCCCCGGCCCGGCCTTCACTTCCTTTTTCCCATAATTCTTTTATTTTATTCTCCTGGCCCACACCCAGCCCGAGCCCGCTTCACTCCCCCGCTCCCGCGCTCCTACCCGACCCGACCCACAACCCTTCTCTTCTCCCCAACGGCTACTTTCTATTTTCCCCGCTCGCGACCCCTTCCTTCGCCACACCCCACGCCTGCGCCCACGTCGCCGCTCGTCACGCGCCCCGCTCGCGAGCGTTACCCAAGACGCGCGCCCTCCATCTCTCTCCTCTACCCACTACTCTCTCTCTCTGATCTCTCCCTCTCTCTCTTTCCCTTCCTGTTTCTCCCTTGAACCCACGCTCACGCCAGCGCATCGCGCTAGCCGCCTTCCCCTCACGTCGCATCACCATCCCCCTCCATCATCCACGTCGAACTCACCTTTCTCCCTCTCCTCTGGGAAAGCCAAGACCTTCTCCCGACCCCCTCTCTTCAACTTCAAGCCGAGATCTACACTTGTGCTTCCTCCGACAACCACAAACTCCTCAGCCCTTGCTATCGCTGCACCCCATCATCACCGAGCATCCAAGCACCCAAACCTATTGACCGCGGCTCCTAAACCCACTGGCGGCGAATCCTCTCCTTGAGATCCTCATCGCCTTGTCTCCTTCACCGACACCTCCTTCTTCCTCCATCAACGACGCAACCATCTCCTTCTCCTCAACACCCTAAACCCAAACCTCCATCACCATCGCCCTCGTCTCCACGCAGAACCCATCATCACCGTCGCCGTCCACTTTACTGCCACCAAACTCGTCGGCAACCTCCTCTACGACCTCACCGCGGCCACCACCTAGCCACCGTCGCCGCAGTAGCCTTCATCTCAGCTGTCATCGCCATCATTGTTGTTGTCGCAACTACCGTTGCCTTCGTTGAGCCTAAGCCCCTCAATTACAACCGAGACACCGTGCCGCCGCCGCCATTGCATCCGTACAAGTCACAGACGCCGTCTCCATAGCAGACAATGTCACAGTGGTCATCACCGTCAACACTGTTGCTGTAACCATCGCCATCATCGAAGCCTATCCAACCCCGGCATTTCATCGAACGCTTATAACCATCACAATTGCCGCGTGGTCGTGCTCGTGCATACCGTGCTATCAATTCAACGTTTCCAGGCAAGTAATTTACTTGCTACATGCTATATATTCAAGTTACAAATTTAAATTACATAGATCGTAAAGTTACAATTTCAGATCAATTATGGGCCATACCTGTTCGATGTGTGATCCCAATGAAAGTACTTGTATATTTTGACTGAATTAGATTGTATGTCTTAGCCCGTGTAGTGATAAATACCCTGTACAAATTTCGCTGGAAAATACGACTATTAGCGACTAAAACGACTACCCCCAAGTATATATGTAAAACTGGAAATTTCTTCTACCTGAAAACCGTTAAAATCACCATAAATTATATACATACTGGAATGATGCGTTCAAGGGCTTAAATCGAAGAAGACTCGACTAACTATAACCTTATGCAAGTTTCTAAATATTTCTGTACTTAAACTGTGACAATATTTGGATCGGAGTGCGACTCTGGACTGCAGTCCAGAGCGACTCAGTTTACTGTGTGCTGTCCCGTAATGAGCATCACCCTGTTTCCTTAACTCGTAGACTGTGGAACTCCACTGTTTATGAAAGGTGAATCCATTAGGTAGATAAAACAAGCGGTTTCACCCTGTTTCGTCATCATTTGCTATTTAATCTGCAATTTAAAAGATGGGGACGTATAACAGTCCCAACAGAATCAGAATTTACATACTAGTATTGAACAGTGTATATATCCTGACGTACAGACGCGATTGAAGGTCCGTCTATTGCGTTGAAAACCTTACTGAAAGCCCTAGATTTCATTCAACTGTAGCATCGCGAAAATCTGATCCCAACTGGGATTAAAATGCGTTGCGAAACGGACTTCCGATTCTGAAACCGGATTTCCAGCCGTGAACGCTGAAAATGAAATGGCTATAATTAATGATCCTGGAACCCGATTGGCATGAAACCAAATTCGATGGATAGATAACTGAACCTACTATTTATTCCCCATTCATCATTTCACTAAATTGTAACCGTATGATTTATGATAAATTATGCAAGTGGTAGATTATTGATTCACGACACCCTAACCATGCTTTACATACTGTTTACGCATCATATCATACACATGTCACTGCATTGATAACCTAGTGATAACGTGCATTACCCAGTGTTAGGTATTAGTGATGATTGTGGCAAGTACGTTAGTGTTCGTGTATCAGTGAATAAGTGAAAGTGATACGTACTTGTACACAATCAGTGAACCTTATTATTCTATTGCATTGTCGACGTCTGTGGGACACGTGTACGTGTAACTATAAGTGGTATAGGACACTTACAGAAGCTCTTGCATGGGTGTCACAGATAAGGCACCAGACACTGCTATTTATCTTAGGTATTAGTCGGGACGTGCTTGATGGAGGTCCTGCCTCCAGTTCTCGCGCAGACTTGTCACAGACCGATTGATATTTGAGGTTATGGTTAGCGTTTGATGTAGACCACGGGGTGTGGGGTAGTTTGAGTGTGAGTTCAACAGAATCTCGGGAGTCCCTTGCCGGCTTATATATATGGAGATATATGGAGATTTACAGGGTACATGATTATTACCGTGAGTTACATGTTGGGTCCGTGGTCCCTTGCCCTTGGGTTGTACCCTTAGGTGGAGGACACTCGCGAGTGGTTGACTCTCACACTTAGACTGACAATAGGTTTAGTGACCTGTACAGTGAGACTTAAAGACTGATAGGGATGATAGCATCGATATACATACTTACTGTGTTGACATACGTGGCATATCATTCTACTGCTTTTACTGTTCCGCTGCATTGATTACTGCAAGTTCATACCTATACCATCATTGATTTACTGTTATATATATCTATTATCACTGTTAGAGTTGTCACATGAATTTATATATTATATTGCTATTGTGTCGCTCTGACGACCTGAGTATGCATGCTCAGTGTGAGGAGAAGATTTAGCCTGGACCAGGACTAGACGTACATCACGGACATCTTGATTATCTATCCAGGGTTATACCTTTTGTTTCCCATCAGGTCAGTTCTTTATACTGTTTTGTTCCAGTTACTGCATTTCTCTTTACCTGCGCATTATTTACTGATTACCATGTAAAGCTAGAAGCCGAAGTATGACTACGACAGAATGTTTCCTTGACCGTAGGAGCATGGCTGGCCTTGTCAACCCCTCGTATTCCGTATTTTGGGAAGCGGAGCGTGACATGGTTTAGTTGGTATCAGAGCTAGGTTTTGCTTCGATTGGGATTGCAGTTTTCCGTGTAGAGCTTGACAATCTAAGACATCCCTCAGTCTAGATTGTAAACTTGATATTCTTGATCCATATTCGCATTGAGTGTTCTGCTATCCATTCGCTAGAGTTTCGGGTGACTTGGCAAGGTTACGTGGTTGCAATTGCACTACCGTACTCTGTTTAAGTGACTTAGAATGCTACAGTTGATTTCCACTTGTAATAAATCTCATCACATCCGATGTTCTTGATTCCTTGCCCAATCCATATTATAAATTGATTCTTATATCGTTCTCAAAATTATTGTTTCAGGATCATGACTTCCAACGACTCTTCGTCTATCTCCACTCCCCAGATTCAGACCGTTGAGATTCTGAGTGTACTGCAAGGTCTGAAGGAAACCCAGGAGCGGGCGAACGACTTGTTAGCTGAAGGACTAAGAAGGCAGGTGAATCAGGCACCAGCGGGAGTCTCCAATCATAAAGGGATCCCCATTAGACGAGGAAAAGAGAAGAAGATGAAGCACCATTTTGTTTCCCCGCGACAGAAGCAGCAGAAGACCCAATGTTGTGGGTACTGTAAGAGGCCAGGACATCTTCAGAGGGATTGTCGCCGCGCCCAAGGGAAATGTCTGATTTGCGGATCCAGCGAACATCTTATCAACGGTTGCCCAAAAAGGAAGGAGCTACAAGGAGGAGACTCATCCACACTCCCCACTTCTGTCAAGTGAAGATTATTGCGTACTTCGAACTTCGAGGATAAGGCGGACCCAACACAAGATTCAACTCGCGTGACGAGAATGCAGGGATCTAGCAATCAAAGAAGAATTTTCATGTTTTCTCATTTCAGTATTATGTTGTCATCCTCTTATAAATATTTCTTCCCGTTTGAAATCTTGTATCCGTCGAACTTTTAGTTGAATGCAATAAGAACCTTGAATCGTGATATATGTATCATTCTCTTGTTCTTCCTCTTATTCATACCATTCATTATCACAGCATTTTTATCCTGATTTCTCGGTTCCTGCCACCGTATATTTTCCTATACTTCGTACCCTGAGCTATTCTCTTGATGTATTTCACTGTCTAATCATGAATTTTTCCTTTCAGGCCATGGCCCACCCTGGAGCAGCGCCGCATCTAGATGAGGATGCATAGTCATGCGTTTCCTTAGACCACACGCGGATGAGTTTTGACGATGAGATCAACGGTCCCCAGGTTATTTTCGGAAACAGCGATTCCGAAGACGAAGAAGCAGCCGCCCCAGAGTTCGACATGTTAGACGATTCCGACGAAGAAGAAGGAGACCCTGAAGAGAACCCGATGGAGGAAGATCCCGAGGAAGACCCGATAGAAGAAAATCCAGTGGAGGAAAATCCCATGGAAGAGAATCCAGAAGAAGAGAATCACATGGAATCAGACCTCGATGAAGAAGCTCCAGCCGAGGAAGAAGGAACAGAAGATCAAAACCCTGCTGTGGAAGAGCTCCCAATGGCGATCCCTGCGAGACGCTATGGAAATGGACGCCCCTACCTGAGCGCGCGAGCCTACCGCAACCCGCTGAATCTCCACAACCGCGACTGACGGGAATTCTTTTAGATGTTGTCTTTTCTGGCCAAATAAAACTGTATATAGTTTAGGGCCACCTTTCGTTTTTGAGAATGCTTTGTTTAAAATCTTTTAGAATGAAATAAATCGCTGAGTTCACCAATCTTTCGATCTTCTTAGTTCACTTGATGCTTGATTATTTCTTCTATACAATTATTTTCCTACTGAGATCTGTTCACCCCTACTCCTTACATTGTTTTAACCCTCACAGAGATTAACAAGTACCACACCCGATATTTTAGAGGTCCACCCTTCATCCTTCGTATATGCCTCGTTTAATATCCTTCTGGCAGGGGATGTTGATAATAAAATTTCCAAGTTGACTGACCCTTCGAAAATTTTTGATTCACAAAATGTATCGACCGTTGCCCTCCCCATACTTTCCCCTGGTAGTCATTGGTTGCTCACCCTTACTTCCCGTGCTGATCTGATCCCAATCTCCTTGATCTTCAGCCTAAAGCCGCCACACTCCGATCTTCTGAATGAGCCACACTTCCTTGTAATCATTACCCTAGCTAGCCCTATACATTTTGTGTTTTCCTTTTACCCTATATATATTTAGGGACTTTATTATTCGAAATTTGGTTTTCATTATCTTGTATTTGTCGAAGAGTGCGGGTTATTGACCACTTAGTTTTATGTATTTCAAAGCACACTACTATTATCCCCATTTTTGGTAGCGCAACCTTACATCGCGCATATTTTCGTTCCATGTTTCTTATTTTCACTATGTGAGTGTTTAAGTTATCTGATCGATACGTTATCCTAAAAAGTTTTAACATACCGACAAATCTTTCACTACTTTATTATCTTGACTTTAAATTTCGGGTGCTGTGTTTATATTTACTATTATAAATGATTGTGCCTTATTCTTATTATTTCTACCTTGCTGCCTTTGATATACTTATACGTGCACGCATTTGAGTTTCGATTTTATCGAGTACGTCTCGAATATCATTGTTCGTTATTTTTCTTATTACTATTCTCGTATACATGTAGTTGCCCCTATAGTTATTCCTGCCTTACACCTATTTAGACTTATCTTTTGTATGTTGTTCTTACATGTTTATACCTTCAAGTTTCTTCGCCCACGGATTTCTAGTAAATCTTTATGTGTTAGTTTGCGATATAGTAGCTTTCGCTTATTCTTTTAGCTTGTTGTTCTTTAAATTTCGAGGATGAAATTTTTGTAAGGGTGGTATGATGTAATACCCAGTCCCTTTTGTACACCCATGTCCGTATTTCTTTTTCACCTATAAAATTTTATTTATAATTATTTATTATTTTAAAATTTCCCAATCTATTTTAGTTCTTCTCCTCTCCTTTCTCAAACCCAAATCTTTCCCCTACAACCCATTCCTTTTATTCATTTAAAACTAAACCCAAAATCACCACACAATAACCCTCAGCACCATTCCTTCAGCCCAGCCTTTATAATTTTCTCATTAGTTTACTTTATTTTATTTAAACCCAAAACCTATTTCCCTCAGCCCATATACTATTTTTCCAAGCTCACTTAAAATGTAAAAGCTTTTGAAATAAAACCCCAAGCCAATCTTTTTCCCCATTCTTTTCTAAAAGCCAGGCCCACTTCTCTTTTTCCCATTAAATCTTTTTTCTCTTTTAGCCCCCGGCCCGGCCTTCACTTCCTTTTTCCCACAATTCTTTTATTTTATTCTCTTGGCCCACACCCAGCCCGAGCCCGCTTCACTCCCCCGCTCCCGCGCTCCTACCCGACCCGGCCCACAACCCTTCTCTTCTCCCCAACGGCTACTTTCTATTTTCCCCGCTCGCGACCCCTCCTCCGCCGCACCCCACGCCTGCGCCCATGTCGCCGCTAGTCAAGCACCCCGCTCGCGAGCGTTACCCATGACGCGCGCCCTCCATCTCTCTCCTCTACCTACTACTCTCTCTCTCTCTCTCTGATCTCTCCCTCTCTCTATTTCCCTTCCCATTTCTCCCTCGAACCCACGCTCACGCCAGCGCATTGCGCTCGCCGCCGTCCCCTCACGTCGCATCACCATCCCCCTCCATCATCCACGTCGAACTCACCTTTCTCCCTCTCCTCTGGGAAAGCCAAGCCCTTCTCCCGACCTCCTCTCTTCAACTTCAAGCCGAGATCTACACTTGTGCTTCCTCCGACAACCACAAACTCCTCAGCCCTTGCTATCGCTGCACCCCATCATCACCGAGCATCCAAGCACCCAAACCTATTGACCGCGGCTCCTAAACCCACTGGCGGCGAATCCTCTCATCGAGATCCTCATCGCCTTGTCTCCTTCACCGACACCTCCTCCTTCCTCCATCAACGACGAAACCATCTCCTTCTCCTCAACACCCTAAACCCAAACCTCCATCACCATCGCCCTCGTCTCCACGCAGAACCCATCATCACCGTCGCCGTCCACTTTGCTGCCACCAAACTCGTCGGCAACCTCATCTGCGACCTCACCGCTGCCACCACCTAGCCACCATCGCCGCAGTAGCCTTCATCTCAGCTGTCATCGCCATCATTGTTGTTGTCGCAACTACCGTTGCCTTCGTCGAGCCTAAGCCCCTCAATTACAACCGAGACACCGTGCTACCGCTGCCATTGCATCCGTACAAGTCACAGACTCCGTCTCCACAGCAGACAATGTCACAGTGGTCATCACCGTCAACACTGTTGCTGTAACCATCGCCATCATCGAAGCCTATCCAACCCCGGCATTTCATCGAACGCTTATAACCATCACAATTGCCGCGTGGTCGTGCCCGTGCATACCGTGCTATCAATTCAACGTTTCCAGGCAAGTAATTTACTTGCTGTTAGTTGTATGTATGCCCTAGAGGCCAGTATTGTACAGATGATGTATATTATATTGGATGCTTGGTCATATATAGAGATGACTTTCTTGCTCTATATGATAGTATGCTATCTGGTTGCTCTTTATCTTAACATGTACACTAGTCTCTTTAAACTGTCTTATAGTTACATGTTGATAAAGCCCTTAGGATGTGTACTTGACTACCTGGACTATGATGCAGATCATACTAGTGGGGACATGGTAGTCTATAAGTACATCCTTCAAGGTCCCTAGTCGTGGGTATATCGAGACTGGGCATCGATATACCAGTGTAGACTAGCGTATACGCTTTTCGACCCATGAGATGGGCGATGGATGATCCCATATCCATTGGTGTTTGACATCAGAGATGGTATACGGGTGCTCAGTGGAGACTGGGTACACTGGACGGACTCGCCGAGAACTCCCAGATGGTATTATACCTCACGTCAGATGGCAGTTCTCAGGTGACACTTGTACAGGTTAGTCTGTAGACCCGAGATCGTCATAGAGTCTTGTGTGATTCCCACTGTGCTTTGATCTCCACCTTACCACGTCCATGAGGGCGTGCAAAATGGTGGTCTTTGGGTACAGTCCCGAGTCACATGGAGGCAATGAGCGATAGGAGGGGTTTCGTCTCTCCCGGTATTGGGGGTTGATGTTGCGCAGTGCTCGATTGGCCGTAACAGGGAAGTCCCTGGCCAGGGCTGATCAGAGATTTGCTGGTAAGTGTTACCAGTAGTTTCTCGACCCGTTATGAGCCTCACATCGGCACGACTTATCGGTTATTGGGGTCTGACGTTTACCACCTCTAGACTTGATATGCGACATATCAGACGAACAGACCGGACTGTACGGTAAGTGTTACTGGTTGGATTCACAGGAGTGTGAGCGGGCTAGCTCGTCGATCTTCTGATCGCTCAATACCCGGATGGCCGTTACGTTTAGCAGACCGCTTGCGGCTTGTAGGTGCTTGATATGATCATCATCTGCTACCGGCGTATTGACGAGTCTTTAGAGTCCTACACAGAGGTTTCCTGGCTCAAGCGAAACGAAATAGGAGCGCATATGAGATATGTGCAGGACCGAGAATAATGCGTGTATGTGATACCGTATTCCATTCTCGCGATGGATGTATCAATTGGTTGTATTCGATATAACCTAGATATCGAATCAAGGATTGATTCGATAAGCCGATACATTGGATACTAGTCGGTTATATGCGATATGACCGGATCGTTAAATCAAGTGTTGATTTAATGATTTAATGTATAATTATATATTTGATATATTACTTTGCATTAACTAGTATTGGTTCACTTTAAATGGATATTCTCACTTGATGTGCAAATTGTATATGTGATATACTTTAGTGCACATGTTTGTATCATGTTTGATGATGCTTGCTCATTTGGTTAAGTGTATAGAATTAAACCTAGGTTAAGAAAGTGATTAGGGTTTTTATTTATCCATTCTTTTATTTATTCATTTTTGGAAAAAGAATGGGATAAGAATACAAAATGTTTGCTTTCATTCTTGAACATTGTTGAAGCTTCATGAAGCTTTGACTTTATGACCATTTTGTCTTCACACTAAACCCTAACCATTCTTCTAACCTTAGTCAATTCTCTACACTTAACTATGGTTCACATTATGATAAGTTTTGATTTTCTTTTCATTTTAAATATAACTTATCATAATTCTAGTTTCATCTTCTTCTTCATCTTCAAAAGAAAAAGCTTGATGCCATTAATGGCAACTTGAGTTCCAAAGTGAGAAATCCAATTCTAAAGTGAACCCACCTCCTATTTCTTCACCCTCTACCTCTTGCCAAGTTGTTTTGGGTGTTTTCTTCACAAGTTTCACAAATTTGTGAAGTCGGAGCTTGAACTTGTGATGCCTCGACGTAGATCATCTTCGGCACGAAGCCGACGACCTAGTCCGCCCAAATCTCCGATGAAGCCGACGTATGAGTTCGGGATTCGAGATGGACAGCGAAAGGATGCCTACATGGAGCTAAGGAAGTGGATAACCGGATATACAAAGGTTGTAGCTCTCTTCTTTTAGTTAAGTTGTTAACTAGATTCACATATCGCCTAAACTTCTAGTCAACGATCCGTATTAGGGTTTCTCGGCACCCATAATTTTTGAAATTGGCATGGTTGATGCCTTGTGAGACTTCATTAGCATGCCTAGGAACCCTACAGTGGTATCAGAGCCTAGCTAGAGCCTTAGGCGAAGTCTAGACGGAGTTTGAAGTCCGAACGAACCGAAACCCTAACTCACAAAATGCTCTCTGTACATTTTCTAAAATCTGGGATTTTTCCAAATTAAAAATATGCAGAAAAATCAGCAGGCGATTCTAAGAGTTACTGTGAAATTCGACAGCCCAAATCCACCAAATCGCCGCGGTTCCGCGGCATGAGCATGGCTCATGCGGCGGTTCCGCGGCCGTACGGCCTCATTAAACAAAGAATTCTGCACAGTAATTCTTATTTTCCAGTGCTGGTTATCCTGGGAATTTTTAAAATTTATTCAAGAGTTGTATTTTCTGGGGTTGTTTTGGAGCTTCGATAGTTCGATCGGATTATCAAATTTCGTCTATGTGTTTTTCCGGATATTTTAAGAATATGTTAAAAAGTTCGACCGGATGAAAATACCCAACTTTTCCCCTGCCGGAATATTTCCAAGTGTTGGATCTTTCTATGATTTAAAGACGTTCTGAGTAGTGCAAGTAACGCGATGGTCCCTCTAGAAGACAACAAACCTTAACTCGATTATGTGACCGTCTTGAACTGCCCTTTGAACCTTCGGGTTTGGGGCAGTACGGCGTGCCACATGTGAGGCGTTGGCTTGACCCTTCTACGGCTGGACCGTTGGTACTGAGGCATGAAATGAATGTCTTTGAACTTATTTCATGTGTTGATCGGTGTCGGGAAAACTTGGGTGTTTGAATGTTCGATCGGACAGTCGAATATATTCTATTTATCCGGAATTGGATACAATAATTGGAATTCGCAAACAGTTATGAGATAACTGAATGAATGTTATAAATCTAGCGGTTTGGTTTCACTTAATATTGAAAAGAGTTTTCGATAATGAGACTAAAATGCGGGGTTTATAACTGTTAGGCATGTGATGTCTAAGTATTTCATTTGATTAGGCATGCGATGTCTAAAGAGATTGCGGATTCCAACTGTTGTAGTTTTATACTTTCTTTTCTGTGACCGTAAGTGTAATATGTGATATCGCCGGTTTCGTTGCTATATGTCAACGACAATTGGGATGCACATATTTACTTACGTTGATGACATGTGATGTTATGTGTTGCTGGATATGTTATATTGGATCTTCGTGTTTGAATAGCCGGGGGTTTTTATGTGAGATGAGTGTTTTTCATTTTCATTCATGTAAAAACTTGTATGTAATATTCTGATTTTTTGGGGCACTTCCAGGTTGCGGAAGTTGTCACCTTTTGTATATTATTTACTTTTCCGCATTAGGATAGACCCAAGGAGGGGAGCACAAGTAACCGGGTTCTGGGGTCCAGTGGGAGACCAACTCGAGGAGTCGAGTCCGGGTCTCCTAACCCTAGAATTGGTAGGGTTGCTTGCCGCTCTCGTAGGGGTCTAGGGGTGTGGGATTGGCTATTCATCATGACCGTGGAATCCGTGTTTTATACTGGCTCGTATTAAAAACACGGACGTCCTAGTATATCCAATATTTCATATGATATTTTCTGCTGCGATATCTGTGATGTGATCATGTGATGTTCTGTGATAGATACAGTATATAGTATATATGATATATTATATAGACGTTACTTATGTTTTGCACCCGCACTAGCCCTGCCCTGCTCTGTCGTTAGTTACCTAACCTAACGGTGCACGAGGGGACATCGAGGCGAATGCGGATGGCATAAGTGTACGTCTTATTTATCTGTAATGTTTAGGTATTTAAATGATGGGACTTCATTAATGTGATTAATGAAAGAAAAGAAACCAAATGATGTTGTAGAATCAAATTTTAAATAAAACAGGTAGCTACAGTTATTGCTTTGCATAGTGGTATATATGATATACCCTGCACCTTATTCGATGAGGAAAGGACCGAGATCCCTTCACCGGGAGTGACTCCTTTAGCAATAACTGGCAGATGCTACACACTCGGTTTGTTTTTGATTGCTTCTATAGTTTCTGCTTTGCACAGCGATATATATGATATATCCCGCACCTCATTCGACGAGGAAAGGGCCGACGATCCCTTCACCGGGAGTGACCCCTTTAGCGAAACTGGAAAAGCCTCAAAATCACTCCATTTCAAAACTTCATTTGATTCTACAACGATATCAAGTTCATTACGCAATAGGTTTTCAGAAAAACCCCTCCGTCATTTCAGATAAGTCCTGTTTAGTATTCGTGCTGCGTTTGTTGACCTTGTCAAGACGCAGTGTGCGGTAGCTAACCAGTATTTATCTGCTTATGCATATGATGCAGATTGAGTTAGGGTAGTCGTACGGCCTTGTTGACCTTGTCAAGGGTCGTGCGGGTGGGTTTAATTCAATCAAGAAATGACGGGTTGAACTTGACTTACGGTCTATGGTTTGTTGACCTTGTCAAGGTCATAGATCGTTTGGGGCAAAAGCATTATCGGGAATTTCAAGTGTTGAAATTTGCAATGAGATTGCATACCTTTTATGAGATAGTTGGATCCCGATACCCACTGCGAGTAAGAGTTACTCCTGGGAGAGTTTTACACACTACAATTAGCCGATCAAGTAGGTGTCTAGAAAGGTGTCAACGGGGTTACGCCTCTGGGAAAACGAGATTTACATTAATTAGGTCCGTGCGAAAGCACGGGGAACCTCCCTCAAAGTACCGACACTGGCCTGGCTGAAAGATCGACGAAGTTGTAGGGTGTAATTAATCCCGGCTAGTCTTTCCTTTTAGGGTTTGAAGGAAGATTTGATAAAAACCAGTGGGAGCCATCCTGATTAGATAAGATAATAACCAATCTGATCTTGCACGAGCTTACGCTAAAGTATTTTCTTCTCTCTCTCTCCAGGTAGCGACCATTTCATGCCTTAATAAAGATAATAATATGGATGTATTGACCGAACCCGCATGTTATACTGTGCTGGGGAACGTTGGTTCCGTTCTTTCCTATAAGAGTTATAGGACTGAACAGGATATAGGGGAATACCAGGATTCCCATGCCACCCGAATGAAGAAAGTACATGTTGATGCATTTTCTTCGGGTGTGTTCGTTACAGAGAACTGTTTCTCCATTTGCTCCACGTCCTGGGTATTAGATACCGGGTCAGGATCCCATATATGTAATCAGTTACATGGGCTTAGGAAAGGTAGAGAACTTGGAGAAGGTGATAAAGACATTAGAGTTGGAAATGGTGCAATTGTTGCAGCTAAGACTGTCGGGGAATATCACCTTGTATTACCAACTGGTAATACATTGGTTCTGAACGAATGTTATTACATGCCGAACCTGATATGCAACATTATATCGGTTTCTTTATTGAGTAAAGAGGGATATAATTTTGTATTACAGGACAATGTTATGAACATTTTCCGTAACCAAAAGTTGGTTGGATCAGGCACGTTGTGCAATGGCATTTATGTTCTAAATCAATCAACAGTTCTGAGCATAACAAACACACACAAGAGGAAGAGTTCAGAACTGAACGAATCCTTCTTGTGGCATTGTAGACTGGGTCACATCAATGCGACACGACTGGCTAAGTTGCACAAGGATGGATATTTGAAACCATTCGAATTTTCATCTTATGACACTTGCCAGTCATGTCTCAAAGGCAAGATGACCAAAACTCCGTTTACGGGACATGGAGAAAGAGTTACCGAACTCTTAGGACTGATACATAGTGATGTATGCGGTCCTATGTCTACACATGCCATGGATGGTTCTTCATACTTCATTACATTCACTGACGATCTCTCTAGATTCGGATATGTGTTCCTGATGAAACACAAATCAGAAGCTTTTGAGAAATTTAGAGAATATAAACAAGAAGTTGAGAACCAAACCGGAAAAAGTATTAAAATCCTACGATCTGATCGAGGAGGTGAATACTTGAGCAATGAATTCCTGGACTTCCTAAAAGAGAATGGGATTCTCTCTCAGCTGACTCCTCCATATACACCACAGCACAACGGTGTATCAGAACGGAGGAACCGCACCCTATTAGATATGGTGCGCTCTATGATGAGCACAGCTGAGTTACCTATTTCCTTCTGGGGATATGCATTGGAGACAGCAGCATACCTATTGAATCAAGTTCCATCTAAATCTGTACCTACCACACCATATGAGATATGGAGTGGGAAGAGGCCATATCTTAAACGAGTTAAGATATGGGGTTGTCCAGCCTATGTCAAAAGACAAAATCCGGACAAGCTCGAGGCACGGTCAGTTCTTTGCAAGTTTGTGGGATATCCAAAGAACTCCTATGGGTATTTTTTCTACCACAGTGAGGAACAAAAAGTGTTTGTTGCTCAACATGCCACCTTTTTAGAAAAGGAATTCCTTGAAAAAGATTAGTGGCAAAGTGGTAGAGCTGGAAGAAGTTCCAGATACACAAACCATAACTGAAGATTTAGTGGAACCAGAAGATTCAGTAGCACCCAATGAACCCAAGCCTCTCCGCCGATCTAGTAGGGTTCCTCACCAACCTGAGAGATACTACGGTTTTCTCATGGATGGTGGGAGCGAGGATTGCATCATGGAGGATGATGACCCAACTAGCTTCGAGCAGGCCATCACGAGTAGGGACTCAGTGAAATGGCTGGATGCTATGCGGTCCGAGATGGAATCCATGTACACCAACAAAGTATGGACTTTGGTTGTTGCTCCTGAAGGGGTAAAACCCATTGGGAGCAAGTGGATCTTCAAGAAAAAACTTGGTGTAGATGGGAAAGTGGAGACTTTCAAAGCTAGACTTGTAGCAAAAGGTTTTCGTCAAAGACCAGGTGTGGACTATGACGAGACCTTTTCTCCAGTGGCTATGCTTAAATCCATCCGGATCATGCTTGCCATCGCTGCATATCATGATTACGAAATCTGGCAAATGGATGTTAAGACCGCCTTTCTAAATGGTGATTTAGAAGAGTGCGTGTAC
This sequence comes from Agapanthus africanus, assembly GCA_030015575.1. Lineage (NCBI taxonomy): Eukaryota > Viridiplantae > Streptophyta > Magnoliopsida > Asparagales > Amaryllidaceae > Agapanthus > Agapanthus africanus. The sequence goes on along the minus strand of CM057344.1, from coordinate 67,948,821 downwards.
ATGACTCAGCCAGAGGGCTTCGTAGACAGTGGGAGTAGCGGGAAAGTGTGCAAGCTGCTTAAATCCATTTATGGATTAAAGCAAGCATCGCGGAGTTGGAACATCTGCTTTGACGTCGTTATCAAAGAGTTTGATTTCGTCAAAAACCCAGATGAACCTTGTATTTACAAGAAGGTGGTAGAGAGTAAGGTTGTCTTCCTCGTATTGTACGTGGACGACATACTCTTGATAGGAAATGATATTCCTATGCTGCAATCGGTCAAGCTCTTCTTATCACAAAGATTCTCAATGAAAGATCTTGGTGATGCCTCCTGCATATTGGGAATTAGGATCTATAGAGATAGATCCAAACGGATTTTGGGATTGTCCCAATCCAGGTACATTGACACATATTAAAGAGGTTTAGTATGGAAGAATCCAAGCATGGGAACTTGCCCACGATCTCTGGAGTCACTCTCTCCAAAGAGATGTCTCCCAAGACTGATTTGGAGAGAGCTCGCATGCAAGGGATACCCAATGCTTCGGCTGTAGTCTCTATCATGTATGCGATGCTATGTACCAGACCCGATGTAGCATACTCACTAAGTGTAGTGAGCAGGTATCAAGCTGATCCTGAAGAGAGTCACTGGACAGCTGTGAAGAGCATTCTCAAGTACTTGCGAAGGACTAAAGAGATGCTCTTGGTGTATGGTAACGGAGAACTCCAAGTGGATTCCTTTACCGATTCGAGCTTCCAGAGTGATAAGGACGACTCTAAGTCGCAGTCGGGATTTGTCTTTACCCTTTACGGAGGGGCGGTTAGCTGAAAGAGTTTCAAGCAGGAAACCGTGGCAAACTCGACGATGGAGGCTGAATACATCGCTGCCAACGATGCTGCCAAAGAGGCTGTCTGGATCAAGAAGTTCATTACTGAACTTGGAGTGGTTCCATCCATTGAGCATCCAATACCTTTGTATTGCGATAACAATGGAGCGGTGACTTTGGCCAAGGAACCCAGGTCCCATCAGCGATCCAGGCATATTCTGAGACGGTATCACCTGATCCGGGAGATAGTTGATCGCCGGGAGATCGAGGTCAGGAGGGTTGACACGAAGAACAACACGGCGGATCCACTCACGAAGGCCATTCCCCAGATACAGTTTGAGAGACTCTTCGGGATGCTCGGTATGCGATACTACAGCAGCTGGCCCTAGTGCAAATGGGAGATTGTTAGTTGTATGTATGCCCTAGAGGCCAGTATTGTACAGATGATGTATATTATATTGGATGCTTGGTCATATATAGAGATGACTTTCTTGCTCGATATGATAGTATGCTATCTGGTTGCTCTTTATCTTAACATGTACACTAGTCTCTTTAAACTGTCTTATAGTTACATGTTGATAAAGCCTTTAGGATGTGTACTTGACTACCTGGACTATGATATAGATCATACTAGTGGGGACATGGTAGTCTATAAGTACATCCTTCAAGGTCCCTAGTCATGGGTGTATCGAGACTGGGCATCGATATACCAGTGTAGACTAGCGTATACGCTTCTCGACCCATGAGATGGGCGATGGATGATCCCATATCCATTGGTGTTTGACATCAGAGATGGTATACGGGTGCTCAGTGGAGACTGGGTACACTGGACGGACTCGCCGAGAACTCCCAGATGGTATTATACCTCACGTCAGATGGCAGTTCTCAGGTCAGGTTAGTCTGTAGACCCGAGATCGTCATAGAGACTTGTGTGATTCCCACCGTGCTTTGATCTCCACCTTCCCACGTCCATGAAGGCGTGCAAAACGGTGGTCTTTGGGTACAGTCCCGAGTCACATGGAGGCAATGAGCGATAGGAGGGGTTTCGTCTCTCCCGGTATTGGGGGTTGATGTTGCGCAGTGCTCGATTGGCCGTAACAGGGAAGTCCCTGGCCAGGGCTGATCAGAGATTTGCTGGTAAGTGTTACCAGTAGTTTCTCGACCCGTTATGAGCCTCACATCGGCACGACTTATCGGTTATTGGGGTCTGACGTTTACCACCCCTAGACTTGATATGCGACATATCAGACGAACAGACCGGACTGTACGGTAAGTGTTACTGGTTGGATTCAGAGGAGTGTGAGCGGACTAGCTCGTCGATCTTCTGATCGCTCAATACCCGGATGGCCGTTACATTTAGCAGACCGCTTGCGGCTTGTAGGTGCTTGATATGATCATCATCTGCTACCGGTGTATTGACGAGTCTTTAGAGTCCTACACAGAGGTTTCCTGGCTCAAGCGAAACGAAATAGGAGCGCATATGAGATATGTGCAGGACCGAGAATAATGCGTGTATGTGATACCGTATTCCATTCTCGCGATGGATGTATCGATTGGTTGTATTCGATATAACCTAGATATCGAATCAAGGATTGATTCGATAAGCCGATACATTGGATACTAGTCGGTTATATGCGATATGACCGGATCGTTAAATCAAGTGTTGATTTAATGATTTAATGTATAATTATATATTTGATATATTACTTTACATTAACTAGTATTGGTTCACTTTAAATGGATATTCTCACTTGATGTGCAAATTGTATATGTGATATACTTTAGTGCACATGTTTGTATCATGTTTGATGATGCTTGCTCATTTGGTTAAGTGTATAGAATTTAACCTAGGTTAAGAAAGTGATTAGGGTTTTTATTTATCCATTCTTTTATTTATTCATTTTTGGAAAAAGAATGGGATAAGAATACAAAATGGTTGCTTTCATTCTTGAACATTGTTGAAGCTTCATGAAGCTTTGACTTTATGACCATTTTGTCTTCACACTAAACCCTAACCATTCTTCTAACCTTAGTCAATTCTCTACACTTAACTATGGTTCACATTATGATAAGTTTTGATTTTCTTTTCATTTTAAATATAACTTATCATAATTCTAGCTTCATCTTCTTCTTCATCTTCAAAAGAAAAAGCTTGATGTCATTAATGGCAACTTGAGTTCCAAAGTGAAAAATCCAATTCTAAAGTGAACCCACCTCCTATTTCTTCACCCTCTACCTCTTGCCAAGTTGTTTTGGGTGTTTTCTTCACAAGTTTCACAAATTTGTGAAGTCGGAGCTTGAACTTGTGATGCCTCGACGTAGATCATCTTCGGCACGAAGCCGACGACCTAGTCCGCCCAAATCTCCGATGAAGCCGACGTATGAGTTCGGGATTCGAGATGGACAGCGAGAGGATGCCTACATGGAGCTAAGGAAGTGGATAACCGGATCTACAAAGGTTGTAGCTTTCTTCTTTTAGTTAAGTTGTTAACTAGATTCACATATCGCCTAAACTTCTAGTCAACGATCCGTATTAGGGTTTCTCGGCACCCATAATTTTTGAAATTGGCATGGTTGATGCCTTGTGAGACTTCATTAGCGTGCCTAGGAACCCTACACTTGCTACATGCTATATATTCAAGTTACAAATTTAAATTACATAGATCGTAAAGTTACAAGTTCAGATCAATTATGGGCCATACCTGTTCGATGTGTGATCCCAATGAAAGTACTTGTCTATTTTGACGGAATTAGATTTTCTGTCTTGGCCCGTGTAGTGATAAATACCCTGTACAAATTTCGCTGGAAAATACGACTATTAGCGACTAAAACGACTACCCCCAAGTATATCTGTAAAACTGGAAATTTCTTCTATCTGAAAACCGTTAAAATCACCATAAATTATATACATACTGGAATGATGCGTTCAAGGGCTTAAATCAAAGCTGACTCGACTAAATATAACCCTATGCAAGTTTCTAAATATTTCTGTACTTAAACTGTGACAATAATTGGATCGGAGTGCGACTCTGGACTGCAGTCCAGAGCGACTCAGTTTACTGTGTGCTGTCCCGTAATGAGCATCACCCTGTTTCCTTAACTCGTAGACTACGGAACTCCACTGTTTATGAATGGTTAATCCATTAGCTAGATAACACAAGTGGTTTCACCCTGTTTCGTCATCATTTGCTATTTAATCTGCAATTTAAAAGATGGAGACGTATAACAGTCCCAACAGAATCTGAATTTACATACTAGTATTGAACAGTGTATATCTCCTGATGTACAGACGCGATTGAAGATCCGTCTATTGCGTTGAAAACCATACTGAAAACCCTAGATTTAATTCAACTGTAGCGTCGTGAAAATATGATTCCAACTGGGATTAAAATGCGTTGCGAAACGGACTTCCGATTCTGAAACCGGATTTCCAGCCGTGAACGCTGAAAATGAAATGGCTATAATTAATGATCCTGGATCCCGATTGGCATGAAACCAAATTCGCTGGATAGATAACTGAACATACTATTTATTACCTGTTCATCATTTCTCTAAATTGTAACCATATGATTTATGATAAATTATGTAAGTGGTAAATTATTGATTCACGACACCCTAACCATGCTTTACATACTGTTTACGCATCATATCATACACATGTCACTGCATTGATAACCTAGTGATAACGTACTTTACCCAGTGTTAGGTATTAGTTAATATTGTGGCAAGTACGTTAGTGTTCGTGTATCAGTGAATAAGTGAAAGTGATACGTACTTGTACACAATCAGTGAACCTTATTATTCTATTGCATTGTCGACGTCTGTGGGACGCGTGTACATGTAACTATAAGTGGTATGGGGCAATTATGGAAGCTCTTGCATGGGTGTCACAGATAAGGCACCAGACACTGCCATTTATCTTAGGTATTAGTCGGGACGTGCTTGATGGAGGTCCTACCTCCAGTTCTCGCGCAGACTTGTTACAGACCGATTGGTATTTGAGGTTATGGTTAGCGTTTGATGTAGACCACGGGGTGTGGGGTAGTTTGAGTGTGAGTTCAATAGAATCTCGGGAGTCCTTTGCCGGCTTATATATATGGAGATATATGGAGATTTACAGGGTACATGATTATTACCGTGAGTTACATGTTGGGCCCGTGGTCCCTTGCCCTTGGGTTCTACCCTTGGGTGGAGGACACTCGCGAGTGGTTGACTCTCACACTTGGACTGACGATAGGTTTAGTGACCTGTACAGTGAGACTTAAAGACTGATAGGGATGATAGCATCGATATACATACTTACTGTGTTGACATACGTGGCATATCATTCTACTGCTTTTACTGTTCCGCTGCATTGATTACTGCAAGTTCATACCTATACCGTCATTGATTTACTGTTATATATATCTATTATCACTATTAGAGTTGTCACATGAATTTATATATTATATTGCTATTGTGTCGCTCTGACGACCTGAGTATGCATGCTCAGTGTGAGGAGAAGATTTAGCCTGGACCAGGACTAGACGTACATCACGGACATCTTGATTAGCTATCCAGGGTTATACTTTTGTTTCCCATCAGGTCAGTTCTTTATACTGTTTTGTTCCAGTTACTGCATTTCTCTTTACTTGCGCATTATTTACTGATTACCATGTAAAGCTAGAAGCCGAAGTGTGACTACGGCAGGATGTTTCCTTGACCGTAGGAGCATGGATGGCCCTATCAACCTCTCGTATTCCGTATTTTGGGAAGCGGGGCGTGACAGGTTGGCCCACATCCATCTCTCGACTCTGGTCAGTATCCTCCGGATAACCGCCAGGTCCAACCAATCACTGGTAGGTAGTAGTCTCTCTGCCAGGCTCATCGTCTACCGCACAACAATCCGTTCTCGCCCCGGGGTACCATACCGGGTCCACCATGAACCCGCAAACGGATCATCCAACTCCTCGAATCGGGTTTTCTAGCACACGTCTCAGAACCGAGAAAACGCATGGTGGGCACACAGAGATACCATATCAAGAGAAACCGGGTTTTCAAAACAATGCATACTTTCTTGAAATAATACCACGGTTCTTAAATCCAGAAATCACATGAAATCTATAACTCAATGCGTAAATCTATGCAATATGATGTATGAAATCATAAAATCATGCTAGGAGCATAAAAAGGAAAACCGCTGTTTTAAAAGAATCCAGTTTTAAAATGTATCACGCGGTTCCCAATCCTCAAGAACAAAGCAAGCATCATATATGTATGTACAAAATATGCATGTACGTAGGTATGGGTGTACAATATGCATGTACACAAGCATGAGGGTACAGTATGTATGTATGCAAGCATGAGGGTACAATATGTATGTACGCAAGCATGGGGGTACAGTATGTATGTACGCATGCATGAGGGTACAGTATGTATGTACGCAAGTATGAGGGTACAATATGTATGTACGCAAGTATGAGGGTACATTATGTATGTACGCAAGCATGTATATACTATATGAGATACTCAAGTATGAATGTACAATGTGTATGTACGCAAGCATGTATATACTATATGAGATACTCAAGCATGAATGTACAATGTGTATGTACGCAAGCATGTATATGCTATATGTGATACTCGACCACAAATGTACAATGTGTAGGTATGCAAGCATGTATATACTATATGAGATACTTAAGTATGAATGTACAATGTGTATGTACGCAAGCATGTATATACTATATGAGATACTCAAGCATGAATGTACAATGTGTAGGTACGCAAGCATGTATATATGTATAGGCGTGTCATGGCAATTACCGACGGTGTGGGTGTAACATACAAATTAGTGCTCGTGCAACATGAACCGCCAGTAATAGTGCAGTGTCCACTAGATACTCAGACGAGGCATAACGATATAATGGTATGTACGATGCTCATGCACACTCAATGTATATGGATGTAAACATGCGGCTACACTAGTATATCAAGTCCTGACGCATAACCATACGGGCGATTTTCCCGTAAATGTTAAATCTACTCACCAGTGATCTCGAGCTAAGTATACCCGACCACCTACTTCCCCTTCTTTGTGGCGTCCGAAGTCTCCGTCTGCGATCCTAGAATTTACACATAGCAACACACATAAGGCTAAAATCCTGCAAAAACGCGATATCAAGACCATACGAGAACTAACGTCGCAAGTTAAACGCGTGTGCATTCGAAACACCAAAATGCGTGTGCACTCGTCTGAAACCACCCCGACATGCTGTGATACACAGCAAACACCATACCCAACTCAAAATGTACGTGTCACACAAGTTTAAAAGTGCTAAAAATAAGGTAATTGGTTCCAGATTTTGATACGAGCCGAACAAACAAAAGTTGCATACACCAATTCAATAAGTAGCAGACGCCAAACCACCAAACCCCGACACCCAGCTCCACCATCTGGCTGCAATTTGCGGCCAGAACCCTTATTTCTGCGGCCTCAGTGAAGAATGGGGGCCCCGTGCTTCGTGTGTGTGATCTAAGTCTAGTAAACATGCTCCAGTAATCGCAACTTTTTCCTGAAGCTCCCGGTTTGAAAGCAGATCCCAAAACGAATATAATTCTTAACTAAAACACTAACTAAGCACTAATTTAATACAATATGGGGTTTTAGTGCAACCAGAATCAAAAAGTTGGATTAAACAACAATAATAACACTTAGTTAAGCTAATCAAGCCATAACAAACTTAACTTGACCTAATCTCCACTTAAACCATCTAATTAGCACTAAAACCCTACTTAAATACTAAATTAAGCTAAATAACTATAAGTTTAGCAAAAAGGTAAATAGGGTAAGCTATATACCTCAAGTTGGTCAAGTGGTGGCACAAACTTGATGACCTTGCTGTGCGCTAAACGAACATAAACTATTCTTTAAATAATTAAAGCCCCCAAAGCTATAATGAGTGTTCAGCACTCAGTAAAAGACAAAAATAATTGTCAGAACCAATGCTTAGCATTTTAACTGAATGGGCCGAGCCCAAGTTGGCCACAAATCCCTACTTCAGATCAATTGAGCCCATGTGCTCACAAGTCTTTGATCTTAGTCCCAAATTGGACTACAGATCCCCCAACCAATATTGGTTCAAGGGTACAACTCTTCACTCCTCTGATATTTTTCATTGTAATCCTTCAACGTCTTCAGAGATGTAACGGGTCCCGACAACCAGACATTCCACGGACTGTGGGGTCCTTAAACTCATGGACTATAATGTCCTTAAAATTTACAGACTATGACGTCTTTAAACTGGACCGCAAAGTCCCTAAACTAAAACAGTAGAGTCCAAATGCTCTTTTATTGGATCTAAATGATCCTGTTAAGTTGATCTTAGTCTAAAATTAGACTAACGTATCCTTAACAAATCGTTAAGTTGATCTTAGTCTAAAATTAGACTAATGTATCCTTAACAAACGTTTAAATTGATCTTAGCCTCAAATGAGACTAACGTATCCTTAAACCTAAACCAAAAACCAAGTATAAGAAAATACGGATTTGGACTAATTCACACCCTACGGGCGACAACATAAATTAGTCTCCGTATACAATCCACGGGCAACCAAAGATAAAACAAACACACACATGACACGAAGTGACCATCTGGAGAAGGAGAAAGTTGTTGCCGCGATGCGGTAGCATAATTAACTACAGGAGTTTGCGCCTGCAGGGAAGAGCATCCCCACAATCAAAAACCCTTCGAACGAGGGGGAATCTGACAAAGTCTGCTACATCGGCCGCATCCGTCTAAACCTTCGATACATGGTGCCATAAATCAACTTGGCATCTTCGGAGAGGTGGACAGATAAAACCAAATAGCATCTGCCCCCAAATTCAGGCAAGACGGACCTACATGGTCGCGTCTCTATGTTCGGCGGAGAACAGATTCTGGCACGCCCGATGGGACAAACCGGAAAATGCCAAGTTGATTTATAGAACTGTATATCGGAGGTTTAGACGGATGCGGCCGTTGTAGCAGACTTCATCAGATTCCCTCTCGTTTGAGGGGTTTTTGATTATGGGGATGCTCTTCCGTGCAGGTGTAAGCCCCTGTAGTTAATTACGCTACCGTATCGCGGTAACCACTTTCTCCTTCTCTAGATGGTCACTTCATGTCGTGTGTGTTTGTTTTGTTTTTGGTTGCCCGTGGATTGTATACAGAGACTAATTTATGTTGCCGCCCATAGGGCGTGGATTAGTCCAAATCCGTATTTTCTTAGCTTTGGGTTTGGGTTGGGTTTAAGGATCGTTAATCTCATTTGAGACTAAGATCAACTTAAAGTTTGTTAACGATACGTTAGTCTAATTTTTAGACTAAGATCAACTTAACGTTTGTTAAGGATATGTTAGTCTAATTTTAGACTAAGATCAACTTAACAGGATCATTTAGATCCAACAAAATATCATTTGCCATGGCTGACGCAAAGTCCATAGTTCCAAAACTCTACGGTCCACTGATTTCCAAAACTTTACGAGCCGTAAGGGTCTCATAAAGGTATTTCTCCCTACGAGTCGTGAGGATCTCGTAGGCGTATTTTCTCCTTAGGAATCATGAGGATTCTTAAGTGTGTGTTCTCTTATAGCTCATAAGGATCTTGCAAGAGTGTTTTCTCCTTATAAGTCGAGAGGACTTACAAGGGTCGTTCACCGTGTGAGCATATCCCTAGTCACTGGTGGGACTTTGTTAGGGAAAGGCTTATCGTGCCCGTGGATTGTATACAAGGGTCAATATTGAAATACTTGTAAGGCAATCTGGGAAATGTGATGGCTTAAGAACAGGTTCAGATCCCTGTAACTTAAGGCTTTTCAATCCTATCAGCCGTGAAGGTCTCAAAGGGAATTCTCCTTACGAGTCGTGAGGATCTCGTAAGTGTAACTTCTCCTTAGGAATCGTGGGGATCCCTAAGTGTGTTGCTCCCTTGTGAGTCGTAAGGATTTCACGCAGGTATTTTCTCCTTACAAGGTCAAGAGGACCTTGCAAGTGTCTTTTAACGAGATTGCGCCATTTCGGGTTTTCACAAACTCGCCGGTAGCCCTGCTGTTTTTACTCACGGAGCCTTTTCGGGTTTTCATCCGTGCCCATCTAGCTTATGGACGTACCGTTTTTTTTTGCGTCAGCCTTGGGATGCTGCGGTCCATAGTAGTTTATAGATATATCGGTCAGTTGCAAGTTTTAGGACATTGCAGTCCATCGTTAGTTTAGGGACGTTTCGGTTCGTTGTTCGTAAGTCCGATAGTTTTCGGGGCAACATACGATTACGCAGCTAGATATCCTCGCAAGTCTTCGTATCTTTCGTGTCAGAGGTAGATTCCTTGAAGAGACGGCTGAGAGCTATTTGTTCATCAGAGTCGCTTCCAAAGGTGAGAACTTGCAATCCCTTGTTGTCAACTATGTGACATTTGTTGGCAGTTCTTCTGCGTTCATCTGTCGTGGTTCTTTATTTCCGACGAGCCTTGCACTTCACTCGCTGGACGTGTTGTCGGTGGGCAACATATCCCTGCCACCAGTTTTTAAAGGCTGTGCACTCTTCGGTAGGGTGTGTAATCCTCTGATGGTATAAGCAGAAGTTAGGATGTACGTCCGATTCATCAAGATGTATACCGCCAGGAGTATTTCCTATAAAAGAAGGCAATTTCATTCCCATTGACTGGGCCCTAGCGAATCGTTTCCTTGCTTTAAGCTTGCTTTTGCTGGTGACAGGGATGCTTCGACCCGGTTAGGGTACTCCACGGTTTCTCAATACCGAAGCTTCTTCAACTTAACGCCGACGCTTGGCCCTATTGTATATGGCCGTTTCCCGCTCTCTGTCAGCTTTGCTTTTCTGAAGAGCTTCACTTAGCAGTCTGTCAATCAATTCGTCCGATGGCTCCAGGGATTTTGATTCCGGTTCTGGATCTGCTCCCAGTTTCTCTGTATCAGGAGCTTCTTCACCATTTATTGACGAGTGAGAGATCATGTGGCAGCTCGCCACATAGTTCTCTGGTTTATCTGACGAGTCTTCTTCCTCATCATTGTCATCATCTCTGTCCTTAAGGATGTGGTTTAGAAACTCTTGGAGCGTGATCGGGGTTTGTGCCTTATGGTTTTATTCCTCCAGGCGTCGATATGCTTTTGCAGGTCCATGCGCTTGTCATCAGGCTTCACGGGCTTTTTGGTCTTCTTCTTCGAAGACTTTGACGGCTGGGCTTGAGCGTTTTGATTATCGCTACCAATTCTTAGAGTCAGGCGCGGCTTCAGCATTCCCTCAATGATCTCGGGTTCCAGCGGACTTTTCCACCTGATCGCCGGGCATGTGTGAAGATTTTTCAGCATTCTTTTCGTCTTAGCTGAAAGAGCGACCTCCCATGGAGCTTCTTCTATAAAAGAGCACGATGCCCCCGGCATGTCCACCCTTTTAGGGGTGTGCTGTTGTGGCGGATTTACCTTCCAGTTTTCGGACAGCGCGAACTTGCCCTGTTGGTATTGGTCTTCAACCCAATTTTTGAAGACGTAGCAATTTTCGAGTGGATGGCCCAATACTCGATGGTAGGGGCAGTAATTAGGATCGTTGACATTGTTCGGTTGTAGTGGGTGTCTTGGCTCCGGTAGAGTGATGAGCCCGTTGCTCACTGTCAGTTCGAACAGTCTCCTTGTTTTATCCCTGGGAAATGAGTAAGGACGTTTCAACTTCTCATCGAGGGATCGTGGCTTGTTGCTTTGACGAACAAATGGTCTCAGGTTACTCGGCTTTTGCTGAGCGTTGGAGACAAAGGTCGCTTTCCCTTTGCCTTTTTCATTCCAAAAATCAACTTTTGAAGGGAAAGGCCTATAGCCTATCTGGTCTATTTGGGCTAGCTTGTCAATCAAGGCCTAGAAGGTGGTTTGTTTGAAGAACATCATAAACTGGGATATGGTCGCTTGCGGATCAAGGGTACCCACAAACATGCCCACGGCAGGAGCTTCCTCTATGCGTTGTTCGCATTTCGACCATAGGTTCCGCCACCGTATCGTGTACTACACCCACGTTTTGCCCGGCTTTACCCTGGCGTTAATGAATGCTGTGATGGGGGTGCACTCGCTAGCGCTCGCGAATCTTTGCATAAACAGTAGCTCCATTTCTGCAAATGTCTTAACAGAGTCATTCGGAAGCTCAGAGTACCATTTAAAAGCTGTCTCCGATAAGCTGCCAACAAACTGGTGAAGCATCAGTTTGTCGTCACCCCCGGTGTTGCCGCACAAAGCCCTGTATTGAGCGACATGTTGGTGTGGATTTCCGTCCCCTTATATACGTAGAATTTAGGGATCGTATATCCCGGCGGGTACTTTATTTGGTCGTACCAACCCGGATAGGGTCGTCTAATCTTGATTGGACTATTTGCGGCTTCACTGGCGCAGTGAGCTTTGATTTGCCGAGCGATATATGTGTCCATCTTTTCTTTTAGGAATCATTTCCTTCTCAACTATTGATGAGGTTCATAGAGGATTTGAAATGTCACCCTTGTCTTTAAGAGCGACTACCGGCAGTTTATTCGTTTGTGATTTCGATTGAACCATCATTCCAGCCATATTCTGAATCAGAAGGGCCATCTGGTTCATTTTAGTGGACATTTCTTCCGCTTCTTTATCTCTCGTTTTCAGAGCGTGCTTTAGGAAATCAATATCCGACTCCTTCTCTATTCTTTCTTCGGGTGCGTCCTCGAGACTTTCCTTAGCCCGAGCGAGCATATCCTGCATCTTTTCACGTTTGCAGTTGAACTTTTGTCAGGGACCGAGGTTGAGGTCGGTGACTAGTAGAAGCTCGAACTTCATCTTTGGAATTCACCACATAGACTATGCGAACTACCATGCCCCCAGGCTTGGAGCTTTTGGAGTTTTGCCCTTTGGAGTTTGCTTCGGGAACTTGAGCTTTATTGGGCCTCTCTTTTTTATGAAAAGCCGCTTTGGTTTTGGGAGGAACCGCTGTATCAGGATCCATCTTGGGATGAGCCCCTTTCACCTGCTTCCACACCTTATATAGATGAGGAAAGTTGTCTCAGGGAGCGAACTAGGTTCCGCCCTCGTGGGATCTCCATGGGCTGCAGAGACTTCTTCAGTATTGAGGTAGGAGAATTTTGTCTGACCCTTCGCAACAGTTTGAAACTGTTCCCGGTTGGAAAAAAAAAATTTACCACTGGGGTTAAAACAGGACCATACGGAGAACTGCCCCCAGCTCGTTTTGTATGATGCCGATATCGATGTCAACCGTTTCTTACGACCGGGATTTGATTAGCTTCAGGATTTTGCCGAGCCTGCCCCCTGTTTTCTTTGGGAGCTTGAATATTCTGCCCCCTGTGTCGACCTTGGTCCTTGGCATGTGCCATTTGTTTGAGGACTGATTCCGTCGGCAAAGCTACTGCTTGGGGAGCCCGCCTGTGGACGACAGACATCCTATGGGCTTCCTCCATCGGCGCTGAGGCACCGAGGGTGGGAGGTGGGATTATTGACCCAAAAAGAAGCCCGTTGATCTCTTAAAGAGCCGGATTGCATAGATTTGAGACTGCAAGTGGCCCATACTTGACTCCACCAGATATGACAGAACCTGTGTTGCTAAGGTGGGAACAAATGCCATTCTTCATAGAGACGAAACGCCGACTTCAGTATCCACTCCCCTAAGAGCAACCACAAACATACATACCGCGATTATCTGATCACGGGAAAAACATGACACACGAAGTGTGGAGTGGAAAGAGGAAAAGGTCCTACCGGGCGTGCCAGAATCTGTTCTCCGCCGAAAATCGGGAAAGACAAATGTCTTGCCTGAATTTGGGGGCAGATACTATTTGGTTTTATCCGTCCACCTCTCCGAAGATGCCAAGTTAATTTATGGCACCGTATATCGGAGGTTTAGACGAATGCGGCCGTTGTAGCAGACTTCGTCAGATTCCCCCTCGTTTTTTTGATTGTGGGGACGCTCTTCCCTGCAGGTGTAAGCCCATGCAGTTAATTACGCTACCGCATTGCGGTAACCACTTTCTCCTTCTCCAGATGGTCACTTCGTGTCGTGTGTGTTTGTTTCGTTTTTGGTTGCCCATGGATTGTATATGGAGACTAATTTATGTTGTCGCCCGTAGGGCGTTGATTAGTCCAAATCCGTATTTTCTTAGATTTGGGATTGGGTTGGGTTTAAGGATCGTTAATCTCATTTGAGATTAAGATCAACTTAAACGTTTGTTAAGGATACATTAGTCTAATTTTTAGACTAAGATCAACTTAACGTTTGTTAAGGATATGTTAGTCTAATTTTAGACTAAGATCAACTTAACAGGATCATTTAGATCCAACAAAAGAGCATTTGAAATCTATTGTTTTAGTTTAGGGACTTTGCGGTCCAGTTTAAAGACGTCATAGTCTGTAAAATTTAAGGACATCACAGTCCATGAGTTTAAGGACCCCACAGTCCATAAAATTTAAAGACATCATGGTCCATGAGTTTAAGGACCCCACAGTCCGTGGAATGTCTAGTTTGTTAGTTATATGTATGCCCTAGAGGCCATTACTATACATAGGATGTATATTGTAGTGGATGCTGGGACATATATAGGGAGGACTTTCTTGCTCGACATGATAGTATGCTATCTGGTTGATCTTTACCTTAACGTGTACACTGATTGTCTCCCTGTTACATGTTGGTAAAGCCCTTAGGATCTGTACTTGACTACCTGGACTATGATGCGGATCATACTAGTGGGGACATGGTAGTCCATAAGTACATCCTTCAAAGTCCCTAGTCGTGGGTGTATCAAGACGGGGCATCGATATACCAGAGTAGACTAGCGTGTACCTTCTCGACCCATACAGATGGGCGATGGATGATCCCATATCCATTGGTGTTTGACATCAGAGATGATATACGGGTGCTCAGTGGAGACTGGGTACACTGGACGGACTCGCCGAGAACTCCCAGATGGTATTATACCTTACGTCAGATGGCAGTTCTCTGGTGACACTGGTACAGAGTAGTCTGTTGACCCGAGATCGTCATAGAGTCTTGTGTGGTTCCCACTGTGCTTTGATTTCCATCTTACCACGTCCAAGAGGGCGTGCAAAACGGTGGTTTTTGGGTACAGTCCCGAGTCACATGGAGGCAATGAGCGATAGGAGGGGATTCGTCTCTCCCGGTATAGGGGGTTGATGTTGCGCTGTGTTCGATTGGCTATAACAGGAAATCCCTGGCCAGGGTTGCTGAGATTTACTGGTAAGTGTTACCAGTAGTATCTCGAATTGTTATAGACCTCACATCGACACGACTTATCAAGCTATTGGGGTCTGACGTTTACCACCCCTAGGCGAGATATGCGACATATCAGACGATCAGACCGGACTGTACGGTAGTGTTACTGGTTGGATTCACTGGAGTGTGAGCGGGCTTGCTCGTCGATCTTCAGATCGCTCAATACCCGGGTGGCCGTTACGTTTAGCAGACCGCTTGCGGCTTGTGGGTGATTGATATGATCATCACTTGCTGCCGGCGTATTGACGAGTCTTTAGAGTCCTACACAGAGGTTTCCTGGCTCAAGCAAAACGAAATAGGAGCGCATATGAGATATGTACGGGACCGAGAATGATATCAGTATGTGATACTGTATTCGATTCTCGCGATATGTGACATTGATCGGTTATATGCGATATAGCCAGCATATCGGATCAAGTGTTGATTCGATAAGTTGTTGCTGTTGATATTAGTCGGTTATATGCGATATGACCGGATCATTAAATCAAGTGTTGATTTAATGATTTAATGCATAATTATATATTTGATATATTACTTTGCATTAACTAGTATCGGTTCACTTAAGATGGATTTTCTCACTCGCAAGTGCACATTGTATATGTGATATATTTTTGTGCACTTGGATGTATCATGTTTGATGATGCAATAATGCTAGGTTTTGTGTAAAGAGTTAAACCTTAGTTAAGTAAATGGTTAAGGTTTTCTTTTATTCATTCATTTATTTTTAATTTGGATTAAAAGAAATGAAATGAGAAAAGAAAAACAAAAGGGTTTCATTCTTTCATGAAGCTTGTTGAAGCTTCATGAAGCTTTGACCAAAGAAACCCTTTTGTCTTCATCTCATTAACCTTAACCATTCATTGAACTATAGTTAACTCTCTACATCAAACCATGGTTCATGTTATGATAAGGATAATTCTTTTTCAATTATTCTAATTAACTTATCATAACAATTAGCTTCTTCTTCTTCCTTTCTTCACTTGAAGAAAGCAATCTCCATCAATGGTGATTGATGGAAATGAGTGAGAAATCCAATTCTAAAGTCTACCCACTTCCTATTTCTTCATCCTCTACCTCTTGCCAAGTAGTAGAGTGTGTTTCCTTCACAAGTTTCATGGCTTGGTGAAGGTGGAGCTTGATCTAGCGATGCCTCGACGTAGATCATCTTCGGCATGGACATCGACGACCTAGCTCGCCATTTCTCCGATGAAGCCGACGCTAGAGCCCGGGAATTCACTAGGAAAGCGAGGGGACTTTGTTGTGGAGCCGTGGAGGTGGAGCACCGGATCTACAAAGGTTGTATTTCCGTATTCTTATAGTTAAGTGTTAACTAGTTTACTTTTCGCCTAGAAATCTAGCCAACGATCCGTTCTAGGGTTTCTCGGCACCGTTAAAATTTGAAATTGGCATGGTTGATGCCTTGTGAGACCTCATTAGGGTGCCTAGGAACCCTACAGTGGTATCAGAGCCTAGCTAGAGCCTTAGGCGAAGTCCCGACGGAATCAGAAGTCCGATCGACCCAAAACCCGACTTGAAAAATGCTCTCTGGACTTTTCTGTAAAATGTGGATTTTTGTAGATTAAAAATATTCAGAAAAATCAGCAGGAAGATATAAGGGTTACTGTAAAATTCGAGGGCTTGATTCCATAAAGGCGGCGCGGATCCGCGGCCTTACAGGAGGCTCATGCGGCGGATCCGCGGCCCTTTTGTCGTTTTGTGCATTCAATTTTGCACAGTAGCTCTTAGTTGTCTGTGCTGGTTTTCCTAGGGATTTTTAATAATTTTTCCAGAGTTGCATTTTCTGGGTTGTATTGGGAACTCGGTGTATCGATCGGATTGTCTAATTTTGTCGGTGTGTTTTTCCGGATAAATCTTAGAATATGTTAAAAAGTTCGACCGGATATAAATACCCACTTTTTCCCCTGCCGGGAAATTTCCAATTGTTGGATTTTTCCGTAGTTTAACGACGTTCTAAGTAGTGCAAGTAACGCGATGGACCCTCTAGAAGACAACAAACCTTAACTCGATTATGTGACCGTCTTGAACTGCCCTTTGAACCTTCGGGTTTGGGGCAGTACGGCGTGCCACATGTGAGGCGTTGGCTTGACCCTTCTACGGCTGGACCGTTGGTACTGAGGCACGAACTGAATGTTAGACTTATTTCATGTGTTGACCTGTTTCGGGAAAACTTGGGTGTTCGAATATTCAATCGGAAAGTTTAACATTTTCTGTTTATCCGGAATGGGATACAATAATTGGAATTCACAAGTAGTTATGAGATAACTAAATGAATGTTATAAACATAGCAGTTTAGTCTCACTTGATCGGTTGCCACGGAATTTTGATGTGATCAAAAGTCCGTCGCAATCACGTAGCGTACGCGGATACTCGCCGGGTAAACTTAATAGACAGCCTCACTCCATAGCCCCGACCAAGTGACTGTAGGAGAACCCCGTCGCCGAAAGCATCCGTTCGGGTGCTCGCGGCAGCGGTGTTCCGCCTTGGTACACTTCGTCGACGGTATCGGGGGTGCGGCCGTCTACTAAAGTTTGCGACGAGCATTCGATCAAATTGTCGGGAATCCTGTTGAATTGCCCGACTTGATATTGAAAAGTGTTTTCGATAATGGGACTAAAATGCGGGGTTTATAATTGTTAGGCATACGATGTCTAAGAAATTCATTTGGTCAGGCATGCGATGTCTGAGGAGGTTGCGGATTCCAACTGTTGTAGTTTTACACTTTCTTTTCTGTGACCGTAAGTGTAATATGTGATATCGCCGGTTTCGTTGCTATATGTCAACGATAATTGGGATGCGCATATTTACTTACGTTGATGACATGTGATGTTATGTGTTGCTGGATATGTTATATTGGATCGTCGTGTTTGAATAGCCGGGGGTTTTTATGTGAGATGAGTGTTTTTCATTTTCATTCATGTAAAAACTTGTATGTAATATTCTTTTATTGGGGCACTTCCTGGTTGCGGAAGATGTCACCCTTTGCATATTATTTTCTTTTCCGCACTAGGATAGACCCAAGGAGAAGGGCACAAGTAACCGGATTCTGGAGTCCAGTGGGAGACCAACTCGAGGAGTCGAGTCCGGGTCTCCTAACTCTAGAATTGGTAGGGTTGCTTGCCGCTCTCGTAGGGGTCTAGGGGTGTGGGTTTGGCTATTCATCGCGACCGTGAAATCCGTGTTTTATACTGGCTCGTATTGAAAACACGGACGTCCTAGTATATCCAATATTTCATATGTTTCTTCTGCTGCGATATCTGTGATGTGATCATGTGATGTTCTGTGATAGATACTGTATATAGTATATATGATATATTATATAGATGTTACTTATGTTTTACACCCGTGCTAGCCCTGCCCCGCTCTGTTGTTAGTTACCTAACCTAACGGTGCACGAGGGGACATCGAGGCGAATGCGGATGGCATAAGTGTACGTCGTATTTATCTGTGATGTTTAGGTACTTAAATGATGGGACTTCATTAATGTGATTAATGAAAGAAAAGAAACCTAAGATGTTGTAGAATCGAATTTCAAAATAAAACAGGTAGCTACAGTTCTTGCTTTGCACAGAGGTATATGTGATATATCCTGCACCTTATTCGATGAGGAAAGGACCGAGATCCCTTCACCGGGAGTGACTCCTTTAGCAATAACTGGCAGATGCTACACACTCGGTTTGTCTTTTGATTGCTTTTAAGTGTTTTTGCTTTGCACAGTGATATATACGATATATCCCGCACCTCATTCGACGAGGAAAGGACCGACGATCCCTTCACCGTGAGTGACTCCTTTAGCAAAACTAGAAAAGCCTCAAAAGCACTCCATTTTAAAATCATTTGATTCTACAACGATATCAAGTTCATTACGCAATAGGTTTTCAGAAAAACCTGTCGTAGCCCTCCGTCATTTCAGATAAGTACTAGTTAGTATTCGTGCTGCGGTAGTTTGGCATTCGTCAAGACGTAGTGTACGGTAGCTAACTAGTATTTATCTGCTTGAGCATATGATGCGATTGGATTAGGGTATTCGTACGGCGTTGTTTGGCATTCGTCAAGGGTCGTGCGGGTGGGTTTAATTCGATCAAGAAATGTATGGGTTGAACTTGACTAGTGGACTATGGGTTGTTTGGCATTCGTCAAGGTCATAGAACATTAGGGGCAAAATATTATCGGGAATTTCAAGTCTTGAAATTTGCAATGAGATTGCATACCTTCTATGAGATAGTTGGATCCCGATACCCGCTGCGAGTAATTGTTACTCCTGGGAGAGTTTTACATATTACAATTAGCCGATCAAGTAGGTGTCTAGAAAGGTGTTAACGAGGTTACGCCTCTGGGAAAACGAGGTTTACATTAATTAGGTTCGTGCGAAAGCACGGGGGACCTCCCTCAAAGTACCGACACTGGCCTGGCTGAAAGATTGGCGAACTTATAGTGTGTAATTAATCCCGGCTAGTCTTTCCTTTTAGGGTTTGAAGGAAGATTTGATAAAAAGCAAGTGGGAACCATCCTGATTAGATAAAATAATAACCAATCTATTCTTGCAAGAGCGCACGCTGAGTGTTTTCTTCTCTCTCTCTCCTGGTAGCGACCATGTCACGCCTTAATCAAGATAATAAAATGGATAATTGACCGAATCCGCTTGTTATACTGAGCTGGGGAACGTTGGTCCCGCTCCAACTTATAATTGTTATAAGACAGAGCAGGAAATTGCGGAATACCAGATTTCCCGTGCCGCCCAAACGAAGAGAGTGCATGTTGATGCACCATCTTCGGGTGTGTTCATTACAGAGAACTGTTTCTCAGTATCCTTTACGTCCTGGGTATGTGATACCAGATCAGGATCCCAGATATGTAATCTGTTACATAGGGCTACAGAAAGGTAGAGAACTGAGAACGGGTGATAAGTTTCATGAGGCAGAAAACGGGGCAAGAGTTGCAGCCAGGTCTGTTGGTCACTGTCACCCTGTATTACCAATACATTAATTCTGAACGAATGTTATTAGATACCGAACCTGATATACAAAATCATATCTGTCTCTTTATTAGTAAAGAAACGATAAAATTTTGTATTGTTGGATAATGTTTTGAACATTTCCTATATCAAAAGTTGATCGGTTCAGGCACGTTATCTAAAAGCATTAATGTTCTAAATCAAACTACAGTTCTTTGTATACGGAACACACAGAAGAGGAAGAGTTCAGAAATGAACGGATCCTTCTTCAGGCATTGTAGACTAGGTCATATCAATGCGATCCGACTGGCTGAAGTTACATATTAGATGCATATTTAAATCAGTTTGAATTTACATCTTATGAAACTTGCCAGTCATGTCACAGAGATAAGATGACCATAGCTCTGTTTATTGGAAATAGAGAAAGAGTTAGTAAACTCTTGGGACTGATACATGATGATGTATGTAGGTCCCCAGTCTACAAATACCAGGACTGATTCTTTATACTTCATTACATTCTCTGATGATCTCTTTAGATTCAGACATATGTTCCTGTTGAAACATGAGTCCGAGCCTTTTGAGATATTCACAGAATATAAGCGAGAAGTAGAGAACCAAAATACGGGTATAAGTATTATGTCCTTTGATGTGATCAAGGAAGAGAATACTTGAGCACGGAAATACTGGACTATTCTAAAGGAGAATGAGATTCTCTCTCAGCATTACTCCTCCGTATACACCATTGCACGATGGTATGTCGGGGCGGAGCAGATACACCCTATTTGATATGGTGTGCTCTATGATGAGTACTGCTGAGTTACCTATTTCCTTTTGGGAGTTATGCACTTGAGAAGATGCATACCTATTGAATAAGGTTCGAATCAAATCAATGCCTACCACTTCATATGTGATATGGAAAGGGAAGAGCCCATATCTTAAGTTAGTTAAGATTTGGGGTTGTCCGGCCTATGTCTAAAAGCAAAATCCGGACAAACTCGAGGCAGGGTTAGTTATGTAGAACTGGAAAGGTTCCAGCTATGCAAACTACAGCTGATAATTTGAAAGAACCAAAGAGTTCAATAGTTACCAACGAACCTCAGCCTCTCCGCCGATCTAGTAGGGTTCCTCACCCACCTGAGAGATACTTCGATTTCTCTATGACAGTGGGAGCGAGGATTGCATCATGAGATGATGACCCAACTAGTTTCGAGCTGGCCATCGAGAGTAAGACTCTATAAGAATGGCTGGATTTTTATCGATCTGAGATAGAATCCTTATACACCAATAAAGTATGGACTTTGGTTGCTATATCTGAAGGGTTAAATCCCCATCAGGAGCAAGTATATCTTGAGAAGATTACTTGGTGTAGATGGAAAAGTTGAGACTTTCAAAGCTAGACTTGTTAAAGTTTTCGTCATTGACCAGGCGTGGATAATGATGAAACCTTTTTCCAGTATCTATGCTTAAGTCCATTCAGATCCTACTTGCCACGGCTACATACCATGACTACGATATCTGGTGGTTGGGTGTCATGACTGCTTTTCTAAATGATGTTTTGGAAGAGAGCGTCTATAAGTACACAGCCAGAGGGTTTCGTAAACAGTGGGAGCAGCGGAAACGTGTGCAAGATGTTTTATAGGATAAAGCAGGCATCGCGGAGTTGGAACGTCTGTTTTGATGAATTAGTCAAAGAGTTTGACATCATCAAAATGGTAGATGAACCTTGTATAAACAAAAAGGTAGTAGGGAGTATGGTGACGATCCTCGTAGAGTACGTGGATGACATACTCTTGATGGGGAAGGAGTTTCCTATGCTACGCTCGATCAATCTCCGCTTATCACCATAATTCTCCATATAGGATCAAAGTGATACCTCCTAAATCCTGGATTTTGGATCTATGAGATAGATCTAAATGGATGTTAGGATACTCACTAGCTGTAGTGAGATGGTATCAATCGACCCTGGGGAGAATCACTGGAATGGTTCCAGGGTGATAAAGACGACTGAATGTCAGTCACAGGCATTGTCTTTACCCTCAGTAAAGAGACGGTATGTTGGAAGAGTTCCAAGCTAGATACCGTGACATACTAGACGATAAAGGCAGGATACATCGCTACTTAAGATGCTACCAAAGAGGCTGTTTGGGTGTATATAGGTTCATGAGATGAACTACGTTCCAACCATTGTGTGACAATGGAGTTATGGCTTATGCCGAGGAACGCCAGTCCCATCAGTGATCCAGACATATTCTAAGGCAGTGTCACCTGATCATGGAGATGGTTGATCTCCAGGGTGATCGAGGTTTGGAGAGAAGACTCAGAGGACAACACAGCGGATCCACTCACAAAGGCCTGTTCCCAGAGAGAGACTTTTATGGGATGGTTGAGTATGAGATACTACAACCACTGCTATCAGATGGCCCTAGTGCAAGTGGGAGATTGTTAGTTATATGTATGCCCTAGAGGCCATTACTATACATAGGATGTATATTGTAGTGGATGCTGGGACATATATAGGGAGGACTTTCTTGCTCGACATGATAGTATGCTATCCGGTTGATCTTTACCTTAACGTGTACACTGATTATCTCCCTGTTACATGTTGGTAAAGCCCTTAGGATCTGTACTTGACTACCTGGACTATGATGCGGATCATACTAGTAGGGACATGGTAGTCCATAAGTACATCCTTCAAAGTCCCTAGTCGTGGGTGTATCAAGACGGGGCATCAATATACCAGAGTAGACTAGCGTGTACCTTCTCGACCCATACAGATGGGCGATGGATGATCCCATATCCATTGGTGTTTGACATCAGAGATGATATACGGGTGCTCAGTGGAGACTGGGTACACTGGACGGACTCGCCGAGAACTCCCAGATGGTATTATACCTTACGTCAGATGGCAGTTCTCTGGTGACACTGGTACAGAGTAGTCTGTTGACCCGAGATCGTCATAGAGTCTTGCGTGGTTCCCACTGTGCTTTGATTTCCATCTTACCACGTCCAAGAGGGCATGCAAAACGGTGGTTTTTGGGTACAGTCCCGAGTCACATGGAGGCAATGAGCGATAGGAGGGGATTCGTCTCTCCCGGTATAGGGGGTTGATATTGCGCTGTGTTCGATTGGCTATAACAGGAAATCCCTAGCCAGGGTTGCTGAGATTTACTGGTAAGTGTTACCAGTAGTATCTCGAATTGTTATAGACCTCACATCGACACGACTTATCAAGCTATTGGGGTCTGACATTTACCACCCCTAGGCGAGATATGCGACATATCAGACGATCAGACCGGACTGTACGGTAGTGTTACTGGTTGGATTCACTGGAGTGTGAGCGGGCTTGCTCGTCGATCTTCAGATCGCTCAATACCGGGTGGCCGTTACGTTTAGCAGACCGCTTGCGGCTTGTGGGTGATTGATATGATCATCACCTGCTGCCGGCGTATTGACGAGTCTTTAGAGTCCTACACAGAGGTTTCCTGGCTCAAGCAAAATGAAATAGGAGCGCATATGAGATATGTGCGGGACCGAGAATGATATCAGTATGTGATACTGTATTCGATTCTCGCGATATGTGACATTGATCGGTTATATGCGATATAGCCGGCATATCGGATCAAGTGTTGATTCGATAAGTTGTTGCTGTTGATATTAGTCGGTTATATGCGATATGACCGGATCATTAAATCAAGTGTTGATTTAATGATTTAATGCATAATTATATATTTGATATATTATTTTGCATTAACTAGTATCGGTTCACTTAAGATGGATTTTCTCACTCGCATGTGCACATTGTATATGTGATATATTTTTGTGCACTTAGATGTATCATGTTTGATGATGCAATAATGCTAGGGTTTGTGTAAAGAGTTAAACCTTAGTTAAGTAAATGGTTAAGGTTTTCTTTTATTCATTCATTTATTTTTAATTTGGATTAAAAGAAATGAAATGAGAAAAGAAAAACAAAAGGGTTTCATTCTTTCATGAAGCTTGTTGAAGCTTCATGAAGCTTTGACCAAAGAAACCCTTTTGTCTTCATCTCATTAACCTTAACCATTCATTGAACTATAGTTAACTCTCTACATCAAACCATGGTTCATGTTATGATAAGGATAATTCTTTTTCAATTATTCTAATTAACTTATCATAACAATTAGCTTCTTCTTCTTCTTTTCTTCAATTGAAGAAAGCAAGCTCCATCAATGGTGATTGATGGAAATGAGTGAGAAATCCAATTCTAAATTCTACCCACTTCCTATTTCTTCATCCTCTACCTCTTGCCAAGTAGTAGAGTGTGTTTCCTTCACAAGTTTCATGGCTTGGTGAAGGTGGAGCTTGATCTAGCGATGCCTCGACGTAGATCATCTTCGGCATGGACATCGACGACCTAGCTCGCCATTTCTCCGACGAAGCCGACGCTAGAGCCCGGGAATTCACTAGGACAGCGAGGGGACTTCGTTGCGGAGCCGTGGAGGTGGAGCACCGGATCTACAAAGGTTGTATTTCCGTATTCTTATAGTTAAGTGTTAACTAGTTTACTTTTCGCCTAGAAATCTAGCCAACGATCCGTTCTAGGGTTTCTCGGCACCGTTAAAATTTAAAATTGGCATGGTTGATGCCTTGTGAGACCTCATTAGGGTGCCTAGGAACCCTACATAGTTGTCGGGACCCGTCACCTCTCTGAAGACGTTGAAGGATTACAACGACAAATATCAGAGGAGTGAAGTGATGTACCCTTGAACCAATATTGGTTGGGATTTGTAGTCCAATTTGGGACTAAGATCAAAGATTTATGAGCATATGGGCTCAATTAATCTGAGGTAGGGTTCTGTGGCCCACTTGGGCTCAGCCCATTCAGTTAAAATGTTAAACATTTAACAATGCTGAGCATTGGTTTGAGTTCTGACAATCTTTTTGTCTTTTATGGAATGCTGAGCATTCATTATGGCTCTGGGATTTATTTATAGAACAATTTATGTTCTCTTAGGCACACATGGAGCGCTTGGCGCTGAGCGCCAGTCCAAAGAGCGCAAAGCGCTTCTGTTTATGTAGCGTACACATAGGGAGCACGTGGCGCACATGGCGGTGAGCGCCAGTTCAAAGAGCACAGTGGCGCACACGTGAGGAGCACGTGGCGCGCTTGGCCCTGAGCGCCAGTCCATAGAGTGCAAAGCGCTTCTGTTTAAGTAGCGCACACATGGGGAGCACGTGGCGCGCTTGGCGGTGAGCGCCAGTTCAAAGAGCGCAGTGGCACACACGTGAGGAGCACATGGCGCGCTTGGTGCTGTTCGCCAGCTAATGAGTGCAGTGCACTTCTGTAGTGCACACGTGAGGAGCACGTGGCGCGCTTGGCGCTATTCGCCTGTCAATGAGCGCAATGCGCTTCTTTACATTTGGAGCGCAAAGGCTCTTCTTTTATGCATCTTTGATCAGTTCTGCGCTCTGAGAATTAAACTCTCATTTATAAGAGACTTTGTCTCATAGATCTAAGAACAAAGTTCTTATTTTATAGGAGATGTTTTCAATCTCTTATGTTTTGGTGAAAGGCTTTGCATTTATGGATCTGTGATCCTAAGAGAACTGAATTATTCTCCCCCTTTTTATAATGAGATGTTATAATCTCTTTTGTGAAAGACAATTTGTCTTATAGATCTATGATCTGTCATAAGAACTAAGTTCTTTTTCTGATGAGATTTTTTATCTCTCTGTTTTTACCTTGAAGAAAAGTTGTTCTTCTCTCTAAAGTTTTTTCAAAGTTTATAGGGGGGTTCCTCTCTCTGAGACTTGAAGTCTTAGTGCATTTATATAGTGAAGGCTGATTTGTTCAATCGGTTAAAGAAATTTTTTCTCTAATTTATTTGGGGATAGCTCCATCATGCACAGCATTTTCTATGCCTAAACTTAAATGTCTCCCTTCATAATCTGAAGCAATGCTTCTTTTCTCTCTCATTTTCAGAGAATCATTTTAACAGAGAAGAGTTATGGCTTGTAATCGCCCATATGCTTGCCGTCAACCATGGGAGGTGCCCATTGAGGAAATTCTTCCTCGTTTTGCTGCGCGCTTGGTGAACCCTACTCTCACGGATGACCAATGCGACACGGTGTTGCATGAGCTCTTGACTCATATAGGATCTCCTCTCCTTATTGGCTCCGGATGGTTTTCTTGTCTGTGATCAATGATATTCCCCCTCCTTCGGCGGAGATGACTCCGGCAATACTCGACGCTGCTGGTAGTCAAGCAATGGAGACGAAGACCGAAGGACACGGATCGCTTGGTATAGCTTCTCTACTCTTTTCTAGTATGCTAGTTTCTAGGTTAATGGCCCGATTCGGGTGAAAAGTGCGCGGTGGTGCCGGTTTGCTAGTTTGCAAAGTTTTTGTTTCCGCGTTTCCGGCATCGGATCGACGGCCGGGGCGCCGCCGCGGACTTACATTGGTATCAAAGCCAGGCCATTAACCTTGCCAAGCTTACTCAAGTGTGTTTACATCTTCGATCGAACAAAATTCCAAAAACCCGCGTTTTCAAATACACAGTTTCTGTCGAAATTGTTTTTGGCTCCAAAAATTTTTCAGGTTGTTGCAGAATACTGTGTATGGAAATATAAGCAATCTGTGAAAATTTGGTCGCGAGATCTCACCATACCGCCGCGGAACCGCGGCTAAACCCATGCTTGGGCCGCGGTTCCGCCTCGCTTTTGACTTGTCAACGCACCAAATTTTTGCAGTGGGCTTTTGGGCTGGAAATAGGGGTTTTGGTATATTCTTTTTGGGCCCATATTTTCTGTAAGTGCTACAGTACTGCTTAGGGCCCACTTCGATAAATTTGTTCGATCGGATATTTTAAACATGTTAGTTCACAGTATTTACATTATATCTACGACCGTTAATGTCACTTGATCGGTAAATCCTGTCTATCTGCTATAGCCCTTTTAGACGGATTTGCGAACGTGACATTCACGTTGATGTTTTGTGTTTTGCTGTGTTGTTGCGGATCGGTCGTGGGGATAGCCTGGTTTCAGTATTAGTACAATTTTGTTTTATATGTACATTTGTTATTGCGGGGCGAGCGTCCGATATGTGGACTGCCGTCACTGCCTGTTTGTATTATTATTTTGGGGCACGACCAGGTTGCGGTCGATGTACCCGTTGTATGTATATTTTACTTTCTGTACTAGGATTACCCCAAGGAGGGTGCACGGATAGCCGGGTTTTAGAGGGCAACGAGCCCGCATCTCATGGCGTTGAGACGGAGGGGGCTTTACTCTAGAATTGGCAGGCTATTCGCCGCACTCGTAGGGGGTACAGGTTGACCCAGAAGGGGTGCCCAAGTTACCGGATTCCGTGAAGTGCTGGGTGGTCCATTCACGTTGCTGAAGCGGGTTGCCTCGCTTCAGGTTTTGGCGGGTGACTTGCCACGCCCGTAGGGGTGTAGGATTTTCCTTGCGCAGGCTATCCATACGACCAGGGGAACGTCGGGTTTCAGCAGCGGCTCTGTGAAACCCGGGGATCCCAGATATCTGTATTGATCTGTGTTGCTATACATTTATGTGTTGTTGCATTTTTTTCACGCCTTGAGCGAAAATTATATATTGATATATATATACTAGTAGATGTTGTATATGTTTTTCATCCGCGCTAGTCCAGTCCCCGCTCTGTCGTTAGTTAAGTAACCTAACGGGTGATGACGGGACCCAGTGGCGAATGCGGATGGCATATACGTACATCATTATTTTCGTTCTTTTGTGGTGTGATCAATTGATGGGACTGCGTTGATTCGGATCAATGCAAGATAAACAAACCTATTCTGATGTTGTTGGAATACTTTTTCAAAAAGCTGTTATTACAAGGGCGTTCTCTTTTGTTTTGCATCGTGGTGACCAGTTGGAATATCCTGCTCCTCAGTCGACGAGGTAAGGGCCGAGATCCCTTCACCGGGAGTGACCCCTTGGACAAAAGTTTGCGTCAGCGCAATAACTTCACTATAGCCGATTACTTTTGCTTTGCATCGTGGTATTCAGTTGGAATATCCTGCACCTCATTCTACGGGGAAAGAGCCGAGATCCCTTCACCGGGAGTGACCTCTTTAGCAAAGGTTTTCGTCACTATATTTTTCTAAAAAGCTATCAGTTCCATCAACGATATCAAGTTCGTTACGTTAAAGGTTTTCACCAGAAACCATTCGTAGCCCTCCGTCATTTCAGAACGATAGCACTTAGTATTCATGCTATGTATGTTGGCCTTCGTCAAGGCATAGTGTATGGTAGCTATTTGTTACTTTTCTGCAGCATAGATAGATGCGTTGGTTTGGGACAGTCGTACTACTACTTTGGCCTTCGTCAAGGGTATGTACGGGTGGGTTCAAATTAACCTGGATAATGACGGGTAGAACTTGACATGTGACTTATGATATGTTGGCCTTCGTCAAGGTCATAAGAGCATGGGGCAAAAATCCACATCGGGAGTTTCAAAAGAACTGAGACTTGCCAGATATGCGCATACCTTCTGGAGTGTGATAGCGTGAGCAGATTCCGTCACGTTATCATGCGATGATAGTTGGATCTCGATTCCCACTGATGAGTTGGTTTACTCCTCGGGTGATCCCGGCTAATTCTTCTTTTAGGTTTGGGGAAGAATTTGACGTTACAGTGGGAGGTTTCCAGATTAGATAAAGTGATAACCATTCTGATCTAGGTTAGAGTGCACGCTGAGTGTTTCTTTTCTCTCTCTCTTTGGCAGCGACCATTGACCCGACCCTAGACTATGACTCAGTGACCAAGTTGACCGAACCTTCTTAACACTGGCTTTTGGATTGTCAGAGTTGCAGACCTCATTGCCACTCCTATTTTTACCCTTTTTCTCCGGGACACCCCGTATTACTACGAACGTCCACTTCCATTGGACAAAACCATCGTATGGTTATATACGAACTCGAAGGAATTTATTCGAGGATGGTTTCTGGTTCTGGAGAAAACGAATAGGACTATTCAGTTGTCTTTTCCTTTTACCTTCTCTCTCAGATTGTGAGTACTCCTTGGTTTAGGAGATAGTATACCTATTACGCAAATTGGATAGTCTTCTTCCAAACCATAGGCTGGTGCCGACCGGTAGGGAATGAAGAAAACCAATTAGCCTAACGGTAGTGTACAGAAGGTATTATGTAAAGACAAAGAAAGGGATTTGTAAGAGGGCAAAGTAAATTGCGACTGCTATTTACGACCAAAACAAGTATTTCTTCGCCAATCCTAAATCACCTTTGTATTTCTCCAGGACACTCCATATCACTACGAAAATCCCAAGTTTATTGGATAATCCATCATATGGTTATATACGAATTCGAAAGGAACTTGTTCCAGTTCGGGGATGGATCCTGGTTCAGGAGAAATAGGAATAAAGTTCATTCGGTTGTCTTTTATCTTCACCTTCTTTCGCATTGCGAGTGCTCCTAGGATTAGGACAGTACACCCATTATGCTTATTGGATAGTCTTCTTCCAAACCATAGGCTGGTGCCGAACGGTAGGGAAGGAAGAAAACCATTTGGCCTAAAGGGTGGTACAGAAGGTATTGACTAAAGACATATAAAGGGATTTGGAGGGATGGCAAAGAATTATACGGTTACAGTTGTGAATCGGGATAATGGAAGAGGCATTACTAGGAATACCAGGATACCCCATCGAAACATTTCAATGTTTCAGTTTCACTGTGTATTGTTAAAAGAAAACTGATTTCCCAATCAG
This sequence comes from Agapanthus africanus, assembly GCA_030015575.1. NCBI lineage: Eukaryota > Viridiplantae > Streptophyta > Magnoliopsida > Asparagales > Amaryllidaceae > Agapanthus > Agapanthus africanus. The sequence goes on along the minus strand of CM057344.1, from coordinate 67,919,024 downwards.
ACACTTACTCCAGGGTATGTATTTACCAGGTATGATTCTCACATCTGTATGGTGTTACAGATGATGAGTGGGAGTAAGTTATTGGGAATTAGGTGACCATCCTCATTATATCGGGATTCGTTGTAATTGGTGATATTTGAGGAAGCCACCTGGGTTGTTTGCCGGTCGGCAAATATTTGGTTTTGAATATCCGTTCTTGTGCACCAATTTCAAATTGATATATCTGTACGTCTATTTTCATAGAGTGAGATATACCTTTTTGAGATTATGTCCATGACATTTACCTATATCAGTGGATGGTTAGGTAAGGAGCATTAAACGGCGGTGTAATTCTTCATAACCATAGTACAGTTTTCAACCTACGACACACAGTGAATGAGTCACTAGACTCAAGGGACTTGTACAGAGTATTGTATATTGTCCAGTGTCCAATAGGACAGAGGGGTTGGTCCTCGTACTATATTCTTTTTACTTGTGACTTCTCTAGTTCTTAGACACGTGTTTCATAGAAATGCAGGGTCGAAGTTTTGAGAAGTTATAGGTATAAGAATAAAGTAGAGAACCAGGTATTGCATGTATCGGGATTCTTCAAGGTGATCGAAGATGTAGATACTTATATATGGTATTCAGTTGATAGTAATGATTAAAAGAACTTGCTTCTCTTTCAGGTTACTCATAATTGGAAGCACTCCTAAGTTGAGTAACGCTGATTGGCCTCCTTCCATTTAGTTGACATGCACTGGAGACAGCTGCATGATTTGAATCTGGTTCAATTAAATCAGTGCTTCTGTTTCTATATCGGATATAGAACAGTTCATATCTTGACATTATTAAGATACGGGGAGTTGTCCGGCTTATACTTAAAACCAGACTCCGGATAACTCAAGGCACGTTTCTGTAATGGCTGTTTGTGGATTGACCCGGGCTATGACGAGGGTTGACTTTCTACCATCTGGAAGATCAATAGTGATATTGTTCTTAACTCGCCACAGTTTTAATAAAAATTGATTTTTCCAGAAAACAGTAGTGGGAGTATGGTAGAACTGGAAGTGATTCCAGAACCGCAAACGATTACTGAAGATTTGATAAGAACTTAAAGATTCAATCTGGTTTGATATTCCATTGGCCACTCCGTAGATAAAGTGGGTAACCTCAGGCGCTCGAGAGGTACTTCGGTATGCTCAAGGATGGTGGCAGGGAGGTTCTTGTTTACCCAAACTTGTCATTGCTGTTATTCCAGACTGTGAGACCCGGCGGGAGGATGAGTATAGCGTCGTTCTGAACTAGCTTTAGAAGTGTACGCCTATATGACTCTGCCAGAGGGTTGTCGTAGTCAGTGGGAGCAGCGGAAGCATTGGTCGATATCAGGCTTATGTCTATTTATAGACTAAAGCAGATATAGCGGAGATAGATCATCTATTTCTGATATGACAGTCATAGGTTTGACTTCGTCAGAATAGGGGAGGATCTGCTAAGAAGGTAGTAGGGTGTGATGTCCTGGTATTTGATGACATGCACAGAGTAGGAAGTAATATTCCTATACTACGATCGGTTATACTTTGGTCGTCACACAGTGGTTTCTCCACATAGGACTTGGATATTATATCAGACATTTTGGTTACTAGATCTATGGTTTTAGATCTAGATTTGGGTGGTTTCCCAATCTGGGTACTTTGACCGCATTCTAAGAGTTTTTAGAATGGACGACTCCTAGCACGGTAGTATACCTGCAGGTGATGGAGTCACCCTCTCTAAAGGTGTCTTACAGACTAAAGGGGAGAGGAATACGCATGATTGGCAGATCACTTGCTTAGGCAATTGAGTCAATCATGAGATGTCAAGTACCACACCAGATGTTGTTCTTGCAGTAGATGCAATAAGTTGATATTAATCCAATCCTGGGGAAACAGTTGGAAGCAGTTTTAGAACATAAGTGAATGTTTTAGGGATATGATAACAGCATTCTCCTTCGGGAGACAGTTATTATTCCAGGCTTCCAAGGTGACCTGGATGGCAGAGTGGCTGTCAGAGTTATAGTTTTTCCTCTGATGAGGGGCAGTATTTTGGACAGGTTGTCCAGGTGGATACTGAGGGAAGGCATGGCGCAGGATACTGATTAAGTTCAGTTGACGATACAGTCTAAGAAGTTTGGATTTGGAGTTCATTTATGAGCTAGGTCCCATCAGACATCCAGACACATTCTAAGACAGGTATTGCTCATTTCGGGAGATGGCTTTCTCCGCGAACTTGAGATATAGAGAGACATGGAAAGAAACACCAGAGCGGATCCACTCACTGAGGCTATTCCTCGAACGCAATAGTTTCACAAACGAGCTTTGTGAGACTGACTAGTAGAGGAGTTGGGTGTTCGGTATCACACAGTCTTGCTCAAGCTGATAGTATGCTATCGGTTTATCTCTATCATCGTGTACTGCTTTAGGTGACCTTACGAGTTGCTATTACACGTTGATAGAGCCCCTAGGATTCTTGCTTGACTACCAGCAGTATGAGGGCGATCATATACATGGGAGCTGGGGTCTATAAGCACATCCTTAAAAGGTCCCTAGTCGTGGGAGTTTCGAGACAGGGCATCGATTCTCCAGAGCAGACTAGTGTATACAGTCGAGACCCCGACGAGGGGCGGTGGCCGATCTCACAAGCCACTGGTATCAGTTGGTTCACCTAAGATGTATACAGGTGCTCATTGGGTTATGAGTACACCGGACAGGACTCGCCGGGAACCTGCTAGTTGGTATTATACCTGACGTCAGATAGCAGTTCCCTGGTGATATGTGTACAGGTTAGTTCATCGACCTGAGATCGTCATTTGTCTCGTGTGAGTTCCCACTGTGCTTTGATTACTACCCTACCACGGCTCAAAGGAGTCGTGCAAACAGGTTTTAGTTGGGTACAGTCTCGAGCCACATGGAGGCAGTGAGTGGATCTGCAGGGGTTCGTCTCTCCCGGTATTGGGGGTGAGGTCGCGCTGTGTCTAGGAGAGCCAGAACATGAAAAGTCCTTGGCCAAGGCAGGAGATTTGCTGGTAGGTATTCCAGTAGTATCTCAGGGTGTTCTGGGCTACACTCCGACACGACTTGTACCGCTTTTGGGGGTCTGACTTTTACCAACCCCCTAGGCCCGCCATGTGATGCTCATAGACGAACGGACCGGACTATATGGATATTGTCACTGACAGGCTCAGTAGGGTGTCAGGATGAGTTCGCTCATCGACGTCCCTTTTGGTCAGTAGCTGGTGGCCCGTCACGTATGGCTTATACCTCTGACGTGCTAGTGGTTAAATCCACAGCCATAGTATTGACGAGTCTTTAGAGTCCACCACACTCAGTTACTCAGGTTTCGGGCGAAACGCTGTAGAGGCCGTATGGAGATATGGCAGGGTTCGATCAGATACGTGCGGTATTGCACGGATCGTGATCGGACGGTTTTTACTAGCCGGCTTTGGCTTAAGCCGGATCCTAGTATCAGATAGTGTAGATTTTGTCTCTTTGCATTTGTGTTCAGTGGGAATACAAATGTGGGCATGTATATGCAGTAGTGGGGTTTTCCTGTAATTTATTATGGGATCAGATTTCTGTAGTTGCCAGTTTGAATTCCGTTCCGGCCGGTTTTCCTTTGTTCCTTCACGGCCGGACTTTTCGATGGAGGGGGTTATTTGCAAGTTTGCAAATAACTTATTTGTGGAGGGTTTTCTTGCATTATGTGGCATCATGATGAGATTCTTTTTCCATCCATTCTTTGCTTTATTTGTGATTGGAAATGAGATGAAAGTTGATTTGATTTTGTTATCATTGTTTTTGGATATGGTCACCCTTTGGCTTTTACTACCATCACCTCCCTTCATGGTTTTAGTTTTTTGACTCTCTCCTCATTCTACATTATGGGGGCCGACCACATTAGAGGGAGGAGATGAGAGAGTTTCATTTTGAGTGTGTGGCATTTTCTTCATCTCATTTCCTTGCTAAAAATTGAGAGCACCATTTTCCTCCAAAGCATTTTTCTCTCCTCTCCATCATGGCAACTTCACCACCCCAAAAAGAGACAACATGTTCTACACTTGCCTACAGCAAATCTTGGACGCGTCGACTAGCCAACTTCGCGCCCGAGTTGCCTCGGTCCAGAGGTGGGAGCTCGTAAAAGAATCCGGCTACGTGGTGCCCTTTCCGACGAGGACGTGACGGACGGAGATTCCGCGGGAGATCGGAGTGGAGACGAAGACCGAAGGACACGGATCGCTTAGTATAGCTTCTCTACTCTTTTCTAGTATGCTAGTTGCTAGGTTAATGTCCCGATCCGGGTGAAAAGTGCGCGGTGGTGCTGGTTTTCTACTTTGCAAAGTTTTTGTTTCCGCGTTTCCGGCATCGGATTGACGGCCGGGGCGCCGCCGCGGACTTACAGACGCCGTGGAAGACAAGATTGAGTGCTTCCATGAGGCACTTTTGATCACCACTGCTCTAAGGGATCGCTCTGTCCGGCTGCTAAGCCAGATACGGGCTCAGCGGGTCGTCATATCTGCCTTTGCTGATGGGTGCAGTGCTGACCGATGGGTAGCTACTCCTCGTGAAGATCGCTGTTTTGCCATGGTGGAGAAGGCAGAGAGAGAGAGAGAGAGTTAGATAATTTTATCCATAGTTTTATGAATCCCTATACTTTCGATCCCATTTTTGCTGATCTAATTCCTGTAGAATAAAATGTTAAATTAAATGCTTTGTTTTTGTCGTTGAACACCTGTTCTTTCTCTGATGTGTGCATGTGCGTATATGAATGAGCCTGGTTTCACACATATCTGTAAACGAAACTTAAGCCAGTATAAACAGGAACTAATAGCTCTTGGCCGAAGATTTTGGCGGGAACACTTGCCTTCAAAGGCAAAGACTTGTCTCAAGAACCAACAAGGGAGTGATTTGGAGTGTTAAACATGAGGTTTGTGTGATAAAAGATGGATTTTTTTGATGGAGATGAAGGCTTTGAACAGAGAAGGAGAAGGAGAATGAGGGAGGGGCTGCTGCTGCTGCTGTAGGAAAAGAAAGGGAAAGAGAGTGTGCCCAAAGTCAAGGTTGCCCATGCTTAATAAAATACCCCCCATGCCTCTTTTCCACCTCATTTCTTATTTCCTTTATTGCTTGTTTTGTTTTGTTATTTAAAGTTTTGTGATAAAAGGAAAAGAACCATGGGAGAAAAGAAAATGAAGACAAGTTACAATATTAACCTAGGGTGATTATAGGGTTGTGCATGCTAACTAAATTTTTTTTGACTTAGAAGATTAATAGTTTAGGAAATTTGATAAATATGTGAACACTAATTTAAATAGTAACTAATGAAACACAATTATATATATATATATATATATATATATATATATATATATATATATATTTACATATTTTCACAATCAAAATTAGATTTATTCCATACATGTGGAAAATAAATATTAACAAGGTTTTATGAAAACACGCATTATCGCTAATTAGCACGAAATTAACCTAACGAATTTCAAATTGTTACAATCTTCCCTCCTTAAGGAAATTCGGTCCCCGAATTTAAAATATAGCTACGCGTACCTTTAAAGAGAAGGGAATATTTCTTCCTCATCTCGTCCTTGGTCTCCCAGGTGACCTCCTCGCTGCTCGGGCCATGCCAAAGGACTTTCACGGAAGGTATAACCCTTGACCTCAATTTCCTCACCTGTTGATCCGGGATGACCACCGGCTTCTCTGTAAAAGAAAGGTCACGCTCCATCTGGACCGTCGGGTGCTGAATTATGTGAGAAGGGTCATGAACGTATCTGCGAAGTATCGACATATGGAATACGGGGTGAACGCCTGGAAAGCTGGGTGGAAGAGCCAAACGGTACGCAACTGCACCAACACGCTCGAGGATCTCGAAGGGGTCCACATATCTGGGACTAAGTTTCCCTTTTCTCCCAAATCTTATCATGCCTTTCATTGGGGAGAACCTCAAGAAAACATGATCGCCCACAGCAAACTCAAGTCTGCGCCACCGACGGTCCGCATAAGATCTCTGCTTGCTCTGGGCCGCTCTCATCCTATCACGAATCAACTGGATCTTCACGGTCATCTCCTCAACAATCTGCGGCCCCAAAATAATGCTCTTGCCGAGCTCTGTCCAACAGACGGGCGATCTACATCTCCTCCCATATAGAGCCTCGAAAGGTGCCATCTGGATCGTCTCCTAGAAGGTGTTGTTGTAGGAGAACTCTGCTAAGGGCAAATGATGATCCCAGCTGCCACCAAAATATAATACGCACGCTCGGAGCATATCCTCAAGAGTCTGAATAGTCCGCTCTGACTGGCCGTCAGTCTGCGGATGAAATACTGTGCTGAAACTCAATCGGGTGCCCAAAGCCTCCTGAAGTCTCTGCCATAGTCGGCTGGTAAATTGGGTGCTTTGGTCGGACACGATACAAGCTGGGACGCCATGCAACCGTACGATCTCATCGATGTAAATCTGGGCATACTGAGCAAATCCAAAAGTGGTCTTCACTGGCAAAAAGTGAGCCGCTTTCGTCAATCGATCCACGATCACCCAAATAGAGTCATACCCACGACTGGTCCTGGGAAGACCCACAATGAAATCCATAGAAATCTGCTCCCATTTCCACTCCGGAATGGGCAAAGGCTGCAACTCTCCTACTGGCCTCTGGTGCTCGACCTTGACTTGCTGACAAGTCAGGCATCTCGGAACAAAGTCGGCAACGTCTCTCTTCATCCCTTCCCACCAGTAAACGTCTCTCAGATCATGATACATCTTGGTGGAACCCGGATGAATACTGTAGACTGATCGATGCGCCTCATCGAGAATCTCATGCGTCAGCCTCTCAGAATCTGGTACGCACAATCGAGTCCCAAATCGTAATATCCCCTGATCATCGATCACAAACTCGGAATCTCTACCCCGTCTAACCTGCTCCATGATCTCTGAAAGACGGTCATCACTGGGTTGCACCTCACGGATACGGTCAAGCAACTGTGGACGTGCATGGATATGCACAAGCTGTCCCCCGATCGGAGTAAACTCGAACTGCACTCGGCTGTCGCATAGAATTTGACAATCTGCTGACGACCGCCTCTGCACGGCGCTTAAACAAGATAAACTGCCTCCGGGCCTCTGACTTAAAGCATCCACCACGATATTCGCCTTGCTCGGATGATAAAGTATCTCGCAATCGTAGTCCTTCACTAGCTCCATCCAACGACGCTGTCTCAGATTCAGGTCTCGTTGCTGAAATATGTACTTCAAGCTCTTGTGGTCCGTGAATATCTTGCACGACTCGCCGTATAGGTAATGTCTCCAGATCTTGAGTGCAAAAATCACTGCAGCCATCTCTAAATCGTGAGTAGGATAGTACTGTTCGTGTTTCTTTAGCTGCCGAGAAGCATACGCGATAACCCTGTCGTACTGCATCAATACGCAACCTAGCCCCACTTGAGAAGCGTCACAATAAACCACAAATCCACCCGATCCCGAAGGCAATAATAACACCAGCGCCGTAGTCAAACGAGTCTGCAACTGCTGAAAGCCATGATCGCACGCTTCCGTCCAAACAAAGGAACCCCCTTCCGGGTCAACCCAGTCAATGGTGCAGCGATAGGGAGAACTCCTGAACAAATCGTCGGTTGTAGCCGGCCAGGCCTAGAAAGCTGCGGATCTCTGTAACTGACGCTGGTCTGGGCCAATGCTGAACGACCTTGATCTTCTTCGGGTCTACAAGTATACCATCTCTCGTAATCATGTGACCCAAGAAATCAACGCTGTCAAGCTAAAATGCGCACTTCGAGAATTTCGCGAACAGCTGGTGCTCTCTCAAAGTCTGCAATGTAATCCGCAAGTGCTTCTCGTGCTTCTCTCGCCTCCGGAAATACACTAAGATGTCGTCAATAAATATGATGATTAACTGATCAAGATACGTCCTAAAAATGCGGTTTATCAAGTCCATAAACGCTGCTGGGGCATTGGTGAGTCCGAACGACATCACCAAAAACTCGTAGTGCCCGTAACGCGTGCGAAAAGCTGTCCTCGGAATATCCTCCTGCCGAACCCGCAACTGATGGTAGCCTGATCGCAAGTAAATCTTCGAGAAGTCTCCTGCACCATGAAGCTGGTAGAACAAATTATCGATATGTGGTAAGGGATATCTGTTCCGTATGGTAACCCGGTTCAGCTGACGGTAATCAATACACAAGCGCAAACTGCCGTCCTTCTTCTTGACGAACAGGACCGGAGCACCCCAAGGAGACACACTAGGTTGAATAAGCCCTTTGTCTAGCAACTTCTGCAACTGACCCTTCAACTCTCTAAGCTCCGCCGGGGTCATCCGATAAGGCGGTATGGAAATAGGCCCCGTGCCAGGAATCAAGTCAATGCAGAACACAACATCGCGCTCAGGCGGTAGCCCAGGCAGCTCGTCAGGGAAAACATCAGGGAACTCACTAACAATCAGGACCTGATCTAATGGGACCTATGCAGCTCTAGTATCGCAAACATACGCTAGGAATCCCTAACATCCCTTCCTCAAGAGCTGTCCAGTGCGAAGAGACGAAATCAAACTGTGAGGGGCTGCACCACGGTCCCCCTGCACAACAAAAACCGACTCGCTGGGAAAACAAAACCTAACTGTCTTCTCATGGTAGTCCACAGATGCATAGCACATAGCTAACCAGTCCATGCCCAAGAGAACGTCGAAGTCCAACATCTCAAGAAGGATCAAGTCGACCGACAACTCTCTCACCAATACGGACAACACATGACCGAAACACGTGTCTCGCAATAAATGACTCGCCAACAGGGGTAGTCACAACAAGCGTCTGATCTAGAAAACAAGACTCTCTGCCCAATCTCGGCATGAAGTGTATAGAAACATACAAGTGCGTAGATCCCGGATCAAACAACATGTGTGCGTCAAAAGAACATACTGAAAGAGTACCTGAAACTACTGCATTGGACGCCTGCGCATCCTAATGAGTCAAAGCAAATACCCATGCCTGCCCTCTACCTGCGACTGACTGTCCTCTACCGACAACTGGCCGTCCTCTGCCTCGGTCGCCGTCCTCTCTGAACAAACTCTCTGCGACCACGACCTCTCTGTGCATAAGTCTGACACGGAGCAACAACAGGTGCAAGAGGTAACGCTCTCTGAGGTGGAGAAGGTGGTAAGGTAACGTGCGGCCCGACGGCCTCGCCCTCATGTAGCTCGGGACAATCTCGAACACGGTGATAAGAACTCCTGCATCGGAAACATCTAGACGATGACTACTGACCCTCCCGGGGATAAGAGATGAACAACCGGCCTCGCCCAATATCTCTGCCACTTGTACGAAGTCTGTCGCGACGCCTAATCGGCCGTCTCCATGCGGATGTATCAGTACGAACCCTCTTCGGCTCTAGAACTACCGAAGTCTCGGCAAGACGCTCCTCGACTAATTAGGCCGCATCCATGGCTGCTGCATATGTATCACACTGCTGGGTGCTGACAGCAAGGAACAAATGGGTAAGCAAACCTCGAACAAACCTCTTGATTCGCATCTCCTCAGTAGCTACCAAATACGGGGCATACACAGATAGCTCGGTGAACTGCACATCATACTCCGCCGCTGTTATATCCGGAGTCTGGCGTAACGACTCGAACCTACGCGCTCGAGCATCTCTGACACTCTATGGAAGAAAACGAGCGAGAAACACCATCACGAACTCAGTCCAGGTCATAAGAGGAAGACCTGCGGCTCTGCCCTTCTCTAAAGACTCGCACCACTTCTGCGCAAGACCTTCAAGACGCAAGCTCACGAACTCCACCCATCTCGCGTCGGAGCATCTCAGTGAACGGCATATCCTGGCCAACCGGTCGATAAAAGACTGTGGATCCTCCGCTGCATCGGTGCCTGTGAAGATCGGAGGCTTCAGCCTCATGAACTCAGATAACGATACTGTGATCACCTCCATAGCTGTTGGTGCAACTGCCTGAACCGTAGGTACCATCGCGGTCCCCGCAACAGGTGGAACAACCTCCTGTCTCTGCGTTCGAATAGCCTTAATCAACGACCCCATCATCTGGCGCAAATCCTGCATACCGGCCCCTAGCATAGCAATATGGTCTTTCGAAGGGGGATCAATCTGCTCCGGAACAACGGGAGTACCGCCCTGATCAGTCCTCGTCTCAAACAAGCCAACTCTGACCTCGGCTCTCGCAGCCACTCTCTGCGTCCTCATAGTCTTCGGCTGTATAGTGGCTGGAAAAGAAACATGATTCGATAAGAATACAGAAATCGAATCACAAGAATGTATATAATCACGAAGGAATTTCAATCAATAAGTCCTAAGGTCACTTAGGCGGAGTACCGTATCGTAAGTATGCCGCGGAACATACACACGCTACGCCACTCTGCTTAAGCTACCTTCTCCATTTACCAAGGTCATCCTACACTCCGAAAGGTAAAACCTACGCTCTGATACCAACCTTTTCACGACCCAGAATTCGGTACGTGACCGGCACTTAAACCACGTAACGTCTATAGGCGTACGCAATTTAAGTAAGCCGAACCCAGAAATCTAAACCATAAAGGTAGTAATTGATGAAAATATTTGTTAAGAACATTTGGAAATTTCAGGTAAAGATTCTTTAAAATTTAAATTATTTTCTTAAAAATTTTGGCAGCACTTCCTTTGTAAAAACTAGCCCCGAAAACGGGTACAAGCATGAGATACAAGTAAAAACAATACATGATATGAATAAAGCATCCCCAAACGGGAGCAATCACGCCCAACGGCGGAAACAACCATCACAAGAGTAATATACGACGCCGTAGCGAAGAAAAGAACAATATAAGTGAAGAACAATATAAAAGATAAAACTGCAAAATAAAGTCGGCCCACACGAGCTCGACATCCAGAGTCACAAAATAATATACAACATCGTCCTCACAACTGGTCTCTAAGTCACAAATGGTAGATGGAGAGTACTAGATACAATAAGGTGTACAATCAAATGTAAACGGATCACCGCAAAACCCACCTATACGCGAAACGGCTCACACGCCAACTGAAGCGGTATCCGTAGCAAAAAGATACAATGATGTAGCCCTATCACGACTACTCTGAGGGTCAACCTGCAAAACACTGTGGCACAACGGGGGTGAGTTGCTAACTCGTGAATAGTAAATAACATATATAGGTAATCGCAGGTATGGACGTACCGCGATACTCAAACATGTGCAATCTGATAACATCGATATGATAATCTGGGTATGCAATAATCATCATGCGAGGTACTCTATCAAGTACTACAAATACATGATGCAATGCATAAAAAGCTGTATGCTGAGTATGGGATAAAACATATCATCAACACAAATCATCATCGTGGAAAAACCCGGTGTCCATCAAATACACCCCAAATCCCAAAAACTCAGGCCCCGTCACTCTAATCGGCCCTCAAATCCTGTAGATCTCATGGAACCGGAGTGCCCAACATCGGCACTCGAAAATATCATGAAATACTCGTGTCTAGTATCGACACGCAAATCCTCATATATCGGGCTCCGTCAGTCTGGATCGGCCCATGGGTTCCGTCTACGGAATCAGCCTTTGGGCCCCAGCAGTACGGGTCGGCCCACATCCATCTCTCGACCCTGGTCAGTATCCTCCGGATAACTGCCAGGTCCAACCAGTCACCGGTAGGTAGTACTCCCTCTGCCAGGCTCATCGTCTACTGCACAACAATTCGTTCTCGCCCGGGGTACCATACCGGGTCCACCATGAACCCGCAAACGGATCATCCAACTCCTCAAATCGGGTTTTCTAGCACACGTCTCAGAACTGAGAAAACGCATGGTGGACGCACTGAAATATCATATCAAGAGAAACCGGGTTTTCAAAACAATGCATACTTTCTTGAAATAATACCACAGTTCTCAAATCCAGAAATCACATGAAATCCATAACTCAATGCGTAAATCCATGCAATATGATTTATGAAATCATAAAATCGTGCTATGAGCATAAAAAGGAAAACCGCTCATTTAAAAGAATCCAGTTTTAAAATATGTCATGCGGTTCCCAATCCTCAAGACCAAAGCCAGCATCATATATGTATGTACAAAATATGCATGTACGCAGGTATGGATGTACAATATGCATGTACGTAAATATGAGGGTGCAATATGTATGTATGCAAGGATGAGGGTACAATATGTGTATACGCAAGCATGAGGGTACAGTATGTATGAGGGTACAGTATGTATGTACGCAAGTATGAGGGTACAGTATGTATGTATGCAAGCATGAGGGTATAGTATGTATGTACGCAAGTATGAGGGCACAATATGTATGTACGCAAGTATGAGGGCACAATATGTATGTACGCAAGCATGAGGGTACAGTATATATGTACGCAAGCATGTATATACTATATGAGATACTCAAGTATGAATGTACAATGTGTATATACGCAAGCATGTATATACTATATTAGATACTCAAGCATGAATGTACAATGTGTATGTACGCAAGCATGTATATACTATATGAGATACTCAAGCATGAATGTACAATGTGTATGTACGCAAGCATGTATATACTATATGAGATACTCAAGCATGAATGTACAATGTGTAGGTACGCAAGCATGTATATACTATATGAGATACTCAACCATGAATGTACAATGTGTAGGTACGCAAGCATGTATATACTGTATGAGATACTCAAGCATGAATGTACAATGTGTAGGTACGCAAGCATGTATATACTGTATGAGATACTCAAGCATGAATGTACAATGTGTAGGTATGCAAGCATGTATATATGTATAGGCGTGTCATGGAAATTACCGACGTTGTGGGTGTAACATACAAATTAGTGCTCGTGCAACATGAACCGCCAGTAATAGTGCAGTGTCCACTAGATACTCAGACGAGGCATAACGATATAATGGTATGTACGATGCTCATGCACACAATGTATATGAATGTAAACATGTGGCTACACTAGTATATCAAGCCCTGACGTATAACGCTATACGGGCGATTTCCCCGCAGATGTTAAATCTACTCACCGGTGATCTCGAGCTAAGTATATCCGACCACCTGCTTCCCCTTCTTTATGGCGTCCGAAGTCCCCGCCTGCGATCCTAGAATTTACACATAGCAACACACATAAGGCTAAAATCCTGCAAAAACGCGATATCAAGACCATACGAGAACTAATGTCGCAGGCTAAATGCGTGTGCATTCGAAACACCAAAACGCGTGTGCACTCGTCTGAAACCACCCCGACATGATGTGATACACAGCAAAAACCATACCCAACTCAAAACGTACGTGTCACACAAGTTTAAAAGTGCTAAAAATAAGGTAATTGGTTCCAGATTTTGATACGAACTGAACTAGCAAATGTTGCATACACCAAAGACCTTCAATAAGTAGCAGACACCAAACCACCAAACCCCGACACCCAGCTCCACCATCTGGTCGCAATTTGTGGCTAGAACCCTTATTTCTGTGGCCTTAGTGAAGAATGGGGGTCCCGTGCTTCGTGTGTGTGATCTAAGTCTAGTAAACATGCTCCAGTAATCGCAACTTTTGCCTGAAGCTCCCGGTTTGAAAGCAGATCCCAAAACGAATATAATTCTTAATTAAAAGAATAACTAAGCACTAATTTAATACAATATGGGGTTTTAGTGTAACCAGAAGCAATTGTTAGTGTATATGCCCTAGAGGCCATTACTGTATCATACTAGTTTGTATATTACTTAATGGAAGCTTGGGATATTCACCTTGTATAGACAATCTTGCTCAAAATAGTAGTATGCTACTTGGTTTGTTACTACTTTAATGTGTACATGTGTTTATTTTACTATATCACCTATACACATTAGTGGAGCCCTTAGGATCTTTGCTTGATTACCAGCGTTGTGATGGCAGTCACACTCGTGGGGGCTAGGTAATCTACAAGCACATCCTTATGCAGGTCCCTAGTCGTAGGACTATCGAGATAGGGCATCGATACTCCGGAGTAGACTAGCGTATGGGCTTATCATCCCAGCAGGGGAGACGGTCTGTCCCACAGCCGTCAGTACGTCGTACTTGAGATAATATGCGGGTGCTCGTTAGGTTACGAGTACACTGGACAGGACTCGTCGGGAACTATTGGTTGGTACTATACCTATCGTCAGTTATCAGTTCCCAGGTGACATGAGTACAGCTTAGTCCGCTGACTTGACACTGTCACTTCGCCTCGAGTGTGTTCCCACTGTACTTAGATTACCACCCTACCACGGCTCAAAGGAGTCGTGCAAACAGGTAGTAGTTGGGTGCAGTCCCGAAGCACTTGGAGGCAGTGACGGTTAGACAGGATTCGTTTCTCCCGGTATTGGGGGTTGATATCGCGCTGTGTCTAGGAGAGCCATTACACAAAGTCCCTGGCCAGGGCAAGCGAGATATACTGGTAGGTTTCCAGCGTTATCTCATGGTGTTCTGGGCTACACCCCGACACGACTTGTACCGCTATTAGGGGACTGACGTTTACCGTCCCTAGGCCCGCTATGCGATATTCTCAGACGAACAGACCGAACTGTATGCAGATTGTCACATTCAGGCTCAGTAGGAGTTCAGATGGGTTTCACCTCGTCAGTCTTCTTATAGGCATCTACCTAGGGGCCTTACGCACAGCTAGTGCCGCTTGCGGTCTGTGGTTAAACCCACTGCCAGCGTAGTGTCGAGTCTTTAGAGTCCCACACAGAGAGCTATTCGCCTTTAGGCAAAAGAGTAGAGGTCGCATGGTTTTGCGACAGGGTTCGGTCACATCCGTGCACTTATGCACGTTTAGTGTCCGGGAAGTTATCACTAGCGGGCTTTGGTTTAAGCCAGATCCTAGTGTACATTTTGGGATTGGTTTTATCTCGTTTGTATTCGTGTTCCTCGGAACGCGGATGCGGGTGTGTATGCACAGTTGACAGAGAGACAGAGGCAGAGGATTCTCATTAGGGTTGTTGACTGTTGACTTTTGCTAAACCCTAATGAGAATAAAAAATATGATTAATGATAATATTAATTAAGTATTATTGTGCCATGGTTGGGTTGAAGGGTTGACTTTGTTGACTTGTTGACTTTGTTGACCGGTTGACTAGGTTGGACTAGTTGACTATCATCATGACAATGGCTATCATTTCTTGGCATTGACCTTGGCTTGCTTGTTGGTTCACAAATTGCATTTAATGCAAGAAATGATATGGCCATTTGATATGATAACAACCATCAGATAATACTCAATTATTATTATGTGTTATGATGATTTTGGATTATGATAGCAAGGGTGACAAAAGTCTTGCTCATTCTTTCATTTGCTTTCTCTCTCATGAAAGCTCTCTCATCCTCAAGCTCTCTCTCTTCCTCTTGCTCTCTCTCTAGTTCAAGGAAAAAACCTCTCATGTGTTGAGAATCATTTGCCTTGGAGATAAAAACCCAAAACACTTCTCTACTCATCCTAGTACACAAAGTCTAGCGAGCCAAGTGTTCTAGTTTCTTCTAGTTTGAGGTTGAAACTAAAGGTAGAAGCTTTCAGGTGGATCCATCTTCGGCACAATGAGACGACGAGGAGAGAACCATCTGACCACCATAAGGAGACCAAGAGAAGGAGTTCAAGTTAAGGTATAACCCCTAACCGAGTAGGTAAAACTCTTGTTAGGTTGTTAGATAGTTGTTTAACAAAGATCCGTATTTTGAGTCCATGTTACCACCAAAAGAAAAATTGTTTTTCATGATTTCCGCAAGCCCGAAAGAACCGGGAGAGGTAACGTGGACTTACAGTAGTATCAGAGCCTAGTTAAACACTATCTAACATGTTAGCAAAGTAACTAGAAGTTCGATCAGAGAAAGAATCACAAAACGCGCCCGAATTGCAAACTTTCTGTCGATTTTTTTCTGCTCTAAAATGATTTAACATATCTTAAAAATCGACTCAGGCTTTTTAATAAACACTGCAGAAAAACGATCCACAGAGCCGACCAACTCACCGCGGAAACGCGGCAAGAAGAGCTTCTTGCCACGGATCCGCGGCCGAGTTGACTCGGCCGTCGATCGGTTTTGCTACAGTGTGTTTCTTGGGGTGTTTTGGGATTTTTGGAATATGATTTTTCTGCCCAGATTTTCCAGAAAGAAAAATTTGTTTTTGGGGTCTAAAAATCCGTATTTTGATCGAACTTCTAAAGACTTAAGCTAACGGGTTATATCTATGATGTGATATATGTATTAAACGTCTGCTAATCGCTATACGTCGATTAGTGGGGGTTATACATATCTGTGATCTGTAATGTTGATGGTATGTGTATATGAATTCATTCGATTGTCGTGGATGAATAGCCGGGGGGTTGTGAGATGAGAGTTTTCTTTTTCTTTCAATTCATGTAATTTGTAATTGATGTAATATTATTTATATGGCCGCACAACCGGGATGGGGTTGTATCCGTCATTGTATAATTTCTTTTACTGTTTTTTCTCCTAGGATAGACCCAAGATGTGGTGCACAAACTACCGGGTATCTCGAAGTGCCGAGTGGCCTACTCACGGTGTTGAGGGAGGTTGCTTCGCTTTGAGTACTTGGCGGGTAGTTTGCCGCACCCGTAGGGGTCTAGAGTGGGGTCTTGGCTATTCATCGCGACTGTGTAATCCGCTCTTCGTTACAGGCTCGTACGAATTGCGGATTCCTAGTATATCCAATGTGTTCATCTGTGATCTGGAATGGCTATCATTGCATGTGACGAATGTGTATATCTATATATGATATCTATTTAGGCGTTGCTTATGTTTTGCATCCGCGCTAGTCCAGCCCCCGCTCTGTCGTTAGTTAAGTAACCTAACGGGTAATGACGGGGCCCCGTGGCGAATGCGGATGGCATAAGCGTACGTCATATTTTCGTTATTTTCTGCAATGATAGGATTAAATGATGGGACGCATTAAATTACTGCAAGAAAATAAACCAAAGTTGAGACGTTGGAACACTTTCAAAACCACTCGGTTTCTTTTCAAAAACAACTTTTAAACGCGGAGCTTAAGCCACTCCTTTTAAAAGCTATCTCGTTCCATCGATTATATCAAGTTCACTACGTTCACGGTTTCGCCAAAACCATTCGTAGCCCTCCGTCGTTTCACATGGATAGTCAATAGTATTCAAGCTATGTTTGTTGGCCAAAGTCAAGGCATAGTGATTGGTAGCTATTGGGTATTCATGTGCAGCATAGATAGATGTGTTGGTTTGGGACAGTCGTACTGCCTTGTTGGCCAAATTCAAGGGTAGGTACGGGTGGGTTCAAATTAACCTGGAGAATGACTGGTAGAACTTGACATGTGATTTATGATTTGTTGGCCAAAGTCAAGGTCATAAGAGCATGGGGCAAAAATCCACATCGGGAGTTTCAAAAGAACTGAAACTTGCTAGTGCTGCATACCATTTGGAGTGTGATGATTCTGGTAGGATTCCTTCAGTTTTGTCACGCAATGATATTTGGATCCCGATCCTACTGTGAGTATATGCTACTCCCCGGGAAATTTCTCACTTAACGATCAATGCTATAAACCAAGTAGGTGTCTAGAAAGGAGTTAGCGGGGCTACGCCCACAGGGAAAAGAGGTTATTTAATTAAGGAACTTCGCGAAAGCGTTGGAAAACCTCCCTCGAAGTACCGACACTAGCCTGGCTGAACGGTTAAGCAAGTATTGTACGGTGAGATTGATCCTGACTAATTCTTCCGTTTTGGTTTGAGGAGGGATTCGAGAGACAGTGGGAGCCATCCTGTTTAGACAAATTAAAAACCACTCTAAACTTGCAAGAGCATCATGCTAAAGTGTTTCTTCTCTCTCTCCTAATTGCAGCGACCAAACATCATGACTGGACTTAAGTTACTACTAGATAAAAACATACTGACAGGGCCAAACTACAATGATTGGCTCAGGAATGTCAAAATGGCAATCACTTATGACAAGTTGGGGTATCTCCTCACCACCAAAGCTCCCCCTGTCCCAGGTCCCAAAACAAGCGTCGCTGATAGGGAAATCCGTAAGACCTGAGAAATTGATTGCGCGAAGGCCAAGTGCCTCGTGCTTGCCTCTATGGACAATGAACATCAGAGGAGGCACGAGAATATAGACCTTGAATCCATATTTCTCCATACAAAAGAACTGTATGGAGAGCAATCCCGTATCGCCAGATACGAAGTCTCGAAAAAGCTGTTTTCGGCGAGATTGGCCGTCGGATCATCGGTAGCGGAACACGTGCTTAAGATGATTGGCTTCATTGAGGAGCTCGCGGACCTTGGGACCACATTAGAGAACGAGCTCTACACGGACTTGATTCTCTAGTCCCTTCCTTCCACTTACGCCTAGTTTATCCTGAACTTCAACTTACAAGAAAAAGAAGTTGAACTTTCAGAACTCCTTAACATGCTGAGGAGTGCAGAGGGCACCCTACAGAAAGGTAGGGAAACATCCACTTTGTTTGTAGGAGGATCTTCCTCTTCTAGGTCCAAGGCGAAAGCCAAGGGAAAGAAGAAGAAAGCCCCCACCAAACTAAGGGGCGGTGTTAGTAAAGTGGATACGAAGGGAAAGAAAAAGGCAACAAAGGTAGCGGGAATGCTTGTGGGAAAGGAAGAATGCTTTTACTGTCACAAGAGTGGACACTAGAAAAAGAATTGCAGGGCTTGGAAGGCCAGAACCCAGGATCTGAAGCAAGTTGCGGCTTCAGCTTTAGGTGTGTATGTTATTGAAAACTGTCTATCAATAAACTCTACATCCTGGGTATTGGATACCGGATCAGGATCTCATATCTGTAATTCTTTACAGGCACTGAGAAGGCGTAGGGTTTTGAAGGCAGGTGATATGACCCTCAGAGTTGCAAACGGAGCTGGCATGGATGCTGAGTCCGTGGGGGACTATCACCTGGGGTTGTTAGATGGACACGTTTTGGTTTTGCGTGATTGTTATTTTGTACCCAATGCAACCTGTAATATCATATCTGTATCTTTATTATCTAAAGAAGGTTATGAATTTGCATTTGTAACTAATGTTGTGAACATTCACCTTAATCAAGTTTTGATTGGGTCAGGTACATTAAGCAATGGTATATACGTATTAAACCAACCATAGATTTTCAATGTCCAGAATACACACAAAAGAAAGTCTCCGGAAACAAATCAGGCTTTCTTATGGTATTGTAGACTGGGTCACATCAATGAGAGAAGGTTGACGAAGTTACATACAGAAGGATATTTGGATCCGTTCGAATATCAATCATATGCAACTTGTCAATCCTGTCTCAAAGGAAAGATGACAAAGACTCCGTTCACTGGACACGGAGTAAGAGCCAGCGAGCTCTTGGGACTCGTACACAGTGACATGTGCGGTCCACTGTCTACGCATGCACGAAGCGGTTATTCTTACTTCATTACTTTTACGGATGACTTTTCAAGGTACGGATATGTCTTCTTAATGAAACATAAATCGGAAGCCTTTGGAAAATTCCAGGAATATAAGAATGAAGTAGAAAAACAAACAGGAAAAAGTATCAAGACACAGAGATCTGATCGAGGTGGTGAATACTTAAGTACCGAGTTCCTGGATTACATAAAAGAGAATGGAATTCTCTCTTAGCTTACTCCTCCATACACTCCGCAACATAACGGTGTATCGGAGAGACGGAACCGGACCCTATTGGATATGGTACGTTCCATGATGAGTAACGCTGAGTTACCGCGATCATTCTAGGGATATGCACTAGAATCAGCTGCATACCTTTTGAACCAAGTTCCCACTAAGACTATGCCTACCACACCATATCAGATGTGGTGTGGGAAGAAACCCTATCTTAAGCACATTAAGACATGGGGATGTCCAGCTTTTGTCAAAAAGCAGCATGCAGACAAACTCGAGGCACGCTCAATACAGTGCAAGTTTGTGGGATATCCAAAGAATTCCAAAGGATATTTCTTCTATTGCGAAGAGGAACAAAAGGTTTTTGTTTCTCGTCATGCCCACTTCTTGGAAACTGAGTTTTTGGAAAATCAGATAAGTGGGAGCGCAATAGAACTGGAAGAAATTCCAGAACCACGAGCTATAACTGAAAGCTTAGTAGAACCAGAGGGTTCGAAAGATCAGGACATTCCTGCGCCGCTCCGCAGGAGTAGTAGGCAGTCTCATCCGCCCGAGAGATACTACGGTTTTCTCATAGACGGGGATAGAGAGGATTGCATCATTGATAGTGATGAGCCGACTAGCTTCCAGCAAGCCATTCAGAGCGTCGACTCGGTAAATGGCTGGATGCAATGCGGACCGAAATAGAGTCCATGTACACCAACAATGTATGGACGTTGGACGTTGCTCCAGATGGGGTAAAACCCGTAGGATGCAAGTGGATCTTCAAAAGGAAGATTGGTGTAGATGGACAGGTTGAGACCTATAAAGCTAGACTTGTTGCAAAGGGTTTTCGTCAAAGACCTGGTTTGGACTATGACGAAACCTTTTCTTTATTGGCTATGCTGAAATCCATTCGGATCCTTCTTGCCATTGCTGCCTTCCACGATTATGAGATTTGGCAGATGGACGTAAAGACCGCTTTTCTGAATGGAAATTTAGAGGAGTGTGTCTATATGGACCAGCCAGAGAGTTTCATTCAGAGTAGGAGCAGCGGAAAGGTGTACAAGTTGCTTAAGTCCATCTATGGACTAAAGTAGGCATCGCGGAGTTGGAACATCTGTTTTGATGAGACGGTCAAAGAATTTGGCTTTATCAAAAATCCAGATGAACCATGCATCTATAGTAGATTTGTAGCAAGAACTGTCGTATTCCTCGTATTGTACGTGGATGACATTCTTTTGATAGGAAATGACATTCCTATGCTACAAACTGTCAAGGGATTCTTGTCACACAGGTTCTCCATGAAAGACCTAGGTGATGCCTCTTACATTCTGGGGATCTGGATCTATCGTGACAGATCCAAGAGGATATTAGGACTTTCACAGTCTAGGTACATCGACACCATACTGAGAACATTCAGTATGGAAGATTCCAAGCGCGGTAATCTATCGGCTTGTCACGGGATCGCCTTCTCCAAGGAGATGTCTCCCAAGACTGATTTGGAAAGGGATCGCATGTCTATTATAACCTACGCTTCTGCGGTAGGCT
This sequence comes from Agapanthus africanus, assembly GCA_030015575.1. Taxonomy (NCBI): domain Eukaryota; kingdom Viridiplantae; phylum Streptophyta; class Magnoliopsida; order Asparagales; family Amaryllidaceae; genus Agapanthus; species Agapanthus africanus. Next base: position 67,897,824 of record CM057344.1, on the reverse strand, counting down.
CTATAATGTATGCGATGTTGTGTACCAGACTAGATGTTGCTTATGCACTGAGTGTGGTAAGCCGGTATCAGTCAAACCCTGGGGAGAAACACTGGATAGCGGTAAAGAACATTCTCAAGTACCTGAGAAGGACTAAGGAGATGTTCTTGGTGTATGGCGGAAAAGACCTCCAGATCGAGGCCTTTGCTTACTCCAGCTTCCAGAGTGACAAGGATGATTCCAAGTCCATGTCGGGTTATGTCTTTACCCTCAATGGAGGGGCGGTGTGTTGGAAGAGTTCCAAACAGGAATCCGTTGCTGACTCGATGATGGAAGCGGAATATATCGCTGCTGCAGATGCCACAAAAGAAGCTTTCTGGGTAAGGAAGTTCTTGACAGAACTTCAGGTGGTTCCGTCCATTGTTGATCCAATACCTCTGTATTGCGACAACAACAGGGCTATAGCTTTAGCGAAGGAACCCAGGTCCCATCAGAAGTCCAGACACATCTTGAGGCGGTATCACCTGATCAGGGAGATCGTGGGTCGCCAGGAGATCGAGGTTCGGAGAGTTGCCACGGAAGATAACACTGCTGATCTACTCACGAAGGCCTTACCCCAGACTCAGTTCGAGCGGCTGATCGAGATGACAGGTCTTCGATACGCCAGTACATGGCCTTAGTGCAAGTGGGAGATTGTTAGTGTATATGCCCTAGAGGCCATTACTGTATCATACTACTTTGTATATTACTTAATGGAAGCTTGGGATATTCACCTTGTATAGACAATCTTGCTTAAAATAGTAGTATGCTACTTGGTTTGTTTCTACTTTAATGTGTACATGTGTTTATTTTAGTATATCACCTATATACATTAGTGGAGCCCTTAGGATCTTTGCTTGATTACCAGCGTTGTGATTGAAGTCACACTCATGGGGGCTGGGTAATCCACAAGCATATCCTTATGCAGGTCCCTAGTCGTAGGACTATCGAGACAGGGCATCGATACTCCGGAGTAGACTAGCGTATGCGCTTCTCATCCCAGCAGGGGAGACGGTCTGTCCCACAGCCGTCAGTACGTCGTACTTGAGATAGTATGCGGGTGCTCGTTAGGTTATGAGTACACTGGACAAGACTCGTCGGGAACTGTTGGTTGGTACTATACCTATCGTCAGTTATCAGTTCCCAGGTGACATGAGTACAGCTTAGTCCGCTGACTTGACACTGTCACTTCGCCTCGAGTGTATTCCCACTGTACTTAGATTACTACCCTACCACGGCTCAAAGGAGTCATGCAAACAGGTAGTAGTTGGGTGCAGTCCCGAAGCACTTGGAGGCAGTGACGGTTAGACAGGATTTGTCTCTCCCGGTATTGGGGGTTGATATCGCGCTGTGTCTAGGAGAGCCATTACACAAAGTCCCTGGCCAGGGCAAGCGAGATATACTGGTAGGTTTCCAGCGTTATCTCAGGGTGTTCTGGGCTACACTCCGACATGACTTGTACCGCTTTTAGGGGACTGACGTTTACCGCCTCCTAGGCTCGCCATGCGATATTCTTAGACGAACAGACCGGACTGTACGCAGATTGTCACATTCAGACTTAGTAGGAGTTCAGATGGGTTTCACCTCGTCAGTCTTCTTATCGGCATCTATCTGGGGGACGTTACGCACAGCTAGTGCCGCTTGCGGTCTGTGGTTAAACCCACTGCCAGCGTAGTTTCGAGTCTTTAAAGTCCCACACAGAGAGTTATTCGCCTTTAGGCAAAAGAGTAGAGGTCGCATGGTTTTGCGACAGGATTCGGTCACATCGGTGCACTTGTGCACATTTAGTGTCCGGGCAGTTATCACTAGAGGGCTTTGGTTTAAGCCAGATCCTAGTGTACGTTTTTGGATTGGTTTTATCTCGTTTGTATTCGTGTTCCTCGGAACGCGGATGCGGGTGTGTATGCACAGTTGACAGAGAGACAGATGCAGAGGATTTTCATTAGGGTTGTTGACTGTTGACTTTTGCTAAACCCTAATGAGAATAAAAAATATGATTAATGATAATATTAATTAAGTATTATTGTGCCATGGTTGGGTTGAAGGGTTGACTTTGTTGACTTGTTGACTTTGTTGATCGGTTGACTAGGTTGGACTAGTTGACCATCATCATGACAATGGCTATCATTTCTTGGCATTGACCTTGGCTTGTTTGTTGGTTCACAAATTGCATTTAATGCAAGAAATGATATTGCCATTTGATATGATAACAACGATCACATAATACTCAATTATTATTATGTGTTATGATGATTTTGGATTATGAGAGCAAGGGTGACAAAGTCTTGCTCATTCTTTCATTTGCTTTCTCTCTCATGAAAGCTCTCTCATCCTCAAGCTCTCCCTCTTCCTCTTGCTCTCTCTAGTTCAAGGCAAAAACCTCTTATGTGTTGAGAATCATTTGCCTTGGAGATAAAAACCCAAAACACTTCTCTACTCATCCTAGTACACAAAGTCTAGCAAGCCAAGTGTTCTAGTTTCCTCTAGTTTGAGGTTGAAGCCAAAGGTAGAAGCTTTCAGGTGGATCCATCTTCGGCACAACGAGATGACGAGGAGAGAACCATCCGACCACCATAAGGAGACCAAGAGAAGGAGTTCAAGTTAAGGTATAACCCCTAACCGAGTAGGTAAAACTCTTGTTAGGTTGTTAGATAGTTGTTTAACAAAGATCCGTATTTTGAGTCCATGTTACCACCAAAAGAAAAATCATTTTTCATCATTTCCGCAAGCCCGAAAGAACCGGGAGAGGTAACGTGGACTTACAACAAAAACTTGGATTAAACAACAATAATAACACTTAGTTAAGTTAATCAAGCCATAACAAACTTAACTTGACCTAATCTCCACTTATACCATCTAATTATCACTAAAACCCTACTTAAATATTAAATTAAGCTAAATAACTATAAGTTTAGCAAAGAGGTAAATATGGTAAGCTATATATCTCAAGTTGGTCAAGTGGTGGCATAAACTTGATGACCTTGCCTTCAAAGGCAAATACTTGCCTCAAGAACCAACAAGGGAGTGATTTAGAGTGTTAAACATGAGGTTTGTGTGATAAAAGATGGGTTTTTTTGATGGAGATGAAGGCTTTGAAAAGAGAAGGAGAATGAGAATGAGGGAGGGGCTGCTGTAGGAAAAGAGAGGGAGAGAGAGTGTGCCTAAAGTTAAGGTTGCCCATGCTTAATAAAATACCCCCCATTCCTCTTTTCCACCTCATTTCTTATTTCCTTTATTGCTTGTTTTGTTTTTTTATTTAAAGTTTTGTAATAAAAGGAAAAGAACCATGGGAGAAAAGAAAATGAGAATAAGTTACAACATTAACCTAGGGTGATTATAGGGTTGTGCATGCTAACTAATTTTTTTTGACTTAGAAGATTAATAGTTTAGGATATTTGATAAATATGTGAACCCTAATTTAAATAGTAACTAATGAAACACAATTATATATATATATTTACATATTTTCACAATTAAAATTAGATTTATTCCATTTATGTCGAAAATAAATATTAACAAGGTTTTATGAAAACACGCATTATCGCTAATTAGCACGAAATTAACCTAAACGAATTTCAAGGTGTTACAAATTCGCCAAAAAATTACATATTTTATAAAATAACTCTTAATATTGCAGTATATCAAAATAGATCTATTGTAATTTACCGATACCTCCATGGCACGAGTAATATTCCTCGAGCCACCTGTGTAAGTGGGGCGGCCCCTTTTTGCTGACTTCCTATTCTCCTTGTTTTGATTGGCCAGTGAAACAACATTGAAATGAACATCTAATCTATCTTTGTACATGGAGAACCAGCGGAAAAATACCAACGAAATAACTCGAAACGAATGAAGACACAAGTGAATGCAGGTGTTTGCTTTATATATTCCTAACTTTTCCAAACTAGACAAATCTATCGGTTATTATACGATTGAATTTTCTCGTCACATAAACTACACAATGGTTGTTAGCACCGAATGATACTGTCCGATATTTAACAACCTTCGTATAGTTTTATGTCACGACGAATATCAAACGTATGTTAACCGATAGACGGGGACTAAGGCGTGTTTTGATTTTCTCATATGACTATCGATGAGCATATGAAAATTTCATATTATCATTGATTATCATATATACACTTATTATAAGATTTAACTTGAATTGGTATTATGTTTATGTTTCAATTTTAAGGGTTTGAAGTTTTTAGTTTAGGGTGAAGTTTTTAGTTTAGGGTAAAATTTTCTAAAGTTAAGGGTTTTTTTTAATCAAGTTTTAGATTTTGGATTTGGTTCTGGTGTTAAGTTTAAGATTATGGATTTAGTTCTGGTGTTAAATTTAAAATTAGGGTTGGGTCTTGTTTAATATGAGAGATCAACATCATCATTATCATAAACACACACACACACACACAAACACACACACAAACACACATATATCTATGAGAGATCAACATCATCATTATCATAAGCAATCACACACACACACACACACACACACACGCGTGCGTACAACACACGCATATCATCATCAACATTATCTCACACACACACACACACACACAGATACATATATCATCATCAACATTATCACAAACACACACACACACATCATCATCATATATTTCACAAACACACACACATACACTTACACTAACACTAAAATACCATAACCATAACCCTCACTCTTAACTCTAACCCTAATTACCTTAATCCTAACCCTAGACCTAATTAACCCTAACCCCCTATAAATTCTTTACTGAACTACCCTTAGCTATTTTTTTTCCACTAAACCCTAAACCTAACCCTGATCTTAACCTTAATCCTAAACCTACCCTTAACTATTAGCCCTAACCCTAATCATAACCCTAACCAAACCAAGCCAAACCTTAATCCACAACCAATCTTCTTCTTCCCCTCACCATCACCACCAATCTCATCTAAACTTACTTTTCCCGGCCTCTCACCCGACTTTCCTGGTCCCCGTCGACCTTTCCTAGCCCCTTTCCCTACCACCACATCCACCACTACCCACTACATCCACCACCACAGCCATATCCACCACCACCCATATTCCCAAACAACCCCAAAATGAAGTGCAGCCGCCACCAACCACCACCACAATCCAAAATCCCTAAATTGAAGCCCTACCCACCAAATTCAATTTATGAAAATAAAAATTTAAGTTGATCAATAAATTAACTAACTAGTTGACGATTTTGACGGTGATGAGGAAGCCGAAGAGGAGCTTGACATTGATGAAGAGGGCAGCGCTGGAGGTGATGGAGGCTGTGCTGGAGGTCGTAGGAGGTCGAAGAAGGAGACGAGGGAGGAGGCGACTAGGTGGTCGGAGGTGGCATGGGAGGAAGCGACGAGCACGGGGAAATTTTGGGGGGGGAATTATTTAGGGAATTAGGGTACTGTGGTAACGGGGAGGATAATTGTTCCCCCAATATTTAACCTAATAAAAGAGCAAAGCTCTGTTCAAATTTAGTGAGGCAGCGCCTCACGTGCTCTCTATGAGGGCACCAGCGCTAGCACTAATTTCATAGGATTAAATCCTATGGAGGCGCCTCACGTACTTCGCACACCGGTGCCAATGTGCAAAGCACAAAAACGCTTTCTGAATAAGAATTAAATTCTTATATGGAGCCGCACGTGCTTATCACGCGGGCGCCAATGTGCAAAGTACATAAATGCCCATCATAAGAATTAAATTCTTAAGTTGTGCCCACGTGCATAACACGTGTGCGCCGGCGCCCAGATAGAATTAAAATTCTACAATACTCTCTGTTAAACAGAGTCATTATATAAAACATCCAACGGGGATGATAAATTATCAAAAATAAAGAATCAAATCTTATTAGGAGAAAGTATCTCCCAAATCTTTCTAAATAAGAAAAATACTCTCGGTTAGATCAATGATCCAATAATAGAATAAAATTCTATCTTTTGGAATATATTCTCTCAATCTATCCAAACAAAAAGATTGCTCTCTGTAAAACAGAGAGCCCTTGGATTAAAAATTCAATGGTGATTAAAAAACACCAGTTTTCAGAATAAAATTATGTATATGGAAAATATTTCCCCAATCTTGTTAAAAACAAGAAAACATATTCTGTAAAAACATAAACCCTTGGATAAAAAATCCAATAGTGGGTAAAATTCCCCAAATCAATTGGAATCTCTCAACGAGAGATTTTCTCAAAACTAATTAACAATTTTCCTCCATTATATGAAGGACCCGAGACTTTAAGTCTCATGAAAGTGAGAGAGAGGCATATACACTAAGAGGAGACATACAAAAAAGAAAGAAAAAAAGGAAAAGAGAGACATATATACAGAGAAAGAACAGAGAATTTAATTCTCAAGGAGAAGACTTCCTTCTTCAAGAAAAAACCCTAGGTAAAAAGAAAACCACAAAGATCAAAAATATCTTTTTTTATACATCTAAGGGTTTAACCCTTCTAAAAGAACTTAGTTCTTTCTATGGATTAGAGATCTACAAGACAAGTCTTCCACAAGTTGAGAATTTAATTCTCATCGGGAAGATCTTGTTCTTGAGAATAAAAAATTTAGAAAAGAACCAGGAACAAGAATATATCCTGCGGGGATTTAGTTCCTCGGAAAATAGGGTTTAACCCTAAAAAAAAACTTAATCCCAGATCTTCAAAACAAAGATCTTGGTGATCATTAATGGTCAAAATGCTATTAACAGATAACTTAGCGTGGACTCCCAAAAGGTCCTCAAAACAAAGGAATTAGCGTCTCACATGCTCCCCATGTGGGCGCCACAAAAATAACAAGAGTGCTTACCACTAATTGGACAGTGCCTAGTGCCTCACGTGCTCCTCATGCGGACGCTAAAAAAAAGGGAGAAAGAAAAAAGAGTGCTTAGCACTCAATGAATAGCTAAAACGGCTAAGTTCTCAGCACTAATTGGGCAGCGCCCAGTGCCTTACTTGCTACTCACGTGGGCACCACAAAAAAAAGAGAAAGTGCTTAGTACTCCACAAACAGCCAAAACGGCCAAGTGTTCAACACTTATTTGGGCAGCGCCCAGCGATGTACGTGAAAAGCACGTGGACGCCATAAAAAGTGCTCAGCACTCCATATAAAGACAAAATGATTAAAGTGTCGAACACTTATTGGGCAATACCCAATACTGAAAGCTCTACATGATTAAAAAGGGGTTGAATAAACAGAACCCAAATAAGTGCTTAGCACTTAAACAAAAAAAGGGGAAGAAGACCAAGCAGACTAAAGCCCAAATTGGCCAAGTCTCTAAAGTTTTTTTGGCAATTGAGTCCAAATGCTCTGTTGTTGGATCTTATACTAGTCTCAAATAAGACTAATTGAGCTCAAATGCTCGTTTATGTATTTAAGTTGATCTTAATCTCAAATCAGATTAATGATCCTTAAGTAAAAAAAATATCCCATGAACCGATGGACCTCACAAATGTGATATCTGCGTTCTAAGCTCATTCCCGTTGGCAAACCAAGCTACCAATGTGGGCCTCGTTAAGAAAAATTCATGACCCAAACCCAAATCTAAAATATACAGATTTGGACTAATCCGCGCCCTACGGGCGACGATATAAATTAGTCTCCGTATACAATCCACGGGCAACCCAAACCTAAACAAACAAAAACACACATGACACGAAGTGAACTTCCGGAGCAGGAGATAGTGGTTATCGCAACGCGGTAATGTAATTAACTGCAGGGGATTGCGCCTGCAGGGAAGAGCGTCCCTATAATCAAAACCTCTCATAAAAAGAGGAGGAATCTGATGAAGTTTGCTACAACGGCCGCATCCGTCCAAACCTCCGATATACGGTGCTGTAAATCAACTTGGCATTTTCGGAGAGGTGGACGGATAAATCCAAATAGCATTTGCCCCCAGAATTCAGGCCAGACGTCCCAACGTCCCGGTCCGTCTTCCGGCGGTGAACAATAACCTTTGGTTTTTATTTTTTTAAAATCTTGAAACTTGCCACTACAGATATATCCGTAGAGCCTTATCTTGCGGCACTGTAGGGGCAACTGCATATGTTAAATTTCAACAAAATTTTATTTATATATGTCCCTACTGTCTTATCCGTAGGGGCATTAGTTGTCCCTACGGAGTAAGCCGTAGGGGCATTAGTTAATTGCCCCTATAGATTTTATCATCCGTAGGGGCAAACCATTTTTCTACTAGTGAATACATCAAGATCAAACCCTACGAGATTTTTCTTAAATCTCTCAAATCTGTCTTAGCCGTCACACACTCTCTCTTTTAAAATAGCAATTGGCAGCCTTAATTTTATCATATGAGAGACCTTATTTATAGCAAACCCTAATCTCATACAAAATTAGAGATAACACAGAATTTCCAAAATATACGGTTTACAAAAACCCATGCTCAGACGTCTGATGAAGATTTTGTCATATGTATGCCGTCTCTGTAGGGTTCCTAGGCACTCTTGTGAAGGTTCAAAAGGCATCAAACATGCCCGGATTAAAATTTAGACGTGCCGAACAACCCAAAGCCGGGATCTTTGCTAGATTATTAGGGTTTAACATGCAAGATGATAACTTTTATCTAAGTGTGAGGGATTACAACCTTTGTAGTCCGCTCCTTCACTTCACAAGCTCCGAGTAGAAGTCCCTTTGCCACGATCCACGATCTCCCGGACTCATGAGAGGCTCCACGACTCGAACGATCCATGCTAGCTCGAAGTATTCCAAATCTCCGATGATCTACCTTGAAGTTGCTACGACTCAAGCTTTCTCACTCAAAAGAGAAGAACACACTAATCCCATGGGCTAGATGAGATGAGGATGAGAGAGTAGTAATTTTGCTTTCTTTTTAAATCATTTTCTCATTTTATTTCATCACTTAAAGAAAAACTAGCAAGCTTTCTTGAAGAAGGAAGAAGATGATAATGAAAAGATAATGATATATTTTTCTTTTGTGATGAATAGAATATAAACCATATGATTGAATTGTAAACCATGGTCAAGGATGAGTGGCTAGGATTTTGTAGAGAAATAACTAGAGTTAGGGTTTGGTTGAGTTAAAGAATGTGTCATCCATAAAGATCTTAAGAATGACAAAAGAAAAAGTTTCTAGAAGATGCATGAAGCTACTAACCCTAATCAAACCCTAATCTCAATTAATCATCCTTAAACATGTTTAACAATTAATCATATCATGTCACAATAATATATATCACATATATATTATATATTTGCAACAAAAGAAAATAATACAATTAACATATATCGCATATATATCAATGTATCATCCACTGAGAAAATGAAATAATAAAGCGAGCCAATATTAGATAATGTAATACAATATATCATATATATTATTATACATTAAATCATCGAATCAACACTTGATTCGACGATCCGGCTATATCGAATATTACCGACTAATATATCATGTACCGATTCATCGAATCAACACTTGATCCGATGACCCGGTTCATTTCTAAATATCGCGAGAATATAATACGGTATCCCATATCGCATTATTCTCGCTCCTGCGCATATCACATATGTGCCACTACTCCGTTTCGCCTGAGCCAAGAAACCTCTGTGTAGGACTCTAAAGAATCGTCAATACGCCGGTAGCAGGTGATGATCATATTAAACACCCACAAGCTGCAAGCGGTCAGCTAAACGTAACAGCCACCCAGGTATTGAGCGATCAGAAGATCAACAAGCAAGCCTGTGCGTTCTCCTGTGAATCCAACCAGTAACACTCCCGTACAGTCCGGTCTGTTCGTCTGATATGTCGCATATCAAGTCTAGGGGTGGTATACGTCAGACCCCAGTAACCGATAAGTCGTGTCGATGTGTGGCTCATAACGGGTCGAGAAACTACTAGTAACACTTACCAGTAAATCTCTATATCAGCCCTGGCCAGGGACTTCCAGTTATAGCCAATCGAACACAGCACAACATCAACTCTCTATACCGGGAGAGACGAATCCCCTCCTATCGCTCATTGCCTCCATGTGATTCGGGACTGTACCCAAAAGCCACCGTTTTGCACGCCCTCTTGGACGTGGTAAGGTGGAAATCAAAGCACAGTGGGTATCACACAAGACTCTATGACGATCTCGGGTCTACAGACTACCCTGTACCAGTGTCACCGGAGAACTACCATCTGACGTGTGGTATATCACCATCTGGGAGTTCTCGGCGAGTCCGTCCAGTGTACCCAGTCTCCACTGAGCACCCGTACACCATCTCTGATGTCTAACACCGATGGATATGGGATCATCCATCGCCCATCATATGGGTCAAGATGCGTATACGCTAGTCTACTCTGGTGTATCGATGCCCTGTCTCAATATACCCTCGACTAGGAACAGTTATAGGATGTACTCATCGACTACCGCGGCCCCACTAGTATGATCTCATCATAGTCCCAGTAGCCGAGTACAGATCCTAAGGGCTTTATCAACATGTGAGAGTAAAACAGTAAACCAATACAAGTCAACATGTTAAGATAAAGTGAAACCAAATAGCATACTATCATGTCGAGCAAGAAAGTCTTCTCTATATATAACCAAGCATCCATTATAATATACATCATATGTACAACAATGGCCTCTAGGGCATATAAATAACTAACAATCTCCCACTTGCACTAAGGCCAGCTGCTGTAGTATCTCATACCTAGCATCCCGAATAATCTCTCAAACTGTATCTGGGGAATAGCCTTCGTGAATGGATCCGCAGTGTTGTCCTTCGTATCTACTCTCCTGACCTCGATCTCCCGGCGATCAACTATCTCCCTGATCAGGTGATACCGCCTTAGAATATGTCTGGACTTTTGATGGGACCTGGGTTCCTTGGCCAAAGCCACAGCTCCATTGTTATCGCAATACAGAGGTATTGGATGCTCAATGGATGGAACCACACCAAGTTCACTAATGAACTTCTTTATCCAGACAGCCTCCTTGGCAGCATCGTTGGCAGCGATGTATTCAGCCTCCATCGTTGAGTCTGCAACGGTATCCTGTTTGGAACTCTTCCAACATACCGCCCCTCCATTGAGGGTAAAGACAAAACCCGAATGCGACTTAGAGTCGTCCTTATCACTTTGGAAGCTGGAATCGGTAAAGGACTCCACCTGGAGTTCTCCGTTACCATATACCAAGAACATCTCCTTAGTCCTTCGTAAGTACTTGAGAATGTTCTTCACAGCTGTCCAATGACTCTCTCCAGGATCTGCTTGATACCGACTCACTACACTTAGTGAGTATGCAACATCGGGTCTGGTACATAGCATCGCATACATGATAGAGCCTACTGCCGAAGCATAGGGTATCCCTTGCATGCGAACTCTCTCCAAATCAGTCTTGGGAGACATCTCTTTGGAGAGAGTGAGTCCAGAGATCGTGGGTTGGTTCCCACGTTTGGATTCTTCCATACTAAACCTCTTTAGTATGGTGTCAATGTACCTGGATTGGGACAATCCCAATATCCGTTTAGATCTATCTCTATAGATCATGATTCCCAATATGCAGGAGGCATCACCTAGATCTTTCATCGAGAATCTCTGTGATAAGAAGAGCTTGACTGATTGCAGCATAGGAATATCATTTCCTATCAAGAGTATGTCATCCACGTACAACACGAGGAAGACAACCTTACCCTCTGCTACCTTCTTATAGATACAAGGTTCATCTATATTTTTGATGAAGTCAAACTCTTTGACTACTACATCAAAATAGATGTTCCAACTCCGCGATGCTTGGTTTAACCCATAAATGGATTTAAGCAGCTTGCACACCTTTCCGCTGCTCCCACTGTCTACGAAGCACTCTGGCTGAGTCATGTACACGCTCTCTTCTAAATCACCGTTTAGAAAAGCGGTCTTAACATCCATTTGCCAGATTTCATAGTCATGGTATGCAGCAATGGCAAGTAAGATCCGGATGGACTTAAGCATAGCCACTGGAGAAAAGGTTTCGTCATAATCCACACCTGGTCGTTGACGAAAACCCTTTGCTACAAGTCTAGCTTTGAAAGTCTCAACTTTTCCATCTACACCAAATTTCTTTTTAAAAATCCACTTGCTCCCAATGGGTTTTACCCTTTCAGGAGCATTTTCCAAAATCCATACTTTATTGGTGTACATGGATTCCATCTCAGATCGCATTGCATCCAGCCATTTCACTGAGTCACTACTCGTGATGGCCTGCTCGAAACTAGTCGGTTCATCATCATCCATGATGCAGTCCTCGCTTCCACCATCAATGAGAAAACCGTAGTATCTCTCAGGTGGACGAGAAACCCTACTAGATCGGCGAAGAGGCTGGGGTTCGTCGGGTACTACTGAATCCTCTGGTTCCACTGAATCATCTGTTGTAGTTTGTTCTGCTGGAACTTCTTCCAGTTCTACCTCAGAGCCACTAATTTCTTTATCAAGAAATTCCTTTTCTAAAAAGGTGGCATGTTGAGCAACAAACACCTTTTGTTGTTCACTGTGGTAAAATAGATATCCATGTGAATGTTTGGGATATCCCACAAACTTGCATAGAACTGACCGTGCCTCGAGTTTGTCTGGATTTTGCGTTTTGACATAGGCCAGACAACCCCATATCTTAACTCGTTTAAGACATGGTCTCTTCCCACTCCATATCTCATATGGTGTGGTAGGTACAGATTTAGTTGGAACTTGATTCAATAGGTATGCTGCTGTCTCCAGTGCATGCCCCCAGAAGAAAATAGGTAACTCAGCTGTACTCATCATAGAGCGCACCATATCTAATAGGGTGCGATTTCTCCGCTCAGATACACCGTTGTGCTGTGGTGTATAAGGAGGAGTAAGCTGAGAGAGAATCCCATTCTCTTTTAGATAATCTAGGAACTCATTGCTTAAGTATTCTCCTCCTCGATCAGATCGAAGGATCTTAATACTTTTGCCCGTTTGTTTCTCTACTTCGTGCTTATATTCTCTGAATTTCTCAAAAGCTTCAGACTTGTGTTTCAACAGGAACACATGTCCGTATCTGGAGAGATCGTCAGTGAATGTAATGAAGTAGGAAAAACCGTTCCTAGCATGCGTAGACATGGGACCGCATACATCACTATGTACTATTCCTAAGAGTTCGGTAACTCTTTCTCCGTGTCCACTAAACGGAGCTTTGGTCATTTTTCCTTTGAGACATGAATGGCAAGTATCATAAGATGATAATTCGAACGGATTCAAATAACCATCTTTATGCAACTTAGCCAGTCGTGTCGCATTGATATGACCAAGTCTACAATGCCACAAGTAGGATTCGTTCATATCTGAACTTTTCCTCTTGTGTGTGTTTTGTATATTCAGGACTGTATTCTGATTTAGAATGAATATGCCATTATGTAACGAGCCTGATGCAATCAACTTTTGATCTAGGAATATGTTCATAACATTATCCTGTACTACAAAATTATATTCCTCTTTACTTAATAAAGAGACTGATATAATGTTGCACATCATGTTCGGTATATAATAGCATTCATTTAGAACCAGTGTATTACGACTTGGTAATACAAGGTGATATTCGCCAACTTCTTTGGCTACAATACTTGCACCGTTCCCTACTTGAACGGAATGATCACCTTTTCCTAGTTCTCTACCTTTTCGTAGCCCATGTAACTGTTTACATATGTGGGATCCTGATCCGGTATCTAATACCCAGGACGTAGGGTGAACTGAGAAACAGTTCTCAATAACTAACACACCCGAAGAAGATACATCAACATGTATGTTCTTTTGGGCGGCGTGAGAATCCAGATATTCTCCTGTTTCCTGTTCAGTCTTATAACTCTTATAAGAAAGAACGGGTCTAACGTTCCCTTGCTCAGTACAATAATTGGGTTCAGTCAATACATCCATATTATTATCTTGATTATGGCATGACATGGTCGCTACCTGGAGAGAGAGAAGAAAACACTTTAGCGTATGCTCTTGCAAGATTAGATTGGTTATTATCTTATCTAATCAGGATGTCTCCCACTGTTTTTATCAAATCTACCTTAAAACCCTAAAAGGTAAGATTAGCCGGGATTAATTACACCTTACAACTTCGTCAATCTTTCAGCCAGATCAGTGTCGGTACTTTGAGGGAGGTTCCCCGTGCTCCCGCACGGACCTAATTAAAGTAAACCTCGTTTTCCCAGAGGCGTAACCTCGTTAACACTTTTCTAGACACCTACTTGAATGACTAATTGTCCTGTGTAAAACTCTCCCAGGAGTAACTCTTACTCGCAGTGGGTATCGCGATCCAACTATCTCATAGAAGGTATGCAATTTCATTGCAAATTTCAACGCTTGAAATTCCCGATAATATTTTGCCCCTAGTGTGCCATGACCTTGACAGAGGTCAACAAACCATAGTGCACTAGTCAAGTTCAACCCGTCATTTCTTGATTGAATCAAACCCACTCGCACGACCCTTGACAGAGGTCAACAAGGTCGTACGACTACCCTAATCCAATCACATCACATGCTTTACAGATAATTACTAGTTAGCTACCGCACACTATGACAGAGGTCAACAAACGCAGCACGAATACTAAATAGTCTTTATCTGAAATGACGGAGGGCTACGTAGGTTTTTCTAAAAACCCTGAGCGTAATGAACTTGATATCGTCGTAGAATCGAGTGAAGTTTTGAAAAGGAGTGTTTTTGAGGCTTTTCTTAGTTTCGCTAAAGGGGTCACTCCTGGTGAAGGGATCGTCGGCCCTTTCCTCATCGAATAAGGTGCAGGATATATCATATATACCGCTGTGCAAAGCAAAACTTTAAAAGCATTCAAAAGACAAACCGCGTTTTGTAGCATCTGCCAGTTTTGCTAAAGGAGTCACTCCCGGTGAAGGGATCTCGGTCCTTTCCTCATCGAATAAGGTGCAGGATATATCGTATATATCACTGTGCAAAGAAAAACTGTAGCTACCCTTTTTATAAAGTTTTGATTCTACAACATCTTTAGGTTTCTTTTCTTTTATTAATCTCATTAATAAAAATCCCATCAGCTTATGCTTCCTAAGCATCACAGAAGAAACGAAAGCAGTAATATTTATATATCAGCATATATATATAGTATAAGTATTCGTCTCAGGTAGTAATATGATCTCAGTAATATGATCTCATCACAGAACATTGCAGCAGAAGAACATATATGAAATATTGGATATACTAGGACGTCCGTGTTTTCAATACGAGCCTGTATAAAACACGGATTCCACGGTCGCGACGAATAGCCAAACCCACATCTCAAGACCCCTACGAGAGCGGCAAGTAACACTGCCAATTCTAGGGTTAGGAGACCCGGTCTTGACTCCTCGAGATGGCCTCCCACTGGACCCTAGAACCCTGTTACTTGTGCTCCCCTCCTTGGGTCTACCTAATGCGGAAAAGTAAATAATATACACTGGTGACAGCAACCGCAACCTGGAAGTGCCCCAAATAAAAGAATATTACATTACAAATGAATTTTACATGAATGAAAATAAAAACCCTCATCTCACATAAAACCCTCGGCTATTCAGAACGCGACGATCCAATATAACATATCACAGCAACACATAATATCTCATATCATCAACGTAAGTAAATATGCGCATCCCAATTGTCGTTGACATATAGCAACGAAACCGGCGATATCACATATTACACTTACGGTCACAGAAAAGAAAGTGTAAAACTATAATATTTGGAATCCACAATCACTTTAGACATCGTAAATCCGAAATATCACATACTCCGCATTTCATGCCTAACTCTATGAATTCCACATATTGTATCACATTCCAGATAAATAGACAGTATTAAACTTTCTGAACAGATAATCAAACACTTAAAATTTCCTAAACTGCTCAACACTTGAGCGGAGTTCAAATAATCCCAGAATATGTCACAGTACCGGTGATCTAGCCGTAGAAGGGTCAAGCCAACGCCTCACATGTGGCACGCCGTACTGCCCCAAACCCGAAGGTTCAAAAGGCAGTTCAAGACGGTCACATAATCGAGTTAAGGTTTGTTGTCTTCTAGAGGGTCCACCGCTTAACTTGTACAATTTTTCCGAAAGATTTAAACCCGAATAAATTTCAACACTTGAAAGTTTGCCGTACCGGGAAACAGTAAGTTAATGATATCCGTTCAAATAGTTTAACAGTTTCTAAATATCCGGAAAGAAATACGAATTTAAAATTTCCGATCGAGTCTACTATTACAAAACAAACCCCAGAATTTTAAACACCTGAAACAGATTAAAAATACCCAGAAGCATCAGCAAGCACCAACGGTCATTACCAGAAAAGCCACGTGTCACAATCCTATCAATCCGCCGCGGAACCACCGCGCAAGCAAGCTTGCGCCGCGCTTCCGCGGCCGTTTGATCGAATTGGGGGCTCGGGCTTCTTGGTAATTCTTAGAATTCCCTGCTGATTTTTTACATATTTTTAATTCAGAAAAATCCCAAAATTTAAAAAATTTCCATAGAGGGGTCAAATTTCGTCGTTTCGGGTTCGATCGGAGTTTTAATTTCGTAAACACATCGCCTAATGCTCTAGCTAGGCTCTGATACCACTGTAGGGTTCCTAGGCACTCTTGTGAAGGTTCAAAAGGCATCAAACATGCCCGGATTAAAATTTAGACGTGCCGAACAACCCAAAGCCGGTATCTTTGCTAGATTATTAGTGTTTAACATGCAAGATGATAACTTTTATCTAAGTGTGAGGGATTACAACCTTTGTAGTCCGCTCCTTCACTTCACAAGCTCCGAGTAGAAGTCCCTTTGCCGCGATCCATGATCTCCCGGACTCATGAGAGGCTCCACGACTCGAACGATCCATGCTAGCTCGAAGTATTCCAAATCTCCGATGATCTACCTTGAAGTTGCTACGACTCAAGCTTTCTCACTCAAAAGAGAAGAACACACTAATCCCATGGGCTAGATGAGATGAGGATGAGAGAGTAGTAATTTTGCTTTCTTTTTAAATCATTTTCTCATTTTATTTCATCACTTAAAGAAAAACTAGCAAGCTTTCTTGAAGAAGGAAGAAGATGATAATGAAAAGATAATGATATATTTTTCTTTTGTGATGAATAGAATATAAACCATATGATTGAATTGTAAACCATGGTCAAGGATGAGTGGCTAGGATTTTGTAGAGAAATAACTAGAGTTAGGGTTTGGTTGAGTTAAAGAATGTGTCATCCATAAAGATCTTAAGAATGACAAAAGAAAAAGCTTCTAGAAGATGCATGAAGCTACTAACCCTAATCAAACCCTAATCTCAATTAATCATCCTTAAACATGTTTAACAATTAATCATATCATGTCACAATAATATATATCACATATATATTATATATTTGCAACAAAAGAAAATAATACAATTAACATATATCGCATATATATCAATGTATCATCCACTGAGAAAATGAAATAATAAAGCGAGCCAATATTAGATAATGTAATACAATATATCATATATATTATTATACATTAAATCATCGAATCAACACTTGATTCGACGATCCGGCTATATCGAATATTACCGACTAATATATCATGTACCGATTCATCGAATCAACACTTGATCCGATGACCCGGTTCATTTCTAAATATCGCGAGAATATAATACGGTATCCCATATCGCATTATTCTCGCTCCTGCGCATATCACATATGTGCCACTACTCCGTTTCGCCTGAGCCAAGAAACCTCTGTGTAGGACTCTAAAGAATCGTCAATACGCCGGTAGCAGGTGATGATCATATCAAACACCCACAAGCTGCAAGCGGTCAGCTAAACGTAACAGCCACCCAGGTATTGAGCGATCAGAAGATCAACAAGCAAGCCTGTGCGTTCTCCTGTGAATCCAACCAGTAACACTCCCGTACAGTCCGGTCTGTTCGTCTGATATGTCGCATATCAAGTCTAGGGGTGGTATACGTCAGACCCCAGTAACCGATAAGTCGTGTCGATGTGTGGCTCATAACGGGTCGAGAAACTACTAGTAACACTTACCAGTAAATCTCTATATCAGCCCTGGCCAGGGACTTCCAGTTATAGCCAATCGAACACAGCACAACATCAACTCCCTATACCGGGAGAGACGAATCCCCTCCTATCGCTCATTGCCTCCATGTGATTCGGGACTGTACCCAAAAGCCACCGTTTTGCACGCCCTCTTGGACGTGGTAAGGTGGAAATCAAAGCACAGTGGGTATCACACAAGACTCTATGACGATCTCGGGTCTACAGACTACCCTGTACCAGTGTCACCGGAGAACTACCATCTGACGTGTGGTATATCACCATCTGGGAGTTCTCGGCGAGTCCGTCCAGTGTACCCAGTCTCCACTGAGCACCCGTACACCATCTCTGATGTTTAACACCGATGGATATGGGATCATCCATCGCCCATCATATGGGTCAAGATGCGTATACGCTAGTCTACTCTGGTGTATCGATGCCCTGTCTCGATATACCCTCGACTAGGAACAGTTATAGGATGTACTCATCGACTACCGCGTCCCCACTAGTATGATCTCATCATAGTCCCAGTAGTCGAGTACAGATCCTAAGGGCTTTATCAACATGTGAGAGTAAAACAGTAAACCAATACAAGTCAACATGTTAAGATAAAGTGAAACCAAATAGCATACTATCATGTCGAGCAAGAAAGTCTTCTCTATATATAACCAAGCATCCATTATAATATACATCATATGTACAACAATGGCCTCTAGGGCATATACATAACTAACAGTCTCTCTCTATTGGCTTCGGCTCCTGGGCATACGTCTGCTACGCCTTGGTTAGACGTCTACCGACGTTCTGTGACGGCTCTTGATTCTGTCCAGATTCGGCCCAGACGTCTAACCACACCTTGGTCAGACATTTTCCAACGCTCTTTTTTTGGCCCAGACGTCTTCCACTTTGCCTTTAAACGTCTTGCTTTGTTTTTTACTTTTTCTCGATGCCTTCTGTTAGATATGTATACCGTAGAGTCAATTATTGTAATGTTTGGACATATATATGTACATGATAGTCTTGCTCGATATGATAGTATGCTATCTGGTATGTCTTTATCATTCTTGTGTACAGTTTTACTTGTTATTACTGTCGCTAATACATGTTGATAGAGCCCGTAGGATTTTTACTTGACTACAAGGATTATGATAGAGATCATACTAGTGGGGCCTGGGTGGTCAATAACCACATCCTTAAATGATCCTAGTCGTGGGAGTATCGAGACTTGAGAGTAGACTAATGTATACGTTTCTTGATCTCGACAGGGACGATGGTTATTCCTACAACCATTGGTGTTTGACACCAAAGATTGTATACATGGGCTCATTGGAGAATGAGTTTCACCTATCAGACTCATTGAGAACTCATATATGGTATTGTACCTATCGTCAGATAGCAGTTTTCAAGTGACATGAGTATAGGGTATCCTGAAGACCTGAGATCGTCATAATGTCTTGTGTGTGTTCCCACTGTACTTAAATTACTACCCTACCATGGTTTTAAAGAACCATGGAAATAGGTTTTAGTTGGGTACAGTCCCGAAGAATATGGAAGCAGTTGTTGGCTATAGTGCCCTCAAGGAAATTATTGATGTATATTTGTTTATTCGGGACGAGTGGCCGGATTGTGGCCGTTATTACCGCTTGATGTATATTCTTTTATTGGAACACGATCGGGTTGAGGTTGATATTACCATTGTATATTCATTCATTCTTGTATTAGGATAACCCACGGAGAAGTGCTCGAATAGTCGGGTTCTAGAGTGTGACTAGGTGGTCGTCTCACAGTGGCGTGTTTGAGTCGCCTCGCTCTAGAATTGGTAGGCTATTCGCCACACATGTAGAGGTTTAGGATAAACCCACGGTGGAGTGCACAAGTTACCGGATTCCTTGAAGTGGTGGGTCACCCACTCATGTCATTGAGTGATGGTTGCCTTACTTTTAGTATTGACGGGTAGCTTGCCGCGTTCGTAGGGGTCTTTGCTTCAGGTGACGTTCGAGCTATCCACACAACCAGGGAACGTTGGTTTTCGTTTGCGGCTCAAACGAAATACGGGACTCTTAATTTATCCGCTATTCCATCTTGTTTATCACATGCCTGTGATGATATATATAAATGTTGTATATGTTTTGCACCCGCGCTAGCCCTGCTTATGCACCGCCGTAAGTTAAGTAACCTTACGATGAAGTCCCTGGACCCCGTGGAGAATGCGGGTGTCATATATGTACATTCTATTTTGGTTGTTTCTGTAATGCATAGGAACTTAATTGAGGGGATCACATTATAGGTTTAATGCAAGGAAAACAAACCAATTGATGTTGTCGGAACAAATTTTAAAACTACTCGGTTTTCTTCAAAACCACTTGTTTTAAAAGCGGAGCCTAAACCACCCCTTTTCAAAGCTATTCGGTTCTTTCAATGATATCAAGTTCATTACATTCATAATTTTTTGCCAAAAACCATTCGTAGCCCTCCGTCATTTTGGATAAGTAGCATATAGTATTCACACGGTGTTTGTTGGCCAAAGTCAAGACATTATGAATGGTAGCTATATGTTACTTATCCATAGTATAGATAGATGCATTGGTTAAGGACAGTCGTACTATCTTATTGGCCAAAGTCAAGGGTGTGTACGGGTGGGTCTAAATTAATCTGGATAATGACGGGTAGAACTTGACTTGCGTGTTTTGATTTGTTGGAAAAAGTCAAGGTCATAAGCGCATGGAGAAAAAACCACATCGGGAGTTTCAAACATAAAGGAAACTTTCCAGGCACGCGCATACCTTCTGGAGTGTTGTAATTTTGGTCGACTTCCGTCAAAGTCATCACACAATGATAGTTGGATCCCGATTCTCACTGTGAGTAGGTATTATTTTTCAGAAGATTTTCACTTCACAATTAGCTAACCTATTAGGTGTCTATAAAGTGTTAACGGGGTTACGCCTCTACGGAAATAGGGTTATTTAATTAGGTCCGTGCGAAAGCACAGGGAGCCTCCCTCGGAGTACCAACACTGTCCTGGCTGAACGGTTAGTGAAATTGTAAAGTGTATATGATCCCGACTAGTTATCCTTTTAGGATTTGAAGGAGAATTCGAGAAAACAGTGGGAGCCATCCTGATTAGATAAAATGATTAACCAATCTAATTTAGGTTAGAGTGCATGCTGAGTGTTTCTTTCTCTCTCTCTTAGGCAACGACCATGACCCACCTTAAACTAAAACTCGTAAACCAAGTTGACCGACCTTTTTACAAACATGACTTTTTTTGTCACGATTCACGACAAAGTCACATATATCCATACCACCCCTTCTTTACCCTTTACTTTCTCTAGAATATTCTGTATCATTATAAAGATCCATACAGAATGGATAAAACCATCTCGTATAGTTACATACGAACTCGTAGAAATTTATTTCAGTTCGAGATTGGATTCCGGTTCTAAGGAAATTGAATAGGATTGTTCGGTTGTCTTTTCTATTTACCTTCTCTCAGATTGCGAGGGCTCCTAGTATTAGGAGAGTACACCAATTGCTCTTATTGGATAGTCTTCTTCCAAACTTTAGGCAGGTGTCGAAGGTAAGGAAGGAAGAAACCCAATTAGCCTAAGTATGGTGTACAGAAGGTGAGAAGTAAAGACATATAAAGGGATTGGAGTAAGGAAAATGGAAATTGTAACTAATGTCATGAGTCTGGTAATGGAAAGGCAATACTAGGAATATCCATCCACCCCCTCGAAACATTTTCCTGTTTCAGTTTTACTGTGCGGTTTTATTTGAAAACTGCTTTCCTAATTAGATTCTCACTCTAGGGTATGTATTTGCCGTACTTGATTCTCACATATGTTGGATATGTATGCCCTAGAGGCCTTCATTATATAGGAGCTAGGGGTATGTATGTATAGGATAATTTTGCTCTATATGATAGTATGCTATTTGGTTTGCCTTTATCTTAACATGTGTATATATTTTACTTGTTATTTCATATCGCTTATACATATTGATAAAGCCCGTAGGATCATTGCTTGACTACCAACATTATGATAGCAATCATATTTATGGGAGATGGGTAATCGATAAGCACATCCTTAAATGTCCCTAGTCGTGGGAGTATCGAGACTGGGCATCGATACTCCAGAGTAGACTAGTGTATACATTTTTAGACCCTGACGAAGGGCGATGGTTGGTCCCGCAGCCATTGGTGTGCTTCACCTAAGATTGTATACATGCACTCACCAGGGGTGAGTACAATGGATGGACTCGCTGAGAACTGGCTAGATGGTATTATACCTATCGTTAGATAACAGTTCTCTAGTGACATGAGTACAGATAGTCTGTTGACCTGAGGTCGTCATTTGTATCGTGTGAGTTCCCACTGTGCTTTGATTACTACCCTACCACGGCTCTATTGAGTCATGCAAACAGATTTTAGTTGGGTGCAGTCCTAAACCATATGGAGGTAGTGAGCGATTGTTGGGGATTCGCCTCTCTCGGTATAGCGAGTCGATGTCGCGCTGTGTTCAGTTGGCCAACACCATAAGTCCCTGGCCAGGGTGGATTGAGAATTACTGATAGTTCGATCAATAGATTCTTGGATAGTCTTAAGCCACATCGGCATGACTTGTCGGGTTATTAGAGGTCTGACGTTTTCCACCCCTAGATCCGGCATGTGATACTCTTAGATGAACATACCGGATTGTACGGATATTGTCACAGACAGGCTCAGTAGGAGTTCGGATGGGTTTGCTCGTCGGCCTTCTTTTTGACAAGTACCTGGGTAGCCGTTACGTACACCTAGTGACACTGACGTGCTTGTAGTTAAACCCACTGCCAGTGTACTGTCGAGTCATTAGAGTCCCACACAAAGGGTTTTCCTAGTTCAGGAGAAATGATGTAGAGGCCGTATGGTTTTACGTGTAGGGTTTCGATCATATACGTGTACTAGCTACACGGATTTATGTTCAGACGGATAATACTAGAGGGTTTAGGATTAAGCCGCATTCTAGTATTATATTATTAGATTATTATCATCTCTTAGAATTTATAGTATGAATATGGGTATGTATATACGGTGAGGGGTATTCTTGTATTTTCATTGGAGTGCTTCTAGAAGAAGACACCACATTTGTGTTAAATCTATTTTGTTTAAATAGATAATAAGGTGGAGGGATAAGGTGTTATCAAAGCATGGTTGTAGAATGGCTTCTTATTTTTATTCATTCATTTGTGATAACTATTGAAGCATGGTTGCATTATTATTATTGAAAAATGTATGCTTCATAGTTTACACACTTACCCATTCTTCAATCATTCTTCACTTGCCTTTCTCTTTCCTCGTTTGCTCTTTTCTTCTTCCTCAAATCCTAACCCTCTCATGAGTTGAGAAACCATGGGTTTATGAGATAATTTAATCCAATAAACATTCTCTATATATACTAAACCACTTAGATTAGCAAACTAGCTGCTTTAGTTACCTCATTTTTGAGGTTAGAGCTTGAAATATAGACTCTCGGGTCTTCGACACAAGGAGGCCGACGACCAAGCTTGATCCCGGCGGACGAGGAGCTTAAGAAGAGGATAAGAAGACCCAAAGGACTTGAATCACAAAGGTATAAATCACTATCATAGTAGATTAGAACCTTTGTAAGTTTTGTTAGCTAGGGCTTATGGTAGGTCTTGGAGATTAGTCGATGTTGCTTGCTTAAAATTGTTTTTTTGTAAATTCTGCCTCTCTAAAAACCCTGTGGAGTGTGCAACATCGAATTATATGGTATCATAGCCACTCTATAATCGAATTATATGGTATCATAGCCACTCCATAAATCTTAGATAGCTCGTAGCGACTGTTCCCTCATATTAAAAAAAAGAAAAAGAGAAAAGGGGAGAGAATTCCCCACAACTCAAACCTCACGTGTTAAACACGTGAGCGCTTATATGCAAAGCATAAAGACGCTGCAATCAAATAACTAATAGGCTAAATAAGTCTCACGTGTTAAACACGTGAGCGCCTATATACAGAGTATATAGGCACTGCAATCAAACAACTAATAGGCTAAATAAGCCTCACGTGTTAAACACGTAAGTGCCTATATGCAAAGTATATAGATGCTGCAATAAAACACCTAATAGGATAAATAAGCTTCACGTGTTAAATACGTGAGCGCCTATATGCAAAGCATATAGGCGCCGTAGTCAAACAACTATAGGCCAAATTGGCCTCACGTGTTAAACACATGAGTGCCCATATGCAGGGCATATGGGTGCCAAATCAGAGAAGCTAAATAACTCTCACGTGTTAAACACGTGAGGGCACCTCCTTACGTAGAATTAAATTCTACTCAAATAAGGAACCATTGGATAAAAAATCCAATGGTGATTAAGCATATAATTAAATTCTATTGGGAAGGATATTTTCTATTAAACAGAAAGTTGGTGGATCAAAGATGGAAAATATTTCCTATATCTTTCCAAACAGAGAAAGATTTTGCTCTGTTAAACCGAGCACCCTTGGATTAAAATTCCAATGGTGATAAAAATATCACCGTTCAATAGAATTTTATTCTATATATGGAAGAATATTCCCTCAATCTTGTTCAAACAAGAAAACATATTCTGTAAGACAGAAACACTTAGATCAAAGATCCAACGGTGGGTAAAATTCCCCAAATCAATTTTGATTCCAATTAAATCAATTGGAATATCTCAATGAGAGATTTTCTCAAAATTAATTAAGAAACTTGCATCCACTATATAAAGGACCTGAGACTTCAAGTCTCATATAGAAAAAAACCCCTATAAGCTTCTGCCAAAAAAATACAGTGAGTTCTGGAGAGAACAGAGAATTTAATTCTCAAAGAAAGAAGACATTCCTCTTTCAAAACACTCTAGATAAATAAAAAAGGAGAGATTAAAAATATCCCTCTCGTCTAGTATAATGGATATAAGGGTTTAACCCTTCATACAAGAACTTAGTTCTTCCTATGGTTTGAGATTTGCAAAAGCAAATCTCCACACAAGTTGAGAATTTAATTCTCATCGGGGAGATTCTGTTTTTTTTTCAGACTCAAAACATAGGGGGAAGAACTAGGTTAAAAAGAAAAAGAAAAAGAAAGAAAAGGAAAAGGAACATATGTTCTAGGAATTTAATTTCCCCGAAATTAGGGTTTAACCCTACATAAAGAAATTAGTTCTTATATAAAAAAGAAAACTTAGTTCTCCAATAAAAACAATGAGGATGATTTAAGATTTTCAAAACAAACATCTTGATGGTCATCAATGACTAAAATGTCATTAACAGAGATTAATGATTAATATCTCTAAAAACAAGAAGAACTTGGCGTTTGATGTAAAACACACGTGAGTAAAATTAGTGCTTAGCACTATTATTTTGCCTCATGTGTTTCTCACGTGAGTGCTTAAAACAGACAGAAGAAAAACTAAAACGACTTACGTGCTTCCCACGTGAGCGCCCAAAGAGCAAAGGAAAACTCCTTTATGTTGATTAGGCAGCCACCAAATAAAGCAGCCCAACACCTTAAAATAAAGCAATCACGTGAAATACACATGAAACACTCTCGGAAACCCAAGATCTGGCGTTTCACATGCTTCACACGTAAGCTCTAGCCAAGTGCTTAGCACTTATGTTAAAAAGGGGGTGAGCAAATAAAACATGAAATCAACGCTCAACACTTATGTGCTTCCCACGTGAGTGCCATACAAAGTGCTTAGCACTCCATGTTCGGTTAAAATGACAAAGTGCTTAGCCTTGGTTCAGCAGCGCCTATATCTGAGCACCTCATGTGAAAAAATACGTGAGCGCCAGAAAAGATTAGTGCTTAGCACTATTCCAGTGCCCCAGGTGAAATACACATGAGCGCTACATATATTGAGTGCTTAGCACTACTGGTTAGTATAAAACTCCAATCTTAGCTCAAATTGGCTAAGTCAGTGAAGCTTAGGCTTCCTCTTTGATTTTAAATCAAACGAGCCCATATTGCTCATGATTTCCCAAACTGATCTTAGTCTCAAACATAACTAATGATCTCTCATTGATGATATCCAAAATAACATTCATCCCATATCTCCTAAGGTAATCTTAGTCTCAAATAAGACTAACGACTCTTACGCCCACCACCACAACCCTTTTTCCCCTCAAATAGGGGATTTAGTTTAAGGGTACATCTCTTCACACCTTTGATATATGTCGCTGTAATTTCTCAACGTCTTCAGAGAGGTGGTGTATCCCGACAACCAACAACTCCTTTCATCGTATTGATGCATTTTCAAATTGACGTGCACACCTTAAATTGGATCGCACCGCAAATTGGGCGCATTCCATGTCACCATCATTCATTCTGCCACGTAACAAATACACGTGTGCGCAAAATGAATGATGGACCAAAATGTCCTTAAACTAATATTCGCCCCAAATACGGCAATGTTGGACTGAAATGTCCTTAAATTAAAATTCGCCCCCAAAATGGGAATTTTGGACCGAAATGTCCTTAAACTAACATTCATCCCAAACAGAGAATGTTGGACCGAAACGTCCTTAAACTAATATGTTTCGCCCTACAGACTGTCTCTGTAATGACTACCGTATACTATCCATGGGCTGTTCATATACGATCTAATAATCAGTTGGGCCCAAATGCTCATATATTTTAAGTCGATCTTAATCTCAAACTAGATTAACAGTCGTTAATTAAACCTAAGCCCAAATCTAAAATATACGGATTTGGACTAATCCGCACCCTATGGGCGACGATATAAACTAGTCTCCGTATACAATCCACGGGCAAGCTAAACAAACAAGAACACACACAACATGAAGTGAACTGCGGGAGCAGGAGAAATTGGTTATCGTAATGCGGTAACGTAATTAACTGCAGGGGCTTGCGTCTGCAGGGAAGAGCGTCCCCATAATCAAAAACCCTTCACAAATGAGGGAGAATCTAATGAAATCACACTACAACGGTCGTGTCTGTCCAAACCTCCGATATATGGTGCCATAAATCAACTTAGTATCTTCAGAGAGGTGGATGGATAAGTCCAAATAGTATCTGCCCTCAAATTCAGGCAGACAACCTAATGTCTCAGTCCCTGTTTTCGCCGGTGAACAGCGACGTTAGAAATCTATCATTTTTTTCGTGCACAAACTGCCGACAAAAATAGTCTCTAAAAATGAAGTTTCGAGATATTTGCACACCCCGGGGGCTCACAGTTTGAACTGAGAAGTTAAGGGGTGAAGCATAGGCACCCTGGGGAAACCCAAGGGGACCGAAGGTCGGGCTCACACCCCAAGACCACCATAAGGCGTCCTTGGGGGGTGGTGACTCGAGAGAACCCCAAAAGGGTGCTCTGCCTCCCCTTGGGGCCCACCTCATGGTGGCCCCAGAGGTAGGTACCCCTTAGGCCCCTGATTCGATACTTACTTTCTATCCCTTTTCCTCCACGAAGATTTGGACAGGTTTCGAGTTCATTTAGACTCCCAGATTGGCTTAAATCGAATTTTTGGGGACTTTAATGGATAGATTTTCAAGTCTTGGAAAATTAGTTTCGTTCTGCATAGAATTCTAACGTCGTGGTTTTCTTTACTTGCTTTTGTGATTTGTATACATGTTCTTAAACGTCTTCTGATCACTATACGTCGATTAGAAGGGGTTGCACATATTTTGTGATCAGTTGCGAACGGTTTCATGGATCGTCGTGTGAATGGCCTGGTGTGAATTTTGATGTGAGATATGAGTGGATTTTTTGTAATTCATGTAATAATTGATGTATATTCTTTTATTGGGGCATATCTAGGTTGAGGATGTAGTCACCGAATGTATATTATTTTTCATTTCCGCATCTAGGATTGACCCACGGAGGAGTGCACAAGCTACCGGGTTCTAGGATTCCATGGATGGCCATCTCGAGGAGTCGAGACCCGAGTTACCCAATTTTAGGATTGGCAGGTAGCTTGCCACATTCGTAGGGGTCTAGGATTATTCACACTCGGCTATTCACATGACTGTGGAGAACTGTGTTTTATAGGTGGCTTAATGAAATGCAAATGTTCCTAATTGATCCATTTATCCATTCTCTGTGATGCTTATATATACCTGTGTTGCTTGTCATGCTTGTGATGAATATATATATATATATATATATATATATATGTATAAATAAATGTTGTATATATTTTGCATTCGCTCTAGTTCAGCCCCTGCTCTATCATTAGTTAAGTAACCTAACGGTGCATGACAAGGCCCCGTGGCGAATGCGGGTGAAATATACGTACATTCTATTTTCGTTCTTTTTCTTGTGTGATAAGGTTAATTGAAGCGACATCATTAATTTAAATTAATGCAAAGCAATAAACCTAAAATTTGACGTCCTTGGAACAATTGCAAAACCACCCGGTTTTTCTTCAAAAACAACTTCTAAAAGCGGAGCTTAAACCACTCTTTTTCAAAAGCTATTTAGTTCTTTCGACTATATCAAGTTCATTACATTAACGGTTTTCGTTAAAACCAGCCGTAGCTTTATGTCATTTCAGATAGGTATCAACTATTATTCATGCTCTGTGTTTTGATCTTCGCCAAGGTATAGTGTTTGGTAGCTAGTGGGTGCTTATCTGTAGCATAGATAGATGCATTGATTTAGGATAGGCGTACAACTGTTTTGACCTTCGTCAAGGGCATGTACGAATGGGTCTAGATTAATCTGGAAAATGACGGGTTGAACTTGACTTGCGACTTATAATGTTTTGACATTCGTTAAGGTTATAAGCGCTCGGGGAAATAACCACATCGGGAGTTTCAAATATAGAGGAAATTTGCTAGTGTTGCATACCTTCTGAAATGTGATAGTTTTGGTTGGCTTCCTTCAAAATTATAACACAATGATAGTTGGGTCCTGATCCTACTGTGAGTATCAGCTACTCTTCAGGAGAGTTTTTCACTTTGCAATTAGCTAATCAAGTAGGTGTCTAGAAAGATGTTAACGGGGATACGCCTATGGGAAAACGAGATTATTTAATTGGGTCCGTGCGAAAGCACGGGAGGCCCCCCTCCGAAGTACCAACACTGGCCTGGCCGAAAGATAAGCAAACTTAAAAGGTTCGATTAATCCAGACTAATTTTTCTTTTAGGGTTTGAAGGAGAATTTGAGAATACAGTGGGAGCCATCCTATTGAGATAAACTAATAACCAATCTAAACTTGCAAGAGCATATGTTGAGTATTTCTTTTCTCTCCTTCCTAATTGTAGCGACCATGATGGGACTTAAGCTTATACTAGATAAAAATAAACTCGCTGGGTTGAACTATAAAGACTGGTCGAGGAATGTCCATATGGCCCTTACTTATGATAAGGTTGCATACGTCCTCACGGCTAAAGCCACCTGTTCCAAGTCCGAAATTCCCGGTCGCGGACATTGAGTTCCGTAAGATTTTGGATCTGGATTGCGTGAAATCCAAGTGCCTCGTGCTGGCCTCCATGGATAATGAACATCAGGGGCAGCACGAGAAGATGGACCTTGCTTCCATCTTCTTCCATACCAAAGATTTATATGGAGAGTAATATCGTATCGTAAAATACGAGACCTCGAAGAAATTGTTTCAAGCGAGGTTGTATTGGATCATCTGTTGGGGACCACATCCTGAAGATGATTTCTCTCATTGAAGAGCTCGAGAACATGTGAACTATTTTGGAGAATGAGTTGTATACCGACTTGATTCTACAGTCCTATCCCTCCATCTTTACCCAATTTGTATTGAACTTCAATATGCAAAAGATGAAAGTTACACTTCCTGAGCTCCTCAACATGTTGAGGGTGGCAGAGTGCATCTTGAAGAAATCTAAGGAAACACCTGCTCTATTTTTCTGGAAATTTTATTCCGCTAAATCCAAGACTAAAGCCAAGGGGAAAAAGAAGAAGGCCCCTCACCAAACCGAGAAGAGGTGTGCAGAAGGTGCAAGGTAAGGGAAATGAAAAGATCGGGGGACCAGCCACAAAGGAAGAATATTTCTACTGTCATAAGAAAGGACATTGGAAGAAGAATTGCCGGGCTTTAAAAACCTAGAATCAGGACACGAAGAAAGTTGTGGTTTCGGCTTCAGGTGTGTTTGTGATTGAAAATTGTTTCTCTATTAACTTTACTTCCTGGGTATTGGATACCAGATCAGGATCTTACATCTGTAGTTCTTTGCAGGCGCTGAGAACCCGTAGATTTTTGAGGAAATACGATATGACCCTTTAGGTTGGCAATGGAACCAGTATGGATGCTGTTGCAGTGTGAGAATATTACCTTGGATTGACGAGTGGACATATTTTGTTGTTACATAATTGCTTTTGTGTACCTAGTATGATGTGTAATATTATATCTGTATCATTGTTATCTAATGAAAAATATAATTTTGCACTTGAAAGCGATGTCATAAACATTCACCTAAATTATGAAATGATTAGGTCGGGTATACTGAATAATGGAATATACGTTCTCAATCAATATTAAGTTTTCAACGTCCAAAACACGCTAAAAAGAAAGACTCCAGAATCAAATCAAGTTTTCTTATGGCATAGTAGATTTGTTCATATCAATGAAACATGATTGACTGAGTTATATAAAGATGGATATTTAGATCCGTTTGAATATCAGTCATATGCAACCTGTCAATCATGTATCAAAGGAAAGATGACCAAAAATCCATTCACTGGATACGGAGAAAGAGCCACTGAGCTCTTAGGACTCATACACAACGACGTTTGTAGGCGGATGTCAATAGATGAAAGAAGCGGCTATTCCTATTTCATCGCTTTTACCGATGATTTCTCAAGGTTTGGACATGTATTCTTGATGAAATATAAATCCGAGGCCTTTGAGAAATTCCAGGAGTATGGAAATGATGTGAAAAAGCAAACCGACAAAAGTAACAAGATGCACCGATCTAATCGGGGTGGTGCATACTTAAGTGCCGAGTTCTTGGAATATCAATGGAATTCTCTCTCAGCTTACTCCTTAATACACACCACAACAAAATGGTGTATCAGAAAGATGGAATCGCACCTTACTAGATATGGTGCGTTCTATGATGAGTAATACTGAGTTGCCGCCATCCTTCTGGAGATATGCACTAGAATCTGCTGCATACCTATTGAATAGAAATCCAACTAAGTCTGTGCCTACCACTCCATATGAAATGTGGAGTGGGAAGAAATCCTGTCTTAAGTATCTTAAGATACGGGGATGCCCTGCTTTTATTAAAAAGATTCATCCGGACAAGCTCGATGCATGCTTAGTATTGTGTAAGTTTGTGGGATATCCCAAGAATTCAAGGGGGTATTATTTCTATTACGCTTAGGAACAAAAGGTCTTTGTTTCTCATGATGCCCGCTTTATGGAAACTCAATTTCTTGGAAAAGAAATTAGTTGGAGAGTAATAGAGCTGGAAGAAATTCCAGAACCACAATCTATTACCGAAGACTTAGTAAAACCTGAAGTTTCAATGAAACCGGACGTACCTATGCCACTCCGCAGATCTAGTAGGCAGTCACATCTGCTCGAAAGATACTATAGTTTTCTCGTAGATGGGGATCAATAGGATTGCATCATCGATGATGATGAGCCTACTAGTTTTCAGCAAGTTATCACGAGTAGAGACTTGGTGAGGTGGCTGGATGCTATGCAATCCGAGATGGAATCCATGTACATCAATAAAGTATGGACTTTTGATGTTTCTCCTCCTGGGGTAAAACCCGTTGGATGCAAATAGATCTTCAAAAAGAAGATTAGTGTAAATGGACAGGTAGAAACCTACAAAGCTAGACTTGTTTCTAAAGGTTTTCGTCAAAGACCAGGATTGGAATATGACGAAACTTTTTCACCCGTGGCTATGCTTAAATCCATTCAGATCCTACTTGCCATTGCTTTCTTCCATGACAATGACATCTGGCAGATAGATGTTAAAACTGCTTTTCTAAATGGAAGTTTAGAAGAATGTGTTTACATGGATCACCAGAGGGTTTCATAGACAGTAGGAGCAGCGGAAAGGTGTGCAAGTTGCTTAAATCCATTTATGGATTAAAGCAGGCATCGCAGAGTTAGGATATCTACTTTGATGAGATGGTCAAGGAATTGACTTTATCAAAAATGTAGGCGAACCTTGTATTTATAAGAAGATTGTAGGGGAAACTATGGTATTCCTCATTTTATACGTAGATGACATTCTTCTGATAGAAAATGATATTCCTATGCTACAATCAGCCAAGCTGTTTTTGTCATAGAAATTCTCTATGAAAGACCTGGGTGATGCCTCGTTTATTCTGAGAATTAAGATCTATCATAACAGATTTAAAAGAATGTTGGGACTTTCACACTCAAGATACATAGACACCGTACTGAAGAGATTTAGTATCGAAAATTCTAAGTGCGGTAATTTACCCGCTTTTCATGGAATCACCCTCTCTAAAGAGATGTCTCCCAAGACCGATGAGGAGATGGCTCACATGAGTATTTTACCCTTTGCTTCGGCGGTTGGGTCGATAATGTATGTGATGCTGTGTACAAGACCAAATATAGCATACGCACTTAGCGTCATAAGCAGGTATCAGTCCAACCCAGGTGAGAAGTATTGGATAGCAGTAAAGAACATTCTTAAGTACCTGAGAAAGACTAAAGAGATGTTCTTGGTGTACAGTAATGAGGACCTCCAGATCGAGGCTTTTACCGACTCTGGCTTCTAAAGTGACAAGGATGACTCAAAATCCGTCTCAGGTTATGTGTTTACACTCAACGGAGGGGAGGTTTGTTGGAAGAGTTCGAAACAGGACACCGTAGCAGACTCGATGATAGATGCCGAGTACATCGTTGCTAACAATGCCGCAAAAAAGATAGTCTGGATGAAGAAGTTCATTTCTAAACTTCAGGTGGTTCCATCTATTTTCGATCCATTATATTTATATTGCGATAACAATGGAGCTATGGCTTTGGCAAAGGAACCACGGTCCCATCAGAAATCCAGACATATCTTGAGGTGGTATCACTTAATCAGGAAGATCGTGGATCGCCGGGAGATTAAGGTGCGGGGAGTAGATACAAAAGACAACAAGGCAGATCCATTCACAAAGGCTATCCCTCAAGTCCAGTTCGAGAGACTATTCGAGATGTTGGGTATGCGGTATGCCAGCAACTGGCCCTAGTGTAGATGTTGGGTACTCAATACGCCAATGACAAGCCTTAGTACAAGTGGGGGATTTTTGGATATGTATGCCCTAGAGGCTTTCATTGTATAGGATTCTAGGGGTATGTATGTATATGACAATCTTGCTCGATATGATAGTATGCTATTTGGTTTGCCTTTATCTTAACATGTGTATATGTTTTACTTGTTATTTCATATCTCTTATTCATGTTGATAAAGCCCGTAGGATCATTGCTTGATTACCAACGTTATGATGGCAATCATACTTATGGGAGCTGGGTAGTCGATAAGCACATCCTTCAATGTTCCTAGTCATAGGAGTATCGAGACTGGGCATCGAAACTCCACAGTAGACTAGTGTATACATTTCTAAACCCTAACGAGGGGTGATGGTTGGACCTAC
Organism: Agapanthus africanus; assembly: GCA_030015575.1. Classification (NCBI taxonomy): domain Eukaryota; kingdom Viridiplantae; phylum Streptophyta; class Magnoliopsida; order Asparagales; family Amaryllidaceae; genus Agapanthus; species Agapanthus africanus. The sequence goes on along the minus strand of CM057344.1, from coordinate 67,864,174 downwards.
AGCCATTGGTGTGATTCACCTAAGATTGTATACATGTGCTCACTAGGGGTGAGTATACCAGACGAACTCACCGAGAACTGGCTAGATGGTAGCAGTTCTCTGGTGACATGAGTACAGATAGCAGTTCTCTGGTGACATGCGTATAGATAGTCTGTCGACCTGAGGTCGTCATTTGTCTCGTGCGAGTCCCCATTGTGCTTTGATTACTACCCTACCATGGCTCTACTGAGTCGTGCAAACAGGTTTTAGTTGGGTACAGTCCCGAACCACATGGAAGCAGTGAGCGATTGTTGGGGATTCATCTCTCCCGATATAGGGAATCGATGTCGCGCTATGTTCGTTTGGCCAACCCCATAAGTCCCTGGCCAGGGTGTATTGAGAATTTTTGAAAGTTGGTTCAGTAGATTCTCGGATGGTTTTGAGCCACATCGGCACGGCTTGTCGGGTTATTAGGCGTTTGACGTTTTCCACCCCTTAGACCTGGCATGCGATACTCTTAGACGAACAGACCGGACTGTATGAAAATTATCACGGACAGGCTCAGTAGGAGTTCAGATGAGTTTGCTCGTCAGCCTTCTTTTTGATAAGTACCTGGATAGCCGTTACGTATAGCTAGTGCCACAGACGTGCTTATGATTAAACCCACTGCCAGCATACTGTCAAGTCTTTAGAGTCCCACATAGAGGGTTTCCCTATTTTAGGCAAAATGATATAGAGGCCGTATGGTTTTAAGTGCAGGGTTTTGATCATATACGTGTACCGACTACACGGATTTATGTTCGGACGAATAATACTAGTGGGCTTAGGATTAAGCCGCATTCTAGTATTAAATTTTTTGATTATTTTCATCTCTTGGTATTCATAGTACGAATACAGGTATGTATATATGGTGATGGGTATTCTTGTATTTTCACTAGAGTGCTTTTAGAAGAAGACACCTCATTTGTTAAATCTATTTTGTTTAAATAGATAATGAGGTGGAGGGATGAGGTGTTATCAAAGCATGGTTGTAGCATGGCTTCTTATTTTTATTCATTCATTTGTGATAACTATTGAAGCATGGTTTCATTATTATTATCGAAAAAGATATGCTTCATAGTTTACACACTTGGCCATTCTTCACTTGCCTTTCTCTTTCCTCCTTTGCTCTCTTCTTCTTCCTCAAACCCTAACCCTTTCATGAGTTGAGAAACCATGGGTTATTGAGAAAAATTAATTCAATAGATATTCTCTACATCTACTAAACCACTTAGATTATCAAACTAGGTGCTTTAGTTACCTCACTTTTGAGGTTAGCGCTTGAACTATACACTCTCGGGTGGATCATCTTTGACACAAGGAGGCCGACGACCAAGTTCGATCCCGACGGACGAGAAGCTTAAGAAGAGGATAAGAATACCCGAAGGAATTGAATCACAAAGGTATAAATCACTATCATAGTAGAGTAGAACCTTTGTAAGTTTTGTTAGTTAGGGCTTATGGTAGTTTTTGGAGCTTAGTCGAAGTTGCTTGGTTAAAATTATTTTTTGTATATTTCGCCTCTCTACAAACCCTGTGGAGTGTGCAACATCGACTTACATGGTATCAGAGCCATTTACTAAGTCTTAGATAGCTCACAGTGACGTTAGAAATCTGTCAATTTTAGCGCACATGAACTGCCGACAAAAACAGACCCTAAAAATGAAGTTTTGAGATGTTTGCACACCCCGCGGGCTCATGGTTTGAACCAAGAAGCCACGGGATGAAGCATGGGCACCCTGGGGAAACCTCAGGGGGGACCAAAGGTCGAGCCCACTCCCCAAGACCACCACAGGACAGCCTTGGGGGGTGACCCGAGAGCACCCAAAAGGGTGTTCTGCCTCCCCTTTGTGGCCCTGGGGGTGGGTAGCCCCTTAGGCCCCAATTCGATACTTAATTTTTCCTTTTCGCTTCCGCGAAGATTCAAACGGGTTTTAAGTTCATTTCGACTCCCGGATTGGTTTAAAACGAATTTTTGGGGGACTTTAGTGGACATATTTTCAAGTTTTGGAAAATTAGTTTCATTCGCTAATTGTGCGCGGAATTCTAACGTCATGGTTTTCTTTACTTGCTTTTGTGATGCGTATATGTGTTCTTAAACGTCTTCTATTCTCTATACGTTGATTAGAAAGGGTTGCACATATCTTTTGATGTTCAGTTGCGAATGGTTTCATGGATCGTTGTTGTAAGATGATGTCACGCACCCCGCGGCTCGTAAGGAGGCGGAATTTTCAAAAATGATGATATTTGACTACGCAACACCGGCTAAGACTCCATGATCTATACTAAAGTCTTAACTAGCTAATCTATCTAAGAAGTTTAACTACTCGGTGAGATGGTTATACCTCCTAGATTGAGTCCTTCGGGTCTTTTAGTGCTCCTCTCCAAGGCACCTAGGTGATCAGATCGGGCTTGCTCCATCGGCCTTCTTGAGTCAAAGATGAACCACCATGAGAGAATCTGCTCCAAGTTTCAACCTCTAAATGAGGTAACTAAGGTAGATGGTTTGCCAAACCAACTAGCCTAGGAGATGTAGAAAATACTAATGGATTCTTTGTCTCACTAAACCCTTGGCTCACAACACATGTGAAGGTTAGGGTTTAGTTCTTGGTGGAAGAAGGAGATGGAGAAAATCAAGAGAGCATAAGAGGGGAGCAACTCAAGAAAAATGAGCTCTAGAATGAAAATGATCAAGTGTCATGCAAAGTGTAGAGAATGGCTAATGTTATGTGAGCTCAAAAATTCAAGCATGCAATAAAACCAATAGAATATATGTGCCACGCCTCAACAGTGAACCCAAAGCAAATAAAATAATCCAAGCCATTCTTTACACCATGCCATCAAAAGTCTCCTCCATTTCTCCAATATCCACCTCATTAATCCATTAATCAAAATGGATAAACCTTAAAAATGAGGTGGCACCTTCTAGAAGCATGCCTTGAAAAATTACAAGAATACCCCTCTCACCGTATAAATATACCTGTATCCGTATTCCGAAAAATACAGATACACTAAGACGATAACAATCCAATAATACAATACTATGATCCAGATTAAACCAAAGCCCACTAGTATTGTCTGCCCGATCAACATCCGTGTACAAGTACACGTACATGATCGAATCCCAGTCGTAAAACCATACGACGTCTACATCAATTGCCTGAAGCAGGGAAACCCTCTGTGTGGGACTCTAAAAACTCAACAGTATGCTGGCAGTGGGGTTAACCACAAGCCGTCAGCGGTACTAGCTGCACGTAATGGCTATCCAGGTATCTGTCGATAAGAAGACCGACGAGCAAACTCACCCGGACTCCTACTGAGCCTATCTGTGACAATCTCCGTACAGTCTGGTCTGTTCGTCTAAGAGTATCGCATATCAGGTCTAGGGGGCGGTAATCGTCAGACCCCTAATAGTGCAATAAATCGTGCTGAAGTGTAGCCCAAAACACCTTGAGAAACTACTGGAGTACCTACCAGTAAATCTCGCTTGCCCTGGCCAGGGACTTTGTGTAATGGTTTTTCGAACACAGTACGATATCAACCCCTAATACCGGGAGAGATGAATCCTATCTAGCCGCCACTACCTCCAAGTGCTTCGGTACTGCAACCAACTACTACATGTTTTCATAACTCCTTTAAGCCGTGGTAGGGTAGTAATCAAAGAACAGTGGGAACACACTTGAGGCAAAGCAGCAGTGTCAAGTCGACGGACTAAGCTGTACTCATGTCACCTGGGAACTGCTACCTGACGATAGGTATAATACCAACCAGCGGTTCCCGACGAGTCCTGTCCAGTGTACTCATAACCCAATGAGCACCTGCATACTATCTCCAGTACGACATATAAATGGCTGTGGGATAGACCATCTCCCTTGCTGGGATGAGAAGCGTATACGCTAGTATACTCTAGAGTATCGATGCCTCGTCTCGATAATCCTACGACTAGGGACCTGTATAAGGATGTGGTTATAGACTACCCAGCCCCCACTAGTGTGATTGCCATCACAACGCTGACAGTCAAGCAAAGATCCTAAGGGCTCTACCAATATGTATAAGCGATATACTAAAAGAAACACATGCACATATTGAGGTAGAATTAAACCAAGTAGCATACTACCATTTTGAGCAAGACTGTAATAACAACTATGAATATCCTAAGCTTCCAATATGTAATATACAATCCAATATGATACAATAATGGCCTCTAGGGCATATAACACTAACAATCTCGCACTTGCACTGGGGCCATGTATTGGCATATCGCAGAACTATCATCTTAATCAGCCTCTCGAATTGTGTCTGAGGGATGGCCTTCGTGAGTGGATCCGCGGTATTGTTCTCCGAGTCAACTTTCGGCACCTCGATCTCCCGGCGATCAATGATCTCCCTGATCAGGTGGAACTGCCTCAAGATGTGTCTGGAATTCTGATGGGACCTTGGTTCTTTCGCCAAAGCTATAGCGCTGTTGTTGTCATAATACATCGGTATTAGATCAACAATGGATTGAACCACCTGATGCTCTGTCACGAACTTCCTGATCCAGACTACTTCCTTCACGGCGTCACAGGCAGCAATATACTCCGCTTTCATAGTTGAGTCAGCAACGGTGTCCTGCTTGGAGCTCTTCCAAACAACCGCCCCTCCATTGAGGGTAAAGACATGACCCGATGTGGACTTGGAGTTATCCTTGTCACTCTGGAAGCTGGAGTCGGCGAAGGCCTCAATCTGGAGGTCTTCCCTACCGTACACCAAGAATATCTCCTTAGTCCTTCTTAGGTACTTGAGAATATTCATCACTTTTATCCAATGTTTCTCCCATGGGTTTGACTGATACCGGCTTACAACGCTCAGGGCGTATGCTACATCTGGTTTAGTACATAATATCGCATACACTATAGAGCCTACTGCAGATGCATAGAGTATAGTAGACATGCGGTCCCTTCCCAAATCAGTCTTTGGAGAAGGTGATTCCATAACAAGCCGGTAGATTATCGCGCTTAGAATCTTCTATACTGAATCGTTTCAGTATGGTGTCGATGTACCTTGACTGTAAGAGTCCCAACATCCGTTTAGATCTATCACGATAGATCTGGATCCCTAGAATGTAGGAGGCATCACCCAGGTCCTTCATGGAGAACCTTTATGACAAGAATCCCTTGACTGATTGTAGCATAGGAATTTCATTTCCTATCAAGAGAATGTCATCTACGTACAAGACGAGGAACACCACACTTCTCGCTACAATTTTACTATATATGCATGGTACATCTGGATTTTTGATAAAGTCGAATTTCTTGACTGTCTCATCAAAATAGATGTTCCAACTTTGCGATGCCTGTTTTAGTCCATAAATGGACTTAAGCAACTTGCACACCTTTCCGCTGCTCCCACTCTGAATGAAACCCTCCGGCTGATCCATATAGACACACTCTTCCAAATTTCCATTTAGAAAAGCGGTCTTTACGTCCATCTGCCAGATCTCATAATCTTGGAAGGCAGCAATGGCAAGAAGGATCCGAATGGACTTGAGCATAGCTACTGGAGAAAAGGTTTCATCATAGTCCAAACCAGGTCTTTGACGAAAACCATTTTCAACAAGTCTAGCTTTATTGGTTTCAACCTGTCTATCTACACCAATCTTCTTTCTGAAAATTCATTTGCAGCCTACGGGTTTTACCCCTCTGGAGCAATGTCCAAAGTCCATACTTTGTTGGTGTACATGGACTCCATTTCGGTCCGCATTGCATCCAGCCATTTTACTAAGTCTCTGCTCTGAATGGCTTGCTGGAAGCTAGTTGGCTCATTATCATCAATGATGCAATCTTCTCGATCCCCGTTTATGAGAAAACCGTAGTATCCCTTGGGCGGATGAGACTGTCTACTAGTTCTTCATAGTGGAGCGGTAATGTTCGGTTCTTTCGAAACTTCTGGTTCCACCATGTTTTCAGTAATAGTTTGTGGTTCTGGAATTTCTTCCATTTCTATTGCGCTCCCACTTATCTAATTTTCTAAAAATTCAGTTACCAAGATGTGGGCATGCCGAGAAACAAAGACATTTTGTTCCTTTGTGTACCCCCTGGAGTTCTTTGGGTATCCCACAAACTTACACAGTATTGAGCATGCCTCGAGCTTGTCCGCATGCTGCTTTTTTACAAAAGAAGGACATCCCCATGTCTTAAGGTACTTAAGATAGGGTTTCTTCCCACTCCACATCTGATATGGTGTGGTAGGCACTGACTTGGTATGAAACTTTTTCAAATGATATGCAGCTGATTCTATTGCATTGCCCAAGAATGATCGCGGTAACTCAGCATTACTCATCATGGAACGAACCATATCCAATAGGGTTCTGTTCCGTCTTTCCGATACACCGTGGTGCTGAGGTGTGCATGGAGGAGTAAGCTAAGAGAGAATTCCATTCTCTTTTAAGTAACCCAGGAACTCGGAACTTAAGTATTCACCACCTCGATCAGATCTCAGTGTCTTGATACTTTTGCCTGTTTTTTTTCCACTTCATTCTTATATTCTCGGAATTTCTCAAAGGCCCCGGATTTATGTTTCATTAAGAAGACATGTCCATACCTAGAGAAATCATCCGTAAAAGTAATGAAATAGGTATAACCATTTCGTGCATGTGTAGACATTGGACCACACACGTCGCTGTGTATGAGTCCCAAGAGCTTGCTCGCTCTTTCCTCGTGTCTAGTGAACAGAGTCTTTGTCATTTTTCTTTTGAGACATGATTGACAAGTTGTATAGGACCGATATTTGAACGGATCCAAATATCCCTCCTTATGTAACTTCTTCAACCTTGTTTCATTGATGTGACCCACTCTATAATGCCACAAGAAAGCCTGATTTAATTCTGGAGACTTTCTTTTAAGTGTGTTATGGACATTGAAAACCTGAGCTTGATTTAATACGTATATTTCGTTATCTAATGTACCTGACCCAATCAAATTTTGATTTAGGATGATGTATACTGCATTGCTTACAAATGTAAACTTATATCCTTCTTTAGAAAGTAAAGATACAGATATGATATTACAAGCCAGACTAGATACATACAAACAGTTACGTAGAATCAATATCTGCCCACTTGTCAATCCTAGGTGATATTCCCCTACGGATTCAGCGTCCACGCTCATTCCGTTAGCAACCCTGAGAGTTATATCACCTGCCTTGATAACTCTACAGTTTCTCTAAGCCTGTAATGAATTACAGATATGAGATCCTGATCCGGTATCTAGTACCCAGGAAGTAGAGTTAATTGACAGACAGTTTCAATCACAAACACACCCGAAGTCGAAACCATAACGTACTTCGGATCCTGGATTCTGGCTTTCCAAGCCCTGCATTCCTTCTACCAATGCCCTTTCCCGTGACAATAGGAACAACCCTCCTTCCCTACTGTTAACCCCGAAACTATTGCCCTTCCCTGTCCCTCTACCTTACTGACACCGTCTATCTTCTTTGTGGAGGTCTTGTTCTTTTCACCCTTGGCTTTCGTCTTGGATCCAGAAGAGGAAGATTCCCTAATAAGCAGAGCGGGTGTCTCCTTGGTTTCCTTTAGGATGCCCTCAACTGGAAGTATGATTTTCTTCCCCTGGACGTAAGTAGAAGGTAGGGACTATAGAATCAAGTCAGCATATGATTGTTCTCCAACGTGGTCTCCAGGTCCGTGAGCTCATTAATAAGGCTAATCATCGTAAGGACGTCGTCCCCTACAGATAACCTGATAGCCAACCTCGCTTGAATAAATTCTTTTGAGGTCTCATATCTTGTGATACGAGATTGCTCTCTATATAAATCTTTGTTATGGAGAAAGATAGAAACTAAGTCCATCTTTTCGTGCTACCTCTGGTTTACACCATCTACTGAGGACAACACGAGGCACTTGGCATTCGCACAGTCTTTTTCCCTTATCTTACAGATATCAACATCCGCGATGGTGGAAACTGGACTTGGGACGGCGGGGGCTTTAGTAGTAAGGAGGTGGCCTAGCTTGTCACAGGTAATGGACATCTAGATAAACTTTTTCCAATCAATATAGTCTAGTCCAGTCAAATTATTATATAATAACCTATGTCTGGTCATTGTGGTCGCTGCAAATAGAAGAGAGAGAAGAAACACTTAGCATGATGCTCTTGCAAGTTTAGATTGTTTATTAGTTTATCTAAATAGGATGGCTCTCACTGTTCCTCGAATCCTTCCTCAAACCTGTCACGACCCGAAATTTAGTTCGTGACAAGCAGTTAAATCATGCAATGTCTAAAGACGTAACGTAAATTAAGTAAGTCGAAACCCAGAAATCTAAACCTTTTTAAGAAAATAAAAGAGGCGAAGTTTTGAAATAAAGGTATGAGAAAATCGAAAATTTTCTTAAATGCATAAATAATGGAACATGAAAATGCAAGTGAAATGATACTAGTTGAAAATAATGTTTTGTCTTTTAAAAATTTGGGTAGCACCTCCTTTGTATATTTTGATCCAAAACCACATATACAAAACAACAATAAAGGCATCCCTAAGCGGGAGCTAGCTCTTCGCCAATCGGCGGAATCATAACCACGCAAGACAGAAAGATATGTATACGACGTCCAACGGCGAAGATCAACACAAAAGATAATGAAATAAGCAACATATCAACCCACCAAGTGAACATATAACCCATCGCTCTAAGTCTCGCAACCACAAGTCTTTCTAAGTCTTACTACTTATACAATACTAGTTTCTGATTGATGGAGTTAACTAGATACAACAGGAATAATAACACAATAGTGGCACGATCCAAATGTACCACCTACCAAAGCAAAACACCCGTATGCGAGCTGTATGCCAGCGATGCCGCTACTGATCCACGCGGTCAACCTGCAAGAACTGTGGCACAACGGGGGTGAGTTGCCAACTCATGAGTAGAAAACATCATCAGGTAGAAATCGAAATAAACAACGATTTCTAGGTCAACTATATCATAAAGGTAATACTATGATATCTAGGGTGATCGTATCTGCATATATGCCAACAATATAATCGATGCCTATCAGCATGTGGATAACATCTACATGTCCACCAATGACACAACAACATCATGCATGTAAATATCATAAAAGCATATACATGTAAATGTGAGGATATCAATCAACGTGTGTCCATTAACCACACATCAAAATCATGGAACCTGAGTGTCCAACATCGACACTCGAAATATCATGAAACCCATGTCCAATTTCGGCACGTAAATCCTCATATCTCGGGCTCTGTACCGTCTGTCCGGATCAGTCCTCGGGCTCTGGCAGTATGGATCGGCTCATATCCATCTCTCGATTCCGGTCGGTATCCTCCGGATAACCGCCAGGTCCAAGCAATCACCTGTAGGTAGTAGTCCCTCTGCCAGGCTCATCGTCTACTGCGGGACATCCCTTTCTTGCCCCGTGTACCATACCGGGTCCACCATGAACCCGCCAACGGATCATCCAGCTCCTCGAATCGGGTTTCTATCACACGTCTTAGAACCGAGAAAACGCATGGTGGACGCACTGAAATATCATATCAAGAGAAACCGAGTTTTTAAAACAATACATATTTTCCTTTGAAATATAACCACGGTTCTCAAATCCAGAATCTCATGAAAACAGCATCTCAATGCGTAATATCATAAAGCATGATGTATGCAACATATAACAGAAATGTAAGCATATGCGTATATCATGCAACATGGAACGGTGATGTGAACATAGCAAGTATATCATAGCATGATGTAGCAATTCTACCGTGTAAGTGACATAGCAATTATCGATGATGAAAGTGCGTGAGCCGACAAATCTGTGTAAGTGTAACATACGTATCATCGATAATGGTGTAAGTGTACTTGCATAGGAATATGTAATACAATGAAAAAACATGAACGTAGCATAAGGTACATGGTAATCGCTATGCTATAAGGTATACGTATCTACAACATATCCGAGTCGGTGAACCTATCAATCGGCATCCAGCCTCACAACATCACGTACGGTATAATCCATCGTACGACATCCTCTAGTCAAGGGTATGGATCAATCATCAAGTCAATCACATCACGTACGGTAATCCAACGTACGGCGGCATTAGACGATTAGGGACCCTATCAACCTATATGACAATGAGGGTACGGACCTAACGTCTCGTACGGCATATCACTCATGATTCACAACATTATATATGTATATACCTATCTCTTAGATCACATCCATATCAATATCAAATCAGGGGACCGACAAATGTATCAACTATCTCATATCGACTCGCATCCATATAACGACATATTACACCAAGTCATCATATCTCATCGTATACTCTTTTCGTCACATCAATATCTCATATCAAGTCATCTTACATATACACTCTATCTTGTTAATCTCATATCATGCTACTATAAACCTCATACTTATTCTCTTGCAACTACCTATATCTATATATCGTGATTCACATCCTTATGTATCAATTCGAGACATCATTTCTATCATATCATGTTACACTAAACCATAAACTATAACCTTAAGTCGTGGAATATATATCTCCTACTAATTCTTTAACCATATCCATAAGTTCCTAACACGGTTTCCTTAACCACATTCTATATATCGGTTTCCATCAAACTTGCGAGGGTGCTATACGCCATCCACCCGACTTCCCCCGTAGATATAAATCTACTCACCTACGGAACTCCTTATTCAGCCGTAGTCGATGTGCTTCGTCGTCTCGAAATCCACGCGAAGGTACTTACAATAAATACACAATCGCAAATGCTAATAAAATCAAGTCCGGAAAACCATTACGGCACACGGTGCGCTCATAGGTTAGAACTTATAGCATACGCATGCAAAAACAACTAATCAAGCCTCGTCGTTGAACTACAAATATCCAATGACCCTATAAAATATCAAATATCAAATCCCACATTCAGAAATCGGAAAACCAAATTCTGTAATGAAGGAAATCACTACCAGATTTCACCTTAGGCCAAACTAGGGAATTTTGCATACGGGGGAGGTCTAATTAGAAGATATAGGAGGTATAGACCAAGTACGAACCATTTCCAATATACCCAGGCCGAAATTTGCGGCTATATGGAGTTTATTTGTGGCTAGGATTGGGACTTGGCGTCTCGGGTTTCAGGGGTAGATACATGGCTGCCTGCACGTCCCACTGTTAAGGGATCTTATTTTATAATGGTCTCGGGTCATCCCAGATTCCCATATACCCTCACAAACTGTCAATTAACCGATGTCGGAAAGTTCTAAGTTCGTGTTTTGGTTTCAAATCTAGGTCTTGGCCAGTAAAGTCGACACTAAGGTCTTGTAACAGCCCCTAAACATCACCACAACACAACTCAAACCCAAAACCTTTCTTGGAATTTCCAAACATCGTATAACCTAACCAAACTAATTCTAAACTAAAATAGAAACTAAAGCAACTAAATTACTAAGCTAATGGTGTAGGAAGTAACTCTTTTGGCAACTCAAGAATTTTCTTGAGTTGCTCAAGGTCTTCAAAATCCAACTTTGATTGGTCCAATGTGTTGAGGATGAGGTAGGGATCATTTTTAATGAGAAGGGTGTAGGGTTTTAGCAAGATTTTTGAGGTGATTCATGGAGGTGAAGGTGGAGGGAAATGAGGAAGAAGAAGATGAAGGAAAATAATGGGGAGGGGATTGTAATGGCTGCCCTCTCTCTCTCTTACCCTCACTCTCTCTTATTCTCACCCCTCTCAAGCCCATGCCTCTCTCTCTATCTCTCTCTCCAATCATTCATTCTTTTTTCTCACCATAAAACACATAATACCAATAAAACAACACAAATGAAACAACATGCCACAAAATACAACATGCCTTGGTGCACCAGCCATGATTAAATGTAGAAACACGGATTTGGCTTAATCGCGATTAGTAGTACACTAATCAATTTTTATTTTAACCTACGTATAATTAATTATAAAAATGCCAAATCCAATAAATATATATTTAAATGAATAAATCATTTTAATCTCTAATTATTTCACAAATATTGGTATATATTTATACCATTTTACGAAAACCCCAATTTCGCAAATCGGTTAGTTTTCGCGAAATATATTATTTTAATAATAAATTCCAAAAATAATATTTTATATTTTCTGAAATGTTACAATCTTCCCCCCTTAAAAAAATTCGGTCCCTGAATTTAAATTTAAACCCCCAAATACTAAAATATTTCAATAATCAGCTCAAATCACGGGGCTCCGAAATCGCGGAAGATATAGAAACACTGCAGCGCATCGTGTGCACCTCAAAAAGTGTATGAAACTAAAAAATAGAAATCCGTCAAGCGTCACGCAAATCTTTGGATTTGTACGCATATTATCGGAGTTATGATGGAGTTACAGATCTCGAAATCCAACACTGAAATCCAATTTACACAAGTCAAATACTATAATACATATGTAGTACGCATCCTTGAAAATCTTCTAAAAAATGAATAAAACTCAAGCAAAATCTTTTCTGAATCGCCGTGTGATGTGTAACTCACGGCACAAGTGACGGACATTCATTTGTAAAGTAATAAATATTTGTTCATATATGTTTTGCTCAAATATACGTTTCGTCGTTTTGAAATATTTCAAAAGGTTTTCCTTTATAAACGTTCGTGTCGCTCACGGACACGTAGGAAATAGCGAGATTATAGATCCTCTTTGAAAACCTCTTTTTAACTATTTAATGCATGCAAAGTACTCAGGTACCGTCCTCAGATCAGTCATGTTCGGCTACTACATAATATAGTGCCCATCACGAAAACAAAGTGCTCAAGAGAAAAATCTGTTGGATATATGTATTCCTTAGAGGCCATTATATGATAGTGTATGTACTGATGTGTGTGTGTGTGTGTGTGTATATATATTCAGAGGACATTCTTGCTCGACATGATAGTATGCTATCTGGTTTCTCTTTATCATATGTTCACTTGATCATGTTTTTATTCATTTGATACATGTTGATAAAGCCCTAAGGATATAGGTTTGACTACTGGGATTATGATGTAGATCATACTAGTGGGATACCTGTAGTTTATAAGCATATCCTTGAAATGTTCCTAGTCGTAGGTATATCGAGATAGGGCATCGATATTCCGGTGTAGACTAGCGTATACCATTCTTGTTCTATATGATGGGCGATGGATGATCCCATATCCGTCTGGTGTGGTGACACCAAAGATTGTATACGGGTGCTCAGTGAGACTGGGTACACTGAACAGACTCACCGAGAACTTCTATGTGGTATTATATCATACGTCGGATAACAGTTCTCAGGTGACACTGGTACAGGTTAATCTGTAGACACGAGATCGCCATAGAGTCTTGTGTGTCCTCCCACTGTACTTTGATCTCCACCCTACTACGGCTCTACTGAGTCGTACAAACGGGTGGATTTTGGGTACAGTCCTGATGCACATGGAGGCAATGAGCGATACGAGGGGTTTCTTCTCTCCCGGTATTGGGGGTTGATGTTGCGCTGTGCACGATTGGCTATAACAGGAAGACCTTGGCCAGGGCTGCTGAGATATTACTGATAAGTGTTATCAGTAGTTTCTTGATCTATTGTAGACCATATACCGGCATGACTTATTGAGTTATTGGGGTCGACGATTCCATCCCTAGACTCGATATGCAACATATCCGACGAAGAGACCGGACTGTACGGTAAGTGTTGCCGGTTGGATTGACGGGAGTTTTGACAGGTTCGCTTGTTCTTCTTCTGATCGCTCAATACTCGGGTGACCATTACGTTTAGCTGACCGCTTGCGGCTTGTAGGTGTTTGATGTGATCATCACCTACTATCAGTGTATTGACGAATCTTAGAGTCCCACACAGAAGTTTCCTAGCTCAGGCAAAACGATGTGGTGTGCATATGAGATATGCGCGGGAGCTCGATTAAATGCGTGTATGAGATACCGTATATTAATCGGGTGTTTACTATTGGTCGGTTCGTATGTGATATGACCGGTTTATTAAATCAAATGTTGATTTAATAATGACTTTTAGCTCACTTTTATTGAACCCATTTCTCTTGGATGTATGCATATATGTATATACATACACATGTTGATGTGAATGCATACATACATGCATGCATATGTATCATAGTTGTTGATATATTGAAGATGGCAATGCAAGACTCACATGGTTCATATTAATATATAGATTTTTGTTTTAAGATAAAAGAAAAAGGAAATTAACTAATGACACTTTCTTTCCAAATGACTCATAATTTCCACACTCTTCTTTGTTTGACCTTTGACTAACCCTTGGTTAATTTCCTATGTTTTTTAATTTATCACAAAATATCTAGATATTTATATTAACCATGGTTTGTCGTGAGAGTGTCTCACATATATATCCTTTTGTTTTATTTTTTAAACATAACAATTATCATTATCTTAAAAAAGCTTTGCCATCTTCATCTTCCTCCTTCTTCAAGCTCTGTTGAAATTTGTTTAGAGTGAGGAAAAGAAAAAGAGAGGGTTTTTAAGTGAGAACATAAACCACTTCATCATCCTACACATCTCTAGCTCTTTTGTGTAGGGTGTTTGCTCCACGGATTTGAAAGACCAAGTGAAGCAACAAGCTTTGAGCAAAGGACTTCGGGTGGATCGTCGTGGACTCGGAAGTGTTCAAGCGAGCCGTTCCAAACTCTTTAGATCCAAGGAGTCACACTAGGAGATCTACAAAGGTTGTAGTCTCTCCACTTAGTGATAGATTAACTTTTTTATGTGATACTATTAGTTGTTACTCAATATTTCTAGTTCAATTCCTAGTTAAGTTTGCTTAGCACCTCTTAAAATTTAAATTGTGGCATGTGTGATGCTTCCAAACCCTATATGAGGTGATAAGGAAACCCTACAGTGGTATCAGAGCCAAGCTAGAGCTTTAGAGTAACCTAGAAGACGTTAAAAATCTCGAACGAACGAAAAACGATGCCCGAAGGGTGCTCTCTGGACATTTTTCAAAAACGTGGATTTTTTCACATTTAAAATACTCAGAAAATCGTGCAGGGTATTTTACGGGCCCACAAGAAGAACGAAGCCCTAACTCGACTATACGACAGCGGAACCGCGACCAAAATGATCATTTTGCGACGGTTCCGCGGCGCCGTTGGTGAGGCTTGGACTGTGCCTTCTTGCGCTGGCCCGTATGTACTTATAGCAGTATCTGGTAATTTTTAAAACTGCTCAAGTGTTGAGCTTTTTGAGAAGTCTTTGGGTGATCGATCATTCAATCGAATGTTTTAACTGCGCCTAGTTTATGTGAATGTGATACAATAATTGGAATCTACAAATTTATTTGTTGCGTGCAAATCTAGCATTTCGGTCTCGGGAGTAATCAGAAATCTTGTTGAATTATCCGACTTATTTTGAAAAGGTGTTTTCATGGATGAGACCTAAATGCGAACTTTACATTGTTAGGCATGAAATCTTGGATATGTGATATTCCGGGTTTGTGTTGTCTAAAGGCAGTTACGATTCCAATTGTTGTAGTTTTTCATTTTATTTCTCTGTGACCGTAAGTGTAGTATGTGATGTATTGCCGGTTTCGTTGCTATAAATCAACGACAATCAGGATACGCATACTTACTTACGTTGATGATATGTGATATTATGTGTTGCTGAGATATGATGTGCAGGATTGTCGTGGCTGAATAGCCGGGGGTTTTAGGTGAGATGAGAGTTTTCTTTTCATTCATGTAAAATTAAATTGTATGTAATATTCTTTTATTTGGGGCACTTCCGGGTTGAGGATGATGTCACCATTGTTGTATATTATTTACTTTTCCGCATTAGGATAGACCCAAGAAGGGGGCACAAGTGACCGGGTTCTAGGGTTCAGTGGGAGGCCATCTAGAGGAGTCGAGACCGGGTCTCCTAAACTCCAGAATTGGTAGGGTCACTTTCCACTCTCGTAGGGGTCTAGAGGTGTGGGCTTGGCTATTCATCGCGATCGTGGAATCCATATTTTCTATTGATGGCTAAATACAAAATACGGACTTCCTAGATATCCTATATTATATGTGCTTCTGCTGCTTATATTCTGTGATATGATCATTTAATATATCTGAGACGAATGGAATATTATATATATGATATATAATAGACGTTGCTTATGTTTTGCACCCGCGCTAGCCCCGTCCCGGTATGCCGTTAGTTAAGTAACCTAACGGTGCATAACGGGACACTGTGACTAATGCGAGTGGCATAAGTGTACGTTATATTTTCGTTTCTTTCTGTGATGGCTTTTAGGACTTAAATGATGGGACTATATTAATGAGATTAATGTAAAGAAAAATGAACCTAAAAAGATGTTGTAGAATCAGATTTAAAACACACTCGGCCTTTTATGAAAAAGCAAGTTTTCAAAGTGCGGAGCTTAAGCCACTCCTTTTAAACCCATTGGATTCTACAACGATATCAAGTTCAAAGCGTTATTAGTTTTCTTAAAAACTATCCTTAGCCCTCTGTCATTTTAGAAAGTAGAGTACTTAGTATTCGTGCTGCGTATTTTGACTTTAGTTAAGGCGCAGTGTACGGTAGCTAAGTGATGTCTTCCTACACTGTATATGATGCAGATTAGTTAGGACATTCATATGATTATGTTGACTTTAGTTAAGGGTTATGTGGGTGGGTCTAGTTAATCACGAAATGGCGGGAAGAACTTGACTAGTACTTATGATATGTTGACCAAAGTTAAGGTCATGAGTACTAGGGGTAAAAACAATATCGAGAATTTCAAGAGTTGAAATTTGCAATGAGATTGCATACCTTCTATATGATAGTAGGATCCCGATCCCACTGTGAGTAAGAGTTGCTCCCAGGAGAGTTTTGCACTTTACAATTAGCTAACTCATTAGGTGTCTAGAAAGGTGTCAAACGGGGGTACGCCTCTGGGAAGACGAGGTTTATTTTAATTAGGTCCGTGCGAAATCACGGGGAACCTCCCTCAAAGTACCGGCACTGGCCTGGCTGAACGGTTAGCGAAGTTGTAGAATGTAATTAATCCCGGCTAGTTTTCTTTTTAAAAGGTTTTAAAGAAAATTTGATAAAAACAGTGGGAGACATCGATTAGACAAGATAATAACCAATCTGATCTTTGCAAGAGCTTTCGCTGAGTGTATTCTTTTCTCTCTCTTAATGGCAGATACCAATGACATGACTCAAGCTTTTACTAGATAAAAATAAACTAAATGGGATCAATTATAAAGACTGGTTGAGGAATCTCAACATTGCCTTGACTTATGATAAGGTATCATATGTCCTCACGGCTCCAACCCCGCCCATCCCAGGTCCTAAACCTTCAGTTGCGGATAAAGAAATCCACAAGACATGGGACGCTGACTGTGCCACAGCCAAATGCCCCGCGCTTGCATCGATGGATAACACACATCAGAAGCAGCACGAGAATATGGACGTCCAAGCCATATTCCTCCATACAAAAGAGTTGTATGGAGAGCAATCTCGCGTATTACGATACGAAGCATCCAGAAAGTTGTTTCAGATGCGAATGGCCCCTGGCACACTAGTAGGAGACCATGTTCTGAAGATGATAGCTCTCATAGAAGAGCTTGAGGACCTTGGATGGACAATGGACAATGAGCAATATACGGATATTATTCTGCAGTTTCTCCCCTCCACCTTTGCTCAATTTATAGTTAACTTCAACATGCACAACATGGAGAAGGAACTACCTGAACTCCTTAATATGTTAATGAGTGCAGAGAGCACGCTAAAGTCAGTGAAGACTCCTATTTTGACTGTTGGGCCATCTTCCTCCTCTCGCCTGAAGGCTAAGGCCAAGGGAAAGATGAAGAAGAAACCCACCAAACCTAAGGGTGGAGTCAAAACGGTTAAGGGGAAAAACAAGTCCAAGGTTGGGGAATCGGGAAAAGGAGAATGTTTCCACTGCAAGAAGACGGAACACTGGAAGCGGAACCGTACTGAGTACCTTGAACTCAAAAAGAAGCATGGTGATGCTTCAGCTTCAGGTGTGTTCGTAATTGAAAACTGTTTTTCTATTAACTCTGCTTTCTGGGTATTTGATACCGGTTCAGGTTCTCATATTTGCAATTCTATGCAGGCGTTGAGAAATAGCAAAGTTTTGAAGACAGGTGATCATACTCTCTAGGTTAGAAATGGTTCCAATGTAATTGCAGTTTCAGTGGGAGAGTATCACCTAGGGTTGCCGTCGGGTTGTATATTGGTTTTGAACCCATGTTATTTTGTGCCAAGTATGCTTTGTAATATTATATCCATTTCTTTGTTAGACAATGAAGGATATCATTTTGCTGTGCAACACAATGTTATGAATATTAGACTTAATCAAGAGTTGATTGGTTATGGTACACTTAATAACGGGATATACGTCCTTAATCAACACACAGTTTTCAACATTCAACACACAAGTAAAAGAAAATTTTCAGATATAAATGAAGCTTTTCTTTGGCATTATAGACTTGGTCATATTAATGAAATAAGACTAAACAAGCTTCATAAAGATGGATATTTAAATTCTTTTGAGTATAAATCTTATGCAACTTGCCAGTCTTGTATCAAAGGTAAAATGACCAAAACTCCATTTACTGGACACGGAGAAAGAGTTACTGAGCTTCTAGGCCTCATACATAGTGATGTATATGGGCCAATGTCTATACATGCACGAGGCGGTTTTTCTTACTTCATAACTTTTACTGGTGATTTCTCAAGATTCGGTCATGTATTTTTGATAAAGCATAAGTCTGAAGCTTTCGAGAAATTCAAGGAGTACAAATTTGAAGTAGAAAACCAAACAGGAATGAGAATTAAGATACTCCGATCAGATCGAGGTGGAGAGTACTTAAATACCGAGTTTTTGGACTTCCTAAAAGAGAATGGGATTCTCTCTCAGCTCACTCCCACTTACACACCACAGCACAACGGTGTGTCAGAGCGGCGGAATCGTACCCTATTCGATATGGTACGATCCATGATAAGTGATTCTGAGTTACCCCTCTC
Source organism: Agapanthus africanus (assembly GCA_030015575.1). Taxonomy (NCBI): domain Eukaryota; kingdom Viridiplantae; phylum Streptophyta; class Magnoliopsida; order Asparagales; family Amaryllidaceae; genus Agapanthus; species Agapanthus africanus. Next base: position 67,845,100 of record CM057344.1, on the reverse strand, counting down.
CTTTTGGGGGCATGCATTGAAAACTGCAGCTTTTCTGTTAAACAAAGTTCCAACCAAGACCGTGTTTACCACTCCATATGCGATATGGCATGGGAATAGACCATCTCTTAAACGAGTTAAGATTTGGGGTTGTCCGGCTTTTGTCAAAAAGCAGAATCCAGACAAACTCGAGACACGATCGGTCAAATGTATATTTGTGGGATATCCAAAACATTCGTTTGGGTATCTTTTCTACCACAAGGAGGAACAAAAGGTGTTTGTTTCTTAGTATGCCACATTTTTAGAAAATGAGATTTTTCCAAATGATGCTGATGGCAATGTGGTAGATCTAGAAGAGGTTCTAGAGACACAAGTTACAAATGACGACTTGGTTGAACCTGATATTACAACAGAATCGAATGAACCTCAGCCACTCCGTAGATCTGGTAGGACTTCTCACCCGCCGGAGAGATACTACGGTTTTCTCATTGATGGTGATAGAGAAGATTACATCATAGATGATGATGACCCTGCCAGTTTTCAGCAAGCTATCACGAGTGGTGACTCTGTGAAGTGGATGGATGCTATGAGATCCGAAATGGAGTCCATGTACACCAAAAAAGTATGGACTTTGGAGGATGTACCCTCTGGGATAAAACCTGTAGGCTGCAAATGGATCTTTAAAAGAAAGATCGGTGTAGATGGACAGGTGGAGACCTATAAGGCATGGTTGGTAGCGAAAGGCTTTCATCAAATACCAGGTTTAGATTATGACGAGACTTTCTCTCCGGTAGCCATGCTTAAATCCATTCGGATCCTACTTGCTATTACTGCTTACTACGACTATGAAATCTGGCAGATGGACGTTAAAACTGAATTTCTAAATGGCGATTTAAATGAATGCGTTTATATGGATCAGCCAGAAGGATTCATTGATAGTGGGAGCAGTGGGAAAGCTTGTAAATTGCTTAAATCCATTTATGGATTAAAGCAGGCATCATGGAGTTGGAACATCTGTTTTGATGATGTTATCAAAGAGTTTGATTTCATCAAAAATCCATAAGAACCTTGTGTTTATAAGAAGACTGTAGGGAGAACTGTCACATTCCTCGTATTGTACGTAGATGACATTCTTCTGATGGGAAATGACATTCCTATGCTACAGTCGGTCAAATCATTCTTATCACATAGGTTCTCCATGAAGGACCTGGGTGATACCATGTACATATTGGGCATACGGATCTATAGGGACAGATCCAAACGGTTATTGGGATTGTTCCAAACCAAATACATCAACACCATCCTAAAGAGGTTTAGTATGGAAGACTCCAAGCGGGGTGCCTTACCCGCTTGCCACGGAGTCACTCTCTCCAAGAACGATTGCCCAAAGTCTGATAAAGAGAGAGCTCGCATGAGCATTATTCTTTATGCTTCGGCAGTAGGATCGATAATGTATGCGATATTGTGTACACGCCCTGATGTAGCTTATGCACTTAGTGTAGTAAGCAGCTATCAGTCAAACCCAGGGAAGAATCACTAGACTGCTGTGAAGAACATTCTTAAGTACTTGCGAAAGACTAAAGAATTATTCTTGGTGTATGGTAACGGGGATCTCCAAATGGAGGCCTTTACCGATTTGAGCTTCCAGAGTGACAAGGATGACAGCAAGTCTATCTCAGGGTTTGCATTTACCCTCAATGGAGGGACAGTAAGTTGGAAGAGTTCCAAACAGGATACTGTTGCAGACTCAACGATGGAAGCTGAGTACATTGCTGCAAATGATGCTGCCAAGGAAGCCGTCTGGATAAGGAAGTTCATCTCGGAGCTAGGAGTAGTTCCAAACATTATTGATCCCATACCGTTGTATTGTGACAATAATGGGGCTATGGCGTTGGCCAAAGAGCCCAGGTCCCATCAGGAGTCCAGACACATCCTGAGGCGATATCATGTGATCCGGGAGATAGTTGATCGCCACGAGATCGAGATTAAGAGAGTAGATACAAAGGATAACACTGCGGATCCATTCACCAAGGCCCTCCCTCAGCCGCAGCATGAGCGACTTTTTGAGATGTTGGGTATGAGATATGCCAATAATTGGCCTTAGTGCAAGTGGGAGATTGTTGGATATATGTATGCCCTAGAGGCCATTATATGATAGTGTATGTACCGATGTGTGTATGTATATATATATATATATATATATATATATATATATATATATATATTCGGAGGACAGTTTTCCTCGACATGATAGTATGCTATCTGGTTTCTCTTTATCATATGTTCACTTGATCATGTTTTTATTCATTTGATACATGTTGATAAAGCCCTAAGGATATAGGCTTGACTACTGGGATTATGATGTGGATTATACTAGTGGGATACCTGTAGTTTATAAGCATATCCTTGAAATGTTCCTAGTCGTAGTATATCGAGATAGGGCATCGATATTCCAGTGTAGACTAGCGTATACCATTCTTATTCCATATGATGGGCGATGGATGATCCCATATCCGTCTGGTGTGGTGACACCAAAGATTGTATACGGGTGCTCAGTGAGACTGGGTACACTGAACGGACTCACCGAGAACTCCTATGTGGTATTATATCATACGTCGGATAGCAGTTCTCAGGTGACACTGGTACAGGTTAGTCTGTAGACCCGAGATTGCCATAGAGTCTTGTGTGTCCTCCCACTGTACTTTGATCTCCACCCTACTACGGCTCTACTGAGTCGTACAAACGGGTGGATTTTGGGTACAGTCCCGATGCACATGGAGGCGATGAGCGATAGGAGGGGTTTCGTCTCTCTCGGTATTGGGGGTTGATGTTGCGCTGTGCACGATTGGCTATAATAGGAAGTCCCTGGCCAGGGCTGCTAAGATATTACTGATAAGTGTTATCAGTAGTTTCTCGATCTGTTGTAGACCATATACCGGCATGACTTATTGAGTTATTGGGGTCGACGATTCCATCCCTAGACTCGATATGCAACATATCTGACGAAGAGACCGGACTGTACGGTAAGTGTTGCCGGTTGGATTGACGGGAGTTTTGACAGGTTCGCTTGTTCTTCTTCTGATCGCTCAATACCCGGATGGCCGTTACGTTTAGCTGACCGCTTGCGGCTTGTAGGTGTTTGATGTGATCATCACCTACTACCGGCGTATTGACGAGTCTTAGAGTCCCACACAGAAGTTTCCTAGCTCAGACAAAACGATGTGGTGTGCACATGAGATATGCGCGGGTGCTCGATTAAATGCGTGTATGAGATACCGTATGTTAATCGGGTGTTTACTATTGGACGGGCCGTATGTGATATGACCGGTTTATTAAATCAAATGTTGATTTAATAATGACTTTTAGCTCACTTTTATTGAACCCATTTCTTTTTGATGTATGCATATATGTATATACATACACATGTTGATGTGAATGCATACATACATGCATGCATATGTAACTTGGTTGTTGATATATTGAAGATGGTAATGCAAGACTCACATGGTTCATATTAATATATAGATTTTTGTTTTAACATAAAAGAAAAAGGAAATTAACTAATGACTCATTCTTTCCAAATGACTCATAGTTTCCACACTCTTCTTTGTTTGACCTTTGACTAACCCTTGGTTAATTTCCTTTGTTCTTTAACTCATCACAAAATATCTAGATATTTATATTAACCATGGTTTGTTGTGAGAGTGTCTCACATATATATCCTTTTGTTTTATTTTGAAAACATAACAATTATCATTATCTTAAAAAAGCTTTGCCATCTTCATCTTCCTCCTTCTTCAAGCTCTTTTGAAATTTTTTTAGAGTGGGGAAAAGAAAAAGAGAGGGTCTTTAAGTGAGAACATAAACCACTTCATCATCCTACACATCTCTAGCTCTTTTGTGTAGGGTGTTTGCTCCACGGATTTGAAAGACCGAGTGAAGCAATAAGCTTTGAGCAAAGGACTTCGGGTGGATCGTCGTGGACTCGAAAGTGTTCAAGCGAGCCGTTCCAAACTCTAGGAGATCCAAGGAGTCACCCTAAGAGCTCTACAAAGGTTGTAGTCTCTCCACTTAGTGATAGATTAACTTTTCTATGTGATACTATTAGTTGTTACTCAATATTTCTAGTTCGATTCCTAGTTATGTTTGCTTAGCACCTCATAAAATTTAAATTGTGGCATGTGTGATGCTTCCAAACCCTATATGAGGAGATAAGGAAACCCTACAGAATCAGCCTCAAAAGGCGTATCCAATAATCATGTGCGTCTTGTGCGCATGAAAATCAAATCCAAATACAAGTGCCACAATATTCACAAATGCAAAACTAAGTGCCATGGGTGTGCACGAAAGCATCTGTCCAGTGCAACGGGTGTGCATGACAACAACATCTAGTGCATCTATTATGCACGAAAATCTCAACCCAGTGTAACTAACCTGCACAATGAAAATCCCAATTGAGTGCATCCGGTGTGCACAAAATCACATCTCATATCATGCACCGAACATGCGCGAAAATCCAAATCAAGTGCATCCGTCATGCACGAATGAAATCTAAATCAAGTGCATCTGACATGCATGAAATCCAATACCAATCACCTAATATGCGCAAAAATCCAACCCAAGCGCATCAGGTCCTTAATAAGTATCGAGTGCAGTAAAGCGCACGAAAACGAACGTCATGTGCAAACACACACAAAAAAATAAATCTGGTAAAACAAATGCTCAAAGATATAAATCGGGTGCAACCAAGGTACGGAGTATAAATCTAGTGCAACTAATGCACGAAATATCCATCCGGTGCAACAAATGTACGAAATGTAAATCTAGTGCAACAAATGCACGAAACACGAATCTGGTGCAACAAATGCACAAAATACAATTCCGGTGCATCCAGTGCATGAAATACCAAATCCAGTGCATCCAGTACATGAAATACCAAATCCAATGCATCCCGTGCACAAAATATCAAACCTGGTGCAACTCTTATCGCAGCAGTGTCCTGGAAGGCACCTACTCAAGGTTTCTTCTGATTTCATCTATGCCGAATTGTACGGAGGCTGGTACTCTTGCATAATCTTTTCTCATTTTCTGGACATCTGCGTTCTGAGCACAGCATTTCCTCGGGAACTGGCCGTATCCCAACGCCTCTGTATACCCATCCGATCTCTAATCTCAACGGGGATTAACAACAGCTCGTTAACATCTCTCATGAACCTCTTGCTCCACTCGTCTTCATTATCGTCCACTTCGACGCCACGTCATGCTATCTGCGTACTGCAATTTTTCTCGGCTACAGTCAATCCAGAGTCTCTCACACGGACTCAAAATTATGAACTCGGTATCTTCATCACCCTGTAGAAGATATCCAGCCGAACACATCCTCGGAAACTCGTCCCAACCATCGGAGGAATATGCTTTATTCGTCCATTCTCGATCAACTCACATTGCATCTGGGTAAGGTCCTCTATCCGAAACTGGTCATCTTACTGATCTCACATCGGGGCATCCAACGAACAACGTCATCTCTGGATCGATCTACTTTAGATATGCATAAGATTCTCCACACTAAAAATCTTCAACTCAACCGGGCCTGCGTCGGCGCATCAAATCTGATGAATCACCTTCGTCTCTCAACTCAAGATAGACTAGTTATCATCTATCGCATCTCTGCCTGAAATCTCCAGCGATCTCATCTTATAATCTCTGGAAGCGACATCCCATTAATCTCAGCAACAGCTGGGTTATCTGTATGCAAGGTAGATGACATCATAATCTCTGAGGTAGGCTATACATCAACAGGCAGCCTCTAACAATGGCCCGATCGTCCGGTGCAAAGCCGAACACTCGCCTCAACAAGAGGTCACAACAAAAATACTAAATCGAGACGTTCCCATATCACCAGAAAACACGATGGTCAGTCCTCGTCCATGACGAGCTCGTCCTGACCGCAACACTAGCAGCAGCTCAATCTGCACTCAAACCATGGTGACAGGAACCTCAAGTATGTATCGAAGAAGATAGATCAAAGGAATGAAAGGAATCAACAGATCTAGAATGGATACATGATCATAAGGAGGAACGGAATCAATGAGTGTATGATCATGGAAACGAATAGAATCAAGGATCTCAAATGGATGTATGATCAAGGGAACAAAGAGAATCACAGATCTCCAAAATATGTACATCCTAAGGTTTCTTAAGTAGAGCATCGTATCGTAAATATGTCGCGGAACATACGTACGGTTTATCACTCTACTCAAGCTACCTCCTCCATCAATCAGGGTCAGCCTATGAAACGAAAGTTCGGGTCTAATACCCCCTTGTTCAAGTCTAAGTTCCATAAGGTCAAGCCTAGGTTCCGAAATAGATTATGTCCCAGACTCCACATAGTCAAACCTAGACTCAAACCAATGTTAAACCTAGCGCTCTGATTCCAACTTTGTTACGACCCGAAATTTAGTTCATGACCGGCACTTAATAATGCAATGTCTAAAGACATAACGTAAATTAAGTAAGCCGAAACCCATAAATCTAAACCTTTTTAAGAAAATAAAAGAGGTGAAGTTTTGAAATAAAGGTATGAGGAAATCAAAAAATTTCTTAAATGCATAAATAATGGAACATGAAAATGCAAGTGAAATGATACTAGTTGAAAAGCATGTTTCGTCTTTTAAAAATTTGCGCAGCACCTCCTTTGTATATTTTGATCCAAAACCACATGGTATATATAATACATCGAAAATAACATGAACGTAGCATAATGTAAATCATAATCACCATGCTATAAGGTATACATATCTACAACATATCCGAGTCGGTGAATCTATCAATGGGTATCTAGCCTCACAACATCACGTACGGTATAATCCATCGTACGACTTTCTATACTCAAGGGTATGGATCAATCATCAAGTCAAATTCATCACGTACGGTAATCCATCGTACGGTGGCATTAGAAGATTAATGACCATATCAAACTATATGACAATGAGGGTACGGACCTAACGTCTCGTACGGCATATCACTTATGATTCACAACATTATATATGTATATACCTATCTCTCAGGTCACATCTAAATCAATATCAAATCAGGGGACCGAAAAAGGTATCAACTATCTCATATCGACTCACATCCATATAACGACATATCACACCAAGTCATCATATCTCATCGTATACTCTTTTCGTCACATCAATATCTCATATCAAGTCATCTTACATATACACTCTATCTTGTTAATCTCATATCATGCTACTATAAACCTGTTTAGTCGAAAATATTGCAATTTTTAACATAACAATTTCCTCACTTTTCTAATCATATAAGGATGTTTGTTATAAATATAACACGTATTACAAGTTCGTCTGGAAAATATCAAATATCACGTGTTATACATTATAATCAACATTCTGGAAGGAAATTGTGTGTTTATTATTTCAAGCATGATATTGTATATCTCAACAATCTTCAGTGAGATTTTGTGCAGATGATTATTTCAGGACAGATATCGGAATCGCAAATTCGCCGACGAAATACAGGAAATCAAATAGTTAAAATCTGGTAGATATTCAGAAGAGATAAAAGATTTCTAGATATCACCTGAATACTAACTGGCCAACACCAGAATACACAGAGAAAATGAGGCAGTGACCTTACCAATCGGCCGCGGATCCGCGCCCGAGTCAGGCCGATTCGCCGCGGATCCGCGGCCGAGTTAGGGCATCCGGTGACAGTACTATTTCAGAAGCTTCGTTCCAACTCCCTAGCTTGTTGAAGACGCTCCATTGTAACAGAATTGTTCTAGAAACTTCCCTACAACAGCCTAGCTTCTTGAGAAAGCTTAATAACTACCTTATTCCAGAAGTTTCCCTACAACTACCTAGCTTCTTAGGGAAGATTAACCCAGCTTCTAGTGGAAGATTGATGAAGAGCTATATAAAGGACCTAAACCTTCATTTCGGGGGTTACGCAATTTAGTGAGAGAATTTTGAGAGCCAATTCAATTCAAATCAAGATCCAAATCAAGGATCGTTGAGAACAACATCAAGTGAAGACATTCAAGATCCTTTACACGAAGCTGATCGTCATCAAGAGCATGAGATCCGCGACAGGTCCAAGTCTCATGGAGATCGAACAAAGCGAAATTCGACGGAATAGTTACCTCTTCAAGGGAGCGATCGAGAGAAATTCTTGTAATCTCGGATTGAAGGAAAGTGTAATTAGAAGTTGAATAATAAAGGTGATCAATTGTTAATTCTCGCTTTTTTTAAATTTTCGCATTATGAAATTTCTAATTCTTGATTCTTTTATTTTCATGATGCGTGAGTAAATCTCCGTTTTCTAAGGATTCAAAGGAATTCGGTAGATTAAATGGTGATGAAATCCTATACGCATCTTAAGTCTTATGAGAATTATGAACTTTAGGAAAAAGAATTATCAACGACTAAATTTGGAGCGAGATCACCGTTCTTGATAATTTTGTTGCAATTTGTGATTAAATAATTGATGATTTTCTTTGCTAAAGGCTAGATTTGAATGGTGATCAATGAAAAGACAAGAGATATTGAAGGAGAAACCCTAGTTTCTTCAATAGATCCCTAATCTTCATTCATCGTCATCGTTCTAGCTATAATTCATCAATAGATAAGATGAGTCATTATTAGTATTCATCATTGCTACTAATTCCTATCGAATCCTACAAGCTATTCTTCAATTTTCTTGATAACTAAAATTAATATTGGACACTTTCTTGAATACTAAATCTTAAACTCTTCCTTGATTCTCTTGAAATGATAAACTCAATTAAATCTTGAAATCTCATTTTCTTGAATTTTCTTTACTATTTTCCTTTGGCTCAACTAAAGCAAGAACGAATAAATACACGAATCTCAATGGACGACCGTACTCATTAACGAACTACATCGACACCGTTATTGATTGCGGTTATAAATTCTTTTATTGTGATTATACTTTCCATATCAAATCTACGGAATTCTCTTTATCAATCAAATGGCGCCGTTACCGGGGATCCATGCGTAATTTGTTCGTTCCTGCTATTTGAGTTGAAATATTATTATTCCATCAAAAATTGGAATCAAAATCGCATCGTGTGCTTAATGATTAGTGTGTGAATTTTGCAAGGAAATCTGGAATCACTGGAGCAGGGAGAAAATTATTCAGATCATTTCATCTAGGATAGAGGAGCAAAGGAAGCAGCTGTACAAAATTTTGTTCAAAGAACCGTTCAATCAACCACAGAACCGCGGCGGATAGCAGGCATTAGCGGCGGATCCACGGCGTTCTTGAGGACTTAAGGTTTCTGCTTTCTGTGGTATATTCTCTACTTTCTTATCTCTCATTTGATCTGTCCAATAACAATTTTTCTGCAGGATTCTTTGCAAAAATTCGCCACTTTAAAAAATAAAAATTTGTTGCGTGTTTTGATATTGGTTGTTTGTGCATATTTTAATACGGAAATTAAGGGGAAAAGACCAAATTTAGATTAGGTGGGGATTTCTTTACCCTTCCTAAGCCCCAAAAATCACAAAACTAACATCCGCATCACCCTCATTAACTAAAAAATATCTAGACAAGACTCTAAGGACGGTCGCGCTCAATTAGAACAGAAGAAGGTTGTGGGTAATCTATTGCTTATCCGCATTTCTTTTGTGGTGTCTAAGGCAAGTGGTTATTTAATTAGGCCCGCTACTTACGTAGTAGATACCTCCTACTTACCTGGCACTTACCTGGCCACAAGAGGGATAAAGAGGTAGTAGAGGATTTATCCTGCGATTTGTCTTCTCGAAATCTAGGAGCGGTCTAGTGACTTGACCTAGGTGACCGTAGATCTAGGGTTGATTGTGTATTTTTTGTGTGATTTTTCAAAATCCATCTTTTTCAAAACAAACCAAAAACCAAAAACAAACCACTTTCTCTAATTATCACAAACGCTGCCACTTGTGCTAAACCGTTTAGTGCATACTCGGCTGGACACGAGATTCTAGTGCCCGTCTTGTCCGCGTTCCTTCTATCGACTCTGAAGTTAGTAATTCTACATCTTCTTTTTCCTCACCACCCACCATATCCACCGCGATGGATGGTTCTCCATCAAACTTTAATAACACCACTCTGCCACCGTCCGCAGGTGTGCAGAATCTACCGCGCATCTCTCTCCAAGAGAGATGCTACCCTATTCGAGGTCCCCTCTCTACTTGTCTTTCCATTCCACCAGCCAATAGGGATAATTTCGAAATCAAACAACACTATATCAATCATTTACCTAAATTTCACGGTCTTGAGTCTGAGGATGCATACATTTTTATTACCAAATTCGAAAACGTATGTGCTATGATGGGCACTTCACAACTTTTTGTTGATGCTATGCGTTTACGTCTTCTTCCGTTCACTTTGTGCGATTTAGCCGAAAAATGGCTTTATAACACAGCTGCACACTCTATTTCAAACTGGGATGAATTCGTCATAGAATTCCTTAAGAAATTTTATCCCAATCATAAGACCGCCCGTGTCCGTAGAGAAATCAATCAATTTACCCAGCTTCCCAATGAACAATTTTGGAAGTGTTTTGAACGATTCAAGGATCTGCTAGTCCAATGTTCTCATCACGGAATCTATAGATGGGATTTCTGTCGAATCATCTATGAGGGCATTAATCCAACAACAAAGCTGATGCTTGAATCCATTTGTCAAGGAAATTTAATGTCTAAAGACGATGGTGAAGCTTGGAAATTTGTATAAGATTTTGCTGAAAAAACTTTGCAATAGGACAGTGTTAGTCAACCATCATCTAGGGGTGGTATCCATCAACTTGATGTTTCCATAGTAGTCAAAGCCGAAATGGCAGCAATGCAAAAGAAACTTGAAGCTATTGAACACAAATTTTTATTAGCCTCACTAAACCCGATCACACTCCCCAAAACCATGTGTGGATGCTGTTCCGATCCATCACATTTGAAGCAAGAATGTCCTTTGAATTCTCCGTTTCAAGGTAAAGAACACACTAATGCTGCTTTTCAGCAACGACCTAGAAACGATCCTTATTCTTCCACTTATAATCAAGGTTGGAGGAATCACCCTAATTTTGCTTGGAACCAACACCAAATTCAAAATACGGTTCCAAACCAAAATAACTTTCAAAGGGTCCCTCCACAACAACAGCAACCACTACAACTGAGTCAACAACCCTTTCAATCACAAAATTTTCAAAATCTGGCCAACACTTCTGCACCGTTTAATATTTTTTCGCAATTGGCCGGTACCGATAATTCCTCTTCACTCGAACGAACCTTGGATTTGTTTATGAAACATTCCATCCAAGTGTCAGCTGATATAAGATCTTCTATTGATGATAAAGAAGAACTCTGCCTCCCACGGTGAGAGTATTAAATCGATAGAAGCACAAATTGCACGATTAAATGCCTAAATGAGTGCTAGAGAGAAACGGAAACTTCCATCTCAACCCCTACCAAATCCTAGGCATTCACAACACTACAATGTGAGTGCCATTACAACGTTATGATTTGGAAGAGTGCTGAATAATCAAGTCGGCGAACAGATTGATAATGATGAAATAATCAATGATACCCCGACTTCCACTTCCACTTCCACTTCTGACTCTAGTTCATCTTCTTCCGAGCCTATTCTCCGTTTTCCTCAAGGCTCGAACCCTCAGCCCACTTCTTCTAGTCAACCAAAGACAATCCCCACTCCAATTCTGGGATCTGTTCTACCCACACAACTTTCTACAATGTTAGACCCGGCTCTTATTGATAAAGCTCCTTATCCGAATCGGTTAAGGGGAAACAAACCAAGTCCATAAATGTAGATGATTATGGAGATATTTAAACAGGTTAATATAAATATCCCTCTCCTAGATGCTATACAACATGTTCCGGCTTATGCGAAAATCCTTAAGGACTTATGCACTAGGAAAAGGAAGACTCAAGTGCCCAAAAAGGTATTCATGACGAATAATGTTACCACAACTTTTACCCCACAAATACCAAAGAAACGTAAGGACCCTGGATGTCCTACAATTTCTATTTCTATTGGGGGTAAAAATATTAACCGTGCCTTACTCGACCTTGGCGCTAGTGTTAACTTACTTCCATACTCTGTCTACGAGCAGTTAGGCATTGGAGAGTTGAAACCAGCTCATTTAACTCTCCAGATGGCAGACCGATCCATCACCAAACCTAAGGATGCGCTTGAGGATGTGTTGATAAAAGTCGGGGAATTTATATTCCCTGTGGACTTTATTGTTTTGGATACACATCCTGTAGCAAACCCACGGAACCAAATTCCGGTGATTCTCGGTCAACCCTTTTTAGCCACTTCCAATGCTGTCATTAATTGTCGAAACGGTTCCATGAACATATCCTTTGGGAAAATGATAATTGAGATTAACATTTACAAGATTGGAAGTCAGCCATCTGAACCCTCTGCTCATATTCTTAATGTCTGTTCTGTCCACGAGATAGCTCCCAAAAGCTGCATGGCTTATGAACTTTGCTTTGATGTTCTCGACGGCATTAGCACATCATTGTTTGATCTTGCACATCATAGTGAGGACACCTTTGACGAGTCTACCCCTGAGTTTGAACCTTTTGACTCATCACAAAAGTCAGTCATACTTTTCGAGTCTGTATCCTTTGCAGGCTATGAACTTCTTCGAGAATCCAAATGTCATTCACTTACCCCACCTTCTATTGTCTCTCCGCCGACATTAGATCTCAAACTGTTGCCTTCTCACCTTAAATATGCATATTTAGGTAAGAATGAGTCTTTGCCTGTGATCATATCCGCTTCTCTATCCTTAGAGTAAGAGAACGCTCTTTTGATGGTCTTGAGATCTAATAGGCAAGCCTTTGGTTGGACAATAGCTGATATCAAAGGGATTAGTCCCTTAGTTGTTGAACATCATATACATTTGATGGATGAAGCCAAGATAAAACACAAAGATGGCTAAATCCTGCTATGAAGGAGGCGGTAAAGAAAGAAATCGTCAAATGCCTTGACAGTGGTATCATTTACCCAATCTCTGATAACCAATGGGTAAGTCCTATTCATGTAGTCCCTAAGAAGTCCGGCATCACGGTCATAACCAATGAGGCTAATGAGTTGATCCAGACACGTACCCAAACTGGGTGGCGTGTATGTATTGATTACAGAAAACTCAATGCCGCAACGAGGAAAGACCACTTCCCTCTACCTTTTATTGACCAGATGTTAGAACGATTAGCTGGACATGAATATTATTGTTTCATGGATGGATACTCTGTCTATAATCAGGTCCCTATTTCCGAAAAGGATCAAGATAAAACTACATTTACTTGTCCTTTCGGTACTTTTGCTTATAGACGCATGCCCTTTGGGTTATGCAATACTCCCGCTATATTTCAGCGGTGTATGATGGGGATATTCTCGGACATGGTCGAGAATTTTCTGGAGATTTTCATCGACGATTTCTCGATATTCAGGGATTCTTTTGATGATTGCCTATCGCATCTTAACGCAGTTCTTACTCGTTGTAAAGATAAGAACTTAACTTTGAATCGGGAAAAATGCCATTTCATGGTCCAAGAGGGTATTGTGCTTGGACATGTCATTTCATGGAAAGGCATTGAGGTCGACAGAGCTAAAATAGACGTCATTCATAACCTTTCTCATCCCAAGTGCGTCAAAGATATACAATCTTTGCTTGGTCATGCAGGATTTTATAGGAGATTCATTAAAAATTTTAGCAAAATTGCTAGACCCTTAACTCTTCTCTTGGCCAAGAATACAAAATTTCACTTTGATTCAGATTGTGAGGCTGCATTTGACTCACTTAAAAATTCCTTCACTACAGCCCCCGTTCTATTATCTCCCGATTGAAACCACCCGTTTACGCTTATGTGTGATGCATCAGATTTTGCTGTTGGTGCAGTCTTAGGACAACACATTGATAAGATTCCATATGTGATTTATTATGCAAGTAAGACCTTGAATGATGCCCGAATTAATTATACAACTACCGAGAAAGAACTTTTGTCAGTCGTATTTGCATTAGAAAAATTCAGGTCTTACTTGATTGGCTCACCGATTATGGTTTACACTGATCACTCCGCCTTAAGACATCTTTTATCGAAGAAGGATGCTAAAGGTAGGTTAATAGGTTGGATCCTATTATTACAAGAATTTGATCTTGTCATTCGAGATAAGAAAGGATGTGAAAACGTAGCAGCCGACCATCTTTCACGCATCCTTCACCAACTGTGACCTTGCCAATTAACGACTCTTTCCCGGACGAACAGCTCTTAACCGTATCAGGTGAATCTTGGTTCGTGAATATTGTGAATTATCTTGCAACGAGACTTATTCCTAGTGATTGGTCTAAACAAGACAATTATCGATTTCTATCCTAAGTAAACCATTTTTACTGGGATGAACCTTATTTTTTTAAGTGTTGTTCTGATCAAATCATTCGCAAATGTGTCCCCAATGATGAATTCAAGAGTGTTTTGTCTTTCTGTCATGATCAGGCATGTGGAGGTCACTTTGGTCCACGTAAGACGGAGGAGAAGGTTTTGCAATGCGGTTTTTACTGGCCTACATTATTCAAAGATGCATTTGATCTTTGTAAAACCTGTCCTCAATGTCAACATACGGGTCGGAATTCTAAAAGAAATGAGATGCCACTTCAGCCGATCTTGGTTGTAGAAATTTTCGACGTTTGGGGTATTGATTTTATGGGTCCTTTTCCCAACTCTTTTGGGAATTTGTATATTTTGTTAGCGGTTGATTACGTCTCGAAATGGGTGGAAGCTATTCTATGTCGCACTAATGACAACAAGGTTGTCATTAAGTTTCTTAAAGAAAATATCTTTTCGCGATTTGGATACCCTCGCGCTATCATTAGCGATAACGGGACGCATTTTTGTAATCAGTCTTTCGAGACTTTGATGCGGAAATATGCAATTAACCACAAACTTTCCACGCCCTATCATCCCCAAACGAGCGGGCAAGGTGAGATTTCCAATAGGAAAATCAAACTAATTTTGGAGAAAATAGTTTCTAAAAACCGGAAAGATTGGTCAGCCAAATTGACGGATGCTCTTTAAGCATTTCGTATCGCTTATAAGACCGATCTTGGTATGTCTCCTCACCGCCTAGTGTTTGGAAATGATTGCCACCTTCCGGTCGAGATTGAACATATAGCAATGTGGGCCATTAAAGAACTTAACTTTGATTTGAATCGAGGCCGCAACTTTCGGAAGCTGCAATTAAACGAGCTAAGCGAACTCCGCGATGAAGCTTATGATAATGCAGTGATTGTAAAGAACCAGACTAAGGTATTTCACGATAAAAACATTTTGAGAAAAACTTTTACCCCATGACAACAAGTCTTTATTTATGATTCTCGTCTCCATCTTCATGCGGGTAAGCTACGATCTCGTTGGAAAGGACCATTTGTGGTGCTGTATGTATATCCGTACGGGGCAGTTGAAGTTGAAAATAGAAAAAACGGTGCAATTTTCAAAGTAAATGGGCATAGATTAAAACTGTATTTTTCCACTGACCCCACGGAATAGCTTCTGTTTATACAGGAGCCGCTTTATAATGACTAAGTTTCCTCCATCTCACTTCCATGTCATGGTAATATTGTCTCATTTTTAGAATGGAGGTGGGTTATTTAATAATATATATATATATATATATATATATATATATATAATGATGAAAAATTGTACATAAATAAATAATAAGTTTGGGGGAAGATTTTCACTTTCATTTATTCTTGCCCCCGTTAATAACTTTTCCTCCCAAGTCTACAGGTTTTTGAGATTTAACAGATGACAACAGTGAGGACACTGCTGCATACAGGTTTGGGGGAGGTTTGTACTTAATTACGCATCACTTTGCATCATACATTGCATAAGAAAAAAAAAATTCAATTTTTTTTCTTTTATAATAAAAGATTAGAAAGTAAAAAATTACATTTAAAAGATTGGAAAAGTTCAAGAAAACCAAGAAAGTTAGATGTTTTCTTAAACGAAACTAGTAATGAGTAGTTATGAGTTGTCCCAAGGGTTAGTAAGATGAAGGAAGTCACTAATCTGAGGATAAAAATAAGTCTGAAAAAGTTCCTATTCTGGAAGCCAAATATCTGAATGTTGATACCCTACTATGTGAACTTACACACGTCTTGAAACTCGGGATAGTATAGGATATCTTAAAATGCTTTTGTCTAAAAGCCAAAGTACGAAGAAAATAATAAATGAAGTATAAAAGTATAAAATGGTGAAGAAAAATAAACACTGGTTTTGTAATCACCAAGGCAGCATAAAAAAATATAGCGAGGGTACTTCATCACCTAGTGCCTTAGACCAACTGGTTTGGGAGTCACCGCTAAGCTTTAGGTGTTGCAAGATGAGGAAATTGCTAATTACGCCTAATATGTGAGCACATTTAGTAATCGGTGGGTTAGTATCTCAAGAAGTATCAACGGTCGCATGAAGAATGTGTGAGCAATTCCATCCAAAATATTCACCGACTAAAAAAGTAATGATGTAGATGGACAAGAGTATGATAGCTTGAATTGAATTCTCCGAGTGTAGGGATATCTTTTACACACAAGTAGGGATATATGATCGGTGTTTGGAAGAAATGTAGGGATGGAGAATAAATGCGATGTTTTATTGAGTGATGATATGATTTCTAACATCTTTTCATGACTATTAAGATGGGGCTCATGACAACCGAAAAGCTGGTGTAGTTGAAAACTCTGATTTTCAAGCTTTTTCATTTATAGTTCTTATCTTTATATGTAACTTTCACTGTCTTTTTTTTATTATGGGATTTTGTGGGTGCAATCTGCTGAAAACCCTCAGGAGACAACACTCCTCCTACTAGGGACACCTAGAGGTTTAAAGGCTTGTTGCATATGCTCAGTGCAATCGTGTTGCCTAAGAAAGTGTGCTAGTTACTTTTTCTCTTTCTTTCTATTTTCTCCTTCACCTGAATAAAAGAAGTTTACTAGAGACGATCAAAGTCAAGTTTGGGGGAATTTTTTCAGTCTAAAATATTGCAATCTTTAACATAACAATTTCCTCACTTTTCTAATCATATAAGGATGTTTGTTATAAATATAACACGTAATACAAGTTCGTCTGGAAAATATCAAATATCACGTGTTATACATTATAATCAACATTCCGGAAGGAAATTGTGTGTTTATTATTTCATGCATGATATTTTATATCTCAACAATCTTCAGTGAGATTTTGTGCAGATAATTATTTCAGGACAGATATCGGAATCGCAAATTCGCCGACAAAATACAGGAAATCAAAGAGTTAAAATCAGGCAGAGATTCAGAAGAGATAAAAGAATTCTAGATATCACCTGAACACCAATTGGCCAACACCAGAATACATAGAGAAAATGAGGCAGTGACCTTACCAATCGGCCGCGGATCCGCGGCCGAGTCAGGCCGATTCGCCGCGGATTCACGGACGAGTTAGGGTATCCGGTGACAGTACTGTTCTAGAAGCTTCATTCCAACTCCCTAGCTTGTTGAAGACGCTCCATTATAACAAACTTGTTCTAGAAACTTCCCTACAACAGCCTAGCTTCTTGAGAAAGCTTGATAGCTACCTTATTCTAGAAGTTTCCCTACAACTACCTAGCTTCTTGGAGAAAATTAACCTAGTTTCTAGTGGAAGATTGGTGAAGAGCTATATAAAGGACCTAAGCCTTCATTTCGAGGGTTACGCAATTTGGTGAGCCAATTCAATCCAATTCAATTCAAATCAAGATCCAAATCAAGAATCGTTGAGAACAACATCAAGCGACAACATTCAAGATCCTTTACGCGAAGCCGATCGTCATCAAAACCACGAGATCCGCGACAGGTCCAAGTCTCACAGAGATCGAGTAAAGAGAAATTCGACGGAATAGTTACCTCTTCAAGGGAGCTATTGAGAGCAATTCTTGTAATCTCGGATTGAAGAAAAGTATTATTAGAAGTTGAATAATAAATGTGATCAATTGTTAATTCTTGTTTTCTTTAAATTTTCGCATTATGAAATTTCTAATTGTTGATTCTTTTATTTTCATGATACGTGAGTAAATCTCTGCTTGCTAAGGATTCAAAGGAAATCGGTAGATCAAATGGTGATGAAATCCTATACGTATCTTAAGTCTTATGAATATTATGAACTTTAGGAAAAAAAATCATCAACAACCAAATTTGGAGAGAGATCACCGTTCTTGATAATTTCATTGCAATTTGGGATTAAATGATTGATGATTTTCTTTGCTAAAATCTAGATTTGAATAGTGATCAATGAAAAGACAAGGGATAGTGAAGGAGAAACTCTAGTTTCTTCAATAGATCCCTAATCTTCATTCATCGCCATCGTTCTAGCCATAATTCATCAATAGAGTCATTATTAGTATTCATCATTGCTACCAATTCCTATCGAATCCTACACGTTATTCTTCAATTTTATTGATAACTAAAATTGATATTGGACACTTTCTTGAATACTAAATCTTAAACTCTTTCTTGATTCTCTTGAAATGATAAACTCAATTAAATCTTGAAATCTCATTTTCTTGAATTTTCTTTACTATTTTCTTTCAGCTCAACTAAAGCAAGAACGAATAAATACACGAATCTCAGTGGACGACCCGTACTCATTAACGAACTACATCGACACCGTTATTGATTGCGGTTATAAATTCTTTGATTGTGATTATACTTTTCATATCAAATCTACGGAATTCTCTTTATCAATTAAAACCTCATACTTATTCTCTTACAGCTGCCTATATCTATATATCGTGATTCACATCCTTATGTATCAATTCGAGACATTATTTCTATCATATCATGTTACACTAAACCATAAACTATAACCTTAAGTCGTGGAATATCTATCTCCTACTAATTCTTTAACAATATCCATAAGTTCCTAACACGGTTTCCTTAACCACATTCTATATATCGGTTTCCATCAAACTTTCGGGGGTGCTATACGCCATCCATCCGACTTCCCCCGTAGATATAAATCTACTCACCTGTGGAACTCCTTATTCAGTCGATGTGCTTCGTCGTCTCGGAATCCACACGAAGGTACCTACAATAAATACACAATCTCAAATGCTATTAAAATCAAGTCCGGAAAACCATTAAGGCACACGGTGCGCTCATAGGTTAGGACCTATAGCCTACGCATGCAAAAACAACTAATCAACCCTCGTCGTTGACGTACAAGCATCCAACGACCTAATACAATATCAAATATCAAATTCTACATTCAGAAATCGGAAAACCAAATTCAGCAACGAAGGAAATCACTACCAGATTTCACCCTAGGCCACACTTAGGAATTTTGCATACAGAGGAGGTCTAATTAGAAGATATAGGAGCTATGAACTAAGTAAGAACCATTTCCAACATACCCAGGCTGAAATTTGCGGCCATATGGAGTTTATTTGCAGCCAGGATTGGGACTTGGGGTCTCGGGTTTCAGGGGTAGATACATGGTTGCCTGCACGTCTCACTGTCAAGGGAACTTATTTTATAATGGTCTCCGGTCATCCCAGATTCCCATATACACTCACAAACTGTCAATTAACCGATGTCGGAAAGTTCTAAGTTCGTGTTTTGGTTTCAAATCCGGGTCTTGTCCAGTAAAGTCGACACTAAGGTATTGTAACAGCCTCTAAACATCCCCATAACACAACTCAAACCCTAAACCTTTCTTGGAATTTCCAAACATCGCATAACCTAACCAAACCAATTATAAACTAAAATAGAAAATAAAGCAACTAAATTACTAAGCTAATGGTGTAGGAAGCACCTCTTTTAGCAACTCAAGAATTTTCTTGAGTTGCTCAAAATTTTCAAAATCCAACGTTGATTAGTCCAATGTGTTGAGGATGAGGTGGGGATCATTTTTAATGGAAAGGGTGTAGGGTTTTTGCAAGGGTTTTGAGGTGATTCATGGAGGTGAAGGTGGAAGGAAACGAGGAGGAAGAAGATGAAGGAAAATAATGGGGATGGGAAAGTAATGGCTACCCTTTCTTTCTTTTACCCTCACTCTCTCTTATTCTCACCCCTCTCAAGCCCATGCCTCACTCACTCTCTCTCCCCCCCAATCATTCATTCTCTTTTCTCACCATAAAACACATAATACCAATAAAACAACACAAATGAAACAACATGTCACAAAATACAACATGTCATGGTGCACTAGCCATGGTTAAATGTAGAAACACGGATTTGGCTTAATCGCGATTAGTAGTGCACTAATCAATTTTTATTTAAACTTGCGTATAATTAATTATAAAAATGCCAAATCCAATAAATATATATTTAAATGAATAAATCATTTTAATTTCCAATTATTTCATAAATATTGGTATATATTTATACCAATTTACGAAAATCCCAATTTCGCAAATCGGTTAGTTTTCGCGAAATATATTATTTTAATATTAAATTCCAAAAATAATATTTTATGTTTTCTGTAATGTTACAAAACCATAAAAGAAGAATTAGTCAGGATTAATCTCACTTTTACAATTCTTGCTTAACCTTTCAGCCAGGCTGGTGTCGGTACTTCGAGGAACGTTTTCCAACGCTTTCGCGAAGTTCCTTAATTACATAACCACTTATCCCTGGAGGCGTAGCCCCGCTAACACCATTCTAGACACCTACTTGGTTTGTAGCATTGATCATTTAGTGAAAAAATCTCCCGAAGAGTAGCGGATACCCACAGCAGGATCGGGATCCAAATATCATTGTGTGATAATCCTGAAGTAATCCTACCAAAATTATCACACTCCAAATGGTATGTAACACCAGCAAGTTTCAGTTTCTTTAGAAACTCCCGAAGTGGATTTTTGCCCCATGCTCTTAAGACCTTGACGAAAGCCAACAAATCATAAGTCACATGTCAAGTTCTACCCGTCATTGTCCAGGTTAATTTTAACCCACCCGTACATACCCTTGACGAAGGCCACAAAAGTAGTACAACTGTACCAAACCAACGCATCTATCTATGCTACATATGAATACCCAGCAGCTACCAATCACTATGCATTGGCGAAAATCAACAAACATAACTTGAATACTACTGAATATTTATATGAAATGACGAAGGGCTACAGAGGATTTTGGTGAAACCGTGAACGTAGTGAACTTGATATAGTCGAAAGAACCATGATAGCTTTTTAAAAGGAGCGGTTTAGGCTCCGCATTTAAAATTTCTTTTTGAAGAAAACCGAGTGTTTTTTGAAACCGTTCCAACGATTTAAGCTTTGGTTTGTTTTTCTTTGCATTAATCAATGTTAATGTGGTCCCATCATTTAACCTTATCTTTGCAGAAAAGAAACGAAAATACAACGTACGATTATGCCATCTGCATTCGCCACAAGACCCCATCATGCACCGTTAGGTAACTTAACTAACGGCAGAGTGGGGGCTGGACTAGCGCGGGTGCAAAACATAAGCAACGCCTACTAGATATCATATATAAATATATATATCCATTCGTCTCACGCAGTAATAGGCATTCCAGATCACAGATGAATATATTGGATATACTAGGAATTCCGTGTTTCGTTTAAGCCTGTAACGAAAGACGGATTTCACGGTCGTGATGAATATCCAGAACCACCACCCTAGACCCCTACGCGTGCGGCAAATTACCCACCAAATTTCAAAAGTGAAGCAAACTCCCTCAGTAAAATGAGTAGGTCACTCGGCACTTCAAGAACCCGGTAGTTTATGCACCCCACCTTGGGTCAATCCTAGGAGCAGAAACAGTAAAAAGAAATAATATACAACAGTGGCTACAACCTCAACTCGGATGTGCCCCGCAAAAATAATATTACATCAATTTTATAAATTACATGAATGAAAGAAAAGAAATACTCTTCTCACATCCCCCCGGCTATTTGTAACATTTCAGAAATATAAAATATTATTTTTGGAAATTTAATATTAAAATAATATATTTCGCGAAAAGTATTAGATTTACGAATTTGGGGTTTTCACAAAATGGCATAAATATATACCAATATTTGGGAAATAATTGGACATTAAAATGATTTATTCATTTAAAAATATATTTATCGGATTTGGGCATTTTTATAATTAATTATATGCAGGTTTAAATTAAACTCGATTAGTGCACTACTAATCACGATTATGTCAAATCCGTATTTTTAATTAACCGTGGTTAGTGCACCATGACATGTTAAATTTTTGTTGCATGATTGTTTCATTTGTGTTGTTTTATTTGTATTTTTGATTTTAATTGAAAGAGAGAAAAAGAAAGAAAAGAAAAAAGAAAAGAAAAGTCAATGGGTATGGACATGAAAGAGAGAGAGTGGCATGGCATGCCATGAGAGAGAGAGAGAGACCCTTGATCTCATTTTTTCCTTCATCCATTATTTCATTCATCATCTTCATCTCCTTCTTCATCTCTTCCTCCACCTTCTCTATCCCATGGCAACCACCCTAAATCATCACCAAAACATCACACCCCTTTCTCAAGAAATGATCCACACCTCTTTCTAAACCCTATAGACCTTTCAAGTTTGGATTTTGGAGACTTTGGGAATCTAGGGTTTTTCTTGAGTTGCCAAATGAGGTAATATTGCTTTCCTTTAGTTAAGTTATTTTGTTTAATATATCCTAGTTATAGTTTAGAGCTAAACAAGTGTGGAAGTGTGATCTTAGAATTTTCCAAGTTGATGTTTAGTGGAAGAATTGACTTGTGAAGTGATATTTGAGATGTAGTGAGTGTTTACACAGGTGATGATTTTTTAGCCAAGACCAGAGACTAGAACCCAAAACACGAATTTAGAATTTTCCTGACATTGATTATTTGACAGTCTGTGTTGGTATATGGGAATCTGGGATGACCCGAGACCACTATAAAATAAGTTCCCATGACAGTGAGACGTGCAGGGAACCATGAAGCAGCCCCTAAAATTCAAGACCATTCCTACCTATTCTGGCTGCAGATTTATTGCTTGTGGCCGTAATTTGCGGCTACATTATGGTGGAATTCGATGATCTTTAGTCTATGGTTCTCTTATCTTATATCTAGACCAACCCTTTATGCAAAATGTCTTGATTTGACCTAGGGAGAAATCTGGGAGCAATTTCCTATGTTGCTGAATTTGGTATTTGTGTTTTATGAACTTGGGTTATGGTATTTGATATTGTATTTGGTCGTTGGATGTTTGTACGTCAATGACGATGGTTTTTTTGGTTGTTGTTGCATGCGTAAGCTATAGGTTCTAACCTATGAGCACTTCGTGTGCTGTATCGGTTTTTGGACTTGGTTTTCATAACGTTGCGATATGTGTTGATTTGTAGGTACCTCGCATGGACTTCCGAGACGACGAAGCACATCGAATTCGGCTTAGCGAGAAGTATTGCAAGTGAGTAGATTTATATCTACGGGGAAAGTCGGGTGGATGACGTATAGCACCCCGCAATTATAAAACGGAGACCGATATATAGAATATAGTCGGAGAAACCTATACTAGGAAACTATGGATATGATCAAAATGTTAGTTGGAGATGATATGAATGATTGAATACATATACCAAGATATGAGACGAGATCTATAAGGATATGACATGAGATTGATGAATATGATAAGATTGAGATAGATGTGTTATGAGATCGGTAAAATAAGATAAATATATATTTATGAGAATAATGAGTGATATACCGTATGAGACGTTAGATCCGTACCCTCATTGTTGTATAGGTTGATAGAGTTCCTATTTGTTTAATGCTGTCATACGATGGATTATCGTACGCGATGAGTTTTACCTGATGATTGATCCATACCCTTGACTCGAGGATGCCGTACGATGGATTATACCGTACGTGATGCTGTGAGGCTGGACTGCCGATTAATAGATTCATCGACTCGGATATGTTATAGATATTGTTAATCACTGTCTACATTACTTAGTTTAGCCCTTATGTAGATGTTAGATTAGATACATATACCTTATAATAGTGCACTTACAATTTACTTTCTGCTACGTTTATGATATTCTCATTGAATTACGTATACCTGTGCTTCCATTATTTGTTATGATATCGTCGGCTAGTACACTTGCATAATTATTGATGATGCGTATGTTATACTTACACAGATTGTCGGCCCATACACTTTCATCATCGGTAATTGTTATGTGTTTATATCATAATATTGCATTATTATATTTTCCATTCCTATGCATTTTACAAATAAACAGGTGCTTTTGACCCATGTCTACTACATAGTTGCTGGTTACAGGTTCTTGGAATAAAAACAGTGAAAAAGACAAAAGACGATGCAAAAGTGAGACTTCGATCAACAAACAGAGAATCTTGATAAAGCCTACACGAAGAACAGTTCACAAAGTACAAGGCGGTGCAAGATTCATGACTTCGTCATGAAGCAACGGTAAAAGTCCACTACAATTATTCGCTGTGGAGATCTGGAAGAGAACTAGAAGTCAAACTGTGAAAAAAACTGAAGAAATAAAGATTAAATTGCAACCAGGACTAAACCCTGATGTTTCCAGCCAAGAAGCCTCCATACGGCCGCGGTTCCGCGGCCAAACCATGCTCCTAGCCGCGGATCCGCGGCCATAGTGCGCCCGTGTCGATGCAGAAAAATCGTGTCAGTGCGTCGGTGCAATATTTGGGTTTCTTGGGGGGTATTTTTGTAAATGCAGATATGCGAGTCAATTGTAACCCTAGGGTTCCTATACTCTATAAATAGGAACTCTAAATCTTGTATGAGGTTATGCCTCTTTTCATTTCATAAATTCAGATCTGTACTGCGTTGATGTTTGGAGAAAGCCATCAATAAAAATTAGTAAGTTCTTTTATTTCTTTGCCTTATTTTACTTTTAATTTAGAATGTCTTTTAATCCCCTAATGAGCGAGTAGTCTCCTCGCTTGTTAGGGTTAGCTTTAGGGAAAAGTTTGAGAGATGAGATCTCTCACCCCTTTCTTGCCCCTTCACACATAATAATTAGAACTCCATGCATACACGCACACACCGCTCCCTGCGGCACCTTACCCCTCGAGTTTTCCATGGAGGTTAGGGTAAGGATCGATAAAGGAAGGACAAGAACCTAGAGGAAGAAACATCTTCCCAAATGATTCTAATCCACTTCATTTATAATTATCATAACATCTAATAGATCTAAAATAGGGCATTGAAAGCGGTGAGGAAACCTTTAATCTCTCAACTTACCCTAGATCTAACCCTAGCAAGACTTAGATCTAGATAATCTTATTATAAATCAATTTAGATTTTAGAAATAATCAATCCGACACCCATCGGAATTAACTCATTAGAGCGATTAGGAAAATACAAAATCCCTGTGGACCGACCCGTACTCACCGGCTAGCTACCAAGCGACGTCGTTCTTGATTGCGGTAACTTATATTTTTTATCTATAAAATCTATTTAAATCAAATGGCGCCGTTGTCGGGGATGACGTTGTATTTCCTTTTTACAATTTCGGGTTAATCTAAATTAAAAAATCATAAAAACAAAAAAAATTATAAAATTTTATCATTTATTGTTTGAAGGGTATTTTTTTGTGAATCTTTGCACGATCGACGGATCTGGAAAAATCCAGAGTGCGAAACAGAAAAAGGGATATCAGAACAGAAAGGGATTGGAACAACAGAACATCATAATTTTTTCAGAGACCTGCGCCGCCGCTTCTGCCGCTAAACCGCCGTCGTAGCCCCATCATTGCCGCGGATCCGCGGTCCCCACGTGGCGTCAGCGCACAAAATTTTCTCGGTTTGTTTCCTTTTTCTGCCCTCTGCAAATCCCCATATATCTTCTGTCAAATCTTCTGCAGGATTCTTTGCGCTAAAAATCTTCTCCCTTCCAATAATTGATTCTCTGCAGGATTCTTTGCGCCGCGCATAAAATAAAAAGATTTGATTGCAAGTGATTTACTGTTTTGCATATCTTTAATCAGACTTTAAGGGGCTTTTGACTAATTCAGATTGGGTGGGGATTTCATCACCCTTCCCAGGACCCCAGAAACCATATAAGGCATTTGTATTGACCAATTCTTAATTAAAAAATACTAGACTCAGCCCTAAAGACGTTGCGCTCAATAGGACAGAGGACTAGTTATAGGCATCGACCGTTAATCCTAACCTGACTTTGCGGTGTCTAGGAAAGTGTGTCTAAGGCAAGTGGTTACTTAATTAGGACCGCTACTTGTAGCGGGGAGCCTCCTACTTACCTGTCACTTACCTGGCCGCAATTGGCGGTGAAGAGGCGGTTTGAGGTCCTATTTCTAGCCCTTTGGAACAGTTAGGAGCTGTCTAGCTGACCTAGGTGACCCTAGATCTAGGCCTGATTGTGCATTTTTGGTTGATCGAAAGTGTGTCTTAGCACTTTATCGAAAATCTTTTTTTTTGCAAAAAGTTCCAAATAAAAAAAAAGGGAAAAAGGAATTTTTTTTATAAAGACTTGCAAAATTTTGTCGCTAAGAAATCCTTGCACCCCACTTACACCCACCTTCTTTCTCTTCTCCTTCTGACATCATGGGTACCCCACCTCACAAATCTTTTGCCGAACTTTGGTACCCTGAACCCAACTTTTCCTCTTACTCGAATTGTTTCAGTCGATTTAAGGACGACCCCTCCATGCCCAAAATATCTTTGAAAGATCGAATAGAAGCGTCTAGGAGAAACAGTTCGACTTTGCAATCCACTTTGTATCAACCATTTCAACCTTCACCACCTTCTTATGTTGATACCACTTTTTCGAGTCCTGTTGTAACTCCTAAACCCATGTCTATTGCTGAGCATATTGAACAATCTCGTAGCCGATCTTTCACTCCTCTCCATACATCCAGTTCTAGGGATCAACAAGTCCATTCACCTTTTTATCTAAATGTTGATCCTACTCCTGTCCAACCATCCAACTCCTACCAGTCCTACCCGACTTTCCCACCTTCACTAGACAGTGCTTCTACACAGCCATTTGGGAGTTTCACGTATCCAAACAATTTTGAATCTTTTACCGAAACCCCTTCACAACCCATGTCTAGTCTAGAACAGTCGTTGGAGGCGTACATTGCAGCAACAAACCGAATGATGAGGAATGTGGATGTGTCCATAGCCACCCTTATACAATCTAATGAACCGGTAGCTTGTTTCCAACTAGCTCCAAAAATTCCAATGTATCATGAGGCGGTTGGACAGAGTGAGAATTTGAGTGGAGAAAGTGAGTTAAACGCCCTTCCAAATCAAACCTACCCATTCCCAATTGAATTCCACAACTCCGGTTTTCAAACAAATGTCCCAAATGATTCATCAGTTAAGGATAAAAATGAGTTGTGCGACTTTGTAGTGCTTGATTTTCCAGATTGTGAGGAATCCCTTTCGAGTGAAACCACACCGAATCCTTTTGAACTTTACACCTCCTCTCTAGAACCTGAATTGATAAATATCCATGCTTTTGATGAGGTGTCTAAGAAAATTGATTTTCACTTGATTGAGGATATTGACGCTGGGAATATTTTGGATGATGAACCCGTATATTTGAATAAAATTTTATGTCAAATTCATCATCCCGAGTCATTAAATGTCTCTCCCGAACCTCATATGCGTCTTGATTTTGATGATAATGGCATGGATAAGCTAAATTTTGAGGAGAATTATGAGGATAGTATTGAGAAGAGTATTGAGGATAATATTGAGGTTGAACCATTTTTGTTTGATGTGTTGGATTTTCCAATTCATCCTCGTGAACCTTTAACTATTATACTTCCTAAATCACCCTCCATTCTTTCCATCGTTCCGACCATGCAAAAGATCACGCAGGAGGACTGCGAGCTTGAAAGATTTCCATTTGATGACAACAGTTTTGACGCCACTAGTGCGTCCCTCCTTGAATCTACCACAGTTGACACAACCGATATTGATTATGAATGTTTCACTTTTTCGGATGATTTTGACGACTCACCGCCCGAATATGAGTCTTTTGAATTTTTGGATGAATTAGTTGAACCATCCAAATCGGTTGTTTGCAGTGATTTCGAACCTGTGTTGGAGTCCTTTAAGTTCGAGATAGATTCCCTAATTTTACCTTTGATTGTTTCGCCTCCGAAACTCGAACTAAAGCCTTTGCCGTTTCACCTTAAATATGCTTACCTAGGTGAGAATGAGACCTTTCCCGTTATCATATCGGCCTCTCTAGCCCTCGAGCAAGAGAAAGCGCTTTTAATGGTCTTACAAGATAAGCGGCAAGCTTTCGGCTGGACTATGGTGGACATCGAGGAGATTAGTTCCCTCATAATTGAATATCATATTCATATGATGGATGATGCCAAGTCGATAAAGGATCCACAGAAATATCTTGGGGATAGTGTGGTTAGTCAACCTTCTCCTTTAAAAGTTGAACCACCCCCATTTCTTTTAATAAGCTACGAGAATGCCAATATTCCACTGATTGTTGATCATTCACATTCTCGTTTTGATTCATCTCCACCTCCTATCTATTCACTTCCACACTTTCCATACCACCACTTCTATCTTCCCCAATTCTTTTTGGATCGGTACAACATGTTCTTCCACCAACCGATACTCTTTACAGATAAATTTTTCGAATGGTTGGTGTTGACATTTGGTCTTTGCAAAGTTTGGCAATGACGTTTCACATTGTTTCAATGAAGTTTGGGGGGGCCTTTCTGTATATATATATATTTTTTTCTTTTACCAATAAAAAAATTTATAAAAACAATTTGTAAATAAATAAACAGGGGAGTGCCGACATTCTCAACCCTCTTGGTATAGCATAACAGTGAGGACACTGTCAAAGTTAAGTTTCGGTATATGCTCGGTAAGCCTTCTTTCCTTTGCATTCATTTGTACATATTTTTGCATTTGCATACTTATTTTAAAACCCATAAAAATTGAAAAATTTCAAAAATTATAAAAATTAATGTATTCAATTTTGGCCATATTTGACTTGAGTTTGACAAATAGGTTAACTGGATAGGAACAACTAGATCTTAGACTTAGTAAATTAAAAACCCTAAAAATAACCTTCCTTAAAGTTTAACGGTAGAAAGTATATGTTTTTGTAGTTTATTTAGAAATAGGCAAAATTTTGAGTTCACTTCTTGGGCTAAGTCAAAACAAAGGAAAAGTATTGATATTTTTATTAGAGTATAAGTTTGAAAAATAATTCCTATCTTAAGTCTAGATTCTGAAATGTATACCCTACAAATTGCACAATCACGCACCTTGAAACTTGGAATAGTAGAAGGGACCTTGAAATGCTCTTGTCTAAAGTCCTTAGTACGATGGAAAAAAAATACAAGTGTGAATAAAAGAAAAAAAATGAACACTGGTTTTGTGATTACTTAAGGCTGCAAAAATAGAAAAATATTTAGCGAGGGTGCCTCATCACCTAGTGTCTTAGACCAACAGGTTTGGGAGTCACTGCTAAAAAGCCTTAGGTGTTACAAGACTAGGAAGTACGCTTTAAAGTGCAAACGCATTTTGTAATCGGTCGTTGGTACCTCAAGAAGTATTAACGGTCTCATGAAGGATGTGTAAGAAAAAACTCAATTAAAAATTCACCAATTAATAAGTACTTTGGACAACGGACAAGAGTATGATTGCTTGATTTGAATTTCCAAGTGTAGGGGTGATATATACACACACGTAGGGGTATGTGATTGGGATTTAGATAAGAGATAGGAATGAAGAATAAGACTTGTATCTTTAATAGAGATGATAAAAATTCCTAAGTGGAGATGGAACCCTAGAAAGAAAAATTAAGAGATGCCGAAAGCTAAGTAAGTCTATAAAACATATATAATCTTAAGTTAAATGATGAGGATGTGTGAAGAATATGGGTGGATAATTTACGAGTCAAAGATAATAGAATTCCTTGTTAGAAAACCTACTTGGAGAATAAAAGTCAATGGGCCTAATTGATAGGATTTTGTGGGTAGTATCCGCTGAAAACCCTCAGGAGACAACACTCCTCCTACTAGGGACACCTAGAGGTTTAACGGCTTGTTGCACGTGCTCAGTGCAATCGCGTTTTCCTGCGAAAGTGAGGTTAGGTTTTTTTCAAGAATAAAAACTAGGTTTGCTCGAGGACGAGAAAAAGATAAGTTTTGGGGTATTTGTTCATATCATAATATTGCATTATTATATTTCCCATTCTTATGCATTTTACAAATAAACAGGTGCTTTTGACCCATGTCTGCTACATAGTTGCAGGTTACAGGTTCTTGGAATAAAAACAGTGAAAAAGACAAAAGACGATGCAAAAGTGAGACTTCGACCAACAAACAGAGAATCTTGATAAAGCCTACACGAAGAACAGTTCATAAAGTACAAGGCAGTGCAAGGTTCAAGACTTCGTCACGAAGCAACGGTAAAAGTCCACTACAATTATTCGCTGTGGAGATCTGGAAGAGAACTAGAAGTCAAAATATGAAAAAAAAAGTGAAGAAATAAAGATTAAACTGCAACCAGAACCAAACCCTGAAGTTTCCAGCCTAGAAGCCTCCATACGGCCGCGGTTCCGCGGCCGAACCATGCTCCTAGCCGCGGATCCGCGGCCATAGTGCACCTGTGTCGGTGCAGAAAAATCGTGTCGGTGCGTCGGTGCAATATTTGGGTTTCTTAGGGGGTATTTTTGTAAATGCAGATATGCGAGTCAATTATAACCCTACGGTTCCTATCCTCTATAAATAGGAACTCTAAATCTTGTATGAGGTCATGCCTCTTTTCATTTCATAAATTCAGATCTGTACTGCGTTGAGGTTTGGAGAGAGCCATCAATAAAAATTAGTAAGTTCTTTTATTTCTTTTCCTTATTTTACTTTTAATTTAGAATGTCTTTTAATCCCCTAATGAGCGAGTAGTCTCCTCGCTTGTTAGGGTTAGCTTTAGGGAAAGGTTTGAGAGATGAGATCTCTCACCCCTTTCTTGCCCCTTCATACATAATAATTAGAACTCCATGCATACACGCATACACCGCTCCCTGCGGCACCTTACCCCTCGAGGTAACGATGATACCGTAGTATAAAGGACCGGTTGCGCGTGTTTTCCATGGAGGTTAGGGTATGGATCAATAAAGGAAGGACAAGAACCTAGAGGAAGAAACATCTTTCTAAATGATTCTAATCCACTTCATTGATAATTACCATAACATCTAATAGATCTAAAATAGGGCATTGAAAGCGGTGAGGAAACCTTTAATTTCTCAACTTACCCTAGACCTAACCCTAGCAAGACTTAGATCTAGATAATCTTAGTATAAATCAATTTAGATTTTAGAAATAATCAATCCGACACCCATCGGAATTAACTCGTTAGAGCGATTAGGAAAAAACAAAATCCCTGTGGACCGACCCATACTCACCGGCTAGCTACCAAGCGACGCCGTTCTTGATTGCGGTAACTTATATTTTTGACTATAAAATCTCTTTAAATCACTATGTCACTTACATAGTCAAATTGCTATATCATGCTATTACTCTTAATTGTTTAGTATTATCACATGACTCATTTGCATGATATACTGATATCCTCACATCATTATTCTATGTTGCATGATATACTGATATGCTCGCATTTCTGTTCTATGTTTGCATACGTCATGATTTACGATTATATGCATTGAGATGTTGTTTTCATGAGATTCTGGATTTGAGAACCGTGATTACCTTTCAAAAGAAAGTATGTATTTCTTTGAAAACCCGGTTTCTCTTGATATGATATTTTAATGCGTCCACTATGAGTTTTCTCGTTTCTGAGATTGTTTACGAAACCCGATTCGAGGAGTTGGACGAACCATTTGCGGGTACATGGTGGACCCGGTATGGTACCCCGAGGCAAGAAAGGTATGTTGTGCAGTAGACGATGAGCCTGGCAGAGGGACTACTACCTACCAGTGATAGTTTGGACCCGACGGTTATCCGTAGGATACCGACCGGAGTCGTGAGATGGATATGGGCCAATCCGGACTGACGGAGCCCGAGATATGAGGATTTACGTGTCGATGCTGGACACGGGTTTCATGATGTTTCGAGTGTCAGTGTTGGGCACTCAGGTTCCATGATTTTGATGTGTCATTGATGGACGCACGTTGGTTGATATCCTCATACATACATGCATATCCTTTCATGATGTTGCGAGTGTTGATATTGGACACTCAGGTTCCATGATGTTGATTGTGTCATTGATAGACACGTGGATGTTATCCAGCTGCATATAGGCATATGATTTAGATGTTTATTTGTATATGTCATTGACATTGATCATATTGTTGACATATATGCATAAATGGTCACCTTATATATCATAGTATTAGTTTCATGATATAGTGACCTAGGAAATCATTATTTTATTCGATTTCTACCTGCTGATGTTTTCTACTCACGAGTTGGCAATTCACCCCCGTTGTGCCACAGTTCTTGCAGGTTTGACCGCTTGGGATCAGTAGCGGTATCGCTGGCATACAGCTTGCATTCAGGTGTTTTGCTATGGTAGGTGGGACACATTGGTTCGTGCCCATTCTTGTATTTATTATTTTCTATTGTATCTAGATAAACTCCATCAAACAGAAACTAGACTTTGTATATTTAGTGGACTTAGACGGACTTGTGGTTGCGAGACTTAGAGTGATGGGTATATGTTCGCTATGTGTGGATTTAATGTCTTACTTTATTCATATTATTCTTTCTGGGTTGATCTTCGCCGTTGGGCGTCGTATACATTACTTGCGTGGTTGTGATTCCGCCATTTGGCGAAGAGCTAGCTCCCGCTTGGGGATGTCTTTTATATTATTATGTATATGTGGTTTCGGTTCAAAATATACAAGGGAGGTGCTGCCTTAAATTTTAAAGAAGAAAAAAATGTTCTCAACTTTAGTACATTCTACTTGCTTTTTCTTATACCATTAATTATGCATTTATAAATAAACTTTATTTCATTATACCTTTATTTCAAACTGCACCCCCACTATTTTCCGCAAAAAGGTTTAGATTTTCTGGGCTTTGACTTACTTGAATTACGTTACGCCTTTGGACGTTGCGTGATTTAAGTGCCGGTCACGTGCTGAATTACGGGTCGTGACAAAGTTGGTATTAGAGCGTTAGGTTTAACTATGGTTTGAGTCTGGGTTTGACTATGCGGAGTCTAGGGCGTATATATTTCGGAACCTAGGCTTGACCTTACGGAACTTAGACTTGATGGGGGGGAGGGGTATTAGACCTGAACTTTCGTTACTTAGGTTGACCCTGATTGATGGAGTAGGTAACTCAAGTAGAGTAACGTACCATGCGTATGTTCCGCGGCATACTTACGATACGATACTCTGCTTAACTGACTTTAGGATGTATATTCTTAAGATCCGTGCTTCTATTCGTTCCAATGATCATACACTTATTGATTCCGTTCCTCCTTATGATCATGTATCCATTTTGGATCTGTTGATTCTTTTCGTTTCTTTGATCTATCTTCATCGATACATGCTTGAGGTTCCTGTCACCATGGTTTGAGCGCAGATGAGCTGCTGCTAGTGACGCGGTCAGGGCGAGTTCGTCCTGGACGAGGACTGACCATCGTATTTTCTGGTGACATGGAAACGTATCGGTTTAGTGTTTGTGTTGTGACCTCTCATTTGAGTAGAGTGTTTGGTTTTGCACCGGATGATCGGGCCATTGATAGAGACTGGAGGATTGAGAGGACTATTGATGTACAGCCTACCCCTGAGGTCGTGATATTGTTTATCGTGCAAACAGATGACCCAGCTTTCGCTGAGATTGATGTGATGTCGTTTCCAGAGTTTATGAGCTAAAACCGCTGGAGCTTTCAGGCAGAGATGTGACAAGAGATAGCTAGTCTATCTCTAGTTGAGCGACTGATATGATTCGTCTGATTTGATGTGCCGACGCAGACTCAGTTGAGTTGAAGATTTCTAGTGGAGAATCTCACTTAGATCTAGAGTAGATCGATCAAGAGAGGACGTTGTTCGTTGGATACTCCGATAAGAGATCAGTAAGTTGACCAGATTCGGATAGAGGACCTCACCCAGATACGTTGTGAGTTGATCAAGAACGGGAAAATGAAGTGTATTTTCCTTCGATAAATTGGACGAGTTCCCGAGAATGTTTCGGCTTGATATCTTCCACAGGGTGGTGAAGATACCCGAGTTCAAAATTTAGAGTCCTTATGAGAGACTCCGGATTAACTAGCTCCGATCGGTATCTTCCGGAAATCCGCCGAGTTTCCATACAATCACCGGTAGATAGTGCTCCCCTGCCGGGCTCAACGCTTTTCTATATAATCTTCTTTCTCCGGGGTACCGTACCGGGCCCACAATATACCCGTAGACCGTACCTCCTCACTCCTTGAATTGGGTATACTCATCACTCAGAACCGAGAAAACCCTTGGTGGACAAGAAATATCATATCAAGGAAAACCGCATTTTTAAACAGTCCAAACTTTGAAAATGTACCTTGCGGTTTTCTAAATCCATGAAAACCAAAATCATATGAAACATAATATGAGAATAAGGCACTATAGCAATGTATGTATGATTCTAACATGATGCGTATGAGTACAAAGAACAATATCTAACTGTCAATTATGAATGTAGTACAATGTAGTTATTCATGGTCAACTCTATAGTATGCATGTCATGGCAATTACTAATGGTGTGTGTAGGAATATGAATCAGTGCTCATGCAACATGAACCGTTGGTAATGGTGCAGTGCCCTATTAATGATATGTCAATATACAACAGGTAATGGGATGCACACTATGATACTCATGCACAAATCACAATATATAAGCATATAGCACAAGGTTATGTCACTTGAATCTAGTCATCGGTGCTTAACGCCATACAGGCGATTCCCCCGTAAATGTTAAATTTACTCACCAAAATGGCCTCGAGCTATGTGAATCCAATCACCTCCTTCCCTTTCCTTGCCGCATCCGAAATCTCCGCAATCGATCCTAGAATCACACAAAACCATAACACGTGAGATTAATAAGCTTTCGATAAGACATGGACACAAACGCAAAACTAACGAACCAACTCCCACAAGCTATCATGTGTTAGCTTAGCGGGCTAAACATGTGCAGCGACATCTAAGACCACCCCTAAGGCTGCTAACCACACGAAACACCTAAACGAGAGTTGGATAAATCCGTATCGCACTTTATCGAAATACTTTAAATATAGCAAAACCCTAGATTTCCCTATACAAGCAATTAGGGAAAGTTGCACATGCCAAAGGACTACAGGTAGCTCCAGAGAACACACGACCAAGACCCATACTCCTACTCACCAGACTGGCCGCAAATTGCGGCCAGATGTAATAAATATGCGGCCATATGATGGGGGATTAGTCTCAGGTTTTGGGGTTGTGTTCTAGGCCTCTAGACTAGCTCTCAGTAGTGGCAACTTCTCAAAACGTTCTCTTGGTTGATAGTAGATTCAAACAGAAACCCTAACCTTAAACAAATATGATATTTAACACTAAACCAAAACATTAAGGTAGTTTAGCGAAACTAGTTAACTTATAAACTTTCCTTAGAGCCTAATTAGAAGTTTTATATCATTACCTCACCAAAAACTTGAAGAAACCCTGGCCATGCAAGTTCCAAGGCATCTCAAGAGGGGTTAAACTTGATTAATGGAGGGTTTAGTGAAGTTTTGTGGTGCTTAGGCTCAAGGTGAGATGGAGAAAATTTTCAAGAGAGGTGGATTTCGATGATGAAAAGAATTGAGAGGGCGAGTTGAGAGAATAAAAGAGTGAGAGATGCGGGGAGAGGGATGTCTCTTGATAGCCATGCCACCTCTCTCTCCTCATTAAATGCCCCCCTCACCTCCATATCTCCCCCATTTCTTCATATCTTTTCTTTGCTTTTTTTATTTTTAAATAAACCTTTTCTTTACTTATAATATAAATATATAACATAATATATAGTTAATGTGCCATGGCTAGCTAAACAAGATTAACGTATTTTAAAACTAGATTAGCATGCACATTGATTGATGTGAAAAAGTGTTTGTAGAATAACCGCAATCAATAACGGTGTCGCGCGTAGCTAGACCGAGATGAGTACGGGTCGTCCTCAGGGAAACGTTGAACCTTTTACTTTTACTTTAGATGTGTTAAGAAAGAGAGGAGGGATAAAGAATTTTATAGAATGGGTTTTAGATCTACGTTAAATAAGAATGTAAAATATAGATCTAGATTATTTTAAAGTTGTAATTAATATAATAAGAGGGCTTGTAGGGTTCGTTAGGATTTAGTAGTTATGGACGATTAATTAAAAGTTACCCTTTTTATCCATTAATAGATTTAGAACTAAGAACGGCGGTGATGCGTGTAGATTAGGATTTCTGGAGGGAAAAGGAATCCCACTCTTAACCCTTATCTCGATACGGAACTCCGTTCATATCTAGACTTTACCAAAACAATCATTAATCTAATCTCTAATCGCGGTCGGAACTAGCAAAGAATTGCTAGCACGCCCGATTAGGATGTTAATGATTGTTTTGATAAAGTTCCTAAACTTTATAGGACTTAAAAAAGGTTTAGTTATTTTCATCGTCCATTAGCCTACCTTAATCCTACGAACCCTAACAAGCGGAGAATTACTCGCGCATGTTCGGAAAAGAAGATGAAAAGATAGAGACGGAAAACATAATGTAAAATGCAAAAGAATTAAATAAAAACAACTACCTTTATTAATCAACTTGAACAATCTACACTTTGATTCCTTAGAAAATGATTACAAAGACAAGTTTGCTTCTCAATCTCTTCCAAGGAGGTAGACGAATAGTTGATGATCAGCCTGGATGCGTGAGCCGTCTTGGACTTCGTGATCTCTTCGGCTTGATAGCTTTTCCAAGAGGCTCTCGGTGCCCTCTTATAGTGCAAAGCCAGAATCTTATTGTTGAAAACTTGCTAAAATTTAGCAATGATTTATGCCAAAAAAATATTGCGCTTTAACTCCCTAAACTTGCGGCGGATCCACGGCCCAAGGGTGGGTTTGGCCGCGGATCCGCGCTCAATGGTGAGGATCACTTCGTCAATTTTCTTGGGCTTTCTGATTGTGACACTTGGCAATCCAAGGCACCTTTAGAATTAAGAAATCTTCTCTCGGTTGCTTCCAGACTTGGTCTCCAAGTTTTGCTTCTTAATTTGGCAAGATTTCTTCAACAACTTGATTTGCTTGATTCTAGCCTTGGAAAATTCTGCATAACTTGGAAATATTCTGCACAACAACTCAAATAAGATTTTAGTAGACTTTGTTCTACTAGGATTAGGTCAATAATATTATTCGCATACATTTTCCTACCAAATACTAATTAAAATATATTAACACATGGAAAATGGTGTTTTTA
This sequence comes from Agapanthus africanus, assembly GCA_030015575.1. Classification (NCBI taxonomy): domain Eukaryota; kingdom Viridiplantae; phylum Streptophyta; class Magnoliopsida; order Asparagales; family Amaryllidaceae; genus Agapanthus; species Agapanthus africanus. The sequence continues at coordinate 67,807,646 of CM057344.1, read as the reverse complement.
CACATAAACCCTCATATGTATAATATATTATAATAAAATCCCTTTTTAATATGAAAATGGTAGGAAAAATGTAATACAAATATGCAGTTTTATCAACTGAACAAATACCCCCAAACTTATCTTTGATCTTCCCGAGCAAACTAGTTTATTTAAGAGGAGAAAAAGAAAGGAGAAAACTAAGCACACTTTCGTAGGCAGACACGATTGCACTGAGCACGTGCAACAAGCCGTTAAACCTCTAGGTGTCCCTAGTAGGAGGAGTGTTGTCTCCTGAGGGTTTTCAGCGGATTACACCCACAAAATCCAATAACAAAAGAAAGATGGTGAAATTTACATATAAAGACAAGAACCATAAAAGAAATACTTTGAAAAGAAGAGTTTCCAACTATGCCAGCTTTTCAGTTGTCATGAGCCCTATCTTAATAGTCATGAAAAGATGTTAGAAATCACATTATCCCTCAATAAAACATCGTCTTTATTCTTCATTCTTACCTTTCATCCAAACATTGATCATATACCCCTACGTATGTGAAATGGTCATCCCTACACTCAGAGAATTCAATTCAAGCTATCATACTCTTGTCCATCTACCTTAGTATTTTTTAATTTGATGAATACTTAGATTTGCTCACACATTTTCATGTGACCGTTAATACTTCTTGAGGTACTAACCGACCGATTACTCATGTGCTTGCTGATTTGGTGATAATATTTTCCTCGTCTTGCACCACCTAAGGCTTAGCAGTGACTTCCAGACCAGTTGGCCTTAAGGCACTAGGTGAAGAGGCACCCTCGCTATATTTTTTTATTGCTGCCTTGGCGATAACAAAACCAGTGTTCATTTTTTTTTCTTTTCACCATTTTTATATTTTCTTCATTTTTTGGCTTTTAGACAAGAGCATTTCAAGGTATCCTCTACTATCCCGAGTTTCAAGACGTGTGTAAGTGCATATAGTAGGGTATCAACATTCAAAATGTTTGGCTTCCAGAATAGAAACTATTTTTCAGACATATTTTTATCCTCAGATTAGTGACTTCCTTCATCTTACTGACCCTTGGGACAACAGCTCATAACTACTTATTACTAGTTCGTATAAGAAAACTTCTAATTTTCTTGGTTTTCTTAAACTATTCCTATCTTTTGGATGTAATTTTTCACTTTCTACTCTTTTGTTATAAAAGATTTTTTTTTAAAAATTTTTGAAAACGTTGTGCTTATGCAAAATATGATGCAAATTGATGTGTAAATAAGCACAAACCTCCCCCAAATCTGTTTATAGCAGTGTCCTCACTGATGTCATCCGCTGGATCACAAAAACCTGTAAGCTTGGGAGGACATTATTAATGGGGGCAAAAATATATGAAAATGAAAATCCTCCCCCAAACATATTTTTGGCTCATAAATTTGAGGACAAAAGTTATGTTCAAGAGCCAAAAATATAACCCCCTCAAACATGAGTTAGACAATATGAAGCATTTTAAGAGGGGGTGAGTCATTTGGTCAAAATAAAACTTTACAAAGACCGAAAGTTAACACCAACCATTCAAAGATTTTATCAGTATAGCGTATAGGTTGGTGGAAGAATGTGTTGTATCGAGTCAAGAAAAAGTGGGGAAGGGATAAGAGGTGGTCTGGAAAGGGTTTGAAATTAGAGAAAAGAAAGAATGAGGATGCATGTGAATGATTAGGAAGAAGGAATGGTGACGGTTCAACCTCTATAGGTGGAGATTGATTAATCACAAAATACGTATTGTTTAAAAATTCAAGTTCGTCAGCAAAAAGTTCTTCAAAACTTTTATCAATGGTATGATTGAACATTTTGCTGTCAAAGAGTTTTGTACCAGAATTTATCCTACTTGATTCATAAAAAATCATTGATGTAGAGGACTCGAAAAACTCATCTACCTCATTTTCAAAAATATCCAAATCAAGTTGAATTTCTGGTATTATTGAACTTGAATTAACGGATTGTGATTTATCAAAACTCACTGAAACTATAGGAACAGAAGAAGAACCGGAGAAAGTAGAAGGTGAAATGGGTAAACATATTGGTGTGTCGAGTGTTGCTGGACCAGATGTGGAAGATGGAGGCTGTATTTCGGTGTGATCTTCGGGTATACCATTATCATCAACTTCAAGACATATTTGGGGTTCGGGAAGAATTAAAGGCTCAAGATGATGACCACAAGGAAGTGAAAGGATTTGATGAGTTGGTGGGACAAAATCATCTAAAATTTCGGGTTTCATCAATCAATATATCCCCAACGTCAATCACCCCATTCAAGTGAAAGTTAAAATACTCAAACACCTCATCAAAAGTATAGTTTTCAATCAGTTTTGGTTCAAGAGTGGAGGTGTAGAGATCACAAGGGTTGGGTATGGTTTCACTTGAAATGGACCCTTCACAGTCGGGTAAATCAAACACTACAAAGTCACACAACTTATCAGAGATTGTACTTGATGAATCTATGAAACTGGAGTTGTGGATTTCAGTTTGGAAATGGAAGGTTTGATTAGGAAGGGTGTATAATTCTGTCTCTCTATCCAAATTCTCATTTTGTCCGATGCTCGTATTATATACTGAAAATTTTTGAGCTGGTTCGGAACTCGTTGCCCTTTCATATTTAGCCATGCTTTCCTTCCATTCCTCTCTAATGCAGTTCATCATCACTATACCTTCTTCTAATTTCCGCTCAAGACTAGACTTTGGTTGATAAGGGGTTTCGGTATAAGATTGAAATTCCTGTGGATAATTAAAACTCCCAAATGACTGATTAGAAGAACTGTCTAGAGAAGGTGGAAAAGTCGGATTGGATTGATAGGAATAGAATGGTTGCGAAAATTGGGTAGGAGTAGGATCAATATTATGATAAGAAGAATATTGATATGGGTTGGTTGGTTGGCTATCAAACTCTTCTTTGGAAAGTGGAGGTGATGGTTGATATTGGTCCGGGTTGAAACTTTGGCCTCTAGACCTAGCTATGTGCTCAGCAATGGACATTCGTCTAGGAGCTTTCTCACTCTGGGTATGAACTGAAACATGTGTAGGATTAGGATACGGTTGATAAGACCTAGACTGAGGTGGCCAACTGTTTCTTCCCTCTTGTTTTATATGATCTCTTAAGGACATGGAAGAGCCGGACGGTATACCGAAGGGATTACGAAAACAAGAGATATCTGGTTATGGACAACAAAGCTCGGCAAGTGTTCTTCTGTTTAGGTCACCCATTATAAGAAGAGAAGAAGGGGGAAGGGGAGAAAATAATTGGTTTGTTTTGAAAAAATGACGGATTTAGACAAATCACACAAAAATGCACAAACAACCCTAGAACTAAGGTTACCTAGGTCCAGTCTCTAGACCGCTCCTAGACTTCCAAAGGACAAGCCACAGGATCAATCCTCTACCGCCTCCGTACTACCCTTGTAGCCAGGTAAGTGCCAGGTAAGTGGGAAGGAACCACAGTAGTGAGCCTAATTAAAAACCACTAGCCTTTGACACACTTGCCTAGGCACTACAAAAGTAATGCGGATAAACGATAGATTACCCACGACCTTCCTCTGTCCTTATTGAGCGCGACAGTCCTTAGAGTCTGGTCTAGATATTTTTTAAATTAATGAAGGGTTGATCTAGATGCTCGGTTTATGATTTGTGGGGCTTAGGAAGGGTGATAAAATCCCCACCTAATCTGGATTTGGTCTTTGCCCCTTAAAAATCCGTATTAAAATATGCAAAAACAAACCGCAAAACAAAACTTTGCAAAAAGATTTTTGAGCGGCGAATATTTTGCAAAGAATCCTGCAGAAAATAGATTTTATTGGATTTGAGAGGAGAGAGAAGGAGTTAAGAAAGATACCAGAGAAGTGTGAAACCCTAGATCTCCTGTTTCCTCAAGTCCGTGACTCCAGATCCCTCGCAAAATTCACACAATAATCGTTAAATATACAATTTGCAGTTTTGTTTTAATTATGATATAGATCGTATAAGAATTCAATACAAATAGCAAGAATAAAAAATTACGCGCGTCTCCCCGGCAACGGCGCCATTTGATTGATGTGAAAAAGTGTTTGTAGAATAACCGCAATCAATAACGGTGTCGCGCGTAGCTAGAACGAGATGAGTACGGGTCGTCCTCAGGGAAACGTTGAACCTTTTACTTTTACTTTAGATGTGTTAAGAAAGAGAGGAGGGATAAAGAATTTTATAGAATGGGTTCTAGATCTACGTTAAACAAGAATGTAAAATATAGATCTAGATTATTTTAAAGTTGTAATTAATATAATAAGAGGGCTTGTAGGGTTCGTTAGGATTTAGTAGTTATGGACGATTAATTAAAAGTTACCATTTTTATCCATTAATAGATTTAGAACTAGAACGACGGTGATGCGTGTAGATTAGGGTTTCTGGAGGGAAAATGAATCCCACTCTTAACCCTTATCTCGACACGGAACTCCGTTCATATCTAGCCTTTACCAAAATAATCATTAATCTAATCTCTAATCGCGGTTGGAACTAGCAAAGAATTGCTAGCGCGCCCGATTAGGATGTTAATGATTGTTTTGATAAAGTTCCTAAACTTTATAGGACTTAAAAAAGGTTTAGTTATTTTCATCGTCCATTAGCCTACCTTAATCCTACGAACCCTAACAAGCGGAGAATTACTCGCGCATGTTGGGAAAAGAAGATGAAAAGATAGAGAGGGAAAACATAATGTAAAATGCAAAAGAATTAAATAAAAACAACTACCTTTATTAATCAACTTGAACAATCTACACTTTGATTCCTTAGAAAATGATTACAAAGACAAGTTTGCTTCTCGATCTCTTCCAAGGAGGTAGACGAACAGTTGATGATCAGCCTGGATGCGTGAGCCGTCTTGGACTTCGTGATTTCTTCGGCTTGATAGCTTTTCCAAGAGGCTCTCGGTGCCCTTTTATAGTGCAAAGCCAGAATCTTATTGTTGAAAACTTGCTAAAATTTAGCAATGATTTATGCCAAAAAATATTGCGCTCTAACTCCCTAAACTTGTGGCGGATCCGCGGCCCAAGGGTGGGTTTGGCCGCGGATCCGCGCTCAATGGTGAGGATCACTTCGTCAATTTTCTTGGGCTTTCTGATTGTGACATTTGGCAATCCAAGGCACCTTTAGAATTAAGAAATCTTCTCTCGGTTGCTTCCAGACTTGGTCTCCAAGTTTTGCTTCTTAATTTGGCAAGATTTCTTCAACAACTTGATTTGCTTGATTCTAGCCTTGGAAAATTCTGCATAACTTGGAAATATTCTGCACAACAACTCAAATAAGATTTTAGTAGACTTTGTTCTACTAGGATTAGGTCAATAATATTATTTGCATACATTTTCCTACCAAATACTAATTAAAATATATTAACACATGGAAAATGGTGTTTTTACACATAAACCCTCATATGTATAATATATTATAATAAAGTCCCTTTTTAATATGAAAATGGTAGGAAAAATGTAATACAAATGTGCAGTTTTATCAACTGAACACACATGTGTGTGCATAAAAATACCGCAAGTACATAAATAATTAAATAAAATATTAATTAATTAAAATATGTGGAAAACTAATTATTAGTTAAGTTTATCGAAAATCCATATTATATCGCTTAATTAACTCTAATCGTGTCTTTAAGGTGTTACAGGGATAGACAAATCCCTAACAATCGCTTATCGCCTCCATGTGGCTCGGGACTGTACTCAACTAAAACTTAACTAGTTGGGTCATCATTTTCCATAATGCAATCCTCGCTCCCACTGTCTCTAAGAAAACTATAGTATCTCTCAGGTGGATGAGGAACCCAAGTAAATCTGCGGAGTGGCTGAGGTTCTTCGGAGACTATTGAATCCTCCGGTTCTACCAGATCTTCAGTTGTAGTTTGTGTATCTAGAACTTCTTCCAGCTCTACCTCATTACCACTAATTTCTTTCACAAGAAATCCCTTTTCTAAAAAGGTGGCATATTGAGAACAAACACTTTTTGTTCCTCGGTATGGTTGAAGATATATCCATATGAATTCTTTGGATATCCCACAAACATGCAAAGAACCGATCATGCTTCGAGTTTTTCCGGATTCTGTTTTTTAACATTGGCCGGAAAACCCCATATCTTAACTCGTTTAAGAGATGGTCTCTTCCCATACCATATCTCATATATGTTGGATATGTATGCCCTAGAGGCCAATATTGTATATGTATACATGTGGATGCTTAGACAAATGAATGTAAAGGACAATCTTAGTCAATATGATAATATGCTATCTGGTTTGTCTTTATCCTAACATGTGCATATGTTTTACTTGTTATTACGTATCATCTATACATGTTGAAAAAGCCTGTAGGATCATTGCTTGACTACCTGCGTTGTGATGGCGATCATAATTGTGGGAGCTGGATAGTCGATAAGCACATCCTTAAAAGGTCCCTAGTCATAGGAGTATTGAGACCGGGCATCGATATTCCGGAGTAGACTAGTGTATACGTTTCCAGACCCCGACGAGGGGTGATAGTTAGTCCTGCAGCCATTGGTCTTTTGCACCTAAGATCGTATATAGGTTCTCACTGGGGTGAGTACACTGGACGGACACGCCGATAACATATAGATGGTACTATACCTACCGTCAGATAATAGTTCTTAAGTGACATGAGTACATGCTAGTCTTCAACCTGAGATCGTCATTTGTCTCATGTGAGTTCCCACTGTGCTTTGATCACTACCCTACCACGGCTCTACTGAGTCATGCAAACAGGTTTTGGTTGGGTACAGTCCCGAGCTGCATAGAGGCAGTGAGTGATTGTTAGGGATTCGTATCTCCCGATATAGGGAGTCGATATTGCACTGTGTTCGATTAGTCAGGACCATAAGACTTTGGCCAAGGTAGTTGCGATTTACTGATAGGTTGATCAGTAGTTTCCCGGATTGTTCCTGAGCCACATCAGCACGAATTATCGGGTTATTAGGGTCTGACATTTTACCACCCCCTAGACTCGGTATGCGATACTCACAGACGAAGAGACTGGATTATACGGAGATTGTCACAAATAGGCTCAGTAGGGATCTGGATGAGTTTGCTCGTCGGCCTTCCTTTTCGACAGGTATCTAGGTAGCCGTTACGTACAGGTAGTGCCGCTAACGTGCTTGTGGTTATGGATTTATCCAGTAACTCACTGCCGGTGTACTTTCGAGTCTTTAGAGTCCAACACAGAGGGTTTCCCTTGTTCAGACGAAATGATGTAGTAGCCGTATTTGATACGTGCAGGATTCCGATCAATTGATTGTATTATGTACCAGGACATTCGATCGGACAGTTGATAATACTAGCCGGTTCGGGATTGAGCCGGATTATTAAATCAGGTATTGATTTAATAATTTACATATATGCATTTCGATATGTATATTCTAATATTATGTTCTTTTTGTTATTCTATATTTTCGGGTATTCGTATTTTTATACGAATGCAGGTATGTATATAGAGTAGACTGTAATCCGTATTTTATACGGAAAACATTATAGAAGGTGGATACCTCATTTTGGTGATTTCCATTTATTTTTAAATGGAAAATGAGGTGTAAAGAAAGGTGAGGAGAGTATGGTGAGAGCCATGTCTCAATAGTGTTGACAAATAAATTTTCAATTCATTTGTGCCCACTATTAAAGCATGGTTAGATTTTTATATTGTAAAATTCATTTTACAAAACCATGGTGAGGATTTTATCTCACATGCATGCTTCATTATTTTTCCTTAGCTCACCATTTGCTTCACTCTCCTCTTGCTTCTTGAAATCCTCCACCTTCATCTACTACCCCATCTCTACACTCTCATATGTTGAGAATCAAGAGAGGATGTGAGATAGAAACACACATAGAACCTTAGAATACATCCTAGATTCTTTAGACTGGCAATCTAAGGCCTCTAGTTGCTCCACTTGACACATAATGTGAAGCTAGAGACATAGACCACATCCCTCGGGTGGATCATCTATGACGGAGGAAGACCGACGAACAAGATCGATCCCGGAGAACCAACGGAGAAAGCAAAGAAGAACAAGCTCGTTCAAGGAGATCATTTGGTGCTAACAAAGAGGAAAGAAGACCGAAGGACATGGATATTTTGGTGAGGCTTTTATATCATAGTAGATAGCTCCTCTTATCTTGCTAGTTTAGGTTTATGGTAGATCCGGTCACTTGGGTTATTCTAGCGCAAGTTTCAAACCCTAGAAAAAAAATTGTTTCGCAAACGGTCATTGTAGATGGCCAGGGCATTAGTGTAACCCAACATGGTATCAGAGGAAGCCTATAAACCCATACTAGCTAGTTTAGATGTGTTTAAAACATCGATCGAAAAAACTTTTACAAATGCCAATTTCATGAACTGCACATTCGGTCGAATTTTAAACGTGTTCAAAAAATTATATAGAGTGCCTTAAAAATACATGCAGGGTATTTTAGAAACACAGAAGAAATTTGGACACAAGAACTCATCATTCCGCCACGGAACCACCGCGAAACATGCTTATTTGCGGCCGTTCTGCGGCCGGATTTGGGCCAATGTGCACAAAATTTCTTCTGGTGCTCTAATGAATGGAAATGTGATTTTTGAGATGTACATTTTTGTCCAAGATTTGTTTGAGTACTGGTTAGCACTTGGGGCATATACAGAAAAGTTTAGTCGATCGAAAATTTAAATACATGCGTTTCAGTGCATACATTACTATCTGCGACCATGAATGTCATTGAGCGGTATAACCCGTCTAGTTGCTATATGTTCTATTAGACGGGTTTGCGAACATGACATTCACGTTGATGTTCTGTGATTGTGCTGATATTGTAGTTGGATTTTCATGGTGGATAGCCGATGTTGCAGTGGTAGTAGTACAGTCCAGATTCATTTATATATTTTTTATTGCTGGGCGAGCGTCCGACATGTGGACAAAATTATTGCCATGTTGTATATTATTTGATTGTATCATGACCGGGTTAAGGTCGATATCACCTTTGTACACATATTTTCCTTTTCTGTACTACGATTACCCTACGGTGGAGTGCTCGAATAGCCGGGTTCTAGAGGCCAACAAGCCCGCATCTCATGGCGTTGAGACGGAGGGGGCTTCACTCTAGAATTGACGGGCTATTCGCCGCACTCGTAGGGGGTATAGTATGACCCACGGAGGGCCTATCAAGTTACTGGATCCCGTGAAGTTACTGGATCCCGTGAAGTGCTGGGTGACCCATTCACTTTGTTGATTGGGATTGCCTCACTTCTGGGATTGACAGGTAACTTGCCGCGCTCGTAGGGGTCCAGGTTTTCATTGCACGGGCTATCCATACGACCGGAAACGTTGGGTTTTACTTGCGGCTCAAATGAAACCCGAGGCTCCAAGATTATTCACCATTTTGTGTTGCTTGTTGTTGATCTGTGATGTTGCTTATATCATGCCTGAAACGAATGTTATATATTTATATATATACTAGTAGATGTTGTATATGTTTTGCACCCGCGCTAGTCCAGCCCCCGCTCTGCCGTTAGTTAAGTAACCCAACGGTGCATGACGGGGACCCATGGCGAATGCGGATGACATATACGTACATTGTAATTTCGTTCTTCTCTGGTGTGATAGGAATTAATTGATGGGACCGCATTAATTTTGATTAATGCAAGAAAAGAAACCTAAAAGATGTTATTGGAACAAATTTCGTAAAACTGTAGTAATATTCTTTTGCTTTGCATAGTGGTGTTCGGTCATGAACATCCAGCGCCTCATTCTAGGAGGTAAGAGCCTAGATCCTTTCACAGAGTGTGACCTCTTGAGCAAAAGTTTATGCTATAGATTACTCGATTTTTTTTTCAAAACCACAAGTTTTTAAAAGTGGAGCCTAAACCACTCTTTTTCAAAACTACTTGGTTCCTTCAACGATATCAAGTTTATTACGTTAAAGGGTTTTTCGCCAAAAACCCAGCTGTAGACCTCCATCATTTTAGAATAGTAATATTTAGTATTCGTGCTGCGTTTGTTAATCTAGTCAAGGCGTAGTGTACGGTAGCTAAATGGTACTTTTCTTTGCATTATAAATGCGATTGGTTAGGACAGTCATGTGGCCTTGTTGACCTAGTCAAGGGCACGTGCGGGTGGGTTTAATGCAATCAAGAAAATGACGGGTTGAACATGACTAGCGGTTATGGTTTGTTGACCTAGTCAAGGTCATGAACCGTTAGGGGCAAAAACCTCATCGAGAGTTTCAAATATACAGGAAATTTCCTGGTGTTGCATACCTTTTGGAGTATGGTGACTAGAGTAGCTTCCATCTAGGTTATCACGCGATGATAGTTGGATCCCGATCCTACTGATGAGTAGGATTTCTCTTGGGAGATATTTTTCACTTCACAATTAGCTAACCTATTAGGTGTCTAGAAAAGTGTTAACGGGGCTACGCCTCTGCGGAAACAAGGTTTACTTTAATTAGGTCCGTGCGACAGCATGGGGAACCTCCCTTGGAGTACCAACACTCACCTGGCTGAACGGTTGATGAACTTGTAAGGTGTTAATGATCCCAGCTAGTTCTCCTTTTAAGGTTTGGAGGAGAATTCGAGGAAACAGTGGGAGCCATCCTGATTAGATAAACTAATAACCAATCTAATCTTGTAAGAGCGCACGCTGAGTGTTTCTTTTCTCTCTCTCCAGGTAGCAACCATTTCACGCCCTAATCAAGATAACAAATTGTATCGCTTGACCAATCCGTATTCTTATTCGGGGCTGGAGAAACGTCTGTTTGGCTCTAACTTATGACAACAGTCATGAGTATGAGCAGAGGAAAGGGGATTACATGAATTCCTTAATGACCCCAATGAAGAAGAAGCATACTATTGCATCTCCTTCAGGTGTTCTTGTTATTGAGAACTTCTTTTTGGTCAGTCCTACCTCCTGGGTACTAGATACCGGATCAGGATCTCATATCTGTAATTTATTGCAGGGACTGAGAAAAAGTAGGATTGTTGTACCTGGTGATATGTCCCTCAGGGTAGGAAACTGAGCACAAGTTGATGCTGCTGCCGTCGGTAAATATCACTTAGCATTGCCAAATGGTAATACTATGATTTTGAACAATTGCTACTATATACCTTTCATGGTTTGCAACATTATATCAGTTTCTTTACTTGATAAAAATGGATATAACTTTGTTCTTGATAGAAATATCATGAACATTTACCTCAATAAGGTATTGGTTGCAGAAGGTACACTGTGTAATGGTATCTATGTTCTAAATCAAAATGCAGTTTTCAATATACAAAACACATGCAAGAGGAAGAGTTCAGAAGTGAACAAATCCTACTTGTGGTATTGTAGACTTGGTCATATCGGACAGAAAAGAATATGTAAGTTGAATAAAGATGGATTTTTGGATACGTTCGAATTTTCATTTTATGAAACTTGTCAGACTTTTCTCAAAAGAAAAAATGACCAAATCTCTGTTCACCGGATACGGAGAAAGAGCAGCAGAGCTCTTGGGACTCATACACAGTGATGTGTGTGGTTCGATATCTATACATGCAAGGGGTGGGTTCTCATACTTCATCACATTCACTGACGATCTCTCTAAGTTCGGATATGTGTATCTCATGAAACAAAAATCTAAAACTTTTAAGAAATTCAAAAAATAAAGAAACGAGTAGAGAACCAGACTGGCAGAAGTATCAAAATCCTCCGATCTGATAGAGGAGGGGAGTACTTAAGCATGGAATTCCTTGAATATCTAAAAGAGAATGGAATTCTCTCTTAGCTTACTCCTCCGTTTACACCACAGCACAACGGTGTATCAGAGCAGAGGAATCGTACCTTTTTGGACATGCTTCGCTCTATGATGAGTAATGTCGAGTTGCCTCTTTCATTTTGGGGACATGCGCTTCTGACAGCAACATATCTATTGAATGATGTTACATCCAAATTCATGCCTAAGACACCATTCGAGATATAGAATGGTAAAAGGCCATATCTTAAAAAAATTTAAGATATGGGGTTGTCCGGCTTACGTTAAAAAGCATAATCCGGATAAAGTAGAGGCATGGTCAGTTTTATGTAAATTTGTGTGATATCCAAAGAATGGTTACGGATATATGTTCTACCACACCGAGGAACAGAAGGTGTTTGTTTCTTAGCACGCCGTTTTCTTAGAAACGAAATTTCATGCAAAAAAAATTAGTGGGAGCACGGTAGAATAAGAAGAAATTCAGGATCCACAAACTGAAACTGAAGATCTAGTAGGATTTCTCATCTGCCCGAGAGATACTACGGTTTTCTCATAGACGGGGATCGAGAGGATTGCATCTTGGAAGATAATGATCCTACTAGTTTCAAGCAGGCCATTATCAGTAGGGACTCTGATAAGTGGCTGGATGCTATGCAATCCGAAATGGAGTCCATGTACGCCAATAAATTGTGGACCTTGGATATTGCTCCATCTGGGGTAAAACTTGTTGGATGCAAATGGATATACAAAAGGAAGTTTGGTGTAGATCGGCAGGTGGAAACCTATAAGGCTAGATTTGTTGCAAAAGGCTTTCGTCAAAGATCAGGTGTGGACTATGAAAAAACCTTTTCTCCAGTGCTTATGCTCAAATCCATTCGGATCCTACTTGCCATTGCTGCCTTCCATGACTATGAAATCGGGTAGATGGAAGTAAAAACAGCTTTTCTATACGGAAGTTTGGAAGAGTGCATTTATATAGATCACTCGGAAGGTTTTGTAGACAGTGGGAGCAGCGGGAAGGTATGCAACTTACTTAAATCCATTTATGGATTAAAGCAGGCGTCGCGGAGCTGGAACATCTGTTTTGATAAACCGATCAAGGAATTTGATTTCATCAAGAACGAGGATGAGCCTTATATATATAAGAAGATTGTAGAATGAACTGTCATATTCCTAGTATTGTACGTGGATGACATTCTTTTGATAGGAAATGATATTCCTATGCTACAATTAGTCAAGCTATTCTTGTCACAAAGGTTCTCCATGAAAGACCTGGGTGATGCCTCATACATTCTGGGGATTAAGTTATACAGAGATAGATCTAAGAGGTTATTTGGACTTTCGCAGTCCAAGTACATAGAGAACTTACTAAAGAGATTTAGTATGGAAGATTCCAAGCGTGGTAACATACCCGCATTGCGCAGAATCACCCTCTCCAAAGAGATGTCTCCCAAGACTGATGAGGAGAGTGTTCGCATGAGCATTATACCCTACACTTTGGCGGTATGGTCTATAATTTATGCGATGATGTGTACCAGACCAGATGTAGCATACGCGCTTAGCATGGCGAGCCGGTATCAGTCGAACCCAGGTGAGGATCATTGGATAGCTGTGAAGAAAATTCTCAAGTACCTAAGAAGGACTAAGAAGATGTTCTTGGTTTACTGTAATGGAGACCTTAAAGTTGAGTCCTTTATCGATTCAAGCTTCCAGAGTGACAAGGATGACAACAAGTCTGTCTCGGGTTTTGTGTTTACCGTCAATGGAGGGGTGGTGTGTTGGAAGAGCTCAAAACATGACACCATTGCAGACTCGACGATGGAGGATAAATACATTGCTGTGAACGATGCCGCAAAAGAAGCGGTATGGATGAAGAAGTTCATTACTGAACTTTAGGTAGTTCCGTCCATTGTTGATCTGATACCTTTGTATTGCGATAACAATGAGGCTATAGCTCTAGTGAAAGAACTACGGTCCCATCAAAAATCCAGACACATCTTGAGGCGGTAACACCTGATCAAGGAGAACGTTGATCGTCGGGAGATCGAGGTGCGGAGAGTGGACACAAAAGACAATACGGCGGATCCATTCATGAAGGCCCTCCCTCAAGCGCAGTTCGAGCGACTTTTTGAGATATTGGGTATGTGATGTTAGTTGCATGTATGCCCTAGAGGCCAGTATTGTACAGATTATGTATATTATATTGGATGCTTGGACATATATAGAGATGACTTTCTTGCTCGACATGATAGTATGCTATCTGGTTGCTCTTTATCTTAACATGTACACTAGTTTCTTTATACTGTCTTATAGTTACATGTTAGTAAAGCCCTTAGGATTTGTACTTGACTACCTGGATTATGATGCAGATCATACTAGTGGGGACATGGTAGTCCATAAGTACATCCTTCAAGGTCCCTAGTCGTGGGTGTATCGAGACGGGGCATCGATATACCAGAGTAGACTAGCGTATACGCTTCTCGACCCATGTGATGGGCGATGGATGATCCCATATCCATTGGTGTTTGACATCAGAGATGGTGTACGGGTGCTCAGTGTAGACTGGGTACACTGGACGGACTCGCCGAGAACTCCCAGATGGTATTATACCTCACGTCAGATGGCAGTTCTCAGGTGACACTTGTACAGGTTAGTCTGTAGACCCGAGATCGTCATAGAGTCTTGTGTGATTCCCACTGTGCTTTGATCTCCACCTTACCACGTCCATGAGGGCGTGCAAAACGGTGGTCTTTGGGTACAGTCCCGAGTCACATGGAGGCAATGAGCGATAGGAGGGGTTTCGTCTCTCCCGGTATTGGGGGTTGATGTTGCGCAGTGCTCGATTGGCCGTAGCAGGGAAGTCCCTGGCCAGGGCTGATCAGAGATTTGCTGGTAAGTGTTACCAGTAGTTTCTCGACCCGTTATGAGCCTCACATCGGCGCGACTTATCGGGTTATTGGGGTCTGACGTTTACCACCCCTAGACTTGATATGCGACATATCAGACGAAGAGACCGGACTGTATGGTAAGTGTTACTGGTCGGATTCGCAGGAGTGTGAGCGGGCTAGCTCGTCGATCTTCTGATCGCTCAATACCCGGGTGGCCGTTACGTTTAGCAGACCACTTGCGGCTTGTGGGTGCTTGATATGATCATCATCTGCTACCGGCGTATTGACGAGTCTTTAGAGTCCTACACAGAGGTTTCCTGGTTCAAGCGAAACGAAATAGGAGCGCATATGAGATATGTGCGGGACCGAGAATAATGCATGTATGTGATACCGCATTTCATTCTCGCGATATATGTTTCGAATGGTTATATTCGATATGACCTAGTTATCGAATCATTGATTCGATAAATCGATACATTGGATTCTAGTCAGTTATGTGCGACATGACCGGATCATTGAATCAAATGTTGATTTAATGATTTAATGCATAATTATATATTTGATATATTACTTTGCATTAACTAGTATTAGTTCACTTTAAACGGATTTTTCTCACTTGGATTGCACATTGTATATGTGATATACTTTTGTGCACATTTATGTATCATGTTTGATGATACATGATCTTGTTGTTAAGTATAAAGAATTAAACCATGGTTAAAAGTTGATTAGGGTTTTGCATTTTCATCTATTTATTTATTTATTTGTATGAAATGGATTATGATGAGAATGGTGGCTCTTTTTGTTTTATATTGAAGCTTCATGAAGCTTTGACTTTGCTAACCATCCTTATCTTCATGCTTAACCCTAACTCATCCAAGTGACCATGGTTAATTCTCTACACTTAACCCTAGTTTAAGTTATGATAAGTTCTTCGTCTGATATGTCGCATATCAAGTCTAGGGGTGGTAAACGTCAGACCCCAATAACCCGATAAGTCGCGCCGATGTGAGGCTCATAACGGGTCGAGAAACTACTGGTAACACTTACCAGCAAATCTCTGATCAGCCCTGGCCAGGGACTTCTCTGCTACGGCCAATCGAGCACTGCGCAACATCAACCCCCAATACCGGGAGAGACGAAACCCCTCCTATCGCTCATTGCCTCCATGTGACTCGGGACTGTACCTAAAGACCACCGTTTTGCACGCCCTCATGGACGTGGTAAGGTGGAGATCAAGGCACAGTGGGAATCACACAAGACTCTATGACGATCTCGGGTCTACAGACTAACCTGTACAAGTATCACCTGAGAACTGCCATCTGACGTGAGGTATAATACCATCTGGGAGTTCTCGGCGAGTCCGTCCAGTGTACCCAGTCTACACTGAGCACCCGTACACCATCTCTGATGTCAAACACCAATGGATATGGGATCATCCATCGCCCATTACATGGGTCGAGAAGCGTATACGCTAGTCTACTCTGGTATATCGATGCCCCGTCTCGATACACCCACGACTAGGGACCTTGAAGGATGTACTTATGGACTACCATGTCCCCACTAGTATGATCTGCATCATAATCCAGGTAGTCAAGTACAAATCCTAAGGGCTTTACCAACATGTAACTATAAGACAGTATAAAGAGACTAGTGTACATGTTAAAATAAAGAGCAACCAGATAGCATACTATCATGTCGAGCAAGAAAGTCATCTCTATATATGTCCAAGCATCCAATATAATATACATAATCTGTACAATACTGGCCTCTAGGGCATACATACAACTAACAATCTCCCACTTGCACTAGGGCCAGCTGCTGTAGTATCTCATACCGAGCATCCCAAAGAGTCTTTCAAACTGTATCTGGGGAATGGCCTTCGTGAGTGGATCCGCCGTGTTATTCTTCGTGTCAACCCTCCTGACCTCGATCTCCCGGCGATCAACTATCTCCCGGATCAGGTGATACCGCCTCAGAATATGCCTGGATCGCCGATGGGACCTGGGTTCCTTGGCCAAAGCCACCGCTCCATTGTTATCGCAATACAAAGGTATTGGATGCTCAATGGATGGAACCACTCCAAGTTCAGAAATGAACTTCTTGATCCAGACAGCTTCTTTAGCAGCATCGTTGGCGGCGATGTATTCAGCCTCCATCGTCGAGTCTGCCACGGTTTCTTGCTTGGAACTCTTCCAGCTAACCGCCCCTCCGTAAAGGGTAAAGACAAAACCCGACTGCGACTTAGAGTCGTCCTTATCACTCTGGAAGCTCGAATCGGTAAAGGACTCCACTTGGAGTTCTCCGTTACCATACACCAAGAACATATCTCTAGTCCTTCGCAAGTACTTGAGAATGCTCTTCACAGCTGTCCAGTGACTCTCTCCAGGATCAGCTTGATACCTGCACACTATACTTAGTGAGTATGCTACATCGGGTCTGGTACATAGCATCGCATACATGATAGAGCCTACTGCCGAAGCATAGGGTATCCCTTGCATGTGAGCTCTCTCCAAATCAGTCTTAGGAGACATCTCTTTGGAGAGAGTGATTCCAGAGATCGTGGGCAAGTTCCCACGCTTGGACTCTTCCATACTAAACCTCTTTAGTATGGTGTCAATGTACCTGGATTGGGACAATCCCAATATCCTTTTGGATCTATCTCTATAGATCCTGATTCCCAATATGCAGGAGGCATCACCAAGATCTTTCATTGAGAATCTTTGTGATAAGAAGAGCTTGACCGATTGCAGCATAGGAATATCATTTCCTATCAAGAGTATGTCGTCCACGTACAATACGAGGAAGACAACCTTACTCTCTGCCACCTTCTTGTAGATACAAGGATCATCTGGATTTTTGACGAAATCAAACTCTTTGATAACGACGTCAAAGCAGATGTTCCAACTCCGCGATGCTTGCTTTAATCCATAAATGGATTTAAGCAGCTTGCACACCTTATCGCTGCTCCCACTGTCTACAAAGCCCTCTGGCTGAGTCATGTACACGCACTCTTCCAAATCACCATTTAGAAAGGCGGTCTTAACATCCATTTGCCAGATTTCGTAGTCGTGATATGCAGCGATGGCAACCATGATCCGGATGGATTTAAGCATAGCCACTGGAGAAAAGGTTTCGTCATAGTCCACACCTGGTCTTTGACGAAAACCCTTTGCTACAAGTCTAGCTTTGAAAGTCTCCACTTTCCTATCTACACCAAGTTTCTTCTTGAAGATCCACTTGCTCCCAATGGGTTTTACCCCTTCAGGAGCAACTTCCAAAGTCCATACTTTGTTGGTGTACATGGATTCCATCTCGGACCGCATAGCATCCAGCCATTTCACTGAGTCCCTACTCGTGATGGCCTGCTCGAAGCTAGTTGGGTCATCATCCTCCATGATGCAATCCTCGCTCCCACCGTCCATGAGAAAACCGTAGTATCTCTCAGGTTGGCGAGGAACCCTACTAGATCGGCGGAGTGGCTGGGGTTCATCGGGAACTATGGAATCCTCTGGTTCCACCAGATCTTCTGTTGTAGCTTGTGCAGCTGGAACCTCTTCCAGTTCTACCTCATGACCACTAATTTCTTTTTCAAGAAATTCCTTTTCTAAAAAGGTGGCATGCCGAGAAACAAACACTCTTTGGTCCTCAGGGTGGTAGAAGATATACCCTCGCGAATGTTTGGGATATCCAATAAACTTACACAGAATGGACCTTGCCGCGAGTTTGTCCGGATTTTGCGTTTTTACATAGGCCGGACAACCCCATATCTTAACATAATTAAGATATGGTCTCTTTCCTTTCCATATCTCATATGGAGTGGTCAGCACGGTTTTGGTGGGAACCATATTCAATAGGTCTGCAGCTGTTTCCAGTGCATATCCCCAGAAGGAAATAGGTAACTCAGCTGTGCTCATCATAGAGCGTACCATATCTAATAGGGTGCGGTTCCTCCGTTCTGATACACCGTTGTGCTGTGGTGTATATGGAGGAGTCAGCTGAGAGAGAATCCCATTCTCTTTTAGGAAGTCCAGGAATTCATTGCTTAAGTATTCTCCTCCTCGATCAGATCGTAGGATTTTAATACTTTTTCCGGTTTGGTTCTCAACTTCTTGCTTATATTCCCTAAATTTCTCAAAAGCTTCCGATTTGTGTTTCATCAGGAACACATACCCGAACCTAGAGAGATCGTCAGTGAATGTAATGAAGTATGAAGAACCATCCCTGGCATGTATAGACATGGGACCGCATACATCACTATGTATCAGTCCCAAGAGTTCGGTAACTCTTTCTCCGTGTCCCGTAAACGGAGTTTTGGTCATCTTGCCTTTGAGACATGACTGGCAAGTGTCATAAGATGAAAATTCAAACGGATTTAAATATCCATCTTTATGCAACTTAGCTAGTCGTGTCACATTGATGTGACCCAGTCTACAATGCCACAAGAAGGATTCGTTCAGTTCTGAACTCTTCCTCTTATGTGTGTTTGTTATGCTCAGAACTGTTGATTGATTTAGAACATAAATGCCATTGCACAACGTGCCTGATCCAACCAACTTTTGGTCACGGAAAATGTTCATAACATTGTCCTGCAATACAAAATTATATCCCTCTTTACTCAATAAAGAAACCGATATAATGTTGCATATCAGGTTCGGCATGTAATAGCATTCGTTCAGAACCAATGTATCACCAGTTGGTAATACAAGGTGATATTCCCCGACAGTCTTAGCTGCAACAATTGCACCATTTCCAACTCTAATGTCTTTATCACCTTCTCCAAGTTCTCTACCTTTCCTAAGCCCATGTAACTGATTACATATATGGGATCCTGACCCGGTATCTAATACCCAGGACGTAGAGCAAATAGAGAAACAGTTCTCAGTAACGAACACACCCGAAGAAAATGCATCAACATGTACTTTCTTCATTCGGGTGGCATGGGAATCCTGGTATTCCCCTATATCCTGTTCATTCCTATAACTCTTATAGGAAAGAACGGAACCAACGTTCCCCAGCACAGTATAACATGCGGGTTCGGTCAATACATCCATATTATTATCTTTATTAGGGCATGAAATGGTCGCTACCTGGAGAGAGAGAGAAGAAAACACTTTAGCGTATGCTCGTGCAAGATCAGATTGGTTATTATCTTATCTAATCAGGATGGCTCCCACTGCTTTTTATCAAATCTTCCTCCAAACCTTAAAAGGAAAGACTAGCCGGGATTAATTACACACTACAAGTTCGCCAATCTTTCAGCCAGGCCAGTGTCGGTACTTTGAGGGAGGTCCCCCGTGCTTTCGCACGAACCTAATTAATGTAAATCTCGTTTTCCCAGAGGCGTAACCTCGTGAACACCTTTCTAGACACCTACTTGATCGGCTAATTGTAATGTGTAAAACTCTCCCAGGAGTAACTCTTACTCGCAGCGGGTATCGGGATCCAACTATCTCATAGAAGGTATGCAATCTCATTGCAAATTTCAACACTTGAAATTCCCGATAATATTTTGCCCCTAGCGTGCTATGACCTTGACGCAGGCCAACAAACCATAGTGCGCTAGTCAAGTTCAACCCGTCATTTCCTGATTGAATTAAACCCACCCGTACGACCCTTGACGCAGGCCAACAAAGTCGTACGACTACCCTAATCCAATCTGCATCATATGCATAAGCAGATAAATACTAGTTAGCTACCGCACACTACGCCTTGACGCATGCCAACAAACGTAGCACGAATACTAACTACTACTCATCTGAAATGACGGAGGGCTACGCCAGGTTTTTCTGAAAACCATGAGCGTAATGAACTTGATATCGTTGTAGAATCAAAATGAAGTTTTGAAATGGAGTGATTTTGAGGCTTTTCTAGTTTTGCTAAAGGAGTCACTCCCGGCGAAGGGATCTCGGTCCTTTCCTCGTCGAATGAGGTGCGGGATATATCATATATATCGCTGTGCAAAGCAAAAACGCAAAAGCAGTCAAAAGCAAACCGAGTGTGTAGCATCTGCCAGTTATTGCTAAAGGAGTCACTCCCGGTGAAGGGATCTCGGTCCTTTCCTCATCGAATAAGGTGCGGGGTATATCATATATACCGCTATGCAAAGCAAGAACTGTAGCTACCTGTTTTATTTAAAATCTGATTCTACAACATCTTAGGTTTCTTTCCTTTCATTAATCACATTAATGAAGTCCCATCATTTAAATACCTAAACATCACAGATAGATATGACGTACACTTATGCCATCCGCATTCGCCTCGATGTCCCCTCGTGCACCGTTAGGTTAGGTAACTAACGACAGAGCAGGGCAGGGCTAGCGCGGGTGTAAAACATAAGTAACGTCTATATAATATATCATATATACTATATACTATATCCATCACAGAGTCACAACACAGATATCGCAGCAGAATAAACATATGTTATATTGGATCGTCGTATTCGAATAGCCGGGGGTTTTTATGTGAGATGAGTGTTTTTCATTTTCATTCATGTAAAAACTTGTATGTAATATTCTTTTATTTGGGGCACTTCCAGGTAGCGGAAGTTGTCACCCTTTGTATATTATTTACTTTTCCGCATTAGGATAGACCCAAGGAGGGGAGCACAAGTAACTGGGTTCTGGGGTCCAGTGGGAGACCAACTCGAGGAGTCGAGTCCGGGTCTCCTAACCCTAGAATTGGCAGGGTTGCTTGCTTCTGCCGCGTTTCCGTGGCTCGTTGAACTGTTCATGGGAAACGTTTTACACAGTAATTCTTAGAATTCTTTGGTGAATTTTTTAAGCATTTTTAATATCAAAAATTCCCAGATTTCATGACATGTCCAGAGAGCTCTTGGGCATCGGGGTTTCGGGTTCGTCCGGACTTCAAACTCCGTCTAGACTTCGCCTAAGGCTCTAGCTAGGCTCTGATACCAGGGTTTCTCGGCACCATATTTTAAATTTGGCATGTTCGATGCCTTGTGAGACCTCTATAGGGTGCCTTGGAACCTTTCATGTGATACGCCAACAGCTATCCCTAAAGCAACGTTGGGTACTCGGTACGCCAATATATAGCCCTAGTGAAAGTAGGAGATTGTTGGATATGTATTCGCTAGAGGCCATTATTGTATATGTATACATGTGGATGCTTGGACATATGTATGTACACGACAATCTTGCTCGATATGATAGTATGCTATCTAGTTTGTCTTTATCTTAACATATGCATATATTTTACTTGTTATTACGTATCATCCATACATGTTGATAAAGCCCGTAGGATCATTGCTTGACTATCTGCGTTGTGATGGCGATCATACTTGTGGGAGCTGGGTAGTCGATAAGCACATCCTTAAAGGTTCCTAGTCGTAGGAGTATCGAGACGGGGCATCGATATTCCGGAGTAGACTAGTGTACATGTTTCCAGACCACGACGAGGGTCGATGGTTGGTCCCACAGCCATTGGTCTTTTGCACCTAAGATCGTATACAGGTGCTTGCTGGGGGTGAGTACACTGGACGGACTCGCCAAGAACTTATAGATGGTACTATACCTATCGTCAGATAGCAGTTCCCTGGTGACATGAGTATAGGTCAGTCTTCAGACCTGAGATCGTCATTTGTCTCATGTGAGTTCCCATTGTGCTTTGATCACTACCCTACAACGGCTCAACTAAGTAGTGCAAACAGCTTTTGGTTGGGTACAATCCCGGGCCTTATAGAGGCAGTGAGTGATTTTTGGGGATTCATCTCTCCCTTTATAGGGAGTCGATATTGCACTGTGTTTGATTGGTCATGACCATAAGACCTTGGCCAAGGCAGTCGGGATTTACTAATAGGTTTATCAGTAGTTTCCTGGTTTGGTCCTAAACCGCATCAGCATGAATTATCGGGTTATTAGGGTTTGACGTTTTACCACACCCTAGACCCGGTATGCGATACTCTCAGATAAAAGGACCGGACTGTATGGAGATTGTCACAGATAGGCTTAGTAAAGATCCGGATGAGTTTTCTCGTTAGCTTTCCTTTTCGACAGGTACCCGGGTAGCCGTTGCGTACAGCTAGCGCCGCTGACGTGCTTGTGGTTATGGATTTATCCAGTAACTCACTGCCGGCGTACTGTCGAGTATTTAGAGTCCCACATAGAAGGTTTCCCTGGTTCAGGAGAAATGATGTAGTAGCCGTATTGGATACGTGTAGGGTTCCGATCGATTGATTGTACTATGTACTAGGACTTTCAATCGTACAGTTGATAATACTAGCCGGCTCGGGATTGAGCCGGATTATTAAATCAGGTATTGATTTAACAATTTACATATTTGTATTTCGATATGTATATTCTAGTATTATGGTCTTTGTGTTATTCTATCTCTTCGGATATTTGTGTTTTTATACGAATGCAGGTATGTATATACAGTAGACTGTAATCCGTTTTTTAAACGGAAAACATTCTAGAAGGTGGATACCTCATTTTGGTGATTTCCATTTATTCTTAAATGGAAAATGAGGTGTAAAGCAAGGTGAGGAGAGTATGGTGAGAGCCATGCCTCAATAGTGTTGACAAATGAATTTTCAATTTATTTGTACTCACTAGTGAAGTATGGTTGGATTTTTATATTGTAAAAATCATTTTACAAAACCATGGTGAGGATTTTATCTCACATGCATGCTTCATTATTTTTCCTTAGCTCACTATTTGCTTCACTCTCCTCTTGCTTCTTGAACTCCTCCACATTCATCTACTACCTCCTCTCTACACTCTCATGTGTTGAGAATCAAGAGAGAAGGTGAGATAGAATCACACATAGAATCTTAGACTGCATCCTAAATTCCTTAGACTAGAAATCTAAGGCCTCTAATTGCTCCACTTGACACTTAGTGTGGAGCTAGAGCCATGGACCACATCCCTCGAGTGGATTATATACGACGGAGGAGGACCGATGAACAAGATCGATCCCGGAGAACCGAATGAGCAAGAAAAGAAGAACAAGCTTGTTCAAGGAGGTCACTTAGAGCTAACGAAGAGGAAAGAAAACCGAAGGACACGGATCTTTTGGTGAGGCTTTTCTTTTATAGTAGATAGCTCCTCTTATCTTGCTAGTTTAGGTTTATGGTAGATCCTGTGACTTGGGTTATTCTAGTGCCAGTTTCAAACTGTAGAAAAACTTTTGTTCCGCAAATGGTCACAGTAGATGGCCAGGGATTTGTGTAACCCAACAATATGGAGTGGTAGGCACGGATTTGGTCGAAACCCTATTCAATAGGTGTGCAGCTGTCTCAAGTACATAACCCAAAAAGCAAACAGGTAACTCAGCAATACTCATCATAGAGCATACCATATCTAATAGTGTACGATTCCTCCGCTCCGATACTCCATTATGCTGTGGTGTATATGGAGGAGTAAGCTGAGAGAGAATCCTATTCTCTTCTAGATAATCTTGGAATTCAGTGCTTAAGTATTCACCTCCTCGATCAGATTGAAGGATTTTAATACTTTTACCCGTATGGTTCTCTACTTCATTCTTATATTCCTTGAATTTCTCAAAAGCTTCAGATTTATGTTTCAACAGGAATGCATGTCCGAATCTTGAGAGATCATAGGTGAATGTAATGAAGTATTAGGAACCATTCCTGGCATGTGTAGACATAGGACCGCATACATCCCTATGTATCTGTCCCAAGAGTTCAGTAGCTCTTTCTCCATGTCCCGTAAATGGAGTTTTGGCCATCTTTCCTTTGAGACATGACTGGCAGGTTTTATAAGATGTAAATTTGAATGGATTCAAATATCCATCTTTATGCAGCTTGTCTAGTCTTATCGCATTGATATGACCAAGTCTACAATGCCACAAGAAAGCTTCATTCATTTCTGAACTTTTCCTCTTGTGTGTGTTCTCTATATTTAGAACTGTAGTTTAATTTAGAGCGTATATACCGTTACACAACGTACCAAACCCAATCAACACTTGATTTAGGAAAATATTCATAATATTTTTCTCTAATGCAAAGTTATATTCTTCTTTATCTAATAAAGAAACGGATATTATATTGCACATCATCGACGATACGTAGTAACAGTCGTTTAAAATCAATATATTACCATTTGGTAAAATAAGGTGATATTCGCCGACAGCTTCGCAGCAACTATTGCGCCGTTCCTTACTCTAAGCGACATATCATCCTTTCCCAGTTCTCTACTTTTCTTTAACCCTTATAACATATTACAAATGTAGGATTCTGATCCGGTATCTAATACCCAGAACATAGAGCATACTGAGAAACAGTTCTCAATAACCAACACACCCAAAGAAGAAGCATCAAAATACTCTTTCTTGGTTCGAGTTGTATGGGAATCATTGCATTCCCCTATCCCTTGCCCAGACTTATGACAGTTATCATAAGATAGAGCGGAACCAATGTTCCCCAGCCCAGAATAATAAGCGGGTTGGGTCAATATATCCATATTATTATCTTGATTAAGGCATGATATGGTCGCTACCTAGAGAGAGAGAGAAGAAAATACTTTAGCGTGCGCTCTTGCAAGATTAGACTAGTTATTATCTTATCTAATCAGGATGGCTACCACTGTTTTTATCAAATCTTCCTTCAAACCTAAAAGGTAAGATTAGCCGGGATTAATTATATCCTACAAGTTCACCAATCGGTCAGCCATGCAGGTATTAGTACTTCGAGGGAGTCTCCCCGTGCTTCCGTATGGAACTAATTAAATAATCTCGTTTCCGTAGTGGCATAACCCCGTTAACACCTTTCTTAGACACCTACTAGATTAGCTAATTGTAAAGTGGAAAACTCTTCCAGAAGTAACCCTTACTCGCAGTGAGTATCGGGATCCAATTATCATATAGATGGTATGCAATCTCATTGCAAATTTCAACACTTGAAATTCCCGATATTTATTTTTACCCCTAGCGACTTATGACCTTAACTATGGTCAACAAATCATAAGCGCTAGTCAATTTCAACCCGTCATTTCGTGATTGAATTAAACCCACCCGCGCGACCCTTAACTATGGTCAACAAGGTCGTACAACTATCCTAATCCAATCGCATCAACATGCGGCAGATAAGCACTAATCAGCTACCACACACTATGTTTTGACTATGGTCAACAAATACAACACGAATACTAAATAATACTTATTTCAAATGATGGAAGGCTACAATTGGTTTTGAAGATAAATCTTTAATGTAATGAACTTGATATTGTTGTAGAATCTAGTGATTTGAAAAGGAGTGGTTTAAGCTCCGCTTTTAAAATCGAGTAGTTTTCAAAATAAACTGAGTGCGTTGTAGCATGTGCTAGTTTTGCTAAAGAGGTCTTTTCCGGTGAAGGGATCTAGTCTCTTTTCTCATCAAATGAGGTGCTGGATATTCATAATGGAATACCGCTATGCAAAGCAAGAACTAGAGCTATCTTTTTGAAAAATTTGATTCTAGAAAAACTTTTAGGTTTCTTTTCTTTTCATTAATCTCATTAATGACGTTCCATCATTTTTGTTTCTAAACATCACAGAAGAAACGAAAATAAAACACACATATATGCCATCCGCATTTGTCAGAGGGATCCGCGTCTTCACCGTGAGGTTACTTAACTTACGACAGGGCGGGGTCAGGACTAGCGCGGATGCAAAAATTATATAGTGTCTACTAGTATATCATATATATAATTAGCATTCGTCTCACGCAGTTATATGATCACATCACATCATAGAAACAGCAGAAGCAAATATATGAAATATATGATTTACTAGGAGGTCTGTATTTTAGGTTAAGCCAATAATGAAAAAACACGGATTCCACGGTCGTGATGAATAGCCAAGCCGACATCCTTAGACCCCTACAAGAGCGGAAAGCAACCCTAATAATTCTAGAGTTTGGAGACCGGCCTCGACTCCTTGAGATGGCCTCTCACTGGACTCTAGAACCCGGTTACTTGTGCTCCCTGTCTTGGGTATATCCTAATGCGGAAAAGTAAATAATATACATCATATGGAGACAACAACCTCAACCCGGAAGTGTCCCAATAAAAGAATATTACATACAAATTTTTACATGAATGAAAATTGACAAACTCTCATCTCACGCAAAACCCCCCGGCTATTCAATCATGACGATCTAATATAACATATCAACCAGCAACACAATAACATCAAATGTCATCAACGTAAGTAAATATGCGCATTCCTAATATCATTGACGTATAGTAATGAGATCGGGGATACTGCCATATATTACACTTACGGTCGCAGAAAATAAATGAAAACTACAATAATTAGAATCCGCATCATACTTAGACATCATAAACTTAGATTATCACATATTCCGAATTTCATGCCTAACCCTATAAACCTTGCATTTAAGTCTCGAATTGAAAACTGTTGGCTATAGTGCTTTCAAGGCAATTATTGTAATTGCAGGCAAGAGATTATGATGATTGCGGGAGGACCTATACGGGTAGAACAGTCTTACTCGAGATGATAGTATGCTATCTGGTTTGTCTCTATTATCATGTGCATGCATTATGTGGTAGTACATATCACTATTACATATTGATAGAGCTCATAGGATTCTTACTTGACTACCAGCATTATGATGGCGATCATATACGTGGAAGCTGGATGGTCTATAAGCACATTCTTAAATGTCCCTAGTCAAGGGAATATCGAGACTGGGCATCGATACTCCGGAGTAGATTAGTGTATACTTATCGACACCCCGATGAGGGGCAGTGGCCGGTCTCACAAGCCATTGGTGTCAGTTAGTCACCTAAGATAGTATACAGGTGCTCATTGGGTTATAAGTTACATTGGACGGACTCGCCGGAAACATGCTAGATGGTATTATACCTATTGTTAGATAGCAGTTCTCAGCCAACATGAGTACAGGTTAGTCTGTCTACCTGAGATCGTCATTTGACTTGTGCGAGTTCCCACTGTGCTTTGATTACTACCCTACCACGGCTCAAAGGAGTCGTGCTAATAGGTTTTAGTTGGGTACAATCCTGAGCCAAATGGAGGCAATGAGTGGATCATCGGGGATTCGTCTCTCCCGGTATTGGGGGTTGATGTCGCGCTGTGTACGGGTGGCCATCACCAAAAATCCTTAGCCAACGTAGACGAGAATTACTGATTTGGATCAGTAGTTTCTCAGTGGGTGATGGGCTTCACACCGACACAAATTATCGCGTTATTAGGGGGTCTAATTTTATCCACCCCTAGACCCGTTATGTGATGCTCTTAGACGAATAGACCGGACTGTATGGAGATTGTCACAAACAGGCTCAGTAGGGGTTTGGATGAGTTTTCTCATCGGCCTTCCTTTCTCTCAATCCTGGATAACCGTTACGTACAGCTATTGCCGCTGACATGCTTGTGGTTAAACCCACTGCCAGCGTATTAACGAGTCTTTAGATTCCCACATAGAGGGTTTCCCTAGTTCAAGAGAAATAATATAGTAGCCGTATTTTGATACGTGTAGGGTTCCGATCGAATGATTGTACTAGTTACCCGGACTTTCGATCGGAAGGTTGATAATACTAGCCGTCTCGGGACCGAGTCGGATTATTAAATCAGGTATTGATTTAATTATTTATGTATATGTATTTCAATATGTATATTCTAGTATTATCTTCTTTGTGTTATTCTATCTCTTTGGTTATTCGTATTTTGGTATGAATAGGGGTATGTATATACAGTTGAGTGTAATTCATATTTACATGGAAAACATTCTAGAAGGTGGACACCTCATTTTGGTTTATCCATTTATTATATTAAATGGAAATGAGGTGTAAAGATAATGAAGAGAGAATGGTGAGAACCATGCTTGAATAGTGTTGACAAAGGAATTGTTAATTCATTTATGCAAACTATTCAAATATGGTTTTAATTTTATATTTGGAAATTGAGTTTCACAAAACCATGCTTGAGATTTTTTCTCTCTCTATTTTTTTCTCACTTGAGTTTTTCCACTTGAGTATTTCACTTGTGGTTTTTGCTGTTGGCTATAGTGCCCTCAAGGCAATTATTGTAATCGCAGGCATGTGATTATGATGATTGAGGTAGGACCTATACGGATAGAACAATTTTACTCAAGATGATATTATGCTATCTGGTTTGTCTTTATCATCATGTACATGCTTTTATGTGGTATTACAGATCACTATTACTTATTGATAGAGCCCATAGGATTCTTGTTGACTACCACCAGTATGATTGCAATCATATATGTGGGAGCTGAATGGTCTACAAGCACATCCTTAAATGTCCCTAACCGAGGGAGTATCGAGACTGGCATCGATACGCTGGAGTAGACAAGTGTATACTTATTGAGACCCCGACGAGGGGCGGTAGCTGATCACACAAGCCATTGGTATTAGTCAGTCACCTAAGATAGTATACAGGTGCTCATTGGGTTATGAGTACACTGGACGGACTCGCCAGGAACATGCTAGTTGGTATTATACCTATTGTTAGATAGCAGTTCCCAGATGACATGTGTATAGGTTAGTCTGTCGACCTGAGATCGTCATTTGTCTCGTGTGAGTTCCGACTGTTCTTTGATTACTACCCTACCACGGCTCAAAGGAGTCGTGCAAACAGGTTTTAGTTGGGTACAGTCCCGAGCCACATGGAGGCAGTGAGCGGATCGTCGGAGATTCTTCTCTCTCGGTATTTAGGGTTGATGTCGCGTTGTGCACGGGTGTCCAACACTAGAAATCCTTAGCTAAGATAGACGAGAATTACTGATTTGGATCAGTAGTTTCTCAGTTGGTGATGAGCTTCATACCGACACGAAATGTCGCGTTATTAGGGGTCTAACTTTATCCACCTCCTAGACTCGATATGCGATACTCATAGAAGAATAGACCGGACTGTACGGATATTGTCACGGACAGGCTCAGTAGGGGTCCGGATGAGTTTGCTCGTCGACCTTTCTTTCGCTCAATACCTGGGTAGCCGTTAAGTACAGCTAGTGCCGCTGACGTGCTTATGGTTAAACCCACTGCCAGCGTATTAACGACTTTTTAGAGTCCTACACAGAGGGTTTCCCTGCTTCGGAGAAAACGATGTAGAGGTCGTATGGTTTTTATGGCAGGGTTCGATCATATATGTGCACTTGTGCACGTATCATGATTCGGACGGATAATACTAGTGGGCTTTGGTTTAAGCCGGATTCTAGTATTATATTTTTGGATTATTTTCGGCTCATTGTATTCGTATTTTGTCGGAATACGGATATGTGTATCTATATACGGATGAGGGGTATTCTTGTAATTCATTACAAGATTGCTTCTAGAAGATAACACCTCATTTGTGTTTTAACGATTTAGGATTAAATGGTTAATGAAGTGGAAGATGAGTCATGGATTGGCATTAATTTCAAGCACGCTCACTTGGTGACTCATGGGTGTGACTCATGGATCACTATTCTTGCATGCTTGATATTTGTAAGTGGTGTGAGATATTTTGTAGACATGAGATATTTTTCTTGAGTTGCTTGTATGCTTAAAAAATATGCTCACAATACTTACCCGTTTTTCTATAGTTGCTTCACACTCTCATTCTCAAGCTTCTTCTTCTACCTCCACCCTAAAAGTCTCATGTGTTGAGAAACTTAGAGTGTCTTGAGACAAATTAATCTATCAGTAGACTCTACATCATCTCTGCTATCTAGTTTAGTGAACTAGATACCCTAGTTACCTCAGCTATGAGGTTGGAGCTCGATTCATAGACTCTCAGGTGGATCATCTTCGATGGAGGGAAACCGGAGACCAAGCTTCTTCATGGTGGCCACTTGGAGATTATGATAATGGTTAAAGACTGAAGGACACAGATCAATTCCGTATAGCCATTCCTAACTCCTTTATAGCTTGCTAGATTAGGGTTAATGATAGATCTGTAGCATCGGGTTGTGTTAGCGCAATTCTAGAAAAATTTTGTTCCGCAATCGGCCACGGTTTGATGGCCAGGGCGCTGGCATAACCCAACATGGTATCAGAGCCAAACCATTAACCCCATACTAGCAGTTTTAGACGATGTTAAAGTATCGAAACCGAAACAACTCTAAAACAATACCCTGAATGTTTGAGTTTCTTTCAATTTTCAAATAGTCTTCTAAATTTTTTTAAACAATTGCAGAAGACTACTCTTGTGACTATTAGAACACACACCAAAAACGAGACACAAACTCCATCGTACGACCGGTGAGAACAGCCAAAAACCCGGCATCACCAGTTTTATGAAGGACACGGGTCTTGGGGTTTTGTCTGTGTTTTGGTGTAACGTTTTGAAAATCGTTTAGGTGAAATTTCGGTTAATCGGTAAAATAACGGGTGTTTTCCGTAAAAAAATATAAAGATATAAATATCTTTTAATATAAAATTAAAAATACATATTCTAGCTATGTAATTACTTATATTTGGTGTTTATTGAGCCACTTGTAAAATTTCTAGTTACTGAAATTTTTTCCGAAATTAATTATTTTAGTAATATTTTAAGCCATCACTAATACATTTAATTAGGAATAATTATAAATTGGAATGGGTTGATACAAATTTTGTGCATCATGACACATTAATCCAAAATTTATCATGTTGTTTTTGAAATGAAAAGAAATTCCATGATGGTTCTAAAAAATTTAAAGGAAAAGGCTAAATGGAAAAGGGAAAATTAAAGGTTATTATAAGTAATAAGAAACATGGGCTTGTTGTTTGAGTTTTGGGCTTTGTTTACTTAAAATTTCTCACACCCACACACACACTCACCCCCCACCATAGGCTGGCCGAATCTGCAGAAATCCCCCCCCCCCAAATTTTTCCCCAAATGCAAGTTAAACAGTAAAGAAAACAATGAATTAAAATGAAAGAATAAACATGTAAGTATGGGACTTGTTGCCTTTGACTTTCAACACCTCATTCTCTCTCTCCTCACTCCCCAAATTGGCCGAAACCCCCCTCACTCTCACTGCAGCAGCCCCCCTCCCATCTTCTCCTCTCATTTTCCACCAAAAATTCACCAATTTCCATCAAAAATCAAAGCTAAAATTCAAATAAAAGCCCTACCCAT
Source organism: Agapanthus africanus (assembly GCA_030015575.1). Taxonomy (NCBI): domain Eukaryota; kingdom Viridiplantae; phylum Streptophyta; class Magnoliopsida; order Asparagales; family Amaryllidaceae; genus Agapanthus; species Agapanthus africanus. Next base: position 67,775,925 of record CM057344.1, on the reverse strand, counting down.
TTTTCCTTAGCTCTTTTAGCATGGATCTTGGTGAAAAGTTTGCATTTTGGGGATAAGTTTCATGCTGATCTCAAGATGGGTTGTGAAGGTATAGATCTAACCCTTTCTCTTAATTTGATGTTAAATGTTTTAATCAAAACTTAATTAGGTGTTAATTAGGGTTTTAGTTCAAGATCTAATTTTCAAGAGGAGGATTGAAATTTGAGGTTAGGGTTTTGTTTCATTAATTAGTATGTAATGAAGAGATTAACATGTAATTGAATGCAAAAACAAAGCTAGTAGCTAGGTTGCTAATTGTTAGTTTAAAATTGTTAAAGGTGGTTAATATTGCAAATTAGGTTTTTAGTTTTAATTCAAAATGCAAGATTAAAAAATATGGTTAGGGTTTCATCACATCATTAACATTATAATGAGTGGTTTAATATCTTAGGTTATGCAAAACCAAGCCTTGTTATTGAATTGTGAATTTTACTTTGAAAATTGTCAAAATTGGATAAATTGCAAACTAAATTTTAGGGTTAATAAAATTTCATGAGATTAAATTGTGGAAATGGTTTGTATGGCTTATTTAAGATGTTTAATAAGTATTATGGCCATTAGAATTGTTAAAACATCAAGTGTTGTACTAAAACGATAAATTTTGCTTGTTAGGTTTTCGGAAAAATAGCTTTTAAAGTGAGTTTGGGGTTTTTGTGAATTCTAACCTATTTCATATTATAATTAGTATTTGTGAATATGCAAATGGGTGCGTTTGGGTTTTTCTCGATGGGTTGATGTTTTTACATCGACATCGAGGGTTAGTTTGGCTATTCTTGCATGCGCAGGCGATAGGTTTTGACCTATACGTGATACACGTGCCGATTTGGTTTTCGTATGCCGTTTCGATTTCGAATTAGGTTTTTATGCGACACGATACATTATGACATGTAGGTACCCCCATGTGGACTTCGAGATGACAAGCAAGCACGTGGCAACATCGATTTCGGCAAGCGAGGGTCAGGTGAGTAGATTTATATCTACGGGGAGAAGTCGGATGGATGGCGTATAGCACCCCCGCAGTTCGATGTATTGTATGTTATACATTTATAATATATATTTGTGATATATATTTTGTGTGACATGGATGTTAATGATAGAGTTACATGTTCATGAACTAGTAGTGTTACTTGTGAAACCCTAGAGTAGTTGTTGCACCTATACACGCACACACACTTGCATACATTCATTCTTTTACCTGTGCGTATATGGGGATATGTGTATATATGTATATACGCATGGGTATGGGACTATGCATAGATATACATTCATATACACATACCTGAATGTTGAGGATATTATATGATATTTGGAGATGAGTCGATGAGATTGGGCTTGATGCCATGAGATCGGTGATGTGCTATGGTCCGTATTTGAGATACGACACGATATTTTAGCGGGTTCTTTAGGCGTTGTGTTTTCATACACACGCATGCATTTCATAGATGGTATCATTATGGTACTAGACGTAGATCAGTACCCCGATTATGATATTTGATAAGATGATACCAGATGAATATTGTGATAGATGTGACATTTGACCCGTACCCAGATTTGGGATGCCGTACGACGGATTTACCGTACGAGCTATTGATGATAGATCCGCACTCTTGACTCGAGGATGTCATATTAGATGATGTATCATATGAGATATTATTGAGGCGGGATCACCGACTATATATATGTCTATATATATATCGACTCAGATTTAGGTGGTTTCCATATCCCTTTCGATTGGTTGTTAGTTAGACCTGTAGTTTACCTAGTAGATGTCAGACTAGACCCGAGTCATACCTATTTCCAAAACCGACGAATCGTGAGAATTTTAAAGACATACCAAGGGATACTACGGATATTTTAAAAGACGTATCTTTTCTTAAAAAAACACCGTAGTCCTTATTTTCAAACACCACGATTCGTACTATTTCAAATGGCAAAACAGTATAACACATGTATAGTAAGGTTGATTCCTGGTTGTTACGTTATTATTCATGTTCCGCATATTATTGTTGTATTTACTATTCATTTTCCTTATTATGTTGTTATCGCCTCATTGCATGTTATTGTGTACGTAGTAATTATGAAACCATGCTGTTAGGACACCAGCACCATTACCGATGACGCGTATGCTCCACGTACACTCGCTTGCCGGCTCACACACATCTTCCTCGGTAATTGCCATGTCACGTACACTTTTGAAAATACTATTTCAGTGACATAGCTTGCTAGCTGATAGTTGTAATGTGTTATAGTTTCTATATGCTAGTTTAATTATTGCATTCATTTCATGATATCAGATGCATCCATTTATTCATTGGTTATGCAGTATTATGGAGATTTATGCCGGTATTCACTGTTTATTGGAATCATGATTTTGATAATTTCGAATTTACATGAGATTTCTGGATTTGGGGGAAAACCACAAGAATTTAATAAAAGCTTAGTATCATCATTTTAAAATGCAAATTGCGGTTTTCTTGTGATGCATGAGTCGTCCACCATGAGTTTTCATGATTGCTGTTGGATTTCGAGACCCGATTCGAGGAGTTGGATGAATCGTCTCGGGTACATGGTGGGCCCGGTATGGTACCCTGGGGCAAGAAGCTCGAGTTGTATTCGATGAGCCTGGCAGGGGAGCACTATCTACCGGTGATATTATTTGGACTCATCGGTTATCCGGGGGATACCGGCCGGAGTCATGAGATGGCTATAGGTTGATCCGTTTTGCCGGAGCCCACGAGCCGATCCCGCAGATGATACGGATGCCTGAGATATTGATATTTGAGATTTGAGAGTTATGATATTGAGATACTGAGACTTATGGTTTATGTTGATGCTTGACACTGATTTCTCTGTTGCATTCATTGATGATACTTGATTGATATACATATAGAAATCTCATTAAATAAGAAAACAGTTTTTCTATCATGATGTATTCTGCTTTCATTTGTATAGCATTTGCATATCATATTCATGCCTTTATACATCATATATCTGATATGTGGCTATCTGAGGCACGGACACGAGCAAGTGGTATCGCACTTATATGTAGGTGTATCAGGATATTTATTGAGGATATTACTAGTTTTGACCTAAGATAGCGTCATTCATGCGATTTCTGTTGGTAGATGTTTTCTACTCACGAGTTGGCAACTCACCCCCATTGTGCCACAGTTCCTTGCAGGTTTTTCCGTACAGTTTTCGTTGCGGCTGCTGGCACACTGTTCCTTCCGGGTGATTGCTTTGCTAGGTGGGTTCTTTCCTATCAGGACCACGATTGTTTATTTATTATTTCAGTTGTATCTAGGAACTCCATTAACCAGATTGTATGTTTGAGAGAGATAGAAAATCAGACCTGTTATTCTTTCGACCTTAGAGTCGCGCGTTGTATTATTATGGGTTTCATGCTTATTTTGGGTTTTCTTTTGAGTTTTGACCCTCGCCCTTCGGCGTTGTATATTATATTGCTTGCGTAGTTGTGACCGTCGATTGACGAAGAGCTAGCTCCCACTTGGGGATGCATTTTTTTGTATTTCGTATACTATTCATGTTGTATCCCGTTTGGGGGCCAGTATTTACAAAGGAGACTCTGCCGAAATTTTCAGAAAATACTTAATGTTTTTAAAATGCATAATTCGGCTTATGCTATTAAGACTACTTGCTTTAAATTGGTTTTTCCTTCACTTTACTGCTTCTTTGGTTTGATTTCTGTGTTTTGGCTTACTTAAATTACGTACGCCTCAAGACGTTTCGTAATTTATGTGCCAGTCTTGTTCCGTACTTTTCAGGTCATGACAAAGTTGGTATCAGAGCGTTAGGTTTTACCTTCGGAGTGTAGGATAACCCTTGGTTGATAGAGTATGTGACTCAAGTAGAGTAGCGTACCGTGTGTATGTTCCGTGGCATACTTACGATACGATACTCCGCTTAAGAAGCCTTAGGATGTACATTTCTTTGCACAGTATTATATTCATTCCTATGATCTAGCCTCATCAGTACCAGTTATGGATTTGATGCCACGATTACACGGGCAGAGAAAGATGCGGATAGAGTTGCGGTCAGCACGAGCTCGTTAGGAACGAGGACTGACCAGGGCGTGATTCCAGGGACATACGATTGCATAGAGGCGTCATTTCATTGTGTTTTCACGCCACGAGCGTTTGATGGATCGCTTTTACGAGATTTCTCGGACGTGCAGATTAGCACCAGAGGATAGGGCCACTGCAAGAGGCCAGCTAGGATGTGATGACCATTAATACACCATATTTTGATGTTTGAGGCACTGTTCAGCGTGCGGACAAAAGATTCAGATGTTGCTGCAACTGACGAGATATCGCCCCAGAAGTTTGGAGCTATGCCGCACGAGTTATACTTCGAGATATAATAGAAGATCGCTAGTCACCAAGGATGAAAGACTAGGACATATGATTTATTGCCTACCCCGATGCGAGGTCATCATATTGATTGATTCCAGCTAGAGACGACTTCACGCTGATACGTTGAGAGTCGATATAGATGATCGAATGTCAGGAACCCATTTTCCAAGTTTAAAGTATTCGGAAAACAATGCAAGTAATTCTACGGACCCTCTAGAAGAATGAAACCCTAACTCGACTTAATGACCATGGAACGCCGGTGAACCTTAGGGTTTGTGGCAGTTCAGCGGTGCTATTAGTGAGGCTTGGGTCTGCCCTTCTACGGTTGGTCCGTAGGTGCTGTGGCATATATTCGATACTATTAAACTGTAACCAAGATGTTGAGCTCTTGGGGGATTATGGAACCTCGACGAATCGATCGAAAAGTTCGACATCATTCGGATTTCATGTGATGGGATACAATGCTTGGGAGACTCCAGATACGAGTATAGCAGTTGGAGCGCAGTCCATGCATCCATGAGGAGGCGAGTCCGAATCAGTCGACATTAGAGAAAAGTGGAGCAAGAGGTTCGTACAAGATCTTAATGAGATGACGTTCCACTCCGCTTATATTAAAGATGTGATAGGCAAGCAGAGGCGTCGACTATGAATATATCTTCCAGGAGGAGTCGTGATGAGTATACAGCCGTTCCGGAACAAGAAATAGATATAGTAAGAGGATGATAACTTCCGGGCAGTTCGGCAGAAACGAGATTTGGGAGAGACTTCGACAGGACCTTTCTGGGATACTATACGAGAAGACTTGGACCCAGGATCAGTCATATTGCACACGCCCAGCAGGCCAAAGTTCACCATCGTCGACGAGACATGTTATGAGTAACCATGATAGTTGGCCAGAGATCTTTAGAGAATGTGTTAGAGCAGACTGCTTCCGTTATCCTTTCTACATTGGACCGTTGAGCCTAGGAGCTATGTACTTAGCAATCTGCAGTGAGAGACGAGAGCCTAAGGGCACTAGGCGACAAGCCATGATCAAAAGGCAAGTAGATATCTTGCTCTGCTAGCATTGGATGCACCGACACTTTCTCGACTTTGAAGGACGGACATATCGACGACAGTATTTATGACTTGTGATTTTGTGATTGATTATCACGTATCCGTCACTTTGGATTTCAGTATTTTTCGGTGATTTATTTCATGATTGAGTTTTGATGACCGAGTTTTATGATATTTGATTTCATGCCTAGGGCATGCATATGATTTGACTTATGCTTTCGGCATAGTTTTCATGCACTTTTAGTATTTGATTTACTTTTGTGCACGCCGACGCACAGGATGGTGAGGTTTTATACCACGGTATACCTGATTGAAATGCGTTGTATGTCGTCGATTTCTATTGTGATATTCGATATTCGTTTTCATGCACATAGTGCACTTGATTTGGATTTTCCGCATACTTGACGCGCTTGATGCGATTTAGGTGCACACCAGGTGCACTAAATCGAGATTCTTCGTGCATATCAGATGCACCTGGTTTTGCTGTCAGGCACACACGTTGCCTTTGACATGTGTTTTCGTGCACACTCGTTGCACTCAGATTTTGTTTATATGCACATGTATGGCACATTCATGGATTTCGATTTTCGTGCGCACCAGACGCACGTGGCATTCATATATATTTTGGATTGATTTCTTTTGGAGAAGTATATTTTATGATACTTGCTATTTGGTTTAGTACTGAGTAGGACTAGTCGGAGGACAGTACCTGAATATATTTTTGCACGCATTGATAGTTATCTAAGGGATTTCCAAGGGGGAGCTATAGTCTCAGTATTTACCTACGTGTCAGTGATGACACGAAACTTTTTACAAGGGAAACCCTTCTAAATTGTTTTCAAAACGGCGGGACGTGTATGCTAAACAAAAGATATATATATATATAGTTATTTTCTCACAATGGACGTCCGCCACTGTGCAGTGATACACACATCGCACAGCGATTTGAAAATGGTTTGGCATGCATTGCCTCGAGATGTTTTAATGATGTTACCTGTATAGTTCTGACGTTTACAGGTATAGTTTTGATGTATATCATATTGATTTTTGTTTTGGATCTTGACAGTGATGTCTTCCCTATAACTCCGATGATTGCGGGATGCTTGACGGAGTGTTGATTTTGGTTTATATATCTGTTTTTCATACGCATGCATTGCGCTACGATATGTATTTATGATTTCGGAGCCCCGACGACTTGATGGTTTTGCTTAAATGTTTTAGTATTTGGGGGGAGTTTTAATTTAAATTCGGGGATCGAATTTCTTTAAGGGGGAATATTGTAACGTTTTGAAAATCGTTTAGGTGAAATTTCGGTTAATCGGTAAAATAATGGGCGTTTTCCGTAAAAAAAAATCAAGATATAAATATGTTTTAATATAAAATTAAAAATACATATTCTAGCTATATAATTGCTTGTATTTGGTGTTTATTGAGCCACTTGTAAAATTTCTAGTTACTAAATTTTTTTCCGAAATTAATTATTTTAGTATTATTTTAAGCCGTCACTAATACATTAATTAGAAATAATTACAAATTGGAATGGGTTGATACAAATTTTGTGCATCATGACACATTAAACCAAAATTATCATGTTATTTTTGAAATGAAAAGAAATTCCATGATGGTTCTAAAAATTTAAAGGAAAAGGCTAAATGGAGAAGGGAAAATTAAATGTTATTATAAGTAATAAGAAACATGGGCTTGTTGTTTGAGTTTTGGGCTTTGTTTACTTGAAATTTCCCATACCCACACCCACACTCACCCCCCACCCCATCATGGGCTGGCCGAATCTGCAGAAATCCCCCCCCCCCTCTCAAAGTTTTCCCCAAATGCAAGTTAAAAAGTAAAGAAAACAATGAATTAAAATGAAAGAATAAACATGTAAGTATGGGCCTTGTTGCCTTTGACTTTCAACACCTCATTCCCTCTCTCCTTACCCCCCAAATTAGCCGAAACCCCCCTCACTCTCACTGCAGCAGCCCCCCCCCCCCATCATCTCCTCTCATTTTCCATCAAAAATTCACCAATTTCTATCAAAAATCAAAGCTAAAATTCAAATCAAAGCCCTACCCATTTTTCCTTAGCTCTTTTAGCATGGATCTTGGTGAAAAGTTTGCATTTTGGAGACAAGTTTCATGTTGATCTCAAGATGGGCTGTGAAGGTATAAACCTAACCCTTTCTCTTAATTTGATGTTAAATGTTTTAATCAAAATTTAATTAGGTGTTCAATTAGGGTTTTAGTTCAAGATCTAATTTTCAAGAGGAGGATTTAAATTTGAGGTTAGGGTTTTGTTTCAATATTTAGTATGTAATGAAGAGATTAACATGTAATTGAATGCAAAAACAAAGCTAGTAGCTAGGTTGCTAATTGTTAGTTTAAAATTGTTAAAGGTGGTTAAAATTGCAAACTAGGTTTTTAGTTTTAATTCAAAATGGGAGATTAAAAAATATGGTTAGGGTTTCATCACATCATTAACATTATAATGAGTGGATTAATACCTTAGGTTGCGCAAAACTAAGCCTTGTTGTTGAATTGTGAATTTTACTTTGAAAATTATCAAAATTGGATAAATTGCAAACTAGAATTTTGGGGTTAATGAAATTTCATGAGATTAAATTGTGGAAATGGTTTTTATGGCTTATTTAAGATGTTTAATAAGTATTATGGCCATTAGAATTGTTAAAACATCAAGTGTTGTACTAAAACGATAAATTTTGCATGCTAGGTTTTCGGAAAAATAGCATTTAAAGTGGGTTTGGGGTTTTTGTGAATTCTAACCTATTTCATATTATAATTAGTGTTTGTGAATGTGAAAATGGGTGCGTTTGGGTTTTTCTCGATGGGTTGATGTTTGTACATCAACATCGAGGGTTGGTTTGACTATTCTTGCATGCGTAGGTGATAGGTTTTGACCTATACGTGACATGCGTGCCCATTTGGTTTTCATATGCCGTTTCGATTTCGAATTGGATTTTTATGCGACACGATATGTTGTGACATGTAGGTACCCACATGTGGATTTCGAGACAACAAGCAAGCGTGTGGCGACATCGATTTCGGCTAGCGAGGGCCAGGTGAGTAGATTTATATCTATGGGGAGAAGTCGGGAGGATGGCGAATAGCACCCCCGCAGTTCGATGTATAGTATGTTATACATATATAATATATATATGTGATATCTATTTTGTGTGACATGGATGTTAATGATAGGGTTACATGTTCATGGACTAGTAGTGTTACTTGCGAAACCTTAGAGTAGTTGTTGCACCTATACACGCATACACACTTGCATACATTCATTCTTTTATCTGTGCGTATATGGGGATATGTGTATATATGTATATATGCATGGGTATGGGACTATGTATAGATATACATTCATATACACATACCTGAATGTTGAGGATATTATATGATATTCGGAGATTAGTCGATGAGATTGGGCTTGAGGCCATGAGATCGGTGATAGGCGTGGTGTTTTCATACACACGCATGCATTTCATAGATGGTATCATTATGGTACTAGACGTAAATCAGTATCCCGATTATGATATTTGATAAGAGGATACCAGAAGAATAATGTGATAGATGTGACATTTGACCCGTACCCAGATTTGGGATGTCGTACGATGGATTTACCGTACGTGCTATTGGTGATAGATCCGCACTCTTGACTCGAGAATGTCATATTAGTTGATGTATCATATGAGATATTATTGAGGCGGGATCACCGACTATATATATGTATATATATATCGACTCAGATTTATGTGGTTTCCATATCCCTTTCGATTGGTTGTTAGTTATACCTGTAGTTTACCTAGTAGATGCCATACTGGACCCGAGTCATACCTATTTCCAAAACTGACGAATCGTGAGAATTTTAAAGACATATCAAGGGATACTTAGGATATTTTAAAAGACGTATCTTTTCTTAAAAGAACACCATAGTCCTTATTTTGAAACACCACGATTCGTACTATTTCAAACGGCAAAACAGTATAACACATGTATAGTAAGGTAGATTCCAGGTTGTTACGTTATTATTCATGTTCCGCATATTATTGTTGTATTTGTTAGTTGTATGTATGCCCTAGAGGCCAGTATTGTACAGATGATGTATATTATATTGGATGCTTGGACATATATAGAGATGACTTTCTTGCTCGACATGATAGTATGCTATCTGGTTGCCATTTATCTTAACATGTACACTAGTCTCTTTATACTGTCTTATAGTTACATGTTGGTAAAGCCCTTAGGATTTGTACTTGACTACCTGGGCTATGATGCAGATCATACTAGTGGGAACATGGTAGTCCATAAGTACATCCTTCAAGGTCCCTAGTCGTGGGTATCTCGAGACGGGGCATCGATTTACCAGAGTAGACTAGCGTATACGCTTCTCGACCCATGTGATGGGCGATGGATGATCCCATATCCATTGGTGTTTGACATCAGAGATGGTATACGGGTGCTCAGTGGAAACTGGGTACACTGGACGGACTCGCCGAGAACTCCCAGATGGTATTATACCTCACGTCAGATGGCAGTTCTCAGGTGACACTTGTACAGATTAGTCTGTAGACCCGAGATCGTCATAGAGTCTTGTGTGATTCCCACTGTGCTTTGATCTCCACCTTACCACGTCCATGAGGGCGTGCAAAACGGTGGTCTTTGGGTACAGTCCCGAATCACATGGAGGCAATGAGCGATAGGAGGGGTTTCGTCTCTCCCGGTATTGGGAGTTGATGTTGCGCAGTGCTCGATTGGCCGTAACAGGGAAGTCCCTGGCCAGAGCTGATCAGAGATTTGCTGGTAAGTGTTACCAGTAGTTTCTCGACCCGTTACGAGCCTCATATCAGCGCGACTTATCGGGTTATTGGGGTCTGACGTTTACCACCCCTAGACTTGATATGCGACGTATCTGACGAAGAGACTTGACTGTATGGTAAGTGTTACTGGTCGGATTCGCAGGAGTGTGAGCGGGCTAGCTCGTCGATCTTCTGATCGCTCAATACCCGGGTGGCCGTTACGTTTAGCAGACCGCTTGCGGCTTGTGGGTGCTTGATATGATCATCACCTGCTACCGGCGTATTGACGAGTCTTTAAAGTCCTACACAGAGGTTTCCTGGCTCAAGCGAAACGAAATAGGAGCGCATATGAGATATGTGCAGGACCGAGAATAATGCGTGTATGTGATACCGCATTTCATTCTCGCGATATATGTTTCGAATGGTTATATTCGATATGACCTAGTTATCGAATCATTGATTCGATAAATCGATGCATTGAATACTAGTCGGTTATGTGCGACATGACCGGATCATTGAATCAAGTGTTGATTTAATGATTTAATGTATAATTATATATTTGATATATTACTTTGCATTAACTAGTATTGGTTCACTTTAAACGGATTTTTCTCACTTGGATTGCACATTGTATATGTGATATACTTTTGTGCACTTTTTGTATCATGTTTGATGATACTTGATCATTAGTTAAGTTTATAGAATTAATCCATGGTTAATTGATAATTAGGGTTTTGCATACATATTTATTTATCCATTTATTTGTTTATTTATATGGATAAATTCAAAATGAGAATGGTGGCTATATTTGTTTCTTGTATGAAGCTTCTTGAACCCTTGACTTTAGCAACCATTCTTATCCTCTTGCTTAACCCTAACCCACTCTTTGACCATGGTTAATTCTCTACACTTAACCCTAGTTCAAGATATGATAAGTAATTGATATTAGTTTTATTTTAAAAAAAGAAGAAGAACACTTATCATAATCTTTTCTTGAGCTCATCTTCTTCTTCTTCTTCAAGCTTGCTACTCCAATGGCAAGTTGAGATCTAGTGAGTTAAATCCAAATCTAAAGTGAACCCACCTCCTATTTCTTCACCCTCTACCTCTTACCAAGTTGTTTTGGGTGTTTACTTCACAAGTTTCACAAGTTTGTGAAGTCGGAGCTTGAGTTTGTGCAACCTCGACGTAGATCGTCTTTGACACAAAACCGACGAGCTATTCCGCTTGCTTTCCCGATGAAGCCGATGATCGAGTCAAGGATTCATGATGGACAGCGAGGACATGACGTTGCGGAGCCGTGGAGGTGGATATCCGGATCTACAAAGGTTGTATATCCGTATCCTAGTAGTTAACAGTTAACTAGTTTTCTTTTTCGCCTAAACATCTAGTTAAAGATCCGTAGTCTAGGGTTTCTCGGCACTAAAAATTTTAATTTGGCATGTTCGATGCCTTGTGAGAACCCACTAGGGTGCCTAGGAACCTTTCACTGGTATCAGAGCCTAGCTAGAGCCTTAGGCGAAGTCCCGACGACGTTTGAAACCCGATCGAACCGAAATCCAAAACCTAAAAATGCTCTCTGGACTTTTTCTAAAAATTCGGATTTTTGTCAATTAAAAATATGTAGAAAATCAAGCAGGGTGTTATTAGAATTACTGTGAAATACGAGGGGGTAATTCCACATTTCCACCGCGGAAGGGCGGCACATGCTAGGCATGTGCGGCGCTTCCGCGGCGTTACTGTTCCCTTGAATAATTATATCTTCACAGTAACTCATATAATTCAATGCTGTGTATTCTGGGATATTTTTATTGTGACTTTACAGAAGAGTATTTTGGGGTACTATTGGGAATCAGTATTTCGATCGGATTATCAAATTTCGTTTTTAGTGTTTTTCCAGATAATTGTAGAATATAAATACCCAGGTTTTCCCCTGCCGGAATATCCAAGTGTTGGATTATTGTGTGGTTAAAAGACGTTCTGAGTAGTGCAAGTAACGCGATGGTCCCTCTAGAAGACACAAACCTTAACTCGATTATGTGACCGTCTTGAACTGCCCTTTGAACCTTCGGGTTTGGGGCAGTACGGCGTGCCACATGTGAGGCGTTGGCTTGACCCTTCTACGGCTGGACCGTTGGTACTGAGGTATGAAGTGAATGTCTTTGAACCTATTTCATGTGTTGATCGGTGTCGGGAAAACTTGGGTGTTCGAAAGTTCGATCGGAAAGTTTGATATATTCTATTTATCCGGAATTGGATACAATAATTGGAATTCACAAAAGGTTATGAGATAACTGGATGAATGTTATAGATCTAGCAGTTTAGTTTCACAAGATATCGAAAAGAGTTTTCGATGATGGGACTAAAATGCGGGATTTATAACTGTTAGGCATGTGATGTCTAAAGAGATTGCGGATTCCAATTGTTGTAGTTTTACACTTTCTTTTCTGTGACCGTAAGTGTAGTAGGTTCATATCGCCGGTTTCGTTGCTATACGTCAACGACAATTGGGGTATGCATACTTACTTACGTTGATGACATGTGATGTTATGTGTTGCTGGATATGTTATAATGGATCGTCGTATTCGAATAGCCGGGGGTTTTTATGTGAGATGAGTGTTTTTCATTTTCATTCATGTAAAAACTTGTATGTAATATTCTTTTACTCGGGGCACTTCCAGGATGCGGGAGCTTTCACCCTTAGTATATTATTTACTTTTCTGCACTAGGATAGACCCAAGGAGGGGAGCACAAGTAACCGGGTTCTGGGGTCCAGTGGGAGACCAACTCGAGGTGTCGAGTCCGGGTCTCCTAACCCTAGAATTGGCAGGGTTGCTTGCCGCTCTCGTAGGGGTCTAGGGGTGTGGGATTGGCTATTCATCACGACCGTGGAATCCGTGTTTTATACTGGCTCGTATTGAAAACACGGACGTCCTAGTATATCCAATATTTCATATGTTTATTCTGCTGCGATATCTGTGATGTGATTCTGTGATGGATATAATATATAGTATATATGATATATTATATAGACGTTACTTATGTTTTACACCCGCGCTAGCCCTGCCCTGCTCTGTCGTTAGTTACCTAACCTAACGGTGCACGAGGGGACATCGAGGCGAATGCGGATGGCATAAGTGTACGTTATATCTATCTGTGATGTTTAGGTATTAAATGATGGGACTTCATTAATGTGATTAATGAAAGGAAAGAAACCTAAGATGTTGTAGAATCAGATTTTAAATAAAACAGGTAGCTACAGTTTTTGCTTTGCACAGCGATATATATGATATATCCTGCACCTCATTCGACGAGGAAAGGACCGAGATCCCTTCACCGGGAGTGACTCCTTTAGCAATAACTGGCAGATGCTACACACTCGGTTTGGTTTTGATTGCTTTTAAGAGTTTTTGCTTTGCATAGCGATATATATGATATATCCCGCACCTCATTCGACGAGGAAAGGACCGAGATCCCTTCACCGGGAGTGACTCCTTTAGCAAAACTAGAAAAGCCTCAAAATCACTCCATTTCAAAACATCATTTGATTCTACAACGATATCAAGTTCATTACGCTTATGGTTTTATGAAAACCTGCGTAGCCCTCCGTCATTTCAGATAAGTATTAGTTAGTATTCGTGCTGCGGTTGTTTGGCATGCGTCAAGGCGTAGTGTACGGTAGCTAACTAGTGCTTATCTGCCAGCATATGATGCGATTGGATTAGGGTATTCGTACGGCGTTGTTTGGCATGCGTCAAGGGTCGTGCGGGTGGGTTTAATTCAATCAAGAAATGACGGGTTGAACTTGACTAGCAGACTATGGGTTGTTTGGCATGCGTCAAGGTCATAGCGAGCTAGGGGCAAAATATTATCGGGAATTTCAAGTGTTGAAATTTGCAATGAGATTGCATACCTTCTATGAGATAGTTGGATCCCGATACCCGCTGCGAGTAAGAGTTACTCCTGGGAGAGTTTTACACATTACAATTAGCCGATCAAGTAGGTGACTAGAAAGGTGTTAACGAGGTTACGCCTCTGGGAAAACGAGGTTTACAGTAATTAGGTTCGTGCGAAAGCACGGGGGACCTCCCTCAAAGTACCGACACTGGCCTGGCTGAAAGATTGGCGAACTTGTAGTGTGTAATTAATCCCGGCTAGTCTTTCCTTTTAGGGTTTGGAGGAAGATTTGATAAAAAGCAGTGGGAGCCATCCTGATTAGATAAGATAATAACCAATCTGATCTTGCACGAGCATACGCTAAAGTGTTTTCTTCTCTCTCTCTCCAGGTAGCGACCATTTCATGCCTTAATAAAGATAATAAAATGGATGTATTGACCGAACCCGCATGTTATACTGTGCTGGGGAACGTTGGTTCCGTTCTTTCCTATAAGAGTTATAGGAATGAACAGGATATAGGGGAATACCAGGATTCCCATGCCACCCGAATGAAGAAAGTACATGATGATGCATTTTCTTCGGGTGTGTTCGTTACTGAGAACTGTTTCTCCATTTGCTCTACGTCCTGGGTATTGGATACCGGGTCAGGATCCCACATATGTAATCAGTTACATGGGCTTAGGAAAGGTAGAGAACTTGGAGAAGGTGATAAAGACATTAAAGTCGGAAATGGTGCAATTGTTGCAGCTAAGACAGTCGGGAAATATCACCTAGTGTTACCAACTGGTAATACATTGGTTCTGAACGAATGCTATTACATGCCGAACCTGATATGCAACATTGTATCAGTTTCTTTATTAAGCAAAGAAGGATATAATTTTGTATTACAGGACAATGTTATGAACATTTTCCATAACCAAAAGTTGGTTGGATCAGGCACGTTGTGCAATGGCATTTATGTTCTAAACCAATCAACAGTCCTGAGCATAACAAACACACACAAGAGGAAGAGTTCTGAACTCAATGAATCCTTCTTGTGGCATTGTAGACTGGGTCACATCAATGCGACACGACTGGCTAAGTTGCATAAGGATGGATATTTAAATCCGTTTGAATTTTCATCCTATGACACTTGCCAGTCATGTCTCAAAGGCAAGATGACCAAGACTCCGTTTACGGGACACGGAGAAAGAGCTAACGAACTCTTAGGACTAATACATAGTGATGTATGCGGTCCCATGTCTACACATGCCAGGGATGGTTCTTCGTACTTCATTACATTCACTGACGATCTCTCAAGATTCGGATATGTGTTCCTGATGAAACACAAATCAGAAGCTTTTGAGAAATTTAGAGAATATAAACAAGAAGTCGAGAACCAAACCGGAAAAAGTATTAAAATCCTTCGATCAGATCGGGGAGGTGAATACTTGAGCAATGAATTCCTGGACTTCCTAAAAGAGAATGGGATTCTCTCTCAGCTGACTCCTCCTTATACACCACAGCACAACGGTGTATCTGAACGGAGAAACCGCACCCTATTAGATATGGTGCGCTCAATGATGAGTGCAGCTGAGTTACCTATTTCCTTCTGGGGACATGCGCTTGAGACAGCCATGGACCTATTGAATAGAGTTCCTACCAAATCAGTGCCTACCACTCCATATGAGATATGGAAAGGGAAGAGACCACATCTTAATTACATTAAGATATGGGGTTGTCCAGCCTATGTCAAAAGACAAAATCCGGACAAACTCGAGGCAAGATCTGTCTTATGTAAGTTTGTAGGATATCCCAAAAATTCACAAGGGTATATCTTCTACCACCCCGAGGAACAAAAGGTGTTTGTTTCTCGACATGCCACTTTCTTAGAAAAAGGTTTTCTTATGAAACAGATAAGTGGCATTGAGGTAGAACTGGAAGAGGTTCCAGCGACACAGACAACAACAGAAGATTTGGTTGAACCCGAGGATTCCGAAGTTCCCGATGAACCCCAGCCACTCCGCCGATCTAGTAGGGTTCCTCGCCAACCTGAGAGATACTACGGTTTTCTCATGGATGGTGGAAGTGAGGATTGCATCATGGAGGATGATGACCCAACTAGCTTCGAGCAGGCCATCACTAGTGGGGACTCAGTGAAATGGCTGGATGCTATGCGGTCCGAGATGGATTCCATGTACACCAACAAAGTATGGACTTTGGAAGTTGCTCCTGAAGGGGTAAAACCCATTGGGAGCAAGTGGATCTTTAAGAAGAAACTTGGTGTAGATGGGAAAGTGGAGACTTTCAAAGCTAGACTTGTAGCAAAGGGTTTTCGTCAAAGACCAGGCGTGGACTATGACGAGACCTTTTCTCCAGTGGCTATGCTTAAATCCATCCGAATCATGCTTGCCATTGCTTCCTTTCATGACTACGAAATCTGGCAAATGGATGTTAAGACCGCCTTTCTAAATGGTGATTTAGAAGAGTGCGTGTACATGACTCAGCCAGAGGGCTTCGTAGACAGTGGGAGCAGCGGGAAGGTGTGCAAGCTGCTTAAATCCATTTATGGATTAAAGCAAGCATCGCGGAGTTGGAACATCTGCTTTGACGTCGTTATCAAAGAGTTTGATTTCGTCAAAAATCCAGATGAACCTTGTATCTACAAGAAGGTGGCAGAGAGTAAGGTTGTCTTCCTCGTATTGTACGTGGACGACATACTCTTGATAGGAAATGACATTTCTATGCTGCAATCGGTCAAGCTCTTCTTATCACAAAGATTCTCAATGAAAGATCTTGGTGATGCCTCCTGCATATTGGGGATCAGGATCTATAGAGATAGATCCAAACGGATTTTGGGATTGTCCCAATCCAGGTACATTGACACCATACTAAAGAGGTTTAGTATGGAAGAGTCCAAGCGTGGGAACATGCCCACGATCTCTGGAGTCACTCTCTCCAAAGAGATGTCTCCCAAGACTGATTTGGAGAGAGCTCGCATGCAAGGGATACCCTATGCTTCGGCAGTAGGCTCTATCATGTATGCGATGCTATGTACCAGACCCGATGTAGCATACTCACTAAGTGTAGTGAGCAGGTATCAAGCTGATCCTGGAGAGAGTCACTGGACAGCTGTGAAGAGCATTCTCAAGTACTTGCGAAGGACTAGAGATATGTTCTTGGTGTATGGTAACGGAGAACTCCAAGTGGAGTCCTTTACCGATTCCAGCTTCCAGAGTGATAAGGACGACTCTAAGTCGCAGTCGGGTTTTGTCTTTACCCTTTACGGAGGGGCGGTTAGCTGGAAAAGTTCCAAGCAGGAAACCGTGGCAGACTCGACGATGGAGGCTGAATACATCGCTGCCAACGATGCTGCCAAAGAGGCTGTCTGGATCAAGAAGTTCATTACTGAACTTGGAGTGGTTCCATCCATTGAGCATCCAATACCTTTGTATTGCGATAACAATGGAGCGGTGGCTTTGGCCAAGGAACCCAGGTCCCATCAGCGGTCCAGGCAAATTCTGAGGCGGTATCACCTGATCCGGGAGATAGTTGATCGCCGGGAGATCGAGGTCAGGAGAGTTGACACGAAGAACAACACGGCGGATCCACTCACGAAGGCCATTCCCCAGATACAGTTTGAGAGACTCTTCGGGATGCTCGGTATGAGATACTACAGCAGCTGGCCCTAGTGCAAGTGGGAGATTGTTAGTTGTATGTATGCCCTAGAGGCCAGTATTGTACAGATGATGTATATTATATTGGATGCTTGGACATATATAGAGATGACTTTCTTGCTCGACATGATAGTATGCTATCTGGTTGCCATTTATCTTAACATGTACACTAGTCTCTTTATACTGTCTTATAGTTACATGTTGGTAAAGCCCTTAGGATTTGTACTTGACTACCTGGGCTATGATGCAGATCATACTAGTGGGAACATGGTAGTCCATAAGTACATCCTTCAAGGTCCCTAGTCGTGGGTATCTCGAGACGGGGCATCGATTTACCAGAGTAGACTAGCGTATACGCTTCTCGACCCATGTGATGGGCGATGGATGATCCCATATCCATTGGTGTTTGACATCAGAGATGGTATACGGGTGCTCAGTGGAAACTGGGTACACTGGACGGACTCGCCGAGAACTCCCAGATGGTATTATACCTCACGTCAGATGGCAGTTCTCAGGTGACACTTGTACAGATTAGTCTGTAGACCCGAGATCGTCATAGAGTCTTGTGTGATTCCCACTGTGCTTTGATCTCCACCTTACCACGTCCATGAGGGCATGCAAAACGGTGGTCTTTGGGTACAGTCCCGAATCACATGGAGGCAATGAGCGATAGGAGGGGTTTTGTCTCTCCCGGTATTGGGAGTTGATGTTGCGCAGTGCTCGATTGGCCGTAACAGGGAAGTCCCTGGCCAGGGCTGATCAGAGATTTGCTGGTAAGTGTTACCAGTAGTTTCTCGACCCGTTACGAGCCTCATATCAGCGCGACTTATCGGGTTATTGGGGTCTGACGTTTACCACCCCTAGACTTGATATGCGACGTATCTGACGAAGAGACTTGACTGTATGGTAAGTGTTACTGGTCGGATTCGCAGGAGTGTGAGCGGGCTAGCTCGTCGATCTTCTGATCGCTCAATACCCGGATGGCCGTTACGTTTAGCAGACCGCTTGCGGCTTGTGGGTTCTTGATATGATCATCACCTGCTACCGGCGTATTGACGAGTCTTTAGAGTCCTACACAGAGGTTTCCTGGCTCAAGCGAAACGAAATAGGAGCGCATATGAGATATGTGCAGGACCGAGAATAATGCGTGTATGTGATACCGCATTTCATTCTCGCGATATATGTTTCGAATGGTTATATTCGATATGACCTAGTTATCGAATCATTGATTCGATAAATCGATGCATTGAATACTAGTCGGTTATGTGCGACATGACCGGATCATTGAATCAAGTGTTGATTTAATGATTTAATGTATAATTATATATTTGATATATTACTTTGCATTAACTAGTATTGGTTCACTTTAAACGGATTTTTCTCACTTGGATTGCACATTGTATATGTGATATACTTTTGTGCACTTTTTGTATCATGTTTGATGATACTTGATCATTAGTTAAGTTTATAGAATTAATCCATGGTTAATTGATAATTAGGGTTTTGCATACATATTTATTTATCCATTTATTTGTTTATTTATGTGGATAAATTCAAAATGAGAATGGTGGCTATATTTGTTTCTTGTATGAAGCTTCTTGAACCCTTGACTTTAGCAACCATTCTTATCCTCTTGCTTAACCCTAACCCACTCTTTGACCATGGTTAATTCTCTACACTTAACCCTAGTTCAAGATATGATAAGTAATTGATATTAGTTTTATTTTAAAAAAAGAAGAAGAACACTTATCATAATCTTTTCTTGAGCTCATCTTCTTCTTCTTCTTCAAGCTTGCTACTCCAATGGCAAGTTGAGATCTAGTGAGTTAAATCCAAATCTAAAGTGAACCCACCTCCTATTTCTTCACCCTCTACCTCTTGCCAAGTTGTTTTGGGTGTTTACTTCACAAGTTTCACAAGTTTGTGAAGTCGGAGCTTGAGTTTGTGCAACCTCGACGTAGATCGTCTTTGACACAAAACCGACGAGCTATTCCGCTTGCTTTCCCGATGAAGCCGATGATCGAGTCAAGGATTCATGATGGACAGCGAGGACATGACGTTGCGGAGCCGTGGAGGTGGATATCCGGATCTACAAAGGTTGTATATCCGTATCCTAGTAGTTAACAGTTAACTAGTTTTCTTTTTCGCCTAAACATCTAGTTAAAGATCCGTAGTCTAGGGTTTCTCGGCACTAAAAATTTTAATTTGGCATGTTCGATGCCTTGTGAGAACCCACTAGGGTGCCTAGGAACCTTTCAGTATTTACTATTCATTTTCCTTATTATGTTGTTATCGCCTCATTGCATGTTATTGTGTACGTAGTAATTATGAAACAATGCTGTTAGGACACCAGCTTCATTACCGATGACGCGTATGCTCCACGTACACTCGCTTGCCGGCTCACACACATCTTCATCGGTAATTGCCATGTCACGTACACTTTAGAAAATACTATTTCTGTGACATAGCTTGCTAGCTGATAGTTGTAATATGTTATAGTTTCCATATGCTAGTTTAATTATTGCATTCATTGCATGATATCAGATGCATCCATTTATCCATTGGTTATGCAGTATTATGGAGATTTATGTCGGTATTCACTGTTTATTGGTATCATGATTTTGATAATTTCGGATTTATATGGGATTTCTGGATTTGGGGGAAAACCGCAAGAATTTAATAAAAGCTTAGTATCATCATTTTAAATTGCAAATTGCAGTTGTCTCGTGATGTATGAGTTGTCCACCATGAGTTTTCATGATTGCTGTTGGATTTCGAGACCTGATTCGAGGAGTTGGATGAACCGTCTCAGGTACATGGTGGGCCCGGTATGGTACCCCGGGGCAAGAAACTCGAGTTGTATTCGATGAGCCTGGCAGGGGAGCACTACCTACCGGTGATATTACTTGGACTCGTCGGTTATCCGGAGGATACCGGCCGGAGTCATGAGATGGTTATAGGCTGATTTCTCTGTTGCATTCATTGATGTTACTTGATTTATATACATATAGAAATCTCATTAAATAAGAAAACAGTTTTTCCATCATGATGTATTCTGATTTCATTTGTATAGCATTTGCATATCATATTCATGCCTTTATACATCATATATCTGATATGTGTCTATCTGATGCACAGACACGAGCACGTGGTATCGCACTTATATGTAGATGTATCAGGATATTTATTGAGGATATTACTAGTTTTGACCTAGGATAGATGTTTTCTACTCACGAGTTGGCAACTCACCCCCGTTGTGCCACAGTTCCTTGCAGGTTTTGCCATACAGGTTTCGTTGCGGCTTGCTGGGACACTGATCCTTCCGGGTGATTGCTTTGATAGGTGGGTTCTTTCCTATCAGGGCCACCATTGTTTATTTATTATTTCAGTTGTATCTAGAAACTCCATCAACAGGATTGTATATTTGAGAGAGATAGAAAATCAGACCTGTTATTCTTTCGACCTTAGAGTCGCGCGTTGTATTATTGTGGGTTTCATGCTGATTTTGGGTTTTCTTTTGAGTTTTGACCCTCGCCCTTCGGCGTTGTATATTATATTGCTTGCGTGGTTGTGACCGTCGATTGACGAAGAGCTCTCCTGCTTGGGGATGCCTTTTTTTGTATTTCGTATACTATTCATGTTGTATCCCGTTTAGGGGCCAGTATTTACAAAGGAGACTCTGCTGAAATTTTTAGAAAATACTTGATGTTTTTAAAACGCATAATTCGGCTTATGCTATTAAGACTACTTACTTTAAATTGGTTTTTCCTTCACTCTACTGCTTCTTTGGTTTGATTTCTGGGTTTTGTCTTACTT
The DNA here is from genome assembly GCA_030015575.1 of Agapanthus africanus. Taxonomy (NCBI): domain Eukaryota; kingdom Viridiplantae; phylum Streptophyta; class Magnoliopsida; order Asparagales; family Amaryllidaceae; genus Agapanthus; species Agapanthus africanus. The sequence continues at coordinate 67,754,272 of CM057344.1, read as the reverse complement.
AGATTACGTACGCCTCGAGACGTTTCGTAATTTAAGTGCCGGTCATGTTCTGTACTTTTCGGGTCATTACATTTGGGTTCTTGAATATTGGTATTTTGGTATTGTTTGATTTTGCCCAGATTGCATATTTTGTTATCTTTAGTTTGGGGGAAATACAGAGTATTTTGAAGTCGCTATTTTTAACACCATTAAAAAGTTTTCAGTACATACATTTCTATCTGCAACCGCGAATGTCATTAGAGCAGTATAACTTATTTAATTAATATAGTTCTTTTAGACGGGTTTGCGAACACGACATTCTCGTTGATGTTCTGTGTTATGCTGAGGTTGTGGCTGGATCGTTGTGGTGGATAGCCAATGGTACAATGGTAGTACTATTTAGATTCATTTTAATATTTGATATTACGGGGCAAGCGTCCGACATGTGGACTGCCGTCTCCGCCAGTTTGTATATTATTGGTTTCGGGAACGACCGGGTGAGGTCGATGTCACCGTTGTACATATTATTTTCTTTTCTATACTAAGATTACCCCGTGGTGGAGCGCATGAATAGCCTGGTTCTGGAGGGCAACGGGTCCTCATCTCATGGCGTTGAGACAAAGGGGGCTTTATTCGAGAATTGGAGGGCTATTCGCCACACTCGTATGGGGTATAGTATGACCCAAGGTGGGGTGCTCAACTTACCGGATTCCGTGAAATGCTAGGTGGCCCATTCACTTTGTTGATTGGGCTTGCCTTACTTCTGGGATTGGCGGGTAACTTGCCGCGCTCATAGGGGTTCAGGTTTTCATGGCACAGGCTATCCACATGACACGGAATGTTGAACCTCATTTGCGGCTCAAGTAAAACCTGAGGCTCCGGGATCATCCTCCACACTGTGTTGCTTGCTGAGATTCTGTGATGTTGTTTATATCATGCCTGGGATGAATGTTATATATATTTATATATATACTAGTAGATGTTGTATATGTTTTGCACCCGCGCTAGTCCAGCCCCCGCTCTGCCGTTAGTTAAGTAACCTAACGGGTGATGACGGGCCCAGTGGCGTATGCGGATGGCATATACATACATTATATTTTCGTTCCTTTATCTGGTGTGATATATTTAATTGATGGGACTGCATTGATTCTGATCAATGCAAGAATAAAACAAACCTATTTGATGTTGTTGGAACCAAGTTTTTTTTTTAAAACAGACATTACAGACATTTTCTTTCGCTTTGCACAGTGGTATTCAATTGGGAATATCCTACACCTCATTCGATGAGGAAAGAGCCGAGCTCCCTTCAACGGGAGTGACCTCTTTAGCAAAAGTTTGTGTCATCGTAATAACTTCACTATAGTCGATTCTTTTGATTTGCATCATGGTATTCAGTTTGGAATATCCTGCACCTCATTCGATAAGGAAAGGGCCGAGATCCCTTCACCGGGAGTGACCTCTTTAGCAAAAGTTTATGCCACTATATATTTGTAAAACCACTCGGTTCCTTCAATGATATCAAGTTTATTACATTAAAGGTTTTTCGCCAAAAACCAGCCGTAGCCCTCCGTCATTTCTTACGAGTAGTACTTAGTATTCATACTGTGTTTGTTGACTCCGTCAAGGCGTAGTGTACGGTAGCTCAGTGGTGCTTGTTTGTAGCATGGATATGTGATTGGTTAGGATAGTATTATGGCCTTGTTGACTCCGTCAAGGGCTCGTACGGGTGGGTTTAATGCAATCAAGATAATGACGGGTTGAACTTGACCATGACTCTTTGATTTGTTAACTCCGTTATGGTCACTTGGGTCCTAGGGGTAAAAACCACATCGGGAGTTTCAAAGATACAGGAAAACTTACCAGGCATGCACATACCTTCTGGAGTGTGGTGACATGAGTGGCTTCCATCAAGTTATCATGCGATGATAGTAGATCCCGATTTCCACTGATGAGTAGGATTACTCCTCCGGTGATTTTAGATGACCCGACTAATTCTCCTTTGGGTTTGGAGGAGAATTCGAGAATACAGTGGGAGACATCCTGATTAGATAAGGTGATTAACCATTCTAATCTAGGCTAGAGTGCACGCTGAGTGTTTCTTTCTCTCCTCTCTTTGGCAGCAACCATGGCCCGACCCTAGACCAAAACTCATGAACCAAGTTAACCGAACCTTCTTAAAACATTTTGGCTTTTGAATTGTCAGATAGTTGCATATATCATTGCCACTTCTACATCACCATTGCATTTCTCCAGAACACTTTGTGTCACTATGAAAATCCATAGAGCATGGATATTTCATCGTATAGTTACATACGAACTCGAAGGAACTTGTTCCAGTTCGAGAATGGATTCTGGTACTGGAGAAATCGAATAGGATTATTCGGTTGTCTTTTCTCTTTACCTTCTCTCAGGTTGCGAAGGCTTCTAGGATTAGAAGAGTACACCTATTGTGCTTATTAGATAGTCTTCTTTCAAACCATAGGCAGGTGCCGAAAGATGGGAAAAGAAGAAAACCAATTAGCCTAAGTGTGGTGTACAGAAGGTAATAAGTAAATACATATAAAGGGATTAGAGTAAGGGAAAAAGTAAATTGCGACTGCTATCATTCATGACAAAACCGTGTATACCCCTACCACTCCTACTTCACCTTTAGATTTCTCCAGAACACTTCGTATCACTACGAAGATCCATATTGCTTAGATATGCCATCGTATAGTTACATACGAACTCGAAGGAACTTGTTACAGTTCGAGGATGGATTCTGGTTCAGGAGACATAGAATAGGATTATTCAGTTGTCTTTTCTCTTTAGCTTCTCTCAGGTTGCGAGGGCTCCCGGTATTAGGAGAGTACACCTATTACGCTTATTGGATAGTCTTCTTCTAAACATTAGGCTGGTGCCGAAAAGTAGGGAAGGAAGAAAACCATTTAGCCTAAGGGTGGTGTACAGAAAGTAATAAGTAAAGACAAATAAAAGGATTGGAGAGATGGCAAGGAAATATACAGTTACAGTCATGAATCAGGATAGTGGAAGTGGCATTACAAGGAATACCCGGATACCCTTTTCGAAACATTTTCATGTTTCAGTTTCACTATGCGGTGTTGATTGAAAACCGTTTTCCCAATTAGATCCTTACTCCAGGGTATGTATTTACGAGATTTGATTCTCACATCTGTATAGCGTTGCAGATGATGAGTAGGAGTAAGATATTGGGATTGTTTTCCCATTTTGATTCAGACTCCAGGGTATGTATTTACCATATTTGATTCTCATATTTATATAGCGTTACAGATGATGAGTGGGAGTAGAATAATGGGAATTAGGTGATTATATTCTCATTATATCGAAATTCTTTGTAATTGGTGATTATCGAGGAAATCACCTGGGTTTTTCCTGACGGCAAATATTTGGTTTTGAATATCCGTTGTTATGCACCAATTTCAAACTGATATATCTGTACGTTTATTTTATTAAGTGAGATATAACTTTTAGAAATTATATCTATGACATTTACCTATATCAGTTGATGGTTAGGTAATGTGCATTCAACAGCGGTGTAATTCTTCTTAACCATAGCACAGTTTTCAACCTAAGACGTACAAGGTTTGAGTTGTTAAACTCAGTGGACTTATACAAAGTATTGTATGTTGTCCAGTGTCCATTAGGACAAAGGGGTTGGTACTCGTACTATATTCTGTTTACTTTTGACTTCTCTAGTTTTAGACAAGTATTTCGTTGAAATAAAAGGTCTAAGTTTTGAGAAGTTATAAGTACAATAATAAAGTAGAGAACCATATGTTGCATAGTATCAAGATTCCTCAAGGTGATCGAAGATGTAGATACTTGTGTTAGGTATTCCATTGTAAGTAATGGTTTTATAAACTTAATTCTCTTTCAGGTTACACATATGTGGATGCACTCCTAATTGAGTAATGGTGCTTGGCCTCCTCCTAGTTAGTTGATATGCACTGAAGATAGCTGCATGATTTTGAATCTGGTTCCAATTAAGTTAGTGCCTTAGTTTCTATATGGATATAGAATGGATCATACCTTAACGATGTTAAGGTATATGCAGTTGTCCGGCTTATGCTTAAAACCAGAATTTGGACAAACTCAAGGCACGTTTCAGTAATGGCAGTTTGTGGATTATCCCGGGCTTTGACAAGGGTTAACATTCTACCATTTGGAAGATCAATGGTTATATTGTTCTTGACTCGCCACCAGTTTTAGTAAAATGGATTTTTTTCAGAAAACGTTAGTAGGAGTACGGTAGAACTGGAAGTGATTTCAGAACCATAAATGATTACTGAAAATTTAATACAACCTAAAGATTCAATTGGTTTCAAAGATCCATTAGCTACTCCGCAGATATGGTAGGTAACCTCAGGCACCCGAAAGGTACTTCGCTCTTCTCAAAGACGGTGACATTGAGCTTCCTATTTACCCAGACTTGCCATTGCTGATTTTCTAGACTATGAGATCCCGCAGGAAGATGAGTATAATGTCGTTCTAAACTAGCTTTAGAAGTGCATGTGTATATGACTCTGCCAGAGGCTTGTTGTAGTCAGTGGGAGCAGCGGAAGCATAGTGGACAGGTAGCTTATGTCTATTTATAGACTAAAGCAAATATAGCGGAGATTGATCATCTAGTTTTGATGTGACATTCATAGAGTTTGACTTCATCAGAATAAAAGATGGATCTGGTAAGAAGGTAGTAGGGAGTGATGTGCTGGTATTTGGAAGACATGCACTTAATAGGAAGTGAAATTCCTATACTACGATCGGTTATACTGTGGTTGTCACAAAGTGTTTCTCCACATAGGATCTGGATAAAATATCAGGGATTCTGGTTACTAGATCTATAGTTTTAGATCTAGATTTGGGAAGTATCCTAATTTGGGTACTTTCACATTATTATAAAGGTGTTTTAGAATTGGCGAATCCTGGCGTGGTAGTGTACCTGTAGGTGATGGAGTCACCCTCTCTAAAGAGACGTCTTCTAGACTGATGAGGAGTGGGATTTGCATGATTTGCATATCACTTACTTAGGCAATTGTGTCAATCATGAGATGTCAAGTACAACACTAGATATTGCTTTTGCACTGGCTGCAATAAGCGTATATATATTAATCCAATCCTGGAGAAATGTTTATCACAGAAAACTTCATTTCAATACCACTCATTCATTATCTGTTTTGTTATATATCGGTACTATTAACCAGTATCTTCTCAGTAAATACAGATTACAGGTATTCGTGACACAATACTGGAAACACACTTAAAATCACAGATATAACATTGTGAGCTGACACTACAACCGGAACTACAAACCAATCGATATCCAAAGAGTTCTTTTGCAACAAATAAATGTGTACACAATTTTAGTCTAACGCAGTACAAGTGTGCACACATCTCTTTGATACTTGGACCTAGGTGGGGGCTGCCCAAAGCACAAGTGAGTGTGATGTGTAATAAATGCTACAAGATATGACATGATTTGAAGCATTAAGTTTCCTCCAAAACTACTGAGTATAATCCAAGCTGAAATGAAGAAATCAAACAATGCCAGTAGACTTGTGGAGTGCACAGTAGATCATCACACCAAAACGAGGCCAAGCCACCACAAGAAAACCGATGACAATCTCTAAAATACTGGCCCCACCTGTTTTTCTAGGTCTAAATGCCCCCATTTATCTCCCGGATGTTTATTTGGGTCACATCATCTTGTTTTTATTGTTTGCTTATTCTGGTATGGGGCCAATAAATACCAGATCAGTGGGCAAGGGGAGGGGATACTTTTTCTCTAGTTTTGCTTTAGAACACTTATAATTTCTAACTTGCTTTTCCTTTGAACTCTTGAGCTCTTTCCCCTTTGTCTTGACCTTGCAACTTCTCCATTGAACTTTCAAGCATAAGATTTAGGTTCTTGGCTTCAAGATTAGTTGTATCTTGTTTGAAATTCAATAAAGTTCTCATTTCATTACATATGTCTTGCTTTCTACATACTTTGAACTTGTGAAATCATTATTTTAGTTTGATCTTGCAACCTCTTAAGTGAGTTTGCAACCTTAAAGTTTGGTATTTTGATTTCATATTGGTACGAGATTAAAGAACAAGTGAAGATATTTCCACATTGAATTTACCGGTTTTTAACTCTCTAACTTTAACTTTGCTTTTCTTGCTTTTTTTTTATGTTGCCTTATCTTTTCTTTGTTTTTATTTTGGTATTGTAAATATGTATGAGTAATCTATTTATTTATCAAGGGTAGAATATGGTTAGTTTTTGTTAGGAGATGTTTTTGCTAAAACCTTAAAAAGCTTAACTTTGCAATTGAAACTCCGAACAAACCACTCGCAATTCTGCTCCGTTAGGCATCCTATCCTACCACGATAGCAGTGAATCCTAATCGTGACCGGATTGCAAGTGGTTTGCCGAAGGCTAAGGTCAAGAGACATCAACGGAAGGACAAGGGACAAGGAATACAGATTTAGCTCAAAATCGTAAATACCGTATTTCAAGTTCTTTAATCCACGTTGTTGCCTATTACCTTAGTGTCAATATCAAAATTGGGTCTCTAAGGAACCGGCAAACATCATTATCACGCAAGCTAACCTAAAACTACCATTAACAAGCCTTTTTATTAAACATATCCTAGTTACGACACTTAGCATAAACAACAACTCAAAACAAGGTATTAAATCGTTAAAAAAAGGCTTGAAAACTTACCATCTCCCTGCGGACGACCCGTACTCATCGCGGCTCGCTACATGTGACACCGTCTTTGATTGCGGTAATTTCAAAATTCTTTCTAAATAAGACACGGTGAAACGTATCAATCAAGAAACATTGGGAAGAAGTTATAAACATTAGTGAATGTTCTTGGAATATGGTAACGGCAGCCTCCTTCAGGAGACGGTTATCATTTCAGGCTTCCAAGGTGACCTGGATGCCAGAATGGCTGTCAGAGTTATAGTTTTCCCTCTTCTGAGGGGTAGTTTGTTGGACAGGTGGTCCAAGCTGATACTGTGGAAGGCATGAAGCATGATACTAATTAAATTCAGGGGACGATAAAGTCTAAGAAGTTTGCTAGATTTGGAGTTCATTTATGAACTGGGTCCCATCAGATATCAAGACAGGTATTGATCATTTCGGGAGATAGTCTTTCTTCGCGAAGTTGAGATATAGAGAGATATAGAAAGAAACATTGGAGCGGATCCACTCACTAAGGCTATTTCTCGAACACAATAGTTTCACAAACGAGCTTTGTGAGACTGATTAGTAAAGAAGTTGGATGTTCGGTATCATACGAGCTGTGAGTATGCGACAATGCAATAATTAGCCTTATGTGCAAGTGGGAGATTGATGGCTATAGTGCCCTCAAGGAAATTATTTTAATCGTGGGCAGGTGATTATAATGATTGAGGGAGGACCTATACGGATAGAACAGTCTTACTTAAGATGATAGTATGATATCTGGTTTGTCTTTATCATCATATATATGCTTTATGTGGTATTATAGATCACTATTACATATTGATAGAGCCCATAGGATTCTTGCTTGACTACCAGCAGTATGATGGCGATCATATATGCAGGAGCTGTGTGGTCTATAAGCACATCCTTAAATGTCCCTAATCGAGAGAGTATCGAGACTAGGCATCGATACTCCGGAGTAAACAAGTGTATACTTATCGAGACCCCGACGAGGGGCGGTGGCCGGTCTCACAAGCCATTGGTTTTAGTCAGTCACCTAAGATAGTATACAGTTGCTTATTGGGTTATTAGTACACTGGATGGACTCGCCAAGAACATACTAGTTGGTATTATACATATTATCAGATAGCAGTTCTTAGGTGACATGTGTACAGGTTAGTCTGTCGACCTGAGATCATCATTTGCCTCGTGTGAGTTCCCATTGTGCTTTGATTACTATCCTACCATGGCTCAAAGGAGTCGTGCAAACATGTTTTAGTTGGGTACAGTCCCGAGCCATATGGAGGCAGTGAGCGGATCGTTGAGGATTCGTCTCTCCCAGTATTTGGGGTTGATTTTGCGTTGTGCAGGAGTGGTCATCACTAGAAATCCTTGGCCAAGATAGACGAGAATTACTGATTTGGATCATTAGTTTCTCAGTTGGTGATGGGCTTCATACCAACACGAAATATCACGTTATTAGGGGTCTGACTTTATCCACCCCCTAGACTCGAAATGCGATACTCATAAACGAACGGACCAAACTGTATGGATATTTTCACGGACAGGCTCAGTAGGGGCCCGGATGAGTTTGCTCATTGGCCTTCCTTTCGCTCAATACCTAGGTAGCTGTTACGTACAGCTAGTGCCGCTGACATGCTTGTGGTTAAACCTATTGCCAGCATTTTGACGAGTCTTTAGAGTCCCACACAGAAGGTTTCCCTGCTTCGGGCGAAACGATGTAGAAGCCATAAGGTTTTTACGGCAGGGTTTGATCATATATGTGCATTTGTGCACGTATCATGATTCGGAAGGATAATACTAGTGGTCTTTGGTTTAAGCAGAATTCTAATAATATATTGTTGGATTATTTCGTCTTATTGTATTCGTATTTTGTTGGAATACGGATACGGGTATGTATATACGGATGAGGGGTATTCTTGTAATTCATTACAAGATTACTTATAGAAGATAAACCTCATTTGTGTTTTAACCATTTAGGTTTAAATGGTTAATGAGGTGGAGGATGAGTCATGGCTTAGCATTAATTTCAAGCATGCTCACTTGGTGACTCGTGGGTATGACTCATGGATCACTATTCTTGCATGCTTGATATTTTTATGTGGTGTGAGATATTTTGTAGAAATAAGATATTTTTCTTGAGTTGCTTGTATACTTCAAAAATATGCTCACAATACTTAGCCATTTTTCTAGAGTTGCTTCACACTCTCATCCTCAAGCTTCTTCTTCTACCTCCACCCTAAAAATCTAATGTGTTGAGAAATCTAGGGTGTATTCAGACAAATTAATCCATTATTAGACTCTACATCACCTAGTCTATCTAGTATAGCGAACTAGGTATCCTAGTTATCTCGGCTATGAGGTTGGAGCTCGATTCATAGACTCTCAGGTGGATCATCTTCGATGGAGGAAGACCGGAGACCAAGATTGTTCATGGTGGCCTCTTGGAGCTTATGATGATGGTTAAAGACCGAAGGACATGGATCAATTCGGTATAACCATTCCTAACTCTTTTATAGCTTGCTAGATTATGGTTAATGATAGATCCGTAGCATCGGGTTGTGTTAGCGCTAGTTTAGAAAAAAATTATTCCGCAATCGGCCACGGTTTGATGGCTAGGGCACTGGCATAACCCAACATTTGCATGGTTGGTTTTGAGAAAGACTTTCACCATTTTGCTTCTTCTCTCTTCACTTACCTTTCTTGAGCTCCTCCTCCTTCTTCTTCATTTTCTACCCTACCATCTCATGTGTTGAGAATTAAGAATAGAAGAGAGATAGATACACACTTAGAGAACCCACTGCATCCCTAGGCACTCTAGATTAGCAACCTAGAGTCCCTAGTTGCTTCACTAGATTTCTAGTATGGAGATAAAGCCATGAGCTACATCCCTCGGGTGGATCATCTTTGACGGAGGAAGACCGGCGGCCAAGCTCGATTGAGGAGACTTTAAGGAGCCAAAGAAGATGGTAGAAGACCGAAGGACACGAATCATTCGGTATAACGCTTCTATCACAGTAGATAACCTCTTTGTAGTTTGCTAGTTTCATGTTTGGTTTCGATTCTAAGTAGTTGTTTCTAGCGCCAAGTTTTAAACACCAAAATTTTTCGTTCCGCAACGGCTATGGTCGACGGCCAGGGCGCTAGGAACCCCAAAGAACACTTTTCAAAAATAATTCGGGCAATTCAACAAGATTCCTGATTAATTGATCGAATGCTCATTAGGAACTTTAATAGATGGCCGCACCCCCGAGGCCGTCAACGAAGTGCACTTGGGCGGAACACCGCGGCCGCGAGCATCCGAGTGGATGCTTTTGGCTATGGGGTTCTCCTATAGTCACTTGGTCGGGGCAATAAGGTGTAGTTTTCTACTAGTGTCTCCCGGCAACTATTCGCGTATGATACGAGATTACAATGGAGTTTTGATCCGAATCGAAACTCCGTGGCAATCCATCACTTGAGACTAAAACGCAAGATTTACAAATCGTTAAATAGTTTTCACAAAACTAATCAATGTGGATTCCAAAAATTATATCATATATCTAAAGTTATCTAGGCGATGTTAAATATTTCGATCGATATTTCAAACAATACCAACTCACAGAGGCCTCAACAACTTGAGCCTGATCAAAAATACCCAGAAAGCCAGAAATGTCACAATGAAGCAATAGAAGAAATACGAGTCAATAACTGTTGCGCCACGGCAGCGCCCCGACCGTCTTACTCGAGGCCAAATTGCGGAATCAAAATTTTTCCTTACTCGGAAACCGGCGCTACCGCGGACAAAGAAAACCCGGATCGTTAACCATTAACCTACGCTAGCAATCAAGAGATAGGGTGAGAAGTATACCGAGTGATCCGAGTCCTCCGGTCTTCTCTTCATCATCCCGATCTCCCGCGGAAAAGCTTGGCTCCACATCGTCGCCTCCTCGCCGGAAAGGGCACCACATCGCCTTCGTCTTTTACGGGCTCCCGCCTCAATACCGAGGCAACTCGAGCATGAAGCCGGCAACTCGACATGCTCAAGATTTGCTGTAGGAAGTAGTGTAGAAACTTTGTCTCTTGGAGTTTATGTAGTTGCCATTGATGGATGGAGGAAGAGGTAAAGAAAATTGGTGCTTTCAATTTTCTAGCAAGAAGAAGATGAAATGAACTCTCTCATTCTTTTTCTTTCTCTCTTTCTTTTTCTTCTACTCTCTTTTTTTTCATAACCATGAAAGACTTTCTTCAAGTGAGAATGAGAATGGTGGAGGAATGAAAACATAAGGCAAAGGGAGGTGAGTGTAGGAGCTTTCAAGAGGTGACCACATCCAAGGTCAAAGAAAACATCAACCATGCTTAAAACACTATGCACTCCATAACCTTTCACTTCTCATATAAATCAAGTGATGGATGAAAGAAATGAAATCTATCATAATCTAACTTTATGCAAGAAACCCCCCCCACAAAGTGTAATTTGCAAAACTGCAAATTACCCCCTCCATCAGAAAAGTCCGGCCGGGAAAGAACAAAGGAAAACCGGCCGGAACGGAATGCAAACTGGCAACTCCAGAAAACTGGTCCCGTAATAAATTACAGGAAAACCCCGACACTGTGCATACACACCCGCATCTGTATTCCGACCGGATACAGATGCAATGAGACAAAATCTACACTGTACTAAACTAGTACCGGCTTAAACCAAAGCCGGCTAGTAAAATCCGTTCGATCCTGATCCGTGCAATACCGCACGTATCAGATCAAACCCTGCCATATAACTATACGGCCACTAGTACAAACCGTCCGATCCTGATCCGTGCAATACCGCACGTATCTGATTGGACCCTGCCATATCTCCATACGGCCTCTACAGCGTTTCGCCCGAAAGCTGAGTAACTGAAAGTGTGGTGGACTCTAAAGACTCGTCAATACTATAGTTGTGGATTTAACCACTAGCACGTCAGAGGTATAAGCCAATACGTGACGGGCCACCAGCTATTGACCAAAATGGACGTCGATGAGGAAGCTCACCCCGACACCCAACTGAGCCTGTTAGTGACAATATCCGTACAGTCCGGTCCGTTCGTCTATGAGTATCGCATGGCGGGCCTAGGGGGTTGGTAAAAGTCAGACCCCCAAAAGCGGTACAAGTCGTGTCGGAGTGTAGCCCAGAACGCCCTGAGATACTACTGGAATACCTACCAGTAAATCTCCTGCCTCGGCCGAGGGCTTTGCGTAATGGCTCTCCTAGACACAGCGCGACCTCACCCCCAATACCGGGAGAGACGAACCCCTGAAGATCCGCTCACTGCCTCCATGTGGCTCGGGACTGTACCCAACTAAAACCTGTTTGCACGACTCCTTTGAGCCGTGGTAGGGTAGTAATCAAAGCACAGTGGGAACTCACACGAGACAAATGACGATCCTCAGGTCGATGAACTAACCTGTACACATGTCACCTGGGAACTGCTATCTGACATCTGGTATAAGACCAACTAGCAGGTTCCCGGCGAGTCCTGTCCGGTGTACTCATAACCCAATGAGCACCTGTATACATCTTAGGTGAACCAACCGACACCAGTGGCTTGTGAGACCGGCCACCGCCCCTCGTCGGGGTCTCGACTGTATACACTAGTCTACTAATGGAGTATCGATGCCCTGTCTCAAAACTCCTACGACTAGGGACCTTTTAAGGATGTGCTTATAGACTACCAGCTCCCACGTATATGATCGCCATCATACTGCTGGTCGTCAAGCAAGAATCCTAGGGGCTCTATCAACGTGTAATAGCGACATGTCAGGTCACCTAAAGCAGTACACGATGATAAAGATAAACCAGATAGCATACTATCATCTCGAGTAAGACTGTCCTACCGGGATAGGTCCTCCCTCAATCATTGCAATCACGTGCCTGTGATCCAATAATTGACTCTGAGGGCACTAACTCCAACAATCTCCCACTTGCACTCAAGGCTAATTATTGCGATGTCGCATACTCACAACCCGTGTGATACCGAACACCCAACTCCTCTACTAGTCAGTCTCACAAAACCCGTTTGCGAAACTATTGCGTTCGAGGAATAGCCTCAGTGAGTGGATCCGCTATGATGTTTCTTTCTTTGTCTCTCTATATCTCAAGTTCGCGGAGAAAACCATCTCCCGAAATGAGCAATACCTGTCTTGGAACGTCTGGATGTCTGATGGGACCTAGTTCATAAATGAACTCCAAATCCAAACTTCTTAGACTGTATCGTTAACTGAACTTAATCAGTATCCTGTGCCATGCCTCCCTCAGTATTGCCTTGGACCACCTGTCCAAAATACTGTCCCTCGTCAGAGGGAGAACTATAACTCTGACAACCTCCTTGTCGTCCATGTCACCTTGGAAGCCTGGAGTGATAACCGTCTCCTAAAGGAGACAGCCGTTATCATATCCCTAGAACATTCACTTATGTTCTAAAACTGCTTCCGACTGTTTCTCCAGGATTGGATCAATATCAACTTATTGCATCTAGTGCAAGAACAACATCTGGTGTGGTACTTGACATCTCATGATTGACTCAATTGCCTAAGCAAGTGATCTGCCAATCATGAGTATCCCTCTCCCCTTTAGTCTATAAGACACCTTTAGAGAGGATGACTCCATCAACTGCAGGTGTACTACCGTGTCAGGAGTCGTCCACTCTAAATACTCATAGAATGCTGTCAAGATACCCAGATTGGGAAACCACCCAAATCTAGATCTAAAACCATAGATCTAGTAACCAGTATGTCTGATATAATATCCAAGTCCCTTGTGGAGAAACTACTGTGTGACGACCAAAGTATAACCGATCGTAGTATAGGAATATCACTTCCTACTACCTTCTCAACAGATCCACCCCCTATTCTGATGACGTCAAACCTATGACTGTCACATCAGAAATAGATGATCTATCTCCGCTACATCTGCTTTAGTCTATAAATAGACATAAGCCTAATGTCCACCAATGCTTCCGCTGCTCCCACTGACTACGACAACCCTCTGCCAGAGTCATATAGACGTGCACTTCTAAAGCTAGTTTAGAACGACGCTATACTCATCCTCCTGCCGGGTCTCGCAGCCTGGAACAACAGCAATGGCAAGTGTGGGTAAACAAGAACCTCCCTGCCACCGTCCTTGAGCATACCGAAGTACCTCTCGAGTGCCTGAGGTTACCCATCATATCTGCGGAGTGGCCAATGGAATGTCAAATCAGATTGAATCTTTAGGTTCCTTATTAAATCTTCAGTAATCGTTTGCGGTTCTGGAATTACTTCCAGTTCTACCATACTCCCACTACTGTTTTCTGAAAAAATCCATTTTTAATAAAACTGTGGCGAGTCTAGAACAATATTTCTACTGTTCATCCAGATGGTAGAAAATCAACCCTCGTCATAGCCTGGGTCAACCCACAAACAGCCATTACAGAAACGTGCCTTGAGTTATCCAGAGTCTGGTTTTAATCATAAGCCGGACAACTCCCCGTACCTTAACAATGTTAAGATATGAACTGTACTATATCCAATATAGAACCAGAGGCACTGATTTAAATGAACCAGATTCAAATCATGCAGCTATCTCCAGTGCATGTCAACTAAATGGAAGGAGGCCGATCAGCGTTACTCAACTTAGGAATGCTTCCAATTATGAGTAACCTGAAAGAGAAGCAATCTGTCTTCATCATTACTATCAACTGAATACCATACACAAGTATCTACATCTTCGATCTCTTTGAAGAATCCCGATACTTGCTATACCTGGTTCTCTACTCTATTCAAATACCTATAACTCCTCAAAACTTAGACCCTGTGTTTCTACGAAACACATGTCTAAGAACTAGAGAAGTTAAAAGTAAACAGAATATAGTATAAGGACCAACCCCTCTGTCCTAATGGACACTGGACAACATACAATACTCTGTATAAGTCCCCTGAGTCTAACAACTCTTTCACTGTGTGTCGTAGGTTGAAAACTGTACTTATGGTTAAGAAGAATTACACCGCTGTTTAATGCTCCTTACCTAACCATCCACTGATATAGGTAAATGTCATAGACATAATATCAAAAGGTATATCTCACTCTATGAAAATAGACGTACAGATATATCGATTTGAAATTGGTGCACAACAGCGGATATTCAAAACCAAATATTTGCCGACCGGCAAACAACCCAGGTGACTTCCTCAAATATCACCGATTACAACGAATCCCGATATAATGAGGATGATCACCCAATTCCCAATAACTTACTCCCACTCATCATCTGTAAAACCATACAGATGTGAGAATCATACCTGGTAAATACATACCCTAGAGTAAGTGTATAATCGGGAAATCAGTTTTCTATTAACAGTACACAGTGAAACTGAAACATTGAATGTTTCGTCGGGGTATCCTGGTATTCCTAGTAATGCCTCTTCCATTATCCAGATTCACAACTGTAACCGTATATCTCTTTGCCATCTGTCCAAATCCCTTTATATGTCTTTAGTCATTACCGTCCGCACACCCCTTTAGGCCAATTGGTTTTCTTCCTTCCCTACCGTTCGGCACCAGCCTATGGTTTGGAAGAAGACTATCCAATAAGCATAAAGGGTGTACTCTCCTAATCCTAGGAGCACTCGCAATGCGAGAGAAGGTGAAGATAAAAGACACCTGAATGTACTTTATTCCTATTTCTCCTGAACCAGAATCCATCCCCGAACTGGAACAAGTTCCTTTCGAGTTCGTATATAACCATACGATGGAATATCCAATAAACTGTGGATCTTCGTAGTGATACGGAGTGTCCTGGAGAAATACAAAGGTGATTTAGGATTGGCGAAGAAATACTTGGTTTGGTCGTGAATATCAGTCGCAATTTACTTTGCCCTCCTACTAATCCCTTTCTTTGTCTGAACTTAATACCTTCTGTACACCGTCTAGGTTAACTGGTTTTCTTCATTCCCTACCGGTCGGCACCAGCCTATGGTTTGGAAGAAGACTATCCAATTTACGTAATAGGTGTACTACTCCTAAACCAAGGAGTACTCGCAACCCGAGAGAAGGTGAAAAGAAAAAACAACTGAATAATCCTATCCGTTTTCTCCAGAACCAGAAACCATCCTCGAAGTCCTTCGAGTTCGTATCTAACCATACGATGGTTTTGTCCAATGGAAGTGGACGTTCGTAGTAATACGGGGTGTCCTGGAGAAAAGGGTAAAAGCAGGAGTGGCAATGAGGTCTGCAACTCTGACAATCCAAAAGCCAGTGTTAAGAAGGTTCGGTCAACTTGGTCACTGAGTCATAGTCCAGGGTCGGGTCAATGGTCGCTGCCAGAGAGAGAGAAAAGAAACACTCAGCGTGCACTCTAACCTAGATCAGAATGGTTATCACTTTGTCTAATCAGGAAACCTCCCACTGTACCTCAAATTCTCCTCCAAACCTGAAAGAAGAATTAGTCGGGATCACCCGAGGAGTAAACCAACTCATCAGTGGGAATCGGGATCCAACTATCATCGCATGATAACTTGACGGAATCCACTCAAGTCACCACACTCCAGAAGGTATGCGCATGCCTGGCAAGTTTCAGTTCTTTTGAAACTCCCGATGAGATTTTTACCCCTAGGACCCAAGTGACCTTGACTGAGCCAACATATCAAAGGATCCTAGTCAAGTTCAACCCGTCATTATCTTGATTGCATTAGACCCACCCGCACGAGTCCTTGACTGAGCCAAAATGACCGTACGACTGTCCTAACCAATCATATATCCATGCAACAGAAAAGCACTACATAGCTACCGAACACTACGCCTCGGCTGAGCACGACATACGCAGCACGAATACTAAGTAATACTAATCTGAAATGACGGAGGGCTACGACTGGTTTTTGGCGAAAAACCTTTAACGTAATGAACTTGATATCGTTGAAGGAACTGCATAACTTTTTATAAAATATAGTGACGAAAACCTTTACTAAAGAGGTCACTCCCGGTGAAGGGATCTCGGCTCTTTCCCCGTAGAATGAGGTGCAGGATATTCCAACTGAATACCACGATGCAAAGCAAAAGTAATCGGCTATAGTGAAGTTAATGCCCTGACGCAAACTTCTGTCCAAGGGGTCACTCCCGGTGAAGGGATCTCGGCCCTTGCCTCGTCGACTGAGGAGCAGGATATTCCAAATGAATACCACGATGCAAAACAAAAGTGAATGTCCTTGCAATAACAGCTTTTTGAAAAGTGTTCCAACAACATCAGATTAGGTTTGTTTAACTTGCATTGATCCGAATCAACGCAGTCCCATCAATTGATCACACCACAAAGAACGAAAATATACTGACGTACGTATATGCCATCCGCATTAACCACTGGGTCCCGTCATCACCCGTTAGGTTAGCTAACTAACGGCAGAGCGGGGACTGGACTAGCGCGGATGTAAAACATATACAACATCTACTAATATATATACCAATATATAGTATTTCGCTCAAGGCGTGAATAAAATGCAACATCACAGAAATGTACAGCATCACAGAACAATACAGATATCTGGAAGCCCCGGGTTTCACAGAGCCGCTGCTGAAACCCGACGTTCCCCTGGTCGTGCAGATAGCCTGTGCAATGAAATCCTAGACCCCTACGGGCGCGGCAAGTCACCCGCCAAAACCTGAAGCGAGGCAGCCCCCTTCAGTACCGTGAATGGACCACCCAGCACTTCACGGAATCCGGTAACTTGGGCACCCCTCCTGGGTCAACCTGTACCCCCTACGAGTGCGGCGAATAGCCCGCCAATCCTGGACTGAAGCCCCCTCCGTCCTAATGCCATGAGATGCGGGCTTGCTGCCCTCCAGAACCCGGCTATCCGCGCACCCCACCGCGGGGCAATCCTAGTACAGAAAGTAAAATATACATACACCGGGTACATCGACCGCAACCAGGTCGTGCCCCAAAAGAATAATACAAACTGGCAGTGACGGCAGTCCACATGTCGGACGCTCGCCCCGCAATATCAAATGTACATAATACCACAAAACAGTACTAGCATTGCATCCAGGCTATCCCCACGACCGATCCGCAACATCACAGCATAAACATAGAACATCAACGTGAAAGTCACGTTCGCAAATCCGTCTAACCGGGCTATAGCAGTTAGACCGGATTTACCGATCGAGTGACATTCACGGTCGCAGATATAATGTAAATACTGTGAAAAATGTGTTTTTAAAAATTTCCGATTGACCAAAAATTAATAAATGGGCCCCCAATCAAAACTGTAGCACTCACAGAAAACCTGGGCCAAATTTTAATATTCCAAATACCCCATTTTCATGTAAAAACCTCACTGGAAAAATTTGGTCCAGAGAGCAAACTGAACCGCGGCGGAAGAGCGGCGCCAAGGTGGGTTACGCCGCGCTTCCGCGGCGGATCTACAGTAACGCATGCCCAAAATTTCCCAGATGTCTTATAATTTCCTGTACATCATTCTGCAATCACCTGAAAAATTTTTCGAGCCCGGAAAAAATCGACAGAAAACTGATGTACACAAAACGCGGTTTTTGGAATTTCGGTCGATCGGAAACGCAAACACATTACACAAAAGCTAGGTAAGGTTAATGGCGTGGCTCTGATACCATGTTGCGCCACGGCAGCGCCCCGGCCGTCTTACTCGAGGCCAAATTGCGGAATCAAAATTTTTCCTTACTCGGAAACCGGCGCTACCGCGGACAAAGAAAACCCGGATCGTTAACCATTAACCTACGCTAGCAATCAAGAGATAGGGTGAGAAGTATACCGAGTGATCCGAGTCCTCCGGTCTTCTCTTCATCATCCCGATCTCCCGCGGAAAAGCTTGGCTCCACATCGTCGCCTCCTCGCCGGAAAGGGCACCACATCGCCTTCGTCTTTTACGGGCTCCCGCCTCAATACCGAGGCAACTCGAGCATGAAGCCGGCAACTCGACATGCTCAAGATTTGCTGTAGGAAGTAGTGTAGAAACTTTGTCTCTTGGAGTTTATGTAGTTGCCATTGATGGATGGAGGAAGAGGTAAAGAAAATTGGTGCTTTCAATTTTCTAGCAAGAAGAAGATGAAATGAACTCTCTCATTCTTTTTCTTTCTCTCTTTCTTTTTCTTCTACTCTCTTTTTTTTCATAACCATGAAAGACTTTCTTCAAGTGAGAATGAGAATGGTGGAGGAATGAAAACATAAGGCAAAGGGAGGTGAGTGTAGGAGCATTCAAGAGGTGACCACATCCAAGGTCAAAGAAAACATCAACCATGCTTAAAACACTATGCACTCCATAACCTTTCACTTCTCATATAAATCAAGTGATGGATGAAAGAAATGAAATCTATCATAATCTAACTTTATGCAAGAAACCCCCCCACAAAGTGTAATTTGCAAAACTGCAAATTACCCCCTCCATCAGAAAAGTCCGGCCGGGAAAGAACAAAGGAAAACCGGCCGGAACGGAATGCAAACTGGCAACTCCAGAAAACTGGTCCCGTAATAAATTACAGGAAAACCCCGACACTGTGCATACACACCCGCATCTGTATTCCGACCGGATACAGATGCAATGAGACAAAATCTACACTGTACTAAACTAGTACCGGCTTAAACCAAAGCCGGCTAGTAAAATCCGTTCGATCCTGATCCGTGCAATACCGCACGTATCAGATCAAACCCTGCCATATAACTATACGGCCACTAGTACAAACCGTCCGATCCTGATCCGTGCAATACCGCACGTATCTGATTGGACCCTGCCATATCTCCATACGGCCTCTACAGCGTTTCGCCCGAAAGCTGAGTAACTGAAAGTGTGGTGGACTCTAAAGACTCGTCAATACTATGGTTATGGATTTAACCACTAGCACGTCAGAGGTATAAGCCAATACGTGACGGGCCACCAGCTATTGACCAAAATGGACGTCGATGAGGAAGCTCACCCTGACACCCAACTGAGCCTGTTAGTGACAATATCCGTACAGTCCGGTCCGTTCGTCTATGAGTATCGCATGGCGGGCCTAGGGGGTTGGTAAAAGTCAGACCCCCAAAAGCGGTACAAGTCGTGTCGGAGTGTAGCCCAGAACGCCCTGAGATACTACTGGAATACCTACCAGTAAATCTTCTGCCTCGGCCGAGGGCTTTGCGTAATGGCTCTCCTAGACACAGCGCGACCTCACCCCCAATACCGGGAGAGACGAACCCCTGAAGATCCGCTCACTGCCTCCATGTGGCTCGGGACTGTACCCAACTAAAACCTGTTTGCACGACTCCTTTGAGCCGTGGTAGGGTAGTAATCAAAGCACAGTGGGAACTCACACGAGACAAATGACGATCCTCAGGTCGATGAACTAACCTGTACACATGTCACCTGGGAACTGCTATCTGACATCTGGTATAAGACCAACTAGCAGGTTCCCGGCGAGTCCTGTCCGGTGTACTCATAACCCAATGAGCACCTATATACATCTTAGGTGAACCAACCGACACCAGTGGCTTGTGAGACCGGCCACCGCCCCTCGTCGGGGTCTCGACTGTATACACTAGTCTACTAATGGAGTATCGATGCCCTGTCTCGAAACTCCTACGACTAGGGACCTTTTAAGGATGTGCTTATAGACTACCAGCTCCCACGTATATGATCGCCATCATACTGCTGGTCGTCAAGCAAGAATCCTAGGGGCTCTATCAACGTGTAATAGCGACATGTCAGGTCACCTAAAGCAGTACACGATGATAAAGATAAACCAGATAGCATACTATCATCTCGAGTAAGACTGTCCTACCGGGATAGGTCCTCCCTCAATCATTGCAATCACGTGCCTGTGATCCAATAATTGACTCTGAGGGCACTAACTCCAACAATAACTGCTCAAGGTGGCGTTGGAACTACGGCTAAACTATGGTTTACACGGCGGTTCTACGCCCACACAGAAGAGTAGGCCCTCATAGTTCTTGTGGCTTCATACAATTACCTGTATGATTTTTCGAGAATTTTTAACTGTGAAAATTTCAACTTTTGAAAAAATGGACAGAAACTATTAAAAATAGGGTTTTGAAACTTCGATCGAACACTTTAACGTCGTTTAGACCACGCCTAAGTCTCTAGCTTGGCTCTGATACCATGAAAGTATGTCTTAGCACCTCTACTAGGTTTCAACAAGTATTAAGTATGCAATTTTAAAAAAAAATCTAGAGGTCTAAGTATACTAACCTAGAATCGAACTAGAGGATTGGGGTTTTATAGGTAGCAAACAAGTTCTACACTAAGTGAAAAGAGCATACAACCTTTGTAGACCGGTTCTTCACTACTAAAGCTCCAAGTAATAGTCCTTATAACCCTTCTTTGACTCCACTTGAGAAAAAAACGAGCTTGCTTGTAGTCTTCGATGCCGAAGATGATCCACCTTGAAGTCTCTGTAACTCAAGCTCACTCTTCACTAATCAAGGTATTATTAAAGAAAACAACTTAAACTAATAGACTAGATTAGTGTAGGTTGATGAAGTAGGAATTTTGCTCACTTATTTTTCTTCTTTTTCTTTTCTTTTCTCACCTCAAGAAAACTCTAGAGAGGAGAGGAAGAAGGAGGGAGATGAACTTGGACTTTGATGTGAGAGAGTGAACCATGAGGTGAGTGATAAGATGAGTGGAAAATATCTATGAATAAAACAATGAAAATTTGATGAGTCATGTCTTCTCAAGGCTTCCACAAGCATCTTAAGAAATTGACTCATTTCCATTTTCATTATTCATAAATAAAACCATTATCTACTCATCACAATTCTCATGTATGATTCTTATACATCCTAGTTCTATGTATCATCAACCATGATACAAAGTGTGTATGTGTGTGTGTGTGTCACACACACACACACAAACACACATATATATAAATATATACATAAAGAGAAGAAAATCTTTAGTGAGCTAAATATTAGTTTATATATATATATATATATATATATATATATATATATCAAATATATAAATATATATCAAATTATTAAATCAACACTTGATTTAATAATCCGGTTATACCATATATAACCGACTAATATCATATATATATATATATATATATATAGATCTAATAATCTGGTTATATCATATATAACGGGATTATTGAATAAAGTGTTGATTTAATAATAATCCGGCTATATCAAATATAATCCGGCTAATATCAAATATAAATAAACAACATATACAAAAATTATTGAATCAACACTTGATTCAATAATCTGGTTATATTACATATAACCTGACCAATATCAAATATCGCTAGATTAGAATATGGTATCATATACTCGTATTTAATCAAGCTCCCAGGCATATCTCCATATGTGCCCTACTTCGTTTCGCTTGAGCTAGGAAACCTTTGTGTGGGACTCTAAAGACTCATCATTATGCCAGTAGGTAATGATCACATCAGATACCCATAAGCCGTCAGCGTTACTAGCTAGACTTAACGGCTACCCGGGTATTGAACAAATAGATGATCAACAAGAAAACTTATCCAAACTCCCGTAGAGCCTATAAGCAACACTTATCGTACAGTCCGATCTCTACGTCTGATATGTCGCATATCGAGTCTGGGGATGGAATCATCAGACCCCACTAACTTGATAAGTCATGCCAATGTATGGCCTATAACCTTTCGAGAAAGTACTGATAACACTTACCAATAAATTTCATCAGCCCTAATCAGGGACTTGCTGTTATAGCCAATCGAGCATAGCACAACATCAACTCCCAATACCGGGAGAGACGAAACCCCTCCTATTGCTCATTGCCCCCATGTGACTTGGGACTATACCCAAAATCCACCTGTTTGTATGACTCCTTTGAACTGTGGTAGGGAAGAAATCAAAGTACAGTGAGAACCACACAAGACTCTATGACGATCTTGGGTTTACAGACTAACCTGTATAAGTGTCACCAGAGAGCTGCTATCTGACGATAGTATGGTAACATCTAGGAGTTCTCGGTGAGTCCTGTTCGGTGTATCCATTCTTCAATGAGCACCTGTGCACAATCTTTGATGTCAAAAAAAAATGGTTGTGGGATCAACCATCGCCCCATACAGGGTCAAGAAACGTACATATTAGTCTACTCTGGAATATCGATGATCTGTCATGATACTCTTTCGACTAGGAACTGTTATAGGATGTGCTTGCGGACTACACAAGCCCCACTAGTATGATCTGCATCATAGTCCTAGTAGTTAAGTCTACATCCTAAGGGCTTTATCAACATGTATCAGAGAGACAGTATACTAATACATGTGCACATGTTAAGATAAAAGCAACCAGATAGCATACTATCATGTCGAGCAAGAAAGTCCTCTATATATATGTTCAAGAATCCACTATATCATACAATAATGGCCTCTAGAGAATACATATTCCTAACATGATTGCCATCATAATGCTGGTAGTCAAGCAATGATCCTGTAGGCTTTATCAACACGTATAAATGATATGTAATAACAAGTAAAACATATGCACATGTTTAGATAAAGACAAACCAAATAGCATACTATCATATCGAGCAAGATTGTCCTATACATACATATGTCCAACTATCCACGGGTATACATATACAATAATAGCCTCTGGGGCATACATATCCAACAGCCATAGGGTTGTCGTAGTCAGTGGGAGCAGTGGAAGGTGTGCAAGCTACTTATATCTATTTATAGACTAAAGCGTGCATTGCGGAGGTGGATCATCTGTTTTGATGTGACAGTCAAGGTGTTTGACTTTATCAAAATAACAGATGAACCTGGTAAGAAAAATGTAGGAAGTACTGTCCAGGTATTTGGATGACATACTCCTGATAGGAAGAGATATTTCTACACTACAATCGGTTAAACTGTGGATTGTCATAAAAGTTTCTCAATATAAGATCTGGATAATATATCAGGGATTCTGGTAACTAGATTTATGTCATTAGATCTAGATTTAGGAAGTGTCTCAATTTAAGTATTTAGACACCATTTTAAAGGATTTTTAGAATGGGGGACTCCTGGTGTGGTGGTGTACCCACAGGTAAAGGAAGTCATCCTCTTTAAAGATATGTCTTCTAGACTGATGAAGAGAGGGACTCGCATGAATGACATACAAATTGTTGGTTATATGTATGCCCTAGAGGCCATTACTGTACATACGATGTATATTGTAGTGGATGCTTGGACATATATATAGAGGACTTTCTTGCTCGACATGATAGTATACTATCTGGTTGCTCTTTATCTTAACATGTACGCTTATTGTCTCTATATTACATGTTGATAAACCCATTAGGATGAGTACTTGACTACTAGGACTATGATGCAGATCATACTAGTGGGGACAGAGTAGTAGCTAAGTACATCCTTCAAATGTTCCTAGTCGAGGGTGTATCGAGACAGGGCATCGATATACCAGAGTAGACAAGCGTATAGCTTCTCGACCCATGTAGATGGGCGATGGATGATCCTATATCCATTGGTGTTTGACATCAGAGACAGTATACGAGTGCTCAGTGGAGACTGGGTACACTGAACGAACTCGCCGAGAACTCCCTGATGGTATTATACCTAACGTCAGATGGCAGTTCTCTGGTGACACTGGTACAGGTTAGTCTGTAGACCCGAGATGGTCATAGAGTCTTGTGTGATTCCCACTGTGCTTTGATTTCCACCTTACCACGTTCAAGAGAACGTGCAAAACGGTGGCTTTTAGGTATAGTCCCGAGTCACATAGAGGCAATGAGCGATAGGAGGGGTTTCGTCTCTCCCGGTATTGGGAGTTGATGTTGCTTTGTGCTCGATTGGCTATAACAGAAAGTCCTTGGCCAAGGCTACTTCAGAGATATACTGGTAAGTGTTATTAGTAGTTTCTCGACCCATTATGAGCCTCATATCGACACAACTTATCGAGTTACTGGGGTTTGACGTTTACCACACCTAGACGAGATATGCGACATATCAGACGAAGAGACCGGACTGTACGGTAGTGTTACTGATTGGAATCGCAGGAGTGTGAGCAGGCTTGCTTGTTGATCTTCTGATCGCTCAATACCCGAGTGGCCGTTACGTTTAGCAGACCGCTTGCGCCTTGTGGGTGTTTGATATGATCATCACCTACTGCCGGCGTATTGACGAGTCTTTAGAGTCCTACACAGGGGTTTCCTGGGTCAACCGAAATGGAGTAGGAGCACATATGTGATATGTGCGGGACCGAGATTGATACGATATGAGATACTGTATTCTATTCTCGCGATATGAGATATCGGTCGGTTATATATGATATAGCCGGGTTATCGGATCAAGTGTTGATTCGATAAATTGATTCATATGATATTAGTCGGTTATAAGTGATATAGAAGGATTATTAAATCAAGAGTTGATTTGATAACCTAATGTATAATTATATATTTGATATATTACATTACATTAACTAGTATTAGCTCACTTATGATTTCTTTTCTCACTTTGGATATATTGATGTATATGTGATATATGTTAAATGTATCAAGCTTGGTTACAAATGCAACTAGGGTTAATGAGGGTTAAACCATGCTAGGGTTAAGATTAGGGTTTATAATTTTATCATTAAGTAATTCAAAAATTGAGGAATTAGTCATGGTTGATATTTTTTGAAAGCTTGTAGAAGCTTGTAAGCATCTTTGACTCTGTCCACTCCTTTTGTCTAGCTTAAGATATTATTTGACCTAACCTTTAACCCTAGCTCATGGTTAACTCTCTACAAGGGTTAAGCATTCTAGCTTAACTCACACACAATTCATATGATGAATTCATTCTTTTTCTTCTTCTTCTTCCTCAAAGCATTCTTGCTTCAATGGAGGTATGAGAAAAAGTGTGAGAAAATCAAATCTAAAGTGAGCCCACTTCCTACTTCATCATCCTCTACTACTTGCCATTTAGTATAGGGTGTTTGCTTCACTAATTCCGTAATTAGTGAAGAGATAGCTTGGGTTAGTGTCTCCTTGACGTAGATCATCTTCGGCCTCGAAGACTTTGATGCAAGCATATTCGTTTCTTCATGGGAGCTTCTCTAGAGTTCGGAGTTCACGATCGCAGCGAAGGGACTACTACACGAAGCTATTGAAGTAAAGGACCACTCTACAAAGGTTGTATTCGTTGCTCACTAGACTTGCAAAGTGTTTGCATTTATATTTCCGTCGATTTCTAGTTAACGATTCTTTGTTAGGGTTGGCTAAAACGGCAAATTTTTGAATTTGGCATAAACGATGCCTCCCAAAACCTTGCTACCATCTTAGGTAACCATGCAGTGGTATCATATCCATGCTAGAAATTTAGATGGATTTTGTTAAGATTATGAAACCGAAATACTCCGAAACTTGAGACGGAAAATTCAAGTTTCTGTCGATTTTAAAAGTTATTCAAAAATGGTTTCAAACAAGTACAGAGTGATGTATGAGATATATCATGAACACTGTGAAAATTTTAGGGGGTTTCAAAATTTTTTGGCCGGCCACATGTATGATGATCTCGGCCAAATCCGAGCTCCCCCTAAATTTTTTTTGTGTGTTCCAGAAACTTGGTTTTGATGTTTCAGGTGTTGTTTGTTTTTTTTAATTTTGCATGTGATATAATCTTACACTATAAACAATTAGGAGTGTTTCGTATTTGTATTTTTAACATTATTTCGGGTTATTCGCATGTTGTCTAGACGAAGTGATTCTATGAACCCTCTAGAAGAATGAAACCCTAACTCGACTTTTTGGATCGCGGAACCGCGGTCAAACCCTTGGGTTTGCTGTAGTTCCTTGGCGACATGAGTGAGTCTTGGGTTTTCCTTTCTACGGCTGGTGCATAGGTACTGTGGCATATTCTGGGTATTACTAAAACTTTGCTCAAGTGTTGAGCTGTCGGGAAATTGTGGGACTTTGATGACTCGATCGAAAAGTTTAACGTCGTCCGGATATTATGTGATGGGATACAATATTTGTAATCCATAAGTAGTTATGAGATAACTAGTTTGAATGTTATAAATCTAGCAGTTCAGTCTCATTTGATCAGTTGCCACAGGATTTTGATGTGATCAAAAGTCCATCGCAATCACGTAGCGTATGTGGATACTCGCCGGGTAAACTTAATAAATAGACACGCCCCATAGCCCCGACCAAGTGACTGCAGGAGAATCCCGTCGCCAAAAGCATTCGTTCGGGTGCTTGCGGCAGCGGTGTTCCGCCTTAGTGCACTTCGTCGACGGCATCGGGGTGTGTGGCCGTCTACTAAAGTTTTCGACGAGCATTCGATCAGGATGTCGGGAATCTTGTTGAATTGCACGATTAAATATTGAAAAGTGTTTTCTACATCGAGACTAAAATGAGGGGTTTATAATTGTTAGGCATGTGATGTCGAAGGAATCAATTTGGTTAGGCATGAAATCCAAAGTATGTGATACGTTGGATTTATGATGTCTAAGGTGGTTGCGGATTCCAACTGTTGTCATTTTTCACTTTCTTTTCTGCGACAGTAAGTGTAATATATGGTGTATCGCCGGTTTCGGTGCTATATGTCAACGACAACTGGGATACACATATTTACTTACGTTGATGACATGTGATATTACGTGTTGCTGTGATATGTTATATTGGATCGTCGTGTTTGAATAGCCGGGGGTTTTATGTGAGATGAGAGTTTTTCATTTTCATTCATGTAAAATTCATTGTATGTAATATTCTTTTATTGGGGCACTTCCGGGTTGAGGATGATGTCACCATTGTATATTATTTACTTTTCCGCATTAGGATAGACCCAAAGTAGGGAGCACAAGTAACCGGGTTCTAGGGTCCAGTGGAAGACCATCTCGAGGAGTCGAGATCGGGTCTCCTAACTCTAGAATTGGTAGGGTTGCTTGCCGCTCTCGCAGGGGTCTAGGGGTGTGGGATTAGGTATTCATCACGACCGTAGAATCCGTGTTTTATACAGACATAAAATAAAACCCGGAAATCCAAGTATATCCAATATTTCATATGTTTTTATTTTACTGCGATATTCTGTGATGTGATCATTGATTATATTTTGAGACGAATTCCTATATTATATATATGATATATAATTAATATTGCTGCTTTCGTTTCATATGTGATGCTTGGGAAGCATAATAAATGGGACTTTATTAATGAGATTAATGAAATAAAAGAATCCTAAAGATATTGTAGAAACTTGTCTCGAAAACTGGTAGCTCTAGTTATTGCTTTGCATAGCGGTATTCCTTGTAGAATATCTAGCACCTTATTCGATAAGGAAAGAGCCGAGATCCCTTCACCGGGAGTGACCTCTTTAGCAAAACTAGCAGATGCTACAAACTCGGTTTGTCTTTTGATTGCTTTTATGGTTTTTTCTTTGCATAGCGGTATTTGTGAAATATCCTGCACCTTATTCGATAAGGAAAGAGCCAAGATCCTTTCACCGGGAGTGACCTCTTTAGCAAAACTAGTAAAGGCCTAAAAAACACTCCATTTTAAATCACTCGATTCTACGATGATATCAAGTTCATTACGCAAAAGGTTTTATTAAAAACCTGTCGTAGCTCTCCGTTATTTCAGATAAGTACTACTTAGTATTCATTCTGTGGTAGTTTGGCATGCGTCAAGACGTAGTGTATGGTAGCTAACTAGTGCTTATCTGCTAGCATACAATGCGATTGAGTTAGGGTATTCGTACGGCGTTGTTTGGCATTCGTCAAGGGTCATACGGGTGGGTTTAATTCAATCAGGAAATGCACGGGTTGAACTTGACTAGCGGACTATGGGTTGTTTGGCATGCGTCAAGGTCATAGCACGCTTGGGGCAAAACATTATTGGGAATTTCAAGTATTGAAATTTGTAATGAGATTGCATACCTTCTATGAGATAATTGGATCCCGATACCCACTGCGAGTAAGAGTTACTCCTGGGAGAGTTTTACACATCACAATTAGCCGATCAAGTAGGTGTCTAGAAAGGTGTCAACGGGGTTACGCCTCTAGGAAAACGAGGTTTATTTTAATTAGGTCCGTGCGAAAGCACGGGGAACCTCCCTCAAAGTACCGACATTGGCCTGGCCGAAAGATTGGCGAACTTGTAGGGTCTAATTAATCTCGGCTAGTCTTTCCTTTTAGAGTTTGAAGAAAGATTTGACTAAAACAGTGGGAGCCATCCTGATTAGATATATTAATAACTAATCTAATCTTGCAAGAGCATATGCTGAGTATTTTCTTCTCTCTCTCTCTCTAGGTAGCGACCATATCACGCCTTAATCAAGATAATAATATGGATGTATTGACCGAACCCGCTTGTTATACTGAGCTGGGGAACGTTGGTTCCGCTCCAATTTATAATTATTATAAGACCGAACAGGAAATAGAGGAATACCAGAATTCCCGTGCCGCCCAAACGAAGAAAGTACATGATGATGCATCTTCTTCGGGTATGTTCATTACAGAGAACTGATTCTCTGTATCCTTTACGTCCTGGGTATGTGATACCGGATGAGGATCCCACATATGTAATATGTTACATGGGCTACAGATAGGTAAAGAATTGAGAATGGGTGATAAGTTTCAAGAGTTGGAAACGGCGCAATTATTGCAGCCAAAGCAGTTGGCAGTTATCACCCTGTATTACCAAATACATTTATTCTGAACAAATGTTATTAGATACCGAACCTGATATACAATATCATATCAGTCTCTTTATTTAGTAAAGAAGGATATAATTTTGTATTATTGGATAATGTTTTGAACATTTCCTATATCAAAAGTTGATCGGTTCAGGCACGTTATCTAAAAGCATATACGTTCTAAATCAAACCACAATTCTTAATGTACAGAACACACACAAGGGGAAGAGTTCAGAAATGAACGAATTCTTCTTGAGGCATTGTAGACTAGGTCATATCAATGCGACCCGACTAGCTAAAGTTACATAAAGATGCATATTTAAATTAGTTTGAATTTACATCTTGTGAAACTTGCCAGTCATGTCACAAAGATAAGATGATCATAGCTCCGTTTATTGGAAGCAGAGAAAGAGTTATATGAACTTTTGGGATTGATACATGATGATGTATGTAGGTCCCCTGTCTACACATGCCAGGACTGGTTCTTTGTACTTCATTACATTCACTGATGATCTCCCAAGATTCGGACATATGTTCCTGTTGAAACACAAGTCTGAGCCTTCTGAGATATTCAAAGAATATAATTCAGAAGTAGAGAACCAAAAACGGGTATAAGTATTATGTCCTTTGTTGTGATCAGAGAGGAGAATACTTGAGCACGGAATTCCTGGACTATTCTAAAGGAGAATGAGATTCTTTCTCAGTATTACTCCTCCGTATACACCATAGCACGTTGGTATATCGGGGCGGAGCAATCGCACCCTATGTGATATGGTGTGCTCTATGATGAGTACTACTGAGTTGCCTATTTCCTTTTGGGGGTTATGCACTTGAGTAGCTGCATACCTATTGAATAGGGTTCCAATCAAATCTGGTGCCTACCTCTCCATATGTGATATGAAATGGGAAGAGCCCATCTCTTAAGTATGTTAAGATTTGGATTGTCCGGCCAATGTCTAAAAGCAAAATCCGGACAAGCTCGAGGCAAGGTCAGTTCTGTGGAAGTTTGTTGGATATCCCAAGCATTCGCAAGGGAATATCTTCTACCACACTGAGGAGCAAAAGATGTTTTGTTTCTCAGCATGACACCTTTGGGAAAGGATTTTCTTGTGAAGAAATTAGTGGTCATGAGGTAGAACTGAAAGGATTTCCAGCTATACAAATTTTAACTGATGATTTGGTAGAACCGGAGGAATCAATAGTTCCCAACGAACCTCAGCCTCTCCGTCTATCTAGTAGGGTTCCTCACCCACCTTAGAAATACTTCGGTTTTCTCTATGACAGTGGGAGCGAGGATTGCATCATGAGATGATGACCCAACTAGTTTCGAGCAGGCCATCAGAAGTGAGGACTCTGTGAGAATGGCTGGATGCTAAGCGATCTGAGATGGAATCTATATACACCAACAAAGTATGGACTTTGGTTGTTTTATCTGAAGGGTTAAATCCCCATCAGGAGCAAGTATATCTTGAGAAGATTACTTAGTGCACATGGAAAGGTTGAGATTTTCAAAGCTAAGACTTGTTGTAAAAGGTTCTCGTCACTGACCAGGTGTGGATAATGATGAAACCTTTTCTAGTCCCTATGCTTAAGTCCATCCAGATCCTACTTACCATTGATACATACCATGACTACGATATCTGGCAGTTGGGTATCATGACTGTTTTTCTAAATGGTGAATTAGAAGATAGCATCTATAAGTACACAGCCAGAGGGCTTCGTACACAGTGGGAGCAGCGGAAACGTATGCAAGTTGCTTTATGGGATAAAACAGGCATCGCGGAGTTGGAACATCTGTTTTGATGTGGTAGTCAAAGAGTTTGACTTCATCAAAATGGTAGATGAACCTTGTATATACAAAAAGGTAGTAGGGAGTATGGTGGTGATCCTCGTATTGTACGTGGATGACATACTCTTGATAAGAAAGGAGTTTCCTATGCTACACTCGGTCGATCTCTTCTTATCACAAGGATTCTCCATATAGGATCAAGGTGATACCTCCTAAATCCTGGGTTTTGGATCTATGAGATAGATCTAAGTGGATGTTAGGATTCTCACTAGGTGTAGTGATATGGTATCAATTGATCCAGGGGAGAATCATTGGATAGCCTCCAGGGTGGTAAGGTCGACTGAATGTCAGTCACAGTCATTGTTTATACCCTCAGTGGAGGGGCGGTATGTTGGAAGAGTTCCAAGCCAGATGCCGTGGCAAACTAGATGATAAAGGCTGGAAACATTGCTACCAAGGATGCTACCAAAGAGGTAGTCTGGATGTATATAAGTTCATAAGATGAACTTCGTTCCTACAATTGTGTGACAATAGAGTTATGGCTTTGGCCTAGGAACCCCCGTCCTATCTATGATCAAGACATATTCTTAGGCAGTATCACCTAATCATGGAGATGGATGATCTCCAGGGAGATCGAGGTCGGAGAGTAGACTACAAAGGATAACACGGCGGATCCACTCATAAAGGCCTATTCCCAGGAGAGACTTTTATGGGATGGTTGAGTATGAGATACTTCAACCACTGCTGATTGTTGGGTATGAGATACTACAACAGATGGCCCTAGTGCAAGTGAAAGATTGTTAGTTATATGTATGCTCTAGAGGTCATTACTGTACATACGATGTATATTGTAGTGGATGCTTGGACATATATATGGAGGACTTTCTTGCTCGACATGATAGTATGCTATCTGGTTGCTCTTTATCTTAACATGTACGCTGATTGTCTCTATGTTAAATGTTGATAAAGCCCTTAGGATGAGTACTTGATTACCAGGACTATGATGCAGATCATACTAGTGGGGACAGAGTAGTTGCTAAGTACATCCTTCAAATGTTCCTAGTCGAGGGTGTATCGAGACAGGGCATCGATATACCAGAGTAGACTAGCGTATAGCTTCTCGACCCATATAGATGGGCGATGGATGATCCCATATCCATTAGTGTTTAACATCAGAGACAGTATATGGGTGCTCAGTAGAGACTGGGTACACTGAACGGACACGCCGAGAACTCCCAGATGGTATTATACCTAACGTCAGATGTCAGTTCTCTGGTGACACCGGTATAGGTTAGTCTGTAGACCCGAGATCGTCATAGAGCCTTGTGTGATTCCCACTGTGCTTTGATTTCCACCTTACCACGTTCAAGAGAACGTCCAAAACGGTGGCTTTTGGGTACAGTCCCGAGTCACATAGAGGGAATGAGCGATAGGAGGGGTTTCGTCTCTCCCGGTATTGGGAGTTGATGTTGCGTTGTGCTCGATTGGCTATAACAGGAAGTCCGTGGCTAAGGCTGCTTCAGAGATATACTCGAAAGTGTTATCAATAGTTTCTCGACCCGTTATCAGCCTCATATCGACACGACTTATCGAGTTACTGGGGTCTGACGTTTACCACCCCTAGACGAGATATGCAACATATCAGACGAAGAGACAGGACTGTACGGTAGTATTACTGATTGGATTCACAGGTGTGTGAGAAGGCTTGCTTGTTGATCTTCTGATCGCTTAATACCCGAGTAGCCGTTACGTTTAGCAGACCGCTTGCGGCTTGTGGGTGTTTGATATGATCATCACCTACTGCCGGCGTATTGACGAGTCTTTAGAGTCCTACACAGGGATTTCCTGGCTCAAGCGAAACGGAGTAGGAGCACATATGTGATATGTGCGGGACCGAGATTGATACGATATGAGATACCGTATTCTATTCTCGCGATATGAGATATCAGTCGATTATATATGATATAGCCGGGTTATCGGATCAAGTGTTGATTCGATAAGTTGATTCATATGATATTAGTCGGTTATAGGTGATATAGCCGGATTATTAAATCAAAAGTTGATTTGATAACCTATTTTATAATTATATATTTGATATATTACATTACATTACATAAACTAGTATTGGCTCACTTATGATTTCTTTTCTCACTTTGGATACATTGATGTATATGTGATATATATTAAATGTATCAAGCTTGGTTACAAATGCAACTAGAGTTAATGAGGGTTAAACAATGCTAGGGTTAAGATTAGGGTTCATAATTTTATCATTAAGTAATTCAAAAATTGTTGAATTAGTCATGGTTGATATTTGTTAAAAGCTTGTAAGCATTTTTGACTTTGTCCACTCCTTTTGTCTAGCTTAAGATATTATTTGACCTAACCTTTAACCCTAGATCATGGTTAACTCTCTACAAGGGTTAAGCATGACATGCTTAACCCTTGGTTGCATTTCTAACCTCACACACAATTCATATGATGAATTCATTCTTCTTCTTCTTTTTCCTCAAAGCTTTCTAACTTCAATGGAGGTATGAGAAAAAGTGTGAGAAAATCAAATCTAAAGTGAGCCCACTTCCTACTTCATCATCCTCTACTATTTGTCATTTAGTATAGGGTGTTTGCTTCACTAATTCCGTAATTAGTGAAGAGATAGCTTGGGTTAGTGTCTCCTCGACATAGATCATCTTTGGCCTCGAAGACTTCGAAGCAAGCATGTTCGTTTCTTCATAGGAGCCTCTCTAGAGTCCGGAGTTCACGATCGCAGCGAAGGGACTACTACATGGAGCTATTGAAGTGAAGGACCAGTCTACAAAGGTTGTATTCCTTGCTCACTAGACTTGCAAAGTGTTTGCATTTATATTTTCGTCGATTTCTAGTTAACGATTCTTTGTTAGGGTTAGCTAAAACGATAAATTTTTGAATTTGGCATGGACGATGCCTCCCGAAACCTTGCGTCCGTCTTAGGTAACCCTGCACAAATTGCTTTTCCAATTGGGTCAATTATACAATATCAAGTACCAGACCAGAAGTTGCTTTTGCACTTAGTGTAGTAAGAAGATATTAGTCAAGGAGAAACAATAGGAAGCGGTGAAGAACTTATCAGAATGTTCTTAGGATGTGGTAATGGCTGCCTCCTTCACGAGGCGATTACCGGTTCTTGCTTCTAAGAAGATCTAGATGACAGAGTGACCGTTATAGTTATAAGTTTATCCTCTTTTGAGGAGCAGTATGTTGGACGGAGTTCCAAGTAGAATACGGAGGTAGACATGGCACGGGTTGCTGATTTAGATCAGCGGAAGATATAGCCCAAGAAGTTTTTTGGATAAACTTGTTCATTTATGAACATGGTCCCATCAGGTATCCAGACAAATTCTAAGGCAGGATATCGCCCAGTTTTGAAGATATTTGATCTCCACGAAATTGAGATATAGAAAGAAAAAGTTAGAACTATTGTAGCGCATCCACTAACTGAGGTTATTTCTCGAACACACGAGATGTTAGTGTTGGGTTATGTCAGCGCCCTGGCCATCAAACCGTGGCCGAATGCGGAACAAAAAATTTCTAAACTGGCGCTAGAACAACCCATGAATACTGATCTACCATTAACCGTAAACCTAGCAAGCTATATACGTGTTAGGAATGTTATGTTGGGTTATGCAAGCGCCCTGGCCATCAATCCAAGGCCAAATGCGGAACAAAATTTTTTAAAAACCGGCGCCGACACAACCCTATAACCCGGATCGACCCATAAGCTCTAGATAACAAAACATGCAAAGGAGTTATATGGTTATACCGAATGAACCAAGTACTTTAGGTTTTCAACCATCATCCCAAGCTCATAGTGGTCGCGGATCGAATTTGGTTGTCGTTCTTCCTCCATCTACGATGATTCACCCAAGGTAAACGATGCAAGCTTCAACCTTGCCTAGCAAGGGAACCGACGCTCCAAGGTATCTAGCAATGGAGAGTGGAGGTGTAGGATTATCTCACTATAATTTTTCTCTCATCAAAATGCTCCTAGGGTAACTCAAGAAGATGAAGAAGGAGGTGAAGAAAACAACGGCATGATCAACCATGGAAAATGGCTAAGTCTTTCAAGTGTGAAGAGAATGAGAAAATCAAGTGAAGCGAATCAAGCATGGCATATAAAGAAATATGTGGCCACAATAATTTCAACCATGAAAATATCTCCTCAATTTTACAATAAACAAATGTGTGCCATGCCAAGCCCATGCTCATGCCAACTCACCCTCCACCTCATTTCCCAAATTGATTTTCTAAAATGAAAATCAAATAATGAGGTGGCTATCTTCTAGAAGCTATTTCGTATAAATACAGAATGCAACCCGGTACACGTATCGAAATACATATACGCATATTCGTATAAAAATACGAATAGCCAAGAAAGAAAATGAATAATGAACAATAATACATACATACAGATATATACACACACACATATATAAATTATTAAATCAAAACCTGATTTAATAATCCCGATTAATCCTAAGCCGCTAGTATTATCAACCGTCCGATTAAAGTCTGTGCAACCTGTACACATCTTTAATCGGATACCTGTATGCACCAACATACGTCATCGACATTATATCGCCTGAACCGTGAAAAGCCCTCTATGTGGGACTCTAAAGACTCGTCAATACGCTGGTAGTGGGTTTAAACATAAGCACGTCAGCGGCACTAGCTGTACGTAACGGCTACCCAGATATTGAGAGAAAGGAAAGGCCGACGAGCAAACTCATCCGTACCCCTACTGAGCCTGACAG
The DNA here is from genome assembly GCA_030015575.1 of Agapanthus africanus. Lineage (NCBI taxonomy): Eukaryota > Viridiplantae > Streptophyta > Magnoliopsida > Asparagales > Amaryllidaceae > Agapanthus > Agapanthus africanus. The sequence goes on along the minus strand of CM057344.1, from coordinate 67,718,375 downwards.
TGACAATCTCCATACAGTCCGGTCTGTTCTTCAAAGATTATCGCATATCGAGTCTAGGGGGTGGATAAAGTCAGACCCTTAATAACGCGATAATTCGTGTCGGTATGAAACCCATTACCACCTGAGAAAATACTGATCCTAAATCAGTAATTCTCGACTACCTTTCCAAAGGATTTCTGGTGATGGCCACCCGTGCACAGCGTGACATCAACCCCCAATACCGGGAGAGACGAATCCCCGACGATCCGCTCACTGCCTCCATGTGGCTCGGGACTGTACCCAACTAAAACCTGTTTGCACGACTCTTTTGAGCCGTAGTAGGGTAGTAATCAAAGCACAGAGGGAACTCACATAAGACAAATGACGATCTCAGGTCGACAGACTAAGCTGTACTCATGTCACCTGGGAACTGCAATCTGACAATAAGTATAATACCATCTAGCAGGTTCCCGGCGAGTCCGTCCGGTGTACTCATAACCTAATGAGCACCTGTATACAATCTTAGGTGAACAAACTGACACCAATGGCTTATGAGACCGGCCACCACCCCTCATCGGGGGTCTCGATCAGTATACAATAGTCTACTCTGGAGTACTGATGCGCAGTCTTGATACTCCCACGACTAGAGACATTTAAAGATGTGCTTATAGACCATCCAGCTCCCACGTATATGATCGCCATCATAATGCTGGTACTCAAGAAAGAATCTTATGGGCTTTATCAACATGTATTAGTGATCTGTAATGCCACCTAATGCTGTACATGATGATAAATACATACCAGATAGCATGCTATCATCTCGAGTAAGACTGTCCAACCGGTATAGGTCCTCCTTCAATCATCACAATCGCGTGCCTGCAATTCAATAATTGACTTGAGGGCACTATAGCCAACAATCTCCCACTTGCACTTAAGACTAATTATTGCGGTGTCGTATACTTATAGCCCGTGTGATACCGAACACCCAACTTCTCTACTAATCAGTCTCGCAAAGCCTATTTGCGAAACTATTGTGTTCGAGAAATAGCCTCAGTGAGTGGATTCGCTCCAGTGTTTCTTTTGGTATCTCTCTATTTCTTAACTTCACGCAGAATAACCATCTCCCGAAATGAGCAATACATGTCTTAGAATTTTTCTGGATATCTGATGGGACCCAATTCATAAATGAACTCCAAATCCAACAAACTTCTTAGACTATAGCATCCACTGAATTTAATAAGTACCTTGCGCCATGCCTTCCACAGTATCCGCTTGGACCACCTGTCCAACATACTATCTCTCAAAAGAGGGAGAATTAAAACTCTGACAGTCACTCTGTCATCCAGGTCATCTTGGAAGACTGGAATGATAACCGTCTCCCGAAGGAGGCTGCCGTTACCAAATCCCTAGAATATCCACTTATGTTCATAAAATGCTTCCTAATGTTTATCCAGGATTAGATTAATATATATGCTTATTGCAGCTAGTGCAAAAACAATATCTGGTGTGGTACTTGACATCACATGATTGACTTAATTGTCTAAGCAAGTGATATGCCAATCATGCAAATCCCTCTCCTCTTTAGTCTGAAAAACATCCTTTAGAGAGGGTGACTCCATCACCTGTAGGTACACCACCATGCCAGGAGTCAACCATTCTAAAACACCTTTAGAATAATGTCAAAGTATCCAAATTGGGACACTTCCCAAATCTAGATCTAAAACCATAGATCTAGTAACCAGAAATCCTGATATTATATACATATCCTATGTAGAGAAAAAACTTTGTGACAACCACAGTATAAACGATCGTAGTATAGGAATTTCACTTCCTATAAAGTGCATGTCATCCAAAAACTAGAACATCACACTCTACTTGTTAGTTGTATGTATGTCCTAGAGGCCATTATTGTACATGTGATGTACATTATAGTGGATATTTGGATATATATAGAGGGGACTTTCTTGCTCGACATGATAGTATGCTATCTGGTTGCTCTTTATCTTAACATGTTGACTTGTATATGTGTTGTTGTCTTGCTCTCACATGTTGATAAAGCCCTTAAGTTATGTACTTGACTACCAGGACTATAATGGAGATCATACTAGTGGGGCCAAGGGTAGTCTACAAGTACACCCTAAAATTGTTCCTAGTCAAGGGTGTATCGAGACAGGGCATCGATATTCCGGAGTAGACTAGCGTATACGCATCTTGACCCATATGATGGGCGATGGATGATCCCACATCCATTGGTGTTTGACATCAAAGATGGTATACGGGTGCTCAGTGGAGACTAGGTACACTGAACGGACTCACCGAGAACTCCTAGTTGGTATTATACCTATCGTCAGATAGCAGCTCTCCGGTGACACTGGTATATGTTAGTCTGCAGACCCAAGATCGTCATAGAGTCTTGTATGATTCCAACTGTTCTTTCATTTCCACCTTACCACGTTCAAAAGAACGTGCAAAACTGTGTCTTTTGGGTACAGTCCCGAATCATATGGAGGCAATGAGCGATAGGAGGGGATTCGTCTGTCCCGATATTAGGGGTTGATGTTGCGCTGTGCTCGATTGGCCATAATAGGAAAGTCCCTGGCCAGGGCTGATACAGAGATTTACTGATAAGTGTTATCAGTAGTTTCGGGACCCGTTATGAGCCTCACATTGGCATGACTTATCGGTTATTGGGGTCTGACGTTTACCACCCCTATACTGGATATGCGACATATCAGACGAAGAGACCGGACTATACGGTAGTGTTACTAACAACCTTTTGTAGGAGTTAGAGTGGGCTAGCTTGCTGATCATCTGATCGTTCAATACCTGGATAGACGTTACGTCCAGCTAGTACTGCTGATAGCTTGTGGGTGCTTGATGTGATCATCACCTACTGCCGGCGTATTGATGAGTCTTTAGAGTCCTACACAGAGGTTTCACTGGCTCAGGCAAAACGAAGTAGGAGCACATATATGATATGTGCGGGACCGAGATTAATACGAGTATATGATACCGTATTCTATTCTCGCGATATAAAGTATCGATCGGTTATATGGGATATAGCCGGGTTATCGAATCAAGTGTTGATTCGATAAGTCGATACAGTAGCGGTCGGTTATATGAGAGATAGCCGGGTTATTGAATCAAGTTTTGGTTCGATAAGTTGATACAAATTATATTAGTCGGTCATATGAGATATAACCGGATTATTAAATCAAGTGTTGATTTAATGATTTAATGTGTGTGTGTGTGTGTGTGTGTGTATGATATATTAATTTACATTAACTAATATTCGCTCACTTAAGCATTTCTTTTTCTCAAATGTACACACTTGATATATATGTGATATATATTAATTGTGCTTTATTTATGTGTCATGGTTTATGATACATGCAACATGGGTGAATGAGACCTACACCATGATAATGATAATGAAGGGTTTATTTATTTAGAATAAAACAATTGTTAGTTGGAAATTTGTCACATGGCATGAAGCTTCATGAAGCTTGGAGACCCATTGAGTTAGTCCACTAGTTTTATCTTATACTAGATATTTGTTAACCCAACCATTATCTAAACTCATGGTTAAGTCTCTAAATGAGATATATTAGATATTTTCTCACCCATGGTTGCCATTCTCTCTCACATCTATTATTTGCTTCTTCTTCCTCAAAACTCAAGAGAGCTCTCTAGGTTTTGAGAGAAGCTTAAAAAACAAGTGAGAAAAGTAATTCTAAAGTGAGCAAAAATCCCACTTCATCATCCTAAAAAGATTAGCACTTTAGTATAGGGTGTTAGCTTCACTAATCCCACATTAGTGAAAATGGTAGCTTGGGTTTGTGACTCCTCGACGTAGATCATCTTCGGCTTGGAAGACTTCAAGCAAGCATTCATCTTTCTTCTTGTAGAGCGTTCGAGAGTCCGCAAGATCGCAACTTGGAGCGAAGGGACTACTACAAGGAGCTAAAGAAGTGAATGACCGGACTACAAAGGTTGTAATCCCTAATCACTTAGTTGTAAAGTAGTTTACAATTCGTCTCGTATGATTTTTTAGTTAAAGATTCTAGTTTAGGGTTCTTTAAAACGTCAAAATTTTGAAAATGGTATGGACGATGCCTTCCGAAATTTTGCTATCATGCACAAGAACCCTACAGTGGTGTCAGATCCTGGCTAGAGAATTTGACGGATTGTGTTGGATTACGAAACCGAAACAATTCCAAAACACCCAAATCCAAGACCCAGTTTCTGTCGATTTTTAAACTGGTTCTAAAAATTTTTAAACAACTGCAGAATGTTGTATAAGATGCAACATGAACACAGCACAAATTTTAGCCCAAGAGCTCGGAAAATGGTCGGCCACTTTGCCAAAATTTACGGCCTGCTCGGTTTGTTTAGGGAGTTCAGGGTTGAAATTTGCACTGTGTTCCAGTCTCTGGGTTTTGGTGTTTCAGGTGTTGTTTGTGTTTGCTAAATTTTCATATGATGTTAACTTTCTGCAAAGGCAACTCAAAGTGTTTTGTAGTCGTAATTCTAACAGTTCTTCGGGTTATTTTAGACAGTGTTAAAAAGTTCGATCGGATATCAAATACCCACTTTAACCCTTGCCGGAAAATTTTCCAAGTGTTGTATTTTTCCTTAGTTTAAAACTTTCAGAAAATCATGCAAGCGATTCTGTGGACCCTCTAGAAGAACGAAACCCTAACTCGATTCTGTGGCCGTCAGAAACGCCACCAAACCCTAGGGTTTGTGGTAGTTTAGTGGTGCCACATGTGAGTCATTGGTTGGACCTTCTACGGCTGGTTCATAGGAGCTGTGGCATGTTCTGGGGACTTTTGAAACTCCGCTCAAATGTTGAGCTTCTTGGGAAATTTTGGGTGTTTGTTGATTCGATCGGAATGTTTAACGTCGTCTAGCTTTTTCTGGATTATGATACAATATGTGGAATTCATATCGTTATGAATGAAATCCAAAGTATGCGATATTTTGGGTTTATGATGTCTAAGGTGATTGTGGATTCCAAATGTTCTAGTTTGACATTTTCTTTTCTGCGACCTAAGTGTAATATGTAGGGTATCACTATTTTTGTTGCTATATGTCACCGACGATTGTGATACACATATTTACTTACGTTGATGACATGTGATGTTATGTGTTGCTGGGATATGTTATATTGGATCGTCGTGTTTTGAATAGCCGGGGTTTTATGTGAGATGAGAGTTTTTATTTTCATTCATGTAAAATTCATTATATGTAATATTCTTTTATTGGGGCACTTCCGGGTTGAGGCTGATGTCACCATTATTGTATATTATTTACTTTTCCGTATTAGGATAGACCTAAGGAGGGGAGCACAAGTAACCGGGTTTCAGAGTCCAGTAGGAGACCATCTCGAGGAGTCGAGACCGGGTATCCTAACTCTAGAATTGGTAGGGTTGCTTGCCTCTCTCGTAGGGGTCTAGGGATGTGGGTTTGGCTATTCATCGCGACCATGGAATCCGTGTTTTATACTGGCTTAAATTAAAACACGGAATTCCTAGTATATCCAATATTTCATATGTTATCTTCTGCTGCTGAAATTCTGTGATGTGATCACTGTGGATTCTGAGACGAATGGCTATATGTTATATATGAGATACATAATAGACATTGCTTATGTTTTGCACCCGCGCTAGTCCCGTCCCGGTATACCGTTAGTTAAGTAACCTAACGGTGCATAACGGGACATTGTGGCGAATGCGGATAGCATAAGCGTACGCTATATTTTCGTTTCATTTTCTGTAATGCTTAGGAAGCTTTAAATGATGGGAATTGATTAATGAGATTAATGAAAAGAAAGAAACCTAAAAGATATTGTAGAATCATATTTTCAAAAAGGGTAGCTCTAGTTTTTGCTTTGCATAGCGGTATTCCTTGTAGAATATCCAGCACCTCATTCGGTGAGGAAAGAGCTGAGATCCCCTCACCAGGAGTGAACTCTTTAGCAAAAGCTAGCAGATGCTACAACCTACTCGGTTTTGTCTTTTGATTGCTTCTTTTAGTTCTTGCTTTGCATAGCGATATTTATGAAATTTCCTGCACCTTATTCGATAAGGAAAGAGCCGAGATCCCTTCACTGGGAGTGACCTCTTTAGCAAGACTAGTAAAAAGTTTCAAAAACACTCCTATTCAAAAATCACTTGTTTCTACAACTATATCAAGTTCATTATGCTCATGGTTTTCTTAAAAATCTGCATAGCCCTCCGTCATCTCAGATAAGTACTATTTAGTATTCGTGCTACGTTTGTTGGCCTGCGTCAAGGCGTAGTGTGCGGTAGCTAATTAGTGCTTATCTGCGACATGAGATGAGATTGGATTAGGGTAGTCGTGCGAATTTGTTGGCCTGCGTCAAGGGTCGTGCGGTGGGTTTAATTCAATCAAGGAATGTACGAGCTGAACTTGACCAGCGGACTGTGGTTTGTTGGCTTGCATTAAGGTCATAGGATGCTAGGGGCAAAAGTAATATCGGGAATTTCAAGTGTTGAAATTTGCAATGAGATTGCATACCTTATATGTGATAGTAGGATCCCAATCCCACTGTGAGCAAAAGTTGCTCCCGGGAGAGTTTTGCACTTTGCAATTAGCTAACTCATTAGGTGTCTAGAAAGGTGTCAACGGGGCTACGCTTCTGTGAAAATGAGGTTTATTTTAATTAGGTCTGTGTGAAAGCACGGGGAACCTCCCTCAGAAGTACCGGCAATGGCCCGACTGAACGGTTAGCGAAGTTGTAGAATGCAATTAATCCTGGCTGAATTTTCTTTTTATAGGTTTGAATGAAAATTTGAGAATAGCAGTGGGAGACATCGATTAGATAAGATAAATAACTAATCTGATCTTTGCAAGAGCATACGCTAAGTATTTTCTTCTCTCTCTTCTGGTAACGACCATGTCAGGCCTTAATCAAGATAATAATACGTATGTATTGACCGAACCTGTTTTTTTATGCTGAGCAGGGGAACGTTGGTTCCGCTCTAACTTATAATTGTTATAAGTCCGAGCAGGAAAAAGGAAAATATCCGAATTTCCACGCCACCCAAACGAAGAATGAACATGTCGATGCATCTTCTTCGGGTGTGTTAGTCACTGAGAACTGTTTCTCAGTACACTCTACGTCCTGGGTATTAGATACCGGATCGGGATCCTACATATATAATATGTTGCATAGGCTAAGAAAAGGTAGAGAACTGGGAGAGGGTGATCATTCCTTAAGAGTAGGGAATGGTGCAAATGTTGCAGCCAAAGCAGTTGGCGAATATCACCTTGTACTACCAAATGGTAATACATTGATTCTGAACGAATGCTATTACATTCCGAGGCAATCTTATATGAGTTTCTTTATTGAGTAAAAAAGGATATAATTTTGTAGTACAGGATAATGTTATGAACATCTTCCTGAATCAAAAGTTGATTGGATCAGGATCGTTAAATAATGGCATATACGTTCTAGATCAAACCACAGTTCTTAATGTACAAAACACACACAAGAGGAAGAGTTCAGAAATGAACGAATCCTCCTTGTGGCATTGTAGACTAGGTAATATCAATGCGACACGACTAGCTAAGTTATATAAGGATGGATATTTGAATTCGTTCGAATTTTCATTTTTTGACACTTGCCAGTCATGTCTCAAAGGCAAGATGACCAAAACTCCATTTAGTCGACACGGAGAAAGAGTTACAGAACTGTTAGGACTAAAACATAGTGATGTATGTGGTCCTATGTCTACACATGCCAGGAATAGTTCTTCGTACATCATTATATTTACTGACGATCTCTCAAGGTACGGACATGTGTTTCTGATAAAACACAAGTCTGAAGCTTTTGAGAAATTCAAGGAATATAAATCCGAAGTCAAGAACCAAACGGGTAAAAGTATTAAAATCCTACGATTTGATCGAGGAGGTGAATACTTGACCACGGAGTTCCTGGACTTTCTAAAAGAGAATGGGATTCTCTGTCAGCTTACTCCTCCGTATACACCACAGCACAACGGTGTATCGGAACGGAGGAATCGCACTCTATTAGATATGGTGCCCTCTATGATGAGCACTGCTGAGTTGCTTATTTCCTTTTGGGGATATGCACTGGATACTGCTGCAGACCTATTGAATATGGTTCCCACCAAATCTGTGCCAACCACTCCATATGAGATATGGAAAGGAAAGAGACCATATCTCAATTATGTTAAGATATGGGGTTGTCCGGCATATGTGAAAGCACAGAATCCGGACAAGCTTGATGCAAGATCTTTTCTGTGTAAGTTTATTTGATATCCCAAATATTCGCGAGGGTATATCTTCTACCACATTGAGGAATAAAAGGTGTTTGTTTCTCGGCATGCCACCTTTTTATAAAAGGAATTTCTTGAAAAAGAAATTAGTGGCAAGGAGGTAGAACTGGAAGAAGTTCTAGCTATACAAACTACGATAGAAGATTTTGTAGAACCAGAGGATTCGATAGCTCCCAACGAACCTCAATCTTTCCGCCGATCTAGTAGGGTTCCTCATCCACCTGAGAGATACTACGGTTTTCTCGTTGATAGTGGGAGAGAGGATTGCATCATGGAAGATGATGACCCAACTAGCTTCGAGCAGGCCATCACGAGTGGAGACTCAGTGAAATAGCTGGATGCAATGTGATCTGAGATGGAATCCATGTACACCAACAAAGTATGGAATTTAGAAGTTGCTCCTGAAGGGGTAAAACCCATCGGGTGCAAATGGATCTTTAAGAAGAAACTTGGTGTAGATGGAAAAGTTGAGACTTTTAAAGCTAGACTTGTTGCAAAGGGTTTTCGTCAACGACCAGGTGTGGATTATGAAGAAATCTTTTCTCGAGTGGCTATGCTTAAGTCCATCCAGATCCTGCTTGCCATCGCTGCATACCATGAGTACGAAATCTGGCAAATGGATGTTAAGACTGCCTTTCTAAATTGTGATTTAGAAGAGTGCGTGTACATGACTCAGCCAGAGGGCTTCGTGGACAGTGGGAGCAGCGGGAAGGTGTGCAAGCCGCTTAAATCCATTTACGGGTTATAGCAGGCATCGCGGAGTTAGAACATCTGTTTTGATGTGGTAGTCAAAGAGTTTGACTTCATCAAAAATGTAGATGAACCTTGCATATATAAGAAGGTTGCAGAGAGTAAAGTTGTCTTCCTCGTATTGTACATCGATGACATACTCTTGATAGGAAATGATGTTCCTATGCTGCACTCGGTCAAGCTCTTCTTATCACAAAGATTCTCAATAAAAGATCTAGGTGATGCCTCCTGCCTCTTGGGAATTAAAATCTATAGAGATAGATCTAAACGAATACGGGGATTGTCCTAATCCAGGTACATTGACACCATACTAAAGAGGTTTAGTATGGAAGAATCCAAGCGTGGGAATTTATCCACGATCTCTGGACTCACTCTCGCCAAAGAGATGTCTCCTAAGACCGATTTGGATAGAGCTCGTATGCAAGAGATACCCTATGCTTCGGCAGTAGGCTCTATCATGTACGCGATGCTATGTACCAGACCCGATGTAGCATACTCACTAAGTGTAGTGAGTAGGTATCAAGCAGATCCTGGAGAGAGTCACTGGACAGCTGTGAAGAACATTCTCAAGTACTTGAAAAGGACTAAATAGATGTTCTTGGTGTATGGTAACAGAGAACTCCAAGTGGAGTCCTTTACCGATTCGAGCTTCCAGAGTGATAAGGACGACTCTAAGTCAGTCTCGGGATTTGTCTTTACCCTCAATGGAGGGGCAGTTTGTTGGAAGAGTTCCAAACAGGAAGCCGTGGCAGACTCGACGATGGAGGCTAAATACATCGCTGCCAATGATGCTGCCAAAGAGGCTGTCTGGATGAAGAAGTTCATAACTGAACTTAGAGTGGTTCCGTCCATTGTGCATCCAATACCTTTGTATTGCGATAACAATGGAGAAGTGGCCTTGGCCAAGGAACCCAGGTCTCATCAGCGATCCAGGCATATTCTGAGGCGGTATCACCTGATCCGGGTGATAGTTGATCGCCGGGAGATCGAGGTCAGGAGAGTTGACACGAAAAACAACACAGCGGATCCACTACCAAAGTCATTCACTAGATACAATTTGAGAGACTCTTCGGGATGTTGGGTATGAGATACTACAACAACTGGCCTTAGTGCAAGTGGGAGATTGTTAGTTATATGTATGCCCTAGAGGCCATTATTGTAAATATGATGTATATAATAGTGGATGCTTGGATATATATAGAGAAGACTTTCTTGCTCGACATGTTGACTTGTATAGTGATGATGTCTTGCTCTCACGTGTTGATAAAGCCCTTAGGTTGTGTACTTGACTACTAGGACCATGATGGAGATGATACTAGTGGGGCCAAGGGTAGTCCACAAGTACACCTTAAAATTGTTCCTAGTCGAGGGTGTATCGAGACAGGGCATCGATATTCCGGAGTAGACTAGCGTATACGCATCTTGACCCATATGATAGGCGATGGATGATCCTACATCCATTGGTGTTTGACATCAAATATGGTATACGGGTGCTCAGTGGAGACTGGGTAGACTGAACGGACTCGCCGAGAACTCCTAGTTGGTATTATACCTATCGTCAGATAGCAGTTCTCCGGTGACACTGGTACAGGTTAGTATGTACACCCGAGATTGTCATAGCGTCTTGTGTGATTCCCACTATGCTTTGATTTCCACCTGAGATCCATTGGTGTTTGACATCAAAGATGTTCAAAATAACGTGCAAAACGGCGGCTTTTGGGTACAGTCCTGAATCATATGGAGGCAATGAGCGATAGGAGGGGATTCGTCTCTCCCGGTATTGGAGGTTGATGTTGCGCTATGCTCGATTGGCCATAACAAGAAAGTCCCTAGCCAGGGCTGATACAGAGATTTACTAATAAGTGTTATCAGTAGTTTCTCGACCCGTTATGAGCCTCAAATCGGCATGACTCATCGGTTATTGGGGTCGGGCGTTTACCACCCCTATACTGGATATGCGACATATCAGACAAAGAGACCGGACTGTACGGTTGTGTTACTGACATGCTTTTGCAGGAGTTAGAGCGGGCTAGCTTGCTGATCTTCTGATCGTTCAATACCTGGATAGACGTTACGTCCAGCTAGTACCGCTGATAGCTTATGGGTGCTTGATGTGATCATCACCTACTGCCGGCGTATTGACGAGTCTTTAGAGTCCTACACAGAGGTTTCACTGGCTCAGGCAAAACGAAGTGGGAGCACATATGTGATATGTGCGGGACCGAGATTAATACGAGTATATGATACCGTATTCTATTCTCGTGATATAACATATCGATTGGTTATATGAGATATAGCCGGGTTATCGAATCAAGCGTTGATTCGATAAGTCGATACAGTATCGGTCGGTTATATGAGAGATAGTCGGGTTATCGAATCAAGTGTTGGTTCGCTAAGTTGATACAAATTATATTAGCCGGTCATATGAGATATAACCGGATTATTAAATCAAGTGTTGATTTAATAATTTAATGTATAATTATATATATATATATATATATATACTAATTTACATTAGCTCACTTAAGCATTTCTTTTTCTCACATGTGCACACTTGATATATATGTGATATATATTAATTGTGTTTTATTTATGTGTCATGGTTGATGATACATGCAATATGGGTGTTTGAGACCTACACCATGATAATGATAACGAAGAGAGAATAAAACAATTATTAGTTGGAAATTTGTCATATGATATGAAGCTTCATGAAGCTCGGAGACCCATTGACTTAGTCCACTAGTTTTGTCTTATACTAGATATTTGTTAACCCAACCATTATCTAAACTCATGGTTAAGTCTCTACATGAGATATATTAGATATTTTCTCACCTATGGTTTCCATTCTCTCTCACATCTATTATTTTCTTCTTCTTCCTCGTCAAAACTCAAGAGAGCTCTCTAGGTTTTGAGAGAAGCTTAAAAAACAAGTGAGAAAAGTAATTCTAAAGTGAGAAAAAATCGTACTTCATCATTCTCTAATAGATTAGCACTTTAGTATAAGGTGTTAGCTTCACTAATCCCATATTATGAAGAGGGTAGCTTGGGTTTGTGACTCCTCGACGTAGATCATCTTCGGCTTGGAAGACTTCAAGCAAGCATGAATCTTTCTTCTTGTGGTGCCGTTCGAGAGTCCGCAAGATCGCAACTTGGAGCGAAGGGACTACTACAAGGAGCTAAAGAAGTGAAGGACCAGACTACAAAGGTTGTAATCCCTAATCACTTAGTAGTAAAGTAGTTTACAATTTGTCTCGTATGATTCCCTAGTTAAAGATTCTAGCTTAGGGTTCTTTAAAACAGCAAAATTTTGAAAATGGTATGGACGATACCTCCCGAAACCTTGCTTTCGTTCATAGGAACCCTATACTACTACCTTCTTACCAGATCCATCTCCTATTCTGATGAAGTCAAAGCCTATGACTGTCACATTAAAAATAGATGATCTATTTCCGCTATATCTGTTTTAGTCTATAAATAGACACAAGCTACTTGTCCACTATGCTTCCGCCGCTTCCACTGACTACAACAACCCTCTGGCAAGGTCATATACTCGTGCACTTCTAAAGCTATTTTAGAATGACGTTATACTCATCCTCCTGCCAGGTCTCATAGTCTAGAACAGCAGCAAATGTCTGGGTAAACAAGAACCTTTCTGTCACCGTCTTTGAGAAGACCGAAGTACTTCTCGGGTGCCTGAGGTTACCCACCATATCTGCGGAGTGGCTAATGGAATGTAAAAACCAATTGAATATTTAGGTTCTATTAAATTTTCATTAATTGTTTGTGGTTCTGAAATAACTTCCAATTCTACCATACTCCTACTTATGTTTTCTGAAAAGAATCCATTTTACTAAAACTGTGGCGAGTGAAGAATAATATATCTATTGATCTTCTAGATGGTAGAAAGTTAACCCTCGACATAGCCCGGGATAACCCACAAACAACCATTACTGAAATGTGTCTTGAGTTTATCCAGTGTCTGGTTTTAAGAATAATCCGGACAACTCCATATACCTTAACATCGTTAAGATATGAACCATTCTATATACAATATAGAAATAGAGGCACTAATTTAATTAGAACCAGATTCAAATCATCCAGCTGTCTCCAGTGCATGTCAACTAAGTGGAATGAGGCCAAGCAGCATTACTCATCTAGGAGTGCATCCACATATAAGTAAACTGAAAGAGAAGTAAGTTCTCAAAAACATTACTATCAACGGAATACCTAGCACAAGTATCTACATCTTCGATCGCCTTGAAGAATCCTGATATTTGCAACATGCGGTTCTCTACTTTATTCATATACCTATAACCTCTCAAAATTTGGACCTTGTATTTCAGTGAAATACATATCTAAAAACTAGAGAAGTCACAAGTAAACAGAATTTAGTATGAGTACCAAGCCCTTTGTCCTAGTGGATACTGGACAACATACAATACATTGTATAAGTCCCCTGAGTTAAATAACTCATACCCTGTGCGTCGTAGGTTGAAAACTGTACTATGGTTAAGAAGAATTACACCGTTGTTGAATGTTCTTTACCTAACCATCAATTGATATAGGTAAATTTCATAGACATAATTTCAAAAATTTATATCTCACTTTATAAAATAAACGTATAGATATATCAGTTTGAAATTGGTGCATAACAATCGGATATTCAAAACTAAATATTTGCCGTCAGGCAAAAACCCAGACGATTTTCTCAAATATCACTAATTATGTAACACCTTAGGTTGTGTTTAGGAGTTAATTATATTTTAATATATAGTTTTTAATAAAAAGTTTACCAAATTGAGTTCCAAATATTTTATCCTATTTAATGAATATTTTATAAGAATTTTTCTAGGCATACACACACTTGTGCATGCAAACTAGGGTTTAGATTTGGGGTTAGAACCATGATTAGCAACCATGGTAGACTAACCATTCCCTTAGTCTAGTTTAAAATTTTTGTATTAAGTGTTTTGGGTTTATGTTTAAGTGTGTGTTCTTTTTTTTAAATCAATTGTTTTGTTGACTAGAGAGAGAGAGAAGCATGGGGCTACATGACATGAGCCATGCCTTATTTAATGAGGAAAGAGAGAGAGAGAGAAGGGAAGGGTTTTTTGCCTTGGCTCTCATTTCTCCTTCTCATTATCATTTCTATCATTCTCTCTCACACACACACACACAAGAAGCAGAAGCAGCAGCAGAAGCTCCAGCAGCACCAGCAGCAAGGCACTAGCAGCAACAGCATCAGTAACAACAACAGCAGAAAGCTGTAGCAGCAGCAACATCAGCAGCAGCCCCCAGCAGCTGCAACAGCACTTCCCATCTTCTCCTCCTCCTTTCTCCTTGCACCTAGGGTCTAGTAAGGTATAATCTCTGAGCCTATTTCCTAGTTTGATAAGCTTGTGTGTTAAATAGCTTCGATTAGTGTTAAAAGTGAGATTTTGTGCTTGTAATGGTGATTTGTGTAGATTTTTGGTTAAGTGATGTTAGTGTTGGTTAACCTAGCCTAACTAAGTGTTATTAGGGCCAAGTAAACGTAGGTAAACCCAAGATTTCACCAAAATAGCATAGAGTTTCATTTTGTGCAGAATTTAGCGTTTTTAAGTGAAATTTCACCTGCTATAGACTCGTTTGTTTCAGATAAAATATGAGTTAACTGGAGCATGTAAACTAGACCTAGACCACACACACCAAGCATGAAACCCAAATTTTACTGTTTGGCCGCCGGAATATTCCTTCTGGCCGCAATTTGCGGCCAGATGTAGGAGTCAGGGGTTAGGGTTTTGGCTATGGGAGTCTGCTACATTTTCCAGTGTCTTAGCATATGCAATTTTGTGAGTTTCTCACCTTGGTAGAATTTGGGATGATATATCGCTTTTCTAGTACGTTTAGTTCGTGCGATACGCGCGATACGTGAGTGGGTTCTGTGATCCAGCGTGTCACGGCGTGTCGGGATAGTTTCAGACGCATACACACGTTTTAGCGTATCGTACACACGCGCGTTTAGTTCGCGACGCGAGTGTATCGTTTGACTTCGATATCGCGTTTTGCGAGATATTTGCTTATGTGGATTTTCCTTGTGTGAATTCTAGGTTCGCAGGCGGGTACGTCGGACGAAGCAAAGAAAGGGAAGCAGGTGGTCGGCTACGAGTAGCGCACGACCAGATGAGTAGATTTAACATCTACGGGGAAATCGCCCGTATGGCGTTAAGCGTCAGGGCGTGTTAGGATATTTAGTCGTATATGTTCATATGGACTATAGTAGCATACCTTATTGTTGAATATAGAAATGATAGCATAGTACACTGCACTGTCACTAACGGTTCAAGCTGCACGAGCACTATTTCTATGTTACACCCACACCGTTAGTGATTGCCATGACACTCACACTATAGAATTGCTACACATTATACATATCGTTTGGTTGTCGCATATTGACATATATTGATATTTTCATACCTGCGCACATACACACTGTATATTCATACCAGTGGACACATATATTGATATCTTCATACCTGCGCACATGCACACTGTATATTCATACCAATGTACACATATATTGATATCTTCATACCTGCGCACTTACACACTGTATATTCATACCAGTGGACACATATATTGATATCTTCATACCTGCGTACATGCACGCTGTATATTCATACCAGTACATACATACATTGATATTTTCATACCTGCGCACATGCACGCTGTATATTCATACCAGTGCGCACATATATTGATATTTTCATACATGTGCACATGCACGTATATTCATACCAATACACACATATATTGATATCTTCATACCTGCGCACATGCACACTGTATATTCATACCAGTGCACACATATATTGATATCTTCATACCTGCACACATGCACACTGTATATTCATACGAGTACACACATACATTGATATTTTCATACCTGCGCACATGCACACTGTATATTCATACCAGTGCACACATATATTGATATTTTCATACCTGCGCACATGCACACTGTATATTCGTACCAGTGCACACATACATTGATATTTTCATACCTGCGCACATGCACACTGTATACTCATACTAGTGCACACATATATTTATATCTTCATACTTGCATGGATTTACGCATTGAGTTTTGGATTCATATGATTTCTGGTTTTAGGAACCGAGGTAATTCTTTTAGGAAAATACGCATTATTTAAAACCCTGGTTTCCCTTGATATGATATTTCAGTGCATCCACCATGCGTTTTCTCGGTTCTGAGACGTGTGATATGTGAACCCGAATCGAGGAGTTGGATGTGGCCGATTGCGGGTACATGGTGGACCCGGTATGGTACCCCGGGGTGAGAACGGATCGCTGTGCAATAGACGGTGAGCCTGGCAGAGGGACTATTACCTACCGGTGATTGGTTAGATCTGGCTGTTATCCGGAGGATACTGATCAGAGATGAGAGATGGATACGGGCTGATCCGTACTGCCGGGGGCCGAGGGCCGATTCCGCAGACGGAACCCGATATGTGAGGATTTGCGTGTCAATGCTAGACACGATAATTCTGTTAGTTATATGTATGCCCTAGAGGCCATTGCTGTACATACGATGTATATTGTAGTGGATGCTAGGACATAAATAGGGAGGACTTTCCTGCTCGACATGATAGTATGCTATCTGGTTGTACTTTATCTTAACATGTACTCTGATTGTCTCTATATTACATGTTGATAAAGCCCTTAGGATATGTACTCGACTACTGGGACTATGATGAGATCATACTAGTGGGGCCACGGTAGTCGACGAGTACATCCTATAACTGTTCCTAGTCGAGGGTGTATCCAGACAGGGAATCGATGCACCAGAGTAGACTACCGTATACGCATCTTGACCCATATGATGGGCGATGGATGATCCCATATCCATCGGTGTTTGACATCAAGGATGGTGTACGGGTGCTCAGTGGAGACTGGGTACACTGGACGGACTCGCCGAGAACTCCCAGATGGTATTATACTATACGTCAGATGGCAGTTCTCCGGTGACACTGGTACAGAGTAGTCTGTTGACCCGAGATCGTCATAGAGTCTTGTGTGATTCCCACTGTGCTTTGATTTCCATCATACCACGTCCAAGAGGGCGTACAAAAAGGTGGCTTTTGGGTACAGTCCCGAATCATATGGAGGCAATGAGCGATAGGAGGGGATTCGTCTCTCCCGGTATAGGGAGTTGATGTTGTGCTGTGTTCGATTGGCTATAACCGGAAATCCCTAGCCAGGGTTGCTGAGATTTACTGGTAAGTGTTATCAGTAGTTTCTCGAACTGTTATAGACCTCATATCGACACGACTTATCAAGCTACTGGGGTCTGACGTTTACCACCCCTAGGCGAGATATGCAACATATCAGACGACGAGACCGGACTGTACGGGAGTGTTACTGTTTGGATTCGCAGGAGAAGTTACAGGCTTGCTTGTTGATCTTCTAAGCGCTCAATACCTGGGTAGCTGTTACGTTTAGCTGACCGCTTGCAGCTTGTGGGTGTTTGATATGATCATCACCTACTGCCGGCGTATTGACGATTCTTTAGAGTCCTACACAGAGGTTTCTTGACTCAGGAAAAACGGAGTAGGAGCACATATGTGATATGTGCGGGACCGAGGATAATGCGATATGTGATACCGTATTATATTCTCGCGATATTTGATATCAGCCGGGTCGTCGGATCAAGTGTTGATTCGGCAAATCGGTACGGATAAATATTAGTCGGTTATATGCGATATAGCCGGATTGTCGGATCAAGTGTTGATTCGATAATTTAATGTGTGATAATATGTATGATATATTAAATTACATTAGCTAATATTTGCTCACTAAAAGATTCCTTTTCTCACTCGGGTAATACATTGATATATATGCGATATATGTTAAATGTATTATTTTATTTTGTTGCAATAAATATTGAATATGTGATATATAATATTGTAACATGATATGATAAATAATGCAACTTGTTTAGTGGAGTTTAAACATGATTAGGGTTTGGATTAGGGTTAAAACTTCTAGTTGCTTCTAGAAGGTTTTTATTTTGTCATGATGAAGATATTTGCAAGTGACTCATGCTTTAACCAAACCCAAACCCTAACCCTAGTTAATTCTCTACAATGGTTAAGTGAACCATGGTTGCATAATCTATCATATTATTCTCTTTTCCTATTCATCACAAAAGGATTATGAATATTGTTCATCTTCTTCCTTCAATTCTTTCATGAAAAAGCTTACTTGTTTTTCAAAAGGTGATGAATAATTGTGAGAAAAAGATAAATAAATAGAGCAAAAATCCTACTTCATCATCCTCATCTTCTCTTGCCATTTAGATGAGGGTGTTCACATCATTTCATGAGTGTTAGCTTGTGTTAAAGAAACTTCGAGGTAGATCATCTTAGTATCGAAGATCGGAAGCAAAGGTTGCATCTTTCTCTTCGTGGAACCTCTCGAGAGTCCGGATCCCGATGATCGCAGTGAAGGGACCACAACACGGAGCATATGAAGTGAAGGACCGGATCTACAAAGGTTGTAATCCCTCTCACTTAGTGTTAAAGTTGTTAACATGCTTGTTTTCGCCTAATCTCTAGTTTAAAGTTCCGTATTCGGGTTGTTCGGCACGGCTAAATTTTTATTCGGGCATGGTTGATGCCTCGTAGACCCTTGTGCGCATGCCTAGCAACCCTAAAGTGGTATCAGAGCCAAGCTAGTGCTTTAGGCGAAGTCTAGACGAAGTTTGAACTCCGATCGAACGCCGAAACCCCGACACGGAACCCTCTCTGTACATTTTTCAAAAATGAGGTTTTTTCTGAATTAAAAATTCTCATAAAATTAAGCAGGAAAAAATAAGAATTACTGTGAAGTACGGACCTCTAACTCGAAAATTTAACTGCGGAACCGCCGCGAAACCATGGGTTTTGGCGGCGCTTCCGCGGCCAAAATTTGGACTTAGTCCCTGAAATTTCATGTAATTAATTTTAGGCCCTTTCTTGTTATTTTTTTCTGTGAATATTTTAATTCCACTCAAGTGTTGAGTTTTCAAGGGTTGTATTGGGGAATCGTTGATTCGATCGGATAATTTAACTTTGTTTAGTTTTGTCCGGATAATTTTAGAAACTGTTAAAAAGTTCGAACGGATATCAATAACTCACTTTTTCCCCTGTCGGAAAATTTTTCAAAAGTTGGAATTTTTCTCGTGTTTAAGAATGTTCTAAGTCATGCAAGTAACTCGGTGGACCCTCTAGAAGACAACAAACCTTAACTCGATTATGTGACCGTCTTGAACTGCCTTTTGAACCTTAGGGTTTGGGGCAGTACGGCGTGCCACATGTGAGGCGTTGGCTTGACCCTTCTACGGCTGGACCATTGGTACTGTGGCATGTGATGGATGTTTTTAAACTGATTTCAAGTGTTGAGACATATTGGGGAAATCTTGGGTGTTTGATGATTCGATCGGAGAGTTTAACTTTTTCTATTTATCTGGAAAGTGATACAATAATTGGAATCCACAGGTAGCTATGAGATAACTGAATTGAATATAATAGACATAGCAGTTTAATCTCAGATGATCGGTTGCCACGGAATTTTGATGCGATCAAAAGTCCGTCGCATTCACGTAGCGTACGCGGATACTCGCCGGGTAAACTTAATAGATAGCCATGTCCCATAGCCCCGACCAAGTGACTGTAGGAGAACCCCGTCGCCGAAAGCATCCGTTCGGGTGCTCGCGGCAGCGGTGTTCCGCCTTAGTGCACTTCGTCGACGGCATCTGGGAGTGCAGCCGTCTACTAAAGTTTGCGACGAGCATTCGATCAGGACGTCGGGAATCTTGTTGAATTGCCCGACTTGATATTGAAAAGAGTTTTCGATAATGAGACTAAAATGCGGGGTTTATAATTGTTAGGCATGTGATGTCTAAGGAATTCATTTGGTTAGGCATACGATGTCTAAGGAGGTTGCGGATTCCAACTGTTGTAGTTTTACACTTTCTTTTCTATGACCGTAAGCGTAGTATGTGGTGTATCGCCGGCTTCGTTGCTATACATCAACGACAATCGGGATACGCATACTTGCTTACGTTGATGATATGAGATATTATGTGTTGCCGTGATATGTTATATTGGATCGTCGCTTTTGAATAGCCGGGGGTTTTATGTGAGATGAGAGTTTTTCTTTTTCATTCATGTAAAATTCATTTGTATGTAATATTCTTTTATTGGGGCACTTCCAGGTAGCGGAAGTAGTCACCGTTGTATATTATTTACTTTTCTGCATTAGGTAGACCCAAGGCGGGGAGCACAAGTAACCGGGTTCTAGGGTCCAGTGGGAGACCATCTCGAGGAGTCGAGACCGGGTCTCCTAACCCTAGAATTGGCAGTGTTACTTGCCGCTCTCGTAGGGGTCTAGGGATGTGGGTTTGGCTAATCATCGCGACCGTGGAATCCGTGTTTTATACAGGCTCGTATTAAAAACACGGACATCCTAGTATATCCAATATTTCATATATGTTCTTCTGCTGCAATGTTCTGTGATGAGATCATATTACTGCCTGAGACGAATGTTTATATTATATATATATGAGATATATGTTATATTGCAGATTTCGTTTCAACTGTGATGCTTGTGAAGCATAATAAAATGGGACTTCATTAATGAGATTAATGAATTAAAAGAAACCTAAGATGTTGTAGAAACTTGTTTAATAAAAACTGGTAGCTACAGTTCTTGCTTTGCATCGCGGTGTTCCTTGTAGAACATCCAGCACCTTATTTGATAAGGAAAGGACCGAGATCCCTTCACCGGGAGTAACTCCTTCAGCAATAACTGGCAGATGCTACAAACTCGGTTTGTCTTTTGATTGCTTCTATAGTTCTTGCTTTGCACAGTGATATATATGATATATCCTGCACCTTATTCGATGAGGAAAGGGCCGACGATCCCTTCACTGGGAGTGACCCCTTTAGCAAAACTAGAAAAGCCTCAAAAACACTCCATTTAAAATCACTCGATTCTACAACGATATCAAGTTCATTACGCAAAGGGTTTTCTTAAAAACCTGTCGTAGCCCTCCGTCATTTCAGATAAGTCCTACTTAGTATTCGTGCTACGTTTGTTGACCTCCGTCAAGGCGTAGTGTGCGGTAGCTGACTAGTATTTATCTGCTTATGCATATGATGCAGATTGGATTAGGGTAGTCGTGCGGCCTTGTTGACCTCCGTCAAGGGTCGTGCGGGTGGGTTTAATTCAATCAGGAAATGACGGGTTGAACTTGACTAGTAGCCTATGGTTTGTTGACCTCCGTCAAGGTCATAGGACGCAAGGGGCAAAATATTATTGGGAATTTCAAGTGTTGAAATTTGCAATGAGATTGCATACCTTCTATTAGATAGTTGGATCCCGATACCCGCTGTGAGTAAGAGTTACTCCTGGGAGAGTTTTACACATTACAATTAGCCGATAAAGTAGGTGTCTAGAAAGGTGTCAACGGGGTTACGCCTCTGGGAAAACGAAGTTCATTTTAATTAGGTTCGTGCGAAAGCACGGGGGACCTCCCTCAAAGTACCGACACTGGCCTGGCTGAAAGATTGGCGAACTTGTAGCGTGTAATTAATCCCGGCTAGTCTTTCCTTTTAGGGTTTGAAGGAAGATTTGATTAAAACAGTGGGAGACATCCTGATTAGATATATTAGATAAACAATCTAATCTTGCAAGAGCATACGCTGAGTGTTTTCTTCTCTCTCTCTCCAGATAGCGACCATATCACGCCTTAATCAAGATAATAAAACGGATATACTGACCGAATCCGCTTGTTATACTGAGCTGGGGAACGTTGGTCCCGCTCCAACTTATAATTGTTATAAGACAGAGCAGGAAATTGGGGATTACCAGAATTCCCGTGCCGCCCAAACGAAGAGAGTGCATGTTGATGCATAATCTTCGGGTGTGTTTGTTACACAGAACTGTTTCCCAGTATCCTTTACGTCCTGGGTATGTGATACCGGATCAGGATCCCGTATATGTAATCTGTTACATGGGCTACTGATAGGTAGAGAACTGAGAACGGGTGATAAGTTTCATGAGACAGAAAACGGGGCAAGTGTTGCAGCCATGTCTGTTGGTCACTGTCACCCTGTATTATCAGAATACATTGATTCTGAACGAATGTTATTAGATACCGAACCTGATATACAAAATCATATCAGTCTCTTTATTAGTAAAGAAAGGATATAATTTTGTATTGTTGGATAATGTTTTGAACATTTCCTATATCAAGAGTTGATCGGTTCGGGCACGTTATCTAAAAGCATTGTCGTTCTAAATCAAACTACAGTTCTTAGTATACAGAACACACACAAGAGGAAGAGTTCAGATATGAACGAATCCTTCTTGAGGCATTGTAGACTAGGTCATATCAATGCGACCCGACTAGCTGAAGTTACATATAGATGCATATTTAAATTAGTTTGAATTTACATCTTGTGAAACTTGCTGGTCATGTCACAAAGATAAGATGACCATAGCTCTATTTATTGGAAACAGAGAAAGAGTTAGTGAACTTTTGGGATTGATACATGCTGATGTATGAAAGTCCCCTATCTGCACATGCCAAGAACGGTTCTTTGTACTTTATTACATTCTCTGATAATCTCTCAAGATTCAGACATGTGTTCCTGTTGAAACATAAGTCCGAACCTTTTGAGATATTCACAGAATATAAGTTAGAAGTAGAGAACCAAAATACGGGTATAAGTATTATGTCCTTTGATGAGATCAAGGAGGAGAATACTTGAGCACGGAATTCCTGGACCATTCTAAAGGAGAATGAGATTCTCTCTTCAGCATTACTCCTCCGTATACACCACAGCATGTCGGTGTATCGGGGCGGAGCACTAGCACCCTATGTGATATGGTGTGCTCTATGATGAGTACTACTGAGTTTCCTATTTCCTTTTGGAAGTTATGCACTTGAGAAGCTGCATACCTATTGAATAGGGTTCAAATCAAATCAGTTGCCTACCATTTCATATGTGATATGTAAAGGGAAGAGCCCATATCTTAAGATTATTAATATTTAGGGTTGTCCGGCCTATGTCTAAAAGCAAAATCCGGACAAGCTCGAGGCAAGTTCTGTTATGTAGAACTGGAAGGGTTCCAGCTATACAAACTACAGCTAATGATTTGGTAGAACCAAAGGATTCAATAGTTTCCAATGAACCTCAGCCTCTCCGCCGATCTAGCAGGGTTCCTCACCCACCTGAGAGATACTTCGGTTTCTCTATAACAGTGGGAGCGAGGATTGCATCATGAGATGATGACCTAACTAGTTTCGAGCTGGCCATCAGGAGTGGGACTCTGTAAGAATGGCTGGATGCTTATCGATCTGAGATGGAATCCTTATACACCAACAAAGTATGGACTTTAGTTGCTTTATCTGAAGGGTTAAATCCCCATCAGGAGCAAGTATATCTTGAGAAGATTACTTGGTGTACATGGAAAAGTTGAGACTTTCAAAGCTAGACTTGTTAAAGGTTTGCATCATTGACCAGGTATGGATTATGTTGAAACCTTTTTCTAAGGATCTATGCTTAAGTCCATCCAGATCCTACTTGCCACGGCTACATATCATGACTACGATATCTGGTGGTTGGGTGTCATGACTACTTTTCTAAGTGATGTTTTAGAAAAGAGCGTCTATAAGTACACAGCCAGAGGGCTTCGTAGACAGTGGGAGCAGCGGAAACGTGTGCAAGATGTTTTATATGATAAAACAGGCATCGCGGAGTTGGAACATCTGTTTTGATGTGGTAGTCAAAGAGTTTGACTACATCAAAATGGTAGATGAACCTTGTATATACAAAATGGTAGTAGAGAGTATGGTGGTGATCCTCGTAGAGTACGTGGATGACATACTCTTGATAGGGAAGGAGTTTCCTATGCTACGCTCGGTCAATCTCCGCTTATCACAAGGATACTCCATATAGGATCAAGGTGATACCTCCTAAATCCTAGGTTTTGGATCTATGAGATAGATCTAATTGGATGTTAGGATACTCACTAGTTGTAGTAAGATGGTATCAATCGATCCTGGGGAGAATCACTGGAAAGGTTCCAAGGTGATAAGTACGACTGAATGTCAGTCGCAGGCATTGTCTTTACCCTCAGTGGAGGGACGGTATGTTGGAAGAGTTCCAAGCTAGATACCGTGACTTACTAGACGATTAAAGGCAAGATACATCATTACCAAGGATGCTACCAAAGATGCAGTCTGGATATATATAAGTTCATAAGATGAACTTCGTTCCTACCATTGTATGACAATGGAGTTGTGGCTTATGCCAAGGAACTACCGTCCCATCAGAAATTCAGATATAATTCTTAGGCAGTATCACCTGATCATGGAGATGGTTGATCTCTAGGGAGATCGAGGTTAGGAGAGTAGACACAGAGGACAACAGCGCGAATCCACTCACAAAGGCCTTTTTCCCAGTAGAGACTTTTATGGGATGGTTGGGTATGAGATACCTCAACCGCAGCTAATTGTTGGGTATGCGATACCATAACAGATGACCCTAGTGCAAGTGGGAGATTGTTAGTTATATGTATGCCCTAGAGGCCATTGCTGTACATACGATGTATATTGTAGTGGATGCTAGGACATATATAGGGAGGACTTTCTTGCTCGACATGATAGTATGCTATCTGGTTTTACTTTATCTTAACATGTACTCTGATTGTCTCTATATTACATGTTGATAAAGCCCTTAGGATATGTACTCGACTACTGGGACTATGATGAGATCATACTAGTGGGGCCACGGTAGTCGACGAGTACATCCTATAACTGTTCCTAGTCGAGGGTGTATCGAGACAGGGAATCGATGCACCAGAGTAGACTAGCGTATACGCATCCTGACCCATATGATGGGCGATGGATGATCCCATATCCATCGGTGTTTGACATCAAGGATGGTGTACGGGTGCTCAGTGGAGACTGGGTACACTGGACGGACTCGCCGAGAACTCCCAGATGGTATTATACTATACGTCAGATGGCAGTTCTCCGGTGACACTGGTACAGAGTAGTCTGTTGACCCGAGATCGTCATAGAGTCTTGTGTGATTCCCACTGTGCTTTGATTTCCATCATACCACGTCCAAGAGGGCGTGCAAAAAGGTGGCTTTTGGGTACAGTCTCGGATCACATGGAGGCAATGAGCGATAGGAGGGGATTCGTCTCTCCCGGTATAGGGAGTTGATGTTGTGCTGTGTTCGATTGGCTATAACCGGAAATCCCTGGCCAGGGTTGCTGAGATTTACTGGTAAGTGTTATCAGTAGTTTCTCGAACTGTTATAGACCTCATATCGACACGACTTATCAAGCTACTGGGGTCTGACGTTTACCACCCCTAGGCGAGATATGCAACATATCAGACGACGAGACCGGACTGTACGGGAGTGTTACTGTTTGGATTCGCAGGAGAAGTTACAGGCTTGCTTGTTGATCTTCTGAGCGCTCAATACCTGGGTAGCTGTTACGTTTAGCTGACCGCTTGCAGCTTGTGGGTGTTTGATATGATCATCACCTACTGCCGGCGTATTGACGATTCTTTAGAGTCCTACACAGAGGTTTCTTGACTCAGGCAAAACGGAGTAGGAGCACATATGTGATATGTGCGGGACCGAGGATAATGCGATATGTGATACCGTATTATATTCTCGCGATATTTGATATCAGCCGGGTCGTCGGATGAAGTGTTGATTCGGCAAATCGGTACGGATAAATATTAGTCGGTTATATGCGATATAGCCGGATTGTCGGATCAAGTGTTGATTCGATAATTTAATGTGTGATAATATATATGATATATTAAATTACATTAGCTAATATTTGCTCACTAAAAGATTCTTTTTCTCACTCGGGTAATACATTGATATATATGCGATATATGTTAAATGTATTATTTTATTTTGTTGCAATAAATATTGTATATGTGATATATAATATTGTAACATGATATGATAAATAATGCAACTTATTTAGTGGAGTTTAAACATGATTAGGGTTTGGATTAGGGTTAAAACTTCTAGTTGCTTCTAGAAGGTTTTTATTTTGTCATGATGAAGATATTTGCAAGTGACTCATGCTTTAACCAAACCCAAACCCTAACCCTAGTTAATTCTCTACAATTGTTAAGTGAACCATGGTTGCATAATCTATCATATTATTCTCTTTTCCTATTCATCACAAAAGGATTATGAATATTGTTCATCTTCTTCCTTCAATTCTTTCATGAAAAAGCTTACTTGTTTTTCAAAAGGTGATGAATAATTGTGAGAAAAAGATAAATAAATAGAGCAAAAATCCTACTTCATCATCCTCATCTTCCCTTGCCATTTAGATGAGGGTGTTCACATCATTTCATGAGTGTTAGCTTGTGTTAAAGAAACTTCAAGGTGGATCATCTTAGTATCGAAGATCGGAAGCAAAGGTTGCATCTTTCTCTTCGTGGATCCTCTCGAGAGTCCGGATCCCGATGATCGCAGCGAAGGGACCACAACACGGAGCATATGAAGTGAAGGACCGGATCTACAAAGGTTATAATCCCTCTCACTTAGTGTTAAAGTTGTTAACATGCTTGTTTTCGCCTAATCTCTAGTTTAAAGTTCCGTATTCGGGTTGTTCGGCACGGCTAAATTTTTATTCGGGCATGGTTGATGCCTCGTAGACCCTTGTGCGCATGCCTAGCAACCCTACAAATTCATGATATTTTAGTGTGCCGATGCTAGGCACCCATGATTCTATGAGATTTACAGGATTTGGGTATATGGATGGACACCGATTATTTTCCACGTTGATATTCCGTGTAGATATTATTATTCCCATGCTCAGTATTCAGTATTTTACATCTCATCCTGTATCTGTTGTACCTGATAGAGTACATTTGCTATGCACGATTATTGCATACCCTGCTCATTATATAGAGATGACATTAGATTGCATTTGCTATGAACGACTATTGTATACACTGCTCATCTTATATAGATGTCATTAGATTGCATTTGCTATGCACGACTA
The DNA here is from genome assembly GCA_030015575.1 of Agapanthus africanus. NCBI lineage: Eukaryota > Viridiplantae > Streptophyta > Magnoliopsida > Asparagales > Amaryllidaceae > Agapanthus > Agapanthus africanus. Next base: position 67,691,214 of record CM057344.1, on the reverse strand, counting down.
TTGCATACCCTGCTCATCCTATATAGATGTCATTAGATTGCATTTGCTATGCACGATTATTGCATACCCTGCTCATCCTATATATATATCATTAGATTGCATTTGCTATGCACGATTATTGCATACCCTGCTCATCATTTAGAGATGTTGTTAGATCGTACTTGATGCATGATTACTGCTCATATAGTTCATCATATAGATGTTATCTGTGGGCATAGGTTATGTAGGGTTCCGACGCACTCTTGTGAAGGTTCATAAGGCATCAAACGTGCCCGGATAAAAATTTAGAAGTGCCGAACAACCCAAAGCCGGGATCTTTGCTAGATTATTAGGGTTTAACATGAAAGTAAACATCTTTACTACTAAGTGTGAAGGATTACAACCTTTGTAGTCCCCTCCTTCGCTTCATAAGCTCCGAGTAGAAGTCCCTTCGCCGCGATCCACGATCTCCCGGACTCAAGAGAGGCTCCACGAATCGAACGATCCATGCTAGCTTGTGGTATTCCTTTTCTCCGATGATCTACATCGAGGTTGCAATAACTCAAGCTCTCTCACTCTAATGAGGTGAACACCCTAATCTAATAGGCTAGATTAGATGAGGATGATGGAGTAGTATTTATGCTATCTTTTTATATCATAATCTCATATGAAAACATCACAAAAGGAAAATCAAATAAGCTTTCTCAAAGCTCAAGAGAGAAGAAGATGATGAATAATGAGATAATCCTTTTGTGATGAATAACGAAAAGAGTATATTAATATTATTGCAACCATGGTTAATGATGATAAGGATAACCCTTGTAGAGAGTTAACTAAGGCTAGGGTTTGGTTGGGTTAAGAAATGAGTCATAAGAAAATATCTATCATAATATCTTCTTCATGACAAAAAGAATGCTTCTAGAAGGTGCAAGAAGAAGCTAACCCTAATCAAACACTAACCTTGTTTAATCACCACTAAACATGTTTCATTATTAATCATATCATGTTACTATAATATATATCTCATATATATTATATATTTTTAACAAAAGAAATAATACCTTTAATATATATCGCATATATATCAATGTATTATCCGGTGAGAAAATGAAATAATAAAGCGAGCCAATATTAGATAATGTAATACAATATATCATATATATTATTATACATTAAATCATCGAATCAACACTTGATCCGACAATCCGGCTATATCGAATATGACCGACTAATATATCATGTACCGATTCATCGAAACAACACTTGATCCGATGACCCGGTTCATATCTAAATATCGCGAGAATATAATACGGTATCTCATATCGCATTATCCTCGGTTCTGCACATATCACATATGTGCCTCTACTCCGTTTTGCCTGAGCCAAGAAACCTCTGTGTAGGACTCTAAAGAATCGTCAATACGCCGGTAGCAGGTGATGATCATATCAAACACCCACAAGCTGCAAGCGGTCAGCTAAACGTAACAGCCATCCAGGTATTGAGCGATCAGAAGATTAACAAGCTAGCTTGTACGTTCTCCTGTGAATCCAATCAGTAACACTCCCGTACAGTCCGGTCTCTTCGTCTGATATGTCGCATATCAAGTCTAGGGGTGGTATACGTCAGACCCCAGTAGCCGATAAGTCGTGTCGATGTGAGGCTCATAACGGGTCGAGAAACTACTGGTAACACTTACCAATAAATCTCTATATCAGCCCTGGCCAGGGACTTCCAGTTATAGCCAATCGAACACAGCACAACATCAACTCCCTATACCGGGAGAGACGAATCCCCTCCTATCGCTTATTGCCTCCATGTGATTCGGGACTGTACCCAAAAGCCACCGTTTTGCATGCCCTCTTGGACGCGGTATGGTGGAAATCAAAGCACAGTGGGAATCACACAAGACTCTATGACGATCTCGGGTCTACAGACTACCCTGTACCAGTGTCACCGGAGAACTTCCATTTGACGTGTGGTATATCACCATCTGGGAGTTCTCGGCGAGTCCGTCCAGTGTACCCAGTCTCCACTGAGCACCCGTACACCATCTCTGATATCAAACACCGATGGATATGGGATCATCCATCGCCCATCATATGGGTCAAGATGCGTATACGCTAGTCTACTCTGGTGTATCGATGCCCTGTCTCGATATACCCTCGACTAGGAACAGTTATAGGATGTACTCATCGACTACCATGGCCCCACTAGTATGATCTCATCATAGTCCCAGTAGTCGAGTATAGATCCTAAGGGCTTTATCAACATATGAGAGAAAAACAGTAAACCAATACAAGTTAACATGTTAAGATAAAGTGAAACCAAATAGCATACTTGTAGGCACCATAATTTTTAAAATTGCCATGGTTGATGGCTTGGGAGACCTCACTAGCGTGCCTAACCCTAAACTACGGATCGATAACTAGATGTCTAGGCGAACAAGAACTAGTTAACACTTAACTAATGGGAATACGTAAATACAACCTTTGTAGATCCGGTGCTCCACCTCCATAGCTCCGCAACGAGGTGCTCTCCGCTGTCCAAATCAAATCCGGGCTCTAGAGTCGGCTTCGTCGGAGAAAAAGGGAGCTAGGTCGTCGATGTCCATGCCGAAGATGATTTACGTCAAGGCATCGCTAGATCAAGCTCACAACTTCACCAAGTCAAGAAACTTGTGAAGTAAACACACTCTACTACTTGGCAAGAGGTAGAGGATGAAGAAATAGGAAGTGGGTAGACTTTAGTTTTGGATTTCTCACTCTTTTCCAACAATCACCATTGATGGAGCTTGGTTTTCTTCACTTGAAGAATGAAGAAGAAGAAGGAAATTATGATAAGTTAATTAGAAAAAGAAAAGAATAATCAAAACTTATCATAATGTTAACTAGAGTTAAGTGTAGAGAATCAATCATGGTTAGTGGGAATGGTTAGGGTTAAGGATGAGATAAGAATGGTTGACTTGATCAAAGATTCATGAAGCTTCAACTAAACTCCAAAATAAGCCACCATTCTTTTCTTCTCTTTTCCAAATTGAATAAACAAATAAATAAATGAATAAATAAAGGAAATGAAACCCTAACCATTCTTTTAACCATGGTTTAATTCTTTGCACTTAACCAAGTAATCATGTATCATCAAACATGATACAATCAAATGCACAAAATCATATCGCATATGTAATGCGCACACCCGAGTGAGAAAATCCATTTAAAGTGAACCAATACTAGTTAATGCAAAGTAATATATCAAATATATAATTATGCATTAAATCATTAAATCAACACTTGATTTAATGACCCGGTCATATCGCATATAACCGACTAATATTAACAGTAACAAGTTATCGAATCAACACTTGATCCGATATGCCGGCTATATCGCATATAACCGATCAATGTCACATATCGCGAGAATCGAATACAGTATCACATACTGGTATCATTCTCGGTCCCGCACATATCTCATATGCGCTCCTATTTCGTTTCGCTTGAGCCAGGAAACCTCTGTGTAGGACTCTAAAGACTCGTCAATACGCCGGCAGCGGATGATGATCATATCAAACATCCACAAGCCGCAAGCGGTCTGCTAAACGTAACGGCCACCCGGGTATTGAGCGATCTGAAGATCAACGAGCAAGCCTGCTCACACTCCAGTGAATCCAACCAGTAACACTACCGTACAGTCCGGTCTGATCGTCTGATATGTCGCATATCTCGCCTAGGGGTGGTAAACGTCAGACCCCAATAGCTCGATAAGTCGTGTCGATATGAGGTCTATAACTGTTCGAGAAACTACTGGTAACACTTACCAGTAAATCTCAGCAACCCTGGCCAGGGATTTCCTGTTATAGCCAATCGAACACAGCGCAACATCAACCCCCTATACCGGGAGAGACGAATCCCCTCCTATCGCTCATTGCCTCCATGTGACTCGGGACTGTACCCAAAAACCACCGTTTTCCACGCCCTCTTGGACGTGGTAAGATGGAAATCAAAGCACAGTGGGAACCACACAAGACTCTATGACGATCTCGGGTCTACAGACTAACCTGTACCAGTGTCACCAGAGAACTGCCATCTGACGTGAGGTATAATACCATCTGGGAGTTCTCGGCGAGTCCGTCCAGTGTACCCAGTCTCTACCGAGCACCCGTATATCATCTCTGATGTCAAACACCGATGGATATGGGATCATCCATCGCCCATCTATATGGGTCGAGAAGGTATACGCTAGTCTACTCTGGTATATCGATGCCCCGTCTCGATACACCCACGACTAGGGACTTTGAAGGATGTACTTATGGACTACCATGTCCCCACTAGTATGATCCGCATCATAGTCCAGGTAGTCAAGTACAGATCCTAAGGGCTTTACCAACATGTAACAGAGAGACAAACAGTATACACGTTAAGGTAAAGAGCAACCAGATAGCATACTATCATGTCGAGCAAGAAAGTCCTCACTATATATGTCCCAGCATCCACTACAATATACATCCTATGTACAGTAATGGCCTCTAGGGCATACATATAACTAACAATACTATCATGACGAGCAAGAAAGTCATCTCTATATATATCCAAGCATCCATTATAATATACATCATATGTACAACAATGGCCTCTAGGGCATATACATAACTAACAATCTCCCACTTGCACTAAGGCCAGCTGCTGTAGTATCTCATACCTAGCATCCCGAATAATCTCTCAAACTGTATCTGGGGAATGATCCGCAGTGTTGTCCTTCGTATCTACTCTCCTGACCTCGATCTCCCGGCGATCAACTATCTCCCTGATCAGGTGATACCGCCTCAGAATATGTCTGGACTTTTGATGGGACCTGGGTTCCTTAGCCAACGCCACAGCTCCATTGTTATCGCAATACAGAGGTATTGGATGTTCAATGGATGGAACCACACCAAGTTCACTAATGAACTTCTTGATCCAGACAGCCTCTTTGGCAGCATCGTTGGCAGCGATGTATTCAGCCTCCATCGTCGAGTCTACAACGGTATCCTGTTTGGAACTCTTCCAACATACCGCCCCTCCATTGAGGGTAAAGACAAATCCCGAGTGCGACTTAGAGTCGTCCTTATCACTTTGGAAGCTAGAATCGGTAAAGGACTCCACCTGGAGTTCTCCGTTACCATACACCAAGAACATCTCCTTAGTCCTTCGTAAGTACTTGAGAATGCTCTTTACAGCTGTCCAGTGACTCTCTCCACGATCTGCTTGATACCGACTCACTACAGTTAGTGAGTATGCTACATCGGGTCTGGTACATAGCATTGCATACATGATAGAGCCTACTGCCGAAGCATAGGGTATCCCTTGCATGCGAGCTCTCTCTAAATCAGTCTTGGGAGACATTTCTTTGGAGAGAGTGAGTCCAGAGATCGTGGGTTGGTTCCCACGCTTGGATTCTTCCATACTAAACCTCTTTAGTATGGTGTCAATGTACCTGGATTGGGACAATCCCAGTATCCGTTTAGATCTATCTCTATAGATCATGATTCCCAATATGCAGGAGGCATCACCTAGATCTTTCATTGAGAATCTTTATGATAAGAAGAGCTTGACTGATTGCAGCATAGGAATATCATTTCCTATCAAGAGTATGTCATCCACGTACAATACGAGGAAGACAACCTTACCCTCTGCTACCTTCTTATAAATACAAGGTTCATCTATATTTTTGATGAAGTCAAACTCTTTGACTACTACATCAAAACAGATGTTCCAACTCCGCGATGCTTGCTTTAACCCATAAATGGATTTAAGCAGCTTGCACACCTTTCCGCTGCTCCCACTATCTACGAAGCCGTCTGGTTGAGTCATGTACACGCACTCTTCTAAATCACCGTTTAGAAAGGCGGTCTTAACATCCATTTGCCAGATTTCGTAGTCATGGTATGCAGCAATGGCAAGTAAGATCCGGATGGACTTAAGCATAGCCACTAAAGAAAATGTTTCGTCATAATCCACACCTGGTCGTTGACGAAAACCCTTTGCAACAAGTCTAGCTTTGAAAGTCTCAACTTTTCCATCTACACCAAATTTCTTTTTAAAGATCCACTTGCTCCCAATGGGTTTTACCCCTTCAGGAGCATTTTCCAAAGTCCATACTTTGTTGGTGTACATGGATTCCATCTCAGATCACATTGCATCCAGCCATTTCACAGAGTCACCGCTCGTGATGGCCTGCTCGAAACTAGTCGGGTCATCATCATCTATGATGCAATCCTCGCTTCCACCATCAATGAGAAAACCGTAGTATCTCTCAGGTGGACGAGAAACCCTACTAGATCGGCGGAGAGGCTGGGGTTCGTCGGGTACTACTGAATCTTCTGGTTCCAACAAATCATCAGTTGCAGTTTGTGGTGCTGGAACCTCTTCCAGCTCTACCTCTTTGCCACTAATTTCTTTTGCAAGAAATTCCCTTTCCAAAAAGGTGGCATGTTGAGCAACAAACACTTTTTGTCCCTCAGCGTGGTAGAAAAAATATCCTTAAGAATTCTTTGGATATCCCACAAATTTGCAAAGAATTGATCGTGTCTCGAGTTTGTCCGGATTTTGCCTTTTGACATAGGCCGGACAACCCCATATCTTAACTCGTTTAAAATATGGTCTCTTCCCACTCCATATCTCATATGGTGTGGTAGGTACAGATTTAGACGGAACTAGATTCAATATTTATATGGCTGTCTCAAGCGCATACCCCCAGAAGGAAACAGGTAACTCAGCTTCGCTCATCATAGAGCGCACAATATCTAATAGGGTGCGATTCCTCCGCTCTGATACACCGCTGTGCTGTGGTGTATAAGGAGGAGTAAGCTGAGAGAGAATCCCATTCTCTTTTAGATAATCTAGGAACTCATAACTTAAGTATTCACCTTCTCGATCAGATCGAAGAATCTTAATACTTTTGCCTGTTTGGTTCTCTACTTCGTGCTTATATTCTCTGAATTTCTCAAAAGCTTCAGATTTTTGTTTTATCAGGAACACATGTCCGTATCTAGAGAGATCGTCAGTGAATGTAATGAAGTAGGAAGAACCGTTCCTGGCGTGTGTAGACATAGGACCGCATACATCACTATGTACCAGTCCTAAGAGTTCCGTAACTCTTTCTCCGTGTCCATTAAAAGGAGTTTTGGTCATTTTTCCTCTGAGACATGAATGGCAAGTATCATAAGATGATAATTCGAACGTATTCAAATATCCATTCTTATGTAACTTAGCTAGCCGTGTCGCATTTATATGACCAAGTCTACAATGCCACAAGAAGGATTCGTTCATTTCTGAACTCTTCCTCTTGTGTGTGTTTTGTATATTGAGGACTGTATGTTGATTTAGAATGAATATGCCATTATGTAACGAGCCTGATGCAATCAACTTTTGATCTAGGAATATGTTCATAACATTATCCTTTACTACAAAATTATATCCTTCTTTACTTAATAAAGAAACTGATATAATGTTACACATTATGTTTGGTATATAATAGCACTCATTTAGAATCAGTCTATTACGATTTGGCAATACTAGGTGATATTCGCCAATTGCTTTGGCTACAACATTTGCACCGTTCCCTACTTGAACGGAATGATCACCTTTTCCCAATTCTCTACCTTTCCGTAGCCCATGTAACAATTTACATATATGGGATCCTGATCCGGTATCTAATACCCAGGACGTAGGGTGAACTGAGAAACAGTTCTCAATAACTAATACACCTGAAGAAGATGCATCAACATGCATGTTCTTTTGGGCGGCATGAGAATCCAGATATTCTCCTGTTTCCTGTTCAGTCTTATAACTCTTATACGAAAGAACGGGTCCAACGTTCCCCTGCTCAGTATAATAAGCGGGTTCAGTCAATACATCCATATTATTATCTTGATTATGGCCTGACATGGTCGCTACCTGGAGAGAGAGAGAAGAAAAAACACTTTAGCGTATGCTCTTGCAAGATTAGATTGGTTATTATCTTATCTAATCAGGATGTCTCCCACTGTTTTTATCAAATCGTCCTTCAAACCCTAAAAGGTAAGATTAGCCGGGATTAATTACACCCTACAATTTCGTCAATCTTTCATCCAGATCAGTGTCGGTACTTGAGGGAGGTTCCCCGTGCTTTCACACGGACCTAATTAATGTAAACCTCGTTTTCCCAGAGGCGTAACCCCGTTAACACTTTTCTAGACACCTACTTGATCGGCTAATTGTCCTGTGTAAAACACTCCCAGGAGTAACTCTTACTCGCAGTGGGTATCGGGATCCAACTATCTCATAGGAGGTATGCAATCTCATTGCAAATTTCAACACTTGAAATTCCCGATAATGTTTTTGCCCCTAGCGATCTGTGACCTTGACTAAGTCAACAAATCATAAATCGCAAGTCAAGTTCAACCCGTACATTTCCCGATTGAATTAAACCCACCCGTACGACCCTTGACTGAGTCAACAAGGCCGTGCAAATACCCTAATCCAATCACATCTCATGTTTTAGCAGATAAACACTATTTAGCTACCGTACACTACTCCTTGACTAAGTCAACAAACATAGCACGAATACTAAATAATATCTATCTGAAATGACGGAGGGCTACGCAGGTTTTTTAGAAAAGCTTGAGCGTAATGAACTTGATATCGTCGTAGAATCAAGTGAATTTTGAAAAGGAGTGTTTTTGAGGCTTCTAGTTTTGCTAAAAAGGTCACTCCCGGCAAAGGGATCTCGGCTCTTTCCCCATCGAATAAGGTGCAGGATATATCATATATACCGCTGTGCAAAGCAAGAACTATATAAGCTGTCAAAAACTAAACCGCGAGTTTGTAGCATCTGCCAGTTTCGCTAAAGAGGTCACTCTCGGTGAAGGGATCTCGGCTCTTTCCTCATCGAATAAGGTGCATGGCATATCATATATACCGCTATGCAAAGCAAAACTGTAGCTACCCTTTTTATAAAGTTTTGATTCTACAACATCTTTTTGGTTTCTTTTCTTTTTATTAATCTTATTAATAAAAATCCTATCAGCTTATGCTTCCTAAGCATCACAGAAGAAACGAAAGCAGTAATATTTATATATCAGCATATATATATATAGTATAAGCATTCGTCTCAGGCAGTAATATGATCTCATCATAGAACATAGCAGCAGAAGAACATATATGAAATATTGGATATACTAGGATGTCCGTGTTTTCAATACGAGCCGTTATAAAACACGGATTCCACGGTCGCGATGAATAGCCAAACCCATATCCCAAGACCCCTACGAGAGCGGCAAGTAACATTGCCAATTCTAGGGTTAGGAGACCCGGTCTCGACTCCTCGAGATGGCCTCCCACTGAACCCTAGAACCCGGTTACTTGTGCTCCCCTCCTTGGGTCTGCCTAATGCGGAAAAGTAAATAATATACACTGGTGACATCAACCTCATCCCGGAAGTACCCCAATAAAAGAATATTACATACAAATGAATTTTACATGAATGAAAATAAAAAAAAACCTCATCTCACAAAACCCCCCCGGCTATTCAGAACACGACGATCCAATATAACATATCACAGCAACACATAATATCACATATCATCAATGTAAGTAAGTATGCATACACCGATCGTCATAAATGTATAGCAACGAAGACCGGCAATATAACTACATACTACACTTAGGTCATAGAAAAGAAATTGTAAAACTACAATATTTGGAATCCACAATCACTTTAGATATCGTATATCCGAAATATCACATACTTCGCATTTCATGCCTAACTATATGAATTCCACATATTGTATCACATTCCAGATAAATAGACAGTATTAAACTTTCTGAACAGATAATCAAATACCCAAAATTTCCTAAATAGCTCAACACTTGAGCGGAGTTCAAATAATCCCAGAATATTTCCCAGTACCGGTGATCCAGCCGTAGAAGGGTCAAGCCAACGCCTCACATGTGGCACGCCGTACTGCCCCAAACCCTAAGGTTTAGAGGCAGTTCAAGACTGTCACATAATCGAGTTAAGGTTTGTGTTCTTCTAGAGGGTCCACCGCGTAACTTGTACAATTTTTCCGAAAGATTTAAACCCGATAAAAATTCAACACTTGAAAATTTTACGTGCCGGGAAAAAGTGAGTTAATGATATCCGTTCGAACATTTTAACAGTTTCTAAATATCCGGAAATAATAACGAATTTAAATTTTTCGATCGAATCAACGATTACAAAATAAACCCCAGAACACTCAACACTTGAGCCAGAATATAAGTACCCAGAAAAATACATAATCACCTACAGATATAACCATGGAAAAACGAGTCAACGACTTGTCTGTACGGCCGTGGTTCCGCGGCAGGAGCAAGGTATTGCCGCGGTTCCGCGGCGCATTGTACGGATCATTGACACGTGTTTCACAGAGATGCTTATATTTTCCTGCTGGTATTTTAAAGCATTTTTAATTCTGAAAAATCACAGTTTTTAAAAAATATCCAGATAGGGGTTCATTTCGTAGTTTCGGGGTTCGTTCGGAGTTTTAACTTCGTATACACGTTGCCTAATGCTCTAGTTAGGCTCTGATACCACTGTGGGGTTCTAGGCACTCTTGTGAAGGTTCATAAGGTATCAAATATGCCAGGATAAAAATTTAGACGTGCCGAACAACCCAAAGCCGGGATCTTTGCTAGATTATTAGGGTTTAACATGCAAGTAAACATCTTTACTAGTAAGTGTGAAGGATTACAACCTTTGTAGTCCGCTCCTTTGCTTCATAAGCTCCGAGTAGAAGTCCCTTCGCCGCGATCCACGATCTCCCGGACTCAAGAGAGGATCCACGACTCGAACGATCCATGCTAGCTTGTGGCATTCCTTTTCTCCGATGATCTACGTCGAAGTTGCAATAACTCAAGCTCTCTCACTCTAATGAGGTGAACACCCTAATCTACTGGGCTAGATTAGATGAGGATGATGGAGTAGTATTTATGCTATCTTTTTATATCATAATCTCACATGAAAACATCACAAAAGGAAAATCAAGTAAGCTTTCTCAAAGGTCAAGAGAGAAGAAGATGATGAATAATGAGATAATCCTTTTATGATGAATAATGAAAAGAGTATATCAATAATAATGCAACCATGGTTAATGATGACAAGGATAACCCTTGTAGAGAGTTAACTAAGGCTAGGGTTTGGTTGGGTTAAGAAATGAGTCATAATAAAATATCTATCATAATATCTTTTTCATGACAAAAGGAATGCTTCTAGAAGGTGCAAGAAGAAGCTAACCGTAATCAAACCCTAACCTTGTTTAATCACCACTAAACATGTTTCATTATTAATCATATCATGTTACTATAATATATATCACATATATATTATATATTTGTAACAGAAGAAATAATACCTTTAATATATATCGCATATATATCAATGTATTATCCGGTGAGAAAATGATAAAGCGAGCCAATATTAGATAATGCAATACAATATATCATATATATTATTATACATTAAATCATCGAATCAACACTTGATCCGACAATCCGGCTATATCGAATATGACCGACTAATATATCATGTACCGATTCATCGAATCAACACTTGATCTGATGACCCAGTTCATATCTAAATATCGCGAGAATATAATTCGGTATCTCATATCGCATTATCCTCGGTTCTGCACATATCACATATGTGCCTCTACTCAAATTTTGCCTGAGCCAAGAAACCTCTGTGTAGGACTCTAAAGAATCGTCAATACACCGGTAGCAGGTGATGATCATATCAAACACCCACAAGCTGCAAGCGGTCAACTAAACGTAACAGCCACCCAGGTATTGAGCGATCAGAAGATCAACAAGCTAGCCTGTACGTTCTCCTGTGAATCCAATCAGTAACACTCCCGTACAGTCCGGTCTCTTCGTCTGATATGTCGCATATCAAGTCTAGGGGTGGTATACGTCAGACCCCAGTAACCGATAATTCGTGTCGATGTGAGGCTCATAACGGGTCGAGAAACTACTGGTAACACTTATCAGTAAATCTCTATATCAGCCCTGGCCAGGGACTTCCAGTTATAGCCAATCGAATACAGCACAACATCAACTCGCTATACCGGGAGAGACGAATCCCCTCCTATCGCTCATTGCCTCCATGTGATTCGAGACTATACCCAAAAGCCACCGTTTTGCACGGCCTCTTGGACGTGGTAAGGTGGAAATCAAAGCACAGTGGGAATCACACAAGACTCTATGACGATCTCGGGTCTACAGACTACCCTGTACCAGTGTCACCGGAGAACTTCCATCTGACGTGTGGTATATCACCATCTGGGAGTTCTCGGCGAGTCCGTCCAGTGTACCCAATCTCCACTGAGCACCCGTACACCATCTCTGATGTCAAACACCGATGGATATGGGATCATCCATCGCCCATCATATGAGTCAAGATGCGTATACATTAGTCTACTCTGGTGTATCGATGCCCTGTCTCGATATACCCTCGACTAGGAACAGTTATAGGATGTACTCATCGACTACCATGGCCCCACTAGTATGATCTCATCATAGTCCCAGTAGTCGAGTACAGATCCTAAGGGCTTTATCAACATGTGAGAGAAAAATAGTAAACCAATACAAGTCAACATGTTAAGATAAAGTGAAACCAAATAGCATACTATCATGACGAGCAAGAAAGTCATCTCTATATATATCCAAGCATCCATTATAATATACATCATATGTACAACAATGGCCTCTAGGGCATATACATAACTAACAGGTTAGAGTATCGCTGCACGTGCATACTCGCGATTACCTATATATGTTATCTACTATTCACGAGTTGGCAACTCACCCCCGTTGTGCCATAGTGTTTGCAGGTTGCCCTTCTGAGTAGTCGCGGCAGGCTGCTTTATTGTATCTTTTGACACAGATACCCCTACAGTTGGTGTACTATCACTTTTGCTGATAGGTGGGTTTTGTGCGGTATCTGTTTATCTTTCAGTTATGTACATTGTTGTATCTAGTACTCTCCATCTACTACTTATGTATTGACTTAGAGACCAGTTGTGAGGACGATGTATATTATTTGTATTCTGGTGTTGAGCTCGTTGCCAGCCGACTTTACTTATGAAGTTCTATCATATGTGATGTGTTCCACTTATTGCTCTTTTCTTCGCTACGGCGTCGTATATTGTTATCTTGGTGATTGTCTACTTGAGGTTTTCTTAATAGTTCAACAAATGTTCCTATTAAATGTTTAAACACTCTATACTTTTATTGGTTTGATTTCTGGGTTTCGGCTTACTTAGTCGCGTTACGCCTGTAGACGTTACGTGGTTGAGTGCCGGTCACGGGCCAAACATTGGGTCGTGACAAAGTTGGTATCATAGCGTACGTTTTACCTTCGGAGTGTAGGATGACCCTTGTATGATGGAGTAGGTAGCTGCAGCAGAGTGGCGTAGCATGCGTATGTTCCGCGGCAAACTCACGACATGGTACTCTGCCTAAGCGACCTTAGGACTTATTTATTGAATATCTTTCATGATTGTATACATCCTTGTGATTCGATTTCTGTATCCTCATCGAATCCTACTTTTATTTCAGCCATTATGCCGCCAAGGACTACGAGTGCGCAGAGAGTAGCCGCGAGAGCCGAGATTCGAGTTGATTCATCTTAGACGAGGACTTATCCGGGTAGTACCCCTGTTGTACCAGAGCAGATTGTTCCTCCTATGACAGATCAGATCGCTAGATTAGTGGCAGAGATGCAAGACTTGCGCCAGACGATGAGCTCACTGGTGGAGGCAGTTCGAGCGCAGCGACATGAGGTTGTCACCCCTGTTACCCAGTTGTTCCTTGCGATCATCATGCAGTATTCCGTCACCTACATAGCACCAGTAGAGGCAGCCCCAGTTTACAAGACACGTCTTCCAGAGACCGTGAGAGTTCCGGAATAGTTGAGGAATTGTACTGGTGTACCAGCCCAGAGCAGAGGCTTAGGACGAGGAAAGTTGTTCAGCTCTCATCCCCAGGAAGGTCAGCAGTCAGCGCGTGGATGTTTTCGATGCGGATGCCTTCAACACTTCGTCAGGCATTGTTCCTTAGCACCACTTCAGGATCGTATTCTGAGACGTCGTGGACACGGAATGTTCGTGCAGAGGGGTCAGTCTAGCAGAGGAGGAGTTCAGTCAGTCGCAGGTGAAGGGCAAGCACAAGTTTTCGCTTCGACCAATCGGGACGTGAGGGCGTCCAATGCAGAGTGTTCAGGTATCCTTAATTAGTATGTTCTTTGGATGTATTTGATTGATCCGGATCCATGCACTCGTACGTTTCCACACTTCGTGCCGAGTTTAGGACGAGAGTCGTGTTAGGTAGATCAGCCGTTGTTGTGTTAACTTCTGTCAGCGATTCTTTTGTTGCGCGACACGTAATTCGGTCATGTGCCAATCGGATAGGAGACTGAGATTCGTCTGTCGTTTTGATCTTTCTAGAGATGTTGGACTTGGCGTTCTCCTGGGCATGGACTGGTTAGCTACGTGCTAGGCATTGTAGACTACCGTGAGGAAACCGTTAGGTTTCGTTTTCCTCGGCGAGTCAGTTCTTGTTGTGCAGGTGGATAGTTGCGCCGCCTCTCACAGCTTGAATTCAGCCTTTTTCGCTAGTCGGCTTTTGAGGAGATGTCGTGGATTCTTGGCATTCATTCGTTATACCGTAGCCACAGTTGGTTTGTTGGACCGGTTTTCTTTCGTGCGAGAGTTTTCCGACCTTGTTCCAGATGAGCCGGCGAAGCTTAAGGATCTGCTGCAGAGTTGTTTGTTGGGGGGAGTTTCGTGCGTCTGAGTGTTTCGCATTAGGAAGCTCCTATTTCTGTTCGTCAAGGAGAAAGACGACAGATTGAGGTTGTGTATTGATGGATCGTCAATTGAACCGGCTTACGGTGCGGATAAGTATCATTTACCTCGCATTGACGATTTCTTCGATCAGCTCCAGAGTGCGAAACATTTTCTAAGTTTGTTTGTGATCAGGTCGTCATTGTTGCAGTTTCGGAGTGATGACATTCCGAAGACTGCCTTGTGCATGCTACGGGCTTTGTATGTATTGGTGTGTCATTGGATTCACCAATGCCCTAACAACATTCGTAGAGGTGATGAACCGGATTTCTTCAGGCCATCTCTCGATCAGTTATTGTTGTGTTATTTACGACATCCTGGTTTATTTAATGTGTCTTGAGGGATAGGAGTAGCACTTGAGGATTTCTTTTGCGGACACTGGGAGAGCCCCAGCGGTTTGCTAGATTCTCGGAGTGTTCCTTCACGCTCGTTGTGTTGACTCCTTGGTCTTGTAATTACGGGAGACGGTTTTGTATGGTTCCGAGAAAGATCGTGGCCGTGCAGCTTAGGCCCAGGCTTGTGAGCAGGACGGAGGTCCGCAGATTTTTGGGCTTAGCAGGTTTTTACCGCCGTTTCGAGCAGAATTGCTATTGTAGCGCTGCACCGTTGACTGAATTGACTTGAACGGAGGTTTTCTTTCTTTGGACTAAGGCTTGTGTGCGGAGTTTCGGCAGTTGAAGATTCGATTAACAACTGCATCAGTTCTTTCTTTGCTTTTTGGTTCGGGCGACCTTGTGGTTTAACTGTGATGTTTCGTGAGTAGGGCTCGAATGTGTACTGAGGTGACACAATGGAGTTATCGCTCTTGCTTCCCTACATTTAGAGGAAGTACGAGAAGGATATCCAACTCATGATCTGGAGATGGCCGCGGTGATTTCGCGTTGGAGATTTGGAGACACTAGTTGTTCGAGGGTCGTGCCAGATTCTAACGGACCACCAGAGCTTAATATACATCTTCCTGCAGCGGATTTTGATTGTTGTGATAGTCTTCCGCAGATTTACAGTTCTCGTGCGATCGTTGAGTACAGCTTAAGTTTGTCTCTACCAGGGGACAGCTTGCTCATGTCCGCGCCCGACCACTTGTCTTTAATCGCTTTCGCGAGACACTGTTCGCCTACGCTCGTTCGTCAGAGATACTTGAGCCTGTTCGGCTGGGTAATGATTCGGAGTTCTTGATTTATGACAGGGTGTGCTAAGTTTAGGGACGCGTTTGTGTACCTGATATTATTGGGAAGAGACGTGAAATCCTAGAGCAGGCACATCGGTCAACTCTCTGTACTCATTCAAGTCCCACCAACATTTAACGTGACAAAGTTGGTGTAGTTACGGGTGGGCAGGGACGGAAAGAGAAGTCTTGGGGTTCGTTTCAAGGTGTCTGTCCAGTTGTGTGCTTGGGTTGAGCAACTGAGACCGGCTGGAGAGTGCAACCTTTAACCATTCCGAAGAGGGAACGAGAGCAGGTCTCCATGAATTTCGTTATGGTGTCTACCCAGGTTTAGTCAGGGTGTGACTCCATTCAGATGCTTGTCGTCCGGTTATACTCAGTTTGCTCTGTTGTTCTTTGCTAAGTTTGTGCGTGCATAGTAATTGTTGTCGGCAGTTGGGGATCGTCACTCGCCATCGTTAGGTTTCTCTTTCGGTAGCTGTTATCAGGAGACACTCCAATTAGCAACCTTTAGGTTTAGGGGCTGGATCGTGTCGATCACCAGTCTGTTTTCTGACTCGGCGTTGTAGGATTATTGGATCCCAGCTAGTCTAGAGATTTCGGAGATGATCCAGTTGATTCGAGTCAGGATGAGAGTAGCCCAGTGCAAACAGAGGTCTTATGCCGACCGTGTTGGTCGTAGACTCGAGTTCGCAGTGGCAGATCATGTATTCCTACGGATTTTTCCGATAAATGACGTGTTCAGTTTTGGGAAGGTTATCCCAGAATTGTAGGTCCTTTTGAGATCCTATAAGCAACTTAGTTTCATTGCCTTTAATTCGGCACTTTCGCCCAGATTATTATGTATT
The DNA here is from genome assembly GCA_030015575.1 of Agapanthus africanus. Taxonomy (NCBI): domain Eukaryota; kingdom Viridiplantae; phylum Streptophyta; class Magnoliopsida; order Asparagales; family Amaryllidaceae; genus Agapanthus; species Agapanthus africanus. Next base: position 67,674,329 of record CM057344.1, on the reverse strand, counting down.
CACCCCGTATTCCCTATGTCGATACTTTGCAATTACCTTCAAGACCTTTCTCATTGATTCAGCACCAGACCATTTAGCTTGGACGCGATCTTTCGTTCACCAGCAGCCAATTGTGTTAATGGCTCGACAGGTGGAGAAACGTCGGTCAAGGGTCTCACCATCTGTGAAGGGTTTTTCTTGGACGTAGCCGTATAGTGAGGAAATCACTTGGGAGGCTGCGAGTGAGATTTGAGAGTTTGTAATCTTCTCTTTGAAGGTACGCACAGCAGTATATTTTTAAAATTCGGGGACGAATTTCTTTAAGGGGGGAAGATTGTAACACCTTCGGTTGTGTTTAGGAGTTAATTATATTTTAATATATAGTTTTTAATAAAAAGTTTACCAAATTGAGTTTCAAATATTTTATCCTATTTAATGAATATTTTATTAGAATTTTTCTAGGTATACACACACTTGTGCATGCAAACTAGGGTTTAGATTTGGGGTTAGAACCATGATTAGCAACCATGGTGGACTAACCATTCCCTTAGTCTAGTTTAAAAATTTTATATTAAGTGTTTTGGGTTTTTGTTTAAGTGTGTGTTCTTTTTTTATTTAAATCAATTTTTTTGTTGACTAGAGAGAGAGAGAAGCATGGGGCTACATGACATGAGCCATGCCTTATTTAAAGAGGAAAGAGAGAGAGAAGGGAAGGGTTTTTGCCTTGACTCTCATTTCTCCTTCTCATTGTCATTTCTCTCATTCTCTCACACTCACACACACACACAAGAAGAAGCAGCAGCAGCAGAAGCTCCAGCAGCAGCAACAGCAAGGGCAGTAGCAGCAACAGCATCAGTAACAACAACAGCAGAAAGCAGTAGCAGCAGCAACATCAGCAGCAGCCCCCAGCAGCTGCAGCAGCACTTTCCATCTTCTCCTCCTCCTTTCTCCTTGCACCTAGGGTCAAGTAAGGTATAATCTCTGAGCCTATTTCCTAGTTTGATAAGCTTGTGTATTAAATAGCTTCGATTAGTGTTAAAAGTGAGATTTTGTGCTTGTAATGGTGATTTGTGTAGATTTTTGGTTAAGTGATGTTAGTGTTGGTTAACCTAGCCTAACTAAGTGTTATTAGGGCCAAGTAAACCTAGGTAAAATCCAGATTTCACCAAAATACCATAGGGTTTCATTTTGTGCAGAATTTAGCGTTTTTAAGTGAAATTTCACCTTTCTGTGATCCGCTATAGACCCGTTTGTTTTAGATAAAATCTGAGTTAATTGGAGCATGTATACTAGACTTAGACCACACACACCAAGCACGAACCCCAAATTTTACTGTTTGGCCGCCGGAATATTCCTTCTGGCCGCAAGTTGCGGCCAGATGTGGGAGTTAGGGGTTAGGGTTTTGGCGGTGGGAGTCTGCTACATTTTCCAGTGTCTTGGCATATGAAATTTTGTGAGTTTCTCACCTAGGTAGAATCTGGGATGATATATCGCTTTTCTAGTACGTTTAGTTCGCGCGATACGTGCGATACGTGAGTAGGTTCTGTGAAACAGCGTGTCGCGGCGTGTCGGGATAGTTTTAGACGCGTACACACGTTTTAGCGTATCGTACACACGCGCGTTTAGTTCGCGACGCGAGTGTATCGTTTGACTTCGATATCGCGTTTTGCGAGATATTTGCTTATGTGGATTTTCCTTGTGTGAATTCTAGGTTCGCAGGCGGGTACGTCGGACGAAGCAAAGAAAGGGAAGCAGGTGGTCGGCTACGAGTAGTGCACGACCAGGTGAGTAGATTTAACATCTACGGGGAAATCGCCCGTAAGGCGTTAAGCGTCAGGGCGTGTTAGGATATTTAGTCGTAGATGTTCATATGGACTATAGTAGCATACCTTATTGTTGCATATAGAAATGATAGCGTAGAATACTGCACTGTCACTAACGGTTCAAGCTGCACGAGCACTATTTGTATGTTACACCCACACCGTTAGTGATTGCTATGACACTCGCACTATAGGATTGCTACGCATTATACATATCGTTTGGTTGTCGCATATTGACATATATTGATATTTTCATACCTGCGCACATGCCCACTGTATATTCATACTAGTGCACACATATATTGATATCTTCATACCTGCGCACATGCACACTGTATATTCATACCAATGCACACATATATTGATATCTTCATACCTGGGCACATGCACACTGTATATTCATACCAGTGCACACATATATTCATATCTTCATACCTGCGCACATGCACACTGTATATTCATACCAGTGCACACATGCATTGATATTTTCATACCTGCGCACATGCACACTGTATATTCATACCAGTGCACACATATATTGATATTTTCATACCTGCGCGCATGCACACTGTATATTCATACCGGTGCATACATATATTGATATTTCCATACCTGCACACATGCACACTGTATATTCATACCTGTGCACACATATATTGATATTTTCATACCTGCGCACATGCACACTGTATACTCATACCAGTGCACACATATATTGATATCTTCATACTTTCATGGATTTACGCATTGTGTTTTGGATTCAAATGATTTCTGGATTTAGGAACCGAGGTAATTCTTTTTGGAAAATACGCATTATTTAAAACCCTGGTTTCCCTTGATATGATATTTCAGTGCGTCCACCATGCGTTTTCTTGGTTCTGAGACGTGTGATATGTGAACCCGAATCGAGGAGTTGGATGAGGCCGATTGTGGGTACATGGTGGACCCGGTATGGTACCCCCGGGCGAGAACGGATCGCTGTGCAGTAGACGGAGAGCCTAGAAGAGGGACTACTACCTACCGATGATTGTTTAGATCTGGCGGTTATCCGGAGGATTCTGACCAGAGATGAGAGATGGATACGGGCCGATCCGTACTGCCGGGGGCCGAGGGCCGATTCCGCAGACGGAGCCCGATACGTGAGGATTTGCGTGTCAATGCTAGACACGATAATTCATGATATTTTAGTGTGTCGATGCTAGGCACCGATGATTCTATGAGATTTACAGGATTTGGGTATATGGATGGACACCGATTATTTTCCACGTTGATATTCCGTGTAAATATTATTATTCTCATGCTCAGTATTCAGTATTTTACATCTTATCCTGTATCTGTTGTACCTGATAGAGTACATTTGCTATGCATGATTATTGCATACCCTGCTTATCATATAGAGATGATATTAGATTACATTTGCTATGCACGACTATTGCATACCCTGCTCATCCTATATAGATGTCATTAGATTGCATTTTCTATGCACGACTATTGCATACCCTGCTCATCCTATATAGATGTCATTAGATTGCATTTGCTATGCACGATTATTGCATTCCCTGCTCATCCTATATAGATGTCATTAGATTGCATTTGCTATGCACGATTATTGCATACCCTGCTTATCATATATAGATGTCATTAGATTGCATTTGCTATGCACGATTATTGCATACCCTGCTCATCATTTAGAGATGTTGTTAGATCGTACTTGATGCATGATTACTGCTCATATAGTTCATCATATAGATGTTATCTGTTGGCAGAGGTTAGAGTATCGCAGCACGTGCATACTCGCGATTACTTTTATATATTATCTACTATTCACGAGTTGGCAACTCACCCCCGTTGTGCCACAGTGTTTGCAGGTTGCCCTTCGGAGTAGTCGCGGCAGGCTGCTTTATTGCATCTTTTGACACAGATACCCCTACAGTTGGCGTACTAGCTCTTTTGCTGATAGGTGGATTTTGTGTGGTATCTGTTTATCTTTCAGTTATGTACATTGTTATATCTAGTACTCTCCATCTACCACTTATGTATTGACTTAGAGACCAGTTGTGAGGACGATGTATATTATTCGTATTCTGGTGTCGAGCTCGTTGCAAGCCGACTTTACTTATGCAGTTCTATCATGTGTGATGTGTTCCACTTATTGCTCTTTTCTTCTCTACGACGTCGTATATTGTTATCTTGGTGATTGTTTACTTGAGGTTTTCTTAACAGTTCAACAAATGTTCCTATTAAATGTTTAAACACTCTATACTTTTACTGATTTGATTTCTGGGTTTTGGCTTACTTAGTCGCGTTACGCCTGTAGACATTACATGGTTGAGTGCTGGTCACGGGCCAAACTTTGGGTCGTGACAAATTACAACGAATTCCGATATAATGAGGATATAATCACCTAATTCCAAATATTTTACTCCCACTCATCATCTGTAACATTATACAGATGTGAGAATCAAAGCTGGTAAATACATACCCTGGAGTCAGAATCTAATTGGGAAATCAGTTTTCAATTAACACTACACAGGGAAATTGAAATATGAAAATGTTTCGAAGGGGTATCCGGGTATTCCTAATAATGCCTCTTCCACTATCCAGATTCAGGACTATAACCGTATATTTCCTTGCCATCTCTCCAATCCCTTTATATTTCTTTACTTATTACCTTCTGTACACCATCTTTATAGGCTAAATGGTATTCTTCCTTCCCTACCTTTCGGCACTAGCTTATGGTTTGGAAGAAGACTATCCAATAAGTGTAATAGGTGTACCCTCCTAAATACCAGGAGCCCTCGCAACTTGAGAAAAGGTAAAGGGAAAAGACAATTTAATAATCCTTATTCTATTTCTCCATAACCAGAAACTATTCTCGAACTGAAACAAGTTCCTTCGAGTTCGTAACTATACAATGGCGTATCCAAGAAATGTGGATCTTCATAATGATACGGATTGTTCAGAAGAAATTCAAAGGTGAAGTAGAAGTGGCGATGATATACGCAGCTTTGTCGTGAATGATAGCAGTCGGAATTTACTTTGCCCTCTTTCTAATCCCTTTATTTGTCTTTACTTATTACCTTATGTACACCACACTTAGGCTAATTGGTTTTCTTTCTTCCCTACCGTTCGGCACCAGCCTATGGTTTGGAAGAAGACTATCCAATAAGCGTAATTTGTGTACTCTCCTAAATGCCAGGAGCTCTCACAACCTGAGAGAAGGTAAAGGAAAAAGACAACTGAATTGTCCTATTCTATTTCTCCACAACCAGAAACCACCCTCGAATCTGAAACAAATTTCTTCGAGTTCGTATGCAACTATACGATGGTCATATCCAATAAATGTGGATCTTCGTAGTGATACGGAGTGTTCTGGAGAAATGCAAAGGGAAAGAAGGAGCGACAATGATTTATGCGACTAAATGACAATCCAAAAGCAAAAATGTTTTAAGAAGGTTCGGTTAACTTGGTTCATGAGTTTTAGTCTAGGGTCGGGCCATGGTCGCTGCCAAAGAGAGAGAGAAAAGAAACACTCAGCGTGCACTCTAACCTAAATCAGAATGGTTAATCTCTTTATCTAATCAGGATGGCTCCCACTATTTTCTCGAATTCTCCGCCAAACCCAAAAGGAGAATTAGTCGGGATCATCTAAAATCACCTGAGGAGTAAACCTACTCATCAGTAGGAATCGGGATCCAACTATCATCACAAGATAACTTGATGGAAGCCACACAAGTCACCACACTCCTGAAGGTATGCACATGCCTGGCAAGTTACATGTATAATTGTGTCATGACCCAAATGTGTCACGTGACCGGCACTTAAATCACGTGACATCTAAAGACGTCGACGCGGTTCAAGTAAGCCGAAAACCCGGAATCTAAACCCTTTTTGAAAAATATTGGAGGTGAGTTTAAAATAGACATCAGATGGAATCAGTTTAAATAACATTTATATTTAACTAAGTATGTTTGAAAAGCATCTATGACGTTTTGAAATTCGACAACACCTCCTTTGTATTTTTGTACAACCAGATACAACATAATTTTGTAAATAACATCCCAAAGAGAGCTAGCTTCCACGCCCAAACAGTGGAGCAACCAAGCAAAAGATATACGATGCACAATGGCGAAGAAAAGAAAAGCGAAAAAAATCAACAATCTAACATGGTCGACTCCAATGGTGCGAACACCACAACACACAAACTCTAGGTCTCGCTTCTAAGTCCACAATATACCGTTTCTAAGTTGATGGAGTTTTCACTAGATACAAGAATATATGAATAATCAAGAGTGAGTACGATACAATAGTAACTCACTTACCAACCAATCACCGAAAGGAATGTGTGCCCAAGCCGCTGATAATCCAAGCAGTAAAGCATGCAAGAAACTGTGGCACAACAGGGATGAGTTGCCAACTCAGTGAATAAAAATACATCTAAAGGTAGAAATCGAAATGCACGACGATACCTAAGTCATAAATACAGTACTATCATTATCTGTACTAATATAATATGATATACATAAGTATCATAATGCAACACTAACTATCATGCAATCCTAAGTAGAATATATCAACTGCAAATGACCTGTACCTAGGTATAAGCCCAATGTAACCGAAAATATATATATATATATATATATATATATATATATATATATATATATATACCCCTTCTTTAAAATAGCCGCGGAATAGATATGTCCCGGCATAAAGCAGATGTGATAGTATGAAATATAATAGATATCTTATTTAAGATATACGTCCTGCTATTTTAATGAATAGTGTTAATAGGTTTACAATTTAAAAGAGTTCAGTATCATCTCAGACACGTCAAAATAACGAGGCTATAGCTCGATTTTGAAATCCTTTTTATGTATATGAATACCCGTACAAATATATATAGGTACTGTCCTCCGGATCAGTCCTGGTCGGCTATAATACAATAATCTACTGTGTACCTCATGATAGTAATCATATCAATATATATATGGATGTCCAGCATCGATACCCTGAATCAGAAATCTCTCGTGTCCATCACCGACACGCAAATCCTTAAATCTCTCGTGTCTATCACCGACACGTAAATGCAGATATCGTCGACACCATCTCAACAGATGATCACCACCCGATATCCCCGGCTCCGATCGGTATTCCCTAGATATCCGCCGGGACTAATCGAACCCTGGTCAGTATCCCCTGGATATCTGCCGTACTCATCTCTATCTCCGGTATCGAGTATCCTCGTTAGGCTCCCGGCTTATAATGCGGCTATCCTGCCCCTCGGCCTCGAACCGGCTCCACCATGTATCCCGCTGTATAGCTATCCCACTCAGTACTGATAAGTCACAAATCTGAAACCGTATAGCGACTCCACCCGGTTCGGAATAAAAACTCAGAAAACATAAAACTCATGGTGGACTCCAACTCATCATATCCAAAAATATCAAGTAAAGAATGAGAATACTTACATAGACCATTCTGATGATATATTATATATATACATATATAACAGCGTCCCATATCACTGATATATATCATCATGAGTAAATATCCAAAAAATTAATAAGAAGCAAATACAACATCTATAGTACTGATATTCATAATTTACAACAGGAAGTAAGGAAAGACTGCTTAATTAAATCATATAGGCAAAATGATATCAATCCTACTGTGTCATGGCACTACTAATGATGTGTAATATAGAATTCGCGTCTGTGGTTGTGCAGCATCGCAATCATTAGTATTAGTGCAAGTGTTCGACAGGTGTAATCATATATATATATATATATATATATATATATATATATATACATACATACAAACAAACATACGCATTATATAACAGAACAATTCTAAAGTGACATGGCAGTACCAATAAGGTGTAGTGTAACATATATATACGTGCTCGTGCAACATGATACTCATTGGTAATTGTGCAATGTTCTATCAGAGTGTTCGTATCGCGGAAACGTATACATCGATGGTATAACGCAAACATGTAAACTAATCCAAGCGTAACTATAAATTGTAATTACTTGCTATGAGCTATACCATTATCTTTAGAAATGGAACGATACGTTGGGTTTGAAATAAGGAAGCTGAATTAGTTTAAAATAGATATTTGTTTTGGAAGTGGGCATCACATCCTTGATTTTATCATTTAAAAGAGAAACGAATCGTAGTTTTTAAAAGAATATAGCCCACACAAGTGTTACATCCTAAAACGGAATTTAATTTAACACTACGATTCTAAAGGAATACTTGGCCGTTATTCGGTATACGAATCTCATCACTTCCAATACGTATAATCTTTTGTATAATACCTCATTGTATCATTGTATCTGTATCATTTCAAGTACGGCATGATTCCTCGTACATATCATCAAACCATTTCCATGTCATACGGATCTCACGTCCCGTACGTATATCATTAAAGTTATGTATGAAACTATATGAAATTGAAGGACATACTATATGTGATACTATATCAATAACATTAACATCTAACTAGATATCATACTATTTTATTTATATGGTTGCGGGGGTGCTATACGCCATCCACCCGACTTCTCCGGTAGATGTAAATTGACTCACCAACTTAATAAGCTTGTTGAAATCCACGTTGTTATATCCGCCAACTCCGTCTCGGAAATCCTCGAAATCGTACCTATAACCGTAGTTATGAAATATCGGCATAAAAAACATATCAAAACTCAAAACAATGAGATAAGCATCTATAGGTTAGAACCTACAACATATTTAACCCAGGAACAATAATATGCCACTGAAATCTATGTATGAATGTCGATGTTTCAGTCGGAGTACGAAATACGCAAAACCCGTATCGTAATATCGGAAATTTGATAAAATCTTTACTAATCATTCCCAGATTTTACTATGTAAATATTTAGACAAAACAAACAATACAGAGACTTATAAAATACCGAAACAAAGCTACAGAAGAAAAATCAACACTAAAAGCCCAGGGGAGGCCGGCGTCGCTGGAAATTGTGTGTATGTCGCCGGATGGACTAGGGAGTATGGTGCTCGGGTTTTGTGTAAAGTTCTCTAATGATCTCATTATGGTTTTGGTCTTGCTAGTTTTTCTAGTGATTACACTTATTAGTTCGAGATTCATTTACAGTAGCCTAAATATCATAATTTCTTAGTTTTATAAACATTGCACACTAAAACAGATTTTGAACAAAAATGATTAAGTGAAGAGAGAGGAGGATATACCTATGGAGATTGTGTACAATAGAACAACAGCTCATGAATTGTGTGTGGGAGCATCTCGGCCTTATAGAGGTTCTAGCTTAATGATGTGCACAACTTTGATGAAGGGATTCATTTCTTCTCCATTTGGAGTGATGAACGCTTAGGAAATTTTTTTTGGAGCTTGAAGTGTTTAGTTTTTGTTCAGTTGAGAGGCTAAGGATTTTACTAGGTATTGTGTGGTGTAGAGAATGCATAAGGTGGAGCGGGTGAGATGGAGGTGGCATGAGAGGAAGGAGGAGATGTCACACTTGAAGTGAGGTGGTGTCTTCATACATGGAGGAGGTGGAGAGTGTTGAGCAAGGTGAGGATATGTTATATGTCGGGGTTTTAACCTATGTTATAATATCCTAACTATTAACAAAAGACTTAAAACAAAAGAAACCCTTTTATGTAAAACCTACATCCATGTTTAAAAATGAAATACTTATCATAACACTTAATTATCATTATATTAATGTAAAATACAATGTCATGTTAAAACAATAAAAATATCATTTTTGTGATACCACCCACTTTATTCATATTTATCAAAATAATTATATTTTTCGGATATGATTCCGATACCCAAATTCATAAGCGATATCATTTTTGTAAACTTTTTAAATTCATTATTTTTATATTTAAAATTATAAATAAATATTTATAATTTTCCAAAATGTTACAGTCTCCCCTCCTTAAAGAAATTCAGTCTCCGAATTTATATTAAACCCCATTCAATCCAATCAACTCATTTCAAAACAATTTTCTGGGGTCCAAATTTAAAACATAAAATCCGCTCGATATAACGAAACTCCAAAGTCCCATATGAGCTAAAACACATCATAAAGCAACCGTGTGCGTGAAAACTCAAAATGATATATTTTCACATAACTGTAACTCTAGCGGTTGCTATGAGAATTACTCCAGTTCTGATACAATTTTCCAAATACGAAAACCGTTGTATATGTTAAGTACACAATAATTACCACAATCATAGTGCAATATCGATGCACACGACCAAGCGAAATTTTTTATATAACTCAAACTATAATATATCCTATCAAGTGCAAAGCATGAAAACAAAATCAAGCCTAATGGGTTTGTATGTAAATCTCAAACCACACGTCACGGTGTGCATGAAAACAAAACAGCGTTAAGTGCAACAGGCGTGTACGAAACGATATCCACTGCATCTATTGTGCACGGAACAAAAGTGTACAAAATAATATCAAGTGCATCGGGGTGCACAAAATAAATCTCAAGTGCATCGGAGTGCACAAATCAACATCAAGTGCATCAGAGTGCACAAAATCAAAATCAAGTATACCTAGGGTATATATATATATAAAATCTTTTAACCATGTGTATCTGATGTGCACGGAAATATCAGTGTAGTGCATCCGGTGTACATAACACTCCAATCAAGTGTAGTCACCTCGCACGAAAATCTCAACAAGTGCCCCTGGTGTGCACAAAACATAAATCAAAGTGAAATCACTGTACATGAAAATCTCATCAAGTGCAACTGGTGTGCACAAAACATCATGTGACCCACAAATCCTCAAAAAATACATACGTCAAATAACGAACGTCGAGTTTTCCTTTCTTTAATGTTGTAAACAAAATATTTAGATCTTAAAAACGCAATTCTAACTCAAATGACAATCGAAGCATATTCTCTTCAATGTCGAAAGGTATTTATTCCACCGGAATTGCATAGCAAGGATTACTTCTTGCCATCTACCACGTTCTAACGTTCTCTGTCTCTGAATTCTGGTTCTTCTTGCAGATCTCTTATACCATGGTTTCTTTATGCGATCGTCCGGTGAGGAGCAACGACATAATCAGTCCTCTTGCTGATACCTCTCACTACATCTCCTTGACCAGTAGTCCAGTCTCTCGCAACACAATATGCGGATGACGGAAATCTCTATCCTCTACTTGTATATCAACAACCGATCCTGTGTCCAACCTTACTTATTATCAACTTCTAGACAGAACTCCTTCAGGTCTCCTGCTGATCTCTGCTATCCAGCCTGTCCGGAACTAGCACTCATTACTGATTCCACTCCCTCTTTAATAACAACTGTCATTCTTTTCTAATTTCCTCCTGAAAATGTGGTCATACACTCTTTTGCATTTGCTTTGGATCTTCAACATCGGCGGTGAAGAACAATTTTCCACTGAAACTTTGCACCAATCCCCTATTTCATAAATCTCCAATATCAACCACTTAAGGAGCGTATCACGAAAATCATGCGAGTTGCAAGTCATACTCGATTATGACCATGCCCAGAGCCTTCCAAGACTTCCAAAAACATGACTCTGGCATCTCTGATACTCTGTAGAAGAATCTGGCTAAGCTCACCTTCGAAAACTCATCCCAATTCGTTAAAGGAAAACTTACAGCACGATCTCTTTCTCGACCGACTTGCATCAGGTCTGAGCAAGAACCATCGGAAGAAGCTAATCAATTTCACCAATCTCGTATCGGAGCGCCACAATGGATTAAAAGTCCTAACCATCCCACATCTGAACGGTTATGAATCCTTCCGATCCATCTACACTTGTAAACATCGTCAACCTTTAACTTCATGAACTCTGGAAGCAACATCTCGATAACCTCAGCAATGATTAGTATCGCTGTCTGAACAGTACGCAACACTATTCAAAGAGGGGAAAACATCACGCCTCAAGTCCAGCTGATCTCTAGCAATGATCCTACCATCTGGTGCGGATCCCGAAGAAACTCGCTTCAATATTGGAACTCGATCAATATCAATAAACGACGTGTCTCTATATCATCCTGGTCAGACCTTGTTCCATACAAGTCTGCTCTAACAGTATCTCTAACTGCAGCCCTCTCGGCTCCCATAAACATGGTGACCGAAACAATCAACATGCAATGACGAGGATAGATCAACGAAATGAATAGAAGGAAGAACTCAAGATATAAATCCTAAGGTAACTTAGGCGGAGTATCATATCGTAAGTATGCCGCGGAACATATGTACGGTACGTCACTCTACTTAGTACTTACTCCATCTACCAAGGTCATCCTACATAACGAAATTTCGGGTATAAGACCCACAAAGTCATGTCTAAATCGTATAAAGTCAAGCCTAGGTAAAAAAATGTATGCCCATACTCCATATAGTCAAATCTAGAGTCGAACAAAGGTTAAACCAAATGCTCTGATACCAACTTTGTCACGACCCAAATGTGTCACGTGACCGGCACTTAAATCACGTGACATCTAAAGACGTCAACACGGTTCAAGTAAGCCGAAAACCCGGAATCTAAACCCTTTTTGAAAAATATTGGAGGTGAGTTTAAAATAGACATCAGATGGAATCAGTTTAAATAACATTTAAATTTAACTAAGTATGTTTGAAAAGAATCTATGACGTTTTGAAATTCGACAACACCTCATTTGTATTTTTGAATAACCAGATACAAATAATAATGTAAATAGCATCCCAACGAGAGCTAGCTTCCACGCCCAAACAGTGGAGCAACCAAGCAAAAGATATAAGATGCACAATGGCGAAGAAAAGAAAAGTGAAACAAAATCAACAATCTAACATGGTCGACTCCAATGAGTGCGACACCACAACACACAAACTATAGGTCTCGCTTCTAAGTCCACAATATACCGTTTCTAAGTTGATGGAGTTTTCACTAGATACAAGAATATATGAATAATCAAGAGTGAGTACGATACAATAGTAACCCACTTACCAACCAATCACTGAAAGGAATGTGTGCCCAAGCCGCTGATAATCCAAACGGTAAAACCTGCAAGAAACCGTGGCACAACAGAGATGAGTTGCCAACTCAGTGAATAAAAGTACATCTAAAAGTAGAAATCGAAATGCACGACGATACCTAAGTCATAAATATAGTACTATCATTATCTGTACTAATATAATATGATATACATATGTATCTTAATGCAACACTAACTATCATGCAATCCTAACAAGAATATATCAACTGCAAATGACCTGTACCTAGGTATAAGCCCAATGTAACCAAATATATATATATATATATATATATATATATATATATATATATAAACCCCTTCTTTAAAATAGCCGCGGAATAGATATGTCCCGGCATAAAGAAGATGTGATAGTATGAAATATAATAGATATCTTATTTAAGATATACGTCCTGCTATTTTAATGAATAGTGTTAATAGGTTTACAATTGAAAAGAGTTCAGTATCATCTCAGACACGTCAAAATAACGAGGCTATAGCTTGATTTTGAAATCCTTTTTATGTATATGAATACCCGTACAAATATATACAGGTACTGTCCCCCGGATCATTCCTGGTCGGCTATAATACTATAATCTACTATGTACCTCATGATAGTAATCATATCAATATATATGGATGTCCAGCATCGACACCCGGAATCAGAAATCTCTCGTGCCAATCACCGACACGCAAATCCTCAAATCTCTTGTGTCTATCAGCGACACGTAAATGCAGATATCGTCGACACCATCTCAACAGATGATCACCACCCGATATCCCTGGCTCCGATCGGTATTCCTTGGATATCCGCCGGGCCTAATCGAACCCTGGTCAGTATCCCTTGGATATCTGCCGTGCTCATCTCTATCTCCGGTATCGAGTATACTCGTTATGCTCCCCGCTTATAATGCGGCTATACTGCCTCTCGGCATCGAACCGGGTCCACCATGTATCCCGCTGTATAGCTACCCCACTCAGTACGGATAAGTCACAAATCTAAAACCGTATAGCTACCCCATCCGGTTCGGAATAAAAACTCAGAAAACATAAAACTCATGGTGGACTCCAACTCATCATATCCAAAAATATTAAGTAAAGAATGAGAATACTTACATAGACCATTCTGATGATATATTATAAATATATATATATATATATATATATAACAACGTCCCATACCACTGATATATATCATCATGAGTAAATATACAGAAAATCAATAAGAAGCAAATACAACATCTATAGTACTGATATTCCTAATTTACAACAGAAAATAAGGAAAGACTACTTAATTAAATCATATAGGCAAAATGATATCAATCCTGCTGTGTCATGGCACTACTAATGATGTATAGTATAGCATTCGCGTCTGTGCTCGTTCAGCATCGCAATCATTAGTATTAGTGCAAGTGTTCTACAGGTGTAATCATATATATACATATATATATACACATACGCATTATATAACAGAACAATTCTAAAGTGACATGGCAGTACCAATGAGGTGTAGTGTAACATATATATACGTGCTCGTGCAACATGATACTCATTGGTAATTGTGCAGTGTTCTATCAGAGTGTTCGTATCGCGGAAACGTATACATCGATAGTATAACGCAAACATGTAAAGTAATCCAAGCGTAAATATAAATTGTAATTACTTGCTAGGAGCTATACCATTATCTTTAGAAATGGAACGATACGTTGGGTTTGAAATAAGGAAACTAAATTAGTTTAAAATAGATATTCTTTTTGGAAGTGGGCATCGCATCCTTGTATTTTATCATTTAAAAGAGAAACGAATCGTAGTTTTTAAAAGAATATAGCCCACACAAGTGTTACATCCTAAAACGGAATTTAATCTAACTCTACGATTCTAAAGGAATACTTGGCCGTTATTCGGCATACGAATCTCATCACATCCAATACGTATAATCTTTTGTATAATACCTCATTATATCACTGTATCTGTATCATTTCAAGTACGGCATGATTCCTCGTACATATCATCAAACCATTTCCATGTCATACGGATCTCACGTCCCGTACGTATATCATTAAAGTTATGTATGAAACTATATGAAATTGAAGGACATACTATATGTGATACTATATCAATAACATTAACATCTAACTAGATATCATACTATTTTATTTATATGGTTGCGGGGGTGCTATACGCCATCCACCCGACTTCTCCGGTAGATGTAAATCGACTCACCAACTTAATAAGCTTGCTGAAATCCACGCTGCTATATCTGCCAACTCTGTCTCGGAAATCCTCGAAATCGTACCTATAACCGTAGTTATGAAATATCGGCATAAAAAACATATCAAAACTCAAAACAATGAGATAAGCATCCATAGATTAGAACCTACAACATATTTAACCCAGAAAAAATAATATGCCACTGAAATCTATGTATGAACGTCGATGTTTCAGTCGGAGTAAGAATTACGCAAAACCCGTATCGTAATATCAGAAATTTGATAAAATCTTTACTAATCATTCCCATATTTTACTATGTAAATATTTAGACAAAAAAAACAATACAGAGACTTATAAAATACCAAAACAAAGCTACAGAAGAAAAATCAACGCCAAAAGCCCAGGGGAGGCCGGCGTCGCCGGAAATTGTGTGTATGTCGCTGGATGGACTAGGGAGTTTGGTGCTCGGGTTTTGTGTAAAGTTCTCTAATGATCTCAGTATGGTTTTGGTCTTGCTAGTTTTTCTAGTGATTACACTTATTAGTTCCAGATTCATTTACAGTAGCCTAAATATCATAATTTCCTAGTTTTATAAACACTGCACACTAAAACAGATTTTGAACAAAAATGATTTAAGTGAAGAGAGAGGAAGATATACCTATGGAGATTGTGTACAATAGAACAACAGCTCATGAATTGTGTGTGGGAGCATCTCGGCCTTATAGAGGTTCGAGCTTAATGATGTGCACAACTTTGATGAAGGGATTCATTTCTTCTCCATTTGGAGTGATGAACACTTAGGAAATTTTGTTTGGAGCTTGAAGAGTTTAGTTTTTGTTCAGTTGAGAGGCTAAGGATTTTACTAGATATTGTGTGGTGTAGAGAATGCATGAGGTGGAGGGGGTGAGATGGAGGTGGCATGAGAGGAAGGAGGAGGCGTCACACTTGAAGTGAGGTGGTGTCTTCATGCAAGGAGGAGGTGGAGTGTGTTGAGCAAGGTGAGGATATGTTATATGTCGAGGTTTTAACCTAGGTTATAATATCCCAACTATTAACAAAAGACTTAAAACAAAAGAAACCCTTTTATGTAAAACCTACATCCATGTTTAAAAATGAAATACTTATCATAACACTTAATTATCATTATATTAATGTAAAATACAATGCCATGTTAAAACAATAAAAATATTATTTTCGTGATACCACCCACTTTATTCATATTTATCAAAATAATTACATTTTTCGGATATGATTCCGATACCCAAATTCATAAGCGATATCATTTTTGTAAACTTATTAAATTCATTATTTTTATATTTAAAATTATAAATAAATATTTATAATTTTCCAAAATGTTACAGTCTCCCCCCTTAAAGAAATTCGGTCTCCGAATTTAAATTAAACCCCATTCAATCCAATCAACTCATTTCAAAACAATTTTCTGGGGTCCAAATTTAAAACATAAAATCCGCTCGATATAAAGAAACTCCAAAGTCTCATATGAGCTAAAACACATCATAATGCAACCGTGTGCGTGAAAACTCAAAAAGATATAATTTCACATAACTGTAACTCTAGCGATTGCTATGAGAATTACTCCAGTTCTGATACAATTTGCCAAATACGAAAACCGTTGTGTATCTTAAGTACACAATAATTGCCACAATCGTAGTGCAATATCGATGCACACGACCAAGCCAAAATTTTTATATAAATAAAACTATAATTTATCCTATCAAGTGCAAAGTACGAAAACAAAATCAACCCTAATGGGTTTGTATGTAAATCTCAAACCACACGTCACGGTGTGCATGAAAACAAAACAACGTTAAGTGCAACAGGCGTGTACGAAATGATATCCACTGCATCTATTGTGCATGGAACAAAAGTGTACAAAATAGTATCAAGTGCATTGGGGTGCACAAAATAAATCTCAAGTGCATCGGAGTGCACAAATCAACATCAAGTGCATCAGAGTGCACAAAATCAAAATCAAGTATACCTAGGGTATATATATAAAAAATCTTTTAACCATGTGTATCTGATGTGCACGGAAATATCAGTGTAGTGCATCCGGTGTACATAACATTCCAATCGAGTGTAGTCACTTCGCACGAAAATCTCAACAAGTGCAGGTGGTATGTACAAAACATAAATCAAAGTGAAATCACTGTACATGAAAATCTCATCAAGTGCAACTGGTGTGTCCAAAACATCATGTGACCCACAAATCCTCAAAAAATACATACATCAAATAACCAACGTTTTGTTTTCCTTTCTTCAATGTTGTAAACAAAATATTTGGATCTTAAAAACACAATTCTAACTCAAATGACAATCGAAGCATATTCTCTTCAATGTCGAAAGTTGTTTATACCACCGGAATTGCATAGCAAGGATTACTTCTTTCCGTCTACCACGCTCTAACGTTCTCTGTCTTTGAATTCTGGTTCTTCTTGCAGATCTCTTATACCATGGCTTCTTTATGCGATCGTCCGGTGAGGAGCAACGACATAATCAGTCCTCCTGCTGAAACCTCTCACTACATCTCCATGACCAGTAGTCCAGTCTCTCGCAACACAATATGCTGATGACGGAAATCTCTGTCCTCTACTTGTATATCAATGATCAGTCGAAAATAATGTATTTTTAACACGTCAATTTCCCTGTCATTTGCATTCATCTAGAGGTGTTCGGTATTCATATTGCACATATTAGCAAAACATCCATGAAATACCAGATTGCATGTGTTATACTTTAAAACCGGCACTTTAAAGGAAATTGTGTGTTTATCATGGCATTGCATCGTCCCTGTATAGCGCAACACTTGTTTCGGAGTCTGTGCAGGAAACTCCAGGAGAAAAGCCAAAATTGTCAAAGTGCTGATCAAAATTACGCCAACTCAAAGGCTTGAGATCTGGTAGCAATCTAGAAGGAATTGTGAGAATAAACATATCATAAAAATACCATGAGGACATCAGGAAGCAGCAACAGAAGACACAAGCCCTAAGGCTTCAACAGAGCCGCGGATCCGCGGCCGGAGCCGGCTTGCGCCGCGGATCCGCGGGAGCCTTGCCACATCATCAATTCTTGTCAGCTGCACAATGCTTCTCTTAAGTCCCACACCTCATAAAGCTATGTCAAATTCCAGATGACTCTCGAAGTTTCTGCCAGATCAGCAAGGATCATTAAATCAAGCTAATCTTGATTAAGCCAATCAACCTCCTAACAAACTAGTTCTAGAAGCTCCCTCCTAACTAACTACTTCTAGAAGCCTCTCCCTATAACAAACTTTTGGAGGGAAATTCAAATTTTGAATTCTAGATCTAGGGTTTTGAAAGTCTATAAAAAGGAGCCTAGATCTAGGGTTAAGGGTTGTTCATTAATCTCCAATCCCCCCCCACAAGTTGAGTGACACGACTTGTGCCTCAAACCCTAATCCAAAATCCAAGCCAAATTCACGATCCTGAGTACCATTCAAGCAAGAATCCTTCAACCTTTTAGGAGCGGAGCCGATCTTCAATCGAGCAAGTGATCCAAGCCAATCCGCGACTCAAGGAGACGAGCGAAGCCAAATCGACGATCGAGTTCTTCCTCTTGTAGTTCTTGAGCGATTTGTAACTAAATTATTGATAAATAAAAGGTGAAATTCTTTAATCTTGCTTTCTTTAAATTCTTGCATCATGATTCGATATCAATTTGTGATTGTGGTTCTTGTTGTGGTGTTTGAGTAAAACTCCGCTCGTAAAAGAGTCGAGACGATCAATAGAATGATGATCTAACAAATCTTAAAACGATTCTTAAGTCCTACGAATTTTGTAAACCCTAGCAAATTGAAGAATCTACGACCTAGTTTCGTTGGGATGCTTTCTTGATTGTGATCGCTCGAAATTAGGGATCCACGATCGATTCTTGAATTTACTAAAGGCTAGAATGTGAATGATATCGACGAAGGAAAAAGGGATAAATGATGAAACCCTAGTTTCACAAGAAATCCATAATTCTCGTTGATCATCATCGATCTAGTATCAATTCATCGATGGATAAGAATACGTAATCGCTAGATTTCATCACATCTATAGATCCGATCGATTCCTACGAGCCTCACTTCGATTCTTGATATTTGATTTGGAAATCATCACATCTCAATTCTTGATTTTAATGTTTTCTTGTTATTAGATCTAGATTTTTTCTAATTCTTGAACTTCAATTTACAAATCATGAATTGTTGTTTCTTTTCTTTAAAGTTTCAACTCATCTAAATAGAAACACGAACGATTACACTTTCCCTATGGACGATCCGCACTTACTAACGCGCTACATTCGACACCGTTATTGATTGCGGTCAAAATATTTTTGGTTGTGATTTCTATACAATTTTCTAAATACCTACACAATCCGAAATCGTATCAATCAATCAACAACCCGACTATTCGTGCACTCCACCGCGGGGTAATCCTAGTACAGAAAAAAATATGTACAAGGGTGACAACGAACTCAAACCAGTCGTTCCCCAAACAAATAATATACAAACGGGCAGTGACGGCAATCCACATGTCGGAAGATCACCCCCGCAATATCAAATGTGAAAATGAAACTGAACTATACTACCATTGCACCCAACCTATCCACCACGTCGATCCAACCACAACCACAGCACAACACAGAACATCAACGTGAATGTCACATTCGCAAACCCGTCTAAAAGTTATATAGCAATTAGACGAGTTGTACCCCCTAATGACATTCACGGTCACAGATAGTAATGTATGTACTGAAAACTATGACATTAGAATTCCGCACGCAATTAGCAAACTAAACCAATTTCCAAAACCATGAAAAAACAGTGAGCTAAAGTTCTAAAATCCGACTGTATAAAGCCAATTCGGATGTCCGAATTAAAAAGAAACGCGCCCGAACCTTCGCGGGGAGTTATAGAACGAAATTAACTTTGAGTCAGGGGGCCTAGAAGGGATAGCCTACCCCCGAGGCCACCAGGAGATGGCCAGGGGATGAGGCAGACCCGAAACTGCCGAAGATGGGGCAGTTTCGGGTCCCCACAGCCAAGACCACCTTGTGATGGTCTTGGGGAGTGGGCCCAGCCGTTTTGGGTCCTCGGGGTTTCCATGCACCACCCTGCGGCTTCTCAGTTTAAACCGTGAGCCCGCGGGGTGTGCAAACATCTCAAACTTTCAGTTTTCGGAACTATTTTTGTCGGCAGTTTTTGCACGACAAAAATGGCGGATTTATAATGTCGCAAAGAGTTATCTAAGGCTTATAGAGTGGCTTTGATACCATGTTGGGTTATGCAAGAGCCCCGGACATCAATCCGTGGCCAAATACGGAATAAATTTTTTTAAAAACCGGCGCTAACACAACCCTATAACCCGCATCGACCCATAAGCCCTAAATAACAAAACATGCAAAGGAGTTAGATGGTTATACCGAATGAACCAAGTCCTTCGGGTCTTCAACCATCATCCCAAGCACCTAGTGGTCGCGGATCGAATTTTGTTGCCGGTCTTCCTCTATCTACGATAATCCACCCAAGGGAAACGACGCAAGCTTCAACCTTGCCTAGCAAGGCAACCGACGCTCTAAGGTTGCTAGCAATGGAGAGTGGAGGCGTAGGATTATCTCACTATAATTTATCTCTCATCAAAATGCTCCAAGGGCAACTCAAGAAGATGAAGAAGGAGGTGAAGAAAACAATGGCATGAGCAACTATGGAAAATGTCTAAGTCTTTCAAGTGTGAAGAGAATGAGAAAATCAAGTGAAGGAAATCAAGCATGGCATGTAAAGAAATATGTGGCCACAATAATTTCAACCATGAAAATATCTCCTCAATTTTACAATAAATAAAGATGTACCATTCCTCTCTATATGCCAAGCCCATGCTCATACCAACTCACCCTCCATCTCATTTCCCAAATTGATTTTCTAAAATGAAAATCAAATAATGAGGTGGCCATCTTCTAGAAGCTATTCCGTATAAATACGGAATGCAGCCTGGTACATATATCGAAATACATATACGCGTATTCGTACAAAAATACAAATAGCCAAGAGAGAAAATGAATAGTGAACAATAATACACACACACACACACATATATATACATATATAAATTATTAATCAAAACCCGATTTAATAATCCGGCTTAATCTTTAGCCGCTAGTATTATCAACCGTCCGATTAAAGTCTGTGCGGCCTTTACACATATTTAATCATACACCTGTATGTACCAACATATGTCATTTACACCATATCGCCTGAACCGTGAAAAACCTTCTGTGTGGGACTCTAAAGACTCGTCAATACACTGGCAGTGGGTTTAACCACAAGCACGTCGGCGGCACTAGCTGCATGTAATGGATATCCAAGTATTGAGCGAAAGAAAGGCAGACGAGCAAACTCATTTGTACCCCTACTGAGCCTGACAGTGACAATCTCCGTACAGTCCGGTCTGTTTGTCTAAGATTATCGCATATCGAGTCTAGAGGGTGGATAAAGTCAGACCCCTAATAACGCGATAATTCATATCGGTATGAAACCCATCACCACCTGAGAAACTACTGATCTTAGATCAGTAATTCTCGACTACCTTTGCCAAGAATTTCTGGTGATGGCCACCCGTGCACAGCGCGACATCAACCCCCAATACCGGGAGAGACGAATCCTCGACGATCCGCTCATTGCCACCATGTGGCTCGAGACGGTACCCAACTAAAACTTATTTGCACGACTCCTTTGAGCCGTGGTAGGGTAGTAATCAAAGCACAGTGGGAACTCACACGAGACAAATGGCAATCTCAGGTCGACAGACTTAGCTGTACTCATGTCGCCTGGGAACTACAATTTGACAATAGGTATAATACCATCTAGTAGGTTCCCGACGAGTCCGTCCGGTGTACTCATAACCCAATGAGCACATGTATACTATCTTAGGTGAACAAACTGACACCAATGGCTTGTGAGACCGGCCACCGCCCCTCGTCAGCGTCTCGATCAGTATACACTAGTCTACTCTGGAGTACTGATGCCCAGTCTCGATACTCCCACGACTAGGGACATTTAAGGATGTGCTTATAGAACACTCAGCTCCCATGTATATGATCGCCATCATAATGCTGGTAGTCAAGAACGAATCGTATGGGCTCTATCGATATTTTATAGTGATCTGTATTGACACCTAATGCTCTACATGATAATAAAGACAAACCAGATAGTATACTATCATCTCGAGTAAGACTGTTCTACCGGTATAGGTCCTCCCTCAATCTTCAAAATCTCGTGCCTGCGATTCAATAATTGACTTGAGGGCACTATAGCCAACATGTTATACTGAATTATCCTTGTCCTTCGGTCTTTAACTCCATTCCAAAGCTCCCAGTGGCCACCATGATCAAGTTTGATCTCCGGTCTCCCTTCATCTAAGATGATCTAACTGAGAGTCCATGAATCGAGCTCCTACCTCGTAGCTGGGGTAACTAGGGTATCTAGTTCGCTAAACTAGATAGCCTAGAAGATATAGAGTCTAATGATGGATTGATTTGTCTATAAACACCCTAGGTTTCTCAACACATGAAACAATTAGGGTGGTGGTAGAAGAAGAAGCCATAAGAGATGAGAGTGTGAAGCAAAGAGCAACTCAAGAAAGATAATGGCTAAGTGTTGTCAGCATGAGAAAAGAATGAAGCAACTAAAGAAAAATCTCAAGTCTAAAAAAATATCTTACAACCCTTAACAAATATCAAGCATGGCTTAATAGTGATTCATAAGTCACCCTATGAGTCACCACCATGATTCATGCTTCAATTAAAGCCAAACACACTCAGCCCTCCACCACATTAAATCTTTTAAGAAAAAGATTAAAACAAAAATGAGGTGCCAACTTCTAGAAACTATCTTGTAATAAATTACAAGAATGACCATCATCTGTATATGCATAACCGTACCCGTATTTCGAAATATACGAATACAAAGAGACGAAAATAATCCAACAATATAATACTAGTATCCGGCTTAAACCAAAGCCACTAATAAAAACCGTCCAAATCATGATACGTGCACAAGTGCACGTATATGATCGAACCCTGCCGTAAAACCATACGGCCTCTACATCGTTTCGCCCGAAGCAGAGAAACCCTATGTGTAGGATTCTAAAGAATCGTCAATACTATAACGCTTTGAAAATTCGTATAGGTTAATTTCGTGTTAATTAGAGAAAATACGTGTTTTTCGTAAAAACCTAGTTAATAAATATTTTCCACATAAACATGAATATATCTATTTGTTGATGTGAATATGCGTAAATTATGTCTTATTAGTTAACATCTAAATTATTGTTCACTTAATTATCTATTTTACTTATTTATTATTTACTAAGCTATATTTTTAATTATCATGCACTAATCCAATATTACCCTAGTTTATTATGTGCTTAGCAACCATGACAACTTAACACTAATGTTGTAGCATGCCTTTCATTTTAATTCTTTATGGTTCTAAAATCCTTGTTAAAGAAAAACAAGAAATTAAATAAGAAAAAAAGAAATGGAAAAAGGAGGCATGGTGTAATTAAGAGGCATGGGGGGTTTGACATTCACACACACACCCTCACACACACTCTTTCCCCCTCAAGCCTTCGGTTCCCTCCAGCAGCCCCCTCTCCTCTTCTTCTTCATCTTCTTCTTCTCTTAATTCAACCCCTTTCCAAAAGAAAATCCACAAAATCTAGCCAAAAATCATCACTACTCTCCTTTTTTGCAATCAAGCATTGTTCTTGGCAAGTCCCCATAGCACTTGCATGTTTCAATCCCCTTCTCAACCATCTTGAGGTAATAGCCTAAATCAAATACTTAAATTGCTAAACTTTTAGTTATTTAGATTAATGTAGTGTTTAAGTAGTATATTAGTGCTAATTTTGTGATTTAAGAGGAGATTAAGATATGTTAGGGTTTTTATGGCTTAATTAGGGTAATTATGACTACTTAGTGCCTAATCAATCTATTAATCCAGCAAGTTTGCACTAAAATACCTTAATGACACTAATTTGAGTTTTAAAATGGTTTTTAATCAAGTTTTAGGATATTATGAATCTGCTATTACCGTGGTGGTTTTTAAAACAAATAAACATATACAATAGACTATACATTGTGTTAGGAGTGTAGTGTAGAAACCTGGACCTTTTTCATCTGAATTGACCCAGTGACAACCCCCTCGTGGCCGACCCAATTTTGGAGAAAAACGTTGAAACTTTGCAGGTAGTTGTCTGTAGGTATTATATGAGGTTTGTTCTTGTTTGTTTTTCTTGTTTCTGCTCCAGATAAAATCTGGAACCAATTATCTATTTTTGGTGTGATGTGTCTTGCGCGATACGTGCGATGCAAGTCGTGGCCTGGTGTGTCTAGGATAACAGACAGATCGGGATGGTTTTGTGTGTTTTTATTCACGTCTTATGCACCAAGTGCACACGTATTCTTACTCATGGCGTTAATTCCTTCGTATCATTGTCTTCGCGTTTTATCAAATGTTTAGCTTTCTATATTAATATTTGTATGATTCCAGGATCGGTTGCGGAGACATCTGACGCGGCACGGAAAGAAAAGATGGTAATTGGATCAGACTAGCCGAGGCGTCCCGGTGAGTAAATGTACATATCTACGGGAAAATCGTCTGGATGGCGCAAGGCGCCTGATAGTTAGAATTTCTTTTAGTACTTGAATTTATATGCGTAATTCCTAATTATTCATCTCATTGCATCACATCATCCTTTATATATATGTATGATATCATCTCATAGGACACTTGCACTATTACCATTGGTTTATGCTGCACGGGCACTATTCATGGGGACACACACGCCTTGGTAATTGCTATGCCATGAACACTATATAGCTTGTTTAAATCCAAATCTTATCAATAGAGCCAATTATGATTAATAAACCTGGATATATATATATATATATATATATATATATATATATTCAATTCATCAGGATGGATACGTAGGATTGTTAGTCATGTGCATATATCTCATTGCATCATCGTTCATGCATAGTTTTCTAGTTCCGCATCGCATTTCATATTGTTGATATCATAGACATTCATGTATTATGATTCTTTTTGAGGATTTCCGCATTTACGAGATTTATGGATTTGGAGAAACCGCAAGGATTTAAGAACGTATTACCATTTTAAAAATGTAAGTTGCGGTTTTCTCGTGATATGATATATATATCGTCCACCATGAGATTTCTCGATTCTTGAGCGGTATCATACACCCGATTCGAGAAGGAGGAGCAACTGTTTATGGGTGCATAGTGGACCCGGTGCGGTACCCGGGACAAGATGGTCGTAGATGATGGCGTTGAGCCCGGCAGGGGAGCACTACCGACCGGTTATAGGTGACACGGAAGATATCCGGAGGATACCGACGTAGTCTTGAGATTTGATGATATAGGCCATTCCGGATTGCCGGAGCTCGAGATTTGATGATATGGGCCAGTCCGGATTACCGGAGCCCGAGAGATTGAGATATTGATACATCGAGACATTAAGATATTCATATTTTGTGTCGATGCTTGACAAGGATTTCTATTGATTTCATTGATGATACTACAGTTAAATTACAGAAGTTTTACTAAGATAAGAATACAGTTTTTCTCATACTAACCATATTCAGATCTCGTGTTGATTACGCATTCATGCTGCATTCATGTTAGTATATTGTATTATATCGACTTGCGTAGGTTGAGACGCATTTGCGTGCATGCTTTCGATACCCTTATTAGATGTTATTTACTACTCATGAGTTGGCAACTCACCCCCGTTGTGCCACAGTATCTTGCAGGTTGACTCGTCAGCGTTGTAGCGGCGGGCGTCCTTCCTCTTTTGGCTTCATTTTATCGATGTGCAACATTGTTCATAGGTGGGTTGCGGGGTTATTTTGTTTCCACCTTGTATCAGTATTGTATCTAGTGTACTCCATCTACCGTATCTACCACTTGTATTGTCGTATTTGTGACCTAGAGATGAGACAGTGAGATTTGTGTACATATATGTTGTTTCTCTGGGGTCGAGCTCACTTGAGCCGACATGATGCTTTATTACTTTGTGCCTTTATATGCTTATTTTGCACGGTGATGATATATATTGCGTGTGATTGTGAGTTCGCCTTCGGCGAAGAGCTAGCTCCTACTTGGGGATGCCTTAATTCATGATGTACATATATTCTTGTTTTGTACCCGTTAGGGGCCAGTATTTATAAAGGAGACTCTGCCGAAATTTTCGGAAAAATATGATGTTGCTTTTTAAAGGTTTAATGTGACTTATTTGATGATAATCGCTTTCCTTACATGGTTTTCCTTCACTCTACTGCTTTATTTGGTTTTGATTTTTGGGTTTTGGCTTACTTAGATTACATACGCATCGAGACGTTTTGTAATTTAAGTGCCAGTCACGCTCTGTACTTTTCGGGTCGTGAAAAATACGCTGGCAGTAGGTCTAACCCCAAGTACGTCAGCGGCACTAGCTGTACGTAACGGCTACCAAGGTATTGAGCGAAAGGAAGGACGATGAGAAAACTCATCCTGACCTCTACTGAGCCAGTCTATGACAATATCCGTACAGTACGGTCTGTTCATCTAAGAGTATCGCATATCGAGTCTAGGGTGTGGATAAAGTTAGACCCTAATAATACGACATTTCGTTTCGGTATGAAGCCCTTCACAACCTGAGAAACTACAGATCCAAATCAGTAATTCTCGACTACCTTGATCAAGGATTTCTGGTGATGGCCACCCGTGCACTTCAGGACATCAACCCCCAATACCGGGAGAGACGAATCCCTGACAATCGGCTCACTGCCTCCATGTAGCTCGGGACTGTACATAACTAAAACCTGTTTGCACGACTCCTTTGAGCCATGGTAGGGTAGTAATCAAATCATAGTGGGAACTCACATGAGATAAATGAAGATTTCAGGTCGACAGACTAATCTGAACACATGTCACCTGGGAACTGCTATTTGACAATAGGTATAATACCAACTAGCAGGCTCCCGGCGAGTCCGTCCAGTGTACTCATAACCCAATAAGCACCTGTATACTTTCTTAGGTGAACAAACTGAAACCAATGGCTTGTGAGACCTGGCCAACGCCCCTCGTCAGGGTCTCGATAAGTACACACTAGTCTACTCTGGAGTATCGATGCCCAGTCTCGATACTCCCACGACTAAGGACATTTAAGGATACGCTTATAGACTACCCAGCTCCTACGTATATGATTGCCATCATAATGCCGGCAGTCAAGCAAGAATCCTATGTGCTCTATCAACATGTAATAGTGATCTGTAATACCACATAAAGCATGTACATGATGATAAAGACAAACCAGATAGCATACTATCATTTTGAGTAAGACTGTTCTATCCGTATAGGTCATCCCTCAATCATCGCAATCGTGTGCCTACGATTCAATAATTGACTTGAGGGTACTATAGCCAACAATCTCCCACCTGCACTTAAGGCTAATTATTGCTGTGTCGCATACTCACAGCCCGTGTGATACCGAACATCCAACTTCTCTACTAATCAGTCTCGCAAAACTCGTTTGTGAAATTATTGTGTTCGAGAATAGCCTTAGTGAGTGGATCCGCTCCAATGTTTCTTTCTATATCTCTTTATATCTCAACTTCACGGAGAAAGACTATCTCCTGAAATGAGCAATACCTGTCTTAGAATTTGTCTGGATATCTGATGGGACCCGGTTCACAAATGAACTCCAAATCCAACAAACTTCTTAGACTGTATCTTCCACTGAATTTAATCAGTATCCTATGCCATGCCTTCCTCAGTATCCGGTTGGACTACCTATCCAACATACTGTCCCTCAAAAGAGAGAAAACTATAACTCAGACAGTCTCTCTGTCATCCAGGTCATATCGGAAGCCTAAAATGATAACCACCTCCCAAAGTAGGCTGCCGTTACCAAATACTAAGAACATCCACTTATGTTCAAAACTGCTTCCCTCCGTTTCTCCAGAATTGGATTAATACACACATACACACACACTTATTGTAGCTAGTGCAAAAACAATATCTGGTGTGGTACTTGATATTTTATGATTAACTCAATTGCTTAAGCAAGTGATATGCTAATCATGCAAATCCCTCTCCCCTTTAGTCTGTAAGACATCGTTTAGAGAGGGTGACTCCATCACCTGCAGGTACACCACCATGCTAGGAGTCAACCATTCTAAAACACCTTTAGAATAATGTCAAAGTACCCAAATTAGGACACTTCCCAAATCTAGATCTAAAACCATAGATCTAGTAACCAGAATTCTGATATTTTATCCAGATCTTTTGTGGAGAAACACTTTGTGATAACCACAGTATATAATCGATCGTAGTATAAGAATTTTACTTCCGATCAAGTGCATGACATCCAAATACCAGGACATCACTCCCTACTACTTTCTTACAAGATCCATCTTTTATTCTGATGAAGTCAAACTCTATGACTGTCACATCAAAAATAGATGATCTATCTCTGCTATACCTGCTTGAGTTTATAAATAGACATAACCTACCTACCCACTATGTTTCCGCTGCTCCCACTGACTACAACAATCCTCAGGCAGAGTCATATACACGTGCACTTCTAAAATTAGTTTAGAATGACGTTATACTCATCCTCATGCCGGATCTCATAGTCTTGAACAACAGTAGTGGCATGTTTGGGTAAACAAGAACCTCCCTGTCACCGTCTCTAAGAAGACCGAAGTACCTCTCGGGTGCCTGAGGTTACCCAACAAATCTGCAGAGTGGCTAATAGAATGTTGAATCCAATTGAATCTTTAGGTCCTACTAAATTTTCAGTAATCATTTGTGGTTCTGGAATCACTTCCAGTTCTACCATACTCCCACTAATGCTTTCTGAAAAGAATACATTTTATAAAAACTGGTGGCAAGTCAAGAACAATATAACTTTTGATCTTCGTGATGGTAGAAAGTTAACCCTCATCAATACCCGGGATAACCCACAAATTGCCATTACTGAAACGTGCCTTGAGTTTATCCGGATTCTGGTTTTAAGCATAAGCTGGACAACTCCATATACCTTAACAATCGTTAAGATATGAATCCATTCTATATTCATATAGAAACAAAGGCACTGATTTAATTGGAACCAGATTCAAAAATCATGCAGCTGTTTCCATTGCATGTCAACCAAATGGAAGGAGACCAATCAGCATTACTCATTTAGGAGTGAATCCGTATATGAGTAATCTGAAAGAGAAGCTAGTTCTCAAAACCATTACTATCAACTGGAATACCTAGCACAAGTATCTACATCTTCGATCACCTTGAAGAATAGATACTTCCACCATATGGTTCTCTACTTTATTCTTATACCTATAACTTCTTTAAACTTGGACCTTATATTTCTACGAAATACTTTCCTAAAACTAGAGAAGTCAAAAGTAAAAAGAACCAATCCTTTTGTCCTAATAGACACTGGACAACATACAATACTTTATATAAGTCTCCTGAGTTTAATAACTCGAACTCTGTACGTCGTAGGTTGAAAACTGTACTATGGTTAAGAAGAATTACACCTCTGTTGAATGCACCAAACTTAACCACCAACCGATATAGGTAAATGTCAAAGACATAATTTCAAAAAGTTATATCCCACTTTATAAAATAAATGTACAGATATATCAGTTTGAAATCGGTGCATAACAAGGGATATTCAAAACCAAAATTTGTCGTCAGGCAAAACCCAAGTGATTTCCAAAAATATCACCAATTACAAAGAATTCCAATATGTTGAGGATATAATCACCCAATTCCCAATATTCTGTTCCCACTCATCATCTGTAACACTATACAGATGTGAGAAACAAACCTGGTAAATACATACCCTGGAGTCAGAATCAAAATGGGAAAACAATCCCAATATCTTACTCCCATTCATCATCTATAACGTCATACAGATGTGAGAATCAAATCTGGTAAATACATACCCTGGAGTAAGAATCTAATTAGGAAAACAGTTTTCAATTAATATCGCACAGTAAAACTGAAATATGAAAATGTTTCGAAGGGGTATCCGAGTATTCCTGGTAATGCCTCTTCCACTATCCAGATTCATGATTGTAACCGTATATTTCATTGCCCTCACTTTAATCCCTTTATATGTCTTTATTTATTACCTTCTGTACACCACCTTTAGGCTAAATGGTTTTCTTCCATCCCTACCTTTCGGCATCAACCTAAGGTTTGGAAGAAGACTATCCAATAAGCGTAATAGGTGTACCCTCATATTATTAGGAGCCCTCGCAACCTGAGAGAAGGTAAAAGTAAAAGAGAACCGAATAATCCTATTCAATTTTTCCTAAACCGGAAACCATTCTCAAACTGGAACAAGTTCCTTTGAGTTCGTATGTAACTATACGATGGCGTATCCAAGTAAATATGAAACTTCGTAGTGATACGGAATGTTCTGGAGAAATGCAAAGGTGAAGTGCGAGTGGCGATGATATACGCGGTTTTGTCGTGAATGATAGCAGTCGCAATTTCCTTTTGCCTTCTTTTTAATCCCTTTATATGCCTTTACTTGTTATCTTCTGTACACCACACTCAGGCTAATTTGTTTTCTTCCTTCCCTACCTTTTGACACCATCTTATGGTTTAGAAGAAGACTATCCAATAAACGTAATAGGTATACTCTCCTAATCGAAGGAGCCCTCACAACCTGAGGGAAGGTAAAGGGAAAAGACAACCTGAATAATCATATTCAATTTCTCCCAAACCAGAATCCATTCTCGAACTGGAATAAGTTCATTTGAGTTCATATGTTACTATACGATGGAATATCCAATAAATGTGGATCATCGTAGTGATACGGAATGTTCCGGAGAAATCCAAAGGGGAAAAGTAGAAGCGACAATGATATATGCGTCTATGACAATCCAAAAGCCAAAGTGTTTTAAGAAGGTTCGGTCAACTTAGTTCATGAGTTTTAGTCTAGAGTCAGGCCATGGTCGCTGCCAAAGAGAGAGAGAAAATAAAATACTCAGTGTGCACTCCAACCTAGATCAGAATGGTTAATCACTTTATCTAATCAGGATGTCACCCACTGTTTCCTCGAATTCTCCTCCAAACCCAAAAGGAGAATTAGTCAGGATCATCTAAAATCACCCGAGGAGTAACACCTACTCATCAGTGGGAACCGGGATCCAACTATCATTGCATGATAGCTTGATGGAAGCCACTCAAGTCACCACACTCCAGAAGGTATGCGCATGCCTGGCAAGTTTCCTGTATGTTTGAATCTCCCGGTGTGATTTTTACCCCTAGGACCCAAATGACCTTGACAATGCCAACATATCAATGAGTCCTAGTCAAGTTCAACCCGTCGTTATCTTGATTGCGTTAAACCTACCCGTACGAGCCCTTGACAATGCCAACATGACCGTACGACTGCCCTAACCAATCTACATATCCATGCGACAGAAAAGCATTACAGAGCTACCGAATACTACACCTCGGTAATGCACGACATACGTAGCACGAATGCTAAGCAATATTAATCTGAAATGACGAAGGGCTACAGCTGGTTTTTGGAGAAAACCCTTTAACGTAATGAACTTGATCTCGTTGAAGGAATCTAAGTGGTTTTACAAATATATAGTGCCGTAAACTTTTGCTAAAGAGGTCACTCCCTGTGAATGGATCCCGGCTCTTTCCTCATCGAATGAGGTGCAGGATATTCCCAATCGAATACCACGATGCAAAGCAAAAGAATTGACTATAATAAAGTTATTACGTTGACGCAAACTTCTACCCAAGAGGTCACTCCCGATGAAGGGATCTCGGCTCTTGCCTCGTAGAATGGGGTGCAGGATATTCCCAATCGAATACCACTGTGCAAAGCAAAAGTAAATGTCTATAATGTCTGTTTTTCAAAAAACTTGGTTCCAACAACATAAAATAGGTTTGTTTTATCCTTGCATTGATCAAAATCAACGCAGTCCCATCAATTAAACATATCATACCAAATAAAGGAACGAAAATATAATGTACGTATATACCATCCGCATTCGCCACTAGGCCCCGTCATCACATGTTAGGTTACTTAACTAACGGCAGATCGAGGGCTGGACTAGCACAGGTGCAAAACATATACAACATCTACTAGTGTGTGTGTGTGCGCGTGCGTGCGTGTGTGTATATATATATATATATATATATATATATATATATATATATATAACAATCGTCACAGGCATGATATAAAGCAACATCACGGAATCTCAGCCAAGCAACGCAGAGTTGTGGATAATCCTGGAGCCTCGGGTTTCACTTGAGCCACAAATGAGACCCGACGTTCTCTGTCGTATGGATAGCCTGTGCAATGAAAACCTGGACCCCTACGAGTGCGGCAAGTTACCCGCCAATCCCAGAAGTGAGGCAACCCCAATCAACAAAGTGAATGGGCCACCCAGTACTTCCCGGAATCCGGTAACTGGAGCACGCTTCCATGGGTCAAACTATACCCCCTACGAGTGCGGCGAGTAGCCCGCCAATTCTAGAGTGAGGCCCCCTCCGTCTCAACGCCATGAGATGCGGGCCCGTTCCCTTCTAGAACCCGGCTATTTGTGCACTCCACCACGGGATAGTCCTAGTACAGAAAAGAAAATATGTACAAGGGTGACATCGACCTCAACCCGGTCGTGCCTACAAACTGGAAGAGACGGAAGTCCACATGTCGGACGCTCACCCCGCAATATCAAATGTACAAACTGAATCTAAACAGTACTACCATTGTACCACTGGCTATCCACCACGATGATCCAACCACAGCACAACACAGAATATCAACGTGAATGTCATGGTCGCAAACCCGTCTAAAATATATATAGCAATTAGACGAGTTGTACCACTCTAATGACATTCACAGTCACGGATAGTAATGTATTTATTGAAAACTTTTAAACAGTGTTAAAAAATAGCGACTTCGAAATACCCCGAATTGCCCCTACACAAAAGATAACACAATTTCCAATCTGTACAAAAGAAACAATACCTAAAATCCAATATTTCAGAGGCCAGAACACACCTGAAAACCCATGCTCCAAATCCATGCAAAAGACGGCGACGCCGGTCTTTTCCCCGATCTCACCA
This sequence comes from Agapanthus africanus, assembly GCA_030015575.1. Taxonomy (NCBI): domain Eukaryota; kingdom Viridiplantae; phylum Streptophyta; class Magnoliopsida; order Asparagales; family Amaryllidaceae; genus Agapanthus; species Agapanthus africanus. The sequence goes on along the minus strand of CM057344.1, from coordinate 67,641,092 downwards.
GCCAGAGTAAAGAATTTTAGGCTCATTTTTTAGGTGTGTTCTAGTTGTCACAATAATAATCTTCTGCAATTGTTTAAATAATTTTTGAAGACTAATTTAAAATCGACAGAAACTGGAAGATTACGGGTATTGTTTCGGTTTCGATATTTTAACATCGTCTAAAACAGCTAGTAACGGGTTAATGGGTTAGCTCTGATACCATATTGGATTATGCCAGCGCCCTGGCCATCAAACCGTGGCCGAATGCGGAAAACAATTTCTAAACCGGTGCTAGAACAACCCATGAATACGGATCTAGTACTAACCCTAAACCTAGCAAGCTATATATGAGTTAGGAATGTTATACCGAATGATCCGTGTCCTTCGGTCTTTAACTACTTTCCTAAGCTCCTAGTGGCCAGCATGATCAAGTTTGATCTCCGGTCTCCCTTCATCAAAGATGATCCACCTGAGAGTCTATGAATAGAGATCCTACCTCATAGCCGAGATAACTAGGGCATCTAATTCGCTAAACTAGATAGCTTAGAAGATGTAGAGTCTAATGATGGATTAATTTGTCTTTAAACACCCTAGGTTTCTCAACATATGAGACAATTAGGGTGGAGGTAGAAGAAGAAGCCATGAGAGATGAGAGTGTGAAGCAAAGAGCAACTCAAGAAAGATGATGGTTAAGTGTTGTGAGCATGAGAAAAGAATGAAGTGTTGCGCCACGGCAGCGCCCCGGCCGTCTATCCGAGGCCAAAATGCGGAATCAAAATTTTTCTTAACTTTAAACTGGCGCTACCGCGGACAATATACCCGGATCGTAACCATTAACCGATACTAGCTATCAAGAGAAAAGGTGAGAGATATACCGAGTGATCCGAGTCCTCCAGTCTTCTCGTCATCGTCCCGATCTCCCGCGGAAAGTCCTGTCTCCATATCGTCGCCTCCTCGCCGGAAGGGCACCACACCGCCTGCGTCTTTTACGGGCTCCCGCCTCAATACCGAGGCAACTCGGGCATGAAGCCGGCAAGTCGACATGCCCAAGATTTGCTGTAGAATGTAGTGTAGAAACTTTGTCTCTTGGAGTTTATGTAGTTGCCATTGATGGATGGAGGAAGAGGTAAAGAAAAATTGGTGCTTTCAATTTTCTAGCAAGAAGAAGATGAGATGAAGAATTCCTCACTTAACAAAATGAACTCTCTCATTCTCTTCTCTCAAGTGTGGCCTCTCTCATCTAGTGAGAATGGTGGAGGAATGAATATCAAACCATAACAAGGAGGGAGGTGAGTGTAGTAAAAGTAAGGGGGTGACCACAACCCTAAAGAAATGATAGCCATCTCAAATCAATATCAAATCCACTCTAATCACCATAAAGCAAGTGATAAGAAGGAAAAAGAATCTCATCATGAAAAACTATCATGATGCCACCAAAATGCAAGATACCCCCTCCACAAATGTTATTTGCAAACTTGCAAATAACACCCTCCATCGGAAAAGTCCGGCCGGGAAAGAACAAAGGAAAACCGGCCGGAACGGAATGCAAACTGGCAACTCCAGAAAACTGGTCCCGTAATAAATTACAGGAAAACCCCGATACTGTGCATACACACCCGCATCTGTATTCCGACCGGATACAAATGCAAAAAGACAAAATCTACACTGTACTATACTAGGATCCGGCTTAAACCAAAACCGGCTAGTTATATCCGTTCGATCCTGATCCGTGCAATACCGCACGTATCCGATCGAATCTTGCCATATATCTATACGGCCTCTAGTACAAACCGTTCGATCCTGATCCGTGCAATACCGCACGTATCTGATCGGACCCTGCCATATCTCCATACGGCTTCTACAGCGTTTCGCCCGAAAGCTTGAGTAACTGAAAGTGTGGTGGACTCTAAAGACTCATCAATACTATGGTTGTGGATTTAACCACTAGCACGTCAGAGGTATAAGCCAATACGTGACGGGCCACCAGCTATTGACCAAAAGGGACGTCGATGAGCGAACTCATCCTGACACCCTACTGAGCCTGTCAGTGACAATATCCGTACAGTCCGGTCCGTTCGTCTATGAGCATCGCATGTCGGGCCTAGGGGGTTGGTAAAAGTCAGACCCGCAAAAGCGGTACAAGTCATGTCGGAGTGTAGCCCAGAACGCCCTGAGATACTACTGGAATACCTACCAGTAAATCTCCTGCCTCGGCCGAGGGCTTTGCGTAATGGCTCTCCTAGACACAGCGCGACCTCACCCCTAATACCGGGAGAGACGAACCCCTGAAGATCCGCTCACTGCCTCCATGTGGCTCGGGACTGTACCCAACTAAAACCTGTTTGCACGACTCCTTTGAGCCGTGGTAGGGTAGTAATCAAAGTACAGTGGGAACTCACACGAGACAAATGACGATCCCCAGGTCGATGAACTAACCTGTACACATGTCACCAGGGAACTGCTATCTGACGTCAGGTATAAGACCAACTAGCATGTTCCCGGCGAGTCCTGTCCGGTGTACTCATAACCCAATGAGCACCTGTATACATCTTAGGTGAACCAACTGACACCAGTGGCTTGTGAGACCGGCCACCGCCCCTCGTCGGGGTCTCGACTGTATACACTAGTCTACTCTGGAGAATCGATGCCCTGTCTAGAAACTCCCACGACTAGGGATCTTTTAAGGATGTGCTTATAGACCACCAGCTCTCACGTATATGATCGCCATCATACCGCTGGCAGTCAAGCAAGAATCCTAGGAGCTCTATCAGCGTGCAATAGCGACCTGTAAGGTCACCTAAAGCAGTACACGATGATAAAGGTAAACCAGATAGCATACTATCATCTCGAGTAAGACTGTCCTACCGGGATAGGTCCTCCCTCAATCATTGCAATCACGTGCCTGTGATCCAATAATTGACTCTGAGGGCACTATCTCCAACAATCTCCCACTTGCACTCAAGGCTAATTATTGCGATGTCGCATACTCACAGCCCGTGTGATACCGAACACCCAACTCCTCTACTAGTCAGTCTCACAAAGCTCGTTTGCGAAACTATTGCGTTCGAGGAATAGCCTCAGTGAGTGGATCCGCTGTGATGTTTCTTTCTATGTCTCTCTATATCTCAAGTTCGCAGAGAAAACCATCTCCCGAAATGAGCAATACCTGTCTTAGAGTATGTCTGGATATCTGATGGGACCTAGCTCATAAATGAACTCCAAATCCAAACTTCTTAGACTGTATCGATAACTGAACTTAATCAGTACCCAGCGCCATGCCTCCCTCAGTATTGCCTTGGACCACCTGTCCAAAATACTGCCCCTCGTCAGAAGGAGAAACTATAACTCTGACAGCCACTCTGCCATCCATGTCACCTTGGAAGCGTGGAATGATAACCGTCTCCTAAAAGAGGCTGCCGTTATTAAATTCCTAAAACATTCACTTATGTTCTAAAACTGCTTCCGATTGTTTCTCTAGGATTGGATCAATATCAACTTATTGCACCTACTGCAAGAACAACATCTGGTGTGGTACTTGACATCTCATGATTGACTCAACTGCCTAAGCAAGTGATCTGCCAATCATGCACATCCCTCTCTACTTTAGTCTATAAGACACCTTTAGAGAGGGTGACTCCATCACCTGCAGGTACACTACCGTGCCAGGAGTCTTCCATTCTAAATACTCATAGAATGCTGTCAAAGTACCCAGATTAGGAAACCACCCAAATCTAGATCTAAAACCATAGATCTAGTAACCAGAATGTCTGATATAATATCCAAGTCCTGTGTGGAGAAACCACTGTGTGACAACCAAAGTATAACCGATCGTAGTATAGGAATATCACTTCCTACTCTGTGTATGTCATCCAAATACCAGGACATCACACCCTACTACCTTCTTAACAGATCCATCCCTTATTCTGATGAAGTCAAACCTATGACTGTCATCAGAAATAGATGATCTATCTCCGCTATATCTGCTTCAGTCTATAAATAGACATAAGCCAACTGTCCACCAATGCTTCCGCTGCTCCCACTGACTAGGACAACCCTCTGGCAGAGTCATATAGACGTACACTTCTACAGCTAGTTTAGAAGGACGCTATACTCATCCTCCTGCTGGGTCTCATGGTCTGGAACAACAGCAATGGCAAGTCTGGGTAAACAAGAACCTCCCTGCCACCGTCCTTGAGCATACCGAAGTACCTCTCGAGTGCCTGAGGTTACCCACCATATCTGTGGAGTGGCTAATGGAATGTCAAAACAGATTGAATCTTTAGGTTTTTGTCAAATCTTCAGTAATCGTTTGCGGTTCTGGAATCACTTCCAGTTCTACCATACTCCCACTACTGTTTTCTGAAAAATCCATTTCTTTTAAAAATATGGCGAGTCAAGAACAATATCACTATTGATCTTCCAGATGGTAGAAAGTCAACCCTCGCCATAGCCTGGGTCAACCTGCAAACAGCCATTACAGAAACGTGCTTAGAGTTATCCAGAGTCTGGTTTTAAGCATAAGCCGGACAACTCCCCGTACCTTAACAATGTCAAGATATGAACTGTTCTATATCCAATATAGAAACAGAGGCACTGATTTAATTAGAACCAGATTCAAATCATGCAGCTGTCTCCAGTGCATGTCAACTAAAATGGAGAAAGGCCGATCAGCGTCACTCAACTTAGGAATACTTCCAATTATGAGCAACCTGAAAGAGAAGCTAGTTCTCTTAATCATTACTATCAACTGAACACCATACACAAGTATCTACATCTTCGATCACCTTAAAGAATCCCGATACTTGTAATACTTGGTTCTCTACTTTATTCAAATACCTATAACTTCTCAAAATTCGGACCCTGTGTTTCCACGAAACAGCTGTCTAAAAACTAGAGAAGTCATAAGTAAACCGAATATAGTACGAGGACCAACCCCTCTGTCCTGATGAACGCTGGACAACATACAATACTCTATACAAGTCCCTTGAGTCTGATAACTCATTCACTGTGTGTCGTAGGTTGAAAACTGTACTTATGGTTAAGAAAAATTACACCGTTGTTCAATACTCCTTACCTAACCATCCACTGATATAGGTAAATGTCATAGACATAATTTCAAAAAGGTATATCTCACTCTATGAAAATAGACGTACAGATATATCAATTTGAAATTGGTGCATAGCAACGGATATTTAAAACCAAATATTTGCCAACCGGCAAACAACCCAGGTGGCTTCCTCAAATATCACCAATTACAACGAATCCCGATATAATGAGGATGGTCACCTAATTCCCAATAACTTACTCCCACTCATCATCTGTAAAACCATACAGATGTGAGAATCCAGCCTGGTAAATACATACCCTGGAGCAAGTGTCTAATCGGGAAATCAGTTTTCTTTTAACAGTACACAGTTGAACTGAAACATTGAAATGTTTCGATGGGGTATCCTGGTATTCCTAGTAATGCCTCTACCATTTTCCAGATTCACAACTGTAACCGTATATCTCTTTGCCATCTGTCTAAATCCCTTTATATGTCTTTAGTCATTACCGTCTGCACACCCCTTTAGGCCAAATGGTTTTCTTCCTTCCCTATCATTTGGCACCAGCCTATGGTTTGGAAGAAGACTATCCAATAAGCATAAAAGGTGTACTATCCTAATCCTAGGAGCACTCGCAAAGCGAGAGAAGGTGAAGATAAAAGACAACCGAATAAACCTTATTCCTATTTCTCCTGAACCAGAATCCATCCCCGAACTGGAACAAGTTCCTTTCGAGTTCGTATATAACCATACGATGGAATATCCAAATAAACTGTGGATCTTCGTAGTGATACGGAATGTCCTGGAGAAATACAAAGGTGATTTAGGATTGGCGAAGAAATACTTGGTTTGGTCGTGAATAGCAGTCGCAGTTTACTTTGCCCTCTTACTAATCCCTTGCTTTGTCTTAACTTAATACCTACTGTACACCATCGTTATGCTAATTGGTTTTCTTCATTCCCCACCGTTCGGCACCAGCCTAAGGTCTGGAAGAAGACTATCCAATTTGCGTAATAGGTGTACTATCTCCTAAACCAAGGAGTACTCGCAACCTGAGAGAAGGTAAAAGGAAAAGACAACTGAATAGTCCTATTTGTTTTCTCCAGAACCGGAAACCATCCTCGAATAAATTCCTTCGAGTTCGTATCTAACTATACGATGGTTTTGTCCAATGGAAGTGGACGTTCGTAGTAATACGGGGTGTCCTGGAGAAAAGAGTAAAAGTAGGAGTGGCAATGAGGTTTGCAACTCTGACAATCCAAAAGCCAGTGTTAAGAAGGTTCGGTCAACTTGGTCACTGAGTCATAGTCTAGGGTCGGGTCAATGGTCGCTGCCAAAGAGAGAGAGAAAAGAAACACTCAGCGTGCACTCTAACCTAGATCAGAATGGTTATCATTTTATCTAATCTGGAAACCTCCCACTGTAACCTCAAATTCTTCCCCAAACCTGAAAGAAGAATTAGTCGGGATCACCCGAGGAGTAAACCAACTCATCAGTGGGAATCGGGATCCAACTATCATCGCATGATAACTTGACGGAATCCACTCAAGTCACCACACTCCAGAAGGTATGCGCATGCCTGGCAAGTTTCAGTTTCTTTAGAAACCCCCGATGTGATGTTTTTACCCCTAGGAACCAAGTGACCTTGACGAATAATCAACAAATCAAAAGGTCCTAGTCAAGTTCAACCCGTCATTATCTTAATTGCGTTAAACCCACCCGCACGACCCTTGACGAATAATCAACAAAGTCGTACGACTGTCCTAACCAATCCACATATCCATGCGACAGAATAGCACAACAAAGCTACCGCACACTACGCCTCGGCGAATAGCAACGACAAGCGTAGCGCGAATACAAAGCAATACTAATCTGAAATGACGGAGGGCTACGACTGGTTTTTGGCGAAAAACCTTTAACGTAATGAACTTGATATCGTTGAAGGAACTGGATAACTTTTTATAAAAATATAGTGGCGAAAACCTTTACTAAAGAGGTCACTCCCGGTGAAGGGATCTCGGCTCTTTCCCCGTAGAATGAGGTGCAGGATATTCCAATTGAATACCACGATGCAAAGCAAAAGGCAATCGACTATAGTGAAGTTATTGCCCTGACGCAAACTTTTGTCCAAGGGGTCACTCCCGGTGAAAGGATCTCGGCCCTTGCCTCGTCGACTGAGGAGCAGGATATTCCAACTGAATACCACGATGCAAAACAAAAGTGAACGTCGTTGCAATAACAGCTTTTTGAAAAATGTTCCAACAACATCAGAATAGGTTTGTTTAGCTTGCATTGATCCGAATCAACGCAGTCCCATCAATTGATCACACCACAAAGAACGAAAATATACTGATGTATGTCTATGCCATCCGCATTCGCCACTGGGTACCGTCATTACCCGTTAGGTTAGCTAACTAACGACAGAGCGGGGACTGGACTAGCGCGGATGTAAAACATATACAACATCTACTAATATATATACCAATATATTATATTTCGCTCAAGGCGTGATAAAAAGCAACATCATAGAAATATACAGCATCACAGAACAATACAGATATCTGGAAGCCCCGGGTTTCACAGAGCCGCTGCTGAAACCCGACGTTCCCCTGGTCGTGTGGATAGCCTGTGCAATGAAATCCTAGACCCCTACGGGCGCGGCAAGTCACCCGCCAAAACCTGAAGCGAGGCAGCCCCCTTCATCACCGTGAATGGACCACCCAGCACTTCATAGAATCCGGTAACTTGGGCACCCCTCCTGGGTCAACCTGTACCCCCTACGAGTGCGGCGAATAGCCCGCCAATCCTAGAGTGAAGCCCCCTCCGTCTCAATGCCATGAGATGCGGGCCCGTCGCCCTCTAGAACCCGGCTATCCGTGCACCCCTCCGCGGGGTAATCCTAGTACAGAAAGTAAAATATACATACAACGGGTACATCGACCGCAACCAGGTCGTGCCCCAAAAGAATAATACAAACAGGCAGTGACGGCAGTCCACATGTCGGACGCTCGCCCCGCAATATCAAATGTACATATAAAACAAAACTGTACTAACATTGCATCCAGGCTATCCCCCACGACCGATCCGCAACATCACAGCAAAAACATAAGACATCAACGTGAATGTCACGTTCGCAAATCCGTCCAACTGGGCTATAGCAGTTAGACAGGATTTATCGATCAAGTGACATTCACGGTCGCAGATATAATGTAAATACTGTGAACCAATGTGTTTAAAATATCCGATTGATCAAAATTACCAAGTGGGCCCCCAAGTACTTACTGTAGCACACACAGAAAATCTGGGCCCAAACAAAGTATACCAAAACCCCTATTTTCAGCCCACAAGCCCACTACAGAAAATTGGTAAAATGAAGCTAACATATTGCGGCGGTACCACGGCCAAAGAGGGGTCATGGCCGCGGTTCCGCGGTCCTATGGAAGGATCAGGTTGCCAAATTTTTGCAGTTTTCTTAGAATTTCATGTACATCAGTTTTCTACAACCTGAAAAATTTTTAGAGCCCGGAAAAATTCGACAGAAAACTGATGTGAAGAAAACGCGGTTTTGGAATTTTTGTTCAATCGGAAATGTAAAACACACTAGAACAAGCTAGACTAGGTTAATGGCGTGGCTCTGATACCATGTTGCGCCACGGCAATGCCCCGGCCGTCTATCCGAGGCCAAAATGCGGAATCAAAATTTTTCTTAACTTTAAACTGGCGCTACCGCGGACAATATACCCGGATCGTAACCATTAACCGATACTAGCTATCAAGAGAAAAGGTGAGAGATATACCGAGTGATCCGAGTCCTCCGGTCTTCTCGTCATCGTCCCGATCTCCCGCGGAAAGTCCTTTCTCCATATCGTCGCCTCCTCGCCGGAAGGGCACCACGTCGCCTGCGTCTTTTACGGGCTCCCGCCTCAATACCGAGGCAACTCGGGCATGAAGCCGGCAAGTCGACATGCCCAAGATTTGCTGTAGAATGTAGTGTAGAAACTTTTTCTCTTGGAGTTTATGTAGTTGCCATTGATGGATCGAGGAAGAGGTAAAGAAAATTGGTGCTTTCAATTTTCTAGCAAGAAGAAGATGAGATGAAGAATTCCTCACTTAACAAAATGAACTCTCTCATTCTCTTCTTTCAAGTGTGGTCTTTCAAGTGTGGCCTCTCTCATCTAGTGAGAATGGTGGAGGAATGAATATCAAACCATAACAAGGAGGGAGGTGAGTGTAGTAAAAGCAAGGGGGTGACCACAACCCTAAAGAAATGATAACCATCTCAAATCAATATCAAATCCACTCTAATCACCATAAAGCAAGTGATAGGAAGGAAAAAGAATCTCATCATGAAAAACTATCATGATGCCACCAAAATGCAAGATACCCCCTCCACAAATGTTATTTGCAAACTTGCAAATAACACCCTCCATCGGAAAAGTCCGGCCGGGAAAGAACAAAGGAAAACCGGCCGGAACGGAATGCAAACTGGCAACTCCAGAAAACTGGTCCCGTAATAAATTACAGGAAAACCCCGATACTGTGCATACACACCCGCATCTGTATTCCGACTGGATACAAATGCAAAAAGACAAAATCTACACTGTACTATACTAGGATCCGGCTTAAACCAAAACCGGCTAGTAATATCCGTTCGATCCTGATCCGTGCAATACTGCACGTATCCGATCGAACCTTGTCATATATCTATACGGCCTCTAGTACAAATCGTCCGATCCTGATCCGTGCAATACCGCACGTATCTGATCGGACCCTGCCATATCTCCATACGGCCTCTACAGCGTTTCGCCCGAAAGCTTGAGTAACTGAAAGTGTGGTGGACTCTAAAGACTCGTCAATACTATGGTTGTGGATTTAACCACTAGCACGTCAGAGGTATAAGCCAATACGTGACGGGCCACCAGCTATTGACCAAAAGGGACGTCGATGAGCGAACTCATCCTGACACCCTACTGAGCCTGTCAGTGACAATATCCGTACAGTCCGGTCCGTTCGTCTATGAGCATCGCATGTCGGGCCTAGGGGGTTGGTAAAAGTCAGACCCCCAAAAGCGGTACAAGTCGTATCGGAGTGTAGCCCAGAACGCCCTGAGATACTACTGGAATACCTACCAGTAAATCTCCTGCCTCGGCCGAGGGCTTTGCGTAATGGCTCTCCTAGACACAGCGCGACCTCACCCCCAATACCGGGAGAGACGAACCCCTGAAGATCCGCTCACTGCCTCCATGTGGCTCGGGACTGTACCCAACTAAAACCTGTTTGCACGACTCCTTTGAGCCGTGGTAGGGTAGTAATCAAAGTACAGTGGGAACTCACACGAGACAAATGACGATCCCCAGGTCGATGAACTAACCTGTACACATGTCACCAGGGAACTGCTATCTGACGTCAGGTATAAGACCAACTAGCATGTTCCCGGCGAGTCCTGTCCGGTGTACTCATAACCCAATGAGCACCTGTATACATCTTAGGTGAACCAACTGACACCAGTGGCTTGTGAGACCGGCCACCGCCCCTCGTCGGGGTCTCGACTCTATACACTAGTCTACTCTGGAGAATCGATGCCCTGTCTCGAAACTCCCACGACTAGGGACCTTTTAAGGATGTGCTTATAGACCACCAGCTCTCACGTATATGATCGCCATCATACCGCTGGCAGTCAAGCAAGAATCCTAGGGGCTCTATCAGCGTGCAATAGCGACCTGTAAGGTCACCTGAAGCAGTACACGATGATAAAGGTAAACCAGATAGCATACTATCATCTCGAGTAAGACTGTCCTACCGGGATAGGTCCTCCCTCAATCATTGCAATCACGTGCCTGTGATCCAATAATTGACTCTGAGGGCACTATCTCCAACATGAAGCAACTAAAGAAAAATCTCAAGTCTAAAAAAATATCTCACTGCGCTTAACAAATATCAAGCATGGCTCAATAGTGATTCATAAGTCACCCCATGAGTCACCACTATGAGTCATGCCTCAATTAAAGACAAGCACACTCATCCCTCCATCTCATTAAATCTTTTAAGAAAAAGATTAAAAAAAATGAGGTGGCAACTTCTAGAAACTATCTTAGAATAAATTACAAGAATGTCCATCATCCCTATATACATACCCGTACCTGTATTCCGAAAAATACGAATACAAAGACACGAAAATAATCCAACAATATAATACTAGTATCTGGCTTAAACCAAAGACACCAGTAAAAACCGTCCGAATAATGATACATACACAAGTGCGCATATACGATCGAACCCTGCCATAAAACCATACGGCCTATACATCATTTCGCCCGAAGCAGGGAAACCCTCTGTGTGGGACTCTAAAGACACATCAATATGCTTGCAGTGGGTTTAATCACAAGCACGTCAGCGGCACTAGCTGTACGTAATGGCTACCCAGGTATTGAGTGAAAGGAAGGTCGACGAGCAAACTCATCATGACCCTTACTGATCTTGTCCGTGACAATATCTGTACAGTACGGTCTGCTCGTCTAAGAGTATCGCATATCGAGTCTAGGGGTGTATAATGTTGGACCCCTAATAACGCGACATTTTGTGTCGGTATGAAGCCCATCACAACCTGAGAAACCACTGATCCAAATCAGTAATTCTCGACTTCATTGATCAAATATTTCTGGTGATGGCCACCCGTGCACCTCGCGACATCAACCCCCAATATCGAGAGAGACGAATCTCCAACGATCCGCTCACTGCCTCCATGTGGCTCGGGACCGTACCCAACTAAAATATGTTTGCACGACTCCTTTGAGCCGTGGTAGGGTTATAATCAAAGCATAGTAGGAACTTACACGAGACAAATGACGATCTCAGGTCAACAGACTAATCTGTACACATGTCACCTGGGAACTGCTATCTAACAATAGGTATAATACCAACTAGCATGTTCCCGGCGAGTCTGTCCCGTATACTCATAATCCAATGAGAACCTGTATACTATCTTAGGTGAACAAACTGACACCAATGGCTTATGAGACCTGGCCACCGCCCCTCGTTGGGGTCTCGATAAGTACACACTGGTCTACTCTGGAGTATCGATGCCCGGTCTCAATACTCCCATGACTAGGGACATTTAAGAATGTGCTTATGGACCACCCAGCTCCCATGTATATGATCGCCATCATAATGCTGGTAGTCAAGTAAGAATCCTATGAGTTCTGATCTGTAATACCACATAAAGCATGTACATGATGATAAAGACAAAGCAGATAGCATACTATCATTTTGAGTAAGATTGTTTAATCCGTATAGATCATCTCTCAATCATTGCAATAACGTTCCTGCGATTCAATAATTGACTTGAGGGCACTATAGCCAACAGTTAGTAGAGAAGTTGGGTATTCGGTAGTACATGAGCTGTGGGTATGCAATACCGCAATGATTGGCCTTAAATGCAAGTGAGAGATTGTTGGCTATAATGACCTTAGGGAAATTATTGTAATTAAAAGTAGGCGATTACGGTAATTGAGAGAGGATACTTGAGATGATAGTATACTATCTGGTTTCCCTTTATCATTAACGTGTATATGTTTTACTGGTTATTATGTTTCATTAATACATAATGATAAAGCCCATAGGATCTTTACTTAAATACCAGAGTTATGATGGCGATCATACTTGTGAGAGCCGGGTAGTCCATAAGCACATCCTTAAATGTCCCTAGTTGTGGGAGTATCGAGACTGGGCATCGATAGTCCCCGAGTAGACTAGTGTATACGTTTCTAGACCCCCGGCGAGGGGCAGTGGCAGGTCTCATAGCCTTTGGTGTATTGCACCCAAGAATGTATAAAGGTTCTCACTGGAGGAGAGTACATCGGACGGACTCACCAAGAACTTCTAGAAGGTACTATATTTATTGTAGGATAGCAGTTCTCAGTTGACATGAGTACATGTAGTTTGTTGACCTGCGATCGTCATTTGTTTCATGTGAGTTCCTGTTGTACTTAGATTACTTCCCTACCACGGTTTTACTAAGTTATGCAAACAGGTTTTAGTTGGGTACAGTCCCGAGCCATATGGAAGCAGTGAGCGATCGTCAGGGATTCGTTTCTCCCGATATAGAGAGTCGATGACATGCTGTGTTCGATTGGCTATCACCATAAAATTCTGACCATGGTGGATGAGATGTACTGATTGTGGATCAGTAGTTTCTCAGTAGGTGATGAGCTTGACACCGACATGACTTATCGGGCTATTAGGGGTCTGACGTTTTTCAACCCCCTAGACTCGGTATAAGATACTCTTAGATGAAGAGACGAGACTGTATGGAGATTGTCACTTACAGGCTCTGTAAGGATACGGATGAGTTTGCTTGTCGGCCTTCCTTTCGTTCAATACCTGGGTAGCCATTACCTACAGCTAGTGTCGTTGACGTGCTTACGGTTAAACCTGTTGGATATAGTGCCCTCAAGGCAATTATTTTAATTGTAGGTAGGCGATTATGATAATTGAAGGAGGACCTATACATGTAGAAAAATCTTACTTAAGATGATATTATGCTATCTGGTTTGTCTTTATCATTGATGTGTATACGTTTTATTTGTTATTAAGTGTCGCTAATACATAATGATAAAACCCGTAGGATTCTTGCTTGACTACCAGCATTAGGATGAAGATCATATACGTAAGTGCTGGGTAGTCTATAAGCACATCTTTAAATGTCCCTAGTCGTGCGAGTATCGAGATTGGGAATCAATATTCCAAAGTAGACTAATGCATATGTTTCGAGACCCTGATGAGGAGCAGTGGCCGGTCTCACAAGCCATTGGTGTTATGTTACTTAAGATAGTATACAGGTGCTCACTGGAGGTGAGTACACTGGACAGACTCATCGAGAACTTCTAGATGGTATTATATCTATCGTCAGATGGATGTTCTCTAGTGGCATGAGTACAGGTTAGTCTTTTGACCTGAGATAGTCATTTGTCTCATGTGAGTTTCCACAGTACATTGATTATTACCCTACCACGGCTTAAGAGGAGTCATGAAAACAGATTTTAGTTGGGTATAGTCCCAAACCACATGGATGCTGTGAGCGATTATCAGGGATTCATCTCTCCCGATATTAGGAGACGATATTGCGCTGTGTTCAATTGGCCATCACCCTAAATCCATGGCTACGGTGGATGAGATTTAATAATCTTAGTTCAGTAGTTTCTTGGTTAGTGATAAGCTTGACTCCGACATGACTTATGGGGTTATTAGGGGTCTAACGTTTTTGTTGGAGATAGTGCCCTCAGAGTCAATTATTGGATCACAAGCACGTGATTGCAATGATTGAGGGAGGACCTATCCCGGTAGGACAGTCTTACTCGAGATGATAGTATGCTATCTGGTTTACCTTTATCATCGTGTACTGCTTTAGGTGACCTGACAGGTCGCTATTGCACGTTGATAGAGCCCCTAGGATTCTTGCTTGGCTGCCAGCAGTATGAGGGCGATCATATAAGTGAGAGCTGGAGTCTACAAGCATATCCTTAAAAGGTCCCTAGTCGTGGGAGTTTCGAGACAGGGCATCGATTCTCCAGAGTAGACTAGTGTATACAGTCGAGACCCCGACGAGGGGCGGTGGCCGGTCTCATAAGCCACTGGTGTCAGTTGGTTCACCTAAGATGTATACAGGTGCTCATTGGGTTATGAGTACACCGGGCAGGACTCGCCGGGAACATGCTAGTTGGTCATATACCAGACGTCAGATGGCAGTTCCCTGGTGACATGTGTGCAGGTTAGTTCATCGACCTGGGGATCGTCATTTGTCTCGTGTGAGTTCCCACTGTACTTTGATTACTACCCTACCACGGCTCAAAGGAGTCGTGCAAACAGGTTTTAGTTGGGTACAGTCCCGAGCCACATGGAGGCAGTGAGCGTATCTTCAGGGGTTCGTCTCTCCCGGTATTGGGGGTGAGGTCGTGCTGTGTCTAGGAGAGCCATTACACAAAGTCCTTGGCCAAGGCAAGGAGATTTACTGGTAGGTATTCCAGTAGTATCTCAGGGTATTCTGGGCTACACTCCGACACGACTTGTACCGCTTTTGGGGGTCTGACTTTTACCAACCCCCTAGGCCCGCCATGCGATACTCATAGACGAACGGACCGGACTGCACGGATATTGTCACTGACAGGCTCAGTTGGGTGTCGGGGTGAGCTTCCTCATCGACGTCCCATTTGGTCAGTACCTGGTAGCCCGTCACGTATTGGCTTATACCTCTGACGTGCTAGTGGTTAAATCCACAACCAAGGTGTTGACGAGTCTTTAGAGTCCCCCACATTCAGTTACTCAAGTTTCGGGCGAAACGCTGTAGAGGCCGTATGGAGATATGGCAGGGTCCGATCAGATACGTGCGGTATTGCACGGATCAGGATCGGACGGTTTGTACTAGTAGCCGTATAGGTATATGGCAGGGTTCGATCAGATACGTGCGGTATTGCACGGATCAGGATCGAACGGATATTACTAGCCGGTTTTGGTTTAAGCCGGTCCTAGTTTAGTACAGTGTAGATTTTGTCTCTTTTGCATTTGTATCCGGACGGAATACAGATGCGGGTGTGTATGCACAGTATCGAGGTTTTCCTGTAATTTATTACGGGACCAGTTTTCTGGAGTTGCCAGTTTGCATTCCGTTCCGGCCGGTTTTCCTTTGTTCTTTCCCGGCCGGACTTTTCCGATGGAGGGGGTAATTTGCAGTTTTGCAAATTACATTTGTGGAGGGGTTTTCTTGCAAAAGGGTTTGGTATGATAAGAATCTTTGCTTTTTCAACCATGCTTTTGCTTTATGAGATTTGATTGAATTGGAAAGGGTATGGAGGAAAAAGTATGGTTGATGTTTCTTTGACTTTGGATGTGGTCACCTCTTCCATTGATCCTACACTCACCTCCCTTAGTTGTTTTCCTCCCTCCATTTCATACAAATGACTTGGCCGGCCACATTAGGAAAGGATGATGGTTCATTTCATTTTTGGTGAGGGTGTGGAAAAATTATTGATTCATATCATTTTTCATTGCCTCAAAAATCCCCAAGTTCATATCATCTTGATTCCTCCATCATGGCAACACCACCCCAAAAGGAGACTACAATTCTACACTACACTTCGTACAGCGAATCTTGGGCACGTCGAGTAGCCGGCTTCGTGCCCGAGTTGCCTCGGCATTGAGGTGGGAGCCCGTAAACATAGTAGGCGATGTGGTGCACTTCCGGCGGCGAGGAGGAGACGGGACATTCCGCAGGAGATCGGGACCATGACGAGAAGACCGGAGGACTTGGATCGTCGGTATATCTCTAACCCATATTCTTGTTGGTAGCTTAGACTTGTTAATGGTTACGATCCGGAGTTTAGTGCGCGGTGGTGCCGGTTTGCAAAGTCCGCAAAAATTAAAGTTTATCACCGCTTCCGCATTCCGGCGTCGGATTGACGGCCGGGGCGCCGCCGTGCACTTACAGTTTTCCACCCCAAGACCCGGTTGTTCGCCGCCGAAAACCGGGAAGACAAACGTCTTGCCTGAATTTAGGGGCAAATGCTATTTGGTTTTAACTGCCCACCTCTCCGAAGATGCCAAGTTGATTTATAGCACCGTATATCGGAGGTTTAGACAGATGCGGCCGATGTAGAAGACTTCGTCAGATTCCCCCTCGTTGCCGAAGGGTTTTTGATTGTTGGGACGATCTTCCCTGCAGGCGCAAACCCCTGCAGTTAATTATGCTACCGCATCGAGGTAACAACTTTCTTCTTCTTTAGAAGGTCACTTCGTGTCATGTGTGTTTGTTTTATTTTTGGTTGCCCGTGGATTGTATATGATGACTAATTTATGTTGTCGTCCGTAGGGCGTAGATTAGTCCAAATCCGTATTTTCTGAGATTTGGGTTTGGGTTTATTTTAAGGATCGTTAACCTCATTTATATTAAGATCAACTTAAATGCTTGTTAAGGAACGTTAGCATAATTTTAGATTAAGATCTACTTAACAAGATTTTGGGATCAATTAGATCCAACGAAAGAGTATTTGGACTCTATCGTTTTAGTTTAAGGACGTTGTGGTCTATTGGGTTTAAGGACATCGTAGTCCATGAGTTTAAGGATCTCATAGTCTGTAAGGTATAGAGACTTCGTAGTCTGTATAGTTTAAAGACATCATAGTCTGGTTTAAAGACATCGTAGTCTGTAAGGTTTTGGTTCAACCGTTTGGGGATGCACCAAAAGTTATTGGTTATTGGGACCCTCCATCTCTCTGAAAACGTTGAAGAATTACAACGACATGTATCAGAGGTATGAAGAGATGTACCCTTGAACCAATGTTGGTTGGGAGACCTATAGTCAGGTTTGGGACTGAGACCAATTAAAGAGATTGTGAGCACATGGGCTCGGTTGATCTGAATTAGGGACTTGTGGCCAACTTGGGCTCAGTCCACCCAGTTTTGAATAAAGTGTTGAACACTTGTTTGGGCTCAGCCCCTTTTTATTCAACAATGCTGAGCATTGATTTGGGTTCTGACACCTCTTTTCTTTTTTGTCTTTTATTGATTGCTGAACACTTTTTATAGCGCTGGGGCTTTATTTACAGAGTGCTTTGTAATTTCTTAGCACCCACGTGAGGAGCACGTGGAGCGCTTGGCGCTGAGCATCAGACTTGGAGTGCTAAGACGCTTCTTATAAAATAGCGTCCATGTGAGGAGCACGTGGAGTGCTGGGCGCTGAGCGCCGGACATGGAGCGCTAAGGCGCTTCTTTTAAAATAGCGCCCATGTGAGGAGCGCGTGGAGCGCTTGGCGCTGAGCGCCAGACTTGGAGCGCTAAGGCGCTTCTTCTAAAATAGCGCCCACGTAAGGAGCGCATGGAGCGATTGGCACTGAGCGCCAGACATGGAGCGCTAAAGCGCTTCTTCTAAAATAGCGCCTATGTGAGGAGCGCGTGGAGCGCTTGGCGCTGAGCGTCAGACTTGGAGCGTTAAGGCGCTTCTTTTAAAATAGTGCCCACGTGAGGACCGCTTGGAGCGCTTGGCGCTGAGCGCCAGACTTAGAGCGCTAAGGTGCTTCTTTGGCAGATCTGATTAGTTTTGTACTCTGAGAATTAAATTCTCGATTTATAAGAGACTTTGTCTCATGGATCTAAGAACCGAATTCTTCTTTTATGAAGAGATGCTATGATCTCTTTTGTTTTTATTTATAGGAGACTTTGTCTCATGGATCTGTGATCTGAAAAAGAACTATTTTCTTCTTATGTGAGAGTTAAACTCTCAAATTTGGAGGAGATGGCATGATCTCTCTTCTTGCTATTTACCTTGAGAAGAAATTGCTCTCGTCTTTGAAGTTTCTTGAAACTTATGGGGAGGTTTTCTCTGTCTAAGATTTGAAGTCTTGGGTCCTTTATATAGGGGGGCTGATTTGTTGAATCGGTTAAGGAAATCTCTTATTGAGAGATCTCTAATTGATTTAGGGTTGTTCCCCACCATTGATCTTTGATCCAAGGACCTTTGTCTTACAGAAGACATTTTTCTTGTTTTTAGCAAGATTGGGAAAATATTTTCCCATACAGAACTTATTCTATATCTTGGTGATTTTTAATCACCATGGGATCTTTGATCCAACGGTGCTCTAATTCACAGAGCACAATCTTTCTTGTTTGGAAAGATTTGAGGAGTATTTCCTCAACAAAATCTTATTCTGGTAATTTGATGATTTGTCATCTTCGTTGGATCTTTGATCCAAGGGTTGAGAACACTTAGTTCTAGCGATGGCGCTCTCGTGCTTTGCACGTGAGGCACCGCATCTGAGTCTTTGACTCTTTGCGCTAGCGCTCTCGTGGTTTGCAAGAAAGGCGCCGCTTCAGATTCTTTGACTCTTAGTGCTGGCGCTCTCATGAGGCACTGCCTCATTTCAAATTTCAAATTTTGAATAGAGCTTTTCTCTCTGATTGGAGGAAACAAATGCCCCCCACCATTGCGCTCACGTGGCTTACATGTGAGTGCAGCGGTGGAAGCTTTTCCGCCGTTGGATCAACTTGGAAGTTGAATCGACTTCCAGCGCCTATAAATAGGGCCTTTGGCCCTTAAGATGACTGCTTGTTCATCTTCTTATTTTCTTGTTCTTGAGAATTTATTTCTCCTTCAGAGCTAAGCTCTCTGCCTTAAGAAATTTCTTAGAGTCAAAACTCTGCCCAAATTTGGTAAGGATTGAACTTATTAACTGAGCTTTGCTCTTCCCAGATCGTAGATCTTAAAATGTTTTAGGGTTTTACCCATTAACGGAGCCATGCTCATTTTTAGATCATAGATTTTCAAGATATAATCTTTTTAGGGTGACTTTAACCCATAAACTGGAACTCTGTTCATCTTCCATGAAGAACTCTTAGAGTTCGTTCACAGATCTTGAAGATCTTGGAGTTTTTACTCTGCAAAAGCTTTGCTTTTTTAGGGTTTTGATTGATGATTCTATCGTCTTCACAGTGCATAGCTCTTGAAATTTTTAGGGAATTTTATTCCTCTCATGATTAGAGTTGACAGATGTCACTCCTGTCTACAAAGCGTTGCTCTCGAGGGATTTTAACTCCTTGGCCCGAGGGGCCTCTCATTAAATGAGAATCCTTTTAGGATTTCCTATTTAATGAGTGACTGTCTCATCAATGATGAGCCGTCATCTTGATTTTGTGGGTCCCCTCTGGTCCCTTTCCACTGCATTGCAGTGCGGTACAAATTTAAAGTACCATGTGTCGGAATTTAGACTGTAGCATTGACAGCTAATCTTTGTTCTTTTTTGCGCAAGTGCTATGTCTTTTAACACTTCTTTCCCATTTGTTCGTCCAGAGAGCGCATTTGCTGACGCGCCCGTGGATAGGGAAGTCTTCGTGCTCATTAAAGATCACGACCCGGAGCGGAAATCTCTTCATCTATGGGGATCGTGGTATAATTAAATTATCCAAGGTCGGTGTAGCTTCTCTTGTGCGGTACCTTCGAAGCCCATTTCGGCGATCTACTATGCTGACTCGGCCCCGGTAAACTACGCTGTAGAGGAGGTCAACTGGAATTCAGAGGGTTACCTTCAGCCTTCTATGGCTTCGATACCCGTACAGCCGCCGATGGCTTTGGATATTCTGGGGCGGCGTATATGTCAAGGCAAATCGCGCCCCTGGGGACAACCGTATATGATTGGTTTGACTCCTCGCCATTCAGCTGGGTATCTGCAGTGGGCTCGGTACATCTTATCAGCGAAGAAATCACTGATGCTGATGCTCGGGTTGTACCCCGCAGTTTACGTTTCTCTTTTCCAGTATTCTACGCCCCGTGTATGGTGGGTCGAAGATTTTTTGGAGCAATGGAATATTCCAAATCACACCTTCCTTCTGTCATACAGGGAAGTTTCCATCTCTTTGGAGGAATTCAGAGAGATCTCCGGCTTACCCGTCAGGGGAGAACATTACGAGGAGCTACTTCCTCCTGATGAGTACATCTTTGCCACCAAATCAGTGGTAATGGGCCTTACCCCGGAAAATACCATTCAACACCAGTTCCCAAGTCTGATCAAGGCGTTGAACATCGACGAAGGTTTATTTATAGAGTCCGAAAGGCATGGAGTCAGCTTCGTAGACTTCATCGCTCGCTTTCTTCGCCCGGAGGTCTTATGAAAGCAAGCTGCGATGTTCGCCAAGCTTTACGATCCGTTTGGCTTTGGTTTGGATAATCAGCCGACGGCAGAAGCAGATTTAAAAAGCTTCTTTATTCCAGATACCCTAGACGTTCCTTTCGCAGAGCTTGCTGCTTCGGACGTCAATGAAGAGACGTTCTTGCTGGGTTTATTGGCTTGTGGTTGAACTGGTTCGTGCTTCCGATGCACCCTCGTTATATAAGGCCGTCAGTCTTTTACCCAGCCCACCGCAAGGTTGCAGGAAAACGAGTGGCCGTCGGGATTGCTGGGCTGGCTCATTTGTATCATGGTGTCAGCTTAGCGGTAGACACTACTCAGCCAGGGGTATAGCCCGTAACTTTCCCGCTGCATTATTTCACTTCATGGATCGAGTTGCATATGCTCGGTGCTTTCAGAGTTCATAAACGGCCCTGCTTCTTCGACAATTATAATTTCTCTCAGATAATGCACTTAGTCGACGCTTTCTCTTTAAATCCATCACAGTAGGAGGCTCGGGGCTTAGTCCTTCACCCGCGTACAGTTGGAGATACCATGACCTTCGTCGATAAAGTTTTAACTATCGGCAAGGAGTCTACTAAAACGGTGAAGACGCTGTGCGACACCTTCAAAGACGGGGCTCCTACCTTGACGGCTCGGGAGATTCTGCATCTGTACTCGATCAAGCCAGGCTTTTTAGTCTTCATACAGAACGACTCGGCTCTGTTCATGAGGTACAACCCGCACTATTTCGCTCAACAATCTAGCTACAATCAAGGTGTCTCGTTGAAGCTTTTTTAGCTAAGCCCATCGCTACAGAGAAGGGTATCCACAACGCGCTACACCATTTCATGCGGCTGAACACCGGGTCTAACTTCTCATCAGCGAGCCGAGCCACGTTCCGAGAATCTCGAACGAATACGTGGCATGGTATTCGCATGCAACGAGTGCTGTCATTAGGAAAGAAAGGCGGTTACTGCTTGATCGTAAGGGTGCAGCCCCTGCTGGTAATCCCGCTGTCCCCTTGAAGGAATGGACCATTGTTCTTCCTTCCGTAAGAGAAGCTAGTACGGTTGTGGTCTCGCACACCTTCCATGATAAGTCTCTACCTTGTGTGCCTGTAGTAGCGGTGGCTGCAGCGTCTCCTAAGTATGGCGTGGGTACGGAGATCGGGACTCGTCGCCCAAAGTTGCCCGCCAAGCGCAAGATCCTGTCATCGGCTGGCGGTGCTCGCTCACAGAAAAATAAGAAGTCGCTCTTTTCTGCTAACGTTATACTCAGCCAGGAACCCCATTCTCCCTATAGTGAAGGCTTGTGCGAGTGCGAGAGCAATGAGGGCCTGTTTATCGCGCCTGCAGACGATACTGATCTTCAAGCTGCCCTTGCGGCTTCCGAGCGATTGGCTCGTGATGAAGCGGCACTGATCACTATAGCGAAGTTAGGTATATTTCAATCGCATCTTTCCGCGGTTATTATTTTTTTTATTATGCTTTTGCTGACGCTTCTTCTTCAACAGATATCTCTGCCGAAGAGGCTCTCGCGGCTTCACTCAAAACATTTGAGGAGGAAGAGAGGCCTCGCGCTTCTTTGGGCCATGGTATACTTCGTCTCATTATGCCTTCATTCCCTTTTTATTTATTCGTGGTTTAACCCTCTCCTTTTATTTTGTTGCAGGGACCACCTTGACTCGGGTAATTCCAAGTGCGGTACCAATCACGAGTGGTGACGCAGCGGCATCGTTAGTGCCGGCTACCGCAGCCAACGCTATCCCTAATTCACCATAAGGGGTCTCGCTAAAGCAGCCGATGATGGACGTCATAACGGCGCCAGAGGCAGAGCTTAGTTCAGATGATGGTATACCCTTGTCGGAAGTCCTGAGGAGGTAAGCTCTCACGTCCCAGGCCGGAAGGAAGCGTAGGTGGAGTGCAACAAAAGAACGTGATGTCTCCTTGGCTGTAGGTGCAGGATCAAGCACGGCTCCCCCCTGTCGCTATTCCTCCAGATGATGCTCCAGCTTCCCTGTCTACCTCTCATAGACAGGTTGCGCGCGCGGCTCGGGAAGAAACCGAAAAGCTGCCCGAAGGTAACGTAACGCTGAGTATTTTTTATTATAACTTGATCTTCAAATTCTTATACCATATCCTGCATGGACAAGTCCTGGTGATGAGATGGCAGATGAAATGACGGTGACCACAGAGCCCGAAGCAGCGACTCTCTCTCGGGAGTCTGGGACTGACCAAACTGTCGCTCTTTCCCCTTGCGGCACCCTGATATCAGCGGGCATCGCGAGCGTAACGACGGCTCTTGTCGAATCAGGGGATGAAGCCACGGGCGCCAAAACTATTCCACTAAAGGAGAGAGAAGAAGCTGCTGCGCCCGGTGATGCTTCCGTCACGGCTTTGGTTGGTGACCCGTCAATTAAATCCTGAGTCACTGTTCTTTTTATTTCACAATCTCGCTTAGCTTATTCTGACGTTGTTTTGTAGGTGCAGCGAATGCTGAGATCGTGCCATCTGAAGCACCTCTGGTCGCCGCCATGACGGTTTTTGTTCCTTCGCCTTCTCCTATGTCCTCCGAAATGCTGGAAGGTATAGGTTTGCGATTTATTGACCTCATTGTGGGAATCTTCCCCCTGACAGTATATTGTCACAACTTTGCAGGAGTCCTTTTTGATCATCTGTATCAGGTGCCGAACCCGCATTTCTCCTTCCAGTCGAAAGTCACTCCGCCCGCTGGTGTTGGTTAGTATATCCTTCAGCTATTGTTTCTTTCTTTCTTTCTTTTACGAATAGTCATGTTGTTATTAAGCCTTCCTTGTATTGATCACAGTGCCACGGATAGAAGGAGGGGACGAGAGAATAGCCTCTCCTCTGGTTCTCCCAACTCTCCCATCAACCACAGCCGGTATAGTAGATTCCATCGCTCGTGTATTTTCTTTTACCTCCCGAGTTGACATTTGACCATGATTTGTTTTGCAGCGGTTGCACCGACTCCAACTCCCTTCGAGTCTCGGATCCCAATGCCGACAGGGCCTTTTGCTAGACGCCCATCTTCCAGGGGCGCTGCGACTAGCCTGCGAATGTTGAGTGAGTTCATCAAGGATCTTGATGCCGAGGCCCTTGCATTTGCTGCAGACTTTGCTGAGGTTAACCCTATGCTGGTGACGCTCGTGAACTTCCATGACGAAGGCGTCGTCAAGTCTTGGGTTAATTATTGCAGAAAGATCGAGGATTGCCTGTATGAGATTGAGCTTAAGCATCCCGCTCCGGAAGTATCGGCTTTAAACTCCCAACGAGCTGCATGGGTTGAGCAGAGTATTCCTTTCCTTCGCCATTTTGAACAAGAGGAGACCCTAAAGCGAAAGGAACGTAAGGCGACTTCCACTGAGTCTGTCCATTTGCGTACCCAGGTCGAAGCGAACGCTGCACAGCTGAAGGCTATTTTTGGAAACCTCCAACGATGTATTTTGGACAGGCTGGTGCTGAGGAAAAAGCTTGACATCACTGAGCAGGTTACACAGAGTCAGGAAGCTGCTCAGTAGGAAATCGACGAGAAGCTTTCATCCTGTTTACAGCAACGGGCTCGAATTGAAGCGGAGTTGGCCGCGGCGGCTGATCGTGAAAAGGAATTGAAAGGATTGGGAGAGCGGCTTGCTGATTTGCTAAAAATGCCTCCTTCTCAGTAGCCATCTTTGTATCGATCTAAAATTTGTAATTTATGAATAACATGCCTTTATTCATTTTTTATTCTTTTGTATGATGTATCTTGTACTCAATTGAATTCATGAATAAAAGACACACATTCTATAAAGTGGAAAACCGCGAACGGCCTTCTATTATCGCTTTCTTTTCTCTGCTGTGTCGTTGGCATGTTACTCTAACATGTGTAGCCTGTAGATGATAGATAACAATTCATCTTGAACTCTTTATAGGGTAGCGATGGCTTAGGAAACAGGTTCAGGTCTGGTTCCTAAAACATTTCAACTTTATGAGCCGTGAGGGTCTCATAGAGACTTTTCTCCCTATGAGTCGAAAGGATCTCGTAAGTGTATTTCCTCCTTAAGAATCGTAAGGATGCCTAAGTGCGTTTTCTCTTGACAGTCGTAAGGATCTCACAAGAGAATTTTTTTCCTTACAAGTCGAGAGGACTCATAAGTGGTTAGTGAGTTGACTTGTTTCCGAGAAGGAGCATTGCTCCGTTGGGGAGGTCATTGGCTGACTTGTTTCCGAGACGGAGGTCATTGGCTGACGTGTTTCCGAGACGGGGGTCATTTGCTGACGTGTTTCCGAGGCGGGGGTCATTGGCTGACGTGTTTCCGAGACGGGGTCATTTGCTGCGTATTTCCGCAACGGGGTCATTGGATGACGTATTTCTGAGACGGAGGTCATTTGCTGACGTATTTCCGAGACGGAGGTCACTGGCTGACGTGTTTCCGAGAAGGAGGTCGTTGGCTGATGTATTTCTGTGACGGTGTCATTTGCTGACGTATTTCCACGACGGGGTCATTGGATGACGTATTTCCGAGATGGAGGTCATTTGCTGACGTATTTCCGAGACAAAGTCATTGGCTGATGTATTTCCAAGACGGAGGTCATTGGCTGACGTATTTCCATGACGGGTTCATTTGCTGACGTATTTCCGAGACGGGGTCATTTGCTGACATATTTCTGCGATGGGGTCATTGGATGACGTATTTCCGTGATAGGGTCATTGGCTGACGTATTTCCGAGACGGAGTCATTGGCTGACGTATTTCCGAGACGGAGGTCGTTTGCTGACGTCTTTCCGAGACGTGGTCATTTGCTGACGTATTTCCGCGGTGGGGTCATTTGCTGACGTCTTTCCGAGACGGGTTCATTTGCTGATTTATTTCCGCGACGGGGTCATTGGCTGATGTATTTTCGAGGCAGGGTCATTTGCTGACGTATTTCCGAGACGGAGGTCATTGGCTAACGTATTTCCGCGACGGGGTCATTTGCTGACGTATTTCCGAGACGAAGGTCATTTGCTGACGTATTTCCGCGACGGGGTCATTTGCTGACGTATTTCCATGACAGGGTCATTGGATGACGTATTTCCGAGACGGAGGTCATTGGATGACATATTTCCGCGACGGGGTCATTTGCTGATATATTTCCGCGACGAGGTCATTGGCTGACGTGTTTTCGAGACGGAGGTCATTGGTTGACTTTAGGTTGTCTATGAACCGTAGAGTCTTGGAACTGGGGACTTTACCGTGGCTTCGATTGGTGGTGTCGCGTCCGTATCCTGCTGGAATGAGGAGGAATGTCGTTGCTGATCTTTAGGCTGTAGATGTTGCCGTTGATATTTGGAACTAGGGACTTTGCCATGGCTCCGTTAGGTGGTGTAGCATCTGTGCCCTGCTGGCATGAGGAGGAACGTCGTTGCTGATCTTTAGGCTGTAGATGTTTCCGTTAAGATTTGGAACTAGGGACTTTGCCATGGCTCCGTTTCGTTGTGACCCTGAGGTTGGTGGTTGACGTTACGTCTGCATTCGATTGAGAAGAAACATCGTGGTGATCTTTAGGCTTTGGATGTTGCCGTTAAGATCTGGCTTTCCTTTGACAGAATCTGGTGGGGAAATGTGGTTCCCTTTTGTTTGTGCCCATGGATTGTATATGGGGGTCGATGTGATCTCACCTGCATGGCAAAAGTTTCATTCTTTCATTTCATTTTATTTCTTTCTGCGATGCTCTATCATTTCAGCTTTTTGTATCGCGAAAGTTGTGATTGCCCAATCATTTCGGCTATTTTTCATGGTGCCTAATCATTTCGGCTATTTTTCTTTTTTCTCCCTGCTTTTTATTGCGAGTTGCCCAAACATTTCGGCTATTTTTATATGCATATATTTTACTTACTGATTTTTATTGCGAGTTGCCTCATCGTTTCGGCTATTTCATATGCATTTTTGGCTCACCGATTTTTTCGCGAGTATGGCACTTAAGACCCGATACCAATCTTAGCATCAACATCACTGCGACTGGAATATTTTCAGGAGCGAATCATCATTTGCCTTGAAAAGATATAGAATTTGTTACCAATTTA
This sequence comes from Agapanthus africanus, assembly GCA_030015575.1. Lineage (NCBI taxonomy): Eukaryota > Viridiplantae > Streptophyta > Magnoliopsida > Asparagales > Amaryllidaceae > Agapanthus > Agapanthus africanus. Next base: position 67,614,356 of record CM057344.1, on the reverse strand, counting down.
GGCAACAGCATCGCTGCCACTAGGATATTGCCAGGAGCGAATCATCATTAGCCCTTTTGTCGGTTCGAACAAAGGTATCTTAGCAAACAGGGTTAGGATCCTGTCGACTAAGGTTTTTAACATCATGAGCCGTAAGGGTCTCCTGAAGGTGTTTCTCCCTACGAGTCGTGAGGATCTCGTAGGTGCGTTTTCACCTTAGGAATCATGAGGACTCCTATGTATGTGTCCTCTTGTAACTCGTAAGGATCTTACAAGAGTGTTTTCTCCTTATAAGTCGAGAGGACTTACAAGTGGTGTTCACCACATGAGGACATTTCACACCATTGGTGGAATTCGGTGGGGGAACGTTTATTTGTGCCCGTGGAATGTATACAAAGGTCGATATTGAACCGCTTGTAGGGCAGTCTGGGAAATGTGATGGCTTAAGAACAGGTTCAGATCCCTGTAGCTTAAGGTTTTTGAATCTTATGAGCCATGAGGGTCTCATAAAAGGGTTCTCCTTTTGAGTCTTGAGGATCTCTTAATTGTAATTTCTCCTCAGGAATCGTGGGGATCCCTAAGTGTATTGTTCCCTTCTGAGTCGTAAGGATCTCATGCGGCTGTTTTCACCTTACAAGGTCGAGAGGACCTCACAAGTGTGCATGAATTTTTTTTACGAGTCTGCGCCTTTTCTGGTTTTCACAAACTCGTCGGTAGCCCTGCTGTGTTTACTCACGGAGCCCTTTCGGGTTTCATCTGTGCCCATTTCGCTTGTGGACGTACCATTTTTTTTGCCACGTCAGCCTGGGGATGCCGGGGTTTGTAGTAGTTTAAGGATGTTTCGGTCAGTAGCTATTTTGAAGCAAGTTTTCGCTGGATACGACTTATAGAGTTTGGGCCTGGGAAGATAGAGAGCGGACATAGGCGTCGTTATCTATCATACCCTAGGCCGTGACTCGTCAGACGTAGTATTTTTTCAGGAACCGGCCGTTTATTGGCCAGAAGGTTTTTTCACCATGCATATCCATGAGCAAGTAAGCCCCACCTTGGTAGACTTTGTCTATGATGTACGGGCCCTCATAGTTCAGCTCAGATTTCCCCCATTTGGCACGATTGGGGATCCCAGGTCTCTTGACCACTAGCACGAGTTCGCCTTGGCGGAATGTTCTCGGCTTAGTTAATCTTTCGTATGAGCGCGTCATCTTTGCTTTGTAAGCATCTAGGTTTTGCTGCGCCATGAGATGAGTTTCATCGAGTGCGTTGAGCACTTCAAGCCGAAGATGAGCATTCTCTTCGTCTGTTAACTCATAATGAACCGCCACTCGTAAAGAGGATAGCGCTATCTCCAAGGGGAGTACTGCTTCAGCGCCGAATACCAATGCATACGACGTTGTGTTTGTGGCCGTTTTGAACGTGGTTCCATACGCCCAGAAAGCTTCATGCAGTTTCTCGTGCCAGTCCTTCTTATTTTTGAATAGCGTCTTCTTTATGATCTTCGTCAAGGTCTTGTTGAAAGCCTCAGCGAGACCGTTAGCTCAGGGATTATAGACCGAAGAGTATCTCCAGCCTATATTATGCTTCTGTGTGAAGCGGCTAATTTTGTGACTTCTGTAGGCCGGCCCGTTATCGGAGATAATCAATCGCGGAGTTCCGAACCGGTAGATAACATGAGTCTTGAAGAAATGGAGGATATTCTCTGTCTTCACTTCCCTTAGCGGCACTGTTTCTGCCTACTTAGAAAAGTAATCGGTCGTCGCTAGTATGAACGATGTCCTTTGGAGGATGCTGGTTCGATGGGACCAATTATATCGGTTCCCCACATTTCGAACGGCCAGCTGGCTACTATCGGGTGGAGCAGATTTGGATGCTGGTGGATGAAGTCCCCATGAATTTGGCACGAGTGGCACTGCTTCTCATATTCGTGGCAGTCCTGGATCATCGTAGGCCAGTAGTAACCCATTCTTTTGATCTTCAGCTTCATCTTTGGTCCGGCTTGACGGGAACTGCAGAATCCGTCATGAATTTCTTGGACGACTTTCCTTGCTTCTTCTGGTCCCAGGCATCTCAGCCATAGGGGTCGAATGATCTCTTATAGAGAGTATCATTGACGAAGGTAAAAGACAGAGCTCGTTTCATGAGCTGATGTCTTGAGGATGCATCTTCAGGTGTTCGACGGGATTTTAAGTAGTCTATAAAAACTTCTCTCCAATCCTTAGCCTTTTTCCTGGTCTTTTATTCGTAGGGCTGTTTACTTTTCTTTAGACGACTTCGGAGATATTTCCGCTGGTGCAAGAACCCGACGGCTTTGTACAACGATCCTTACATCGTCGAGGTTTTCGTCAGCCAGTTCTTTAGCGAGTTTGGCTAATGCATCCGCCTTGCTATTTTCTGTACACGGTATGCTTTCCAGGACATAAGAAGGGATTTGAGTCAGCAATTGTTGCACTCTTTCGCCGTATTTTACCAACTCTAGTTTGCACGTCTGATAGTCGTCGTTTACTTAACTAACTACCAGCTGGGAGTCTCCGTTGATAAGGAGGTTTTCAATTTCCATGTCGACAGCGATCTCGAGACCTGCTATCAAAACTTCATATTCGTCTTCATTGTTCGTCCTCGGCTTTGTTAGGGAAAAGGCAAAGCGCATTATCCCTCCTTGTGGAGTCACGAAGATGAGGCCTACCCCAGATTTGATTATGGGGGAGCTGTGCTTTCGTTTCTTCATGGAAGATTCCCCATCGAAATAGAGTTCCCATCGGGTATCACTCCCTCCTCTCTCCCTGTCGATCGTGTCAAACGCATGCTCGTCCGGCAATTCACAATTTAGGGGTGAATCAGCACGTATCGGATGCTCAGCGAGGAAGTCGGCGATGGCCCAGCCTTTCACCGCCTTGAGAGGTCGGTATGTTATCGAGAATTCTATTAAGAGTAGGGCCCATTTAGCGAGACATCCCGTTAGAATGGCTTTCGACATCAAATATTTGAGAGGGTCCACTTTTGATATGAGATGGACCTCATGCGCCAAAGCATAATGCCGAAGCTTCGTTATCGCGAAGATTAACGCCGGCCAGTGTTTTTGATGGGTTGTTTTCTGCCCCCAGGAGAACCCAACTCAAATAGTAGAGGGCTCTCTCTTTCCCTTGATCATTCTCTTGTGCCCATAGCATGCATAAAGAACCTTTAAGGGCTGTTGTGTATAGGATAAGGGGCTTTCCCTTGACTGGAGCGGTCAGTACCGGTGGATTCTGCAGGTATTGCTTGATTTCGTCTAGTGCACTATGGCATTTACGATCCCAAACGAACGAGGTTCCCTTCTTCATCAGGTGACTGTAGGAACGACACTTGCCGGAGAGATTGACTTAGCGTTTGACACCTGTTTAGGCATCAATATCGCTACAACTGGGATATTGCCAGGAGCGACTCATCATTTGTCCATGTCGATTTGGACAAAGAAGGCTTACTAAATAGGGTTAGGATCCTCTCGACTAAGGCTTTCGACTTTACGAGCCGTAAGGGTCTTATAAAGGGTTTTCTCCCTACGAGTCCTGTAGATCTCGTAGGTGTATTTTCTCCTTAGAAGTCGTGAGGACTCATAAGTATGTTGCTCCTTTGTGAGTCGTAAGGATCTCAGTAGGTATTTTCTCTACACAAAGTCGAGAGGAGCTTGCGAGTGTATATAAGCCTTTTTCTTTTTCTTTTTTTTCTAACGAGATTGTTCCCTTTCGGGTTTTCACAAACTCGCCGGTAGCCCTGCTGTTTTTACTCATAGAGCCCTTTCAAGTTTTCATCCGTGCCCATTTTGCTTGTGGACATACCGTTTTTTTTGTTCAAGTGGGATATTCCACTTGATTGCAGGACCCGCTTGTAAGCCTCTTGATATCCTTTCTATTCATTGAGAAGAAAGGACCACCCTACGTAGAGATTCTTCCTCCAGTGAGAAATATGCCCCCTGTGTATACCTCGTAGGGAGCGAATACCCACGCCGTCGCTATTTTGGCGACAGGTTGCTTCAAAGTCGCTCATTTTTTATTGAGCGTTACCAACAAATACCACCTTACCTCTGCTTTTCATTCATCTTCATCAAATGATGAAGGATCATGACTCAGCTGATCCAATCGAGTCATTTTATCCATGAGCTCTTGGAAGGTTGTCAGCTTGAAGAACATCATAAATTAGAAAATGGTTGCCTGAGGGTCAAGGGTCTCCACGAACATGCCCACGGCTGGAGCTTCTTCTATGCGTTGTTCACACTTTGACCATAGGTTCCGCCACTGAATGGCATATTGAACCCAGGTTTCTCCCGGCTTCACTCTAGCGTTAATTAGTGCGGTGATTGGGGTGCGCTCGCGTTATTTGTGTAAATAGTAGCTCCATTTCTATAAATGTCTTGACAGAGTCATTCGGGAGCTCAGAGTACCATTCGAATGTTGTCTCTGACAAGCTGCCGACAAACTGGCGAAGCAGCAGTTTGTCATCACCGCACAGAGCCCTGAATTTAGCAACGTGCTGGTGTGGATTACCCGTCCCCTTATACACATGGACTTTAGGTATCATATATCCTGGCGGGTACTTAAATTGGTTGTACCAACCCAGATAGGGTCGTCCAGTCTTGGCGATTTGGCCAGCCGCTTCGCTCGCCTGATGAGCTTGTATCTGTTGAGCTATATAGTCATCAAGGGCGGTTTTGGAGATGGTCTGTTCCTTGGCTGCTGATAGAGCCGAAAGAGGGTTTGATGCCTCCCCTCTGTCGTCTTCAAGGATTATTGGAGGGTCTTCGGCTGGAGGATCCGGCTGTATCATCATCCCAACCATATCTTGAAACAGAAACGCCATTTGCTTTATGTTAGCCGCTTGTTCCGTGGCCTCATTGTCTTTCTTCTCGATCATTCATCGGAAGAACTCGGCGTCGCTTTCCTGTTCCTGGCGCTGCTCCGACGACGTCTCCGGGCTTTCTTTCGGCCCAGTGAGCACGGCCATCTTTGTCATCATCTACTGGAGCTTCTACCGTTGTTGTCTTGAGCCTTTGTCACAGACCGGGTGAGTGGTCGATGACCCGTAGAGATATGGCTATCCTCCTTCCCGGAAGCTATGTAGATCGTGTGCACTACCATGCCCCCAGACTTGGGGCATTTGGATTCAGTGCCCTTGAGATTTATCGCAGACACGGGGATCTTCTCCGGCCTTCTCCTTTTATGGGCGATCGAAGTTTAGGGGGTTGTAATAGGCATCTCTGTAGACGACACCTTCCGTATCCTGGCGGCGGGATGGTCCTCCTCTTGCCGAACTTTCATTTTCTCCTGTCGGCGGGAGTAGTCTTGGTTAATTACAGAGTCTTGGACTCTTCGCCAGACCCTGTGGATTTTGGAGGACAGCCGCTGAGGGGGCTTCTCCGGCTTTGCCTTCATATCGTTTTCATCAAGCGGAGGAGACCTTTTTAGTACGGCAATTGGAGAGTTCTTGCGCACCCTTCTGAGCGGCTCAAAGCTGTTTCCGGTTGGAACAGCAGCATCGACTTCCACCGTTGGAGTTGGTAAGGTAAATCCGGAAGGGGAACTGCCCCCAGCTTTCCTCACTCGGCGCCAGTGGCGACGTCGAGCACTTCTTGCAGATGGTACTGGATCAGTTATGGGGGTGGCTTCATCATGCCCCCTGTTCTGGTGAAGGGCTGCTGTTGGTGCCAGCCTATCGAAGACTGACGTCCGCTGAGAGGGAACGGTCAATCTTGCAAAGACCGACTTTTTGGCAGGGGAAGCATTTTTAACAACTTCACCTGCAGCAAGAGTTGGAATGGCCAGCCTTGCGAAGACCGATCCCTTAGCAAGAGAATCCCCTTTGAGGACTTCGTCTGTCGGAGTTGAAATGGCTATCCGCTTCGGGATAACTCCTTCGGGTATTGCGGGCTTCTTTACAGGACCACTGGAGCTCAGGCTCAGCCTGTCGAAGACTGATGCAGTAGACTTGGAATTGGACGGCCCGTTGAGAAGGGCCGTGGTAGTGGTAAGCCGATCAAAGACCGACTTCTTTGGAGCTCCCTACGACGGCACTGGAGCATTGAAGCTTGCCGGTAGGATCATGGTCTCAAAGAATAGTCCAGTGGTGGCCTGAGTCACCTGTTCCACTGGCATGGCAAAGATGGAGGCCGCTTGGGGCCCATAGGTCACCCTTCCAGCGAGGACGGAGTGGGAGTTGTTGTTGCAGTTGGTGCAGTTGGAAGACATTTTCTCTTCTGCACGGAGCAAGACACCAAATCTTAGTACCTTGAATCCAGGGGCAACCATATTAAACTGCGATTCGTTCGCGAACACGACACACGAAGTGGGGAGTGGAAAGAGGAAAAGGTCCCACCGGGCATGCCAGAATCTGTTCGTCGCCGAAAACCGGGAAGAAAAACGTCTTTCCTGAATTTGGGGGCAGATACTATTTGGTTTTATCTACCCACCTCTCCGAAGATGCCAAGTTGATTTATGGCACCGTACATCGAAGGTTTAGACAGATACGGCCGATGTAGAAGATTTCGTCAGATTCCCCCTTATTGGCAAGGGGTTTTAGATTGTGAGGACGCTCTTCCCTGCAGGTGCAAGCCCCTGCAGTTAATTACACTACCGTAACGCGGTAACAAATTTCTCCTTCTACAGAAGGTCACTTCGTGTCGTGTGTTTGTTTTATTTTTGGTTGCCCGTGGATTGTATACGGAGACTAATTTTTGTTGTCGCCCGTAGGGCGTGGATTAGTCCAAATCCGTATTTTCTGAGATTTGTGTTTGGGTTTGTTTTAAGGATCGTTAACCTCATTTGAGATTAAGATCAACTTAAATGCTTGTTAAGGATACGTTAATCTAATTTTAGAATAAGATCTACTTAACAAGATTTTAGGATCATTTAGATCCAATGAAAGAGTATTTGGACTCTATCGATTTAGTTTAAGGACATTGCGGTCCATTGGGTTTAAGGACATCGTAGTCCATGAGTTTAAGGACCTCATAGTCCGTAAGTTTTAGAGACATCGTAGTCTATATGGTTTAAATACATCGTAGTCTGTAAGGTTTTGGTTCAACCGTTTGGGGATGCACCAAAAGTTATTGGTTATTAGGACCCTCCGTCTCTCTGAAGACGTTGAAGAATTACAACGACATTTATCAGAGGTATTAAAAGATGTACCCTTGAACCAATGTTAGTTGGGAGATCAATAGTAAGGTTTGGGACTGAGACTAATTAAAGAGATTGTGAGCACATGGGCTCGGTTGATCTGAATTAGGGACTTGTGGCCAACTTGGGCTCAGTCTACCCAGTTTTGAATAAAGTGTTGAACCCTAGTTTGGGCTCAGCCCCTGTTTTATTCAACAATGCTGAGCATTGATTTGTGTTCTGACACCCCTTTTCTTTTTTGTCTTTTATTGAGTATTGAACACTTTTTATAGCGTTGGGGCTTTATTTACAGAGCGCTTTGTAATTTCTTAGCGCCTACATGAGGAGCACGTGTAGCGCTTGGCGTTGAGCGCCAAACTTGGAGCGATAAGGTGCTTCTTTTAAAATAGCACCCATGTGAGGAGCGCATGGAGCGCTTGGCGCTGAGCACCAAACTTGGAGCGCTAACGCGCTTCTTTTAAAATAGCGTCCACGTGAGGAGCACATGGAGAGCTTGGCGCTGAGCGCCAGACTTGGAGCGCTAAGACGCTTCTTTTAAAATAGCGCCCACGTGTGGAGCGCGTGGAGCGCTTGACGTTGAGCGCCAGACTTGGAGCGGTAAGGCGCCTCTTTGGCAGATCTGATCAGTTCTGTGCTCTAAGAATTAAATTCTCGATTTATAAAAGACTTTGTCTCATGAATCTAAGAACTGAGTTCTTCTTTTATGAGGAGATGCTATGATCTCTTTTGTTTTTATTTATGGGAGACTTTGTCTCATGGATCTGTGATCTGAAAAATAACTAATTTCTTCTGATGTGAGAGTTAAACTCTCAAATATGGAGGAGATTCCATGATCTCTCTTCTTGCTATTTACCTTGAGAAGAAATTGCTATCATCTTTGAAGTTTCTTGAAACTTATGGGAAGGTTTTCTCTGTCTAAGACTTGAAGTCTTGGGTCCTTTATATAGGGGGGCTGATTTGTTAAATCAGTTAAGGGAATCTCTCGTTGAGAGATCTCTGATTGATTTAGGGATGTTCCCCACCATTGGATTTTTGATCCAAGGGCCTCTGTCTTACAGAAGACGTTTTTCTTGTTTTTAGCAAGATAAGGAAAATATTTTTCCATAAAGAACTTATTCTGTATCTTGGTGATTTTTAATCGCTATGGGATCTTTGATCCAACGGTGCTCTGATTCACAGAGCACAATCATTCTTGTTTGGAAAGATTTGAAGAGTATTTCCTCAACCGAATTTTATTCTTGTAATTTGATAATTTATCATCTTCGTTGGATTTTTGATCCAAGGGTTGAGAACATTTAGTTCTAGCACTGGCGCTCTCGTGCTTTGCACGTGAGGTGCTGCCTTAGAGTCTTTGACTCTTGGCTCTAGCGCTCTTGGTGCTAGCACTCTCGTGTTTTGCACGTGAGGCGCTGCTTCAGAGTCTTTGACTCTTAGTGCTGGCGCTCTTGGCGCTAGCGCTCTCATGAGGCGCTGCCTCATTTCAAATTTCAGATTTTGAATAGAGCTTTGCTCTCTGATTAGGGCAAACACGGGTATGTGATACTTTTAGACGAAGAGACCGGACTGTACGGATATTGTTACATTCAGGCTCGGTAGAGTACGGATGGACTTGATTTTCGACCTCCCTTTCGGTATATACCTGGGTAGCCGTTACGTACAGCTAGTGCCGTTGACGTGCTTATGGTTATAGATTTATCCAGTAATCACTGCAGCGTTTTGCCCAGTCTTTAGAGTCCCACATAGAGGGTTTTCCCGGTTTAGACGATATGATATTGATGATGTATGTTGGTACATATATATGTCCGATTAAATATGTTTACATGCTATACAGACTTTAATCGGATGGTTGATAATACTAGAGGCTTAGAATTAAGCCGGATTATTAAATCAGGGTTTGATTTAATAATATATATATGTATGTATGTATGTATGTATGTATGTATGTATGTATATATGTACGTATATGTGTGTGTGTGTGTGTGTGTGTTTTTAATATATGTATTCTAGTATTATTTTTCACTAATCATTTTCTCTCTTGGCTATTCGTATTTTTATATGGATACGCGTATATGTATTTCGATACGTATACCGGATTGATTTCCGTATTTATACGGAATTTTTTCTAGAAGGACACCTCATTATATGATTTTCTAAAAAGAAAATCATTTGCAAATGAGGTGGAGGGTGAGGTGGCATTGAACAGGGTTGTGGATATATAGAGAGGAATGGGCTTCAATACTTTATTCTAAAATGTTATGAGATTTTTTTGTATGGTTGAAAATTATGAAGCCATTCTTTTCTATATTCTATTCTTTTCTTCTTTCATTCTTTTGAACACTTGCTTATTTGGTATTATGGCTAAGTTTCTTCACCTCCTCCTCCTTCTTCTTGAGATGTTATCTTGAGCTACAAATTAAAGAGAGAAAGATAGTGGAAAATTTCTACATGCCAACTCTCCATTCCCAGTGAGCTTGGAGCGTCGGTTGCTTCACTAGGTGAAGCAACCGCTTGGAACAGTTCCCTCGGGTGAATCATTTTCGTTAAGAGTGGTTTCCATTCAAGCTTGTTCCGGACGACATACAAGGAGCTTAGAAGGGTCTTCCATGATTAGGTGGACATGCTACAAAACATGTATTCCCTAACCATTGCATGCTAGTTTTCTAGTTTTGGTATTTGGATAGATCACTAGGGATTATTTTCTAGTTGCCATCTTGTAAATTTTTGTTTTTCGGTTCCACAATGTCTGCAGCTCACATGGTGAGGGCACTAGGATCTTTCAATGGTATCAGAGCCTTCCCAACACCCTAAACTAGCTAGTTATGACGTTATAAATCACGGTTTTTCCGGCGTTAAAAACTATCGAAAAAAGTCACGAAAAATTGAGTTTTGAGATTTTTTCGCACCCTGCGGGCTCATGGTTTAGACCGAGAAGCCGTGGTTTGATGCATGGGCATCCCGGGAAAAATCCCGGGGGGATCGAAGCGCTGGGACCACTCCCCAAGACCAGCACGAGGTTGTCTTATGGGTGGGGACCAAGACTACCCCTATGGGTAGTCTCAGGTCTGCACGCTCCCCTGGGCCACCTCGTGGTGGCTTCGGGAAGTAGGTACCTCCCTTAAGACCCTATTCAGATGTTAATTTTGTGCTTGAACTTTTCGCGAAGGTTCGGGCAAGTTTCGATTTGATTCGAACACCCGGATTGGCTCAAAGCCTTGGTTTTTTGGAAGTTTAGTGCACTTGTTTTTTTAACCTTTTGGTATATTTGGGATGTGCGCTATTTGTGTGTGGAATTCTAATGTCGTGACTTTGTTTACGTGCATGTATGTGTTGTTGAATGTCGTCTAATTGCTATATGCTCAATTAGACGGGATTGCACACTTGCTTCAGTTACTTGTCTAATTGCTATATGCTCAATTAGACGGGATTGCACACTTGCTTCAGTTACTTGTTTATGTGGTTATATATATATATATATATATATATATATATATATATATATATATATGTATGTATGTATGTATGTATGTATATAACATATATATTGATTATGGTTTATTCGGATTGTCGTGTCGGATAGCCCCTCATGCGTTTGCTTGTACAGTTTTGATTTACATTGTTGTATTCATTTGATCGGGACGATCTCCAACATGTGGCCACCAAGTCCGTATTATCTATATTCTTGTATTAGGGCTCGACCAGGATGCGGTCATTGTCACCCTTATATATATTTCATTTTTGTACTAGTATTAACTCGGAAGAAGTGCTCGAGTAGATGGGTTCTAGAGTGAAGCAGGTGGCCATCTCAAAAAGTTGAGAACGGGACGCCACGCTCTAGAATTGGTGGGATGCTCGCCGTACTTGTAGGGGTTATAGGATCGATAGGCGGATAGGTGCACAAGTTACCGGATTCTAGAAAGTGACGGGCGACCGACTCATTTCATTGAAAGCGAGTTACCGAAATTCTAAAATTGGCAAGTGGTTTACCACACTGGTAGGGGTCTAGGAACAAGTTTGTATAGGCTATCCACATGTACGGGGAATGTCACGTCTCATTTTCGGCTGAGATGAAACCCAGAGCTCAAAGTTTATCTGCTATTCCATATTGTTTGTCGCATGACTATGATGATATTATCTTCCTGCGATGTTGTTATATATATATATATATATATATATATATATATTAGTAGATACTTTTATATGTTTTGCAACCGCGCTAGCCCTGTCCCCGCCATGCCGTAAGTTAAGTAACCTTACGGTGAAGACCCGGGACCCCATGGCGAATGCAGATGGCATATAAAAGCATGTTATTTTGGTTATTTCTGGTGTGGCTTAGAAACTTGTTTTGATGGGACATCGTTATATCTTTAATGCAAGGAAAACAAGGTTATTTGATGTTGTCGAAATCAATTTTTAAAACTGCTCGGTTTTCTTCAAAACTCATAGTTGTATTCTTTTCTTTGCATAGAGATATTCGGTTAGGAATATCATGCACCTCATTCTATAAAGAAAGTGCCTTGATCCCTTCATGGGGAGTTCGCACCTAAGGAAAAGTTTATGTTACTATTTTTAAAAGCGGAGCCTAAACCACTCCATTTCAAAGCCAGTCATGTTCCTTCAACGATATCAAGTTCATTACGTTAATGGTTTTTCGCTAAAAACCAGCCGTAGCCCTCTGTCGTTTCAAATTAGTATTACTTAGTATTCGTGCTACGTTTGTCATGCTCAGCCGAGGCATAGTGTTCGGTAGTTCTGTACTGCTTTTCTGTTGCATGGTATTGTGATTGGTTTAGACAGTCGTACGGCCTTGTTGCCTTAGTCAAGGGTTCGTGTGGTGGGTTTAATGCAATCAAGATAATGTTGGATATAGTTCCCTCAAGCCAATTACTGTAATTGCAGGTAGGAGATTATGATAATTGAACGAGGACCTATACAGGTAGAACATTCTTACTCAAGATGATAGTATGCTATCTGGTTTGTCTTTATCATTATGTGTATACGTTTTGATAAAGCCCATAAGATTATTGCTTGACTACCAGTATTATGATAGCGATCATATACATAGGAGCTGGGAGGTCCATAAGCACATCCTTAAATGTCCTTAGTCGAGGGAGTATCGAGACTAGACTTCGATACTCCGGAGTATACTAGTGTATACTTTTCGAGACCCCGATGAGATGCGGGCCGGTCTCACACGTCATTGGTGTTGAGTTACCTAAGATAATATACATGTGCTTACTAGAGGTGAGTACACCGAACAGACTCGCCGAAAACTTCAATATTGTATTATACCTATCGTCAGACGGAGGTTCTCTTGTGGCACGAGTACAGGTTATTCCTTTAACCTAAGATTTTTATTTATCTTGTGTGAGTTCCCACTGTACTTAGATTACTACTATACCACGACTCAAAGGAATCATGCAAACATGTTTTAGTTGGGTATATTCCTGAGCCACATGGAGGCAGTGAACAATCGTTAAGAATTCGTCTCTCCTAGTATTGGGAGTCGATATCGCGCTGTGTTAGGTCATCCATCACCAGAAATCCTTAACCAAGGTGGATGAGATTTACTGATGTTAGATCAATAGTTTCTCAGTGGGTGATGAACTTTAAACCGGCACGACTTATCGGGTTAGTAAGGGTCTGACGTTATCCACCCCTAGTCCCGGTATGCGATTATCTCAGAAGAAGAGACCAAACTAGATGGAGATTATTACAGACAGGCTCAGTAGGGGTATAGATGAGTTTACTCGCCGGCCTTCCTTTTGCTCAATACCTAGGTAGCCGTTACGTACAGCTAGTGTCACTAACGTGCTTGTAGCTAAACACACTGCCAGCGTATTGATGAGTCTTTAGAATCCTACACAGAGGGTTTTCCCAGTTCAGGCAAAATGATGTAGTGGCTATATATTGATACGTGCAGGGTTCCGATTAGGTATGTGTTCTAGCCACACAGATTTTAATCGGGAAGATGATAATACTAGTCGGCTTAGGATTAAACCGGATTATTAAATCAAGTTTTGATTTAATAATTTACATATATATATATATATATATTTCGATATGTATATTCTAGTATTATGTTCATTGTATTTTTCTATCCCTTGGGTATTTGTATTTTGATACGAATACGAGAATGTATTTGCGGAGACGTATTCTTTTATTCATACAAGAATAATTCTAGATGAAGGACAACTCATTTCTATGATTTTCTTTTAAAGAAATTATGAATGAGGTGGAAAAGAGAAATGGTGGAGGGAATGGGCAAATGAATTATAAATTCATTTGCATTTACTATTAAATCATGGTTGTAATTTTAAATTGGAATTTTTTTTAACAAAAGTAATGAAGCATGCTTGAATTTGTGAGCAAGTTTTATTCATTCCACCATTTTAGCTTCTCTCTCTTCCATGACTCCTCCTCCTTCTTCTTCATATTCAACAATCTTATGAGTTAAGAATCATGAAGATAAAGAGAAAGAAAAATGCTAGAACACTCACACACATCACTAAGTATCCTAGATTAGCAACCAAGTATCCTAGATTAGCAACCTAGGATCTTTAGTTACTTCATTGACAAAGTTGAAGCTTGAATTTGGTTCTTTCGGGTGGATCATCTTCGGCGAAGGAAGACCGGCTTGCAAGGGCGATCTGAAGCGCTTGAGAGCATGCTAGAGTCTAACCCACTCGGACCAAATGAAGACGCTACAAAGTTTTTGATTTCTATCCTTTAATGTTGGCTAGTTTAGGTGTTTGATTTAGATTCTTGGGTATAAGTTTCTAGTGCCATCAAAATTTTCGTTTTCATATTCCACATTAGCCATGGGTTAGAGGCGAGGGAACTAGGAAATTTCAATGGTATCATAGCCACCCAAAAAACCTAAAATAGATAGATACGACTTCCGAATCCCTCTGGTTTTTTATCCGCAAAAACTGTCGCATATCCAGTGACAAATTCCATGTTATATTAATGTTTTGACTCCCCGCGGGCTCTCAGTTTGGACCGAGAATCCTCGAAGAGATGCGTGGGGACCCCGAGCACGTCCCAGATGGACCTAAGGATGGCCCACTCCCCCGAGACCACCCTAAGGTGACCTTAGGGCGTGGGGACCCGAGAACTGTCTCACAAGGTAGTTTTAGGTCTGCGTACCACACCTTAGGGTGGCATAAGTGGTTAGGTGACTCCGGGTCATCATTAATTTTATGCCAAGTCCCTCTGCGAAGTTTTGGCTCAATCATAGCTCATTTCGAACTCTCGAAGTGCTTTTTAGCATGGAATTTCTTGTCGGTTTTTAGCACACTTGATTTTCGGTGTTTTGGAAAATTGAAGTGTTGGCTATTTGTGTGCGGTATTCTATTATTGTAGACTTTGTGATGGTTGCATGTATCATAACATTTGGTAAAACGTCATCTAATTTGTATATGTATCATTTAGACGGGGTTACGGAATTGATACTTGCAAGTTTGCATGTTCTGTGATGGATATTGCTTGTTGGTTATGGTTTGTGTTGGATTTGTCGTGATGGATAGCCCGGTGTATGTAGTGTTAGATGTAATTCTCTGTGATATAATGTATATTTATATTGTATGGCGAACGTCCGATATGTGGACTGCCGTCACTGCGGCTTGTATATTTTTCTTTGGGACGCGTCCTGGTTGTGGACATAGTCACCGTTGTATATTCAGTTTTCATTACATACACTAGGATTACCATGCGGCGGAGTGCTCAAGTAGCCGGATTCTATAGGAAAATGGGCCTCCAACTCATGGCGTTGAGACCGGGGTTCCTTACTCTAGAATTGGCGGGCTATTCGCCACACTCATACGGGGTATAGGATTAACCCGCGGAGGGGTGCACAAGTCATCGGATTTTGGAAGTGCTGGGTGACCCACTCACTTCGTTGATCGGGGTTTCCTCTCTTTTAGGATTGGTGGGTGGCTTGTCACACTCTTAGCGTTCTAGGATCTGATACTACGGGCTATCCATATGGTTTGGAAAATTGCATTTCATATTTGGCTCCATTGAAATGTAATTTTCCTAGATTATCCGCATTTCCATTCTGTGTTTGCTTCTGATGTGATGCTTCTATCGTGTTACTTGATATCATGCGTGACACTAATGTTTATATTATATATATATATATATATATATATATATATATGTATATGTAGTAGACGCTATATATGCTTTGCATCCGCGCTAGTCCTGTCCCCGCCCTGCCGTAAGTTAAGTAATCTTATGGTGAAGGCCCGGGACCCTATGGCGAATGCGGATGGCATATATATGCATGTCTATTTTCGTTTCTTTTCTGGCATGATATGTTTAATTGATGTGACTGCATTAATTCTGATTAATAAAAGGAAAACAAACCTAAATGATGTTGTCGGAACCAATTTTAAAACTACTCGGTTTTCTTCAAAACCATAGTCATATTGTTTTGCTTTGCATAGAGGTATTCGGTTAGGAATATTCTGCACCTCATTATATGAGGAAAGAGCCTTTATCCCTTCACGGGAAGTTCGCTCTTAAGCAAAAGTTTATGTGACTAGTTTTAAAAGCGGAGCCTAAACCACTCCATTTCAATGCCACTCGGGTTGCTTCAACGATATCAAGTTCATTACGTTAAAGGTTTTTTTGCCAAAAACCAATCGTAGCCCTCTGTCATCTCCTACGAGTATTATTAGTATTCGTGCAATGTATGTTAGCCTTTATCAAGATTTAGTGTGCGATAGCTAAGTAATATCTCATTTGTAACATATGATACGATTAATTAGGACAGTCGCACAGGTATGTTGGCCTTTGTCAAGGGTTCGTGCGGGTGGGTCTAGGGTAATCATGATGATAACGTTTGAACTTGACTAGCGACTTATGATATGTTGGCCTTTGTCAAGGTCATAAGCCGTTGAGAAAAAAACCATATCGGGAGTTTCAAATATAAGGGAAACTTGTCAAGTTTGCGCATACCTTCTGGAGTGTAGTAATTTTGGTCGACTTCCATCAAAGTTATCATACAATGATAGTTGGATCCCAATTCCTACTGATGAGTAGGCGTTACTCCTCGGGTGGTTTTCAGATGATCTCGACTAATTCTCTTTTTAGAATTTGAAGGGGAATTCGAGGAAACAATGGGAGCCATCCTGATTAGATAAAGTGATTAACCAATCTAATCTTGATAGAGTGCATGCTGAGTGTTTCTTTTCTCTCTCTTTGGTTTTCGACCATGACCCGCCTTAAACTAAAACTCATGAACCAAGTTAACCGAACCTTCTTACTAACTCTGGCTTTGGATTGTCATGATTCAGACAAAGTCACATACATCCCTGCTACTCCTACTTTCCCTTTACTTTTCTCCAAAGCACTCTGTATCACTACGGAGATCCATATTGTTTGGAAAGGCCATCTCGTATAGTTACATACGAACTCAAATAAACTTGTTTCAGTTCGACGATGGCTACAGGTTCTGGAGAAATTGAAATGATTATTTGGTTGTATTTTATCTTTACCTTCTCTCGGGTTATGAGGGCTCCTAATATTATGAGAGTCTATCACGCTTATTGGATAGTTTTCTTCCAAACCTTAGGCTGGTGCTGAATGGTAAGGAAATAAGAAAACCAATTAGTCTAAATGTGGTGTACAGAAGATAAGAAGTAAAGATATATAATGGGATTGGAGTGAGGGAAATGAAATTTGTGACTACTGTCATGAATCTGGATAGTGGAAAAGACATTACTAGGATTACCCGGCCACCCCCTCGAAAATTTTTCATGTTTCAGTCTTACTGTGTGATGTTAATTGAAAACCGCTTTCCCAATTATATTCTGACTCCAGGGTATTATTTACCGGACTTGATTCTCACATCTGTATGGCGTTATAGATGTTGAGTAGGAGTAGAATATTGGGAATTGGTTGATTAGATTCTCAATGTCAGAATTCTTTGTAATTAGTGATATTTGAGAAAATCATCTGGATTTGCCTAAGGGCAAATATTTGGTTTTGAATATCTGTTGTTATGCACCAATTTCAAACCGATGTGCCTGTACGTTTATTTTATAAAATGAGATATAACTTTTTGAAATTATGTTTATGACATTTACTTTTATCAGTTGATGATTAGGTAAGGTGCATTCAATAATGGTGTAATTCTTCTTAACCATAACACAGTTTTCAACTTAAGACACACAGGGTTTGATTTATTAAACTGAAAGGATTTATACAAAATATTGTAAGTAGTCTATTTTCCATTAGGATAAGGGGTTGGTACTCGTACTATTTTCCGTTTACGTATGACTTCTCTGCTTTTAGACACGTATTTGTTGAAATACAGGGTCTAAATTTTGCGAAGTTATAGGTATAAAATTAAGTAGAGAACCATGCGTTGGAAGTATTAGCATTCTTCAAGGTGATCGAAGATATAAATACTTATGTTAGGTATTCCATCATAGTAATATTTAAGAACTTGCTTCTCCCTCAGGTTACTCATCTGTAGGTGCAATCCTTGATGAGTAATGCTATATGGCCTTCTTCCATTTAGGTGATATGCACTGGAAACAGTTGCATGCCAATTGAATATAGTTCCATCTAAATTAGTGCCTTTGATTCTATGTGGACATAGAATGGTTGCATATCTTGAGGATGTTGAGATATGGAGTTGTCCGGTTTCTGTTCAAAAACTGAATCTGTACAAACTCAAAGCACGTTTCTATAACGGCAGTTTGTGGGTTATTCCACGTTTTAATCAAGGGTTTAACTTCTACTATTTCAAGATCAAAAGTTGATTTGTTCTTGACTCGCCATCTTTTTATAAAAGGAATCTTTTTGCAAAAGAAATAAGTGGGAGTATGGTAGAACTGGAAGTGATTCCAGAACCACAAACGGTTACTAAAAATTTAGTAGAACCTGGAGATTCAATCAGATTCGACAATCCATAAGCCACTTCGCAGATTTAGTGGGTAAGTTCAGCCACCCGAGAGGTACTTCAGTTTCCTCAAAGATGGTGATAGGGAGGTTTTGATAATCCAAGTTTGTCACTACTGTTGTCCTTGACTATGAGATCTGGTAAGTGGATCACTATAACGTCATTCTAAATTGAATTTAGAAGTGCACGTGTATATGACTCGGCCAGAGGGTTGTTATAGTCAGTAGGAGCAGCGGAAGCAGGGTGGGCAAGTTGCTTATGTTTATTTATAGACTAAAGAAAGAAGATCAGAATTGGTCATCTAGTTTGATGTAAAAGTCAAAGATTTTGACTTCATCAGAACAACAGATGGAAGATTTTGACTTCATCAGAACAACAGATGGACCTGGTAAGACGGTAGTAGGGAGTGATGTTATGGTATTTGGATGGCATGCTTCAGATAGGAAGTGACGTTCCTATAGTATGATCGGTCAAACTTTGGTTGTCACAAGGTGTTTCTTCATATAGGATATGGACGATATATCAAGGATTCTGGTAACTAGATCTATGGTTTTAGCTCTAGATTTGGGAAGTGTCCTAAACGGGGTACTTAGAAACCATTCTAAAGTAGTTTAGAATGGACAACTCCTGGTGTGGTAGTTTACCCGCAGGTGATAGAGTCTCTCTCTCTTCGAAAGTGATGTCTTCTAAACTGATGAGGAAAAAGACTTGTATGAATGACATATCACTTGCTTAAGCAATTAAGTCAATCATGCGATGTCATGTACTAGACCAGATAGTGCTTTTTGCACTTTCTGTAGTAAGCGGATATTAATCCAATCCTAGAGAAACAAAAGGAAGAAGTAAATAACATAAGAGAATGTTCTTAGTATATGGTAATAGTAGCCTCCTGCAGGAGGCGGTTACCAGTTTAGGCTTCCAAGGTGACCTGGATGACACAGTGGCTGTCTGCGTTAATAGTTTTCCCTTTTTTGAGGTGCAGTATGTTGGATAGGTTTCCAAGCAGGATACTGAGGTGTTCATAGCGCTGGGTGCTGATAACATCAGCAATGGATACAGTCTAAAGAAGCTTTTGGATTTGGTGTTCATGTTATGAACAAGGTCCCATAAGATATCCAGACAAGTTCTAAGATAGATATCGCTCATTTCAAGAGATAGTCGTTCTCCGCGAAGTTGAGATATAAAGAGATTGAGATAAAAACACTGAAGCAGATCCACTCACTGAGGCTATTTCTCAAACACATAAGTTTCTCAAAACGAGTTTTAAAAAACTAACTTGTAGAGAAGTTGGGTATTCGGTAGCACATAAGCAATGAGTATGCGATTCTGCAATAATTGGCCTTAAGTGCAAGTGGGAGATTGTTGAATATAGCGCCCTCAAGTCAAGTATTATAATTGCAGGTAGACGATTATAATAATTGAACGAGGACTTATACAGGTAGAACAATCTTATTCGAGATGATAGTATGCTATTTGGTTTGTCTTTATCATTATGTGTATACGTTTTGATAAAACCCACATGATTATTGCTTGATGTTCATACCAGAATATTGCATTTAATACTGCCCATTCTTCTGCTCGTTTGTTTATAGGCAGGTGCTTTTAATCCATGTTACTACATATTTACAGGTTACAGGTTTCCAGTCCAAAATAACGCAAATCATACAAAATCTCCACGGTTATGCCAAAATCCAGAACATCTGTCACAAACAGATAAAAGTCAGGTTCCAGTCATCCGCATCCGTACAGTGCCGCTTACCAGTTTAAAAGACAAGACAAAAATCAGTGGTCATTCGTGTCTCGAAAAAGCACAGAGCACGAAAGGGGCAGCACAAGATTCAATTGGTGCGCGGAGCTCGAGAGAGATAAAGGTTAAATGAATTAAAAGTGATGCCATTTTGGACTGTTGAAGATCTGAAGAAATTATGGAGTCAATTTGCCATTTTGGACCTGTCAAACACAAGAAAAAAGCAACACAAGAAACCTCACAAAAAACGACAACATAACTCCTCCAAAGAGCCGCGGAACCGCGGCCAAAGTGGCACTTATGCGGTGGTTCCGCGACCGAGTCAACTCGGCGTCAGATAGGATTTTGGGGTAGTTTTGTAACTTTGTATAGGCTCAGAATTTGGCCCTAGGGTTTCAGCTCTTTGCCTATAAATAGACCAGTTTTGTGCCCAAATAATGATGCTTCTTTTTAGTTAGATTTTAGTGTAGATTAGTTTGTAGATTCTTTTTCTTCTTCTTCTTCATCTATTCTCCATGAAAGTGTAGTGAGAGCTCTTGAGTGGAAAATCAATGAAGATAAGGGTTTTTATTTAACTTTTATCTTTAATTTTCTTGTATTGTAATTTCATTTCTTGTCTTGTAATTTTAATTCCTAGTGTAATTTTATTTCTTGTTGTTAAGTAGTTGTTGTTATTTCTTGTTTTATTTTCCTTTTCTTTTTATCCGTATTTTCAAGCCATGATACTCGACGGAGTCCCTTGCTAAGGTGAGAGCCCAAGTAGTTAACTTGCTACCATTTTGTAAAACCGTATTTCTCCTTTCTTTCTTTGCTTCCTTCTTGCTTTGTTTTTATTTTCATGTGTGAATAATTTCCACACTTGTTAGGGGCTAAGGAAAGTTAGTATGAGGGATGGAAAAATCTCGTGTACTTCTCTTCGCCAAACACCTTGAAACGAACCTAGACCAAACAAACACAACCCCCTCAGTTAGACACGCTATACGTAACATATAGCCGCGACTTAAGTCAAGAAGTCCTTTGGGCGCACTACAACGTGACATGTAGTTGTAACTTAATTGGATACATGGTTGCGGGTGTTTGGCCTAGGGTTGGAAATAAGCGCACGTAGCGGAAGGACAAGGGGCAATAGGAATGGATTTAGCGTTGGAAAGCTTGCTTAAACTCACAAATCTCATTCCTATATCCTCCCAATCCCCGCTACTTTCTATTATCCTAACTTCATTTTAAGAATGGAAAAATAAAAGTACAAGCCTAATCCTAATTCTACTAACCAATCTTAACCCTAACAATCTTACTTGAACATAAATACTGTCACGACCCGAAATATTAGCTCATGACCATCACTTAAATCACGCAACGTCTAAAGACGTAACGCAATTAAAGTAAGCTGAAACCCAAAAATCTAAACCTTTTTAAGAAAATAAAGGAGGTGAAGTTTTGAAATAAAGGTATAATGAGATCAAGTTTTCTTAAAATGCATAGAAAAGGGACAAGAAAATACCAGTGGAATTTACTAGTTTGAAAACATGTTTCGTCTTTTAAAAATTTGGGCAGCATCTCCTTTGTATATTTTGATCCAAAACCACATATAAAAGATAATGATAAAGGCATCCCCAAGCAGGAGCTATCTCTTCGCCAAACGGTGGATCACCACGCAAGATAATATATATAAGTATACGACGCCCAACGGCGAAGATCACCATAAAAATAAAGAAAAGCAAGACATAAAAACCACAAGTAGCGGAAAACCCCTCGCTCTAAGTCTCGCAACCACAATCTAACTAAGTTTTATTACTTATACAATTTACTAATTTTGATTGATGCAGTTGACTAGATACAATATGAAATGTAGATACGAGAGTGGGTATGATACAAATGTCCCACCTACCAATGCAAAACACCCAAATGCAACTGTGTGCCAGCGAAGCCGCTACTGATCCCTGCGGTCTACCTGCAAGAACTGTGTCACAACGGGGGTGAGTTGCCAACTCGTGAATAGAAATATATCAACAGGTAGAAATCGAATAAACAACGACTCCTAGGTCAACTATATCATGAAAGTAATACTATGATATCTAGGGTGACCGAGTCTGTATATGTGCCAACAAGGTAGTCAATGCCTATAAGCATAACATCCAATAGTATAATCAACGCATGTATGCATTTGGATCTCGTCCACCCATATAATCAATGTCTGTATGCACGCAAATATCATAAAGGAGTGTGCATGAAAGTATGAGAATATAAATCACTGGGGTCCCTCGCGAAACAACAAAATCATGGAACCTGGGTGTCCAACATCGACACCCGAATACGTCATGAAACCCATATCCAGCATCGACACGTAAACCCTCATATCTCGGGCTCCGTCAGTCCGGATTGGCCCATATCATCTCTCAACTCCGGTCGGTATCCTCCGGATATCTGCCAGGTCCAACCAATCACCGGTAGATAGTAGTCCCTCTGCCAGGCTCACCGTCTGTATACACAGCATCCCTTTCTTGCCCCGGGGTACCATATACCCACAATCGGCCTCATCCACCTCCTCGAATCGGGTTTCACATGTCACTCTCAGAACCGAGAAAACACATGGTGGACGCACTGAAATATCATATCAAGAGAAACCGGATTTTTAAAACAGTACATGCTTTCTTTTGAAATCACCACGGTTCTCAAATCCAAAAATCTCATGGAAACAGCATATCTCAATGCGTAAAATCATAAAGCATGATGTATGCGACATATGATAGAAATGTAAGCATATCCGTATATCATGCAACATGGAAC
Organism: Agapanthus africanus; assembly: GCA_030015575.1. Taxonomy (NCBI): domain Eukaryota; kingdom Viridiplantae; phylum Streptophyta; class Magnoliopsida; order Asparagales; family Amaryllidaceae; genus Agapanthus; species Agapanthus africanus. Next base: position 67,591,789 of record CM057344.1, on the reverse strand, counting down.
AGTGATATGACATATTAAGGGAAAACCGCTCTTTTAAATGATTCCAGTTTTTTAAAATATAATATGTGGTTCCCAATCTCTGAATAAAACCAGTTATCTATGTATGTACAATATGTATATTCGTAAGTATGGATATATCAAAGTATATGTGCATCAATATGGATATACAATATGTATGTATGCAAGCATATTATGCGAAGAGTCATATCATGATGCAGCAATCCTACTGTGTAATGACATGGCAATTATAGATGATGAAGTGTGTGAGCCGGAAAATCTGTGTAAGTGTAACATACGCATCATCGATAATGGTGTAAGTGTACTAGCACAGGTATAAGCAATGCCATAAGAATAACATGAATGCGGCATAGTGTAAATCATATGCAAATGCCGACGGGTATACGTATCTAACATGACCGAGTCGGTGAATCTATCAATTGGCATCTAGCCACACAATATCCCGTACGGTATAATCCATCGTACGACATCCTCTAGTCAAGGGTATGGATCAAACCTCTAGTCAAACTCATCACGTACGGAAAATCATCGTACGGAAGCATTAAGCTTGCAGGGATCCTATCAACCGATGCGACAATGAGGAGTACGGACCTATCATCTCGTACGACATATCATACAAGATTCACGATATTCTATATATAAATTTATATACCTATGTCCCAGGTCACATCCGCAACAATCTCATATCAGGGGACCGGCAGGGTATCAATCATCTCAATCGACTCACATCCGTATACCAACATATCACCAAATCATCATATCACGTCATATATTCTTTTCATCGCATTTATATCCCTCATCAAGTCAATCTTACAAATATGCTCTACATTTACTATAAGCATAAGTATCTAATCTAACATACACCTGAACCATACAAACCGTTTTTGAAATATGCTAATAGTAGTTTTGAAAGTAGGGACTACGGTGTTTTTAAAGAAAAGAAATCATTTGAAAAGCCGTAACGTCTTTCAGGGTATCTCTTTAAAAGATGCATATGATTCTTCAGTTTAGAAATAAGTATGGTCCGGATGACACACCTACGTCGGCTATCTAGTCCTATAGTACCCTAAACGGCAATGACGTCAAACATCATCCTCAAATCCCGTCATCACAAATTAGCCGTATTATATAACTTCTAGCTATCCTTTAGTTTCAATTATGGTTCTCTAACTACCCTTTTACTCTATCTATAGTTTTCTATTACAAGTTTCATTAACCATGATCTATATATAAATCGGTTTCCATCAAAGTGTGCGGGGGTGCTATACGCCATCCACCCGACTTCCCCGTAGATATAGATCTACTCACCTTGGTCTTCGTTTGCCGAAGTCGATTACGCCGCGCTCCGTCGCATCGGAATCCACGCGAAGGTACCTACAATAAAAACACATATCGCCACGCTATTAAAATCAAGTTCTGAAATCCAAAACGGTACGTGCATTGCTCATAGGTCAGAACCTTTGGCCTACGCATACAAAATCAACCAAACACCCCTTGTTGTTGATGTGCAAACATCCAACAACAAAATACAAATCCAAACATCAAAACTAAACATTTCAAAATACGGAAAACATAGCCAAAATCACACCAAAGTGCTTCCAGATTTTGACTCAGGCCAAAACAAGGTGCACAAATAATACTGGGGTGCTATATAGGGTGCATATGAGCTATGGAAACAACCTGGACACCACTATCCACCAAGTGGCCAGCCACTTACCTTAAAAATCCGGCCACTTAGTCCCCCTAGGCTCTGTTGGGCTCCGTATGGTCGGGGTGGTCTCCTAGTACCCTAATTTGGTCCCTAGAGTTGTTTGCTACTGTCAAAAATCCTCCAAGTTGCTCCAGATTTTCCTGCACACCCTATATCCTCGCAAAACCGACATGGATCAATTACTAAATACTTGTTTTGATCTCTATGATAAATCCCAGCTCCATAATCACCTTAAAGGTCTTATTGACAGCCACTAACATCACTAATTCCACTCAATCACCCCAAGCCCTTCTCTAGAAATTCTCAAGTTCACAAACCCATCATCAAACCAATTCTAAACTAAAACTAGAATAGAAATAAGCTTAAACTAACTAAATGGAAGAAGTTATACTTCATTTAGGCCACTCTAGACAGCCCTAGCTCCACAAGTCATCAAAATCGAACTTTGCTTGGTCCAATGTGTAGAGGGTGAAGAGGAGATCAACTTTTGTGAAAGGGGTTTAGGGTTTTGGCAAGATTTTTGGGGTGGGTCAAGAGGGTAGAAGAAAGGGCGAGATTAGGAAGAAGAAGAAGAAGAAGAAAATGGTGGAGAGAGAAATGAGGCAGCACTCTCTCCCTCTCTCTCACTTTCTCACTCTCATTCTCTCTCCTAGCATGCTTATTCTCATCATTGTGCCCCCCCTCTCTCTCCAAGTCATCATTACACATTTTTCCATTCCTTTCTTACCAATAACACATACACCCTAATAAAAACAACACAAATGAAATAACATATAACATGTCATTGTGCACTAACCATGAAAACTGTAGAAACACGGATTTGGCTTAATCGCGATTAGCAGTGCACTAATCGGGTTTTTATCAAAACTGCATATAATAAATTTTAAAAACGCCAAATCCTTTAAATATATTTTTAAATGAATAAATCATTTTAATTTCCATTTATTTCACAATTATTGGTATATATTTATACCCTTTTTCGAAAAGCTCAATTTCGCAAATCGGGCAGTTTTCGGGAAATATATTATTTTAATATTAAATTCCAAAAATAATATTTTATATTTTCTGAAATGTTACAATCTTCCCCCTTAAATAAATTCGGTCCCCAAATTTAAATTTAATCCCCCAAAATCTAAAACATTTCAATAATCAGCTCAAATCAACGTGGCTCCGAAATCACGGAAGATGCAGAAACAACACAGTGAGTCAAGTGTGCATGAAAACGAGTACAAAACTCAAAATCGAACTCCGTCAAGCGTCACGCAAATAATTGGATTTGCACGCATATCCTCAGAGTTACAATAGAGATACAGATCTCGAAATCCACTACCGAACCCAATATACACTAGTCAAATACTATAATACATGTATAGTTCGCACCTTTGGAAAACATTCAAGAATTGAATAAAACTCATGCAAAATATTTTCTGAATCGCCGTGTGATGCGTAAATCATGGCACAAGTGACGGACGTTGATTTGTAAAGTAATAATATATGTTCATATATGTTTTGCTAAACATACGTTCTGTCATTTTTTTTTCAAAACATCCCAAAAGGTTTTCCTTTTTGTAAACGTCTGTGTCGCTCACGGACACGTAAGAAATAGCGAGACTATAGCTTCTTTTGAAAAGCTCTTGGTAATCTTTTAATGCATGCTAAGTACTCAGGTACTGTCCTCAGATCAGTCCTGTTCGGCAACTATATAACATAGTGCTTATCATGAAAACAAGGTGCTCAAAAGCAAAATCAGCCTCAAAAGGCATATCCAATAATCACATGCATCTGGTGCACACGGAAATCAAATCCAAAAACAAGTGCTACGAACGTGCACGAAAGAAAAACTAAGTGCAACGGGTGTGCACGAAAGCATCTATCCAGTGCAACGGGTGTGCACGATAACAATATCAAGTGCATCTAGAGTGCATCCAGTGCAACTAACATGCACGAATGAAAATCCCAATTGAGTGCATCCGGTGTGCACAAATCCACATCTCATATCATGCGCCCAACATAAGCGAAAATCCAAGTCAAGTGCATCCATCATGCACGAAAGAAATCTAAATAAAGTGCATCCGATGCACACAAATATCCAATATCAAGCGCCTAATATGCGCAAAAATCCAACCAAAGCATGCCGGTCCGTAAAAACATATAGTGCAGTAGCATGCACGAAAACGAACGGCAAGTGCCAACGCGCACGAAAACACAAATCTGGTAACACAAACGCTCAAGACATAAATCGGGTGCAACCAAGGTACGGAATATAAATCCAGTGCGACAAATGCACAAATACTTGTCCGGTGCAACAAATGCAAGAAATGCAAATATAGTGCAACTAATGCATGAAGTGCAAAGCTGGTGCATCCAGTGCATGAAATACAAATACAGTGCATCCAGTGCACGAAATACAAATACAGTGCATCCAGTCCACGAAATACGAATACAGTGCATACAGTGCACGAAATAAGAATCGATAACTCAAATGCGTATAAAAGCAACAACGAGTGTACCAGGGTGTATAAAATTGTAAACACCTGCAACTGCGTGGATAAAATACGTATCAATGTACTGCAAGCACATATAAACTATATCGGGTGCAAAAACCAAATCGAGTGCATACCACATGCACAAAATCAAATCAACTGTATGAAATCCATGAAATCATAAACATGTGCAGCCAAGGCACAAATCAAAAACCAACATAATGGTGTATAAAAACATATCTCAAGTGCAATAACCGTGCACAAAATGTAAATACCCAGTAAGTGCAGCCATGGTGCACGAAAATTAATATCATGAAACTCACCATCTAAAACTCAAATCCAAGCGATATAAGCGTGATACTCAGATCACAAACACAAATCGCAACAAATGATATCGAGGTATACCTCCTACAATGTCGAAGAATAAATCGATGCGCCTAAAACCGGCAGAACAAGAATATCCGCTTGCCTCCTGCTCACGGTCTGGCGTATTCTGTCTCTGGGTTTTCATTCCTCTGTGGATTTACCAATCTCGCAATTCATCGGCTCATCGGCCCAGTCAGGTGTGCTAACGGGGACGATTCCGTTCTGGCACTTCTTTGGTCATCTCTCGGTCAATCATCACGACCACTCGTAAGGCAGCACGTCACTGGCGTCGGCCTTTGGCCCTCTGAATACTCGCGACACAACTGATCCTGGGTACAAATCTTATTGCAGCAGTGTCCTGGAAGGAATCCTGCTCAAGGTCTCTTCCGATCTTGCCTATGCCGAACTGTATGGAGGCCAGTACCCTTACATAATCCTTTCTCATTCTCTGTACATCTGCGTCCTCACCACAACATTTCCTCGGGAACTGGCCGCATCCCAATGCCTCTGTATGCATATCAGATCTCTAATCTTGATGGGGGTAACCACAGCTCGTCAGCTTCTCGCACGAACCTCTGGTTCCACTCGTCTGTACCATCGCCCACTATGACGTCGCGCCATGCTATCTACGTAGTGCAACTGTTCTCGGCCATAGTCAATTCAGAGTCTCTCACACGGACTCGAAGTCATAAACTCGGTATCTTCATCACTCTGTAGAAGATATCTGGCCGAACACGTCCTTGGGAACTCGTCCCAACCATCGGAGGAATACTCAATACTCGTCCGTCCTTGATTAACTCACAATGCATCTGGATGAGGTCTTCTATCCGAAGCTGGTCAGCTTACTGGTCTCTTATCACATGATATACGGACGACGTCAAACTTTTCGATCGAGTCATCAAGGTCCCAAAATTTCCCGAAAGCTCAACACCTGAGCACAGTCTAAAATATCTGGTACATACCACAGTACCTCTGGACAAGCCGTAGAAGGGCAAACCCAAGCCTCACTGATGGCACCGCTAAACTGCCGCAAACCATAAGGTTCAAAAGCGGTTCCACGGTCATCATGTCGAGTTAGTATTTCATTCTTCTAGAGGGTCCACAGAATTACCTGCATGTTCCTCCGAACACTTTAAACTTGGGAAAAATGGGTTAATGACACTCGTTCGAACTTTTTAGCTTTGCCTATACAACATATGAATATTACTCACCCGCATGCTAAACAATGCCTCAATCCTCCAGGAAAGACGACACATCAACGGTCATCTCTAAATCGGTCTGCTCTAGATCTGAGTAAGACTCTCCACACTGAAAATCTCCAACTCAACTGGGCCTGCGTCGGCGCATCAATCTGACGAATCACCTTCGTCTCTTAAATCGGGGTAGACTAGCTATCATTTGTCGCATTTCTGCATGGAAGCTCCGGCGATCTCATCTTGTAAGCTCTGGAAGCGACATCCCATCAATCTCAGCAACAGCTGGGTCATCTGTCTGCACGGTAGGCGACATCACAATCTCTGAGGTAGGCTGTACATCGACATTCCTCTCACAACAGGCAGCCTCTAACAGTGGCCCGATCATCCGGTGCAAAACCAAACACTCGCCTCAATAGGAGGTCACAACATAACACTATATCGAGACATTCCTATGTCACCAGAAAACACAATGGTCAGCCCTCGTACCATACGAGCTCGCCCTGACCGCAACACTAGCAGCAGCCCAAACTGCGCTCAAACCATAGTGACAGGAACCTCAACCGAGTATCGAAGAGAGCAGATCAACGACAAGAAAGGAAACGACAGATCCAGAATGGATACATGATCATAAGAAGGAACGGCATCAATGGGAGTATGATCATGGAAACAACTAAAATCAAGGATCTCAAATGGATGTATAATCATGGGTATGAAAAGAATCATAAGTCTCAAAAATATGTACATCCTAAGATTTCTTAAGTGGAGTATCGTGTCGTAAATATGCCGCGGAACATACGTACAGTACGTCACTCTACTCAAGCTACCTACTCCATCAATTAGGGTCAACCTATGAAACGAAAGTTCGGGTCTAATACCCCCCCCCCCCGCCCGTTCAAGTCTAAGTTCCGTAAGGTCAAGCCTAGGTTCTGAAATACATACCCGTCCTAGACTCCGCATAGTCAAACATAGACTCGAACCAAGGTTAAACCTGGATTTGATACCAACTTTGTCACGACCCGAAATATTAGCTCGTGACCAGCACTTAAATCACGCAACGTCTAAAGGCGTAACGTAATTCAAGTACGCTGAAACCCAGAAATCTAAACTTTTTTAAGAAAATAAAGGAAGTGAAGTTTTGAAATAAAAGTATAATGAGATAAAGTTTTCTTAAAATGCATAGAAAAGGGACAAGAAAATGCAAGTGGAATTTACTAGTTTGAAAACATGTTTCGTCTCTTAAAAATTTGGGCAGCACCTCCTTTGTATTTTTTGATCCAAAACCACATATACAAGATAATGATAAAGGAATCCCCAAGCGGGAGCTAGCTTTTCGCCAAACGGCGCATCACAACCATGCAAGACAATATATATAAGTATATGACGCCCAACGGCGAAGATCACCACAAAGATAAAGAAAAGCAAGACATAAAAACCACAAGTAGCGGAAAACCCTTCGCTCTAAGTCTCACAACCACAATCCCACTAAGTCTCATTATTTAAACAATTTACTAATTTTGATCGATGGAGTTGACTAGATACAATATGAAATGTAGATACAAAAGTGGGTACGATACAAATATCTCACCAACCAATGCAAAACACCCGAATGCAACTGTGTGCCAGCGAAGCCGCTACTGATCCCGGCGGTCTACCTGCAAAAACGGTGGCACAACGTGGGTGAGTTGCCAACTCGTGAATAAAAATATATCAACAAGTAGAAATCGAATAAACAACGACTCCTAGGTCAACTATATCATGAAGGTAATACTATGATATCTAGGGTGACCGGGTCAGTATATGTGCCAACAAGGTAGTCATTGCCTATAAGCATGTGGATAACATCCAACAGTATAATCAGCGCATGTATGCATGTGGATCTCGTCCACCTATATGATCAATGTCTGTATGCACGTAAATATCATAAAGGGGTGTGCATGAAAGTATGAGAATATAAATCAATGGTGTCCCTCGCGACACATCAAAATCATGGAACCTGGGTGTCCAATATCGACACCCGAAAACATCATGAAACCCATGTCCAGCATCGACATGTAAATCCTCATATCTCGGGCTCCGTCAGCCCGGATCGGCCCACGGGTTCCGTCAGTCCGGATCGGCCCATATCATCTCTCGACTCCGGTCGGTATCCTCCGGATATCTGCCAGGTCCAACTTATCACCGGTAGGTAGTAGTCTCTCTGCCAGGCTCACCGTCTGTATACACAGCATCCCTTTCTTGCCCCGAGGTACCATACCGGGTCCACCATGTACCCGCAATCGGCATCATCCACCTCCTCGAATCGGGTTTCACATGTCTCTCTCAGAACCGAGAAAACATATGGTGGACGCACTGAAATATCATATCAAGAGAAACCGGGTTTTTAAAACAGTACATGCTTTCTTTTGAAATCGCCATGGTTCTCAAATCCAGAAATCTCATGGAAACAGCATATCTCAATGCGTAAAATCATAAAGCATGATGTATGCGACATATGATTGAAATGTAAGCATATCCGTATATCATGCAACATGGAACAGTGATATGACATATTAAGGGAAAACCGCTCTTTTAAATGATTCCAGTTTTTTAAAATATAATATGCGGTTCCCAATCTCCTAATAAAACCAATTATCTATGTAGGTACAATATGTATATGCGCAAGTATGGATATATCAAAGTATATGTGCACCAATATGGATATACAATATGTATGTATGCAAGCATATTATGCGAAGAGTCATATCATGGTGCAGCAATCCTACTGTGTAGTGACATGGCAATTATCGATGATGAAGTGTGTGAGCCGGCAAATTTGTGTTAGTGTAACATACGCATCATCGTAATGGTGTAAGTGTACTAGCACAGGTATAAGCAATGCCATGAGAATAACATGAATGCAGCATAGTGTAAATCATATGCAAATGTCAACGGGTATACGTATCTAACATGACCGAGTCGGTGAATCTATCAATCGGCATCTATCCACACAATATCCCGTACAGTATAATCCATCGTACGGCATCCTCTAGTCAAGGGTATGGGTCAAACCTCAAGTCAAACTCATCACGTACGGCGGCATTAAGCTAGCAGGGATCCTATCAACCTATGAGACAATGAGGAGTATGGACCTAACGTCTCGTACGAAATATCACACAAGATTCACGATATTCTATATATATATTTATATACCTATGTCCCAGGTCACATCCGCAACAATCCCATATTAAGGGACCGGCAGGGTATCAATCATCTCAATCGACTCGCATCCGTATACCAACATAACACCAAATTATCATATCACGTCATATATTCTTTTCATCGTATTTATATCCCGCATCAAGTCAATCTTACAAATACTCTCCACCTTTACTATAAGCATAAGTATCTAATCTAACATACACACCCGAACCATTCAAACAGTTTTTGAAAGATGCTAATAGTAGTTTTGAAAGTAGGGGCTACGGTGCTTTTAAAGAAAAGATATCATTTGAAAATCCGTAACGTCTCTCAGGGTATCTGTTTAAAAGATGCATACGATTCTTCAGTTTAGAAATAAGTATGGTTCGGATGACACACCTACGTCGGCTATCTAGTCCTATAGTACCCTAAACGGCAATATCATCAAACATCATCCTCAAATCCCGTCATCACATATTAGACGTAATATATCACTTCTAGCTATCCTTTAGTTTCAATTATGCTTCTCTAACTACCCTTTTACTCTATCTATATTTTTCTATTAAAGATTTCATTAACCATGATCTATATATAAATCGGTTTCCATCAAAGTGTGCGGGGGTTCTATACGCCATCCACCCGACTTCCCCCGTAGATATACATCTGCTCACCTTGGTCTTCGCTTGCCGAAGTCGATGATGCCGCGCTCCATCGCCTCGGAATCCACGCGAAGGTACCTACAATAAAAACACATATCGCCACGCTATTAAAATCAAGTTCTGAAATCCAAAACGGTACGTGCATTGCTCATAGGTCAGAACCTATGGCCTACGCGTACAAAATCAACCAAACACCCCTTGTTGTTGATGTGCAAACATCCAACAACCAAATACAAATCCAAATATCAAAACTAAACATTTCAAAATACGGAAAATATAGCCAAAATCACACCAAAGTGCTTCCAGATTTTGACTCAGGCCAAAACAAGGTGCACAAACAATACTGGGGTGCTATATAGGGTGCATATGAGCAATGGAAACAACCTGGACACCCCTACCCACCAAGTGGCCGGCCACTTACCTTAAAATTCCGGCCACCTCGGCCCCCTAGGCTCTGTTGGGCTCCGTATGGTCGGGGTGGTCTCCTAGTACCCTAATTTGGTCCCTATAGTTGTTTGCTACTCTCAAAAATCCCCCAAGTTGCTCCAGATTTCCCTGCACACCCTATATCCTCGCAAAACCGACATGGATCAATTACTAAATCCGTGTTTTGATCTTTATGCTAAATCCCAGCTCCAGAATCACCTCAAAAGTCTTATTGACAGCCACTAACATCACTAATTCCACTCAATCACCCCAAGCCCTTCTCTAGAAATTCTCAAGTTCACAAACCCATCATCAAACCTAAACTAAAACTAGAATAGAAAGAAGCTTAAACTAACTAAATGGAAGAAGTTATACCTCATTTAGGCCACTCTAGACAGCCTTTGCTCTGCAAGTCATCAAAATCGAACTTTGCTTGGTACAATGTGTAGAGGGTGAAGAAGAGATCAACTTTTGTGAAAGGGGTTTAGGGTTTCGGCAAGGTTTTTAGGGTGGGTCAAGAGGGTAGAAGATAGGGGGAGATGAGGAAGAAGAAGAAGAAGAAAATGGTGGAGAGAGAAATGAGGCAGCACTCTCTCCCTCTCTCTCACTTTCTCACTCTCATTCTCTCTCCTAGCATACTTATTCTCATCATTATGTCCCCCCCTCTCTATGTCATCATTACATATTTTTCCATTCCTTTCTCACCAATAACACATACACCCTAATAGAAACAACACAAATGAAATAACATGTAACATGTCATTGTACACTAACCATGAAAACTGTAGAAACACGGATTTGGCTTAATCGCGATTAGCAGTGCACTAATCGGGTTTTTATCGAAACCGTATTTAATAAATTTTAAAAACGCCAAATCCTTTAAATATATTTTTAAATGAATAAATCATTTTAATTTCCATTTATTTCACAATTATTGGTATATATTTATACCCTTTTTCGAAAACCCCAATTTCGCAAATCGGGCAGTTTTCGGGAAATATATTATTTTAATATTAAATTACAAAAATAATATTTTATATTTTCTGAAAGTTTACAAATACAAACACTTAGGATAGATTTGGACCAATACATATACATTCTTGAATTGACTCGTCTAAGACAAGAACGGACATACAACCATCTCCTTGTGGATCGACCCGTGCTCAACCGGCTAGCTGCCAAACGACACCGTCGTGATTGCGGTAAGTGGAGAACGAAAGCAGAACGAAGGCAGAAAATGTATCGCGTTCCCCGCTAACAATCAAATGGCGTCGTTGCTGGGGAGACGGTAACGTATTTCTTTCTTGTTATTCGGGTTAATATTATATATATATATATATATATAATAATAATAATAATAAATATAATAATAAAAAAACCATTTTGTTATTTTTAATATTTTTTGTGTGCAAGTGTGCAGGCTATCTGGAGCAAGTACAGTAATCAAATAATGAAACAGAGGATTTAGGATTGAAGAACATCACAAGGGGAGTACATGAACCAATTTTGAAGCCTCGACTCAACACGTTGACCACGGAACCACAGTCAAAGCTATGGATCTACGGCTGTTCCACGGTCAATCCTAGGCTTCTGTGCCTAAAAATTTTTCCTCCCCTTCTATTTACTCTAAACCCCTCTATGAACTCCACTGAACTATATTTTTTTTGCAGGTTTCTTTGCACAGATTGCGCCGCCGCCAATAATTTTTTTTTTGTTTTAGATTTTATTTGTTTATTTCTTTGCATATAATAATACGGACATTAAGGGGCTATAACACCAATTCAGATTGGGTGGGGATTTCATCACCCTTCCTATGACCCCACAAATCACAAAAAGAATATGCATTACCTTGAGTTAATAAAAAATATCTAGACCAAACCTATAAGGACTCGTCGCGCTCATTTAGGATAAGTGAAGGTTGCGGGGAATCGGTCGTTTATCTAAACATGACTTTATGGTGTCTAGGCTAGACAAGTAAGGAGGTAATTTTAAAAGGCTCATCTCACGGTGATTCATGAGCAGAACCCTCCTTAACTCACTTGTGCTTACCTGGCCATAATTGGCAGTGAAGAGGCGATTCGAAAGTTATCTTGCAACTTATCGTTTGGAAGTTTAGAAGCGGTCTAGTTGGACTTTGAAGACCCTAGCTCTAGATGTTGTTTGTGCATATTGTGATTGTGATTGTGCTTATGTAAAGTTTAGTCCCATAATTCCGTATTTTTTCAAAAACGGACAAACAATTTCGAAAAACTGCAAAAAAAAAATCAAAAATTTATAAAAATTCAACCACTTTCCTCCTTCCATACCTTTTCATAACATGGGTACCCCAAAACGACCAACTCTTGCCGAACTTTGGTACCCACAACCAGGCATTTCTTCATACAGTTCTTGCTTTGGCCGAACTTCGAACGATCCATCCATGCCCAAAGTTTCTTTGAGAGATCAGATAGACACGTCTAGGACAAACATTAGACTCTGCATTCCACTTTGTATCAACCGTTTCAACCTCCCCCCTTCTTACATTGATACTCCTTTTGAGAGTCATGTTGCAACTCCGAAACCCATGTCCATCGCTGACCGAATTGAACAATCTCGTAGCCGATCTTTCACTCCTTTCACCACTCCAAATTCCATAGTACAACAATTCCAATAAACTTCATATCAGAATGTCGATCCTAATCCTGTCCATTTTTCACATCCATTCGATTCATATCACTCCTACCCGACTTTTACACCTTCCCTAGACATTGCTTCTGAACAGCCTTTTGGGAGTTTCACGTATCCAAATGAATTTGAATCTTCTACTGAAACATCTTCACAACCCATGTCTAGTTTTGGACAAACTTTGGATGAATTTTGGGTAGTGTCGTGCTAACAGATGATGGATTTGAATGCGTCCATGGCCGCCCTCATACAACCTAACGAACCGGCAGCTAGTTTCCAACTAGCTCCGAATTTTCCAATGTATGATGAGGCGATTGGACAGTTTGAGAATTTGAGTCATGGGAGTGAGCATTCCACCCTTCCAAATCAAACCTACCCGTTTCAAATCGAATTCTACAACTCCAGTTTCGAAAGTCTATCGAGTGTCCCAAATGAATCACAAATTGAAGATAGAACGGTTGAAGAGTTGTGTGACTTTGTAGTGTTTAATTTACCTGATTATGAAGGAACCTGTCGAGTGAAACCACACCTAATCCCTTTGACCTCTACACCTCCATCCTAGAACCACAATTGATTGAAATCCATGCTTTTAATGAGGTGTCTGAGAAATTTGATTTTCACTTGATTGAGGATATCGACGCTGAGAATATTTTGGATGATGAACCCACAGCTTTGGATGAGTTTTTCTCACCAATTCATCATGTCCTTTCACTTCTGTGTAGACATCATCACAAGTCATTAACTATTTTTCTCGAACCATATATGCGTCTAGATATTGTTGATGATAAATGCATGGATGAGCTGAATTTTGGGGAGAGTCTTGAGGATAGCATTGAGGATGAACCAGTTTTACTTGATGAGTCGGATTTTCCAATTCATCATGTCCCTTTCATTGACTGTGTACACCCTCCTGAATGTTTAACCGATACCATTCCTCGATCACTTCCCTCCATCCTTTCCGTCGTTCCCACCTTGCAAGACACCGTATCACCTTTATTTCCTATGTCTGGTTTACCAAATCTGGTCGACCCATGCTTTCTTACGAATCTTGAGAGGTTTGACCCCATTTCTGAACGGGTTGATAGATTAGTACAATCGCTTTTTCACATCGATCATTACAAATTGTACTAATTTATTCAATCCATTTCCACCCTTAAGTCCGTATTCCATTTCTTTCTCCCTTTCTCCATTCATCTCCTCCACCAAGACCGTATCCCGTTTCCATCCGCACACGGTCTCGTGTATTTTCCATTTCTTTTCTCTACACGTTCTTTCACCAACCCGGGCATTATCGCAATAAAATTTTTGAATGGTTGGTGCTAACTTTTGCCCTGTGTAAGGCCTTGTATGGATTGATATTGTTCTCTACCTCCCTAACTCTGAACTTTAACACCTAAACAGTGGAAACACTGTTCCACTTAAGTTTGGGGGGAACCTTTTGTGTGTGTGTGTGTGTGTGTATTGTTTTCTTTTTCTTTTGTAAAAAAAACAAGAGAGCGCCGACAATTTTAACTCTCTTGGTGTAGCATGACAGTGAGGGCACTGTCAAGTTTAAGTTTGGGGTTGTTCTCGGTAAGCTTTCTACCTTCGTATTCATGTGTATATTTTGCATTTGCATACTTATTTAAAAACCCATAAAAATCGAAAAAATTTCCAAAAATATGAAAACTTTGTCGTCAAGTTAGCTAGTAAGGTAACTTGGAATTTTATTGCGAAAATTTAGTTGATATGTTAGGAATAACTAAATCATAGACTTAGGAATTGAAAACCCTAAAAATAACCCTCCTTCTCTTTAACCTTGGTAAATATACGTCCTTGCAGGGTTTTTTTTAGAAGTATGTAATCTTGAGTTCAGTTCTTAAGTTAAGTCGAGATGAAAGGAAAGTATTGAAAGCTTTATTGAAGGATAAGTCTGAAAAATAGTTCCTATTCTTGAGTCCAAATTCAGAAAGTATATACCCTACAAATCGCACTTACACACATCTTAAAACTTGGGATAGTAGAGGATACCTAGAAATACTCTTGCCTGAAAAGCTAGTATGAAAGGAAAAAATGGTATTTAAAGCTAACCACCAAAAGAGCATCATTGAAAAATATATCTGGTCTTGAAAAAGAAAAATAAAGAAAAAATAAATAAATAAAGTCAAGCTATTTACGATTTAAGCCCACACATTCAATAATCGGTTGTTAGTACCTCAAGAAGCATTAATAGTCGCATGAAAGGTGTGTGAGCAAAACCGTCCATCATTAATGAAAAGACGTAGTATTAGGTATTAAGGCAAGGGTACTATAGCTTGAATTGAATTATTGAATGTAGGGGTGAACATTTACATACACATAGGGGTATACGATCGATGTTTGGAGGAAAGATATAGATGAAGAATAAGACTTATGTTTTCCGTAAAATTGATAAAAATTCCTGAATGGAGACCGCGCTTTAGAAGGAAAACTCAAGAGATGCCGAGATCTTTCTAAACTGTAAAAACGTATAAGATCTGAGGTTGAATAAATAGGAGGTGTGAAAAATAAGGGTTGAATATTTCTAACTTAGGATGATTGAATTTCTAACTTAGATACGGAGTAGAATCGACGTTAACTTATGAAACTAGCTTGACAGGATTTTGTGTGTAGTATCCGCTGAAAACCCTCAAGAGACAACACTCCTCCTATTAGGGACACCTAGAGGTTTAACGGCTTGTTGCACGAGCTCGGTGTAATCGCGTTCCCTGCGAAAGTGAGGTTAGGACTTTTTGTGAAAAATTGGTTTTGCTCGAGACGAGCAAAAGTTAAGTTTGGGGGTATTTGTTCATACCAGAATATTGCATTTAATACTGCCCATTCTTCTGCCCGTTTGTTTATAGGCAGTTGCTTTTAATCCATGTTGCTACATATTTACAGGTTACAGGTTCCTAGTCCAAAATAACGCAAATCATACAAAAATCTCCACCGTTATGCTAAAATCCAGAACAACTATCACAAATAGATAAAAGCCAGGTTCCGGTCATCTGCATCCGTCCAGTGTCGCTTACCAGTTCAAGAGACAAGACGAAAAACAGTGGTCATTCATGTCTCGGACAAGCACAGAGCACGAGAGGGACAGCACAAGATTCAATGGGTGCGCGGAGCTCGAGAGAGATAAAGGTCAAATGAATTAAAAGTGAAGCCATTTTGGACTGTTGAAGATATGAAGAAATTATGGAGTCAATTTGCAATTTAGGACCTGTCAAACACAAGAAAAAAGCAACATAAGAAACCTCACAAAAAACGACAACATAACTCCCTCAAAGAGCCGCGGAACCGCGACCAAAGTGGCACTTATGCGAAGGTTCCGCGGCCGAGCCAACTCGGCGTCAGATAGGTTCTGATGGTAGTTTTGTAACTTTGTATGGGCTCAGAATTTGGCCCTAGGGTTTCGGCTCTCTGCCTATAAATAGCCCAGTTTTGTGCCCAAGTGAGGATGCTTCTTTTAAGTTAAATTTTAGTGTAGATTAGTTTGTAGCTTTTTCTTCATCATCTATTCTCTATGAAAGTGTAGTGAGAGCTCTTGACTGTAAAATCAATGAAGATGAGGGTTTTTATTTAACTTGTATCTTTAATTTTCTTGTATTTTAATTTCATTTATTGTCTTGTAATTTTAATTCCTAGTGTAATTTTATTTCTTGTTGTTAAGTAGTTGTTGTTATTTCTTGTTTTATTTTCCTTTTCTTTTTATCCATATTTTCAACCCATGATACTCGATGGAGTCCCTTGCTAAGGTGAGGGCCCAAGTACTTAGCTTGCTACCATTTTGTAAAACCGTATTTCTTCTTTCTTTCATTGCTTCCTTCTTACTTTTTTTTTTATTTTCATGTATGAATAATTTCCACACTTGTTAGGGGCTCAAGAAGGTTAGTACGAGAGATGGAGAAATCCCATGTGCTTCTCTTCGCCAAACACCTTGAAACGAACCTAGACCAAACAAACACAACCCCCTCACTTAGGCACGCTATACGTGACATATAGCCGCGACCTAAGTCGAGAAGTCCTTTGGGCGCACTACAACGTGACATGTAGTTGTGACTTAATTGGATACATGGTTGCGGGTGTTTGGCTTAGGGTCGGAAATAAGCGCACATAGCGGAAGGACAAGGGGCACTAGGAATGGATTTAGCGTCGGAAAGCTTGCTTAAACTCGCAAATCCATTCATATATCCTGCTAATCCCCGCTACTTTCTATTATCACAACTTCATTTTAAGAATGGCAAAAGAAAAGTATAAGACTAATTCTAACTCTACTAACCAATCTTAACCCTAACAAGCTTACTTGAGCATAAATACAAACACTTAGGATAGATTTGGACCAATACATATACATTCTTGAATTGACTCGTCTAAGACAAGAACGGACATACAACTATCTCCCTGTGGATCGACTCGTGCTCAACCGGCTAGCCAAAAGACACCGTCTTGATTGTGGTAAGTAGAGAACGAAAGCAGAACGAATATCCTAAAACATATCACGTTCCCGCTAACAATCACTGGACTACTAGTATTATGATGGCGATCATATACGTGGGAGATGGGAGGTCAATAAGTGCATCCTTAAATGTCCCTTGTCGATAGAGTATCGAGACTGGGCAACGATACTTCGGAGTAGACTAGTATATACTTTCTGAGACTCCGACGAGGGGCGGCGGCCTCTCTCACAAGCCATTGGTGTTGAGTCACCTAAGATAGTATACATGTGCTCACTGGAGTTAAGTATATCGGACGGACTCGCCGAGAACATCTAGATGGTATTATACCTATCGTCAGATGGAAGTTCTCTTATGGCATGAATACAGGTTAGTCTTTTGACCTGAGATTTTCATTTGTCTCATGTGATTTCCACTCTACTTAGATTACTAACATACCATGGCTCAAAAGAGTCATGCAAATAGGTTTTAGTTGGGTACATTCCCGAGCCACATAGAGACAGTGAACAATCGTCAGGAATTTGTCTCTCTCGGTATTGGGAGTCGATGTCGCGCTGTGTTGGGTCAGCCATCACCAAATCCTTAGCCAAGGTGGATGAGATTTACTGATGTTATATCGGTAGTTTCTCATTGGGTGATGAGCTTCAGACAGGCACAACTTATCGGGTTAATAGGAGTCTGACGTTATCCACCCTTAGACCTGGTATGCGATTATCTCAGACAAAGAGATCGGACTGTACGGATATTGTCACAGACAGGCTTAGTACGGGTGCGGATTAGTTTGCTCGTCAACCTTCTTTTCGTTCAAAACTTAGGTAGCCGTTACGTACAGCTAGTGCCGCTAACATGCTTGTGGTTAAACTCACTGCCATCGTATTGATGAGTCTTTAGAATCCCATACAAAGGGTTTTCCAAGTTCAGGTAAAATTATGTAGCGGTCGTATATTGATACATGCAGAGTTCCAATTAGTTATTTGTGCTTTCCACACAAACTTCAATCGGGCGAATGATAATACTATCCGGCTTAGGATTAAGCCGGGTTATTAAATTAAGTTTTGATTTAATAATTTATATATATATATATATATATATATTGATATGTATATTCTAGTATTATGTTCATTGTATTTTTCTATCTCTTGGGTATTCATATTTTGATACGAATACGGGCATATATTTATGGAGACGTATTCTTGTATTCATAAAAGAATATTTCTAGAAGAAGGACAACTCATTTCTTGGATTTTCATTTAAAGAAATTATGAAATGAGATGGAAAAGAGAAATGGTGGAGGGTATGGGCAAATGAATTATAAATTCATTTGCATTTATTATACAAGTATTGTTGTAATTTTAAATTGGAAAATTCTTTTAACAAAAGTAATGAAGCATGCTTGAATTTGTGAGCAAGTTTTATTCATTCCACCATTTTAGCTTCTCTCTCTTCCATAGTTCCTCCATCTTTTTCTTCATCTTCAACACACTCATGAGTTGAGAATCATGAAGATAAAGAGAAAGAAAAATGCTAGAACACTCACACACATCACTAAACATCCTAGATTAGCAAATTAGGATCTTTAGTTACTTCATTAACGAAGTTGAAGCTTGAACTTGGTTCTCTCGTGTAGATCATTTTCGGCGAAGGAAGACTGGCTTGCAAGCGCGATTCGAAACTCTTGAGAGCATGCTAGAGTCTAACCCAATTGGAACAAATGAGGACACTACAAAGGGTGTGATTCCTATCCTTTTGTATTTGTTAGTTTAGGTGTTTGGTTTAGATTCTTAGGTATAAGTTTCTAGTGCCATCAAAATTTTCATTTTCATATTCCACATTGGTCACGAATTAGCGTAGAGGGCACTAAGAACTTTCAGATAATGACAGGTTGAACTTGACTAAGACCATATGATTTGTTGGCTCAGTCAAGATCACCGGGGTCCTAAGGGCAAAAACCATATCAGAAGTTTCAAATATAAGGGAAACTTAACAAGTTTGCGCATACCTTCTGGAGTGTGGTAATTTTGGTCGGCTTCCGTCAAAATTATCACACAATGATAGTTGGGTCCCAATTCCCACTGATGAGTAGCTATTACTTCTCGGAAGATTTTCACTTCACAATTAGCTAACCTATTAGGTGTATAGAAAGTTTTAACAAGATTACGTCTCTGCGGAAACGGGGTTATTTAATTGGATCCGCGCGAAAGCATGGGGGACCTCCCTCGCAGTACCAACACCGATGTGGCTGAATGGTTAGCGAACTTGTAAGGTGTATATGATCCTGACCAGTTCTCGTTTTAGGGTTTGAAGGAGAATTCGAGGATACAGTGGGAGCCATTCTGATTAGATAAAGTGATAACCAATATAATCTTGATATAGTGCACGCTGAGTGTTTCATTTCTCCCTCTTTAGTTACAGCCTATGACTTACCTTAAACTAAACTCATTAACCAAGTTAACCGAAACTTCTTACACACGTTGGCTTTGGATTGTCATAATTCACGACAAATTCGCATATATCCCTGCTACTCCTACTTTCCATTTGCTTTTCTCTAAAACACTCCATATCACTACAATGATTTATATGTTTTGGAAAGGCTATCGTATAGTTGCATACAAAGTCGAAGAATTATTTTAGTCGAGGATTGCCACTGGTTGGGGAAATTGAATAGGTTTATTCGGGTGTCTCTTCCCTTTACCTCCTCTCAGGTTGCGAGAGCTCCTTGTATTAAGAGAGTATACCTATTATGCTTATTGGATAGGCTTCTTCCAAACCTTAAGATGGTGCCGAAAGATAGGGAAGGAAGAAAACCAATTAGCCTAAGTGTAGTGTACAAAAGGTAAGAAGTAGAGACATATAAAGGGATTGATATGAGGGAAAAGGAAATTATGACTACTGTCATGAATCTGAGTAATAGAAGAGGTATTACTAGGAATACCCGGCCACCCCCTAGAAACGTTTATGTCTGTGTACTTGTAAATGAGAACTTTTTTTCCAATTAATTCTGACTTCAGAGTATGTATTTACCGGATTTGGATCTCGAATCCATACGGTGTTACAGATGCTGAGTAGAAGTAGAATATTGGGAAATAGGTGATTTTATCCTCAATATCGGAATTCATTACAATTGGTGATATTGAATTAAATCGCCTGGTTTTGCTTAACGGCAAAAAATTGGTTTCAAATAACTGTTATTATGCACCAATTTTTAAAATGATATATCTGTATTTTTATTTTATAAAATGAGATATAAATTTTGAAAATTGTGTTCCAAACATTTACCTTTATCAGTTGAGGATAAGATAAGGTGCATTGAATTACGGTGTAAGACATTCTTGACTAAAATACAATTATCAACATGCAACACACAAAATTTGAGTTATTGAACTCTCAAGGCTTATACATGAAATTGTACATTGTCCAGTGTCCTTCGGGACAAAGGGTTGGTACTCTTACTTCATTCATTTTTACCTATAAGTTTTCTAGTTTTAGACACGCATTCTTTAAAATGCAAGGTCTAAAGATTTTGAGAAGTTTATAAGTATAAGAATAAAGTAGAGAACTATACGTTTGAAGTATCAGGATTCTTCAAAATGATCGAAAATGTAAATACTCATGCTAAGTATTCCATCATAGTAATATTGAGAACTTGATTCTCTTACAGGTTACTCATCTATGGGTGCGCTCCTTGATGAGTAATATTGTATTGGCCTTTTCCATTTAGGTAATATGCACTATATAAACAGCTGTATGGGATTTAAATATGGTTCCATTTAAATTATTTCTTTTAATTCTATATGGACATAGATTGGTTTCTTATCTTGAGATTATAAAGATATGGAGTTATCCGATTTCTGTTTAAAAGTAGAATCCGGACAAACTCAAGGCACGCTTTGGTAATGGTTGTTTGTGGATTATCCTAAGTAGTCGCTAAGGTTTTATTTCTACCATTTTCAAAATCAATAGGTATATTGTTCTTGACTTGCCACCTATATATAAAAGGAATCTTTTTGCAAAACAAACTAGTGGGAGTATGGTAGAACTGGAATTGATTCCAGAACTACAAACGATTACTGAAAATTTAAAAGAACCTGGATATTCAATTGGACTTGACAAACCTTATAATAACACCCTAGTACGATCATACATTATTTAACGATATTAATTAGTATTTTGAATTTCTTTAATTATTATTGTTTGGGTTGTAATTGGTTTGAATAGTATATGTGTTTATAGGACCCGATTCGCTTGCATGAGATCCGTTATGGTGATCAAGAATATTTTTTATTGATATTTATCTATAGACCATATCTATATGAATCTCGAATAATAGATATAAAACATTTAAATTTTTTTTTTCTGGTAGCCATACTTTAGGGATATTTTCATATATTAATTGTCGGCATGTTTTATCCTATTTAAATATCTCATGATATTATATTGACAATTATCTATTGCAGGTAAATCTTAAATATCCTAAGATATTGTTAGAATAGAATTTTTTTTCTAAACCATTAGATTTATGGGTTAAATGTGCTACGTATGTGTAGATAATTTCAAGTGTTTTGAGATTCAGTAAAAGCGGTTTGGGGTTTGTAATATATTTTATAATATTATTAGTTCTTAATTATATACTAAACTATATATATATATTACATATACTATATAAACATATATATTTATATTTTTCTATTTAAATAAAACCATCTCTTTCTCTACCTCACAAAATCACTCGCTTTCCCGCTCCCGCATATCTCTCTCTTTCTTCAACCGATATCTCTCTCGATTCCCTTTCGTCCCCGACTCCTCACCACGTCGCTAACTCCCTCTTCCGAGACCCTTCTCGTCACCAACCTCCATCACCCTTCTCCATCATCATCTTTATGCCCTCTAAGCAACACACCGTCAGCAGCCACGCCTTAGAGCCGAGCATCGCCAACACCCACCATTGCTGAAGATCACCATTGGCAGCAGTTCAAGTCATCATGGACTTCATCTTTGAGACTAGCAAGTTAGAGGTTGCTCCGTGTTTTCGTTTCTCCGTGTCCGTATTGCTCCGTTCGTGTTCGTATCCGCATTCGTCGAGACCAAGGTAAGTTTACAACTTGCTACATACTAGTTTACTAATATCTAAATCTATAGTGTCGTAGTTTATATAAAGTTTTATTTATATATAATTCGTATTTCATTAGTTAGTCAACACTAACACGTTTATAATTACAGTTTATAAAGTTTATGCAAAATTATATCTATAATTAGAAATTATACGAACTATTCTAGTTTGGTCAATTGGTAAATCGAATGTAGGAATTGATATGTCTATTTGTTTCGTTACACTATTTATCACACCTGGATAACCGTATTTCATTACGACCCGTTTGCACGATAGTATTACGAACAAACACTTTCTATAAATTAATATACTGCTTTCACATGCTTATAACCCATTATCTTGTTACAGATATTGCTCTCTTGCTTGTACCTGTTTACTTGTGATACTTACCGATACCAACAATTCTGACTTGTTGTCCTTATGGGCATGACCCGTTGTCTAGATGGACATGACCTGTACCTTCCTGTTCCTATGTTGACATTAGATAGATTTTATATTCATACCTGACTTGGGACACTAAAACTTGGGGAAATCAAAAGTTTAACTGAAGTATAATTTAAAAGGATATTACTTGATCTGTGGTTCTGGGGGTAACGGAATAGAATCATTCGTGATTCAAACTACTTGATCATCGGTTCCGGGGGGTAACGGAACAGAATCATTCCTGATTTATATATCTTGGTTCGTGATCCTGGGGGTGACGGTATATATATTTTTGAGTTACATGGAGAAGTACATTCATTTGTTTCAAATACTTGTAGGATAGTTAACCCAGAAACACTGACTTTAGAATATGCGTGACATACCTATAGCCTGTTGTTATAACACCTATGTTTGATTTTATTATACTCATACCTCACTTTTTCATGTGACATCCTATATAGAACACTGTTCAGATTAGTACTATTATTATGATATTTATGACGCATTGACGTTTTTGCATGGCCCAGATACTTGACTTTAGCACATGAGAATCATGAGTACTTCTATAGGATCGCTGATCAGTAAGGAACATTCGACTGATTTAGTTCTTATATATGGTTTAGGTATTCTCTTATTTCCTTGGATCTTTACTGCTTTCGCTATCGTTTTCTGTTATTGTTTATCGTGGTTATTGGACATGTTTAGAGATGGATAGTTAGATTATTTGTTCTTGATAACTGATTTACAGCCTTAATATGACTATGGAAGGACATTTCCTTACCATAGGTAGCATGGCTGGCCAAGTTACGTCTCGAAATTTTGGTATCTTAGGATGTGGGGCGTGATAAGGTTTTGTTAGTATCAAAATATAGGTTTAGGTTAGCTGGGCTTGGTTCAATTTGTAGTTGAGTATGATACCCAATACATTGTCCTTAAGACCCAGAATTTTAGGAATATGTCCTGCCACATTATTGTCTTGTCATTCAAATTATTGAATCTTATCTTTCCCTTAAACTCTTTTATCTCGACGTTATGGAAACGACATTGCATCTTAGGTTGTAATCCTCTTGATTCTTTATTGTTTTTTCCATCTTATTCCTTTGACTCTGATAGTAGGATTTGAGTGATTTGGAAGGAGTTATGTGTGATTGTAACTATGTATCGCGAAATGGTTACAATGTGGTACTTTATTTAGGTAATCTGGAGTCCTATTTCGATTCATTTTCTTGATTTATGTTCGTTATACCACTTTGTTTTCTGTCGGTGTCTTTGCTTATGAGTTTATGTCTTATCGCGAACTTGAATCCAACAACCACATTATAACTTTCGCCTTGTCTCGTAGTGATCAATCTGTCTGCGTTTCAAAGAAAAAGGAGAAACACAGAGTGCATATGATGATTGTAGTTGTTCAAAATTGACCTCAACGGGAGCTGGTACAGACCGCTTCAAGGACAATCAAGTGTAAGATGTTTCATTGAAGAAGTTTTGACAGATCTGCCTCAATAATCAAACTAGCACAGCGGAAGTGTTGTGGGTTGATAACCCACAAGTCTTAGAACAGACTTGTAAATTCATGATGATGGAAACTGTTGTGTGTACTGAATGGTGAAGTTCGTGAACAAGTTGCAGATGAAGCGTTGATAGTAGTCCGGGATTGCATGGATGTGTTCAAGGAAATCTCAGGTTTACCACCAAAACGAGATGGGGAGTTTGCAATTTATCTTATTCCTGGAGCAGCGCTAATTTCAAAGGCTTATTATCCAATGGCACCGGTTGAACTGGAAAAAGTGAAGAGATAAGTTTCCGAATAGAGCAGGATTCGTAGCAGTGGTTCACCTTGGGAGCTCCAGTTCTTTAGTTAAGAAGAAAGACGGCACACGGAGAATGTGCATTGACTATCGAGAGTTAAATCGAGTGACCATAGAGAATAAGTACTCAATTCCTCGCATAGGCGAATTATTTGATCAACTCAGTGGCATGAGAGTATTCTCGAAGCTGGCTCTGCGATCAGGTTATCACCAAGTTCGATTAAAAAGAGAAGACATTTGCGATCCGAACTTAATATGGGCATTACGAGTATTGAGTGATACCATTTGGAGTTACTAACGCATCGGCGATATTTATGGGCTTGATGAATTAGATCTTTTCATCATTTCTATATCAGTTCATGGTGGTATTCATTGATGATATTCTGATCTACTCGAGGAGTGATTTTTACGGGTTTTTTTTGCGTATTTTTAATTACCGCAATCAAGATGGTTTCGCTTGGTCGCTAGCCGGTTGAGTACGGGTCGATCCATAGGGAGATGGAATTTTTTCTTTATGTTTTAACAAGTTAATCCGATTAAGTCGGGTTTTGTTTTAAAATCTACGAATGAGATAAAAGGTGATAAAATACTTGCTAGGGTTAGGATTCGGTTAGTTAGAGTTTAGGAATTTCTCACTTCTTACAATGACTTAGTTATAAATATCGGTGTTAAGGTAATCGGCAACAACATGGATTAGCACGGCTAGGAAGAAACTTACAAGTCTAAGCTAGGATTTCCATGCTTAGTTTCTTCCTTTTGGTCCTTATCCATCCGTTCTTGGCTCTTAGCCCTAACCTCCAGTTAATTCAACCACAACCGGTCTAACTAGGGAATCACTGCTATCATGTAGGATAGGGTACCGTAGTGAGTGCATTATGGTTCAATAAAGGGTATCCGAATTTAATGTGTCGGGCAAAGAAAGGAGTGAAAGAGATTTTCTTCTCTCAAACCTTCCTTCTCCTGCCCTACAAGTGAGGAATTACTCATTCATTAAAAAGATAAAAATAAAACAAAAGGGATGGTAGAAAGAATTTAGGTTTAAGAAGAATTTTACAACTAGCTATTTGAGATCTCACCTAATCAAGGATCTTACTCAAGCATCATTGTTGTTAAAAAGAAATATAAAAGAATAAAAGACAAGAAAAACACTAATTTAATTCTACGTCTAAGTTGACAAATGAAAATTGCAGATAAAAAAAATGCGATAAGAAAATGTGAGACAAATAAAAATAAAGACTTACTTTTATTGATAACCTCTCAAAAACTCTCTACAGTTTTGTATTAAGAAAGATAAAGAACAGAATTAAAATTCTAAATTCTAAAACTAAAAGAGGCATACTAATTTGGCTTTGAACCCTCCTATTTATAGATAGGAAAACCCTAGGTTTACATTCTGATCCATACACGAAATTACAGAACTACCCCAAGAGAGCCGAGTTAATGCACCGACACTGCCACCTACACGTGCATTGCACTGCCGCGGAACTGCGGCAGAAGTGCCTGTTTGGCCGCGGTTCCGCGGCCATATGGTGGAATCTTGGGTCCATCTTTTCAAGTATTCTACCAGTTGCTTTTATGATCTGTTTGGTACACTTGGTTTCTCAAAATCTCTTCTTTTCTCTCCCAGATATTCAGCAGTGGAATTTGCCTTGAACTCCGCTTGAACTAGTATGCGGCATCATGCAGATCAGTATTCATCTGTTATTGGTCGTAGTCCCACATTTGTTGCGACTTTTCACGATCTCACTGTAAAGAGCTGAGAATCTGTAACCTGCAAATATTTAGCAGATATGGATCAAAAGAACCTATTTATAAGCAATGTGATTAAGAATGGGTGATATAACAATGCTGTAACAACTCCATTTTTAATGTACAAAGAATTGATTTAAATTCAAAGTATACTTGGAGTATTTAATGTTGCTGATATCTCTTTAAATACTTATTTCACACCATAATTACAAGAAGGAGCTTGTAGCTCATTGGTAATACCTTGCACTGCAGAACCAAGCCACCAGAGTTCAAATCCACTGTCCCACATTATTTTTGTATTTGATTTGTTTTAAATTTTATAGAAGCCCAACAGTCCAACAGCCATAACTCCAGAATTTCCCACTACACCCTAAAAGTCAGAAGTACCAGTAGCTACACCCGGCGACCCCCCACCTCCTGCACCCCCGACTCGGCCAGACTCGGCCGACTTGGCTGGCCGACCGGCCGACTTGGGCCGGTCCCGCCGTCCAAACTCGGCCGGACGGCCGAATTTCCAACTGTAAAGTTGCGCCCCTTGGTTTCCTCCACTCTCCTGCATAATTTAATTGTGCAGATCGTTTCCAGAGGGCTTTGAATACCACTTTTACTCCAAATTTTAATGATTTTTCATATTTCTTTTTACATTTTTAATTAAAAACCCTACACCTACCCTAACCCTAGCCTAACCCTATAAATACACCCCTACCTCCAACCCTCTCATCCAAAAATTTTGAGCCCACTCTCTCAAAATCTCAAGAAAACTTTGTACTTTGAAAAACGAGCGAAAGACAAAGCTCCGACGAAATCGACGGCGAAATTCCGGTGTGTAGGGTTCCTAGGCACACTAGAGAGGTCTCACAAGGCATCGAACATGCCAATTTCAAATTTTAACGTGCCGAGAAACCCTAAACTACGGATCGATGGCTAGATGTCTAGGCGAAAAAGTAATCTAGTTAACACTTAACTAAAAGTTTAACGGAAATACAACCTTTGTAGATCCGGTGCTCCACCTCCACAGCTCCGTAACGAGGTCGTCTCCGCTGTCCAAAAGGAATCCGGGCTCTAGAGTCGACTTCGTCGGAGAAAAACGCGAGCTAGGTCGTCGATGTCCATGCCGAAGATGATCTACGTCGAGGCATCGCTAAATCAAGCTCCGACTTCATCAAGTCAAGAAACTTGTGAAGAAAACACACTCTACTACTTGGCAAGAGGTAGAGGATGAAGAAATAGGAAATGGGTTCAATTTAGAATTGGATTTCTCACTCTTTATCATCAATCACCATTGATGAAGAAAGCTTTTTCTTCATGAAAGAAGATGAAGAAGAAGAAGAATATTATGATAAGTTAATTCAAAAAGAAAAGAATAACAATACTTATCATAACACTAACCATGGTAATGTGTAGAGAATCAATCATGGTTAAATGGGATGGTTAGGGTTAAGCATGAGACAAAATGGTTGCTAAAGTCAAAGTCTTCATGAAGCTTCATGAACAAAACAAAAGAAGCCACCATTTTCTCATTTGCTTTTCATTTTCCAAAAAGAATAAATGAATAAATAAATAGATATGAAAATGTAAACCCTAACCATTACATAACCATGGTTTAAACTTTACACAAAACACAAGTTAGCATGCATCATCAAACATGATACATACAAGTGCACAAAGGTATATCGCATATACAATGCGCACATCCGAGTGAGAAAATCCATCTAAAGTGAACCGATACTAGTTAATGCAAAGTAATATATCAAATACATAATTATGCGTTAAATCATTAAATCAACTCTTGATTTAACGATCCGGTCATATCGCATATAACCGGCTAGTATCCAATGTATCGGCTTATCGAATCAATCCTTGATTCGATAATTAGGTTATATCGCATACAACCATTCGACACATTGATCGCGAGAATGAAATACGGTATCACATACACGCATTAATCTCGGTCCCGCACATATCTCATATGCGCTCCTATTTCGTTTCGCTTGAGCCAGGAAACCTCTGTGTAGGACTCTAAAGACTCGTCAATACGCCGGCAGCGGATGATGATCATATCAAACATCCACAAGTCGCAAGCGGTCTGCTAAACATAACGGCCACCCGGGTATTGAGCGATCTGAAGATCGACGAGCAAGCCCGCTCATACTCCAGTGAATCCGACCAGTAACACTACCGTACAGTCCGGTCTGATCGTCTGATATGTCGCATATCTCGCCTAGGGGTGGTAAACGTCAGACCCCAATAGCTCGATAAGTCGTGTCGATATGAGGTCTATAACTGTTCGAGAAACTACAGGTAACACTTACCAGTAAATCTCAGCAACCCTGGCCAGGGATTTCCTGTTATAGCCAATCGAACACAGTGCAACATCAACTCCCTATACCGGGAGAGACGAATCCCCTCCTATCGCTCATTGCCTCAATGTGACTCGGGACTGTACCGAAAAACCACCGTTTTGCACGCCTTCTTGGACGTGGTAAGATGGAAATCAAAGCACAGTGGGAACCACATAAGACTCTATGACGATCTCGGGTCAACAGACTACTCTGTACCAGTGTCACCAGAGAACTGCCATCTGACGTGAGGTATAATACCATCTGGGAGTTCTCGGCGAGTCCGTCCAGTGTACCCAGTCTCTACTGAGCACCCGTATATCATCTCTGATGTTAAACACCGATGGATATGGGATCATCCATCGCCCATCTGTATGGGTCGAGAAGGTACACGCTAGTCTACTCTGGTATATCGATGCCCCGTCTCGATACACCCTCGACTAGGGACTTTGAAGGATGTACTTATGGACTACCATGTCCCCACTAGTATGATCCGCATCATAGTCCAGGTAGTCAAGTACAGATCCTAAGGGCTTTACCAACATGTAACAGAGAGACAATCAGCATACACGTTAAGGTAAAGTGTAACCAGATAGCATACTATCATGTCGAGCAAGAAAGTCCTCCCTATATATGTCCCAGCATCCACTACAATATACATCCTATGTGCAGTAATGGCCTCTAGGGCATACATATAACTAACAATCTCCCACTTGCACTAGGGCCATCTGTAGCAGTGGTTGTAGTATCTCATACTCAACCATCCTATAAAAGTCTCTCTCTGGGAACAGGCCTTTGTGAGTGGATCCGCTGTGTTGTCCTCAGAATCTACTCTCCTTACCTCGATCACCCTGGAGATCAACTATCTCCATGATCAGGTGATGCGGCCTCAGAATACGCCTGGGTCACTGATGGGACGGGTGTTCCTTGGCATAAGCCACAACTCCATTGTCTTACAATGATAGGAACGAAGTTCATCTCATGAACTATTATACACCCAGACTGCCTCTATGGTAGCATCTTAAGTAGCGATGTATTCAGCCTTTATCGTCTAGTATGCCACGGTATCTAGCTTGGAACTCTTCCAACATACCGTCCCTTTACTGAGGGTAAAGACAATGCCTGTGACTGATACTCAGTCGTCATTATCACCCTGGAACCATTCCAGTGATTCTCCCCAGGATCGGTTGATACCGTCTCACTACATCTAGTGAGAATTCTAACATCCATTTAGATCTATCTCATAGATCCAAAACCCCGGATTTAGTAGGTATCATTTTGATCCTATTGGAGAATCCTTGTGATAAGCGGAGATCGACCGAGCGTAGCATAGGAAACTCCTTCCCTATCAAGAGTATGTCATCCACGTACTCTACGAGGATCGTCACCATACTCCCTACTACCTTTTTGTTTATACAAAGTTCATCTACCATTTTGATGTTGTCAAACTCTTTGACTAACACATCAAAACAGATGTTCCAACTCCGCGATGCCTGCTTTAATCCTATAAAGCATCTAGCTCACGTTTCCGCTGCTCCCACTGTCTACGAAGCCCTCTGGCTGTGTACTTATAGACGCACTCTTCTAAAACATCATTTAGAAAAGCAGTCATGACACCCAACCACCAGATATCGTAGTCATGGTATGTAGCCGTGACAAGTAGGATCTGGATGGACTTAAGCATAGCTACTTGAAAAGGTTTCATCATTATCCACACCTGGTCAATGATGCAAACTTTTAACAAGTCTAGCTTTGAAAGTCTCAACTTTTCCATCTACACCAAGTAATCTTCTCAAGATATACTTGCTCCTGATGGGGATTTAACCCTTCAGATATTGCAACCAAAGTCCATACTTTGTTGGTGTATAAGGATTCCATCTCAGATCGATAAACATCCAGCCATTCTTACAGAGTCTCACTCTTGATGGCCAGCTCGAAACTAGTTGGGTCATTATCTCATGATGCATTCCTCGCTCCCACTGTCATAGAGAAACCGAAGTATCTCTCAGGTGGGTGAGGAACCCTACTAGATCGGCGGAGAGGCTGAGGTTCATTGGTAATTATTGAATCCTTTGGTTCTGTCAAATCTTCAGCTGCAGTTTTGTATAGCTGGAACATTTCCAGTTCTACATGACTGACCTTGCCTCGAGCTTGTCCGGATTTTGCTTTTCAGACATAGGCCGGACAACCCCAAATCTTAACTAACTTAAGAAATGGGCTCTTCCTTTTCCATATCACATATGAAGTGGTAGGCTGCAGATTTGATTTGAACCCTATTCAATATGTATGCAGCTTCTCAAGCGCATAACACCCAAAAGGAAATGGGTAACTCAGTAGTACTCATCATAGAGCACACCTTATCACATAGGGTGTGATTGCTCCGCCCCGATATACCATCGTAATATGGTGTATACGGAGGAGTAATGCTGAGAGAGAATCTTATTCTCCTTTAGAATAGACCAGGATTTCCGTGCTCAAGTATTCTCCTCCTTGATCACATCAAAGGACATAATACTTATACCCGTATTTTGGTTCTCTACTTCTAACTTATATTCTGTGAATATCTCAAAAGGTTCGGACTTGTGTTTCAACAGGAACATATGTCTGAATCTAAAGAGATCATCAGAGAAAGTAATGAAGTATAAAGAACCAGTCTTGGCATGTGCAGACAGGGGACCTACATACATCAACATGTATCATCCCAAGAGTTCACTAACTCTTTCTCTGTTTCCAATAAACGGAGCTATGGTCATCTTATCTTTGTGACATGACTGGCGAGTTTCACAAGATGTAAATTCAAACTGATTTAAATATACATCTATATGTAACTCTAGCCAGTCGGGTCGCATTGATATGACCTAGTCTACAATGCCTCAAGAAGGATTCGTTCATTTCTGAACTCTTCCTCTTTTGTGTGTTCCGTATACTAAGAACTGTAGTTTGATTTAGAACGTCAATGCTTTTAGACAACGTGCCTGAACCGATCAACTTTTGATATAGGAAATGTTCAAAACATTATCCAACAATACAAAATTTTATCATTTCTTTACTAATAAAGAGATAGATATGATTTTGTATATCAGGTTCGGTATCTAATAACATTCGTTCAGAATCAATGTATTCGTAATACAGGATGACAGTGACCAACAGACTTGGCTGCAACACTTTCCCCGTTTTCTGCCTCATGAAACTTATCACCCGTTCTCAGTTTTCTACCTGTCTGTAGCCCTATGTAACAGATTACATATCTGGGATCCTGATCTGGTATCACATACCCAGGACGTAGAGGATACTGAGAAACAGTTCTGTATATTGAACACACCCGAAGATGATGCATCAGCATGCACTCTCTTCGTTTGGGCGGCACGGGAATTCTGGTAATCCCCAATTTCCTGCTCTGTCTTATAACAATTATAAGTTGGAGCGGGACCAACGTTCCCCAGCTCAGTATAACAAGCGGGTTCGGTCAATTTTCCGTATTATTATCTTGATTAAGGCGTGATATGGTCGCTACCTGGAGAGAGAGAGAAGAAAACACTCAGCGTGCGCTCTGTCAAGAATAGATTGGTTATTATTTTATCTAATCAGGATGGCTCCCACTGCTTTTTATCAAATCTTCCTTCAAACCCTAAAAGGAAAGACTAGCCGGGATTAATTACACACTACAAGTTCGCCAATCTTTCAGCCAGGCCAGTGTCGGTACTTTGAGGGAGGTCCCTCGTGCTTTCACACGAACCTAATTAATGTAAACCTCATTTTCTCAGAAGCGTAACCCCGTTAACACCTTTCTAGACACCTACTTGATCGGCTAATTGTAATGTATAAAACTCTCCCAGGAGTAACTCTTACTCGCAACGGGTATCGGGATCCAACTATCTCATAGAAGGTATGCAATCTCATTGCAAATTTCAACACTTGAAATTCCCGATAATATTTTGCCCCTAACGTGCTATGACCTTGACGAAAGCCAACAAACCATAGCCCGCTAGTCAAGTTCAACCCGTACATTTCTTGATTGAATTAAACCCACCCGCACGACCCTTGACAAAAGCCAACAAAGCCGCACGACTACCCTAATCCAATCGCATCGTATGCTGGCAGATAAGCAGCATATAGCTACCGTACACTGCACCTTGACGAAAGCCAACAAATGCAGCATGAATACTATATACAACTTATCTGAAATGACAGAGAGCTACGACAGGTTTTTCTGAAAACCTATTGCGTAATGAACTTGATATCGTTGTAGAATCAAATGATTTTGAAATGGAGTGCTTTTGAGGCTTTTCTAGTTTTGCTAAAGGAGTCACTCCCGGTGAAGGGATCGTCGGTCCTTTCCTCGTCGAATGAGGTGCGGGATATATCGTATATATCGCTGTGCAAAGCAAAAACACTTAAAAGCTATCAAAAACCAAACCGAATGTGTAGCATCTGCCAGTTATTGCTAAAGGAGTCACTCCCGGTGAAGGGATCTCGGTCCTTTCCTTATCGAATAAGGTGCAAGATATATCACATATACCTCTGTGCAAAGCAAGAACTGTAGCTACCTATTTTATTTTGAAATTCGATTCTACAACATCTTAGGTTTCTTTTAATTCATTAATCACATTAATGAAGTCCCATCATTTAAGTACCTAAGCATCACAGATAAATACGACGTACACTTATGCCATCCGCATTCGCCTCGATGTCCCCTCGTGCACCGTTAGGTTAGGTAACTAACGGCAGAGCAGGGCAGGGCTAGCGCGGGTGTAAAACATAAGTAACGTCTATATAATATATCATATATACTATATATAATATCTGTCACAGAACATCACATGATCACATCACAGATAAAACACAGCAGAAGAATCATATGAAATATTGGATATACTAGGACGTCCGTATTTTCAATACGAGCCAGTACAAAACACGGATTCCACGGTCGCGATGAATAGCCAAACCCACACCCCTAGACCCCTACGAGAGCGGCAAGCAACCCTACCAATTCTAGGGTTAGGAGACCCGGACTCGACTCCTCGAGATGGTCTCCCACTGGACCCTAGAACCCGGTTACTTGTGCTCCCCTCCTTGGGTCTATCCTAGTGCGGAAAAGTAAATAATATACAAAGGGTGACATCTTCCGCAACCTGGAAGTGCCCCAATAAAAGAATATTACAAACAAGTTTTTACATGAATGAAAATGATAAACACTCATCTCACATAAAAACCCCCGGCTATTCAAACACGACGATCCAATATAACATATCCAGCAACACATAACATCACATGTCATCAACGTAAGTAAACATGCATATCCCAATTGTCGTTGACATATAGCAACGAAACCGGCGATATCACATATTACACTTACGGTCACAGAAAAGAAAGTGTAAAACTACAACAGTTGGAATCCGCAACCACCTCAGACATCGCATGCCTGACCAAATGAATTTCTTAGACATCGCATGCCTAACAATTTTAAACCCCGCATTTTAGTCTCAGAATCGAAAACACTTTTCAATATCAAGTCGGGCAATTCAACAAGATTCCCGACATCCTGATCGAATGCTCGTCGCAAACTTTAGTAGGCGGCTTCACCCCCGATACCGTCGACGAAGTGCACCAAGGCGGAACACCGCTACCGCGAGCACCCGAACGGATGCTTTCGGCGACGGGGTTCTCCTACAGTCACTTGGTCGGGGCTATGGAGTGAGGCTGTCTATTAAGTTTACCCGGCGAGTATCCGCGTACACTACGTGATTGCAACGGACTTTTGATCACATCAAAATTCCGTGGCAACCGATCAAGTGAGACTAAACTGCTAAGTTTATAACATTCATCCAGTTATCTCATAACTCATTGTGAATTCCAATTATTGTATCCCATTCCAGATAAACAGAAAATGTTAAACTTTTCGATCGAACAGTCAAACACCCAAGTTTTCCCGATACAGATCAACACATGAAACAAGTCTAACAACATTCCGTTCGTGCCTCAGTACCAACGGTCCAGCCGTAGAAGGGTCAAGCCAACGCCTCCACATGTGGCACGCCATACTGCCCCAAACCTGAAGGTTCAAAGGGCAGTTCAAGACGGTCACATAATCGAGGTAAGGTTTGTTGTCTTCTAGAGGGTCCATCGCGTTACTTGCACTACTTAGAACATCGTTAATCTACGGAAAAATCCAACCCTTGGAAATTTCCCGACAGGGGAAAAATTAGGTATTTATATCCGGTCGAACTTTTTAACATATTCTAAAAATTATACGGAAAGCCACATAGACAAAATTTGATACCCCGATCGAAACACCATCTCTTGAAAAATATTTAAAAATACCCAGGAAAACCAGCACTGCATATTATTGATTACTGTACAAATTTGGAAGCCACATAAGACAAAATGGCCGCGGATCCGCCGCACGAGCGAAGCTCGGGCCGCGGAACCGCGGCGCAATGAAGGAATTAGGTGCACGAATTTTACAGTATCCCTTAGAATTGCCTGCTGATTTTTCTGCATATTTTTAATGTTGAAAAATCCCAGATTTTGAAAAAAGGACAGAGAGCAATTTGTATTGGGGTTTTCGGGTTCGTTCGGGTTTCAAAATCCGTCTAGACTTCGCCTAAGGCTCTAGCTAGTCTCTGATACCACTGTAGGGTTCCTAGGCACACTAGAGAGGTCTCACAAGGTATCGAACATGCCAATTTCAAATTTTAACGTGCCGAGAAACCCTAAACTACGGATCGATGGCTAGATGTCTAGGCGAAAAAGTAATCTAGTTAACACTTAACTAAAAGTTTAACGGAAATACAACCTTTGTAGATCCGGTGCTCCACCTCCACAGCTCCGTAACGAGGTCGTCTCTGCTGTCCAAAAGGAATCCGGGCTCTAGAGTCGACTTCGTCGGAGAAAAACGCGAGCTAGGTCGTCGATGTCCATGCCGAAGATGATCTACGTCGAGGCATCGCTAAATCAAGCTCCGACTTCATCAAGTCAAGAAACTTGTGAAGAAAACACACTCTACTACTTGGCAAGAGGTAGAGGATGAAGAAATAGGAAGTGGGTTCAATTTAGAATTGGATTTCTCACTCTTTATCATCAATCACCATTGATGAAGAAAGCTTTTTCTTCATGAAAGAAGATGAAGAAGAAGAAGAATATTATGATAAGTTAATTCAAAAAGAAAAGAATAACAATACTTATCATAACACTAACCATGGTAATGTGTAGAGAATCAATCATGGTTAAATGGGATGGTTAGGGTTAAGCATGAGACAAAATGGTTGCTAAAGTCAAAGTCTTCATGAAGCTTCATGAACAAAACAAAAGAAGCCACCATTTTCTCATTTGCTTTTCATTTTCCAAAAAGAATAAATGAATAAATAAATAGATATGAAAATGTAAACCCTAACCATTACATAACCATGGTTTAAACTTTACACAAAACACAAGTTAGCATGCATCATCAAACATGATACATACAAGTGCACAAAGGTATATCGCATATACAATGCGCACATCCGAGTGAGAAAATCCATCTAAAGTGAACCGATACTAGTTAATGCAAAGTAATATATCAAATACATAATTATGCGTTAAATCATTAAATCAACCCTTGATTTAACGATCCGGTCATATCGCATATAACCGGCTAGTATCCAATGTATCGGCTTATCGAATCAATCCTTGATTCGATAATTAGGTTATATCGCATACAACCATTTGACACATTGATCGCGAGAATGAAATACGGTATCACATACACGCATTACTCTCGGTCCCGCACATATCTCATATGCGCTCCTATTTCGTTTCGCTTGAGCCAGGAAACCTCTGTGTAGGACTCTAAAGACTCGTCAATACGCCGGCAGCGGATGATGATCATATCAAACATCCACAAGCCGCAAGCGGTCTGCTAAACATAACGGCCACCCGGGTATTGAGCGATCTGAAGATCGACGAGCAAGCCCGCTCACACTCCAGTGAATCCGACAAGTAACACTACCGTACAGTCCGGTCTGATCGTCTGATATGTCGCATATCTCGCCTAGGGGTGGTAAACGTCAGACCCCAATAGCTCGATAAGTCGTGTCGATATGAGGTCTATAACTGTTCGAGAAACTACAGGTAACACTTACCAGTATATCTCAGCAACCCTGGCCAGGGATTTCCTGTTATAGCCAATCGAACACAGTGCAACATCAACTCCCTATACCGGGAGAGACGAATCCCCTCCTATCGCTCATTGCCTCCATGTGACTCAGGACTGTACCCAAAAACCACCGTTTTGCACGCCCTCTTGGACGTGGTAAGATGGAAATCAAAGCACAGTGGGAACCACATAAGACTCTATGACGATCTCGGGTCAACAGACTACTCTGTACCAGTGTCACCAGAGAACTGCCATCTGACGTGAGGTATAATACCATCTGGGAGTTCTCGGCGAGTCCGTCCAGTGTACCCAGTCTCTACTGAGCACCCGTATATCATCTCTGATGTCAAACACCGATGGATATGGGATCATCCATTGCCCATCTGTATGGGTCGAGAAGGTACACGCTAGTCTACTCTGGTATATCGATGCCCCGTCTCGATACACCCTCGACTAGGGACTTTGAAGGATGTACTTATGGACTACCATGTCCCTACTAGTATGATCCGCATCATAGTCCAGGTAGTCAAGTACAGATCCTAAGGGCTTTACCAACATGTAACAGAGAGACAATCAGCATACACGTTAAGGTAAAGTGTAACCAGATAGCATACTATCATGTCGAGCAAGAAAGTCCTCCCTATATATGTCCCAGCATCCACTACAATATACATCCTATATACAGTAATGGCCTCTAGGGCATACATATAACTAACAATCTCCCACTTGCACTAGGGCCATCTGTAGCAGTGGTTGTAGTATCTCATACTCAACCATCCCATAAAAGTCTCTCTCTGGGAACAGGCCTTTGTGAGTGGATCCGCTGTGTTGTCCTCAGAATCTACTCTCCTTACCTCGATCACCCTGGAGATCAACTATCTCCATGATCAGGTGATGCGGCCTCAGAATACGCCTGGGTCACTGATGGGACGGGTGTTCCTTGGCATAAGCTACAACTCCATTGTCTTACAATGATAGGAACGAAGTTCATCTCATGAACTATTATACACCCAGACTGCCTCTATGGTAGCATCTTAAGTAGCGATGTATTCATCCTTTATCGTCTAGTATGCCACGGTATCTAGCTTGGAACTCTTCCAACATACCGTCCCTTTACTGAGGGTAAAGACAATGCCTGTGACTGACACTCAGTCGTCATTATCACCCTGGAACCATTCCAGTGATTCTCCCCAGGATCGGTTGATACCGTCTCACTACATCTAGTGAGAATTCTAACATCCATTTAGATCTATCTCATAGATCCAAAACCCCGGATTTAGTAGGTATCACTTTGATCCTATATGGAGAATCGTTGTGATAAGCGGAGATTGACCGAGCGTAGCATAGGAAACTCCTTCCCTATCAAGAGTATGTCATCCACGTACTCTACGAGGATCACCACCATACTCCCTACTACCTTTTTGTATATACAAGGTTCATCTACCATTTTGATGAAGTCAAACTCTTTGACTAGCACATCAAAACAGATGTTCCAACTCCGCGATGCCTTTTTTATCATATAAAACATCTTGCACACGTTTCCGCTGCTCCCACTGTCTACGAAGCTCTCTGGCTGTGTACTTATAGACGTTCTCTTCTAAAACATCACTTAGAAAAGCAGTCATGACACCCAACCACCAGATATCGTAGTCATGGTATGTAGCCATGGCAAGTAGGATCTGGATGGACTTAAGCATAGATCCTTAGAAAAGGTTTCAACATAATCCATACCTGGTCTATGATGCAAACCTTTACCAAGTATAGCTTTGAAAGTCTCAACTTTTCCATGTACACCAAGTAATCTTCTCAAGATATACTTGCTCCTGATGGGGATTTAACCCTTCAGATAAAGCAACCAAAGTCCATACTTTGTTGGTGTATAAGGATTCCATCTCAGATCGATAAGCATCCAGCCATTCTTACAGAGTCCCACTCCTGATGGCCAGCTCGAAACTAGTTGGGTCATCATCTCATGATGCAATCCTCGCTCCCACTGTCATAGAGAAACCGAAGTATCTCTCAGGTGGGTGAGGAACCCTACTAGATCGGCGGAGAGGCTGAGGTTCGTTGGAAACTATTGAATCCTTTGGTTCTACCAAATCATCAGCTGCATTTTGTATAGCTGGAACCTTTCCAGTTGTATATAACAGACCTTGCCTCGAGCTTGTCCGGATTTTGCTTTTAGACATAGGCCGGACAACCCCAAATCTTAACAAGCTTAAGATATAGGCTCTTCCCTTTCCATATCACATATGAAGTGGTAGGCAACTGATTTGATTTGAACCCTATTCAATAGGTATGCAGCTTCTCAAGTGCATAACTCCCTAAAGGAAATAGGAAACTCAGTAGTACTCATCATAGAGCACACCATATCACATAGGGTGCTATGGCTCCTCCCCGGTACATCGACGTGCTGTGGTGTATACGGAGGAGTAATGCTGAGAGAGAATCTCATTCTCCTTTAGAATAGTCCAGGAATTCCATGCTTAAGTATTCTCCTCCTTGATCACATCATAGGACATAATACTTTTACCCGTATTTTGGTTCTCTACTTCTAACTTATATTCTGTGAATATCTCAAAAGCTTCGAACTTGTGTTTCAACAGGAACATATGTCTGAATCTTGAGAGATCATCATAGAATGTAATGAAGTACAAAGAACCGGTCCTGGCATATGTAGACAGGGGACTTTCATACATCAGCATGTATCAATCCCAAGAGTTCACTAACTCTTTCTCTGTTTCCAATAAACAGAGCTATGGTCATCTTATCTTTGTGACATGACTGGCAAGTTTCATAAGATGTAAATTCAAACTAATTTAAATATGCATCTAAATGTAACTTCAGCCAGTTGGGTCGCATTGATATGACCTAGTCTACAATGCCTCAAGAAGGATTTGTTCATTTCTGAACTCTTCCTCTTGTGTGTGTTCTGTATACTAAGAACTGTAGTTTGATTTAGAACGTCAATGATTTTAGATAACGTGCCTGAACCGATCAACTCTTGATATAGGAAATGTTCAAAACATTGTCCAACAATACAAAATTATATCCTTTCTTTACTAATAAAGAGACTGATATGATTTTGTATATCAGGTTCGGTATCTAATAACATTTGTTCAGAATCAATGTATTCTGGTAATACAGGGTGATAGTGACCAACAGACCTGGCTGCAACATTTGCACCGTTTTCTATCTCATGAAACTTATCACCCATTCTCAGTTCTTTACCTTTCTGTAGCCCATGTAATAGATTACATATGTGGGATCCTGATCTGGTATCACATACCCAGGACGTAAAGGATACTGAAAAACAATTCTGTGTAACGAACACACCCGAAGATGATGCATCAACATGCACTTTCTTCGTTTGGGAGGCACGGGAAATCTGGTATTCCCCAATTTCCTGCTCTGTCTTATAACAATTATAAGTTGGAGCGGGACCAACGTTCCCCAGCTCAGTATAACAAGCGGGTTCGGTCAATATATCCGTTTTATTATCTTGATTAAGGCGTGATATGGTCGCTATCTGGAGAGAGAGAGAAGAAAACACTCAGCGTATGCTCTTGCAAGATTAGATTGGTTATCTAATATATCTAATCAGGATGTCTCCCACTGTTTTAATCAAATCTTCCTTTAAACCCTAAAAGGAAAGACTAGCCGGGATTAATTACACGCTACAAGTTCGCCAATCTTTCAGCCAGGTCAGTGTCGGTACTTTGAGGGAGGTCCCCCGTGCTTTCGCACGAACCTAATTAATGTAAACCTCATTTTCCCACAGGCGTAACCCCGTTAACACCTTTCTAGACACCTACTTGATCGGCTAATTGTAATGTGTAAAACTCTCCCAGGAGTAACTCTTACTCGCAGCGGGTATCAGGATCCAACTATCTCATAGAAGATATGCAATCTCATTGCAAATTTCAACACTTGAAATTCCCGATAATATTTTACCCCTAGCGTTCTATGACCTTGACGAAGGCCAAACTGCCCATAGTCCGCTAGTCAAGTTCAACCCGTTCATTTCTTGATTGAATTAAACCCACCCGCACGACCCTTGACGAAGGCCAAACTACGCCGTACGAATACCCTAATCCAATCGCATCGTATGCTGGCAGATAAGCACTAGTTAGCTACCGTACACTACGCCTTGACGAAGGCCAAACTACCGCAGCACGAATACTAAGTAGTACATATCTGAATTGACGGAGGGCTGCGACAGGTTTTTAAGAAAACCCTTTGCGTAATGAACTTGATATCGTTGTAGAATCGAGTGATTTTAAATGGAATGTTTTTGAGGCTTTTCTAGTTTTGCTAAAGGGGTCACTCCCGGTGAAGGGATCGTCGGCCTTTTCCTCATCGAATAAGGTGCAGGATATATCATATATACCACTGTGCAAAGAAGAAACTATAGAAGCAATCAAAAGACAAACCGAGGGTTGTAGCATCTGCCAGTTATTGCTAAAGGAGTCACTCCCGGTGAAGGGATCTCGGTCCTTTCCTTATCGAATAATGTGCTGGATGTTCTACAAGGAACACCGCTATGCAAAGCAAGAACTAGAGCTACCAGTTTTTAAACAAGTTTCTATAACATCTTAGGTTTCTTTTAGTTTCATTAATCTCATTAATGAAGTCCCATTTTATTATGCTTCACAAGCATCTCTTTTGAAAACGAAATCTGCAATATAACATATATCTCATATATATAATATAAACATTCGTCTCAGGCAGTAATATAATCTCATCACAGAACATTGCAGCAGAAGAAACATATATGAAATATTGGATATACTAGGACGTCCGTGTTTTCAATACGAGCCTGTATAAAATACGGATTCCACGGTCGCGATGAATAGCCAAACCCACATCCCTAGATCC
Source organism: Agapanthus africanus (assembly GCA_030015575.1). Taxonomy (NCBI): domain Eukaryota; kingdom Viridiplantae; phylum Streptophyta; class Magnoliopsida; order Asparagales; family Amaryllidaceae; genus Agapanthus; species Agapanthus africanus. Next base: position 67,550,197 of record CM057344.1, on the reverse strand, counting down.
CTACGAGAGCGGCAAGCAACACTGCCAATTCTAGGGTTAGGAGACCCGGTCTCGACTCCTCAAGATGGTCTCCCACTGGACCCTAAAACCCGGTTACTTGTGCTCCCCGCCTTGGGTCTACCTAATGCGGAAAAGTAAATAATATACAACGGTGACATCTTCCGCTACCTGGAAGTGCCCCAATAAAAGAATATTACATACAAATGAATTTTACATGAATGAAAAAGAAAAACTCTCATCTCACATAAAACCCCCGGCTATTTAAACGCGACGATCCAATACAACATATCACAGCAACACATAATATCTCATATCATCAACGTAAGCAAGTATGCGTATCCCGATTGTCGTTGATGTATAGCAACGAAGCCGGCGATACACCACATACTATGCTTACGGTCACAAAAAAGAAAGTGTAAAACTACAACAGTTGGAATCCGCAACCTCCTTAGACATCGCATGCCTAACCAAATGAATTCCGTAGACATCGCATGCCTAACTATTATAAACCCCGCATTTTAGTCTCATTATCGAAAACTCTTTTCAATATCAAGTCGGGCAATTCAACAAGACTCCCGAAAACCTGATTGAATACTCGTCGCAAACTTTAGTAGACGGCCGCACCCCCAGATGTCGTCGACGAAGTGCACTAAGGCGGAACACCGCTGCCGCGAGCACCCGAACGGATGCTTTCGGCGACGGGGTTCTCCTACAGTCACTTAGTCGGAGCTATGGGGCGTGGCTGTCTATTAAGTTTACCCGGCGAGTATCCGCGCACGCTACATGATTGCGACGGACTTTTGATCACATCAAAATTCCGTGGCAACCGATCATCTGAGACTAAACTGCTATGTTTATAATATTCAAATTAGTTATCTCATAACTACCTGTGGATTCCAAATATTGTATCACATTCCAGATAAATAGACAAAGTTAAACTTTCCGATCGAATAATCAAACACCCAAGATTTTCCTAATATATCTCAACACTTGAAATCAGTTAAAAACATCCATCACATGCCACAGTACCAATGGTCCAGCCGTAGAAGGGTCAAGCCAACGCCTCACATGTGGCACGCCGTACTGCCCCAAACCCTAAGGTTCAAAAGGCAGTTCAAGACGGTCACATAATCGAGTTAAGGTTTGTTGTCTTCTAGAGGGTCCACCGCGTTACTTGCACGACTTAGAACATTCTTAAACACGAGGAAAAATCCAACTTTTGAAAAATTTTCCGACAGGGGAAAAAATGAGTTATTGATATTCGTTCGAACTTTTTAACAGTTTCTAAAAATTATCTGGACAAAACTAAACGAAGTTAAATTATTCGATCGAAACATCGAGTCCCAAATACAACCCTTGAAAACTCAACACTTGAGTGGAATAAAAATATTCACAGAAAAAATTGCCAAGAAAGGACCTAAGAATAAATACAAGAAATTTCAGGGACTAACTCGAAATTTTGGCCGCGGAACCGCCGGAAAACCTATGCTTTCGCCGCGGTTCCGCGGTCGATTTGGCGAATTAGAAGTCCGTACTTCACAGTAATTCTTAGTTTTTCCTGCTTAATTTTCTGAGAATTTTTAATTCAGAAAAAACCACATTTTTGAAAAATGTCCAGAGAGGGGTTAAACGGGGTTTCGGGTTTCGATCGGACTTTAAACTTCGTCTAGACTTCGCCTAAAGCTCTAGATTGGCTCTGATACCACTGTAGGTCAGGCAGCCACCCCATCCAATGGGGTCGCCGCGGCACCAACGGGTCCCTCAGCCGCTACTTTTTACGCATGCCCCCTCGCGAGGACTACAACCCACCGGAACACCTTCCGGTCTCGGGACACCCTGGGGGTAAGAGCCTATGCTTCGCCACACTGTCACACAGTGAGAACCCCCCATAGGTCGACATCCAATGCCTAGTAGCTCTGATACCACTGTAAGGTTGTTAGGTACGCGCACAAGGGTCTACGAGGCATCAACCATGCCCGATTAAAATTTTAGCCGTGCCGAACAACCCGAAGCCGGATCTTTAAACTAGAGATTAGGCAAAAACTAGCATGTTAACAACTTTAACACTAAGTGAGAGGGATTACAACCTTTGTAGATCCGGTCCTTCACTTCATATGCTCCGTGTTGTGGTCCCTTCGCTGCGATCATCGGGTTCCGGACTCTCGAGAGGTTCCACGAAGAGAAAGATGCAACCTTTAGTTCCGATCTTCGATACTAAGATGATCTACCTTGAAGTTTCGTTAACACAAGCTAACACTCATGAAATGATGTGAACACCCTCATCTAAATGGCAAGGGAAGATGAGGATGATGAAGTAGGATTTTTGCTCTCTTTATTTATCTTTTTCTCATATTTATTCATCACTTGGAAAAAGCTAGTAAGCTTTTTCCATGAAAGAATGAAGGAAGAAGAAGATGAATAATGATTGAATTTCTTTTGTGATGAATAGAAAAAGAAATAATATGATGAATAATGCAACCATGGTTGACTAAACCCATGTAGAGAATTAACTAGGGTTAGGGTTTGGGTTGGGTTAAAGCATGAGTCACTTACAAATATCTTTCACAAAACAAAACCAAAACCTTCTAGAAACATCTAGAAAGCTTAACCCTAATCCAAACCCTAATCATGTTTAAACTCCACTAAACAAGTTGCATTAGTTATCATATCATGTTACAATATTATATATCACATATATAATATTTATCGTAACAAAATAAAATAATACATTTAACATATATCGCATATATATATCAATGTATTACCCGAGTGAGAAAAAGAATCTTTTAGTGAGCAAATATTAGTTAATGTAATTTAATATATCATATATATTATTATACATTAAATTATCGAATCAACACTTGATCCGACAATCCGGCTATATCGCATATAACCGACTAATATTTATCCGTACCGATTCATCGAATCAACACTTGATCCGATGACGCGGCTGATATCAAAAATCGCGAGAATAGAATACGGTATCTCATATCACATTATCCTCGGTCCCGCACATATCACATATGTGCTCCTACTCCGTTTTACCTGAGTCAAGAAAGCTCTGTGTAGGACTCTAAAGAATCGTCAATACGCCAGCAGTAGGTGATGATCATATCAAACACCCACAAGCTGCAAGCGGTCAGCTAAACGTAACAGCTATCCAGGTATTGAGCGCTCAGAAGATCAACAAGCAAGCCTGTACATTCTCCTGTGAATCCAAATAGTAACACTCCTATACAGTCCGGTCTCGTCGTCTGATATGTCGCATATCTCGCCTAGGGGTGGTAAACGTCAGACCCCAGTAGCTCGATAAGTCGTGTCGATATGAGGTCTATAACAGTTCGAGAAACTACTGATAACACTTACCAGTAAATCTCAGCAACCCTGGCCAGGGATTTCCGGTTATAGCCAATCGAACACAGCACAACATCAACTCCCTATACCGGGAGAGACGAATCCCCTCCTATCGCTCATTGCCTCCATGTGATTCGGGACTGTACCCAAAAGCCACCTTTTTGCACGCCCTCTTGGACGTGGTATGATGGAAATCAAAGCACAGTGGGAATCACATAAGACTCTATGACGATCTCGGGTCAACAGACTACTCTGTACCAGTGTCACCGGAGAACTGCCATCTGACGTGAGGTATAATACCATCTGGGAGTTCTCGGCGAGTCCGTCCAGTGTACCCAGTCTCCACTGAGCACCCATACACCATCCTTGATGTCAAACACCGATGGATATGGGATCATCCATCGCCCATCATATGGGTCAAGATGCGTATACGCTAGTCTACTCTGGTGTATCGATGCCCTGTCTCGAAACACCCTCGACTAGGAACAGTTATAGGATGTACTCATCGACTACCATGGCCCCACTAGTATGATCTCATCATAGTCCCAGTAGTCGAGTACATATCCTAAGGGCTTTATCAACATGTAATATAGAGACAATCAGAGTACATGTTAAGATAAAGTACAACCAGATAGCATACTATCATGTCGAGCAAGAAAGTCCTCCCTATATATGTCCTAGCATCCACTACAATATACATCGTATGTACAGTAATGGCCTCTAGGGCATACATATAACTAACACGCCGTATACCGGGAAGCGGGGCTGACAAATGCAAAAATATGATATGAACAAATACCCCCAAACTTATCTTTTGCTCGTCCCGAGCAAAACCAATTTTATTCTCGAAAAATCCTAGCCTCACTTTCGCAGGGAACGCGATTGCACTGAGCTCGTGCAACAAGCCGTTAAACCTCTAGGTGTCCCTAGTAGGAGGAATGTTGTCTCCTGAGGGTTTTCAACGGATACTACCCACAAGATCTGATCAATTTGGCCATTGTCTCTAATTCTTCAATTCGGTATTCTAGCAAGTAATTCTATTATTTTCAACTTAGAAATCATCAACCCGTATTTTTCACACTTCCTTTTCATTTATCTTAAGATCATATACATTTTGCCAGTTTATAAAGCTTTCAGCATCTCCTAAGTTTTCCTTCTAAGGTGCAATCTTAACTAAGAAATTTTTATCATCTCTACTGAAGATATAAGTCCTATCTTTTATTCCTATCTCTCCTCCAAACTCCAATTATATACCCATACGTGTGTGTGTAATTATCACCCCTACACTTGGAAATTCAATTCAAGCTATCATACTCTTGTCCATTTTCCAAAATACTTTTAGTTGGTGAATTTTAGATGAAATTGCTCACACATCCTTCATGCGACCGTTAATATTTCTTGAGCTACTAAACGACCGATTACAAAATGTTCTTGCGCATTTAGGCGTAATTTCTCGTCTTGCAATACCTAAGGCTCAGCAGTGACTCCCAAAACAGTTAGTCTAAGGCACTATGTGATAAAGCACCCTCGCTATATTTTTTATTTATGTTGCCTTAAGTAATTACAAAACCAGTGTTCATTTTTTTTTATCTCTTTATTCACCACTCATACTTTTATTTTATTTTCCTTCATATTAAGGATTTTAGACAAGAGCATTTCAAGGTATCCTCTACTATCCCAAGTTTCAAGATGTGTATGTGAGTGCGTAAAGTAGGGTATATATTTTCAGAATTTGGACTTAAGGTTCAGAATTATTTTTTAAACTTATATTTCAAATAGAACTTTCAATACTCTTCCCTTATTTCGATTTAGCCCAAGAACTGAACTCAAAATTTGCCTATTTCTAAATAAACTATAAGGACGTATATTTTTTACAGTTAATCTTTTAAGAAAGGTTATTTTTAGGGTTTTAATTTACTAAGTTTAGGATCTAGTTTTTCCTAACTAGTCAACCGTCATGTTGAACTTAAGTCAAATATGGCCAAAATTGAACTTTTCAATTTTTATAATTTTTAAAATTTCTTAATTTTTATTGATTTTATTTTTTTATAAATTTTTTTATAAATTTTTTTAATATATATTTTTTTATTTTTTATAAAGATGCAATGCAGAATTAAATATGCAAAGAAAAAACAAATATGTACACAAAAATAAAAATATGCCGATGCAATGCAAAGATAACTATTTACAATACCCTCACCCCTAAACTTATTAATAGCAGTGTCCTTACTGCTCCCTACGGCATCTACTAGACGCGGCCTCACTGGTCCCAGCCTCACCCCTATCAGCCCCCGTCCCCTCGATCGTGAGCGAGATCGTTCCTCTCTGGCTAGTAGGGTGGTCATTCCCTGTTCCAGACCCGTTACTCGTTGATCCAAGTTGGTCATCATCCCTATTAATCGTTCTACCCCCTATGGGTTCTTCTAAGTAAACGCGCTTGCACAGCAGGGGTAAGCTCTTCGTCACTCGCTGTGGAGCTCAAGCTAGGGGTCTTGGCCATCACGTCCTCGGCCGGCTCGGTGCGCGACCATAAATCATGTAAATGTATGTAGGATATGGAAACACCCTCAAAAAGGGATCGAATTGGAATCTCACTATGCATATAAAATTCAAATTTCTCAACAGGGAGGAAATTGTGACACAGTTGTGTCACCAACATAAGGCATGGATAATTGGCTGCCCGTTTCCCGGCGCCAATCGAGTGAAGTAACACAGTGCATATATCGTAGTTAGGCTCATTAGTGTGTGCACTATGTGTAGGGATGATGTAAAAAATGTTGTATTGTGCGAACTTCCAAAAATATTATTTTGTGCCCAACGGTACACAGTTAAAACATTCACAAAAAGTGTTCGAGCTTGAATGCCTTTTCGTGGCTCCCTAAAACAGTCGTTTCCTATTAAGAGTAGGTAGTCCTCGAATCGGAGGGGTTGATCGTGAATGGGAAGTCGTGGAATTAAGGTGACTTCATGAATGAAGTCCCTATCAATTATAGTTTCCCTATCCCCCCACATTAACCTAATGTACCCGTGTTGTGCAAGACAACCCTCCTCCATACATTCATAAAAATGGGTGACAAGATCCGGAAGCGCGAAGGAATTCGGATGGTTAAATAAGAGAAAGTTCCATGCGCGCTTTCGGATCTCATCACCGAAGTAACTACCGTAAACAGTGTGTGCGAACATTTAGGAAAAGTCCCTTTCAAATTGCAGTGTAGGTGCCATTGAAATAAAATTTCAGAAAGATAAAAATTTAACAGAGAAGAGCAGAGAAGATCGAACCTCCTCTGAAAATTTCAGAAGAAGAAGCAGCAGAAGAGCAGCGGAAACGCGGCAGAAGGAGGGCTTCGGCGGCAGTTGGGCGGCGGCGCAAGGCAATCTCACTGCGATTTCAGAAGTGGCGGCTAGGGGAAGTAAGGGATTAAATTAGGGTTCAAGAAATGCAGAGAGGGGTGGGGTTGTTTTTATAGGGGTTATTGGTTATTTGCAAAAAGGACCCCTAAAAAAAGTATTTATTTTGTAAAGGAAAAAAATTGTATTATTTATTTATTCATTTAATAGAACTGAATATTTACAAAAAATACCCCCAAAAATCTGAATTTTTTTTTTATGTTTTATAATTTTTTAATTTTTTTATATAATTACAAGTGTGACATACCCCCAAACTTATTTGAAACAGTGTTTCCACTGTTTATGGCCGGATAACCGAAATTTGGGGGTAGGCGGAGGAAGATTATTCGCTGTAAATCAGCTCCTGCAACATCAGGAGCTCCTCCGATGGGTCCGCTGTGAGGAACGGTTTTAACCTATGTCCGTTCACTTTGAAGAGTGAACCGTCCTCATGATTTTCTAAATCAACCGCACCGTGCAGATATACAGTCCGCACAAAGAATGGTCCTTTCCAGCGAGATCTGAGCTTGCCGGGATGGAAATGTAACCGGGTGTCGTAAAGCAATACCTATTGACCAGGTGTGAATGTTTTGCGTATATGGTGTTTATCGTGAAACACCTTCGTTCGGTTTTTGACGACAACCACGTTTTCGTAAGCTTCATCCCGAAGCTCGTTCAATTCATTTAACTGCAGCTTCCGATGGCTGCCCGCATTATCAAGAGATAAATTCAGCTCCTTTATCGCCCAAAATGCACGATGCTCAATTTCCACTGGAAGGTGGCAAGCTTTTCCGTAAACAAGACGATAAGGAAACATGCTAAGTTCAGTCTTATAAACAGTTCGAAATTCCCAAAGGGCATCAGTAAGTTTTAAAGACCAATCCTTACGGTTCTTAGAAACCGTTTTCTCCAAAATCTGTTTGATTTGACGATTTGAAACCTCGGCTTTCCCCCATGTTTGGGGGTAGTAGGGCGTTGATAGCTTATGATTAATGGAATATTTCCGCATCAAGGACTCGAAAGTCATATTACATAAATGTGTTCTATTATCACTAATGATCGCTCGGGGGTGTCCAAACCGGGAAAAGATGTTTTCCTTAAGAAATCTAATGATAACCTTGTTGTCATTAGTCCGGCTGGGCATGACCTCGACCCATTTAGAGACATAATCTACAGCTAAAAGAATATATAGGTTCCCAAAAGAATTGGGAAACGGTCCTATAAAATCAATCCCCCAAACATCGAAAATCTCCACAACCAAAATTGGTTGGAGCGGCATCTCGTTTCTCCTAGATATCCGGCCCAAGTGTTGGCACCGGGAGCAAGTTTTGTAGTAATCATGTGCATCTTTGAAGAGTTGTGGCTAGTAGAAGCCACACTGCAAGACCTTCTCGACTGTCTTTCTGGGGCTAAAATGCCCGCCACATGCTTGATCGTGGCAAAACGACAGCACGCTCTTGAATTCATTGTTAGGGGCACACCGACGAATAATCTGGTCTGGACAGTACTTGAACAGATAAGGTTCGTCCCAGTAAAAGTGTTTTACCTGGGATAAGAATCGGAGTCTGTCCTGATTTGACCATTCATTCAGTAGTAATCCTGTGGCCAAATAGTTAACAATATCTGCGAACCAAGGTTCGCATGATACTGTCAAGAGCTGTTCATCCGGAAAAACGTCATTTATCGGAATTTGAAGCGTCGGCGAAGAAGGGGGCGTGAAAGATTGTCGGCGACTACGTTTTCGCGTCCTCTTTGTCTTTGATGACAAGGTCAAACTCTTGAAGTAAGAGGATCCAACGTATCAGCTGAGATTTTGCGTCCTTCTTTGCAAAAAGATTGCGAAGAGCAGAATGGTCCGTATATACGATGACTGGAGAGCCGATCAAGTAAGGCCTGAACTTTTCTAAGGCAAACACAACAGCCAAGAATTCCTTCTTGGTTGTTGTGTAATTCAGTTGTGCATCGTTCAAGGTTCGGCTAGCATAATAGATTACATGTGCATCTTATCGATGTGTTGTCCAAGGACAACACCGATGGAAAAATCAGATGCATCACACATAATCTCAAATGGATATGTCCAGTCAGGAGAAGAAAGAACGGGAGCAGAAGTAAGTGGGTTTTTTAATTATTCGAACGCATTCATACAGCTCGAGTCGAAATCGAATGTGGTGTCCTTGGCTAGCAAAAGAGTCAAGGACCTAACAATCTTGCTAAAGTTCTTGATGAACCGTCTATAGAAATCGGCATGGCCAAGAAAGGCTCAGATATCTCGGACGCTTTTGGGAGGAGGGAGATTGGAAATGACTTCAATCTTTGCTCTATCTACCTCAATACCATTTTGCGAGATGATATGTCCTAGGACAATACCCTCTCGTACCATGAAGTGGCACTTCTCCCAGTTTAAAGTGAAGTTCTTATCTTTACACCGGGTAAGGACTGCGTCGAGATGCAGCAAACACTCATCAAAGGAATCGCCAAAAATGGAGAAATCATCCATGAAAATCTCCAAGAATTTTTCCACCATGTCCGAGAAAATTCCCATCATACACCGCTGGAAGGTAACGGGCGCATTGCATAGCCCAAAGGGCATGCGACGATATGCAAACGTGCCGAAAGGACAGGTGAATGTGGTCTTGTCCTGGTCTTTTCCGGCGATATGAATCAGGTTATAGCCGGAGTAGCCATCCAAAAAGTAGTAGTATTCATGCCCTGCCAATCGTTCAAGCATCTGGTCAATGAAAGGTAGCGGAAAGTGGTCTTTCCGCGTTGCGGCATTGATTTTTCTATTATTGATGCATACTCGCCACCCAGTTTGGGTGCGAGTAGGAATTAACTCGTTCGCCTCATTAGTTATGACCGTTATGCCCGACTTTTTGGGGACAACATGTATCGGGCTGACCCACTGGCTATCAGAGATAGGGTAAATGATACCACTATCAAGACATTTTGCGATCTCTTTTTTAACAACCTCCTTCATTACTGGGTTGAGTCGTCTTTGTGGATCCCTAGCTGGCTTGGCATCATCCATCATATGAATGTGATGTTCAACGATCAAGGGACTAATCCTCTTGATGTCAGCCATAGTCCAGCCAAAATCTTGCCGATTGCTCTGCAAGACCGTCAGAAGGGCTTTCTCTTGCTCTGAAGATAGATAAGCCGAGATGACGATAGGTAGGGTCTCATTCTCACCTAAGTAAGCATACTTGAGGTGAGACAGCAACGGCTTGAGTTCGAGCGTTGGAGGTGAAACGATTGAAGGAAAAATAAGCGAAAATGTCTCGAACTCGAAGGATTCTAACAAAGGCTCAAAACGAGTGTACACGACCGAGTCGGATGGTTCAGCTAACTCATCCGAAAATTCAAAGGATTCAAGCTCGGGTGGCGACAAGTCAACATCGTTCAAGAAAGTGAAACACTCATAATCACTGTCGGGAGCAGTATCAGATTCAAGGAGGAACGCACTAGTGGCATCAAGATTGCTGTGATCGAACAGAAATTTCTCGAACTCACAGTCCTCAGGGACGATCTCTTGGATCGAACAAACATCTAGTATATGAGCATTAGGTTCGGAGGGCTGATTTCCCAACTTAAAAATGTTGAGTTCAATTGTCATATTTCCAAAAGATAGGTTCATCGAACCATTGCGACAATTGATCACAGCATTCGAGGTTATAAGGAATGGACGACCGAGTATCACCAGAATTTAATTCTGGGGGTTAGCTATAGCTTGTGTATCGAGAACAATAAAATCAACGGGGAATAGGAAGTCCCCTACCTTTATTAACACATCCTCTAGCTCACCCCTAGGGTGGGTGATAGATCGGTCGGCCATTTGGAGAGTACAATGTATGGGTTTCAGCTCTCCTACACCTAATTGTTCATATACCGAATAAGGAAGCAGGTTAACACTGGCACCAAGATCCAACAGTGCGCGGTTGATGTTCTTATCCCCAATAGTTATTGAAATAGTAGGACAGCTAGGGTCCTTTAATTTTTGAGGTAAAGCTTGGGTAAGAGCATCACTCACGGCACTAGCTAAGAAAACCTTCTTTGGTACCTGAGATTTCCTCTTCGTAGTGCAGAAGTCCTTCAAGAATTTTGCGTAGGAAAGGACTTGTTGGATTGCATCCAAGAGAGGAATATTAATGTTAACTTGTTTAAATAACTCCACAATCTTCTCCATTTGTGGATTTTGTTTATTGGACCTCAACCGGTTTGGAAATGGAACATTTTGTAAATTGGTTGAGTCCAATGTTTGTGGAGGAGATTGTGGAGCAAGAACGGACCCCAGAACTGGAGTTTTTGTGGAGTGAGAAGTGGGTCCGTTCGGAATAGCAGAAGAAATAGAGCCTTTTAAAGAATGGAGAACAGGCTCAAAAGACGAAAGAGAAGAAGAAGAAAGAAGCTGCCGGGGTGTCATCATCTGTGTCAACGATGTTGTGCAGCATCCTTCCAGATCTCAATGTAGTCACGGCACTCACATTATGGTTTTGTTGTTCAAGAGCAACATGTGCATTCTGTGGGTGACCAGGATTTGGAAGTGGTTGAGATGGAAGCTCTCCCTTCTTTCTCTTGCTTAAAGCTGCATTCAGTTGTGCGATCTGGGCTTCAATGGTTTTGATGCTGTGCCCGTGTGCAGCAGTGTGTTGCACCAAAGACTGAATGGAAGACTGGATGTTGGCGGAGGATTGAGTTGATTGTTTTAAAAATGACTCCAGACTTCGTTCTAGCGAGAAAACCTTATTGTTATTTAGAGGAATAAAATTGTTTTGAGGAAAAGAATTGTTGGGTGCAAAATTGTTCGGTGGATTTTTGTAAGGTTGGGGTTGGAAAGACTGCTGATATTGATGCTGAGTTTATGGTTGTGCTTGTTGTTGAGGAGGAGGAGGCCTTTGGAAATTGTTGTTGCCTTGGAATTGTTGCTGATTTTGATTCCAGGTGAAATCGGGGGTGGTTCCTCCAACCAGGATTGTAAGTTGAAGAGTATGGATCATTTTTTTGTCTTTGCTAAAATGCAGCACTGACTTGATCCTGTCCTTGAGCAGGTGGATTGTAAGGACACTCTTCGGTTAAATGTGATGGATCAGAACAACAAGCGCAGATGGTACGAAGGGGAAGAGCAGGGGTAGGAGAAAGCGATGAGAATTTGCTCTCAATTGCTTCTAGCTTTCGCATGATCGCGGCCATTTCGGCCTTCATTGCAATCGAGAGATCAAGTTGATGAACGCCTGCCCTAGACGGACCGGAAGAAGTAGTAGATGAAGTGTTAGTTCTGGTGCTTTTCCACTGAAGCATTCGCTCCGCGAGATCGTCAAAAAATTGCCAAGCTTCCTTGTCAAATTTGGATAGGAAGTGGCCTTGACAAATGGTTTCCAGCAACTGCTTAGTTGCTGGGTTCAGTCCTTTGTATAAGGTCTGGCAAAGTTGCCATCTCCCAATATCGTGATGAGGACACTGAACAAGAAGGTCTTTGCAATGGTCAAAGCACTTCTAAAAAGATTCAGCAGGAAGCTGGGAAAATTGGTTAATTTCATTTCGTATTCTCGCGGTCTTGTAATTTGGGTAGAATTTTTTTAGAAACGCTTTACAAACTCTTCCCAACTGTTTATGGAATGCGATGCGGTGCTATACAGCCACTTTTCAGCTAGGTCACACGAGGTGAAAGGAATGACTCGTAGCCGTATAGCATCGTCGGACAGTTGGGTGGTCTTCATCATTGCACAAACATTCTGGAACTTGTTAATAAAGATATAAGCATCTTCGGATTCCAGCCCGTGAAATTTGGGCAACATGTTGATGAAGTGGGGCTTAATTTCGAAATTATCCCTATTAGCCGGCGGAAGTGAAAGACATGTAGGAAGTGCGGAGTGGGTAGGATAGAAACGATCCTGGAACGCGATTCGCTGAGGCGCTTCAACAGGAGGTGGTTGCGGGTTATTCGCACCCAGATGAGGTGGAATCAGTCCCGGAGGAGGTAAAGGGTTGTTGGGATTGAATCCCGACATCTCAGAAGATGAAAATGAAGGTGAAGATGTATTAACAGAATTCCAGTCAACGTCGGAGTTGGTCAGCAAGGGTAAAGGAGAAAGAGGTGTGGAGGGAGTTTCGATGTCGGAGTCGATCGCGTAGTCAGTAGCGACCAACGAAACACGTACTAGATGGGCACTAGTGTCCTGAGTCCAACCGGACATACACTAAACGAGTTTAGTATAGTCAAGGCATAGAATGTGAGGGTAAGAAAACGTCAATGAAGAAAATGCGGAGGAAAAGTGAGTGGAATAGGATTCTGGTGATAAAAAAGGGTAAGTTTTTATAAAAGTTTTTTTTTTATTTTTTTAAAAGGAGTTTTTGCAAGAATGTGTACGGACTTATTTCAAACAATCACAGTTTAAAACATGCACAATCAAACCTAGAGGTAGGGTCTTCTAAGTCCACTAGACTGCTCCTAACTGTTCCAAAGTGACAAGTTGTGAGATAACCCTCAAATCATCTCTTCACTGCCAATTGTGGCCAGGTAAGCACAAATGAAGAAAGGAGGGTTCTGCTCACGAATCACCATGAGACGGGCCTTTTAAAATTACATTTCTCACTTGCCTGGCCTAGGCACCGAAAAGTCAAGTTTAGATAAACGATTGAATGCCCACAACCTTCCTCTGTCCTAATGAGCACGACAGTCCTTAGTTGGCTGAGTCTAGATATTTTTTAATTTAGCTCAAGGGTGATGCATATGCTTTTAGTGATTTTTGGGGTCTTAGGAAGGGTAATGAAATCCCCACCCAATCTGAGTTGGTGTTATAACCCCTTAAATTCCGTATTAATTATGCAAAGCAGGAACACACCAAAAATCTAAAACACTTGCAAATTTTTTTTTTATTTGGCAGCGCAAAGAATCCTGCACAAAAACAATTTATTGGATAGGGGAAAGAGAATCTGTGCAAAGAATCCCGTAGGAAAAATATTTCAATGGAGATTAGAGGAGAGGAGAGGAGAAAAGAAATACTTACAGAGAAAATTGGATGCTGACGTCACCAGTTGGCCGCGGTTCCGCGGTCAAACCCTTGCATCTACCGCGGTTCCGCGGTTGAACAGTTGATTTGGATCTTCTGACTTTTTGCCTGTGCTGAGTTGGTTCTCCTCTTTCTGTTTAGATCCCTTGATTCTGGATTTGTTCACTGAATTTGCTCCAGAACTGAAACAGAGTTTGCTCCAAGCCTGCACACTTGCACAAAGATTTTTCAAAAATAACAAGATGATTTTGATTTTTGTTTTTGTTTTTTCAATTTTTATCTTTTTAAAATTTTTAATTAAACCGAAATTACACAAAGAAAGAAACTACCGTCTCCCCGGCAACGGCGCCATTTGCTTTTTACGTTTTTTTTGCATATTTTTAATTACCGCAATCAAGACGGTTTTGCCTGGTAGCTAGCCGGTTGAGTACGGGTCCTTCCACATGGAGATGGAATCTTTTTCTTTATGTTTTAACGAGTTAATCCGATTAAGTCGGATTTTGTTTTAAGATCTACGAGTGAGATAAAAGGTGATAAAATACTTGCTAGGGTTAGGATTAGGTTAGTTCGAGTTTAGGAATTTCTCACTTCTTATAATACCTTAGTTATAAATATCGGTGTTAAAGTAATCGGCAACAACGGGGATTAGCACGGCTAGGAAGAAACTTACAAGTCTAAGCTAGGCTTTCCATGCTTAGTTTCTTCCTTTTGGTCCTTGTCCGTCCGTTCTTGGCTCTTAGCCCTAACCTCCAGTTAATTCAACCATAACCGATCTAACTAGGGAATCACCGATATCATGTAGGATAGGGTGCCGTAGTGAGCGGATTATGGTTCAATTAAAGGGAGTCCGAATTTAATGTGTCGGGCAATGAAAGGAGTGAGAGAGATTTCCTTCTCTCAAACCTTCCTTCTCCTGCCCTAACAAGTGAGGAATTACTCACTCATTAAAAAAATAAAAATAAAACAAAAGGGATGGTAGAAAGAATTTAGGTTTAAGAAGAATTTTACAACTAGCTATTTAAGACCTCACCTAGGCAAGGATCTTACTCAACCATCATCGTTGTTAAAAAGAAATATAAAAGAATAAAAGACAAGAAAAACACTAATTTAATTCTACGTCTAAGTTGACAAATGAAAATTGCAGATAAAAAAAATGCGATAAGAAAATGCGAAACAAATAAAAATAAAGACTTACTTTTATTGATAACCTCTCAAAAACTCTCTACAATTTTGCATTAAGAAAGATAAAGAACAGAATTAAAATTCTAAATTCTAAAACTAAAATGAGGCATAATAATTTGGCTTTGAACCCTCCTATTTACAGGTAGGAAAACCCTAGGTTTACATTCTGATCCATACACGAAATTACATAACTACCCCAAGAGAGCCGAGTCAATGCACCGACACTGCCACCGACACGTGCATTGCATGGCCGCGGAACCGTGGCAAAAGTGCCTGTTTGGCCGCGGTTCCGCGGCCATATGGTGGAATCTTGGGTCCATCTTTTCAAGTATTCTACCAGTTGCTTTTATTTTCTGTTTGGTACACTTGGTTTATCAAAATCTCTTCTTTTCTCTTCCAGATATTCAGCAGTGGACTTTTGCCTTGAACTTCGCTTGAACTGGTATGCGGCAGCATGAGGATCAGTATTTATCTGTTATTGGTCGTAGTCCCACATTTGTTGCGACTTTTCACGAATCTCACTGTAAGGAGCTGAGAATCTGTAACCTGTAACTATTTAGCAGACATGGATTAAAAGCACCTATTTATATGCAATGTGATTAAGAATGGGCGATATAACAATGCAAAAATCTGATATGAACAAGGAGCAAAGAAGATCATGAAAGAACACTTAAGAATCGCACTGCAAACGTTGAGACAAGAAAAGATGTATGCTAAGATGAGCAAGTGCGAGTTTGGCTCGATGAAATTCTTGGGTCATTTGTATCCGAAGATGGAATTGCAGTTGACCCTGAAAAGATTGCAGTTGTTCATGATTGACCGACTCCAAAGAATGTAGGAGAGATCAGAAGTTTTCTTGGGCTTTCTGGATACTATCGAAGGTTCATGGAAAACTTCGCTCGGATGGAAGAACCATTAACCAAGACAACATGAAAGGAGGTACCGTTTGTTTAGTTCGAGAAGTGTATGTTAGCTTTTGAGGCGCTAAAGAAAAGATTGACAACTGCTCATATTTTAACCATGCCAGATGGTTCCAGAGGATTAGTTATTCACAGCGACAAATTGGGAACGGCTTGGGATGTGTTTTGATGGGGCACGGAAAGGTTGTAGCATATGCGTCGGGGCAGTTGAAGACTCATGAGAAGAATTATCCAACTCACGACTTGGAATTAGCAGTGGTTATATTTGCGCTGAAAATTTAGAGACATTACTTATTGGGCGAAAGAGTCAAGGTGTTTACTGATCACAAGAACCAAAAATATGTATTCATACAGAAAGAGCTCAACATGAGACATCGTAGATAGTTGGAGCTGATGGCCGACTATGATCTTGATCTAAAGTACAATTCGGGGAAAGTTAATGTAGTGCTGGATTCTTTAATTCAGTTGCCAGCAATACGGATGTTGATTTCGCAGAAGGAGATTATAGAAGATTTTCAGAGATTCGAGTTGGATCTCATAGTACCAAATTCTTCGGGACAGTCTATGCAGTTACAAGTACAGTCAGCGCAATTGTACGATCCTAAATTGCAGATATTACTAGGACAAGTAGAGGCAAGACTTCGAACGGATTTATTGATTCATGAAGATGGTTCTTTGATATATGGAAGTCATCTGTGCCTAAAGGAGAAGTTCATGAAGAAGTCCGTGAAGAAGTCATGAAGGAGGCTCATAGTTCCACATATTCGGTACATCCAGGATGGACAAAGATGTATAGAGATTTATGAAAACACTTTTGGTGGGAAGTCATGAAAAGAGACATCGCTCGTTACGTGTCGAGGTGCTTGGTGTGTCAGTAAGTCAAGGCTAAACATCAAAGAATAGCTGGTTTGTTGCAACCACTTCCGATTCCTCAATAGAAGTGGGAACATATAACCATGGGTTTCATGACAGCATTACCACGGAGTCTAAAGGGCAATAACGCAGTATGGGTGATTGTCGATCGACTAACCAAGACAGATCATTTTATACCATTTCTAGTTGGTCAGTCAACAGAGACTTTACCAGAGAGGTACATGCAGGAGATTGTGAGATTGCATGGAGTACCAGTGAGTATTGTTTCGGATCATGATACCCGGTTCCTATCACATTTTTGGAAGAGTCTAAAAGAAAGTTTGGGAACTCGCTTGAAGTTTAGTATGACTTATCATCCGCGGACAGATGGACAGTCCGAGAGAACGATCCAAACTTATGAAGATATGTTGAGAGCTTGCATGTTAGACTTCAAGGGTTCGTGGGAGGATTATTTACATTTGGTGGAGTTCTCGTACAATAACAGTTTTCAGGCGACTATACAGATGGCTCCATTCAAAGCATGGTACGTTTGTAAGTGTCGCTCACCGGTATGTTGGGATGATGTAGGAGAAAGAAAACTGTTAGGACCGGAATTAATTGTGCAAACTGTGGAGAAAATTAACTTGATTCATGATCATATGAACGTGGCACAAGATCGATAGAAAAGTGGGCTGATACTGGAAGAAGACCATTAGAGTTTATTGTTGGTGATTATGTGTTCTTGAAGATATCACCGACAAGGGGAGTAATCTGGTTTGGTAGTCGATGCAAGCTTAGTTCTCGATTCGTGGAGCCTGTCGATATCATTGAGCGTATTGGAGAAGCAGCTTATCGATTAGCTTTACCACCATCATTGGTGAGTGTTCATGATGTATTTCATGTATCTCAACTTCGCAAATATATTCGAGATGAAACGTACGTCCTAGACTACTCGGAATTGACGGTGAAGGGAGATTTGACTTATGAAGAGCAACCGATGGCGTTTGTGGATTGACGAGAAAAGGTTCTAAAGAATAGGGTGATCCCTCTAGCGCTTGAATCATGGGGTATTCGTTCACATGGAGAATTTATTTGGGAACGTGAAGACAAAATTCGACAAAAGTTTCCACACCTCCTTTCTTAGATCTGCATCTTCATTGTTCTTGTTTTTTCCTGTTTCGTGAATTTCGAGAATGAAATTCTTTTATAGTTGGGTATAATGTAAAACTCTAGTATGGTCGTATGTTATTTAATGATATTAATTAGTATTTTGAATTTCTTTAATTATTATTGTTTGGGTTGTGATTGGTTTGAATAGTATATGCGTTTATCGGACCCGATCCGCTTGCGTGAGATCCGTTATGGGGATCAAGTATATTTTTTATTCATATTTATCTATAGATCATATCTATATGAATCTCAAATAATAGATATAAAACATTTATTATATATATATATATATATATTGTAAGTCGATGTCACGCACCCCACGTGTCCGCGGGGAGGCGGAATTTTCAAAAAACGATTTTAGAACTTCGCAACAACGACTTGAATCAACAGGATCTTTAAATAAACCTTAACTAACATAACATCTATGAGGTTCTACCTACTCTGAAGAAAGTTATACCTCATAGTATCAAGTCCTTCGGTTCTCGCTGTCCTTCTCTTCTTAAGCTCCCGAAAGAGTGTGCGGATCTCGCTCAACCGTCGGTCTTCCCACTCCAAAGATGATCCATCCGAGAGTGTCAACTTTGAGCTCCTACCTCTAATATGAGGTAACTAAAGAACCTAGTGTGCTAACCTAGGTTGCTAAGGTGATATAGAGAGTGATTAGGATTTGTTTAGTCTCTTGAACCCTAGTATTCTCAACTCATGAGACAAATTAGGGTTTTTAGAAGAAGAAGAGAGCTTGGAAGAGAGAGAGAGTATTCAAGATAGAATGAATAAAAAATGGCTAATTGTGATAAATATTTTTCATAGATATTTTCTACAAAATATCTAGATTTTACTCTTGCCTCAATAGTAATCCATGACTCATTACATGAGTCACCAAGTAGCCATGCTTCAATAATTATAAATAACACATCACCCTCCACCTCATTAACCATTTAAAATAAATAGTTATCAAAACTTATGAGGTGTCTTCTTCTAGAAGCACTCTTAAAAAAATTATAAGAATACCCATCATCCGTATATATATACTCGTATCCGTATTCCGAAAAACACGAATACAAAGAGACGAAAAACAATCCAATAATCTGATACTAGTATTTGGCTTAAACCAAAGCCTACTGGTATAAATCGTCCGATCATCATCCGTGCACAAGTACACATACATGATCGAACCCTGCCGTAAAACCATACGGCCTCTACATCGTTTCGCTCGAAGCAAAGAAAGCCTCTGTGTGGGACTCTAAAGATTCGACAGTACGCTGGCAGTAGGTTTAACCATAAGCACGTCAGCGGTACTAGCTGCACGTAACAGCTACCTAGGTATCTTTCGAAAATGAAGGCCGACGAGTGAACTTATCCGAACCCCTACAAAGCCTGTCCGTGACAATATCCGTGCAGTCCGGTCTGTTCATCTGAGAGTATCGCATGTAAGGTCTAGTAGGGTGGAAAACATCAGACCCCTAATAACCAAACAAGTCATGTCAGTGTGGCTCAAGACCATCCAAGAATCTACTGGTCCGCCCACCAGTAATTCTCAATCCGTCCTGGCCAAGGACTTATGGTGATGACCAATCAATCACAACGCGACATCAACTCCCTATATTAGGAGTGACGAATCCCCAACAGTCACTCACTGCCTCCATGTGGCTTGGGACTAACCCAACTAAAACCTGTTTGCACGACTCAGTAGAGCCGTGGTAGGGTAGTAATCAAAGCACAGTAGGAACTCACACGAGACAAATGACGACCTCAGGTCGACAGACTATCTTCATATATGTCACCAGAGAACTGCTATCTGACACTATGTACAATACCATCTAGCCAGTCCTTGGCGAGTCCTGTCCGGTGAACTCACACCCAGTGAGCATCTGTATGCAATCTTAGGTACATCTCACCAATGGTTGCAGGACCAATCCATCACCCCTCGTCATGCTCTAGATATGTATACACTAGTCTACTCTGGAGTATTGATGCCCGGTGTCGATACTCCTATGACTAGGGACATTTTAAGGATGTACCTATCGACTACCCAGCTCCCACAAGTATGACTGTCATCACAATGCTGGTAGTCAAGCAAATATCCTACGGGATTTATCAACATGTATACAAGATATGAAATACGAAGTAAAACACATCATATGTTAAGATAAAGACAATCCAAATAGCGTACTATCATATTGAGCAAGATTGTCCTGTACATACATATCCCTACCATCCTATACAATGAAGGCCTCTAGGGCATATATATCTAACAATCTTCCACTTGCACTAAAGCCTGTAATTGGTGCAATAAGTACCCACTGTCTACACTAGATCCAGTTACTGGCGTACCGCATGCCCAACATCTCAAACAACCTCTCGAACTGGACTTGAAGGATAGGCTTGGTGAATGGATCTGCCGTATTGTCTTTAGTGTCCACTCTCCGTACCTCGATCTCCTAGCGATCCACGATCTCCCTGATCAGGTGATACTGCTCAAGATATGTCTAGATTTCTGATGGGACCTTGGTTCCTTCGCTAATGCTACAGCCCCATTGTTATCGCAATACAAAGGTATTGGATTGGCAATGGACGGAACCACCTGAAGTTTAGAAATGAACTTCCTCATCCAGAAAGACTCTTTTATGGCATCGTTAGCAGCTATATACTCAGCTTCCATCGTTGAGTCTGCAACGTTATTCTGTTTGGAACTCTTCCAACAAACCGTCTCTCTATTGAAGGTAAACACAAAACCCGAGACGGATTTAGAGTCATCTTTGTCACTTTGGAAGCTAGAGTCGGTAAATGTCTCGACCTGGAGGTCCCTATTACCGTAAACCAAGAACATCTCCTTAGTCCTTCTCAGGTACTTGAGAATGTTCTTTACAGCTATCCAATGCTTCTCACCCGGGTTAGACTGATACCTGCTAACTACACTAAGTGCGTAAGCTACATCTGGTCTGGTACATAACATCACATACATTATAGATCCTACCGTCAAAGCGTAGGGTATAATACCCATGCGATCCCTCTCTTCATCAGTCTTTGGAGACATCTCTTTGGAGTGGGTGATCCCGTGATAAGTGGGTAAATTACCACACTTGGAATCTTCCATACTAAATCTCTTTAGTATAGTGTCAATGTACCTAGACTGTGAAAGTCCCAACATTCTTTTAGACCTATCACGATAGATCTTAATCCCTAGAATGTAAAAAGCATCACCCAAATCTTTCATGAAGAACTTCTGTGATAAGAAGAGCTTGACTGATTGTAGCATTGGGATATCATTCCCTATCAGGAGTATGACATCAACGTACAGTACGAAGAAGACCACTGCTCCTTCTACAATCTTCCTATAAATTCATGGCTCATCTACATTTTTGATAAAGTCAAATTCTTTGACCGTCTCATCAAAGCAGATGTTCCAACTCCGCGGTGCTTGATTTAATCCATAAATCGATTTAAGCAACTTGCACACTTTTCCACTGCTCCCACTATCTATGAAACCCTCTGCCTGATCCATGTAAACATTTTCTTCTAAATATCTATTTAGAAAAGCTATTTTTACGTCCATCTGCCAGATTTCATAGTCATGGAGGGCAGCAATGGTAAGCAGGATCCGAATGGATTTAAGCATAGCTACTGGAGAAAAGGTTTCATCATAGTCCAATCCTGGTCTTTGACGAAAAGCTTTTGCAACAAGTGTTGGAGATAGTGCCCTCAGAGTCAATTATTGGATCACAGGCATGTGATTGCAATGATTGAGGGAGGACCTATCCCGGTAGGACAGTCTTACTCGAGATGATAGTTTGCTATCTGGTTTACCTTTATCATCGTGTACTGCTTTAGGTGACCTGACAGGTCGCTATTGCACGTTGATAGAGCCCCTAGGATTCTTGCTTGACTGCCAGCAGTATGAGGGCGATCATATAAGTGAGAACTGGAGTCTACAAGCACATCTTTAAAAGGTCCCTAGTCGTGGGAGTTTCGAGACAGGGCATCGATTCTCCAGAGTAGACTAGTGTATACAGTCGAGACCCCGATGAGGGGCGGTGGCCGGTCTCACAAGCCACTGGTGTCAGTTGGTTCACCTAAGATGTATACAGGTGCTCATTGGGTTATGAGTACACCGGACAGGACTCGCCGGGAACATGCTAGTTGGTCTTATACCTGACGTCAGATAGCAGTTCCCTGGTGACATGTGTACAGGTTAGTTCTTCGACCTGGGGATCGTCATTTGTCTCGTGTGAGTTCCCACTGTGCTTTGATTACTACCCTACCACGGCTCAAAGGAGTCGTGCAAACAGGTTTTAGTTGGGTACAGTCCCGAGCCACATGGAGGCAGTGAGCGGATCTTCGGGGGTTCGTCTCTCCCGGTATTGGGGGTGAGGTCGCGCTGTGTCTAGGAGAGCCATTACACGAAGTCCTTGGCCAAGGCAGGAGATTTACTGGTAGGTATTCCAGTAGTATCTCAGGGTGTTCTGGGCTACACTCCGACACGACTTGTACCGCTTTTGGGGGTCTGACTTTTACCCACCCCCTAGGCCCGACATGCGATGCTCATAGACGAACGGACCGGACTGTACGGATATTGTCACTGACAGGCTCAGTAGGGTGTCAGGATGAGCTCGCTCATCGACGTCCCTTTTGGTCAATAGCTGGTGGCCCGTTACGTATTGGCTTATACCTCTGACGTGCTAGTGGTTAAATCCACAGCCATAGTATTGACGAGTCTTTAGAGTCCACCACACATTCAGTTACTCAGCTTTCGGGCGAAACGCTGTAGAGGCCGTATGGAGATATGGCAGGGTCCGATCAGATACGTGCGGTATTGCACGGATCAGGATCGGATGGTTTGTACTAGAGGCCGTATAGGTATATGGCAGGGTTCGATCAGATACGTGCGGTATTGCACGGATCAGGATCGAACGGATATTACTAGCCGGCTTTGGTTTAAGCCGGTCCTAGTTTAGTACAGTGTAGATTTTGTCTCATTGCATTTGTATCCGGTCGGAATACAGATGCGGGTGTGTATGCACAGTATCGGGGTTTTCCTGTAATTTATTACGGGACCAGTTTTCTGGAGTTGCCAGTTTGCATTCCGTTCCGGCCGGTTTTCGTTTGTTCTTTCCCGGCCGGACTTTTCCAATGGAGGGGGTTATTTGCAAGTTTGCAAATAACACTTTGTGGAGGGTTTTATTGCAAAAGTATTGATTATGATATCTTTCATCCATGATGCATTTAATGTGAAGAGAAAGGATTTGATTTGGATGTAAGGTTTGTGATGATTATGTTTGTTTAGGGTCACCACTTGCTTTATCCTACACTCACCTCCCTCTTGATTCCCTTCATATCTCTTGATCACCCTCCACCATTCCCCACTTGGTGTGGCCGGCCATTCATGAGAGGAAGAGAGAGAGGTTCATTTTGGGTATCATTTTGGTTCATCTCATTTTCCTTGGAAAAATTGATTGCATCATTTGCCTCCAAAGTTTCATTCTTCCCTCCATCTAAAGGCAACTCCAAAACCCCAAATGAGACACATAGATCTACACTACACATTCTACAGTATATCTTGGGCATGTCGACTTGCCGGCTTCATGCCCGAGTTGCCTCGGTATTGAGGTGGGAGCCCGTAAAAGATACAGGCGACGTGGTGCCCTTTCCGACGAGGAGGAGACGGACGGAGATCCCGCGAGGAGATCGGAGTGGAGATGAAGACCGGAGGACTCGGATCAGTCGGTATACCTCTTCCTTTCTTCTTGTAAGCTAGACTAGTTTAATGGTTACGATCCGGGGTTTTGTGCGCGGTGATGCCGGTTTGCAAAGTCCGCAAAATTAAAGTTTATCACCGTTTCCGCATTTGGCCGTCGGATTGACGGCCGGGGCGCCGCCGTGCACTTACAGTGGTATCAGAGCCTCGCCATTAACTTCGTCTAGCTTCGTTTGATGTGTTTTTCAGTTCCGATCGACCAAAATTCCAAAAACCGTATTTTTCCTTCACATCAGTTTCTGTTGAAATTTTTTGAAGTCTAAAAATTTTTCAGGTGGTCTCAGAATGATGTGCAGGGTGTTCTAAGACATCTGGGAAAATTCGAGTCATTGACCTTTCAACAGGAGCGGGGAACCGCGGCCAATACCTACTTGGGGCCGCGGTTCCGCTGCAGTTTGTAAGGATCAATGGGCCGGGTTTTTCTAGTGGGCTTCTGGGCTATAATTAGGGGTTTTGGAATATTAAAGTTGGGCCAATTATTTCTGTGAGTGCTACAGTTTTCTTTGGGGCCCACTTGTTAATTGTTTGATCAATCGGAAAATTTTAAACACATTTTTCACAGTATTTACATTATATCTGCGACCGTGAATGTCACTCGATCGGTAAATCCAGTCTAACTGCTATAGCCCGGTTAGACGAATTTGCGAACGTGACTTTCACGTTGATGTTCTATGTTTATGCTGTGATGTTGCGGATCGGTCGTGGGGGATAGCCTGGATGCAATGCTAGTACAGTGCTGTTGTATTATGTACATTTGATATTGCGGGGCGAGCGTCCGACATGTGGACTGCCGTCACTGCCTGTTTGTATTATTCTTTTGGGGCACGACCTGGTTGCGGTCGATGTACCCGTTGTATGTATATTTTACTTTCTGTACTAGGATTATCCCGCGGAGGGGTGCACGGATAGCCGGGTTCTGGAAGGCAACAAGCCCGCATCTCATGGCATTGGGACGGAAGGGGCTTCAGTCTGGAATTGGCGGGCTATTCGCCGCACTCGTAGGGGGTATAGGTTGACCCAGGAGGGGTGCCCAAGTCACCGGATTCCGTGAAGTGCTGGGTGGTCCATTCACGGTGCTGAAGGGGGCTGCCTCGCTTCAGGTTTTGGCGGGTGACTTGCCGCGCCCGTAGGGTCTAGGATTTCATTGCACAGGCTATCCACACGACCAGGGGAACGTCGGGTTTCAGTAGTGGCTCTGTGAAACCCGGGGATCCCAGATATCTGTATTGTTCTGTGATGTTGCATTTTATTCACGCCTTGAGCGAAATACTATATATTGGTATATATATTAGTAGATGTTGTATATGTTTTTCATCCGCGCTAGTCCAGTCCCCGCTCTGCCGTTTGTTAGCTAACCTAACGGGTGATGACGGGACCCAGTGGCGAATGCGGATGGCATATACGTACGTCAGTATATTTTCGTTCTTTGTGGTGTGATCAATTGATGGGACTGCATTGATTCGGATCAATGCATGATAAACAAACCTATTCTGATGTTGTTGGAACACTTTTCAAAAAGCTGTTATTGCAAGGACGTTCACTTTTGTTTTGCATCGTGGTATTCATTTGGAATATCCTGCTCCTCAGTCGACGAGGCAAGGGCCGAGATCCCTTCACCGGGAGTGACCCCTTGGACAGAAGTTTGCGTCAGGGCATTAACTTCACTATAGCCGATTACTTTTGCTTTGCACCGTGGTATTCAGTTGGAATATCCTGCACCTCATTCTACGGGGAAAGAGCCGAGATCCCTTCACCGGGAGTGACCTCTTTAGCAATGGTTTTTCGTCACTATATTTTCTAAAAAGCTATCCGTTCCTTCAACGATATCAAGTTCATTACGTTAAAGGTTTTCGCCAGAAACCATTCGTAGCTCTCCGTCGTTTCAGACGGGTAGCACGTAGTATTCATGCTATGTTTGTTGACCTTCGTCAAGGCATAGTGCATGGTAGCTGCTTGTTGCTTTTCTGCTACATAGATAGATGTGTTGGTTTGGGACAGTCGTATAGCCTTGTTGACCTTCGTCAAGGGCTTGTACGGGTGGGTTCAAATTAACCTGGAAAATGACGGGTGGAACTTGACATGTGACTTATGATTTGTTGACCTTCGTCAAGGTCATAAGAGCATGGGGCAGAAATCACATCGGGAGTTTCAAAAGAACTGAAACTTGCCAGATATGCGCATACCTTCTGGAGTGTGATACCGTGAGCGGATTCCGTCACGTTATCATGCGATGAGAGTTGGATCCCGATTCCCACTGATGAGTTGGTTTACTCCTCGGGTGACCCCGACTAATTCTTCTTTCAGGTTTGGAGGAGAATTTGAGGTACAGTGGGAGGTTTCCAGATTAGATAAATTGGTAACCATTCTGATCTTGTTTTGAGTGCACGCTGAGTGTTTCTTTTCTCTCTCTCTCTGGCAGCGACCATTGACCCGACCCTAAGACCATGACTCAGTGACCAAGTTGACCGAACCTTCTTTACACTGGCTTTTGGATTGTCAGAGTTGCAGACCTCATTACCACTCCTACTTTTACCCTTTTCTCCAGGACACCCCGTATTACTGCGAACGTCCACTTCCATTGGACAAAGCCATCGTATGGTTAGATACGAACTCGAAGGAATTCGAGGATGGTTTCCGGTTCTGGAGAAAACGAATAGGTTTATTCAGTTGTCTTTTCCTTTTACCTTCTCTCAGGTTGCGAGTACTCCTTGGTTTAGGAGATGGTACACCTATTATGCAAATTGGATAGTCTTCTTCCAAACCTTAGGCTGGTGCCGAACGGTGGGGAATGAAGAAAACCAATTAGCATAACGATGGTGTGCAGAAGGTATTAAGTTCAGACAAAGTAAGGGATTAGTAAGAGGGCAAAGTAAATTGCGACTGATATTCACGACCAAACCAAGTTTTTCTTCGCCAATCCTAAATCACCTTTGTATTTCTCCAGGACACTCCGTATCACTACGAAGATCCACAGTTTATTGGATACTCCATCGTATGGTTATATACGAACTCGAAAGGAACTTGTTCCAGTTCGGGGATGGATTCTGGTCCAGGAGAAATAGGAATAAGGTTTTGTTCGGTTGTCTTTTATCTTCACCTTCTCTCGCATTGCGAGTGCTCCTAGGACTAGGACAGTACACCCATTATGCTTATTGGATAGTCTTCTTCCAAACCATAGGCTGGTGCCGAACGGTAGGGAAGGAAGAAAACCATTTGGCCTAAGGGGTGTGCAGAAGGTAATGACTAAAGACATATAAAGGGATTTGGAGAGGTGGCAAAGAATTATACAGTTATAGTTGTGAATCTGGATAATGGTAGAGGCATTACTAAGAATACCAGAATACCCCATCGAAACATTTCAATGTTTCAGTTCAACTGTGTACTGTTAAAAGAAAACTGATTTCCTGATTAGACACTTGCTCCAGGGTATGTATTTACCAGGTTTGATTCTCACATCTGTATGGTTTTACAGATGATGAGTGAAAGTAAGTTATTGGGAATTGGGTGATCATCCTCATTATATCGGGATTCGTTGTAATCGGTGATATTTGAGGAAATCACCTGGGCGGTTTGCCGGTCGGCAAATGTTTGGTTTTGAATATCCGCTGTTGTGCACCAATTTCAAATTGATATATCTGTACGTCTATTTTCATAGAGTGAGATATACCTTTTGATATTATGTCGATGACATTTACCTATATCAGTGGATGGTTAGGTAAGGAGCATTAAACAGCGGTGTAATTCTTCTTAACCATAAGTACAGTTTTTAACCTACGACACACAGTGAAAGAGTTATTAGACTCAGCGGACTTATACAGAGTATTGTATGTTGTCCAGTGTCCATTAGGACAGAGGGGTTGGTCCTCATACTATATTCTGTTTACTTTTAACTTCTCTAGTTCTTCGACATGTGTTTCGTAGAAACACAGGGTCTAAGTTTTGAGGAGTTATAGGTATTTGAATAGAGTAGAGAACCAGGTATAGCAAGTATCGGGATTCTTCAAGGTGATCGAAGATGTAGATACTTGTGTATGGTATTCATTTGATAGTAATGACAATGAGAACTTGTTTCTCTTTCAGGTTACTCATAATTTGAAGCATTCCTAAGTTGAGTAACGCTGATCGGCCTTTTTCATTTAGTAAACATGCACTGGAGACAGCTGCATGATTTGAATCTGGTTCAATTAAATCAGTGCCTCTGTTCCTATATTGGATATAGAGCAGTTCATATCTTAACGTTGTTAAGGTACGGGGAGTTGTCCGGCTTATGATTAAAACCAGACTCTGGATAACTCAAGGCACGTTTTTGTAATGGCTGTTTGTGGGTTGACCCAGGCTATGACGAGGGTTGATTTTCTACCATAAGTAAGATCAATAGTGATATTGTTCTTGACTCGCCACAGTTTTAATAAAAATGGATTTTTTCAAAAACAGTAGTGGGAGTATGGTAGAACTGGAAGTGATTCCAGAACCGCAAACGATTACTGAAGATTTGATAAGGAACCTAAAGATTCAATCTGATTTGACATTCCATTGGCCACTCCGCAGATACGGTGGGTAACTTCAGGCACCCGAGAGGTACTCAGGTAGCCTCAAGGACGGTGACAGGGAAGTTCTTGTTTACCCACACTTGCCATTGTTGTTGTTCCAGGCTGCGAGACCCGGCAGGAGGATGAGTATAGCGTCGTTCTGAACTAGTTTTAGAAGTGCACGTCTATATGACTCTGGCAGAGGGTTGTCGTAGTCAGTGGGAGCAGCGGAAGCATTGGTGGACATCAGGCTTATGTCTATTTATAGACTAAAGCAGATATAGCGGAGATAGATCATCTATTTCTGATGTGACAGTCATGGGTTTGACGTCATCAGAATAGGGGATGGATCTGTTGAGAAGGTAGTAGGGTGTGATATCCTGGTATTTGGATGACATACACAGAGTAGGAAGTGATATTCCTATACTACGATCGGTTATACTTTGGTTGTCACACAATGGTTTCTCCACAAGGGACTTGGACATTATATCAGACATACTGGTTACTAGATCTATGGTTTTAGATCTAGATTTGGGTGGTTTCCCAATCAGGGTACTTTGACAGCATTCTAAGAGTATTTAGAATGGACGACTCCTGACACGGTAGTGTACCTGCAGGTGATGGAGTCACCCTCTCTAAAGGTGTCTTATAGACTAAAGTAGAGAGGGATGCGCATGATTGGCAGATCACTTGCTTAGGCAATTGAGTCAATCATGAGAGGTCAAGTACCACACCAGATGTTGTTCTTGCACTAGATGCAATAAGTTGACATTGATCCAATCCTGAAGAAGCAATCGGAAGCAGTTTTTAGAACATAAGTGCATGTTCTAAGGATATGATAACGACAGCCTCATTCGGGAGGCAGTTATCATTCCAGGCTTCCAAGGTGACATGGACGACAGCGTGATCGTCAGAGTTATAGTTTTCCCTCTGACGAGGGGCAGTATTTTGGATAGGTGGTCCAAAGCAATACTGAGGGAGGCATGGCGCAGGATACTGATTAAGTTCAGTTGACAGTACAGTCTAAGAAGTTTGGATTTGGAGTTCATTTATGAGCTCGGTCCCATCAGACATCCAGACATTCTAAGACAGGTATTGCTCATTTCGGAAGATGGCTTTCTCCGCGAACTTGAGATATAGAGAGACATAGAAAGAAACTTCAAGGCGGATCCACTCACTGAGGCTATTCCTCGAACGCAATAGTTTCGCAAACAGGTTTTGTGCGACTGACTAGTAGAGGAGTTGGGTGTTCGGTATCACACGGGCTGTGAGTATGCGACATCGCAATAATTAGCCTTGAGTGCAAGTGGGAGATTGTTGGAGATAGTGCCCTCAGAGTCAATTATTGGATCACAGGCACGTGATTGCAATGATTGAGGGAGGACCTATCCCGGTAGGACAGTCTTACTCGAGATGATAGTTTGCTATCTGGTTTACCTTTATCATCGTGTACTGCTTTAGGTGACCTGACAGGTCGCTATTGCACGTTGATAGAGCCCCTAGGATTCTTGCTTGACTGCCAGCAGTATGAGGGCGATCATATAAGTGAGAGCTGGAGTCTACAAGCACATCCTTAAAAGGTCCCTAGTCGTGGGAGTTTCGAGACAGGGCATCGATTCTCCAGAGTAGACTAGTGTATACAGTCGAGACCCCGATGAGGGGCGGTGGCCTGTCTCACAAGCCACTGGTGTCAGTTGGTTCACCTAAGATGTATACAGTTGCTCATTGGGTTATGAGTACACCGGACAGGACTCGCCGGGAACATGCTAGTTGGTCTTATACCTGACGTCAGATAGCAGTTCCCTGGTGACATGTGTACAGGTTAGTTCTTCGACCTGGGGATCGTCATTTGTCTCGTGTGAGTTCCCACTGTGCTTTGATTACTACCCTACCACGGCTCAAAGGAGTCGTGCAAACAGGTTTTAGGTGGGTACAGTCCCGAGCCACATGGAGGCAGTGAGCGGATCTTCGGGGGTTCGTCTCTCCCGGTATTGGGGGTGAGGTCGCGCTGTGTCTAGGAGAGCCATTACACGAAGTCCTTGGCCAAGGCAGGAGATTTACTGGTAGGTATTCCAGTAGTATCTCAGGGTGTTCTGGGCTACACTCCGACACGACTTGTACCGCTTTTGGGGGTCTGACTTTTACCCACCCCCTAGGCCCGACATGCGATGCTCATAGACGAACGGACCGGACTGTACGGATATTGTCACTGACAGGCTCAGTAGGGTGTCAGGATGAGCTCGCTCATCGACGTCCCTTTTGGTCAATAGCTGGTGGCCCGTTACGTATTGGCTTATACCTCTGACGTGCTAGTGGTTAAATCCACAGCCATAGTATTGACGAGTCTTTAGAGTCCACCACACATTCAGTTACTCAGCTTTCGGGCGAAACGCTGTAGAGGCCGTATGGAGATATGGCAGGGTCCGATCAGATACGTGCGGTATTGCACGGATCAGGATCGGATGGTTTGTACTAGAGGCCGTATAGGTATATGGCAGGGTTCGATCAGATACGTGCGGTATTGCACGGATCAGGATCGAACGGATATTACTAGCCGGCTTTGGTTTAAGCCGGTCCTAGTTTAGTACAATGTAGATTTTGTCTCATTGCATTTGTATCCGGTCGGAATACAGATGCGGGTGTGTATGCACAGTATCGGGGTTTTCCTGTAATTTATTACGGGACCAGTTTTCTGGAGTTGCCAGTTTGCATTCCGTTCCGGCCGGTTTTCGTTTGTTCTTTCCCGGCCGGACTTTTCCGATGGAGGGGGTTATTTGCAAGTTTGCAAATAACACTTTGTGGAGGGTTTTATTGCAAAAGTATTGATTATGATATCTTTCATCCATGATGCATTTAATGTGAAGAGAAAGGATTTGATTTGGATGTAAGGTTTGTGATGATTATGTTTGTTTAGGGTCACCACTTGCTTTATCCTACACTCACCTCCCTCTTGATTCCCTTCATATCTCTTGATCACCCTCCACCATTCCCCACTTGGTGTGGCCGGCCATTCATGAGAGGAAGAGAGAGAGGTTCATTTTGGGTATCATTTTGGTTCATCTCATTTTCCTTGGAAAAATTGATAGCATCATTTGCCTCCAAAGTTTCATTCTTCCCTCCATCTAAAGGCAACTCCAAAACCTCAAATGAGACACATAGATCCACACTACACATTCTACAGTATATCTTGGGCATGTCGACTTGCCGGCTTCATGCCCGAGTTGCCTCGGTATTGAGGTGGGAGCCCGTAAAAGATACAGGCGACGTGGTGCCCTTTCCTACGAGGAGGAGACGGACGGAGATCCCGCGAGGAGATCGGAGTGGAGATGAAGACCGGAGGACTCGGATCAGTCGGTATACCTCTTCCTTTCTTCTTGTAAGCTAGACTAGTTTAATGGTTACGATCCGGGGTTTTGTGCGCGGTGATGCCGGTTTGCAAAGTCCGCAAAATTAAAGTTTATCACCGTTTCCGCATTTGGCCGTCGGATTGACGGCCGGGGCGCCGCCGTGCACTTACAACAAGTCTATCTTTGTAGGTTTCCACTTGTCCATCTACACCAATCTTCTTTTTGAAAATCTATTTGCATCCAACTGGTTTTACCCCAAGAGGAGCAACATCCAAAGTCCACACTTTATTGGTATACATGGATTCCATTTCGTATCTCATAGCATCCAGCCACTTCACCGAGTCTTTACTCGTGATAGCCTGATGAAAATTAGTAGGCTCGTCAACATCGATAATGCAATCCTCTCGATCCCCATCTACGAGAAACCCATAGTATCTCTCAGGCGGATGAGAAAGCCTACTAGATTTGTGGAGCGGCGTTGGTTCGTCGGGCTCTATTGAAACATGAGGTTCTACTAAGTCCTCGTCAGTAGTTTGGGGTTCTAGAATTTCTTTCAGTTCTACTGTGCTCCCATTAATTTCTTTTGCAAGAAATTCACTCTCTAAAAAGACTATGTGGCGAGCGACAAACACCTTTTGTTCTTCAATGTGGTAGACAAGATACCCCCATTAAGTTCTTGGGGTATCCTACAAACTTACACAAAACCGATCGTGTCTCGAGCTTTTCCGGATTCTGCTTTTTGACAAAATCTGGACATCATCATATCTTGAGATACTTGAGATATGGTCTCTTCCCATTCCACATTTCATATAGAGTGGTAGGCACGGACTTAGTTAGAACTCTATTCAATAAGTATGCCGCTGATTCCAGCGCAAAATCCCAGAAGGAAACTGGCAACTCAGCACTACTCATCATTGAACGCACCAGGCTCGTGCTTCTCGCAAGTCATCACTGGCCGATCGCATTGCTCCTTTTCCATACCGAACGCATCACTGGCCGATAGCATGTTATTCCTTCTCTCCGATACAGCATTATGTTATGGTGTGTATAGAGGAGTAAGCTGAGAGAGAATACCATTCTCCTTTAAGTATTCAAGGAAACCGGTACTTAAGTATTCTCTACCTCGATCAGATCGAAGTGTCTTGATACTGTTTACCAGTTTGTTTCTCCACTTTATTTTTATACTCCTTGAATTTCTCAAAGGCCTTGGATTTATTCTTCATTAGGAACACATGTCCACATGTTGAGAAATCATCAGTAAAAGTGATGAAGTAGGAGTGACCGCTTCTTTCATGAGTAGACATCGGACCACATACATCGCTGTGTACTGGTCCCAAGAGCTCAGTGGATCTTTCTCTTTGTACTGTGCTGGAGATTTGGTAATCTTTCCTTTGATATGACTAATCAGTATTCATTTTTTTATACATGATTGACAAGTTTCATATGATGTATATTCAAACGGATCTAAATATCCATATTTATACAACTTAGTCAACCTTGTTTCATTTATATGACCAAGTTTACAATTCTATAAGAAGTCTTGGTTTGAATCTAAAGCCTTTCTTTTGAGTGTGTTTTGGATATTGAAAACTTGATGTTGATTGAGTATGTATATGTCGTTTTCCAGTGTGTCAGACCCAATCAATTATTGATTTAGGTGAATGTTCATGACATTTCTTTCAAGTGCAAAATTATATCCTTTAATAGATAATAAAGATACTGATATAATATTACAAATCATACTGGGAATACAAAAACAGCTGTACAACACCAAAATGTGCCCACTAGTCAACCCCAGGTAATAATCGCCTGCTGCAACAACATCAACGCTTGTTCTGTTACCAACCCAGAGGGTCATATCACCTGCCTTCATTGCTCTACGGTTTCTCAGAGCCTGCAAAGAATTACAGATATGAGAACCAGAACCGGTATCTAGTACCCATGATGTAGAGTTCACTGAAAAACGATTTTCGATTACGAACACATCTAAAGCAGAAGCATCAGCTTACTTCGTGTCCTTGGCTTTAAAATCCTTGCAATCCTTCTTCCAGTGCCCCTTCTTGTGATAGTAGTGACACTCATCCTTGTCCGCTTTTACCTTCCCTGCTTTGTTCGTTCCATGCAACTTTTTGACACCACCTTTCGGTTTGGTGGAGTTCATCTTCTTCCTCCTCTTAGCTTTCTCTTTGGATATAGAAGAGGATGATTGACCAACATACAGAACGGGTGTCTTCTCCTTTTTCAAGGAGCTCTCCGCTACCCTCAACATGTTGAGGAGCTTTAGAAGATCAGCTTCCATATCGTGCATGTTGAAGTTCAACATGAACTGAGAGAAGGTGTGTGGAAAAGACTGCAAAATCAAGTCAATATATAACTCGTTTTCTAGCACGCATCCCAGGTTTGCGAGTTCCTCAATGAGACAGATCATCTTCAGGAAATGCTCTCCTACAGGTGATCCTGGGGCTAAGCTCATCTGGAATAACTTCCTTGAGGTCTCGTACCTTGCAATACGAGAGTGCTCTCCATACAAATCCTTACAATGGAGGAAAATGGATTTCATATCCATATCTTTGTGTTGTTTCTGGAGTTCATTATTCATGGACGCCAGCACGATGCACTTAGCTTTCTTGCAATTCAGATCCTAAGTTTTGCGGACCTTTTTGTCCGCAACTGAGGAATCTGGTCCTGGGACAGGGGGAGCAGTAGCGGTGGTGACATATGCCACTTAGTCATAAGTCAGTGCAATGTTAACGTTCTTCAGCCAATCCTTATAGTTTGGCCCAGTCAGCGTATTTTTTTCAAGGAATAGTTTCAGTCCTGTCATGGTAGCTGCCAGAGAGAGAGAAAAGAAACACTCGACATATGCTCTTGCAAGTTTCGATTAGTTATTAGTTTATCTAAACAGGATGGCTCCCACTGTTTCCTTGAATTCTTCTTCAAACCTTAAAAGAAGAATTAGTCAGGATTAATCGCACGTCATAATACTTGCTTAACTTTTCAGCCAGGCTAGTGTCGGGACTTCGAGGAAGGTTTTACAACGCTTTCGCGAAATTCCTTAATTAAATAATCTCTTTTCTCTAGAGGCGTATCCCCGCTAACACCATTCCAGACACCTACTTGGTTTATAGCATTGATTGTTAAGTGCAAAATTCTCCCGAGAGTAATCCTACTCATCAGTGGGATCGGGATCTAACTATCATTGTGTGATGACCTAGATGGAAGACACTCTAGTCACCACACTCTAGAAGGTATGCTAAATCTGCAAGTTTCCTTTATGTTTGAAACTCCCGATGTGATTTTTGCCCCAAGCACTTATGACCTTGACGAAGGCCAATAAATCATAAGATGCAAGTCAAGTTCTTCCCGTCGTTGTCCTGATTAATTAGACACATCTGTATGCGCCCTTGACGAAGGCCAACAAGCTTGTACGACTGTCCTAAACTAATGCATCTATCTATGAAACAAACAAGCAACACATTGTTACCATTCACTACGCCTTGATGATGGCCAACAAACATAGCATGAATACAATGTGTTGTTTATTTGAAAGGACGGAGGGCTACAGCTGGTTTTTGGTGAAACCGTTAACGTAATGAACTTGATATAATCGAAGGAAGCATGATAGCTTTTTAAAGGAGTAGTTTAGGCTCCGCATTTAAAAAATTGTGTTTTGAAAAAACCCGAGTGGTTTTGAAATTGTTCCAACGATTCATTTTAGGTTTGCTTTCTTTGCATTAATGAATTAATGTTGTCCCATCATTTAATCCTACCATTCCAGAAAGAAACGAAAATACAACGTATACTTATGCCATCCACATTCGCCATGGGGTCCCGTCATACACTGTTAGGTTACTTAACTAACAGCAGAGCGGGGACAGGACTAGCGCAGGTCCAAAACATAAGCAAAGTCTACTATATATCATATCATATATATATATATATATATATATATATATATATCCATTCGTCTCATGCAATAATAGGCATTCCAGATCACTGATGAAAATATTGGATATACTAGGAATTCCGCGTTTCGTTTAAGCCCATGACGAAAGACGGATTCCACGGTCGTGATGAATAGCCAAACCCCACCCTAGACACCTACGGGTGTGGCAAACTACCCGACAAATCCCCGAAATGAAGCAACCTCCCTCAGTAAAATGAGTAGGCCACTTGGCACTTCAAGAACCCAGTAGTTTGTGCACCCTACCTTGGGTCTATCCTAGGAGCAAAAAAAGTAAATAAGATAATACAATGGTGGTTACAACCTCAACCCGGATGTGCCCCACAAAATAATATTCCATCAATATTATAAATTTACATCGAATGAAAGAATAAACTCTCTTCTCACATCCCCCGGCTATTCATCATCGACGATCCAGTATTCCATATACACAAACCATCAAAACAGCAACACAGATATGTGCAACCCCCATTAATCGACGTATAGCGATTAGCGGACGTTTTGAAACACATATATCAACTGAAAACATATAAACGACATTAAAACCGCGACTTCGAAATACTCCGTATTGCCACATCAGAAAAATAACAGTATATGCAAACTTGGAAAAATCAAACAACACCTGAAACCCTAAATCCAAGAGACTAGAACACAGATCGAAGCACGACACCAAATTAACTTCTTTGGCTGGCCAGGCCTGTTTTTTGAGCTTCTAGCCGGCCAAAAGTTGTTCATTTGGTCTCGTCTTGATTCTGTGTTCTTCTGATAATATATAGAGCAATCTGCAATTGTTTAAAAAAATTTAGAGGCTCAGAAAATTTCGACAGAAACTTGGATATTTGGTTTCGTGTTTCGGAGTTATTTTGGTTTCGTAGTTTTGCTTATCGTTTAATCTGTTGGTTAAGGTTTACTAGGCTCTGATACCACTGTAAGTCGATGTCGTGCACCCCACGTGTCCGCGGGGAGGCGGAATTTTCAAAAAACGATTTTAGAACTTCGCAACAACCACTTGAATCAACAGGATCTTTAAATAAACCTTAACTAACATAACATCTATGAGGTTCTAACTACTCTGAAGAAAGTTATACCTCGTAGTATCAAGTCCTTCGGCTCTTGTTGTCCTCCTCCTCTTCTTAAGCTCCCGAAAGAGTGTGCGGATCTCGCTCGACCGTCGGTCTTCCCACGTCAAAGATGATCCACCCGAGAATGTCAACTTTGAGCTCCTACCTATAATATGAGGCAACTAAAGAACCTAGTGTGCTAATATAGGTTTATTAGGTGATGTAGAGAGTGATTATGATTTGTTTAGTCTCTTGAACCCTAGGATTCTCAACTCATGAGACAAATTGGGGTTTTTAGAAGAAGAAGAGAGCTTGAAAGAGATAGAGTGTTCAAGATAGAATGAATAAAGAATGGATAATTGTGATAAATATTAGGCATAGATATTTTCTACAAAATATCTAGATTTTACTCTTGCCTCAATAGTAATCCATAACTCATTGCATGAGTCACCAAGTAGCCATGCTTCATTAATTATAAATAACAGCTCACCCTCCACCTCATTAACCATTTAAAATAAATGGTTATCAAAACTAATGAGGTGTCTTCTTCTAAAAGCACTCATGACAAAATTACAAGAATACCCCTCATCCGTATATACATACCTGTATCTGTATTCCGAAAAACACGAATACAAAGAGACGAAAAACAATCCAATAATCTGATACTAGTATCTGGCTTAAACCAAAGCCTACTAGTATAAACCGTCCGATCATCATCCGTGCATAAGTACATGTATATGATCGAATCCTTTCGTAAAACCATACGGCCTCTATATCGTTTCACTCGAAGCAGAGAAACCCTTTGTGTGGAAATCTAAAGACTCGACAGTACGTTAGCTTTGGGTTTAACCACAAGCATGTCAACGGTACTAGATGCACGTAACGGCTACCCAGGTATCTGTCGAAAAGGAAGACCGACGAGCGAACTCATCCTAATCCCTACTGAGCCTGTCCGTGACAATATTCACGCAGTCCGGTCTGTTCATCTGAGAGTATCGCATGTAAGTTCTAGGGGGTGGAAAATATCAGACCCCTAATAACCAAACAAGTCATGTCAGTGTGGCTCAAGACCATCCGAGAATCTACTGGTACGCCCACCAGTAATTCTCAATCCGCTCTGGCCAGGGACTTATGGTGATGACCAACCGATCGCAGTGCGACATCGACTGCCTATACCGGGAGTGACGAATCCTTAACAATCGCTCACTGTCTCCATGTGGCTCGGGACTGTACCCAACTAAAACATGTTTTCACTACTCAGTAGAGTCGTGGTAGGGTAGTGATCAAAGTACAGTGGGAACTCACACGAGGCAAATGACGACCTCAGGTCGACAGACTACCTGCATACATGTCACCAGAGAACGGTTATCTGACACTATGTACAATACCATCTAGCCAGTCCTTGGCGAGTCCTGTCCGGTGAACTCACACCCAGTGAGCATCTGTATGCAATCTTAGGTACATCTCACCAATGGTTGCAGGACCAATCCATCACCCCTCATCATGCTCTAAATATGTATACACTAGTCTACTCTGGAGTATTGATGCCCGGTGTCGATACTCCTATGACTAGGGACATTTTAAGGATGTGCCTATCGACTACCCAGCTCCCACAAGTATGACTGCCATCACAACGCTGGTTGTCAGGCAAATATCCTACGAGCTTTATCAACATGTGTATAAGATATGAAATACGAAGTAAAACACATCACATGTTAAGATAAAGACAAACCAAATAGCGTACTATCATATCGAGAAAGATTGTCTTGTACATACATATCCCTAGCATCCTATACAATGAAGGCCTCTAGGGCATACACACACACACACACACACACATATTCTGGTTACCATACGTTAGGGATGTTAGTTATATGTATGCCCTAGAGGTCATTACTGTACATTGGATGTATATTGTAGTGGATGCTGGGACATATATAGGTAGGACTTTCTTGCTCGACATGATAGTACGCTATCTGGTTGCACTTTATCTTAACATGTATACTTTCTGTCTCTCTGATTACATGTTGATAAAGCCCATAGGATGTGTACTCGACTTCCAGGACTATGATGTAGATCATACTAGTGGGGCCTGGGTAGTCCATGAGTACATCCTTGAAATGTTCCTAGTCGAGAGAATATCGAGACGGGGCATCGATATTCCAGAGTAGACTGGCGTATATCTTCTCGACCCATGCGATGGGCGATGGATGATCCCATATCCATTGGTGTTTGACATCGGAGATGGTATACGGGTGCTCAGTGGAGACTGGGTACACTGAACGGACTCGCCGAGAACTCCCAGATGGTATTATACCTCACGTCAGATGGCAGTTCTCTGGTGACACTGGTACAGCTTAGTCTGTTGACCCGAGATCGTCATAGAGTCTTGTGTGTCTCCCACTGTGCTTTGATTTCCACCCTACCACGGCTCTACTGAGTCGTGCAAACAGGTGGTTTTTGGGTACAGTCCCGATTCACATGGAGGCAATGAGCGATAGGAGGGGATTCGTCTCTCCCGGTATTGGGGGTTGATGTTGTGCTATGCTCGACTGGCCATAACAGGAAATCCCTGGCCAGGGTTGCCGGGATATACTGGTAAGAGTTATCAGTAGTTTCACGAATGTTATGGACCCTACGTCGGCATGACTTATCGAGCTATTGGGGTCTGACGTTTACCACCCCTAGGCGAGATATGCGACATATCAGACGGACAGACCGGACTGTACGGTAAGTGTTACTGGTTGGATTCACAGGAGTGTGAGCGGGCTTGCTCGTTGATCTTCTGATCGCTCAATACCCGGGTGGCCGTTACGTTTAGCAGACCGCTTGCGGCTTGTGGGTGTTTGATATGATCATCATCCGCTGCCGGCGTATTGACGAGTCTTTAGAGTCCTACACAGAGGTTTCCTGGCTCAAGCGAAACGAAATAGGAGCACATATGAGATATGTGCGGGACCGAGAATAATGCGTGTATGTGATACCGCATTTCATTCTCGCGATGAATGTGTCGAATGGTTGTATGCGATATAACCTAGTTATCGAATCAAGGATTAATTCGATAAGCCGATACATTGGATACTAGCCGGTTATATGCGATATGACCGGATCATAGAATCAAGTGTTGATTCAATGATCTAATGCATAATTAT
Source organism: Agapanthus africanus (assembly GCA_030015575.1). Lineage (NCBI taxonomy): Eukaryota > Viridiplantae > Streptophyta > Magnoliopsida > Asparagales > Amaryllidaceae > Agapanthus > Agapanthus africanus. The sequence continues at coordinate 67,510,517 of CM057344.1, read as the reverse complement.
ATATTTGATATATTACTTTACATTAACTAGTATTGGTTCACTTAAGATGGATTTTCTCACTTGGAGTGCACATTGTATATATGATATAGTTTTGTGCACTAGTTTGTATCATGTTTGATGATACGTGCAAACTTGGGTGTATGTTTGATTTGAACCATGTTTAGGTTAATGGTTATGGTTTTAAAGTATTCACTTATTCATTTCATTTATATTCTTTATTTCTTTTGGCTAAAATAAAATGGTTGCTAATTTTGTCTTTTGTGGAAACTTCATGATGCTTTGAATTTGTAACCATTTTGTTTTATGTTTAAAACCTAACCATTAGCTAAACTAGAGTTTGCTCTCTACAAGAGTTAAGTCTAACCCAAGGTTGCATTATGATAAGATAAATTTGATTCTATTATTTGATTTATCATTCTCATCATATCTTCTTCTTCTTCTTCATCTTCTTCAACATGAAGAAAAAGCTTGCCTCTTCAATGGCAACTAGCCAAAACAAGTGAGAAATCCAAAACTAAAGTCTACCCACTTCCTATTTCTTCATCCTCTACCTCTTACCAAGTTGTATAGGGTGTTTCCTTCACAAGTTTTCAAGGCTTGGTGAAGTTGGAGCTTGTTCTAGCGATGCCTCGACGTAGATCATCTTCGGCATCGAACCGATGATCAAGCCCGCCTATTCTTCGATGATGCCAATGCTAGAGTCAAGGGATCGATTTGGACAGCGGAGGGAGATCATTGCGGAGCCGTGGAGGTGGAGAACCGGATCTACAAAGGTTGTATTTCCGTATTCTAGTAGTTAATTGTTAACTAGTTTATTTTATCGCCTATATATCTAGTCATCGATCCGTTCTAGGGTTTCTCGGCACCGTATTTTTTAGAAATTTGCATGGATGATGACTTGTGAGACCTCACTAGGGTGCCTAGGAACCTTTCAGTGGTATCAGAGCCTAGCTAGAGCCTTAGGCGAAGTCCCGACGGAATTAGAAGTCCGATCGACCCAAAACCCAAACCTAAAAATGCTCTCTGGACTTTTTTGAAATTCGTGGTTTTTTGTGAATTAAAAATATTCAGAAAAATCAGCAGGAAGATATAAGGGTTACTGTAGAATTCGAGGGCTTGATTCCATAAAGGCGGCGCGGATCCGCGGCCTCACAGGAGGCTCATGCGGCGGATCCGCGGCCCTTTTGTCGTTTTGTGCATCCTATTTTGCACAGTAATTCTTAGTTGTCTGTGCTGGTTTTCCTGAGGATTTTTAATAATTTTTCCAGAGTTGCATTTTCTGGGTTGTATTGGGAACTCGGTGTATCGATCGGATTGTCTAATTTTGTCGGTGTGTTTTTCCGGATAAATCTTAGAATATGTTAAAAAGTTCGACCGGATATAAATACCCACTTTTTCCTCTGCCGGGAAATTTCCAATTGTTGGATTTTTCCGTAGTTTAACGGCGTTCTAATTAGTGCAAGTAACGCGATGGACCCTCTAGAAGACAACAAACCTTAACTCGATTATGTGACCGTCTTGAACTGCCCTTTGAACCTTCGGGTTTGGGGGAGTACGGCATGCCACATGTGAGGCGTTGGCTTGACCCTTCTACGGCTGGACCGTTGGTACTGAGGCACGAACTGAATGTTGTTAGACTTATTTCATGTGTTGAGCTGTATCGGGAAAACTTGGGTGTTCGATTGTTCGATCGAAAAGTTTAGCATTTTCTATTTATCCGGAATGTGATACAATAATTGGAATTCACAAATTGTTATGAGATAACGGAATGAATATTATAAACGTAGCAGTTTAGTCTCACTTGATCGGTTGCCACGGAATTTTGATGTGATCAAAAGTCCGTCGCAATCACGTAGCGTACGCGGATACTCGCCGGGTAAACTTAATAGACAGCCTCACTCCATAGCCCCGACCAAGTGACTGTAGGAGAACCCCGTCGCCGAAAGCATCCGTTCGGGTGCTCGCGGCAGCGGTGTTCCGCCTTGGTGCATTTTGTCGACGGCGTCGGGGGTGCGGCCGCCTACTAAAGTTTGCGACGAGCATTCGATCAGACTGTCGGGAATCTTGTTGAATTGCCCGACTCGATATTGAAAAGTGTTTTCGATAATGAGACTGAAATGCGGGGTTTATAATTGTTAGGCATGTGATGTCTAAGTAATTCATTTGGTCAGGCATGCGATGTCTGAGATGGTTGCGGATTCCAACTGTTGTAGTTTTACACTTTCTTTTCTGTGACCGTAAGTGTAATATGTGATGTCGCCGGTTTCGTTGCTATATGTCAACGACAATTGGGATGCGCATATTTACTTACGTTGATGACATGTGATGTTATGTGTTGCTGGATATGTTATATTGGATCGTCGTATTTGAATAGCGGGGGGTTTTTTATGTGAGATGAGTGTTTTTTCATTTTCATTCATGTAAAAACTTGTATGTAATATTCTTTTATTGGGGCACTTCCAGGTTGCGGAAGATGTCACCGTTGATGTATATTATTTACTTTTCCGCATTAGGATAGACCCAAGGAGGGGAGCACAAGTAACCGGGTTCTGGGGTCCAGTGGGAGACCAACTCGAGGAGTCGAGTCCGGGTCTCCTAACCCTAGAATTGGTAGGGTTGCTTGCCGCTCTCATAGGGGTCTAGGGGTGTGGGATTGGCTATTCATCACGACCGTGGAATCCGTGTTTTATACTGGCTCGTATTGAAAACACGGACGTCCTAGTATATCCAATATTTCATATGTATCTTCTGCTGTGATTTATCTGTGATCATGTGATGTTCTGTGACAGATATTATATATAGTATATATGATATATTATATAAACGTTGCTTATGTTTTACACCCGCGCTAACCCTGCCCCGCTCTGCCGTTAGTTACCTAACCTAACGGAGCAGACGGGACATCGAGGCGAATACGGATGGCATAAGCGTACGTTATATTTATCTGTGATGTTTAGATGGACTTAAATGATGGGATATTCATTAATGAGATTAATGAAAGAAAATAAACCTAATTGATGTTGTGGAATCGAATTTCAAAATAAAAACAGGTAGCTACAGTTCTTGCTTTGCATCGCGGTGTTCATTATAGAACATCCTGCACCTTATTCGATGAGGAAAGGACCGAGATCCCTTCACCGGGAGTGACTCCTTTAGCAATAACTGGCAGATGCTACACACTCGGTTTGTCTTTGATCGCTTCTATAGTTTTTGCTTTGCACAGTGATATATATGATATATCCCGCACCTCATTCGACGAGGAAAGGGCCGACGATCCCTTCACCGGGAGTGACCCCTTTAGCAAAACTAGAAAAGCCTCAAAAACATTCCATTTAAAAACCATTTGATTCCGCAACGAGATCAAGTTCAAAGCGTTAAAGGTTTTCACAAAAACCATTCGCAACCCTCCGTCATTTTAGGAAGTAGAGTACTTAGTATTCGTGCTGTGTTTGTTGACCATAGTCAAGGCACAGTGTACGGTAGCTAAGTGATGTCTTCCTACACCGCATATGATGCGATTAGTTAGGACAGTCGCGTGACTTTGTTGACCTTAGTTAAGGGTCATGTGGGTGGGTCTAATTAATCATGAAATGACGGGTAGAACTTGACTAATACTTATGATTTGTTGACCATAGTTAAGGTCACAGGTGCTAGGGGTAAAAACCATTATCGGGAGTTTCAAGTGTTGAAATTTGCAATGAGATTGCATACCTTCTATGTGATAGTTGGATCCCGATACCCACTGCGAGTAATTGTTACTCCTGGGAGAGTTTTGCACTTTGCAATTAGCCGATCAAGTAGCTGTCTAGAAAGGTGTCAACGGGGTTACGCCTCTGGGAAAACGAGATTTACTGTAATTAGGTCCGTGCGAAAGCACGGGAAACCTCCCTCAAAGTACCGACACTGGCCTGGCTGAAAGATTGGCGAACTTGTAGAGTGTAATTAATCCCGGCTAGTCTTTCCTTTTAAGGTTTGAAGGAAGATTTGATAAAAACAGTGGGAGCCATCCTGATTAGATAAAATATATAACCAATCTGATCTTGCAAGAGCGCACGCAGAGTGTTTTCTTCTCTCTCTCTCTAGGTAGCGACCATATCACGCCTTAATCAAGATAATAATACGGATGTATTGACTGAACCCGCTTGTTATACTGAACTGGGGAACGTTGGTCCCGCTCCAACTTATAATTGTTATAAGACAGAGCAGGAAATAAGGGGAATACCAGAATTCCTATGCCGCCCAAACGAAGAAAGTGCATATGATGCATCTCCTTCGGGTATGTTCATTATAAAGAACTATTTCTCAGTATCCTCTGCATCCTGGGTATATGATACCGGATCAGGATCCCAGATATGTAATCTGTTACACAGGGCTACAAAAAGGTAGAAAAACTGAGAACGGGTGATAAGTTTCATGAGGCAGAAAACGGGGCAAGTGTTGCAGCCAAGTCTGTTGGTCACTGTCACCCTGTATTACGAATACATTGATTCTGAACAAATGCTATTAGATACCGAACCTGATATACAAAATCATATCAATCTCTTTATTAGTAAAGAAAGGATATAATTTTGTATTGATGGATAATGTTTTGAACATTTCCTATATCAAAAGTTGATCGGTTCAGGCACGTTATCTAAAAGCATTGACGTTCTAAATCAAACTACAGTTCCTAGTATACAGAACACACGCAAGAGGAAAAGTTCAGAAATGAACAAATCATTCTTGAGGCATTGTAGACTAGGTCATATCAATGCGACCCGACTGGCTGAAGTTACATTTTAGATGCATATTTAAATCAGTTTGAATTTACATCTTGTGAAACTTGCCAGTCATGTCACAAAGATAATATGACCATAGCTCTGTTTATTGGAAACAGAGGAAGAGTTAGTAAACTCTTGGGACTGATACATAATGATGTATATAAGGTCTCCTATCTACACATGTCAGGACTGGTTCTTTATACTTCATTATATTCTCTGATAATCTCTCAAGATTCAGTCATATGTTCCTGTTGAAACATAAGTCCGAGCCTTTTGAGGTATTCACAGAATATAAGTTAAAAGTAGAGAACCAATAACCGGGTATAAGTATTATGTCCTTTGATGAGATCAAGGAGGAGAATACTTGTGCATGGAATTCCTGGATTATTCTAAAGGAGAATGAGATTCTCTCTCAGCATTACTCCTCCAAATAACCATAGCGCATTGGTGTATCAGGGCGGAGCAATCACACCCTATATGATAAGGTGTGCTCTATGATGAGTACTACTGAGTTACCTGTTTCCTTTTTGGGAGTTATGCGCTTGAGAAGCTGCATACCTATTGAATAGGGTTCTAATCAAATCACTGCCTACCATTCCATATGAGATATGGTATGGGCAGATCCTATCCCTTAAGTAAGTTAAGATTTGGGATTGTCCGTCCTATGTCAAAAGCAAAATCCGGACAAGATCGAGGCAAGATCAGTTCTGTAGAACTGGAAAGGTTCCAGCTGTACAAAACTGCTAATGATTTGACAGAACCAAAGGATTCAATAGTTTCCGACGAACCTCAGCCTCTCCGCCGATCTAGTAGGGTTCCTCACCCACCTGAGAGATACCTCGGTTTCTCGATGACAGTGGGAGCGAGGATTGCATCATGAGATGATGACCCAACTAGATTCGAGTAGGCCATCAAGAGTAGGGACTCTGTAAGAATGGCTGGATGCTTAGCCATCTGAGATGGAATCCATATACACCAACAAAGTATGGACTTTGGTTGCGATATCTGAAGGGTTAAATCCCCATCAGGAGCAAGTATATCTTGAGAAGATTACTTGGTGTAGATGGAAAAGTTGAGACTTTCAAAGCTAGGCTTATTAAAGGTTTAAGTCATCAACCAGGCATGGGTAATGATGAAACCTTTTCCAAGTGACTATGCTTAAGTCCATCCGGATCCTACTTAACATTGCTACATACCATGACTACGATATCTGGTGGTTGGGTGCCCTGACTGCTTTTCTAAATACTGATTTAGAAGAGAATGTCTATAAGAACACAGCCAGAGGGCCTCGTACACAGTGGGAGCAGCGGAAACGTATGAAAGATGCTTTATAGGATAAAGTAGGCATCGCGGAGTTGGAACATCTGTTTTTGATGGATTAGTCAAATAAGTTGACATCATCAAAATGGTAGATGAACCTTGTATAAACAAAAGGATAGTAGGGAGTATGGTGACGATCCTCGTAGAATACGTGGATGACATACTCTTGTTAGGGAAGGAGTTTCCTATGCTACGCTCAATCAATCTCCGCTTATCACAATGATTTTCCATATAGGATCAAAGTGATACCTACTAAATCCTAAGCTTTGGATCTATGAGATAGATTTAATTGGATGTTAGGATACTCACTAGTTGAAGTGAGATGGTATCAATCGATCCTGGGGAGAATCACTGGAAAGGTTCCAGAGTGATAAAGACGACTGAATGTCAGTCACAGGCATTGTCTTTACCCTCAGTAAAGGGACGGTATGTTAGAAGATTTCCAAGCTAGATACCGTGACAAACTAGACGATAAAGGCTGGTAACATCGCTATTAAAGATACTACCAAAGAGGCAGTTTGGGTGTATATTGGTTCATAAGATGAACTAGGTTCCTGCCATTGTATGACAATGGAAGTGTGGCTTCGGCCCTGGAACCCTGGTCCCATCAGTGACCCAGACAAATTTTGAGGCAGCATCACCTGATCATGGAGATAGTTGATCTCCAGGGTGATCGAAGTTAGGAGAGTAGACTCAGAGGACAATATGGCGGATCCACACACGAAGGCCTTTTCCCAAAGAGAGACAATTTAGGGGATGGTTGAGTATGTGATACTGCAACCACTGCTACAGATGACCCTAGTGCAAGTGGGAGATTGTTAGTTATATGTATGCCCTAGAGGCCATTACTGTACATTGGATGTATATTGTAGTGGATGCTGGGACATATATAGGTAGGACTTTCTTACTCGACATGATAGTACGCTATCTGGTTGCACTTTATCTTAACATGTATACTTTCTGTCTCTCTGATTACATGTTGATAAAGCCCATAGGATGTGTACTCGACTTCCAGGACTATGATGTAGATCAAACTAGTAGGGCCTGGGTAGTCCATGAGTACATCCTTGAAATGTTCCTAGTCGAGGGAATATCGAGACGGGGCATCGATATTCCAGAGTAGACTAGCGTATATCTTCTCGACCCATGCGATGGGCGATGGATGATCCCATATCCATTGGTGTTTGACATCGGAGATGGTATACGGGTGCTCAGTGGAGACTGGGTACACTGAACGGACTCGCCGAGAACTCCCAGATGGTATTATACCTCACGTCAGATGGCAGTTCTCTGGTGACACTGGTACAGCTTAGTCTGTTGACCCGAGATCGTCATAGAGTCTTGTGTGTCTTCCACTGTGCTTTGATTTCCACCCTACCACGGCTCTACTGAGTCGTGCAAACAGGTGGTTTTTGGGTACAGTCCCGATTCACATGGAGGCAATGAGCGATAGGAGGGGATTCGTCTCTCCCGGTATTGGGGGTTGATGTTGTGCTATGCTCGACTGGCCATAACAGGAAATCCTTGGCCAGGGTTGCAGTGATATACTGGTAAGAGTTATCAGTAGTTTCACGAATGTTATGGACCCTACGTCGGCATGACTTATCGAGCTATTGGGGTCTGACGTTTACCACCCCTAGGCGAGATATGCGACATATCAGACGGACAGACCGGACTGTACGGTAAGTGTTACTGGTTAGATTCAAAGGAGTGTGAGCGGGCTTGCTCGTCGATCTTCTGATCTCTCAATACCCGGGTGGCCGTTACGTTTAGCAGACTGCTTGCGGCTTGTGGGTGTTTGATATGATCATCATCCGCTGCCGGCATATTGACGAGTCTTTAGAGTCCTACACAGAGGTTTCCTGGCTCAAGCGAAACGAAATAGGAGCACATATGAGATATGTGCGGGACCGAGAATAATGTGTGTATGTGATACCGCATTTCATTCTCGCGATGAATGTGTCGAATGGTTGTATGCGATATAACCTAGTTATCGAATCAAGGATTGATTCGATAAGCCGATACATTGGATACTAGCCGGTTATATGCGATATGACCGGATCATAGAATCAAGTGTTGATTCAATGATCTAATGCATAATTATATATTTGATATATTACTTTACATTAACTAGTATTGGTTCACTTAAGATGGATTTTCTCACTTGGAGTGCACATTGTATATATGATATAGTTTTGTGCACTAGTTTGTATCATGTTTGATGATACATGCAAACTTGGGTGTATGTTTGATTTGAACCATGTTTAGGTTAATGGTTATGGTTTTAAAGTATTCACTTATTCATTTCATTTATATTCTTTATTTCTTTTGGCTAAAATAAAATGGTTGCTAATTTTGCCTTTTGTGGAAACTTCATGATGCTTTGAATTTGTAACCATTTTGTTTTATGTTTAAAACCTAACCATTAGCTAAACTAGAGTTTGCTCTCTACAAGAGTTAAGTCTAACCCAAGGTTGCATTATGATAAGATAAATTTGATTTTATTATTTGATTTATCATTCTCATCATATCTTCTTCTTCTTCTTCATCTTCTTCAACATGAAGAAAAAGCTTGCCTCTTCAATGGCAACTAGCCAAAACAAGTGAGAAATCCAAAACTAAAGTCTACCCACTTCCTATTTCTTCATCCTCTACCTCTTGCCAAGTTGTATAGGGTGTTTCCTTCACAAGTTTTCAAGGCTTGGTGAAGTTGGAGCTTGTTCTTGCGATGCATCGACGTAGATCATCTTCGGCATCGAACTGACGATCAAGCCCGCCTATTCTTCGATGATGCCAATGCTAGAGTCAAGAGATCGATTTGGACAGCGGAGGGAGATCATTGCGGAGCCGTGGAGGTGGAGAACCGGATCTACAAAGGTTGTATTTCCGTATTCTAGTAGTTAATTGTTAACTAGTTTATTTTATCGCCTATATATCTAGTCATCGATCCGTTCTAGGGTTTCTCGGCACCGTATTTTTTAGAAATTTGCATGGATGATGACTTGTGAGACCTCACTAGGGTGCCTAGTAACCTTTCATGGGATATTTTTATATATTAATTGTCAGCATGTTTTATCCTATTTAAACATCTCATGATATTATATTGACAATTATCTATTGCAGGTAAATCTTAAACATCTTAAGATATTATTATATTAGAATATATTTTTTCTAAACCATTAGATTTATAGATTAAATGGGCTAAATATGTGTAGATAATTTTTAGTGTTTTGAGATTTAGTAAAGGAAGTTTAGGGTTTTTAATATCTTTTATAATATTATTAGTTTTTAGTTATAAACTAAACTATATGTATACATAAACTACATAAACACATATATTTATATTTTTCTATTTAAATAAAACCATCTGTTCCCTGATTAAAAATCAGGAAAGGATTCAGAAGAGCAATCACGTGCTCACACGTGACCAGTGGTCACATGTTGGCACATTACGTTTAAAGCAGCAGCACAAAGCTCATTCAAGAAAAAGCTCCAGAAAAGGCATCACGTGCTCACACGTGACCAGTGGTCACGTGTTGGCACGTGACGGATGAGCAGCGGCCAGAGAACAGAGCGCAAAAGGAGAGAAGCCCATTCCAGGAGGGGTCACGTGCCTATACGTGACCAGGGGTCACATGCGTACACGTGACCAACGGTCACGTGGCCACACGTGACCAGCCTCAAGAGCCTTATTTTTATGACAGAATTAAATTCTGAGAAAAGATCTCTCAAGTCTTCCCAAAGTGGAAAGAATTATTTGGAACCGTTGGATTAAAAATCTAAAGGTGATTAAATATCACCTATTTATGGAAAAATCTTGGACTTGGAAAGATTTCCCCCCTAAATCTAACCAAAATAACAAAGAGATACATTTGGATTTAAAATCCAATGGTGAATAAAATTCACCTCATAATCTAAAGGCCCGGATTAATGATGAACATAAATCAAATCTCTCAATAAACAAATCAAATCTTTCAGTGAAAGATTAACTAAAACTGATTGATCCTCTTCCTTCTCCTATAAATAGGAGCCAAAGGAGAGAGTTGAAAAGATAAAAAAAGAAGAGAGAGAGAAATATACAGAGACATATACAGAGAGAAAGAGAGATAGAGCCTTGAGATTTTGGAAGAAATTGATCCTCTGCAAAAGAAAACCCTAGGTAAGAAAGGAGAGGCTTAAAAAGAGAATTTAATTCTCAAAAGAGTTTAACTCTTAGATAAAGAAAAGAACTTAATCCTTTCTCTGGTGGAGGATCTGCAAAGTGCACATCTCCCCATGAATTAAGAATTTAATTCTCATTGGGTTGAGATCCTGCCATGCAAATCTAAAACACAGAGGAGGGACTGAGTTTTGAGAATTTAATTCTCACTAAATGATAGGAATTCAATTCCCTTGAGATAAAATTAGGGTTTAACCCTATGATATAGGAATTTAATTCCTTTAAAATGAACAGAACTAGGGTTTAACCCTATTTGAGAACATAATTCTCTCAAAACTCACAGGAATTTAATTCCCTTAAGAAAAGAAATTAGGGTTTAACCCTATTAAGAATACAATTCTTCAGAACAAAACGGGAATTTAATTCCCCTAAAGTTTGTTGCTAGGGTTTAACCCTATGAAGAAATTAATTCTTAAAAGATGAACAGATATTTAAAACATGAAAAGAGCCAGAATCACGTGCTACCACGTGACCCCCGCAAAGACCCATAGAAAAGAACTTTGAAGCAACACCTCACGTGTTACCACGTGACTCCTGCGAAGACCTATAAAAAAGAACTTTGAGGCAACGCCTCACGTGCCCCACGTGATCTCTAAAGCACACAGAGAAAAAGACGAAAGGAAACAGAAAAGAGTTCTAGGGCGCCCTCACGTGTCGACACGTGACCCCTAATGAACATTCTAACAGATCAAAGCGTAAGCCCCCGTCACGTGCCCACACGTGATGGCTTTCAGAATTACAAGTGTTAAACACTTATCTGTAGAACAAAATAAAGAGTTCTAGGGTTCTCTCACTTGCTACCACGTGAGCCCTTGGCTGAAGCTTTGACAGACAAACATCAAAATTCTCATCACGTGACAGCACGTGATACTTCAAAGTATTCAATACTTTTGACTGAACAAAATAAGGGGAATCAGGGCGCTCTCACGTGTTCACACGTGACCCCTCTTACCTTAGTGTTTAAACACTAAATTGTAACCTCTGTAGTCAGTGTTTAACACTGATTTTCTTAGTGTTTAACACTAATTTGGAAAACTCTATTTGAAGTGTTTAACACTGATTTCCTTAGTGTTTAACACTAATTTGAAAACTCTGTTCCCAGTGTTCAACACTGATTATCTTTTAGTGTTTAACAGTAACTGGTTAATCTTATTCCCAGCGTTCAACACTGCTGGTCTCTAGTGTTTAATACTAGATTTAGCCCAATTGGCTAAGTTTCCAGAGGCTAAGCCTCTCCTTCAATGAGCCAACAGAGGGCCAATATCCCAAACATGATTGAACTTAGCCCAAGCTGGCCATAAGTCCTCAATTCAAACTCAACTGGGCCAATGGGCTCATAATATAATAATTGATCTTAGTTTCCAAATTGGACTGCAGATCACTTAATCTACCTTGGTTTAAGGGCACATCTCTTCACTCCTTTTATACTTGGCGTTGTAATTCCTCAACGTCTTCAAAGAGGTGACGGGTCCCGATGACCACACATTGATACTGACTGTGGGGTCCTTAAACTCATGGACTATGAGGTCCTTAACCTTGACCGTAATGTCTTAAAACTAATAACGGACTATGGAGTCCTTAAATCCACGGACTAAGACGTCCTTAACCTTGACCGTGATGTCTTAAAACTAACATTGGATTGTGGAGTCCTTAAATCCACAGACTACGACGTCCTTAACCTTGACCGCAACGTCTTAAAACTAACACTGGACCGCAATGTCCTTAAACTACTTATTGACCGTAATGTCATTAAACTAAACAACATGGCCCCCTTAATTGCTCTCTTGTTGGATCTAAACGATCCCGTTAAGTCGATCTTAGTCTCAAACTGGACTAACGTATCCTTAACAAATGTTTAAGTTGATCTTAGTCTCAAATGAGGCTAACGTATCCTTAAACACAACCCCCAAACCCAAATCTAAGAAAGATACGGATTTGGACTAGTCCACACCCTACGGGAGACGACATAACTTAGTCTCCGTATACAATCCATGGGCAACCAAACACAAATTAAACACACACGACACGAAGTGATCATCTGGAGAAGGAGAAAGTTGTTACCGCCATTCGGTAGCGTAATTAACTGCAGGGGCTTACGCCTGCAGGGAAGAGCGTCCCCACAATCAAAAACCCCTCACGCGAGGGGGAATCTGACGAAGTCTACTACATCGGACGCATCCGTTTAAACCTTCGATACAGGGTGCCATAAATCAATTTGGCATCTTCGAAGAGGTGGACGGATAGCACCAATTAGCATCTGTCCCGAATCTCAGGCAAGACGTCCATCTTCGCCGTCTTTCGGAGGGGAACAGATTCTGGCACGCCCGATGGGACCTTTTCCTCTTTCCACTCCACACTTCGTGTGTCGTGTTCGCGAACGGATCGCGGTTCAATATGGTTGCCCTTGGGTTTCAAGGTACTAAGATTTGGCGTTTTGCTTATTGCAGAAAGTAAAGAATCAATGGCTTCCACTTGTGCGAAATTCTCCAACTGCAACTGCAATCGGTGCTCCGCCTCGCCAGGAGGTATAGCCTACGGGGCCCAAGCTGCTTCGCTGTTCACGATGCCCGTGGAACAGGTCACTCGAGCCACCACGGGGTTGTTTTTCGGGACCATGCTCCCGCCAATGAGTTTCACCGCTCCTGTGCTGACACCGGAAGCTCCCAAGAAGTCGGTCTTTGATCGGCTTACACCTATCGCGGCCCCTCTCAACGGGTCGCCCAACACCAGCGCCTCGGTCTTCTCCAGACTGGGCCAGAGCTCCTGTGGGCCCGCAATGGGGCCTGCAATCCCGGAGAAGACGGATCCTAAGAAAATAACCAATCCAGCTCCTGAGGTTGTTAAGGCGGCTTCTCCTGCCTAAAAGTCGGTCTTTACAAGATTGACTGTTCCAGCGCCCGTGCCTACTACCCAAAGGACATCAGTCTTTAAAAGGCTGGCACCAACAGCGACCCCCCACCTACACAGGGGGCAAGATGAGGCTATCACCATCACCGAGCCGATTCCATCAGCACGACACACACGACGTCGCTACTGGCGCCGAGTGAGGAAGGCCGGAGGCAACTCCCCTTCTGGGCTAACTCCTCCAGCCCCGACGACAGAAGATAATGCTGCTGTTCCAACTGAGAACAGCTTTGAGATGCTAAATAAGGTGCGTAGGAATTCTCCTACCGCGGCGCTAAAAGGGTCTCCCCCTCCGCTGAAAAAGTCTGTGGAAGTAAAACCAGAACAGCTCCAATCCCCTCAACGGCTGTCCTCCAAAATCTATAAAGTCTGGCGGCAGACCCGAGACTCGGTGATCGATCCAAATTTCTCCCGCCAGCATAAGAAGCTAAAGACCCAACAGGAAGTCAGCCATCCTGCTAAGCCACGAAAAGCTGTCTGGGTGCCCACCTCAACGGCCCCCTCAACTTCCAATGCTCATAAAAAGAGGAGGCCGGAGAAGATCCCTGGGCCTGCAATGAAAGCTAAAGGCGCTGAGCCCAGACGCCCTAAGTCTGGGGGCATGATGGTCCATACTGTATATATGGCGTCGGGGAAGGAATACAGCCGTGCATCAACAGGTCATAGACCGCTTACACGGTCAGTGACCAAAGCTCAGGAGCAACAGCAGAAGCTCCAGGAAATGATGATCGCAATGGCCGCGCTTACTGGGCCAAAAGAAAGCCCTGAAGCGTCCTCGGATCAGCGACAAGAGCAGGAAACCGATGCTGAGTTCCTTCGAAGGATATTGGAAAAGAAAGATAAAGAGGCTGCAGAACAAGCGGCCAATATAAAGCAAATAGCCCACTTATTTCAAGACATGGTTGGGATGATGATCCAACAAGATCCTCCTGCTGAAGATCCCCCGATCGTCCTCGAAGATGATAAAGGAGAAACATCAAATCCACCACTGGCTCTTTCAACGGCCAAGGAGGAGACTATCTCCAAGGCTGACTCGGATGACTATATAGCCCAGCAGATTCGGGTTCATCAGGCGACTGAGGCAGTGATTGGTTCGAAAGAGTGTGTTTGTACTTTAACCGCAATCAGAACGGTGTCGTGCGTAGCTAGACCGAGGTGAGTACGGGTCGTCCTCAGGGAAACGTTGAATATTTTACTCTTACTTTAGATGTGTTGAAAAAGAGAGGAGGGATAAAGAATTTTATGGAAAGGTTTCTAGATCTACGTTAAGTAAGAATGCAAAAATATAGATCTAGATTATTTTAGGGATGTAGTTAATATAATAAGGGGGCTTGTAGGGTTCGTTAGGATTTAGTAGTCATGGACGATTAATTAAAAGTTACCCTTTTTATCCTTTAATAGATTTAAAACTAGAACGACGGTGATGCGTGTAGATCAGGGTTTCTGGAGGGAAAAGGAATCCCACTCTTAACCCTTATCTCGACACGGAACTCCGTTCATATCTAGCCTTTACCAAAACAATCATTAATCTAATCTCTAATCGCGGTCGGAACTATCAAAGAATTGTTAGCGCGCCTGATTAGGATGTTAATGATTATTTTGATAAATTTCATAAACTTTATAGGACTTAAAAAGGGTTTAGGAATGTTCATCATCCATTAGCCTACCATAATCCTACGAACCCTAACAAGCGGAGAATTACTCGCGCATGTTGGGAGAAGAAGAGATGGAGAGAAAATGCATAATTAAACTATAAAGAAATAGAATAAGAAAAAGAACTACCTTTATTAATCAACAATATTCATTACACTTTGATCCTTAGAAAATGATTACAAAGACTAGCTTGCTTCTCGATCTCTTCCAAGGAGGTAGACAAACAGTTGATGATCAGTCTGGATGCGTGAGCCGTCTTGGACTTCGTGATCTCGTCGACTTGATGATTTTTCCAAGAGGCTCTCGGTCCTTATTTATAGTCCCAGAGCCAGAACCCTAGCTTCCTAATTTGGAAACTAGTTGTTACGATTCTAACCAAAAAAATCCAGAATCCCAACTCCCTTAAAGTGCGGCAGAACCGCGGCCGTTGGATGGGTTTGACCGCGGATCCGCGGTCTTATGGTGGGATCTTGGCCTTAAATTTCTTGTGGCTTCTTCTGGTGACACGTGGTGATCTTTTGAATCTCTGGAAACTGAAAATCTTTTCTACGTCACTGCCAGAATTGATTTCTTTAGTTTACTTTCTTAATTAGGTAGGTTTGTTTTGCCAACTTTGATTTCCTTGATTTCAGCCCTGCAAATTCTGCACAATATCTCAAAAAATAATATTTAGTAGAGTTTGTTATATTGAGATATTAACTTAACCATTAAGAATTGGTCAAAGGTATTTAATAAGGTAAGCATATTTAATTGGGCCAAATGTTACATGGATAATATACGCTTACTTTTTCCTACCAAATGTTAATTATAATATATAAACACATGAAAATAGTATTTTTACAGATAAACCCTCATATGTATCATATATTATAATAAACACCTTTCATTATATAGAAATAGTAGGAAAAATGTCATATTAAATGTGCAGTTTTATCAACTGAACAAATACCCCCAAACTTATGTTTGATCGTCCCGAGCAAACTAGTTTATTCAATAGAAAGAGAAAAAGAAAGGAGAAAACTAAGCACACTTTCGTAGGCAACACGATTGCACTGAGCGCGTGCAACAAGCCGTTAAACCTCTAGGTGTCCCTAGTAGGAGGAGTGTTGTCTCCTGAGGGTTTTCAGCGGATTACACCCACAAAATCCTATAATAAAAGAGAGATGGTGAAATTTACATATAAAGATAAGAACCATAAAAGAAAGACTTTGAAAATAAGAGTTTCCAACTACACTAGCTTTTCAGTTGTTATGAGCCCTATCTTAATAGTCATGAAAAGATGTTAGAAATCACATCATCCCTCAATAAAACATCGTCTTTATTCTTCATTCCTACCTTTTATCCAAACATCGATCATATACCCCTACGTGTGTGAAAGGGACATCCCTACACTCGGAGAATTCAATTCAAGCTATCATGCTCTTGTCCATCTACCTCGGTACTTTTTAATTTGATGAATACTTAGGTTTGCTCACACATTTTCATGCGACCGTTAATACTTCTTGAGGTACTAACCGACCGATTACTCATGTGCTTGCTGATTAGGTGATAATATTTTCCTCGTCTTGCACCATCTAAGGCTTAGCAGTGACTCCCAGACCAGTTGGCCTTAGGGCACTAGGTGAAGAGGCACCCTCGCTATATTTTTTTATTGCTGCCTTGGCGATACAAAACCAGTGTTCATTTTTTTCTTTTCACCATTTTTATATTTTCTTCATTTTTTTTATTTTTTTTCATTTCCTTCATACTTTGGCTTTTAGACAAGAGCATTTCAAGGTATCCTCTACTATCCCGAGTTTCAAGACGTGTATAAGTGCATATAGTAGGGTATCAACATTCAAATGTTTGGCTTCCAGAATTGAAATTATTTTTCAGACTTATTTTTATCCTCAGATTAGTGACTTCCATCATCTTACTAACCCTTGGGACAACAGCCCATAACTTCTTATTACTAGTTCGTTTAAGGAAACTTCTAATTTTCTTGGTTTTCTTAAACTATTCCTATCTTTCATATATAATTTTTCACTTTCTATTCTTTTATTATCAAAAAAATTTTGTGCTTATATATAGTATAATGCAAAGTATGTGTAAATAAGCACAAACCTCCCCTAAACCTGTTTACAGCAGTGTCCTCACTGATGTCATCCGTTAAGCTCAAAAACCTGTAGACTTGGGAGGAAATTATTAATGGGGGCAAGAATATATGCAAGTGAAATCCTCCCCTAAACTTATTTTTGGCTCACAATTTTGTAAAAATCATTTTCTTTCAAGAGCCAAAATATCCCCTCCCTCAAACTTGAGTTAAACTATGTTAATCTTTTAAAATCACACGAGGGGGTCAAGGTTATTGGTCAATGCCAAGCTTTGCAAAGATCGAAGGTCAACACCAACCATTCAAAAATTTTATCGATGAAGCACCAAGGTTGGTGGAAGAACATGTCACCTTTCGACGTGAAGAAGTGGGGAGGTGATAAGAGGTGTAATGGAAAAGGATTGCGTCTCAATTTGGAGAGACGACACAGTGATAGTAATGATGGATTACTCGCATTATCATGATTGTCCAAAAGAAGGGGTGGAGGTCCAATTTCTTCATCTTGGAGTTGATTCATCTCAACACCCGTGTCTTGTAAAAATGCGAGTTCATCAGCGAAAATTTCCTCAAAGCTTTCATCGATACCCCGAAAAATAATGTCATCAGAAAAAATGGGGTAATTGTCAGACTCTATAAAAAGTTCCTTATCAGCGTTAGATGTTGACCCGGACAACTCGGTGGAAGAGTCTGTGTCAACCAACAACATATGAAAAGAGTCAGAATTATGAGGTTGATCATATTCGCTGCTGTCGACATCCATTAATTCGAAAGAACACATATGAGCATATGGTTCGGAGGGTTCACTTCCCAACTTGTAAATGTTAAGCTCAATTGACTTCTTTCCAAAGGATAGGGTCATAGAGCCGTTTCTACAATTGATTACTGCGTTGGAAGTGGCCAAAAAGGGTCGACCGAGTATCACCGGGATTTGATTGCATGGGTTTGCCACAGGTTGTGTATCAATAACGATAAAGTCCACAGGAAATATGAATTCCCCGACTTTAATTAACACATCCTCTAGCTCACCCCTAAGTTGGTTGATAGATCGATCGGCCATCTGAAGAGTGCAATGCGCAGGTTTTAACTCTCCGATCCCTAATTGCTCATAAACAGAATATAGAAGCATGTTAACACTAGCACCTGAATCGAGTAGAGCACGATTGATATTTTAACCCCCAATAGAAATTGAAATTGTAGGACTTCCGGGGTCCTTTCGTTTCTTGGGTAGTTGTTGTGTAAAAGCTGTGCTCACATTACTCGCAAGGAAAACTTTTTTAGGTACTTGAACTTTTCTCTTCCTAGTGCAAAAATCCTTTAGGATTTTCGCATATGACGGAACTTGTTGAATAGCATCTAGGAGAGGAATGTTTATATTAACTTGCTTAAAAATTTCCACAATCTTCTCCATTTGTGGACTTGGTCTGTTGCCCCTTAACCTGTTTGGATAAGGTGCTTGATCAATAAGTTTTGGGTCCAACGTTTGTGGAGAAGACTGTAGGGACGGATTCGATCCCAAAATTGGAGTGGGAATCGACTTAGATAGATTCGGCGAAATGTTCGAGCCTTGGGGAAAACGGAGAATAGGCTCTGGTGAAGGTGGGAGATTAGACGAATTAGGGGAAGAAGAAGAAGCTGGTGTATCATTGGTGTCACTATCATCACATTGCTCACCCATTCGGTTCTTCAGCACTTTTCCCGATCTCAACGTGGTAACAGTACTCACATTATAACTTTGTGAGTGGCCAGGATTAGGTATGGGTTGAGATGGGAGTTTCCCTTTCTCTCTCGCACTCATTGCAGCGTTTAACTGTGCGATTTGGTTTTCTATTGATTTAATACTCTCACCATGGGAGGCGGAGTTTTTCGTTATGGTATCAATAGAAGACTTCATCTCAGCCGACAATTGCATGGATTGTTTCATGAACATATCCAAAGTTTGTACAAGTGAGTTGTCAGTACCGGCCACTTGTGGTGTAGAAATGTTGGCCGGATTTTGGAAATTCTGTGACTGAAAGGGGGGCTGATTCTGTGGTTGTGGTTGCTGTGGAGGAGGTCTTTGATAATTGCTTTGTTGGTTTTGATTCCAAGCAAAGTTAGGATGATTCCTCCATCCTTGATTGTACGTGGAAGAATAAGGGTCGATTCTAGGTCGTTGCTGAAAAGCAGCATTAGTTTGCTCGTGACATTGAAACGGTGCATTCATAGGACATTCTTCCGTTAAGTGTGAAGGATCCGAACAGCAACCACAGACGGTCTTAGGAAGCGTGATCTGATTTAGGGAGAATGATGAGAATCTGTTCTCAATAGCGTCGAGTTTCTTCTGTATCGCTGCCATTTCGGCTTTTACTGCGATAGAAACATCGAGCTGGTGAACACCTCTCCTAGATGAAGGTGGTCTTACGCTTTCCCACTGCAAAGTGTGTTCAGCGAGGTCTTCCAGATACTTCCAAGCTTCACCGTCATCTTTAGACATGAAATTTCATTGACACATTGTTTCAAGCATCTGCTTTGTCGCTGGATTAATGCCCTCATATATAATCCGACATAAATCCCATCTATTGATTCCATGATGAGGACATTGGACAAGCAAATCCTTGAAACGTTCAAAGCACTTCCAAAATGGTTCGTTGGGAAGCTGGGTGAACTGGTTGATCTCGCTTCTAACACGGGCAGTCTTATGGTTTGGGTAAAACTTCTTAAGAAATGCTATTACGAATTCATCCTAATTAGTGATAGAGTGTGCGGCAGTATTGTAAAGCCATTTTTCTGCCAAGTCGCACAGTGTGAATGGGAGAAGACGTAAGCGCATAGCATCTAAAGTCAATTGTGAAGTACCCATCATTGCGCATACGTTTTCGAATTTGGTAATGAAAACGTATGCGTCTTCCGATTCAAGCCCGTGAAATTTGGGCAGCAGATTGATGTAGTGGGGTTTAATTTCGAAATTATCCCCGTTAGGTGGTGGAAGAGATAGACAAGTAGGAAGAGGACCACGGATAGGATAGCATCTCTCTTGGAGAGAGATGCGCGGTGGATTCTGCGCACGTACGGGTGGTGGCAGTGTGGTGTTATAATCTGATGGAGTACCGTCCATCTCGGTCGTGTGTGGTGGAGGAAAAGAAGATGAAGAAGTACCGACTTCGGCGTCGATAGAAGGAACGCGGACAAGACGGGCACTAGGATCCCGTGTCCAGCCAAGCATGCACTAAGCGGGTTTAGTGCAAGTGGCAGCGTGTGTGTGATTTAAAATTGGCTAGTTTTGAAAAAAAAGTGGGACTCAAGACAAATCTCCCTAAGATGCACAAGCAACCCTAGAACTAAGGTCACCTAGGTCCAGTCTCTAGACCGCTCCTAGACTTCCAAAGGACAAGCCGCAGGATAAATCCTCTACCGCCTCTTTACTACTCTTGTAGCCAAGTAAGTGCCAGGTGAGTGGGAGGCTCCCCACTACGAAAGTAGTGGTCCTAATTAAGTAACCACTCGCCTTGGACACACTTGCCTAGGCACCACAAAAGTAATGCGGATAAGTGATAGATTACCCACGACCTTCCTCTGTCCTTAATGAGCGCGACAGTCCTTAGAGTCTGGTCTAGATATTTTTTAAATTATTGTAGGGTTGATGCAGATGCTCGGTTTGTGATTTGTGGGGCTTAGGAAGGGTGATGAAATCCCCACCTAATCTTGATTTGGTCTTTGCCCCTTAAAGTCCGTATTAAAATATGCAAAACAAAACCAATCACAAAACTTTTGCAAAAAGATTTTTGAGCGGCGCTATTTTGCAAAGAATCCTGCAGAAAATAGATTTTATTGGATTTTAGAGGAGAGAGAAAGAGTTAAGAAAGATACAAGAGAAATGTGAAACCCTAGATCTCCTGTTTCCTCAAGTCCATGACTCCAGATTCCCTCGCAAAATTCACACACAAATCGTTAAATATGCAATTTGCAGTTTTGTTTTAATAATGATATGAATCGTCTAAGAACTCAATACAAATAGTAAGAATAAAAAATTACGCACATATCCCCGGCAACGGCGCCATTTGATTGGTTCGAAAGAGTGTGTTTGTAGTTTAACCGCAAACAGAACGGTGTCGTGCGTAGCTAGACCGAGGTGAGTACGGGTCGTCCTCAGGGAAACGTTGAATATTTTACTCTTACTTTAGATATGTTGAAAAAGAGAGGAGGGATAAAGAATTTTATGGAAAGGTTTCTAGATCTACGTTAAGTAAGAATGCAAAAATATAGATCTAGATTATAATAGGGATGTAGTTAATATAATAAGGGGGCTTGTAGGGTTCGTTAGGATTTAGTAGTCATGGACGATTAATTAAAAGTTACCCTTTTTATCCTTTAATAGATTTAAAACTAGAACGATGGTGATGCGTGTAGATTAGGGTTTCTGGAGGGAAAAGGAATCCCACTCTTAACCCTTATCTCGACACGGAACTCCGTTCATATCTAGCCTTTACCAAAACAATCATTAATCTAATCTCTAATCACGGTCGGAACTATCAAAGAATTGTTAGGGCGCCCGATTAGGATGTTAATGATTATTTTGATAAAGTTCATAAACTTTATAGGACTTAAAAAGGGTTTAGAGATGTTCATCATCCATTAGCCTACCATAATCCTACGAACCCTAACAAGCGGAGAATTACTCGCGCATGTTGGGAGAAGAAGAGATGGAGAGAAAATGCATAATTAAACTATGAAGAAATAGAATAAGAAAAAGAACTACCTTTATTAATCAACAATATTCATTACACTTTGATCCTTAGAAAATGATTACAAAGACTAGCTTGCTTCTCGATCTCTTCCAAGGAGGTAGACGAACAGTTGATGATCAGTCTGGATGCGTGAGCCGTCTTGGACTTCGTGATCTCGTCGACTTGATGATTTTTCCAAGAGGCTCTCGGTCCTTATTTATAGTCCTAGAGCCAGAACCCTAGCTTCCTAATTTGGAAACTAGTTGTTACGATTCTAACCAAAAAAATCCAGAATCCCAACTCCCTTAAAGTGCGGCGGAACCGCGGCCGTTGGATGGGTTTGACCGCGGATCTTAAATTTCTTGTGGCTTCTTCTGGTGACACGTGGTGATCTTTTGAATCTCTGGAAACTAAAAATCTTTTCTACGTCACTGCCGGAATTGATTTCTTTAGTTTACTTTCTTAATTAGGTAGGTTTGTTTTGCCAACTTTGATTTCCTTGATTTCAGCCCTGCAAATTCTGCACAATATCTCAAAAAATAATATTTAGTAGAGTTTGTTATATTGAGATATTAACTTAACCATTAAGAATTGGTCAAAGGTATTTAATAAGGTAAGCATATTTAATTGGGCCAAATGTTACATGGATAATATAGGCTTACTTTTTCCTACCAAATGTTAATTATAATATATAAACGCATGAAAATAGTATTTTTACAGATAAACCCTCATATGTATCATATATTATAATAAACACCTTTCATTATATAGAAATAGTAGGAAAAATGTCATATTAAATGTGCAGTTTTATCAACTGAACAGGCAGCTGGTCAGGTCATAAAAACGGGACGACCGTATCCAAGCTGGTATGACCAGATTAAATACCCGCCGGGTTATACAATACCGAAATTCCATGTGTATAAGGGGACTGGCAATCCCCACCAACATGTTGCCCAGTTCATGGCGCTTTGTGGAAACACTGGCGGCGATGATAAGCTCTTGCTTCGTCAATTCGTCGGTAGCTTGTCAGAAACAGCGTTCGAATGGTATTCGAAACTCCCGAACGATTCCGTCAAGACGTTCGCTGAAATGGAGTTGCTATTCACTCAGCGATTCGTGAGCGCCAGCGAACGCACTCCGATAATGGCATTGATTAATGCCAGGGTGAAACCAAGCGAAATGTGGGTCCAGTATGCTATACGCTGGCGAAATTTGTGGTCGAAATGCGTACAACGCATTGAGGAAGCGCCCGCGGTGGACATGTTCGTGGGAACCCTAGACCCACATGCAACTATCTCCCAGTTCATGATGTCCTTTAAGCCAACCACGTTCCAGGCTTTGATCGACAAGTTGGCCCAGATGGACCAGATGGGTCACAGACCGCCTCCCCCAAAGCCGGAACCTCGGAATGATAAGGGTAAAGGGAAGGCAACCTTCGTTGCGAATGCTCAGCAGCAACCCAGTGCCTCAAAGCTGGCGGATCAACTGGAAGAAAGACGGCGGTATTATAATGAGAAGATGAAGCGTCCCTACTCGTTCCCGCGGGACAAGACGAAACGGTTATTCGAGCTGGCAGTACGCAACAGGCTTATTAACTTACTAAATCCGAGGCGACCGCCACAACCCAGTGAGGTGAATAACCCCAATTATTGCCCTTACCATCAGACGGTAAGCCATCCAATTGAAGATTGCTTCGTCTTCAAAGGATGGATTGAAGATCAATACCTACAGGGCAAGTTTGTGCTGTCCGAGAAGTGGAAAGTGAACCTGCCACAACCTCACACTGCTAAGAAGACGGACACACCGGGGGCAACTTGTTCTTTCATTGGAGAAGCTCCATGGAAAATCATGCTATCAGCTAAAACCAAAAAGATGCTGAGTTATCTTCATGCATGCCCGGCGGTCGAATGGGAAAACCCGCTCAAGCCTCAAATCATTGAAGGGATGTTGAAGTCGCGCCCAACTACAAAGATCGGCGGTGATGGCCCAAGTACTCACACCCAACCGTCAAAATCTTCGAAGAAAAAGAAGAAGAAATCCAAAAATCCAGGGAAGTCTGGAGACAAGCGCACGAACTTGCAGAAGCAGATTGACGCGCTGGACGAGTACAATCAGGAGGCGCGGACTCTCATTACACTCCAAGAATTCCTCAACCACGTCTTTCAGGAGGAAGATAATGGAGAAAGCTCGTCGGATGAATCCGAGGAATATGTGGCGAGTTGTCATGTGATCTTCCACTCGCTTACGGACGATGAAACAACCCCTAGCACTGAGAAACTGGGAGCAGAGCCTGAACCGGAGCTTGTGTGGCCGACAGACGAAATGATCGACGCCTTTCTAGACGATATTCGTTTGAAAAGTAAAGCCGACAAGGAGCGTGAGATGGCCGCATTAGAAGGAGAAAAACGCAAGCGACTAAACGAAAGAGTCGAAGCACTCCTGCCAGATCAAAGGACATCCGATGCGGATAAAAACATATTCAAGACGAGGAAAAGGTTTGCCAAAGCCATGTCAATGGGAATGAAGCTACCGCCCTCGGAAGGAAACACGCTCAATGGGGCGGAGAGGCACCCTAATTATTGTTCATATCATCGGAAGATTTCACACCCTACGGAGGAGTGCGACGCTTTCAGGATATGGTGGCAAGGGTATGTTGCTCACCGGCAACATTTTAAGCGCATGAAACGCAGAACTCGTCGGGAGCAGGGAAGAACTACCGACGGGCATAAAAGAACTACCAGCAACTGTCGCACGGTTAACGCCGGAGGATCACAGGTTCTCACCTTTGGGAGCGACTCTGAGGGGGAAATGGCTCTGGGCCCTCTCTTTAAAGAATCCGTCTTAGGGAAGAAGGAAGAACCGGAGGCCTGCGAAAACATTCAGCTGCGCAATCGCACACTCACGGAAAAGAATCTCGGACCCGTAAATAGAAAAGATAAGGGAAAGGAAAAAGTCACTGAGGATATCGAATTAGATGACCAAGTCATGAAAGAGCTGACTGCCAAGGACCCTCCCAGGAAGGGTAAGGTGGACTACAACATCCTGGCACACTGAGGAAGCTACCCTCTCAGCTCAGCATTCTCGATGCCCTCCTGTTATCAAAGGAAGCGAGAGATTCATTAATCAAGGCGCTACAAAAGCCCGAACAATTCCAAGCCTTCCTCGCCGAAGAAAGGATGAAGGACGAACTAGAAGAAGTGCACACGGCCGATATCACTTTCGGTGATGAAGACCTGCTCCTTGGGATGTGCGACCACAACCGTCCCCTATACGTCTCTGGATACTGCCACGATATCAAGATAGGCAAAATCCTGGTGGATAATGGGTCCTCCGTCAATCTCCTCAATGTTCGGGTATTGAAGGAAATCTGCATGAGCGTGCAGCACCTCGCTCGTGACAAAATTACCATCTCCGGTTTCGACTCCCAGTCGTCACGGACCCTCGGATCTGTAATACTAACATTGCACTTCGGACTGCTCGTCACGGACATTAAGTTTCACGTCATTGACGCCAAGACCTGCTACAACGCCTTACTCGGCCGACCATGGTTACACGAGTACAACATCATCCCTTCTACACAGCATCAGTGTATGAAGTATTTTAAGGATGGTCTTGAATATACCGTAACAGGTGAGCTGAACCCATTCTCCGTGAATGAAGTCCGCAAGTACGAAGATGCAAAGTACTTTTTGCCAGACTTCGAGGATACAGAAAGGTGTCACAAACCGGAAAACAAAGCCGCCGCCGCCGCCCCTGTTTTCGGGAGCGATACCGAAGAAGAAGAACAGATAGTTTACTCTGGGCCGTCTCGACGCAATGACCCGGGACCGTCCGCCTCCATACTGATCTTCGGAAGTGACTCGGAAGATGAGGTTAATGTTGTGTTCTCCAGTCGGCCGCCAATACAAGAATTCCCTGGTGATGATCAGAGTTTGCAAATCACCATGGTGCCACAGGAGCACTACAAAGATCTTGACACGGTTGAAGCTTACAATGTGCAAGACCTACAGACGTTTTACGTCCCTCCCAGGCGAAAAGGCGAAAAGGAGATCCTATTCTATCAATCCGCAGAAGCAAGGGTGGAGAAAGAGATATGGCATAGCGCGGATGCTACACTTGACAGGCTCCAACCCATCCATTTGTCCAGATACTACACAGACGGATTGAAAAGGCTATTGAAACGCCAAGGGGTACCCTTAAAACAGACTACTCGACAAGCTCGATTCTATAACAGGATTTGGGACGTCCCTGGGACTCAGCGCAAATTGCCCAATGGGAGAATGGAACGCTTGGGCTTGGGTACGTGAGACCCGGAAAACGGGAACGAGTCCAAGCTAGCTACGCCATATATAACTTCGATGAAGAAGAGGACGCCCTGTCGGGAAATGCCGCCCCTTATCAAAACTAGATCCCGCAATCAAAGTCCCGAGTCCATCATTTGAAGAGCGAATAGACAAGCTTATCAGGAAAATGAGTCAAAAAGCTCGGGACGATCATAATCGCAAAATGGCCATTTACAAGAAAGCCAGGGCACGACGCCTTTTTCAACAGGCTGCGAAAGATGAAAACGCTCCTCCCTATCAATCTGTTGTGCAAAAGGCCCGACGCAAAGGTAGTGATAAGCCAAAGAGCAGAAAAGGCGTTCAACAGCGACAAAGCGGGACCAAGAAGTCATGTGATCGGGTATTGCGAGGTCCGGATTTGTCCCTTATGAAGAAGATGAGTCGAGCGTATTCTTTCCCTCAAGACAAGACACGGAAGATACTTGATCTCGCTTTAAAACATCGAATGATTACACTTCCGAAGTCTAAACATCCTGAACAAGCCAACGAGGTCTCTCATCCGGGCTATTGCTCTTATCACCGAGCAATAGGACACCCTCTCGAAGACTGATTCACCTTCAAGAACTGGGTCGAAGACCAATACCTGCAAGGCAGATTTACTCTATCCGACAGCTGGAGGGTAACGCCGCCACAAAAGCACGAACCCAAAGCCACAAGAGCAGAACCAAATCCACATCGGTCTTGGAAGCGAGCTCGTACCTGTCATATGATAACGGTATCAAAAGAAGAGCCCGAGAATATGGATGACTTTCCCTGGTGCTTCGAAAACAGCGAGGACGAGGTAATCTCGGAATTTCCGCCAGCACCGAAAGAACTGGAAGATGGCATATATACTACTGCAGATAACCTCAGGAAAATGGAGCTGGGAACGACAAACGACCTGCGACCGACATTCGTCAGCGAGTTGCTATCTGAAGAAAGGGTGGCCGCGTTAAAAGACGTGCTTATGCAGCATAAAGATTGCTTCGCATGAAACTATTTTGAAATGCCAGGACTAGATCCAGAAATTGCTGTGCATAGATTGGCAATCTCCCCAGACGTCAAGCCAGTCAAACAGGCGCCGAGAAGAATGCGGCTCGAGCTTGAGATGAGCATCAACGCCGAAGTCAAGAAGCTGATCGATTCTGGGTTTATCCAGGAAGTTCAATACCCTGACTGGATCGCCAACATCGTCCCGGTAATGAAGAAAATGGGATAGTGCGCATATGCGTGGATTTTCGGGATCTCAATAAAGCTTGCCCGAAGGATGATTTCCCAGTACCGGTAACCGAGCTGATGATAGACAATACGTCCACTCATGAGGTTTTCTCCTTTATGGACGGCTCATCAGGGTATAATCAGATAAAGATGCATCCCGAAGACCAGAAGCACACCGCTTTTCGGACTCCTCTGGGAATATTCTGTTATAAAGTTATGCCTTTCGATTTAAAGAATGCCGGTGCCACCTATCAAAGGGCCATGAAAAAGATCTTCGATGATCTCATACATGAAATCGTCAAATGCTATATCAACGACCTTGTAGTGAAGAGCATGTCATACGAAGAGCATTTAGAGCATCTGAAGACCGTATTTCAACGCCTTCGGCAATACAATTTGAAGATGAACCCCCTTAAATGCGCATTCGGAGTTTCCTCGGGTAAATTCCTGGGATTCATCATCCGACACCGAGGCATCGAGATAGATCCGTCGAAGATCAAGGCAATCATGGAAATGCCACCGCCAAGAACTCTCAAACAATTGCCGTCTCTCCAAGGGAAGCTCGCGTACATCCGGCGATTTATAGCCAACCTGTCAGTGTAAGTCCAAGTCACGCACCCCACTAACCCATGGGGAGGCGGAATATATGAAAAACGATTATCAAAGCTTCGTAACACGGACTTGAGCGCATGAATCGTAATCTAAACCATTGCTAACGATATACTAGAGGTTTAACTACTCGGTACCGGAGTTATACCTCACGTTACATGTCCTTCGGGTCTTCATCGCTGTCCTCCACTCCTCGTAGGCTCCTTCGAACATCGGCAACTTCACGGCCTCCTCAAATCAAAGACGATCCACCCGAAAGCTCCTACGCCAAGCTAAATCTCAAACTTGAGATAACTAGGTTGCTGAAAGTGCTAATCTAAGCTACCTAGGGGATATAAAGTGAGGTTATGGATGTTTTAGTCTAGCTAACCCTTGATCTCAACACATGAGAGGTTAGGGTTAGGGTTTCAAGAGAGAGTGAGCTTGAGGAGAGAGAAGGAGAAGATGAGAATGAGAACAAAAATCCTTCTCACTTGAATATATGATACATAATGAATTATCAAATAATATCAATTAATTGATTATTCACCATGTTTCATTTAATCAAGGAGAGTGATTCATCATATGAGTCATTAGATCATTAATGAAGCATTAATGATATGATGAATCATATAAATGAGTCACACAAAGTAATCATGAAAAAGCCACCTCAATCCCTCATGTCACCACTCTTCTAGAACCTTCTCGACAAATTACGAGAACGCCCCTCCAATCCGTGAAAACACGGAAAAACTTTAGACTGTATAAATCCAATAACCTTATACTAGAATCTGGCTTAAACCAAAGCCGGCTAGTATAAACTGTCCGAAAAGTCGTACGTGCGAAAACACACGTATACATCCGAACGCTCGTCGTAAAACCATACGACCTCTATATCGTTTCGCCTGGAGCAGGGAAACTCTCTGTGTGGGACTCTAAAGACTCGACACTACGCTGGCAGTGGGTTTAACCACAGACCGCAAGCGGCACTAGCTGTACGTAACGGTCCCCAGGTAGATGTCGATAAGAAGGCCGATGAGGTAAATCATCCGAACTCCCACTGAGCCTGATGTGACAATCTCCGTACAGTCCGGTCTGTTCGCCTAAGACTATCGCATATCAAGCCTAGGGGGCGGCAAGCGTCAGTCCCCTAATAGCTGTATAAGTCGTGTTTGAGCGAAGCCCATTACACCCTGAGAAGCTACTGGAACCTACCAGTATATCTCGTTTGCCCTGGCCAGGGACTTTGTGTAATGGCTCTCTGACACAGCGCGATATCATCTCCCAATACCGGGAGAGACGAATCCTATCTAACCGCCACTGCCTCCAAGTGCTCGGGACTGCTCCCAACTGCTACCTGTTTGCACGACTCCTTTGAGCCATGGTAGGGTAGCAATCTAAGAACAGTGGGACACACTCGAGGCGAAGCAGCAGTGTCAAGTCTGCGGACTATGCTGTACTCATGTCACCTGGGAACTGACAACTGACGATGGGTATAATACCAACCAATCAGTTCCTCGGCGAGTCCTGTCCGGTGTGCCCGTAACCTAACGAGCACCTGTATACTATCTCCAGTACGGCATACTGGTGGCTGTGGGACAGACCATTTCCCCAACTGGGATGAGAAGCGTATACACTTAGTCTACTCCGGAATATCGATGCTCTATCTCGACAATCCAACGACCAGGGACCTGTATAGGATATTGCTTATAGACTACCCAGCCCCCACTAGTGTGACTGCCATCACGACGCTGGTAATCAAGCAAAGATCCTATGGGCTCTACTAATATGTATAAGTGATACGTTACAAGAGACATATGCACATATTAAAGTAGACACAAACCAAATAGCATACTACCATTTTTAGCAAGACTGTATATATAACTGTGAATATCCCAAGCTTCCATTAAGTAATATACAATCCAGTATGATACAATAATGGCCTCTAGGGCATATACACTAACAATCTCCCACTTGCACTAGGGCCATGAGCTGGCATATCGTAGACCTGTCATCTCGAATAGCCTCTCGAACTGCGTCTGAGGAATGGCCTTTGTGAATGGATCAGCAATGTTATCCTCCGTCTTTACTCTCTTCACCTCGATCTCCCGGCGATCTATGATCTCCCTGATCAGGTGATACCGCCTTAAGATGTGTCTGGACTTCTGATGGGACCTGGGTTCCTTCGCTAAAGCAATAGCGCCGTTGTTGTCACAATACAGAGGTATTGGATCAACACTGGTAGGAACCACCTGAAGTTCTGTGAGGAACTTCTTCATCTAGACTGCTTCTTTTGCGGCATCGCAAGCAGCTATGTACTCTGCTTCCATCGTTGAGTCAGCAACGGTCTCCTGTTTGGAACTCTTCCAACAGACCGCCCCTCCATTGAGGGTAAAGACATAACCCGACATGGATTTGGAGTCAACTTTGTCACTCTGGAAGCCGGAGTCGGCAAAGGCCTCCATCTGGAGGTCTTTTCCGCCATAGACTAAGAACATTTCCTTAGTCCTTCTTAGGTACTTGAGAATGTTCTTTACTGCTATCCAGTGCTTCTCCCCTAGGTTTGCTTGATACCGGCTTACTACGCTCAATGCGTATGCTACATCTGGTCTGGTACATAACATCGCATACATTATAGAGCCTACCGCAGAAGCGTAGGGTATAATTGACATGCGATCCCTTTCCAAATCAGTCTTGGGAGACACCTCTTTGGAGAGGGTGATTCCGTGACTAGCCGGTAGGTTACCACACTTAGAATCATCCATACTGAATCTCTTTACTATGGTGTCTATGTACCTGGACTGTGAAAGTCCCAATATCCTCTTTGATCTATCACGATAGATCCGGATCCCCAGAATGTAGGTGGCATCACCCAGGTCTTTCATGGAGAATTTATGTGACAAGAATCTTTTGACTGACTGTAACATAGGAATATCATTTCCTATTAGGAGAATGTCATCCACGTACAAGATGAGGAATACTACAGCTCTCCCTACAATCTTACTGTATATGCATGGTTCATCTGGATTTTTGATAAAGTCAAATTCTTTGACAGCATCATCAAAACAGATGTTCCAACTCCGCGATGCCTGCTTTAGTCCATAAATGGACTTAAGCAGCTTACATACTTTACCGCTGCTCCCACTCTGAATGAATCCCTCTGGCTGATCCATATAGACGCTTTCTTCCAAATTACCATTTAGAAAGGCCGTCTTTACGTCCATCTGCCAGATTTCATAATCGTGGAAGGCAGCAAAAGCAAGAAGGATCCGAATAGATTTAAGCATAGCCACTGGAGAAAAGGTTTCGTCATAGTCCAAACCAGGTCTTTGACGGAAACCCTTTGCAACAAGTCTAGCCTTATAGGTTTCAACCTGTCTATCTACACCAATCTTCTTTTTGAAGATCCATTTGCATCCTACAGGTTTTACCCCATCTGGAGCAATGTCCAAAGTCCATACTTTGTTGGTGTACATGGACTCCATTTCGGTCCGCATTGCATCCAGCCATTTTACTGAGTCACCGCTCTGAATGGCTTGCTGGAAGCTAGTAGGCTCATCATAGTCAATAGTGCAATCCTCTCTATCCCCGTCAATGAGAAAACCGTAGTATCTCTCGGGCGGATGAGATTGCCTACTACTCCTGCGGAGTGGCGTCGGGATGTCCTGTTCTCCTGAACCTTCTCGTTCTACCAAGGTTTCAGTAATAGCTTGTGGTTCTGGAATTTCTTCCAGTTCTATTGCGCTCCCACTCTTCTGATTTTCTAAAAACTCAGTTTCCAAGAAGCGGGCATGTTGAGAAACAAAGACCTTTTGTTCCTCTGCGTAATAGAAACAATATCCCATAGAGTTCTTTGGATATCCCACAAACTTACACTGTACTGAGCGTGCCTCGAGCTTGTCCGCATGCTGCTTCTTTACAAAAGCTGGACATCCCCATGTCTTAAGATACTTAAGACAGGGTTTCTTCCCACTCCACATCTGATATGGTGTGGTAGGCACAGTCTTGGTTGGAACTCGGTTTAAAAGATATGCAGCTGATTCTAGTGTATAACCCCAGAAAAATCGCGGTAACTCAGCGTTACTCATCATGGAACGTACCATATCCAATAGGGTTCGGTTCCGTCTCTCCGATACACCGTTATGTTGTGGTGTGTATGGAGGAGTAAGCTGAGAGAGAATTCCATTCTCTTTTAAGTAACCTAGGAACTCGGCACTTAAGTATTCACCACCTCGATCAGATCTCAGTGTCTTGATACTTTTGCCGGTTTGTTTTTCCACTTCATTCTTGTATTCTTGGAATTTCTCAAAGGCCTCGGATTTATGCTTCATTAAGAAGATATATCCATACCTAGAGAAATCATCCGTAAAAGTAATGAAGTAGGAATAACCACCTCGCGCATGTGTAGACATTGGACCGCACACGTCACTGTGTACGAGTCCCAAGAGCTCGCTTGCTCTTACTCCGTGTCCAGTAAACGGATTCTTTGTCATCTTTCCTATGAGACAAGATTCACAAGTAGCATAAGATTGATATTCGAACGGATTAAAATATCCTTCTCTATGTAACTTAGTCAACATTCTCTCATTGATGTGACCTAGTCTACAATGCCATAAGAAAGCCTGATTTGTTTCCGAAGACTTTCTTTTAAGTGTGTTCTGGACACTGAAAATCTGAGCTTGATTTAATACGTATATTCCGTTTTCTAATGTACCTGACCCAATCAAATCTTGATTTAGGTGGATGTGAACCACATCTCTTGTAAAAGCAAAATCATATCCTTCCTTAGAAAGTAAGGGTACAGATATGATATTACAAGTCGTACCTGGTACATAAAAACAGTTACGTAGAATCAATATCTGCCCAGTTGTCATTCCAAGATGATATTCCCCTACGGATTCAGCGTTCATGCTCATTCCGTTAGCAACTATGAGGGTCATATCACCGATCCCGATAACCCTACGATTTCTCAGGGCCTGTAATGAATTACAGATGTGAGTTCCTGATCCGGTATCCAATACCCAGGAAGTAGGGTTAACTGACATACAGTTCTCTATCATAAACACACCCGAAGTCGAAGCCACAACATGCTTCGTATCCTGGCTACTGGCTTCTAAAGCCCTGCAATCACTCTGCCAATGCCCAATCCCATAGCAATAGGAATGTCCCTCAATAGGGTGGTCCAGCTTGTCATAGGCAATGGACATCTGGACAGACTTTTGCCAGTCATATAAGTCAGATTCAGTCAAATTTTTATCTAGATGTAACCTATGTGTGGTCACAGGGTCGCTGCAATTTGAGAGAGAGAAGAAGATACTATTAGCATGATGCTTTTGCAAGTTTAGAGTGGTTTTAATTTATCTAAACAGGATGGCTCCCACTGTTTCTCGAATCCCTCCTCAAACCATAAAAGAAGAATTAGCCAGGACAATTCTCACCGTACAATACTTGCTTAACCGTTCAGCCAGGCTAGTGTCGATACTTCGAGGGAGCTTTTCCAACGCTTTCGCGAAGTTCCTTAATTAAATAACCTCTTTTCTCTGGGGGCGTAACCCCGCTGACACCTTTCTTGGCACCTACTTGGTTTATAGCATTGATCGTTAAGTGACGAATCTCCTGATAAGTAGCATGTACTCACATTAGGATCGGGATCCAAAATATCATCGTATGATAATGTTGAAGGAATCCTACCAACATTCATCAAACTCCAAAATGGTATGCTCTCTCTGCAAATTTCAGTTTCTTTAGAAATTCCCGATGTGGATTTTTGCCCCATGCTCTTATGACCTTGACTTTAGTCAACAAATTATAAGTCACATGTCAAGTTCTACCCGTCATTGTCCAGGTTAATTTGAACCCACCCGTACATACCCTTGACTTTAGTCAACAAGGTAATACTACTGTCCCAAACCAACGCATCTATCTATGCTGCATATAAATATCCAACAGCTATCAAACACTGTGCCTTGACTTTAGTCAACAAACACAGCTTGAATACTATTGACTATCTATATGAAATGACGGAGGGCTACGAATGGTTTTGGCAAAACCGTAAACGTAGTGAACTTGATATAATCGAAGGAACCTGATACTTTTTAAATGGAGTGGTTAAAGCTCCGCAATTAAAAATTCTGCTCTTTTAAAATAACCGAGTGGTTTCTTTTAAATTTGTTCCAACGATTTAAACTTTGGTTTATTCTCTTTGCATTATAATAATGCGTCCCATCATTTAACCTATCATTGCAGAAAACAACGAAAATACAACGTCCTCTTATGCCATCCGCATTCGCCACGGGGTCCCGTCATCACCCGTTAGGTTATTTAACTAACGACAGAGCGGGGGCTGGGCTAGCGCGGGTGTAAAACATAAGTGACGTCTAATAGCTATTTATATATAGATATTGTACATTCGTCAGACGCAATAATAAGCATTCCAGATCACAGATAAACTTTATTGGATATGCAAGTAATCCGCGTTTCTTTTGAGCCTGCAATGAAAGACGGATTACACAGTTGTGATGAATAGCCATTACCCCATCCCAGACCCCTACGGGTACGGCAAACTACCCGCCAAGTACCAGAAGTGAAGCGGTCTGCCTCAACACTTCAAAATACCCGGTAGTTTGTGCACCCCACCTTGGGTCTATCCTAGGAGCAAAAACAGTAAAAAGAAATAATAATACAACGGTGGCTACAACCGCAACCTGGATGTGCCCCGCAAAATAATATTACATCAAATTACATTTACATTGAATGAATGAATATTAAATACATCCCAAACCCCGGCTAATCATCACAACATTCCAACACAGTTCATATACACAAACAGTTATATATAACATCACAGATATGTGCAACCCCCTACCAACCGACATACTAGCAGTTAGGGGAGGTTTACGAACACATAAAACATTACAGATAAAGATCCAATTAGCAAATTGATTAGAACATCGATCGATTACCTATATCCGTGTCTACCCCAAAATCAAATCATCACAGAGGCAACCTGGGCAGAAACAGTATATACAGGAAAACAAAAAACCCAAAATTAAGAATTACTGTGAAACACCGAGTCAACTCGGCGTTGACTCGGCGGCGGTTCCGCGGTAATAGCTCTCTACTGCCGCGGAAACGCGGTCGTTTAGTCGAGTTGCCTCCTCGAATTTTCCCAGATTTCTTATAATTCCCTGCTGTGAATTTTAAGGTATGTCAAAAAAATTTTGCGACACTTTTAAAATTAACAGAAACTCTCAAGGATTAGGGTTTTGTTTTCCGTGTTTTTCCGTCGATCGAACTTCTAATCAGTTGCTAACAAGCTAGTAATGGTTTAGTTGGCTCTGATACCACTGTAAGTCTAAGTCACGCACCCCATTAACCCGCGGGGAGGCGGAATATATGAAAAACGATTATCAAAGCTTCGTAACACGGACTTGAGCGCATGAATCGTAATCTAAACCATTGCTAACGATATACTAGAGGTTTAACTACTCGGTACCGGAGTTATACCTCACGTTACATGTCCTTCGGGTCTTCATCGCTGTCCTCCACTCCTCGTAGGCTCCTTCGAACATCGGCAACTTCACGGCCTCCTCAAATCAAAGACGATCCACCCGAAAGCTCCTACGCCAAGCTAAATCTCAAACTTGAGATAACTAGGTTGCTTAAAGTGCTAATCTAAGCTACCTAGGGAATATAGAGTGAGGTTATGGATGTTTTAGTCTAGCTAACCCTTGATCTCAACACATGAGAGGTTAGGGTTAGGGTTTCAAGAGAGAGTGAGCTTGAGGAGAGAGAAGGAGAAGATGAGAATGAGAACAAAAATCCTTCTCACTTGAATATATGATACATAATGAATTATCAAATAATATCAATTAATTGATTATTCACCATGTTTCATTTAATCAAGGAGAGTGATTCATCATATGAGTCATTAGATCATTAATGAAGCATTAATGATATGATGAATCATATAAATGAGTCACACAAAGTAATCATGAAAAAGCCACCTCAACCCCTCATGTCACCACTCTTCTAGAACCTTCTCGACAAATTACGAGAACGCCCCTCCAATCCGTGAAAACACGGAAAAACTTTAGACTGTATAAATCCAATAACCTTATACTAGAATCTGGTTTAAACCAAAGCCGGCTAGTATAAACTGTCCGAAAAGTCGTACGTGCGAAAACACACGTATACATCCGAACGCTCATCGTAAAACCATACGACCTCTATATCGTTTCTCCTGGAGCAGGGAAACTCTCTGTGTGAGACTCTAAAGACTCGACACTACGCTGGCAGTGGGTTTAACCACAGACCGCAAGCGGCACTAGCTGTACGTAACGGTCCCCAGGTAGATGTCGATAAGAAGGCCGATGAGGTAAATCATCCGAACTCCCACTGAGCCTGATGTGACAATCTCCGTACAGTCCGGTCTGTTCGCCTAAGACTATCGCATATCAAGCCTAGGGGGCGGTAAGCGTCAGTCCCCTAATAGCTGTATAAGTCGTGTTTGAGCGAAGCCCATTACACCCTGAGAAGCTACTGGAACCTACCAGTATATCTCGTTTGCCCTGGCCAGGGACTTTGTGTAATGGCTCTCTGACATAGCGCGATATCATCTCCCAATACCGGGAGAGACGAATCCTATCTAACCGCCACTGCCTCTAAGTGCTCGGGACTGCTTCCAACTGCTACCTGTTTGCACGACTCCTTTGAGCCGTGGTAGGGTAGCAATCTAAGAACAGTGGGACACACTCGAGGCGAAGCAGCAGTGTCAAGTCTGCGGACTATGCTGTACTCATGTCACCTGGGAACTGACAACTGACGATGGGTATAATACCAACCAATCAGTTCCTCGGCGAGTCCTGTCCGGTGTACCCGTAACCTAACGAGCACCTGTATACTATCTCCAGTACGGCGTACTGGTGGCTGTGGGACAGACCATTTCCCCAACTGGGATGAGAAGCGTATACACTTAGTCTACTCCGGAATATCGATGCCCTATCTCGACAATCCAACGACCAGGGACCTGTATAGGATATTGCTTATAGACTACCCAGCCCCCACTAGTGTGACTGCCATCACGACGCTGGTAATCAAGCAAAGATCCTATGGGCTCTACTAATATGTATAAGTGATACGTTACAAGAGACATATGCACATATTAAAGTAGACACAAACCAAGTAGCATACTACCATTTTTAGCAAGACTGTATATATAACTGTGAATATCCCAAGCTTCCATTAAGTAATATACAATCCAGTATGATACAATAATGGCCTCTAGGGCATATACACTAACAGTCAGGCAAGTGCCGTCCTTACAGCCACCTAATGAAGAAGGGAACCCCGTTCGTCTGGGACCAAAAATGCCAGAGCGCGCTAGATGAAATCAAGCAGTACCTGCAGAACCCGCCGGTGTTAGCTGCTCCAGTTAAGGGAAAACCTCTTATTCTTTATACAACAACCCTTGAGGGTTCCTTAGGCGCATTATGGGCACAAGAAAATGACCAAGGGAGGGAGAGAGCACTCTACTATTTAAGTCGAGTTCTTCTGGGGGCAGAAAGCAATTACTCCCCTATCGAAAAACATTGCCTGGCGTTAATCTTTGCGATAACAAAACTCCGGCACTATGCATTGGCGCATGAAGTCCGTCTTATATCAAAGGTGGATCCCCTCAAATATCTAATGTCAAAGGCCATATTGACAGGGAGACTCGCTAAATGGGCCCTGCTCTTGATGGAGTTCTCGATAACCTATCAGCCTCTCAAGGCAGTGAAAGGCCAAGCCATCGCCGACTTCCTTGCTGAGCACCCAGTACCTGCCGGTTCTCCTCTGAATTGTGAGCTGCCAGATGAACATGCGTTTGACGCGATCGATGGTGGTGGTACCCGATGGGAGCTTTATTTCGATGGAGCGTCCTCCATAAAGAAGCGCAAACAAAGTACCCCTATAATCAAGTCGGGGGTAGGCCTTATCTTCGTGACTCCACAAAGAGGGATAATGAGCTTTGCCTTCACCTTAACAGACCCGAGGACAAACAATGAAGCCGAGTATGAAGCTTTGATAGCAGGCCTCGAGATCGCCATCGACATGGGAATTGAGAACCTCCTCATATACGGAGATTCCCAACTGGTCGTTAGTCAAGTAAATGGCGACTACCAAACGTGCAAACCAGAGCTGGTGAAGTATGGCGAGAGAGTACAACAACTGCTGACTCAAATTTCATCCTATGTGCTGGAAAGCATACCGCGTGCGGAAAATAGCAAAGCATACGCACTAGCCAAGCTCGTTAAAGAATTGGCCGTGGAGCGTATCTGCTCATGGATATGCCTGGTGAAAGACCTTTCAGGCCAATAAACGGTCGCTTCCTAAAGAAATACTACGCTTAATAGGTCAAAGCCTAGGTCAATGATAGATGACGACGACTATGTCCGCTCGCCATCTTCGTAAGCCCGAACTCTATAAGTAGTAACCAGCCTTCTTCAACGACGGACCGAAATGTCCTTAAACTAACGACGGACCGAAATGTCCTTAAACTAACAACGGACCGAAATGTCTTTAAACTAGTAACGGACCGAAACGTCCCTAAACTAGCAATGGACCACTATGTCCTAAAACTAGCTGTTGACCGAGATGTCGATAAACTACGGTGGATCACAGCATCTCAAAGCCGATACAAAAAATATATATATAAAAAATATATATATATATATAATATAAAAAAAAGGTATGTCCATAAGCAAAATAGGCACGGATGAAAACCCGGAAAGGCTCCGTGAGTAAAAACAGCAGGGCTACCGGCGAGTGTTTGTGAAAACCCGAAAGGGCGCAACCTCGTTAAAGGACACTTGCAGGGTCCTCATGACCTTGTAAGGAGAAACCACCCGCGTGAGATCCTTACAACTCACAAAGGAGCAACACACTTAGGAGTCCTCACGATTCCTAAGGAGAAATTACACTTGCGAGATCCTCACGACTCGTAAGGAGAACTCTCTTATGGGACCCTCACGGCTCATAAGATTTGAAAGTCTTAAGTCACAGAGACCTAAACCTGTGCTTAAGCAACCCCCACAACCTTCAATTTATGCCCTACAAGTGGCTCAATACTGACCCTTGTATACAATCTACGGGCACGAATAAACATTTCCCTAACCAAGTCTCATCCGTGACTAGGGATATGTTCGTATGGAAAACAACCCCTATAGGTCCTCTCGACCTATAAGGAGAAAACCCTTTTGTAAGATCCTTACGACTTGCAAGAGGACATGCACTCAGGAATCCACACGATTCCCAAGGAGAAAACACACCTGCAAGATCCTCACGACTCGCAGGGAGAAATACCTTTATGAGACCCTTACGGCTCATGAAGTCAAAAGCCTTAGTCGACAGGACCCTTAACCCTGTTTACTAAGCCACCTTTGGTCAACATCGACAGAGACAAATGATGATTCGCACCTGGCAACGTCCCATTTGCAGCGGTGCTGATGCTGAAATCGGTGTCTAAAATCCAAGCTTGCAGCGAAAAGGCTAGCGAGCCACACATGCATACAAAATAGCCGAAATGATGGGGCAATTTGCAATAAAAAGCAGCAAATAAAAATGTATGCATGAAAAATAGCCGAAATGATTGGGCAACTCGTAATAAAAAGCAGCAAAAAATAGCCGAAATGATTGGGCACCGTGAAAAAAATAGCCGAAATGATGAGGCAATCACGACCTTCACGATATAAAAGCTGAAATGATAGAGCATCGCGGAAAAAGAAATAAAATAAAAATGAAATCCACGCCCTACAGGTGATATTACATCTATCCCTGTATACAATCCAGGGGCGCAAACAAAGAAGGGATCATACTCCTCCCCCAGGTTCCATCATAAGAAGAAGCCAAATCTCGACGGTTCACAGATAGCCTAGAGATCATCTCGACATTCGTCTCATTGCAGCAGACACAACATCAAGTAAAGCGGAACAGCGACACCTCCCAGTTCCATGGCTCGCCGGCATACAGCTGACCGAGAGTCAAATTCCGACTTCATGAAATACAGACAAAGCAAAATTCCTGGTTACGTGGAACACGGATAACGTCACTCTTTGACCCCGTGGAAAACGTCCAGAGCGGATCCTGGTCCTCACAGAGCACGGCAGTGAACCCGTGTGAAGCATCCAGAGCGGAGCCTAGTCCTCGCCAAGCACGGCAGTGAACCCGTGTGAAGCATCTAGTGCAAAATTCCTGGTTACGTGGAACGCGGATAACGTCACTCTTTGACCCCATGGAAAATGTCCAGAGCGGATCCTGGTCCTCGCAGAGCACGGCGGTGAACCCGTGTGAAGCATCCAGAGCGGAGCCTAGTCCTCGCCAAGCACGGTAGTGAACCCGTGTGAAGCATCTAGTGCAAAATTCCTGGTTACGTGGAACGCGGATAACGTCACTCTTTGATCCCGTGGAAAACATCCAGAGCGGATCCTGGTCCTCGCAGAGCACGGCAGTGAACCCGTGTGAAGCATCCAGAGTGGAGCCTAGTCCTCGCCAAGCACGGCAGTGAACCCGTGTGAAGCATATAGTGCAAAATTCCTGGTTACGTGGAACGCGGATAACGTCACTCTTTGACCCCGTGGAAAACGTCCAGAGCGGATCCTGGTCCTCGCAGAGCACGGCAGTGAACCCGTGTGAAGCATCCAGAGCGGAGCCTAGTCCTCGCCAAGCACGGCAGTGAACCCGTGTGAAGCATCTAGTGCAAAATTCCTGGTTACGTGGAACGAGAATAACGTCACTCTTTGACCCCGTGGAAAACGTCCAGAGCGGATCCTGGTCCTCGCTAAGCACGGCCATGAACCCGTGTGAAGCATCCAGAGCGGAGCCTAGTCCTCGCCAAGCACGGCAGTGAACCCGTGTGAAGCATCTAGTGCAAAATTCCTGGTTACGTGGAACGCGGATAACGTCGCTCTTTGACCCCGTGGAAAACGTCCAGAGCGGATCATGGTCCTCACAGAGCACGGCAGTGAACCCGTATGAAGCATCCAGAGCGGAGCCTAGTCCTCGCCAAGCACGGCAGTGAACACGTGTGAAGCATCTAGTGCAAAATTCCTGGATACGTAGAACGCGGATAATGTCACTCTTTGACCCCGTGGAAAATGTCCAGAGCAGATCCTGGTCCTCGCAGAGCACGGCAGTGAACCCGTGTGAAGCATCCAGAGCGGAGCCTAGTCCTCGCCAAGCACGGCAGTGAACCCGTGTGAAGCATCTAGTGCAAAATTCCTGGTTACGTGGAACGCGGATAACGTCACTCTTTGACCCCGTGGAAAACGTCCAGAGCGGATCCTGGTCCTCACCAAGCACGGCCATGAACCCGTGTGAAGCACCCAGAGCGGAGCCTGGTCCTCGCCAAGCACGGCAGTGAACTCGTGTGAAGTATCCAGAGCAAACATCGGACTGTGGAGTCCTTAAAATCCACGGACTATGATGTCCTTAACCTCGACCGTAATGTCTTAAAACTAACGATCAACCACCATGATTCTAGACTGATTTTACCTTGGTTAAAGGGTACATCTCTTCACTCCTTTGATATTTGGCGTTGTAATTCCTCAACGTCTTCAAAGAGATGACGGGTCCCGGTAACCACACATTTCGCGGACTGTGGAGTCCTTAAACCCACGGACTATGAGGTCCTTAACCTTGACCGTGATGTCTTAAAACTAACACTGGACTGTGGAGTCCTTAAATCCACGGACTATGAGGTCCTTAACCTTGACCGTGATGTCTTAAAACTAACACCGGACTGTGGAGTCCTTAAATCCACAGACTATGAGGTCCTTAATCTTGACCGTGATGTCTTAAAACTAACATTGGACTGTGGAGTCCTTAAATCCATGGACTATGAGGTCCTTAACCTTGACTGTGATATCTTAAAACTAACATTGGACTGTGGAGTCCTTAAATCCATGGACTATGAGGTCCTTAACCTTGATCGTGATGTCTTAAAACTAACATTGGACTGTTGAGTCCTTAAACCTACGGACTATGAGGTCTTTAACCTTGACCGCGATGTCTTTAAACTAAGGTACCCTGGAGAACATCCCAAAGCAACCCTTGACCCCGTGAAATACGGATAAGGGCGACCGCACTCAGCACTTATGGGTCCTCACGACCTGCAAGGAAGAAAACTCTCTTGTGAGATCCTTACGACTCCCAAGGGAGAACCCGCT
Source organism: Agapanthus africanus (assembly GCA_030015575.1). NCBI lineage: Eukaryota > Viridiplantae > Streptophyta > Magnoliopsida > Asparagales > Amaryllidaceae > Agapanthus > Agapanthus africanus. Next base: position 67,468,534 of record CM057344.1, on the reverse strand, counting down.
TAAGAATCCTCACGACTCTTAAGAAGAACTTACGCCAACGGGATCCTCTCGATCTGTAGGGAGAAAAACTCTTTATGAGACCCTCACGGCTCATAAAGCTCAAAAGTCTTAGGAGGCAGATCTTAACCCTGAATCCTAAGCCATTGATGCCCTGCAAAGGATATCTAGAATGCATTCAATAAAAAGGAGACACGCCATTGAGAAGAAAAATCTGTCTTTATTCATAAACCAAAATGGATACAAAGTACAATTCATGAAAGAAAAAAAAGAAGAGAGAGAGAAATATACAGAGACATATACATAGAGAAAGAGAGATAGAGCCTTGAGATTTTGGAAGAAATTGATCCTCTGCAAAAGAAAACCCTAGGTAAGAAAGGAGAGGCTTAAAAAGAGAATTTAATTCTCAAAAGAGTTTAACTCTTAGATAAAGAAAAGAACTTAATCCTTTCTCTGGTGGAGGAACTGCAAAATGCACATCTCCCCATGAATTGAGAATTTAATTCTCATTGGGTTGAGATCCTACCATACAGATCTAAAACACAGAGGAGGAACTGAGTTTTGAGAATTTAATTCTCACTAAATGATAGGAACTCAATTCTTTTGAGATAAAATTAGGGTTTAACCCTATGATATAGGAATTTAATTCCTTCAAAATGAACAGAACTAGGGTTTAACCCTATTTGAGAACATAATTCTCTCAAAACTCACAGGAATTAAATTCCCTTAAGAAAAGAAATTAGGGTTTAACCCTATTAAGAATACAATTCTTCAGAAGAAAACAGGAATTTAATTCCCCTAAAGTTTGTTGCTAGGGTTTAACCCTATGAAGAAATTAATTCTTAAAAGATGAACAGATCTTTAAAACATGAAAAGAGCCAGAGTCACGTGCTACCACGTGACCCCGGCAAAGACCCACAGAAAAGAACTTTGAAGCAACACCTCATGTGTTACCACGTGACTCCTGCGAAGACCTATAAAAAAGAACTTTGAATCAACGCCTCACGTGCCCCACGTGATCTCTAAAGCACACAGAGAAAAAGACGATAGGAAACAGAAAAGAGTTCTAGGGCGCCCTCACGTGTCGACACGTGACCCCTAATGAATATTCTAACAGATCAAAGCGTAAGCCCCCGTCACGTGCCCACGCGTGATGGCTTTCAGAATCACAAGTGTTAAATACTTATCTGAAGAACAAAATAAAGAGTTCTAGGGTGCTCTCACGTGCTACCACGTGACCCCTTGGCTGAAGCTTTGACAGACAAACACCAAAATTCTCATCACGTGACAGCACGTGATACTTCAAAGTATTCAATACTTTTGACTAAACAAAATAAGGGGAATCAGGGCGCTCTCACGTGTTCACACGTGACCCCTCTTACCTTAGTGTTTAAACACTAAATTGTAACCTCTGTAGTCAGTGTTTAACACTGATTTTCTTAGTGTTTAACACTAATTTGGAAAACTCTATTTGAAGTGTTTAACACTGATTTCCTTAGTATTCAACACTAATTTGAAAACTCTGTTCTCAGTGTTCAACACTGATTATCTTTTAGTGTTTAACACTAACTTGTTAATCTTAATCCCAGTGTTCAAAACTGCTGGTCTCTAGTGTTTAACACTAGCTTTAGCCCAATTGGCTAAGTTTCCAGAGGCTAAGCCTCTCCTTCAATGAACCAACAGAGGGCCAATATCCCAAACATGATTGGACTTAGCCCAAGCTGGCCATAAGTCCTCAATTCAAACTCAACTGGGCCAATGGGCTCATAATATAATAATTGATCTTAGTTTCAAAATTGGACTGCAGATCACTTAATCTACCTTGATTTAAGGGTACATCTCTTCACTCCTTTGATACTTGGCGTTGTAATTCCTCAACGTCTTCAAAGAGGTGACGGGTCCCGATGACCACACATTGATACGGACTGTGGGGTCCTTAAACTCATGGACTATGAGGTCCTTAACCTTGACCGTAATGTCTTAAAACTAATGCCGGACTGTGGAGTCCTTAAATCCACGGACTACGACGTCCTTAACCTTGACCGTGATGTCTTAAAACTAACATTGGATTGTGGAGTCCTTAAATCCACGGACTACGACGTCCTTAACCTTGACCGCAACGTCTTAAAACTAACACTGGACCACAATGTTCTTAAACTACTTATTGACCGTAATGACATTAAACTAAACAACAGGGCCCCCTTAATTGCTCTCTTGTTGGATCTAAATGATCCCGTTAAGTCGATCTTAGTCTCAAACTGGACTAACGTGTCCTTAACAAATGTTTAAGTTGATCTTAGTCTTAAATGAGGCTAACGTATCCTTAAACACAACCCCCAAACCCAAATCTAAGAAAGATACGGATTTGGACTAGTCCACGCCCTACGGGCGACGACATAACTCAGTCTCCGTATACAATCCACGGGCAACCAAACACAAATTAAACACACACGACACGAAGTGATCATCTAGAGAAGGAGAAAGTTGTTACCGCCATGAGGTAGCGTAATTAACTGCAGGGGCTTGCGCCTGCAGGGAAGAGCGTCCCCACAATCAAAAACCCTTCACGCGAGGGGGAATCTGACGAAGTCTGCTACATCGGATGCATCCGTTTAAACCTTCGATACAGGGTGCCATAAATCAATTTGGCATCTTCGAAGAGGTGGACGGATAGCACCAATTAGCATCTGCCCTGAATCTCAGGCAAGACGTCCGTCTTCACCGTCTTTCGGAGGGGAACACCATCTATCTCTCTCTACCTCACAAAAACACTCTCTTTCCCTCTCCTGCATATCTCTCCCTTTCTTCTACTCATCTCTCTCTCTTGTTTCCTTTACGTCCTCGACTCCTCACCACGTCATCGACTCCCTCTCCCGAGACCCTCCTCGTCACCAACCTCTATCACCCTTCTCCATCATCTTTATCCCCTCCAAGAAACCCACCGTTAGCAGTCATGACTCTAAACCGAGCATCGCCAACACTGACCATTGCCTAAGATCACCATCGGCAGCGGTTCAAGTCGTCGTCGACTTCATCTTTGAGCTTATAAAGTTGGAGGTTGCTTCGCATTGCCGTTGTTCTGTGTATGTATTGCTCTGTTCTTGTTCGTATCCGCATTCGTCGAGACCGAGGCAAGTTTACAACTTGCTACATGCTAGTTTACAACTTTCTACATGCTAGTTTACCTATATCTATATCTATAGTGTCGTAGTTTATTATTAATTTACAATTTTATTTATATATAATCCATATTTTATTAGTTAGTCAACACTAACATATTTATAATTACAATTTATAAATTTTATGCAAAATTATATCTATAACTAAAAATTAAACCAACTATTCTAGTTTGGTCAATTGGTAAATCGAATATAGGAATTGATATATTTATTTATTTCGTTACACTATTTATCACACCTAGATAACCGTATTTCATTACGACATGTTTGCACGGTAGTATTACGAATAAACACTTTATATAAGTTAATATACTACTTTGACATGCTTATAACCCGTTATCTTGTTACAGATATTCCTATCTGGCTTGTACCTTTTTACCTGTGATACTTACCAATACCAACAATCCTGACTTGTTGTCCTGATAGACGTGACCTATTGTCTAAATAGACATAACATGTACATGCATGTTCCTGTGTTGACATTAGATAGATTTTATAGTCATCCCTGACTTGGCAAACTGAAACCTGGGGAAATCAAAAGTGTAACTGAAGTGTAATTTAAAAGGATATTACTTAATCCATAGTTCCAAGGGGTAACGAAATCGAATCAATCGTGATTCATACTACTTGATCTGTGGTTCCGGGGGGCAACGGAACAGAATTATTTATGATTCATATATCTTGGTCTGTGGTTCCGGGGGATAACGGGATATATACTTTTGAGTTATATAGAGGAGTACATTCATTAGTTTCAAATACCTGTAAGATAGTTAACCTAGAAACACAGATTTTAGGATACGCATGACATACCTATAGTCTGCTGTTATAACACATGTGTTTGATTTTGTTTATACCCATACCTCACTTTTGCACGTGACATCATATATAGCACATTGTTCAGTTCATTACTATTATTATAATATTTATGATGCACCGACGTCTAGGTTTTGCATGGCCTAGATACTTGACTTTAGCACATGATCGTAAGTATTTCGATAAGATCGTCGATCAGTGAGGATCATTCTATTGATATAGTTCTTATTTATGGTTTAGGTATTCTCTTATTTCCTTAGATCTTTACTGCTTCTGCTATCGTTTCCTGTTATTATTTATCGTGGTTATTGGACATGTTTAGTGATGGATAGTTAGATTATTTGTTCTTGATTACTGATCGATAGCCTTAATGTGACTATTGAAGGACATTTCCTTACCATAGGTATGATAGCTGGCTGAGTTACGTCCCGAAATTTTGGTATCTTGGGAAGCGGGGCGTGATACTTATCTACTCTACAGATTTAGTAAGTGACCTCAGCCACCCGAGAGATATTTCGGTTTTCTTGTAGACGGTGACAGAGAGGTTAGCGTCATGATTATGATGGTCCTACTAGTTGTCTGTAGGTCATAAGAAGTGGTAACTTTCAGGTGACCAAATGTTTTATATCTAAGATGGACTCCACACACTTCAGCAAATTATGGATTTTAAACTTGTTGGGTGCTCCTAAAGGGGTAAAACTCATTAGAAGCATGTAGATCTTTCGATATCTCTGCATATGGAAAGGTATTAACCTAATAAAACTAGACTTATTGTAAAAATTCTCATCAAATACCCATTGTGGATTATGATGAGACTTTTACTTCAGTGTCTACGCTGAAATCCATACAGATATGACTTGTCACTATTGCTATTCAAGACTATGATATTTGGTAAGAGGATGACTATAACGTTTATCTAAAATGAAAATTTAGAAGTGCACATGTATATGACGCTGCCAAGGGGTTATCATAATCAATGGGAGTAGCGGAAGGTGTGCAAGTTGCTTATGTCTATTCGTAGACTAAAGCATGTATAGCGGAGACGGATCATCTGTTTTGATGTGACGGTCAATATGATTAATTTCATTAAAACAAAAGATAAACCTAGTAAGAAAGATGTAGGGAGTTATGTCTTGGGATTTGGATGGCATACTCCGGATAGGAAGTGATGTTACTATACTACAATCGGTCAAATTTTGGTTGTCACAAGGTGGTTTCTCCACATTGGATATGGAAAATATATCAGGAATTCTGGTGAATATATCTATGGTTTTAGATCTAAATTTGGGAAATTCCACAATCCAAGTAGTTGACTGCATTCTAAAAGTGTTTTAGCATAAGTTGCTCCTGGCATGGTAGTGTATCCGCAGATGATGGAGTCTCCCTCTCTAGAGAGATTTCTTCTTGACCGATGAGGAGAAGGACTGGCATGAATGCCATATCATTTGCTTAGGCAATTGAGTCAATCATGTAATGTGTTGTACCAAACCAGATGTTGCTTCTGCACCTGCTGTATTAAGCAGATATTAATCCAATCCTGGAAAAACAAAGAGAAGCAATTATGAACATAAGATAATGTTCTTGGTATATGATAATGGCAGTCTCTTCCGGGAGGCGGTTATCGGTTTAGGCTTCTAAGGTGACCTGGATGACAAAGATGCTATCAGAGTTTTGAGTTTACCTTCTTCTGAGGAGCAGTATATTTGATAGGGTTTCAATAGGGATACTGAGGTAGGCATGGTGCAGGATGCTAGTTATGACTCAATAGAGAATGCAACCCAAGAAGTTTGTTGGATAAAATTGTTCGTTTATAAACTTGGTACCATTATCTAACCAGAAAAATTCTTGAGGCGGAGTATCGCTCAGTTCAGGAGATTCTTGATCTCCGCGATGTTGAGATATAGAAATAGGAAGTTCGAACATTGTAGTGGATCCACTCACTAAGGCTATTTCTCGAACACGTATGTTTCTCAAACGAGCTTAGCGAAACTGATTAGTGGAGAAATTGGATATTCGGTAGCACACGGGAAGTGGGTATGCGATACCGCAATAATTAGCCTTAAGTGCACGTGGGAGATTGTTAGATAAAGTATCATCAAGGCAATTATTGTAATTGTAGGTAGACGATTATGATAATTGAAGGAAGACCTATTCAGGTAGAACAATTTTACTCCAGATGATAGTATGTTGTGTTATCATTGATATGTATACGTTTTACTTGTTATTACGTGTCGATAATATATAATGATAAAGTCCGTAGGATTCTTGCTTGACTACTAGCATTATGATGGTGATCATATACGTAAGAGCATGGTAGTCCATAAGCATATCCTTAAATGTCTCTAGTCGTAGGAGTATCGATACTGGGTATCAACATTCCGGAGTAGACTAGTCTTTACGTTTAGAGACCCCGACGAAGGGCGGCGGCTGGTCTCATAAGCCATTGGTGTTATGTCGCCTAAGATAGTATACAGGTGCTCATTGAAGATGAGTACATGTCACGACCCGAATGTGGAACGTGACTGGCACTTAAATCATGCAAGGTCTAGAGGCGTAACGTAATCTAAGTAAGCTAAAACCCAGTATCGAAACCGTAAAATAAATAGAGTGATAAAGGAAATACTTATTTTTTTAAAATGTTGATTTTAACAAAATAGAGTCACGTCAAAATCATTTAAAAATATCAAGTTTTCTGAAAATTTCGGCTGAGTCTCCTAAAAACTGATCCCCAACCAATACATACATAAATATATAAAGCAATGATAAAAAGGCATCCCCAAGCGGGAGCTAGCTCTACGCCAAAATTGGAGGAACACAACCACAGGAAAGATATATCATAATAATGTGAAAACAATTTAAAAGCAAGAATCAAAAAAGCATAAAGTCGGCTCACACGAGCTCGACACCAGATATCAAGTAATACAGGTCTCACAGTCATGTCTCTAGGTCGCATATACAAATGGTAGATTGAGTGTACTAGATACAAAAGTAAATATAAATGGGGGGAACAAAAGAATATCCTCACAAAACCCATCTACAAGCAAAGCCCTCAAGTCGAAGCAAAGAAAACAGCAGGGGTAGTAGCAGTGCGCCTGCCACGACTATGCTGACGGGTCAGTCCTGCAAGACACTATAGCACAACGAGGGTGAGTTGCTAACTCATGAGTAGTAAGTAACATCTAATGAGACAATCACAAGCATGCACGCAAATGCATCACAACCTATATATACAACTATGGTGCGATGTACTAAGATGAATGCGACATGAATGAATGATCAAACACGAAATCTGGATATATCTGGTATGAGAAAATCTGTGTTCTTATCTTAGTAAAATTTTGGTATTATAAAACTGGAGGATCATCAAATGAAATCGACAGAAATCCGTGTCAAATATCGACACACAATATGTATATCAATATCTCGGGTGCCGTCTCTCAAATCGGCCATCAAATCTATCAAATCATATGACTCCGGTCGGTATCCTCCGGATCTCCGCCGGGCCAATAATCACTGGTAGGTAGTGCTCCCCTGCCTGGCTCAACGTCTCTCTATACGATCTTCTCTCCCTGGGGTACCTCACCAGGTCCACCATGTACCCGCAGACGGTGCCTCCTCTCTTCTCGAATCGGGAATATGTACATACGTGGCTCAAGAACTAAGAAAACTCATGATGAACGCCATACATCATATCACGAGAAAACCGTAAATTTCCATTTTTAAAATGATAATAAGTTTATAAAATTCCTTTGCGGTTTTCTCCAAATACGGAAATCTCATAAATACAGAAATCTCCAAGAAAAATCACAATAAATGAATATGTTGATGACGATGAATGTCCATGATATAAAAAATGATGAAATGAGATAAAAAAGGCTTGAAGACTACATATCAATGATGCAATGCGATAAATGACTTAAAGACTACATATATCAATAAGAATGCAATGAGATGAATGACTAGAAAGATACATATATCAATAATGATGCATTGAGCTAAATGACCAGAAGACTACATATATCAATAATGATGCAATGTGATGAATGACTAGAAGACTACATATATCAATAATGATGCAATGTGATAAATGACTTGAAGACTACATATCAATAGTGTTGCAACGAAATGAAAATCCTAAAACTACATATCAATAGTGTCGCAACGAAATGAAAGTCTAAAAACTACATATCAATAGTGTTGCAACGAAATGAATGACTTGAAACTATATATCAATTGTGTTGCAATGAAATGAAAAACTTGAAACTACATATCAATAGTGTTGTAATGAAATGAATGACTTGAAACTACATATCAATAGTTATGCAATGCAAAATGCCAAATAAAACAAGTTTTATAGTGTTCGTGACATAGCAATTACCAATGGCGTGTGTGTTAACAATAAATAGTGCACGTGCATCATGAACCATTGGTAAGGTGCAAGTATCCTATGTGATAATATCAATGTACATGATGATGCATATACAATATGAATATGATCTACGGATATGAAAACATGAATTATAAATAAATCCTAACTATCGGGCGTTTTACGCCATCCTAGCAATTCCTCTATAGATGTGTATATCTACTCACCGGAATGCCTCGGCTATTCAAATCCGACCGCCGCCTTTCCTTTCCTTGCCTGTCCGACATTTCCGTAATCGATCCTAAAATCGCACAATAGAAATACATAAGGCTAAACACTCGATAAAACGCGAAGTCAAGATAATATAGAGAAACTAGCGCCACAAGCTTAAACACGTGTGCACTTGGTGAACAAAACGTGTGTGACATTGCCTAAAACCAACCCTAGGGACTGTGATATGCAGCGAACGCCAAATCTAGAATCGAAACGTACGTATCGCACATTAACCAAACACTCTCATAAAAGGAAAATGGTCTCAGATTTTATCTGCAGCTGAACTAGGAAAAACAAACAATACCAAATACCCTAAAAGACCTACAGAGAGCAACCCACGAAACCCCAACACCTAAGTGCTACATTAAGACGGCGGCGCCGGGAAAATTGGAATTCTCGCCGGGTGAAAGGTGTGGGTTTGGGTCCAGGTTTCCTAAGGTATACACAAGGATTACACTATACTATTGTATTTTTTGATTTAATTATAGATCAAAGAAACGATAGCAGATCACAGATAACACTAATCTTAACCAAAAACCGTATTTAAACACTAATTTAAAACATTATGGTATTTTAGTGCAATTAGGTGGATTAATAAGACTATTAAACACTAATCTACTCTTAACTAGCCTAATAAGCCATTAAAACTCAAAACTTAACCTAACCTTCTCTTTAAAACTCTAACTTACACTAATTACTACTTTATATACTAAAAAAGATTCTTTAAGGTGAGGATTAGCAAAAGAAGAAGTAAATTTGGTTCATACTTCAAGATGATTTGGAAAAGAGACCCTACTTGATAAGATTTGCTACCAAAGGAAAACTTGCTTGATGGAAACTCTTAAAGAGGTTTGGATTAGGATTTTTGAAGTGATTTGTATAAGGATTTGTGTTGATTTGTGGAGGTTTAAGATGAAGTAGAGAGGTTTTGCGAAGGAGAAAGGGAGAAGAAGAGGAGGAGGAGAGGAAAAAACCAGAGAATGAGAGAGAGAAAAAAGACCCCCAAGCCATGGCTTACCCCCATGCCATGCATTAAATGCACCATGCTCCATTTGTTTTTGTTTTCATTTTCATTTTTATTTTTCTTTTTCTTTTAATGAAAAATCTAGAACCATGCAAGATTTTCAAAAGAGAACATGTTAACAAAATAGGTTTAAGTTTGCCATGGTAATAACAACTTGTAACAACCTATCCTAACTTATGATTAATACTATATTAGTGTGCATGTGCATGTGCATGTTTAAAATAATTTTTAATAAATAATAAAAAAGGAAATAAATAAGTAAACTAGCAATTAAATAAGTAACTAATTAAATACCAATAAAATAAGTAATTACACAAGTAAATAAGAATATTTATGTCGATGTAGAAAAAATTAATTATAAACTAGGTTTTACCGGAAAACACGTGTTACAACATTAATTAATATATACTTATTCTAAACGATCTTTAAATCATTACAATTTTCCCCCTTAAAAAAATTCGGTCCCCGAATTTAAAATCTAGCTACGCGTATCATCGAAGAGATGGGGAAATTTCTTTCTCATCTCGTCATCGGCTTCCCAGGTGACCTCTTCGCTGTTCGGGCCACGCCATAGAACTTTTACCGACAGCAAGACCTTTGACTTTTGTTTCTTCACCTGCCGATCCAGAATGACTACCGTCTGCTAAGTGAAAGAAAAGTCGTGCTCCAGCTGGATCGTCTGGTGCTGAATTTCATGAGATGGGTCATGAAGGTACTTGCGAAGTATCGATACATGAAATACGGGGTGAACATCCGAAAAATTGGATGGAAGCGCCAAACGATAAGCAATTGTACCGACTTGCTCGAGAATCTCGAAGGGACCCACATATCTGGGACTAAGCTTCCCTTTCTTTCCGAACCTCATCACGCCCTTCATCAGAGAAACCCGCAAGAAAATATGATCCCCAACGGCAAACTCAAGTCTGCTATGATATCTATCAGCATAAGATTTATGTCTGCTCTGGGCCGCTCTCATCATGTCCTGAATCAACTGGATCTTCTCTGTAGTCTCCTACACTAGCTGCGGTCCCAAAATACTGCTCTCACTGAGCTCTATCCAACGAACGGACGATTGACATTTCCTCCCATACAAGACCTCGAAAGGTGCCATCTGAATTGTCTCCTGAAAGCTGTTATTGTAGGAGAACTATATCAAGGGCAAGTGACGATCCCAACTGCCACCAAAATCTAGAACACAAGCTCGGAGCATGTCCTCGAGAGTCTGTATGGTCCGCTCTGACTGACCGTCGGTCTTCGGATGGAAAACTGTACTGAAACTCAATCGGGTGCCCAAAGACTCCTGGAGTTTCTGCCAAAGACGACTGGTGAACTGGGTGCCTCTGTCGAACACAATGCAGGTCGGAATGCCATGTAGTCACACAATCTCATCAATATAAATCTATGCATACTGAAGGAATCCGAAAGTAGTCTTCACTGGCAGGAAGTGAGCCGCTTTCATCAATTGGTCTACAATCACCCAAATAGAGTCATACCATCGACTTGTCCTAGGTATACCCATAATGAAATCCATAGAGATCTTCTCCCATTTCCACTCCGGAATGGGCAAAGGCTGTAACTCTCCTTCCGGCCTCTAATGCTCGACCATGACTTGCTGGCAAGTCAAGCATCTCAAAACGAAATCTGCAACATCTTTCTTCATCCCTGTCCACCAGTAGACATCTCGCAAGTCATGATACATATTGGTAGAACCCAGATGAACGATGTATGCTAACTGATGCACCTCCTCTAAGATCTCGCGTCTCAGTCCTTCGGAATCTGGCACACATAGTCGATTCCCAAATCGTAGCACTCCCTGATCAAAGATCATGAACTCAGAATCTCTACCCTGCCAAACCTGCTCCATGATCTTTGACAAACGAGCATCGTCAGACTGTGCCTCTCGGATGTGATCAAGTAACTGTAGACGTGCATGGACATGAGCAAGCTGTCATCCGGTTGAAGTAAACTCAAACTGTACTCGGCTATCACATAAGATCTGCCAATCTACGGAAGACTGTCTCTGAACTGCACTCAAATAGGACAAGCTACCTCCGGGCCTCCGACTCAAAGCATCAGCTACAACATTCGCCTTGCCCGGATGATAAAGAATCTCGCAGTCATAATCCTTCATGAGCTCCATCCAACGGCGCTGCCTCAAATTCACATCCCGCTATTGGAAGATGTACTTTAATCTATTGTGGTCCGTGAATATCTAGCACGACTCGCCGTATAAGTAATGCCTCTAAATCTTGAGTGCAAAGACTACCGCGGCCATCTCTAATTCGTGGGTGGGATAGTTCTGCTCATGCTTCTTCAATTGCCGAGAAGCATAAGCGACGACCCAGCCATACTGCATCAACACATAGCCTAGACCCACTCGAGAAGTATCGCAATAGACAACAAAGCCGCCTAACCCTGAAGGCAAAGATAAGACTAGTGCGGTCGTCAAACGAGTCTTCAACTGCTGAAAACTCTACTCACGTGCCTCGGTCCAAAGAAAAGGAACTCCCTTCCAGATCAACCCAGTCAGTGGTGCAGCGATACGAGAGAAATCCTGCACAAAACGACGATAGTAGCCAGCCAAACCCAGGAAGCTGCGAATCTCTGTCACTGATACAGGTCTTGACCAATGTTGTACAGCCTCGATCTTCTTCGAGTCCACACGTATTCCATCTCTCGTAACCATATGATCCAAGAAATCAACACTATCCTGCCAGAAAGCACACTTGGAGAATTTAGCGAACAGCTGGTGCTCCCTCAAATGCTGCTGTGCTCCTCCTGACTCTTGTAGTACACCAGAATATTGTCTATGAATACGATAATGAACTGATCGAGAAAAGGCCTGAATATGCGGTTCATCAAATCCATGAACGCTACTGGGGTATTGGTGAGCCCGAACGACACCACCAAAAACTCGTAATGCCCGTAGCGCGTACGAAAAGTAGTCTTCGGAATGTCATCCTTCCGAACCCGCAACTGATGATAACCCGACCGCAAGTCAATCTTCGAGAAATGTCCCGCATCCTGGAGCTGATCAAACAAATCGTCCAATCCAGGTAGGGGATATCTATTCCGCACGGTAACTCGATTCAATTGACAATAATCAATGCACAATTTCATACTGCCATCATTCTTCTTGATGACCAGGTCAGGAGCTCCCCAAGATGACACACTCGGTTGAATAAGCCCTTTATCCAGCAAATCTTGCAACTGATCCTTAAGCTCTTTAAGCTCCGCCGGGGCCATCCGATAAGGCGGTACAGAAATAGGCCCCATGCCGGGGATGAAGTCAATGCAGAACTCGATATCGCGCTCTGGCGGAAATCCAGGTAACTCATCAAGAAAGACATTGGGAAACTCTCTCACGATCGGAACCTGGTCCAACGGGACCTCAGCGGCACCGGCATCATGAATATACGCCAAGAATCCCTAACATACTTTCCTCAAGAGCCGACTAGCGCGAAGGGAAGAAATCAAAGTAGGAAGAGTGGCACTAAGATCTCCCTGAATAACAAGAACTGGCTCACTCGGAAAACTAAATCTGACCGCTTTCTCACGGCAGTCCACGGACGCATAAAAAGTGGCTAGCCAGTCCATGCCCAGAAGAACGTCGAAGACTAACATGTCGAGGAGAACCAAATAAACAGAAGAATCCCTATCCCCGATACGAACAGAATACGATTGAAACACATGTCGAGCTACAAAAGACTCTCTTACATGAGTAATCACAACAAGCGGCAGATCTAGCAAAGATGACTTTCGGCCCAACCTTGGTACAAAGTGTATAGATACATAAGAATGCGTGGAACCTAGGTCGAACAATACTCGTGCGTCGAAAGAATACACTGGAAGAGTACCTGTCACAACGGCATTCGATGCCTGTGCATCCTGAGGAGTCAAAGCAAAAACTCGGGCATGTCCTCTACTGGTACCCGGCCGTTCTCTACCTCTGCCACCTCGTCCTCTCTAAACCGGACCGCTACGACCACGACTTCTCGGAGCTCGGCCTGGCGTGGAGCAACAACAACAGGTGTCGGAGGTAAAGCTTTCGGAAGAGGGAGTGAAGGTGGTAAAATAATCTGTGGAACTGTCACCTCACTCTGGCGCCTCACGGTACAATGTCTGACATAGTGTTGCGGACTCCCACATCGAAAACATCCTGGCGACGGCTGCTGACATGGTAAATAAGAGCTAAATAACTGGCCCCGCATCATGCCTCGACCACCACCATGGCCTAGAAAGAATCCGCCACGGCCTCTGCCTGCCATGTCTCTCCCAAACCGCACTGCAGTTGATACACCTGTACGCATCCGCTTCGGCACTGTAGTCTCAGAAATACGCTCCTCTACTAATATAGCTGCGTATATCGCTACTGCATAGATGTCAAAGTGCTGAGCGCCGATAGCAAGAAACAGCTGTGTGTCAAGGCCTCATACGAATCTCTTTATGCGCTTCTCTTCAGTGTCCACCAGGTAAGGAGCATATCTAGATAGCTGAGTGAACTGAATATCGTACTCGGACACAGTCATACCAGGAGTCTTGCGCAAAGACTCAAAATTACTGGCTCGATTATCCCTGATGCTCTATGGAATGAAACGAGCAAGAAACACCGCCGTGAACTCATCCCAGGTCATAGGAGGTAGACCTGCAGATCGGCCTCTCTCAACTGACTCGCACCAAGTCTGGGCAAGACCCTCTAGACGAAAAGCTCGCAAGCTCGACCGACCTCTTATCTGAACATCTCAATGAACAGAAAATCCTGGCCATCCTGTCGAGGAACGTCTGTGGATCCTTCGCTGCGTCTGTGCCAGTGAAAACTGGAGGCTTCATCCTCATAAACACCTGTAATGATACTGAGATAGTCTCGATAGTGGCAGGTGCAGCTGTCTAGATAGCAGGTACTATCATGGTCTCTGTAGTAGGAGGAACATCCTCGGATCTCGGTGCTCGGCTGATCTCAACTAAAGATCCAACCATCTGGCGCAAATCCTGAATACTCGCCTCCAGCCTAGCAATCCGGCCTGGAGAAGGGGGGTCAATCTGTCCCTGAGAGGTAGGCATACCGCCCTGATCGGTCCTCATCTCAGACGAGCCCGCCCTGACCTCATCTCTAGAGGCAGCCCTCTGGGTTCTCGTAGTCTTCAGCGACATAGTGGCTGGAACAAGAAACGGGATTTGATAAGAATATTGTAGTCGAAACAAAAGGGTATATGGAATCAAGGAAGGAATCACAAGAAATTATATATGCTAAGGTCACTTAGACGGAGTATCGTATCATGAGTATGCCGCGGAATATACACATGCCACGTCACTCTGCTTAAGTCACCTACTCCATCATACCAAGGGTCATCCTACACTCAGAAAGATAAAACCAAATGCTCTGATACCAAGTTTGTCACGACCCGAATATGGAACGTGACTGGCACTTAAATCACGCAATTTCTAGAGGCATAACGTAATCTAAGTAAGCCAAAGCCCAGTATCTAAACCGTGGAATAAATAGAGTGATAAAAGAAATACTTGTTTTTTTTAAAAGGTTGATTTTAACAAAATAGAGTCATGTCAAAATCATTTAAAAACATCAAGTTTTCTAAAAATTTCGGCAGAGTCTCCTTTGTAAAAATTGGTCCCTAACCGATACATACATGAATATATAAAGCAATGTTCCCCAAGCGGGGGCTAGCTCTTCGCCAAAATTGGTGGAACACAACCTCAGGCAAGATATATCATAATAATGTGAAAACCATTTAAAAGCAAGAATCAGAAAAGCATAAAGTTGGCTCACACAAGCTCGACACCAGATATCAAGTAATACAAGTCTCACAGTTCAGTCTCTAGGTCACATATACAAATGGTAAATGAAGTGTACTAGATACAAATATAAATATACATGGGAAAAACAAAATAATATCCTCATAAAACCTACCTATATGCAAAGCCCTCAAGTCAAAGCAAAGGAAGCAGGAGGGGTAGTAGCAGTGCGCCCGTCTCGACTATGCTGACGGGTCAGTCCTACAAGACAATGTGGCACAACGGGGTTGGGTTGCTAACTCGTGAGTAGTAAGTAACATCTAATGAGACAATTACAAGCATCCATGCAAATGTGTCATAACCTATATATACAACTATGATGCGATGTACTAGTATGAATGCGACATGAATGAATGATCAAACACAAAATCTAGATATATCTGGTATGAGAAAATTCGTGTTCTTATCTTAGTAAAATTTTGGTATTATAAAACGGGAATATCATAAAATGAAATCGACAGAAATCTGTATCAAATATCGACACACAATATATATATCAATATCTCGGGTGCCGTCTTACAAATCGGCCCTCAAATCTGTCAAATCATATGATTCCGATCGGTATCCTCCGGATCTCCGCCGGGCCAATAATCACCGGTAGGTAGTGCTCCCCTGCCGGGCTCAATGCCTCTCTATGCGATCTTCTTTTCCCGGGATACGTCACCGGGTCCACCATGTACCCGCAGACGGTATCTCCTTTCTCCTTGAATCGGGTATATGTACATACGTGGCTCAAGAACCGAGAAAACTCATGGTGGACGCCACACATCATATCACGAGAAAACAGCAAATTTCAAATTTTAAAATGATAATAAGTTTATAAAATTCTTTTGCGGTTTTCCCCAAATCCAGAAATCTCATAAATAAGGAAATATCCAAGAAAAATCACAATAAATGAATATGTTGATGACGATGAATGTCCATAATATCAAAAATGATGAAATGAGATTAAAAAAAGGCTTGAAGACTACATATCAATGATGCAATGCGATAAATGACTTAAAAGACTACATATATCAATAATAACGCAATGAGATGAATGACTAGAAAAATACATATATCAATAATGATGCAATGAGATGAATGGCCAGAAGACTACAAATATCAATAATGATGCAATATGATAAATGACTTGAAGACTACATATCAATAGTGTTGCAATGAAATGAAAGACTTGAAACTACATATCAATAATGTCGCAATGAAATGAATGACTTGAAACTACATATCAATAGTGTCGCAATGAAATGAATGACCTGAAGCTACATATCAATAGTTATGCAATGCTAAATGCCAAATAAAATAAGTTCTATAGTATTAGTGACATAGCAATTACCAATGGCGTGTGTGTTAACAATAAATAGTGCACATGCATCATGAACCATTGGTAAGGTGCAAGTGTCCTAGATGATAATATCAATGTACATGATGATGCATATGTAATATGAATATGATCTACACATATGAAAACAAGACTTATAAATAAATCCTAGCTATCGGGCGTTTTACACAGCGATCCCCCCTTAGATGTGTACATATACTCACCGGAACGCCTTGGCTATTCGAATCCGATCGTCGCCTTTCCTTTCTGTGTCGCGTCCGACGTCTCCGCAATCGATCCTAAAATCGCACAATATCAATACATAAGGCTAAACACTCGATAAAACGCGAAGTCAAGATAATATGGAGAAACTAATGCCACAAGCCTAACCACGTATGCACTTGGTGCATAAAACGTGTGTGACATTGCCTAAAACCAACCCTAGGGGCTGTGATACGCAGCGAACGCCAAATCTAGAATCGAAATGTACGTATCGCACATTAACCAAACACTCTCATAAAAGGAAAATGGACCCAGATTCTATCTGCAGCCGAACTATGAAGAACAAACAATACCAAATACCCTAAAAGACCTACAGAGAGCTACCCACGAAACCCCAACACCTAAGTGCTACAGTGAGCCGACGGTCCCGGGAAAATTGGAACTCTCGCCGGGTGAAGGGTGTGGGTTTGTGTCCAGGTTTTCAGGGTATACACAAGGATTAAACACTATACTACTGTATTGTTTGATTTAATTATAGATAAAAGAAACGATAGCAGATCACAGATAACACTAATCTTAACAAAAAAACCGCATTTAAACACTAATTTAAAATATTATGGTATTTTTGTGCAATTAGGTGGATTAATAAGACTATTAAACACTAATCTACTCTTAAGATGGTTTGGAAAAGAGACCCTATTTGATAAGATTTGTCACCAAAGGAAAACTTGCTTGATGGGAACTCTTAAAGAGGCTTGGATTAGGATTTTTGAAGTGATTTGTATAAGGATTTGTGTTGATTTATGGATATTTAAGGTGAAGTAGAGAGGTTTTGCAAAGGAGAAAGGGAGAAGAAGAGGAGGAGGAGGAGAGGAAAAATCTAAAGAATGAGAGAGAGAGAGAGAGAGAGAGAGAAAGACCCCCAAGCAATGGCTCACCCCCATGTCATGCATTAAATGCACCATGCTCCATTTGTTTTCATTTTCATTTTTATTTTTCTTTTAATGAAAAATCTAGAACCATGCAAGATTTTCAAAAGAGAACATGTTAAACAAATAGGTTTAGGTTCGCCATGGTTACAACAACTTGTAACAACCTATCCTAACTTATGATTAATACTATATCAGTGTGCATGTGCATGTTTAAAATAATTTTTCATAATTAATAAATATAAAATAAATAAGTAAACTAGCAATTAAATAAGTAATTAATTAAATACCAATAAAATAAGTAATTATACAAGTAAATAAGAATATTTATGTCAATGTGGAAAAAAAAATAATTATAAACTAGGTTTTACGGAAAAACACGTTATACCGCTAATTAAAATATAATTATTCTAAACGATTTTTAAAGCGTTACAGTACACTGGACGGGCTCGCCGAGAACTTCTAGATGGTATTAAATCTATCGTCGGATGTAAGTTCTCTAGTGGCATGAGTACAGATTAGTCTTTTGATCTGAGATCGTCATTTTTCTCGTGTGAGTTCACACTGTATTTTGATTACTACCCTACCACGACTCAAGAGGAGTCGTGCAAATAGATTTTAGTTGGGTACAGTTCCGAGCCACATGAAGGCAGTGAGCGATTGTCAGGAATTCGTCTCTCCTGATATTAGAAGTTGATATCGCGCTGTATTCGGTTGGCCATCACCCTAAATCTGTGGCCACGGTGGATGGGATTTACTGATATGAGTTCAGTAGTTTCTCGGTTGGTGATAATCTTGACTCCGACACGATTTATCAGGTATTGGGGGTCTGACGTTTTCCACCCCTTAGACCCGGCATACGATACTCTTAAATGAAGAGACCGGACTATACGGAGACTGTCACATTCAGACTCGGTAGAGTATGGACGGACTTAATTGTCGACCTCCCTTTCGACATATACCTAGATAGCCGTTACATACAGCTAGTGCCGCTGACGTGCTTGTAGTTATGTATTTATCCAATAATCACTGTCAGCGTATTGTCGAGTCTTTAGAGTCTCACACAAAGGGTTTTTCCGGTTCATGCGATATGATATAGATGACATATATTAGTACATACAGATGTCCGATTAAATGTGTACATACTACACGGATTTTAATCAGACGGTTGATAATACTAGTGGTTTAGGATTAAGCCGGATAATACTAGCTAGCACCTTAAACTTGCATGTTTAGTAATCTAGTTTTGTATTTGGATTCGATTCTAGAATATTGGTCGCTGGTGCTTGCTTTAATTTTTTTCGCTTTCGTCATCGCCGCGAGTCTTGCGGCACGAGCACTAGGGACTTTACATGTTGCACATTTAGTTCACATGATCTATACGACCCGTTAATCGAAGGTTTTCTCGCCTCAAAAGCGAGGTTAATTAACAACAGTTTTGTTCGTGACTACTGGAGAAATGATCTTCACAATCAATAAACCCGCATCTATCCTAAACAGGGGGAATCTGTACACACCTAAGACATGTGTGCATCCATCTTAATGAGTGACAAAAAACACTCTACAATCACTTAACATGGGTATTTGTTATTGCTCAGGATATAAAGGAGGATTTTTAGTGCGAAATTCAATGGTAGTTATATTATTGTACTTTAATTCAAATTTGTAAGGTAATTAGTTGAGTGTATTTTAGTGCAATTTACCCTAAAGTTTTTATATGAAATGCCGATACGAATAACTTAATAAAAGAATGATTAGGAGATTCTTCTTATTTCTTGAATTCTTTTCTCCAAAAAGAGAGACTAATCAATTGATGACCTCTCCTGCATCTTTATATATAGTTCGTTTTATATATAAGAGTAAGAAATCACACCCAAATGTAGGTTTGGAGAAATACACACTTTTACGCATAGTCTCTCTCTCGCATAAAATTATACATTGTGTAGTTCATATGTGTCCTGTTACGATAGATCTGTTGTAAGACCTTGAAGATACTATGGTGTGATACCAGTTTGTTTTGGAACATGATCCCCTCACGATGCAATCCCAGGAGATCTGGATCAAAGCAAACATAGGATTATCACATACATATAATAGAATCGCAGCTACACCGAGATGTAAGAATTTAATGTGGTTCAGATTAAAGTTCTAATCCACCAAGACAGAAGGAGAGGGGTGGGGGATGGGGGGGGGGGGGGGGATTACATGGAGATTATATAACTCCAACTCTCGCAATTCTCTCCTCAAAGTGGAGAGAGAAACTGGCACAAACATTAGGGGATACATTATGAAGGTTGGAGTATGTATTAGTGTCTCTCAATAACCACAGACTATACAATGAATATAGAGCATTGAAATATCTTTGACATTAAGCAATTAAACCATGGACCACGGGCTTTGAACTAAACGGAATCGACATAATGTGTATAGGATATGCTGAATTCACGGCAGGCAGACATTACGTGAACGGACACGAAAAAGAAAGAAATAAAAGCACGTGTCCCATCGAACTGCCCGAAAGATATCCCAAAAAGTTGTACACCTTTCTTTCTCTTCTCTGGATGCATATACAAAGCATGCTTTAAATAATTCCTCCCCTATAATACACACATTAGCAGCCTATACCTAGCCTACCTAGTAATGATACACATAATAACGGAAAAAACTAGTATGCAAGGGCTTGTATGATACAAACTACTTGCAAACACTTGGATAGCTTTCCTTACACAAAACCTAAAACCATTCAAGAACTTACAAGAGCTTGCATGATACAAGCCGTTGCATAAAAGATTTTTCCCATAACAACAATGCATGGAGAGTACAGTAAATGGAGAATTGGTTAGTTAGGTACTACATAAATGCTTTGGAACATAATAAATGGACAACAAAAGTTAATGCATGAAGAAAAAACAGCGGAGGAGGAATCAAATTCAATTGGGTAAGTGCCTGTACATGGGATCTCTCGACTTTGCCACGGCTCTATCTCCAATTTTGGCCTTCTTGGTTCATTGAATCATGCAGCTTTGTGTGTCATCGCCTCCAACAAAAAGGGCTTCATTCATTGATGCCACCCACATTCAATGCCACCACGAAAGAGGTATGAGAGTGATATATGAGAGAGAAGAGAGAGAGGGGAGAGGTACATGAATGAATAAATGAATGTGTGACAATTTAATGGAGAGTTTATGATAATCGGAAATTGTGCGAGTCTGGTTAATGTCGGATCGGAGTGGGGCCCACTTCTTTGACCCAACTTGAAGACAAATTATTTTTGGAGAGACATGCATGGCTCGAGAGATTTCTGTCCACCGTGACGGGTCGCTTTCCAACATGGAAAGTACTATATCCAACATGCATTTTTAATTTTCTTTGTTTTCATTTGTCAAACTGTGTTAAAAAATTTGGCTTGATATAAAGGAGGATATCTCGCCAAGCTAAGTAAATTGGTATACCGAAGCTTTACCGGCTAATATGCCGATACTGCTTAAACAACAATTTATCAATTAATACTGGTCAAACAACAATTTATCAATTAATATCGGCCGATATAATATTATATCTATTACTATTTTACTCGAAAAAGATATTTTTATATTTTTAAATAGATATTTTCCATAATTGTACCGAGTTCTAACTATTTTATCATACCTTCTCAAAGACCGATATAAGTGTTGTGTATGCCTCACATTCGATCCCTAAAGATTTTCCTACGATCCGGCGTTATCGAGAAGTTATTCAGAGATTTGAAGTTATCTTTAAGATAGAAGGCTGGGGCTAAAGCTCCAGGCGTCTGCGTAGGCTCTGTATGCGCAAGTATATTTTGGACAGACATCTATCTCGATAAAAGACAGAAGTCTGCGAGCACTCTGTTGGAGATAGTGCCCTCAAAGTCAATTATTGGATCGCAGGTACGTGATTGCAATGATTGAGGCAGAACCTATACCGATATGACAGTCTTACTCGAGATGATAGTATGCTATCTGATTTGTCTTTATCATCGTATACATGCTTTAGTTCACTATTGCATGATGATAGAGCCCATAGGATTCTTGCTTGACTACCAGCAGTATGATGGCGATCATATACGTGGGAGCTGGGGTCTGTAAGCACATCCTTAAAGTGTCCCTAGTCGTGGAAGTTTCGAGACAGGGCATCGATACTCCAGAGTAGACTAGTGTATACAGTCGAGACCCCGACGAAGGGCGGTGGCCGGTCTCACAAGCCATTGGTGTTAGTTGGTTCACCTAAGATGTATACAGGTGCTCATTGGTTATGAGTACACCGGATAGGACTCGCCAGGAACATGCTAGTTGGTATTATACATATCGTCAGATAGCACTTCCCTGGTGACATGTGTACAGGTTAGTTCATCGACCTGAGGTCGTCATTTGTCTCGTGTGAGTTCCCACTGTGCTTTGATTTCTACCCTACCACGGCTCAAAGGAGTCGTGCAAACAGGTCTTTTTTGGGTACAGTCCCGAGCCACATGGAGGCAAGTGAGCGGATCGGCAGGGGATTCGTCTCTCCCGGTATTGGGGGTGAGATCGCGCTATGTCTAGGAGAGCCATTACATAAAGCTCTCGGCCGAGGCAGGAGATTTACTGGTAGGTACTCCAGTAGTATCTCAGGGTGTTCTGGACCACTCTCTGACACGGCTTATACCGCTAATGAGGGTCTGACGTTACCAGCCCCCTAGGCAGATATGCGATACTCATAGACGAACGGACCGGACTGTATGTATATTGTCACTGTTAGGCTCAGTAAGGTTTATGGATGAGTTTGCTCGTCAGCTTCCCTTCCAATCAATACATAGGCAACCGTTACGTACAGCTTGTATCTCTGACGTGCTAGTGGTTATACCCAGTGCCAGTGTGTTGATGAGTCATTAGAGTCCCCCACAGACACTTTCCCAAGTTCGGGCAAATCGTTATACAGGCCGTATGGTTTTATGGCAGGATTCGGAAAATGCACGTGCGTTTTCGCACGTGTCATTTTTCGGGCAAATAATACTGGTAGGCTTTGGTTTAAGCCGGATCCCAGTATTTTACTGTGTAGATATAATATCTTTGTCTCAGTTGCATTTGTATTCGGTCGTAATTTAAAGGTCGAGTATGTTTATACTGTTACGGGGTTATCCTGAAATTCGTTTCAGGATCGCTTTTGGAAGTTGCCAGTTTCCAGTTTTCTATCAGCCGTATTTAACATTCGGTTAAATGCGGATTTATCTTTTCTTGAGACGAGTGTGGAAGTTTCTACATGGTGACTAGGATGGTGACTAGGCTAGTGAGTCATTAGTGCTTTAAATGTTCATTTAATGATATGATGACTAAAGGTTATGATTCATTGTTTCATTAATTGTGTTCATCCAAGGTGTTTAAATGACTCATCCTCTTCATTATTGTTATGGTGACCCTCCCCTCTCCTACACTTACCTCCCCCCTTTACAAATATGGCCGGCCCCCTCTTGGTGAAGGGCTGAGGTTGCTTGAGAGAAAAAAGATGATAGCTTTAGTGTATGGAAATTTGATAGATACTCATTTCACATTTCCACCCGATCCAAAAGGCAACTTCATTAACCGTTCGTCCATAGTTTTGGACGTAACGAGAAAAAGTGTTCTACCCATTCTCTATATCATCTTGGTCGTCTCTTTTAGCAAACTTTACGACCGAGTTGCCTCGGTTCACGGGCGGGAGCCCGTTTAAAGATCCGTCGACGTGGTGTCACCTGGACGAGAAGACTGGAGATTCAGGAGATCGGAGCAGCCGAAACAAAGCGTGGGATGATGGTTGAAGACCGAAAAACTCGGATCGTTCAGTATAACTCTTCTGCCCACTTTGTAGTTTGTTAGTTTAGCTTTAATGGCAGATCCGGGTTATAGTACGCGATAGCGCCAGTTGTAAAAAGTTTTTGTTCCGCATTTGGTATCTGTTAGACGGCCGGGGCGCGACCGTGGACTTACAGTGGTATCAGAGCCTCACCATTAAGCTATATTAACTTGTGCTAACGCGTTTAAAATATCGATCGAACCGATTTTCAAAAACTACACTTTTTCAGTTCTGTGTTTCTGTCGATTTTTAAAACAGCCTAAAAATTATTTTACATATCGCAGAAAACTAAGTAGGCTTTTCTAAGAATTCTGGAAAAATATGGGCATGTGTTCCCACAAGACCACGGCGGATCAGCGGTCAAACCTAGGGTTTGACCGCGGAACCGCGGCTCTTTTGTGGGAACAGTGCTCCAACTTTTTCCAGAAAGCTTTATTTTGGAAATTGTGGTTTTTAGTACTATTCTTTTGGGCCCAGTTTTTGTTACTGTACAGCAGATGTTTATGGGGCCCACTTTGGGATATTTGGTCGATCGAAATTCAAACATGTTAGTTTGTAGTACTTAGTTTATATCTCCGACCGGGAATGTCATTTGAGCGGTAAACCGCGTCTAATTGCTATAGTTCTTTTAGACGGGTTTGCGAACGCGACATTCGCGTTGATGTTCTGTGTTGTGCTGTGATGTTGTGGATTTGACTTGGTGGATAGCAGGGTGCAATGATAGTGCAGTTTGGATTTATTTGTACATTTGATATTGCGGGGAGAGCGTCCAACATGTGGACTGCCGTCACTGCATGTTTATATAATATTCTTTTGGGGCACGACCGGGTTGAGGTCAATGTACCCGTTGTACATATTTTATTTTCTGTACTAGGTTTACCCCGCGACGGGATGCACGGATAGCTGGATTCTGGAGGGCAACGGGTCCGTATCTCATGACTTTGAGAGGCAAAGGGACCTCACTCTAGAATCGACAAACTATTCGCCGCACTCGTAGGGGGTACAGGTTGACCTAAGGAGGGGTGCTCAATTTACCGGATTCCGTGAAGTGCCGGGTGTTCCATTCACTATGTTGTGGGGACTACCTTGCTTCAGGTTTTGGCGGGTAACTTGCCGCACCCGTAGGGGTCTAGGTTTCATTGCACGGGCTATCCACACGATCAGGGGAACGTCGGGTTTCAGTAGCGGCTCTGTGAAACCCGGGGATCCCAGATTATCTGTATTGTTCTGTGATGTTATTACTTTTCTGTAATGTTGCATATTATCACGCCTGGAGCGATTACTGTATATTGGTATATATACTATTAGATGTTGTATATGTTTTACACCCGCACTAGTCCAGCCCCCGCTCTGTCGTTAGTTAAGTAACCTAACGGGTGATGACGGGACCCAGTGACGAATGCGGATGGCATATACATACATTTTATTTTCGTTCTTTTTTGGTGTGATTGATTGATGGGACTGCATTGATTCTTATCAATGCAAGGATAAAACAAACCTATATTTGATGTTGTTGGAACAAATTTTAAAAGGTGTTATTACAAAGATGTTTCCTTTTGTTTTACATAGCGGTATTCAGTTGGAATATCCTGCACCTCATTCGACGAGGCAAGGGCCGAGATCCCTTCACCGGGAGTGATCCCTTGGGCAGAAATTTACGTCAGGGTAATAACTTCAATATAGTCGATTACAAGTTGCTTTGCATCGAGGTATTCAGTTGGAATATCCTGCACCTCATTCCACGAGGAAAGAGCCGAGATCCCTTCACCGGGAGTGAGCTCTTTAGCAAAGGTTTTTCGCTACTATATTTTTATAAAAAGCTATCAGGTTCCTTCAGCGATATCAAGTTCGCTACGTTAAAGATTTTTTGCCAAAAACCAGACGTAGCCCACCGTCATTTCTTATGGATGGTCAGTAGTATTCAAGCTATGTTTGTTGACCTTCGTTAAGGCATAGTGCTTGGTAGCTGCTGGGGTATTCATTTGTTGCATAGATAGATGTGTTGGTTTGGGACAGTCATATAGCCTTGTTGACTTTCGTCAAGGGCTTGTACAGGTGGGTTCAAATTGACCTAGACAATGACGGGTAGAACTTGACATGTGACTTATGATTTGTTGACCTTCGTCAAGGTCATAAGAGTATGGGACAAAAATCATATCGGGAGTTTCTAAAGATACAGGAAACTTGCCAGGCATGCGCATACCTTCTGGAGTGTGATAACTTGAGTGGCTTCCATCAAGTTATCATGCGATGATAGTTGGATCCCGATTCTCACTGATGAGTTGGTTTACTCTTCGGGTGATCCCGACTAATTCTTCTTTCAGGTTTGGAGGAGAATTTGAAACTACAGTGGGAGGTTTCCTGATTAGATAAAGTGATAACCATTCTGATCTAGGTTAGAGTGCACGCAGAGTGTTTATTTTCTCTCTCTCTTTGACAGCGACCTTTGACCGACCCTAGACTATGACTCAGTGACCAAATT
Organism: Agapanthus africanus; assembly: GCA_030015575.1. Taxonomy (NCBI): domain Eukaryota; kingdom Viridiplantae; phylum Streptophyta; class Magnoliopsida; order Asparagales; family Amaryllidaceae; genus Agapanthus; species Agapanthus africanus. The sequence goes on along the minus strand of CM057344.1, from coordinate 67,442,291 downwards.
GACCGAACCTTCTTAAAATACTGGCTTTTGGATTGTATGAGTTGCATAAGTCATTACCGCTCCTTCTTTTACCCTTTGCATTTCTCAGAACACCCCGTATTACTACGGATATCCACTTCCATTGGATAGATCCATCGTTTGGTTATATACGAACTCGAAGGACTTCTTCGAGAATGGATCCAGGTTCAGGAGAAATAGAATTAGTTTATTCAGTTGTTTTTTATTATCACCTTCTCTCAGGTTGCGAGGGCTCCTTCGTTTAGGAGAGTACACCTATTACGCTTATTGGATAATCTTATTCCAAACCATAGGCTGGTGCCGAAAGGTAGGGAATGAAGAAAACCAATTAGCTTAAGTAGGGTGTACAGAAGGTAATAGCTAAGGACAAAATAAAGGGATTAGAAAGAGGGCAAAGTAAATTGCGACTGTTATCATTCACGACCTAAACCACGTACTTCATCGCCACTCCTATTTGACCTTTGCTTTTTTCCCCAGTTCGGGAGAAATAGAATAAGGTATTATTCAGTTGTCTTTTATCATCACCTTCTCTCAAGTTGCGAGTACTCCTAGGATTAGGAGAGTACACCTATTATGCTTACCGGATAGTCTTCTTCCAAACCATAGGCTGGTGCCGAACGGTAGGGAAGGAAGAAAACCATTTAGCCTAACGATGGTGTACAGAAGGTAACGACTAAAGACAAATAAAGGGATTTAGAGAGAAGGCAAAGAAATATACGGTTATAGTCATGAATTGGATTATGGAAGAGGCATTACTAGGAATACCAGGATACCCCTACGGAACATTTTCATGTTTCAGTTTCACTGTGCAATGTTAAAGGAAAACTGATTTCCCGATTACATACTTACTCCAGGGTATGTATTTACCAGGTTTCATATCTGTATGGTTTTATAGATGATGACTGGGAGTAGGTTATTGGGAATAAGGTGATCATCCTCATTATATCGGAATTCGTTATAATTGGAGATATTTGAGAAAGTCGCCTGAGTTTTTTCCGGACGGCATGTATTTGGTTTTGAGTATCCGTTGTTGTGCACCAATTTCAAAATGATATATCTGTACGTTTATTTTTATAAAGTGAGATATAACTTTTTGATATTATGTCGATGACATTTACCTATATCAGTTGACGATTAGGTAAGGAGCATTGAACAACGGAGTAGTTCTTAATCATAAGTACAGTTTTCAAACCTACGATGCACAGGTTTTGAGTTATTCAAACTCAGCGGACTTATACACAGTATTGTATGTTGTCCAGTATCCGTCAGGACAAAGGGGTAGGTCCTCGTACTATGTTCTGTTTACTTGTGACTTCTCTAGTTTTTAGACAAGTGTTTCGTAGAAATACAATGTCTAAGTTTTGAGAAATTGTGGGTATAAGAATAAAGTAGAGAACCAGGTATCGCAAGTGTCGGGATTCTTCAAAGAAATCGAAGATATAGATTCTTGTGATTGGTATTTGATTTGTATGTCAAAAACTATCTATTACCGCAATCAAGAACGGCGTCGCATGAAGTTAGCCGGTGAGTATGGGTCGGTCCACAGGGATGTTGTGAATCTCCTAGTCGCGCTAACGAGTTAATTCCGAAAGGTATTCGGATTGATTATTAAATCTAAAAACCTAATTATTCTACACTATGATTATCTGATCTAGTCTTGCTAGGGTTAGGTTTATGGATGGTTTGGAAATGCAGGTAAATCTCAATGCTTTTTATACCCAAATGAAGATCTATGAGGAGTTATGGTAATTATTAATAAAGGGAATTAGATCCATTCGGGAAGGTGTTCCTTCCTCTAGGTTCTTGTCCTTCCTTTAGAGATCCTTACCCTAACCTCCATGGAAAACGCGCGCAACCGGGCTTTTATACTACGGTATCACCGCTACCTCGAGGGATAAGGTGCCGTAGGGCGCGGTGTGTGCGTGTATGCATGGAGTCCTATTGAAAATATATTATGGGTAAGAAAGGGATGAGAGATCTCATCTCTCAAAATCCTTCCCCAAAGCTAACTCTAAGCAATTTATCTACGGCAAGAAATTAAATCTACCTAGGGCAAAGAATTGAAATCTAAACTAGAGCAAGGAATTAAATCTACTTACAGATGCTTTCTCCAATCATCAACGCAGGTTTGTCAGATCTGAATTCATGAATTGAAAAGAAACACCGATACTCTCCATAAAGAATTCTGAATTTATTATTAAAATGAGGCATGAAAAGAATACAATGATTTGGGCTTCTATTTATAGGAGATAGAAACCCTAGATTACAATTGATTCACATGTCTACATTTACCAAAATATCCTTAGGAAGACCTAGTCAAAGTAGACTTCCAAGCTTTGGTAAAATTTTATGTCTGGAAATTTTGGAACTGATTCTGGGCTTCTTGGGCTTTTTATTTCTTTGGATCTTTATTTAATTTGGCTTCTCTATTTCTTCCAGATCTCCAGTGAACAATTGCAGTGGACTTTTAACCGTTTGCTTTGTAATCTTGGACCTTGCATTGCCTTGTACTTTGTGAATTTTATCTTTGATGTAGGCTTGATCAAGAGTCTTCTGTTTGTTGGTCAAAGTCCCCTTTTTGTGTCGTCTTTTCATCATTTTCACTGTTTTCTATCCAAGAACCTGTAACATGTAGCAGACATGCGTTAAAAGCACCTATTTATTTATAAAACGAATAAGAATGGGGAATATAATAATGCAATATTATGGTATGAACAAATACCCCCAAACTTATCTTTTGCTCATCCTCGAGCAAACTTTTTTTTTTATTCACTAAAATCCTAACCACACTTTCGCAGGGAAACACGATTGCACTGAGCACGTGCAACAAGCCGTTAAACCTCTAGGTGTCCCTAGTAGGAGGAATGTTGTCTCCTGAGGGTTTTCAGCGGATACTACCCATAAAATCCTATCAATTTGGCTTTTCAACTTTTGTTCTCCAATTAGGTTTTCTAACTAAGAATTCTATTATCATTGACCCGCAAATTATCCACCCATATTCTTCACACTTCCTCATCATTTAACTTAAGATTATATATGTTCTATAGATTTACTTAACTTTCGGTATTTCCTAAGTTTTCCTTCTAGGGTTCCATCTCTATTTAGGAATTTTTATCAACTCTACTAAAGATACAAGTTCTATTCTTCACTCCTTTCTCTCATCTAATCTCCAATCACATATCCCTACGTGTGTGTTTAAATCACCCCTACACTTGGAAATTCAAATCAAGCAATCATACCCTTGTCCGTTGTCCAAAGTACTTATTAGTAGATGAATTTTTAATTGAATTTTGCTTACACATCCTTCATGCGACCGTTAATACTTCTTGAGGTACCAACGACCGATTACAAAATGCGTTAGCACTTTAAAGCGTACTTCCTAGTCTTGTAACACCCAAGGCTTTTAGCAGGACTCCCAAACCAGTTGGTCTAAGGCACTAGGTGATGAAGCACCCTCGCTAAATATTTTTCTATTTTTGCAGCCTTAAGTAATCACAAAAACCAGTGTCCATTTTTTTTCTTCTTTATTCACACTTTTTTTTCTTTTTCTTTTCATTTTCATTGTACTAAGGACTGTAAACAAGAGCATTTCAAGGTCTCTTCTACTATTCCAAGTTTCAAGGTGCGTGATTGTGCAAATGGTAGGGTATACATTTTCAGAATCTAGACTTAAGGTAGGAACTATTTTTCAAATTTATACTCTAATAAGAACATCAATACTTTTCCTTTGTTTCGACTTAGCCCAAGAAGTGAACTCAAAATTTTCCTATTTCTAAATAAACTATAAAAAACATATACTTTCTACCGTTAGACTCTAAGGAAGGTTAGTTTTAGGGTTTTTAATTTACTAAGTCTAAAATCTAGTTGTTCCTAACTAGTTAACCTATTTGTCAAACTTAAGTCAAATAAGCCAAAATTGAATACAATAATTTTTATAATTTTTGAAATTTTTTTAATTTTTATGGGTTTTAAAATAAGTATGCAAATGCAAAAATATACACAAATGAATGCGAAGGAAGAAGACGTACCGACCATACCCCCAAACTTAAACTTGACAGTGTCCTCACTGTCATGCTATACCAAGAGGGTCAAAATGCCAGCACTCCCCTGTTTATTTATTTATAAATTTTTTATATTTTTTAATGTTTTGAATTTTTTTTATAGAAAAAGAAAACAAAAATATATATACATATATACAACAAGGTTCCCCCCAAACTTAAGCTTGACCTTACACAAGCCAAAGGTTAGCACCAACCATTCAAAAATCTTATCGTGGTAATGGTCGAGTTGGTGAAAGAATGGAGTGGAAAGAAAAGAGATGAGAAGCACACGAGACCGTGTGGGAAGAAGAGTGGAATATGGTCTCGGTGGAGGAGAAGAAGGGCGGAAAAGAGAAAGAAGAATAGCACGATCTTGAGGGTGTAAATCGAGTGAGTAAATTAGCGCAATTTGAGATGAACGAAGTGTGAAAACTGATTGTGCTAAGCTATCAACTCGTTGTGCAATGGGGTCAAATCTCTCAAGATTCGCAAGAAAATATGGGTACGCCGAACTTGGTATCGGTGATGAAAGCGTAACGGTCTCATGTACGGTCAGAACAATGGAAGGTAGGGAAGGGAGTGAATTAGAGATAGTCTCATTCTCACCGTAGTAAACAGTCTCGAATTGGAAAGATTCCATCAATGGTTCGAAACAACTGTAATCAACCGAGTCTGATGGTTCAACTAACCCATCTGAAAATGTAAAGGACTCAAACTCGAGCGGTGGGTCATCAACATCGTCCGGAAAAGTGAAACGCTCGTACGTGTTTTCGGCTGTGAGAACTGTGTCAGATTCACAGTAAAAGTTTTCAAGCTCACAGTCGTCAAGCGTGATCTTGTGCGTGGTCGGGACGATGGAAAGGAGGGAGGGTGATTTAGTTAAAGGTTCAAGAGGATGAATTGGAAAATCCGACACATCAAACAAAAATGATTCAACCTCAATATTATCTTCAAAACTCTCCTCAAAATTCAACTCATCCATGCCATTATCATCAACATCAAGACGCATATGAAGTTCGGGAGAAACATCTAATGACTCGGGATGATGAGTTGAACATAAAATTTCAATCAAATCGACAGGTTCATCATCCGAAATATTCCCGGCGTCTATATCCTCAATCAAGTGAAAATCAATTTCTTTAGACACCTCATCAAAAGTATGGATATTTATCGATTTAGGTTCTAGAGTGGAGGTGTAAAGATCGAAAGGATTAGGTGTGGTTTCACTCGAAAGGGGTTCTTCATAATTTGGCAAATCAAATACTACAAAATCACACAACTCGTTTTTATTTTCAACTGGTGAATCATTTGGAACAATCGATGGAAAACCGGAGTTGTGGGCTTCAATTGGGTAAGGGTAGGTTTGATTTGGAAATCCTCTCACATTCTCATTCTGTCCAACCGCCTCTTCATACATTGAAAAATTTGGAGCTAGCGGGAAACTAGCTACTGGTTCAGCAGGTTGCATAAGGGCGGCCACGGACGCTTCTACATTCCTAACCATTTTGTTTGTTGCAGCAATATAAGCTTCTAACGACTCTTCCAAACTAGACTTTGGTGGTAAGGGGGTTTCGGTAAAAGATTCAAAATTGTTTGGATACGTGAAACTCCCAAAAGACTGTGTAGAAACAGGGTCTAGTGAAGGTGGAAATGTCGGGTAGGACTGGTAGGAAGTGGATGGTTGGACAGGATTAGGATCAACATGTGGATAAAAAGGTGGATGGACTTGTTGATTCCTAGAACTAGATGTGTGGAGAGGGTTGAAAGATCGGCTGCGAGATTGAGCAATATGCTCAGCAAGGGACATCGGTTTAGGAGTTACAGCAGGATTCAAAAAAGTGGTATCAACATATGGAGGTGGTAAAGGTTGACTTGGTTGACACAAAGTGTGTTGAAAAGTCGAACTGTTTCTCCTAGACGCCTCTATTTGATCTTTCAAAGATATTTTAGGTAAGGAAGGATCGTCTTTAAATTGACCGAACAAATTGACGTACGACGCAAAATTAGGTTCGGGATACTAAAGTTTGGCAAGTGATTTATTATGTGGGGTACCCATGTTAGAAGAAAGGGTGAAAGAAAGAAAGTTGGGTGGTGGTGCAAGGATTTATTTGCGGCAAAAATTTGCAAGTTCTCTAATAAAAATTTTCCTTTTTCTTTTTCTTTATTTGAAAATTGTTGCAAAAAGATTTTTAATAAAAGATATGCAACAGAAAAATATTACTTGCAATGAGTTATTATTTTAAGCATATCACAAAGAATCTTTATTTGGAAAAAATTGTTGCAAAAAGATATTCGAGAAAAGATATGCAACAAAAAAGATTACTTGCAATCACTTTCTATTTTAAACGAGGCGCACAAATCCTGCATAAGATTGTTATTTGGAAGGGAATATATTGTTAAACCACAAAAAATCCTGCAGGCAAATCTACAGAGGATATATCAATATTTGCAGAGGAGACAAAGGGAAGCTTACAGAGATTTTTTTAAGCACTGTTTCAGCCAAGATGCCGCATTTTCGCGGCCTAAGTATAGGTGGAGCCGCGGTTCCGCGGTTGGCGCGCCAGATCAGCTCTTCAAACTTCGCCGACGTCACCGTATCGCCGCGCTTCCGCGGCAGGAGCTGCGTTTCGCGGCGGATCCGCCGTTTGACCGTTGAATTGGCCCTTCAACTTCCTGCTGCTGTTCTGTTGTCAAAATTCTCTTCTGTTCGATATCCCTTTTTCTGTTTCGCTTTCTGGAAATGTCCAGATCCGTCTCAATTGTTCCTGCAAGATTCACACAACAAAGTACCCTTTCCAAAAAAATAACAATTGATATATTTTTATAATTTTTGGATTTTTTAGATTTTTATGATTTTTATGATTTTGATTAACCCGAAATTGCAAAAAGGAAATGACACGCCATCCCCGGCAACGGCGCCATTTGATTTGTATGTCAAAAACTATCTATTACCGCAATCAAGAACGGCGTCGCATGAAGCTAGCCGGTGAGTACGGGTCGGTCCACAGGGATGTTGTGAATCTCCTAGTCGCGCTAACGAGTTAATTCCGAAGGGTGTTCGGATTGATTATTAAATCTAAAAACCTAATTATTCTATACTACGATTATCTAGATCTAGTCTTGCTAGGGTTAGGTTTAGGGATGGTTTGGAAATGAAGGTAAATCTCAACGCTTTCTATACCCGAATGAAGATCTATGAGGAGTTATGGTAATTATCAATAAAGGGGATTAGATCCATTCGGGAAGGTGTTCCTTCCTCTAGGTTCTTGTCCTTCCTTTAGAGATTCTTACCCTAACCTTCATGGAAAACGTGCGCAACCGGGCTTTTATACTACGGTATCACCGCTACCTCGAGGGATAAGGTGCCGTAGGGCGCGGTGTGTGCGTGTATGCATGGAGTCCTATTGAAAATATATTATGGGTAAGAAAGGGATGAGAGATCTCATCTCTCAAAATCCTTCCCCAAAGCTAACTCTAAGCAATTTATCTACGGCAAGAAATTAAATCTACCTAGGGCAAAGAATTGAAATCTAAACTAGAGTAAGGAATTAAATCTACCTACAGATGCTCTCTCCAATCATCAACGCATGTTTGCCAGATCTGAATTCATGAATTGAAAAGAAACACCGATGCTCTCCATAAAGAATTCTGAATTTATTTTTAAAAGGAGGCATGAAAAGAATACAATGATTTGGGCTTCTATTTATAGGTGATAGAAACCCTAGGTTACAATTGATAGGCATGTCTACATTTACCAAAATATCCTTAGGAAGACTTAGTCAAAGTAGACTTCCAAGCTTTGGTAAAATTTTATGTCTGGAAATTTTGGAACTGATTCTGGGCTTCTTGGGCTTTTTATTTCTTTGGATCTTTATTCAATTTGGCTTCTCTATTTCTTCCAGATCTCCAGTGAACAATTGCAGTGGAATTTTAACCGTTTGCTTTGTAATCTTGGACCTTGCATTGCCTTGTACTTTGTGAATTTTATCTTTGATGTAGGCTTGATCAAGAGTCTTCTGTTTATTGGTCAAAGTCCCCTTTTTGTGTCGACTTTTCATCGTTTTCACTGTTTTCTGTCCAAGAACCTATAACCTGTAACATGTAGCAGACATGCGTCAAAAGCACCTGTTTATTTATAAAACGAATAAGAATGGGGAATATAATAATGCAATATTATGGTATGAACAGTATTCAAGTAATGATTTTGAGAAACTTTTTTCTCTTTCGGGTTACTCATAATTGGATGTATTCCAAAGTTGAGTAATGCTGATTAGCCTATCTCCATTAAATTGATATGCACTGGAGACAGCTGCATGATTTGAATATGGTTCCAATTAAATTAGTGCCTCTATTTCTATATTGTATATAGAATGGTTCATATCTTAACGATGTTAAGATACGGGGAGTTGTCCGGCTTATGCTTAAAACCAGACACTGGATAACTCAAGGCACGTTTCTGTAATGACAGTTTGTGGGTTGACCCTGGCTTTGATGAGGGTTGACATTTCTACCATCTGGAAGATCAATAGTGATATTGTTCTTGACTCTCCACAGTTTTAGTAAAATGTAGCTTTTCAGAAAACAGTAGTGGGAGTATGGTAGAACTGGAAGTGATTCCAGAACCGCAAACGATTACGGAAAATTTAATAGGACCAATATATTCAATCAGGTTTGACATTCCAATAGCCACTCCGCAGATATGGTGGGTAACCTCAGACACCCGAGAGGTACTCCGGTAGCCTCAAGGACGGTGACAGGGAGGTTCTTGTTTACCCATACTTGACACTACTGTTGTTCCAGACTGTGAGACCCAGCAAGAAGATAAGTATAGCGTCGTTCTAAACTAGCTTTAGAAATGTACGTGTATATTATTCTTCCAGAGGGTTGTTGTGGTTAGTGGGAGCAGCGGAAGCATAGTGGGCAAGTTGCTTATGTCTATTTATAGGCTTGAGCAGATATAGCGGAGATAAGATCATCTATTTTTGATGTGACAGTCATGGGTTGGACTTCATCAGAATAGGGGATGGATCTGGTGAGAAGGTAGTAGGGTGTGATGTCCTGGTATTTGGATGACATACACAGAGTAGGAAGTAAAATTCCTATACTACGATCGGTTGTACTGTGGTTGTTACACAGTTGTTTCTTCACAAAGGACATGGATATAATATCAGATATTCTGGTTACTAGATCTATGGTTTTTTTATCTAGATTTGGGTAGTTTCCCAATTTGGGTACTTTGACAGTATTCTAATGGTATTTAGAATAGATGACTCCTGGCATGGTGGTGTACCTGCAGGTGATGGAGTCACCCTCTCTAAATGTGTCTTAGAGACTAAAGGAGAGAGGAAAGTGCATGATTGGCAGATCACTTGCTTAGGCAATTGAGTCAATCATGAGATGTCAAGTACCACACCAGATATTGTTTTTTGCACTTGATGCGACAAGTTTATATTAATCCAATCCTGAAGAAACATAAAGGAGCAGTTTTAGAACATAAGTGTTTGTTCTACGGATTTGATGACGGCAGCCTCCTTCGGGAGACGGTTATCATTCCAGGCTTCAAAGGTAACATGGATGACAAAGTGACTGTCAGAGTTATAGTTTTCCCTCTGACAAGGGACAGTATTATGGACAGGTGGTCCAAGAGGATACTGTGGGAGGCATGGTGTTGGATACTGATTAGGTTCAGTTATCAATAAAGTCTAAGAAGTTTGGATTTGGAGTTCATTTATGAACTAGGTCCCATCAGATATTCAGACATATTCTAAGACAGGTATTACTCGATTCGGGAGATGGCTTTCTCCGCGAACTTGAGATTAAGAGAGACATAGAAAGAAACATCAGGGCGGATCCACTCACTAAGGCTATTTCTCGAACACAAGAGTTTTACAAACTAGTTTTGTGAAACTGATTAGTAGAGAAGTTGGATGTTCAGTATCACACGGGCTGTGAGTATGCGACATCGCAATAATTAGCCTTAAGTGCAAGTGGGAGATTGTTGGAGATAGTGTCCTCAAAGTCAATTATTAGATCGCAGGTACGTGATTGCAATGATTGAGGCAGGACCTATACCGATATGACAGTTTTGCTCGAGATGATAGTATGCTATCTGGTTTGTCTTTATCATCGTATACATGCTTTAGTTCACTATTGCATGATGATAGAGCCCATAGGATTCTTACTTGACTACCAGCAGTATGATGGCGATCATATACGTGGGAGCTGGGGTCTGTAAGCACATCCTTAAAGTGTCCCTAGTCGTGGGAGTTTCGAGACAGGGCATCGATACTCCAGAGTAGACTAGTGTATACAGTCGAGACCCCGACGAGCGGCGGTGGCCGGTCTCACAAGCCATTGGTGTTAGTTGGTTCACCTAAGATGTATACAAGTGCTCAGTGGGTTATGAGTACACCGGACAGGACTCGCCAGGAATATGCTAGTTGGTATTATACATATCGTCAGATAGCAGTTCCCTGGTGACATGTGTACAGGTTAGTTCATAGACCTGAGGTCGTCATTTTTCTCGTGTGAGTTCCCACTGTGCTTTGATTTCTACCCTACCACGGCTCAAAGGAGTCGTGCAAACAGGTCTTTTTTGGGTACAGTCCCGAACCACATGGAGGCAAGTGAGCGGATCGGCAGGGGATTCGTCTCTCCCGGTATTGCGGGTGAGATTGCGCTGTGTCTAGGAGAGCCATTACACAAAGCCCTCGGCCGAGGCAGGAGATTTACTGGTAGGTACTCCAGTAGTATCTCAGGGTATTCTGGGCCACTCTCTGACACGGCTTATACCGCTATTGAGTGTCTGACGTTACCAGCCCCTTAGGCAGATATGCAATACTCATAGACGAACAGACCGGACTGTATGTATATTGTCACTGTTAGGCTCAGTAGGGTTTATGGATGAGTTCGCTCGTCAGTTTCCCTTCCAATCAATACATAGGCAACCGTTACGTACAGCTTATACCTCTGTCGTGCTAGTGGTTATACCCAGTGCCAGTGTGTTGATGAGTCATTAGAGTCCCCCATAGACACTTTCCCAAGCTCGGGTGAAACGTTGTAGAGGCCGTATGGTTTTATGGAAGGGTTCGGAAAATGCACGTGCGTTTTCGCACGTGTCATTTTTCGGGCAGATAATACTGGTAGGCTTTGGTTTAAGCCGGATCCCAGTATTATACTATGTAGATATAATATCTTTGTCTCAGTTGTATTTGTATTCGGTCGTAATATAAATGCGAGTATGTTTATACTGTTACGGGGTTATCCTGAAAATCGTTTCAGGATCGCTTTTGGAAGTTGCCCGTTTCCAGTTTTCTATCAGCCGTATTTAACATTCGGTTAAATACGGATTTATCTTTTCTTGAGATGAGTGTGAAAGCTTCTATATGGTGACTAGGATGGTGACTAGGCTAGTGAGTCATTAGTGCTTTAAATGTTCATTTAATGATATGATGACTAAAGGTTATGATTCATTGTTTCATTAATTGTGTTCATACAAGGTGTTTAAATGACTCATCCTTTTCATTATTGTTATGGTGACCCTCCCCTCTCCTACACTCACCTCCCCCCTCTATAAATATAGCCGGCCCCCTCTTGGTGAAGGGCTGAGGTTGCTTGAGAGAAAACAGATGATAGCTTTAGTGTATGGAAATTTGATAGATACTCATTTCACATTTCCACCCTATCCAAAAGGCAACTTCATTAACCGTTCGTCCATAGCTTTGGACGTAACGAGACAAAGTGTTCTACTCAATCTCTACATCTTCTTGGTTATCTCTTTTAGCAAACTTGACGACCGAGTTTCCTCGGTTCAGAGGTGGGAACCCGTTTAAAGATCCGTCGACGTGGTGCCACCTGGACGAGAAGACTGGAGATTCAGGAGATCGGAGCAGCAGCAATAAAGCATGGTATGATGGTTGAAGACCGAAGGACTCGGATCGTTCGGTATAACTCTTCTACCCACTATGTAGTTTGTTAGTTTAGCTTTAATGGCAGATCCGGGTTATAGTACGCGTAGCGCCAGTTGTAAAAAGTTTTTGTTCTGTATTTGGCGTCTGTTAGACGGCCGGGGAGCTACCGTGGACTTACACACTCTGCTATTTTATGATCTGAAGGCCAGACTTCTGCAATATCCTTGTTCAGAAGTCTAGTGATGCTCTGGAGTTTCGTGTCTGCCCATTCCTTCAGCAGACGTCTGCCATACTGGGCCGGCTGTTATTTCCTTAGTTAGAAAATTTATTATTTGGTAATATATTTTGTATGCTATATATATGATAGTTTGTTTTAGCCCTAGATTAAATAGCTTTTGATAATTTAGAGAGAATCATTTTGAGAGAGTTAGGGTTTAAGAGGAATTTGTATTTTCCGCCGGTTTTTTGTACTCTTCCGAATTTGATTATTAATAAAACTTCGCCTTCTCAAATTAGTAAGTTCTCGTATTTTATATTTGCCTGTGGTTTGTGTTTCTTCTCTTTAATGATTGTGATTGTGCATTGTGATTGTCTTGCCGCAAGGGATCTTTTGGATTGAATTATTAGGTCTTCGATCTTGCAATCTAGGTCAACAGTGGGTAACGGCTGTTGGATATAGGTGCCCTCAAGGAAATTATTGTAATTGAAGGAGCACCTATACGGAGAGATAATCTTACTCGAGATGATAATATGTTATCTGGTTTGTCTTTATCAGTCATATATATACGTTTACTCGTTATCACGTATCGCTAATATATAATGATAAAACCCTTAAGATCTTTGCTTGATTACCAGGATTATGATAGGGATCTTATTAGTGGGGCTCGGGTAATCCATAAGCACATCCTTAAATTTACCTAGTCATGAGAGTATCGAGACTGGGTATCGATATTTCAGAATAGACTAGTGTGCCCTGACCGAGGCGATGGTTAATCCCATAGTCATTGGTGATTGACACCGAAAATTGTATACCGGTACTCATTGGTGGATGAGTTTCATTGGACGAACTCATAGAGAACTCCTAGATGGTATTATACATATTTTCATATAGCAGTTCTCTAGTGACATGAGTACATGATAGTCTGTAGACTTGAGATCATCATAGTGTCTTGTGTGTGTTCCTACTGTTCTTTGATTACTACCCTACCGTTTCTTTGAAGAGCCGTGCAAACAGGTTTTAGTTGGGTACAGTTTCAAAGCACATGAAGACAATGAGCGATCGAGGGGATTCGTCTTTCCCGGTATAGGGAGTTGATATCGAATCGTGCGCAATTGGTTATAACCATAAGTTCCTGGTCAGGACAGATGATATTTACTGATAAGTATTATTAGTAGTTTCTTAGGTGGTTATGAGTTTGAAATTGGCACGAATTATCGAGTTATTGGGGGTTTAACAGATTCCACCCCCAGACTCGATATGCGACACTCTCAGACGAAGAGCCTGGACTGTATGATGACTGTCATTGATAGGCTCCGTAAGAGTTCGAACGAGCTTTCTTGTCGATTTTCCTTTCGATCAATACCTGGGTAATCGTTACGTGCATCTAGTATCGCTGACGTGTTTATGAGTTATGGATATGATCATAACCTACTGCCAGCGTATTGTCGAGTCTTTAGAGTCCCACACAGAGTTTCCCCAGCTCTGGTGAAACGATATAGAGTGCGTATAGGGATGCGTGCAGGAGCCCGATTAAACATGTGTATTTGATACACGTATTTTAATCGGACGTTTTATGATATGTGTGTGTGTATCATGCTCACTTTATTTTGCTTCTCTCTTTATCATTTGTATATATATGATACAAATGACATTTATCATGTATTTTGATACATGATACTTGTGTGTATAGGATGCACATGGAAAATAATACAAGAACTATTCATTTTCTTTATTTATTTAAACAAAAAAACGAGTAATGGAAATGAGAAGGGTGTAGAGATTTTTAGAAGTCTCTTGAACTTCTCATTTAGATAAGGATGGCTATCTTTTGTTTTCGTATTCATTATCATCCTTCTCTTCTCTTTCATGAGATTTTATTTATTGAGTTAGATAAAGGAAAAGAGAGGAAATGAAGTGAAAAAATTATCTGCATCATCTACCTTCACTTTTCTGGCAAACTAGTGAAGCAAGTTGCTTCACATACAGTTGTTTTGTGAAGCGGGCACTTGAGTTGGTCATTACTCAAGGTGGATCATTTTTGACAAGGATATCTCCATTCAAGCATGATCCCGGAGTCTTGGAGCTTAGCCAGAATTTAAGAAGAGGTGGCTAACACGCTACAAAGGTTGTAGCACTTAAAACTTTTAGACTAGTTCTCTTTATTTGTTTCAAGTTGTTTTTGGTATGATTCATGGTTATGGTTGTTGTTGCTCTCTTGATTTTTTAAAATTATCTATTCTGCCGCATTTAAAATCATTTCTTGAGTGCATAGAATCTTAACAGTGGTATCAGAGCTATTAGGCAGTGTCGACCTATGGAGGTTCTCACTGTGTGACAGTGTGATAAAGCACATGTTTTTACCCCTAGGGTGTCCCGTTCAGAAGGTCCGAATGGTTGTATTCCATCGTGAGGAGGAAAAGCATAAAAAAGTAGTTCTAAAGGACCTGTTAGCGCTACGGAGACCCATGGGATAGGGTGCGCTCTCTGACTAACAGTGGTATCAGAGCCGGTCCAACAACTACAACTTGATATGATAGCTTTATAATTCATCGCAAACTCCATTTTCTTAATGGCGGTTTTCAGCCAATAAATTCAGAGTCGTTGTTTGGTTTTAATTTGAACTTTTCTTACTTGAGCTCGATCCCTGGAGCTCTCGTTTTGGAATGGGGACTCCGTAGAGGATTGAGGGTGACCTGTGAAATCTCAGGAAGCTATTTTTCCAAAACTAGTCTAGAGAATAGTGGCTGTTTTTAAGGGTTACAAATTGTTTGGAAAAGCTGTCCAAAAATCCACCTGTTTTGCATTTTCTGATCGCTGCGGGCTCTTGGTTAGGACCAAGAGCCCATGAGATTGATTGGGCACACCCCGGGGAGTCCCCAGAGGCCAAGGAAGGGCTTTACCACCCAAGATCACCACTGGGTTGTTAGTTATATGTATGCCCTAGAGGCCATTACTATACATAGGATGTATATTGTAGTGGATGCTTGGACATATATAGGGAGGACTTTCTTGCTCGACATGATAGTATGCTATCTGGTTGCTCTTTAACTTAACGTGTACACTGATTGTCTTTCTGTTACATGTTGGTAAAGCCCTTAGGATGTGTACTTGACTACCTGGACTATGATGCGGATCATACTAGTGGGGATATGGTAGTCCATAAGTATATCCTTCAAGGTCCCTAGTCGTGGGTGTATCGAGACAGGGTATCGATATACCAGAGTAGACTAGCGTATACCTTCTCGACCCATACAGATGGGCGATGGATGATCCCATATCCATTGGTGTTTGACATCAGAGATGATATACGGGTGCTCAGTGGATACTGGGTACACTGGACGGACTCGCCGAGAACTCCCGGATGGTATTATACCTTACGTCAGATGGCAGTTCACTGGTGACACTTGTACATGTTAGTCTGTAGACCCGAGATCGTCATAGAGTCTTATGTGATTCCCACTGTGCTTTGATTTCCACCTTACCACGTCCAAGAGGACGTGCAAAACGGTGGTTTTTGGGTACAGTCCCGAATCACATGGAGGCAATGAGCGATAGGAGGGGATTCGTCTCTCCCGGTATAGGGAGTTGATGTTGCGCTGTGTTTGATTGGCTATAACCGGAAATCCCTGGCCAGGGTTGCTAAGATTTATTGGTAAGTGTTATCAGTAGAATCTCGAACTGTTATAGACCTCATATCGACACGACTTATCGAGCTACTGGGGGTCTGACGTTTACCTCCCCTAGGCGAGATATGCGACATATCAGACGATCAGACCGGACTGTACGGTAAGTGTTACTAGTTGGATTCACAGGAGTGTGAGCGGGCTTGCTCGTTGATCTTCTGATCGCTCAATACCCGGATGGCCGTTACGTTTAGCAGACCGCTTGCGGCTTGTGGGTGTTTGATATGATCATCACCTGCTGCCGGCGTATTGACGAGTCTTTAGAGTCCTACACAGAGGTTTTCTGGCTCAAGCGAAATGAAATAGGAGCGCATATGAGATATGTGCGGGACCGAGAATAATACCAGTATGTGATACTGTATTCTATTCTCGCGATTTGTATCATTGGACGGTTATATGAGATATAGCCGGGTTACCGAATCAAGTGTTGATTCGATACAATGATACACTTGATATTAGTCGGTTATATGCGGAATGACCGGATCATTAAATCAAGTGTTGATTTAATGATTTAATGCATAATTATATATTTGATATATTATTTTGCATTAACTAGTATTGGTTCACTTAAGATGGATTTTCTCACTTGATGTGCACATTGTATATATGATATAGTTTTGTGCACTAGTTTGTATCATGTTTGATGATACAAGCAAACTTGGGTGTGTATGATTAAACCATGATTAGGTTAATGGTTAGGGTTTTGATTTACTTATTTATTTATTCTTTTCATTTTTAGGCAAGAAATAAAATGGTGGATTCTTTTGTTTTTACTTGAAGCTTCTTGAAGCTTTGAAAAAGTTTGACCATTTTGTTTCTTTCCTTAACCCTAACCATTTACTTTAACCCTAGTTTATTCTCTACACTTGTTAACTCACCCATGATTGCTAAATGATAAGAATCACTTGGATTTTCTTTAGAAAACAATTTCTTTTTTCTTTCATCTTCTTCTTCTTCTTCTTCATGAAGAAAAGAAAACTCTTCTTGAAAATTTCTAAGTGATGAATCCAAGTGAGAAATCCAAATCCAAAGTGAGCCCACTTCCTATTTCTTCATCCTCTACCACTTGCCATGTAGTATAGGGTGTTTTCTTCACAAGTTTCATGACTTGGTGAAGATGGAGCTTGATCTTGAGTTGCCTCGACGTAGATCATCTTCGGCATCGAAGTCGACGACCTAGCCCGATCATTTCTTCGACGAAACCATCGCTAGAGTCCGGGATCCGATGATCGCAGTGGAGGGACGTCATCACGGAGCTAAGGAAGTGGAGGACCGGATCTACAAAGGTTGTAGTCACTTTCACTTTATAGCAAAGTAGTTTGCTAGCTTTCTTTTTCGCCTAAACTCTAGTTAACGATCGCATTAGGGTTTCTCGGCACATGGAAAATTTGATTTTGCCATGGTTGATCAGTTGTGGAGCCTCTTGAGTGTGCCTAGGAACTCTACAGTGGTATCAGAGCCTAGCTAGAGTCTTAGGCGATGAGTAGACGAAGTTAGAAACCCGATCGAACCCGAAACCCTAATCCAAAACCATTCTCTGTACATTTTTTGAAATCGGAGATTTTTGTGAATTAAAAATATCCAGAAAATCCAGCAGGCTTTTTTATGAATTACTATGAAGCACGTGAGGGTAACTCGACCACGTGGCTGCGGAACCGCGGCACGAGCATGGCATATGCGGCGGTTCCGCGGCCATATAGGAGTATCTTGGCACTTTCTTTGCACAGTAATTCCTATCTGTTAGTGCTGTGTTTTCTGGGAATTTTTAACTTCTACTCATGAGTTGAGTTTTCTGGGTTGTATTGGGAGTTCGTAGTTTCGATCGGATTGTCTGATTTTGTCTGTGTGTTTTTCCGGGTAATTTTAGAATATGTTAAAAAGTTCGATCGGATATAAATACCCAATTTTTCCCCTGCCGGAAAATTTCCAAGTGTTGGATTTTTCCATGGTTTAAAGACGTTCTAAGTAGTGCAAGTAACGCGATGGACCCTCTAGAAGACAACAAACCTTAACTCGATTATGTGACCGTCTTGAACTGCCCTTTGAACCTTAGGGTTTGGGGCAGTATGGCGTGCTACATGTGAGGCGTTGGCTTGACCCTTCTACGGCTGGACCGTTGGTACTGAGGCATGAAATGGATGTTTTTGAACTTATTTCATGTGTTGAGCTGTTTCGGGAAAACTTGGGTGTTTGACTGTTCGATCGGAAAGTTTAACATTTTCTGTTTATCTGGAATGTGATACAATATTTGGAATTCACAAGTAGTTATGTGATAACTAATATGAATGTTATAAACATAGCACTTTAGTCTCAAATGGTCGGTTGCCACGGAATTTTGATGCGATCAAAAGTCCATCACAATCACGTAGCGTACGCGGATATTCGCCGATAAACTTAATAGACAGCTACACCCCTTAGCCCCGACCAAGTGACTGTAGGAGAGCCCCGTCGCCGAAAGCATCCGTTCGGGTGCTTGCGGTAGCGGTGTTCAGCCTTGGTGCACTTCGTCGACGGTATCGGGGGTGCGGCCGCCTACTAAAGTTTGCGACGAGCATTCGATCAGAATGTCGGGAATCCTGTTGAATTGCCCGACTTTTTATTGAAAAGAGTTTTCGATAATGAGACTAAAATGCGGGGTTTATAATTGTTAGGCATGCGATGTCTAAGGAATTCATTTGGTTAAGCATGCGATGTCTAAGGAGGTTGCGGATTCCAACTGTTGTAGTTTTACACTTTCTTTTCTGCGACCGTAAGTGTAATATGTGATATCGCCGGTTTCGTTGCTATATGTCAACGACAATTGGGATACGCATGTTTACTTACGTTGATGACATGTGATGTTATGTGTTGCTGGATATGTTATATTGGATCGTCGTGTTTGAATAGCCGGGGTTTTTATGTGAGATGAGTGTTTTTCATTTTCATTCATGTAAAAAACTTGTATGCAATATTATTTTATTGGGGCACTTCCAGGTTGCGGAAGTTGTCACCATTTGTATATTATTTACTTTTCCGCACTAGGATAGACCCAAGGAGGAGAGCACAAGTAACCGGGTTCTGGAGTCCAGTGGGAGACCAACTCAAGGAGTCGAGTCCGGGTCTCCTAACTCTAGAATTGGTAGGGTTGCTTGCCGCTCTCGTAGGGGTCTAGGGGTGTGGGATTGGCTATTCATCACGACCGTGGAATCCGTGTTTTATACTGGCTCGTATTAAAAACATGGACGTCCTAGTATATCCAATATTTCATATGATATTTTCTGCTGCGTTATCTGTGATGTGATCATGTGATTTGTTCAGATAGATACTGTATATAGTATATATGATATATTATATAGACGTTACTTATGTTTTACACCCGCGCTAGCCCTGCCCCGCTCTGCCGTTAGTTACCTAACCTAACGGTGCACGAGGGGACATCGAGGCGAATGCGGATGGCATAAGTGTACGTCGTATTTATCTGTGATATTTAGGTAACTTAAATGATAGGACTTCATTAATATGATTAATGAAAGAAAAGAAACCTAAAAGATGTTGTGGGATCGAATTTTCAAAAACAGGTAGCTACAGTTCTTTCTTTGCATCGCGGTGTTCCTTGTAGAACATCCTGCACCTTATTCGATAAGGAAAGGGCCGACGATCCCTTCACCGGGAGTGACCCCTTTAGCAATAACTGGCAGATGCTACAACCCTCGGTTTGTCTTTTGATTGCTTCTATAGTTTTTGCTTTGCACAGTGATATATGTGATATATCCCGCACCTCATTCGACGAGGAAAGGGCCGACGATCCCTTCACCGGGAGTGACCCCTTTAGCAAAACCAGAAAAGCCTAAAAAACACTCCATTTTAAAATCATTTGATTCTACAACGATATCAAGTTCATTACGCAATAGGTTTTCAGAAAAACCTGTCGTAGCCCTCCGTCATTTCAGATAAGTAGTAGTTAGTATCCGTGCTGCGTTTGTTGGCCTTTGTCAAGGCGTAGTGTGCGGTAGCTGACTAGTGCTTATCTGCTTATGCATATGATGCAGATTGGGTTAGGGTAGTCGTGCACCTTGTTGGCCTTTGTCAAGGGTCGTGCATGTGGGTTTAATTCAATCAGGAAATGACGTGTTGAACTTGACTAGCATCCTATGGTTTGTTGGCCTTTGTCAAGGTCATAGGAGGTTAGGGGCAAAATTATCGGGAATTTCAAGTGTTGAAATTTGCAATGAGATTGCATACCTTCTATGAGATAGCTGGATCCCGATACCCGTTGCGAGTAAGAGTTACTCCTGGGAGAGTTTTACACATTACAATTAGCCGATCAAGTAGGTGTCTAGAAAGGTGTCAACGGGGTTATACCTCTGGGAAAACGAGGTTTACATTAATTAGGTTCGTGCGAAAGCACGGGGGACCTCCCTCAAAGTACCGACACAGGCCTGGCTGAAAGATTGGCGAACTTGTAGCGTGTAATTAATCCCGGCTAGTCTTTCCTTTTAGGGTTTGAAGGATGATTTGATAAAAATAGTGGAAGCCATTCTGATTAGATAAAATAATAACCAATCTGATCTTGCAAGAGCATACGCTGAGTGTTTTTTTCTCTCTCTCTCCAAGTAGCGACCATATCATGCCTTAATCAAGATAATAATACGGATATTTGACCGAACCCGCTTGTTATAGTAAGCTGGGGAACGTTGGTCCCGCTCCAACTTATAATTGTTATAAGACAGAGCAGGAAATTAGGGATTACCAGAATTCCCGTGCCGTCCAAACGAAGAAAGTGCATGCTGATGCATCTTCTTCGGGTGTGTTCATTACAGAGAACTGTTTCTCAGTATCCTTTACGTCCTGGGTATTTGATACCAGATCAGGATCCCGCATATGTAATCTGTTACATGGGCTGAGGTAGAGAACTGAGAACGGGTGATAAGTTTTATGAGGCAGAAAACGGTGCAAGTGTTGCAGCCAAGTCTGTTGGTTACCGTCACCCTGTATTACCAGTACATTGATTCTGAACAAATGCTATTAGATACCGTACCTGATATACAAAATCATATCAATCTCTTTATTTAGTAAAAAAAGGAAATAATTTTGTATTGTTGGCTAATATTTTGAACATTTCCTATATCAAAAGTTGATCGGTTCAGGCACGTTATCTAAAAGCATTGATGTTCTAAATCAAACTACAGTTCTTAGTATACGGAACACACACAAGAGGAAGAGTTCAGAAATGAACGAATCCTTCTTGAGGCATTGTAGACTAGGTCATATCAATGCGACCCGACTGGCTGAAGTTACATTTAGATGCATATTTAAATTAGTTTGAATTTACATCTTGTGAAACTTGCCGGTCATGTCACAAAGATACGATGACCACAGCTCTGTTTGTTGGAAACAGAGAAAGAGTTAGTGAACTCTTGGGTTGTTACATGTTGATGTATAGAGGTCCCCTGTCTACACTTGCCAAGATCGGTTCTTTGTATTTCATTACATTCTCTGATAATCTCTCAAGATTCAGACATATGTTCCTGTTGAAACACAAGTCCGAACCTTTTGAGATATTCACAGAATATAAGTTAGAAATAGAGAACCAAAACGGGTATAAGTATTATATCCTTTGATGTGATCGAGGAGGAGAATACTTGAGCACGAAATTCCTGGACTATTCTAAAGGAGAATGAGATTCTCTCTCAGTGTTACTCCTCTGATTACACCACAGCACAACGGTGTATCGGGGCGGAGCAATCACACCCTATATGATAAGGTGTGCTCTATGATGAGTACTACTGAGTTACCTATTTCCTTTTGGGAGTTATGCACTTGAGAAGCTGCATACCTATTGAATAAGGTTCAAGTCAAATCAGTTGCCTACTACTTCATATGTGATATGGAAAGGGAAGAGCCCATATCTTAAGATAGTTAAGATTTGGGTTGTCCGGCCTATGTCTAAAAGCAACATCTGGACAAGCTCGAGGCAAGGTCAGTTATGTAGAACTGGAAAGGTTCCAGCTATACAATCTGCAGCTGATGATTTGATAGAACCAAAGGATTCAATAGAATCTAATGAACCTCAGCCTCTCCGCCGATCTAGTAGGGTTCCTCACCCACCTAAGAGATACTTCTTTTTCTCTATGACAATGGGAGCGAGAATTGCATCATGAGATGATGACCCAACTAGTTTCGAGCAGGCTATCATGAGTAGGGACTCTGTAAGAATGGCTAGATGCTTAGTGATCTGAGATGGAATCCATGTACACCAACAAAGTATGGACTTTGGTTGCTATATCTGAAGGGTTAAATCCCCATCAGGAGCAAGTATATCTTGAGAAGATTACTTGGTGTAGATGGAAAAGTTGAGACTTTCAAAGCTAGACTTGTTAAAGGTTTTCGTCATCGACCAGGCGTGGAAAATGATGAAACCTTTTCCAGTAGCTATGCTTAAGTCCATATAGATCCTACTTGCCATTGCTACATACCATGACTACGATATCTGGTGGTTGGGTGTCATGACTGCTTTTCTAAATGATGTTTTAGAAGAGAGAGTCTATAAGTACACAGTCAGAAGGCTTCGTAGATAGTGGGAGCAGCGGAAACATGTACAAGTTGCTTTACAGAATAAAGCAGGTATCGCGGAGTTGGAACATCTGTTTTGATGTGGTAGTCAAAGAGTTTGACTTCATCAAAATGGTAGATGAACCTTGTATATACAAAAAGGTAGTAGGGAGTATGGTGGTGATCCTAGTATAGTACGTGGATGACATACTCTTGATAGGGAAGTAGTTTCCTATACTACTCTCAGTCAATCTCCGCTTATCACAAGGATTCTCCATATAGGATCAAAGTGATACCTCCTAAATCCTGAGTTTTCATCTATGAGATAGATGTAATTGGATGCTAGGATTCTCACTAGTAGTAGTGAGATGGTATCAATCGATCCTGGGGAGAATCACTGGAAAGGTTCCAGGATGATAAGGACGACTGAATGTCAGTCACAGGCATTGTCTTTACCCTCAGTGGAGGGACGGTATCTTGGAAGAGTTCCAAGTTAGATACCGTGGCATACTAGACGATAAAGGCAAGATACATCGTTACCAAAGATGCTACCAAAGAGACAGTCTGGATGTTTATTTGTTCATGAGATGAACTTTGTTCCTCCCATTGTGTGACAATGGAGTTGTGGCTTATGCCAAGAAACGTTCGTCCCATCAGTGATCCAGACATATTCTAAGGCAGTATCACCTGATCATGGAGATGGTTGATCTCCAAGGAGATCGAGGTTAGGAGAGTAGACTCAGAGGACAACACGGCAGATCCACACACAAAGGCCTTTTCCAGAGAGAGACTTATATGGGATGGTTGAGTATTAGATAGTGCAAGTGGAAGATTGTTAGTTATATGTATGCCCTAGAGGCCATTACTATACATAGGATGTATATTGTAGTGGATGCTTGGACATATATAGGGAGGACTTTCTTGCTCGACATGATAGTATGCTATCTGCTTGCACTTTACCTTAACGTGTACACTGATTGTCTCTCTGTTACATGTTGGTAAAGCCCTTAGGATGTGTACTTGACTACCTGGACTATGATGCGGATTATACTAGTGGGGACATGGTAGCCCATAAGTACATCCTTCAAGGTCCCTAATCGTGGGTGTATCGAGACAGGGCATCGATATACCAGAGTAGACTAGCGTATATCTTCTCGACCCATACAGATGGGCGATGGATGATCCCATATCCATTGGTGTTTGACATCAGAGATGATATACGGGTGCTCAGTGGAGACTGGGTATACTAGACGGACTCGTCGAGAACTCCCAGATGGTATTATACCTTACGTCAGATGGCAGTTCTCTGGTGACACTGGTACATATTAGTCTGTAGACCCGAGATCGTCATAGAGTCTTATGTGATTCCCACTGTGCTTTGATTTCCACCTTACCACGTCCAAGAGGGCGTGCAAAACGGTGGTTTTTGGGTACAGTCCCGAATCACATGGAGGCAATGAGCGATAGGAGGGGATTCGTCTCTCCCGGTATAGGGAGTTGATGTTGCGCTGTGTTCGATTGGCTATAACCGGAAATCCCTGGCCAGGGTTGCTGAGATTTACTGGTAAGTGTTATCAGTAGAATCTCGAACTGTTATAGACCTCATATCGACACGACTTATCGAGCTACTGGGGTCTGACGTTTACCACCCCTAGGCGAGATATGCGACATATCAAACGATCAGACATGACTGTACGGTAAGTGTTACTGGTTGGATTCATAGGAGTATGAGCGGGCTTGCTCGTTGATCTTCTGATCGCTCAATACCCGGTTGGCCGTTACGTTTAGCAGACCGCTTGCGGCTTGTGGGTGTTTGATATGATCATCACCTGCTGCCGGCGTATTGACGAGTCTTTAGAGTCCTACACAGAGGTTTCCTGGTTCAAGAGAAACGAAATAGGAGTGCATATGAGATATGTGCGGGACCGAGAATAATACCAGTATGTGATACTGTATTCTATTCTCGCGATTTGTATCATTGGAATATTATATGAGATATAGCCGGGTTACCGAATCAAGTGTTGATTCGATACAATGATACACTTGATATTAGTCGGTTATATGCGGAATGACCGGATCATTAAATCAAGTGTTGATTTAATGATTTAATGCATAATTATATATTTGATATATTACTTTGCATTAACTAGTATTGGTTCACCTAAGATGGATTTTCTCACTTGATGTGCACATTGTATATATGATATAGTTTTGTGCACTAGTTTGTATCATGTTTGATGATACAAGCAAACTTGGGTGTGTATGATTAAACCATGATTAGGTTAATGGTTAGGGTTTTGACTTACTTATTTATTTATTCTTTTCATTTTTAGGCAAGAAATAAAATGGTGGATTCTTTTGTTTTTACTTGAAGCTTCTTGAAGCTTTGAAAAGGTTTGACCATTTTGTTTCTTTCCTTAACCCTAACCATTTACTTTAACCCTAGTTTATTCTCTACACTTGTTAACTCACCCATGGTTGCTAAATGATAAGAATCACTTGGATTTTCTTTAGAAAACAATTTCTTTTTTCTTTCATCTTCTTCTTCTTCTTCATGAAGAAAAGAAAACTCTTATTGAAAATTTCTAAGTGATGAATCCAAGTGAGAAATCCAAATCCAAAGTGAACCCACTTCCTATTTCTTCATCCTCTACCACTTGCCATGTAGTATAGGGTGTTTTCTTCACAAGTTTCATGACTTGGTGAAGATGGAGCTTGATCTTGAGTTGCCTCGACGTAGATCATCTTCGGCATCGAAGTCGACGACCTAACCCGATCATTTCTTCGACGAAACCATCGCTTGAGTCCGGGATTCAATGATCGTAGTGGAGGGACGTCATCATGGAGTTAAGGAAGTGGAGGATCGGATCTACAAAGTTTGTAGTCACTTTCACTTTGTAGCAAAGTAGTTTGCTAGCTTTCTTTTTCGCCTAAACTCTAGTTAACGATCGTATTAGGGTTTCTCGGCACATGGAAAATTTGATTTTGCCATGGTTGATCAGTTGTGGAGCCTCTTGAGTGTGCCTAGGAACCCTACATGGGTGACCTTGGGGATGGGTGAACCCGAGAGGACCCCTTAGGGTGCTCTCGGGTTTTACCCCCCTTTTCGAGACTACATCGTGGTGGTCTTGAGGATGGGGAACCCTTCTTAGACCCCCTAAGGCTCTTTAGGGTCATGCCCAAGCGCTTTATAGGGTGATCGAGCATATTTCGGGTCATTTGGACTCATGGTTTTAGCAAATAGAATGGATTTTTTATATTTGGGAGTGCACTCGATTTTCATTATTTTCAAAATTTGAGTGTTCACTTTGGGATGATGAATTATATCGTCATATTTTCCATGATATGTAATATTGTGATGTTGATAAGGACGTGTGTTGGTAAAAGTCGCCTAATCAATGCATGATCAATTAGACGAGATTGCACACTTAGTTATTGTTATCGTTGTTGTTTTGATGGTTTTGTTGGATCTTCGTGGTGAATAGGTCCTCATATAAGATTCTTGTATAATTTTTATATATGTATTTCATTTATTCGGGACCGAGCAGTCGACATGTGGTCATTTTTTCCTTCGTTTGTATATTCTTTTATTAGGACACGGTCTGGTTACGATCGATATTACCGTTGTATATTTTATAATTCATGTACTTGGATACCCCGTGGAGAAGCGCTCAAGTCACCAGATTTTAGAATGCAGTAGGTGGCCATCTCAAAGAGTTGAGACCCGGGTCACCTTATTTTAATATTGGTGTGTGGCTCGCCACGCTTGTAGGAGTTTAGGTTAGACCTACGGAGGAGTGCTCAAGTTACCGGATTTTAGATAGCGCTGGGTGGCCTACGGAGGAGTGCTCAAGTTACCGGATTTTAGATAGCGCTGGGTGGCCCACTCATGATATTGAGTGTGCTGCCTCACTACTAGGATTGGCGAGGGGCTAGCGACACTCGTAGGGGTCTTGGATCAATGATGTACGGGTTATTTACACGACTGCGGAATTTCATGTTTCATGATCGGCTCAAACGAAACGCTGGATTCCTAGTATATCTGCTTTTCCATATTCTGTGATGTTAATATCATGCCTGATATGACTATATATATATATATATATGATATATATAAATAAATGCTTCTATATATTTTGCATCCGTGCTAGCCATGTCGCTGCCTTGCCATAAGTTAAGTAAACTTACGGTGAAGACCCGAGACCCCATGGCGAATGCGGATGGCAAATAATCACATTGTATTTTCGTTATTTCTAGTGTGTAGGTGTTAAATGACGGGAATACATCATTATGATTAATGTAAAGAAATAAACCTAAAATTATGTTGTGGAAACCAATTTTTAAAACTGCACGGTTTTCTTCAAAACCATTTGTTTTAAAAGCAGAGCCTAAACCAATCATTTTCAAATCACTCGGTTTCTACAACGATATCAAGTTCATTATGTTAAGGGTTTTCTTCAAAATCAGATGTAGCCCTCAATCATTTCAAGAAGTAGAGTACTTAGTATTCGTGTCACGTTTGTTGATCATTCATCAAGGCATAGTATACGGTAGCTAATTGATATCTACCTGCTTACACATAATGCGATTAGTTAGTTTAGTCGTATGACTTTGTTGATCATTGGTCAAGGGATGTACGGGTGCGTCTAAATTAATCACGAAATGACAGGTTGAACTTGGCTAGGGCTCTTTGATTTGTTTTGATCATTCATCAAGGTCCTAGGGTCCTAGGGGAAAAAGTCATATCGGGAGTTCTAAGTGTTGGAAATTGCAATGTGATTGCATATCATTCTATGTGATAGTTTGGGTCCTGATTCCTACTGTAAGTAATAATTACTCTCGGGAGATTTTCTATGCATTATCCCGACTGGTTCTCCTTTTAGATTTTGAAGGAGGATTCGAAAAAACAGTGGGAGCCATCTTGATTAGATAAATTAATTGACCAATCTAATCTTGATATAGTGCATGTTGAGGGTTTCTTTTCTCTCTCTGGCAACGATTCATGACTGACCTTTAACTGAAACTCGTAAATCAAGTTGACCGAACCTTTTTACTTTCATTGGCTTTACAATGTCATGATTGCCCTAATTCAAGACAAAGTCGCATATATTCATGCCACTCATACTTCCACTTTGTTTTTCCAGAACCTACTGTATCACATATAGGGATGCATATTGCTTGAAAAGACCATCTCATATACTTAGATATGAATTCGAAGAAATTGTTTCAGTCTGAGAATGGCCACTTCTGGAGCAAATGAATTGTTCATTTGC
Organism: Agapanthus africanus; assembly: GCA_030015575.1. Lineage (NCBI taxonomy): Eukaryota > Viridiplantae > Streptophyta > Magnoliopsida > Asparagales > Amaryllidaceae > Agapanthus > Agapanthus africanus. The sequence goes on along the minus strand of CM057344.1, from coordinate 67,414,616 downwards.
CTCTCCCTTCTACCTTATCTCAAGTTCGAGAGCTTCTTAAATAAGAAGAATATACCAGTCACGCTTGTTGGATAGTCTTTTTCTGAACTCAAGGATGGTAATAAAAGGTCGGATAAGAAGAAAACTAACTAGCATAATTTCGGTATACATAAGGTAATAAAGAGAGACATCAAAAGAGGTTGAAGTGAGCGGAAAGGAAAATGCAGCTACTGTTATAACCTTGAGCAGTGAAAGAGGCATTACTAGAAATACCCGGCCACCCCTTAAAACATTTTGATGTTTTGTATTTCCTCTTTGATTGTAATTGAAAACTTTTCTCAATTAACTCTGACTCCTGGGTATGTGGATACCGGATTAGATTCTTACATCCGTAAGGTGTTATAGATGTTGAGAGGGAGAGAGTATTGGGAAAGGATGATTTGATCCTCAATGTTAGAAATCGGAACAATTATTGCTATTGGGGAAAGACACCTAGTTTTGCCTATAGACAAACTTTTGGTTTTGAATAACCATTATTATGCATCAATTTTTTAAACCGATTTATCCGTCTCTTTATTGGATAAAGTGGAATATAAATTTTGAAAATATGTTGTAAACATTTGCCTTTATCATTTGATGATTGTATAAGGTGTATTGTATAAGGGGATAGACATTCTTAACCAAAATACAGTTTCTAACTTACAACACATGGAGTATGAGTTAGTGAACTCATATGATGTATGTTGTCCGATATCCCTAAAAATTAGGGGTTGGTATTCATACTTCATTCCGTATGCCTATAAGTTTTCTGGTTTTAGACACGCGTTCTTGTTGAAACACAAAGTCCAAATATTTTGAGAAGTTCATAGCATATAAGAATAAAATAGAGAACCAAACATTAGAAGTATCAATATTTTTTGAAGTGTTTGAAGATATAGATACTTATGCTAGTTATTTCATATTTAGAATTTGATTCTCTCCCATCCATGGGTGTGTTCCTTGATGAATAATGCAGAATGATCTTTTTATTAAGGGATATGCACTGGAAACAACTGCATACTAATTGAATATGGTTTAATCTAAATAAGTGCCTGAGATTCTATATGCGATATAGAATGAGAACATATTTTAAGATTGTTAAGATATGAAGTTATCATGTTTATGCTTAAAAACACAATCCGGACAAACTCAAGACATATTTCAGTAATGTACAGTTTGTGGGTTATCCCAAGTTTTTGCAAGGGTTTAACTTCTACCATTTTTGGGATCAAAAATTTTTTATTCTTGAAAAAACACCTTTTTAGAAAAGGATTTTTTGCAAAATAAATTAGTTGGAGTATGGCAGAGCTGGAAGTAATTCCAGACCACAAACGATTACAAAAGATTTAGTAGAACCTATGGATTCAATTGTCCCTGACAAACCTTAGCCACTTCTTAGATTTAGTAGGTAACCTCAGCCACATAAGAGGTATTTTGGTTTCCTTATAGACGGTGACAAGAAGGTTGGCATCATGTGATATATCAGCAGGTCATAGGAAGTAGTGACTTCCAACTGATGGATAGATGCTAAGTTATCCAAGTTGGACTCTATGCACTGCAACAAAGTATGGACTTCGTTGGATGTTCTTGAAGGGGTAAAACTCATCAGGAGAAAGTAGATCTTTCGAGATCAGTGTAGACAGAAAGGTAGTAACCTAATATGGCTAGACTTGTAGTAAAAAGTTTTCATCAAATACCTGGTGTAGATTGTGATGAAATTCTTACATCAGTATTTGTGCTGAAATCCATACGTATATAACTTGCCACTGCTTTTTTCATGACTATGATATCTAGCAGATGGATGACTATTATGTTTTTCTAAATGGAAATTTAGAAGTGTACAATTATATGACTCTGCCAGTGGGTTATCGTAGTCAGTGGGAGTATCGGAAAATGTGCAAGTTTCTTAATTCTATTTATAGACTAAAGCAGGCATGGCGGAGATGGATCATCTGTTTTAATGTTATAGCCAAATTGTTTGACTTCACCAAATAATAGATGAATCTGATATTTGTAAAAAATAATGTAGGGAATAATGTCATAGACTATGTGGATGACATCTTCTTGATAGAGAGTGATGTTTCTAAGCTACAATTGGTTAAACTTTAGCTGTCACAGATGTTTTTCCAGATAGGATATGGATATTATATCATAAGTTCTGGTGACTAGATCTATACGGATAAATCTAGCAGCATCTGGGAAGTGTCTCAATTCAGGTACTCTGATACCATTATAAAGGGGTTTAGAATGGATGACTCCTAGCATGGTAGTATACCCGCATCTAAGAGATTCACCCTCTCTAAAGAGATGTCTTCTGGACAGATGAGGAGAGAGACTCGCATGGATGACATACCACTTGCTTCAGCAGTTTGGTTAATCATGCAATGTCATGTACCAGACCAGATGTTGCTTTTAGATTTACTGTAATAAGCAGATATTAGTACTATCGTGGAGAAAACGAGGGAAGTAGTGAAGAACATATGAGTATATTCTTGGTGTATGGTAAGTGCAGTCTCGATCAAGAGGCAGTTACCGATTTCGGCTTCCAAGGTGACATGAATGGCAGAGTGTCTGTCGCGAGTTATAAGTTTACTCTCTCATGAGGAGCAGTATATTATAAAGAGTTCCAAGAAGAATACTAAGGTAGACATGACACTGGATGCTGATTATGAATTAGCTGTTGATACAGCCCAAGAAGTTGCTGGATAAATTATTCATTTATGAAATTGGTCCCATCATCTATCCAGGAAAATTCTAAGGCAGCTATCATTCAGTTCGGGAGATAGTTGATCTCCGTGAAGTTGAGATATAGAGAGATTATGTGAGAAACATGGTAGAGGATCCACTCACCGAGGCTGTTTCTCAAACATGATTTATGAAACTGTTAGTAGAGAAGTTGGGTATACGATATTGCAATAATTGGTCTTAAGTGCAAGTAGGAGATTATTCGATATAGGCGCCCTCAAGGCAACTATTGTAATTGAATGATGACCTATAATGAGAGAACAATCTTACCCGAGATGATAATATGCTATCTGCTTTGTCTTTATCATTCATGTGTATACGTTTTACTCGTTATCACATATCGCTAATACATAATAATAAAGCCTGTTCATATCAGAATTTTGCATTTTTATATCACCCATTCTTGATCGCATTGCATATAGGTAGGTTCTTTTGATCCATATTTGCTACATAATTGCAGGTTACAGGTTCTCAGTCAAAAACAATGAAAATCATGAACAGTCACAATAAATTCAGGACAACTGCTAACAACGGATAAAAATACGGGTTCTGCTTACCATCCGTCAGGTGCCGCTTACCGATTCAGGAGACAAAGGTCAAGCAAGGGTCATTCAAGCACAAAACTTGACAGAGACAACATGAGAATCAATTTGACAACGCGGAGCTCGAGAAAATCAAGACAAAAAGTCCACACATTTTCATCTTTTGGATTGTTGAAAATCTGGGAGAAAAATGGAATGATTCTACAAAAACAAGTGCACTAAACAGACTAATAAAGCAACATAAGCCAACCAAAGAAATTTGGAGTTCCAACTCCCCAAAACGGCCACGGTTCCGCGGTCTAAGGCTCCTATTAGCGGCGGTTCCGCGGCTAATACGTGGCGTCCCACGCCAAATTTTCAGGGGTAGTTTTGACATTTTGTAAGGGATCAGAAAAAGTTTCTAGGGCTTCACTTCACTGCCTATAAATACTCCAGATCAGGGGCATATCAAGGATGTATATTTTCACTAGTTTTTTGTTAGAATTTAGTGTAACTTCTTCTTTTTCATCTTTCCTCCATTAAAATTGTAGTGAGAGCTTTTTGAATGGATGATAAATGAAGAGGAGTGTTTTTTGATATGCATGTCTTGTAAATTTGTTAACTAGTTTTTATTTATATTGCTTGTTATTTCCTTTGTTAAGTAGTTGTTGATTTTCTTGTTCTTTTTCTTCTTCTCTTTTCTTTTATCCTTACAACTATGATGCTTAAGAGTGATCCTTACCTAGTTGAGATACCAAGTAGCTAGTTGTAATTTTCTACTTCATTTCTTTCCATTTTCCTTACTTGTTTTATTTTCTTTTATTTTATAATGAGTGAATAGTTTTTTCACTTGTTAGGATAGGATAAGGAAATTTTGAGAGAAGGAAATCTCTCTCACTCTTTCCTTTATCCAACAACTTGATTCGAACTCCTGTCAAGGCAAACACAATCCGCTCCTTACGGCACCCTATCCTATGTGATAGCGGTGATACCCTAGTGAGATCGGTTGTGGTTGAATTGATCTGAGGTTATGGTTAAGAGCCAAGAACGAATGGACAAGGACCAAAAGGAAGGAACTAAGCGTTAGAAAACCTATCTTATACTCGCAAGTTTCCTTCCTAGTCGTGCTAATCCCCGTTGTTGCTGATTACCGTAATATCGATATCAAGAGTGGCAAACGAAAGAAGTGAGCGAATCCTAACTCAAACTAACATAATCGTAACCCTAACAAGCTTCTATCAACATATATATATAAGCATAAAGTTAACTTTGAACAACTCGGACAATTTGGACTTAACTCGTTAAAACACTAAGAAAAAGATTCTTATCTCTCCGTGGATCGACCCATACTCAACCAGCTAGCTATCAAGCGAAACCGTCTTGATTGCAGTAATTAAAACTAGCATAAAAAATTAACAATCAAATGGCTCCGTTGCCGGGAAGACGGTAGTTTATTTCTTTGTATAGTTTTGGGTTAATTCGTGAATATATATATATATATATATATATATATAAACAAAAAAACTATAAAAATCATCTTATTATTTTTTGATTCTTTTTGTGTAAGTGTGCAGAATAGGGAAAAGATCAAGTTCAGTGCCAAAGTCGTGTGGAGTTAGACCTACATCTCGCGGCTATACCGCGGCGGATCAAGATGAAACCGCGGCTAACCGTACAAATCATGGAGCAAATTTTTTGATCAATCCAAGGCCCAGAGGCTCCAGTCCAGAAGAACAGATCACATTTAGTACAGAGAAGAAAGTTAGAGATCTAGATTGTCCACACCACCGCGGAAGCACCGCCACAAAGTGCTTCTGACCGCGGAACCACGGTCATAATACTGCTTCAGTGTGCCAAAATTTTTGTAAGTATTTCTTTCTTCTGTCTACCCCTTCTGAACTCCACGGAACTGTTTTTCCTGCAGTATTCTTTGCGCAAACTCTCTCCCCCTCTTCAATAAACTGCTTTTTGTGCAGGATTTTTTACGTCGGCGCCAATTTTTTTTTTTGCAAGTGTTTTAGATTTTTCTTTGTTATCGTTTTACATATATAATACAGACTTTAAAGGGACACCAATTCAGATTGGGTGGGGATTCCATCACCCTTCCTAAGACCCCAAAAATCACAAAAGCATATGCTTTACCCTTGAGCTTAATTAAAAAATATCAAGACTCAGCCAACTAAGGACTTGTCGTACTCAATAGGACAGATGAAGGTTGTGGGCATTCGATCTTTTATCTAAACTCGACTTTCTGATGCCTAAGACTAGGCAAGTGAGGATGTAATTTTAAAAGACCCGACTTATGGTGATTCGTGAGCGGAACCTTCCTTACCTCACTTGTGCTTACCTGGCCACAATTGGCAATGAAGAGGCAATTTGAGGGTTATCTCACAACTTGTCACTTTGGAACAGTTAGGAGTAGTCTAGTGGACTTTGAAGACCATAGCTCTGGGTGTGATTGTGTATATTGTGACTATGATTGTTTGAAGCTGTGTCCATAAATCTGTATATATTTTGCAAAACTCTGTAATTTTTTTTAAAAAAAAACCCAAATCTTTCATACAAACTTTCCATTTTTCGCCAAATTTCCATTCCACATACCTTTCACCTACTTTTCTCCATTGACGTTTTCTTACCCTCACCTTCTACACTTTGACTACACTAAACTCGTTTAGTGTATATCCATTTGGACTCAGGACACTAGTGCCCGTCTAGTTCGCGTTACGTTAGTCGCTACCGACTACGCGATCGGCTCCGACGTCGAAACTCCTTCCATGCCTCTTTCGCCCTTACCTTTGCCGGCCAATCCCGACGTTGATCGTGATTTTGTTCATACAACTTCACCTTCACCTAACTCTTCTTCCGAGATGTCGGGATTTCCTCCTAACATCTCTTTACCTCCCCCGGGAATAATTTCACCTCCACTTGGTGTGAATAACACACCACCACAAGCATAAGCGCCCCAACGAATCGCTCTCCAAAATCGTTTCTATCCTACCCATGCTGCACTCCCCACGTGTCTTTCTCTTCCACCAGCCAATGTGGATAATTTCGAAATTAAGTCCTACTTCATCAACATGCTGCCTAAATTTCACGGGCTTGAATCCGAAGATACCTACATCTTCATCAATAAATTCCAAAACGTATATGCGATGATGAAGACAACCCAAGTCTGATGATGCTATATGGCTACGAGTTACACTTTTCACTCTTTGTGACCTTGCTGAAAAGTGGCTGTATTGCACCGCATCTCATTCGATAACCAGTTGGGACGAGTTTGTGAAAGCGTTTCTGAAGAAATTCTATCTGAATCATAAGAACGCACGGATCCGAAACGAGATAAACCAATTCACCCCGCTTCCAACTGAACCATTTTGGATGTGCTTTTATCGGTACAAGGACCTCCTTATTCAGTTTCCTCATCACGGTATCGAGAAATGACAACTTTACTAAACTCTGTACGAGGGCCTGAATCCAGCAACTAGACAGTTGATGGAGACCATCTGTCAATGCCACTTACTGTCCAAATCTGACGAGGAGGCATGTCAATTCTGTGATGATCTTGAGGAACAAACGCTACAGTGGGAGAGCACCCGGCCAAACGCTTCAACTTCTTTTTCTTCAGGTCTCTCTAGGATAGGATTTCACCAACTCGATATCTCAATTGCAATAAAGGCCGAGATGGCTGCAATCACACGGAAACTTGAGGCAATTGAGAGCAAATTCTCATCTCCTTCTCCTAAACCTGCTCCTCCCCCTCGTACCATTTACGCTTGTTGTTCAGATCCATCTCATTTGATCGAAAAATGTCTTTACAATCCACCATCTTAAGGACAGGATCGGGTCAATACTGCATTTCAACAAAGTATAAAAAATGATCCATACTTTTTCACCTACAATCCTGATTGGAGGAACCACCCTAATTTCGTATGGAATCTGAACCAGCACCATTTCAAGGCCGAAACAACTTTCAGAGGCCTCATCCTCCTCAACAACAAGCTCAACAACAATTTCAGCAACCTTTCCAACCCCAATCTTTTCAGAATCCGACGAACAACTTTATACCTTACAACAATTCTTTTCCTCAAAACAACTTTTTTTCCGTCAAATAACGATAAAGTTTCCTCGCTAGAACGAAGTCTAGAGGTTTTTGTAAAGCAATTGACTCAATCCACCGCCAACATCCAGTCTTCTATTCTGCCTCTGGTGCAACAAACCACTGCACACGGGCAAAACATCAAGACCATCATATCCTTGATTGCACAACTGAATGCAGCCTTGAGCGAGCGAGAGAAAGGAAAGTTTCCATCTCAACCACTCCCAAATCCTGGTCACCTACATAATGTACATGTTGCTCTTGAACAACTGAACCGTAATGTGAGTGCTGCGACAATATTGAGATCTGGAAGAATACTGAACAACAACATCGGCACATGAATTGATGATGATGACACCCGGCCGCTTCTTCCTCTCTTTTTTCTTCTTCTTCTTTTGAGCCTATTCTCCATTCTTCAAAAGGCTCTTCTTCTTCAACTGCTGCTTCGAACGGATCCACATCTCACTCTACTCAAACTCCAGTTTTGGGTTCTGTTCCATCTCCACATTCTCCTCCATAAGTATTGGACTCAACCAATTTCAACAAAGTTCCATTTCCAAACCGGTTGAGATCCAATAAACAAAATCCATAAACGGAGAAGATTGTGGAGTTGTTCAAAAATGTTAATATCAACATTCCCCTCTTAGATGCAATTCAACAAGTCCCGTCTTATGCGAAAATCTTGAAAAACTTGTGCACTAAGAAGAGAAAATCTCAGGTACCAAAAATAGTTTTTTTTGCTGGTAATGTAAGTGATGCTCTTACCCAAGATTTACCACAAAAACGGAAGGACCCTGGCCGTCCTACGATTTCAATAACCATTGGGGATAAGAACAGCAATCACGCACTTTTGGATCTTAGTGCCAGTGTTAACCATCTTCCTTATTCAGTTTATGAGTAAATCGGTGTAGGAGAACTGAAACCTACACATTGTACTCTTCAAATGGCTGGCCGATCTATCACCCATTTTAGGGGTGAGCTAGAGGATATGTTGATCAAGGTTGGGGACTTCATATTTCTCGTAGATTTCATTGTTTTAGATACACAACCTTTAGCCAACCCATAAGATCAAATTCTGGTGATTCTCGGTCGTCCATTCCTTCCAACCTCAAATGCGGTGATCAATTATCGAAATGGTTCCTTGAACCTATCTTTTGGTAACATGACAAGTGTACTCAACATTTTTAGGTTGGGGAATTAGCCATCCCAACCGAACACTCATATATTAGATGTCTGTTTCGTTCAGGAGATCGCCCCCGAGGACTGTGAATTTGAGAAATTTCTGTTTGATCACAGTGATCTTGACGCCACTAGTGCATTCCTTTTTGAACCCGCTACTTCCGATTTCGACAAAGAATATGCGTGCTTCACATTTCTGAACGATCTTGACATGTCATCACCCGAGTTGGAGTCTTTTGAATTTTCAGATGCGTTAGTTGAACCATCCGATTCTGTTGCATACATTCGTTTTGAGCCCCTCTTGGAATCCTTTTAGTTTCGAGATGAAAGTATATCTTAGCACTTCTACTAAGTTTATATGAGCAACATGTATACAATTTTAAAAAAATCTAGAGTGCTAAGTATACTAAATAAGAATTGAACTAGAGAATTAGGGTTTAGTAGTAAGCAAGCAATGTTCTATACTAAGTGTAAAGAGTCTACAACCTTTGTAGTCTAGTCCTTCATTTCTAAAGCTCAAAGTAGTAGTCCCTAGAACTCTTCTTGAGGCTCTACTTGAAGGTTGGAAGAAGCTTGCTCGTCGTCTTCGTTGTCGAAGATGATACACCTTGAAGTCTCTCTCACTCAAGCTCACACTTCACTAATCAATGTATTAGTGAAGTCAACAATCTAAAATAATAGGCTAGATTAGTGTAGGTTGATGAAGTAGGAGATTTGCTCACTAAAAATATTCTTCTCTTTTTCTTTTTCTTAACTCAAGAAAATTCTAGAGAGGAGTTGAAGAAGGAGATGAACTTGAATGAAAAATGAACCATGAGCTATGGATTCTCAATGTTTCTCCAAGCATCCAAAGCCATGACTCATCCTCTTCTTCTTTTTCTTAAAAATATAAATCATTCCTTTTATCTTTTACTCTTGTGTGATTCTCATACATCCATATTCTATGTATCATCAACCACGATACAAATGCTTATATATATAATATTTATATCACATATATAAATATATGTATTAAGAAAGAAAATCTTAAGTGAGCTTAATATTAGTTAATATATATATATATATATATGTATGTATGTATGTATATATATATATGTATGTATGTATGTATGTATATCAAATTATTAAATCTACACTTGATTCAATAATCCGGTTATATCATATATAACCAGCTAATATTCAATATTAGTTAATATATATACATATATCAAATTATTAAATCAACAATTAATTCAATAATCCAGTTATATCATATATAATCCGGCTAATATCATATATATATATATATATATAAATCAAATCATTGAATCAACATTTGACTCAATAATCCGGTTATATCATATATAACCTAGCTAATATCAAATATCGCTAGATTAGAATACAGTGTCATATACTCGTATTCAATCAAGCTTCCACACATATCTCCATATGTGCCCTATTTGGTTTCGCTTGAGCTAGGAAACCTCTAAGTGGGATTCTAAAAACTCGTCAATACGCCAGCAGTAGGTAATGATCACATCAGATACCCAAAAGCCGTCAGCGGTACTAGCTAGATGTAATGGCAACCCAGGTATTGAAAGAATAGAAGATCAATAAGCAAACTTGTCCAAACTCCCGTAGAGCCTATAAACGACACTTACCGTACAGTCCGGTCTCTTTGTCTTATATGTCACATATCGAGTCTGGGGGTGGAATCGTCAGACCCCACTAACTCGACAAGTCATGCCGATGTATGGCCAATAACCTTTTGAGAAATTACTGATAACACTTATCAGTAAATCTCATTAGCCCTAGCCAGGGATTTGCTGTTATAGCCAATCATGCATAGCGCAACATCAACACCCAATACCGAGATACACGAAACCCCTCCTATCGCTCACTGCCTCCATGTGACTCGAGATTGTACCCAAAATCCACCTGTTTGCCTAACTCCTTTGAGACATGGAAGGGAGGAAAGGAACCACACAAGAAACTATGACGATTTCGTGTCTACAGGCTAACCTGTACAAGTGTCACCTGAGAACTGCTATCTGATGATATGTATGGTACCATTTAGGAGTTCTCGGCGAGTCCTATTCGGTGTACCCATTCTCTAATGAACATATGTGTACAATCTTTGATATCAAACACCAATGGTTATGGGATCAACCATCGCCCCATACAGGGTCAAGAAACATACACACTAGTCTACTCTGGAATATCGATGCCCTATCTCGATACTCCCTCGACTAGGAACTGTTAAAGGATGTGCTTGTGGACTGCATAAGCCCTACTAGTATGATCTGCATAATAGTCCTGGTAGTCAAGCCAATATCCTAAGGGCTTTATCAACATGTATCAAAGAGACAGTAGACTAAAACAAAATGTACATGTTAAGATAAAGAGCAACCAGATAGCATACTGTCATGTCAAGCAAGAAATTCCTCTATATATATGTCCAAGCATCCACTATAATATACAATAATGGCCTCTACGATATACATATTCCTAACAATCTCCCATTTGCACTAAGACCAGTTGTTGTAGTATCGCATACCCAACATTCTAAAAAGTCTCTCAAATTGCGTTTGGGGGAGGGCCTTCATGAGTGGATCCGCCGTGTTGTCCTTCATGTCTGCTCTCCTGACCTCGATCTCGCAGTAATCAACTATCTCCCGGATTAGGTGATACCGTATCAGAATATGTCTGGATCGCTGATGGGACCGGGATTTCTTGGCTAAAGCCATAGCTCTATTGTTATCACAATACAAGGGTATTGGATTCACAATGGATGGAACCACACCAAGTTCGATAATGAACTTTTTCATCCAGAAAACCTCTTTGGCATCATCGTTGGCAGCGATGTATTCAGCCTCCATTGTCGAGTCTGCAACAGTATTGTTCTCCACCGAAAGACGCGACCGGGACGTTGGGACGCCGGGGCCTGAATTCCGAGGGCAGATGCTAATTGGTGCTATCCGTCCACCTCTCCAAAGATGCCAAGTTGATTTATGGCACCGTGTATCGAAGGTTTAGACGGATGCGGCCGATGTAGCAGACTTCGTCAGATTCCCTCTCATTTGAGGGGTTTTGATTGTGGGGACGCTCTTCCCTGCAGGCGCAAGCCCCTGCAGTTAATTACGCTACCGCATCGCGGTAATAACTTTCTCCTTCTCCAGATGGTCACTTCGTGTCGTGGGTGTTTGTTTTGTTTGTGGTTACCCGTGGATTGTATATGGAGACTAATTTATGTTGTCGTCCGTAGGACGTAGATTAGTCCAAATCCGTATCTTCTTAGATTTGGGTTTGGGGGTTTGGTTTAAGGATACGCTAGTCTCGTTTGAGAATAAGATCAACTTAAACGATTGTTAAGGATACGTTAGCCTAATTTTAGACTAAGATTAACTTAACAGGATCATTTAGATCCAACAAAAGAGCATTTGGACTCTATTATTTAGTTTAAAAACATTGCGGTCGATTAGTTTAAGGACATTACGGTCCATCGTTAGTTTAAAGACATCGCGGTCAAGGTTAAGGACATCATAGTCCGTGGGTTTAAGGACCCCACAGTCCGATGTTAGTTTAAAGATATCACGGTCGAGGTTAAGGACATCATAGTCCATGGGCTTAAGGACCCCACAGTCTGATGTTAGTTTTAAGACATCACGGTCGAGGTTAAGGACATCATAGTCCATGGGCTTAAGGACCCCATAGTCCGATGTTAGTTTTAAGACATCACGATCGAGGTTAAGGACATCATAGTCCATCATAGTCCATGGGCTTAAGGACCCCACAGTCCGATGTTAGTTTTAAGACATCACGGTCGAGGTTAAGGACATCATAGTCCATGGGCTTAAGGACCCCACAGTCCGATGTTAGTTTTAAGACATCACGGTTGAGGTCAAGTACATCATAGTCCATGGGCTTTAAGACCCCACAGTCCGATGTTAGTTTTAAGACATCACGGTCGAGGTTAAGGACATCATAGTCCATGGGCTTAAGGACCCCACAGTCCGATGTTAGTTTAAGACATCATGGTCGAGGTTAAGGACATCAAAGTCCATGGGCTTAAGGACCCCACAGTCAGTAGTAATGTGTGGTTGTCGGGACCCGTCACCTCTCTGACGACGTTGAAGGATTACAACGACAGATATCAGAGAAGTAATGAGATGCACCCTTGAACCAGTGTAAATTGTTTAAGAGATCTGTAGCCCAGTTTGGGACTAAGATCTGTTGAATATTTTTGAGCAGATGTGCTCAGTTCAATATAAGTTGAGGACTTATGGCCAGAATTGGGCTAAGTCCAATTATAAATGTTTAACATTTTTATTTTGTTTTGGCTATTAAGCCTTTATTTGGGCTTAGCCCTTTTAATAATGCTAGGCATTGGGCTCTGACATTTTTTTCTTGATCAGAACAAATTGTGTTCTGACAATTGCGCCACGTGGAGCTTTGTGCCAGTTAAAGAGCGCATTGCGCTTCTGTCAGGTAGCGCACACGAAGAGGATACGTGTCGCTCTTAGCGCTAAGCGCTAGTTCATTAGCGCATTGCGCTTTTAATTTATGAGCGCTTTGCGCTAGTTTGTTGGCGCGCCAGTGAGTGACACGTGGCGCGCTTGGCGCTGAGTGCCAGTCCATGAGCGCAGTGCGCTGTTTCAGAAGCGCAAAGCGCAGATTGTGTTTTTGGTTGACACGTGGCAGCTTTTGGCACTGAGCGCCGGTCCAATAAGCGGAAGAGCGCAATTCATGAGTGCAAGGCACTTTCTAAATAGCGCAAAGCGCATTTGATCAGATTTAAGATCAAAGAACAAATTTATGTTTTTCTTAAAGGAGGCTTTGCCTCAAGATTCAAGAACAAAAGTTCTTGTTTTATAAAAGGGCTCTGCCTTTATAGATCAAAGATCCGTGAATAAAGTAAAATATTTCTTTTATTATTTTATGATTAGATCTTTTGATCTTTTTCTTTTTATCAAAAACCTTGGTGTTTTTCAGATCTATGATCTTTTTTAGTAGATGGTTCTTCTTTTTACGAGATGGTTTCATCTCTGTTATTCAAGAACATAGTTCTTTATCTTGAAAATGAAGAAAAATCTTCTTTTTTTCTAAGAGCTTGCTCTTCTTTTTTTTCTCAAAGTTTTGCAGAGGGATTTTCTTTCTCTTTTTCTTTATATTTTAGACTTTAAGTCTATGGGCTTTTATATAGGGCTAATTGATTTGTTGAATCAATTTTAAGAGATCTATCTCTGATTGATTTGGGAATATTTCCCACCGTTGGATCTTTGATCCTAAGGCTTCTGTTTTACAGAAGATAATTTTCTTGTTTTAATAAGATTGAAAAATCTTTCCATAACAGAATTTTAGTTCTGATTAATTAATAATTTATTATTAGTAGATCTTTTGATCTGACGGTGGGGAATTTTTAATTCCAGCGCTGGCGCACCTTGCGCTAGCGCACCTACGTTCGACACGTAGCGCGCTGCGCAACTGAGCTAGTGCACCTGTGTTTGACACGTGGCACGCAGTGCAGAGCGCAGTGCAACTGCGCTAGCACACCTGTGATTGACACGTGGCGCGCAGCGCAGAGCGCTGGATCTGAAGCGTTGCTTCAACTTTTAAATTTTGAATTTTGAAAAAGAGCTTTTCTCTGATTGGGGGTGCGCTGCCTAGAGCGCAGCGCACCTGGCGCCAGCGCGTCTGCGCTTGACGCACAGCGCACAGGATCTGAAGCGTTGCTTTAATTTTTAACTCTTGGCTTTGAAGCATTTGTTATATTCTTTGCACGTGGAGTTTTACCCTTTATTTGTTCATTTTATTGTTATTATTTTATAAGGGAGCGGGTTTTGAGCCAAATTTTTTTGGCGGGAACAAATGCGCCCTACTACTTTGCCCATGTAAGTATTTACGTGGGTGAAGTAGTGCAGAGTCATGCATAGCCACAGAATTAAGGGCTTAGGAGACAAGTTTAGAGTCCTTGTAGCCTAAGACTTTCTTCGTCTTCATGAACTGTAAGGATCTCAAGAAGGTTTTTCTCCCTACGAGTCGAGAGGATCTCGTAGGTGCAAATTCTCCCTAGAAATCGTGAGGATTTCTAAGTGTTCATTACCTCCGTGAGTCGTAAGGATCTCACTCGGGTATTTTTCCTTACGAATCGTGAAGATCCGTAAGTAGCTTATTTATTTCATTGGCGAATGTGGCTTTGGTAAATGTAGCCCGCAGATAGTCCATGTTGACCTCCTTGTAGGCAGTGATGGCTTAGGAGACAGGGTTAGGATCTGCCACCTAAGACTTTTCAACTTTATGAGCCGTGAGGGTCTCATAAAGATTTTTCTCCCTACGAGTCGAGAGGATCCCATAAGTGTATTTTCTCCTTAGGAATCGTGAGGATTCCTAAGTGCGTTTTCCCTTGAGAGTCGTAAGGATCTCACAAGAGAATTTTCCCGCTTGAAAGTCGAGAGGACTCGTAAGTGGTTGTTTCCCTCCTTGTCGAGATTTGACTTTGGAGAGTGTGGCCCGTGAATAGTATGCAAGAGTCTATTTTGGATGGACTTGCAGGGCCCAAGTGCTTAGGAAACAGTTTTTTTTATTCCCATTGCCTAAGGCTTTTCCCTATGAGTCGAGACAAATCGAGAAGTTCTCGCAAAGATGTCCTAACGTTATAGTTAACCTTTGCTCTTTACGACAGAGGTCCGTTAGGGTTTGTGGTACTAGGGTTTTGCCCATCGTACCGTCGCGTTGGCTGATGTATTCTTCGACAGGCAATCTTGCTGTTCGAGTAGCCTTGCGACTGTCGTGTCTCTGATCCCTTCGGTGGCTGGACAAGACGTCTTCAAGTAATCCTCCTAGGCAGTTTGACCGTCGGAAGAGCAAGCGTTAGGAATTTGCCATGCCGCTTTTTACTTGAGGTTAGGCTCATTTTGGAGAGCCCCGATGAGTCATAACCACTCCGCGCTGGTGTGGGATGATCTCCGATAGTCTTTCAGGTTTTATATAAGTTGCCGTCAAGACCCTGAAGCTAGGAATTTGTCCTTTGCTTCGTTTACTTGCATTGCGTCTGCTGTATCGAGACGAATGTCACGGTTGTCTCTAGGTTGTTGATGAACCATCGAGGTTTGGAACTAGGGATTTTGCCGTGGTTCCGTTGTTTGATTGTCGCGTCTGAATCCTGTTGGTGGGAGAACGCTGTGGTGACATCTCATCTGCTGTATCGAGACGAACGTCGAGGTGGTGACTACTCCGTGTGGGATGATCTCCGGTAGTCTTTCAGGTTTTATATGAGTTACCGTCAAGACCCTGAAGCTAGGTATTTGGCCTTCGCTTCGTCTGCTTTGGCGTGTACGGATCCTGTTGGAGGAAGGGCGCTGTGGTGACATCTCATCTGCTGTATCGAGATGAACTTCGTAGTGGTGATCACTCCATGTGGGATGATCTCCGGTAGTCTTTCAGGTTTTATATGAGTTGTTGTCAAGACCATGAAGCTAGGAATTTGGCCTTCGCTTCGTTTGCTTTGGCGTTGCGTTTGCTGTATCGAGACGAACGTCGAGGTGGTGACCACTCCGCGCTGGTGTGGGATGATTTCTAATAGTCTTTCAGGTTTTATATGAGTTACCGTCAAGACCCTGAAGCTAGGAATTTGTCCTTCGCTTCGTTTTCTTTGTCGTCGTGTCTGCTGTATCGAGATGAACGTCGAGGTGGTGACCATTCTATGTGGGATGATCGCCGGCAGTCTTTCAGGTTTTATATAAGTTGCCGTCAAGACCCTGAAGCTAGGAATTTGTCCTTTGCTTCGTTTGCTGGCATTGCGTATGCTGTATCGAGACGAATATCGCGGTTGTCACTAGGTTGTCGATGAACCGTCGAGGTTTGGAACTAGGGATTTCTCCGTGGCTCAGTTGTTTGACTGTCACGTCGGAATCCTGTTGGAGGAAGAACGTTGTGGTGACATCTCGTCTGCTGTATCGAGACGAACGTCGAGGTGGTGACCACTCCGCGCTGGTGTGGGATGATCTCCGATAGTCTTTCAGGTTTATATGAGTTACCGTCAAGACCCTGAAGCTAGGAATTTGGCCTTCGCTTCGTTTGCTTGGTGTATCCTAATCCTATTGGAGGAAGGACACTGTAGTGACATCTCGTTTTCTATATCGAGATGAATGTCGAGGAGGTGACCACTCCATATAGGATGATCTCCGGTAGTCTTTCAGGTTTTATATGAGTTACCATCAAGACCCTGAAGCTAGGGATCTTCCTTTGTTTCGTTTGTTGATATTGTGTCTGCAATATTGCGACAAATGCTGAGTGGAGTTGGGATTTTGCTATCACTCCGCTTTGTTTCGACCATGAAGTCTTTTGTTGACGTTGCATCTGGTTGGAGTGAGGAGAAACGCCGTTGGTGATCTCTAAGTTGTCGATATTGACGTCGAGACCCTGAAGCTAGGGATCTTCCTTTGCTTCGTTTGTTGATATTGTGTCTGCAATATTGCGACAAATGCTGAGTGGAGTTGGGATTTTGCTGTCACTCCGCTTTGTTTCGACCATGAAGTCTTTTGTTGACGTTGCATCTGGTTGGAGTGAGGAGAAACGCCGTTGGTGATCTCTAAGTTATCGATGTTGACGTCGAGACCCTGAAGCTAGGGATCTTCCTTTGCTTCGTTTGTTGATATTGTGTCTGCAATATTGCGACAAATGTCGAGGTTGTTTCTAGGTTTTCTATGAACCGTCAAGATTCGGCTTCGCTTTCTGATGGAGCCTGGTGGGGAGGTATGGTTCCCTCTTTGTTTGTGCCTCTGGATTATATACAGGGATTGATGTGATCTCACCTGTAGGGCAAGAGTTTCATTTCATTTTTTTATTTTATTATTATTATTATTATTTTTTATTTCTTCCCGCGATGCTCTATCATTTCAGCTTTTATATCGCGAAAGTCGCGATTGCCCAATCATTTCGGCTATTTTTTCGCGGTGCCCAATCATTTCGGCTATTTGTTTTATTCTTACTCGTTGCTGGTTGCCCAATCATTTCGGCTATTTTTTGTATGCTTACATTTTTACTTGCTGATTTTGTTGCAAGTTGCCCCATCATTTCAGCTATTTCGTATGCATGTGTAGCTTGCTGGATTTTCGCTGCAAGCTTGGGATTAGACACCGATTTCGGCATCAGCATCGCTACAATTGGGATATTTCCAGGAGCGAATCATCATTTGCCTTCGTCGATGTCGAACAAAGGTGGCTTAGTAGACAGGGTTATGATTCTGTCGACTAAGGCTTTTGACTTTATGAGCCGTAAGGGTCTCATAAAGGTATTTCTCCCTATGAGTCGTGAGGATCTCGTAGGTGTAATTTCTCCTTAGAAATCGTGAGGATTCTTAAGTGCATGATCTCTTATAAGTCGTAAGGATCTTACAAGAGTGTTTTCTCCTTATAAGTCGAGAGGGCTTACAAGGGGTGTTCACCGTGTAGACATATCCCTAGTCATGGATGGGACTTTGTTAGGGAAATGTTTATTCGCGCCCATGGATTGTATATAAGGGTCAACATTGAGCTGCTTGTAAGGAAGTATTGGAGGTTGTGGGGGCTGCTTAAGAACAGGTTCAGATCCCTGTAGCTTAAGACTTTTGAATCTTATGAGCCGTGAGGGTCCCATAAGAGGGTTCTCCTTACGAGTCGTGGGGATCTTGCAAGTGTAATTTCTCCTTAGGAATCGTGGGGATCCCTAAGTGTATTGCTTCCTTATGGGTCGTAAGGATCTCACGCAGGTGGATTCTCCTTACAAAGTCGAGAGGACCTTGCAAGTGTATTTTAACGAGTTTGCGCCCTTTTGGGTTTTCACAAAACTCGCCGGTAGTCCTGCTGTTTTTACTCACGGAGCCTTTTCGGGTTTTCATCCGTGCCTATCTCGCTTGTGAACGTACCGTTTTTTTAACGAGTCTGTGCCCTTTCGGGTTTTCACAAAACTCGCCGGTAGCCCTGCTGTTTTTACTCACGAAGCCCTTTCGGGTTTTCATCCGTGCCCATCTTGCTTATGGACGTACCGTTTTTTTTTGCGTCAGCCTTAGGATGCTACGGTCCGTAGTAGTTTATAGACGTTTCGGTCAATTGCAAGTTTTAGGACATTGCGGTCCATCGTTAGTTTAGAGACATTTCGGCCCGTTGCAAGTTTTAGGACATTGCGGTCCATCGTTGCTGTATTTGAGACAAATTTCTAGTTTACGGACTTTTTGGTCCAAGGGACTTTCTCTATGAATGAGAACGATGCCCCCGGCATGTCCACCTTTTTAGGGACGTGAGGTTGTGGTGGTTTCACCTTCCAATTTTCGGATAATGCGAACTTCCCTTGTTGGTATTGGTCTTCAATCCAGCCTTTGAAGACGAAGCAATATTCGATTGGATGTCTTACTGCTTGGTGGTAAGGGCAGTAATTATGATTGTTGACATCGCCCGGCTACAACGGACGTTTATGGTCCGGCAGATTGATGAGCCTATTGCGCACTGCGCACTGCCAGCTCGAACAGTCTTCTCGTTTTATCCCGGGGAAACGAGTAAGGAAGTCCCAGTCTCTCCTCGAGGGATGGACGTGGACGCACGTTGTTTTGGCGAACAACCGGCTTTGAGTTGCTCGGCTGTTGTTGAGCGTTGGCGACGAAGGTTGCTTTCCTTTTGCCCTTTTCATTCCAAGGCTCTGTCTTTGAAGAGGAAGGCCTAT
Organism: Agapanthus africanus; assembly: GCA_030015575.1. NCBI lineage: Eukaryota > Viridiplantae > Streptophyta > Magnoliopsida > Asparagales > Amaryllidaceae > Agapanthus > Agapanthus africanus. The sequence continues at coordinate 67,395,383 of CM057344.1, read as the reverse complement.
GGCCCATTTGGTCTATTTGGGTCAGCTTGTCAATCAAGGCCTGGAAGGTGGTCGGCTTGAAGAACATAATGAATTACGAGATGGTCGCTTGAGGGTCGAGAGTACCCATGAACATGCCCACTGCCGGCGCTTCTTCGATTCGCTGCTCACATTTTGACCATAAGTTTCGCCATCGTATTGCGTATTGCACCCATGTCTCTCCTGGCTTCACCCTGGCATTGATCAATGCCGTGATTGGGGTGCGTTCGCTAGCACTCGCGAAATGCTGGGTAAATAATAGCTCCATCTCCGCAAAAGTTTTGACGGAGTCATTCGGAAGTTCAGAGTACCATTCGAACACCGTCTCCGACAAGCTGCCAACGAACTGGAGAAGTAGCAGTTTATCATCACCCCCGGTGTTGCCGCATAAGGCTCTGAACTGGACAACATGCTGATGCGGATTTCCTGTCCCTTTATATACATGAAATTTAAGGATCGTATATCCCTGCGGGTACCTTATCTGGCCATACCAGCCCAGATAGGGTCGTCCCGTTTTAATGATCTGCCCAGCCGCTTCATTCGCCTGGTGAGCTCGTATTTGCTGAGCGATGTAATCATCCAGAGTGGCCTTGGAGATACTCTCCTCTTTGGCTGCTGAAAAAGCCGGAGGAGAGTTCGACGTCTCCCCTTTGTCGTCTTCAATAATGATCGGAGGGTCTTCGGATGGAGGATCTAGTTGTATCATCATCCCGATCATGTCTTGGAAGGGAAGTGCCATTCGCTTTATATTAGTCGCTTGCTCTGCGGATTCTTTGTCCTTCTTTTCGAAGATTCTCCGGAGGAATTCGGCATCAGTTTCTTGCTCATGGCGTTGTTCCGATGACGCCTTCGGTCTTTCTTTTGGTCCGGTAAGTGCGGCTATTGCAGTCAACATCTTCTGAAGCTTCTGCTGTTGTTGTTCCTGAGCCCTTGTTATTGATCGGGTGAGCGGTCAGTGGCCCGTCGAAGTGCGGCTTTCCTCTTTTCCGGAAGCCATGTAAACAGTATGTACCACCATGCCCCCAGACTTAGGGTATTTGGGCTCAGTGCCTTTGACATTTGTCGCAGACATGAGGATTTTCTCCGGCCTTCTTCTCTTATGGGCGGTCGAAGTTGAAGGGGCCGTTTTTATTTATAGCTTAACAGAACGGTTTTCTTCCTGTCGGACCTTCAGCTTCTTCTGCCGGCGGGGATAGTCTTGATCGACCACTGACTCCTGGACCCATCGCCAGACTTTGTAAACTTTGGAGGACAGCCGCTGAGAGGGCTGCTCCGGCTTTATTTCTGTGACAGTCTCCACCGGTGGCAGAGATCTTTTCAGTACGGCAGTAGGCGAGTTCCTGCGTACCTTGTTCAGCAGCTCAAAACTGTTCCCAGTTGGAACAGAAGCATTAACTTCCACCGTTGGAGCTGGTGGAGTTAGCCTAGCGGGGAAGTTGCCCCCGGCCTTCCTTACTCGGCGCCAGTGGCGACGTCGAGCGTGTCGAGCCGTTGGCGTTGGTTCAGCGATGGGAATGGCTTTGTCTTGCCCCCTATCCAGGTGAGGGGTTGTTGCTGGCGTCAGCCTCTTGAAGGCTGATGTCCGTTGAGAAGCGGTATCCAACCGGTCAAAAACAGACTTCTAAGCAGGGACAGGAACTGTAATGGGAACCGGAACAGTCAGTCTTGTAAAAACTGACCCTTTGGTAGGAGAAGCCGCCTTGACGACTTCGGGAGTAGGGTTGGTTACTCTTTTCGGAATAACCTTTTCTTGAGGTGCAAGCTTCATCATGGGCCTACCTGAACTTTGGCCCAATCTGGCGAAGACTGAGGCGCTGGAGCTGGATGAGCCGTTGAGAGGGGCCACGGTAGTTGTAAGCCGATCAAAGTCCGACTTTTTGGGAGCTTCCTGGGCTGGTATAGGAGCGCTGAAGCTTATCGGTGGGAGCATGGTCCCGAAAAACAATCCGGTGGTGGCCTGAGTGACCTGGTCCATCGGCATCGTGAACAAAGAGGCTGCTTGAGGCCCGTAAGATATGCCTGCAGAAGAGGCGGAGCGCGAGTTGCAGCTGCAGTTGGAGCAATTTGCACAAGTGGACGCCATTGATCCTTCGCTTTCTGCACCAAGCAAAACGCCAAATCTTAGTGTCTCAAACCCAAGGGCAACCATTAGCAAACCGCAATTCGTTTGCGAACACGACACACGAAGTGTGGAGTGGAAAGAGGAAAAGGTCCCACCGGCCGTGCCAGAATCTGTTCTCCGCCGAAAGACGCGACCGGGATGTTGGGACGTCGGGGCCAGAATTCCGAGGGCAGATGCTAATTGGTGCTATCCGTCCACCACTCTGAAGATGCCAAGTTGATTTATGGCACCGTGTATCAAAGGTTTAGACGGATGCGGCCGATGTAGCAGACTTCGTCAGATTCCCCCTCATTTGAGGGGTTTTTGATTGTGGGGACGCTCTTCCCTGCAGGCGCAAGCCCCTACAGTTAATTACGCTACCGCATCGCGGTAACAACTTTCTCCTTTTCCAGATGGTCACTTCGTGTCGTGGGTGTTTGTTTTGTTTGTGGTTGCCCGTGGATTATATACAGAGACTAATTTATGTTGTCGTCCGTAGGACGTGGATTAGTCCAAATCCGTATCTTCTTAAATTTGGGTTTGGGGGTTTGGTTTAAGGATACGTTAGTCTCGTTTGAGACTAAGATCAACTTAAACGTTTTTAAGGATACGTTAGTCTAATTTTAGACTATGATCAACTTAACAGGATCATTTAGATCCAACAAAAGAGCATTTGGACTCTATTGTTTAGTTTAGAGACATTGCGGTCGATTAGTTTAAGGACATTACGGTCCATCATTAGTTTTAAGACATCACGGTCGAGGTTAAGGACATTATAGTCCATAGGCTTAAGGACCCCACAGTTCGATGTTAGTTTTAAGACATCATGGTCGAGGTTAAGAACATCATAGTCCATGGGATTAGGACCCCACAGTCCGATGTTAGTTTTAAGACATCACGGTCGAGGTTAAGGACATCATAGTCCATGGGCTTAAGGACCCCACAGTCTGATGTTAGTTTTAAGACATCACGGTCGAGGTCAAGGACATCATAGTCCATGGGCTTAAGGACCCCACAGTCCGATGTTAGTTTTAAGACATCACGGTCGAGGTTAAAGACATCATAGTCCATGGGCTTAAGGACCCCACAGTCCGATGTTAGTTTTAAGACATCACGGTCGAGGTTAAGGACATCATAGTCCACGGGCTTAAGGACCCCACAGTCAGTAGTAATGTGTGGTTGTCGGGACCCGTCACCTTTCTGACGACGTTGAAGGATTACAACGACATATATCAGAGGAGTAACGAGATGTACCCTCGAACCAGTATGAATTGTTTGAGAGACCTGTAGCCCAGTTTGGGACTAAGATCTGTTTAATATTTATGAGCAGATGTGCTCAGTTCAATATAAGTTGAGGACTTATGGCCAGAATTGGGCTAAAGTCCAATTAAAAATGTTTAGCATTTTTATTTTGTTCTGGCTATTAAGCCTTTATTTGGGCTTAGCCCTTTTAATAATGCTAGGAATTGGGCTCTGACATTTTTGTCTTGATCAGAACAAACTGTGTTCTGACAATGCGCCACGTGGCGCACCAGGCGCTTTACGCCAGTTAAAGAGCGTATTGCGCTTCTGTCAGGTAGCGCACACGAAGAGGACACGTGTCGCGCTTAGCGCTAAGCGCTAGTTCATTAGCGCATTGCGCTTTTAATTTATGAGCGCTTTGCGCTAGTCTGTTGGCGCGCCAGTGAGTGACATGTGGCGCACTTGGCGCTGAGTGCCCGCCCATGAGCGTAGTGCGCTGTTTCAGAAGCGCAAAGCGCAGATTGTGTCTTTGATTGATACGTGGCAGCTTTTGGCGCTGAGCGCCGGTCCAATAAGCGCAAGAGCCCAATTCATGAGTGCAAGGCACTTTCTAAATAGCGCAAAGCACATTTGATCAGATTTAAGATCAATGAACAAATTTATGTTTTTCTTAAAGGAGGCTTTGCCTCAAGATTCAAGAACAAAAGTTCTTGTTTTATAAAAGGGCTCTGCCTTTATAGATCAAAGATCTGTGAATGAAGTAAAATACTTCTTTTATTATTTTATGATTAGATCTTTTGATATTTTTCTTTTTATCAAAAACCTTGGTGTTTTTTCAGATCTATGATCTTTTTTTAGAAGATGGTTCTTCTTTTTACGAGATGGTTTCATCTCTGTTATTCAAGAACATAGTTCTTTACCTTGAAAATGAAGAAAAAAGAAAAATCTTCTTTTTTCTAAGAGCTTGCTCTTTTTTTTTCCTCAAAGTTTTGCAGAGGGTTTCTCTCTCTCTTTTTCTGTATATTTTAGACTTAAAGTCTAGGGGCCTTTATATAGGGCCAATTGATTTGTTGAATCAGTTTTAAGAGATCTTTCTCTGATTGATTTGGGAATATTTCCCACCGTTGGATGTTTGATCCTAAGGCTTCTGTTTTACAGAAAATAATCTTCTTGTTTTAATAAGATTAAATAATCTTTCCATAATAGAATTTTAGTTCTGATTAATTAATAATTTATTATTAGTAGATCTTTTGATCTGACGGTGGGGAATTTTTAATTCCAGCGCCGGCGCACCTACGTTCGACACGTGGCACGCAGCGCAGAGAGCAGCGCAACTGCGCTAGCGCGCCTATGTTTGACACGTGGCACGCAGCGCAGAGCGCAGCGCAACTGCGCTAGCGTGCCTGTGTTTGACACGTGGCGCGCAGCGCAAAGCGCTGGATCTGCAGCGTTGCTTCAACTTTTAAATTTTGAAATTTGAAACAGAGCTTTGCTCTGATTCGGGGTGCGCTGCCTAGGGCGCAGCGCACCTGGCGCCAGCGCGTCTGCGCTTGACACGTGGCGCGCTGCGCGCAGCGCACAGGATCTGAAGCTTTGCTTCAATTTTTTAACTCTTGGCTTTGAAGCATTTGTTACAATCTTTGCACGTGGAGTTTTCCCTTTTATTTGTTCATTTTATTGTTATTATTTTATAAGGGAGCGGGTTTTGAGCCAAAATTTTTTGGCGGGAATAAGTATCTTGCTTGGAACTCTTCCAATATACCGCCCCTCTATTGAGGGTGAAGACAAAGACCGAGACAGACTTGCTGTCATCCTTATCACTTTGGAAGCTTGAATCGATAAAGGACTCTATTTGGAGTTCTCTATTACCATACACCAAGAACATCTCTTTAGTTCTTCTCAAGTACTTAATAATGTTCTTCACAGCTATCCAGTGCTTCTCCCCTAAGTCTGATTGATACCTACTTACCACACTAAGTGCGTAAGCTACATCCGGTCTGATGTATAACATCGCATATATGATAGACCCAACCGCGGAAGCATAGGGTATCACGTTCATGCGAGCCCTCTTCAAATCAGTCATGGGAGATATCTCATTGGAGAGAGTGATTCCTGAACATGCGGGTAAATTACCACGCTTAGAAATCTTCTATACTAAACCTCTTTAGAATGGTGTCTATGTACCTGGATTTGGACAATCCCAACATCCTTTTAGATCTATCCCTATAGATCTTTATCCTCAGGATATAGGAGGCATCACCCAGATCTTTCATGAAGAACTTTTATGATAGGAAGAGTTTGACCGAGTGCAGCATAGGAACATCATTTCCTATCAAGAGTATGTCATCTACGTACAATACGAGGAATACGACCTTACTCTCTACAACCTTTATATATATACATAGTTCATATACGTTTTTGATAAAGTCAAACTCTTTGACTGCTACATCAAAACAGATGTTCCAACTCTGCGATGCCTGCTTTAATCTGTAAATTGATTTAAGCGGTTTACACACCTTTCTACTGCTCCCACTGTCTTCAAAGCCTTCTGGCTACGTCATATACACGCTCTCTTCTAAATCACCGTTTAGAAAAGTGGTCTTGATATCCATCTGCCAGATTTCATAGTCATGGTATGAAACAATGGCAAATAGAATCCTGATGGACTTAAGTATAGCCACTGGAGAAAAGGTCTCATCATAGTTGACATCTGGTCGTTGACGAAAACCTTTTGCTAAAAACCTAGCTTCACAGGTCTCAACCTTTCCATCTACACCAATTTTCATCTTAAAGATCCACTTGCTCCCAATGGGTTTTACCCCTTCAGGAGCAACTTCCAAAGTCTATACTTTGTTGGTGTACCTGGATTCCATCTCAGACCGCATAGCATCCAGCCATTTCACAGAGTCCCCACTTATAATGGCCTGCTCGAAACTAGTTGGGTCATCATCTTCCATGATGCAATCTTCGCTCCCACCGTCTATGAGAAAACCGTAGTATCTCTCAGGTAGATGAGGAACCCTACTAGATCTGCGGAGTGGATGAGGTTCATCGGGGACTATAGAATCCTCCGGTTCTACCAAATCATCAGTTGTAGGTTGTATATCTGGAACTTTTTCCAGCTCTACTTTATTACCATTAATTTCTTTTGCAAGAAATTCCTTTTCTAAAAATGTGGCATGTTGAGCAACAAACACTTTTTGTTCCTTGATGTGGTAGAAGATATACCCTCGCAAATGTTTGGGATATCCAACAAACTTACATAGAACAGACCTTTCCCCGAACCTGTTCGGATTTTTCTTTTTAACATAAGCCGGACAACCCTATATCTTAATGAAGTTAAGACATGGTCTCTTCCTCTCCCATATCTCTTATAGAGTGATAGGCGCAGATTTGGTAGGAACCCTATTCAATAGGTATGCAGCTGTCTCAAGTGCATATAAATAAAATAGGTAACTCAACAACACTCATCATAGAGCGCACCATATCTAATAGGGTGCGATTCCTTAGCACCGATACACCGTTGTGCTGTGGTGTATACGGTGAGAGAGAATCCCATTCTCTTTTAGATAATCTCGGAATTCCGTGCTTAAGTATTCAGCTCCTCGATCAGTTCGAAGGATTTTAATACTTTTACCCGTCTGGTTCTCTACTTCGCTCTTATATTCCTTGAATTTCTTAAAAGCTTCAGATTTTTGTTTCAACAGGAATACATGTCCGAATCTTGAGAGATTATCAGTGAATGTAATGAAGTACAAGGAACCATTCCTGGCATGTGTAGACATAGGACCGCATACATCACTATGTATCAGTCCCAATAGTTCAGTAGCTCTTTCTCCGTATCCCGTAAACAGAGTTTTGGTCATCTTTCCTTTGAGATATGATTGACAAGTTTCATAAGATGTATATTCAAACGGATTCAAATATCCATTTTTAAGCAACTTAACCAGCCTGATCGCATTGAGATGACAAAGTCTACAATGCCATAGGAAGATTTTGTTCATTTCTGAACTTTTCCTCTTGTGTGTGTTCTGTATATTTAGAACTGTATTTTAATTTAGAACGTATATACTATTACACAATGTACCAAACCCAATCAACACTTAATTTAGGAAAATGTTCATAACATTTTTCTCTAATGCAAAGTTATGTCCTTCTTTATCTAATAAAGAAATAGATATTATATTGCACATTATCGACGGTACGTAATAACAGTCGTTCAAAATCAATGTATTACAATTTGGTAATATAAGGTCCATTTGGTAATACAAGGTGATATTCACTGACAGCTTCGGTAGCAACAATTGCCCCATTCCATACTCTGAGAGACATATCACACTTTCTCAGTTCTCTACTTCTCTTTAACCCTTGTAACAGATTACAAATGTGTGATCTTGATCCGGTATCCAATACCCAGGACATAGAGCATACTGAGAAACAGTTCTCAATAACTAACACACCCGAAGAAGATGCATCAGAATGCTCTTTCTTCATTCGGTTTGCGTGGAAATCCTTGCATTCCCCTATCTTTTTCCCAGACTCATGACTGTTGTCATAAGATAAAGCGGAACCAATGTTCCCCAGCCCAGTATAATAAGCGGGTTCGGTCAATACATCCATATTATTATCTTGATTAAGGCGTGACATGGTCGCTACCTGGATAAAGAGAGAGAAGAAAACACTTTAGCATGCGCTCTTGCAAGATTAGATTGGTTATTATCTTAGCTAATCAGGATGGCTCCCACCGTTTTTATCAAATCTTCCTTAAAACCTTAAAAGGTAAGATTAGCCGGGATTAATTACACCCTACAAGTTTGCTAATCGGTCGGCCAGGCAGGTGTTGGTACTCCGAAGGAGTCTCCCCTTGTTTTCGTATGGAACTAATTAAATAACATCATTTCCGCAGGGGCATAACCCCGTTAACACCTTTCTTAGAAACCTACTAGATTAGCTAATTGTAAAGTGAAAAACTCTCCCAGGAGTAACACTTACTCGCAGCGGGTATCGAGATCCAACTATCATATAGAAGGTATGCAATTTCATTGCAAATTTCAACACTTGAAATTCCCAATATCAGTTTTTACCCCTAACGACCTATGACCTTGACGAAGGTCAATAAACCATAGGTTTCCAGTCAAATACAACCCGTCATTTCTTGATCGATTCGCCCACCCACACAAACCCTTGACGGAGATCAACAAGGCTGTGTGACTGCTCCTACCGATCGCATCAACATGCCGCAGATAAATTTTACCCAGCTATCGTACACTGTGCCTTGACGGAGGTCAAAAAACACAGCACGAATACTAAATACTACATATCTGAAATGACGGAGGGTTACGGCTAGTTTTGAAGAAAACCTTTAACGTAATGAACTTGATATCGTTGTAGAATCTAGTGATTTGAAAAGGAGTGGTTTAAGCCCCGCATTAAAAATTGAGTAGTTTTCAAAATAAACTGAGTCGGTTGTAGAATATACTAGTTTTGCTAAAGAGGTCATTCCTGGTGAAGGGATCCAGGCTCTTTCCTCATCAAATGAGGTGCTGGATATTCATAATGGAATACCGCTATGCAAAACAAGAACTAGAGCTACCTTTTTGAAAAATTTAATTCTACAATATGTTTTAGGTTTCTTTTCTTTTCATTAATCTTATTAATGACGTCTCATCAATTATGTTTTCTAAACATCACAGAAGAAACGAAAATAAAACACACATATATGCCATCCGCATTTGCCACAGGGACTCGGGTCTTCACCGTCAGGTTACTTAACTTACGGCAGGGCGGGGTCAGGACTAGCGCGGATGCAAAACATATATAATGTCTACTAGTATATCATATATATAAGTAGCATTTGTCTCAGGCGGTTATATGATCACATCACATCACAGTACAGAACAGCAGAAGCAGATATAAGAAATAAAGGATATACTAGGAGGTATGTGTTTTAGATTAAGCCAGTAATGAAAAACACGGATTCCACGGTCGTGATGAATAACCAAGCCCACAACCCTAGACCCCTACGAGAGTGGCAAGCAACCCTGGCAATTCTAAAGTTAGGCGACTAATCTCGACTCCTCGAGATGGCCTCCTACTGGACTCTAGAACCCGGTTACTTGTGCTCCCCGCCTTGGGTCTATTCTAATGCGGAAAAGTAAATAATATACATCAAATAGAAACAACAACCTCAACTCGGAAGTGTCCTAATAAAAGAATATTACATACAAATATTTACATGAATGAAAATTGAAAAACTCCCATCTCACGTAAAACCCCCCGGCTATTCAATCACGACGATCCAATATAACATATCGATAGCAATACAATAACATTACATGTCATCAACATAAGTAAATATGCGTATCCTTAATGTCGTTGTCGTATAGCAACGATATCGGAGATACTGTCACATATTACACTTACGGTCGCAGAAAAGAAGTGAAAACTACAATAATTAGAATCCGCATCATCTTTAGATATCATAAACCCGGATTATCACATATTCCGGATTTCATGCCTAACCCTATAAACCTTGCATTTAAATATCGAATTGAAAATACTTTTCAAAAATTAAGTCGGGTAATTCAACAAGATTCCCGATTAAATGATCGAATGCTCGTTGAGAAGTTTAGTAGATGGCCGTACCCCCGAGGCCGTCAACGAAGTGCACTTGGGCGGAACACCGTGGCCGCGAGCACCCGAGTGGATGTTTTTGGTCATGGGGTTCTCCTATAGTCACTTGGTCGGGGCTATGGGCCATGACTGTCTACTAGTGTCTCCTGGCGAGTATTCACGTACGATACGAGATTGCGACGGAGTTTCGATCCAAATCCAAACTCCATGATAATCCATCATTTTAGACTAAAATGTGAGATTTACATTTCGTTAACTAGTTTTCGCAAAAATAATCAATGTGGATTCCAAAAATCGTATCTCATATCCAAAGCTATTTAGACGATTATAAACATTTCGATCGATATTTCAAACAACACCAATTCATAGAGACCTCAACCACTTAAGCCTCATTAAAAATCTTCAGAAAACCAAAAATGTCAACATGAAGTAGCAGAAGAAGAACGAGACATTAATTCATTATGTCGGCGGCGGAACCGTGGCCAAAACATGGTCTAGGAGGCGGTTCTGCGGCCACTCAGAGGAATTAGGTCATCGTTTTTCTTGGGCCTCCATTGTCTTACCTGCATGATTTTCAGAACATTTTTAATTGTGAAAATATCAACTTTTGAAAATTGGACTGAAACTAGCCAAAATCTGTGTTTAAATCTTCGATTGAACACTTTAACGTCGTCTATACTTCGCCTAAGTCTCTATCTTGGTTCTGATACTATGAAAGTATGTCTTAGAACTTTTACTAGGTTTGTATGAGCAACACGTATACAATTTTAAAAATCTAGAGTGCTAAGTATACTAAACAAGAATCGAACTAGAGAATTAGGGTTTAATAGTAAACAAGCAATGTTCTATACTAAGTGTAAAGAGTCTACAACCTTTGTAGTCTAGTCCTTCACTTCTAAAACTCCAAGTAGTAGTCCCTAAAACTCTTCTTGAGGCTCCACTTGAAGGTTGGAACAAGCTTGCTCGTCGTCTTCGTAGTCGAAGATGATCCAGCTTGAAGTCTCTCTCACTCAAGCTCACATTTCACTAATCAATGTATTAGTGAAGTTAACAACATAAACTAATAGGCTAGATTAGTGTAGGTTGATGAAGTAGGAGATTTGATCACTAAAAATATTTTTCTCCTTTTCTTTTTCTTAACTCAAGAAAATTGTAGAGAGGAGTTGAAGAAGGAGATGAACTTGGATGAAAAATAAACCATGAGCTAAGAGATATGATAAGATAAGAATGCTAAATATTTAAGAATAAAACAAGAATTAGAGATGAGTCATGGATTCTCAATGCTTCTCCAAGTATCCAAAACCATGACTCATTCTCTTCTTATTTTTCTTTTTCTTAAAAATATAAATCATTCCTTTTATCTTTTACTCTTGTGTGATTGTCATACATCCATTTTCTATGTATTATCAACTATGATACAAATGCTTATATATATATATCACATATATAAATATATGTATTAAGAGAAGAAAATCTTAAGTGAGCCTTAATATTAGTTAATATATATATATATATATATATATATATATATATAATATAAATACATATCAAATTATTAAATTAACACTTGATTCAATAATCCGGTTATATCATATATAACCGGCTAATATAAAAAATGTATATGTATATCAAATTATTAAATCATCACTTGATTCAATAATCCGGTTATATCATATATAATCGGCTTATATTCAATATTAGTTAATAAATATATATATATATTTTTATATATATATATATATACACACATATATAAAATTATTAAATCAACACTTGATTCAATAATCCAGTTATATCATATATAATCCGGCTAATATCAAATATATAAACACACACACACACATAAATCAAATCATTGAATCAATACTTTATTCAATAATCCGGTTATATCACATATAACATGGCAGATATCAAATATTGCTAGATTAGAATACGGTATCATACACTCATATTCAATCACGTTCCCGCACATATCTCAGATTGAAAACGATGAAAGAAAGAAATTGATTCAATCCTTCTATCCAATAACGCTTACTATACAATAATTGTGACAATGGACTGAAACAGGATTCGAACCTACGTAGAAAACCTTCAACAGATTTACAGTCTGTCGCTTTTGACCACTCGGCCACTCTCCCCTTAAGTCTGCCAAATCTAGTAAAGAAGCTCTTGATTCTAGTTCAAAATCACCTCTTTCCCAAAGTAGAAGAAACTGGAGTTCGGAAACTTCGATTTTCCATTGAGAGGATCAGTATGGAATAGAAATGTCGACTTTGCGCTATGCCATACGATCTCAGGATTGCGGAGTTGTTATTCTCTTTCTTTATAGATCGGTCGTGCTACCCGAGCAAGAAAACGGATGTAGCAAGAAAACGGATGCGCTACCGCGCCATGAAAACCAATATCGCGCTCGGCTGTTAACTGACTGGTCGTAGGTTCGAATCCTACTTGGGGAGATTTGATTGATTCTTAATTTCATTCGTTCTAGGTGTAAGTAAATCCTACCCAGGCCTATATATAGCTTGAGAGCCCATATTTGGTTAAGAAAGAGTTTTGTTCGGGAGGAAAGAACTATCAATTTTTGAATAAATAAATCAAAAAGTGGAAGAGACAGCATCGGCATTCTAGTTTGGATCGGGAAGGCCAAGACACAACAGAATGAAGAGGAATTTGTTTCATTTCGAATACTTGCGTGGGATTTGGCTTCAAAAGTGGCCTCAGCAAAGCAGGAAACAGTACGGCGATTTCGGCTTTCAAAAAAAAAGGTGATATTGTCTCTATACGTGCCCTACTTCGTTTCGCTTGAGCTAGGAAACCTCTATATAGGACTCTAAAAACTCGTCAATACGTCAGCAGTAGCTAATGATCATATCAGATACCCGCAAGCCGTCAGCAGTACTAGCTGGACGTAATGGCTATTCAGGTATTGAAAGAATAGAAGATCAACAAGCAAACTTGTCCAAACTCCCGTAGAGCCTATAAGCGACACATACCGTATAGTCTGGTCTCTTCGTATTATATGTCCTATATCGAGTCTGGGGGTGGAATCGTCAGACCCCACTAACTTGAAAAGTCATGCCGATGTGTGGCCAATAACCTTTCGAGAAACTACTGATAACACTTATCAGTAAATCTCATCAGCCCTGGCCAGGGACTTGCTGTTATAGCCAATCGAGCATAGCGCAACACCAACTCCCAATACCGGGAGAGACGAAACCCCTCCTATCGCTCGCTACCTCCATATGACTCGGGACTGTACCCAAAATCCACCTGTTTCCATGACTCTTTTGAGCCGTGGCAGGGAGGAAATAAAAACACAGTGGGAACTACATAAGACACTATGACGATCTCGGGTCTACAGACTAACCTGTATAAGTATCACCTGAGAACTGTTATCTGACGATAGGTATGGTACCATCTTGGAGTTCTCGGCGAGTCCTGTTCGGTGTACCCATTCTCTAATGAGCACCTGCGTACAATATTTGATGTCAAACACCAATGGTTATGGGATCAACCATCGCCCTATACAGGGTCAAGAAACGTACACACTATTCTACTCTAGAATATCGGTGCCCTGTCTCGATACTCTCTCGACTAGGAACTGTTAAAGGATGTGCTTGCGGACTACATAAGCCCCACTAGTATGATCTGCATTATAGTCCTGGTTGTCAAGCTAACATTCTAAGGGCTTTATCAACATATATCAAAGAGACGGTAGACGAAAACAAAATGTACATGTTAAGATAAAGAGCAACCAGATAGAATACTATCATATCGAGCAAGAAAGTCCTTTATATATATATATATATATATATATTTATCCAAGCATCCACTATAATATACAATAATGGCCTCTGGGGCATACATATTCCTAACACAAGACACTTTCTTCGATCTTGCCTTCAGTTGTTTCTCCTCCTACGCTCGAACTCAAGCTTCTGCCGTCTCACCTTAAGTTTGTTTACTTAGGTGAAAATGAAACTCTTCTGGTGATCATTTCTGCTTCTCTAGATTTAGTGCAAGAGAAAGCCCTTCTCGCAGTCTTGCAATCAAATCGGCAAGCATTAGGCTGGACGATGGCGGACATCAAGGGGATTAATCCCCTAATCATTGAACATTACATTCATATGATGAATGATGCCAAATCAGCTAGGGATCCACAGAGGCGATTGAATCCAGACATGAAGGAGGTTGTGAAAAAGGAGATCGTCAAATGTCTGGATAGTGGTATAATTTACCCTATTTCAGAAAGCTAATAGGCCAGTCCTATACATGTTTTCCCTAAAAAATCGGGCATTATGGTCATCACAAATGAGAAAAACGAGTTAATCCCTACTCGCACCCAAATCGGGTAGCAAGTATGTATTGATTATCGAAAACTCAACGCTGCAACACGGAAGGATCACTTTCCGCTACCATTCATTGACTAAATGCTCGAAAAATTAGTTGCATATGAGTTTTACTGTTTTTTTGGATGGTTACTCAGGGTACAATCAGATTCCCATTGCCAAGAAAGACCAGGACAAAATCACTTTCACTTGTCCTTTCGGCACGTTCGCATATCACCGCATGCCCTTTGGGCTTTGCAATGCTCCCGCTACTTTTCAGTGGTGTATGATGGGAATATTCTATGACATGGTTGAGAAATTTCTGGAGATATTCATGCATGATTTCTCCACCATTGGGGATTCTTTTGACGAGTGTCTACAACATCTTGAAGCTATCCTTACTCGATGTAAGGATAAAAATCCCACTTTAAACTGGGAGAAATGCCACTTCATAGTGCACGAAGGTATTGTCTTAAGACATATCATTTCGCGAAACGACATCGAGGTTGACAAAGCAAAGATTGATGTCATTTCCAATCTCCCTCCTCCAAAATGCATCAGAGATATCAGATCTTTCCTTGGCCATACCGGTTTGTATAGACGGTTCATCAAGGACTTTAGCAAGATTGCTAGAACCTTGACTCTTCTTCTGGCCAAGAATACCATGTTCAACTTTGACTCGAGCTGTTTGACTGCTTTTGAATCACTGAGAAGCTCACTCACCACTGCTCTCATTCTTTCTTCTCCCGACTGGACGGATCCTTTTGAAATTATGTGCGATGCATCCGACTTTGCTATCGGTGCGGTCCTAGGACAACACATCGATAAGATGCCGCACATAATCTACTACGCGAGCCGGACCTTGAATGACGCACAAATGAACTATACGACAACCGACAAAGAGTTCTTGGCGGTTGTATTCGCTTTGGAGAAATTCAGGCCATATCTCATTGGCTCCCTAGTCGTTGTCTATAACGATCATTCCGCTCTGAGACATCTTTTTGCGAAAAAGGATGCCAAATCTCGGCAAATACGTTGGATCCTCTTAATTCAAGAGTTTGACCTTGCCATTAAGGACAGCAGAGGATATGAAAACGTAGTGGCTGATCATCTTTCATGACTTCCTTTTTCGCCGACGCTTCCTTTCCCAATTAACGATGTTTTTCCTGATGAACAACTCTTGACGGTATCTTGCGAACCATGGTTCGCATATATTCTGAACTATTTAGCGACATGACTTATACCAAGCGAATGGTCGAGTCAGGACAAACTAACATTTTTATCTCAAGTAAAACATTTTTACTGGGATGAACCCTACTTGTTCAAGTATTGTCAAGACCAAATTATTCGCCAGTGTGTCCCTGATAATGAGTTCAAGAGTGTGTTGTCGTTTAGCCACGATCAAGCGTGTGGCGGACATTTTGGCCCAAGAAAGACAGTTGAGAAAGTCTTGCAGTATGGTTTTTATTGGCCAAAACTTTTCAAAGTTGCACATGATTACTGGAAGACTTGCTCCCGGTGCCAACATTTGGGCCAGATTTCCAGGAGAAATGAGATGCCGCTACAACCAATTCTGGTTGTTGAGATGTGCGATGTTTTGGGGATAGATTTCATGAGCCCGTTTCTCAACTCTTTTAGGAACCTGTATATTCTTTTAGCTGTTGATTATGTCTCCAAATGGGTCGAGGCAGTGCTGAGCCGGACGAACGACAACAAGGTTGTCGTTAGATTCCTGATAGAAAACATCTTTTCCGGGTTTGGGCACCCTCGCGCTATCATTAGTGACAATGGGACACATTTCTACAATAGGTTTTTCGAGGCCTTGGTGCAGAAATACTCGATTAATCACAACATATCCACACCCTACCACCCCCAAACATGTGGGTAAGCCGAAGTTTCAAATCGGCAAATCAAGCAAATATTGGAGAAAACGGTTTCTAGGAACCGTAAGGATTGGTCTTTGAAATTAATCAATGCCCTTTGGGAATTTTGAACTGCGTACAAGACTGATCTTGGTATCCCTATCGGCTTATGTACGGAAAGGCTTGCCACCTTCCTATGGAAATCAAGCATCGCGTATTTTGGACGATTAAAGAGCTGAACTTTAACCTTGAAGACGCGGAGGCTATCGGAAGCTGCAACTTAATGAATTGAACGAGCTTCGGGATGAGGCTTACGAAAACGTGGTTGTTATAAAAAACCAAACGAAGGTGTTTCATGATAAACACCTTATGCGCAAAACTTTTACGCCTGGACAACATGTACTTCTTTATGACACCAGACTCCATTTCCATCCCGGTAAGCTTCGATCTCACTGGAAGGGACTTTTTCTTGTGTAGTATGTAAACTCGCACATCGCGGTGGATTTGAAGAATTCGAAGGACGGTTCACTATTCAAAGTGAATGGACACAGAGTATAACCGTTCCTTACCGTAGAACCATCGGAGGAGCTCCTGATATTGCAGGAGCCGGTTTACTTTGCCCGATCTTCCTCCATTTACCACCAAAGTTCAGTTATCCAGCCGTAAACAGTGAAAACACTGTTTCACTAAAGTTTGTGGGGACCTTTTTTGTGTATATATATTTTTTGGTTTGCGTTTTCTTTTAAAAAAATAAATATAAATAAATATAAATAAAACACAAAAAAACAGCACAACACCGACATATTTTGATCCCTCAACAATTTTGACCCTCTTGGTGTAGCATGACAGTGAAGACACTGTCTAGTTTATGTTTGGGGGTGCTCGGTAAGCCTTCTATCTTTGCATTCATGTGTTTATTTTGCATTTGTATACTTATTTAAAAACCTATAAAAATTAAAAAAATTTCCAAAAAATATAAAAACTTTGTCATTAAGTTAGCTAGTAGGGTAACTTAGATTTTTATTCCGAAAATTTAGTTTGATAGGTTAGAAATAACTAAATATTAGACTTAGGAATTGAAAACCCTTAAAACAACCCTCCTTCTGTTTAACATTGGCAAATATACGTTCTTGCAGTTTTTTAGAAATAGGTAATCTTGAGTTCAGTTCTTGAGTTAAGTCGAGATAAAAGGAAAGTATTGAAAGCTTTAATGAATGATAAGTCTGAAAAATAGTTCCTATTCTTGAGTCCAAATTCAGAAAGTATATACCCTATAAATCGCACATACATACATTTTGAAACTTGGAATAGTAGAGGATACCGAGAAATACTTTTTCATGAAAGCCTAATATGAAAGAAAGACGGAATTTAAAGCTAACCACCAAAAGAGTATCTTTGAAAAATATATCCGGTCTTAAAAAAAAGAAAATGAAAAAGAGAGAAATAAATTACAAAACCCGGAAACTGCTATTTACTCTTTAATAACCTCACACATTCAGTAATCGGCTAATTAGTGCCTTAGAAAGCAGTAATAGTCGCATAAAAGGTGTGTGAGCAAACCCGTCCATCTTTAATTAAAAGAAGTAGTATTGGGTATTATGGCAAGGGTACTATAGCTTGAATTGAATTCTTGAGTGTAGGGGTGAAATTTACACTCATAGGGGTATACGATCAATATTTGGAGGAAAGATATGGATGACGAATAAGTTTTATGTTTTCCGTAAAGATGATAAAAATTCCGGATTGGAGAATGCACTTTAGAAGGAAAACTCAAGAGAAACCAAGATCATTCTAAACTTTCAAAATGTATAGCATCTCAGCTTGAATAAACAGGAGGTGTGAAAAATAAGGGATGAATATTTCTAACTTAGATGCTAAAACGTGAATTAGAATCAAGGTTAACTTATGAAACTAGTTTGACGGGATTTTGTTGGTAGTATCCGCTGAAAACCTTCACGAGACAACATTCCTCCTACTAGCTAGGGACACCTAGAGATTTAATGGCTTGTTGCATATGCTAAGTACAACCATGATGCCTAAGAAAGTAAGATTTTTGGAAATAAAATGGCTTTGCTCGGGACGAGCAAAAGATAAGTTTTGGGGTATTTGTTCATATCAGAATTTTGCACTTTTATACCACCCATTCTTGATCGCATTTCATATAGGTAGGTACTTTTGATCCGTATTTGCTACATAATTGCAGATTATAGGTTCTCAGTGCAAAACAATGAAAATCATGAATAGTCATGACAAATTCAGGACAATTGCCAACAACGGATAAAAATATAGGTTCCACTCATCATCCGTCAGGTGCCGCTTACCAGTTCAGGAGACATAGGTCATGCAAGGATCATTCAAGCACAAAGCACAAGAGAGGCAGCACGAGAATCAATTGAAAATGCGGAGCTCGAGAAAATCAAGGAAAAAAGTCCACACATTTTCATCTTTTAGACTGTTGAAAATCTGGGAGAAAAATGGAATGATTCTACAGAAACAAGTGTACTAAACAGAGTAATAAAGCAACACAAGGAAGCTAGAGAAATTTGGAGTTCCAACTCCCTAAACGGTCAGGGTTCCATGGTCTAAGGCTCCTATTAGCGACGGTTCCGCGGCCAATACTTGGCGTCTCGCGCCAAATTTTCAGTGGTATTTTTGACATTTTGTAAGGCTCAGAAAAAGACCTTAGGGTTTCACTTCACTGCCAATAAATACTCCAGATCAGAGGAATATCAAGAATGTATATTTTCACTAGTTTTTCGTTAGAATTTAGTATAACTTCTTCTTCTTCATCTTTCCTCCATTAAAATTGTAGTGAGAGATTTTTGCGTGGATGATAAATGAAGAGGAGTTTTTTTTATATGCATATTTTGTAAATTTGTTAACCAGTTTTTATTTATACTATTTGTTATTTCCTTTATTAAGTAGTTTGTTCCCCCAATCAGAGCAAGGCTCTGTTTGAATTTTGAAAATTCAAATTTTGGAAGCAACGCTTCAAATTCCGAGCATTGCGCGCAACGCGCCGCGTGTCAGAAGTTGATACGTCAACGCAACGCCCGAGGCAGTGTGTCCAATCAGAGCAAGGCTCTCTTAAAAAATAAAAAGTATGCAACGTTCAGATTGCGCAAGCGCTGCATTGCGGACACGTGTCTGCGCAGTTGCGCAAACGCAACTGCGCAAGCACAGTTGCGCAAGCGCGGCGTGGCGCGACACGTGTCTGCGCAGTTGCGCAAACGGTGCTGCGCAAGCGCTGCGCTGCACGACACGTGTCTGCGCAGTTGAGCAAGCATAATTGCGCAAGTGTCGCACACCGAGACACGTGTCTGCACAGTTGCGCAAACGGTGCTACGCAAGCGCGGCGCTGCGCGACACGTGTCTGTGCAGTTGCGCAAGCATAATTGCGCAAGTGCCGCACAACGCGACACGTGTCTGCGCAGTTGCGCAAACGCTGCTGCGCAAGCGCCGCGCTGCGCGACACGTGTCTGCGCTGTTGCGCACGCACAGCTGCGCAAGCGCCGCGCTGCGCGACACGTGTTACGCACTGGGGAGTTGCACAAAAAACAGAATAAAGATTTAAAGAAATCCTTTCTGTTCTTGAGTAAAACAAGAAAATCTTCTTCTGTAAAACAGAGGCCTTGGATCAAAAATTCAACGGTGGGGAAAATTCCCCAAATCACTCAGAAAAAGATCTCTTTAACAAATTTAACTAATTTATGAGCACTATAAAAAGGACCCCAGACCTCATTTCAAAAGAAGGATCATCTGGCAAAAAAAAAGGGGAAGAAAGAGAACTCCTGAGAATTCTTGAAGAACACAAAAAAGAAGGTAAAACCTTTAAAAGAGAAAATTCTCTTGGGAACAGATCATTGATCTAAGAACAAGATCATGGATCTTCAATAAATAAATAAATAAGTAAATAAAATAAAAAAGGTAGTGCCTTGCACTTGTTATGAACCCTTGGTTCTCTGAAATAAGGAAAAACAAGAAAAGAAGAAAAAACTTGTTTTTCTTTAGATCAAAAGATTAAAAAGTGCTCTGCACTTCTGTTTCTTGAAGATTCTCAATGTTTTGCATAAATGCAATGCACTGCTTGAAGGGCCAGGCCCAAATCAAAAAGACCTAACAGGCCAAAATAAATTGCAGAGCAATAAAAGGGAGAGCCCAAATGAAATTGATGCTCTGCATCATTTATAAAAGGCAGAGCCCAAAACAAATTGATGCTCTGCATCGTTTCTGGGCAAAGCCCAAATAAAAATAAAAACAAATGCAAATAAAATATTGGACATTTTTAACTGGACTTAGCCCAATCGTGGCCATAAGTCCTTAAACTAAATTAACTGAGCAAAACGGCTCTCCTAAACCAATCCACATCCGGTTCAAGGGTACATCTCCGAACTCCTTTGATATCCATCGTTGTAATTCCTCAACGACGTCAAAGAGGTGACGGGTCCCAACGACCACACACCCATATGGACTGCGGGGTCCTTAAACTCGTGGACCGAGATGTCCTTAAACTAATATTGGACCGAAACGTCTCTAAACTAATATCGGACCGAAACGTCCCTAAACTAATATCGGTCCGAAACGTCCCTAAACTAATATCGGACCGAAATGTCCCTAAACTAATGACGGACCACCACGTCCCTAAACTGGAACATGGACCACCACGTCTCTAAACTGGAACAATAGAGCCAATTGCTCTTCTTTCGAATCTAAACGATCCCGTTCAAGTCGATCTTAGTCCAAAACAGGACTAACGAATCCTTGACGAAAGTTTAAGTTGATCTTAGCCGCAACGTGACTAATGCATCCTTAAACTAAAAACACCAAACCCAAATCTAAATAAATACGGATTTGGACTAATCCACGTCCTACGGGCGACGGCATTACTCAATCTCCGTATACAATTCATGGGCAACCACAAACAAAACAAACACACACGACACGAAGTGAAATTCTGGAGAAGGAGAAAGTGGCTACCGCGATGCGGTAGCGTAATTAACTGCAGGGGCTTGCGCCTGTAGGGAAGAGCGTCCCCACAATCAAAAACTCTCAAGCGAGGGGGAATCTGACAAAGTCTGCTACATTGGCCGCATCCGTCTAAACCTTCGATACACGGTGCCATAAATCAACTTGGCATCTTCGGAGAGGTGGACGGATAAAACCAATTAGCATCTGCCCCGAATCTCAGCGTCAGGACATCGCAGTCTTGTGCGCCGCCTTTCGGAGGGGAACAGATTCTGGAACGCCCGGTGGGACCTTTTCCTCTTTCCACTCCACACTTCGTGTGTCATCTTCGCGAACCAATCGCGGTTCGTTAAAATGGTTGCCTTTGGATTTCAAGTTTACTAAGATTTGGTCTCTCATTTGGTGCAGAAGAGAAATCAAACATCGATGGCCTCAGCCTGTTCGAAGTGCTCCAATTGCGGTTGCAGCTCGCGTACAGCCTCAACTGGGGGCATAACCTACGGGCCCCAAGCGGCCTCTTTGTTCACCATGCCAGTAGAACAGGTGACTCAAGCCACCACTGGGCTCTTCTTCGGGACCATGCTCCCACCAACGAGCTTTAGCACTCCTGTGCCCGGACAAGAAGCTCCGAAGAAGTTGGTCTTCGATCGACTCTCAACTACTGCGGCCCCTGCCAACAGGTCGCCCAATGCCAAGCCAACGGCCTCTGTGTTCACCAGGCTAGGTCAGAACTTTAAAGTGGCTATCCCAAGGAGGGCAACGGCCGCTGCTCCAGAAGTCGTTAAGGCGGCTTCTCCCATCAAAGATTCAGTCTTTGCAAGACTAACGATTCCCACTCTTGCCCCTGCTGGTCAAAAGACATCAGTCTTCGACAGGCTGACATCGGCAATCGCCCCGCACTCAAACAGGGGGCAAAAGGAAACCATCTCAATCTCTGAGCCAATCCTCCTGACTCGCCGTGCTCGACGTCGACATTGGCAACGAGTGAGGAAAGCAGGGGGCAACTCCCCCTCAGGGATAACTCCACCTGCTTCAATGGTGGAAGTCAATGCTGCTGTTCCAACTGGGAACAGTTTTGAACTACTGAGGAGGGTGCGTAAGAACTCTCCAATTGCTACCTTGAAAAGATCTCCTCCACCTGCGGAGAGAGTTATGGAGATGAAGCAAGAACAACCCCCTCAACGGCTATCAGCGAAAGTTTATAAAGTTTGGCGGAGGGTTCAAAACTCTGTGATTGATCCAGACCAATTTCATCGCCAGAAAAAGGCGAAAGTGGAAAAGGACAAGGACCGCCCCATTAAACAGCAGGGGACGGCAGTTGCTGGGATGCCCACTTCAACGGCTCCTTTAACCCCAACAGCCCACAAAAGAAGGAGGCCGGAGAAAGCTCCCGCGTCAGCGACAAAGGTTAAGAATGATGAACCTAAACACCCCAAGTCAGGGGGCATTACAGTTCACACGATTTACATGGCTTCGGGAAAAGAAAACAGCCGTGCATCAACGGGTCATAGACCGCTTACACGGTCAGTGACCAAGGCTCAGGAGCAACAACAGAAGCTCCAAGAGATGATGAACGCTATGGCTGCACTTACAGGGCCAAAAGAAAGCCCTGAAACCTCTTTAGATGAACGTCAGGAACAAGAGACTGACGCCGAGTTCCTTCGCCGAGTATTGGAGAAGAAGGACAAAGAGGCTGCCGAACAGGCAGCCAACATACAGCGTATGGGCCTCCTCTTCCAGGACATGATAGGGATGATGATACAACAAGATCCTCCCGCTGAAGAGCCCCCGATCTTCCTTGGAGATGATAGAGGAGAGACATCAAATCCTCAGCCCGCTCTATCAACGGCTAAAGAGGATACTATTTCTAAAACGGACTTGGACGAATATATAGCCCAACAATTACGGGTTCATCATGCGGCTGAGGCAGCTGGCCAGGTCGTAAAAACGGGGCGGCCGTATCCATGTTGGTATGATCAGATCAAGTACCCGCCAGGTTACACGATTCCCAAATTCCATGTCTACAAGGGAACGGGCAATCCTCACCAGCATGTCGCCCAGTTCAGGGCCCTCTGCGGCAATACCGGTGGTGACGACAAGTTGTTGCTTCGCCAGTTCGTTGGAAGTTTATCAGATACAGCATTCGAGTGGTACTCTGAGCTCCCTAATGACTCTATTAAGACCTTCGCGGAGATGGAGCTGCTATTTACTCAACGTTTTGCGAGTGCCAGTGAACGTACCCCGATGACGGCACTAATTAACGCCAGGGTAAAGCCGGGCGAGACGTGGGTCCAATACGCTATACGGTGGCGTAATTTATGGTCAAAATGCGAGCAACGTATTGAAGAAGCTCCCGCAGTGGGTATGTTTGTGGGAACCCTCGATCCACAAGCAACCATCTCGCAATTTATGATGTTCTTCAAGCCGACTACCTTCCAGGCTTTGATTGACAAACTAGCGCAGATGGACTAGATGGGCCATAAACCCTCTCTCCCAAAGCCGGACTCCGGAAATGATAAAGGGAAGGGAAAAGCGATCGCTGTCGCTAATACTCAACAACAGCCGAATAACGCGAAGCCGGTTGTGCGTCAAGGTAATACGCGTCCGTACGTAGACCTTGAGAAGATACTAGGGCGTCCTTACTCTTTTCCCCATGATAAAATGAGGAGGTTATTCGAGCTGGCGTTACGCAACAGACTCATAAACCTGCCAGATCCAAAACGTTTGTTGCAACCGAATGACGTCAACGGGCCCAACTACTGCCCTTACCATCGAGTGCTAGGCTATCCGATCGAGGATTGCTACGTTTTCAAAAATTGGCTTGAAAACCAGTACCGTCAGGGCAAATTTGCGCTATCTGACAAATGGAAGGTGAATCCCCCGCAACCCCACACCTCTAAAGGGACGAATACGCAGGGGGCAACATGTTCCGTCGTTGAGGAAGCTCCTTGGCAGGTTGTATTGTCAGGTAAAACGAAGAGGATGCTAAATGATCTTCGAACATGCCCGGCAGTCAAGTGGAATAACCCGTTGGAACCGCAAATTATTGAAGGAATGCTGAAGCCTCGTCCGACTCAAAAGATTGGTGGAAATGGCCCAAACACTCATAACCAGCCGTCAAAGTCTTCAAAGAAGAAGAAGAAGTCGAAGAAGCCCGTGACTCCTAACGACAAGCGCACGGAATTGCAAAAACAAATTGACGCGCTGGAGGAATACAATCAGAAGGCACGAAACCCTATTACACTCCAAGAGTTCCTCAACCATGTCTTTCGAGCGGAAGATGAGGGAGGTAGTTCGTCGGATGAATCCGAGGAATATGTGGCAAGCTGCCATATGATTTTCCATTCGTTCATAAACGATGAGGAGACTCCTCGTGCTGAAAAGCTGGGGGCAGATCCTGAACTAAAAATTCCGGAGTCGTCGGATGAAGTGATTGACGCTTTCCTCAATGAAGCGTTCTTAAAAAGTAAAGCTGATCAGGAGTGCGAAACGGTTATATTCGAAAGGGCCAAACGCCAATGCCTTGACGAAAGAGTTGAAATATTCCCGCTGGAGCAAAATGCACTCACGGCGGATAAGAGAAAATTCAAGATAAGAAAGAGGTTTGCTAAAGCCGTCGCCATGGGCATGAAGCTGCCACCCTCCGAGTGAAGCGTCACTAGTGAAATGGAAAACCACCCCTCCTATTGCTCATATCATCGGAAGGTGTCGCACCCCACTGAAGAGTGCAAAGCTTTCGACAGATGGTGGCAAGGATATGTTTCTCACCGGCAACAGTTTAAGCGGGAAAAGCGCAAGACTCGCCGAGAGCAGAACGGAACGATCAAAGGCCTTAACAGAGCTACCGGTGATTGTTGCATGATTGACGCTGGAGGATCACAAGTGCCCACATTTGGGAGCGATTCTGATGAGGAGCTGGAGCTTGGCCCTCTCTTCAAAGAGTCTATTTTGGGAAAAGAAGAAGAACCGAAGGTTTGCGAGAATATCCAGCTACGTAGTCGGACGCTACCTGAGAAGAATCTCGGACCTCTAAACAAGAAAGACAAAAGGAAAGAGAAAATCTCCGAAGATATCGCCTTGGATGACCGAGAACCCGCCGAAGAGAAATAAGGTGGATTACAACGTTTTGGTTCATCTGAGAAAACTACCCTCTCAACTCAGCATCCTTGATGCCTTATTACTATCAAAAGAGGCGAGGGATTCTTTGATTAAGGCGCTACAAGACCCGGACCAGTTCCAAGCCTTCCTAGCCGAAGAAAAGATGAAGGATGAACTAGAAGAGGTGCACACGACCGACGTTGCTTTTGGTGATGAAGACCTTCTCCTCGGGACATGCGAACACAGTCGTCTCCTTTATGTCTCAGGATACTGCCATGACATAAAGATAGGTAAAATCTTGGTCGATAACGGATCGTCTGTTAATTTGCTCAATGTGCGGGTGTTAAAGGAAATTTGCATGAGTGTCCAACACCTCGCCCGAGACAAAATCACCATCTCCGGATTCGACTCCCAATCATCAAAAACTCTTGGATCTGTGATATTGACGCTACGCTTCGGGTTGCTCGTCACAGATATCAAATTCCATGTTATAGACGCCAAGACATGCTACAATGCTCTGCTCGGCCGACCATGGCTACACGAGTACAATATCATCCCTTCTACACAGCATCAGTGTATGAAGTATTGTAGGGATGGTCTCGAGTACACTGTGGCAGGAGAATTGAATCCGTTTTCCGTGAATGAAGTTTGCAAGTATGAAGATGCCAAATACTTCTTGCCGAGTTTCGAAGACACGGAAAGGTGTCACAGACCGGAGAACAAAACTAATGCAACCATCCCTGTCTTCGGCAGTGATACCGAGGAGGAGGAGGATATAATTTATTCGGGTCCACCCCAATACACCAAGCCTGGACCATCCGCCCCTTCACTGATCTTTGGTAGTGATTCGGAGGATGAAGTCCATGCTGTATTCCCTGCTCGGCTTTCAATACGAGCTTCTGCTGATGAAGAGCGAAGTCTGCAGATAGCCATGGTGCCGCTTGAACATTATAAAGAACTGGATGCGCTCGACACCGACAGCGTGGAAGAATTGCAGACATTTTATATCCCTCACGGACGAAAAGGCGAGAGGGCAATCCTATTCTACCATTCCGAAGAAAACAAGGTGGAAAAAGAAATTTAGCACGGTGCGGATCCAACGCTGGACAGACTTTAGCCCATCCGTCTACCCCGATATTATACGGAGGTCTTAAGGAGGCTGTTGAAACGCCAAAGAATACCCTCCCAACAGACCGTTAGAAAAACCAAATTCTACGACAAGGTCTGGAACGTTCCCGGGACTCAACGCAAACTGCCTAACGGGAGAATGGAAACGAAAGGGCTCGGATACATCTGGTCGAGGAAACGAGAGCTACTAAACAGCTGTTACTTCATGTATGACTTCGATGAAGAAGCGAATGATCAATGGGAAGACGCTGATCCCAAACCAGTGAAAGTTCCAGATGCAAAGGAACACGGTCCGTCGTTCGAAGACCAAATGGGCAAACTTATAAGGGAAGCGGGTCAAAAAGTCCGAGATGATCACAATCGTGAAATGGCAATCTATGAGAAAGCCAAAACGCAGCGCCTCCTTCGACAGGCAGTAAAAGACGAAGAGGCTGCCCCATGTCAACCTGATATAAAAAGGGCTCGACGCGGAGGCTGAAACAAGTCGAAAGGCCAAAGAGGCGCTCAACAGCAACAAAGCAGGGCTAAGAAGCCACGCAAACGGGAATCGAGCGTTATTGATCTATCCCTCATGAAGAAAATGGGTCGAGCGTACTCGTTTCCTCGGGAAAAGACGAAGAAGATACTCGATCTTGCCCTAAAGCATCAAATGCTTACATTGCCGGAGTCTAAACACCCCGAACAAGCGGGCGGAGCCTCACACCCGGACTATTGCTCTTACCATTGAGTGATAGGTCATCCTCTTGAAGATTGCTTCACCTTCAAGAATTGGGTCGAAGATCAGTACCAGCTTGGTAAATTCGCTCTGTCCGACAACTGGAGGGTAGCACCACCACAAAAGCACGAACCCAAGGCCACGAAAGAAAAACCAGTTCCATATTGGGACTGGAAGCGAATTCGTACCTGTCACATGATAACAATACTAAAAGGAGAACCCGAGAACATGGACAGCCTTCCTTGGTGCCTCGAAAACAGCAATGATGAGGTAATCTCAGAATTTCCCCCAGCTCCGAAAGAACTGGAGGATGGAATACATACCACTGCAGATAACCTCAAGAAAATCGAGTTGGGGATGGTAAACGATCCGCGACCGACATTCGTCAGCGAGCTGCTGTCTGAAGAGAGGGTGTCTGCGTTAAAGGACGTCCTTGTGCAGCATAAAGATTGCTTCGCATGGAACTATTCCGAGATGCCAGGACTAGATCCAGAAGTTGCTGTACATAGACTAGCAATATCCCCGGGTGTCAAGCCAGTTAAACAAGCGCCGAGAAGAATGCGGCTCGAGCTCGAGATGAGCATCAACGCTGAAGTCAAAAAGCTGATAGACTCTGGCTTTATCCAAGAGGTTCAATACCCTGAATGGATTGCTAATATCATCCCGGTGATGAAGAAAAATGGGACGGTGCGCATATGCGTGGATTTTCGGGATCTTAATAAAGCATGCCCAAAAGATGATTTTCCAGTACCAGTCACCGAACTGATGATAGACAATACGTCTTCGCATGAGGTTTTCTCCTTCATGGACGGCTCATCAGGGTATAATCAAATAAAAATACATCCTGAAGACCAGAAACATACGGCTTTTCGGACTCCTTTGGGGATATTTTGTTACAAGGTAATGCCCTTCGGTCTAAAGAACGCCGGTGCCACCTATCAGAGGGCTATGACAAAGATCTTCGATGACCTTATACACGAAATCGTCGAATGCTATATCGACGACCTCGTTGTTAAAAGCAAATCATATGAGGAACATCTTGAGCATCTAAAGACTGTATTTCGATGCCTTCGACAATACAATTTGAAGATGAATTCTCTTAATTATGCATTCGGGGTTTCCTCGGGCAAGTTCCTGGGATTCATCATCCGACACCGAGGTATTGAAATAGATTCGTCTAAAATCAAGGCGATCATGGAAATGCCTCCGCCGAGAACTCTTAAACAGTTGCGATCTCTCCAGGGAAAGCTCGCATACATTCGGCGGTTTATCGCTAATCTTTCAGGAAAGTGTCGTCCTTACAGTCACCTGATGAAGAAGGGAACCCCATTCGTTTGGGATCACAAATGCCAAGGCGCACTGGACGAGATCAAGCAGTATCTGCAAAACCCTCCAGTGTTGGCTGCTCCAGTTAAGGGAAAGCCTCTCATTCTTTACACGGCCGCCCTTGAAGGTTCTTTAGGCGCATTATGGGCACAAGAGAATGACCAGGGGAAAGAAAGAGCACTCTACTACTTAAGTCGAGTTCTGCTGGGGGCAGAAAGCAATTACTCCCCCATTGAAAAACACTGCCCGGCGTTGATCTTCGCAATAACAAAGCTTAGACATTACGCATTAGCGCATGAAGTCCATCCATTTCAAAGGTGGACCCTCTCAAATATCTAATGTCAAAGGCCATATTGACGGGACGACTCGCTAAATGGGCCCTGCTCTTAATGGAGTTCTCGATAACGTATCGACCCCTCAAGGCAGTGAAGGGTCAGGCCATAGCCGACTTCCTTGCTGAGCACCCGATACCTGCCGATTCTCCCCTGAATTGCGATTTGCCAGACAAGCATGCGTTTGACGCAATCGACGGTGGTGATACCCGTTGGGAGCTTTATTTCGATGGAGCATCTTCCATGAAAAAGCACAAATAAAGTACGTCAATGATCAAATCGGGAGTAGGCCTTATCTTCGTGACCCCACAAGGATGAATAATGCGCTTCGCTTTCTCCTTAACAGAGACGAGAACGAATAATGAAGCTGAATATGAAGCTTTGATAGCAGGTCTTGAGATCTCCATTGACACGGGAATTGAAAGCCTCCTCATATATGGGGACTCCCAGCTAGTCGTCAGTCAAGTGAACGGCGATTACTAAACATGCAAACCGGAATTGGTAAAATACGGTGAAAAGGTGCAACAACTACTAACCCAAATTCCCTCCTATACTTTGGAGAGCATACCACGCGCGGAAAACAGCAAAGCAGATGCGTTGGCCAAACTTGCTAAAGAAATGGCTGACGAGAACCTCGATGACGTTAGAATCATGGTACAAAGTCGTCGGGTGCTCGCCCCCGCAGAAATACCTTCGGAATCAACCGAAGAGAAGGGAGTGACTGAACAAGCGACCTTGCAAATAAAAGACCATGAGAAGGTTGAGGATTGGAGGGAAGTCTTTATAGACTACTTCAAGTCCCACCAAATGCCCGAAGATGCGTCCGCAAGACATCAGCTCATGAAACGAGCTCTGTCTTTCGCCTTCGTCAATGATACTCTATACAAGAGGTCATTCGATTCTCTGTAGCTGAGATGCTTAGGACCGGACGAAGCGGAAAGAGTCGTTCAGGAGGTTCATGACGGAATCTGCGGTTCTCACCAAGCAAGTCCAAAGATGAAGTTGAAGATCAAACGGATGGGCTACTACTGGCCCACGATGATTCAAGATTGCCTCGAATATGCGAGGCGATATCACTCATGCCAAATTCATGGGGAATTCATCCATCAGCATCCAAATCCATTACATCCAACGGTGGCTAGCTGGCCGTTCGAAATGTGGGGAACTGACATAGTCGGCCCCATCGAACCAGCATCGTCTAGAGGACATCGTTTCATCCTGGCGATGACTGACTACTTCTCCAAATGGGCAGAAGCAATACCGTTGAGAGAAGTGAAGACGGAGAATATCCTCCATTTCTTCAAAACGCACGTCATATATCGGTTTGGAACTCCGAGGCGGATCATCTCCGATAACGGGCCAGCCTACCGAAGTCATAAAATCAGCCGCTTCGCACAGCAGCATAACATAGACTGGAGATATTCCTTAGTCTATAATCCACGAGCTAACGGTCTCGCCGAGGCCTTCAACAAGACCTTGACGAAAATTATAAAGAAAACTGTGTCCCGAAATAAGAAAGACTGGCATGAGAGACTGCAAGAAGCTCTTTGGGCGTATCGAACCACGTTCAAGACAGCCACAAACACAACGCCTTACGCGTTGGTGTTCGGTACGGAAGCAGTACTCCCCCTCGAGATAGAATTACCCTCTCTGCGAGTGGCAGTTCACTACGAGCTGACGGATGAAGAAAATGCTCACCTACGATTTGAAGAGCTGGATGCTCTTGATGAAACCCGGCTCCTAGCACAACAAAATCTGGAAGCTTATAAAGCAAAGATGACGCGCTTATATGAAAGATTAACCCGACCAAGGACATTCCGCCAAGGCGAACTCGTGCTAGTGGTCAAAAGGCCTATGATCCCCAATCGCGCCAAGCGGGGAAAATTCGAGCCAAACTATGAAGGCCCATACATCATAGATAAGGTCTACCAGGGTGGGGCCTACCTACTCATGGACATGCACGGTGAAAGGCCTTTCAGACCAATAAACGGTCGCTTCCTAAAGAAATACTACGCTTAATGAGCCACAGCCTAGGTCAATGATAGATGACGACGACTATGTCCGCTCGCTATCTTCCTAAGCTCAAGCTTTATAAGCAGTAGCCAGCCTCTCAACGCCGGACCGAAATGTCCTTAAACTAACAGCGGACCGAAATGTCCTTAAACTAATAGCAGACCGAAACGTCTTTAGACTACTACCGCAGCATCTTTAGGCTGACGAGATATAAAAAAAACATATAAAAATAAAATTAAAAAAAAACGGTATGTCCATAAGCAAAAAGGGGCACGGATGAAAACCCGAAAGGGCTCTGTGAGTAAAAACAGCAGGGCTACCGGTGAGTGTTCGTGAAAACCCGAAAGGGCGCGACCTCGTTAAAAAAAAAGAAAAGAGAAAAAAGAAAATAAAAAGAATAATAAAAAAAAGGTATGTCCATAAGCAAAATGGGCACGGATGAAAACCTGAAAGGGCTCCGTGAGTAAAAACAGCAGGACTACCGGCGAGTGTTTGTGAAAACCCGAAAGGCTGCAACCTCGTTAAAAGACACTTATAGGGTCCTCTCGACCTTGTAAGGAGAAACCACCTGCGTGAGATCCTTACGACTCACAAGGGAACAACTCACTTAGGGATCCCCATTATTCCTAAGGAGAAAATACACTTGCGAGATCCTCACGACTCGTAAGAAGAACTCTCTTATGCGACCTTCACGGCTCATAAGAGTTGAAAGTCTTAAGTTACAGAGACCTAAACCTGTGCTTAAGCAACCCCCACAACTTCCGATATTGCCCTACAAGTGGCTCAATACTGACCCTTTTATACAATCCACGGGCGCGAATAAACATTTCCCTAACCATGTCCCGTCCGTGGCTGGGGATATGTTCGCATGACCCTTGTAGGTCCTCTCGATTTACAAGGAGAAAACCCTCCTGTAGGGTCCTTACGACTTACAGAGGAATATGCACTTAGGAATCCTCACGATTCTTAAGGAGAAAATACGCCTACAAGATCCTCACGACTTGTAGGGAGAAATACCTTTGTGAGACCCTTACGGCTCATGAAGTTAAAAGCCTTAGTCGACAGCGCCTTAACCCTGTTCGCTAAGCCACCTTTGTTCGACATCGACGGAGGCAAATGATGATTCGCTCCTGGCAATATCCCAGTTGTAGTGGTGCTGATGCCGAAATCGGTGTCTAATTCCAGGTTTACGGCGGAAAGCCAGTAGGCCGCACATGCATACGGAATAGCCGAAATGATAGGGCAACTTGCAATAAAAAGCAGCAAGTAAAAATGTATGCATCCGAAATAGCCGAAATGATGGGGCAACTCGCAATAAAAAGCAGCGAGTAAAAATAAAATAAATAGCCGAAATGATTGGGCACCGCGAAAAATAGCCGAAATGGTTGGGCAATCGCGACCTTCGCGATATAAAAGCTGAAATGATAGAGCATCGCGGAGATAAAACAAAAAAATGACGATAAAACTTTGGCCCTACAGTTAGGATCACATCGATCCCTGTATACAATCCAAGGGCGTAAACAAAGAGGGAACCATACTTTCCCAGCGGGCTCCGTCAGACGATGAAGCCAAACCTCAACGGTTCATTTCAACCGAAGAAGCCAGTGACTTCAGCAAAACTCCTCGACTCACGGATACAAACACTCCTTGACGAGAGCCTTCTGATGCGCGTCGACTCGCAGAGCCACTAGAGCCTCTGTGGGAACCCTCGACTCGTTTCAAACCCCAAGGAAACAAATAATCCTTGGCGCTTGGGAAACAAATAATCCCCAGCAAACTCCTCGACTCACGGATACAAACACTCCTTGACGAAAGCCTTCTGATTCGCGTCGACTCGCAGAGCCACCAGAGCCTCTGTGGGAACCCTTGACTCGTTTCAAACCCCAAGGAAACAAATAATCCTTGGCGCTTGGGAAACAAATAATCCCTAGCAAACTCCTCGACTCACGGATACAAACACTCCTTGACGAGAGTCTTCTGATTCGCGTCGACTCGCGGAGCCACCGGAGCCTCTGTGGGAACCCTCGACTCGTTTCAAACCCCAAGGAAACAAATAATCCTTGGCGCTTGGGAAACAAATAATCCCTAGCAAACTCCTCGACTCACGGATACAAACACTCCTTGACGAGAGCCTTCTGATTCGCGTCGACTCGCAGAGCCACCAGTGCCTCCGTGGGAACCCTCGACTCGTTTCAAACCCCAAGGAAACAAATAATCCTTGGCGCTTGGGAAATAAATAATCCCTAGCAAATTCCTCGACTCACGGATACAAACACTCCGTGACGAGAGCCTCCCGACCTACGTCAACTCGCAGAGCCACCACTATCTCCGCGGGAGAATTCCCGGTTCGTCCCACCTTGCAAGATGAAGTCTCGGGCAGCAAAGATTGAAAAACTTGCTTCCTGAACAATGGGGCCCTGCAAGTCAATCCAAAATGGTCTCTTGCATACTATTCACGGATCTCACTCTCCGAAGTCGATTTTCGACAAGGAGGGAAACAACCACTTACGGGTCTTCTCGACTCATAAGAGGGAAAAATTCTCTTATAGGATCCTTACGACTTATAAGAGAAAACCACACTTAGGAATCCTCACGATTACTAAGGAGAAAATCCACCTATGAGATCCTCTCGATCCGCAGGGAGAAAAGTCTCTATGAGACCCTCACGGCTCATAGAATTGAAAAGTCTTAGGCGGCAGATCTGAACCTGCGGCCTAAGCCATCACTATCTCTCGGAGAAGTTAAGTTATCCGCCAATCAGGTTCATCGAAAACATCATAATGAAAAGGGAGAAAGCAAAGGAATAGTACCAGACATCGCAAGAAGGAATGTGTACCTTTATTCATAAATTCAATCAAAATACAAGGCGGATCGTATAAAAAACAGGGAATGTGTATACACTATATACAAATTACAAATGTGTAAATGATACAAGATATTCAGGGAGAAGGAAGTTTCATGAACAGCTCTATCAACTGCCCGCGTACTTCCTTCCACGCCTTCTCCTGATCAGCTGCCACCGCCAGTTCGGCCTCTTCTTGAGCCCGCTGCTGCGTGAAGGATGCGAGCTGTTCCCCAACAACCTGCTGAGCTGCTTCTTGGCCTCGGGCATCACGCTCAGCGGGATCAAGCTTCCGCCTCAGTGCTAGCCCATTAGAGATACGCTCCAGAAGGCCTTCAAAGACGGCTTTCACTTCAGCAGCATTCGTCCTAACTTCAGCGCGCAGGCGAGCGGTTGCGCTTGAAGATTCCCGACGCTCCTTCAACCGTAAAGCTGCTTCCTGCTCCAAATGGCGGAGATAAGAAGTGCTTTGCTCGAGCCAGGCTGTCCGTTCGGTGCTCATGGCCAAAACTTCGGGAGAAGGGCGCGTCGTTTCCAACCGATGCAAGCAGGCCTCAATCTCTCTGCAGTGGTTAACCCAAGATTCGACGACGCCTTCATTGTGAAAGTTTACGAGCGCCGCCAACATCGGGTTAACCTCCATTGCGAAATCCACGGCAGAAGGGAGAGCGTCCATGTTAAGCTCTTCGATATACCCGCTCAGCATGCCCAAACTCATCACGGCACCTTTTGAAGATGGACGTTTCAAGAAAGGGCCCACTGGTGAAAGAACACGAGACTCAAGAGGGATCGGAGTTGGAACAATAGCTGCAAAACGAAACATGGTTAAACAATGATTCGAAAAGGTGTTGAAGGATCATATAAAAAGGGGGGAGGAATATACTGTACCAGCTGCAACGGACGGCAAAGCCGGAAGGGCCGGTGGCGTGGCAGGTCTTGCGTCCCCTCCTTCGATTTGTGGCACTGCAATAAGGAAGAGGAAAAGTCAGAAATCATCCCATTGCTAAAAAAGGGAGTAAACAAAGACATCAAAATGAAAATGTACTCACCGGCACCATTAGAGGGAGAAGCGAGTTCGGACGGGAAGGAGAAGTGTGGGAGCAACACTTGGTATAGATGATCAAAGAGCACTCCTGAAAAGACACAGTGGTATGACGTTAGTCCATAAGCTACACGTTTAAAAGATTAACTTGTGAGTCGCAAATCCATACCTTCCAACATCCGCGATGGCACAAGGGAAGGCGGGGAAGTGACCACCGCCAAAACAGTAGTTGACGGTGCTCCTTCAAGCAGTGGAGCATTGGCACTGGCCGCACCTGCATTAAAAACAGAAGCAAACTTGTTAGAAAATATTGAAAGATAAAAAAAAAGAAGAGAGAAAATGATAGTAACTCGAAATTTACCTGACGAACTGCCAGCCGAGACTGAGGCAATTCCTTCCTCCATTGATATCAGGCCACCGCCCGTGGCCTTGTTACCCGACTCAATGGGAACCGTTGTTGCACTCGCAAGCCCTGGAGAAGGCGGGGGAATATAGGCGGGGAGGGCTATGATTGGAGCATTGCCAGATTCCTGAGAAAGAGCAGCTGGCTCGTCCTCAGGAATCGTGGCCACCTCACCCGCTACTCCTTCAGGTCCTGCGGTCACGGTGGTCTCATCCACCGTCGCCGCGAGGTCTCCAGCCTCAAGCGCCTCACCTACCATTACCCTCGGCTCGCTTATGATGATCATTTCATATGCCGCCACTTCAGGGTCGGCATCCATGACCCTCTCGGCTGCAGATCCCCCAACCTCTGCTACGGGTCCCGTGGCCCCAACGACGCGCCTCACCGTCGGCTCGGGTTCGGCAGGCACCGCTTCCGCCGTTTCTCTGGGTTCAACGGTCTCCGCCTCCCCCTCAGTCGGACTTGGCCCTGCAAGATGGAATGCATATGAGCCAATGGCTTTATAATTCTTACAACAAGGCTCTGAAAGAAATGCTACCTGAAGAGGATTTATCGTTTGCACTTCGGGCCGCGCGCGCCACTTGCCTATGAGCAGTAGATAGGGCGACAGGGGCCTCTTTAGAAGGAGTGTCAGCGCGAGAAATAGTGCTAGAGCCCGCTCCCGTGGCCAAAGCAGCTCTGCGCGCCTTTGCTTCGCGTCTCAACCGCTTCCGCTCCTCCTGAGCCGTTGAGACGGATGCCACTAGGGCTTCTCTAATTGAGGCGTCCTCGTTCGTGAATAGGGATGCCTCCAGATTTTTCAGGGCATCCCTCATCGTCTTGTCAAGTCGAGGCCCCTCCAGCAGCCTCGACGAGATCGGGACTTCAGTAACAGGCTCAGGAAGGATCCCCGCATCAACTGATATAACCCCTGCAAAGAAACAAAAGAAGGTTAGGTTGACCATCAGAAAAGATGACAAACTTTCCTTATAAAAGAGAAAGGGGTGGGACATACCAACGCCTGCTAGAGCACGCTTCTCCTCCTCCTCTTGGAAGGTTTTCAAAGAGGCAGCGATAGCCTCTTCAGAAGAGACACCTGTTGAAAATCGGGCGAATATTAGTTAAAGATAATAACAAAAAGTGCAGTAAAATGACGAAGAAAGTGGCTGATGATTACCTGACTCAGCGAGTTTACTTAACATCGCTTCGAGCCTCGCCAATCGCTCCGAAGCTGCAATGGCGGCAGCCAAATTTGTGTCTGCAGGGTCTACCAAGAAGCCCTCATTGCTGCCATATTCACTTATGCCTTCATTGGGAGGAGCCGCAGGCTCTAGGCTAAGGATCGCATCAAGGGAAAGGGCGGACTTTTTCTTCTTCTGTCCGCCAGCTTTAGATCCACCCGGAATAGATTTGCGCTTGGCAGTTATTTTAAGGCGGCGGGTCCCAATATCTGCTCCTATGCTGGACTCTGGCGATACTACATTAGCCGCCTTCGTGGGAGCACGGGGCGCCGGTGGTACATCCACCGTAGCAGGCAGTGGCAATCCACGCGGGGGGCTCAATACGCGTGGTCGATCAACTCCGGCATCTTTTATCGGGAGAATGACCTGGATCCTTGGCTGCAAGGGAGCCTTGCGATCACCGCCGGGAGGCGCACCCCTACGGTCAACCAGCATACGCTTCTCCGTTAAGATGATTGGGCCCATAGCATGCGCATACCAGGCTACATATGAATGGAGTATCTTAGGGGCACAGCTAGGTTCACTGATAAAGAAATAGGAACCTGTATTAAG
The DNA here is from genome assembly GCA_030015575.1 of Agapanthus africanus. Classification (NCBI taxonomy): domain Eukaryota; kingdom Viridiplantae; phylum Streptophyta; class Magnoliopsida; order Asparagales; family Amaryllidaceae; genus Agapanthus; species Agapanthus africanus. The sequence goes on along the minus strand of CM057344.1, from coordinate 67,358,563 downwards.
CCGTATGAAATGATGCATCGCATTCTTTATCCCCTCTTGGTTGGCCACGGGTGTTTCCAGAAAAGCTTCCATCGGGATCCCTTGGTTGTAACTCGATTTCCGGGCAAATCGGTGTGGGTTATACCTCATAAACAGAGCTATCTCATTCTGCCTAAACACTAGATAGCCCGGCCGAATGGAGTAGAGGTGGAGGATTTCCCGAGCCTTCAGTACAGAAGCCCCGCCCTTAAAATCATCACGTAGTGGCACCACTGACTTAGTGGTCTCTGAGCCTATGGTGATGACCTTATCCACAAAAGAAATCTTCGCTCCGACCAGATGTGGACGCAAGAGCAGTCCCCTAGAATCCCGCGGGGATGCAACCACAATTGAAGCCCCGACCAACCGCATGATTCTCGGAAGTCTGCATTTCTCAAAGAACGGAGGAGTCTTATGGGCACCAAACACCCCTTGCACGTGCATCTCTATCTAAGAAGTGAAATAGTGCATCGGGAAGTTGGCAGGCTGTACTCCAGGCTCACTAGCATCCGCCGCTACGCTAAGTCCATTATAGAGGTAAGCCAGCCCGACGATCCCTACCGATAACTGCAAACCAGCCACCATTCGATGCGCCGGGTAAAAGACGGAGGGCTGCATGAGGCGTGGGTGCGTGGGAAGTGCGAAGCTGCATAACCATAAACCCAAGAACCCTATAAAAAAGGTCTCCTCGTCCATGCCAGGAACGGCGATCTCTGAGAAAGGGACGTTGGCAATGCCGGGGAGATAAAAATCCCGCTGGTCATTTTCCGATATAGGTCGGCGGTCCAAGCCGAAACCAAAAGGGTCAGCAAGCTGAGCGAACTTCTCGCCCTGCTCTGATAGGAACTCCGAGCGAATAAAGCGAGCAATAAAATCTGCGAAACTGACGCCCCGCTCGCCCGATCCCAAATTGAGTTCCTCATAGATCTCCAACACCTTCACCAAGCCCGGATACTGATGCTGAATGGCATTTTCCGGAGTTAAGTCAAACACCAGCTGCTTGGTGGCAAAGACGTACTCGTCAGGAGGAAGCAGCTTCTCGTAGTGCTCTCCCCTCATTGGTATACCCGAAATCTCAGCGAATTCCTCCAAGGAGATAGAGACTTCCCTATCCGTCATCAGGAAGGTGTGAGTGGGGATATTCCATTGTTCAATAAAGGCCTTGACCAACCACGTTGGAGGAGAGGGATACTCGAAAAGCGAAACGTAGATGGCTGAATATAAACCAATCCTCGTTAGATGAGTCCTTTTCACCGATAAGATATACCGGGCCCACTGCAAATATCCGGCGGGGGGTCGCGGGATCAGTCCAATATTGTAAGCCTGTCCCCAAGGGTGTGCTTCACCCTGACAGATTCGCCTCCTCAGAATATCTATTGCCGCCGGCGGCTGCATGGGGATGGCACCGATCGCAGGCTGGAGGAGGTCATCAGAATTCCAGTTTTTAACCTCCACGGCATACTTCACCGGGGGTTCGTCTGCATAGGGGATCGTGACTGTAGGCTCAGACGGCGAGGCGGAACTGAAGCTGCGACGGCCTTGGATGATCTGGCTGTACCACCTTCCCCACAGGTGGAGCTTTTTGCACTCAGGGTCATGATCTTTAATGAGAGCGAATGCCACCCGGTCCACCGGCGAATGGGGGAACCCTCCTTCCGAGCGAACAAAGGGGAAAGACAAGTCGCCGGACATGTTTCCTGTAGAAAGACAAAAATAACCGTTAGTGTTCTGACACTTGGCATTTTGAAATCTTACTCCACACTGTGATGTAATGGGTAGGGGACAAAAAGGGGGACTCACAAAATCTGGATGACGGTACATCATTTAATAAGACAACCCCATCATTAGATGAGACTGTCAATTAATGAAAAGGTCCCCAAAAGAATATCCTCACTGATGTGAAATCCCTAGAGACAAGGAGAAATATTCTCTTTCAGAGCAAAGCTCTGTCACAAAGTGACATTTGTCAAACTCTGGTCTCAGGAGAACAAGATTCCTTAAAAGAGCATAGCTCTATGGTAATGGTGGAAAGATCCATCAATTTTATTTAGAAGAATTAGAGTTTTGGAATCTTGAAAAATCCATGAAAACTTATAAAACAAAAATTTTCTCCGTTTCTCAGATCTAAAAAGATCTACATTTGATCTAAGAGCAAAACTCTGTTCATGGGTTAAAACCCATGGATCAGATTTCTGTAAATCTGTAAATTTTTTAGAGTAAGGCTGTGTTGAAGAAACTCCAAAGGGGTTTTTCTTTAGATCAAAGATCTATAAGAGCAAGGCTCTGTTAATTAAATTTAATTTAAATTAATTTAATTAATTTTACCTAGAGTGATTCTAAGACTGGAACTTTGAAGTTCTTGGGGAAATCACAAAAGCAAGGCTCTGAAAGTTCTTAAGCAAGAGCAAGGCTCTGGAAGTTCTTAAGCAAGAGCAAGGCTCTGAAATTCAAATTCTTGAAAATGGTAAAGAATTACCAAGGACCAAGGGTCCTATTTATAGGAGCCTGCGCCTTTTCACCTGACCCCTTTGATCGGAGGATCAGGATCTTGCCATCGCTGCATTCACGTGCGCGCCACGTGAGCGCAACGGCGGGGGGCATTTGTTCCCCCAATCAGAGCAAGGCTCTTTTTGAATTTTGAAAATTCAAATTTTGGAAGCAACGCTTCAAATTCCGAGCATTGCGCGCAATGCGCCGCGTGTCAGAAGTTGATACGTCAACGCAACGCCCGAGGCAGTGTGTCCAATCAGAGCAAGGCTCTCTTAAAAAATAAAAAGTATGCAACGTTCAGATTGCGCAAGCGCTGCATTGCGCGACACGTGTCTGCGCAGTTGCGCAAACGCAACTGCGCAGGCACAGTTGTGCAAGCGCGGCGCTGCGCGACACGTGTCTGCGCAGTTGCGCAAACGTTGCTGCGTAAGCGCTGCGCTGCGCGACACGTGTCTGCGCAGTTGAGCAAGCACAATTGCGCAAGTGCCGCACACCGAGACACGTGTCTGCACAGTTGCGCAAACGGTGCTGCGCAAGCGCGGCGCTGCGCGACACGTGTCTGCGCAGTTGCGCAAGCACAATTGCGTAAGTGCCGCACAGCGCGACACGTGTCTGCGCAGTTGCGCAAACGCTGCTGCGCAAGCACGGCGCTGCGCGACACGTGTCTGCGCTGTTGCGCAAGCACAGATGCGCAAGCGCCGCGCTGCGCGACACGTGTCACGCACTGGGGAGTTGCGCAAAAAACAGAATAAAGATTTAAAGACATCCTTTCTATTCTTGAGTAAAACAAGAAAATCTTCTTCTGTAAAACAGGGGCCTTGGATCAAAGATCCAACGGTGGGGAAAATTCCCCAAATCACTCAGAAAAAGATCTCTTTAAAAAATTTAACTAATTTATGAGCACTATAAAAAGGACCCCAGACCTCATTTCAAAAGAAGGATCATCTGGTACAAAAAAAGGGGAAGAAAGATAACTCCTGAGAATTCTTGAAGAACACAAAAAAGAAGGTAAAACCTTTAAAAGAGAAAATTCTCTTGGGAACAGATCATTGATCTAAGAACAAGATCATGGATCTTCAATAAATAAATAAATAAGTAAATAAAATAAAAAAGGTAGTGCCTTGCACTTGTTATGAACCCTTGGTTCTCTGAAATAAGGAAAAACAAGAAAAGAAGAAAAAACTTGTTTTTCTTTAGATCAAAGGATTAAAAAGTGCTCTGCACTTCTGTTTCTTGAAGATTCTCAATGTTTTGCATAAATGCAATGCACTGCTTGAAGGGCCAGGCCCAAATCAAAAAGACCTAACAGGCCAAAATAAATTGCAGAGCAATAAAAGGGAGAGCCCAAATGAAATTGATGCTCTGCATCATTTATAAAGGGCAGAGCCCAAAACAAATTGATGCTCTGCATCGTTTCTGGGCAAAGCCTAAATAAAAATAAAAACAAATACAAATAAAATATTGGACATTTTTAACTGGACTTAGCCCAATCGTGGCCATAAGTCCTTAAACTAAATTAACTGAGCAAAACGGCTCTCCTAAACCAATCCACATCCGGTTCAAGGGTACATCTCCGAACTCCTTTGATATCCATCGTTGTAATTCCTCAACGACGTCAAAGAGGTGACGGGTCCCAACGACCACACACCCATATGGACTGCGGGGTCCTTAAACTCGTGGACCGAGACGTCCTTAAACTAATATTGGACCGAGACGTCCTTAAACTAATGTTGGACCGAAACGTCCCTAAACTAATATCGGACCGAAACGTCCCTAAACTAATGACGGACCACCACGTCCCTAAACTGGAACATGGACCACCACGTCTCTAAACTGGAACAATAGAGCCAATTGCTCTTCTTTCGGATCTAAACGATTCCGTTCAAGTCGATCTTAGTCCAAAACAGGACTAACGTATCCTTGACGAAAGTTTAAGTTGATCTTAGCCGCAACGTGACTAATGCATCCTTAAACTAAAAACACCAAACCCAAATCTAAATAAATACGGATTTGGACTAATCCACGTCCTACGGGCTACGGCATTACTCAGTCTCCGTATACAATTCACGGGCAACCACAAACAAAACAAACACACACGACACGAAGTGAAATTCTGGAGAAGGAGAAAGTGGCTACCGCGATGCGGTAGCGTAATTAACTGCAGGGGCTTGCGCCTGCAGGGAAGAGCGTCCCCACAATCAAAAACCCCTCAAGCGAGGGGGAATCTGACAAAGTCTGCTACATCGGCCGCATCCGTCTAAACCTTCGATACACGGTGCCATAAATCAACTTGGCATCTTCGGAGAGGTGGACGGATAAAACCAATTAGCATCTGCCCCGAATCTCAGCGTCAGGACATCGCAGTCTTGTGCGCCGCCTTTCGGAGGGGAACATAGTTGTTGGTTTTCTTGATCAATTTCTTCTTCTTTTTTCTTTTATCCTTGCAACCATGATGCTTAAGAGTTATCTTTACCTAGGAGAGGTCCCAAGTAGCTAGTTGTAATTTTCTACCACATTTCTATCTATCTTCTTTACTTGTTTTATTTTCTTTTATTCTATAATGAGTGAGTAGTTTTCTCACTTGTTAGGGTAGAATAAGGAAAGTTTGAGAGAAGGAAATCTCTTTCTCTCTCTCTTTCCTTTGCCCAACAACTTGATTCGAACTCCCGTCAAGGCAACAACAATCCGCTCCCTATGGCACCCTATTCTATATGATAGCGGTGACACCCTAGTGAGACCGGTTGTGGTTGAATTGACCGGAGGTTATGGATAATAGCCAAGAACGGACGAACAATGACAAAAGGAAAGAACTAAGCGTTGGAAAGCTAGGTTATACTCGCAAGTTTCCTTCCTAGTCATGCTAATCCCCGTTATTTTCTATTACCGTAATATCGATATCAAGAGTGGCAAACGAAAGAAGTGAGCGTACTCCTAACTCAAACTAACCTAATTCTAACCCTAAAAAGCTTCTATCAACATACATATCTAAGCACATAGTTAACTTTGAACAAACTCGAACAATTTGGACTCAACTCATTAAAACACTAAGAAAAAAATCCCCATCTCTACGTGGATCGACACGTACTCAACCGGTTAGCTACCAAACGAAACCGTCTTGATTGCGGTTGTAACGACCCTAGTATTATTATACCTTCGTGTTTTCTTTCTTTAGTAAAATATTGTATTTATTTATTCATAGTATTTTTCCGTAAATTTTGTTTTCTATTAAATATATTATTTTATTATTCTATCTATTTTTCCCAAACACATTTCTTTAAACTAAATCTTAACCTATTTCAAATTAAACGCAATACCTAATCTAGCCCATATCCCAAATCCAATCTCATTTTCATTTTCTTTTATAAAACTATGAGCCCAAAAGCCCACTTTCTTTTCAAGCAGCATATATCTAGTTCTTATTAAATATATGCATGAACAACCTTATAACTCATTGGTTAAGTCCTTGCATTGTCATTCCATAGATCACATGTTCAAATCCTCATTTTTACAATTAATTTTTTAATCAATTTTTATCTTTCTCATAACCTACAAATGAGACCTTTCATTTCATCTTCTTTTTAACTCCCAAAATAATTAGAATGGTTATGAGCCATAATTTATTAGAATTATGGTGGCCATAAACTTTTTTATATCTCACTCCTCTCTCTTTTCGTCATCACACATTTCTATCAGTTCACATATCCCACTTCATCTAGATTCCCCAAAGAAGAACATGAAGAAATTCTCAAGAAAGCCTCGCTAGAAACGCTAGGCTATCGGTGGATAGACAAGCCCGGTGACAATACCGGCTTGTGTATGTAACTCTCTTATCTCTTGCCCTCCCTCCATCTCCTTCTCTCTATATTTCTCTTGTCATATTGCCATGAAAAACTTCTCTTATCATATCATAGTCCCTAAATAATTAATTAAATGGATACATATATAAATAATAAACGCACACAAACATACACACATATATAGTTTGTAAAATCTTTTTCATTACTCTCAATCCATATGTTAAGATTTCGTAGTAACCAATTAGGATTTCATCGTTTGTTATTGTATTTTAAATTACTCTTTTTAATGTTTGTAAAAAAAATTGAAGTTACAAATAAATACTGTGGTTTTCTCATTTCTCACAAATGACAAATCAATACCTTTACTTTAAAAATAATTTTTAGAAATTAATTTTTACTTCTGGAAACTTCAGGAAATTTATATATGATAGAATATATTATTTTGTACATGCTGTAAAAATTTCAGATCGAATCATTTAACGGTTTAGGAATTATATTATTTTTATTCACTGTTCGTAAAAACAGAAAACCGCATTTATCGATCAATTTCTTAGACACATAACTTAGTGTACAGATATCCAAATTGAGCAAACTCAAGTATTTTAGATATCTACATCAAAATATATAGATTTTATTAGTTTTAAGTTCTTACTGAAAACCGACGTAAAATATAGAAAACTGTGTTACAATATTTAGTGACGAATCTGGACAGAATCTGTTCCGATTCGCACACTGTTTTTAAATTGGACATAACTCGAACACCCGATATCTGTTTTTGACAAACTTTAGATGTGTAGATGCACAATTGATAAAACTATAATTTTTTGTATATTAGATTACTTAGAAAAGCATGAAACAATCCGATATTGGCTTTGCAATACAATATATAGTTGATGTCTAGAAATCTGAATTTCTGTTTTAAACTGATGTTAGAACGATCATAACTAGAGCTTCAGAAATCCAAATCATTTGAATCTTGGTGTTTTAGATAATTACTCCGAAATTCCTACAATTTTCTATTAATCTTTGTAATTTCAAACCTGATGAAAATTAACTCAAACTGCGTTTTAAAAATGTGTGACGGTGCGGAACAGATTCTGATCTGTTTTGCGCGACGATATGAAAACATGTATATCTCCCAAACCGGTAGTCGTATTTAGGTGAGACTGGAACTCACGTGTGCATAAAATTTAAGGCCATTTTTTCTTTTATATTTTAACTTCAAATAACTTGATTAACTAGTCGTACATATTACATATTTACAACATTATTTTTGGTCTTTTCTTGTATACCTATCTCATATCATGTTCTATGATAGCTTATCTATTTTTATCTATATGACTTGTGATTAAACGATTACATACTAGAATTGATTTGATTTTGACACGACTCAATCATGAATACCTGAACCCAGTATGTACATTTGAACCAACTTGATTCGAACCATGAATACAATTGACATGATTTGCATTGACATGACTACATGAACTCAATCTTGAAAACTTGATATCATACATCACCTTTTGTATTCATGTATTCAATCAAGACTCATAATATTAATCATAGACTTATATAAACGGGGTGTTGAGGTAGTTTGAGTATGAATCTGATTGGTAGAGATTCTGCGTGTTCAAGTTTTATTTAATTACCGCAATCAAGACGGTTTCGCTTGAAGCTAGCTGGTTGAGTACGGGTCGTCCGCAGGGAGATGGAAATCTTTTTCTATGTGCTTTAACGAGTTAAGTCCGAAGGTCCAGATTTGTTTGTGATTATCTAAGTGTTAAAATGATATGTAAAGAGAGCTTGTTAGGGTTAGAATTAGGTTAGTTTGAGTTAGGAGTCGCTCACTTCTTTCGTTGCCACTTCTTAATATCGGTGTTACGGTAATCGGCAACAACGGGGATTAGCACGACTAGGAAGAAACTTGCGAGTATAAGCTAGGCTTTCCAACGCATAAGTTCTTCCCTTTGGTGCTTGTCCGTCCGTTCTTGGCTCTTAGCCATAACCTCCGGGTAATTCAACCACAACCGGTCTCACTACGGAATCACCGCTATCATGTAGGATAGGGTGCCATAAGGAGCGGATTGTGGTTCAATTAACGGGAGTCGATTTTAAGATGTTGGGCAAGGAAGGAGTGAGAGAGATTTCCTTCTCTCAAACTTCCCTTATCCTACCCTAACAAGTATGAAACTACTCACACATCATAATGAAAAGAAAACAAAACAAAAGAGGAAGATAGAAAGAAGGAGATTAGAAGATAACAACTAACTATTTGCGACCTCACCTTGGCAAGGATCAAGCGTAAGTATCATGGTTGTTTTAATGATAAAGGAAAAGAAAAGAAAGAAACAACAAGAAATAACAACAACTAAGTTAACAAATTAAAATTACAAGGAATTATAATCTAAAGAACAAGACAAGCATGATAAGTAAAAGGATCGTCTTTATTCATCATTCTTTACTCACAAAAGCTCACTACAAGATTTTCAATGGAGAAGAGATAAGAAGAGCAAGAAGAAACAAGTATTCTAAACCTAGAAAAATACAAGATTATGCACACCCTTGGCTTCACAAGTTCTGGACTATTTATAGGCAGGCAACTGAAAACCTAGGGCAAATATCTGTCCCTACATCAAAAGACAAAACTACCCCTGCAATTTGGACAACCGCGGTGCCAGTATGGCCATGGAACAGCGGCCTAGACCCCCCTTTGGCCGCGGTTCCGCGGCGGTATGGAGGAGTTGGGCTCTCATTTTTCCTGTGCTTCCCTGGTTCTGTGTGTCCTTTATTCCGGTATATATATTTTTTCATATTTTCTTCACGATTTTTCCAGAATTTCTGTTGAGGAAAAGGTGATTTGATGTGGATCTTTTTGTCATGATTTCCTCGAGCTCCGCGTAGATTTCTTGGATCTTGTGTTGCCATTGAGCCTTGTGCATGAAAATGACATTGATTTGACATTTTGTCTCTTAAACTGGTGTGTGGCAACAGACGGATAAAGAGCGGAGATCCGTGTTTTATCTGTGGTTGGCAGGAACCCGGGTTTTATCGTGTTTTTCCATGAATTTCACCGTTTAGAACCGAGAACCTGTATCCTGCAATTGACTAGCAAACACGGCTCAAGAGTACCTACCGATAAGCAATATGATAAAAATTGGGCGGTATAAAAATACAATAATCTGATATGAACAAATACCCCCAAACTTATCATTTGCTCGTCCCGAGCAAAGCCAATTTATTCACAAAAAATTTCCTAACCTCACTTTCGCAGGGAACGCGATTGCACTGAGCATGTGCAATAAGCCGTTAAACCTCTAGGTGTCCCTAGTAGGAGGAGTGTTGTCTCCTGAGGGTTTTCAGCGGATACTGCCCACAAAATCCGGTCAAGGTAGTTTTGTAAAATAACTTATGATTCAAACCCTAAAGTTTTGTTTCAGAAAATAACAATTCTATTATCCTAAGTCTAGACTATCAAACCTTTATTTTTCACACCTCGCTTCTTATTTAACTACATATTTTATATGTCTTTACGTGCAGTGCAAATAGTGTCGTTAAGTTTCCAGAAGGATCGATTTACGTCATCATGTCACACAATAAAGCCCAGATAAAAATTTTGAAAGGATCACATAAGTTTTATAAAGAGTTAAGTATTTTTCAAGTTTCGTTTTCCAGTAAAGTTTCAACTTTAGAATTTCTATCTTCCTTAACAGGAAACTAGGTCTTATTTTTCACTCCATCTTTTTCTTATTTTCATTTCATACACACCTCTGTGAACGTGCAATAGTCTTTATCATAGAATAAAACCTTCATATCTCCGCTAAAATTTTTATAAAAGCCTGTCTTTTATCAAGATTATTCTCACACAAAGAACCGTTAGGAATTTTAACTCGGAGAGAACACTTGCTTGACTTTGTTTTAATCTGGACTTTCTAGGCTTCTTAGCGAGCTTTGGGCCAATGCACCCAAACCAGTTGGCTTTAGGGCATTGGGTGTAGAAACACCCCTGCGGACTTAATTACTCAAGTTACCTAGGTCCACAAACAAAAGACAGTTTGGTGTGAAAATCATGATGATTTAATACGAACGGAGATATAGCCGGCAGTTCAATTATTTTTTTTGGATAAAAGACGTGTTTAGTGGGTTCGGTGTGTAATCATTCCAATCAAGTTTCAGATGGGTTATTTTTCAGACTTAGTTCCAATTAAGGCATCAATAACATTCCTTCATATTCACTCACTTCATAAACTATTCTTGATATTACTTATTTCCGAACAAACCTATTTGATCCTCGGAAAATCATTGATCCGTTTAAAAGTTTTTCGACATAAAAGACTTGTCATCTAATTTCCAAAAACTCACGACACGTGGAGTGTGATGTAAAGACGTATATCAGCTATAGTTAACTTCAAAGGAGAGTTATCTTTCAGGTTTTCAAAATCTAAACATAAGATTTAGTTATTCTTATTTTATCAAACAAAACCGTTGAAATGTTGAATTAAGGTCCTCCCACTAGCTAACTTGACAGAAAAGTTTTTATGTTTTTAGAAAAAATTTAGATTTTTATGGATTTTATGGATTTTAAAATGCAGATGCAAAATATACATATGAATGCGAAGGTAAGAAATGCGTACCGAGCGTACCCCCTAACTTAAACTGGACAGTGTCCTCACTGTCATTTCATGAAGAGATCATTTGAAGGGTCAAAATTGTCGGTTAGTGATACACAAATTTGTTTGTTTTTGTTTTTAAAGAAAAGAAAAAGAATATCCACAAATATATACAAAATGGTTTATACATACCCCCAAACTTATTTTGAACAGTGTCCACTGTTCTTGGCTGGATAACCGAAGTTTGGTGGTAGGCAGAGGAAGATTATGCAGGGTAAACCGGCTCCTGTAAGAACAGGAGCTCCTATGTTGGTTCGGCGCTAAGGTACGGTTTGCATCGGTGTCCGTTTACTTTGAAAAATGAATCGTCCTTTGGATTTTCCAAATCCACAGCGCCCTGCGGATACACATTCCGCACAAAATACGGCCCTTTCCAGCGAGATCTGAGCTTTCCTGGATGGAAGTGAAGTCGAGTGTCGTAAAGCAGTACCTGCTGACCAGGTACAAAGGTTTTGCGCAGAAGGTGTTTATCGTGAAACACCTTCGTTCGATTCTTAACGACAACCGCGTTATCGTAAGCCTCATCCCTGAGCTTGCTCAGTTCGTTCAACTGCAGCTTCCGATTGCTGCCCGAATCCTCGAGAGACAGATTCAGCTCCTTTATTGCCCAAAATGCGCGATGCTCTATTTCGACAGGTAGGTGGCAGGCTTTTCCGTACACAAGCCGATAGGGAGACATGCCAAGGTCGGTCTTATAAACGGTTCGAAATGCCCAAAGGGCATTAGTGAGTTTCAGCGACCAATCCTTACGGTTCTTGGAAACCGTCTTTTCCAGTATCTGCTTGATTTGCCGATTTGAAACTTCGGCCTGCCCGCAGGTTTGGGGGTGGTAGGGCGTGGATAGCTTATGATTAATGGAATATTTCCGCATCAAGGCCTCGAAAGTCTTATTGCAGAAATGACTTCCATTGTCGCTAATGATCGCTCGGGGGTGCCCAAACCGGGAGAAAATGTTTTCTTTAAGGAACCTAACGACAACCTTGTTGTCGTTAGTCCGGCTGGGCATAGCCTCGACCCATTTAGAGACGTAATCAACAGCGAGAAGGATGTACAAGTTCCCAAAAGAGCTGGGAAACGGCCCCATGAAATCTATCCCCCAAACTTCGAAAATCTCCACAACCAAGATTGATTGGAGCGGCATCTCGTTCCTCCGGGATATCCGGCCCAAGTGTTGGCACCGGGAGCAAGTCTTGCAATAGTCATGAGCATCTTTGAAGAGTTGTGGCCAGTAGAAACCACATTGCAAGATCTTCTCAGCTGTCTTTCTGGGGCCAAAATGCCCGCCACACGCTTGATCGTGGCAAAATGACAGCACACTCTTGAATTCCTCATCAGGGACACACCGACGAATTATCTGGTCGGGACAGTACTTGAACAAATAGGGTTCGTCCGAGTAAAAGTGTTTTACTTGGGATAAGAAGCGAAGTCTGTCCTGACTTGACCATTCAGTCGGTAGTAATCCCGTGGCCAAATAGTTCACAATATCTGCGAACCAGGGTTCGCAAGATACTGTCAAGAGCTGTTCATCCGGGAAAACGTCGTTGATCGGAATTGGAAGCGAAGGCGAAGAAGGAAGTCGTGAGAGATGGTCGGCAACTACGTTTTCACATCCTCGTTTGTCCTTAATGACAAGGTCAAACTCTTGAAGCAAGAGGATCCAATGTATTAGCCGAGATTTTGCATCTTTCTTCGCAAAAAGATGGCGCAGAGCAGAATGGTCTGTATAGACAATGACTGGAGAGCCGATGAGGTAGGGCCTGAACTTTTCTAAAGCAAATACAACAGCCAAGAATTCCTTCTCAGTTGTTGTATAATTGAGTTGGGCGTCGTTCAGGGTTCGGCTCGCATAATAGATTACGTGCGGCATCTTGTTGATGTGTTGTCCAAGGATAGCACCAATGGAAAAGTCGGATGCATCGCACATAATCTCAAAAGGGTGCGTCCAGTCAGGCGAAGAAAGAACGGGAGCAGAGGTGAGTGAGCTTTTCAATGACTCGAAAGCAGTCACACAGCTCGAGTTGAAGTCGAATGGCGTATCCTTGGCCAGCAAAAGAGTCAAGGGCCTAGCAATCTTGCTAAATTCCTTGATGAACCGTCTATAGAAACCGGCATGGCCAAGGAAGGCTCGGATATCTCTGACGCATAGGGGAGGAGGGAGATTGGAAATGACCTCAATCTTCGCTTTGTCAACCTCTATGCCATTTTGCGAGATGATATGTCCTAAGACAATACCTTCGCGCACCATGAAGTGGCACTTCTCCCAATTCAAAGTGAGATTCTTGTCCTTACATCGGGTAAGGACAGCGTCAAGATGCAGCAAACACTCGTTGAAGGAATCGCCGAAGATGGAGAAATCATCCATGAAGATCTCCAGAAATTTTTCCACATGTCTGAGAAGATTCCTATCATACACCGCTGGAAGGTAGCGGGCGCATTGCATAACTCAACGGGCATGCGACGATATGCAAACGTGCCGAAAGGACAAGTGAATGTGGTCTTTTCCTTGTCTTTTTCAGCGATGGGAATTTGATTATAGCCGGAGTAGCCATCAAGAAAGTAGTAGTACTCGTGTTCGGCCAATCGTTCAAGCATCTGGTCAATGAAAGGTAGCGGAAAGTGGTCTTTCCGCGTTGCGGCGTTGAGTTTTCTGTAATCAATGCACACTCGCCACCCAGTTTGGGTGCGAGTAGGGATTAACTCGTTCGCCTCGTTGGTTATGACCATGATGCCCGACTTTTTGGGGACAACGTGGATGGGGCTAACCCACTGGCTATCAGAGATAGGGTAAATGATACCACTATCTAGACATTTTACGATCTCCTTCTTCACAGCCTCTTTCATGACTGGATTGAGACGTCTTTGTGGATCCCGGGCTGGTTTGGCATTATCCATCAGATGAATGTGATGCTCAACGATCAGGGGACTAATCCCCTTGATGTCCACCATGGACCAGCCAAAAGCTTGCCTGTTGCTGTGCAAGACCGCAAGAAGGGCTGTCTCTTCTCTGGAGCTAGAGAAGCCGAAATGATGACAGGGAGGGTCTCGTTCTCACCTAGGTAAGCATACTTAAGGTGAGACGGCAAAGGCTTGAGTTCGAGCGCTGGAGGTGAAACGATTGAAGGCAAGATTGGTGCAGAGGTCTCGAACTCAAAGGACTCCAGCAAAGGTTCAAAACGAGTGTAAGCGACCGAGTCGGATGGTTCAAGTAACTCATCCGGAAATTCGAAGGATTCAAACTCGGGTTGCGAGCGGCTAAGATCGTTCAAGAACGTGAAACACTCGTAGTCGTTGTCGGGCGCAGAAACAACAGCAGGTTCGAAGAGGAACGTACTAGTGGCGTCAAGATTATCGTGTTCGAACAGAAACTCCTCGAATTCACATTCTTCTGGGGTGATCTCCTGGATCGAGCAGACGTCCAGTATATGAGCATTAGGTTCGGCGGGCTGATTCCCCAACCTAAAAATGTTGAGTTCAATCGTCATGTTTCCAAAAGAGAGGTTCATCGAACCATTGCGACAATTGATCACAGCATTTGAGGTTGCAAGGAATGGGCGACCGAGTATCACCGGAATTTGATTCCGGGGGTTAGCTACAGGCTGTGTGTCTAATACAATGAAGTCAACGGGGAATATGAAGTCCCCGACTTTTATTAATACATCCTCTAGCTCACCCCTAGGATGGGTGATCGATCGGTCGGCCATTTGGAGAGTGCAGTGTGTGGGTTACAGCTCTCCGACGCCTAATTGCTCGTATACTGAGTACGGAAGCAGGTTAACACTGGCACCAAGATCTAATAGTGCGCGGTTGATGTTATTATCCCCAATAGTAATAGAAATCGTAGGACAGCCAGGGTCCTTCCGTTTTTGTGGTAAAGATTGGGTAAGGGCATCACTCACAGCACTAGCCAAGAAAACTTTCTTGGGTACCTGATACTTCCTCTTTTTCGTGCACAAGTCTTTCAAGATTTTCGCGTAAGACGGGACTTGTTGGACAGCATCTAAAAGAGGAATGTTAATGTTAACTTGCTTAAATAACTCCAGAATCTTCTCCATTTGTGGATTTTGTTTGTTAGACCTCAACCGGTTTGGAAATGGGATGTTTTTAAAAGTGGTTGAGTCTAATGCTTGTGGAGGAGATTGTGGAGTTGGAACGGATCCCAGAACAGGTGTTTTCGTGGAGTGAGAAGCGGGTCCGTTCAGAGCAGAAGAAGAGGAAGGAGAGCCTTGTGAAGAACGGAGAATAGGCTCAGAAGATGAAGAAGCAGGAGAAGAAGAAGTAGAAGAAGAAGCGGCCGGGGTGTCATCGTTGATCCGTGTAGCAATGTTGCTTTGCAGCATCCTTCCCGATCTCAATGTGGTCAAGGCACTCACATTATGGTTCTGTTGTTCAAGAGCAACATGTGCATTATGTGGGTGACCGGGATTTGGGAGTGGCTGGGATGGGAGCTTCCCCTTCTCTCGCTCGCTTAAGGCCGCATTCAGCTGTGCAATCTGGGCCTCGATGGTTTTGATGCTTTGCCCGTGAGCGGCAGTGTGTTGCACTAAAGACTGAATGGAAGACTGGATGTTGGCGGTGGACTGAGTCGATTGTTTAACGAACGCCTTCAGACTTCGTTCGAGCGAGGAAACCTTATCGTTGTTTGACGGAACAAAGTTGTTTGGTGGAAAAGAATTGTTGGGTGCAAAGTTGTTCGTCTGGTTTTGAAAAGGTTGGGGTTGGAAGGGCTGCTGATACTGAGTTTGTTGTTGCGCTTGTTGTTGCGGCGGAGAGGCCCTTTGGAAATTGTTGCCTTGGAATTGATTCTGATTCTGATTCCAGGCGAAATTGGGGTGGTTCCTCCAACCGGGATTGTAGGTGGAAGAGTATGGATCATTCCTCGGTCTTTGCTGGAATGCAGCATTAACCTGATCCTGTCCTTGCGATAGTGGATTGTAAGGACACTCTTCGGTTAAGTGAGAAGGATCGGAACAACAAGCGCAAATGGTCCGAAGGGGGAGAACAGGGGCAGGAGCAGAAAATTTGCTCTCTATCGCTTCAAGCTTTCTTGTTATTGCAGCCGTTTCAGCTTTCATCGCAATAGAGACATCAAGTTGGTGAATTCCTACCCTAGACTGACCGGTAGAAGTGGAGGTAGAAGAAGAAGAAGTCGGTCTGGTGCTCTCCCATTATAGCGTTTCCTCCGCAAGGTCGTCAAAGAACTGCCATGCTTCCTCGTCAGATTTCGATAGGAAGTGGCCCTGAAAGATGGTTTCCAACAACTGCTCCGTTGCTGGGTTCAGGCCCTCGTATAAGGTTTGGCAAAGTTGCCATTTCTCTATACCGTGGTGAGGACACTGAACAAGAAGGTCTTTGTACCGGTCAAAACACTTCCAGAAGGGTTCAGAAGAAAGCTGAGAGAATTGGTTGATTTCATTGCGGATCCTTGCGGTTTTATGATTCGGATAGAATTTTTTTAGAAACGCTTTAACAAACTCGTCCCAGCTGGTGATTGAGTGGGAAGCAGTGCTATACAGCCATTTTTCAGCAAGATCGCATAAAGTGAACGGAATGACCCGCAGACGTATAGCATCGTCCGACAGCTGGGTGGTTTTCATCATGGCACAGACGTTTTGAAATTTATTGATGAAGATATAGGCATCTTCAGATTCAAGCCCATGAAATCGTGGAAGCATATTGATGAAGTGGGGCTTAATTTCAAAGTTGTCCCCATTGGCCGGTGGAAGAGAAAGGCAGGTGGGAAGTGCAGAACGGGTGGGATAGAAACGATCCTGGAGCGCGATTTGCTGCGGCGCTACAACAGGCGGTGGTGGTGGGTTATTGGTCTCCGTAGGAGGTGGAGCCAATCCAGGGGTAGTCAAAGAGATGTTCGGATTAAATCCTGACATCGCGGAAGAAGAGGTTGGTGAAGGTGAAGGTGAAGATGTATGAACAGAATTCCGGTCAACGTCGGAGTTGGCCGGCAAAGGAAGGGGTGAAAGAGGAGTGGACGGAGTTTCGACGTCTGAGTCGATCGCGTAGTCGGTAGCGACTAACGTAACGCGGACTAGACGGGCGCTAGTGTCCCGAGTCCAAGCGGACATACACTAAACGAGTTTAGTATAGTCAAAGCGGAGAAGGTGGGGATAAGAAAACGTCAATGGATAGAAATTCAGAAAACGATGGGTGGTGGGTGAAAAATGGATTTGGCGACAAAGGGCAAGTTTTTATAAAAGTTTTTGATTTTTTCCTTTTTTTGTTTTTTTTTTAAAAGAGCTTTACAGGAATATGTACGGACTTACGGCTTTAAGCAATCACAAATAAGATATGCACAATCTCACCTAGATCTAGGGTCACCTAGGTCAACTAGACCTGCTCCTAACTGTTCCAGAGGGCTAGAAAAAGGACCTCAAACCGCCTCTTCTCCGTCTAATGCGGCCAGATAAGTGCCAGGTAAGTGGGAGGTTGTCCAACGCTTTCGCGAAGTTCCTTAATTAAATAACCACTTTCCTTCGTCACACTTGCCTAGGCACCGCAAAAGTCAGATAGGATAAACGGCCGATGCCTGTAACTAGTCCTCTGTCCTATTGAGCGCGAAGTCCTTAGGGCTGAGTCTAGTATTTTTTAATTTTTAACAATGGTCAATACATATGCTTTTTGTGATTTTTGGGGTCCTGGGAAGGGTGATGAAATCCCCACCCAATCTGAATTGGTTTCAAGCCCCTTAAGTCCGTATTAATTAATGCAAAGCAATAACAAATCTACTGCAAACAATTTTTATTTTTTAGCGTGGCGCAAAGAATCCTGCACAAGAACAGTTTATTGGAAGGGGGAAGAGAGTTTGCGCAAAGAATGCTGCAGAAAACACAATTTATTGGAGTCCAGAGGAGTGGGAGAGAGAAGAGAAAGACTCACAGAGAAAATGAGTTGACGAAGCCACCAAGTGGCCGCGGTTCCGCGGCCTAAGCCCTCTTATGCCGCGGTTCCGCGGCAGGAACAGGGAGTTGGGCTGTAAAATTTTGTGGAGGTGCTGGTCTTGGTCTCCTCTGCTTGTCTGGATGTCCTGAATATTTATTTACTCACTGTATCTGCTCCAGAATGTTTCAGTAGACCGTTTGCTTTGTTTTTGATCCGTCGCGGTGTAGCCGCGAAATGTGGGTCTATCTTCCCACGTCTTTGGCACTGAACTCGAACTTCGTATTTTCCTGCACACTTGCACAAAAACTAATCAAAAAAATAACAAAATGGTTTTTTACAAAGTATATTTTTTTGTTTTGTTTTTTTTTGGTTATATTCACAAGTTAACCCGAAATTACACAAAGAAATAAACTACCGTCTCCCCGGCAACGGCGCCATTTGATTGGTAGAGATTCTGCGTGTTCAAGTTTTATTTAATTACCGCAATCAAGACGGTTTCGCTTGTAGCTAGCCGGTTGAGTACAGGTCGTCCGCAGGGAGATGGGTATCTTTTTCTATGTGCTTTAACGAGTTAAGTCCGAAGGTCCAGATTTGTTTGTGATTATCTAAGTGTTAAAATGATATGTAAAGAGAGCTTGTTAGGGTTAGGATTAGGTTAGTTTGAGTTAGGAGTCTCTCACTTCTTTCGTTGCCACTTCTTAATATCGGTGTTACGGTAATCGGCAACAACGGAGATTAGCACGACTAGGAAAGAACTTGCGAGTATAAGCTAGGCTTTCCAACGCATAAGTTCTTCCTTGTGGTGCTTGTCCGTCCGTTCTTGGCTCTTAGCCATAACCTCCGGGTAATTCAACCACAACCGGTCTCACTACGGAATCACCGCTATCATGTAGGATAGGGTGCCGTAAGGAGCGGATTGTGGTTCATATAACGGGAGTCGATTTTAAGATGTTGGGCAAGGAAAGAGTGAGAGAGATTTCCTTCTCTCAAACTTCCCTTATCCTACCCTAACAAGTATGAAACTACTCACACATCATAATAAAAAGAAAACAAAAAAAAGAGGAAGATAGAAAGAAGGAGATTAGAAGATAACAACTAACTATTTGCGACCTCACCTTGGCAAGGATCAACGTAAGTATCATGATTGTTTTAATCATAAAGGAAAAGAAAAGAAAGAAACAACAAGAAATAACAACAACTAAGTTAACAAATTAAAATTACAAGCAATTATAATCTAAAGAACAAGACAAGCATGATAAGTAAAAGGATCTTCTTTATTCATCATTCTTCACTCATAAAAGCTCACTACAAGATTTCCAATGGAGAAGAGATGAGAAGAGGAAGAAGAAACAAGTATTCTAAACCTAGAAAAATACAAGATTATGCACACCCTTGGCTTCACAAGTTCTGGACTATTTATAGGCAGGCAACTGAAAACCTAGGGCAAATATCTGTCCCTACATCAAAAGACAAAACTACCCCTGCAATTTGGACAACCGCGGCGCCAGTACGGCCGCGGAACCGCGGCCTAGACGCCCCTTTGGCCGCGGTTCCGCGGCGGTATGGAGGAGTTGGGCTCTCATTTTTCTTGTGCTTCCCTGGTTCTGTGTGTCCTTTATTCTGGTATATACATTTTTTCATATTTTCTTCATGATTTTTCCAGAATTTCTGTTGAGAAAAAGGTGATTTGATGTGGATCATTTTGTCATGATTTCCTCGAGCTCCGCGTAGATTTCTTGGATCTTGTGTTGCCATTGAGCCTTGTGCATGAAAATGACATTGATTTGACATTTTGTCTCTTAAACTGGTGTGTGGCAACAGACGGATAAAGAGCGGAGATCCGTGTTTTATCTGTGGTTGGCAGGAACCCGGGTTTTGTCGTGTTTTTCCATGAATTTCACCATTTAGAACCGAGAACCTGTATCCTGCAGTTGACTAGCAAACACGGCTCAAGAGTACCTACCGATAGGCAATATGATAAAAATTGGGCGGTATAAAAATACAATAATCTGATATGAACAGAATCCAACGGAATCTCATGAGTCCCATTAATACAAATCATGTTGTTGTGGTACCGGGCTGAAATGGTACAAATATGTTGCTGTGGTACCGGGCTGAAACGGTACAAATCATGTTGCTGTGGTACCGGGCTGAAACAGTACAAATCACGAATTCACGAATGGGGGCCCGTGTTTCTAAGCCCCTGGATTATAGCCTGTTAGGTTTGGAATACTTCAATAATAATTGAAGTCCCGCTATTTTGGGCCCGTGATTCCTTACCCCTGGACGATAGCCTTGGGTTTGAGAATAGTCTTGAGGTTGGTTGACATTCATACTTGAACTTACGTTAGTTACTTTTACCCTTTTAGAGACCTTTTAGGATACTTACATTCACTTCATGTTCACTATACCTACACTCAGCGGCCATGCTATACTTGTTTGCTTTGCTCATATTATATTGCCATACTTACATAGTTGTCATTAACTTTACCATGTTATACTTGTTTATGTTTTATTTCCATTCATACTAAATCACATGTCACATTGCATATTCATTTATATACATTCACATCCCATCTTTCTTGGGGACTTACCGAGCGTTAGTTCGCTGACGGGAATTCCACCTATTTCTTTGTTTTCTTGGAATGTTCGTCAGATGATCTAAAGATTGAGCAGATCGAGCCGAGTCAGGAGGATTACTCTTAGCTTGCAGAGAAGACCGACCACTAGTTCTTTTTTTCAGCTTTTACTTCCTGTATGTTATCTGTTTAGGCACTTTCTTTTATGTATTTTTGTTT
Source organism: Agapanthus africanus (assembly GCA_030015575.1). Lineage (NCBI taxonomy): Eukaryota > Viridiplantae > Streptophyta > Magnoliopsida > Asparagales > Amaryllidaceae > Agapanthus > Agapanthus africanus. Next base: position 67,337,899 of record CM057344.1, on the reverse strand, counting down.
TCAGATATCATGTATTCAGTTTGAAACTTGTAAAAGTTGGGAATGTAAATATATAAAGTTGGATTTTCATTATCATGTCTTTTCTTGTTATTTTATATTGCTTATATACGCTTAGCGTATTTATTTCGAGAAATGACCTTTTCGGAATAAATACGTCGCGGGCTTGTCACATGCCGTTACCGCTCTTTTGGGAAGCGGGGCATGACAGGTTTTGTTGGCGGCCCATGCAGGTCAGTTCTGTATGAACATCGTAAGCAATATAATACAAGAATTATGAAATCCAATTATTATATTCGACTTTTTTTGTATCCTACCCTATTCCTTGAATCCATCTTGAATTCCACCTTCGGCTTCCTTGAAGTCCATCTCTCGACTTTTGAATTCTTAACTCTTATTCACCCTTTCTATTTGTATCTCGTTGGCCTATTAGCTCAATTGGTTAGAGTATCGATCGACGGGGCTCGAAGACGACATCATCCTAATCCAGTTTCCTTACTCTGTTGCAACATCTTTCTTGAGTAATTTCGAGGACGAAATTATTTTAAGGAGGGTAGGATGCAACGACCCTAGTATTATTATATCTTCGCGTTTTCTTTCTTTAGTAAAATATTGTATTTATTTATTTGTATTTTTCCGTAAATTTTGTTTACTATTAAATATACTATTTTATTATTCTATCTATTTTCCTTAACCCATTTCTTTAAACTAAATCTTAACCTATTTCATATTAAACGCAATACATAACCCAACCCATAACCCAAATCCAATCTCATTTTCATTTTCTTTTATAAAACTATGAGCCCAAAAGCCCACTTTCTTTTCAAGCAGCATATATTTAGTTCTTATTAAATATGTGCATGAACAACCTTATAGCTCATTAGTTAAGTCCTTGCATTGTTATTCCATAGATTACATGTTCAAATTTTCATTCTTATAATTATTTATTTAATCAATTTTTATCCTTCTCATAACCTACAAATGAGACCTTTCATTTCAACTTCTTTTTAACTCCCAAAATAATTAGAATGGTTATGAGCCATAATTTATTAGAATTATGGTGGCCATAAATTTTTTATATGTCACTCCTCTCTCTTTTCATCATCACACATTTCTATCATTTCACATATACCTCTTTATCTAGATTCCCCGAAGAAGAACATGAAGAAATTCTCAAGAAAGCCTCGCTAGAAACGCTAGGCTATCGGCGGATAGACAAGCCCAGTGACAATACCGGCTTGTGTATGTAAGTCTCTTCTCTCTTTCCCTCCCTCCATCTCTTTCTCTCTATATTTCTCTTGTAATATTGCCATGAAAAACTTCCCTCATCATACCATAGTCCCTAAATAATTAATTAAATGGATATATATATAAATAATGAACACGCACAAATATACACACATATATAGTTTGTAAAGTCTTTTTCATTACTCTCAATCCATATGTTAAGATTTCATAGTAACCAATTAGGATTGCAACGTTTGTTATTTTATTTTAAATTACTTTATTTAAAGTTTGTAAAAAAAAAATTGAAGTTACGAATAAATACCATGGATTTCTCATTTCTCATATATGACATATCAATACCTTTACTTTTAAAATAATTTTTAGAAATTAATTTTTACTTCTGGAAACTTCAGGAAATTTATATATGATAGAATATATTATTTTTTACATGCTGTAAAAATTTCAGATCGAATCATTTAACGGTTTAGGAATTATATTATTTTTATTCACTGTTCGTAAAAACAGAAAACCGCATTTTTCAATCAATTTCTTAGACACATAACTTGGTCTACAGATATCGAAATTGAGCAAACTCAAGTATTTTAGATATCTACATCGAAATATATAGATTTTATTAGTTTTAAGTTCTTACTGAAAACTGACGTAAAATATAGAAAACAGCGTTACAATATTTAGTGACGGATCTGGACAGAATCTGTTCCGATTCGCACACAGTTTTTAAATTGGACATAACTCGAACACCCGATGTCTGTTTGTGACAAACTTTAGATGTGTAGATGAACAATTGATAAAACTATAATTTTCTGTATATTGGATTACTTAGAAATGCATGAAACAACCCGATATAGGCTTTGCAATACAATATATAGTTGATGTCTAGAAATCTGAATTTCTGTTTTAAACTGATGTTAGAACGATCATAACTAGAGCTTCAGAAATCCAAATCATTTGAATCTTGGTGTTTTGGCTAAGTACTCCGAAATACCTACGATTTTCTATTAATCTTTGTAATTTCAAACCTGATGAAAACTAACTCAAACTGCGTTTTAAAAATGTGTGACGGTGCCGAACAGATTCTGATCTGTTTTGCGCGATGATACGAAAACATGTATATCTCCCAAACCGATAGTCGTATTTAGGAGAGACTGGAACTCACGTGTGCATAAAACTTAAGGCTGTATTTTCTTTTATATTCTAACTTCAAATAACTTGATTAACTAGTCATACATATTATATATTTACAACATTATTTTTGGTCGTTTCTTGTATACCTATCTCATATCATGTTCTATGATTGCTTATCTATTTTTATCTATATGACTTGTGATTAAACGATTACATACTAGAATTTATTTGATTTTGACACGACTCAATCATGAAAACCTGAACCCAGTATGTACATTTGAACCAACTTGATTCGGACCATGAATACAATTGACATGACTTGCACTTGACAAGACTACATGAACTCAATCTTTAAAACTTGATATCATACATCACCTTTAGTATTTATGGATTCGATCAAGACTCATAATATTAATCATAGACTTATATAAATGGGGTGTTGGGGTAGTTTGAGTATGAAGCCAAAGGAATCTCATGAGTCCCATTAATACAAATCATGCTGTTGTGGTACCGGGTTGAAACGGTACAAATATGTTGCTGTGGTACCGGGCTGAAACGGTACAAATCATGTTGCTGTGGTACCGGGCTGAAACCGTACAAATCACGAATTCACGAATGAGGGCTCGTGTTTCCAAGCCCCTGGATGATAGCCTGTTGGGTTTGGAATACTTCAATAATAATTGAAGTCCCGCTATTTTGGGCCCGTGATTCCTTACCCCTGGACGATAGCCTTGGGTTTGAGAATAGTCTTGAGATTGGTTGACATTTATACTGGAACTCACGTTAGTTACTTTTACCCTTTTAAAGACCTTTTAGGTCATTGACATTAACTTCATATTCACTATACCTACACTCAACGGCCATGCTATACTTGTTTGCTTTGCTCATATTATATTGCCATGCTTACATAGTTGTCATTAACATTACCATGTTATACTTGTTCATGTTTTATTTCCATTCATACTAAATCACATGTCACATTGCATATTTATTTATATACATTCACATCCCATCTTTCTTGGGGACTTACCGAGCGTTAGTTCGCTGATGGGAATTCCACCTATTTCTTTTTTTTCTTGGAATGTTTGTCAGATGATCTAAAGATTGAGGAGATCGAGCCGAATCAGAAGGATTACTCTTAGCTTGCGGAGCAGACCGACTACTAGTTCTTTTTTCCAGCTTTTACTTCCTGTATGTTATCTGTTTAGTCACTTTCTTTTATGTATCTTCGTTTTTAGATATCATGTATTCAGTTTGAAACTCGTGAAAGTTGGGAATGTAAATATATAAAGTTGGATTTTCTTTATCATGTCTTTTCTTGTTATTTTATATTGCTTATATACGCTTAGCGTATTTGTTTCGAGAAATAACCTTCTCGGAATAAATACGTCGCGGGCTTGTCACATGCCGTTACCGCTCTTTTGGGAAGCGGAGCGTGACAGGTTTTGTTGGCGGCCCATGCAGGTCAGTTCTGCATGAACATCATAAGCAATATAATACAAGAATTATGAAATCCAATTATTACATTCGACTTTTTTTGAATCTTACCCTATTCCTTGAATCCATCTTGAATTCCACCTTCGGCTTCCTTGAAGTCTATCTCTCGACTTTTGAATTCTTAACTCTTATTCACCCTTTCTATTTGTATCTCGTTGGCCTATTAGCTCAATTGGTTAGAGTATCGATCAACGGGGCTCGAAGACGACATCATCCTAATCTAGTTTCCTTACTCTTGTGCAACATCTTTCTTGAGTAATTTCGAGGACAAAATTATTTTAAGCAGGGTAGGATGTAACGACCCTAGTATTATTATACCTTCGTATTTTCTTTCTTTAGTAAAATATTTTATTTATTTATTCGTAGTATTTTTCCGTAAATTTTGTTCTCTATTAAATATACTATTTTATTATTCTATCTATTTTTCTCAAACCCATTTCTTTAAACTAAATCTTAACCTATTTTAAATTAAATGCAATACCTAACCCAACCCATAACCCAAATCCAATCTCATTTTCATTTTCTTTTATAAAACTATGAGCCCAAAAGCCCACTTTCTTTTCAAGCAGCATATATTTAGTTTTATTAAATATGTGCTTGAACAACCTTATAGCTCATTAGTTAAGTCCTTGCATTGTTATTCCATAGATCACTTTTTCAAATCTTCATTCTTACAATTATTTTTTTAATCAATTTTTATCCTTCTCATAACCTACAAATGAGACCTTTCATTTCATCTTCTTTTTAACTCCCAAAATAATTAGAATGGTTATGAGCCATAATTTATTGGAATTATGGTGGTCATAAATTTTTTTATATCTCACTCCTCTCTCTTTTCAACATCACACATTTCTATCATTTCACATATCCCTCTTCATCTAGATTTCCCAAAGAAGAACATGAAAAAATTCTCAAGAAAGTCTCGCTAGAAACGCTAGGCTATCGGCGGATAGACAAGCCCGGTGACAATACCGGCTTGTATATGTAAGTCTCTTCTCTCTTTCCCTCCCTCTATCTCCTTCTCTCTATATTTCTCTTGTCATATTTCCATGAAAAACTTCCCTCATCATATCATAGTTCCTAAATAATTAATTAAATGGATACATATATAAATAATGAACACACACAAACATACACACATATATAGTTTGTAAAGTCTTTTTCATTACTCTCAATCCATATGTTAAGATTTCATAGTAACCAATTAGGATTGTATCGTTTGTTATTGTATTTTAAATTACTTTATTTAATGTTTGTAAAAAAAATTGAAGTTACGAATAAATATCATGGTTTTCTCATTTCTAACATATGACATATCAATACCTTTACTTTTAAAATAATTTTTAGAAATTAAGTTTTACTTCTGGAAACTTCAGTAAATTTATATACGATAGAATATATTATTTTGTACATGCTGTAAAAATTTCAGATCGAATTATTTAACGGTTTAGGAATCATATTATTTTTATTCACTGTTCGTAAAAACAGAAAACCGCATTTATCGATCAATTTATTAGACACATAACTTAGTCTACATATATCCAAATTGAGCAAAATCAAATATTTTAGATATCTATATCGTAATATATAGATTTTATTAGTTTTAAGTTTTTACTGAAAACCGACATAAAATATAGAAAACAGCATTACAATATTTAGTGACGGATCTGGACAGAATCTGTTCCGATTCGCACACTGTTTTTAAATTGGACATAACTCGAAGACCCGATGTCTGTTTGTGACAAAATTTAGATGTGTATATGCAAAATTTATAGAACTATAATTTTCTGTATATTATATTACTTAGAAATTCATGAAACAACCCGATGTAGGCTTTGCAATACAATATATAGTTGCTGTCTAGAAATTTGAATTTCTGTTTAAAACTGATATTAGAACGATCATAACTAGAGCTTCAGAAATCCAAATCATTTGAATCTTCGTGTTTTGGATAAGTAATCCGAAATACCTACAATTTTCTACTAATCTTTGTAATCTGAAACCTAATGAAAATTAACTCAAACTGCGTTTTAAAAATATGTGACGGTGCGGAACGGATTCTGATCTGTTTTGCGCGACGATATGAAAATATGTATATCTCCCAAACCGGTAGTCGTATTTAGGCGAGACTAGAACTCATGCATGCATAAAACTTAAGGCTGTGTTTTCTTTTATATTCTAACTTCAAATAACTTGATTAACTAGTCATACATATTACATATTTACAACATTATTTTTGGTCGTTTCTTGTATACCTATCTTATATCATGTTCTATGATTGCTTATTTATTTTTATCTATATGAGTTGTGATTAAACCATTACATATTAGAATTGATTTGATTTTGACACGACTCAATCATGAATACCTGAACCCAGTATGTACATTTGAACCAACTTGATTTGAACCATGAATACAATTGACATGACTTGCACTTGACATGACTACATGAACTCAATCTTAAAAACTTGATATCATACATTACCTTTTGTATTCATGGATTCGATCAAGACTCATAATATTAATCATAGACTTATATAAACGGGGTGTTGGGGTAGTTTGAGTATGAATCCAACGGAATCTCATGAGTCCCATTAATACAAATCATGTTGCTGTGGTACCTGGCTGAAACGGTACAAATATGTTGCTGTGGTACCGGGCTGAAACGGTACAAATCATGTTGCTGTGGTACTGGGCTGAAACGGTACAAATCACGAATTCACGAATGAGGGCCCGTGTTTCCAAGCCCCTGGATGATAGCCTGTTGGGTTTGGAATACTTCAATAACAATTGAAGCCCCGCTATTTTGGGCCCGTGAATCCTTACCCCTGGACGATAGCCTTCGGTTCGAGAATAGTCTTGAGATTGGTTGACATTCACACTTGAACTCACTTTAGTTGCTTTTACCCTTTTAGAGACTTTTTAAGACATTTACATTCACTTCATGTTCACTATACCTACACTCAACGGCCATACTATACTTGTTTGCTTTGCTCATATTATATTGCCATGCTTACATAGTTGTCATTAACATTACCATGTTATACTTGTTCATGTTTTATTTCCATTCATACTATATCACATGTCACATTGCATATTCATTTATATACATTCATATCCCATCTTTCTTGGGGACTTACAGAGCGTTAGTTCGCTGACGGGCATTCCACCCATTTCTTTGTTTTCTTGGAATGTTCGTCAGAGGATCTAAAGATTGAGGAGATCGAGCCGAGTCAGGAAGATTACTCTTATGCTTGCGGAGCAGACCGACTACTAGTTCTTTTTTTCAGCTTTAACTTCCTGTATGTTACCTGTTTAGGCACTTTCTTTTGTGTATCTTTGTTTTCAGACATCATGTATTCAGTTTGAAACTTGTGAAAGTTGGGAATGTAAATATAGAAAGTTGGATTTTCATTATCGTGTATTTTCTTATTATTTTATATTGCTTATATATGCTTAGCGTATTCGTTTCGAGAAATGACCTTCTCCGAATAAATACGTCGCGGGCTTGTCATATGCCGTTACCGCTCTTTTGGGAAGCGGGGCGTGACAGCGGTAATTAAAACTACCATAAAAACTTAACAATCAAAGCCCTTAGGATCTTTGCTTGAATACCAGGATTATGATAGGAATCATACTAGTGGGGCCTGGGTATTCCATAAGTACATACATATATGTCCTTAAACATAGTAGTATCGAGACTAGGTATCGATATTCTAGAGTAGATTAGTGTTGTTCATATAAGAATATTACATCTTTTTACCACCCATTCTTGATTGCATTGAATGTAGATAGGTGCTTTTGATCTGTGCTTTCTCAATAAGTGCAGAGAAATAGGAACTGAAGCAATTGACAGACTTATGAGTTTAAAATGGAGCAATTTAGACTAGTCAAAGTCAACAAGTCAATGGTCAAACTCTGCAGATTTTGATGAAACCCAAATCCAAATATCAAGTGTTGAAATACCCTATAATAATACCAGAAGACGACTTAAGAAAAATAAAGCTAAAATTCAATAACTTGGCAACGGATCCGCGACCAATACAAGGCAAGTGGCCGGCCTTACTGGAGCTTCTCTCGAGTAAATTTTAAGGGCTCTTTTGTCATTTCAAATAGGTCCTGTATAGCTTAGGGTTTCCTACTTCAGTCCCTATATATACCCCAGATCGGCAAACTATTTGGCTATGTCTTATTTTCCTTAGAGTAAAGTAGGTAGCCTCATCTCCATTTGTAAATAACCATGAAAGAATTGTGAGAGTTTTTGAGTTGTTACGAATGAAGAAGATTGAGTTCTTATCATTTGCTTTTTATTATCTTGTCTTTCCTTTTTAATTCTTAGTATATCTTTATTACTTGTTTGTTAAAGTAGTTGTTGGTTTTATTTGTTCTTCTTCTTCTCCTATCTTCTAATCTCCATTTTAAGCCATGATACTTAATGGAGTTCCTTACTTAGTTGAGGGCCCAAGTAGTTATTTTATTTTATTTATCATCTCTTTTATCTTGTTCTTCCTTTCTCTCTTCTTCTACTTGTTTTTCTTTTCATGAGTGAGTAGTTTACTCACTTGTTAGGGTTAAGGAAGGGTAGTATGAGAGATGGAAAAATCCCTTATGCTTCTCTTTTCCCAACAACTTGAATTTGAACTTAGACCAAACAAATACAACCCTCTCCTTTAGGCGCACTATCATGACATATAGTTGCGACCTAATTAAAGACTTGTGTTTCGTTTGGCCTAAGGTTGGAAATAAAAGCATCCAGCGGACGGACATGGGGCAATAGGAAAGGATTTAGCGTATGGAAGGACTAGCTTAAACTCGCAAATACCCTACCTAAGTCATCCTAATCCGCGTTGTTTTCGATTATTCCAACATCAATTAAATGAGTGGCATAAAGCAAACCACAAGGATCATTCTTAACTCTACCAACCAAGCCTAACCCTAACAAATTCTATTTTAACATAAAAATACACATTTATATAGGGTAGAATCGAACATCTCTTGAACCCTTGACATAACACGTCTAAAATAAGAATGAAACACTAACCATCTCTCCATGGACTACCTGTATTTATCCAGCTAGCCACAAGAGATACTGTATTGATTGCGGTTAGTAGAACACATAGAATGCATAGCATAATCCTTTCAATCAAATGGCGCCGTTGCCGGGGAGATGGTAACGTATTCCTTTTTTATTATTTGGGTTATTTTTGTGTATATTTCAAAACCAAAAAATTTTCAAAACCATAAAAACATTTTCAAAACTAAAAAATCCATAAATATAATAAAAACCCATCTTGTTATTTTTGATAATTTTTGTGCAAATGTACAGGGAATTCTGGAGCAAGTACAGTGTCCAATAGAGAACTAGAGAGCTGAAACGAGAAGCATAGGAGATCCAGAATACAGAGACAAAGACGGGGGAAGTTTGGCCCCCATTCAACCGCGGATCTACCGCCGTTTACATTATTGTGATCGTGGAACCGCCGCCATCCAGAGAGATCCTCCAATTTTTTTGTACATTCTTCTCATCTCCAGAGACCTCCTTCAAGCTTCCAATAAACTGTTCTTCTGCAGGATTCTTTGCAAATCTGCGCTGCCGCAAATAAAACCAAGTTGTGTTTTTTAAGAATTTTTGTTTATCGCTTTGCATACAAAAATCTGACATTAAGGGGAAATAACCAAAATTCAGATTAGGTGAGGATTTCATTATCTTTCCTAAGCTCCGACAATCACTAAAACCATAAGCATCACCTTGAGTAAATTAAAAAAGATCTAGACCAAGCCTTTAAGGACTTATCGCGCTCATTTAGGACAAGTTAAGGTTGTGGGGATTCTACTGTTTATCTAAACTTGATCGTGTGGTGTCTAAGGCTAGTGTCCAGGTGAGGAGGTTACTCTAAATTAAGGAACTTGGCGAAAACCTTGGAACACTTCGCTTACCTCATTTGCACTTACCTGGTTATACTTGATCAGTGAAGAGGCAGCTAGAGGGTTATCCAACAACTTGTCGCTTGGAAGTCTAGGAGCGGTCTAGATTTGGACTTTGAAGACCCTAGCTCTAGGTATTGAATATGCATTTTTTATAGTGATTGTTTGAGTCGAGTCCGTTATTTTCGTATTTTTTCAAAACAATTCAAAAATTCAAAAATCCAAAAACTATACAAAAAAATCAAAATTTCATAAAAACTTCACCTTCTTTTTCACCCCTTCTTGCTTTTACTTCTCTTATTATGGGTAACCCAAAACGACTAACTCTTACTGAGCTTTTCTACTCACAACCAAATATTTCATTATACGGTTTTTGCTTTGGTAGAACTTCTAACGATGTATCCATACCGAAAATTTCTTTGAGGGATAAGATAAAGGTTTCTAGAAACAACAGTTGGACACCACACTCAAATTCCTATCAACCGTATCAAACTTTTATACCTTCTCGTGTTGATACTCCTTTTGAAGCCAATATGACAACTTCTAAACCCATGTTGTCCATTGCTGAACATATCAAAAAATCCAGTCGCCAACAATTCAACCACAATTTCTTAAGACAACAATTTCACTCATCTCCATTTCAAAATGTTGATCCTAATCCTATCTATGATGTTTTTCCACCATCCAATCTTTATCAACCGTACCAAAATTTCCTATCTTCTCATGTTGAGGCTAATGTGGCAACTCGTAAACCTATGACTATTGTTGAACATATTGAGAAAGCCCGTAGCCAATCTTTCATACCTTTCACTACTCGAACTTACGTAGGACAACATTTCCGATTATTTCCATATGAAAATGCTGATACTCCTTTTAAGGCGAATGTGGCAATTCATAAACCCATTTCCATTACGGAACATATTGAACTCGCCCATAGTCAACAATTCAACAAATTCCAACCTTACTCAATATTTGCACTTTATCTAGATATTGCTTCTGAACATCAATTAGGAAGTTCCACGGTTCAAAGAGAATCCTTCATTGAAACTTCTTCACAACTCATATCTAGTATTGAAGTAGCGTTGAAATTATGTAGTGAAAAAAACCTGGGATCCCTCCTACTCAAGCTAATTCTTTTGATCTCAACACCTTCTGTCCTGAAATCCAACCGAATGAATTTGATGATCACCTTCTTGATAATATAATTGATGAGGTGTCCGAGAATAACATGTTTGACTTGCCTAATCATAAGTGTGAAAGAGAGCCTTGCACCATTCTAAATCAAACTGATCCTTATCCGACTAATCTTGTCATTTCAAGTCTTGAAATCCCATCAAGTTAACCTAGTGATCCATCGATTTAGGAGAATATAATTGATGAATTTTTAGAGGACTATTCGTTTCATTTGACTGACGGTGCTAATGAGATCAATGTTGAGAATATCTTTAAGGATGAACTATCTATAATGGATAAGATGGATTCCGCGACTCATCATGCCCCTTCCATTGAATATGAACATCTTCCTGAACCTTTAACCGATACTTTTCTTACCACCAATCTATCCGATATGCAAAACAATATTCATCTTTCATATCCAATAACTGGTTCGACAATGCTCGGCACTCAAGTTTGTTTACCCACTTCATTATGGTCTTCTTCTCATTTTCCTTCACTTCCACCAAGGTTTGATGAAGTGCACTCCGATATTTCGAGTTTTATGATTATGGAAAAACCACTGTTTGAGTTAGATTCTTTTAGAAACGAGGTAGATGAGCTTTCTAAGTCTCCTACCTCTACAGTTCCTGACGAATCAAGTGCTTTGAATCCTGGTGCGCAACACATTGTCTTCAAAACTTTCAACCTTCCTAGTGAATCTAACTATTCCACTGATTTGGATATCGATTCCTTTCTTTCCAATGTGGTGATCGACACTGGGGACATCAACTTTTACAATGACAGTTTCAAAGATATCTTCGCCGAAGAACTCACATTTATTGAAGAATTGGATGCTGTGCTGAATTAAGCTCCACCAGCAATTCGTACGCTTCCGTTGGCAGCTGAAGAAGAACTACCACCTTCTCCTATCATATACGAGAATGCGATTATTCCGTGCACTCTTTATCTTTCACATTCTCGTTTCCATTCGCATTCTCTTTTTCGTCTCTACCGACTAAGAAGTAAAAACTTTCGTTCATCCACTTCATTTCTTTCTCCCTTTCGTTCTTCTTCTCATTTTCGTTTAGCGAGACCTCCTACCACTTCTATCCATACACAGTCTCACATATTCTTCACTTCCTTTCTCTATACGTTGTTTCACCAACCAGGATCTCATCATGATAAAAATTTTGAATGGTTGGTTTTGACTTTTGGTTTGTGTAAAGCCTTGTATAGATTGGTGATATTCTCTCCCCTCAATTTGAACTTCAAATGCTTGAATAGTGGAAATACTGTTTCAATTAAGTTTGGGGGTCCTTTTTGTGTATATATTTAGGAAACTTCTTTTCTGGTGAAATTCCCTTTTCATGAATATTCTTTTTCGGTGAATATTTATTTTCAAAAAAAATATATCTTTGAAATTTTGTAACCTAAACAATTTTGTGACCTCTTTGTGTGGCATGATAGTGCGGACACTGTCCAGTTTAAGTTTGGAGGTATGCTCGGTGAGTTCTCTATCCTTGCATTCATTTTGCATTGCATATATATTTAAAACTCATAAAAATTGAATTTTTTTCCAATATATAATTTTTTTTTGTCAAGTTAGTTAGCGGGAAGACTTAGACTTGAAATCTGATGGTTTAGTTTGATAGTTTAGAAATAACTAAATCCTTGATTTAGAGAAGGAAAACACGTAAAATAACCCTTTGTGAGTTTAATTGTAGTAAGTATACATCTTTGCACCATACTATACGCGTCGTGAGTCTTGAGAATTAGATGATGAGTTTGAAATGTCTGAAAATATTTTATTTAAAAATCAAGTGATCTCGCGTATGATTCATGAGTGAGGTTTAGATGGAGGAGAATATTGATGTTTTTAATAGAGGCCGAGTCTGAAAGATAACCCATCTTGAGCTTGGTTGGAATGATCACACACCTTTTCTACACACACGTCTTTAATTTTTGTGATAAAAAAGATTAACTTTAAATATCTCCATTAGGTTTCCTTTCAGAAAATCCTTTATGCATAAAAAGTCTTCGTTTTGAAGCCTTGGTGACTTGGGTAATTAAGTATGAGGGGTGCATCTATTGGATATGATTACCTTAGAGGCCATTATTGTATATTACATTAGATTGTATATTACATTGGATGCCGGGGATATATATGTACAGGAAAGTCTTGCTCGATATAATAGTATACTATCTGGTTTGTCATTATCTTAACATGTGATATGTTTTACTTGTTATTATGTATCGCTAATACATGTTTATAAAGCCCATAGGATCCTTGCTTGACTACCAGTATTATGATAACGATCATTATCATGGGGGCTGGGTAGTCTATAAGCACATCCTTAAATGTCCCTAATCGTAGAAGTATCGAGACCGGGCATCGATATTCCATAGTAGACTAGTGAATACGTTTCTTATTCCCGAGAAGGAAGATGGCCTGTCCCACAGCCATTGGTGTACGGCACCAAATATTGTATTCAGGTGCTTATTAGGTTATGAGTTAAACTGGACGGACTCACCGGAAACTGCTATATGGTATTATACCTGTTGTCAGATAGCAGTTCTCTGGTGACATGCGTATAGGATAGTCTGTTGACCTGAAATCGTCACTTGTCTTGAGTGTGTTCCCACTGTACATTGATCACTACCATACCACGTCTTTAAAGAGTCATCCAAATAGGTAGTAGTTGGATACAGTCCCGAAGCACTTAGAGACAGTGAGCAATATATGAGAATTTATCTCTCCCGATATTGGGAGTTGATGTTGCGCTGTGCACGGTTAGCCATCACCATAAGACCTAAGCCTAGGCGGATGAGATTTACTGATTGGATTAGTAGTTTCTTGATTGGTGATGGGCTTGATATCGGTACGACTTATCAGGTTATTAATGGTCAGACATTTACCACCCCATATACCTAAAATGTGATACTCTCAGACGAACATACCGGACTGTATGGAGAATGTCACTGATAGGTTTAGTTGGAGGTTCGGAAGAGCTTTCTTGTCGATCTTTTTTTCGACAGATAGCCGGGTAGCCGTTAGGTACAGCTAGTGCCAGTGAAGTGCTTGTGAGTTTGAATGTGATCCAGTAGCTCACTGCCAGCGTATTGTCGAGTCTTTAGAGTCCCACACAGAGGGTTTCCCGGCTTTGGCGATATGATATAGTGGCAGTATATTGGTACGCGCAGGAGTTCGGTTAAAACTTGTGTATTGGATACACTGACAGTAATCGGACGTTTGATAATACTAGCCGGTCTTTTAGAAAGACGAATATTAAATCAAGTGTTGATTTATTATATTAATACATGTATTGGATATGTCTATTTACTAGTAGTATATACTTTTATATTTATCTCACTCTATGTATTTTGAATAAAGAAAAGATTATGATAAGTATTTATTATTTTCTTTTCTTTATTTCTTTTTCTTTAAAGGTTCTCTTTTGGTTATGTTGTGCCATGAGTTGAGCACACCACAACCTACTCTCATTTAGGTGACAAGTGGAGAGAAGAGAAGAGAATGAGCACTTGGATGGGTGATGAAAATATATGGTTGAGATTAGTTTGATGAAAATATATGGTTGAGATTAGTTTGAGACTGGATAAAAATTATCAACCATTTAGAGAAATGGTTCATAATTTACTTCACACACTTTCTTCTCCAAGATCCCAGCTCTCTTATTCTTCCCAAAATAAAAGAGAATATTAGGACAAATCAAAACAAAAAGAGAGATAAATATATAGTTAGGAAACTACATCACCAAGTTAACTAGATTAGTATACTAGTAATCTAGATTACTTCTATTTGAAGTTGAAGCCATTAGAGAAAGTTCTCAAGGTGGATCATCTAGGATGAAGAGGATCAACCGACAAGCTTGTACCATGGACTATCAAGGAGCCTACATGGAGTCCAACCACAATAATAGAGCAAATGAAGATGCTATAAAGGTTGTTGTTATAAACTAAAACTTGTGGTATTAGTTTTACGTAATAAGTTCACATCTTTAGCTAGTATCCTTGATGTTTGGAACTAATGGTTTCTAGATTTTTTAAAAACCCTATTATGCCATGTTTTAAATGCAGGGTTCCGTAGGGCGGTAGCAAGGTTTCGGGAGGCATCGTCCATGTCGTTTTCAAATTTTTGTCGTACTAAAGAACCCTAACCCTAGAATCTTAATTAGAGATTTAGACGAACTAGCAATGTAAACAACTTTACATCTAAGTGAATGAGAAATACAACCTTTGTAGACCGGTCCTTCACTTCTAAAGCTCCATGTAGTAGTCCCTTTACTCCAAGTAGTGAACACCCGAACTCTAGTAAGGGTTCACATGAAGAAATGAATAAGCTTGCTCGAAATCTTCGAGGCCGAAGATGATCTACGTTGAGGAGACTCAAGCTCATGCTACCTCTTCACTAATGGTAGATTAGTGAAGCAAACACCCTAAACTAAATGACTAATATAGTAGAGGATGATGAAGTAGGAAATGGGCTCACTTTAGATTTATTTTTCTCACAATATTTCATCACCTTTTCAAAAGCTAGAAAGCTTTTCCATGAGGAAGAAGAAGATGAAGTGGAGATGAAAAAATGAAACTCATGAGGTGAGAATAGAAACCATGGGTGAGTTAGTGTCATATACTAACTCATGTAGAGAATAAACCATGGCTAACAATAATGGTTGGGTTAATAAATATCTACAAGTAAAACAAAATTAGTGGACTTGGTCAATGGTTCCACAAGCTTTTACAAGCTTCAACCATATGACTTAATTCCAACTAATGATTTACTTTAAATAAATAAAACCTTATCATTACTATAAGGATGGTGTGAGTCTCATACACCCATGTAGCATGCGGCATCAAGCATGACTCAAAATAATGTACATTAATATATATCACATATATACTAAGTGTACACTGGTGAGAAAAAAAATGTTAAGCGAGCTAATATTAGTTAATGTAAGTTAATCTATCAAATATATAATTATAAATTAAATTATTAAATCAACACTTGATTTAATAATCCGGCTATATCACATACAACCGACTAATATCAAATGTATCAACCTGTTGAATCAACACTTGATTCGACAGCCCGGTTATATCACATATAACCGACCGATATCACATATCGCGAGAATAGAATACGGTATCACATACGCGTATTAATCTCGGTCCCGCACATATCACATATGTGTTCCTACTTCGTTTCGCATGAACCAGGAAACCTCTGTATAGGACTCTAAAGACTAGTCAATACGCCGGCAGTAGGTGATGATCATATCAAACACCCACAAGCCGCAAGCAGTCTGCTAAACGTAACGACCACCCGGGTATTGAGCGATCAAAAGATCAACAAGCAAGCCTGCTCATACTCCTGCGAATCCAATCAGTAACACTACCGTACAGTCTGGTCTCTTCATCAGATATGTCGCATATCACAGCCTGGGGGTGGTAAACGTCAGACCCCAATAGCCCTGATAAGTCATGCCGATGTGAGGTCCATAACGGTTCAAGAAACTACTGATAACACTTACCAGTAAATCTCAGCAACCCTGGCCAGGGATTTCCTGTTATGGCCAATCGAGCATAGCGCAACATCAACCCCTAATACCGGGAGAGACAAATCCCCTCCTATCGCTCATTGCCTCTATGTGACTCGGGACTGTACCCAAAAACCACCGTTTTGCACTATTTCTTGAACGTGGTAAGGTGGAAATCAAACCACAGTGGGAATCACATAAGACTCTATGACGATCTTGGGTCGACAGACTAACCTGTTCCAGTGTCATCAGAGAACTGCTATCTGAAGATATGTATCATACCATCTAGGAGTTCTCGGCCACTCCGTTCAGTGTACCCAGTCTCCACTGAGCACCCATATACCTTCTTCGATGTCAAACACCAATGGATATGGGATCATCCATCACCCATCATATTGGTCAAGAAGCGCATACGCCAGTCTACTCTGGAGTATCGATGCCCTGTCTCGATACTCCCACGACTAGGAAAAATTGAAGGATGTACTTAACGACTACCTCATCCCCACTAGTATGATCTGCATCATAATCCTGGTAGTCAAGTACTCATCCCTTGGCTTTATCAACATGTAACAGAGAGACAATAAGTGTACATGTTAAGATAAAGAGCAACCAGATAGCATACTATCATGTCGACCAAGAACGTCCTTCCTATATATGTCCAAGCATCCACTACAATATACATCACATGTATAGTAATGGCCTCTAGGGCATACATATAACTAATAATCTCCCACTTGCACTAAGGCCATTTGTTGCAGTATCTCATACTCAACGTCCTATAGAAGTCTCTCTAGGGTAAGGCCTTTCTGAGTGGATCCGCTGTGTTATCCTTCGGGTCTGCTCTCCTAACCTCGATCCCTTGGAGATCAACCATCTCCCTGATCAGGCGATACTGTGCTCAAAATATGTCTGGATCGCTGATAGGACCGATGTTCCTAGGCTAAAACCACAACTCCATTGTTGTCATAATAACAGTTATTGGACGCTCAATGGTAGGAACCATATTCATCTCATGAACAAGAAATGCCCAGACAGCCACTTTGGCAGCATCGTTGGTAGCAATGTATTCAGCATTTATCGTCTAGTATGCCACGGTATCTAGCTTAGAACTCTTCCAACATACCGTCCTTGCACTGAGGGTAAAGACAAAGCCTGTGACTGACTTTTAGTCGACCTTATCACTCTGGAAGCTGGAATTGGTAAAGAACTCCCACTGAAGTTCACCGTTACCAAACTCCAAGGAAATTTCTTTAGTGCTTCTCAAGTATTTAAGAATATCCTCCACAGCTGTCTAGTGATTCTCCCAAGATCCGATTGATTCCTGATCACTACACCTAGTAAGTTAGCTACATCTGGTCTGGTACATAACATCGCATACATGATAGAGCCTATTGCCGAAGCATAGGGTATCCCTTGCACATGAGCTCTCTCCAAATCAGTCTTGAAAGATATCTTTTTGGAGAGGGTGATTCCTAAGTAAGTGGGCAAACCACCACGCTTAGAATGTTCCATACTAAACCCCTTTAGTATGATGTTAATGTACCTGGATTTGGGACACTCCCAACATCCATTTAGATCTATCACCATAGATCATAATGCAAAAGATGTAGTAGGTATCATCCAGATCTTCCATGGAGAATTCTCGTGATAAGAGGAGCTTGACCGAGTGTAGCATAGGAAACCATTTCCTATCAAGAGTATGTCATTTACGTACAATACGTGGAAGACAACCTTACTCTCTACAACCTTCTTATATATACAAGGTCCATCTAGCTTTTGATGAAGTCAAACTCTTTGACTACCACATCAAAACAAATGTTCCATCTCCGCGATGCGTGCATTGATCCTGATGGACTTAAGCATAGGCACTGGAGAAAAGGTTTCATCATAAACCACACCTGGTTATCGACGATAGCCTTTTACCACAAGTCTAGTTTTGAAAGTCTCAACTTTTCCATTTACACCAAGAATCTTCTCAAGATTCATTTGTTCCCAAAGGGTTTTACCTCTTCAGGTGCAACATTCAAAGTCATACTTTGTTGGTGTACATGGATTCTATCTTTGATCGCATAGCATCCAGCCTTTTCACAGAGTCCCCACTCGTGATGACCTGCCTGAACCTGGTTGGGCCATCATCTTCCATGATGCAATCCTCGGTTCCACTATCACCGAGAAGACCGTAGTAACTCTTAAGTGGATGAGGAACCCTACCAGATTCTCGGAGAGGCTGAGGTTGTTGGAGACTATTGAATCCTTTGGTTTCACCAAATCATCAGCTGTTAGTTTGTCTAGCTGGAACTCCTTCCAGTTCTACCTCATGACCACTAATTTCTTCATAAGAAATTCCTTTTCTAAAAAAGTGGAATGCTGAGAAACAAAACACCTTTTGCTCCTCAGTGTGGTAGAAGATATTCCCTCATAAATGTTTGGGATATCCAACAAACTTATACAGATCTGACCTTGCCTCGAGCTTGTCCGGATTCTGCTTTTCAACATAGGCCGGACAACCCCATATCTTAACTCGTTTAAGACATGGTCTCTTCCCATACCATATCTCATATGGATTGGTAGGGTCTGATTTGGATGGAACCCCTTTCAATAGGTATGCAGCTTCTCAAGTGCATAACACCAAAAGGAAACGGGCAACTCAGCAGTACTCATCATAGAGCACACCATATCTTATAGGGTGTGATACCTCCTCACCGATACACCGTTGTGCTGTGGTGTATTCGAAGGAGTAAGCTGAGAGAGAATCATATTTTCCATGAAGCGGGCATGATGAGAAACAAAGTCCTTTTGTTCCTCAGCGTGATAGAAATAATACCCTATAGAATTCCTGGGGTATCCCACAAACTTACATAATATTGAACGTGCCTCGAGTTTGTCCGCATGAACCTTTTTGACAAAGGCAGGATAACCCCATATCTTTAAATACCGGAGACAGGGTTTCTGCCCACTCTACATTTGATATGGAGTGGTAGGCATAGACTTAGTTGGAACTTTATTCAATAGGTATGCAGCAGCTTCCAGTGCATAACCCCAGAAGGAGGACGACAACTCGGCATTACTCATCACGGAACGCACCATATCAAGTAAGGTACGATTCCGTCTTTCTGATACACCATTGTGTTGTGGTGTGTATGGAGGAGTAAGCTGAGAGAGAATTCCATTCTCTTTTAGATATTCCAGGAACTCGGCACTTAAGTATTCACCGCCCTGATCGGATCGTAGCATCTTGATGCTTTTGCCGGTTTGCTTTTCCGCTTCATTCTTATACTCTTGGAATTTCTTAAAGTCCATGGATTTATGTTTCATTAAGAATACATGTCTATACCTTGAGAAATCATCTGTGAAAGTAATGAAGTAGGAATAGCCACTTCTTGCATGTTTAGACATCGGCCCACACACATCGCTATGTATGAGTCCTAGGAGTTCAGTGGCTCTTTCTCTGTGTCCAGTGAACGGAGTTTTTATCATCTTTCCTTTGATACATGATTGACAAGATTCATATGATTGATACTCAAACGGATTTAAGTATCCTTCTTTATGTAACTTAGTCAGTCGTGTTTCATTAATATGACCAAGTCTACAATGCCATAAGAAAGCTTGGTTTGATTCTGAAGCCTTTCTTTTTAGTGCGTTTTGGACGTTGGAAACTTGATGTTAATCGAGAATGTATATCCCGTTACTAAGTGTACCCTGTAAGTCTACGGTAGCGTCCCAGCCGTCTTTCAGACGCCAAACGCGGAACAAAAACTTTTATAACTGGCGCTATCGCATACTAAAAACCCGGATCTGCCATTAACGCTAAACTAACAATCTACAAAGAGGGAAGAAAGGTTATACCGAACGAGCTGAGTCCTTCATTCTTTAACCATCATCCCACGCTCCGTTGCGGCTGCTCCGATCTCTTCGATCTCCGATCTCTTCGTCCAGGTGGCACCACGTCATCGGATCTTTAAACGGGCTCCCGCCTCTGACTCGAGGCAACTCGGTCGTCAAGTTTGCTAAAAGAGACGACCAAGATTGATGTAGAGAATGAGTGGAATACTTTGTCTCGCTTCGTCCAAAACCATGGACGAACGGTTAATGAAGTTGCCATGGGAATCGGGTGATGGAATGAAATGAGCTGTGAAATTCCATACACCGAAACCTATCATCTTTTTTTCAAATGAATCAAATCAAGTGAGTGAAAAATCTCATAGGCACCAAGGAGGGGGCCAGCCACAATATATAGAGGTGGGGGGTGAGTGTAGGAGAGAGGGAGGTGAAAATAAGAAAATATCATGTGTGAACACATAGTGTGAACACAAAGTATGAATACATTAAATGCAACCAATGAAACACCAACACCATTCAACCTAGTAACCTCTTCTAGAAACTTCTAGAACCTTCCACACTCATCTCAAGAAAAGATAAATCCGTCTTTAACCGAATGTTAAAAGACGGGCGATAGAAAACAGGAAACTGGCAACTTCCAAAAGTGATCCCGAAACGAATTTCAGGACAACCCCGTAACTGTATAAATATACCCGTATTTGTATTACGACCGAATACAAATGCAACTGAGACAAAAATATTATATCTACTCTGTATAATACATGGATCCGGCTTAAACCAAAGCCCACCAGTATTATCTGCCCGAAAAATGACACGTGCGTAAATACACGTGCATTTTCCGAACCCTGCCATAAAACGATACGACCTCTACAACGTTTCGCCCGAACTTGGGAAACTGTCTGTGGGGGACTCTAATGACTCGTCAGTACCCTGGCAGTGGGTTTAACCACAAGCCGTCAGCGGCACTAGCTATGCGTAACGGCTGCCCATGGATTGACCTCAAAGGAGGCTGATGAGCGAACTCATCTAGAAACCCTACTGAGCCTAACAGTGACAATGTATATACAGTCCGCTCCGTTCGTCTATGAGTATCGCATATCCGGCTTATGGGGCTAGTAACGTCAGACCCCAATAGCTGTATAAGTCGTGTCGGAGACAAGCCCTGAACACCCTGAGATACTACTGGAGTACCTACCAGTAAATCTCACCTGCCTTGGCCAAGGACTTGGTGTAATGGCTTTCCTAGACACATCGTGACCTCCACCCCTAATACTGGGAGAGACGAATCCCCTGCCGATCTGCTCACGTGCCTTCATGTAGCTCGGGACTGTACCAAAAAACTACCTGTTTTCACGACTCCTTTGAGCCGTGGTAGGGTAGAAATTAAAGCACAGTGGGAACTCACACGAGACAAATGACGACCTCAGGTCAATGAACTAACCTGTACACATGTCACCAGGGAACTGCTATTTGACGATATGTATAATACCAACTAGCAGGTTCCCGGCGAGTCCTGTCCAGTGTACTCATAACCCAATGAGCACCTGTATATATCTTAGGTGATCCAACTGACACCAGTGACTTGTGAGACCGGCCACCGCCCCTCGTCGGGGTTTCGACTGTATACACTAGTCTACTCCGGAGTATCGATGCCCTGTCTCGAAACTCCCATGACTAAGGACCACTATTAAGGATATGCTTATAGACCACCCAACTCTCACTTATACGATCGCCCTCATACTGTTGGTAGTCAAGCAAGATCCTAAGGGCTCTATCAAAGTGTAATCGTGATCAGTCACCTGAACCTATACACGACTGATAAAGACAAACCAGATAGCATACTATCATCTCGAGTAAGACTGTCATACCGGCATAGGTCCTCCTCAATCATTGCAATCACGTACCTGCGATCCAATAATTGACTTTGAGGGCACTATATCCAACAATCTTCCACTTGCACTTAAGGCTAATTATTGCGATGTCGCGTACTCACAGCCCGTGTGAAACCAACACCCAACTCTTCTACTAATCAGTTTCACAAAGCCCGTTTGTAAACTATTGTGTTCGAGAAATAGCCTCAGTGAGTGGATCCGCCCAGATGTTTCATTCTGTGTCTCTCTCAATCTCAAGTTCGCGGAGAAAACCATCTCCCGAATTGAGTAATACCTGTCTTAGAATATGTCTGGATATCTGATGGGACCTAGTTCATAAATGAACTCCAAATCCAAACTTCTTAGACTGTATCGATAACTGAACCTAAATAGTATCTTGCACCATGCCTCCCACAGTATCCTCTTGGACCACCTGTCCATAATACTGCCCCTCTTCGTCAGAGGGAAAACTATAACTCTGACAATCACTCTATCATCCATGTCACCTTTGAAGCCTGGAATGATAACCGTCTCCTGAAGAAGGCTGCCATCATCAAATCCATAGAACATCCACTTATGTTTTAAAACTGCTTTCTTATGTTTCTCCAGGATTGGATTAATACAAACTTATTGCATCTAGTGCAAAAACAACATCTGGTGTGGTACTTGACATCTCATGATTGACTCAGTTGCCTAAGCAAGTGATCTGCCAATCATGCACATCCCTCTCCCCTTTAGTCTGTAAGACACCTTTAGAGAGGGTAACTCCAACACCTGCAGGTACACCACCATGCCAGGAGTCATCTATTCTAAAAACCATTAGAATATGTCAAAATACCCACATTGGGAAACTACCCAAATCCAGATCTAAAACCATAGATCTAGAAACCAGAATGTCAAATATTATATCCATATCTTGTCTGGAGAAACAACTGTGTGACGACCAAAGTACAACCGATCGTAGTATAGGAATTTTACTTCCTACTATGTGTATGTCATCCAAAAACCAAGACATCACACCCTACTACCTTCTTAACTGATCCATCCCCTATTCTGATGAAGTCAAACCCATGACTGTCACATCAAAATTAGATGATCAATCTCCGCTATAACTGCTCTAGTCTATAAATAGACATAAACTACTTGCCCACTATGCTTCCGCTGCTCCCACTGACCACAACAACCCTTCTACCGGGTCTCATAGCCTGGAACAACAGTAGTATCAAGTCTGGGTAGATAAGAACCTCCCTGTCACCGTCCTTGAGGATACCGGAGTACCTCTCGGGTGTCTTAGGTTACCCACCAAATCTGCGGAGTGGCTAATGGAATGTCAAACCTGATTGAATTTGTAGATCCTATTAAACTTTCCGTAATCGTTTGCGGTTCTGGAATCACTTTCAGTTCTACCATACTCCCACTACTGTTTTCTGAAAAAATCCATTTTACTAAAACTGTGGTGAGTCAAGAACAATATCACTATTGATCTTCCAGATGGTAGAAAGTCAACCCTCGTCATAGCCTGGGCCAACCCACAAACTGCCATTACAGAAATGTGCCTTGAGTTATTCAGAGTCTGGTTTTGAGCATAAGCCGGACAACTCACATATATCCAATATAGAAACTTTGACACTTATTTAATTGGAACCAGATTCTAATCATGCAGCTGTCTCCAGTGCATATCAACTTTAATAGAGAGAGGCTTCAATCAGCATTACTCAACTTAGGAATCCATCCAATTATGAGTAACCCGAAAGAGGAACAAGTTTCTCAAAACTTTTACTATTATCTGAATACCATTCACAAGAATCTACATCTTCGATCTCTTTGAAGAATCCCGATACTTGCGACATCTGGTTCTCTACTTTATTCTTATACCCACAACTTCTCAAAACTTAGACCTTGTATTTCTACGAAACACTTGTCTAAAACTAGAGAAGTCATAAGTAAACAGAACATAGTACGAGGACCTACCCCTTTGTCCTGATGGACACTGGACAACATACAATACTCTGTATAAGTCCGCTGAGTTGAATAACTCATAACCTGTGCGTCATAGGTTGAAAACTGTATCCAGGCGATTTCCTCAAATATCACCAATTACAACGAATTCCGATATAATGAGGATGATCACCTAATTCCCAATAACTTCCTCCCACTCATCATCTGTAAAATCATACAGATATGAGAATGAAACCAGGTGAATACACACCCTGGAGTAAGTATCTAATCGGGAAAACAGTTTTCCATTAACAATGCACTGAAACATGAAAATGTTTCGTAGGGATATACTGGTATACATAGTAATGCCTCTTCCATAATCCAATTCATGACTCTAACCGTATATTTCTTTGCCATCTCTCCAAATCCCTTTATTTGTCTTTAGTCGTTACCTTCTGTACACCATCATTAGGCTAAATGGTTTTCTTCCTTCCCTACTGTTCGGCACCAGCCTATGGTTTGGAAGAAGACTATCCAGTAAGCATAATAGGTGTACCCTCCTAAACCAAGGAGTACTCGCAACTGAGAGAAGGTGATGATAAAAGACAACTGAATAATACCTTATTCTTTTAAAGGTGAAATAGGAGTGGCGATGAAGTACGCCGTTTGGTCATGAATGATAACAGTCGCAACTTACTTTGCCCTCTTTCTAATCTCTTTATTTTGTCTTTACATATTGCCTTCTGTACACCCTACTTAGGCTAATTGGTTTTCTTCATTCCCTACCGTTCGGCACCTGCCTATGGTTTGGAAGAAGACTATCCAATAAGCGTAATAGGTGTACTCTCCTAAACCAAGGAGCCCTCACAACCTGAGAGAAGGTGATAATAAAAGACAACCGAATAAACCAATTCTATTTCTCCTGAACCTTGATCCATCATCGAAGGAGTCCCTTCGAGTTCGTATATAACCATACGATGGATCTATCCAATGGAAGTGGATGTCCGTAGTAATACGGGTGTTCTGAGAAATGCAAAGGGTAGAAGAAGGAGTGGCGATGACTTATGCAACATAGACAATCCAAAAGCCAGTATTTCAAGAAGGTTCGGTCAACATGGTCACTGAGTCATAGTCTAGGGTCGGTCAAAAGGTCGCTGCCAAAGAGAGAGAGAAAAGAAACACTCTGCGTGCACTCTAACCTAGATCAGAATGGTTATCACTTTATCTAATCCGGAAACCTCCCACTGTACTGTCAAATTCTCCTCTAAACCTGAAATAAGAATCAATCGGGATCACCCGAAGAGTAAACTAACTCATCAGTGGGAATCGGGATCCAACTCTCATCGCATGATAACGTGACGGAATCCACTCGTGTTATCACACTCCAGAAGGTATGCGCATGCCTGGCAAGTTTCAGTTTCTTTAGAAACTCCCGATCTGATTTTTGCCCCATGTTCTTATGACCTTTGTTGGGGTAAAAATTTACACCCCGGTTGACCAAGTCAAAATCAAAGTCAACCCCAAGCCAAGTGGGCCCGAGCCCAGATCCAGTGGGCCCATGCCCGGGTCGAGCCCGAACATGAAGCGGCCGGCCTTCCCCCATGCCAAGATAAAAATTTTGTAATAAATAATTTTGTTGTATTTCTTTTATTTTATTTTATGGATAAATGTAAAAAAAATAGGCATAAAGCCAAATTTTTGTAAAGCCCATGGCTTATGTGCAAAAAGAAATGGCACATGAGCCATGGGATTGGCAAAATGCCATTTTGTGAAGCCCAAGGGGCTATGTGTAAAGTGTGTAGCCTATAAAGGCAAGGATAATGAAATATCCCAAGAACTTTTTCTCTCTCTCTCAAATTTTTCTTCAGATCTGAGATCTTTTCTCCTTCTTCAAGGTTCCAAAACCTTCCTTTTTCTCTTGAATTAAACCAAGAGTTTTACTCTTCTTTTTATAAAACAAATTAGTTTTTCACCACAAAACCCATAAAGGGGAACTCAGATCTTCCATTAGATCTCAAAAGAAGAGATTTTTAGAAATCCTATATCTCTTGATCTTCAAGATCCAGCTAACAGAGGAGGAGGAAGAAGAACATCGTTCACTAAACCAAAAAAAAAAAACACACAACACACTCAGGAGTCCAACTCCTCTCTGATTTCTCTTCTGAGAAATTTTCTTTAGGCTAAAAGCCATCTTTTCCTTGCCGGCGCGCTAGCGTTCGAGCGCAAAATACCTACGTGCCGACACGTGGCGCATTTGCGCTCCAGCGCACTGCGCACGAGCGCAAAGCGCCCACGTGCCGACACGTGGCGCGCGAGCTTGTGCTCCAGCGCGCAGCGCTCATGCGCAAAGCGCCCACGTGCCGAC
Organism: Agapanthus africanus; assembly: GCA_030015575.1. Lineage (NCBI taxonomy): Eukaryota > Viridiplantae > Streptophyta > Magnoliopsida > Asparagales > Amaryllidaceae > Agapanthus > Agapanthus africanus. The sequence continues at coordinate 67,311,384 of CM057344.1, read as the reverse complement.
ACGTGGCGCGCGCGCTTGTGCTCCAGCGCGCAGCGCTCACGCGCAAAGCGCCCACGTGCCGACACGTGGCGCGCGCGCTTGCGCTCCTGCGCGCAGCGCTCACGCGCAAAGCGCCCACGTGCCGACACGTGGCACGCTTGCGCCTGAGCGCACAGCACCTAAGCGCACAGCGCTCAAGGCGCTGGCCCCATGCATCCTTTGGATGCCTTTCCCCCCTCTTTTTGTGTACATACATACATATATACAAATGTATACAAATTTATACACACACGCACTCCACGACACTGTCCCTATTAGAAAAAAATTTCTAACGCGGCGCTGCCCCGCACCCCGCAAGGGGGCTGCTAGCCCCCTTGACCCCCAGCCCGCTATCCGGGTAGCGGGACCCCCGTAAAAAACTCTGCGTGGTTCCCGATATATCCAAACCCCTCCTTTCAGAACAGAACACACGTACACTGCACATTGAATTCGCATGACCAGTTCAACCCGTTAATCGGAGGTTCCCTCACCCCAAAGGCGAGGGGTAATTAACGGCAGCTTAGTCCGCGGCTGCCGGAGATTCGGATCCCCACAATCATTAAACCCCAGCCTACCCTAGGCAGGGGGAATCTGTAGTACGCCTGAGACACGTGCGCGTATTCCCATCTCAATGGGGTGACGAAAAACACCCTACAGATTCTGGCACACCCGGTAGGACCAATCTCTCCTCCCATACTTCGGGTTAAAACGTTCATGTGAACTCAATCAATATACATATCGATTGCCTATACTGAAATGATGTTTTTTTTCTTCCATGCAGCAATCAACCTTCGACAACAAAGTCTCCCCAGATGAATTCAGCTTCCAAAGTGACCTCGATTCCGTATGTGGTCAAGATCAACGCTCGTGTGGTTCTCCCCGCAAGCCTCAGTCGACAGTGGGAAGAACCGCCCCGCCAGTTTGGCTCCGTCATCATTTACCCTGCCGGAAGCGCTCATCTAGCGGAAATCCCGGCGGAACAGGTGGCCAAGCCAGTCCCAAGGGGCAGGAGGCCGAATGTCGTGATCGCCAAGGCACCACAACCGAAACTCAAGACAGCGTGTGAACGATTCTCTGGTGCTCCAGCGGGGGGCAAGAGCTACGGTACAAAGGGCAACATCCAATGTTGCGGACGAGCTCAGGCGATTACTCCAACAAATGCACAATCGAGCGTATCTCCAAGGCCCTCCATCGCCCGGTCTGTGACGTCTTCCTAAAGAGCTGAAGTCTGCTGGGTGCTTAGAACAGAAAAGTTAAGGCAGAAGCGGCTCAGGTATCGAGCGAACAAGAGGGCCAAGGCTTCAGCCAAATGGAATCGTGTGAAGTTCCAAGTGCAGGGTTGCCCCGCGACGACGGCTGAGTCGGACGTGAGAATCAGCAATTCCTTCGAGCCTCTGAAGTGGGTTCAGAAAAATGCCATGACCGCCAGAATTAAGAAGATAGCGGTCCGAACAATGTTACAAAGAGACGTGTCCCGGCCCCAACAGAAAAGGTATGACACTGTCTCTTCAAGAGTCTATCAGGCGCTCTGTGCCGCACGAAAGCAGCGGGGCAAATCCAGAAAAGAAGCGCCATCACCATTCAAGAATCTGGTTAGGCCAACCGTCTTCAATCGATTACCAGCTACCGAAGCAAGGGGGTCAAGACAGCGATCCGTGAAATCAGCTTCCAATGATAGAAAGACGGCCGGATACATCATCCATACGGTCTATATGGCGGGCGGACGCCCCAGCGATAACCTTCGCAGCAAAAGTAAGGATGGGGCCACCACATCCCAAGCCCAATCTAGCCTGAATGTGGTCGCCGCCGCTCAAGAACAGCCGCCCCCGCTGGATGAAGAAAACCCTCTCGATGAGGATGATAGGAAGAAAGACCCCTCGGTCCATGAAGAGTCAAGCTCGGACAGCGAGGAGGAGCCGACTTTCCGCCCCAGGACTGCGGAGCAAGAGCTGCTTCAAGAGCTTCGAAAACAGCTCAGGAGCAAAGATAAAGAGATGGCCAAGCTCTATTCGAAGATTGATGACTTAACGAACGTGGTGATGCAGCTTACGGCTCAAATCGCTCGAGCGCCTCCCAACCAAGCACAAGCCACTACTAATCAGCCGGGTGATGACAATCCGAGGCAGCCAATGCCTGTTCCTTTGGGACCAAGACTGGTCGAGCCGCATGAAAGCCGGCCACATTCCGCTTCTGGGGATGCCTTAGCCCCAGATAATACTATCCCGCTAACACAGGATCGGATAATGGATTTGGTCACCAGCAAGGTTAAAACATTGGTGGCCGAAGCTGAAGCTCAGAAAGAAATCGGCAGTAGCGGGCGGCCATATCCCGCGCAGTACGATCTGATTGAGTTCCCAAGCGGCTACGTTATTCCTAAGTTCGGAAGATTTGATGGAACGGGGAATGCAAATCAGCACGTCGCCCACTTCAAAGCATCGTGCGGAAATACAGGGGGCAATGACGCGCTCCTTCTTCGTCAGTTTGTCAATAGCCTGACCGGCATCGCCTTCGACTGGTATGCGAGTATACCGGACGGGTCCGTCATCACCTTTGCCCAAATGGAGTCCCTGTTTCGGCAAAGGTTCATGAGTGTCAGTGATAAAATCTCCATTGCCGACCTTGTGAGGACCAAGCCGGGGAAGAATGAAAGCAACACCGACTTTATTGCTCGATGGCGTAATCTCACGGTCAAGTGCGAACCGCCGCTGGAGCAGGACCAGTCCGTCAGCCTTCTCATTGGGAACCTCAGCAATTGGATGGTCCCATTCTTGTGTACAGCAGGCCTCAAGACGTTTCAAGAGCTAACCAAGAAAGTCCAAATGCTGGAACGCTCGAAGCAAGAGTCCCCACCGGACTCTCAGAGAGACAAAACTTGGAAAAGCAAGCGGGACAACAGCCGTAGAAGCGCGAGTTCCAGCAGTACCAATGTCTTCAATGCGTCCGACAATGAAGAAAAGCGAAGGGCGGCCGAATCCAAAACTAACCGGTCTCGAAAGCCATTGTTGGGAGGAGATGGGCCTTCCCTAGAGGAGAAAAAGAACAAGGTTTACTCTTTCAGGAGGGACAAAGTCCGCAAGATATTTAAAGATGCCTTGAACAACGGCCTCCAATTGCCGGAGTCGAAAAGACCCCAAGAAGCAAAAATGACCGACAATCCTCTGTATTGCCCGTACCACCGAGTAGTGAGCCATGCGATCGAGGATTGCTATATCTTCAAAGATTGGGTCGAGAAGCAGTACAAGGCTGGAGAGATCGAACTGTCCAAAAGTTTGTTGGTGAACAATCAAGTTGTAACCACCAACTTTATACAGACAGAAACTGAAGCTTTCTGGGAGCAGACAGCCGAACCCGCTGCCCTGAGAAATGAAACGGACTCATTGCGGCCTCCGTGGAGTACGCACATATCTAATAAGACGAAGAAGATGATAAAGCTACTTCAGAAAGAACCCAGGACGGAATGGGAAGGGCAGAAGAAGCCTACCGGTCCAGCTGCCAATGCGGCTCCATCAGGCTCAAAATCCAAGAAGCTCAAGAAGAAGAAAAGTGCAGCTCGGCGCGAAAAAGAGTCTGCAGGGAGATCGACCATTCAAAAATATATCGATTTCCTTGAAGAATATGAACAAAGGGAAAGAACATTGATTCAATTGAATGAGTTCTTCCCTGTACAAGCGGCTGAAATTCTGGGGGAGTTAGAAGAAGACTCCAATGAAGAGATCCCAGTAGTGACCTGCTACACCATCCATCTTAGAAGCGACTCCGAGGATGAGCTCTGTTTTCCCGAAGAGGACGAGGAGCTCACCACAAAGGCCAATCAAATCCAGCTCAGAAGCGGCAGGGCTCTGCCGCCAAATCAGGGCAATGCCCCAAAAGGAAAGGGAAAACAGATGGCTAATGATGAAGATGGCGGAGAACTGGCTGATGAAAACTTGAGTCCTTCCCCAGTAGACTATAATGTCTTGGCTCACCTTCGAAGGCTTCCGTCTCTCCTGAGCATCTACGACGCCTTGGTCCTATCTAAGGAGCTTAGAGATGTTCTTATTCACGCTCTGCAAAACCCCGAGCGGTATCAGGCTCACTTTGCGGAAATTAATATGAAAGAAGCCCAGCACGCTTTGCATGCCGCCGCAGTCATATTTAAGGATGAAGACTTGCTACTGGGAACGGCTGAGCATAATCGGCCGCTTTACGTGACCGGGTACAGCGACGGAGATCGAATTAATCGCATATTGATTGATCCGGGATCCTCAGTGAACATCATGAACTTGCGGACGCTGAAGAGTTTGTCGATGGACGTCCGACACCTGTCAAGGGAAAGGATTGTCATTCAAGGCTTCAACCAAAATTGCCAGCAAGTTCTGGGGTCCATAGCCCTGCCAATCAAATTCGGGGATCTGCAAACTGAAGCTAAGATATACGTGATCGACGCCGACACGTCTTATAAGATTCTCTTGGGGCGACCGTGGCTCCACGATTACGGCATCATTCCGTCAACTCTCCATCAATGCATGAAGTATACTAAAAATGGCGAAGAAAGACGCATTGACGGAGACATCCAGCCGTTCGGTGTGCATGAAGTCCGCTATGAAGATTCTCGGTACTTTATGAACCACCAAAATGCTAAGCCTCAACTGACTGAGGATAGACCGGCCCCAAGACCCAAAAGCAAATCCGCGCTGGTTGTCACTTTCAAAAGTAAAAACGCCCAAGTGCGCCCACATTTCGGTAGCGACACTGACGAGTCTGACGCTGGAAGCCCGTCCTTCCGTAAAACTCACCCTCGTTTCGGCAGCGATACAGACAAATCTGTCACTGAAGCCCCATCTAGCAGTAATGTCCGCCCTCATCTTGGCAGCGACACTGAAGAGTCAGAGGAAGAGGACCTGTCGTGCAGCAGCGGTGCAGATCGGACCCCCATGCAAAAAGCGAAACTACGAGAGACCCTCGAAATTGCAGAAGGGTCCCTAGCCGTCACAAGGATGCCGGAGCAGATGTGCAAAGAGCTCGACGCATTGTCAGTCTCTACCGTGGACCAGCTGAAAACTTTCTACGTGCCCGGGAGGAAAAATGGACAGAAGGGCATCCTGTTTTACGGGTCAACCCCCGTTGTGCACCCGGACGATCTTTCTGTCACGTGCCTTCCCTATGAGAGAGGCATAAGAGCCGTCCTCAATCCCAGATACTATGCGCCCGAGATGCGGGAATACTTTAAAAAGTGCGGATGCCGGTTATATCAAACGGAGTCCGAAGCAAAGTTTTACGAAGGGCTATGGCATCCACCCCAGGTCCGAGCACTCATCGATGGACGAATTCCAGATAGACGGGGTATAGGCTACATTCAACCTGATTCCAAAGCGTGCTACATGATCCATGTTGGTGAGGCCAGCGAAAGATCAAATGGTGATGACGAGATAGCCGAGCCGGAAGAAGCTCCTCAAGAGCTCGAAGATGGTGGACAAGCAACCTTTGACGAGCTAACCGAGATTGACTTAGGAACGCCCGATAATCCAAGGCCGACCTATATCAGCTCACTCTTGTCGGAGGAAATGAAAGAGCAGATAATTGCCCTGCTGCATGAGTTCGTCGACTGCTTCGTATGGACGTACAAAGAAATGCCTGGCCTTTTCCCTGAAGTGGCCGTACATAAGTTGGCTATATCTCCTGATGCTAAGCCAGTCAAACAAGCTCCTCGAAGAATGAGAAGGGAACTAGAAGAAAAGGTCATCGAGGAAACTAAGAAGCTCATCGATGCCGGCTTCATCAGGGAAGAGAAATATGCAGACTGGATCGCATCCATAGTCCCAGTGAAGAAGAAAAATGGGCAGATCCGAGTTTGTGTCGATTTCAGGGACCTCAACAAGGCATGTCCTAAAGACGACTTCCCGCTACCGGTCATGGAAATGATGGTCGATGACACCTCAAATTACGAACTGTTCACCTTTATGGATGGCTCGTCTGGATATAATCAGATCAAGATGTCGCCTGAGGATGAGAAACACACAGCATTTCGAACTCCGATCGGAATATATTGCTACAAGGTGATGCCGTTCGGACTGAAGAACGCAGGTGCTACATATCAAAGGGCAATGAGCAATATCTTCGATGACCTAATTCATAAAGTCGTCGAATGTTATGTTGATGATCTGGTCGTTAAGAATGAAACCAAGGCCGATCATATCCAGGATCTTAGGACCGTTCTCACCAGACAGAGGGAATTTGACCTGAAGATGAATCCTCTGAAATGCGCTTTTGGCGTGTCATCGGGAAAATTCCTGGGCTTCATAGTCCGACATCGAGGGATCGAAGTTGACCCATCAAAGATAAAGGCCATCATGGAGATGCCCCCTCCGAAGAGTCTGACGCAGCTAAGGTCTTTTCAAGGCAAGCTTGCTTATATACGGAGGTTTATCTCAAATTTATCGGGGAGATGTAGGCCCTTCTCGAAGCTCATGAAGAAAGGCGCTCCTTTTATCTGGGATGCTGAATGTCAAGCAGCGTTCGAAAGCATCAAACAGTACTTGTTGCACCCTCCAGTGTTGGCCGCTCCCATTCCAAATAAACCGCTGATTCTCTACACTGCCGCGCTGGATGAGTCACTCGGTGCGTTCCTTGCCCAGGATAACGAGGAGGGAAAAGAAAATGCCCTCTACTACCTCAGTCGAACTCTAGTCGGGGCGGAACACAACTATTCCGCAATCGAGAAGCAATGCCTGGCTCTGATATTTGCTGTGAAGAAGCTGAGGCACTATCTGCTTGCTCATCGGGTTATGCTGATCTCCAAGGTCGACCCGCTCAAACACTTGATTACCAGAGCGAGCCTAGCCGGCAGAATGGCAAGATGGGCTGTTATGCTACTCGAGTTTGACATAGTTTATACTCCTCAGAAAGCAGTAAAAGGGCAAGCTCTTGCAGACTTTCTCGCTGCTCATCCCATACCAGAAGGGTCGCCGCTAAATTGTTAGTTACCCGACGAGCAAGTGTTGCACCTCGAGGAAGATGAGCCATGTTGGGAGCTCTACTTCGATGGGGCCTCATCAATAAGAAGCTCCGGCAGATCAAGCGTCCCGGAGGTAAAAGCGGGGATAGGATTGGTGTTCATCATGCCATCAATGGGAACCCTACGACGTTCTTTTGCTCTCACCGAGCCTCGAACGAACAATGAAGCTGAGTATGAAGCTCTGATAGCTGGTTTGGAACTCGCCATAGAAATGGAAATCCTTCGGCTATGAGTTTACGGTGACTCCCAGCTTGTCGTCAACCAAGTAAGAGGCGACTATAAGATATACAAACCCGAGTTAGCTCGGTACAGAGGCCGAGTGGTGGAACTCATGAAACGGTTCACTCACATTGAACTAATGAGAATCCCCAGAGCATTGAACGGAAAAGCCGACATACTCGCTCGCCTAGCCAAGGAGCTGGCTGATCCTGACATGGACCAAATTCTGATCACAGTCAGGAGCCGACAAATTCTACCCCCAGTCACTCTACGAGAAGAGGAAAGCGCGGAACAGAAGAGCAGTCCTGCCGAAGAAACTTCGATTATCCAAAATGAGCCCGATTGGAGAGAACCCTTCATAGAGTACCTCCGATACGATAAGCTGCCCGAAGAAAAATCTGCGAGGATTCAGCTGAAGAAAAGAGCTCTCCGATATGTGTTTGTAAATGACACGTTATACCGCAGGTCATATGACCAACTCTGGCTCAGGTGCCTGTCATCGGCCGAAGCCCGAAAAGTCATGAAAGAAGTTCACTCAGGCGTTTGCGGTGCTCACCAATCTGGCCCCAAGATGCGACTGCAAATTAAACGGCTTGGGTATTACTGGCCCACCATGATACGGGATTGCGGAGAGCATGCAAAGAAATGTTATATCTGCCAAATTCACGGTGATTTTATTCATAAGCATCCCAATCCATTGCATCCTACGGTGGCGTCGTGGCCCTTCGAAGTCTGGGGCACCGACATTGTTGGCCCAATTGATCCTCCATCATCCAAAGGCCATCGGTTCATACTGGCCACGACAGACTACTTCTCCAGATGGGCTGAAGCTGTCCCGCTAAAAGAAGTCAAGACAAAAGATATTCTGACATTCTTCCAGCATAATATTTTATACCGTTTCGGTACACCAAGAAGAATCATTTCCGACAATGGGCCTTCTTTCAAGAGCTTCAATGTCTCAAGGTTCGCTACCCAGCATAAGATAGACTGGAGATATTCCTCCATCTATAATCCAAGAGCCAATGGGCTAGTCGAAGCCTTCAATAAGACTCTATGCAAGCTCTTGAGGAAAAATGCTTCAGCCAACAAGAGAGACTGGAATCTCAAACTTCACGAGGCGTTGTGGGCATATCGCACCACACACCGTACTCCAACTCAGTCCACTCCATACTCATTGCTCTTCGGAGTGGAGGCGGTCCTCCCCCTCGAAGTTGAAGTTCCAAGCTTAAGAATGGCCGACCAACATGAGTTGACGGAGGAAGAAAACGTGCTCCTTCGACTTGAAGAACTCGATGCCCTCGAAGAACAGCAAAATCTGGAGCTATACCGAGCCCAAATGTCATGGGCCTATGACAAGATAACCCGTCTCCACGCTTTCAAGAAAGGTGAATTGGTGTTGGTCCTCAAAAGACCGATCATCCCCAATCGACATGCCAAGGGAAAATTCGAGCCGAACCGGGAAGGACCATACATCATCGAGAAAGTGTTCGACGGAGGATCCTACCAACTAATAAGTGCCGAGGTAGAAAGGCCCATGCTACCCATCAATGGCCGATATCTCAAGAAATACTACACATGAATGCTCCAAGTCGCAGGAGAATTGAGCACATCAGCCCTACGGTCTGGATCAGACGTCCTGCAAAACCGTATACAATCCACGGGCGTAAATAACCCCTATTTCTCCCAAATCCTGCCGGTGAGACTACTTTTAAAGTCCCACCAGCGGCAAAAAAAAGAAAAAGAAAGGAAAAGAAAAAAAAGAAGAAGAAATAAACGGTATGTCCACAAGAAAAACGGGCACGGATGAAAACCCGAAAGGGCTCCGTGAGTAAAAACAGCAGGACTACCGGCGAGTCTGTGAAAACCCGAAAGGGCGCAAACTCGTGAAAAGAGATGAAATACACTCGCAAAGTCCTCTCGACCTTGTGAGGAGAAAACCCCTGCGTGAGATCCTTACGACTCACAATGGAGCAACACACTTAGGAATCCTCACGATTCCTAAGGAGAAAATACACCTGCGGGATCCTTACGACTCGTAGGGAGAAAATGCTTTATGGGACCCTCACGGCCCATCAAATTGAAAAGCCTTAGGTGATAGGGACCCAAACCTATCTCCTAAGACATCGTTCCCCAACGGGCAACGGCAAATGATGAGTCGCTCCTGGCATTTCGCTTCAGTGTTAGCGGTGCTGATGCCGACCAAAAACCCAAATCCCAAGTCCTCCCAAGGCAAATGATGAGTTGCTCCTGGCATTATTCCAGTCCAGCAATGCTGATGCCAAAAAAGATCCAAATTCCAAGTCCCCAACCCCAAAGTGGCGAATGATGAGTCGCTCCTGGCATTATTCCAGTGTAGCGATGCAGACGCCAACCAAATTCCAAATCCTATACCCCAACGGTGAATGATGAGTCGCTCCTGGTACCACATTCCAGTCCAGCGATGCAGACGCCAACAAAGCCCTGAAATTTTTCCGGCCCTACGGTCTGGATCATACATCCTGCAAAACCGTATACAATCCACGGGCGTAAAACAATTCCAACCTCTCCCAAGTCCTACCGGTGAGACCACATTCAAAGTCCCAAAAAAAAAAAATCTCAAATCCTCCCGGGGCAAATGATGAGTTGCTCTTGGCATTATACCAGTGCAGCAATGCAGATGCCAAACAAAAACCAAAATCCCAAAATCCTCTAAATGACAGATGATGATTCGCTCCTGGTACTACATTCCAATATAGCGATGCTGATGTCAACCTAAATCAAAATCAACAAGTCAACTTTCACTCCGACACCGCAAAAAGCGGAGCAAGTCAGAATCCAATCTCGACGCCGCAAGAAGCGGAGCAAGTCAAGTCTACCCCTGACACTACAAGAAGCAGAGCAAGTCAAATCAATCACCGACCGTCCAAGTCGCTAAAAGGGCAGCATCGACCGTCCAAGTCGCAAAAAGGGCAGCATCGACCGTCCACGTCGCAAAAAGGGCAGAACCGACCGTCCAAGTCGCTAAAAGGGCAGCATCGACCGTCCAAGTCGCAAAAAGGGCAGAACCGACCGTCCAAGTCGCTAAAAGGGCAGCATCGACCGTCCAAGTCGCAAAAAGGGCAGCATCGACCGTCCACGTCACAAAAAGGGCAGAACCGACCGTCCACGTCGCTAAAAGGGCAGCACCGACCGTCCACGTCGCAAAAAGGGCAGAACCGACCGTCCAAATCGCTAAAAGGGCAGCATCGACCGTCCAAGTCGCTAAAAGGGCAGTAGCGACCGTCCACGTCGCAAAAAGGGCAGAACCGACCGTCCAAGTCGCAAAAAGGGCAGAACCGACCGTCCACGTCGCTAAAAGGGCAGCATCGACCGTCCAAGTCGCAAAAAGGGCAGCATCGACCGTCCAAGTCGCAAAAAGGGCCGCATCGACCGTCCATGTCGTAAAAAGGGCAGTGCCAGTTTCCCGAAAGGTGGGAACCGAATCAAGTCGCCTTCACGTGAAAGAAGATCCATCAATTTCATGCACACGACCCACATATGTGGTGTGCATTTATTGATGGGGGGCAATTTGTTGGGGTAAAAATTTACACCCCGGTTGACCAAGTCAAAATCAAAGTCAACCCCAAGCCAAGTGGGCCCGAGCCCAGATCCAGTGGGCCCATGCCCGGGTCGAGCCCGAACATGAAGCGGCCGGCCTTCCCCCATGCCAAGATAAAAATTTTGTAATAAATAATTTTGTTGTATTTCTTTTATTTTATTTTATGGATAAATGTAAGAAAAATAGGCATAAAGCCAAATTTTTGTAAAGCCCATGGCTTATGTGCAAAAAGAAATGGCACATGAGCCATGGGATTGGCAAAATGCCATTTTGTGAAGCCCAAGGGGCTATGTGTAAAGTGTGTAGCCTATAAAAGCAAGGATAATGAAATATCCCAAGAACTTTTTCTCTCTCTCTCAAATTTTTCTTCAGATCTGAGATCTTTTCTCCTTCTTCAAGGTTCCAAAACCTTCCTTTTTCTCTTGAATTAAACCAAGAGTTTTACTCTTCTTTTTATAAAACAAATTAGTTTTTCACAACAAAACCCATAAAGGGGAACTCAGATCTTCCATTAGATCTCAAAAGAAGAGATTTTTAGAAATCCTATATCTCTTGATCTTCAAGATCCAGCTAACAGAGGAGGAGGAAGAAGAACATCGTTCACTAAACCAAAAAAAAAAAAAAAAAAACACTCAGGAGTCCAACTCCTCTCTGATTTCTCTTCTGAGAAATTTTCTTTAGGCTAAAAGTCATCTTTTCCTTGCCGGCACGCTAGCATTCGAGCGCAAAGCACCTACGTGCCGACACGTGGCGCGCGTGCTTGCGCTCCAGCGCGCAGCGCTCATGCGCAAAGCGCCCACGTGCCGACACGTGGCGCGCGCGCTTGCGCTCCAGCGCGCAGCGCTCATGCGCAAAGCGCCCACGTGCCGACACGTGGCGCGCTCCTGCGCTCCTGCACGCAGCGCTCATGCGCAAAACGCCCACGTGCCGACACGTGGCGCGCTTGCGCCTGAGCGCACAGCACCTAAGCGCACAGCGCTCAAGGCGCTGGCCCCACGCATCCTTTGGATGCCTTTTCCCCCTCTTTTTGTGTACATACATACATATATACATATGTATACAAATTTATACACACACGTACTCCACGACACTGTCCCTATTAGAAAAAAATTTCTAATGGGGCGCTGCCCCGCACCCCGCAAGGGGGCTGCTAGCCCCCTTGACCCCCAGCCCGCTATCCGGGTAGCGGGACCCCCGTAAAAAACTCTGCGTGGTTCCCGATATATCCAAACCCCCCTTTCAGAACAGAACACACGTACACTGCACATTGAGTTCGCATGACCAGTTCAACCCGTTAATCGGAGGTTCCCTCGCCCCAAAGGCGAGGGGTAATTAACGGCAGCTTAGTCCGCGGCTGCCGGAGATTCGGATCCCCACAATCATTAAACCCCAGCCTACCCTAGGCAGGGGGAATCTGTAGTACGCCTGAGACGCGTGCGCGTATTCCCATCTCAATGGGGTGATGAAAAACACCCTACAACCTTGACGAAAGCTATCAAATCATAAGTCACATGTCAAGTTCTGCCCGTCATTATCTTGTTAATTCGAACCCACCCGTACATACCCTTGACGAAAGCCAACAAGGTAATACGACTGTCCCAAACCAACTCATCTATCTATGCAACAAATGAATACCCCAGCAACTACCAAACACTATGCCTTGACGAAAGCCAACAAACATAGCTTGAATATTACTGACCATCCATAAGAAATGACGGAGGGCTACGGCTGGTTTTTGGCGAAAAACCTTTAACGTAATGAACTTGATCTCGTTGAAGGAACCTGATAACTTTTTATAAAATATAGTGGCGAAAACCTTTGCTAAAGAGGTCACTCCCGGTGAAGGGATCTCGGCTCTTTCCTCGTGGAATGAGGTGCAGGATATTCCACTGAATACCGCGATGCAAAGCAACATGTAATCGACTATAGTAAGTTATTACCCTGAAGCAAACTTCTGCCCAAGGGGTCAGTCCCGGTGAAGGGATATCGGCCCTTGCCCCGTCGAATGAGGTGCAGGATATTCCAACCGAATACCACTGTGCAAAACAAAAGGAAACATCTTTGTAATAACACTTTTTAAATTGTTCCAACAACATCCAAACAGGTTTGTTTTCCTTTGCATTGATCAGAATCAACGCAGTCCCATCAAATAATCACACCAGAAAAGAACGAAAATAAAATGTACGTATATGCCATCCGCAATCGTCACTGGGTCCCGTCATCACCCGTTAGGTTACTTAACTAACGACAGAGCGAGGACTGGACTAGCGCGGGTGTAAAACATATACAACATCTAATAGTATATAAACCAATATACAATAATCTCTCCAGGCGTGATAATATGCAACATTACAGAAAAGTAATAAGCATCACAGAACAATACAGATAATTTGGGATCCCCGAGTTTCACAGAGCCGCTGCTGAAACCCGACGTTCCCCTGTCGTGTGGATAGTCTGTGCAATGAAACCTAGACCCCTACGGGTGCGGCAAGTTACCCGCCAAAACTTGAAGCGAGGCAGCCCCTACAGCATAGTGAATGGACCACCCGGCACTTCACGGAATCCGGTAATCTTGAGCACCCCTCATTGGATCAACCTGTACCCCCTACGAGTGCGGCGAATAGTCTGCCAATTCTAGAGTGAGGCCCCTCTGCCTCTCAAAGCCATGAGATGCGGACCTGTTGCCCCCCAGAACCCGGCTATCCGTGTACTCCGTCGCGGGGTAAAACCTAGTACAGAAATGAAAAATAGTACAACAGGTACATCGACCGCAACCTGGTCGTGCCCCAAAAGAATATTATACAACAGGTAGTAACGGCAGTCCATAAGTTGGACGCTCGTCCCGCAATATCAAATGTACAAATAAATCCAAACTGCACTATCATTGAACACTGCTATCCACCAGGACAAATCCGCAACATCACAGCACAACACAGAACATCAACGCGAATGTCACGTTCGCAAACCCGTCTAAAAGAACTATAGCAATCAGACGCGGTTTACCGATCAAATGACATTCCCGGTCGGAGATATAATGTAAGCACTGTAAACTAACATGTTTAAATTTCGATCGACTAAATATCACGAAGTGGGCCCCACGAACATCTGTTGAACAGTAACAAAATCTGGGCCCAAAAGATATATACCAAAAACCCCAATTTCCATACAAGAAGCCACTGTAGAAATTTAGGACCACGATCTCACAGAATGGCCGCGGATGCGCGGTCAAACCATAGGTTTGACTGTGATTCCGCGGCGTTCTTGTCGAATCACGTGCCCAAATTTGTACGGTGTGGTTCTAAAACCCTGCACAAATTTCTGTGATATGTAGAATAATTTTTGGAACCCTTTAAAAATCAACAGAAACTGTGAATTTGAATTTTGCGGTTTTCGATATCCGGTTCGATCGATCTTTTAAACGCGTTAGCACAAGTTAGTAAAGCTTAATGGCGTGGCTCTGATACCATGTAAGTCTACGGTAGCGCCCCGGCCGTCTTTCAGACGCCAAATGCGGAACAAAAACTTTTATAACTGGCGCTATCGCATACTAAAAACCCGGATCTGCCATTAACGCTAAACTAACAATCTACAGAGAGGGAAGAAAGGTTATACCGAACGATCCGAGTCCTTCGTTCTTTAACCATCATCCCACGCTCCGTTGCGGCTGCTCCGATCTCTTCGATCTCCGATCTCCTCGTCCAGGTGGCACCACGTCATCGGATCTTTAAACGGGCTCCCGCCTCTGACTCAAGGCAACTCGGTCGTCAAGTTTGCTTAAAGAGACGACCAAGATTGATGTAGAGAATGAGTGGAATACTTTGTCTCGTTACGTCCAAAACCATGGACGAACGGTTAATGAAGTTTCCATGGGAATCGGGTGATGGAATGAAATGAGCTGTGAAATTCCATACACCGAAACCTATCATCTTTTTTTCAAATGAATCAAATCAAGTGAGTGAAAAATCTCATAGGCACCAAGGAGGGGGCCGGCCACAATATATAGAGGTGGGGGGTGAGTGTAGGAGAGGGGGAGGTGACAATAAGAAAATATCATGTGTGAACACAAAGTGTGAACACAAAGTATGAATACATTAAATGCGACCAATGAAACACCAACACCATTCAACCTAGTCACCTCTTCTAGAAACTTCTAGAACCTTCCACACTCATCTCAAGAAAAGATAAATCTGTCTTTAACCGAATGTTAAAAGACGGGCGATAGAAAACTGGAAACTGGCAACTTCCAAAAGTGATCCCGAAACGAATTTCAGGACAACCCCGTAACTGTATAAATATACCCGCATTTGCATTATGACCGAATACAAATGCAACTGAGACAAAGATATTATATCTACTCTGTATAATACATGGATCCGGCTTAAACCAAAGCCCACCAGTATTATCTGCCCGAAAAATGATACGTGCGTAAACGCACGTGCATTTTCCGAACCCTGCCATAAAACCATACGACCTCTACAACGTTTCGCCCGAACTTGGGAAACTATCTGTGGGGGACTCTAATGACTCGTCAATACCCTGGCAGTGGGTTTAACCATAAGCCGTCAGCGGCACTAGCTATGTGTAACGGCTGCCCATGGACTGACCTCAAGGGAGGCTGATGAGCGAACTCATCCAGAAACCCTACTGAGCCTAATAGTGACAATGTATATACAGTCCGGTCCGTTCGTCTATGAGTATCGCATATCCGGCCTAGGGGGCTAGTAACGTCAGACCCCCAATAGCTGTATAAGTCGTGTCGGAGACAAGCCCTGAACACCCTGAGATACTACTGGAGTACCTACCAGTAAATCTCACCTTCCTTGGCCAAGGACTTGGTGTAATGGCTTTCCTAGACACAGCGCGACCTCCACCCCTAATACCGGGAGAGACGAATCCCCTGCCGATCCGCTCACGTGCCTCCATGTAGCTCGGGACTGTACCCAAAAACTACCTGTTTGCACGACTCCTTTGAGCCGTGGTAGGGTAGAAATCAAAGCACAGTGAGAACTCACACAAGACAAATGACGACCTCAGGTCAATGTACTAACCTGTACGCATGTCACCAGGGAACCGCTATCTGACGATATGTATAATACCAACTAGCAGGTTCCCGGCGAGTCCTGTCCGGTGTACTCATAACCCAATGAGCACATGTATACATCTTAGTTGATCCAACTGACACCAGTGGCTTGTGAGACCGGCCACCGCCCCTCGTCGGTGTCTCGATTGTATACACTAGTCTACTCCGGAGTATCGATGTCCTGTCTCGAAACTCCCACGACTAGGGACCACTATTAAGGATATGCTTATAGACCACCCAACTCTCACTTATATGATCGCCCTCATACTGTTGGTAGTCAAGCAAGATCCTAAGGGCTCTATCAAAGTGTAATCGTGATCAGTCACCTGAACCTATACACGACTGATAAAGGCAAACCAGATAGCATACTATCATCTCGAGTAAGACTGTCATACCGGCATAGGTCCTCCTCAATCATTGCAATCACGTACCTGCGATCCAATAATTGACTTTGAGGGCACTATATCCAACAATGTACCCGACCCAACTAATTCATGATTTAGGTGAATGTTGATAACATTGCTTACAAGTGCAAAATTATATCCTTCATTTGATAATAAAGATATTGATATAATATTACACACCATACTGGGTGCACAAAAGAAGTTATGTAATAACAAAATATGTCCACTCGCCAATCCTAGATGATATTCTCCCACTGCAACAACGTCCACACTGGCTCCATTGCCAACCTTGAGGGTCATATCACATTTCTTTAAAACTCTACGGCTTCTCAGTTCCTGCAAAGAATTACAGATATGAGATCTTGATCCGGTATCCAATACCCAGGAAGTAGAGTTTATAGAGAAGCGGTTTTCAATCACGAACACACCTGAAGCCGAAGCCACAACTTGCTTCGTGTCTTGATTCTTGGCCTTTAGGGCCCTACAGCCGTTCTTCCAATTTCCTTTTTTGTGATAATGGAAGCACTCATTCTTTGAGGATGCTCCCCAATCTTTCCCTTTCCCTTTCCATGCACCTTCTGCATACCTCCTCTCTGTTTTTAGGGGCCTTCTTCTTCTTCCCCTTGGCCTTAGCTGTCACGACCCGCTTCCCAGAGTACGCAAGATTTGGGCACGTGACATAGCCAACCATGCTACCTGTGGGTAGGAAGTATCCATCCACAGTCACATTACGGTTGTAAAGATATCAAGAACAAGATAATAAGCTAATCTAATACATGTCCAAATCCATAATAACAAGAATCAATAAACAATAAGTGCGGAAGCTAATGATCCAATACAATGAATAAACAGTATGTCCCATAATGCGGGCTCACATCTGGAAATGAAATGAAAATAAACAAACTAAACTTTAAGGAACTCACAGTTCAGCCTGCTGGCTGAAGTACTCCTGCTCGGTCGACGACAAAGGTACGGAATCTGGGCCATGAAAAACCCAGACGTCAGCGCGTCATGATATCAAGTATATAGCATAAACATGGTAATAAACAATGCAAGCATGAACCTGAATAAAGCAGCAATAAGAAGTAACAAGCAGGGTAATGTGCAATGGTGACTAAACTGCCCTATCAGGTTTTCTACTCTATGGTCTTTGAAACCAATTGATGAATCGTCGATGTAACTCAATAGTATCCCGTGCGTGCCCGGGACCACGGTCATGATCCTCGGGGCTGAATCCGAGACGTGCCGCTAAGCAGTAAAAGGTAGTAGGATAGATGAGTGATGTCAGCATCAACACTCCGGAGCTGGCCAAGCCCGTAAGACTGATCAGAACAATGTATCGAACTGTTGAGTTACAAGTCGGTTTCACCTTTGATTTCCCCATACCCCCAAGCTATGTATGTCAGGTCAGGTATTCAGTAGTCAAGGACTAATGACAACACAAGGTCGAGTAAAAGTAGGTCTGTCTGGATCGACAGCAGGAATGGTTAGGTTTGTCGGCACTAGGCATGAAATCATAAAACAAGTAATGTCATGGTACAACAGGATGAGTCGGTATGTATGTATAAGTCAGGTGTAGCAGGGTCAGGCCAAAATGTCGTGCAATCGGGTAAGTGCTCGCAACAGGTATGCAATCAATAATGAATAACAGCAGGAAACAGTAATTAACCACAATCTTCCATATAACTACAGTGATATTTGTATTCTCTTATTAACAGGTTCAATCATCTTTAGGGTGCAAAAGCCACAAGGTAAAGCAATATTCACAATTATAAATTAAGGAACTACATGAAATTATACTAAGTATAATAATTATCTCAAGAATAGTTTAACAGTTCAAGCAAATATGATTCAGTCGTTTTATTTAGTTAAAGCATGGAGTGATGTGGGTTAATTAATTACTAGGAACTGTTGTAACGATTCCAGGTTAAGATAACTGCAATAATATGATATCCATTACCATCATTAAGTTACGGGATTAAATAGTGTGAATTAAATTGCGTGGCAAGACTAGATCTCGCACGTTAGCATGTTCAAGCAAGTATTCAGATACTTTCCTCGACGGTCTGCGAACTGGAATACGGATGCGATGTCGGCAAAAAGCACGATAAGCTAGCACGGGCCACGGATCAGGTCTCAACAGCGAACAACGGGATCACACGGACTAGGAGGCTTCGCTGTAGCGTCGGGTTCGCCAAGACGGCACGGTCGGATCCGGCAGCAAACAGAAACACCAAAGTTAGCAAACATAAACTACGCATCCAAAATACGGACCAGCGGAGGGATTGTACCAAGAGGAAGCACAAGGAAAACTCACCGAGAAGAAACAGGGTGCAAACACGATGGCTCGACGGCACTGGATCGCCGGCGAAGCGACGGCGTCGGCTGCAGCAAGGGTGAAGGGCCTCGGGTGTGCAGGAGAAGGTGCTGCGGCGATCTGGAGGAGAGGGGGTCGGCTCTGGTGGTCGAGGGGGAGAAGTAGGCGGCCCTGGTGACGACGGCGAGGTCGCCGGTGCGTTCTCCGGTGAGCAGCGGGGTAGGCAAAGGATGAAGGCTCGGGTTTGCTGTTCCGGCGAGGGGAGGAGGAAACGACGACGAGGTCGGGTCGAGTAGGGTGAAAGGGAGTCGTGGGAGGCGTCGACGGTGAGAGGCGACGTCGACGGCGAGGTCTACGAGGGTGGAGGCGAGGTCGGGAATGGGTTGCAGGCGCGGGAATCGTCGGAGAACAGGAGGAGGAAGGTGCGGCAGTCGAGGAGGCGTTGCTGGCGGCGACGGTGATGTCGCGGTGGCGACGGTGGCTGCGCGAGAACGAGGCTAGGGTTAGGGTTCGTGATGGGAGACGAGGGTTGAGGGAGGCGGCTGCTGCATGCTTTTTAGATATATATAGAGGAAGAGAGAGAGAGGGATTAGAGAGAGAAAGGGAGATTATGATAGATAGAGAGAGAGAGAATGAGTAGAGAGAGACAGAGATGAGGAAAGGGAGGCGGGGCCCACGAGCTCGATTGTGAGCTCGTGATTGGCTGCAGGGAGATAGGGGAAATATTTAAGAAGGATTTGAGGAAATAATCTGTTAGGAAAAATATACGTATATATATATTAGTTTTATAAATTAAATTGAAACAGGCCCTTTTTGGCGCGAAATGAAACATTTCCAAATCGCGCCCGGGTCGCGTCCAAATGTTCCAAATTCAAATTATAAGATTTTAAGCGGGTTCCAAATTTTGAAAAGAGGTGTTTTGTGAATAAAATGCATGCCCCCAAGTCGTACCCTTGTACGCACGCGTAGTCGCCCAGACTTGCCCGTTTTAGCCAAACGGAACGGAATCTCGACACGCGGACGCTACCATGCGACTAGTGGCGACGAGTAGGCCAACATGGACATCTTAAATTTCATTTTAGGAGTTAAAATTTGTTATGTGCCAAAATTGCTTAACCGGGTAAAATTTAGCAATAAACACCCGAAAATCAGGAAAATTGAAATGGGCAAAATATAACCCTCAACTAGTAATATAAATAGTATTATTGGGCTCGGGTGTTACATCATACCCAACCACAAAAAGAATTTCGTCCTCGAAATTCCAAGAATACAAGATAGCTAACTACGGGAAAAGGTGAGGGAAATTCTGTCGGGTCTCGTCTTCTCGCTCCCAAGTGGATTCTCCATGCAATCGATTACCCTAAGAAACTAGTACAAGAGGGATAACCTTGTTCTTAAGAACCTTTTCTCTCCGATCCTTGATCTCGACTGGTCGCTCCTCAAAAGTCAGGTCCTCTCGTACAGTCAACTCCGAATGATCCAAGACATGAGTCTCGTCACGAACATACCTCCGTAGTTGAGACACATGAAACACATCGTGAACTCCTGATAATGACGGTGATAACGCCAACCGGTACGCTACCTCTCCTACACGCTCCAAAATCTCGAAGGGTCCAACGAATCGAGGACTAAGCTTTCCCCGACTTCCAAAGCGAATCACTCCTCTGGTCGGTGATATCTTCAGGAATACCAAATCACCCACGGCGAACTCTAGAGGTCTTCTTGACGTGTCGGCCCAACTCTTCTGTCTGTCTTGAGCTGTCTTCATGTGCTTCCTGATTGTATTCACCTTCTCAACTGTCTGTACCACCAAATCTGGCCCTAGTAACCTTCGTTCACCAACATCATCCCAACAAACCGGCGAACGGCACTTACGACCATACAACGCTTCAAACGGAGCCATCTGAATTGTCACTTGGAAGCTATTGTTGTACGAAAACTCCACTAGGTGTAGATGATCCTCCCAAGAACCTTTGAAGTCTAACGTGCAAGCCCTCAACATATCTTCAAGGGTCTGGATCGTTATCTCTGACTGTCCATCAGTCTGGGGATGATAAGCTGTGCTAAACTTCAATCGAGTCCCCAAACTTTCTTGTAAATTCCTCCAAAAGTGCGACAAGAACCGAGTGTCCCGATCGGACACGATGCTTACTGGTACTCCATGCAATCTGACAATCTCCTGCATGTACCGCTCCACCAAAGTCTCTGTCGATTGACCAATCCGAAAAGGAATAAAGTGAGCTGCTTTGGTCAACCGATCGACAATCACCCATACAGCATTGTTGCCCTTTGGACTCCGCGGTAAAGCCGTCACGAAATCCATGGTTATATGTTCCCACTTCCACTGAGGTATCGGAAGTGGTTGCAACAAACCAGCAACCCTTTGGTGTTCGGCCTTGACTTGCTGACACACCAAGCACTTAGCCACGAAGCGAGCAATTTCCCGTTTCACACCTTCCCACCAGAAGTGCTGTCGAATATCTCGGTACATCTTAGTCCTTCCTGGATGTACAGAGTAAACTGAACTGTGTGCCTCCTTCATAAGCTCTTCACGCACATCTCCTTTTGGCACACATACACGGCTACCATATCTCAAAGAACCGTCTTCATGGATCAGTAAATTGGTTCGTAGTCCGGCTTCAACCTGCTCCCGAAACTTTTGTAGTCGAGCATCCTGCGATTGGGCTGCTTTAATCCTCTCGACTAAAGACGACTGTACTTGCAGTTGCATCAACTGTCCTGTAGCATGTGGTAGCACGACCTCCAAGTCAAATCTCTGAAAATCCGCAATGATCTCCCTTTGTGCGGTCAATACCTGAATGGCTGGCAACCGACTTAGCGCATCCGGTACGACGTTAACTTTTCCCGGATGGTACTTAAGATCAAGGTCGTAGTCGGCCATCAACTCTAACCATCTGCGTTGCCTCATGTTCAACTCCTTCTGAGTGAATACATACTTCAAACTTTTGTGATCCGTAAAGACTTCAACTCGCTCGCCCAGAAGGTAGTGTCTCCAAATCTTCAGGGCGAAGATCACGGCTGCAAGCTCCAAGTCGTGAGTCGGATAGTTCTTCTCATGAGTCTTCAGCTGTCTCGATGCGTAAGCAACGACTTTCCCATTCTGCATTAAAACACATCCCAATCCTTTTCCAGATGCGTCGCTATGAATCACCAGTCCTCTTGAATTATCCGGTACGGTCAGGATCGGGGCAGTTATCAACTTCTGCTTCAACGTCTCGAAGGCCAATGCACATCCATCTGTCCAAACAAACGGTACCTCCTTACGCGTAAGCTTGGTTAACGGCTCAGCTAAACGAGCGAAGTTCTCCACAAATCTTCTGTAGTAACCGGCGAGTCCAAGAAAACTTCTTATCTCTGCAACATTCTTTGGAACAGGCCAATCTCGAACTGCTGCAATCTTCTCGGGATCAACGGCGATTCCATCGCCCGACACGACATGCCCCAGAAACTTCACTTCTTCCAGCCAGAATTCGCACTTACTCATCTTCGCGAATAACTTCTCTTGTCTCAGCGTCTGCAATGCGATCCTTAAATGCTCAGCATGCTCCTCCGGACTCTTCGAGTACACCAGAATATCGTCAATGAATACCACAATAAACTGGTCCAAGAACGGTGAAAAGATCCTGTTCATCAAGTCCATAAATATTGCCGGCGCATTAGTCACTCCGAAGGGCATCACTAAATACTCGAAATGCCCATACCGAGTCCGAAACGTCGTCTTGCAAATGTCTTCTTCCTTCACTCGGACCTGATGATATCCTGATCGCAAGTCCAGTTTCGAGAATACCCTCGCGCCACTAAGCTGCTCAAAAAGTTCTCCAATGCGAGGGATCGGGTACTTGTTCTTAATAGTCACCCGGTTCAATTCTCGGTAATCAATGCACATCCTTCTTGTGCCATCCTTCTTCTTTACTAAGAGAACTGGAGCTCCCCACGGTGAGTTGCTGCTTCGAATTCATCCCTTCTCGAGTAATTCACCCACTTGTTTCTTAACTTCTTCCAATTCTACCGGTGCCATCGGATAAGATTTTGATACTGGCGCTGCACCAGGAGTAAGGTCAATCGCAAACCCCACATCTCGCTTCGGCGGTAAGCCCGAAACATCTTCAACCACATCCATAAAGTCGCGGACAACTGCCGGCTCTTCATTGCTTTCCACTACCATAGCCGCAAGAACACTGTTCGTCGGCCTAGCCCTAAACTCGACTGGCCCGACAGAATTGCTTTCTCCAATGAAAGTAAATTTAGGATGTCCGGGAATCTGGAAATTACCTTCCTTGCCCTACAGTCCATGTGGGCATGGAAAGTGCCAAGAAAATCCATCCCCAAGACAACCTCATAACTGCCCGTATCTATCACCAAGAAATCTGCAAAAAGCTCTCGTCCGCAAACAACGACTGTACAATCTCTATATTCCTTACTAGCTATGATTTTCCCATTCCCAGTGTGTATGTCCCAAAAACTAGACAGGGTCGTGCAGGTAATCGAGTGCGCAGTTATAAATTTGGACGACATAAAACAGTGGGATGCTCCGGAATCAAATAATGCCAATGCGGGAAAACCATGAACGAGTAAAGTACCTGAAACCACTTCTCCCGATGCCTTAGCTTCCTCGGCTGCCAATGTGAACGCTCGAGCCTGATTTGGTCCTTGATTCGACTGTCTCTGCCCTTGGAACGGTCTCTGCAGAGGCTTCTGAACATCATCTTTCGTGCGAGGCTTCGACGAACAAGCATCAACGGTGTGATCTGCCGCTCCACATCTCAAACAGAGTCCCAGCCTCAAACGACACTCCCTTCGCACATGTCCGGGTTTATGGCAGTGGCTACAGATCACGCTCCCCTTTCGATCACCCACAATCATTTTCTTCATCGGTGCTACGCTGCGCCTGCTCACTGGAATACTTCTACGTACCGACGTTTGGTTCAGTGCAAAAGCCGGTTCCAGCTCGATCTGTTCCTTTAGACTCTCCAGCAATCCCCTTATCACTCTACGCCTGGCGGCTAAGACCGCACTTCTTTGGTCCATCTTCAAATTCGTACCTGCCATGAATCCTGGAAATCAAAGTACCCAACATTAGCATGATGATAGATTCTGAGTATAGATCAAGGCTAGAACTCCAAGATACTTAAATAGAGTACTGCATTGTAGCTATGCCGCGGTATCATAGCCGCAATTACTTAACTCCACCCAAGTCGCCTAAGTCCTAGAGATAACAAGAAATTAGGTTTTTGAGTTGACAAATGCAAAGTAAGTTTGCACGTCGACATGATCCGGAAGAATGATTCAAGGATAGTAAAACGGTCAAAGTAGCAGGACATGTTTCCTAATCACGGGTATTCTGATTCATGTATCGGGTGCAATACCCAACTACAAGAATCAACCCAATTAACCTATGGCTCTGATACCATAAAACCATGTCACGACCCGCTTCCCAGAGTACGCAAGATTTGGGCACGTGACATAGCCAACCATGCTACCTGTGGGTAGGAAGTATCCATCCACAGTCACATTACGGTTGTAAAGATATCAAGAACAAGATAATAAGCTAATCTAATACATGTCCAAATCCATAATAACAAGAATCAATAAACAATAAGTGCGGAAGCTAATGATCCAATACAATGAATAAACAGTATGTCCCATAATGCGGGCTCACATCTGGAAATGAAATGTAAATAAACAAACTAAACTTTAAGGAACTCACAGTTCAGCCTGCTGGCTGAAGTACTCCTGCTCGGTCGACGACAAAGGTACGGAATCTGGGCCATGCAAAACCCAGACGTCAGCGCGTCATGATATCAAGTATATAGCATAAACATGGTAATAAACAATGCAAGCATGAACCTGAATAAAGCAGCAATAAGAAGTTACAAGCAGGGTAATGTGCAATGGTGACTAAACTGTCCTATCAGGTTTTCTACTCTATGGTCTTTGAAACCAATTGATGAATCGTCGATGTAACTCAATAGTATCCCGTGCGTGCCCGGGACCACGGTCATGATCCTCGGGGCTGAATCCGAGACGTGCCGCTAAGCAGTAAAAGGTAGTAGGATAGATGAGTGATGTCAGCATCAACACTCTGGAGCTGGCCAAGCCCGTAAGACTGATCAGAACAATGTATCGAACTGTTGAGTTACAAGTCGGTTTCACCTTTGATTTCCCCATACCCCCAAGCTATGTATGTCAGGTCAGGTATTCAGTAGTCAAGGACTAATGCCAACACAAGGTCGAGTAAAAGTAGGTCTGTCTGGATCGACATCAGGAATGGTTAGGTTTGTCGGCACTAGGCATGAAATCATAAAACAAGTAATGTCATGGTACAACAGGATGAGTCGGTATGTATGTATAAGTCAGGTGTAGCAGGGTCAGGCCAAAATGTCGTGCAATCGGGTAAGTGCTCGCAACAGGTATGCAATCAATAATGAATAACAGCAGGAAACAGTAATTAACCACAATCTTCCATATAACTACAGTGATATTTGTATTCTCTTATTAACAGGTTCAATCATCTTTAGGGTGCAAAAGCCACAAGGTAAAGCAATATTCACAATTATAAATTAAGGAACTACATGAAATTATACTAAGTATAATAATTATCTCAAGAATAGTTTAACAGTTCAAGCAAATACGATTCAGTCGTTTTATTTAGTTAAAGCATGGAGTGATGTGGGTTAATTAATTACTAGGAACTGTTGTAACGATTCCAGGTTAAGATAACTGCAATAATATGATATCCATTACCATCATTAAGTTACGGGATTAAATAGTGTGAATTAAATTGCGTGGCAAGACTAGATCTCGCACGTTAGCATGTTCAAGCAAGTATTCAGATACTTGCCTCGACGGTCTGCGAACTGGAATACGGATGCGATGTCGGCAAAAAGCACGATAAGCTAGCACGGGCCACGGATCAGGTCTCAACAGCGAACAACGGGATCACACGGACTAGGGGGCTTCGCTGTAGCGTCGGGTTCGCTAAGACGGCACGGTCGGATCCGGCAGCAAACAGAAACACCAAAGTTAGCAAACATAAACTACGCATCCAAAATACGGACCAGCGGAGGGATTGTACCAAGAGGAAGCACAAGGAAAACTCACCGAGAAGAAACAGGGTGTAAACACGATGGCTCGACGGCACTGGATCGCCGGCGAAGCGACGGCGGCGGCTGCAGCAAGGGTGAAGGGCCTCGGGTGTGCAGGGGAAGGTGCTGTGGCGATCTGGAGGAGAGGGGGTCGGCTCTGGTGGTCGAGGGGGAGAAGTAGGCGGCCCTGGTGATGACGGCGAGGTCGCCGGTGCGTTCTCCGGTGAGCAGCGGGGTAGGCAAAGGATGAAGGCTCGGTTTTGCTGTTCCGGCGAGGGGAGGAGGGAACGACGACGAGGTCGGGTCGAGTAGGGTGAAAGGGAGTCGTGGGAGGCGTCGACGGTGAGAGGCGACGTCGACGGCGAGGTCTACGAGGGTGGAGGCGAGGTCGGGAATGGGTTGCAGGCGCGGGAATCGTCGGAGAACAGGAGGAGGAAGGTGCGGCGGTCGAGGAGGCGTTGCTGGCGGCGACGGTGATGTCGCGGTGGCGACGGTGGCTGCGCGAGAACGAGGCTAGGGTTAGGGTTCATGATGGGAGACGAGGGTTGAGGGAGGCGGCTGCTGCATGCTTTTTAGATATATATAGAGGAAGAGAGAGAGAGGGATTAGAGAGAGAAAGGGAGATTATGATAGATAGAGAGAGAGAGAATGAGTAGAGAGAGACAGAGATGAGGAAAGGGAGGCGGGGCCCACGAGCTCGATTGTGAGCTCGTGATTGGCTACAGGGAGATAGGGGAAATATTTAAGAAGGATTTGAGGAAATAATCTGTTAGGAAAAATATACGTATATATATATATATTAGTTTTATAAATTAAATTGAAACGGGCCCTTTTTGGCGCGAAATGAAACATTTCCAAATCGCGCCCGGGTCGCGTCCAAATGTTCCAAATTCAAATTATAAGATTTTAAGCGGGTTCCAAATTTTGAAAAGAGGTGTTTTGTGAATAAAATGCATGCCCCCAAGTCGTACCCTTGTACGCGCGCGTAGTCGCCCAGACTTGCCCGTTTTAGCCAAACGGAACGGAATCTCGACACGCGGACGCTACCACGCGACTAGTGGCGACGAGTAGGCCAACATGGACATCTTAAATTTTATTTTAGGAGTTAAAATTTGTTATGTGCCAAAATGGCTTAACCGGGTAAAATTTAGCAATAAACACCCGAAAATCAGGAAAATTGGAATGAGCAAAATATAACCCTCAACTAGTAATATAAATAGTATTATTGGGCTCGGGTGTTACATCAGCCTTGGTCTAGCAGAAGAAGATCCTCCAACAAACAGAGTGGTTGCTTCCTTTTTTTTGTTCAAGGTGCCCTCTGCCTTCCTCAACATGTTGAGGAGCTCAAGAAGTGAAAATTCCATTCTATTCATATTGAAATTCAATATGAACTGGGCATGGGTGGAGGGAAGGGACAGTAGAATCAAATCGATATACAACTCGTTCTCCAACGTAGTTCCGAGGTCCGTGAGCTATTCGATGAGAGAAATCATCTTTAGGACGTGCTCCCCAACAAATGATCCGACAGCCAACATCGCTTGAAATAATTTCTTCGAGCACTCGTATCTTGCGATACGAGATTGCTCTCCATATAATTCTTTGGTATGGAGGAAGATGGAAGCAAGGTCTATCTTTTCGTGTGGCCTATGATGTTCATTAACTATGGAGGCCAGCACGAGACACTTGGCTTCGTGGAATCAAAATCCTAGGTCTTACAGACCTCAATGTCCACGACCGAGGATTCTGGACCGGGAACAGGAGGAGCTTTCACTGTGAGGACGTATGTGAACTTATCATATGTAAGGGCTATTTGGACATTCCTTAACCATTCTTTATAGTTTGGCACAGTCAATATGTTTTTATCTAGCATGAGCTTAAGTCCAGTCATGATCACTGTAATTTGGAGAGAGAGAAAAGAAAACACTCAGCATATGCTCTTGCAAGTTTAGATTGGTTATCAGTTTATCTAATCAGGTTGGCGCCCACTGTTTCCTCGAATTCTCCTTCAAACCCTAAAAGAAAAATTAGTCAGGATTAATCACACGGCACAATACTTGCTTAACCTTTCGTCCAGGCTAGTGTTGGTACTTCGAGGGAGGTTTTCCAATGCTTTCGCGAAGTTCCTTAATTACATAACCTCTTTTCCCTGGAGGCATAGCCCCGCTAACACCGTTCTAGGCACCTACTTGGTTTATAGTATTGATTGTTAAGTGAAAAATTCTTCCAAAGAGTAGCAGATACTCACAGTAGGATCAGGACCCAACTATTATTGTGTGATGATTTTGAAGGAAGCCTACCAAAAACACCATACTCCAGAAGGTATGCAACACTAGCAAGTTCCCTTTATGTTCGAAACTCCCGATGTGATTTTTATCCCGAGCGCTTATAACCTTGACGAAGGTCAAAACATCATAAGTTGCAAGTCAAGTTCAACCCATCATTATCAAGATTAACCTAGACCCATTCGTACAAGCCCTTGACGAAGGCCAAAACAGCTGTACGCCTGTCCTAAATTAATGCATCTATCTATGCTACAGATAATCACCCACTAGCTACCAAACACTATGCCTTGGCGAAGGTCAAAACACATAGCATGAATACTAGTAGATACCTATCTGAAATGACGGAGGGCTACGGATGGTTTTGGTGAAACCGTGAACGTAATGAACTTGATATAGTCGAAGAAACCATGATAGCTTTTAAAGGAGTGGTTTAGGCTCCGTATTTAAAAGTTGTTTTTCAAGAAAACCGACTGGTTTTGAAACTATTCCCACGATTTAAGCTTTGGTTTGTTTTCATTTGCATTAATCAATGTTAATGTGGTCCCACTATTTAACCCTATCAGAAAGAAACGAAAATACAATGTACGCTTATGCCATCCGCATTCGCCACGGGGCTCCATCATTCACCGTTAGGTTACTTAACTAACGGCAGAGCGGGGGCTGGACTAGCACGGGTGCAAAACATAAGCAACGTTTATTATATACATTATATATATCCATTCGTCTCACGCAATAATAGGCATTCCAGATCACAGAATCACAGATGAATATATTGGATATACTAGGATTTTCGTGTTTCATTTTAGCCTATAACGAAACACCTCCACGGTCGTGATGAATAACCAAAGCCCACCCTAGACCCCTGCGGATGCGGCAGACTACCTGCCAAATTCCCAAAGTGATACAACCTCCCTCAATAAAATGAGTAGGCCACTCGGCACTTCAAGAACCCGGTAGTTTGTGCACCCCATCTTGGTTCTATCCTAGGTGCAAAAAACAGTAAATGAAATAATATAACGGTGGTTACAACTGCAACCCGGATGTGCCCCGCAAAATAATATTACATCATATTTACAAAATTACATGAATGAAAGAAAAACGCTCTTCTCACATCCCCGGCTATTGCATCACGATGATCCAATACTTCATATCCACAAACCATCACAAAGATACAAATATGTTCAACCCCGACTAATCGACGTATAGCAATTAGTCGACGTTTCACAACACATATATACAAACACAGAAAACCCGATTAGCCAAGTAACTTAGAATTTCAACCGATTAACAAGATCCGTATTTTCCAATGCACAAACAAGTACACAAAATAATCTGGGAAAAAATCAAATATTCCAGAAACAATATTTCAAAGCAAAAGACCCACAGAAGAAAAATCGGGTGAGTCTGAGTTGACTCGGCCACGGATCGGCGGCCAAATGCTTGTTTTGCCGCGGTTCCGCGGCGTTATTGGGGAGTTAGGAGTTAATTTTTCTTCTGTGTTCTTAGAAAAGCCTGCTTTTATTTTTAAGGCCACTGAAAAAAATTTGAACACTTTAAAAAATCGACAGCAAGCATGGTCTGAAATTTTGATTCCGGGTAGTTTTTTCGTTGATCGAAGTTCTAACTACATGCTAATAATCTAGTTAAGGTTTAACCTGCTCTGATACCATGTAATTCGATGTCGTGCACCTCACAAAGTTTGTGGGGAGTCGGAAGGAGTAAACAACGATTTTTGTAGCAAGCAACATTGACCTAAATGCAGGATCTCATCGGAATCCCTAACTAGCATGATCTCAAGAAGGTTCTAATCTAATATGAAGTGATTTATACCTTCATGTCCAAGTCCTTCGGTCTTCTTATCCTCTTCTTAAGCTCCTCGAGTGTACGGATCGAGTTTGGTAATCGGCCTCCTTACGTCAAAGATGATCCACCCGAGAGTTTGTAGTTCAATCTCTAACCTCTAAAATAAGGTAACTAAAGTACCTAGTATGCTAATCTAGGTATCTTAGGAGATGTAGAGAATTGTTATGGATTTATTTATCTCAAATCCCCTGGGTTTCTCAACACATGTGAGTGTTTGGGGTTAAGGGAGAAGAAGAGAGCCAAGGAGGATAGAGTGTTTTCAAGAGCTCATGAGAATGAAGAAATGGCTAGCTCTCATCTTGTGATAACTATGAAGCATATCACAATATATATAATCATCACAATTAATCAACCATGCCTCAATAGTCATCATAATAATTCAACCATGCCAAAATAATCATCATAATCATTCAGCCATGCCTTTATAGTCTTCATAATTATTCAAGCATGGCTTAATATTCATCACAACCATGTTAGCCATGTTTGAATAATGATGAATGTAACACCTCATATTTACACCTCATTATCCATTTAAGTAAATGGATTAAATCATAAATGAGTTGTCTTCTACTAGAAGCACTCTTGTGAAATTACAAGAATAACCCTCACCGTATATACATACCCGTATTCGTATTCCGAAAAATACGAAATCAAAAGAGACAAAAATAATCCATTGCTATAACACTAGAATCTGGTTTAAACCAAAGCCCACTAGTATTATCCGTCCGAACATCATCCGTGTAGCCAGTACACGTATGTGATCGAAACCCTGCCGTAATACCATACGACCTCTACATCGTTTCGCATGAACAAGGGATACCCTCTGTGTAGGACTCTAAAGAATCGATAGTACGCTGGCAGTGGGTTTAACCACAAGCACGTCAGTGGAACTAGCTGTACGTAACGGCTATCCAGGTACATGTCGAAAAGAAGGCCGACGACCAAACTCGTCCGAACTACTACTGAGCCTGTCCGTGACAATCTCTATGCATTTCGGTATGTTCGTTTGAGAGTATTACATGTAAGGTCTACGGGGGTGGAAAAAGTCAGACCACTAATAACCAGACAAGTCGTGTCGGTATGGCTCAAGACCATCCGAGAATCTACTGGTCCATTTACGAGTAATTCTTAATCTGCCCTGGCCAGGGACTTATGGTTTTGACCAACCGATCACAGTGTGACATCGAATCCCTATACCGGGAGTGAATAATCCCCAACAGTCGCTCACTGCCTCCATGTGGCTCGAGACTGTACCCAACTAAAACCTGTTTGCACGACTCAGTAGAGCCATAGTAGAGTAGTATTCAAAGCACAATAAGAACTCACACGAGACAAATGACGACCTCAGTTCGACAGACTATCTTCATTCATGTCACCAGAAAACTGCTATCTAACCCTAGGTATAATACCATCTAACTAGTCCTCGGCGAGTCATGTCCAGTGTACTTACACTCAGTGAGTACCTGTATACAATCTTAGGTGCACCTCACTAATGGTTGCGGGACCAATCCATCGCCCTTCGGCAGGGTCTAGAGATGTATACACTAGTCTACTCTGGAGTGTCGATGCCCAGTCTCAATACTCCTATGACTAGGGACACTTTTAAGGATATGCCTATCGACTACCCAGCTCCCACAAGTATGATTGCCATCACAACACTGGTAGTCAGGCAAAGATCCTACGGGCTTTATCAACATGTGTACAAGACATGAAATACAAAGTAAAACACATCACATATTAAGATAAAGACAAACCAAAGAGCGTACTATTATATCGAGCAAGATTGTCCTGTAAATACATATCCCTAGGATCCTATACAATGAAGACCTCTAGGGCATACATATCCAACAGGTGGAAGATCATAGATGTGAAGAAGTAGGGAGATAAGAAGCGTAATCGATCGGGTTTTCGTCTCGATTGGTAGAGACGAACCAGTGATGGTGCACTACTCACATTCTCATTCTTGTAAGAAGAAGGGGTGGCGGTTTGACTTCTTTGGATAGGGGTTGATTCATCTCAACTCCTAATTCTTCTAGGAATGCGAGTTCTTTAGCAAAAATGTCTTCAATACTTCCATCGATATTCCGAATGATAATCTCATCGGAAAGGAAGTTATGATACTCGAATAGCTCAACTAAATTATTGGACAAGTCAAAGGGTTCGGACTTAGGTGTGGACTTATCGACAGAAGGGTCTTCACGTGTATAATAAATAGTAGGATCAAACAATAACGCACTAGTGGCGTCGAGATCCGTATCGTGAAGCTCCTCAAATTCGCAACTGTCGGAAGCTATCTTTTCGATAGAACATACATGAGCATAGGGTTCGGAGGGT
Organism: Agapanthus africanus; assembly: GCA_030015575.1. Taxonomy (NCBI): domain Eukaryota; kingdom Viridiplantae; phylum Streptophyta; class Magnoliopsida; order Asparagales; family Amaryllidaceae; genus Agapanthus; species Agapanthus africanus. Next base: position 67,279,190 of record CM057344.1, on the reverse strand, counting down.
TGACTTCCTAACTTGTAGATGTTAAGCTCAATTTTCATCTTCCCAAAGGACAGGTTCATTGAACAGTTATGACAATTGATTATTACGTTGGAAGTTTCTAGAAAAGGCCGACCAAGAATCACCGGAATTTGGTTTCGTGGGTTCACCATAGGCTGTGTAACTAAAATAATAAAGTCTACAGGAAATATAAATTCCCCGACTTTGATTAACACGTCCTTTAGCTCACCCCTAGATCAGGTGATAGATCGATCGGCTATCTGGAGTGTGCAATGCGCATGTTTCAACTCTCCTATCTCTAATTGCTCATAAACCAAATACAGAAGAAAGTTAACACTAGCACCTAAATCGAGTAGAGCACGATTGATATTTTTACCCCCAATAGTTATAGATATAGTAGAACAACCGGAGTTCTTACATTTCGTGGGCACCAATTGGGTAAGAGAATTGCTTATATTACTCGCTAAAAAAACCTTTTTCGGTACTTGAGTTTTTCTCTTCCTAGTACACAAGTCCTTTAAAATTTTCGCATAGGACGGAACTTGTTTGATTGCGTCTAAGAGAGGAATATTTTTGTTACCTTGTTTAAAAATGTCCACAATCTTCTCCATTTGGGGACTTGGTCTGTTGGCCCTTAATCTGTTTGGAAAAGAAGCTTTATCAATAAGGGTTGGGTCCAACCTTTGAGGAGAAGTTTGTGGGGGGATGGAATGGATCCCAAAATTGGATTTAGAATGGTCATAGATGGTAATTCCTTTACGGAAATGGGCCGAGAGTTCTAGCCTAGTGGGAAACGGAGAATAGGCTTGAAAGAAGATGGTGGACTAGACGAAATACGAGTAGAAGTAGTAGCCGGGGTTTCATCTGATTCATCATCAACTTGTTTACCAACATTATTATTCAATACTCTTCCCGATCTCAACATAGTTACGGCACCCACGTTATGATTTTGAAGAATGATATTTGCTCTTTGTGGGTGGCCGGGATTTGGTAGAGGTTGAGATGGAAGTCTCCCTTTCTCTCTCTTACTCATTGCGGCATTTAACTATGCAAGTTGTGCTTCTATCGATTTTATGCTTTCTCCATGGGAAGTAGTGTGTTGCTGTAACACCCGAGCCTAATGCTACTAATTTCAGTTACTGTTTGAGCGTAATGTGGTACTCTTTTCACCTATCTTGCTTGATTGTTACTTACTGTAAAATTTTACCCGACAAATTCATTTCTGCATATAACAATTTTTGGCATCTAAAGTAAAATTAAAAATATTCATCTTGGCCTACTGGACATCCCTAACCCTGTTGTAGCATCCGTGCATCGTGTCCTCGTCCCGTTCAGTGAAATGGGAGAGTTTGGACGGCTACGCGCACGTACGTGTGTCTGTTTTGGGGGTATGCTTTTTGATCATAAAACACTTCATTTTAAATTTTGGATCCCGCTTAAAATTCTATCATTTCAATTTCAAATTTTTGAACCCGACCCGGGCGCGATTTGGAAATGTTTTACTTTGCGCCAAAATCCCAAATTTTAATATATATTAAACCATCGAATATTTTCTAAAACTTATAAGATTTTACTGTTTCCTTATCTTATAAATCCTTTTAAATATTTTTCCTAACAAACGATCCCTTCACAACCAATCAAATCCCTTTATTTCCCGTGGGCCCCACCTCTTTACCGTCTCTCTATCTCTCTCTCTCTCCTAATCTCTCTCTCTCTCTCTTCCCGTCTCTCTCTCATCTCTTTCTCTCTCTTCTATATATACGTTTCTACCTCCCTCCTTTCTTTTTCAAAAATAACCCAACTTCGTCGAACCCTAACCACCGCAACTTCGCCGCCGCAGCCCCAACGCTGGCGCCAGCACCGCCGGGATCCTCGCTTCCTCAACCTCGTCTCATCCTTCCTCCTTTCCCCACGTTCCCGTGCACCCTACACCATCGCCGCGGCTACCTGCACACACCCCTGCACACCCGTCGCACCGCCTTGAGTCACCGCCGGCGATCTCGATCCGCCTCTCTGGCCTCGCACATCCCTTCAGTAAGCTTCTTCTTTCTCCTCCCTTCTCCTTTTCTTCCCTCCTTCTTTTTTGTGTTCATTTGGTGATCTGCAGGTTTGGCGCGGTCACGGTTGGCCGACCGCCGGAGCTCCGTCGACGAGGTCGACCGTCACCACCCGTCCCACGGATCATCGTGAGCACCCTTCTCAGTTCCTACTTCCTTTCTTCTCTGTTTTTCCTTATCTTCTTGTTTGCATTGTCATGACCGTTTACTGTTCTGAACTTGGCCGGAATCCGGTGATGCCGACGACGTGTCCCGACGTTCCAGCGAGGTACCCCGACCCGTGTGGTTCCATTGTTCGTTGTTTGGCTTCATTCCGTGAACCGTGCGCCCGTCGCGAGTTTTCCCCGCCGACGTTTTACGTTCCGTTTTCCCGATTCGCGACCCGTCGAGGCAAGTACCCCTTGTTACATGCTAAACAGTATTTACATATATATTAATGACACCCTAAACCGATAAATTTAACTTTGGTACGATCATTTCTCTTTTTCATGTTCAATATTGTTATATAACATTTTATCTTCGAACTTGGAACCTATATATGTAGATATCATTGCATCCATGAAATCTTAACTTGATAACATGATTAAACGGCTATAATTGTCTTACTGCACTCTTGTAATGTTGAAATCATCTCTGTGACACAATTGATAACTGTATTGCAAATCGAATGAATCTGCCTATTGCTTAATTCTTTACTTATATCACGTTGTTGATAACCATGCTTGATTATATAACTGATTGTGAGCACACCTATGTATCGTTTACATCTTGACCTGACTTACTACATGCATATTGATTGACCCGATATGGTACCGTACACTGCTTGACTTGACCTGATGTACCATGACCTGACCCGTTACCTGATCCTGTGTCTAATGCCAACAAACCTGACATGTAGTCATCATGGACCGTTCCTGTTGTCTATTCAGACAAACATGTTTACCTGATCCTGTGTTGGCATTAGTTTCTTGATTTCGGAATACCTGACTGGACATACACATATAACTTGGGGGTATGGGGAAATCAAAGGTGAAACCTGACTTGTAACTCGACAGTTCACTACCTGTTCTGAGTGTACACATTCCTGTTTGGTGCCTAGCGGCATGTCTCGGTTTCGGCCGAGAATATTGTGGCCGTGGTCCCGGGTATGTACGGTATACTATTGAGTGTACACATTCCTATTTTGTGCCTAGCGGCATGTCTCGGCTGCAGCCGAGAATATTGTGGCCGTGGTCCCGGGTATGTACGGGATACTATTGAGTTACATCGATGATTCATCAATTTGATTTCAAGGACTTTAGAATAGAGAACCTGATAGAATAGTCCAGTTTACCCACTGCACACTACCCTGCACTGCTCTGATTCATATTATTGTTACCCTTGGTTTATTCATGTTCATATTCGCATTGCCTGTTTATTATGTTATTACTTGACGACTTGACGCGTTGACGTCTGGGTTTTGCATGGCCCAGATTCTGTACTGCTGTCGCAGCCTGAGCAGGAGTACTTCAGCCGACAGGCTGAGCTCTGAGTGTCAGCAATAGTTAGTTTTCTTTCCTGCATTTATTTCCTGATGTGAGCCCGCATTATGGGACATACATTCCAGTTATTTTGTATCGGATCTTTTGCTTCCTCACTTATTTATTATTGACTCATGTTATCTTGGATTATGGACATGTTTTAGATAGCTTTATTTTGTTCTTGATATCTCTATAGCCGTAATGTGACTATGGATGGATACTTCCTACCCACAGGTAGCACGGTTGGCTATATCACGTGCCCCTTTTTGCGTACTCTGGGAAGCGGGGCGTGACAGTTGCACTAACGTTTGGATAGAAAAAGTTAAATTAGCCATCGTTTATGTAGATTGTTTAATGAACGTTTCTAAGTTTTGTTCGAGTGCAGAGGTTTTATCGGTACCGGCCGTTTGGAAAGAATTATTATAAGGTGCAAAGTAGTTGGCCGGGTTTTGAAAAGATTGCGGTTGAAAGGGGTGCTGAATTTGGTTTGGTGGCTGTTACTGTGGAGGAGGACTTTGATAGTTACTTGGGTACTGGTTTTGATTTTGAGTTTGGTTTTGGTTCCAAGCAAAATAGTTTGGTTTTGGTTCCAAGCAAAATTAGGATGATTCCTCCATCCCTGATTGTATATGGAGGAATAGGGATCATTTCTAGGTCGTTGCTGAAAAGCAACATTGGTTTGTTCTTGACCATGGGACGGAGGATTCAAAGGACATTCCTCCGTTAAATGTGATGGGTCAAAACAACAACCACAGACGGTTTTGGGGAGCGTAACTTGGTTTAGGAAGGTTGACGAGACTTTGTTTTCGATAGCTTCAAGTTTCTTTTGCACCGCGGCCATTTCGGCTTTTACTGTGATGGAAACATCGAGATGATGAATACCTGCCTAGATGAAGATGAAGTTGGTCTAACGCTTCCCACTGTAATGTTTGTTCGGCGAGATCTTCGAGGAATTGCCAAGCTTCACCATCGTCTTTAGATATGAAATGACCTTGATAAATAGTTTCCAGCATCTGTTTTGTCGCTAGATTAATACCCTCATATATAATTCGGCAAAGTTGCCATCTATCGATTCCGTGATGAGGGCATTGGACAAGAAGATCTTTAAACCGTTCAAAGCATTTCTAAAATGGTTCGTTGGGTAAACTGGTTAATCTTGCTTCGAACACGGGTGGTTTTGTGATGAGGATAGAATTTCTTAAGGAATACTGTAACAAACTCGTCCCATTTGGCGATAGAATGTGCGGCAGTGATATAAAGCCATTTTTCTGTTAGGTCGCACAAGGTAAAAGGGAGAATACGTAATCACATAGTTTCCCCTGAAAGTTGGGTTGTGCTCATCATTGCACATACGTTCTTGAATTTGGTTATGAAAAGGTATGCGTCTTCTGATTCAAGCTCGTGGAATTTGGGCAACAAGTTGATGAAGTGGGGTTTAATTTCGAAATTAACCTCATTTGCCAGTGGAAGTGACAGACAAGTAGGAAGGGGTCTACGTACGGGGTTGCATCTTTCTTGTAGAGAGATGCGCGGCGGATTCTGCACACCTACGGGTGGTGGCAGGGTGGTATCGTTAAATCTCGATGGAGATCCGTCCATTTCGGAAGATATGGTGGGTGGAGGGGAAATAGAAGATGAAGAAGTATCGATTTCGGAGTTGATAGAAAAATCACGGACTAGACGGGCACTAGAATCCTGTGTCCAGCCGATCATGTACTAAGCGGGTTTAGTGCACGTGGCAGTGTATGTGAGAATGATTTTTAAGAAGGTTTGTTTTGAAAAATAGTTGGATTTAAGGCCTGACTCAACAAATCACAAAATGCACAATCAATCCCTAGAGCTAGGGTCACCTAGGTCAAGTTATTAGACCGCTCCTAGACTTCCAAAGGACAAGTCGCGGGAACAATCCTGTACCACTTCTTTATCACTCTTATGGCCAGGTAAGTGCCAGATAAGTAGGAGGTATCCACTATACGAATCACCGAAATAGCGGGCCTAATTAAGTAACCACTTTCCTTAGTCACACTTGCCTAGACACCACAATAGAAATACAGATAAGCGATAGATTACCCACTACCTTCCTCTGTCCTAATTCAGAGCGACGGTCCTTAGAGGCTTGGTCTAGATATTTTTTAATTAATGTAAAGTAAAAGTATGCTAGCTTTGTGATTTATGGGGCCTAGGAAGGGTGATGAAATCCTCACCTAATCTGGATTTGGGTTATTGCCCATTAAAGTCCGGTTTAGATATGCACAAAAAAACCGATATCAAAACACGCAAAAAGATTTTTGAGCGGCGATATTTTCAAAGAATCCTACTGTCAAAAGCAGATTGTGGGAGCATTAGAGGAGAGCGAAAGATATGAAAAAATTACCTGAGGATTTTGGGGGCCCAACTCCACCAGCGCGCCGCGGTTCCGCCCCAAAGAACTTCCTCCCGTCGCGGTTCTGCCGCACTATGGAGAGTTCTTTTGCTAAATTTTCTTCAAAGCACCCATATGCTCTTTTAGGATATGTTGAAATTATCTAACTCTCTTTTGGTTTGATCCAGTTACTCCATATTCCCTTGCAAAACTCGCACAATAATCGTTAAATAAACAAGATGCGGTTTTGGTTATTTTATGTTATGGATTTAACAAGAATTCAACCCGAATAGCAAGAAAAAAATTACAACCATTTCCCCAGCAACGGCGCCATTTGATTGATCTGCTAAAGAAGTGTTTTCATAAAGTTAACCGCAATCAAGACGGTGTCGCTAGTAGCTAGCCGCGATGAGTACGGGTCATCCGCAGGGAAACGTGGAACTTTTTATTGCTTTAGACGAGTCGATAGAAGATAGGGTGATTGGTTGTAGATCTATTTTAATATGGATATAAAATTTATAAGGAAAAAGGCTTGTAGGGTTTGTAGGACTTGGTAGTAATGGATGAATAATTTAAAATGACTTCTTTTATTTTTTAATAGTTTAAAACTAGATTGATATGATGAATGTAGATTAGGGTTTTTGGAAGAAACTAGGGTTTCCTCACTATTAACTCTTGTCCTTGCATTGATCTCTATTCATGTCTAGCCCTTACCAAAAAAAGTGTTAAACAGATCTCAAACCGTGGTCGTGACTATCAATAAATTGGTAGCGCGCCCGATAAGGATGATAACATTTATTTTTCTAAAGTTTATAGACTTTAAAATGTATTAAAGAAGTTAAATGATTTTCTCATCCTTTGTTCTACCCTATCTTACGAACCCTAGCAAGCGAGAAATTACTCACTCATGGTTGGAGATTTAGAAGAAAGGTTGTAATTAAGATGCAGAAATTAAATGCGGAAACTAATTGCAAAAAGACTAATAAAAATACTACCTTTAGTAATCAACTATTTGCATTTACAAATCCTTTAAAGCTAGAGTACAAGAACCCTAGTTGCTCTAGATCTCTATCTTATTGGAAGTAGATGACTAGCTGATGATCACTCGGATGTGTGGATCGCTTTGGACCTCTTGATCTCTTCGGTGATGATTTTTGATGTAAAACTCTCGGTCGCTTATATAGTTACAGAAACTAGAAAGCCTAGATTCCATAATTAAGGATATGTAGCTAGAATCCAAACTACAAAATCTCAAATCCTATGGCCATTAAACTTCCGCGCTTCTGCCGCACATCCCTTATATTTGCCGCAGATCCGACACGCTCTTGTAGCATAAGGTCTTGGGATTTTTTCTGCTGTCTTGTTTTGATATTTGGAGATCCTTTAGATGTCTATATTTTGATAATAATGAGCCGAGTCTTTACTGTTGCTAGATCTTATGATTTGCTTCAATATTTTGGCAGATATGATTCCGACATCTTGATTTATCTCGGATCTCTTGGATTCCAGACCTGAGATAATTTGCACAATATCTCAAATCAAAGTGTTAGTAGTATTTGGTATTTTTAAGATATTATCCTAACCATTTTATATGATCACTACTACAAATAGGGGTTGCCCCTACGGATTACGGAATCCGTAGGGGCAGATTTCGTTTGGCCCTAAGGATTAGTCCGTAGGGCCTTAAGGTTGCCCCTACGATTCTTACATATTAATTTAAGAATATTAAATCGTAAATTGCTGTTTTCCCCTACGGAGCCGCAAACTAAGAACCTACGGATTTATCCGTAGGGGCATGTAAATAGGGATTTAATTAAAAAGGCACAGATCGATCCTTACACTCATTATCTTAATTATTCTCGATCGAAGTCGCGCGCGAATCCAAAATCCTCGTTCCCGCCGATCGCCAAATCTCTCGTCGCCGTTCTCGTCATCGCCAGCGCAGGCCGTTTCGTCGTCGCTACCGCCTAGTTCTTCCTCGTCGCCGTTTTCGTCATCGCCTCCGTTTCATCGTCGCCACCGATCGATCGTCTCCTCCACTGCACAGGTAATTAAATCTTCAATTAAAGAAATTTTTGATTATTTTAGGGGTTGGGGTTGGGGTTGCGGTTGGGTTGCGGTTGGGGTTCGGCTAGGGTTGCAGTTAGGGTTGGGTTCGGTTAGGGTTGCGGTTGGGGTTGGGGTTGGGGTTAGGGTTGGGGCTGGGGTTGGGGCTGGGGTTAAGGTTGGGGTTGGGGCTGGGGCTGGGGTTGGGGTTGGGGCTGGGGCTGAAAACAATGGATTTTGCTTATGTTATATTTTCAGTTGTAGAATTTTATTTGAGGTGTTACATGAGATAGAATAACTCGGTTATATTTTCAAACAATTATAGCTATATTTTTCAGTTGTAGAATTTTAAACTAGTTAATAAATAGGCAAGATATCGTTAAGTAACTTATACGGTTCGAAGTTCAGCCGTAGACTTCGAGACTAGTTGATGCGCAAGTAAAATATTGCAATATTTGAGGGAAGTAAACAGCATGAAAACAATGGATCTTGCTTAAGATGCTAAAAGTTCGTAGGAAAACCCTAGGTGAGAAAAGAAAGGGGAATCAAAACTTCAAACAGAGAATTTAATTCTCAAATCTAAGAGTTTAACTCTTCTGCAAAAAAGAACTTAATTCTTCTTCTGGTTGAAGATCTGCACAGAGCACATCTCCCCATAGGATGATAATTTAATTCTCATCGGGTTGAGATCCTGCCATGCAGATCCAAAACTTAGAGGGGGAATTGAGTTTAGAGAATTTAATTCTCCCAAAATAAAGTTAGGGTTTAACCCTATATGAGAATTTAATTCTCCCAAAGTTATAGGAATTTAATTCCTTCAAGATGAAACTAGGGTTTAACCCTATATGAGAATTCAATTCTCCAAAAATTACAGGAATTTAATTCCTTCAAGACAGAACTAGGGTTTAACCCTAACTGAGAATTTAATTCTCTCAAATTCACAGGAATTTAATTCCTTTTAAAAAATGAAATTAGGGTTTCACCCTCTACAAGAATTTAATTATTTTACATATATGGGAATTTAATTCGTCTAAAAGAAAATTAGGGTTTAACCCTATATAAGAATCTAATTCTTTCAGGAATTTAATTCCTCAAAATCATGATCAGGGTTTAACCCTACAGAGAATTTAATTCTCAAAATAAAATAAGGAGACTTAAAATATCTCCATGCATGCAAAGAGCTAGGGTCACGTGCCCCACGTGACCCCTGAAATGATCCCTACAAATGAGAAGGATTTAGCCCTGAGGCAATACTTCCCGTGATTCTTTGTCAGTAACTATCCCGTTCTTAGATTTCTCAATATAGTCACCATAACCAATAATTTATATATTATACAGTCTAACATGGCCCATGAGTACGTCAGAGTTAAGGACTGGATGTATGTGGATTGGCAACAACGTATGCAACCTAAGTTTGTCGTAGGAGTTGCTGCTTTTATTGAATTTGCACGCGCACATAATAAGATCGTGATAGAGAAGATTCTCTGCCCGTGCGATAGATGTGGCAATAAGTATCGGCAAACGGTAGAATTGGCAGAGCTTCATATCGTAAAATATAGGTTTACTAGTCTTTATACAACTTGGAAATAACACGGGGAAGGACAAGAACGCAGTAATGCGTCAGAAGAAGAAGGAGAACACGATAATGCGGCAAGAGAAGAAGGAGAAGACGGTAATGCGGCAGAAGGAGAAGACGGTAATTTATTTCCATCAGAAGAAATGGAGGATATGGTAGAGGCTGCCCTAGGTGAATCTATTCGTACCGAAAATGACATTCCTTCTGGTCAAGGACTGCGTGCGGATAAATATGAAAATTTCATGAATGATGCTAAAAAACCAATTTATGAGAATGCAAAGTATTCCACCCTTTCATGGTTCGTCCAACTTTTCCAGATTAAGTGCCTAAATGGATGGAGCAACAAGTCATTCACAATGCTTCTTTCGTTCTTGAAAGATTCTATTCCCCCGGGAAATAATGTGCCCGACAGCTGGTATGGAACCCAGAAGATGATGTCTGATTTGGGTCTAAAGTACGAGAAGATTCAAGCATGTCCTAAAAATTGCGTGTTGTACCGGAAAGAGAATTCAGATTTGAAAGAGTGTCCAACATGCGGAGAGGCCAGGTATAAGCCGAAAGATTCTGATAAGAAGCCTGATATACCTGTCAAGATAGCACGATCTTTTCCCATAACACAGAGGCTACAGAGGCTATTCAGGTGCAAGAAAACAGCCGAGGCAATGATTTGGAATCACCGTGCTCCTCCAAGTGAAGGTGGAAAAATGAGTCATCCAAGAGATTCACCGGCATGGAAGGATTTTGATAGGAGGCACGCAATATTCAGTAGCGATCCTCGCAATGTCCGCCTCGGACTGGCTAGTGATGGCTTTTGCCCATTCAACTATATGGCTGGAAGTCACAGCACATGGCCCGTTGTAATGATAATTTATAATCTGTCGCCTTGGTTGGCTATGGACCAATCATACTTTATGATGCCTCTTCTTATTGACGGACCAAACTCACCGGAAAACAGTATCGACGTCTATCTCCGACCTCTGATCGAGGAGTTAAAATCTTTGTTCATTGATGGTGAAGAAACATATGATGCAAACACAAATACAACCTTCATACTGCGTGCGGTTTTAATGTGGAAAATTAATGACTTTCCTGCGTATGGAATGCTATCAGGTTGGTCCATACATGGTCACAAAGCATGTCCTCATTGCCATCAACACACAATATTGAAATTCTTGAATTTTACCAGGAAGGTTTGTTATTGCGGCCATTGACGTTTCCTGCCTCTAGACCACCCTACAGGTTAGACACTGTTCACTTTGATGGTCATCAGGAGTTTCTTGGACATCCAGCCCCATTGTCCGGAGAGGACGTGATTGCTCAATGGGATGGTTACAATAATGTGACCTTCGGGATGGATTCGACGAAACAGGTCAAACCACCATTTTGGAACAAGTTAAGCATTTTCTTCGATCTTCCGTACTGGTCAACAAATTTAGTGCGTCATTGTCTGGACTTCATGCATATAGAGAAGAGAGTATCAGAGCACATACTCAACTTGCTTCTTTGTAAAGACGGGAAATCAAAAGACAACCTGAATTCTCGGATGGATCTACAGTAGTGGGGAATAAGAAGTGAATTGCACCCTAGACCGGTAGCGGGTAAACCAAGAAAGTTTGTACTTCCCAATGCCGCTTATCATATGTCACAACCGGAGAAGAAAAAATTCCTGCAGGTGTTGCATGATTTGAAAGTTCACACAGGTTTCTCAGGATCATTCAGCAAGAAAATAAAAATTGTGAAAGGCAAGATCGATGGGCTGAAAAGTCATGATCACCATGTTATCGTGGAGCACCTTCTTCCATTAGCCCTCAGGACTTCTCTTCCCGAATCGGTTGATTTAGTAATCAACGGCCTATGTTGTTTTTTCAGAGAGTTGTGTGCTAAAATACTGGAGGTTGTGACCCTGGATAAACTAGAAAATTCTATTGTGTTGATACTTTGCAAGTTTGAATGTATTTTCCCACCGTCATTCTTTGATATCATAATACACTTGACGGTTTATCTTGCAACTGAGGCTATGTTAGCCGGACCGGTACAATATCAATGGATGTATCCCGTCGAGAGGTACGTGTAATTTTTCGTTTCGCGCAATTTTTAAAATTATTGTTGTCCGTATGCCCGTATTTATTTATTCAACATATTTTCTTTAGGTACCTCTACACTCTTAAAAAATACATACACAATAAAAATCGACCAGAGGGTTCTATCATGCAAGGTTATCTTCTTGATGAAGCAACCACATTTTGTTCCCGCTATCTGAACGAGAACAATAAGACGAGACTTAACCGGCCTCGAAGAATTCAAGAAGGGCCATATGGTAAAGCCGATTATAAGAGGGTAGACACTATGTTTATCAACAAGATATACCGGTTTATCTTGCTTAATTGCGCATGTCTTGAACAAATTAGAGAGTAAGTTTTTTTGGATTAATTGTTATATTTGTGTCTGTGTGTGTATGAAATGATATAATATTAATGTCACCATTATTTGTTGAAAATAGAATTCATTTTAACAAGGTACGTGAGGGGCATCCTGATTGGAACGAAGAACGATTGGAAAAATATCATCAGGATAATTTTTGTGATTGGGTCACAGATCATGCAAGTTATTCGAATAACATGTTATTGCTATCAGTTTTAATCTAAACTTATATCGTTATGTATTTTTCGTAAAATTTGTTTTGTTAGATTCACGATCCGAACTTGTCTGCATCATTTGAGAGTGATTCAAGATGTTTAGCTCAATTTCCTAGTATGGAGGTTGCATATTATAAAGGATTCAGTGTCCTTGGATACAAATTCAAAGTTAAGGACATAGAAACATCTAGAACCACTCAGAATAGTGTGATTGCGACGGTAGGATCGGACGGTGTGATTTATTATGGGTACTTAAATTGTATACTCGGCATCCATTATCCCGGACGATCAGAACCCTTTTATATATTCCAGTGTAATTGGTACGATACGCGAACCGATACGGATAAATGGAGAAGCAATCTTGGAACTTGGAAAGATGAATATGGATTGACCAGTGTGAACACACTTCGATTTTTCGGTCAGGAAGATCCGTTTATCTTTCCGAACCAAGCGTTCCAAGTATACTACTCACAATGTTTGAAGCCTCCGGGATGGAGTGTCGTATGCCGTTGGAAACCCAGGGATGTCTACGATGTCCCAGAATTCGCGGACTGCGATGAGGATGAAGAAGAGAGAAGGCTTAGAGTGCTCCGACCGTCTATTTCGAAGGACGGGTTGTCTTCGACCGATCATGAAGTTACGTGGGTTAGAAATGATATCGATGATGAAATCCAATTAGATATGTTTAATGCGCCCACCAAACGAAAAAGGTTATCAGTAATGTTATATTATTACTTCACATTTTACGATCTATACATATATGGTCAATACTTGTAATGATTGTCTAATGCGTCCACGAACCATTTATCTAGATTTGATGACGATGACGGGAGCAGCGAGGGGCGGCAGGAGTTCCAGCCGCGGCACCAGCAGAGGCAGAGGCAGAGCGGTTCTGCCTCCCGGAGAGCTGCGTAGGGAGCTTCAGAGGGCCGGTCTTGCACCCAGATCAGAGACCCCTTCAGATGCCTCCTTCCGTGTGGATTTTGCCACACCTCTAGGTATATTGCACGTATATCCATTTTGAATGTAATATTATAGATATTCATGTTTGTTCATGTCAAAATTACTTATATTGTCAATGTTTGATTGTCTAGTTGTTGGTGATGCGTCCACATCAGGAACAGAGGCCACTCCCGCACCTCCAGGTATGTTTATATATCATATAGTGCATGTATATTGATTTAGAATGCTATACCATAAATACACACACATTCCTTTTCCTCTTACTTAGATAGTAATTTTTTTTATTGTCTAGCTGTAGGTGGTGACACCACCGCACCTGCGGGTATGTTTATATATCTTATAGTGCATGCATAATGATTTAGAATGTTATATTATTGATCTACACATTCTTTTTGCAATTACTTATATAATCTATTTTTACTTGTCTAATTTTATGTGGTGCGTCCACATCTGCCGCAGGGGCCACTCCTGCCACTTCCGTACCTTCCGCATTGTCTGTAGGTTAGTATGAATAAATATAAGATATTTATTCATTTTACATATCCTCTATAGAATAAATATGAACTTCATGGAAATTTAGCGTCAATATTTATTTTCTAGTTGGAGGGGATGCGTCCGCATTCGGGACACCGGCTGTTCCTCACCGGAGGAACTATCGTCCCGCTCGTGCTGCTGCCCGGGCCCAGGCTCGTGCTTTAGTCACCGGAGGTATATATCACACTTCAATTTTCATTTAACCTTGATTTCTTAATACAAATTTGTCTTAATATTGATTGTCTTGATATTTCTTGCAGACGCAGGGCCTCCCCATCCCCAAAGGGGGACTCGAGGCCCGAATCAGTCCCACAGGCTGAGGCCAGACAGAGCTAGGGGGAGGCAGCATTCCCCCTCTTTTTTACCCCTGATTATCGCTATACCGGTCCTCATGCCGAGTGGTTCGGCCGGTATATGGGGGATAAGAGCCGGCTCGTGAAGAACTATCCACTTCACGTTGAGTGGGGTGACCAGCACCGGTGCTCATTCGCCCTCTTCTTTGATCAGGCTCGGGTATTAATATATATTTTCATTTGATTTATCCAATATATTTATTATTAACACTTGCAATCTAATAACAATGTTTTTTTTCAGTTAGATTACGATTTTCAGCCTGTACCCGACCCTGATCACCCTGGGAGGGTGTTCGACCTTCATGCTCTGTACAATAGCCTGATGAAGAACATGCAGACCAAGGTCCGATACAACAGGAATGAGCTGAAGGCCGACTGATACTCCCTGTAGAGGCGACCCCCGAGGCAGAGAGAGCGGCCCTCCTATCTACTCCGGCCTTTGCGAGAGTCGACGTAGAGACATGACCTCTATTGTGCGAATATTTCGACTCTCAACGCAAACAGGTATGTATTTTAAAAGTAATTCATTGTTTAGTATATAATTTATTTTTTTGTGTTCCTTAATTAGAAAACTAAATGTGAATGTGTTGTGCAGAAACATGCCGCTCAAAATATAGAGAATAGGAAGTCAACGAAGATGGGTCGCCCCACTTATACAGGTTGCTCGAGGAATATTACTCGAGTCATGGAGTTATTGGTAAATTACAATAGACCGGCCTTTGTGATATAATGCAATATTAAGAGTTATTTTCTAATATATCTAATATTAAGAGTTAGTTTCTAATATTGCAGACAGCTCAGACCCTGGCGCAAGGTGGTACACCGAGCGTGCTGTCCGCATATCTTGCCGTCCACTGCACCTCGACAGATCCCGCCACGGGCGAGCTTCGATACCCCGACGTTGCTACCCAGAACTTAAGTGTTAATAATTATTCAACCCCTATTTGAAATTTTAGTTTTGGAAGGTTCAAATTTAAATGATATACTTATATTTTACTGGTTAATGTGGGTGTAGGAGCGGGTGGTTGAGCAAGCCGAGGCACCGGGGATCGATTTTACTGGACAGAGCGATCCGATGCTGCTGACCCCAGTCCTGGACGCCGCACACGGAGGGCACCACGGAGGTTGGGAGAGAGGCCGGGGACTGGGCCCTAGCAGGGCCTATATGAGGTTGGACTCCACCCCGGCGGTTACTTCCTCCGTCTCCGGTGAACGACGTTTCCAGCAAGAACTGGAGAGCTTGAAGGCCACCGTTCAGGAGTTGAAGGAGATTCTGGTATGTATACTACTTAATAGTAAAATATTATGTCATATTATAGATAGCAACATATCCAATATTAGTACGTAGCCTGAGCTTATTTGGTGGTAGACTTAGCTTTGATTAATCATACATACATATCTAATTAAAATAAACTATGGTTTTCCAAACTAGATATCCAAACGAGGCCTAAGTCCCTAAGTATACATAGATTAGGGTTTCGAAATAACTTGATAATGATACGAATTCGAATAATACAAAGTTCTTACTCGCTTATTACACACGTAGGTCCAGACGCAACAGGGTACATCGGCCGAGCCTCCACATGCATCTCCTTCGACCGCGGCTCCGCAAGCCACTACATCGGCTGCGGTTCCGCAGACAGCTCCTATAGCTCCACTGCCCGCTCAGACTCCCGCAGCCGTAGCTCCGCAAGCCACTACCTCGACGGCGGCTGCGCAGACCACATCGCCAGCTCCACAGCCTGCTCAGACTCCCGCACGCTCCGCATTGCATGATTTATTGACCGAGGAGCAGGCGCGCCAGATTCTGGCGTTTATCAGAGGTGGAGCTGGACCGAGCTAGGGTAGATTTTTGATTCTTATATTTTAAACATGTATTTATTTATATGATACGATACATATTGTACGACATTTTGGACGATATTGATATTGTGGTGTTTGTGTGTTTATATTGATATCATATTTTGCTTGTTGGTTCCTTTTGTATATTATGCGTAAGATGTGATTATGAATATTGCGATATATGTTCTGCGTGATGATTAATTTTATATATGATCGATGTATATATTATTGTGCATAGGGCGAGAAAAAAAATAGGCAACCCTTTTTTAAAAAACCCCTGATATTTTGCCTCTATGATCTCAGTATCAGGGGTTAAGCTTGCCCCTACGGATATATCCGTAGGGGCAAATAAATGCCCCTACACAGGTATCCGTAGGGGCAAAATATCAGAATACCTGATATTTTGCCCCTACGGATATATGCCTACGCACTTATCCGTAGGGCCAACTACTTGGCCCTATGGATACGTCAGTAGGTACACCTAATCTATTTTATAAAACCGTAAATAAAATAAATTTTTTATCCCTACGGCCCAATCCGTAGGGAAAACTGGACCTACACAAAAATCCGTAGGCGCAAATTTTAGTCCGTAGGGGCAATTTCGAGGCTTCGAGTTGCACCTACGGCGTTTGTACCTCCAGGGTATTTTCTTGTCCCTACGGATATATCCGAAGGGGCAGTGGTTTGCTCCTACGGATAAATCCGTAGGGGCAACCCTTATTGGAAGTAGTGGATATTATATTTTAAGAATATTGATTAGAAATATTGGATATGATATGCATATTTTAATTACAATATTTCATATAAATATTTTATGCATGTATTTTCCCCCATTATGTTAATTATAATGTAGAAATAAAAGATAATAAACTTTTTACACATAAACCCTCATATGTTCTATAATTACAATAAACACTTTTTAGTTCTTAACAATAATATGGAAAATGTTTATTCAAATGTGCAATATTTTAGACTAATCATGGGACTCTAAACACTGGACAGTATGCTGGCAATGGGTTTAACCACAAGTCTGTCAGCGGTACTAGCTGCACGTAACGGCTAGCCAGGTATCTGTCGATAAGAAGTACGATGAGCAAACTCATTCGAACTCCTACTGAGCCTATTTGTAACAATTTCCATACAGTCCAGTCTGTTCGTCTAAGAGTATCGCATATCGGGCCTTAGGGGTACTAAATGTCAGACCCTTAACAGCGCAATAATTCGTGACGGGGTAGAGCCCAAAACACCCTGAGAAACTACTGGAGTACCTACCAGTAAATCTCGCTTGCTCTGGTCAGGTACTTTGTGTAATGGCTTTCTGAACACAGCGCGATATCAACCCCCAATACCGGGAGAGACAAATCCTATCTAACCACTACTGCCTCCCAGTGCTTCGAGACTGCACCCTACCACTACATGTTTGCACGACTCATTTGAGCCATGGTAGGGTGGTGATCTAAGTATAGTGGGAACACACTCGAGATAAATAGTGATGTCAAGTCAAGGGACTAACTTGTACTCATGCCACCCGGACCTGCAGTTCACAACAAGTCCGTCTAGTGTAACTCATAACCCAATGAGCACCTGTATACTATCTTCGGTACGACGTACCAATGGCTGTGGGACAGACCATCTCCCATGCTAGGATGAGAAGTGTATACACTAGTCTACTCTGGAGTATCGATGTCCCGTCTCGATAATCCTATGACTAGAGACCTGTATAAGGATGTGCTTATAGACTACCCAGCCCCCACTAGTGTGATTGCCATCACAACGTTGGTAGTCAAGCAAAGATCCTAAGGGCTCTACCAATATGTGTTAGCGATATGCTAAAAGAAACATATACACATATCGAGATAGAATCAAACAAAGTAGCATACTACCATTTTGTGCAAGACTATTATTATATCTGTGAATATCCCAAGCTTCCAAAATGTAATATACAAACCAGTATTATACAATAATGGCCTCTAGGGCTATGTATTAGCATATCGCAGACCTATCATCTCGATTAGCCTCTCGAACTGTGTCTGAGAGATGACCTTTGTGAGTGGATCTGCAGTGTTGTTCTCCGTATCTAGTCTTCGCACCTCGATCTCCCGGCGATCAATGATCTCCCTGATCAGGTGGTACCGTCTCAAGATATGTCTGGACTTCTGATGGGACCTTGGTTCCTTCGCTAAAACTATAGCCCCGTTATTGTCATAATACAAAGGTATTGGATCAATAATGGATGGAACCACCTGATGTTCTGTAATGAACTTCCTGATCCAGACTGCTTCTTTCGCGGCGTCACATGCAGCGATATACACCGCTTCCATCATCGAGTGAGCAACGGTGTCCTGCTTAGAGCTCTTCCAACAGTCCTCCCCTCCATTAAGGGTAAAGATATAACCCAACATGGACTTGGAGTCATCCTTGTCACTCTGGAAGCTGGAGTCGGCGAAGGCCTCGATTGGAGGTCTTCACTGCCGTACACCAAGAACATCTCCTTAGTCTTTCTCAGGTACTTGAGAATGTTCTTCACTGCTGTCCACTGCTTCTTCCCAGGGTTTGACTAATACCTGCTTACAACGCTCAGTGCGTAAGCTACATTTGGTCTGTTACACAACATCACATTCATTATAGAGTCTACCGCAGAAGCGTAAGGTATATAGTCATGCGATCCTTTTCCGAATCAATCTTAGGAGACATCTCTTTAGAGAGGGTGATTCCGTGACAAGCCGGTAGATTACCGCGCTTTGAATCTTCCATACTAAATCTTTTCAGTATGGTGTCGATGTACCTTGACTATGAAAGTCCCAACATCCTTTTAGATCTATCACGATATATCTGGATCCCCAGAATGTAGGAGGCATCACCTAGATCCTTCATGGAGAACCTTTATGACAAGAATCCTTTAACCGATTGTAGCATAGGAATGTCATTTTCTATCAGGAGAATGTCATTCACGTACAAGATGAGGAATACCATAGTTCTTGCTACAATCTTAGTATAAATGCATGGTTCATCTGGATTTTTGATAAAGTCAAATACCTTGACCGTCTCATCAAAACAGATGTTCCAACTCCGCGATGCCTGCTTTAATACATAAATGGATTTAAGCAACTTGCACACTCTTCCGCTGCTCCCACTCTCTATGAAACCCTCCGGCCGATCCATATAAACACACCCTTTCAAATTTCTATTCAGAAAAGTGGTCTTTACGTCCATCTGCCAAATTTTATAATCGTGGAAGTCAGCAATGGCAAGAAAGATCCGAATGAATTTGAGCATAACCACTGGAGAAAAGGTTTCATCATAGTCCAAACCAGGTCTTTGACGAAAAACTTTTGCAATAAGTATAGCTTTATAAGTTTCAACCTGTCCATTTATACCAATCTTTTTTCTGAAGATCCATTTCCAGCCTATGGGTTTTACCCCTTCTAGAGCAATGTCCAAAGTCCATACTTTGTTGGTGTATATGGACTCCATTTCGGTCCGCATTGCATCCAGCCATTTTACCGAGTCTCTGCTTCTAATGGCTTGTTGGAAACTAGTTGGCTCTGTCGGCTATAGTGCCCTCAAGTCAATTTTTGTAATCGCAGGCACGCGATTAGATGATTGAGGGAGGACCTATACGGGTAGAACAGTCTTACTCAAAATGATAGTATGCTATCTGGTTTATCTTTATCATCATGTACATGCTTTAGGTGGCATTACAGCTCACTATTACATGTTGATAGAGCCCATAGGATTCTTGCTTGACTACTTGCATTATGATGGCGATCATATACGTGGGAGCTGGGCGGTCTATAAGCACATCCTTAAATGTCACTAGTCGTGGGAGTATCGAGATTGGGCATAGATACTCCAGAGTAGACTAGTGTATACTGATCGAGACCCCGACGAGGGGCGGTTGCCGGTCTCACAAGCCATTAGTGTTAGTTTGTTCACCTAAGATAGTATGCAGGTGCTTATTGGGTTATGAGTACACTGGACGGACTTGCCGGGAACCTGCTAGTTGGTATTATACCTATGGTCAAATAGCAGTTCCCAGATGACATGTGTACAGATTACTCTGTCAACCTGAGATCGTCGTTTGTCTCGTATGAGTTCCCACTGTGCTTTGATTACTACCCCACCACGGTTCAAAGGAGTCGTGCAAAAAGGTTTTAGTTGGGTACAGTCCCGAGCCATATGGAGGCAGTGAACGGATCATCGGGGATTCGTCTCTCTCGGTATTGGGGGTTGATGTAGCATTGTGCACAGGTGGCCATCACCAGAAATCCTTGATCAAGATAGTCGAGAATTACTAATTTGGATCAGTAGTCTCTCAGTTTGTTATGGGCTTCATACCGACACGAAATGTCGCGTTATTAGGGGTCTGACTTTATCCACCCCTTAGACTCGATATGTGATACTCTTAGACGAACAGACCGTACTGTACGGATATTGTCATGGACAGGCTCTGTAGGGGTCAGGATGAGTTTGCTCATCGGGCTTCCTTTCGCTCAATACCTGGGTAGCCGTTATGTACAGCTAGTGTTGCTGACGTGCTTGTGGTTAAACCCATTACCAGCGTATTGACGAGTCTTTAGAGTCCCATACAGAGGGTTTCCCTACTTCGGGCAAAACGATATAGAAGCCGTATGTTTTTACGATAGGGTTCGATCATATACGTGCACTTGTGCATGTATCATGATTCGGACGGATAATACTAGTGGGCTTTGGTTTAAGTCAGATCCTAGTATTATATTGTTAGATTATTTTCATCTCATTGTATTCGTATTTTTCGAAATACAGATATAGGTATATATATACGGATGAGGGGCATTCTTGTAATTTATTAAAAAGATTGTTTCTAGAAGAAAACACCTTATTTTTTTTATTAACCATTTTAGTTTAAATGGTTAATAGAGATGAGAGATGAGTGTGCTTAGCTTAAGTCAAGGATGCTTGATTTAATGACTCATTTAGTGAGTCGTGGTGGTGACTCATGGGGTGACTTATTGGGTGACTCATGATACACTATTCTTGCATGCTTGATATTTTTGTTTTGTTGTGTGAGATATTTTGGGCACTTGAGATATTTTCATAGAGTTGATATTTCCACTCTCACACTCTCACAAGAACAAGCAATTCTCTTTCTTGAGTTGAGCTCAAGCTTCACACTCTCATCTCTCATGGCTTCTACTTCTTCCTCTACCCTGACCCTTTCAAGTGTTGAGAAACCTAGGGTGGTTTGAGATAAATTAATCTCTCATTAGAATCTACATCATCTTGGCTATTTAGTTTAGCAAACTAGATACCTTAGTTACTTCAGTTATGAAGTAGGAGCTCGAATCATAGACTTTCGGGTGGATCATCTTCGATGGAGGCAGACCGGCGACCAAACTTGATCATGGTGGCCACTAGAAGCTTGGGAAGAGATTAAAGACCGAAGGACGCGGATCATTTGGTATAACATTCTAAACTCCTCTTATTGCTTGCTAGATTTAGGGTTAATGGTTGATCTGTATTCCGGGGCTGTGGTAGTGCCAGTTTAGAAAAATTTTGTTCAGCATTCGGCCACGGTTTGATGGCCAGGACGCTGTTGTAACCCAACATGGTATCAGAGGCACCCCATAAACCCTACTAGCTAGTTTGCACAAGATTAAAATCTCGATCGACAAATTTTCCCACATCACGTTTCTATGTTCATGTGCTTGCTGTCGAATTTCATAGTTGTTCAAAAAAAAAATTTGGGTATCTTAAAATTATGTGCAGGAAAAACTAGAGCTAAGAAAAAAATTTGGACACCTAACTCCAAAATTCCGCCGCGGAACCGGAGCAAAATGTTACATTTTGCGGCGGAACCGCCGCTCTTTGTGGGCTACAGTGCCCTAAATATTTTCTGGGGCTCAAGTTCATGGAAATATTTTTTTTTTGATATAAGGTTTTGGCCCATATTTGTTTGAGTGATGGATTTGCATTTGGGGCTAATTTGGAAAAGATTAGTCGATCGAAATTTTAAATGTGTGGTTTTCAGTGCATACATTACTATCTGCGACCGTGAATGTCATTAGAGCGGTACAACTTGTCTAATTGCTATATGTCTTTTAGATGTGTTTACGAACAAGACATTCACGTTGATGTTCTGTATTATCCTGTGGTTGTGGTTGGATCATCGTGGTGGATAGTCAGGTGGTGCAATGATAGTATGATTTAGATTTATTTGTACATTTGATATTGCGGGGCTAGCGTCCAACATGTGGACTGCCGTCTCTGCCCGTTTGTATATTATTTATTTGGGGCACGACCGGGTTGAGGTCGATGTCACCGTTGTACATATATTTTCTTTTCTGTGCTAGGATTTCCCTAAGGTGGAGTGCACGAATAGCCGGGTTCTAGAGGGCAACGGGCCCACATCTCATGGCGTTGAGACAGAGGGGGCCTCACTCTAGAATTGGCGGGCTATTCGCCGCACTCGTAGAGGGTATAGGTTGACCCACGGTGGTGTACTCAAGTTACCGGATTCTGTGAAGTGCTGGGTGGCCCATTCACATTGTTGATTGGGGTTGCATCGCTTCTGGGATTGGCGGGTAACTTGTCGCACTCGTAGGGGTCTAGGTTTTCATTGCACAGGCTATCCACATGACAGGGAATGTCGGGTCTCATTTGCGGCTCAAGTGAAACCTGGGGCTCCAGGATTATCCACCACTTTGTGTTGCTTAGCTGAGATTCTGTGTTGCTTCTGTGATGTTTCTTTATATCATGCCTGGGACGTTTGTTATATATATTGATATATATAATAGTAGATGTTGTATATGTTTTGCACAGGCGCTGGTCCAGTCCCCGATCTTCCGTTAGTTAAGTAACCTAACGGGTGATGACGGGACCCAGTGGCGAATGAAGATGGCATATACGCATATTTTATTTTCGTTCCTTTATCTGGTGTGATATGTTCAATTGATGGGACTGCGTTGATTTTGATCAACGCAAGGATAAAACAAACCTATTTGATGTTGTTGGAACCAAGTTTTTAAAAACCGACATTACAGACATTTACTTTTTCTTTGCACAGTGGTATTCGATTGGGAATATCATGCACCTCATTCGACGAGGCAAGGGCCAAGATCCCTTCATCAGAGTGACCCCTTGGGCGATACTTTGCGTCATCGTAATAATTTTACTATAGTCGATTCTTTTGCTTTGCATCATGATATTTAGTTTGGAATATCCTGCACCTCATTCGACGAGGAGAGAGCCGAGATCCCTTCACAGGGAGTGGCCTCTTTAGCAAAAGTTTGCGCCAGTATATATTTGTAAAACCACTTGGATTCCTTCAACGAGATCAAGTTCATTACGTTAAAGGTTTTTCGCCTAAAACCAGCTGTAACCTCCGTCGTTTCAGATTAGTATTATTTAGTATTCGTGCTGTGTTTGTTGACCTAGTCAAGGCGTATTGTACGGTAGCTAAGTTGTATTTTTATGTTTATTGTAAATACGATTGGTTAGGACAGTCGTGCGGCCTTGTTGACCTAGTCAAGGGCACGTACGGGTGGGTTTAATGCAATCGAGAAAATGACGGGTTGAACTTGACTAGCGGTTTATGGTTTGTTGACCTAGTCAAGGTCATAAACCGTTAGGGGTAAAAATTACAACGGGAGTTTCAAACATACAGGAAACTTGCCAGGCATGCGCATACCTTCTGGAGTGTGGTGACTTGAGTGGATTCCATCAATTTATCATGAGATGATAGTTGGATCCCGATTCCCACTGATGAGTAGGTTTACTCCTCGGGTGATTTTAGATGAACTCGACTAATTCTCCATTTGTGTTTGATGGAGAATTCGAGAAAACAACGGGAGCATACTGATTAGATAAATAAATAACCAATCTAATCTAGTTTAGAGTGCATGCTGAGTGTCTTTTCTTTCTCTCTTTGGCAGCGATCATGGCCCGACTCTGAACTAAAACTCATGAACCAAGTTAACCGAACCTTCTTAAAACACTTTGTCTTTTGGATTGTCAAAGTCGCATATATCATTGCCGCTCTTACTTTTACCTTTTTCATTTTTCCGGAGCATTCTGTATCACTACAAAGATCCACATTTATTGGATATGACCATCATACAGTTAGATACGAACTCGATGGAACTTGCTCCAGTTCGAGGATGGTTTCCGGTTCTGGAGAAATAGAATATGACTATTCAGTTGTCTTTTCCCTTTACCTTCTCTCAGGTTGCGAGGGCTCCTGGTATTTAGGAGAGTACACCTATTGTGCTTATTGGATAGCCTTCTTCCAAACCATAGGGTCACGCCGAAAGGTAGGGAAGGAAGAAAACCAATTAGCCTAAGTGTGGTGTAAAGAAGGTAATAAGTAAAGACATATAAAGGGATTTGAAAGAGGGCAAAAGGAAATTGCGACTGCTATCATTCAAGACGAAGCCGCATATATCATCTCCACTCCTACTTCACCTTTGCATTTCTCCGGAACATTCCATATCACTATAAAGATCCACATTTATAGGATATGCTATCGTATAGTTACATACGAACTTGAAGGAACTTGTTCCAGTTCGAGGATGGTTTCCGGTTCAGGAGAAATCGAATAGGATTATTCGGGTTGTCTTTTATCTTTACCTTCTCTCAGGTTGCGAGGGCTCCTAGTATTAGGAGGGTACACCTATTACACTTATTGGATAGTCTTCTTCCAAACCTTAGGCTGGTGCCGAAAGGTATGGAAGGAAGAAAACCATTTAGCCTAAGTGCAGTGTACAGAAGGTAATGAGTAAAGACATATAAAGGGATTGGAGAGATGGCATGAAAATATACGGTTACAGTCATGAATCAAGATAGTGGAAGAGGCATTACTAGAAATACCCGGATACTCTTTCAGAACATTTTCATGTTTCAGTTTGACTGTGCGGTGTTGATTGAAAATGGTTTTCCCAATTAGATTCTGACTCCAGGGTATGTATTTACCAGATTTGGTTCTCACATCTGTATGGCGTTACAGATGATGAGTGGGAGTAAGATATTGGTAATTATGTGATTATATCCTCATTATATCGGAATTCTTTATAATTTGTGATATTTGAGAAAATCACCTGACAGCAAATTTTTGGTTTCGAATATCCGATGTTATGCACCAATTTCAAACTGATATATCTGTACGTTTATTTTATAAAGTGAGATATAACTTTTTGAAATTATTCCTGTGACATTTACCTATATTAGTTGATGATTAGGTAAGATGCATTCAACAGCGGTGTAATTCTTCTTAACCATAGTACAGTTTTCAACTTGCGACGCACAGAGTTTGAGTTATTGAACTCAGGGGACTTATACAAGCTATTTTATATTTTTCAGTGTCCATTAGGACAAACGGGTTAGTACTCGTACTATATTCTGTTTACTTATGGCTTCTTTATTTTTAGACAAGTATTTCATTGAAATACATGGTCCAAGTTTAAGAGAAGTTATAGGTATAAGAATAAAGTAGAGAACCATATGCAAAATATCAGGATTCTTCTAGGTGATCGAAGATGTTGATACTTGTGCAAGGTATTCTGTTGTAAGTAATAGTTTTAAGAACTTACTTCTCTTTCAGATTACTCATATGTGGATGCACTCCTAGATGAGTAATGCCGATTGGCCTCCTTCCATTTGGTTGATATGCATTGGAAACAGCTGCATGATTTTGAATCTGGTTCCAATTAAATTAGTGCCTCTTGTTTCTAAATGGATATAGAATGGATCATATCTTAACGATGTTAAGGTGTCTGGAGTTATCTGGCTGATGCTTAAAACCAGAATCCGGATAAACTCAAGGCACGTTTCAGTAATGGCAGATTGTGAGTTATCCCGAGCTTTGACGAGGGTTAGCATTCTACCATCTGTGAGATCAATAGTTATATTTTTCTTGACTCGCCACCAGTTTTAGTAAAATGGATTCTTTTCAGAAAACATTAGTGGGAGTATGGTAGAACTGGAAGTGATTCCAGAACCAAAAACTATTACTGAAAATTTAGTAGGACCTAAAAATTCAATTGAATTCAACATTCCATTATTCACTCCGCAGATTTGGTGGGTAGCCTCAGGCACCCGAGAGGTACTTCGGTCTTCTTAGAGATGGTGACAGAGAGGTTCTTGTTTATCCAAACTTGCCACTGCTGCTATTCTAGACTACGAAATCCGACAGGAGGATGAGTATAACGTCGTTCTATACTAGCTTTAGAAGTATACATGTATATGACTATGCATGAGGGTTTTTGTAGTCAGTGGGAGTAGCGGAAGCATAGTAGGCAAGTAGCTTATGTCTATTTATAGACTAAAGAATGTATAGCGGAGAAAGATCATCTATTTTTGATGTGATAGTCATAGAGTTTGACTTTATCAGAATAAGAGATGGATATAGTGAGAAGGTAGTAGGGAGTGATGTCTTGGTATTTGGATGACATGCACTTGATAGGAAGTGAAATTCCTATACTACGATCGGTTATATACTGTGGTTGTCACAAAGTGTTTCTGCACATAGGATCTGGATAAAATATCAGGATTCTAGTCACTAGATCTATAGTTTTAAATCTAGATTTAGGAAGTGTCCCAATCTGGGTATTTTGACATTATTCTAAAGGTGTTTTAGAATGATTGACTCCTGGCATGGTGGTGTACCTGCAGGTGACTGGGTCACCCTATCTAAAGGATGTCTTACAGACTAAAGTGGAAAGGGATTTGCATGATTTGCATGTCACTTGCTTAAACAATTGATTCAATCATGTAATGTCAAATACCACACCAGATATTGTTTTGGCACTAGCTGCAATAAGTATATATATTAATGCAATCTTGGAGAAATGGTAGGAAGCAGTTATGAACATAAGTGGATGTTCTTTGGTAATTGGTAACGACAGCCTCCTTTGGGAGGCGGTTATCAGTTCAGACTTTCAAGGTGACCTGGTGTTAGTTATATGTATGCCCTAGAGGCCATTACTATACGTGAGATGTATATTCTAGTTGATGCTTGGACAAATATAGGGAGGAATTTCTTTCTCGACATGATAGTATGCTATCTGGTTGCTCTTTATCTTAACGTGTACACTGATTGTCTCTCTGTTACATGTTGGTAAAACCCTTAGGATGTGTACTTGACTACCTGGACTATGATACAGATTATACTAATGGGGACAGAGTAGTCCATAAGTACATCCTTTAATGTCCCTAGTCATGGGTGTATCGAGACAGGGCATCGATATACCATAGTAGACTAGCGTATACCTTCTCGATCCATATAGATGGGCAATGGATGATCCCATATTAATTGGTGTTTGACATCAGGGATGATATACGGGTGCTCAGTAGAGACTGGGTACACTGGATGGACTCGCCGAGAACTCCCAGATGGTATTATACCTCACGTCAGATGGCAGTTCTCTGGTGACACTGGTACAGGTTAGTCTGTAGACCCGAGATCGTCATAGAGTCTTGTGTGATTCCCGCTGTGCTTTGATTTCCACCTTACCACGTCCAAGAGGGCGTGCAAAACGGTGGTTTTTGGGTACAGTCTCGAGTCACATGGAGGCAATGAGCGATATGAGGGGTTTCATCTCTCCCGGTATTGAGGGTTGATGTTGCGCTATGCTCGATTGGCCATAACAGGGAAGTCCCTGGCCAGGGCTGGTTTAGAGATTTACTAGTAAGTGTTACCAGTAGTTTCTCGACCCGTTATGAGCCTCGCATCGGCATGACTTATCGGTTATTGGGGTATGACGATTACCACCCCTAGACTTGATATGCGACATATCAGACGAGGAGACCGGACTGTACGCTAGTGTCACTATCAGGCTTTTTGCAGGAGTTGGAGCGGGCTTGCTTGCTGATCTTCTGATCGCTCAATACCCGGGTAGCTGTTACGTCCAGCTAGTAACGCTGACGGCTTGTGGGTGCTTGATATGATCATCACCTACTGCCGGCGTATTGACGAGTCTTTAGAGTCCTACATAGAGGTTTTACTGGCTTAGGCAAAACGAAATAGGAGCGCATATGTGATATGTGCGGGACCGAGAATAATGCGAGTATCAGATACCGTATTCTATTCTCACGATGTTTGTATCGATCGGTTATATGCGATATAACCAGGTTATCGAATCAAGGGTTGATTCGATAAGTCGATACATTGGATGTTAGTCGGTTATATGTGATATAACCGGATTATTAAGTCAAGTGTTGATTTATTAATTTAGTGTATAATTGTATATGTGATATACTAATTTACATTAACTAACATTGGTTTACTTAAGCATTTGTTTTTCTCACTTGTGCACAACTTAATATATATGTGATATATATTTATTTGTGTTCATTTTGTATCATGGTTGTTGATACAACTTACATGGGTGTATAAGACTTATACCATAGTAATTATAGTGTGAGGTTTTTATATTTAAAGTAATTCTAAAATTAGTGGATGATGAGCTCACATGCATGAAGCTTCATGAAGCTTAGGGTTGCATTGACTTAGTCTGCTAGTTTTGTTTTACTTGAGATATTAATTAACCTAACCATTATAATGTAGCTATGGTTATGTCTCTACATGAGTTAATATATGATATAAACA
This sequence comes from Agapanthus africanus, assembly GCA_030015575.1. Lineage (NCBI taxonomy): Eukaryota > Viridiplantae > Streptophyta > Magnoliopsida > Asparagales > Amaryllidaceae > Agapanthus > Agapanthus africanus. The sequence goes on along the minus strand of CM057344.1, from coordinate 67,250,721 downwards.
CACCCATGGTTCACACTCTCTCTCTTGATTAGTTTTTCATTCTCATTTTTCTTGAGCTCATCTTCTTCCTCCTTCAAATACTTGCCAGGGTTTGATAAAGAGAGAGAAATATAGTGAGAAAAGAAATTCTAAAGTGTACCCATTTCCTATTTCATCATCCTCTACTAGACTAGCACTTTAGTATAGGGTGTTTGCTTCACTAATTCTCTAGTTAGTGAAGTAGAAGCTTGAGTTCGTATTTCCTCGACGTAGATCATCTTCGGCCTCGAAGACTTCAAGCAATACCGTTGCTATCTTCTCATGGAGCCATCCGAGAGTCCGGGAGCACGATGATCGCAGCGAAGGGACTATTATAAGGAGCTTATGAAGTGAAGGACCGATCTACAAAGGTTGTATTTTGTATTCACTTAATCGTAAATGGTATTTACTTGAATGTGAAACCCTAATAATTTAGCAAAGATCTTGTTTAGGGTTGTTCGGCATGGCTAAAATTTTAACCAGGCATGGTTGATGCCTTGTAGAACCTTGTTAGAGTGCCTAGTAACCCTACACCTAGATGATAGAGAGACTGTCTGAGTTATACTTTTCCTTCTTTTGAGGGACAATATGTTTGGACATGTGGTCCAAGCGGATATTGAAGAGGGCATGGCACATGATACTTATTAAATTCAGTGGATGATACAGTCTAAGAAGTTTGTTGGATTTGGAGTTCACTTGTGAACTAGGTCCAATCAGATATTCAGACAAATTCTAAGACAGGTATTGCTCATTTCGGGAGATAGTGGTTCTCCATGAAGTTGAGATATAAAGAGAAAAGAAACATTAGAGAGGATCCACTCACTGAGTCTATTTATCGAATGCAATAGTTTCATAAACAGGCTTTGCGAAACTGATTAGTAGAGGAGTTGGGTGTTCGATATCACACGGGCTGTGAGTATGCGACATCGCAATAATTAGCGTTAAGTGCAAGTGGGAGATTGTTGGTTATAGTGCCATCAAGTCAATTATTGTAATCACAGGCACGCGATTAGATGATTGAGGGAGGACCTATACGGATAGAACAGTCTTGCTCAAAACGATAGTTTGCTATCTGGTTTATCTTTATCATCATCTACATGCTTTAGGTGGCATTACAGCTCACTATTACATGTTGATAGAGCCCATAAGATTCTTTCTTTACTACCAACATTATGATGACGATCATATACATGGGAGCTGGGTGGTCTATAAGTACATCCTTAAATGTCCCTAGTCGTGGGAGTATCAAGACTGGGCATTGATACTCCAGAGTAGACTAGTGCATACTGATCGAGACCCCGACGAGGGGCGGTGGCCGGTCTCACAAGCCATTGGTGTTAGTTTGTTCACCTAAGATAGTATGCAGGTGCTCATTGGGTTATGAGTACACTGGACGGAATCACCGGGAACCTGCTAGTTGGTATTATACCTATTGTCAGATAACAGTTCCCACGTAACATGTGTACAGATTAGTCTGTTGATCTGAGATCGTCATTTTTCTCATATGAGTTCCCACTATGCTTTGATTAACTACCCTACCACGGATCAATGGAGTCGTGCAAACATGTTTTAGTTGGGTACAGTCCTGAGCCATATGGAGGTAGTAAGCGGATCGTCGGGGATTCTCCTCTCATTGTATTAGGGGTTGATGTCGCGTTGTGCATGGGTGGTCATCACCAGAAATCCTTGATCGAGGTAGTCAAGAATTACTGATTTGGATCAGTAGTTTCTCAGTTTGTGATGGGCTTCATACCGACACGAAATGCCGCGTTATTAGGGATCTGACTTTATCCACCCCCTAAACTCGATATGCGATACTCTTAGAAGAGCATACCGTACTGTACGGATATTGTCACGGACAGGCTCAGTAGGGATCAGGATGAGTTTGCTGGTCGGCCTTCTTTTCGCTCAATACATGGGTAGCCGCTATGTACAGCTAGTGCTGCTGACGAGCTTGTTGTTAAACCCACTGCCAACGTATTGACGAGTCTTTAGAGTTAAACACAGAGGGTTTCCCTGCTTCGGGCGAAACGATGTAGAGGCCGTATGGTTTTACGGCAGGGTTCGATCATATACGTGCACTTGTGCACGTATCATGATTGAGACGGATAATACTAGTGGGCTTTGGTTTAAGCCGGATCCTAGTATTATATTGTTGGATTATTTTCGTCTCATTGTATTCGTATTTTTCGTAAGACGGATACCGGTATGTACATACGGATGATGGGCATTCTTGTAATTTATTACAATGATTTTTTCTAGAAGAAAACACCTCATTTTGTTTATTAACCATTTTAGTTTAAATGGTTAATTGAGGTGAGAGATGAGTGTGCTTAGCTTAAGTCAAGCATGCTTGATTTAGTGACTCGTGGTGGTGACTCATAGGGTGACTTATTGGGTGACTCATGATACACTATTCTTACATGCTTGATATTTTTGTTTTGTTGTGTGAGATATTTTGGGCACTTGCGATATTTTCCTAGAGTTGATATTTCCACTCTCACACTCGCACAAGAACAAGCTATTCTCTTTCTTAAGTTGAGCTCAAGCTTCACACTCTCATCTCTCATGGTTTCTTCTTCTTCCTCCACCCTAACCCTCTCATGTGTTGAGAAACCTAGGGTGTTTTGAGACAAATTAATCCCTCATTAGACTCTAAATCATATTTTCTATCTAGTTTAGCAAACTAGATACCTTAGTTACTTCGGTTATGAAGTAGGAGCTCGATTCATAGACTCTCGGGTGGATCATCTTCGATGGAGGAAGACCGGCAACCAAACTTGATCATGGTGGCCACTAGGATCTTGGGAAGAGGTTAAAGACCGAAGGACATGGATCATTCGGTATAACATTCCAAACTCCTTTTATTTCTTGCTAGATTTTGAGTTAATGGTCGATCCGTATTCGGTAGCGCCGGTTTAGAAAAATTTTATTCCGCATTCGGCCACGGTTTGAAGGCCAGGGCGCTGCCGTAACCCAACTGGCTCATCATCGTCAATGATGTAATCCTTTCTATCCCCTTCTATGAGAAAACCGTAGTATCTCTCGGGCAGATGGGACTGCCTATTAGTCTTGCGGAGTGGCATGGGGATGTCCGGTTCTTTCAAAACTTCCGGTTCCACCATGCTTTCAGTAATAGCTTGTAGTTCTGGAATTTCTTCCAGTTCTATTGCGCAACCACTTATTTTTTTTTCAAGAAATTGAGTTTCTAAAAATTGGACATGCCGAGAAACAAAGACCTTTTGTTCCTCCGCGTAATAGAAAAGATACCCTCTGGAGTTCTTTGGGTATCCTACAAACTTACACAGTACTGAGCGTGCCTCGAGCTTGTCTGCATGCTACTTTTTTACATAAGCTGGACATCCCCATATCATTAGATACTTAAGATAGGGTTTCTTTCCACTCCACATCTGATATGGTAAGGTAGGCACTAACTTAGCAAGAACCTTGTTTAAAAGATATGCAGCTGATTCTAGTGCATAACCCCAGAAAGATCGCGGTAACTCAGCGTTACTCATCATAGAACGTACCATATCCAATAGGGTATGATTCCGCCTTTCCGATGCACCGTTGTTTTGAGGTGTGTATGGAGGAGTAAGCTGAGATAGAATTCCATTCTCTTTTAAGTAATCCAGGAACTCGGCATTGAAGTATTCACCATCTCGATCAGATATAAGTGTTTTGATACTTTTGCCTATTTGTTTTTCCACTTCATTCTTGTATTCCTAGAATTTCTCAAAGGTCTCGGATTTATGTTTCATCAAGAATACATGTCCATACCTTGAAAAATCATCCATAAAAGTAATGAAGTAGGAATAACCACTTCTTGCATGTGTAGACATTGGACCACACACGTCGCTGTGTATGAGTCCCAAGAGCTCACTCGCTCTTACTCCGTGTCCAATGAACGGACTCTTTATTATCTTTCCTTTGAGACGTGATTGATAAGTTGTATAAGACAGATATTCAAACGGATCCAAATATCCCTCTTTATATAATTTAGTCAACCATGTTTCATTGATATGACCCACTCTACAATGCCATAAGAAAAATTGATTTAATTCTGGAGACTTTCTTTTAAGTGTGTTCTGGACGTTAAAAACCCAAGCTTGATTTAATACGTATATACCGTTATCCAGTGTACCTGACCCAATCAAAGCATGATTAAGGTGGATGTGGATGACATCGCTTACAAATGCAAAATCATAACCTCCTTTAGATAGTAAAGATACAGAGATGATATTACATGTCAAACTAGGTACACTAAAACAGTTACTCAAAACCAAAATCTGCCCACTTGTTAATCATAGGTGATATTCCCCTATGGATACAGCATCCGCGCTCATTCCGTTAGCAACCCTGAGAGTCATATCACCAGCTTTGATAACTGTACGGTTTCTCAGCGCCTGCAATGAATTATAGATATGAGATCCTGATTCGGCATCCAGTACCCAGAAAGTAAAGTTAATTGATAGAAAATTTTTAATTATAAGCACACCTGAAGTCGAAACCACAACGTGCTTCGAATTCTGGTTTCTGGCTTTCCAAGCCCTGCAATCCTTCTTCCAATGGCATTTTCTGTGACAATAGAAATATTCCTCCTTCCCTATTGTCGGCCCTGAAACTTTTGCCTTCTCATTTCCCTTTACCTTACTGACACCGCCTTTCGGCTTGGTGGGGGCCTTCTTCTTCTTCCCCTTGGCTTTTTACTTGGATCTAGAAGAGGAAGATCCGCCAATAAGCAGAGCGGGTGTCTCCCTGGTTTTATGTAGGGTGCCCTCTGCACTCCTCAACATGTTGAGGAGTTCTGAAAGTGAAACTTCCTTACCCTGAATATTGAAATTCAAGATAAATTGGGCGTACGTAGAAGGGAGGGACTGTAGAATCAAAGTCAGTATATAACTCTTTCTCCAACGTGGTCCCAAGATCCGCGAGCTCTTTAATGTAGCTAATCATCTTAAGGACGTGGTCCCCTAAGATGACCCGATAGCCAATCTCGCCTGAAATAATTTCTTCAAGGTCTCATATCTTGCGATACAAGATTTCTCTCCATACAATTCTTTGGTATGAAGGAATATGGAAACTAAGTCCATCTTCTCGTGCCGCCTCTGATGTTCATTATCCATTGAGGCCCGCACGAGGCACTTGGCTTTCGCACTGTCAATTTCCCATGTCTTACGGATCACAATATCTACGACGCTGGAATCTGGATATGGGACGGTAGGAGCTTTGGTGGTAAGAAGGTAGCTCGACTTGTCATAGGTTATGGCCATCTGAACATTCCTTAGCCAATCTTCATAGTTTGGTCCCTTCAATATGTTTTTATCTAGCAATAACTTAAGCCCGGTCATTTTGGTCGCTGCAATTAGGAGAGAGAGAAGAAACACTCAGCATGATACTCTTGCAAGTTTAGATTTGTTATTAGTTTATCTAAACAAGATGGCTCCCACTGTTTCTCGAATTCTTCTTCAAACCATAAAAGAAGAATTAGTCGGGATTAATCGCACCCTACAATTCTTGCTTAACCTTTCGGCCAGGCTAGTGTCGGTACTTCGAGGGAGGTTTTACAATGCTTTCACAAAGTTCCTTAATTAAATAATCTCTTTTCCCTGGAGGCGTAGCCCCGCTACTACCGTTCTAGACACCTACTTGGTTTATAGCATTGATTGCAAAGTGAAAAATTCTCTCGAAGAGTAATAAAACTGACGGTGGGATCGGGATCTAAATATCATCGTGTGACAACTTTGAAGGAATCCTACTAAAATCATCACACTCCAAATGGTATGCAACACTAGCAAGTTTCCTTTTCGTTTGAAACTCCAGATGTGAATTTTTGCCCCAAGCTCTTATGACCTTCATAAAGGCCAAAATATCATAAGTCGCAAGTCAAGTTCTACCCGTCATTTTCCAGGTTAATTTGAAACCATCCGTACAAACCCTTGACGAATGCCAAAATAGCTGTACGACTGTCCTAAATCAACGCATCTATCTATGCTACAGTTAAATACCCAGAAGCTACCAATCACTATGCCTTGGCAAAGGTCCAAATACATAGCTTGAATACTACTGAATACCCAACTGAAATGACGGAGGGCTACGGATGATTTTGGTGAAACCGTGAATGTAATGAACTTGATATAGTCGAAGGAACCATGATAGCTTTTAAAAGGAGTGTTTTAGGCTCCGCATTTAAAAGTTGTTTTTCAAGAAAACCGAGTGGTTTTGAAATTGTTCTAACGATTTAAACTTTGGTTTGTTTTCTTTGCATTGATCAATATTAATGTGGTCCTATCATTTAATCCTATCATTGCAGAAAAGAAATGAAAATACAACGTACGCTTATACCATCTACATTCGCCATAGGGCCCCGTCATGCACCGTTAGGTTACTTAACTAACGGCATAGCGGGGGCTGAAATAACGCCGGTGCAAAACATAAGCAACATTTATTATATACAATATATATAACTATTCGTCTCACGCAATAATAGGCATTCCAAATCACAGATCACAGCACAGATGAATATATTGGATATACTAGGAATTCCATGTTTTGTTTTATCCTAGAACAAAAGACGGATTCCACTGTCCTGATAAATAGCCAAACCCCACTCTAGACCCCTACGGGTACGGCAAACTACCCACCAAATTACCAAAGTGAAGCAACCTCCCTCAATAAAATGAGTAGGCCACTTGGCACTTCAAGAACCCGGCAGTTTGTGCACCCCACCTTGGGTCTATCCTAGGTGCATGAAAAAGTAAATGAAATAATACAACGGTGGCTACAAGCTCAACTCGGATGTACCTCGCAAAAAAATATTACATCACATTACAAATATACATGAATGAAAGAAAAGAAAACAATCTTCTCACATCCCCGGCTATTCATCCAGGACGATCCAATACTTGATATACACAAACCATCAACAAGATACTGATATGTGCAACCCCCACAGATCGACATATAGCAATCAGCGGATGTTTAGCAACACATATACAAACTGAAACTTATACACAATGTTAAAAATATGACTTCGAAATATTCCGTATTGTCCCAACACAAAGATAACAGAATATGCAATCTGGGAAAAATCAAACAACACTTGAAACCTAAATCCAAGATTCCAGAACACCACCACAAAACCAAGACCCAAGTCCCTATAAGAACTAGCCAGGCCAGGAATTTCAACATTTGGCCGGCCAAAATATTGACTCTGGGGCTCGTTTTTCTATGGTGTTCAAACTACAGCAAGAAGATCACTCTGCAATTGTTTAAATAATTTTTAGAGCCTCTTTGAAAATCGACAGAAACTTGGATTTCGTTTCGACTGTTTTGGAGTTATTTCGGTTTCGTAATTTTAAATATCGTCTAACAAACTAGTTAAAGTCTGAGTAGACTCTGATACCAGTGTAAGTCGATTTCGCACACCCCACGCACTTGTGGGAATGCAGAATTTACAAAAAATTATTTTACATACTATGTAACACCGACTTAAACTTTAGAATCTTTACAAAAACCTTAACTAGCTATACTACTTAAAGTTTTAACTACTATGATAGTATAATACCTTCTTGATTCTAGTCCTTCGGGTCTTCTTCTCCTCCTCTTCTTGAGCTCCTCGAAGATCGGATCGTGCTTGAAACGTTGGCCTCCTCGCGTCAAAGACGATCCACCCGAGAGTATGTACTTCAAGCTCCAATCTCTAAACCGAGATAACTAATGTACCTAGTTTGCTAATCTAGGTAGCTTAGATGATGTAGAGAATGATTATGGATTAATATGTCTTAATTACCCTAGGTTTCTCAACTCGTGAGAATGTTTAGGGTTTGAGGAAGAAGAAGATAGCCTAGGAGAGATGAAGGTGTTGTGATAAGAATCATGTGAAGAATGGCCAAGTGTTGATGACTATGAAGCATATCATTTTAAACAATAATATCATAATCCCAACATGCCTCAATAGTCATCCAAATGAGAATGTGTCACCCAAGTAGTCATGCTTCAATCATGTCCTATATAACACCTCATTTCTCCACCTCATTATCCATTTAAATAAATGGATTAAAACACAAATGACGTGTCTTCTTTTAGAAGCACTCTTGTGAAATTACAAGAATACCCTTCACCGTATATACATACATGTATTCGTATTCCGAAAAATACGAATACAAAGAGACGAAAATAATACAATAATCTAATACTAGGATCTGGCTTAAACCAAAGCCCACTAGTATTATCCATCCAAATAACATCCGTGCAATATGATCGGAACCCTGCCGTAAAACCATACAGCCTCTACATCATTTCGCCCGAAGCAGGGAAACCCTTTGTATGGGACTCTAAAGACTCGACAGTACGCTGGCAGTGGGTTTAACCATAAGTCCGTCAGCGTTACTAGCTGCATGTAACGGCTACCCAGGTATCTGTCGATAAGAAGGCCGATGGGCAAACTCATCCGAACTCCTACTGAGCCTATCTGTGACAATCTCTGTACAGTTCGGTCTATTCGTCTAAAAGTATCGCATATCTGGCCTAGGGGGTGGTAAATGTCAGACTCCTAACAGCGCAATAAGTGGTGCCGGGATAGAGCCCAAAACATCCTGAGAAACTACTGGAGTACCTACCAGTAAATATCGCTTGCCCTGGCCAAGGACTTTGTATAATGGATTTCCGAATACACCGCGATATCAACCCCCAATACTGGGAGAGACGAATCCTACCTAACCACTACTGCCTCCCAATGCTTCGGGACTGCACCCAACCACTACCTATTTGCACGACTCATTTAAGCCGTGGTAGGGTAGTGATTTAAGTACAGTGGGAACACACTCGAGACGAATAGTGATGTCAACTGAACGGTCTAACCTGTACCCATGCCACCGGGAAAATGCTACCTGGCGATTGGTATAATACTAACCAGCAGTTCCCAACGAGTCCGTCCATTGTAACTCATAACCCAATAAGCACCTGTATACTATCTCTGGTACGACGTACCAATGGCTGTGGGACAGACCATCTCCTCTGCTAGGATGAGAAGCGTATACACTAGTCTACTCTGGAGTATCGATGCCCCGTCTCAATAATCCTATGACCAGGGACCTGTATAAGGATGTGCTTATAGACTACCCAGCCCCCCACTAGTGTGATTGCCATCACAAAACTGGTCGTCAAACAAAGATCCTAAGGGCTCTACCAATATATATTAGCGATATGCTAAAAGAAACATATACACATATTAAGGTAGAATCAAACTAAGTAGCATACTACCATTTTGAGCAGGTCTGTTATTATATCTGTGAATATCCCAAGCTTCCAAAATGCAATATACAGACCAGTCCTATTCAATAATGGCCTCTAGGGCATATATCACTAACAATAGGTCCTCCATCAATCATTATAATCACATGCCTGCGATTACAATAATTTCCTAGAGGTCATTATAGCCAACAATCTCCCACTTGCACTTAAAGCTAATTATTGCACTGTCGCATACTCACAGCCCGTGTGCTATCGAGCACCCAACTTCTTTACTAATCATTCTTGCAAAGCATGTTTGTGAAACATTCGTGTTCGAGAAATAGCCTCAGTGAGTGAATCTGCTCCAATATTTTTATCTGTATTTCTCTATATCTCAACTTCACGGAGAAGGACTATCTCTCGAAATGAGCGATACCTGTCTTAGAACTTGTTTGGATATCTGATGGGACCTAGTTCATAAATGAACTCCAAATATAACAAACTTCTTATATTGTATCTTCTATTGAATTTAATCAGTATCCTGCATCATGCCTACCTTAATATCCACTTGGATCACTGTCCAACATACTGCCCCTCAGAAGAGGTTAAACTTTAACTCTGACAGATACTCTGTCATCCAAGTCACCATGAAAACCTGAAATGATAACTGCTTCCTGAAGGAGGCTGCCGTTACCATATACCAACATTCTCTCATGTTCATAACTGCTTCCCAATGTTTCTCCCGGATTGGATTAATATCCGCTTATTGCAGCTAGTGCAAAAGCAATATCTGGTGTGGTACTTGACATCTCATGATTGACTCAATTGCTTAAACAAGTGATATGTTAAGCATGCAATTCCTTCTCCTGATCAGTCCAGAAGACATCTTTTCAGAGAGGGTGACTCCATCACCTGTGGGTATAACACCAAGCCAAAAGTCATCCATTCTAAAACACTTTAGAATAGTATCAAAGTACCCGTATTGGGACACTTCCCAAATCTAGATCTAAAACCATAGATCTAGTCATCAGAATATCTGATATTTTATCCAGTTTCTATGTGAAGAAACAACTGTGATAACCATAATTTAACCGATCATAGTATAGGAAAAACACATCCTATTAGGAGTATGTCATCCAAAAACTAGGACATTACTCCCTCTTAACCTTCTTAGTAGGTCTATCTATCATTATTGATGAAGCCAAACACTACGACTTTCATATCAAGAATAGATGATCCATCTTTACTATACTTATTTTAGTCTATAAATAGATATAAGCTACCGGCCCACCACGCTTTCACTGCTCCCACTGACTACAACAATCCTCTGGCAGAGTCATATACACGTGCAATTCTAAATTCAATTTAGAGTGACGTTATAGTCATCCACCTGCCAGATCTCAGACTCAAGGAAAACAGTGGTGATAAGCTTGGGTCATCAAAAACCTCCATGTCACCGTCTTTGAGGAGACCGAAGTAACTCTCGGGTGGCTGAGATTACCCACTAAATCTGCGGAGTGGCTAATGGATTGTCGAATCCAATTAAATCCTTAGGTTCTACTAAATTTTCAGTAGCGGTTTGTAGATCTGGAATCACTTCCAGTTCTACCATACTCCTACTAATGTTTTCTGAAAAGAATTCATTTTACTAAAAGGTGGTGATTCAAGAATTATATAACTATTGATCCTGCAAATGGTAGAACGTTAACCCTCGTCTAAGCCCGGGATAACTCAAAAATTGCCATTTGCTGAAATGTGCCTTGAGTTTATCTGGATTCTGGTTTTAAACATAAGCCGGACAACTCCATATATCTTAACATCGTTAAAATATGAATCCATTCTATATCCAATATAGAAACAAAGACACTAATTTTGTAACACCCTAGTACTTTTATACTATATATTTTGGGTATTTCAAATCTTGCGGTAAAATTCTTTACTATTGTTGCTTTTGGGTTCCAAATGATGCAATTAGTAGCCATGGTTATTATCCAACCCGACCCGCATGTCTGAAACCCAACATGGTTCGAGATTGTATCAAATATTTGCTAGTATAGTGTATCCATGCAAATCTAGAATATATATATACATATACTATATTTTAAGCTCTACATATCTCTTTATAATAAAATATAAAACCAATTAATATTTTTCACATTTAGTCTTGCATTCAAAGTACCCCATATCGGATGGTTGGGCCCATATATCATGTTCATTTCCTAAGAATTAGATAGACAGATTATTGGATCTCTATGTATATTAATGTAAATTTTTATTTGGGGGTGTATGTTTTTAATTACAGGATATTGCATTATGGCTTAAATTCTTACGTATATTCTTTATATTTTAAAACTAGATTTTTAGAGGGATACGTGTAATATTCGAAGAAATCTGGTATTATCTGTAAAATCTTACCATATATATATTTTTTATATAACTAATATATAATACAGTTTATATATATATATAAATATAAACATATATTATATATTTTTAATTTTAATTATTAAAAAAACTCTCGAATCTCTCTCTGTCTCTCTCTTACTCCGTCTCAACCTCCCTCTCTCTCCCGTATATATATTATATAATATAATAATATATAAATTTTTTAAACACTCTCCCTCTCCCCCGTCTTCTTTTCCCTCTCTCCCTCACGAACCTAACCGTGCCAAACCCTCCCGTCGCCGCTCCCTCTCATCGCTGCCCCTCTCGTCGTCGTCGTCCCCATCTCCTCGCCTCCCCCTCGCCGACAGCACCTCCTTCCTCCTTCCCTTTCGCCAAGACCTCGACTGAAGACACCCCGACATCAAGAACCCACCTTCAAACCCCTCTCCGACGACCGCCTTTCCCCTCTTCTTGCCCTCGCTAACCCAGAGAACTCCAGAACCCCAACAGCCTCGCCCATTTCATTCTTCTTCTTCTTCTTCATTCTTTTCTTCTCTTTTCCGATCCGTTCGTTGTAGTTGCGCACATTACCGACGATCCAGACGACCCAGTCGTCGTCGTCGTCTATCCAGTTACCACGTCATGCAGTTGCTTAGCCAGGTCAAGTCCTGCATGCATAAGCTTTGCGTCGTGACGTTATCCGGCGTCAAAACGTGATATCTGTATCTTGTCGTGAGATTCGATTAGGCAAGTTTTAAACTTGCAACATGCTACTTTATTATATTTATATGATTAATGATAGTATATGTGTTTTATTATTTAGCAAATAGTATCGATTTACGGATTTAGATTATCAATATGTATCTGTATCGATAATGGTTATCTAGTTGCATGCTGGATCATCACAATATTATCATACTACTATATCAGTTCTGTATGTTATCCAGATTGCAATATACATGTTAATAGACATGAAACGGTTATTACAGATAGATACATATACATCCTGACATTAGTTGTGTTTACCGTGTTTCGATATTGATTACAGTTTTACATTTGGTATCTATTTTGGTTAATATACATTGCATGACATATTCACGACCCATTGCCAGACTTGTTACTTGGATCTTTTTCTAATGCCAACAATCTTGACCTGTTGTCCTGATGGACGTGACTTGTTGTTTACATAGACAAGACCTGTAGCTGCTTGATCCTGTGTTGGCATTAGATTTTTATTATCAATACCTGACTTGAACATAAAACCTTGGGGGTAAAGGGAAATCAATAATGAAACCTGACTTGTAACTCAACAGTTCAATATTCCATATACTGATCAGTCTTTACGGACTTGGCCGGCCCCGGAATGATACTGCTGACATCATTCGTCTGTATATATACATGTTTACTACTTAGCGGCACATATCGGATTCAGCCCTAAGAGTCTTGACCGTGGTCTCGGGCATGCACAGGATACTATTGAGTTACATCGACGATTTCATTAATTGATTTCAAAGACTTGTAGAATGAATAACCTAGAAGCACAGACTTTAGGATACACATCACATAACTATATCTCATTGTTTTATACCTGTGTTTATTATTTACATTCATGTTTAATCATAGCATCCTATCCTGATTATTATTATTAGTTTGATATTATGACGCACTGCCGTCTAGGTTTTGCATGGCCTAGTTCCTCTGACTTTGTCGTAGGTAGATCGGGAGCATTTTAGCAAGCAAGCCGAACAATAAGGAGCTAGATGTTTAGTTTAGAGATGCTTAGTTTATTTTATTTCCTTAGTTTTATTTTTCGATGTGATCCCATAAGGGACGTGATTCAGATATTGTTATTTATTGGATCTTGATTCATTTCCGCTATATGCATTTCTTGATTTTATTTACTATGGCAGATGGACATATGTTAGCTATATTTTATTTTACTGTTCTTGATATCCGATTGACAGCCGTAATGTGACTATGGAGGGATTATTCCTATCCATAGGTAGCATGGTTGGCTCTATCACGTGCCGTAATTATGTATTTGGCAAGCGGAGCATGACAGGGTTTGTTTGGTATCAGAGCTATAGGATTTAGGGTTAGTCGGGTTTGGTTCTTTTGTATTTGGGTATTGAACCAAATACACTGACCAGAAAATCCAGAATTAGGAACATGTCTTACCACATTACTACTTTGCCAGTCTTGAATCTATAGCTATCAATATCTTATTTATTGAATCGTGTTTACCGTTACTAATCCCTTTTAGTGTCTTGGCTTTAGAATCATGGCGGATAGAAAAAAGTAAATAATATACATCAATGGTGACACCATCCTCAACCCGAAAGTGTCTCAATAAAAGAATATTACATACAATTTTTACATGAATGAAAATGAAAAACTCTCATCTCACGCAAAAACCCCCGGCTATTCAAACACGATGATCCAATATAACATATCATAACAACACATAAACATCACATGTCATCAACGTAAGTAAATATGCGTATCCCGATTGTTGTTGACTTATAGCAACGAAATCGGCGATACACCACATATTACACTTACGGTCCCAGAAAAGAAAATGAAAACTACAATAATTAGAATCTGCAACATCCTTAGACATCATAAACCCGGAATATCTTATACTTCGGATTTCAAATCTAACACTATAAACCTCGCATTTTAGTCTCGAATTGAAAACACTTTTCAATAACCAGTCGGGTAATTCAACAAGATTCCAGACAACCAGATCAAATTCTCGTCAGAAACATTAATAGATAGCCGCACCCCCGATGCCGTCGACGAAGTGCAATTAGGCGAAACACTGTGGCTGTAAGCACCCGAGTGGATGCTTTAAGCAACGTGGTTCTCCTATAGTCACTTGGTCGGGGCTATGGGGCATGGCTATCTAGCAGTGTTACCCGGCGAGTGTTCGCGTAGTATACGAGATTGCGACGGAGTTTTGATCCGAATCGAAACTCCGTGGCAATCTATCAAAAGAGACTAGATTGTTAGATTTACAAAACACTGACTAGTTTTCACAAAACTAATTATTGTGGATTCCAAATATTGTATCACATATAAATATAATCTAGACTATGTTAAACATTTCGATCGATTCATCAAAAACCCACAAATCCCAGAGACCTCAACAACTTGAGCCTCAGAAAAAATACCCAGAAAGTGCTAAATGTCACTATGGAGCAGCAAAAGAAAAATAAGTCCAAAACTCATCAATGATGTCGCGCAACCGCGGCCAAATGATGGAGTTGGGCCCTCTAATTTCTTAGGGCTCCATTGTACACCCTGCATGATTTTCTGCATATTTTTAAGCTTAAAAATTCCAAATTTTGAAATTTTTTCCAGAAACTAGGAATTTGTACGGTTTCAAAATTCGATCGAACACTTTAACGTCGTCTAGGCTACTCCTATTGCTCTAGCTTGGCTCTGATACCATGAAAGTATGTCTTAGCACCACTACTAGGTTTCTAGAGTTATCAAGTAAGCAATTTTAAAAAATCTAGTGGGCTAAGCTATACTACCTAGAATCGAACTAGAGAATTAGGGTTTATAAGCTAGTAAACAAACTTTACACTAAGTGAACAGAGAATAAAACCTTTGTAGACCGGTCCTTCACTTCTTAACCTCCAAGTAGTAGTCCCTTAGCTCCAAGTAATCTTCCATCGAACTCTTCTTAGGCTCCACTTGGTGAAAAGAACAAGCTTGCTTAAGAATCTTCGAGACCGAAGATGATCCAGCTTGAAGTATCACTAACTCAAGCTACCACTTCACTAATTAAGAAATTAGTGAATCAAACAACCTATACTAAAAGTCTAGTTTGGTATAAATTGATGAAGTAGGAATTTTTCTCACTTTAGAATTCTCTTTTTCTATTCTTTCTCACCTCATGAAAAGCTAGAGAGCAAGAAGATGAACTCTCTTCTTTTACTAGGGTGAGGAAATATATCAAGATATAATGTAGAGACTTAACCATGGGCTAAAGATCATGGTTAGGTTATAAAATATCTAGAGTAAAAACAAAATTAGTGGAATGAGTCATGGGTTCTACATTGGCTGTGCTAGCTAAACAGTTCTGAAGGATTGGTTATTCACAGCGATGCATCTGGGAAAGACTTGGGATGTGTTCTAATGCAGCATGGGAAGGTCATAGCCTATGCGTCAAAACAATTGAAGACTCATGAGAAGAACTACCCAATTCATGATTTGGAGTTAGCAGCAGTGATTTTTGCTTTGAAGATTTGGAGACACTACATATTGGGCGAAAGGGTAAAAGTATTTACCGATCGCAGAAACCTAAAGTATATGTTCACACAGAAAGAGCTCAACATGAGGCAGCGTAAATGGTTTGAGCTAATGGCTGACTACGATCTTGATCTAAAATATTATCCGGGGAAAGTTAATGTATTGTCGGATGCTCTAAGTCGGTTGCTAACAATACGGATGTTGACTGCACAAAAAGAGATTATAGCTGATCTTCAAAGATTTGAGTTGGAGATTGTACTACCGAATTTTTCGGGACAGTTGATGCAGTTACAACTACAGTCATCTTTGATCAATAACATTAAAGCAGCACAGTCGCACGATTCAAGATAGCAAAGGTTTCGAGAACAAGTAGAAGCGGGACTTCGAACGGACTTGTTAATTCATGAAGATGGTTCGTTACGATATGGTAGTCGTTTATGTGTGCCTAAAGGAGGTGTTCATGAAGAAGTCACGAAGGAGGCTTATAGTTCCGCATATTCCATACATCCGGGAGGCACAAAGATGTACAGAGATCTGTGACAAAATTTCTGGTGGGAAGGTATGAAAAGGGAGATTGCTCGCTACGTATCGAAGTGCTTGGTGTGTCAGCAAGTCAAGGATGAACCTCAAAGGGTAGCTAGTTTGTTGCAATAACTTCCGATTCCTCAATGAAAATGGGAACACATAACCATGGATTTCATAACAGCATTACCACGGCGTCCAAAGGGCAATAATGCAGTTTGGGTCATTATCGATCGATTGACCAAGGCAGCTCATTTTATACCGTTTTGAGTTGGTCAGTCGACGGAGGCTTTAGCAGAGCGGTACATGCGGGAGATCGTGAGATTGTATGGAGTATCCGTGAGCATCGTTTCGGATTGTGATACTCATTTTCTATCGCATTTTTGGAGGAGTCTACAGGGAAGTTTGGGAACTCGCTTGAAGTTTAGCACCGCCTATCATCCTCGAACAGATGGCCAGTCTGAAAGAACGATCCAAACTATTGAAGATATGTTGAGAGCATGCATGTTAGACTTCAAGGGTTCATGGGAGGATCATTTGCACTTGGTGGAGTTTTCTTATAATAACGGTTTTCATGCGACTATACGGATGGCTCCATTCGAAACATTACACGGTCACAAGTGTCGCTCCCCCGTCTGCTGGAAAGATGTTGGAGAAAGAAGATTATTGGGACCGGATCTTATTATGCAAACGGTGGAGAAAGTTAACGTGATCCGAAATCATATGAAAGTAGCACAATATCGACAAAAAAGTTGGTCTCATACGGGACGAAGACCTCTGGAGTTCACAGTTGGTGATATTGTATTCTTGAAGATATCACCGACCGGAGGAGTGATCCGATTTGGTACTCGAGACAAGCTTAGTCCTCGATTTGTGGGGCCTTTAGGTATTATTGAGTATGTTGGAGAAGTAGCTTATCGATTGGCATTACTACCATCCTTAGCGAGTGTTCATGACGTGTTTCATGTATCTCAACCCCGCAAGTATGTTCGAAATGAGACGCACGTCCTAGATCACTCAGAGCTGACAATAAGAGAAAATTTAACATATGAAGAGCGACCAATGGCGATTGTGGATCGATGAAAAAATGTTCTCAAGAATAAAGTTATCCCTCTAGAACTCGTTTCATGGGGGAATCGTTCGCACAGAGAATCTACTTGGGAACGTGAAGACGAGATCCGACAGAAGCTTCCACACCTCTTTTCTTAGATCCGTGTTCTTGTCTTTTCTTGTTCTGGTAATTTCGAGGACGAAATTCTGTTGTAGTTGGGCATAATGTAACACCCTAGCACTGTTATACTATTTATTTTGGGGTATTTCAAATCTTGCGGTCAATCTCTTTATTATTATTTCTTTTGGGTTGTGGATAGTGCAATTTGCAGCTGCGGTTATTATCTGACCTGACCCGCATAGTTGAAACCCATCATGGTTCAAGATTATATCAAATATTTGCTAGTACAGAGGATCCATGCAAATATAGATATGATAAACGCATATAATATATTTTAGTATCCGCATATCTTATATAGTACAAAATAAAAATCAAATAACATATTTTGATATCTAGCCTTGCATGTCATCACACCCTATAGCATGTGGTTGCACCCATATATCGTGTTCATATCCTAATTGTTAAAAACAGGCTCGTTTTGATCACTACGTATATTTACATAGATCCGTAATTGGGGGTATACATTTTTATTGACTAGATATCGTATTATGGTTTAAATTTTTACTTATATTCTCCATATTAAAAAACTAGATTTTTGAATGGTCATGAATAATATTCGGAGCAATATGATATTATCTGTAAAATCCTATAATATATATATATATATATATATATTGATTGTAACTAATAATATATAATAATGATATATATATATATATCTCAATAATATTAATTATATTAACTAATATAATCATTTCCTCTCTCTATCTTGTTTCGCTGTCTCTTTCTCACTCTAACCTATGTCTCTCTAATATATATTCATATATATTATATAATATATAATAACATATTATATAACCTCACACTTCTCTACCTCCTCCTCATTCTCCTTCTCTTTTTCCCAAGCTGCGAAACCAGAACCCTAACCCACGCTCGCCAAACCCTCGCTGTCGTTCACCCGCTCGTCTTCGTCCTCACCATCACTGCCCCCTCTCGACATCTCCCCCTCCTCCTCACTTATTCTCCTCTTCCCGATGGCCTGCACCAACTTCCCCGACCCAAGAAATCCATCTCCTATTGCCGGCATCCTCATCCTCGCCGGGAAAACCCACCACCACCGTCACCACCGATCTCCTCTTCACCTCCTCGCCTCCCCAGCATCCAAGAACGCCACACCGACGCCCTGCGCCATCCACAACCACGAGAAGAACCCAAACCCATGACCTATTCCCTCTCGTCGTCGCCGTCGGCCATCGTCGCCGTCACCTCGTCTCCACCATCTCCTCTATCCTCGCCAACCCCATAACCACCAACAGCAACAAGTCCTCTCTTCTTCTTCTTTTCTTGTTCTCTTTCTTTTTTATTTTTTTCATGATTTTCCAGCCGTTTCGCCGGAGTTGTGCACGTCGCCGACGATCCAGATGACCCAGTCACCGTTTTCGTCTATCCCAGTCACCACGTCACGTCACTGCTTAGCCAGGTCCAATCCCGCGCACGCAAGTTTTGCATCGCGACGTTATTTCGACGTCGGACGTGATATCCGTATCTCAATGTGAGATCCGATCAAGTAAGTTTTAAATTTGCAACATTCTATGTTATTATATCGATATTTATTTAATAAATGATAGTGCATGTGTTTTACTATTCAGCAGAATTTACTAATTTACCATTTTTCAGTATCCGTCTGTATCCGTACTGATGATAGATTATCTAATTGCATGCTGGAACGTCACAACGTTATCATATTACTATATTAGTTCAATACGTTATCGAGATTACATCATACATGGTAATAAACGTGTAATGGCCATTACAGATAGATACATATACATCCTGACATTGATAGTATTTCGATATTGATTACAGTTTTACATTGGTATCTATTTTGGTTAATATATAGTACATGACATGTTCACGACATGCTACCAGACTTGTTACTTGGATCTTATTGCTAATGCCAACAATCCTGATTGTTGTCCTGATGGACGTAACTTATTGTCTACATAGACAAGACCTATACCTGCTTGATCCTATGTTGGCATTAGATTTCTATCATAAATACCTGACTTAAACACAAAAACTTAGGTGTAAGGGGAAATCAATAATGAAACCTGACTTGTAACTCAACAGTTCGATACTTATACTGATCAGTCTTTACGGGCTCGGCCAGTCCCGGAACGATGCTGCTGTCATCATTTGTCTATACATGTTACCTGTTTACTGCTTAGTGGCACGTCTCGGATTCAATCCGAGAGTCTTGACCGTGGTCCCGGGCATGCATGAAATACTATTGAGTTACATCGACGATTCCATTAAATTGATTTCAAAGACTTGTAGAATAAATAACGTAGAAATACAGACTTTAGGATACACATCACATACATACACCTCACTGTTTATACCTGAGTGTAACATTTCAGAAAAATAAAATATTATTTTTGGGAAATTAAATAATTAAAATAATAAATATTATGAATATTTTAATGTGTGGAGATTGGTTTTAATGTTACGATATGATCATATACCGATAGATTGGAAAATATTGGAAAATTACATTAGAATTGTTGATTTGAAGGTATAAATGTGATTTGTGCATTTTATGAATTATCATACTATTATTTGTAAAGGGATTATTTACTAAACTCGATTAGTGTTTACTAATTTTTCATTAAGTATGGTATGTGTATGTGACATGCACCGTAGCGTGTTACAAACACTTATGATTCTTTTTCATGCCTTGAACCATGCTTAAAAATTTGGTTTGTTTAAGGTTTTTGTTTGGAAAAATGTGAATTTAAAAGGAAAAAGAAAATGAAAGATATTTGGGAACATGGAGGTATGGGCTTTGGAGAGAGAGAGAGAGAAGGTGAGGGGTCTCCTTGAACCATGGCTCTTTATTTTCACTTCATCATTTCCCTCTCCTCTCTCACACCTTGGCTGCCCTCTTCCCTCCACCATCTCTACCCCTCACAACACCACCAAAACTACATCAAAACCTTGCATCCTCTTCACAAAATTCATGCACAAGCTCACTACAAGCATGGTAGATCAAGAAAGTTTAGATTTTGAGTACTTAGGGCAACTCAAGAAAATTCTTGAGTTGCCAAATGAGATAATTCTTTCACCATTTGCATAGTAATTGAATTTCTATAGCTTCTAGTTTAGTTTAGAATGGATTTAGTGAGGTTTAGTGATGTTTGAAAATTCCTAGATAAAGTTTAGGGAATTCTTGAGTTGTGATGGTGCAAGTGAGTATAATTGGTGACTACAAACCCCCCCTTAATGATTAAAACCAGTGACTAAACCTAAGACTTGGAATTTAGATGTTCAATGTAGGTTTTGCGTATAATTGTGCCTACAAGGAATCTGGAATGACCCGAGACCTTAACAAGAAAAACTAGCAACCCAAGAGACCTAGATGGACTACTAGGAGACCACCATGAGAAGAAGAAACCCCAACTCCTCCCTTTGGCCGAGCTAGCCGGATTTTGTATGAATGTGGCCGGCCTCATTTTGGGTAATGGTGTCAAGGTTGGTAGTGTAGCTCACTTACCTCTTAGACTAACCCTCTGCATTGCTTGTTTTGACTCTTTTTACCTGAACCAAAATCTGGGACCATTTTCTTTAGTTGCTGGTTTGATTTGTCGCTTTTGCATGACTTGAAGTTTTGATATTTGTGTTTTGTATCGGTCACTTGACATTTGTACGTCGATATCAGGAGTTTTTTGGTTCTTCTTGCATATGTAGGCTGTAGGTTCTAACCTATGTGTGTCTCGTGTGCCATATTGGGTTTTCTTGTATTTTGATTCTTTTTTTACGATATAATGTATTTAAAACTATAGGTACCCATGTGGACGTCGTACGACAAGAGAAGAGCATGGCGACATCAACTTCGACAAGCAAGGATCAATGTGAGTAGATCTATATCTACGGGGGAAGTTGGGTGGATGGCATATAGCACCCCCGCAGTATCGTAGTGTAGCATACGAATATGATATGTGTGTGTGTGTGTGTGTATTGTGAGATTTGAATAATTAGCAAGAAGTCTTTAGGAGATCATGGGTTAGTTTTAGTGTAAACGGAAGAAAATACTTTTTGTTTAGTTTCTTAGTCACGAAACCCTAGGGTAAAGGTTCACACATACACATGCACACACGTGTTATGTTTGGGTGTATATGTTGATATGTATGTATATATATATATATATCTGTATGTGTGTGTGTGTGGATGCGTTGGTGTGTGTGTGTGTGTGTGTGTGTGTGTGTGTGTATACATACACATATACGTATACACGGATGATGAGGATAGTATATGATACTTGGAGGTGAGTCGATATGATCGGGCATGATGCCGTGAGATTGTGATATGTTATTGGGTCATGATATGATATACGGCATGTTATTATTGTGGATCGTTAGGCGATATGTTTTATTCACACGCGGATATATGATTGATAGTATCGGGATATACTAGATTTTTGAATGGTACCCCTAATTCAAAATATTATGATAATGATACCATATGGAATATGAGATATATATGATATTTCACCCGTATCCCGATTTGGGATGCCGTACGACAGATTTTAGCGTACGAGGAATAGACATGATGATTGATCCGCACTCTTTATTAGAGGATGTCGTATTTTATATTTTATCGTACGTGACGTTATTAAGGCGGGATCGCCGACTACTAGATATGTCGACTCGGACTTTAGATGGTTTTCCTTATCCTTTCGACTAGTCTCTTAGTTTAGTCCTGTAGTTTATCAGGTAAATGTTAGACTGGACTCGAGTCATACTTATTTTCAAAACTAACGATCGTGAGTATTTTAAAGACAAGCAGAGGGATACTACGGATTCTTGAAAGACGCACCTTTTCTTAAAAACACCGTAGCCTCTATTTTCTAAAACCACGATTCGTACTATTTCAAATGCCAAAACCGTATGACTCGTATATAGAAATATATATTCTCCAATGTTGCGTTTACTATTTATTTTCCGTTATATTCATGTTATCATTGTGTTGCATGTTTATACCTGTGTTTCCTTACTATTATGATCTCGTTTGCTAGGACACCAGCACAATTACCGATGATGTGTATGTCCATGAACACTTGCTTACCGGCTCACACACATCATCATCGGTAATTGCCATGTTATGTACACTTTAGAAAACATTACTATATCGGTATAATGCTAGCTGGTAGTTTCAACATATTATTAGTATGCTTGCTTTCATGTGCTAAATTAGATATTGCATTCTTTACTTAGATACTCGTGCATGT
Organism: Agapanthus africanus; assembly: GCA_030015575.1. NCBI lineage: Eukaryota > Viridiplantae > Streptophyta > Magnoliopsida > Asparagales > Amaryllidaceae > Agapanthus > Agapanthus africanus. Next base: position 67,227,844 of record CM057344.1, on the reverse strand, counting down.
GTATTTATCCATTTGTCATGCAATATTATGGGGATTTATGCCGGTAATTCACTGTTTATTTACTCTCGAGTTTGGGATTTCGGATTTTTCCATGAGATTTCTGGATTTGGAGAAACCGAAAGAATTTTATAAACTCATATTCATTTCAAAATATTGAAATTTGCGGTTTTCTCGTGTTATGATGTGAGAGGTGTCCACCATGAGTTTTCTCGGCTCTTGAGCAGTATCATACACCCGATTCGAGAAGGATGATGAACTGTCTGCGGGTGCATGGTTGACCCGGTGCGGTACCCCATGGCAAGATGGTCGCAGATGATAGCGTTGAGCCCGGCAAGGGAGCACTACCGACCGGTGATTGTATGGAAACTCGACGGAAATCCGGAGGATACCGTTCAGAGTTATGAGAGAGATGGTTATGGGCCAATCCTGTTCATGCGGAGCCCGAGATATTGAGTCATTGAGATATGAGATATATGTTTCGTGTCGATACTTGACACGGATTCTCTGTTGATTTCATTGATGATACTTCGGATTTTATACAAAATCTCACTGAGATAAGAAAACAGTTTTCTCATACGAGATGTATTTCACTTTCATTCTTAATGCATTCGTACATCATATATGTGACATGTTGCTACTTGAGGCACTGACATGAGCACTTGGTATTTCACTTATATTTAGATGATTACCTTTGCCATTATTAGATATTTCAGGTTATATATTATAAGGATATTATTGTATGACCTAGGAAAGAGTCATACATGCGATTTCTTCTCGGTATTGTTTTCTACTCACGAGTTGGCAACTCACCCCCGTTGTGCCACAGTTTCTTGCAGGTTTGGCCGTACAGGTTTCGTTGCGGCTTGCTGGCACACTGCTTCCTTCCGGGTGATTGCTTTGGTAGGTAGGTTCACTTGCATCGTGACCACCGTTGTACTTTTATTTATATTCAGTTGTAACTAATAAACTCAATCAACCAGACTTGTATATTTAGTAGACATAGAAAACCAGTCGTTATTCTTTCGACCTTAGAGTCGCGCGCGTGTATTATTATGATTCTTTCTCTGGTTTTCTTGAGGATGTTGGATTCCTTTCTGAGTTTTGATCCTCGCCTTTCGGCGTTGTATATTTTATTGCTTGCGTGGTTGTTTCCGCCAATTGGCGAAGAGCTAGTTCCCGCTTGGGGATGCCTTTATTCATTTCTTATGATTATACTTGTTTTGTACTCGTTTGGGGCCAATTTTTACAAAGGAGACTCTGCTTAAATTTTCGGGAAAATACAATGTTGCTTTTAAATGTTTAATGCGACTTATTTGGTTAAAACCGCTTGCATTAAAATAAGTTTTCCTTCACCCCTTCTTTTAAACGGTTTAGACTTTTGGTCTTTTGGCTTATTTGAATTAGGTGGGGTCCTATGGACTTCACATGATTCAAGTGCCAGTCACGTGCCATTTCGGGTCGTGACACTGTGTTATTTTTTTATATTCATGTTCAATAATAGCATCATATCCTGGTTATTATTATTATTTGATATTATGACGCACTGACGTCTGGGTTTTGCATGGCCTAGTTCCTCTACTTTTATCACAGGCTGAACAGCAGTACTTAAGCAAGCAAGCCGAGCAATGAGTAGCTAATTATTTAGTTTAGAGACTCTTAGCTTATTTATTTCAGCAGTTTTATTTCTATTGATGTGAGCCTAAATTGGGACATGATTCAGATGTTATTGTTTTTATTCGATCTTGATTCGTTTCCGCTTTATACATTTTTTTATTCTATTTATTATGGCAGATGGACGTGTATTAGCTAGATTATATATTTCACTATTCTTGATATCCGATTGACAGCCATAATGTGACTGTGGAGGGATGATTATTAGCCACAGGTAGCATGGTTGGCTCTGTCATGTGCCGTTTTTACGTATTTTGGGAAGCGGGGCGTGACAATAGGGTTAAATGATGGGACATCATTAATATTAATTAATGCAAAGAAATCAATCCAAAGCATAAATCGTTGAAACAATTTAAAAAACACTCAGTTTTCTTTAAAAAATAACTTTTAAATGCGGAGCCTAAACCACTCCTTTTAAAAGCCATCATGGTTCCTTCGACTATATCAAGTTCATTACGTTAAAGGTTTTCGTCAAAACTAGCCATAGCCCTCCGTCATTTCAGATGGGTATTCAGTAGTATTCAAGCTATGTATTTTGACCTGTGCCAAGGTATGGTGATTGGTAGCTGCTGGGTATTCATCTGTAGCAAAGATAGATGGGTTAATTTAGGACAGGCATACAGCTATTTTGGCCTTCATCAAGGGTTTGTACGAATGAGTTCAGATTAACATGGACAATTACGGGTAGAACTTGACTTACGTCTTATGATATTTTGGCTTTCGTCAAGGCCATAAGCGCCTGGGGAAAAAATCCACATCGAGAGTTTCAAAGGAAAATGAAACTTTCTAGTTTTGCATACCATCTGTAGTGTGATAATTTTGGTAGGATTCTTTCAAATTTATCACACAATGATAGTAGGATCTCGATCCCACCGTGAGTATTATTACTCCTCGGGAGAGTTTTTCACTTTACAATCAATGCTATAAACCATGTAGGTGTCTAGAACGGTGTTAGCGGGGCAAAGCCTCCATGGAAAAGAGGTTATTTAATTAAGAAACTTCGCGAAAGCGTTGTAAAACCTCTCTCGAAGTACCGACGCTAGCCTAACTTGAAAGGTTAAGCAAGAATTGTAGAGTGCGATTAATCCCGAATAATTCTTCTTTTATGGTTTGAAGGAGAATTCGAGGAAATAGTGGAGCCATCCTGTTTAGATAAACTAATAACCAATCTAAACTTTCAAGAGCATCATGTTGAGTGTTTCTTCTCTCTCTCTTTCTCCTAATTGCAGCGACCAAGATCACCGGACTTCAGTTACTATTAGATAAAAATATATTAATGGGGCCAAATTATAAATATTTGCTAAGGAATGTCCAGATGGCTATTACCTATGACAAGCTGGGCTACCTCCTTACTACTAAAGCCCCCGCCGTCCCATGTCCAGATTCTACCGTCGCAGATATCGATATCCGTAAGATATGGGAAATAGACAGTGTGAAAGCCAAGTGCGTTGTGTTAGCCTCTATGGATAATGAATACCAGAGGCGGCACAAGAATATGGACCTTGCTTCTATATTCCTCCATACCAAAGATTTATATGGAGAGCAATCTCGTATCGCAAGATATGAGAGCTCGAAGAAATTATTTCAGGCGAGATTGGCTATCGGGTCATCTGTAGGGGACCCCGTCCTTAAGATGATCAGCTATATTGAAGAGCTCGCGGACCTTAAGACCACGTTGGAGAACAAGTTGTACACGGACTTGATTCTACAAGTCCCTCCCCTCTACCTATACCCAGTTTATATTGAATTTCAATATTCAAGGGAAGAAAGTTACACTTTTAGAGCTCCTTAAAATGTTTAGGAGTGCAGAGGGTACCCTGAAGAAATCCAGGAAGACACTCACTCTACTTGTTGGGGAACCTTCTTTCTCTAGATCTAAAGAGAAAGCTATGGGGAAGAAGAAAAAGGCCCCCACCAAACCGAAAAGTTGTGTCGGTAAGTTACAGAGTAAGGGCAAGGCAAAATTTGGGGGCCGACAGTAGAGAAAGAAGAATGCTTCTATTGTCCCAAGAAAGACCATTGGAAGAAGGACTGCATGGCTTAGAGAACTAGGAACCAGGATTCGAAGTAAGTTGTGGCTTCAACTTCAAGTGTGTTTATGATTGAAAATTGTTTGTCAATCAACTCTACTTCCTGGGTATTGGATACTGGTTCATGATCTCATATCTGTAATTCATTGCGAGCACTGAGAAGCCGTATAGTTATAAAGGAAGGTGATATGACCCTCAAGGTTGCTACCAGAGCGAGCATGGATGCTGTTTTTGTAGAGGAATATCACCTAGGATTGACAAGCGGACACATTTTGGTTTTGCGTAACTGTTTTTGTGTACCAAATTTGACATGTAATATCATTTCTGTATCTTTACTATCTAAAGAAGGTTATGATTTTACATTTGTAAGCAATGTTGTAAGCATTCATCTTAATCATGGTTTGATTAGGTCTGGTACACTAGACAACGGTATATACGTATTAAATTAACATTCAGTTCTCAATGTCTAGAACACACTCAAAAGAAAGTCTCCATAGTTAAATCAAGCTTTCTTATGGAATTGTAGACTAGGTCACATCAATGAAACACGGTTGACGAAGTTATATAGAGAAGGGTATTTGGATCCGTTTGAATATTTGTCTTATGTAACTTGTCAATCATGTCTCGGAGGAAAGATGACAAAGACCCCGTTCACTGGACACGGAGTAAGAGCCACCGAGCTCTTGGGACTCATACATAGCAACGTATATGGTCCAATGTCTACATATGCAAGAAGTGGTTATTCCTACTTCATTAATTTTACGGATGATTTCTTAAGGTATGGACATGTATTCTTGATGAAACATAAATCCGAGGCCTTTGAGAAATTCCAGGAATACAAGAATGAAGTGGAAAAACAAATAGGCAAAAGTATCAAGACACTTTGATCTGATCGACGTGGTGAATACTTAAGTGCTGAGTTCCTGGGTTATTTAAAAGAGAATAAAATTCTATCTCAGCTTACTCCTCCATACACACCTTAATACAACGGTGTATCGGAAAAGCGGAACCACACCTTATTGGATATGGTGCGTTATATGATGAGTAATGCTGAGTTACTGCGATCCTTTTGGAGTTATACACTAGAATCTGAAGTATATCTTTTGAACAAAGTTCCGACTAAGTCAGTGCCTACCACACCATAAGAAATGTGGAGTGGAAAGAAACCCTATTTTAATTATCTAAAAATATGGGCATGTCCATCTTTTGTCGAAAAGCAGCATGAGGAAATCTCGAGGCACGATCAGTACTGTGTAAGTTTGTAGGATACCCAAGGAACTCCAGGGGTGTCTTTTCTATTACGCAGAGGAACAAAAGATTTTTGTTTCTCGGCATGCCCACTTTCTTGAGACTCAATTTCTTGAAAAAGAAATAAGTGCAAGCGCAATAGAACTGGAAGAAATTCCAGAACCACAATCTATTACTGAAAGCATGGTAGGACTAGAAGTATCAAAAGAAACGGACGTCCCTGAGCCACTCCGCAGATATATTAAGCAGTCTCATTCGCCCAAGAGATACCACGGTTTTCTCGTTGATGAGGATAAAGAGGATTGCATCATCAATGATGATGAGCCAACTAGTTTCCAGCAGGCCGTTATGAGCTGAGACTTAGTAAAATGGCTGGATACAATGCGGACTGAAATGGAATTCATGTACACCAACAAAGTTCGGACTTTGGACATTGCACCTTAAGGGATAAAACCCGTAGGCTGCAAATGGATCTTTAGAAAGAAGACTGGTGTAGATGGAAAGGTTGAAAGCTATAAAGCTAGTCTTGTAATAAAAGGTTTTTATCAAAGAACTGGTGTTCAGTCGAAAATATTGCACATTTGATATAACATTTTCCTTACTTTTCTTAAATATTTAAGGGTGTTTATTATAAATATAAAACATATGAGGGTTTATCTGTAAAATATCTATTTTCATATGTTTATATATTATAATTAACATTATGAAGGAAAATGTATGCATATAATATTTATATAATATTTTTATAATTTAAATATGCATATCATATCAAATATCCTTAATCAATATTCTTAAAATATAATATCATATCAAAAAGTTAGGATAATATCTCAAAAATACCAAATATTACTAACATTATTCATTGAGATATTGTGCAAGGTTTAGCTCAGGTCAGGAGATCGAGATATTGAGATGTCGGGAATCAAAAATCTGCCGATAAAGCTAGATAAAATCGAAGAATCAATACTGGCAGAGACTCGGAAAAGATATGAAGATTCCAGAAATCAACTAAATCTCCATGCGTCACTATGAAGAGGCCCCATAATTTTGAAGCCAAGATCCCACCAAACGGCCGCGGTAGCGCGGCCAAAATGCCCCAATAAGCGGCGAATCCATGGCCGAGTTGGCGAATTAGGGTTTGGGATTTTTAGGTTAGATCTTCATCAACAAACCCTATTTCTTGGGATATAGAGTTTCTGGTTTTGGGACTATATAAAGAACCGAGGGCTAAACTTATCAATCATTAATCTTTTACACGAAGCAGATCACCGTCAAAGAACAATTGATCCAAGACAGGTCCGCGATTCGACATAATAAGGCGACGTGAGATTCAACGGAACATCTACTTCCTACGAGGTAGAGATCAAGAGCAACTTCTTCTTCCTCTTATAATCTAAACTCGAAGGTTTTGTACATGTGAATTTGATTAATAAAGGTAGATCTTTAGTTTAATTAATTAGCATTTAAATTTCTGTGTTTACATCATGATCTTTATCCATTCTTCTATCTCCATCATGCGCGAGTAATTCTCTGCTTGATAGGGTTCGTAGGATTATGGTAGAACAATGGATGAGAAAATATTTTAACTTCTTTTAATTCTTATGAAGTTTATAAACTTTAGCAAAAGAATCGTTAACATCCTAATCGGGCGCGCTACCAATTTATTGCTAGTTTCGACCACGATATGAGATCAGATTAACAATTGTTTTGTTAAGGGCTAAACATGAATAGAGATCAATTAAAGGACAAGGGTCAATAGTGTGGAAACCCTAATTTGTTTTAAAGAACCCTAATTCTCATTCATCACTATCGATCTAGTTTTAAATCTATCAAAAGTTAAAAGGAGTCATCTTTATTAGTCATCCATGACTACTAAATCCTAATGAACCTTACAAGTCCTCTTTTGATATAAAATCTACATCCGTATTTAAACTAGATCTAAAAAATATATATTCTACCGTATTTACCATAGATTTAGAATCTATTCTTCACTATTATTTATTCTTCTATTCTTCCTCTTTTCTAATCTACACGTCTAAAGCAAGATTAAAAGTTCCACGAATCCCTGAGGACGACCCGTACTCATCTCGGCTAGCTACACGTGACACAGTTATTGATTGCGGTTATTCTACAAACACTTTTTCAGAAATCAATCAAATGGCGCCGTTGCCGGGGATACGTGCGTAATATTTTTTTTCTTACTATTCATGTTGAATTCTTATTCGATCAATATCATAAAAACAAAACAAAACTGCATCTTTCATATTTAACGATTAGTGAGCGATTTTTTTTTTGCGAGGGAATCTGGAGACACTAGAACAAAGAAATCAAGATTCAGAGACTTTCCAAGTATTCCAGAGGAGCATAGGAGGGAAAGGGAACAATTTTTTTCAAACGATCCCACCAAGGCGCGGCGGAACCGCCGCAAAATTGAGCATTTAGTCGTGAAACCATGGCTACTTGGTGGACTTTACTTCCTATATTTCTCTGGTATCTTTCTCTGTACTTTCTCTCTCATCCTAAAATCCTATAATATATTTTTCTGTAGGATTCTTTGGAAAATATCACCGCTCAAAAATCTTTTTGCGTGTTTTGTTTTGCGGTTTGTTTTTGCATATTTTTAATACGGATTTTAAGGGGCAAGACCAAAATTCAGATTCGGTGGGGATTTCATCACCCTTCCTAGGCCACATAAATCACAAAAGGAGAATCCGCATCACCCTATTTTATATTAAAAAATATTTAGACCAAGACTCTAAGGACCTTTGTGTTCAATTAGGACAGAGGAAGGTCGTGGGTAATCTATCGCTTATCCACATTACTTGCGTGGTGTCTAAGGCAAGTGTGACTGAGACAAGAGGTTACTTAATTAGGACCGTTATTTTCGGTGATTCGTATAGCGGATACCTCCCACTTACCTGGCACTTACTTGGCTACAAGAGTAATAAAGAGGTGGTAAAGAATTGATCCTGCGGCTTGTCATTTTGGAATTCTAGGAGAGGTCTAGTGGCTTGACCTAGGTGACCTTAGTTCTAGGGTTGATTGTGAATTTTTGTGTGATTTGTCTCACGTCCGACACTTTTTCAAAACAAACCAATTTTAAATCACACACATGCTACCACTTGCGCTAAACCCGCTTAGTGCATGCTCGGCTGGACACGGAAATCTAGTGCCCGTCTTGTCCGCGTTTCTGCAATCGACTCCGAAGTCGGTACTTCTTCATTTTATTTTTCCCCTCCACTCACCACATCGACCGAGATGGATGGTTCTCCATCAGATTTTACCACCACCATCCTTCCACCACCCGTAGGTGCGCAAAATCCACCGCGCATCTCTCTCCAAGAAAGATGCTACCCCATGTGTGGACTCCTTCCTACCTGTCTATCTATTCCACCAACCAATGGGGATAATTTTGAAATTAAACCCTACTTCATCAAACTGTTGCCCAAATTTCACGGGCTTGAATCCGAAGACGCATAAGTATTTATAAACAAATTTGAAAACGTATGCGCTATGATGGGCACGTTACAACTTTCTGTGGGTGCTATGAGTTTACGTTTTCTCCCTTTTACTTTGTGCGATCTAGCAGAAAAATGGCTTTATAAAATAGCCGCACATTTTATTGCCAAATAGGATGAATTTGTTGTAGCATTCCTTAAATTTTTTTATCCCGATCATAAGACTGCCCACGTTCGAAGCGAGATTAACCAGTTTACCCAACTTCCCAATGAACCATTTTGGAAATAATTTGAACGGTTTAAGGATCTTCTTCTACAATGCCCTCATCACGGAATCAATAGATGAGACCTTTGTCGCATTATATATGAGGGTGTTGATCCAGCAACAAAACAGATGATTGAAACCATGTGTCAATGTCATTTCCTGTCTAAAGATGTTGGTGAAGCTTGGCAATTTCCGGAAGATCTCGCTGAACAAACTTTACAGTGGGAAAGCGTTAAACCTACATCTTCTAGGGGAGTCCATCAGCTCGATATTTCCATTGCAGTGAAAGCCGAAATGGCCGCGATACAAAGGAAACTCGATATTATAGAAAACAAAGTATCTTCAGCCTCCCTAAACCAATTTACACTCCCGAAAACCGTGTGTGGTTGCTGTTTCAAGACATCACATTTGACAGAAGAATGTCCTTTGAATCCACTATTTCAAGGTCAAAAACAAATTAATGCTACTTTTCAGCAGCAACTTAGAAACGATCCTTATTCTTCCACATATAATCAGGGATGGAGGAATCATCCTAATTTTGCTTGGAACCAAACCCAAAATCAAAACCGGTTCCCAAGAAACTATCAAAGACCTCCCCCACAGCAACAATAACTACCATAACTAAGTCAGCACCCCTTTCAACCGCAACCTTTGCAAAACCCGGCCAACAATTTTGATCCTTATACTAATTCTTTTACCGGTACCGATAAACCCTCTGCACTCGACACGTTCATTAAACATTCCATGCAAACGACTGATACTTTAACATCTTCTATCCAAACGTTGATGCGGAACAGCGCTTCCCACGATGAAAGCATAAAATCGATAGAAGCACAACTTGCATAGTTAAATACCGCGATGAGTACGAGAGAGAAAGGGAAACTTCCATCTCAACCTATACCTAATCCTGTACACTCAAAAAGTTATAATGTGAGTGTTGTAACCACTTTGAGATCAGGAAGAGTGATGAACAACTAAGTGGGCGAACATGTTGTGATGTTGATGATATTAATGATACCCCGGCTTCTACTTCTTCTCCTATTTTGTCTAGTCTCCCACCTTCTTCCGAGCCTATTCTACGTATTCCCCATGGCTTAAACACTCAACCTACTTTCTCGAGTCTACCTAAACGATCCGCACTCCGATTCTGGGATCCATTCCATCCCACAATCCTCTCCAATGTTGGACCCAACGCTTGTTGATAAAGCACCTTATCCGAACAGGTTAAGGGGAAACAGACCAAGTCCACAAATAGGGAAGATTGTGGAAATTTTTAAGCAAGTTAACATAAACATTCCACTCCAAGATGCTATTCAACAATATCCATCTTATGCAAAAATTCTAAAGGACTTATGCACTAGGAAGAGAAAAACTCAAGTGCCGAAAAAGGTATTCTTAACGAGTAATGTAAGCACAACTTTTACATAACAACTACCCAAGAAACGAAAGGACCCCGAAAGACCTACCATATATATTTATAATGGGGGTAAAACTATCAATCGTGCTTTACTCGATTTAGGTGCTAGTGTTAATTTGCTTCCATATTCTGTCTATGAGCAATTAAGGATCAGAGAGTTAAAACCAGCGCACTGCACTCTTCATATAGCCAATCGATCTATCACCTAACCTAGGGGTGAGCTAGATGATGTGTTAATCAAATTCGGGGAATTTATATTCCCTGTGGACTTTATCGTTATAGATACACAGCCTGTAGCAAACCCACGAAACCAAATTCCGGTGATTTTAGGTCGACTTTTTCTTGCGACTTCCAACATAATAATTAATTGTCGAAATAGATCTATGACCCTATCCTTCGGGAAGATGTCAATTGAGCTTAACATTTATAAGTTGGAAAGTGAACCCTTCGAACCCTATGCTCAAGTATTATCTGTCGAAGCGATAAATTCCAATAGCAGCGAACTTGAAAAGCTTCATGATATTGATCTCGACTCCGCTATTACGTTGTTATTTGACCCTACTATTTATTATACACATACGGACCCTTCTATCGAGCTGTCCAGGTCAACATCTAACGCTAAATATGAACCTTTTATGGAGTCTGAGTATCATCCCGTTCTTTCCGATGAGATTATTATTCGGGATATCAATGAAAGATTTGAAGAAATCTTCGCTGAAGAACTCGCATTCTTAGAAAATATGGGAGTTGTGATGAATCAAACCCAACACAAAGAAGTTGAACCACCACCCCTTCTTCTTATCAATAACGAGAATGCGAGTAATCCATCATCATTGTTTCCTCTCTATAAACCGAGACGTAAACCATACCACCTCTTATCTCCTCCCCACTTCTTCATGTTGATAGGTGACACGTTATTCTACCAACCAGTGCGTTACATCGATAAAATATTTGAATGGTTGGTGTTGACTTTTGGTCTTTGTAAAGCTTTATATTGATCAATAACTTTAACCCCCTATCATAATTTTAAATTCTTAATACTATTTTACTCAAGTTTGAGGGGGGGATATATTTTGGATCTTGAATGAAAATAAATTTTTATAAAATTATGAGCCAAAAATAAGTTTGGGGGAGGATGTCGCTGTCATTAATTCATGTCCCCTTTACTAACTATTCCTTCCAAGCCTACAGTTTTATAAAAGCTTAACAAATGACATCAGTTAAGATACTGCTGCAAACAAGTTTGGGGAAGGTTTGTGCTTATTCACGCATCATTGCATTATACTATATATAAGCACAAAAAAAAATTGATAATGAAAGTTTGAAAGTGAAAAAATTACATATGAAAAATAGGAATAGTTTAAGAAAAGAAAGAAAATTAGATGTTTTTTTAAACGAAACTAGTAATAAGTAGTTATGAGCCGTTGTCCCAAGGGTTAGTAAGATGAAGGAAATTACTAATCTGAGGATAGATCTAAGTCTGAAAAATAGTCCCTATTCTTAGGTCAAACATTTGAACGTTGATACCCTACGATACGCACTTACACATATCTTGAAACTTGGGATAGTAGAGCATACCTTGAAATGCTTTGTCTAAAAGCCTTAGTATGAAAAATAAAAAAATAAAAAAAGTATAAGTGGTGAAGAAAAAAATGAACACTGGTTTTGTAATTACCAAGGCAATATAAAAAAAATATTGCGAGGGTGCTTTATCACCTAGTGCCTTAGACCAACTGGTTTCGGAGCCACTGCTAAGCCTTAAGTGTTGCAAGATAATGAATTACGCTTAAATGCGCGAACACATTTAGTAATCGGTCGGTTAGTACCTCAAGAAGTATTAACGGTCGCATGAAGAATGTGTGAGAAATTCCATCTAAAATATTCACCGACTAAAAAGTACTAAGGAAGATGGACAAGAGTATGATAGCTTGAATTGAATTCTTTAAGTGCAGGGATATCTTTTACACACATGTAGGGGTATATGATCCATATTTGGATGAATGGTAGGGAGGAAGGCTAAAGGCGATGTTTTATTAAGGGATGATGTGATTTCTAATATCTTTTCACGACCATTAAGATAGGGCTCATAGCAACCGAAAAGTTAGTGTAGTTGGAAACTCTTCTTTTCAAGTTCTTTCTTTTATAGTTCTTATCTTTATACGTAACTTTCATTTTCTTTCTTTTATTATAGGATTTTGTGGGTGTAATCCGCTGAAAACCCTTAGAAGACAACTATCCTCTTACTAGGGACACCTAGAAGTTTAACGGCTTGTTGCACGTGCTCAGTGCAATCGTGTTGCCTACGAAAGTGTGCTAGGTTTTTCTTTTTATTTTTCTCCCTCTCTTGAATAAATAAGTTTGCTCGGGACGATCAAAATTAAGTTTGGGGGTATTTGTTCAGTCGAAAATATTGCACATTTGATATAACATTTTCCTTACTTTTGTTAAATTTTTAAAGTTGTTTATTATAAATATAAAACATATAAGGGTTTATCTGTAAAATATCTATTTTCGTATGTTTATATATTATAATTACCATTATGAAGGAAAATGTATGTATATAATATTTATATAATATTTTGATGATTTAAATATGCATATCATATCAAATATTCTTAATCAATATTCTAAAAATATAATATCATATCAAATGGTTAGGATAATATCTCAAAACTACCAAATATTACTAATATTATTCATTGAGATATTATGCAAGGTTTAGCTCAGGTAAGGAGATCGAGATATTGAGATGTCGGGAATCAAAAATCTGCCGATAAAGTTAGATAAAATTGAAGAATCGATACTGGAAGAGACTCGGAAAAGATATGAAGATTCCAGACATCAACTAAATCTCCATGTGTCGCTATGAAGAGGCCCCATAATTTTGAAGCCAAGATCTCATCAAACGGCCACCGTTGCGCGGCCAAAATGCCCAATAAGCGGCGGATCCGCGGCCGAGTTGGCGAGTTAGGGTTTGGGATTTTTAGGTTAGATCTTCATCAACAAACCCTATTTCTTGGGATATAGAGTTTCTGGTTTTGGGACTATATATAGGACCGAGGGCTAAACTTATCAATCATCAATCTTTTACACGAAACAAATCACCGTCAAAGAACAAGTGATCCAAGACAGGTCTGCGATTCGATGTGATAAGAAGGCGTAAGACTCGACGGAACATCTACTTCCTACGAGGCAGAGATCGAGAGCAACTTCTTCTTCCTCTTATAATCTAAACTCGAAGGTTTTGTACTTGTGAAGTTGATTAATAAAGATAGATCTTTAGTTTAATTAATTGGTATTTAAATTTCTATATTTTCATCATGATCTCTATCCATTCTTCTATTTCCATCATGCGCGAGTAATTCTCCGCTTGATAGGGTTCGTAGGATTAGGGTAAAACAATGGATGATAAAATATTTTAACTTCTTTTAAGTCTTATGAAGTTTATAATTTTTAGCAAAAGAATCGTTAACATCCTAATCGGGCGCGCTACCAATTTATTGCTAGTCTCGACCGCGATTTGATATCAGATTAACAATTTTTTGTTAAGGGCTAGACATGAATAGAGATCAATGAAAGGACAAGGGTCAATAATGTTGAAACCCTAGTTTCTTCCAAAGAACCCTAATTCCCATTCATCACTATCGATCTAGTTTTAAATCTATCAAAAGATAAAAGGACTCATCTTTATTAGTCATCCATGACTACTAAATCCTAACGAACCCTAAAAGCCCTCTTTTGATATAAAATCTGCATCCGTATTTAAACTAGATCTGAAAAATATATATTCTACATCCGTACTTACCATAGATTTAGAATCTATTCTTCACTATTCTTTATTCTTCTATTCTTCCTCTTTTCTAATCAACACGTCTAAAGCAAGATTAAAAGTTCTACGAATCCCTGAGGACGACCCGTACTCATATCGGCTAGCTACACGCGAAAAGAGGAACAATGGAAGACTATGATGAAACATTTTCTCCAGTGGATATGCTTAAATCCATTCGTATCCTACTTGCCATTGCTGCCTTTCATGATTATGAAATTTGGCAGATGGACGTAAAGACCGCTTTTCTGAATGGAAAATTGGAAAAATGTATTTGTATGGATCAGCTAGAGGGTTTCATACAGAGTGGGAGCAGCGGAAGAGTGTGCTAGTTGCTTAAATCCATTTATGGATTAAAACAAGTATCGCGGTGTTGGAACATCTGCTTTGATGAGACGGTCAAAAAATTTGACTTTATCAAAATTCCAGATGAACCATGCATTTATAGTAAGATTGTAGCGAGAACTATTGTATTCCTCATCTTGTACGTGGATGACATTCTCTTGGTAGAAAATAACATTTTTATGCTACAATCAGTCAAAAGATTCTTGTCACAGAAGTTCTCCATGAATGACCTGGGTGATGCCTCTTACATTCTAGGGATCCAGATCTATCGTGATAGATCTAAGAGGATGTTGGGACTTTCACAGTCCAGATACATTGTCACCATACTGAAAAGATTTAGTATCTAAGATTCCAAGCGCGGCAATCTAATCACTTTCCACGGGATCACCCTCTCTAAAGAGATGTCTCCCAAGAATGATTTGGAAAGGGATCGCATGAGTATTATACCCTACGCTTCTGTAGTAGGATATATAATGTATGAGATGTTGTGTACCAGACCAGATGTTACTTACGCACTGAGTGTGGTAAGCAGGTATCAGTTAAACCCTGGGAAGAAGCACTGGATAGCAGTTAAGAACATTCTCAAGTATTTGAGAAGGACTAAGGAGATGTTCTTGGTGTACGGTAGTAAATAACTCCATATTGAGGCCTTCCCTGACTCCAGCTTCCAGAGTGACAAGGATGACTCCAAATCCATGCCGGGTTATTTCTTCACCTTCAATGGAGGGACAGTATGTTCGAAGAGCTCCAAACAAGATACCGTTGCTGACTCGACGATGGAGGAAGAGTATATCGCTTTTTGTAACGTCATGAAAGAAGCAGTCTGGATAAGGAAGTTCATTACAGAACTTCAGGTGGTTCCGTCCATTATTGACCCAATACCTTTGTATTGTGACAACAACGGGGTTATAGCTTTAGCGAAGGATCCAAGGTCCCATCAGTAGTCCAGACATATCTTGAGGCGGTATCACCTAATGTGGGAGATCATGGATTGCCGGGAGATCGAGGTGCAGAGAGTAGACACAGAGAAGAATACTGCAGATCCACTGACAAAGGCCATCCCTCAGACGCAGTTCAAAAGGCTATTCGAGATGATAGGTCTGCGATACGCCAATACATGGTCATAATGCAAGTAGGAGATTGTCAGTGAAATATACCCTAGAGGCCATTATTGTATAGTACTGGATTGTATATTACATTTTGGAAGCTTGGGATGTACACAGATATAATAACAGTCTTACTCAATATGATAGTATGTTTTCTGGTTTGATTCTCTCTTAACATGTGTATATGTTTCTTTTAACTTATCGCTAATACATATTGATAGAGCCCTCAGGATCTTTGCTTGACTACCAGCGTTGTGATGGCAGTCACTCTTGTGGGGGCTGGGTAGTTTATAAGCACATCCTTAAACTTGTGCCTAGCCATATGATTATCGAGCCTAGGTATCGATACTCCAAAGTAGACTAGTGTATACGCTTCTTATCCCCGTCAGGGAAGTGGCATGTCCCACAGCCATTAGTATACGGTACCAAAGATAGTATACAGGTGCTCATTGGGTTATAAGTTACACTGGACGAACTCGCTGGGAACTGCTGATAGGTATTATACCTATCGTCGGTTAGCAGTTCCCCAGTGACATGAGTACAGGTTGGTCTATTGACTTGGCATCTCTATTCATCTCGAGTGTGTTCCCACTGTTCTTATATCACTACCCTACCACGGCTCAAATAAGTCGTGCAGACAGGTAGTAGTTGGGTGCAGTCACGACGCACTTGGAGGCGGTAGGGGTTAGAACGGATTCGTCTCTCCTGGTATTTGGAGTTGATATCGCATTGTGTACGACTGGCTAATACACAAAGTTCCTGGCAAGGGCAAGTAAGATTTAATGGTAGGTACACCAGTAGTTCCTCAAGGTGTATTGGGTTCCACACCAACACGAATTATTGCGCTATTAAGGGTCTGGCGTTTACCACCCTCTAAGCCCGATATATGATACTCTTAGACGAACTGTACAACGAATGTCATCTATAAGCTCAGTAGGGTTTTCGGAAGAGTTATCGTATCGATCTTGCCTTCGACAGATACCTGGGTAGTCGTTATGTACAGCTAGTGCCACTGACGTACTTGTGGTTAAACCTACTGTCAGCATATTGTCGAGTCTTTAAAGTTCCACACAGAGGGTTTCTCGGTTCAGGAGAAACGGTGTAGTTTGCGTATGGTTTTATGCACGGATGTTCGATTGAACACATGTATTTATACATATGCCTTAATCGGATGATTTAGTAGTACTAGCAGGTTTGAAAGACAGCCATTTTGATACTAGTATTATATTTCTCTTTTAGGTATTTGTATTTTAACACGAAAACGGTATTTATACGAATACGTGTATTTATATAAAAACGGGTATTTGTGCTTTGATACAAATACATGTATTTTTTTCTAAATATGAATATGCGTATTTTGTATTTTCGGTACAAATACAGTATTTGCATTTTGGTAAAAATACGGTATACGTATTTATACGGGTTTGAGTATACTTGTGTATATACATGCGTTTATATTTATATATGTGTATGTATAGTTGATGAGATGA
Organism: Agapanthus africanus; assembly: GCA_030015575.1. Classification (NCBI taxonomy): domain Eukaryota; kingdom Viridiplantae; phylum Streptophyta; class Magnoliopsida; order Asparagales; family Amaryllidaceae; genus Agapanthus; species Agapanthus africanus. Next base: position 67,210,988 of record CM057344.1, on the reverse strand, counting down.
CCTCTCTCACACTCTCACTCATTCTCATCTCTTCTAGTATCTTGTGGGCTTGTGACTCACACTAGTGAGTCAGACCCTACTCATCCACTCTTTTGTTTTGGATTGTAGAAATAAGAATTAGAGAGGAGTGTAGAATTGTTTGGATGGTTTATTTTTATCACACTCTTGATATTTTTCTTAAGTTGTTTCCTCTTCATCTTGTTCCCTGTTTTTCTTCACTTGATTTGTGAGGATTAAAAGAGAGCATCTTTTTCATAAACTACACCACTCTAAGCATCTTATCTTAGCAAGACTATATCTTTAGGTTCTTCAGACGAAGCTATCACTTGAATCGCCATCCTCGGGTGGATCATGTTTGACATGGAAGATCGGATTCGAGAGCTCGTTCCATCAACCCAAGAATCTTGTAGAGTCCACCTTTCAAGAACCGAAGGACCGTCTACAAAGGGTGTAATCTCAACCAAGTAGCTAAAACTCTTAATTAAGGCTTGTTTAGTTTAGTATTTGGGCTTGTATCCTGGGAATTTAGTTTATTGCACTCAAGTTTTTAAAGTTTTTGATTCCGCAAAGTCATAGTGTTAACGGCAAGGAGCTCATATGCACTTACAATACCATGCCCCAAGGCTTGGGGCGTTTGGAACTTTGGCCTCTGGATTTTGCCTCGGGCGTTTAAGATTTATCCGTCCTCTCTTTTTTGTGAGAAACCGCTTTAGGAAGAACCATCATATTAGGAACCGTCTTAGGATGAGTCCCCTTATATTTAGAAGGAGGGTTATCGAGTTTGGCAGACGCTTAAGGGAATAGCCAAGGACAACGACTGAGTTCTTCATTTCCTTCCACACCTTATATATAGATGAGGAAAGTCCTTTTGGGGAGCGAACTATTTTCTGCTCTCGTTGGATCTCCACGGGCTGTGTAGACTTCTTCAGTACTGGGGTGGGGGAATATTCCTGACCCTTCACGGTAGCTTGAAGCTATTCCCGATTAGGACAGCAGCGTTCGCATTGGAGTTGAATCAAGACCAGGCTGAGAGCTGTCCCCAATTTGTCTTATTTGACGCTGATATCGACGTCGGTGATGTCTTGCGACCGAAGCTTCATTAGTCTCAGAAATTTACTAAGCTTGCACCATGTTTTCTTTCAGAGTATGGATATTATGCCCCATGTGTTGACCTTGGTCCTCGGCACGAACCAGTCGTATGAAGACCGATTCCATCGGTAGAGCTAAAGCTTAGGGAGCCAGAAAGTGGAAGACATATTTCTTTTGGGCTTCCTCCATCAGCATTGAGGCACCGAGGGTAGGAGGTGGGGGTATTGATATAAAGAAAAGCCCACTGATTTCTTAAAGAGCCGGGATACAGAAAACTGAGGCTGCAACTGACCCATACTTGACTCTACTGGATATAACAGATCCTGAGTTATAGTGAGTGGAAGCGAACGCCATTAATCCCTATATTGAGACGGAACACCAGCATCGGTATCCCATCACCCAAGGGAAACCAAAAACATATATACCGTGATTATTTGATCGCGGAAAAACACGACACATGAAGTGTGGAGTGGAAAGAAGAAAAGGTCCAACTGAGCGTGCCAGAATCTGTTCACCGCCGAAAATGAACCGAGACATTGGAATGACGTCTGGCCTAAATTTGGGGGCAGATGCTATATGGAATATATCCATCCACCTCTCCGAAGATACCAAGTTGATTTATGACACCGTAAATCGGTGGTTTGGATAGATGTGACCATTTTAGCAGACTTATCAGATTCCCTCTCTTTAAGAGGGTTTTTTTTATTGTAGGGATGCTCTTCCCTGCAGGCATAAGCCCCTGCAGTTAATTACGCTATCGCATTGCGATAACAACTCTAACCTTCTCCAGTTGATCACTTCGTGTCATGTTATATTTGTGTATATGTGGCTGCCCTTGAATTGTGTATGGAGACTAATATATATCATCGCCCGTAGGGCGCGGATTAGTCCAAATCCGTACATATCAAACTTAGGTTTGAACCTAGGTCATATGTTCCATCAGTTCAGGGTATATGTATAAGGATCGTTAGTCGTGTAGTAGACTAAGATCTACTCAAATATAGAGAGCATATAGGCTCTGTTGAGTTATAATCAGAAAATTTTAACTTCTGGGAACCTAACCCATTTTGGGCTAAATGATAGGTTTTTATATTACCCAGTAATGCTAAGCACTCAGATATATATGTTGCTCACATGTGCATCACGTAAGGCACTCACACTCAGACGCTCATGTATATGGAACATGAGGCGCTAAGTCTACAGCATCTGAGAGCTCACGTAGATATCACGTGAGGCGCTGTCTTCATGGATTTTGAGTACTCATGTGCATACTATGCTCAGGCACTTACGTGCGTATCTCGTGAGATGCACCCTCTTTGCTTCTGGACGCTCACGTGGATATTACGTGATGCGCATGTCTTTGGCTGTTGACGCTCATGTATATATCACATAGGGCGCCGAGTCTCTTGCACTCACATGTGTATCACGTGATGCACATCTTATTTAGAGATTAAATCTATGTTCATCATTTTTAAATATTTTTAACTTCTATTAATGATATTTTGACCATTAACGATCATCAAGATCAGTATTTTGATAATCTGGGATCAGGTTCTTTAAGAACGAAGTTCTTGTCATGTTTGAGGGAACTAAGTTCCTGAAGTATAAACTCCATCTTTTTCTTGTTCTTATTTCCATATCCTTTTCAACCTTGTTCTCCCCTGAATCTTTGATTCTCAAGAACAAGATCTTCCCTATGAGAATTAAATTCTCTTCATGGGAGATCTATCTTGTAGATTTCAGATCCAGAGAAAGAACTTAGTTCTTATGAAAGGTTAAACTCTTATATGATATGATGGGTAAAGTAGAGATACTTTTATCTCTTTGTTCTCTTTATCTAGGGTTTGAGCAGAGAAGTGGCCTTCTTCTTTATTGAGAAGTAATTTCTCTGTTTTTTTGGAAGCTTATGGGGTCTCCTTATATATTAGATTTAATCTCTTTACTCCTATTTATAGGAGAAGGAAGAGATCAATCTATTTTAAGAAAATCTCTCATTAAGAGTTCATGATTGATTTCATAATTGATCTTAAAGATCAACATGTGAATTTTATTCACCGATGGATTTTTAATCCAAAAGCTCTCTGTTTAATAGAGAAGATTTCTTGTTTGTTTTTACATGATTAGGAAAATATTTTCCTAACATAGAATTTAATTCTATCATATGAATATCTTATTAGGAGAACAAGATTAGGAAATTTTTTTCCTAACATAAAATTTATTCTATCATATGAATATCTTATTTGTTTAACAAGATTAGGAAAATACCTTCCTGAGATCGAATTTAATTTTATCATATGAATATCTAGTTAGGAAAACAAGATTAGGAAAATATTTTCCTCACATAGAATTTAATTCTATCGGATGGTTTAATTAGTGATATTTTATCACTATTAAATTTTAAATCCATAGATTCTCTATTAGAGAAAGATATTTCCATATTAGAAAAATCAGGGAAAATATTTCCCAAATAGAATTTAATTCTACCACATAGAATTTACATCTATTAAATGAGAGTGTTTCAAATTGGGGCGCTCACGTGCTATCACGTGAGCACTGCTGTTTAACGTGAAAAGTTGATCAAATAATAATAAGCATGCATTTAAGTATTTATTTCAGTCTACAGGGAAGAGATCACCAAACATGGGATCGGGACTACATGGGTTAATAAAACAGTATACAAAATTCTTTAACTCTCTCTCTCTCGGCCCTCTCTACCTTGTCGTAACGACAGTTCTCATGAAGAGTTCCTCCCCACCTATCAGCGTCGCGCTCATCGGCAATAGAAGACATGACAGCCCGCTAAGCCGGTATTTGACTCAGCATGTGAATCGAGCGGTCCCTCGGAGGCTTAGTAATCTAGCATGCCTCGTGAACGCAGTCGGTCTTGTCCTCCACCGCGTCAAGTATCACTAGAGTCATCTCCGCTGGATAAGGAGGGATATCGTCAATGATGGCGAAGAAGATCATTCGAAGCCAAATAGAGCCGGCGGGAATATGAGACCCCATACAAGTCATGATCTCGTACATCACCATGTCGTGCTGGGCATCCGTAAGAGCGGGATTCGCTGGACGTGCAGCAAAACGAGAAATAATCACCCTAATAGGGCACCTCCTATGGCTGTCGAGGAGCAAGTGGACGATTTCAAGCCATGATTCTTTCTCTACGAAAATGATTCTTTCTTTATGAAAGTGAAGGAAAAGATGAACACTTTTTCAAATCATAAAGAATAGCATTCAAGTCTTGGCACAAAAAATGTTACATATGGTGTAAGTTGGAATGATTCCAAGCTCTGACCAAAAGAAAGTATTAGAAAAGAAGAAGATGACTCAGAAAATCATGAGGAGGTGAAACGAAACCCTTCCACATGTTGAACACATGAGCGCTCACATGCCAAGCATGTGACCTCCGGCTTCAGTAAGGATTAAATCTGTTGACATAAGCCCCACGTGTTAAACATGTGAGCGCTCAAGTGCAGAGCATGTGAAAATTTGTTTTTGAAGAGGATTAAATTCTAGGGAAGCGCCCCGCGTGCAAAGCACATGAACGCCTGTGATAGGTTTAAATCCTAAGATAGCGCCTCACATTTTAGACACGTGAGCACCCGTGTGCAAAGCACGTGAATGCCTGTTTCTTATAGTATTAAATCCTATGGCGGCGCCTCACGTGTTAGACACGTGAGCGCCTGCATGCAAAGCATGTGGGTAGCTGCTTCAAAAAGGATTAAATCCTATGGCAATGCCCACGTGCATAGCACGTGAGAATCAGTGCCCAAAGTTGAAGCAGTTTGCTTCAGTTAGAATTAAATTCTGCATGGGAAAATATTTCCCTAAACAAGAAAGATATTCTTTATTAAACAGAGAGCCATTGCATCAAAGATCTAAAGGTGATTAAAAAAATCATCAAAAGATATAATTAAATTCTATTTGAGGAAAATATCTACTTGATCTTTTTTAAACAAGAAACGTTGCTCTGTTAAACAGAGAACCCTTGAATTAAAAATTCAATGGTGATTAAAAGATCACCGTTCGAATCAAAATATAGAATTAAATTCTATACGTAGAAAATATTCCCTTCAATCTTGTTAAACAGAAAGTCTTGGATCCAACGGTGATTAAAATGAAGTAGTTTCTACAGCACTACTACTAGAGTTTGGTAGCATCACACATGCCATATTAAAAAATATAAGGTGCTAGAGAAACAATCCTAAGGATCATACTAGAAAAGCTAGGGTAACAAAACTTTAACACTAGCATAAGTAGTAAAAAGCTAGGGTTTGAGAATACAACCTTTGTACCTCCCTACGCTAGACTCCTTGACTACTTGAGGGTTGGAAAAAGGCTCTCTTGATATCCTCTAGTTCCACGACGATCCACCCGGAGTCCTCTTTGTCCAAGCTAGAAGCTCCACTTGATCAAGAGAAGAAGTAGAATTCAACACTCTAAACTAATAGGCAAGAGTAGTGTAGAATGGTGATGTGGTTTTTTTTTCTCACTTCAAAACCCTAACTTAATCACACTTTTGTTCACTACAAGAAGCTAGAGAGCAAGAGAGTGAGGAGGAAGAAGATGGCAAATGAAGGGCTCAAGATAATGATCAAGATGAAGATAAGAATGAGAAAAGAAAATATATATATTTTCTTCTTCTCACTCTTAACTCAAGTTAATAAATATCTAGATATTTTCTTTTGGATGCATAATGGCTATGGAAATTAACTCAAGCTTAATACAAAGGTTAGTGGGTGAATAAAATAATCAAGCATGATAATAATTTCCATTTCCATTTTCTTTTCCAAAAAGAAATGTCCACATATTTAAAAATGGTGTGAGTCTTATATTGCCACCATCTATTGTATCAACAACCATGATACAAGAGTGTATGCATGTACGTGTGCATGCGCATCCATATGCGCATCAATGAGAATAAGTGCATACATGCATGCATACATCAAAAGACAAGAAGGGTTTAAAGTGAAAAAGTTAATGGTAAATGATAAATCAACACTTGATTTAGCAAACCGGTTATATCTCATACGACCCGACCAATAGCATACCGCCCGATTAATATACGGTATCATATACGCGCATTTAATCGGGTCCCCACGCATATCTCATATGCGCACCACATCGTTTCGCCTGGGCTAGGTAACTCCATTGTGGGACTCTAAGACTCGTCAATACACCGGCAGTGGGTGATGATCATATCAAGCACCACCAAGCCGCAAGAGGTCAGCTAAACATAACGGCCACCCGGGTATTGAGCTATCAGAAGAAAACAAGCGAACCTGTCACAACTCCTGTCGAGCCAACGGGCAACACTACCGTACAGTCCGGTCTCTTCTTCAGATATGCTGCATATCGAGTCTAGGGATGGTAACGTCGACCACAATAACTCAATAAGTCGTGCCAATGAATAGTTTATAACAGATCGAAGAACTACTGATAACACTTATCAGTAAATCTCAACAGCCCTGGCCAGGGACTTACTGATATAGCCAATAGTGCACAGCACAGCATCAACCCCCAATACCGGGAGAGACGAAACCCCTCCTATCGCTCATCGTTTTCATGTGTCTCGGTACTATACCCAAAAGCCACCTGTTTGCACGACTCAGCAGAGTCGTGGTAGGGTGGTAATCAAAGTACAGTGGGAGAACACGCAAGACTCTATGACGATCTCGGGTCTACAGACTAACCTGTACCAGTGTCATCTGAGAACTGCTATCCGACGATAGATATAATACCATATAGGAGTTCTCGGCGAGTCCGTCCAGTGTACCCAGTCTCCACTGAGCACTCGTATATGATCTTGATGTCAAACATCAATGGATGTGGGAACATCCATCGCCCATCTCATGGGTCTAGTATCATACACGCTAGTCTACTCTGGTATATCGATGCCCCATCTCGATACACCTACGACTATGGACATTTTAGGATATGCTTATAAACTACAGATGTCCCACTAGTATGATCTCCATCATAATCACAGTAGTCAAGAAAATATCCTCAGGGCTTTATCAACATGTGTGAATGAATAAAAGCATGATCAAGTCAACATGTCAGATAAAGAAGAACCAGATAGCATACTATCATGTCAAGCAAGAATGTACACTGAATATATATACATGTATAAATACATCCACTATCAGATAATGGCCTCTAGGGCACACATATATCCAACAATCTCCCACTTACACTAAGGCCAGTTATTGGCGTATCTCATACCCAACATCTCAAAAAGTCGCTCATGCTGCGGCTGAGGCAGGGCCTTGGTGAGTGGATCCGCAGTGTTATTCTTTGTATCTACTCTCCTAATCTCGATCTCGCGGCGATCTACAATCTCCCGGATCAAATGAAAACGCCTCAGGATGTGTCTGGACCGCTGATGGGACCTGGGCTCCTTGGCTAATGCCATAGCCCCATTATTATCACAATACAATGGTATTGGATCAATAATGGTTGGAACTACCCCTAGCTCCGAGACGAACTTCCTCATCTAGACGGCTTCCTTGGCGGAATCATTCGCAGCAATGTACTCAGCCTCCATCGTAGAGTATTGATTGTTAGGGATTCTGCGTGTTCAAGTTTTAGTTAAATACCGCAATCAAGACGGTTTCGCTTGTAGCTAGCCGGTTGAGTACGGGTCGTCCGCAGGGAGATGGGAGTCTTTTTCTATGTGTTTTAACGAGTTAAGTCCGAGAGTCCAGATTTGTTTGTGACTATCTAAGTGTTAAAATGATATGTAAAGAGAGCTTGTTAGGGTTAGGATTAGGTTAGTTTGTGTAAGTGCACGGCGGCGCCCCGGCCGTCAATCCGACGCCGGAAAGCGGAAGCGGTGATAAACTTTAATTTTGCGGACTTTGCAAACCGGCACCACCGCGCACTAATCTCCGGATCGTAACCATTAACAAGTCTAAGCTACTAACAAGAAAGGGAAGAGATGTACTGACTGATCCGAGTCCTCCGGTCTTCATCTCCACTCCGATCTCCTCGCGGGATCTCCGTCCGTCTCCTCCTCGTCGGAAAGGGCACCACATCGCCTGTAGCTTTTACGGGCTCCCACCTCAATACCGAGGCAACTCGGGCGCGAAGCTGGCGAATCGACGCGTCCAAGATTTGCTGTAGGAAGTGTAGTGTAGAGTGCATGTCTCACTTTGGGGTTAGTTGCCTTTGGATGGAGGAATGAAAGATTGAGCTTTGGAGGGAAATGAAGCTATCAATTTTTGTATGCAAAAATGATATGAACAAATATATCTCCTCACAAAATGAATCACTCTCTCTCTCCCAAAAATCTTGGCCGGCCTATACTTGTAGGAAATGGTGGTGGAGGAAAACAAAAACATAAGAGGGAGGTGAGTGTAGGATGAAGGAAGTGGTGGCCCTAAACAAACATAATCATCACAAACCTTTATCCAAACCATACCCATCTCAAATCTCATTAAATCAACATGGAGGAAAAAGCAAAGATGCTTATCATATCAAGACTAATGCAATAAACCCCCTCCACAAAAGTTATTTGCACAATTGCAAATAACCCCCTCCATCGGAAAAGTCCGGCCGGGAAAGAACAAACGAAAACCGGCCGGAACGGAATGCAAACTGGCAACTCCAGAAAACTGGTCCCGTAATAAATTACAGGAAAACCCCGATACTGTGCATACACACCCGCATCTGTATTCCGTCCGGATACAAATGCAATGAGACAAAATCTACACTGTACTAAACTAGGACCGGCTTAAACCAAAGCCGGCTAGTAATATCCGTTCGATCCTGATCCGTGCAATACCGCACGTATCTGATCGAACCCTGCCATATACCTATACGGCTACTAGTACAAACCGTCCGATCCTGATCCGTGCAATACCGCACGTATCTGATCGGACCCTGCCATATCTCCATACGGCCTCTACAGCGTTTCGCCCGAAAGCTGAGTAACTGAAAGTGTGGCGGACTCTAAAGACTCGTCAATACTATGGCTGTGGATTTAACCACTAGCACGTCAGAGGTATAAGCCAATACGTAACGGGCCACCAGCTATTGACTAAAAAGGACGTCGATGAGAGAACTCATCCTGACACCCTACAGAGCCTGTCAGTGACAATATCCGTACAGTCCGGTCCGTTCGTCTATGAGCATCGCATGTCGGGCCTAGGGGGTGGATAAAAGTCAGACCCCCAAAAGCGGTACAAGTCGTGTCGGAGTGTAGCCCAGAACACCCTGAGATACTACTGGAATACCTACCAGTAAATCTCCTGCCTTGGCCAAGGATTTCGTGTAATGGCTCTCCTAGACACAGCGCGACCTCACCCCCAATACCGGGAGAGACGAACCCCCGAAGATCCGTTCACTGCCTCCATGTGGCTCGGGACTGTACCCAACTAAAACCTGTTTGCACGACTCCTTTGAGCCGTGGTAGGGTAGTAATCAAAGCACAGTGGGAACTCACACGAGACAAATGACGATCCCCAGGTCGATGAACTAACCTGTACACATGTCACCTGGGAACTGCTATCTGACGTCAGGTATAAGACCAACTAGCATGTTCCCGGCGAGTCCTGTCCGGTGTACTCATAACCCAATGAGCACCTGTATACATCTCAGGTGAACTAACTGACACCAGTGGCTTGTGAGACCGGCCACCGCCCCTCGTCGGGGTCTCGACTGTATACACTAGTCTACTCTGGAGTATCGATGCCCTATCTCGAAACTCCCACGACTAGGGACCTTTTAAGGATGTGCTTATAGACTACCAGCTCCCACGTATATGATCGCCCTCATACTGCCGGTGGTCAAGCAAGAATCCTAGGGGCTCTATCAACGTGTAATAGCGACCTGTCAGGTCACCTAAAGCAGTACACGATGATAAAGGTAAACCAGATAGCAAACTATCATCTCGAGTAAGACTGTCGTACCGGGATAGGTCCTCCCTCAATCATTGCAATCACGTGCCTGTGATCCAATAATTGACTCTGAGGGCACTATCTGCAACAGTTTGAGTTAGGAGTCTCCCACATCTTTCGTTGCCCCTCTTAATATCGGTGTTACGGTAATCGGCAACAACGGGGATTAGCACGACTAGGAAGGAACTTGCGAGTATAAGCTAGGCTTTCCAACGCATAAGTTCTTCCTTTTGGTGCTTGTCCGTCCGTTCTTGGCTCTTAGCCATAACCTCCGGTTAATTCAACCGCAACCGGTCTCACTACGGAATCACCGCTATCATGTAGGATAGGGTGCCGTAAAGAGCGGATTGTGGTTCAATTAACGGGAGTCGAATTAAGCTGTTGGGCAAGGAAATAGTGAGAGAGATTTTCTTCTCTCAAACTTCCCTTATCCTACACTAACAAGTATGAAACTACTCACACATCATGATACGGAAAAATAAAACAAAACAAAAGAGGAAGATAGAAAGAAAAAGATTAGAAGATAACAACTAGCTATTTGCGACCTCACCTTGGCGAGGATCAAGCGTAAGCATCATGGTTGTTTTAAGGATAAAGAAAAAGAGAGAAGAAAGAAACAACAAGAAAAATAACAACAACTAAGTTAACAAATGAAAATTACAACAATTAACAAGAGAATAAGACAAGCATAATAATAAACGGTTCTTTTTTATTCATCATTGTTCACTCACAAGCTCACTACAAGTTTTAATGGAGAAGAGATGAGAAGAGGAAGAAGAACATGTATTCTAAAACTTAGAGAAAAAAATACAAGATTATGGACCCTTTCCTTCACAAAGTTCTGGGCTATTTATAGGCTGAAAAATGAAACCCTAGGGCAACCACCAGAACACAAATAAAAATACCAAAACACCCCTGAAATACGACCCTCTGACTCGCCAGTATGGCCGCGGATCCGCGGCCTAAGCATGCTTAGGCCGCGGTTCCGCGGCCTAATGGAGGAGTTGGCTCCTCAAATTTTATGGGCCCCCCTGGTCTGATGTTGTCTGTAGTTTGGCATATGTGTTTTCTGAAAATACTTCCACATTTCTTCCAGAATTTCTGTTGATGGAAAGGTGATTTGATGTGGACTTTTTTGCCATGATTGTCTCGAGCTCCGCGTAGATTTCTTGGATCTTGTGTTTCCCTTGAGCCTTGTGCATGAAAATGACATTGATTTGCCATTTTGTCTCTTAAACTGGTGTGTGGAAACAGACGGATAAAGAGCGGAGATCCGTTTTTTATCTGTGAATGGCAGGAACCCGGGTTTTGTCGTGTTTTTTCATGAATTTTGCCGTTCAGAGCCGAGAACCTGTATCCTGCAATTGACTAGAAAAAACGGCTCAAGAGTACCTATCGATAAGCAATATGATAAAAATTGGGCGGTATAAAAATACAATAATCTGATATGAACAAATACCCCCAAACTTATCATTTGCTCGTCCCGAGCAATGCCAATTTATTCATAAAAAATTTCCTAACCTCACTTTCGCAGGGAACGAGATTGCACTGAGCATGTGCAACAAGCCGTTAAGCCTCTAGGTGTCCCTAGTAGGAGGAGTGTTGTCTCCTGAGGGTTTTCAGCGGATACTTGTAGGGTTGCTAGGCACGCGCACAAGGGTCTACGAGGCATCAACCATGCCCGAATAAAAATTTAGCCGTGCCGAACAACCCGAATACGGAACTTTAAACTAGAGATTAGGCGAAAACAAGTATGCTAAACACTTTAACACTAAGTGAGAGGGATTACAACCTTTGTAGATCTGGTCCTTCACTTCATATGCTCCGTGTTGTGGTCCCTTCGCTGTGATCATCGGGATCCGGACTCTCGAGAGGTTCCACGAAGAGAAAGATGCAACCTTTGCTTCCGATCTTCGATACTAAGATGATCTACCTTGAAGTTTCTTTAACACAAGCTAACACTCATGAAATGATGTGAACACCCTCATCTAAATGGCAAGGGAAGATGAGGATGATGAAGTAGGATTTTTGCTCTATTTATTTATCTTTTTCTCACAATTATTCATCACCTTTTGAAAAGCAAGTAAGCTTTTTCATGAAAGAATTGAAGGAAGAAGATGAACAATCTTAGTTATCCTTTTGTGATGGATAGGAAATGAAATAATATGATAGATAATGCAACCATGGTCAAGCTAACTCTTGTAGAGAATTAACTAGGGTTAGGGTTTGGGTTTGGTTAAAGCATGAGTCACTTGTAAATATCTTTATCATGACAAAACAAAAACCTTCTAGAATCATCTAGAAACCATTAACCCAAATCAAACCCTAATCAAGTTTAAACTCCACTAAACAAGTTGCATTAGTTATCATATCATGTTACAATATTATATATCACATATACAATATTTATTGCAACAAAATAAAATAATACAATTAACATATATCGCATATATATCAATGTATTACCCGAGTGAGAAAAAGAATCTTTTAGTGAGCAAATATTAGTTAATGCAATTTAATATATCAAATATATTATTATACATTAAATCATCGAATCAACACTTGATCCGACAATCCGGCTATATCGCATATAACTGGCTAATATTTATCCGTACCGATTCATCGAATCAACACTTGATCCGATGACCCGGCTGATATCAAATATCGCGAGAATATAATACGGTATCACATATCGCATTATCCTCGGTCCCGCACATATCACATATGTGCTCCTACTTCGTTTTGCCTGAGCCAAGAAACCTCTGTGTAGGACTCTAAAGAATCGTCAATACGCCGGCAGTAGGTGATGATCATATCAAACACCCACAAGCTGCAAGCGGTCAGCTAAAGGTAACAGCTACCCAGGTATTGAGCGCTCAGAAGATCAACAAGCAAGCCTATACATTCTCCTGCGAATCCAAACAGTAACACTCCCGTACAGTCCGGTCTCGTCGTCTGATATGTTGCATTACTCGCCTAGGGGTGGTAAACGTCAGACCCCAGTAGCTTGATAAGTCATGTCGATTTGAGGTCTATAACAGTTCGAGAAACTACTGATAACACTTACCAGTAAATTTCAGCAACCCTGGCCAGGGATTTCCGGTTATAGCCAATCGAACACAGCACAACATCAACTCCCTATACCGGGAGAGACGAATCCCCTCCTATCGCTCATTGCCTCCATGTAATTCGGGACTGTACCCAAAAGCCACCTTTTTGCACGCTCTCTTGGACGTGGTATGATGGAAATCAAAGCACAGTGGGAATCACACAAGACTCTATGACGATCTCGGGTCAACAGACTACTCTGTACCAGTGTCACCGGAGAACTGCCATCTGACGTATGGTATAATACCATCTGGGAGTTCTCGGCGAGTCCGTCCAGTGTACCCAGTCTCCACTGAGCACCCGTACACCATCCTTGATGTCAAACACCGATGGATATGGGATCATCCATCGCCCGTCATATGGGTCAAGATGCGTATACGCTAGTCTACTCTGGTGCATCGATGCCCTGTCTCGATACACCCTCGACTAGGAATAGTTATAGGATGTACTCGTCGACTACCGTGGCCCCACTAGTATGATCTCATCATAGTCCCAGTAGTCGAGTACATATCCTAAGGGCTTTATCAACATGTAATATAGAGACAATCAGAGTACATGTTAAGATAAAGTACAACCAGATAGCATACTATCATGTCGAGCAAGAAAGTCCTCCCTATATATGTCCTAGCATCCACTACAATATATATCGTATGTACAGTAATGGCCTCTAGGGAATACATATAACTAACAATCTCCCACTTGCACTAGGGCCATCTGTTATGGTATCGCATACCCAACAATTAGCTGCGGTTGAAGTATCTCATACTCAACCATCCCATAAAAGTCTCTACTGGGAAAAAGGCCTTCGTGAGTGGATCCGCACTGTTGTCCTCTGTGTCTACTCTCCTAACCTCGATCTTCCTGGAAATCAACCATCTCCATGATCAGGTGATACTGCCTAAGAATTATATCTGGATTTCTGATGGGACGGGGGTTCCTTGGCATTAGCCACAACTCCATTGTCACACAATGGTAGGAAGGAAGTTCATCTTATGAACTTATATATATATCCAGACTGTCTCTTTGGTAGTATCCTTGGTAACGATGTATCTTGCCTTTAATCGTCTAGTATGTCGCGGTATCTAGCTTGGAACTCTTCCAACATACCGTCCCTCCACTGAAGGTGTAGACAAGCCTGCGACAGACATTCAGTCGTCCTTATCACCCTGGAACCCTTCCAGTGATTCTCCCCAGGATCGATTGATACCATCTCACTACAACTAGTGAGTATCCTAACATCCAATTAGATCTATCTCATAGATCCAAAACCTAGGATTCAGTAGGAATCACTTTGATCCTATATGGAGAATCCTTGTGACAAGCGGAGATTGACCGAGCGTAGCATAGGAAACTTCTTTCCTATCAAGAGTATGTCATCCACGTACTCTACGAGGATCACCACCATACTCTCTACTATCTTTTCGTATACAAGGTTCATCTACCATTTTGATGAAGTCAAACTCTTTGACTACCACATCAAAACAGATGTTCCAACTCCGCGATGCCTGTTTTATCATATAAAACATCTTGCACATGTTTTCGCTGCTCCCACTGTCTACGAAGCCCTCTGGCTGTGTACTTATAGTCGCTCTTTTCTAAAACATCATTTAGAAAAGTAGTCATGACACCCAACCACCAGATATCGTAGTCATGGAATGTAGCCGTGGGAAGTAGGATCTGGATGGACTTAAGCATAGCTTTGAAAGTCTAAACCTTTCCATGTACACCAAGTAATCTTCTCAAGATATACTTGCTCCTGATGGGGATTTAACCCTTTAGATAAAGCAACCAAAGTCCATACTTTGTTGGTGTATAAGGATTCCATCTCAGATCGATAAGCATCCATCCATTCTTACAGAGTCCTACTCCTGATGGCCAGCTCGAAACTAGTTGGGTCATCATCTCATGATGCAATCCTCACTCCCACTGTCATAGAGAAACCAAAGTATCTCTCAGGTGGGTGAGGAACCCTGCTAGATCGGCGGAGAGGCTGAGGTTCGTTGGAAACTATTGAATTCTTTGGTTCTACCAAATCATCAGCTGCAGTTTGTATAGCTGGAACATTTCCAGTTCTACATAACAGACCTTACCTCGAGCTTGTCCGGATTTTGCTTTTAGACATAGGCCGGACAACCCCAAATCTTAACAAGCTTAAGATATGGGCTCTTCCCTTTACATATCATATATGAAGTGGTAGGCAACTGATTTGATTTGAACCCTATTCAATAGGTATGCAGCTTCTCAAGTGCATAACTCCCAAAAGGAAATAGAAAACTCAGTAGTACTCATCATAGAGCACACCATATCACATAGGGTGCTATTGCTCCGCCCCGATATACCATCGTGCTATGGTATATACGGAGGAGTAATGCTGAGAGAGAATCTCATTCTCCTTTAGAATAGTCCAGGAATCCCGTGCTCAAGTATTCTCCTCCTTGATCTCATCAAAGGTAATAATACTTATACCCGTATTTTGGTTCTCTACTTCTAACTTATATTCTGTGAATATCTTAAAAGGTTCGGACTTGTGTTTCAGCAGGAACACATGTCTGAATCTTGAGAGATTATCAGAGAACGTAATGAAGTAAAAAGAACCGGTCTTGGCATGTGTAGACAGGGGACCTTCATACATCAGCATGTATCAATCCCAAGAGTTCACTAACTCTTTCTCTGTTTCCAATAAACAGAGCTGTGGTCATCTTATCTTTGTGACATGACCGGCAAGTTTCACAAGATGTAAATTCAAACTAATTTAAATATGCATCTAAATGTAACTTCAGCCAGTCGGGTCACATTGATATGACCCAGTCTACAATGCCTCAAGAAGGATTCATTCATGTCTGAACTCTTCCTCTTGTGTGTGTTCCGTATACTAAGAACTGTAGTTTGATTTAGAACGACAATGCTTTTAGATAACGTGCCTGAACCGATCAACTCTTGATATAGGAAATGTTCAAAACATTATCCAACAATACAAAATTATATCCTTTCTTTACTAATAAAGAGACTGATATGATTTTGTATATCAGGTTCGGTATCTAATAACATTTGTTCAGAATTAATGTATTCCGGTAATACAGGGTGACAGTGACCAACAGACTTGGCTGCAACACTTGCACCGTTTTCTGTCTCATGAAACTTATCACCCGTTCTCAGTTCTCTACCTATCTGTAGCCCATGTAACAGATTACATATACGGGATCCTGATCTAGTATCACATACCCAGGACGTAAAGGATACTGAGAAACAGTTCTCTGTAATGAACACACCCGAAGATGATGCATCAGCATGCACTTTCTTCGTTTGGGCGGCACGGGAAATCTGGTATTCCCCAATTTCCTACTCTGTCCTATAACAATTATAAGTTGGAGCAGGACCAACGTTCCCCAGCTCAGTATAACAAGCGGGTTCGGTCAATATATCCGTTTTATTATCTTGATTAAGGCGTGATATGGTCGCTATCTGGAGAGAGAGAGAAGAAAACACTCAGCGTATGCTCTTTCAAGATTAGATTGGTTATCTAATATATCTAATCAGGATGTCTCCCACTGTTTTAATCAAATCTTCCTTCAAACCCTAAAAGGAAAGATTAGCCGGGATTAATTACACGCTACAAGTTCGCCAATCTTTCAGCCAGGCCAGTGTCGGTACTTTGAGGGAGGTCCCCCGTGCTCTCGCACGAACCTAATTAAAGTAAACCTCGTTTTCCCAGGGGCGTAACCCCGTCAACACCTTTCTAGACACCTACTTGATCGGCTAATTGTAATGTATAAAACTCTCCCAGGAGTAACAATTACTCACAGCGGGTATCGGGATCCAACTATCTCATAGAAGGTATGCAATCTCATTGCAAATTTCAACACTTGAAATTCCCAATAATATTTTACCCCTAGCATCCTATGACCTTGACGGAGGTCAACAAACCATAGGCTACTAGTCAAGTTCAACCCGTCATTTCCTGATTGAATTAAACCCACCCGCACGACCCTTGACGGAGGTCAACAAGGCCGCACGACTACCCTAATCCAATCTGCATCATATGCATAAGCAGATAAATACTAGTCAGCTACCGCACACTACGCCTTGACGGAGGCCAACAAACGTAGCACGAATACTAAGTAGGACTTATCTGAAATGACGGAGGGCTACGACAGGTTTTTATGAAAACCCTTTTGCGTAATGAACTTGATATCGTTGTAGAATCGAGTGATTTTAAATGGAGTGTTTTTTAGGCTTTTCCAGTTTTTGCTATAGGGGTCACTCCCGGTGAAGGGATCGTCGGCCCTTTCCTCATCGAATAAGGTGCGGGATATATCATATATATCACTGTGCAAAGCAAAAACTCTTAAAAGCAATCAAAAGACAAACCGAGTGTGTAGCATCTGCCAGTTATTGCTAAAGGAGTCACTCCCGGTGAAGGGATCTCGGTCCTTTCCTTATCGAATAAGGTGCTGGATGTTCTACAAGGAACACCGCTATGCAAAGAAAGAACTAGAGCTACCAGTTTTTATAAACAAGTTTCTACAACATCTTAGGTTTCTTTTAATTTCATTAATCTCATTAATGAAGTCCTATTTTATTATGCTTCACAAGCATCTCTTTTGAAACGAAATCTGCAATATAACATATATCTCATATATATAATATAAACATTCGTCACAGGCAGTAATATGATCTCATCACAGAACATTGCAGCAGAAGAACATATATGAAATATTGGATATACTAGGATGTCCATGTTTTCAATACGAGCCTGTATAAAACACGGATTCCACGGTCGCGATGAATAGCCAAACCCACATCCCTAGACCCCTACGAGAGCGGCAAGTAACACTGCCAATTCTAGGGTTAGGAGACCCGGTCTCGACTCCTCGAGATGGTCTCCCACTGGACCCTAGAACCCGGTTACTTGTGCTCCCCGCCTTGGGTCTACCTAATGCGGAAAAGTAAATAATATACAACGGCGACATCTTCCGCTACCTGGAAGTGCCCCAATAAAAGAATATTACATACAAATGAATTTTACATGAATGAAAAAGAAAAACTCTCATCTCACATAAAACCCCCGGCTATTCAAAAGCGACGATCCAATATAACATATCACAGCAACACATAATATCTCATATCATCAACGTAAGCAAGTATGCGTATCCCGATTGTCGTTGATGTATAGCAACGAAGCCGGCGATACACCACATACTACGCTTACGGTCACAGAAAAGAAAGTGTAAAACTACAACAGTTGGAATCCGCAACCTCCTTAGACATCACATGCCTAACCAAATGAATTCCTTAGACATCACATGCCTAACAATTATAAACCCCGTATTTTAGTCTCATTATTGAAAACTCTTTTCAATATCAAGTCGGGCAATTCAACAAGATTCCCGACGTCCTGATCGAATGCTCGTCACAAACTTTAGTAGACGGCTGCACCCCCGATACCGTCGACGAAGTGCACCAAGGCGGAATACCGCTACCGGGAGCACCCGAACGGATGCTTTCGGCGACGGGGTTCTCCTACAGTCACTTGGTCGGGGCTATGGAGTGAGGCTGTCTATTAAGTTTACCCGGCGAGTATCCGCGTACGCTACGTGATTGCGACGGACTTTTGATCGCATCAAAATTCCGTGGCAACCGATCATCTGAGACTAAACTGCTATGTTTATAATATTCAAATCAG
Organism: Agapanthus africanus; assembly: GCA_030015575.1. NCBI lineage: Eukaryota > Viridiplantae > Streptophyta > Magnoliopsida > Asparagales > Amaryllidaceae > Agapanthus > Agapanthus africanus. The sequence continues at coordinate 67,192,208 of CM057344.1, read as the reverse complement.
TTATCTCATAACTACTTGTGGATTCCAATTATTGTATCACATTCCAGATAAATAGACAAAGTTAAACTTTCCGATCGAATCATCAAACACCCAAGATTTCCCCAATATATCTCAACACTTGAAATCAGTTTAAAACCGTCCATCACATGCCACAGTACCAATGGTCCAGCCGTAGAAGGGTCAAGCCAACGCCTCACATGTGGCACGCCGTACTGCCCCAAACCCTAAGGTTCAAAGGGCAGTTCAAGACGGTCACATAATCGAGTTAAGGTTTGTTGTCTTCTAGAGGGTCCATCGAGTTACTTGCACGACTTAGAACATTCTTAAACACGAGGAAAAAAATCCAACTTTTGAAACATTTTCCGACAGGGGAAAAAGTGAGTTATTGATATCTGTTCGAACTTTTTAACAGTTTCTAAAATTATCCGGACAAAACTAAACAAAGTTATAATATCCGATCGAAACTTTAAGTCCCCAATACAACCCAGATAATTCAACAGTTGAATAAAAAAAAAATTTCCAGAAAATACAACATTACAAAATAGGAGTTACTGTGAAAAGCACGTGCCATGAGTCGACCACGTGGCCGCGGAACCGCCGCACATGCTGGGGTGGGGTCGCGGTTCCGCAGCTCTTTGGGCGACTTACGCTCACGTGCTTCACAGTAATCCTTATAATTACCTGCTGTAATTTTTGGATATTTTTAATGTGGAAAAATTCCAATTTTTAGAAAATTTCCAGAGAGCATGTTTTATCGGGGTTTCGGGTTTCGATCGGACTTTAAACTTCGTTCAGACTTCGCCTAAAGCTCTAGCTTGGCTCTGATACCACTGTAGGGTTGCTAGGCACGCGCACAAGGGTCTACGAGGCATCAACCATGCCCGAATAAAAATTTAGCCGTGCCGAACAACCCGAATACGGAACTTTAAACTAGAGATTAGGCGAAAACAAGTATGCTAAACACTTTAACACTAAGTGAGAGGGATTACAACCTTTGTAGATCTGGTCCTTCACTTCATATGCTCCGTGTTGTGGTCCCTTCGCTGTGATCATCGGGATCCGGACTCTCGAGAGGTTCCACGAAGAGAAAGATGCAACCTTTGCTTCCGATCTTCGATACTAAGATGATCTACCTTGAAGTTTCTTTAACACAAGCTAACACTCATGAAATGATGTGAACACCCTCATCTAAATGGCAAGGGAAGATGAGGATGATGAAGTAGGATTTTTGCTCTATTTATTTATCTTTTTCTCACAATTATTCATCACCTTTTGAAAAACAAGTAAGCTTTTTCATGAAAGAATTGAAGGAAGAAGATGAACAATCTTAGTTATCCTTTTGTGATGAATAGGAAATGAAATAATATGATAGATAATGCAACCATGGTCAAGCTAACTCTTGTAGAGAATTAACTAGGGTTAGGGTTTGGGTTTGGTTAAAGCATGAGTCACTTGTAAATATCTTTATCATGACAAAACAAAAACCTTCTAGAATCATCTAGAAACCATTAACCCAAATCAAACCCTAATCAAGTTTAAACTCCACTAAACAAGTTGTATTAGTTATCATATCATGTTACAATATTATATATCACATATACAATATTTATTGCAACAAAATAAAATAATACAATTAACATATATCGCATATATATCAATGTATTACCCGAGTGAGAAAAAGAATCTTTTAGTGAGCAAATATTAGTTAATGCAATTTAATATATCAAATATATTATTATACATTAAATCATCGAATCAACACTTGATCCGACAATCCGGCTATATCGCATATAACCGGCTAATATTTATCCGTACCGATTCATCGAATCAACACTTGATCCGATGACCCGGCTGATATCAAATATCGCGAGAATATAATACGGTATCACATATCGCATTATCCTCGGTCTCGCACATATCACATATGTGCTCCTACTTCGTTTTGCCTGAGCCAAGAAACCTCTGTGTAGGACTCTAAAGAATCGTCAATACGCCGGCAGTAGGTGATGATCATATCAAACACCCACAAGCTGCAAGCGGTCAGCTAAACGTAACAGCTACCCAGGTATTGAGCGCTCAGAAGATCAACAAGCAAGCCTGTACATTCTCCTGCAAATCCAAACAGTAACACTCCCGTACAGTCCGGTCTCGTCGTCTGATATGTTGCATTACTCGCCTAGGGGTGGTAAACGTCAGACCCCAGTAGCTTGATAAGTCGTGTCGATTTGAGGTCTATAACAGTTCGAGAAACTACTGATAACACTTACCAGTAAATTTCAGCAACCCTGGCCAGGGATTTCCGGTTATAGCCAATCGAACACAGCACAATATTAACTCCCTATACCGGGAGAGACGAATCCCCTCCTATCGCTCATTGCCTCCATGTGATTCGGGACTGTACCCAAAAGCCACCTTTTTGCACGCCCTCTTGGACGTGGTATGATGGAAATCAAAGCACAGTGGGAATCACACAAGACTCTATGACGATCTCGGGTCAACAGACTACTCTGTACTAGTGTCACCGGAGAACTGCCATCTGACGTATGGTATAATACCATCTGGGAGTTCTCGGCGAGTCCGTCCAGTGTACCCAGTCTCCACTGAGCACCCGTACACCATCCTTGATGTCAAACACCGATGGATATGGGATCATCCATCGCCCATCATATGGGTCAAGATGCGTATACGCTAGTCTACTCTGGTGCATCGATACACCCTCGACTAGGAACAGTTATAGGATGTACTCGTCGACTACCGTGGCCCCACTAGTATGATCTCATCATAGTCCCAGTAGTCGAGTACATATCCTAAGGGCTTTATCAACATGTAATATAGAGACAATCAGAGTACATGTTAAGATAAAGTACAACCAGATAGCATACTATCATGTCGAGCAAGAAAGTCCTCCCTATATATGTCCTAGCATCCACTACAATATACATCGTATGTACAGTAATGGCCTCTAGGGCATACATATAACTAACAATACTACCCACAAAATCCGGTCAAGTTGGTTTTGTAAAATAACTAAGATTCAAACCCTAAAGTTTTGTTTCAGAAAATAACAATTCTATAATCCTAAGTCTAGACTATCGAACCTTTATTTTTCACACCTCGCTTCTTCTTTAACTACAGATTTTATATGTCTTTACGTGCAGTGCAAATAGTGTCGTTAAGTTCCAGAAGGATCGATTAAAGTCATCATGTCGCACAATAAAGCCCAGATAGCAATTTTAAAAGGTTCACATAAGTTTTATAAAGAGTTAAGCATTTTTCAAGTTTCGTTTTCCAGTAAGGTTTCAACTTCAGAATTTCTATCTTCCTTAACATGAAACTAAGTCTTATTTTTCACTCCACCTTTTTCTTGTTTTCATTTCATACACACCTCTGTGAACGTGCAATAGTCTTTATCATAGAATAAAACCTTCATATCTCCGCTAAAATTTTTATAAAAGCCCGTCTTTTATCAAGATTATTCTCACACAAAGAACCGTTAGGAATTTTAACTCGGAGAGAACACTTGCTTGACTTTGTTTTAATCTGGACTTTCTAGGCTTCTTAGCGAGTTTTGGGCCAATGCACCCAAACCAGTTGATTTTAGGGCATTAGGTGTAGAAACACCCCAGCGGACTTAATTACTCAAGTTACCTAGGTCCAAAAACAAAAGACAGTTTGGCGTGAAAATCAGATGATTTAATACGAAAGGAGATATAACCGGCAGTTCAATTATTTTTTTGGATAAAAGACGTGTTTAGTAGGTTCGGTGTGTAATCATTCCAATCAAGTTTCAGATGGGTTATTTTTCAGACTTAGTTCCAATTACGGCATCAATAACATTCCTTCATATTCGCTTTACTTCATAAACTATTCTTGACATTACTTATTTCAGAACAAACCTATTTGATCCTCAGAAAATCATTTATCTGTCTAAAAGTTTTTAAACATAAAAGACTTGTCATCTAATTCCCAAAAACTCACGACACGTGTAGTGTGATGTAAAGACGTATATCAGCTATAGTTAACTTCAAAGAAGAGTTATCTTTCAGGTTTTCAAAATCTAAACATAAGATTTAGTTATTCTTATTTTATCAAACAAAACCGTCGAAATATTGAATCAGAGTTCTCCCACTAGCTAACTTGACAAAAAAGTTTTTATGTTTTTAGAAAATTTTCAGATTTTTATGGATTTTATGGATTTTAATATGCAGATGCAAAATATACATATGAATGCGAAGGTAAGAAATGCGTACCGAGCGTACCCCCAAACTTAAACTGGACAGTGTCCTCACTGTCATTGCATGAAGAGATCATTTGAAGGTTCAAAATTGTCGGTTAGCGATACACAATTTTTTTTTGTTTTTGTTTTTAAAGAAAAGAAAAAGAATATACACAAATATATACAAAATGGTTTATACATACCCCCAAACTTATTTGGAACAGTGTCCACTGTTCTTGGCTGGATAACCGAAGTTTGGAGGTAGGCAGAGGAAGATTAGGCAGGGTAAACCGGCTCCTGTAAGAACAGGAGCTCCTATGTTAGTTCGGCGCTAAGGTACGGTTTGCATCGGTGTCCGTTCACTTTGAAAACTGAACCGTCCTTTGGATTTTCCAAATCCACAGCGCCCTGCGGATACACAATCCGCACAAAATACGGCCCTTTCCAGCGAGATCTGAGCTTTCCAGGATGGAAGTGAAGTCGGGTGTCGTAAAGCAGTACCTGCTGACCAGGTACGAAGGTTTTGCGCAAAAGGTGTTTATCGTGAAACACCTTCGTTCGGTTCTTAACGACAACCGCGTTATCGTAAGCCTCATCCCTAAGCTCGCTTAATTCGTTCAACTGCAGCTTCCGATGGCTGCCCGCATCCTCGAGAGACAGATTCGGCTCCTTTATCGCCCAAAATGCGCGATGCTCTATTTCGACAGGTAGGTGGCAGGCTTTTCCGTACACGAGCCGATACGGAGACATGCCAAGGTCGGTCTTATAAGTGGTTCGAAAGGCCCAAAGGGCATCAGTGAGTTTCAGCGACCAATCCTTACGGTTCTTGGAAACCGTCTTCTCCAGTATCTGCTTGATTTTTCGATTTGAAACTTCGGCCTGCCCGCAGGTTTGGGGGTGGTAGGGCGTAGAGAGCTTATGATTAATGGAATATTTCCGCATCAAGGCCTCGAAAGTCTTGTTGCAGAAATGACTTCCATTGTCGCTAATGATCGCTCGGGGGTGCCCAAACCGGGAGAAAATGTTTTCTTTAAGGAACCTAACGACAACCTTGTTGTTGTTAGTCCGGCTGGGCACAGCCTCGACCCATTTAGAGACGTAATCAACAGCGAGAAGGATGTACAAGTTCCCAAAAGAGCTGGGAAACGGCCCCATGAAATCTATCCCCCAAACATCGAAAATCTCCACAACCAAGATTGGTTGGAGCGGCATCTCGTTCCTCCGGGATATCCGGCCCATGTGTTGGCACTGGGAGCAAGTCTTGCAATAGTCGTGAGCGTCTTTGAAGAGTTGTGGCCAGTAGAAACCACATTGCAAGATCTTCTCAGCTGTCTTTCTGGGGCCAAAATGCTCGCCACACGCTTGATCGTGGCAAAATGACAGCACACTCTTGAATTCCTCGTCAGGGACACACCGACGAATAATCTGGTCGGGACAGTACTTGAACAGATAGGGTTCGTCCCAGTAAAAGTGTTTTACTTGGGATAAGAAGCGAAGTCTGTCCTGACTTGACCATTCAGTCGGTAGTAATCCTGTGGCCAAATAGTTCACAATATCTGCGAACCAGGGTTCGCAAGATACTGTCAAGAGCTGTTCATCCGGGAAAACGTCGTTGATCGGAATTGGAAGCGAAGGCGAAGAAGGAAGTCGTTAGAGATGGTCGGCAACTACGTTTTCACATCCTCGTTTGTCTTTAATGACAAGGTTAAACTCTTGTAGTAAGAGGATCCAACGTATTAGCCGAGATTTTGCGTCTTTCTTCGCAAAAAGATGGCGCAGAGCAGAATAGTCAGTGTAGACAATGACTGGAGAGCCGATGAGGTAAGGCCTGAACTTTTCTAAAGCAAATACAACAGCCAAGAATTCCTTCTCAGTTGTTGTATAATTGAGTTGGGCGTCGTTCAGGGTTCGGCTCGCATAATAGATTACGTGCGGTATCTTGTTGATGTGTTGTCCAAGGATAGCACCAATGGCAAAGTCGGATGCATCGCACATAATCTCAAATGGGTGCGTCCAGTCAGGTGAAGAAAGAACGGGAGCAGAAGTGAGTGAGCGTTTTAGTGACTCGAATGTAGTCACACAGCTCGAGTTGAAGTCGAATGGCGTGTCCTTGGCCAGCAAAAGAGTCAAGGGCCTAGCAATCTTGCTAAAGTCCTTGATGAACCGTCTATAGAAACCGGCATGGCCAAGGAAGGCTCGGATATCTCTGACGCATCGGGGAGGAGGTAGATTGGAAATGACCTCAATCTTTGCTTTGTCAACCTCTATGCCATTTTGCGAGATGATATGTCCTAAGACAATACCTTCGCGCACCATGAATTGGCACTTCTCCTAATTCAAAGTGAGATTCTTGTCCTTACACCAGGTAAGGACAGCGTCAAGATGCAGCAAACACTCGTTGAAGGAATCGCCGAAGAGGGAGAAGTCATCCATGAAAATCTCCAGAAATTTTTCCACCATGTCTGAGAAGATTCCCATCATACACCGCTGGAAGGTAGCGGGCGCATTGCATAACCCAAAGGGCATGCGTCGATATGCAAACGTGCCGAAAGGACAAGTGAATGTAGTCTAGTCCTGGTCTTTTTCGGCGATGGGAATCTGATTATAGCCGGAGTAGCCATCAAGAAAGCAGTAGTACTCGTGTCCGGCCAATCGTTCAAGCATTTGGTCAATGAAAGGTAGCGGAAAGTGGTCTTTCCGCGTTGCGGCGTTGAGCTTTCTGTAATCGATACATACTCGCCACCCAGTTTGGGTGCGAGTAGGGATTAACTCGTTTGCCTCGTTAGTGATGACCGTGATGCCCGACTTCTTGGGGACAACATGAATGGGGCTAACCCACTGGCTATCAGAGATAGGGTAAATGATACCACTATCTAGACATTTTACGATCTCCTTCTTAACAGCCTCTTTCATGACTGGATTGAGACGTCTTTGTGGATCCCGGGCTGGTTTGGCATCATCCATCAGATGAATGTGATACTCAACGATCAGGGGACTAATCCCCTTGATGTCCGCCATGGACCAGCCAAAAGCTTGCCTGTTGTTGTGCAAGACCGCAAGAAGGGCTTTCTCTTGCTCTGGAGCTAGAGAAGCCGAAATGATGACAGGGAGGGTTTCGTTCTCACCTAAGTAAGCGTACTTAAGGTGAGACGGCAAAGGCTTGAGTTCGAGCGTTGGAGGTGAAACGATTGAAGGCAAAATTGGTGCAAAGGTCTCGAACTCAAAGGACTCCAGCAAAGGTTCAAAACGAGTGTAAGCGACCGAGTCGGATGGTTCAGGTAACTCATCCGGAAATTCGAAAGATTCAAACTCGGGTTGTGCGCGGCAAAGATCGTTTAAAAACGTGAAACACTCGTAGTCATTGTCGGGCGCAGAAACAGCAGCAGGTTCGAAGAGAAACGCACTAGTGGCGTCAAGATTATCGTGATCAAACAGAAACTCCTCGAATTCACACTCTTCTGGGGTGATCTCTTGGATCGAGCAAACGTCCAGTATATGAGCATTAGGTTCGGCGGGCTGATTTCCCAACCTAAAAATGTTGAGTTCAATCGTCATGTTTCCAAAAGATAGGTTCATCGAACCATTGCGACAATTGATCACAGCATTTGAGGTTGCAAGAAATGGGCGACCGAGTATCAACGGAATTTGATTCCGGGGGTTAGCTACAGGCTGTGTGTCTAATACAATGAAGTCAACGGGGAATATGAAGTCCCCGACTTTTATTAACACATCCTCTAGCTCACCCCTAGGATGGGTGATCGATCGGTCGGCCATTTGGAGAGTGCAGTGCGTGGGTTTCAGCTCTTCGACGCCTAATTGCTCGTATACTGAATACGGAAGCAGGTTAACACTGGCACCAAGATCTAATAGTGCGCGGTTGATGTTCTTATCCCCAATAGTAATTGAAATCGTAGGACAGCCGGGTCCTTCCGTTTTTGTGGTAAAGATTGGGTAAGGGCATCACTCACAGCACTAGCCAAGAAAACTTTCTTGGGTACCTGAGACTTCCTCTTTTTCGTGCACAAGTCCTTTAAGATTTTCGCGTAGGACGGGACTTGTTGGACAGCATCTAAAAGAGGAATATTAATGTTAACCTGCTTAAATAACTCCAGAATCTTCTCCATTTGAGGATTTTGTTTATTAGATCTCAACCGGTTTGGAAATGGAACATTTTGAAAATTGGTTGAGTCTAATGCTGGAGGAGGAGATTGTGGAGTTGGAACGGATCCCAGAACAGGTGTTTTCGTGGAGTGAGAAGTGGGTCCATTTAGAGCAGAAGAAGAGGAAGGAGAGCCTTGTGAAGAACGGAGAATAGGCTCAGAAGACGAAGAAGAAGAAGAAGAAGAAGCAGCGGCCGGGGTGTCATCGTTGATCCGTTTGCCAATGTTGTTTTGTAGCATCCTTCCCGATCTCAGTGTGGTCACGGTACTCACATTATGGTTTTGTTGTTCAAGAGCAACATGTGCATTATGTGGGTGACCGGGATTTGGGAGTGGCTGGGACGGGAGCTTCCCCTTCTCTCGCTCGCTTAAGGCCGCATTCAGCTGTGCAATCTGGGTCTCGATGGTTTTGATGCTTTGCCCGTGAGCGGCAGTGTGTTGCACTAAGGACTGAATGGAAGACTGGATGTTGGCGGTGGACTGAGTCGATTGTTTAACGAACGCCTCTAGACTTCGTTCGAGCGAGGAAACCTTATCGTTGTTTGACGGAACAAAGTTGTTTGGTGGAAAAGAATTGTTGGGTGCAAAGTTGTTCGTCTGATTTTGTAAAGGTTGGGGTTGGAAGGGCTGCTGATACTGAGTTTGTTGTTGCGCTTGTTGTTGCGGCGGAGGGGCCCTTTGGAAATTGTTGCCCTGGAATTGATTCTGATTCTGATTCCAGGCGAAATTGGGGTGGTTCCTCCAACCGGGATTGTAGGTGGAAGAGTATGGATCATTCCTCGGTCTTTACTGAAATGCAGCATTAACCTGATCCTGTCCTTGCGATGGTGGATTGTAAGGACACTCTTCGGTTAAGTGAGAAGGATCGGAACAACAAGCGCAGATGGTACGAAGGGGGAGAACAGGGGCAGGAGCAGGAGAAGAAAATTTGCTCTCTATTGCTTCAAGCTTTCTTGTTATTGCAGCCATTTCAGCTTTCATCGCAATAGAGACATCAAGTTGGTGAATTCCTACCCTAGACTGACCGGTAGAAGTGGAGGTAGAAGAAGAAGAAGTCGGTCTGGTGCTCTCCCATTGTAGCGTTTGGTCCGCAAGGTCGTCAAAGAACTGCCACGCTTCCTCGTCAGATTTCGATAGGAAGTGGCCCTGACAGATGGTTTCCAACAACTGCTTCGTTGCTGGGTTCAGGCCCTCGTATAAGATTTGGCAAAGTTGCCATTTCTCTATACCGTGGTGAGGACACTGAACAAGAAGGTCTTTGTATCGGTCAAAGCACTTCCAGAAGGGTTCAGAAGGAAGCTGAGAGAATTGGTTGATTTCATTTCGAATCCTTGCGGTTTTATGATTCGGATAAAATTTCTTTAGAAACGCTTTAACAAACTCGTCCCAGCTGGTGATTGAGTGGGAAGCGGTGCTATACAGCCATTTTTCAGCAAGATCGCATAAAGTGAACGGAATGACCCGTAGACGTATAGCATCGTCCGACAGCTGGGTGGTTTTCATAATGGCACAGACGTTTTGAAATTTATTGATGAAGATATAGGCATCTTCAGATTCAAGCCCATGAAATCGTGGAAGCATGTTGATGAAGTGGGGCTTAATTTCAAAATTATCCCCATTGGCCGGTGGAAGAGAAAGGCAGGTGGGAAGTGCAGAACGGGTGGGATAGAAACGATCCTGGAGCGCGATTCGCTGCGGCGCTACAACAGGCGGTGGTGGTGGGTTATTGGTCTCCGTAGGAGGTGGAGCCAATCCAAGGGTAGTCAAAGAGATGTTCGGATTAAATCCTGACATCGCGGAAGAAGATGTTGGTGAAGGTGAAGGTGAAGATGTATGAACAGAATTCCGGTCAACGTCGGAGTTGGCCGGCAAAGGAAGGGGTGAAAGAGGAGTGGACGGAGTATCGACGTCTGAGTCGATCGCGTAGTCGGTAGCGACTAACGTAACGCGGACTAGGCGGGCGCTAGTGTCCCGAGTCCAAGCGGACATACACTAAACGAGTTTAGTATAGTCAAAGCGGAGAAGGTAAGGGTAAGAAAACGTCAATGGAGAAAACGATGGGTGGTGGGTGAAAAATGGATTTGGCGACAAAAGGGCAAGTTTTTATAAAAGTTTTTGATTTTTTTTCCCTTTTTTTTTAATTTTTAGAAAGAGATTTACAGAAATATGTACGGATATACGGCTTAAGTAATCACAAACAAGATATGCACAATCACACCTAGATCTAGGGTCACCTAGGTCTGCTAGACCTGCTCCAGAACTTGATTGTCGAAGTAAAACAGTGTCGAGAAACGGGCTTAAGATACACTGATCACGAGGCCAGGTAAGTGCAGAGATAAGGGGAGGTTTTCCAACGCTTTCGCGAAGTTCCTTAATTAAATAACCCTTTCTCTTTTGGCGGTTGCGCCATTAACACTTTCCTAGACACCCCGTAAACAATATACCGTTAAGCGAGGTTCTAAACACGGTTTAACTTCTCCTAATGAGCGCGAAGTCCTTAGGGCTGAAGTCTAGTATTTTTTAATTTACAATGGACAATGCATATGCTTTTGTAATTTTTGGGGTCCTGGGAAGGGTGATGAAATCCCCACCCAATCTGAATTGGTTTCAAGCCCCTTAAGTCCGTATTAAGAAATGCAAAGCAGTAACAAATCAACTGCAAACAATTTTTATTTTTAGCGCGGCGCAAAGAATCCTGCACAAAAATAGTTTATTGGAAGGGGGAAGAGAGTTTGTGCAAAGAAATCTGCAGAAAACACAATTTATTGGAGTCCAGAGGAGTGGGGAGAAGAAAAGAGAGACTTACAGAAGTTTTGGGGCCCTGAAGCCACCAAGTGGCCGCGGATCCGCGGCCTAAGCCAGCTTGGCAATGAAGTGGAGTTGGGGCTTCAATTTTTGTGTAGGTGCTCTGTTGGGTGTCCTCTACTTGCCTGGATGTGCTGAATTTTTACTTGCTTACTGTATCTGCTCCAGATTTTTACAATAGACCGTTTGCTTCGTTTTGATCCGTCGCGTTGTAGCCGCGAAATGTGGGTCTATCTTCCCACGTCTTTGGCACTGAACTTGAACTCCGTATTATCCGACGTCTTTGGCGCTGATCTTGAATTTCGTATTTTCCTGCACACTTGCACAAAAGCTAATCAAAAATAACAAGATGATTTTTTTACAAAGTATATTTTTTGTTTTGTTTTTCGGTTATATTCACAAGTTAACCCGAAATTACACAAGGAAATAAACTACCGTCTCCCTGGCAACGGCGCCATTTGATTGTTAGGGATTCTGCATGTTCAAGTTTTAGTTAAATACCGCAATCAAGACGGTTTCGCTTGTAGCTAGCCGGTTGAGTACGGGTCGTCCGCAGGGAGATGGGAGTCTTTTTCTATGTGTTTTAACGAGTTAAGTCCGAGAGTCCAGATTTGTTTGTGATTATCTAAGTGTTAAAATGATATGTAAAGAGAGCTTGTTAGGGTTAGGATTATGTTAGTTTGAGTTAGGAGTCTCCCACATCTTTCGTTGCCCCTCTTAATATCGGTGTTACGGTAATCGGCAACAACGGGGATTAGCACGACTAGGAAGGAACTTGCGAGTATAAGCTAGGCTTTCCAACGCATAAGTTCTTCCTTTTGGTGCTTGTCCGTCCGTTCTTGTCTCTTAGCCACAACCTCCGGTTAATTCAACCGCAACCGGTCTCACTACGGAATCACCGCTATCATGTAGGATAGGGTGCCGTAAGGAGCGGATTGTGGTTCAATTAACGGGAGTCGAATTAAGCTGTTGTGCAAGGAAAGAGTGAGAGAGATTTCCTTCTCTCAAACATCCCTTATCCTACACTAACAAGTATGAAACTACTCACACATCATGATACGGAAAAATAAAACAAAACAAAAGAGGAAGATAGAAAGAAAAAGATTAGAAGATAACAACTAGCTATTTGCGACCTCACCTTGGCGAGGATCAAGCGTAAGCATCATGGTTGTTTTAAGGATAAAGAAAAAGTGAGAAGAAAGAAACAACAAGAAAAATAACAACAACTAAGTTAACAAATGAAAATTACAACAATTAACAAGAGAATAAGACAAGCATAATAATAAACGGTTCTTCTTTATTCATCATTGTTCACTCACAAGCTCACTACAAGTTTTAATGGAGAAGAGATGAGAAGAGGAAGAAGAACATGTATTCTAAAACTTAGAGAAAAAAAATACAAGATTATGGACCCTTTCCTTCACAAAGTTCTGGGCTATTTATAGGCTGAAAAATGAAACCCTTGGGCAACCACCAGAACACAAATAAAAATACCAAAACACCCATGAAATACGACCCTCTGACTCACCAGTATGGCCGCGGATCCGCGGCCTAAGCATGCTTAGGCCGCGGTTCCGCGGCCTAATGGAGGAGTTGGCTCCTCAAATTTTGTGGCCCCCCCTGGTCTGATGTTGTCTGTAGTTTGGCATATGTGTTTTCTGAAAATACTTCCACATTTCTTCCAGAATTTCTGTTGATGGAAAGGTGATTTGATGTGGACTTTTTTGCCATGATTGTCTCGAGCTCCGCGTAGATTTCTTGGATCTTGTGTTTCCCTTGAGCCTTGTGCATGAAAATGACATTGATTTGCCATTTTGTCTCTTAAACTGGTGTGTGGAAACAGACGGATAAAGAGCGGAGATCCGTGTTTTATCTGTGAATGGCAGGAACCCGGGTTTTGTCGTGTTTTTTCATGAATTTTGCCGTTCAGAGCCGAGAACCTGTATCCTGCAATTGACTAGCAAACACGGCTCAAGAGTACCTATCGATAAGCAATATGATAAAAATTGGGCGGTATAAAAATACAATAATCTGATATGAACAAGTATGCAACGGTATCCTGTTTGGAACTCTTCCAACTTACCGTCCCTCCATTGAGGGTAAATACAAACCCAAAGATAGATTTGCTATCGTCCTTATCACTCTGGAAGCTTGAATCGGTAAAGGCCTCCATTTGGAGATCTCCATTACCATACACAAAGAACAATTCTTTAGTCCTTCGCAAGTACTTAAGAATGTTCTTCAAAGCTATTCAGTGATTCTCCCCTGGTTGGATTGATACCTGCTTACTACATTAAGTGCATAAGCTATATCTGCGCGTGTACATAACATCGTATATATTATAGATCCTACTGCCGAAGCATAGGGTATAATGCTCATGCGAGCTCTCTCTTCATCGGTCCTTGGGCAAAATTCCTTAGAGAGAGTGACCCCATGGCAAGCAGGTAAGGCACCCCGCTTTGAGTCTTCCATACTAAACCTTTTTAGAATGGTGTTAATGTACCTGGTTTGGGACAATCCCAATAACCTCTTGGATCTATCCCTATAGATCCTAATGCCCAGAATGTATGTGGCATCACCCAGGTCCGTCATGGAGAACCTTAGTCATAAGAAAGATTTGACCGACTGCACCATAGGAATATCATTTCCTATCAGAAAAATGTCATCCACGTACAATACGAGGAATGTGACAGCTCTCCCTACAGCCTTCTTATAAACACAAGGTTCATCTGGATTTTTGATGAAATCAAACTCTTTGATAACATCATCGAAACAGATGTTCCAACTCCGTGATTCCTGCTTTAATCCATAAATGGATTTAAGAAATCTACATGCTGCTCCCACTGTCAATGAAGCCTTCTGGCTGATCCATATAAACGCATTCTTCTAAATATCTATTTAGAAATGCCGTTTTAACATCCATCTGCCAGATTTCATAGTCGTAGTGAGCAGCAATAGCAAGTAGGATCCGAATGGGTTTAAGCATGGCTATGGGAGAAAAGGTTTCGTCATAGTCCAAACCTGGTCTTTGAAGAAAACCCTTCGCCACAAGTTTTGCCTTATAGGTCTCTACCTGCCCATCTACACCAATCATTCTTTTAAAGATCCATTTGCACCCCACAGGTTTTACCCCAGGGGGTACAACGTCCATCCATACTTTGTTGGTGTACATAGACTCCATTTCAGATCGCATGGCATCCAGCTACTTCACAAAGTCTCCACTCGTGATAGCTTGCTGAAAGTTGGTAGGATCATCATCCTCCATGATGCAGTCTTCTCTATCACCATCAATGAGGAAACCGTAGTACCTCTCCGGTGGGCGAGAAGTCCTACCAGACCTACGGAGTGGCCAAGGTTCCTCATTTTCTGTTGTAACAGCCGGTTCAACCAAGTCATCATTTGCAATTTGTGTTTCTAGAACTTCTTTTAGGTCTACTACACTGCCATCTGTATCATTTGTAAAAAATTCTTTTTCTACAAATGTAGGATGCTGAGAAACAAACACCTTTTGTTCCTCCTTGTGGTAGAACAGATATCCATAAGAATTCTTTGGATATCCCACAAAATTACACATGACTGACTGTGTCTCGAGTTTGTCCGGATTCTGCTTTTTAACATAGGCCGGACAACCTCAAATCTTAATTCGTTTAAGAGATGGTCTCTTCCCATGCCATATCTCATATGTTTAGTAGAAATGCTGCAGTCTCCAATGCATGCCCCCAAAATGAGACGGGCAACTCAGCATCACTCATCATGGAACGAACCATATCTAATAGGGTCCGATTCCGTCGTTCTGACACACTGTTGTGTTGTGGTGTGTAAGGAGGAGTGAGCTGAGAGAGAATCCCATTCTCTTTTAGGAAGTCTGCAAACTCTGTACTGAGATACTTCCCATCTTGATCTGATCGAAGCATTTTGATACTCAAGACGGTTTGTTTTTCTACTTCGAGTTTATATTCAGTGAATTTCTCAAAAGCTTCGGACTTGTGCTTTAATAAAAATATACGACCGAATCTTGAGAAATCATCAGTGAAAGTAATGAAGTATGAAAAACTGTCTCTATCCTGTGTAGACATTGGCCCACATACATCACTATGTATGAGGCCTAAGAGCTCAGTGGCTCTTTCTCCATGTCCTGTAAACGGAGTTTTGGTCAATTTACCCTTGATACAATACTGGCAAGTCGCATAAGATTTATATTCAAAAGAGTTTAAATATCCATCTTTGTATAACTTGTTTAGTCTTGTTTCGTTAATATGACCAAGTCTACAGTGCCAATGAAAAGCTTCATTTATTTCTGAAAGTTTTCTTTTATTAGTGTGCTGTAGGCTGAAAACTGTGTGTTGATTTAGCACGTATATCCCGTTATTAAGTGTACCATACCCAACCAACATTTGATTCAGATGAATGTTCATAACATTGTTCTGCAATACAAAATTATATCCTTCATTGTTCAACAAAGAAACGGATATTATATTACAAAGCATACTAGGTACATAATAACATGGGTTCAAAACCAATATACACCCAAATGGCAACCCCAAGTGATACTCTCCCACTGCAACTGTATGTACATTAGAACCATTTCCAACGCGGAGAGTATGGTCACCTGTCTTCAAAACCTTGCTATTTCTCAGCCTCTGCATAGAATTGCAAATATGAGAACCTGAACCGGTATCTAATACCCAGGAAGCAGAGTTTATTGAAAACCAGTTTTATGTCACAAACACACCTGAAGTGGAAGCATCCACATGCTTCTTCTTGAGATCCAAGTACTCTGTGCAGTTGCGCTTCCAATGTCCTATTTTGTGGCAGTGATAATATTCCCTTTTCCCCGATTCTCCAGCTTTGGACTTGTCTTTCCCCTTAACCTTTTTGACTCCACCCTTAGGTTTGGTGGGTTTCTTCTTCATCTTTCCCTTGGCCTTAGCCTTTGGGCGAGAAGAGGAAGATTGCCCAACACTCAAAACGGGAGTTTTCACTGATTTCAGTGTGCTCTCTGCACTCCTTAACATATTAAGGAGTTCAGGTAGTTCCTTCTCCATGTTGTGCATGTTGACGTTAACTATAAATTGAGCAAAGCTGGAGGGAAAAGACTGCAGAATAATATCCGTACATTGTTCATTGTCCATTGTCCACCCAAGGCCGTCAAGCTCCTCTATGAGAGCTATCATCTTCAGAACATGGTCTCCTACTGGTGTGCCAGGGGCCATTCGCATCTGAAACAGTTTTCTGGATGCTTCGTATCGTAAGACATGAGATTGCTCTCCATACAACTCCTTTGTATGGAGGAATATGGCGTGGACGTCCATATTCTCATGCTGCTTTTGATGTGTGTTATCCATCGATGCAAGCGCGAGGCATTTGGCCATGGTACAGTCAGCGTCCCATGTCTTGCGGACTTCAATATCCGCAATAGAGGATTTAGGACCTGGGACGGGCGGGGCTGGAGCCGTGAGGACATATGATACCTTATCATAAGTTAAGGCAATGTTAAGGTTCTTCAGCCAGTCTTTATAATTGATCCCATTCAATTTATTTTTATCTAGTAGAAGCTTGAGTCCTGTCATTGGTATCTGCCATTAAGAGAGAGAAAAGAATACACTCAGTGAAAGCTCTTGCAAAGATCAGATTGGTTATTATCTTATCTAATCTTTGTCTCCCACTGCTTTAATCAAGTTTTTCTTTCAAACCTTAAAAAGAAAACTAGCCAGGATTAATTACATTCTACAACTTCGCTAACCGTTCAGCCAGGCTGGTGTCGGTACTTGAGGGAGGTTTCCCGTGCTTTCGCATGGACCTAATTAATATAAACCTCGTCTTCCCAGAGGCATAGCCCCGTTAACACCTTTCTAGACACCTAATAGGTTAGCTAATTGCAAACTGCAAAACTATCCTGGGAGCAACTATTGCCCACAGTGGGATCGGGAACCAACCATCATATGGAAGGTATGCAATCTCATTTCAAATTTCAACTCTTGAAACTCCCGATGTGGTTTTTACCCCTAGCACTTATGACCTTGGCTATGGTCAACAAATCATAAGCACTAGTCATGTTCAACCCATCATTTCTTGATTAATTAGACCCGTTCACATGACCCTTGGCTAAGATCAACAAAGTCACGTGCCTGTCCCAATTATTCTGCATCATATGCATTGTAGGAAGACATCACTTAACTACAGTACACTACGCCTTGGCTAAGGTCAACAAACGTAGCACGAATACTAAGTACTCTACTCTCTAAAATGACAGAGGGTTACGGATGATTTTTAAGAAAATCTTTAATACTTTGAACTTGATATCGTCGTAGAATCAAATGGTTTTCAAAAGGAGTGGCTTAAGCTCCGCAGTTTTGAAATGTAGCTTTTTTCGTAAAAAGCCGAGTGGTTTTCTAATCAGATTCTACAACATCTTTTTAGGTTTATTTTCTTTACATTAATCATATTAATGTGGTCCCATCATTTAAGTCCTAAAGCCAATCACAGAAAAGAAACGAAAATACAACGTACGCTTATACCATCCGCATTCTCTGCAATGTTCCGTTATGCACCGTTAGGTTACTTAACTAACGGCATACAGGGACGGGACTACGCGGATGTAAAACATAAGCAACGTCTATTATACATCTCATATATAATATAGCATTCGTCTCAGATATATTAAGTGATCACATCACAGAATATAGGCAGCAGAAATACATATATGATAATATAGGATATACTAGGACATCCGTATTTAAAATTTAGCCAACAATAGAAAGTACGGATTAAACAGTCATGATGAATAGCCAATCCCACACCCTAGACCCTTACGAGAGCGGCAAGCGACCCTACCAATTCTATAGTTAGGAGACCCAGTCTCGACTCCTCGAGATGGTCTCCCACTGGACTCTAGAACCCGGTCACTTGTGCTTTCCACCATTGGTCTATCCTAATGCGAAAGTAAATAATATACAACAATGGTGACATCATCCTCAACCCGGAAGTGCCCCAATAAAAGAATATTACATTACAAATGAATTTTACATTAATGAGAAGTAAAACTCTCATCTCACATAAAACCCCCCAACTATTCGATAACGACAATCCAATACATCACAATACAGCAACACATAAACTCACATGTCATCAACGTAAGCAAGTATGAGTACCCTAATTGCCGTTGACATATAGCAACAAAACCGGCGATACGCATACTACACTTACGGTGGCAGAAACAAGTATCATATACTACTAGGCGATGTTAAACCCTTAGATCGAATTAATGAACACCCGCATTCCCCAGCAAGCTCAACACTTGAGCGCCGTTAAACAATACCCAAAATCCATGCCACAATATTTAATAGACCAAACGTAGAAGGGCAGACCCAAGCCTCAATTGTGGCTCCACTAACTACGATAAACCCTAAGGTTTATTCGCAGTTTGGTGGTCACATCTCGAGTTAGGGTTACTTTCTTCTAGAAGGTCCATAGGCGAGTACGTTCAACCTGGAAAATACGAGTGTTTGATAATTCGATCGACCTGTTTAACGCCGCCAGCGTTACCAATACAATGCTATAAAAATACGAATACGAACTATTCCGCAAATTGCCCAATACCAAACTTACATCATATGTAATTCTAGACAACTAAACAATACTAGATACCCCAGATCATAATGTACAGAACACTGGAGCAAAACGAGCCAGAGGGGAGCACCAACGGCCGGCGTCGCCGGAAAATTCTCATGGGTCGCCAGAATTTTCCGAGCCCCTCAGTCTCGTTTTGCACCAGTTTTCTTATATCATCTTAAATACCACACTGCAGTTGTTTAAATAATTTTCAGGCCACTTTTTAAAAAATTTACAGAGAGCATCTTCAAGGGTTTCTAATTTCGTATTTTTGCGGAAGTTTTCATTTTTGTATTGTTGTAACATCGTCTAGGCTTCTAGTTAGGCTCTGATACAATGAAGGAGTTTCTACAGCACCACTACTAGGGTTTGGTAGCATCACACATGCCATATTAAAAAATATAAGGTGCTAGAGAAACAATCCTAAGGATCATACTAGAAAAGCTAGAGTAACAAAACTTTAACACTAACACAAGAAGTAAAAAGCTAGGGTTTGAGAATACAACCTTTTTAGCTCCCTACGCTAGACTCCTTGACTACTTGAGGGTTGGAAAAAGGCTCGCTTAAGATCCTCTAAGTCCACGACGATCCACTCGGAGTCCTCTTTGTCCAAGCTAGAAGCTCCACTTGATCAAGAGAAGAAGTAGAACTCAACACTCTAAACTAATGGGCAAGAGTAGTGTAAAATGGTGATGTGGTTTGTTTTCTCACTTCAAAACCCTAACTTGATCACTCTTTTGTTCACTACAAAAAGCTAGAGAGCAAGAGAGTGAGGAGGAAGAAGATGATGGCAAATGAAGAGCTCAAGATAATGATCAAGATGAAGATAAGAATGAGAAAAGAAAATATATATATTTACTTCTTCTCACTCTTAACTCAAGTTAATAAATATCTAGATATTTTCTTTTGGATGCATAATGGCCGTGGAAATTAACTCAAGGTTAATACAAAGGTTAGTGGATGAATAAAATAATCAAGCATGATAATAATTTCCATTTCCATTTTCTTTTCCAAAAAGAAATATCCACATAATTAAAAATGGTGTGAGTCTTATATTGCTACCATCCATTGTATCAACAACCATGATACAAGAGTGTATGCATGTATGTGTGCATGCACATCCATATATGCATCAATGAGAATAAGTGCATACATGCATGCATACATCAAAAGACAAGAAGGGTTTAAAGTGAAAAAGCTAATGGTTAATAATAAATCAACATTTGATTTAGCAAACCGGTCATATCTCATACGACCCGACCAATAGCATACCGTCCGATTAATATACGATATCACATACGCGCATTTAATCGGGTCCCCGCGCATATCTCATATGCGCACCACATCATTTCGCCTGGGCTAGGTAACTCCATTGTGGGACTCTAAGACTCGTCAATACGCCGTAGTGGGTTGTTAGTTATATATATGCCCTAGAGGCCATTACTATACATACGATGTATATTGTAGTGGATGCTTCGACATATATAGGAAGGACTTTCTTGCTCGACATGATAGTATGCTATCTGGTTATTCTTTATCTTAACATGTACTCTGATTGTCTCTATGTTACATGTTGATAAAGCCCTTAGGATGAGTACTCGACTACCAGGACTATGATGCAGATCATACTAGTGGGGACAGTGTAGTCGCCAAGTACATCCTTCAAACGTTCCTAGTCGTGGGAGTACCGAGACAGGGCATCGATACTCCAGAGTAGACCGGCGTATGCGCTTCTTGACCCATATGATGGGCGATGGATGATCCCATATCCATTGGTGTTTGACATCAGAGAAGGTATACGGGTGCTCAGTGGAGAATGGGTACACTGGACGGACTCACCGAGAACTCCCAGATGGTATTATACCTCACGTCAGATGGCAGTTCTCTGGTGACACTGGTATAGGTTAGTCTGTAGACCCGAGATCGTCATAGAGTCTTGTGTGATTCCCACTATGATTTTATTTCCATCATACCACGTCCAAGAGGATGTGGAAAAATGTGGCTTTTGGGTACAGTCCCGAATCATATGGAGGCAATGAGCGATAGGAGGGGTTTCGTCTCTCCCGGTATAGGGAGTTGATGTTGCGCTGTGTTCGATTGGCTATAACTGAAAATCCCTAGCCAGGGTTGCTGAGATTTACTGGTAAGTGTTATCAGTAGTTTCTCGAACTGTATGGACCTCATATCGACACTACTTATCAAGCTACTGGGGTCTGACGTTTACCACCCCTAGGCGAGATATACGACATATCAGACGAAGAGACCGGACTGTACGGGAGTGTTACTGGTGGGATTCGCAGGAGAATGTACATGCTTTCTTGTTAATCTTCTGATCGCTCAATACCTGGGTGGTTGTTACGTTTAGCTGACCGCTTGCAGCTTGTGGATGTTTGATATGATCATCACCTACTGCCGGCGTATTGACGATTCTTTAGAGTCCTACACAGAGGTTTTTTGGCTTAGGCAAAACGGAGTAGGAGCACATATATGATATGTGTGGGACCGAAAACAATACGTGTATGTGATACCGTATTAGATTCTCGCGATATGAGTTATCGGCCGGGTATATGAGATATAGCCGGGTCATCGGATCAAGTGTTGATTCGATGAACTGATATAGATTATATTAGTCGGTTATTTGTGAAATAGCCGGATTATCGGATCAAGTGTTGATTCGGTAATTTAATGTATAATTATATATTTGATATATTAAATTACATTAACTAATATAAGCTCAGTAAAATATTCTTTTTCTCACTTGGGTAATACATTGATATATATGCGATATATGTTAATTGTATTATTTTATTTTGTTACAAAATATATTATATATATGATATAAAATATTGTAACAAGTTAAGGATACAAATGCATCATGTTTTGTGGAGATTAAACTTGGTTAGGGTTTTGATTAGGGTTAAACTTTCTAGTAGCTTCTAGTAGCTTTGCTTTTGTTTTTAACTAAAGATATTTTGGTTGATATTTGTTAACCCAACCCAACCCTTCACCATGGTTAAGTCTCTACATGGGTTAAGTTAACATACTTAACCTATGGTTGCATTTCTAACCTCACTACAATTCAATATTCATCACAAAGTAATTCATCTTCTTCTTCCTCCTTGCAAACCTTTCTAGCTTTGAGTTTTGTGATGAATTAGTGTGAGATTAAGAAAATAAATGAGAGCTAAATTCCTACTTCATCATCGTAATCTATTCTAGCCATTTATATTAGGGTGTTTTCTTTGCTAATACTTGATTAGCAAAGCAAGAGCTTGGGTTTGTGTTTCTTCAAGGTAGATCATCTTTGTTATCGATGATCGGAAGAAATCTTGCATCTTTCTTTTGTGGAGCCTCTCTAGAGTCCGAGAACTTGATGATCGCAGCGAAGGGACCACAACACGGAGATTTAGATGTGAAGGAATGGACTACAAAGGTGGCAATCCCTAACTCTTAGAAGTAAAGTTGTTTACTTGCTTTGTTTCACCTAATCTCTAGTCTAAGATCTTGGTTAGGGTTGCTCGGCACGTCTAAAATTTAAATCGAGCATGGTTGATGCCTTGTAGAACCTTGTGAGAGTTCCCAATAACCCTACAGTGGTATCAGA
The DNA here is from genome assembly GCA_030015575.1 of Agapanthus africanus. Taxonomy (NCBI): domain Eukaryota; kingdom Viridiplantae; phylum Streptophyta; class Magnoliopsida; order Asparagales; family Amaryllidaceae; genus Agapanthus; species Agapanthus africanus. The sequence continues at coordinate 67,169,812 of CM057344.1, read as the reverse complement.
GCCAAGCTAGAGCTTTAGGCGAAGTCTAGACGAAGTTTAAAGTCCGATCGAACTCTGAATACCCGTTAAATCCTAGTTTCTGGAAATTTTTTCAAAAGTTGACATTTTTCATATTAAAAATACTCAAAAAATAAAGCAGGTAAATCTAAGAATTACTGTGAAGTACGGACCACCAACTCGATCACGTGACCACGGAATCGCGGCCGAATCATGCGTTTGGCGGCGGTTCCGCGGCCAAACTTTGGAGTTGGGGCCTGATACTTCAGGTCTTAATTCTTGGGTCCTTTTTCATAGTTCTGGGAATTTTTAATTCTACTCAAGTGTTGAGTTTTCTGGGATGTATTGGGAACTCGTTGATTCGATCGGAAAGTTTAACTTCGTTTAAGTTTTTTCCGGGTAATTTAGAACGTGTTAAAAAGTTCGAACGAATATCAATAACTCACATTTTCCCCTGCCGGAAAATTTCCAAGTGTTGCATTTTTCCTTAGTTAAAGAACGTTCTAAGTCGTGCAAGTAATGCGGTGGACCCTCTAGAAGAACACAAACCTTAACTCGATTATGTGACCGTCTGAACCGCCTCTAAACCTTAGGGTTTGGGGCAGTACGACGTTGCCACATGTGAGGCGTTGGTTTGACACTTCTACGGCCGGACCATTAGTACTGTGGCATGTGATGGATGTTTTTAAACTCCGCTCAAGTGTTGAGCCATTTGGGATTTTTTGGGTGTTTGTTTATTCGATCGGAAATTTTAACATTGTCTATTTATCTGGAATGTGATACAATATTTGAAATCCACAGGTAGTTAAGAGTTAACTAATTTGAATGTTATAAATCTAGCAGTTTAGTCTCAATTGATCGGTTGCCACGGGATTTTGATGCGATCAAAAGTCCGTCGCAATCACGTAGCGTATGCGGATACTCGCCAGGTAAACTTAATAGACAGCCACGCCCTATAGCCCCGACCAAGTGACTGTAGGAGAACCCCTTCGCCAAAAGCATCCGTTCGGGTGCTCGCGGCAGTGGTGTTCCGCCTTAACGCACTTCGTCAACGACATCGGGGGTGCGGCCGTCTACTAAAGTTTTCGACGAGCATTCGATCAGGATGTTGGGAATCTTTTTGAATTGCCTGACTAGATATTGAAAAGTGTTTTCGATATTGAGACTAAAATGCGGAGTTTATAATTGTTACGCATGCGATATCTAAGGAATTCATTTGGTTAGGCATGCGATGTCTAAGGTGGTTGTGGATTCCAACTGTTGTAGTTTTACACTTTCTTTTCTGCGACCGTAAATGTAATATGTGGTGTGTCGCCGGTTTCGTTGCTATACATCAACGACAATTGGGATACACATATTTACTTACATTTATGATATGTGATATTATGTGTTGTTGTGATATGTTATATTGGATCGTCGTGTTTGAATAGCCGGGGGTTTTATGTGAGATGAGAGTTTTTCATTTTCATTCATGTAAAATTCATTGTATGTAATATTCTTTTATTGGGGCACTTCCGGGCTGAGGATGATATCACCATTGTATATTATTTACTTTTCCGCATTAGGTAGACCCAAGGCGGGGAGCACAAGTAACCGGGTTCTAAGGTCCAGTGGGAGACCATCTCGAGGAGTCGAGACCGGGTCTCCTAACCTTAGAATTGGCAGTGTTGCTTGTCGCTCTCGTAGGGGTCTAGAGATGTGGGTTTGGCTATTCATTGCGACCGTGGAATCCATGTTTTATACAGGCTCGTATTAAAACACGGACGTCCTAGTATATCCAATATTTCATATGTGTTCTTCTGTTGTAATGTTCTGTGATGAGATCATATTACTGCCTGAGACGAATGTTTATATTATATATATGAGATATATGTTATATTGCAGATTTCGTTTCAAATGTGATGCTTGTGAAGCATATTAAAATGGGACTTCATTAATGAGATTAATGAAATTAAAAGAAACCTAAAGATGTTTTAGAAACTTGTTTAAAAACTGGTAGCTCTAGTTCTTGCTTTGCATAGCGGTATTCCTTATAGAATATCCAGCGCCTTATTCGATAAGGAAAGAGCCGAGATCCCTTCACCGGGAGTGACCTCTTTAGAGAAACTAGCAGATGCTACATACACGGTTTGTCTTTTGATTGCTTATATAGCTTTTGCTTTGCATAGTGGTATTTGCGAAATATCCTGCACCTTATTCGATAAGGAAAGAGCCGAAATCCCTTCACCGGGAGTGACCTCTTTAGCAAAACTAGAAAAGCCTAAAAAACACTCCTTTTAAAATCACTCGATTCTACAACGATATCAATTTCATTAAGCAAAGGGTTTTCTTAAAAACCTGTCGTAGCCCTACGTCATTTCGGATAAGTACTACTTAGTATTCGTGCTGGGTTTGATGGCCTTTGTCAAGGCGTAGTGAGCGGTAGCTATTTATGCTTATCTGCAAAAACATATGATGTGATTGAGTTAGGGTAGTCGTGCGACCTTGTTGGCATCTGTCAAGGGTCGTGCGGGTGGGTTTAATTCAATCAGGAAATGACGGGTTGAACTTGACTAGCATCCTATGGTTTGTTAGCCTTTGTCAAGGTCATAGGAGGCTTGGGGTAAAGTATTATTGGGAATTTCAAATGTTGAAATTTGAAATGAGATTGCATACCTTCTATGAGATAGTTGGATCCTGATACCCGCTGCGAGTAAGAGTTACTCCTGGGAGAGTTTTACACATTACAATTAGCCGATCAAGTAGATGTCTAGAAAGGTGTAAATGGGGTTATGCCCTTGGGAAAATGAGTTTTATTTTAATTAGATTCGTGCAAAAGTACAGGGAACCTCCCTCAAAGTACTGGCACTGGCCTGGCTGAAAGATTGGCGAACTTGTAGCGTATAATTAATCCTGGCCAGTCTTTCCTTTTAGGGTTTGAAGGAAGATTTGACTAAAATAGTGGGAGACATCCTGATTAGATATATTAATAACCAATCTAATCTTACAAGAGCATACGTTGAGTGTTTTCTTCTCTCTCTCTCCAGGTAGCGACCATATCACGCCTTAATCAAGATAATAATACAGATGTATTGACCGAACCCGCTTGTTATACTGCGCTAGGGAACGTTGGTCCCGCTCCAACTTATAAATGTTATAAGACCGAGCAGGAAATAGGGGATTACCAGAATTCCCGTGCCGCCCAAATGAAGAAAGTTCATGCTGATGCATCTTCTTCGGGTGTGTTGATTATAGAGAACTGTTTCTCAGTATCCTTTACATCCTGGGTATGAGATACCGGATCAGGATCCCGCATATGTAATCTGTTACATGGGCTACAGATAGGTAGAGAACTGAGAACGGGTGATAAGTTTCAAGAGTTGGAAATGGTGCAATTGTTGCAAGCCAAGTCTGTTGGCAGTTATCACCCTGTATTACCAGAATACATTGATTCTGAACGAGTGTTATTAGATACCGAACCTGATATACAACATCATATCAGTCTCTTTATTAGTAAAGAAGGATATAATTTTGTATTGTTGGATAATGTTTTGAACATTTCCTATATCAAGAGTTGATCGGTTCAGGCACGTTATCTAAAAGCATATACGTTCTAAACCAAACTACAGTTCTTAGTATACAGAACACACACAAGAGGAGAAGTTCAGAAATGAACGAATCCTTCTTGTAGTATTGTAGACTAGGTCATATCAATGCGACCCGACTAGCTGAAATTACATTTAGATGCATATTTAAAATCTGTTTGAATTTACATCTTGTGAAACTTGCCGGTCATGTCACAAAGATAATATGACCACAGCTCTGTTTATTGGAAATAGAAAAAGAGTTAGTGAACTCTTGGGATTGATACAAGATGATGTATTTAAGGTCCCCTGTCTACACATGCCATGACCGGTTCTTTGTACTTCATTACATTCACTGATTATCTCTCAAGATTCGGACATATGTTCCTGTTGAAATACAAGTCTGAACCTTTTGAGAAATTCAATGAATACGAGTTAGAAGTAGAGAACCAAAACGGGTATAAGTATTATGTCCTTTGATATGATCAGGGAGGAGAATACTTGAGCATGGGATTCCTGGACTATTCTAAAGGAGAATGAGATTCTCTCTCAGCATTGCTCCTCCGTATACACCACAGCACGTCGGTGTATCGAGGCGGAGCAATCACACCCTATGTGATAAGGTGTGCTCTATGATGAGTACAACTGAGTTACCTATTTCCTTTTGGGAGTTATGCACTTGAGAAGATGCATACCTATTGAATAGGGTTCCAATCAAATCAGATGCCTACCACTCCATATGTGATATGGTATGGAAAGAACCCATATCTTAAGTAAGTTAAGATTTGGGGTTGTCCGGCCTATGTCTAAAAGCATAATCCAGACAAGCTCGAGACAAGGTCAGTTCTGTGGAAGTTTCTTGGATATCCTAAGCATTAGCAAGGGAATATCTTCTAACAAACCGAGGAACAAAAGATGTTTTGTTTCTCAGCATGCCACCTTTGTGAAAGGGAATTTCTTGTGAAGAAATTAGTGGACATGAAGTAGAACTGGAAAGAGTTCCAGCTATACAAACTGCAGCTGATGATTTGGTAGAAACCGAAGGATTCAATAGTTTCCAACGAACCTCATCCTCTCCGCCGATCTAGTAGGGTTCCTCACCCACCTGAGAGATACTTCGGTTTTCTCTATGACAGTGGGAGCGAGGATTGCATCATGAGATGATGACCCAACTAGTTTCGAGCAAGCCATCAGGAGTGGGACTCTGTAAGAATGGCTGGATGCTTAGTGATCTGAGATGGAATCCTTATACACCAACAAAGTATGAACTTTAGTTGTTTTATCTGAAGGGTTAAATCCCCATCTAGAGCAAGTATATCTTGAGAAGATTACTTGGTGTACATGGAAAAGTTGAAACTTTCAAAGCTATTCTTAAGTCCATCCAGATCCTACTTGCCACTGCTATATACCATGACTACGATATTTGGCGGTTGGGTGTCAGGACTGCTTTTCTAAATGATGATTTAGAAGAGAGTGTATATAAGTAACACAGCCAGAGGGCTTCGTAGACAGTGGGAGCAGCGGAAATGTGTGCAAGTTGCTTTATGGGATAAAGCAGGCATCGCGGAGTTGGAACGTCTGTTTTGATGTGGAAGTCAAAGAGTTTGACTTCATCAAAATGATAGATGAACCTTGTATATACAAAAAGGTAGTAGGGAGTATGGTGGTGATCCTCGTATTGTACGTGAATGACATACTCTTGATAGGGAAGCAGTTTCCTATGCTACGCTCGGTCAATCTCCTCTTATCACAAGCATTCTCCATAAGGATCAAAGTGATACCTCCTAAATCCTAGGTTTTATATCTATGAGATAGATCTAATTGGATGTTAGGATTCTCACTAGTTGTAGTGAGATGGTATCAATCAATCCTGGGGAGAATCACTAGAATGGTTCCAGGGTGGTAAGGTCGACTGAATGTCAGTCACAGGCTTTGTTTTTACCCTCAGTGGAGGGACGGTATGTTGGAAGAGTTCCAAGCTATATACCGTGACATACTAGACGATAAAGGTAGGATAAATCACTACCAAGGATGCTACCAAAGAAATAGTCTGTATGTACACTAGTTCATGAGATGAACTTCGTTCCTGCCATTGTGTGACAATGGAGTTGTGGCTTAGGCCTAGGAACCCCCGTCCCATCTGAGATCCAGACATATTCTTAAGCAGTATCGTCTGATCATGGAGATGGTTGATCTTCAGAGAGATCCAAGTTTAGGAGAGTAGACACAGAGGACAACAGCGTGGATCCACTCACAAAGGCCCATTTCTCAGTAGAGACTTTTATGGGATGGTTGAGTATGAGATACTTCAACCACAGCTGATTGTTGGGTATGCGATACCACAACAGATGGCCCTAGTGCAAGTGAGAGATCGTTAGTTATATGTATGCCCTAGAGGCCATTACTATACATACAATGTATATTGTAGTGGATGCTTCGACATATATAGGAAGGACTTTCTTGCTCGACATGATAGTATGCTATCTGGTTACTCTTTATCTTAACATGTACTCTGATTGTCTCTATGTTACATGTTGATAAAGCCCTTAGGATGAATACTTGACTACCAGGACTATGATGCAGATCATACTAGTTGGGACAGTGTAGTCACCAAGTACATCCTTCAAACGTTCCTAGTCGTGGGAGTACCGAGACAGGGCATCGATACTCCAGAGTAGACTAGCGTATGCGCTTCTTCAACCATATGATGGGCGATGGATGATCCCATATCCATTAGTGTTTGACATCAGAGAAGGTATACGGATGCTCAGCGGAGACTGGGTACACTAGACGGACTCGCTGAGAACTCCCAGATGGTATTATACCTCACGTCAGATGGCAGTTCTCTAGTGACACTGGTACAGGTTAGTCTGTAGACCCGAGATCGTTATAGAGTCTTGTGTGATTCCCACAGTGCTTTGATTTCCATCATACCACGTCCAAGAGGGCGTGCAAAAAGGTGGCTTTTGGGTACAGTCCTGAATCACATGGAGGCAATGAGCGATAGGAGGGGTTTCGTCTCTCCCAGTATAGGGAGTTGATGTTGCGCTGTGTTCGATTGGCTATAACTGGAAATCCCTGGTCAGGGTTGCTGAGATTTACTGGTAAGTGTTATCAGTAGTTTCTCGAACTGTTATGGACCTCATATCGACACTACTTATCAAGCTACTGGGGTCTGACGTTTACCACCCCTAGGCGAGATATACGACATATCAGACGAAGAGACCGGACTGTACGGGAGTGTTACTGGTAGGATTCGCAGGAGAATGTACATGCTTGCTTGTTGATCTTCTGATCGCTCAATACCTAGGTGGCTGTTACGTTTAGCTGACCGCTTGCAGCTTGTGGGTGTTTGATATGATCATCACCTACTGCCGGCATATTGACGATTCTTTAGAGTCTTACACAGAGGTTTCCTGGCTCAGGAAAAACGGAGTAGGAGCACATATATGATATGTGTAGGACCGAGAACAATACAAGTATGTGATACCGTATTAGATTCTCGCGATATGAGTTATCGGCCGGGTATATGAGATATAGCCGGGTCATCGGATCGAGTGTTGATTCGATGAACTGATACAGATTATATTAGTCGGTTATTTGTGAAATAGCCGGATTATCGGATCAAGTGTTGATTCGATAATTTAATGTATAATTATATATTTGATATATTAAATTACATTAACCATTATAAGCTCACTAAAAGATTCTTTTTCTCACTCGGGTAATACATTGATATATATGCGATATATGTTAATTGTATTATTTTATTTTGTTACAAAATATATTATATATATGATATATAATATTGTAAAAAGTTAAGCTTACAAATGCAACATGTTTTGTGGAGATTAAACATGGTTAGGGTTTGGATTAGGGTTAAACTTTCTTGTAGCTTTGCTTTTGTTTTTAACTAAAGATATTTTGGTTGATATTTGTTAACCCAACCCAACCCAACCCTTCACCATGGTTAAATCTCTACATGGGTTAAGTTATCATACTTAACACATGGTTGCATTTCTAACCTCACTACAATTCATTATTCATCACAAAGTAATTCATCTTCTTCTTCCTCCTTGCAAAGCTTTCTAGCTTTGAGTTTTGTGATGAATTAGTGTGAGATTAAGAAAATAAATGAGAGCTAAATTCCTACTTCATCATCCTAATCTATTCTAGCCATTTAGATTAGGGTGTTTGCTTTGCTAATACTTGATTAGCAAATCAAGAGCTTGGGTTTGTGTTTCTTCAAGGTAGATCATCTTTGTTATCGAAGATCGGATGCAAACTTGCATCTTTCTTTTGTGGAGCCTCTCTAGAGTCCGGGAACTTGATGATCACAGCGAAGGGACCACAACACGGAGCTTTAGAAGTGAAGGAATGGACTACAAAGGTTGTAATCCCTAACTCATTGAAGTAAAGTTGTTTACTTGCTTTGTTCCGCCTAATCTCTAGTCTAAGATCTTGGTTAGGCTTGTTCGGCACGTCTAAAATTTAAATCGGGCATGGTTGATGCCTTGTAGAACCTTGTGAGAGTGCCTAGTAACCCTACATGGGTGATGACCATATCAAGTACCCCCAAGCCGCAAGAGGTCAGCTAAACGTAACGGCCACCCGGGTATTAAGCGATTAGAAGAAAACAAGCGAACCTGTCACAACTCCCGTCGAGCCAACCGACAACAGTACCGTACAGTCCGGTCTCTTCGCCAGATAGAGTCTAGAGATAGTAACGTCGACCCCAATAACTCAATAAGTCATGCCGATGAATGGTCTATAACAGATCGAGAAACTACTGATAACACTTATCAGTAAATCTCAACAGCCCTGAGCAGGGACTTACTGATATAGCCAATCGTGCACAGCACAGCATTAACCCCCAATACCGGGAGAGACAAAACCTCTCCTATCGCTCATCGTCTTTGTGTGTCTCGGGACAGTACCCAAAAGCCACCTGTTTGCACGACTCAGCAGAGCTATGGTAAGGTGGTAATCAAAGTAAAGTAGGAGAACAAGCAAGACTCTATGACGATCTCGGGTCTACGGACTAACCTGTACCAGTGTCTCCTAAGAACTGCTATCCGATGATAGATATAATACCATATAGGAGTTCTCGACGAGTCCGTCCAGTGTACCCAGTTTCCACTGGGCACCCGTATATGATCTTGATGTCAAACATCAATGGATGCGGGAACATCCATCGCCCATCTCATGCGTCTAGTATCATATACGCTAGTCTACTCTGGTATATCGATGCCCCATCTCGATACACCTACGACTATGGACATTTCAGGATATGCTTATAAACTACAGACGTCTTACTAGTATGATCTCAATCATAATCTCACTAGTCAAGCAAATATCCTCAGGGCTTTATCAACATGTGTGAATGAATATTAGCATGATCAAGTCAACATGTCAAATAAAGAAGAACCAGATAGATACTATCATGTCGAGCAAGAATGTATACTGAATATATATACATGTATAAATACACCCACTATCATATAATGGCCTCTAGGGCATACATATATCCAACATAAAAATCTCCACATTATTATGAAATCAAGTCGAGATCTCTTAAATGAGAGATCCTCTCAACTAATCAACAGTTTCTTATACTCTATATAAAGGACCCATGAGATTAAATTTAGGAGGAATCAACCCCATAAGGTGATAGAAGCTACAACCGAGAATTCAATTCTCTTTGAAAAAATATCTTCTTTCTCCTCTCAAACCATAGGTAAAAACAGAGATAAAATAGTGATCTTTGTGTTCATTGATGGTCAAAATACAATTAACAGAAGTTTAACTTATCTTAAAAAACATGAACAGAGATTAAATCTCTAAGGACATAGCACCTCACGTGATATCCACGTGAGTGCACAGAAGGCCCATGAAGACAGCGCCTTACATGCCATACACGTAAGTGCCTATAAGAAAAGACTCAGCATCTCACGTGCTATCTACATGAGCAATTGAAAAATGCCAGATCCTGAGCGTCTCACATGATACACACGTTAGCGCTGTATAAAAAAGTGCTTAGCACTGATTGGGCAACGCCCAAAGCTGAGCGTCTCACTTGATATTCACGTAAGCGTCAAAGCCTTAGTGCATCACGTGATATCTACGTGAGTGCCAGAATATGATCTGGATATTATACCCATAGTCTAAATGACTAAGTGCTTAGCACTACTGGGTAATATAAAAGCCCAGGACTGAGCCCCAAAATTGGCTAAGTCTCTGAAGTTTTAAACTCCTTGAGCCCATATTTCTTATTGCAACCGAGCCCATATGCTTCTTAAAGGGATCTTAATAAGATTAATGATCTATAACTGTACGTCTAAGTTGATCTTAGTCTTATATGAGACTAACCTATCCTTTTCCCGTATGCTCATATATTTAAGTCGAACTAAATATAAAAAAAGATCAACGATCCTTAAACCTCTGAACAGATAGAACATATGACCTGGGTTCAAACCCAAATCAAATATTTACGGATTTAGACTAATCCACGCCCTACGGGTGTCGACATAAACTAGTCTTCATATACAATCCATGGGCAAGCATAATAAGCAATATTTATAACACAACACGAAGTGGCCTACTAGAGCAGGTGAAAGTTGTTACCACAATGGAATAACGTAATTAACTATTGGGGATTGCCCTTGCAGGGAAGAGCGTCCACACAATCAAAAAACCCTCAAAGAGGGGAAATCTGATAAGTCACGCAACATCGATCGCATCTATCAAAACCTATGATATACGGTGTCATAAATAAACATGGAATTTTCAGAGAGGTAGATGGATATGCTCTAAATAGCATCTGCCCCCAAATTAAGGCAAGATGTCATATACCAACCGTCTCTGTTTTCGGCGGTAAACAGATTCTGGCATGCCCGGTAGGATCTCTTCCTCTTTCCACTCCATACTTTGCGTGTCGTGTTTCGCGAACAAAATCGTGGTTCGCTGTGTTCAAGGTTGCCCTTGGATTTGAGATTCTAAAATTTAGTGTTTCACCTCTGTGCAGACTCAATGGCCTCCAACTGTGCTTCCTGCAATAGCAACTCTCACTCCATCTCATCCTAAGGAGTTACTTACGGGCCTAATGCGACCTCCATATTCTCCATGCAGGTGCGGCAAGTCACCCAAGCGACCACCAAACTCTTCTTTGGGACCATGCTCCCATCACTGAGTTTCGGCGTCTCAACGCCCAAGGAAGATGCTCCATGCAAGTTGGTCTTCGATCGGCTAGCTACCGTGGCGGCCTTCACTGACAGGCCGTCCAACTCTGAAGTTTCAGTCTTCAACAAGCTGAAGGAAAGCTAGAATAACCCCACAAGGAAGCCCATGATCCCTGAGGGGGTTGCCCCTAAATGTCTAGCTCTCCTCGTTCCTGGCCTGCGTGAAGCCAACAAGAGTGCTTCACCATCAAGACGGTCGGTCTTCAACAGGCTGACCAATTCTGCTCTGGCTCCACCAAGGTTGTCAATCTTTCATAGGTTGACACCAGGCGAAGCCCCTAAGCAACACCGGGGGCTTGATGAGGGCGCCTCTAATACTGAGGCGGTTCCCATCGCAAGACATGCTTGATGTCGCCATTAGCACCGAGTGAGATAGGATGAAGGCTACTCCCCTTCCGAACTTACCCCACCAGCTCGTGTGGTGGATATTAATGCTGCTTTTCCAACTGGGAACAGTTTCGAACCGCTTATGAGGGTTCGCAAAAACTCCCCCATGACGGTATTGAAGAGATCACCTCCTTCTGTAAAGGCTCCAACGCAGCCAAAGCTGGAGCAGTCTGATCAGCGACTCTCTTTGTAAATTCACAGAGTCTGGTGGAAAGTCCAGGACTCTGTTCTTGATGAAAACTATTCTTATCCATCGAAGAAATCCAAGGTTCGACAAGAGAACGATTATTCCTCCGCTATACAATGGGAGACTTCTCGAAAAGAGATGCCTGTCATAACGGTTCCTCCTACTATGACCTCTCACAAAAGAGTGAGGCCAAAGAAAGTTTTATTGCCAGAAGCAAAATCCAAAGGCGGGAGCTCCAAACGCCCCAAGTCTGGAGGCATAACCATACATACAATCTATATGACTGGTGGTAAAGAGGAGAGCCATGCTTCTGTGGGTCATAGACCGCAAACTCTGTCATTAGCAAAAGATCAAAATTAAAAATAGATGCTCTAAGATATGCTCTCTAAGATGGCAGCACTTACTGGACCTAAATAAAGTCCGGATAAAGAGACGGAAGAGAGCCAGGAACAAGAAACCGATACTGAGTTCTTGCGACGGGTGCTTGAAATGGACAGGAAAGCAGCAGAGCAGGCTGCTAACATAAACCGGATGGCTCTTCTGTTTCAAAACTTGGTTGAGATGATGATCCAACCAGAACCACCGGATGAAAAACCACCGGTGATTATTGAAGACGATAAAGGGGAACCGTCAAATCCTTCCCAGGCCCTGTCAGCGGCCAAGGAAGAAATGATCTCCAAGGATGTATTGGATGACTATATCGCTCAACAAATCAGAGCCTATCAAGCCAATGAAGTTGCAAACCAGCTCGTCAAAACTGGCCGACCATATCTGGCCTGGTATGACTAAATGAAATACTCACCAGGATATACAATCCTGAAGTTCCATGTATATAAAGGAATGGGTAATCCTCATCAACACGTTGCATAGTTTAGATCTCTGTGTGGCAATACATGGGCGATGATAAATTGCTGCTTCGCTAATTCGTCGGTAGCCTGTCAATAACGGCCTTTAAATGGTATTCAGAGCTCCCAAATGACTCCGTAAAAACCTTCTCTAAGATGGAACCGGTATTCACTCAAATTTTGCCAGTGCGAGTGAGAGCACTCCAATCATGGCACCGATCGATTCTAGGGTTAAACCAGGAGAAACATGAGTCCAATATGCAATCCGATGGCGAAACTTATGGTCTAAATACGAACAACGCATTGAGGAGTCTCCATCTGTGGGGTTGTTCATTAGGACTATCAATCCCTAATCGACCGTATCCCAATTTATCACTTTCTCTAAGCCCACCACGTTCCAGGCACTGATTGATAAATTGTCCCCAGATGGATCAGATGGGTCATGGTCCTTCTCTTCAAGCAAGAACCCCCGAAATAATAAGGGAAAGGAAAAACAACCTTTGTTTCCAATACACGGCAACAACCGAGCGGTCCGAAAGCAGCCATCCACCAAAACAACAGACGTACACGCCCGACCTTAGAAGATAGGATGGGACATGCATATTCTTTCCTTCATGATAAGACGAGAAGATTGTTCGAGCTAGCTATGTGAAATAATTTAATAATATTGCCAGAACCGTGGTGACCCGCACAAGCTGGTGATGTTAACAACCCTAGCTACTGCCCCTATCACCAGGTAGTGAGCCATCCAATTAAGAACTGCTATGTCTTCAAAAACTGGGTCGAGGACAAGTATCAGCAGAGCAAATTCGTACTGTCGGATAATTGGAGGATAGATCTACCCTAAAAGCACGCTCCCAAGAAAGTTGATACGCAGGCGGCATCCTGCTCTCTCGTGGAAGAATCCCCATGGGAAGTATTTCTTTCGACAAAAACCAAAAGAATCCTGAAAGATCTAGAAACATTCCTAGCGATCAAGTAGAAAAGCCCGCTTGAGCCCAAAATTATAGAAGGGATGTTGAAACCATGTTCTGCACCGAAAATTGCCGACAAGGGGAAAAATCCCCCAATCAAGCCTTCGAAGTCTTTTAAAAAAAGAAGACTAAGAAGCCGATGCATCCCGCTGAGTATGTCGATAGGTGCATGGACCTCCAAAAATATATAGACGTGCTGGAAGAATACAATCAAATAGCGTGAATACCAGTCACACTCAAAGAATTCCTCCAGTATATTCTCGAGGACAAGGACAGTGACGATGATGACGAAAATGACTCGGCGGAGGAAGCGAAAGAATGTGTGGAAAGTTGATATATGGTCTCCCATTCATCACTATATGATGAAGAAGCTCCACCGGTGTTGAAAAGAGATATGGATGAACTGGAGACGAAATCGGCATCAAAAATCCCGAAACTGCCAGAAGAAGACCCGATTGAAAGGCTGGTGAAAGAAGCTTTTCAAAAGAGAAAAGATGATTAGTAACATGAGATGGCTATATATGAAAAGGCCAAACGACAGAGTTTAAATAAAGAAGTTGTGGCGAGGAGGGGTCATAAAGCTCTCCGACCAAACCAAAGCATGCCTTCAACAAATAAGAGCAGGACTAAAGCTGAGAAGCGGTTTGCTAAGTCCCTATCCATGGGGATGAAACTGCCATCACTCACGGTGTACACTCCTGGGGTCCTATATTTCGATGGTGGAGAGGGATACCCAAAATACTGCTCGTAACACCAAAGGATCGCTCATTCAATCGAGGAATGCAATGCCATCAATAAGTGGTGGAAACAATATGTTGCCCATAGAAAACACTTCAAGAAGGAGAAGCGCAAGGCTCACGCTCGTCGATATGAGAGCGGTGAGACGGCAGTGCATAAAGAAGCAACTGGCAGCTGTCATATAGTTAGTACCAGTTTAAAGAGGGAAAACCATGGGTTCTCACGTTCGGGAGTGATTCTGAGGATCAAATGCCCTTCAGCCCTCTTTGAAAGCTCCGCCTTGGAGAAAGAAGAGGAGAAAAAGGATTGCGAGAACATCCAGTTGCGCAACTGCACGTTTCCTGAAAAGAACCTCGGACCCGCAAACAAGGGTTTGAATAAAAAGGATAAAGGGAAGGGGGAAATGCCTAAGGAGATCACCCTTGATGAAGAGGTGGCCAAAGAGCTCTCTGCAAAAGACCTGCCTAAGAAAACTAAGGTGGGCTATAATGTCTTTGTGCATTTGAGGAAGATACCCTCACAATTGAGCACATTAGATTCTCTACTCTTGTCCAAAAAGGCACGGGCTCCTTGATCAAGGCCTTGCAAGAATCTGATCAGTTTCAAGCCTTCCTTGCAGAAGAAAAGATGAAGAATGAAGAAGAGGTCCATATGGCTGATATTACATTCAGCGATGAAGATCTACACCTCGGTACATGCGAGAATAATCGACCGCTGTATGTTACCGAATACTGCCACGATATCAAGATAGGGAAAATCCTAATCGATAATGGATCCTCCGTCAACCTCCTCAATATGAAAGTGCTGAAAGAGATATGCAGGAATGATCAGCATCTTTCCTGAGACAAAATTACCATCTCGAGGTTCGACTCGCAGTCGTAACGGATGGTTGGGTCCGCAATATTGACGCTCCGCTCCGGGCTGCTCGCCACTGACATAAAATTCCATGTCATTGACGCCAAAACCTGTTATAACGCTCTACTCGGCAGGCCTTGGCTACACGAGTACAACGCCATCCCTTCTACACAACATCAGTGTATAAAGTATTTCAAAGATGGCTTGGAGTATATTATCACGGGAGAACTCAATCCTTTCTCGGTGAATGAAGTGCGAAACTATGAAGATGCAAAATACTTTCAACTGGATTTCAAGGTTACTGAAAGGTGTCACAAGCCGGAGAATAAGCAAAAATCCGTGGCCACCATCCCAATCTTCGGAAGTGATACGTAGGAAGTCGAACAAATAGTCTACTTGGGACAGCCTTAGAGGGAGAACAACAAAACCGGACCCTCGACTCCTATCCTGGTCTTTTGCAGCGACTCCGAAGACGAGACTAATGCAGTGTTCTCCATTCGCCTATTGACACAGACTCTTGCCGAAGTGGATCATACTCTACATATTATGATGGCTCCACCTCGATACTACAGAGAACTTGACGTGCTTAATACATATAGCATACAAGAACTCGAAATTTTCTACGTGCCTCCTAGGCGAAGAGGTAAAAAGGTGATCCTCTTCTATAAATCTATGGAGATCAAAGTTGAAAAAGAAGTTTGGCATGGGGCTGATCCAACTCTTGACAAGTTCCAGCCCATCCGTATGCCAAGATATTACGCGGAGGGATTAAAGGAGCTATTAAAGCGTCAAGACATGCCTTTCAAACAAACTGTTCGACAAACCTAATTTTATAAAAGGATTTAGGATATTCCCGAGACTCAACAAAAGAAGCCCATCTGAAAGATGGAAACAGCTGGGCTGGGATATGTCGATCCAAGAAACAGGAGTAAATCTACAGCCGCCACACCATAAACAACTCGAATGGCGAAGAAGATGTTTCTTCAAGTAGCTATGTCGCCGAACAAGAGAAAAATCTCGCTTGAAGAACCTCAAGTCCGTCGCTCGAAAAACAAATTGATAAGATACTAAAATAAGCTTGTCAAGCGAGCTGAGACAACCACAGTCGCGAAATGGCCATATATGAAAAGTCTAAGAAGCAGCGTCTCAGTGAGCAATCGGTGGAAGAAGTAAATCATGATACTCTCCATCCACACTATGTGCTCTTGCGAACGAGGAAAATCCCAAAGCGTAGAAAAAAATAAGGCGAGGATCATAAGAAACATTCAAGGACAACAAAGCAGGTCTACGACGCCGTTTAATCAAGAAAAGTTCAGTTGGAGCCCGTCCTTTAAAAAGAAGATGAGTCGGAAATATTCGTTCCCTTGAGACAAAACAGGGAAGATCTTCAGCCTTGTCATGAAGCACTAGATGATGACGCTTCCGGATTCTCGACATCCCGAATTTAAATGAAGCCCATCATCCAGATTATTGCTCCTATCACCGTCTTGAAGACTGTTTCATGTTCAAGGACTGGGTGGACGACCAATATCAACAAGGTAGGTTCATGTTATCTGATAGCTGGAAGATAAGCCCGCCACAAAAGCACGAGCCAAAGAAGACCTATACCATCATGATGGGGCCAGCTCGACCGTGAAAATGGAAGTGGACTCGTACCTGTCATATGATAACACTCTCAAAAGAGGAAGGGCACGAAAATATGATTGACCTTTTCGGATGCTTCACAAACGGAGATGATGACGAGGAGATCTTAGAATTTCCACTAACACCAAAAGAACTTAAGGATGGGATATATGCCATGGCAGACAACCTAAGAAAAATCGACTTAGAAATGGAGGATGATCCGAGACCGACGTTTGTCAGTGAGCTTCTATCCGAAAAATGGATAGCCACATTGTAACAATTCTAAACTTTCTGTACAATTTTTTTCAAAAATACAGAAAAGGGTACTTGAGCCTGAGCACAAGTTATAAATTTGTTTTGCTTTAGAACAGCAAGAAGGAGCTTGTAGCTCATTGGTAAGACCTTACACTGCTGAATCAAACCACCAGAGTTCAAATCCCATCAGCCACACATTATTTTTAATTTGATTTCTTTTCATCTTTTTAGAAGCCCTAGAGTCTACACGTGTATAACTCGTAAAAAACAAGAGTCACACATAAAACAAACGGGTCCATGAGTCAAGATACAGCATCAGGGGACACGTGGCAACCTGACTCGGCCCGACTCGGCCAACTCGGGCTGGTGACTCGGGTGAAACAGCCGCCGCCGCCGGCCCGAGTCAGCCCGAACCTAAATTTTCTTGAACTTCCAGAGACTTTTGGCCTACCCCACTCCCCCTGCACTATTTAAAATCTCTGAAATTAAACAGAGAATTAAAAAACCCCATTTAAATTTTTAAATGCAAAATTAAATACAATTTTTATCATACCCTTTCATCTACCCTAAACCCTAATTTTTCCTATAAATACCACACTTAAACTCACCCCTCCTCACTTCCAAATCTCTGTCTAAACTCTCAAGAAAAATTCCCTAGAATTTTTGTGTGCAAGTGGAGTTAGTGAAGGGCGAAGCTCCGACGAACTTCCGACGACGAGCCGAGGAGATTCCGACGACGAAACGACGCACCGACACCTCCCCCTTCTTCCTTTTCCTCTTATCTACATTAAAATCCTATAATTCCCTTCTCCCCCTTCTCTTTACTATTCTAAAAACTTCGAATTCAAAAACTCAACGGAAGTGGAGTTAATCCGACTTCCGATTCGGTTTTTCCTTAAAAATCATATTTTTCTTAAACACAATAAAACCAAACTCTCTCATCATGATCATTAAACATTAACAAAACATATTGACAAGTTTCATATAAAAATAATTTATATTTCAATTTTTATAGCACTTTTACAGAAAATAACCATATAGTTTAGTTTCGACATAAAACATCATTACCCCTTGCTATACCTTTAGATAGTTCACGTGGTAATGACCTACCTTCTCTCAACACACATATGTAATATAGCACGATGATATTTGTGAACATAGATTTGGGAAAATACGATTTTACACAAAACTAGCTCAAACTTATAAAAAAACCTTTTTCTACAGGATATATATTTTTAACAAATCCTTGCATTGTGCCGCTACAACCCATTTCAGGCAACCCATTCGGGATGGTGCGGATTATCGCACATCCTCGGGCTTAGTAGTGCGAGATGCAGACCTCCGCAAGGAGCATACGGTCTAAAAAGATTTAAAAATACAATTTTCTTTAGAAAATATGATTTCTATTATAAATAAAACTTATATTTTTAATAAATAAATATATATGTAATTAATATCAAAATATCTATTTTTAATATTTATAATATTTCACATTTCCAAAATTCAAGAAAAACATCTCATTTACAAGAAAATACAATACAAATTCCAATATTACAAATAAATACCATATATTATGAAAATAGCTTTTATTCACTAGAAATGTCACAATGATAAAATATACATCAATGAAAACATTAAATACAATAATAAAATACTAGAGATGTATTTTGAAAATTATACAAAATTACTTTTACATAAAACCCCCTCAAGTTATACTAAATTGCAATAAGGTCCCTAGTAAACATAGGTTTAAGCGGGACCAGTCTCTTGAGCCTCAGGGAACCGGAGATATGGGTGCTTGCCTATTTAAGGTAGATAACTTAACAAACGGTGTTATCAATACGGTAATCGTCTTTGAAAAAGACACAAATCCTGTCGTCCATGTGCAGCGGTTACCGATAACACTAAAACTTAATTCAGGATTTCAATTTCTTTTTTTCTAAATTGTCTAACTCTGACTGAGTCTCAATATAATCAATCTAACTTGAATGAGATTCAAGTATATATAACAATTCAATATGAATCTATATATTCAATCTGTTCAAATTATCAATACAACTTGACTGAACCGAACCATGGATATATATCCATCTACATGATTCTCCAGTTAAATCCATTTACTGATATCATGGTTCTGGCAAGTCATCCATCTATACAATCTATAATATAAGACAATACAATTTACAATTCAATACAATCAAGACATCGCGGGGTTTTTAAGGGGTAGATTAGTACGGAAGGTGTTAGAAGTTGCACGAGGCTGCAACCATCAAGACACCTAACCAGAATTCAATTTCCGTTGTTCTGGTTATTATCACGGAGCCTTGTACTCTTGATTCCGTCCACCTTAGTCTCTGGTCTTTTGAGACTCTTCTCGTATACACTGGCCTCTTCTATACCAAGCTACAAACAACAGCGTTAACACTAAATACAACATTATAACAATATAATACCACTTTAAAAGTTACACACACTCTCTCTCTGTCTATTCTACTTCTCCCTTATCTTTAGGACTTACCGAGCGATTGTTCACTGACGACATTCCCTCTCTTTCTTCTTTGGAATGTTGTCAGATGATTCGGACCTTCAGAAGATCGAGCCCACCAGCGAGGACTTGGATCAGAGAGCCTTCGACACAGAGCTGTGCCACTTGTACTTATTCCATTTCCATTTCTGTTATGCCACTGTTTAGGCATTGCTTTCCATTTCATGTATTTACTTATTAGATGTATTGTAAAAAGAATATTAAATAATAAAGTTGTTGTTCAATTATATCTATTGTCTTTGTCTCTTGTGCAATTTACTTATATTGCTTAGATACGCTTAGCGTGTTTAGTTCTGAGTAAATACGTAGCGGCCTCATCGCGCCCTATGCCCGTATAGTGGGAAGCGGGGTGTGGTACACATTAAAAGACGTGCTTATGCATTACAAAGATTTCTTCGCTTGGAAATACTCCAAAATGTCGGGTTTAGATCCAGAGGTGGTGGTATACAAACTGGCCATATCGCCAGACATAAAGCTTGCCAAACAGGGGCCAAGAAGGATGCGGCTCCAACTTGATATGAGTATCAATGCTGAAGTCAAGAAATTAATCGACTCCGGCTTCATCCAAGGAGTTCAATATCCTTACTGGATCGCTAATATCGTTCCGGTGATAAAGAAAAATGGGACGGTTTGGATCTACGTTGACTTTCGGGGCCTCAATAAAGTATGCCCGAAAGATGGCTTCCCAGTGCCCGTTACTGAGCTAATGATCGATAAAACATCCACCCATGAAGTATTCTCCTTTATGGATGGATCTTCAGGATACAACCAAATAAAGATGGATCCTAAAGACCAGAAGCATATTGCCTTCCAGACTCCATTGGGCGTATTCTGTCATAAGGTGATGCCCTTCGGTTTGAAAAACGCCGGAGCTACATACTAAAGGGCCATGATGAAGATTTTCGATGAACTCATACACAAGATCGTCGAATGCTATATTGATGACCTTGTGGTCAAGAGAAAATCTCATGAAGAGCACTGGGAACATCTAAAGATCGAGTTCGAGCGTCTTTGGAAGTATAATATGAAGATAAACCTTCTAAAGTGTGCGTTTGGAATCTCTTCAGGCAAATTCCTAGGCTTCATCATCTGTCACCGAGGTATAGAAATTTATCCCTCAAAGATCAAGGCGACAATGGAAATGTCCTCGCCAAAAACTCTCAAACAACTGCTATCTCTCGAAGGAAAACTTACATATATCCAGCGATTCATAACCAATCTCTCCAGAAAATGTCGTCCCTATAGCCATCTGATGAAGAAGGGGATCCTGTTCGTCTAGGATCAGAAGTTCCAAAACGCATTGTAAGAAATTAATCAATACGTGCAAAATCCACCGGTATTGGCCGCTCCGGTTTAGGGAAAACCCTTTATCTTATACACAACAGCCCTTGAAGGTTCTCTGGGAGCATTGTGGACACAAGAGAATGATCAAGGAAAAGAGAAAGCTCTTTACTATCTAAGTCGAGTTCTCCTGGGAGCAGAAAGTAACTACCCCCCCATCGAAAAGCATTGCTTGGCGCTGATCTTCGCAATAACGAAGCTCAGATCCTACGCCTTGGCACATAAGGTCCATCTCATATCAAAAATGGATTCTCTTAAGTATCTGATGTCAAAAGACATACTAATGGGAAGTCTTGCCAAATGGGCCCTACTGTTAATGGAATTTTCTTCCCTAAACCGCTAGTTGCCGGATGAACCTGCGTTCGACGCAGTCGAAGAGGAGAAAGAAGAAAATGAGTCTCGATAGGAACTCTACTTCGATGGAGCATCTTCCATGAAGTGGCGAAAGAAGATGACTCTTATAGTCAAAGCTGGGCTGGGCCTTATTTTCATAACCCCGCAAGGAGGAATATTGCATTACGTCCTCTCCTTGACAGAGCCCAGGACTAATAATGAACCTGAATACGAAGCTTTGATAGTCGGTCTTGAGATTGCTATCGACATGGGATCAAGGACCTCCTAATATACGGAGATTCTTAGCTGATCGTCAGTCAGGTAAATGGTGACTACCAAACATGCAAACCAGAACTAATAAGGTATGGCGAAAGAGTGCAGCAGCTAGCTGCTGACCTAAATCCCTTCCTATACCCTGGAAAGCATAACGTAAGCGGAAAAAAACAAGGCATACACGTTAGCCAAGCTAGCTAAAGAATTAGCCGACGAAGACCTTGATGATGTAAGGATCATTGTTCAAAGCCGCAAGATCCTGGCGCTGGCAGATATACCTTCGGATTCCCTGATAGAACTATCCAAAGAAAAAGAAACGACAGAACGAGAAGCTCTCCAAATAGAAAACGAAGAAGAGGTCTAGGACTGCAGAGAAGCCTTTATAGGCTACTTTAAGGCCCAATGAAAACCCGAAGATGCGTCGTCTAGACATCAGCTCATGAAACGAGCTCTGTTACCTTCGTTAATGATGCTCTATACAAGAGAGCAATCGACTTCATTCATCAAAGAATTACACAACGGACTTTGCGGCTCCCATCAAGCAGGTCCAAAGATAAAGCTGAAGATAAAAAGGATGGGCTATTAGTGGCCCACAATGATTTTGGACTGTCTCAAATATGCGAAGCGATGTCGCTCGTACTAAATACACAGGGACTTCATATATCAGCATCCAAATCCGCTACATCCGACAGTAGCTAGTTGGCCGTTCGAGATGTAGGGAATGGACATAATCGACCCTATCAAACCAGCATCATTCAAAGGATATCAGTTTATACTAGCAACAACCGATTACTTCTCTAAGTGGGCAGAAGCAATACTGCTGAGGGAGGTGAAGATGGAGAATATCCTCCACTTCTTCAAAACTCATTTCATCTACCGGTTCGGAACTCCGCAATGGATAATCTCAGATAATGGACCAGCCTTTAGAAGCCACAAAATAAGCTTCTTTGCGCAGCAACACAAGATAGACTGGAGATACTACTCGGTATACAATCCTCGGGCCAATAGTCTAGCTGAAGCATTAAACAAGACCTTGACCAAGAATATAAAGAAGACAGTGTCCAGAAACAAGAAGGACTGGCATGAGAGGATGCATGAAGCCTTTTGGGTATACCGAATAACGTTCAAGGCAGCCACAAATACAACACCATATGAATTGGTGTTTGTTGACTACAGTGCCCTCAAGGTAATTATCCTAGTCGCAGGCAGGTGATTATGATAATTGAGGGAGGACCTATACAGATAGAACAGTCTTACTCGAGATGATAGTATGCTATCTGGTTTGTCTTTATAATCATGTACATGCTTTAGGTGGTATTACAGATCACTATTACATCTTGATAGAGCCCATAGGATTCTTGCTTGACAACCAGCATTATGATGGCGATCATATACGTGAGAGCTGGGTGGTCTATAAGCACATCCTTAAATGTCCCTAGTCATGGGAGTTTCGAGACTGGGCATCGATACTCCAGACTAGACTAGTGTATACTGATCGAGACCCTGACGAAGAGCGGTGGCCAGTCTCATAAGCCATGGTGTCAGTTTGTTCACCTAAGATAGTATACAGGTGCCTATTGGGTTATGAGTACACCGGACGGACTCTCCGCGAACATGCTAGTTCTTATTATACCTATTGTTAGATAGCAGTTCCCAGGTGACATGTGTACAGGTTAGTCTGTCGACCTGAGATCATCATTTGTCTCGTGTGAGTTCCCACTGTGCTTTGATTACTATCCTACCACGGATCAAAGGAGTCGTACAAACAGGTTTTAGTTGGGTATAGTCCTGAGCCATATGGAGGAGTGAGAGGATCATCGAGGATTCGTCTTTCCCGGTATTGGGGTTGATGTCGTGTTGCGTACGGGTGGCCATCACTAGAAATCCTTGGCCAAGGTAGTCGAGAATTACTGATCTAGGATCAGTAGTTTCTGTAACATTTCAGAAAATATAAAATATTATTCTTAGAAATTTAATATTAAAATAATATATTTAGCGAAAACTATTCGATTTGCGAATAGGGATTTTTCGTAAAATGATATAAGTATAAACCAATATTTGGAAATTTATCGGAGATTAAAATGATTTATTTATTTTAATGATATTATCGGATTTTTGGTCAAATTCGTGTTTTACATTTTTTCCGTGACTTGTGAACATGTCATGTGCATGTTGTGTTTGTGCACATTGTTATTGTGTTGTGACTTGTGAGTTTGTGAGATAAAGAGAAAAGAAAAGAAGAGAAAAACACAGAATTGAGTGTGAATGGAATAGTTTTAGATGCCATGGGATTTATGTGAAAGAAAACAAAATAGATATTTTTTGTGAGAGAGTGAGTGTAGGAGAGGGTGAACTTAAGAGAGAGAGAGAGGCTTTAACTTGGCTGCCCCAATCGTTCATCTCCCCCATTATTTCTCCATCTCTTTGCTTCTACTTCTTCAACCTCCACTACCTCATGCATCATCTCCATTCCTTCTTCAAAACCTCATGCCCCTTTCATTAAAAACATGTACCAAGCTATTCTAAACATCTTGAACCATCCAAGTTTGGATTTTTGAAACTTTGGACAACTCAAGAAATTTCTTTAGATGCTTATGAGGTATATCTTTTCACTTTAGAATTTTGTTTGCGTTAAATATCGTATTTTAGTTAGAAATTGAGTTAATTAGGATATTGATTTTAGAATATTGGAAGTTGCTGTTAAGTGGCCAATTGAGGTGTAGTGAGTGTTTACAAGACCTTAGAGATTAATTTAGAGGCCTAGAAATGAGTTTAGAACCCGATACACAAAGTTAGAATTGTTCCGTGTCGGTTTTGTGAGACCTTGAGACCTACAGGGAATCTAGAGCAACCCGGAAAGTTTATGAGAAAAAATAGCAACTCTAGAGACCTATTTAGACCAATAGGAGACCACCCTGAGAAGCCGAACCAGAACAGAGCAGATTGGGCCGAGCTGGCCTGTTTTCATGGTGATGTGGCCGGCCTCATTGGGGTATTTGGTGCCTAGGTTTGGTCTGTAGCTCAGTTACTTCATATACAACCCCACTGCAATGCTAGTTTTTCCCCATTTACCCTGAGAGAGAATCTGGGAGCTGTTGTGAGTGGTTTTGGTTAAGTTTTCCCGATATTTGAATTCTTGGTTTTTTGGTATTTTATATTGTATTGGGTCGTTTGATGTTTGTACGTCAACGACGAGGGTTGTTTGGTTGTTTGTGCATGCGTAGGCTATAGGTTCTAACCTATGAGCGCACCGTGGGCCGTATCGGTTTTCCGGACATTGATTTTAATGGTATTGCGATATGTGTTGATTTGTAGGTACTTTCGCATGGATTCCAAGATGACGAAGCATATTGACTACGGCTGAATAAGGAGTTCTACAGGTGAGTAGATTTATATCTACAGGGAAAGTCGGGTGGATGGAGTATAGCACACCCGCAAATTATTATGGAAACCGATATATATATATATATATAGGATATGGTTAAAGGATTAGTAGGAGAGAAGATATACCACGACTTAAGATTTGTGTATTGTTTAGTGTGACATGATATGAAAGAATTGATATATATGGATTTGAAGGGTGAATGTGAATCACGATATGTATACATAGTTGCAAGAGAGTAAGTATGAGATTTTAGTGGCTTATTATGAGATTAATAAAATGACCTAATGTGAGAGATTGATGTGATGAAAAGAGTATACGGAGAGATATGATGGCTTGGTTGATATGTCGTTATACAGATGCGAGTCGATATGAGATAATTGATACCTTTTTCGGTCCCCTGATATGAGATTGATATGGATGTGAACCGAGATATAGGTATATATATGTGTGTGTGATCATGTGGATAATGAGTGATATGTTGTACGAGACTTTAGATCTGTACCCTCATTGTTGTATAGGTTTATAGGATCCCTAAGGATTTAATGTCGCCTTTCGATGATTTACCGTACGTGATGAGTTTATGATGATTAATCCATACCCTTGACTAGAGGATGTCGTATGATGGATTATACCGTACGTGATGTTGTGAGGCTGGGTGCCGATTGATATATTTATCTACTCGGTCATGTCAGATACGTATACCTTATAGCATTTAGCCGACGATGTACTTTATGCTACGTTCATGTCATTCTCATTGCATTACATATACCTGTGCTAGTACACCTACACCATTATCGATGATGCGTATATTACACTTATACAGATTGGCCGGCTCACACACTTCATCATCGATAATTGCTATGTCACTTACACAGTAGAATTGTTGCATCATAATATGACTCCTTGCATGATTTACTTGCTATGTTCACATCACTGTTCCATGTTGCATGATATACGGATATGCTTACATTCTGATATATGTCGCATACATCATGCTTTATGATTATACGCATTGAGATATGCTGTTTTCACGAGATTTCTGGATTAGAGAACCGTGGTTATTTCAAAAGAAAGTATGTATTGTTTTAAAAACCCAGTTTCTCTTCATATTATATTTCAGTGCGTCCACCATGCGTTTTCTCGGTTCTGAGACGTGTGATATGTGAAACCCGATTTGAGGAGTTGGATGATCCGTTTACGGGTTCATGGTGGACCCGATATGGTACCCCGGGGCGAGAGAGAGATTTCATGGGGATAGCGATGAGCCTGGCAGAGGGACTACTACCTACTGGTGATAGTATTTGAACCTGGCGGTTATCCGAAGGATACCGACCGGAGTCATGAGATGGATATGAGGGCCAACCAGAGTATGCGGCGCCTGAGGGCCGATCTGAGGATGCGGCGCCGGAGATATGAGGATTTACGTGTTGATGCTGGACATGTGTTTCATGATGTTTCGACTGTCGATGTTGAACACTCAGGTTCCATGATTTAATGTGTCATGGATGGACACACGTTGATTTATATCCTCATATTCTCATGCATATGCTTTCATGATTTTACATGCATGATGTTGTTGTGTTATAGACGGACACATAGATGTTAGCCTCATGCAAATAGGCATTGATTATATTGTTGGCACTTATGCAGATACGATCACCCTAGATATCATAGTATTACCTTTATGATATAGTTGACCTAGGAATCGTTGTTTATTTCGATTTCTACCTGATGATGTTTTCTACTTACGAGTTGGCAACTCACCCCCGTTGTGCCACAGTTCTTGCAGGTTGACCGCATGGATCAATAGTGGCATCGCTGGCACACAGCTTGCATTCGGGTGACTTGCTTTGGTAGGTGGTACATGTTGGATCGTACCACTCTTGTTTTTATTATTCCTATTGTATCTAGTCAACTCCATCAATCAGAAACTAGTATTGTATAAGTAGTAAGACTTAGTGAGACTTGTGGTTGCGAGACTTAGAGTGAGGGTTTATGTCCACTTATTGGGTTGATGTCTTGCTTTATTATCCTTTGTGTTGATATTCGTCGTTGGGCGTCGTATACATATATTTCTGTCTTGTGTGGTTGTGATTCCGCCGATTGGCGAAGAGCTAGGTCCCTCTTGGGGATGCCATTTATATTATCTTGTGTATGTGGTTTTGGATCAAAATATATAAGGGAGGTGCTGCCCAAATTTTTAAAGGACGAAACATGTTTTCAACTAGTAAAATTCACTTGCATTTTTATGTTCCATTACTTAAGCATTTAAGAAAACTTTTGATTTCATCATACCTTTATTTCAAAACTTCACCTCTTTTATTTTCTTAAAAAAGTTTTAGAATTCTGGGCTTCGGCTTACTTGAATTACGTTACGCCTGTAGACGTTGCGTGATTTAAGTGCCGGTCACGAACTAAATTTTCAGGTCGTGACAGTTTCTCGGGTGGTGATGAGTTTCATATCGACACTAAATGTCGCGTTATTAGGGGTCTGACTTTATCCACCCCCTAGACTCGATATACGATACTCAAGGATGAACGGACCGGACTGTAAGGATATTGTCACTTTCAGGCTTAGTAGGGGTTCAGGATGAGTTTGCTCGTCGGCCTCCCTTTCGCTCAAAACCTGGGTAGCCGTTACGTACAGCTAGTGCCGCTGACGTGTTTGTGGTTAAACCCACTGCCAGCGTATTGACGAGTTTTTAGAGTCCCACACAGAGGGTTTCCCTGCTTCGGGCGAAATGATGTAGAGGTCGTATGGTTTTACGGCAGGGTTCGATCATATACGTGCACTTGTGCACGTATCATGATTCAGACGGATAATAGTAGTGGGCTTTGGTTTAAGCCGGATCCTAGTATTATATTATTAGATTATTTCCGTCTCTTTGTATTCGTATTTTTCTGAATACGGATACGGGTATGTATATACGGATGAGGGGTATTCTTGTAATTTATTATAAGTTACTTCTAGAAGATGCCACCTCATTTTGGTTTTAACCATTTAAGTTAAATGGTTAATGAGGTGGAGGGGATGAGGGGTTCTTTGGTATTATATCAAGGATGCTCACTTGGTGACTCATGGTGGGACTCATGGGGTGACTCATGTAGTGACTCATGGTGCACTAATTGAAGCATGCTTAATATTTATTAGTGTTGTGAGATATTTTCCTCACATAGGAGATATTTTCTTTAGTTTCTAGCATGCTTCATAGATCTCACAGCACTTAGCTATTTTCTTCACTTGCTCTTTGCTTTACTCTCTCATCCTTATGGCATCTTCTTCTACCTCCACCCTACAAGTCTCATGTGTTGAGAAACCTTAAGTTTTTTGAGACAAATAAATCCTTCATCACTCTCTACATCTCCTATGCTATCTAGTTTAGCAAACTCGGTACCCTAGTTACTTCGGTTATGAGGTTGGAGCTCGATTCATAGACTCTCAGGTGGATCATTTTCGATGGAGGGAGACCGGAGATCAAGCTTGATCAAGGAGGCCTCTAGGAGTTTGGGATAAACGTTAAAGACCGAAGGACAAGGATCATTCGGTATAACCATTCTAAACTTCTATATTGATTGCTAGTCTAGGGTTAATGGTCGATCCGTAGGATAGGGTTCCGTTAGCGCCAATTTAGAAAAATTTTGTTCCGCAATCGGCCACGTTTTGATGGCCAAGGCACTGGCGTAACCCAGCATGGTATCAGAGCCAACCCATTAACCCTTACTAGTAGTTTTAGACAATGTTGATGTATCGAAACCAAAACAACTCTGGATCAATACGCCATTTATTCCAGTTTCTGTCGATTTAAAAATAGTCTTCAAAAATTATTTAAACAACTGCAGAAGACTACCTTGGAGACAACTAGAACACACCCCAAAAACGAACCTCATTCACCGTTTTTGGCCCGGCCACAATGAGAATAAAACCGGCCTGGCTGGTTTTTCATTTGAATTGGGACTTTATTTTTGGGGGTGTTCTATACTCTGGAATATTGGTTCTCTAGTATTTTTTGTTTTTGCCCAAGTTGGATATTATGTTACCTTGTGTTTGGGGGAAATCCGGGGTATTTCGAAGTCATTATTTTTAACAATGTTTAAAAGTTTTCATTACATGCATTACTATCTGCGACCGTGAATGTCATTAGAGAGGTACAACTCGTCTAATTACTATATGCTCTTTTAGACGGGTTTGCGAATGTGACATTCGTGTTGATGTTCTGTGTTGTGATGTGGTTGTGGTCGGATTGTCGTGGTGGATAGCCAGTGGTACAATGGTAGTACAGTTTAGATTCATTTGTACTTTTGATATTGCTGGACGAACGTCCGACATGTGGACTGTTGTCACTACCAGCTTGTATGTAACATTTCAGAAAAATAAAATATTATTTTTGGGAAATTTTATAATTTTATAATAAAATATTGAATATTTTAATAAGGCGGTATTATTAAATACCGATAAATGGGGAAAAATTTGGAAAAATATGGAAATTACTAAAAAGAGGGTACTTTATGATATTCATGCAAAATATGGAAGTTTATGATTTATTTGACACTAATTTTGTGCTAATCGCGATTAAAAATTGCTAATCGGACTTTAAACGTGTTTTGTGCACATATCATTTTCACACCTGTGTTACATTTTCCTATATGGCTTTCTTTTCATTTCATTTATTGTTTTGGGGTTACTATTGAGGAGAGAAGAAAAAGAAAAGGAAAACAAAACAAAAGAATAGAATAGAATAGAATATGGAGGGATGGACATGAGAGGGTAAGGGGTCAAACCTTGGACCAACTCCTATCCCTACTTCATTTTCTTCACCATCTTCTCTCCTCTCCCATACCTAGCTGCTGCTGCTGCTGGCCCCCCCTCTTCCTCCTCCACTACAACCTCCAAAACACTATTAAAAACACCTCAAAACCCTATCTCCATTTCATAAAAAAGTTGCACAAGCTCACTAGCTATCCCATGGACCAAGAAAGCTTGCATTTTGGACACTTAGGGCAACTCAAGAATTTTCTTAAGTTGCCAAATGAGGTATTTTCTGAACCATTAGCTTAGTTTTCCCATTACTTTTACATCCATGTTAGTTTAGAACCGATATTGTGTGGTTTTGGTGAATTTTGGAAATTCCAAGTTAGGGATTAGGGTTTGAATTGATTCCAAAGGTGAATTGAGGGGTAATTAGGGACTACAACCCCTATTGTGATGTTACATTGGACTAAAACAGAAACTAGAAACCCGGAATACGGATTTTGAAACCTGATATCGGAAGAATTATGGATTCTGTGAGTGTATTTAGAAATCTGCTAACACCCGGGTCACCTGAAAATATTTTTGCAAGGACAGTGATACATGCAGGCACCTAGGAACCGTCACCCAAAACCCTAGACCCTACCCCCTCTTTCAGGCCGCAAATTAATCCTTTCTGGCCGCAATTTGCAGCCAGAGAAGGTTGGAAATGCTTCGTTTTTGTTTCAGGGCCTTATCTCCAGTAAATTTGACCCTTGGCATTTGCAAAATTGACTAATTTGACCTAGGGTGAAATCTGGGACCATTTCCAATAGTTGCTGTTTTGATTCGGGGTTTCGTTTCTCGTATTTTGAATTCTGGATTTGCATATTTGTGTTTTACCTCGATCACTTGACGTTTGTACGATGATATCGAGGGTTGTTTGATGGTGATGAAAGCGTAGTCCATAGGTTCTAACCAATAGGTCTTAGCGTGTCGTTTTGGTTTTCCGATGTGATTTTCATGTGCTTTTGCGATCGTTTTATCTTTGTAGGTACCTTCACGTGGGATTCGTATGATGAAGAAGATGAAGGAGACATCAACACCGACACATGAGAAGCAATGTGAGTAGATTATATCTACGGGGGAAGTCGGGTGGATGGCGTATAGCACCCCCGCAGTTCATGGTGATGTATACGAATATGTATACACACACATATATATATTGTAGGGTTGCTAGGCATACGCACAAGGGTTTACGAGGCATCAATCATGCCCGATTAAAATTTTAGCCGAGCCGAACAACTCTAATACGGATCTTTAAACTAGGGTTTAGGCGAAAACTTGCATGTTAACAACTTTAACACTAAGTGAAAGAGATTACAACCTTTGTAGATCCGGTCCTTCACTTCATTAGCTCCGTGTAGACGTCCTCATCGCTGCGATCGTGAACTCCGGACTCTAGAGAAGCCCCACAAGAAGAACGAACGTGCTTGCTACGTTGACTTTGAGGCCGAAGATGATCTACGTCGGGGAGACACAAACTCAAGCTATTACTTCACTAGGTCATAAACTTTATGAAGAGAACACACTCTACTACATGGCAAGTGGTAGAGGATGAAGAAGTAGGAAGTGGGCTCACTTTAGAATTGATTTTCTCACTCTTTTTCTCATAGCACCATTGGAGCTACTAAGCTTTTGGATGGAGCTAGATGATGAAGAAGAAGAAGAAAGAATTATCCATCCAAATGAAAACTTATCCAATAAATAATGGCACCATGGCTGAGTTAATCCCTCATGCTTAACTCATGTAGAGAATTAACCAAGGCTTTAGGCTAAAGGTTAGGTTAAAGAATATCAAAAGAAATGCCAAAAGAGTGGACTTTGTCATAGCTTCTCCAAGCTTCTTCAAGCTTGATTACTTTGACTAAGTTAAACCCTTTTGTTAAATCTTAAGATAAAACAATAACCCTAATCTTTAGCCTAATCTTGGTATGAGTCTCATACACCCAACTTTGATGTATCATCAAGCATGATACAAACATGTACACTTGCGTATATCATATATAAACAATATGCACAAACTAGTGAGAAAATAAATCATAAGTGAGATAATACTAGTTAATGCAATGTAATATATCAAATATATAATTATGCATTAAATTATTAAATCAACTCTTGATTTAATAATCCGGCTATAACCGACTAATATCAAAAGTAATAACTTATCGAATGAACACTTGATCTGATAACCCTTCTATATCGCATACAACCGATCAATGTCATGAATCGCGAGAATAGAATACGGTATCTCATATCGTATTAATCTCGGTCCCGCACATATCACATATGTGCTCCTACTCCGTTTCGCTTGAGCCAGGAAACCCCTGTGTAGGACTCTAAAGACTCGTCAATACGCCGGCAGTAGGTGATGATCATATCAAACACCCACAAGCCGCAAGCGGTGTGCTAAACGTAATGGCTACCCCGGTATTGAGCGATCAGAAGATCAACAAGCAAGCCCGCTAGTTCTCCTGTGAATCCAATCAGTAATACTCCCGTACAGTCCGGTCTCGTCGTCTGATATGTTGCATATCTTGCCTAGGGGTGGTAAACGTCAGACCCCAGTAGCTCGATAAGTCGTGTCGATATGAGGTCTATAACAGTTCGAGAAACTTCTGGTAACAATTACTAGTAAATCTTAGCAACCCTGGCCAGGGATTTCCGGTTATAGCCAATCGAACACAGCGCAACATCAACTCCCTATACCGGGAGAGACGAATCCCCTCCTATCGCTCATTGCCACCATGTGATTCGGGACTGTACCCAAAAACCACCGTTTTGCACGCCCACTTGGACGTGGTAAGGTGGAAATCAAAGCACAGTGGGAATCACACAAGACTCTATGACGATCTCGGGTCAACAGACTAAGCTGTACCAGTGTTACCAGAGAACTGCCATCTGACGTGAGGTATAATACCATCTGGGAGTTCTCGGTGAGTCCGTCCAGTGTACCCAGTCTCCACTGAGCACCCGTACACCATCCTTGATGTTAAACACCGATGGATATGGGATCATCCATCGCCCATCATATGGGTCAAGATGCGTATACTCTAGTCTACTCTGATGCATCGATGCCCTGTCTCGATACACCATCGACTAGGAACAATTATAGGATGTACTCGTCGACTACTGTGGCCCCACCAGTATGATCTCATCATAGTCCCAGTAGTCGGGTACATATCCTAAGGGCTTTATCAACATGTAATAGAGACAATCAGAGTAGATGTTAAGATAAAGTACAACCAGATACCATACTATCATGTCGAGCAAGAAAGTCCTCCCTATATATGTCCTAGCATCCACTACAATATATATCGTATGTACAGCAATGGCCTCTAGGGCATACATATAGCTAACAATCTCCGACTTGCACTAGGGCCATCTGTTGTGGTATCACATACCCAACAATTAGCTGCGGTTGAAGTATCTCATACTCAACCATCCCATAAATGTCTCTACTAGGAAAAAGGCCTTTGTGAGTGGATCCGCGCTGTCATCCTCTGTGTCTACTCTCCTAACCTCGATCTCTCTGGAGATCAACCATCTCCATGATCAGGTGATACTGCCTAAGAATTATATCTGGATCACTGATGGGACGGGCGTTCCTTGGCATAAGCCACGACTCCATTGACACACAATGGTAGGAACGAAGTTTATCTCATGAACTTATATACACCCAGACTGCCTCTTTGGTAGTATCTTTGGTAACGATGTATCTTGCCTTTAATCGTCTAGTATGTCACGGTATCTAGCTTGGAACTCTTCCAACATACCGTCCCTCCACTGAGGGTAAAGACAATGCCTGCGACTGACATTCAGTCGTCCTTATCACTCTGGAACTTTTCCAGTGTTTCTCCCCAGGATCGATTGATACCATCTCACTAGTGAGTATCCTAACATCCAATTGGATCTATCTCATAGATCCAAAACCCAGGATTTAGTAGGTATCACTTTGATCTTATATGGAGAATCCTTGTGATAAGCGGAGATTGACCGAGCGTAGCATAGGAAACTCCTTCCCTATCAAGAGTATGTCATCCACGTACTCTACGAGGATCACCACCATACTCCCAACTACCTTTTTGTATATACAAGGTTCATCTACCATTTTGATGAAGTCAAACTCTTTGACTACCACATCAAAACAGAAGTTCCAACTCCGCGATGCCTGCTTTATCACATAAAACATCTTGCACACGTTTCCGTTGCTCCCACAGTCTACGAAGCCCTCTGGCTGTGTAATTATATACGCTCTCTTCCAAATCATCATTTAGAAAAGCAGTCATGACACCCAACCACCAGATATCGTAGTCATGGTATGTAGCCGTGGCAAGTAGGATCTGGATGGAATTAAGCATAGTCACTGGAAAAGGTTTCATCATTATCCACGCCTGGTCGATGACGTAAAACCTTTAACTAGTCTAGCTTTGAAAGTCTCAACTTTTCCATCTACACCAAGTAATCTTCTCAAGATATACTTGCTCCTGATGGGAATTTAACCCTTCAGATATAGCAACCAAAGTCCATACTTTGTTGGTGTATAAGGATTCCATCTCAGATCGATAAACATCCAGCCATTCTTACAGACTCACTCCTGATGGCCAGCTCAAAACTAGTTGGGTCATCATCTCATGATGCAATCCTCGCTCCCACTGTCATAGAGAAACCGAAGTATCTCTCAGGTGGGTGAGGAACCCTACTAGATCGGCGGAGAGGCTGAGGTTCGTTGGAAACTATTTAATCCTTTGGTTCTACCAAATCATCAGCTGCAGTTTGTATAGCTGGAACATTTCTAGTTCTATATAACAGACCTTGTCTCGAGCTTGTCCGGATTTTGCTTTTAGACATAGTCCGGACAATTCCAAATCTTAACATACTTAAGATATGGGCTCTTCCCATTCCATATCACATATGAAGTGGTAGGCAACTGATTTGATTTGAACCTTATTCAATAAGTATGCAGCTTCTTAAGTGCATAACTCCCAAAAGGAAATAGGAAACTCAGTAGTACTCATCATAGAGCACACCATATCACATAGGGTGCAATTGCTTCGCCCCGATATACCATCGTGCTATGGTGTATACGGAGGAGTAATGCTGAGAGAGAATCTCATTCTCCTTTAGAATAGTCCAGGAATTCCGTGCTCAAGTATTCTCCTCCTTGATCACATCAAAGGACATAATACTTATACCCGTATTTTGGTTCTCTACATCTAACTTATATTCTGTGAATATCTCAAAAGGTTCGGACTTGTGTTTCAACAGGAACATATGTCTGAATCTTGAGAGATCATCAGAGAATGTAATGAAGTACAAAGAACCGGTCTTGGCATGTGTAGACAGGAGACTTTCATACATCAGCATGTATCAATCCCAAGAGTTCACTAACTCTTTCTCTGTTTCCAATAAACAGAGCCATGGTCATCTTATCTTTGTGACATGACCGGCAAGTTTCACAAGATGTAAAATCAAACAGATTTAAATATGCATCTATATGTAACTTAGCTTGTCGGGTCGCATTGATATGACCTAGTCTACAATGCCTCAAGAAGGATTCATTCATTTTTGAACTCTTCCTCTCGTGTGTGTTCTGTATACTAAGAACTGTAGTTTGATTTAGAACATCAATGCTTTTAGATAACGTGCCTGAACCGATCAACTCTTGATATAGGAAATGTTCAAAACATTATCCAACAATACAAAATTATATCCTTTCTTTACTAATAAAGAGATTGATATGATGTTGTATATCGGGTTCGGTATCTAATAACATTTGTTCAGAATCAATGTATTCTGGTAATACAGGGTGATAGTGACCAACAGACTTGGCTGCAACACATCCACCATTTTCTGTCTCATGAAACTTATCACCCGTTCTCAGTTCTATACCTATCTGTAGCCCATGTAACAGATTACATATGCGGGATCCTGATCCGGTATCTCATACCCAGGACGTAAAGGATACTGAGAAACAGTTCTCTGTAATGAACACACCCGAAGAAGATGCATCAATATGCACTTTCTTCGTTTGGGCGGCACGGGAAATCTGGTATTCCCTAATTTCCTGCTCTGTCTTATAACAATTATAAGTTGGAGCGGGACCAACGTTCCCCAGCTCAGTATAACAAGCGGGTTCGGTCAATATATCCGTTTTATTATCTTGATTAAGGCGTGATATGGTCGCTACCTGGAGAGAGAGAGAGAAGAAAACACTCAGCGTATGCTCTTGCAAGATTAGATTGATTATCTAATATATCTAATCAGAATGTCTCCTACTGTTTTAATCAAATCTTCCTTCACACCCTAAAAGGAAAGACTAGCCGGGATTAATTACACGCTACAAGTTCGCCAATCTTTCAGCCAGGCCAGTGTCGGTACTTTGAGGGAGGTTCCCCGTGCTTTCGCACGGACCTAATTAAAGTAAACCTCGTTTTTCCAGAGGCGTAACCCCGTTAACACCTTTCTTGACACCTACTTGATCGGCTAATTGTAATGTGTAAAACTCTCCCAGGTGTAACTCTTACTCGCAGCGGGTATCGGGATTCAACTATCTCATAGAAGGTATGCAATCTCATTGCAAATTTCAACACTTGAAATTCCCGATAATATTTTGCCCTAAACGATCTATGACCTTGACAAAGTCAACAAACCATAGGCCGTAAGTCAAGTTCAACCCGTCATTTCTTGATTGAATTAAACCCACCCGCACAACCCTTGACAAGGTCAATAAGGCCGTACGACTACCCTAAAACAATCTTCATCATATGCATAAACAGATAAATACTAGTCAGCTACCGCACACTACGCCTTGACAAGGTCAACAAACGCAGCACGAATACTAAGTAGGACTTATCTGAAATGACGGAGGGCTATGACAGGTTTTTCTGAAAACCTATTACGTAATGAACTTGATATCGTTGTAGAATCAAATGATTTTAAAATGGAATATTTTTGAGGTTTTTATTAGTTTCGTTAAAGAGGTCACTCCCGGTGAAGAGATCTCGGCTCTTTCCTCATCGAATGAGGTGCAGGACATATCATATATATCACTATGCAAAGCAAAACTCCAAAAGAAATCAAAAACAAACCGTGTGTTGTAGCATCTGCCAGTTATTGCTAAAGGGGTCACTCCCGGTGAAGGGATCTCGGCCCTTTCCTTATCGAATAAGGTGCAGGATGTTCTACAAGGAACACCGCGATGCAAAGCAAGAACTGTAGCTATCTGTTTTTTTTTTTGAAAATTCGATTCCACAACATCTTTTAGGTTTCTTTTCTTTCATTAATCATATTAATGAAGTCCCATCATTTAAGTCACCTAAACATCACAGATAAATACGACGTACACTTATGCCATCCGCATTCGCCTCGATGTCCCCTCGTGCACCATTAGGTTAGGTAACTAACGGCAGAGCGGGGCAGGGCTAGCGCGGGTGTAAAACATAAGTAACGTCTATATAATATATCATATATACTATATACAGTATCTATCACAACATATCAAATGATCACATCACAGATATCGCAGCAGAAGAAATATATGAAATATTGGATACACTAGGACGTCCGTGTTTTCAATACGAGCCTGTATAAAAAACGGATTCCACGGTCGCGATGAATAGCCAAACCCACATCCCTAGACCCCTACGAGAGCGGCAAGAAATTCTGCCAATTCTAGGGTTAGGAGACCACGTCTCGAC
Organism: Agapanthus africanus; assembly: GCA_030015575.1. Classification (NCBI taxonomy): domain Eukaryota; kingdom Viridiplantae; phylum Streptophyta; class Magnoliopsida; order Asparagales; family Amaryllidaceae; genus Agapanthus; species Agapanthus africanus. The sequence continues at coordinate 67,132,787 of CM057344.1, read as the reverse complement.
TCCTCGAGATGGTCTCCCACTGGACCCTAGAACCCGGTTACTTGTGCTCCCCGCCTTAGGTCTACCTAATGCGGAAAAGTAAATAATATACAGGTGGTGACATCAACCTCATCCCGGAAGTGCCCCAATAAAAGAATATTACATACAAATGAATTTTACATGAATAAAAAAGAAAAACTCTCATCTCACATAAAACCCCCGACTATTCAAAAACGACGATCCAATATAACATATCCAGCAACACATAACATCACATGTCATCAACGTAAGTAAATATGCGCATCCCAATTGTCGTTGACATATAGCAACGAAACTGGCGATATCACATATTACGCTTACGGTCACAGAAAAGAAAGTGTAAAACTACAACAGTTGGAATCCGCAACCCCTTTAGACATCACATGCCTAACCAAATGAATTCCTTAGACATCACATGCCTAACAATTATAAACCCCGCATTTTAGTCTCATTATCAAAAACACTTTTCAATATCTAGTCGGGGAATTCAATAAGATTCCCGACATTCTAATCGAATGCTCGTCGCAAACTTTAGTAGACGGCCGCACCCCCGGATGTCGTCGAAGAAGTGCACTAAGGCGGAACACCGCTGCCGCGAGCACCCGAACGGATGCTTTTGGTGACGGGGTTCTCCTACAGTCACTTGGTTGGGGCTATGGGGCATGGCTGTCTATTAAGTTTACCCGGCGAGTATCCGCGTACGCTACGTGATTGCGACGGACTTTTAATCACATCAAAATCTCATGGAAACCGATCATGTGAGACTAAAGTGCTATGTTTATAATATTCAAATCAGTTATCTCATAACTACTTATGGATTCCAAATATTGTATCACATTCCAGATAAATAGACAATGTTAAACTTTCCGATCGAACAATCAAACACCCAAGTTTTCCCGAAAAGCTCAACACATGAAATAAGTTTAAAAACATCCACTTCATGCCACAGTACCAACGGTCCAGCCGTAGAAGGGTCAAGCCAACGCCCCACATGTGGCACGCCGTACTGCCCCAAATCCTAAGGTTTAAAGGGCAGTTCAAGACGGTCACATAATCGAGTTAAGGTTTTTTGTCTTCTAGAGGGTCCATCGCGTGACTTGCACTACTTAGACGTTCTTAAACTACGGAAAAATTCAACACTTGGAAATTTCCCAATAGGGGAAAAGTGGGTTATTTATATCCGGTCGAACTTTTTAACACGTTCTAAAATTATCCGGAAAAACACATAGCCGAAGTTAAACTTTTCGATCGAATCTACAAACTCCCAATACAACCCAGAAAACTTAACTCTTGAGTATAAATTAAAATTACCCAGAAAACACAGGAATCGGTATAGGACATTACTGTGCAAACCATGGACAAAGAAGCTACAGTGTGACCGCGGAACCACTGCGCGACCTAGGGTACGGCCGCGGTTCCGCGGCGGCTTGATGGAGTTGAGCCCACGTGTTGCACAATAAATCATAGAAAACCCTGCTGCATTTTTTAAGTATTTTTAATTTGGAAAAAACCACATTTTCAGAAAATGTACAGAGAAGGGTTTGAATTAGGGTTTCGGGGTTTGATCGGATTTCTAACATCGTCTACACATCGCCTAAAGCTCTATCTTGGCTCTGATACCACTGTAGGGTTGCTAGGCACGCGCACAAGGGTTTCCGAGGCATCAACCATGCCCGATTAAAATTTTAGCCGTGCCGAACAACTCTAATACGGATCTTTAAACTAGGGTTTAGGCGAAAACTTGCATGTTAACAAATTTAACACTAAGTGAAAGAGATTACAACCATTGTAGATTCGGTCCTTCACTTCATTAGCTCCGTGTAGACGTCCCCATCACTTCGATCATGAACTCCGGACTCTAGAGAAGCTCCACAAGAAGAACGAACGTGCTTGCTACGTTGACTTCGAGGCCGAAGATGATCTACGTCGGGGAGACACAAACTCAAGCTATTCCTTAACTAGGTCATAAACTTTGTGAAGAGAACACACTCTACTACATGGCAAGTGGTAGAGGATGAAGAAGTAGGAAGTGGGCTCACTTTAGAATTGATTTTCTCACTCTTTTTCTCATAGCACCATTGGAGCTACTAAGCTTTTGGATGGAGCTAGATGATGAAGAAGAAGAAGAAAGAATTATCCATCCAAATGAAAACTTGTCCAATAAATAATGGCACCATGGTTGAGTTAAGCCCTCATGCTTAACTCATGTAGAGAATTAACCAAGGCTTTAGGCTAAAGGTTAGGTTAAAGAATATCAAAAGAAATGACAAAAGAGTGGACTTTGTCAAAGCTTCTCCAAGCTTTTTCAAGCTTGATTACTTTGACTAAGTTAAACCCTTTTGTTAAATCTTAAGATAAAAAAATAACCCTAATCTTTAGCCTAATCTTGGTATGAGTCTCATACACCCAACTTTGATGTATCATCAAGCATAATACAAACATGTACACTTGCATATATCATATATAAACAATGTGCACAAACTAGTGAGAAAATAAATCATAAGTGAGCTAATACTAGTTAATGCAATGTAATATATCAAATATATAATTATGCATTAAATTATTAAATCAACTCTTGATTTAATAATCCGGTTATAACCGACTAATATCAAAAGTAACAACTTATCGAATCAACACTTGATCCGATAACCCGGCTATATCGCATACAACCGATCAATGTCACGAATCACGAGAATAGAATACGGTATCTCATATCGTATTAATCTCGGTCCCGCACATATCACATATGTGCTCCTACTCCGTTTCGCTTGAGCCAGGAAACCCCTGTGTAGGACTCTAAAGACTCGTCAATACGCCGGCAGTAGGTGATGATCATATCAAACACCCACAAGCCGCAAGCGGTGTGCTAAACATAACGGCCATCCCGGTATTGAGCGATCAGAAGATCAACAAGCAAGCCCGCTAGTTCTCCTGCGAATCCAATCAGTAACACTCCCGTACAGTCCGGTCTCGTCGTCTGATATGTCGCATATCTTGCCTAGGGGTGGTAAACGCCAGACCCCAATAGCTCGATAAGTCGTGTCGATATGAGGTCTATAATAGTTCGAGAAACTACTGGTAACAGTTACCAGTAAATCTCAGCAACCCTGGCCAGGGATTTCTGGTTATAGCCAATCGAACACAGCGCAACATCAACTCCCTATACCGGGAGAGACGAATCCCCTCCTATCGCTCATTGCCTCCATGTGGTAAGGTGGAAATCAAAGCACAGTGGGAATCACACAAAACTCTATGACGATCTCGGGTCAACTGACTAAGCTGTACCAGTGTCACCAGAGAACTGCCATCTGACGTGAGGTATAATACCATCTGGGAGTTCTCGGCGAGTCCGTCCAGTGTACCCAGTCTCCACTGAGCACCCGTACACCATCCTTGATGTCAAACACCGATGGATATGGGATCATCCATCGCCCATCATATGGGTCAAGATGCGTATACGCTAGTCTACTCTGGTGCATCGATGCCCTGTCTCGATACACCATCGACTAGGAACGGTTATAGGATGTACTCGTCGACTACCGTGGCCCCACTAGTATGATCTCATCATAGTCCCAGTAGTCGAGTACATATCCTAAGGGCTTTATCAATATATAATAGAGACAATCAGAGTACATGTTAAGATAAAGTACAACCAGATAGCATATTATCATGTCGAGCAAGAAAGTCCTACCTATATATGTCCCAGCATCCACTACAATATACATCCAATGTACAGTAATGGCCTCTAGGGCATACATATAACTAACAATATATATATATATATATATATGTTAGTTATATGTATGCCCTAGAGGCCATTACTGTACATACGATGTATATTGTAGTGGATGCTGGGACATATATAGGGAGGACTTTCTTGCTCGACATGATAGTACGCTATCTGGTTGCTCTTTATCTTAACGTGTATACTTTCTGTCTCTCTGTTACATGTTGATAAAGCCCTTAGGATGTGTACTCGACTTCCAGGACTGTGATGCAGATCATACTAGTGGGGCCTGGATTGTCCATGAGTACATCCTTCAATGTTCCTAGTCGAGGGAATATCGAGACGGGGCATCGATATTCCAGAGTAGACTAGCGTATATCTTCTCGACCCATGCGATGGGCGATGGATGATCCCATATCCATTGGTGTTTGACATCAGAGATGGTATACGGGTGCTCAGTGGAGACAGGGTACACTGAACGGACTCGCCGAGAACTCCCAGATGGTATTATACCTCACGTCAGATGGCAGTTCTCTGGTAACACTGGTACAGCTTAGTCTGTTGACCCGAGATCGTCATAGAGTCTTGTGTGTCTCCCACCGTGCTTTGATTTCCACCCTACCACGGCTCTACTAAGTCATGCAAACAGGTGGTTTTTGGGTACAGTCCCGATTCACATGGAGGCAATGAGCGATAGGAGAGGATTCGTCACTCCCGGTATTGGGGATTGATGTTGCGCTATGCTCGACTGGCCATAACAGGAAATCCCTAGCCAGGGATGCGGTGACCTACTGGTAAGTGTTATCAGTAGTTTCACACATGTTATGGACCTTACGTCGGCATGACTTATCAAGCTATTGGGGTCTGACGTTTACCACCCCTAGGCGAGATATGCGACATATCAGACAAACAGACCGGACTGTACGGTAAGTGTTACTGGTTGGATTCACAGGAGTGTGAGTGGGATTGCTCGTCGATCTTCTGATCGCTCAATACCCGGGTGGCCGTTACGTTTAGCAGACCGCTTGCGGCTTGTGGGTGTTTGATATGATCATCATCTGCTACCAGCGTATTGACGAGTCTTTAGAGTCCTACACAGAGGTTTCCTGGCTCAAGCGAAACGAAATAGGAGCGCATATGAGATATGTACGGGACTGAGAATAATCCGTGTATGTGATACCGTATTCTATTCTCGCGATGAATGTATCGAATGGTTATATACGATATAACCTAGTTATCGAATCAAGGGTTGATTCGATAAGCCGATACATTGGATACTAGCCGGTTATATGCGACATGACCGGATCATTGAATCAAGTGTTGATTTAATGATTTAATGTATAATTATATATTTGATATATTACTTTGCATCAACTAGTATTGGTTTACTTTAAAAGGATTTTCTCACTTGAAATGCACATTGTATATGTGATATATTTTTTGTGCACTTGTTTGTATCATGTTTGATGATACTTGCTCATTTGGGTTTGTGTAAAGATTAAACTATGTTTACTGAATGGTTAGGGTTTGTTTTCTCTTATTTATTTATCTATTTATTATTGTTTTGGAAAAGATAAAGAGAAAAAGAAATGGTGGCTTAGTTTGTTTTTTGTTGAAGCTTCTTGAAGTTTTGAACAAGTCCACCATTCTTGTCTCTTCTCTAACCCTAACCACTCATCTAACCTTAGTTAAATCTCTACACTAAATCATGGTTGAGATTATGATAAGTATCATATTGTTTTTATTTTAAAAAACTTATGATATATATCATCTTCTTCTTCATCTTCTTCTTCCATGAAGAAAGCTTGCTACATCAATGGTGATTGATGAAAAGGTGTGAGAAATCCAAATCTAAAGTCTACCCACTTCCTATTTCTTCATCCTCTACCTCTTGCCAAGTAGTATAGGGTGTTTCCTTCACAAGTTTTCTTGACTTGGTGAAGTTGGAGCTTGATCTAGCGATGCCTCGACGTAGATCATCTTCGGCATCGTCGTCAATGACCTAGCCCGCTTTTTCTCCGATGAAGCCGACGCTAGAGCCCAAGATCCGATTTGTACAGTGAGGAGACTTCATCGCGGAGCCATGGAGGTGGAGGACCGGATCTACAAAGGTTGTAGCCACTTTCCTTTAGCATTTAATTCGTTTACATGCTTGCATCGCCTCATTATCTAGTTAACGATCCGTATTAGGGTTTGTAGGCACTTGTAAAATTTTAATTGGCCATGTTTGATGCCTTGTGAGACTCCATTAGAGCGCCTAGGAACCCTACAGTGGTATCAGAGCCTAGCTAGAGCCTTAGGCGATGCGTAGACGGAGTTAGAAGTCCGATCGACCCAAAACCCCGATTTTAAAATGCTCTCTGGACAATTTTGAAAAACTGGGTTTTTTCCAGATTAAAAATATGCAGAAACCTCAGTGCAATATTATAAGAATTACTGTTTAAAACGGGGGCTCTGAATCGTTCATAGTGCAGCGGAACCGCCGCATATGCATGCCTAATGCGGCGGTTCCACAGCAATTTGGTCTCCTCTGGCATATTTTTCTGCACAGTAATTCTTATAGTTTATTGTTGGTGTTTCTGGGAATTTTTAATAATTTTTTAAAGAGTTGAATTTTCTGGGTTGTATTAGGGACTCGGTGTTTCGATCGGATTGTCTAATTTTGTCAGTGTGTTTTTCCGGGTATTTTTTAGAATATGTTAAAAAGTTCTACCGGATATAAATACCCACTTTTTTCCCTGCCGGGAAATTTCCAATTGTTGGATTTTCCATAGTTTAATAACGTTCTAAGTAGTGCAAGTAACGCAATGGACCCTCTAGAAGACAACAAACCTTAACTCGATTATGTGACCGTCTTGAACTGCCCTTTGAACATTAGGGTTTGGGGCAGTACGGCGTGCCACATGTGAGGCGTTGGCTTGACCCTTCTACGGCTGGACCGTTGGTACTGAGGCACGAACTGAATGTTTTTAGACTTATTTCATGTGTTGGACTGTATCGGGAAAACTTGGGTGTTCGATTGTTCGATCGGAAAGTTTAACATTTTCTATTTATCCGGAATGTGATACAATACTTGGAATTCGCAAATAGTTATGAGATGACTGGATGAATGTTATAAACATAGCAGTTTAGTCTCACTTGATCGGTTGCCACGGAATTTTGATGTGATCAAAAGTCCGTCGCAATCACATAGCGTACGCGGATACTCGCCGGGTAAACTTAATAGACAGCCTCACTCCATAGCCCCGACCAAGTGACTGTAGGAGAACCCCGTCGCCGAAAGCATCCGTTCGGGTGCTCGCGGTAGCGGTGTTCCGCCTTGGTGCACTTCGTCGACGGCATCGGGGGTGCGGCTGTCTACTGAAGTTTGCGACGAGCATTCGATCAGGATGTCGGGAATCTTGTTGAATTGCCCGACTTGATATTGAAAAGAGTTTTCGATTTTGAGACTAAAATGCGGGGTTTATAATTGTTAGGCATACGATGTCTAAGTATTTCATTTGATTAGGCATGCGATGTCTAAAGAGATTGCGGATTCCAACTGTTGTAGTTTTACACTTTCTTTTCTGTGACCGTAAGTGTAATATGTGATATCACCGGTTTCGTTGCTATATGTCAACGACAATTGGGATGCGCATATTTACTTACGTTGATGACATGTGATGTTATGTGTTGCTGGATATGTTATATTGGATCGTCGTGTTTGAATAGCCGGGGGTTTTTATGTGAGATGAGTGTTTTTCATTTTCATTCATGTAAAAACTTGTATGTAATATTCTTTTATTGGGGCACTTCCAGGTTGCGGAAGTTGTCACCGTTGATGTATATTATTTACTTTTCTGCACTAGGATAGACCTAAGGAGGGGAGCACAAGTAACTGGGTTCTAGGGTCCAGTGGGAGACCATCTCGAGGAGTCGAGTCCGGGTCTCCTAACCCTAGAATTGGTAGGGTTGCTTGCCGCTCTCGTAGGGGTCTAGGGGTGTGGGATTGGCTATTCATCACGACCGTGGAATCCGTGTTTTATACTGGCTCGTATTGAAAACACGGACGTCCTAGTATATCCAATATTTCATATGATATTTTCTGCTGCGTTATCTGTAATGTGATCATGTGATGTTCTGTGACAGATATTTTATATAGTATATATGATATATTATATAAACGTTGCTTATGTTTTACACCCGCGCTAGCCCTATCCCGCTCTGCCGTTAGTTACCTAACCTAACGGTGCAGACGGGACATCGAGGCGAATGCGGGTGGCATAAGCGTACGTTATATTTATCTGTGATGTTTAGGTGGACTTAAATGATGGGATATTCATTAATGAGATTAATGAAAGAAAATAAACCTAATTGATGTTATGGAATCGAATTTCAAAATAAAAACAGGTAGCTACAGTTCTTGCTTTGCATCGCGGTGTTCATTATAGAACATCCTGCACCTTATTCGATGAGGAAAGGACCGAGATCCCTTCACCGGGAGTGACTCCTTTAGCAATAACTGGCAGATGCTACAACCCTCGGTTTGTCTTTGATCGCTTCTATAGTTTCAGCTTTGCACAGTGATATATATGATATATCCCGCACCTCATTCGACGAGGAAAGGGCCGACGATCCCTTCACCGGGAGTGACCCCTTTAGCAAAACTAGAAAAGCCTCGAAAACATTCCATTTAAAAACCATTTGATTCCGCAACGAGATCAAGTTTAAAGCGTAGAGGTTTTCATAAAAACAATTCGCAACCCTCCGTCATTTTAAGAAGTAGAGTACTTAGTATTCGTGCTGTGTTTGTTGACCATAGTCAAGGCACAGTGTACGGTAGCTAAGTGATGTCTTCCTACACCGCATATGATGCGATTAGTTAGGACAGTCGCGTGACTTTGTTGACCTTAGTTAAGGGTCATGTGGGTGGGTCTAATTAATCACGAAATGACGGGTAGAACTTGACTAGTACTTATGATTTGTTGACCTTAGTTAAGGTCATAAGTGCTAGGGGTAAAAATAATTATCGGGAGTTTCAAGTGTTGAAACTTGCAATGAGATTGCATACCTTCTATATGATACTTGGATCCCGATACCCACTGCGAGTAATTGTTACTCCTGGGAGAGTTTTGCACTTTACAATTAGCCGATCAAGTAGGTGTCTAGAAAGGTGTCAACGGGGTTACGCCTCTGTGAAAGCGAGGTTTACAGTAATTAGGTCCGTGCGAAAGCACGGGGAACCTCCCTCAAAGTACCGACACTGGCCTGGCTGAAAGATTGGCGAACTTGTAGAGTGTAATTAATCCCGGCTAGTCTTTCCTTTTAAGGTTTGAAGGAAGATTTGATAAAAACAGTGGGAGCCATCCTGATTAGATAAAATGATAACCAATCTGATCTTGCCAGAGCGCACGCTGAGTGTTTTCTTCTTTCTCTCTCCAGGTAGCGCCATATCATGCCTTAATCAAGATAATAATATGGATATATTGACCGAACCCGCTTGTTATACTGAGCTGGGGAACGTTGGTCCCGCTCCAACTTATAATTGTTATAAGACAGAGCAGGAAATTGGGGAATACCAGAATTCCTATGCCGCCCAAACGAAGAAAGTGCATATGATGCATCTCCTTCGGGTGTGTTCATTACAAAGAACCGTTTCTCAGTATCCTCTACATCCTGGGTTTATGATACCGGATCAGGATCCCAGATATGTAATCTGTTACATAGGGCTACAAAAAGGTAGAAAAACTGAGAAAGGGTAATAAGTTTCATGAGACAGAAAACGGGGCAAGTGTTGCAGCCAAGTCTGTTGGTCACTGTCACCCTGTATTACCAATACATTGATTCTGAACAAATACTATTAGATACCGAACCTGATATACAAAATCATATCAGTCTCTTTATTAGTAAAGAAATGATATAATTTTGTATTGTTGGATAATGTTTTGAACATTTCCTATATCAAAAGTTGATCGGTTCAGGCACGTTATCTAAAAGCATTGACGTTATAAATCAAACTACAGTTCCTTGTATACTGAACACACACAAGAAGAAGAGTTCAGAAATGAACGAATTCTTCTTGAGGCATTGTAGACTAGGTCATATCAATGCGACCCGACTGGCTGAAGTTACATTTAGATGTATATTTAAATCAGTTTGAATTTACATCTTATGAAACTTGCCAGTCATGTCACAAAGATAAGATGACCATAGCTCCGTTTACTGGAAACAGAGAAAGAGTTAATGAACTCTTGGGACTGATACATGATGATGTATGTAAGGTCTCCTGTCTACACATGCCAGGACTGGTTCTTTATACTTCATTATATTCTCTGATAATCTCTCAAGATTCAGTCATATGTTCCTGTTGAAACATGAGTCTGAACCTTTTGAGATATTCACAGAATATAATCAAGAAGTAGAGAACCAAAATACGGGTATAAGTATTATGTCCTTTGATGTGATCAAGGAGGAGAATACTTGAGCACGGAAATCCTGGTCTATTCTAAAGGAGAATGAGATTCTCTCTCAGCATTACTCCTCCGTATACACCATAGCACGATGGTATATCGGGGCGGAGCAATCACACCCTATATGATATTGTGTGCTCTATGATGAGTACTACTGAGTTACCTGTTTCCTTTTTTTTTTAGGGTTATGCACTTGAGAAGCTGCATACCTATTGAATGGGTTCGAATCAAATCAGTTACCTACCACTTCATATGTGATATGGAAAGGGAAGAGCCCATATCTTAAGTTTTTTAAGATTTGGGGTTGTCTGGCCTATGTCGAAAGCAAAATCCGGACAAGATCGAGGTAAAGTCAATTGTGTAGAACTGGAAAGGTTCCAGCTATACAAAACTGCAGCTGATGATTTGACAGAACCAAAGAATTCAATAGTTCCCGACGAACCTCAGCCTCTTCGCCGATCTAGCGGGGTTCCTAGCCTGCTTGAGAGATACTTCGATTTCTCGATGACAGTGGGAGCAAGGATTGCATCATGAGATGATGACCCAACTAGATTCGAGCAGGCCATCAAGAGTAGGGACTCTGTAAGAATGGCTGGATGCTTAGCGATCTGAAATGGAATCCATATACACCAACAAAGTATGGACTTTAGTTGCGATATCTGAAGGGTTAAATCCCCATCGGGAGCAAGTATATCTTGAGAAGATTACTTGGTGTAGATGAAAAAGTTGAGACTTTCAAAGCTAGATTTGTTAAAGGTTTTCGTCATCGACCAGACACGGATAATGTTGAAACCTTTTTCAGGGAACATGCTTAAGTCCATCCAGATCCTACTTGCCACGGCTACATACCATAACTACGATATCTGGTGGTTGGGTGCCATGACTACTTTTCTAAATAATGATTTAGAAGAGAACGTCTATAAGAACACAGCCAGAGGGCTTCGTAAACAGTAGGAGCAACGGAAACGTGTGCAAGATGTTTTATGTGATAAAGCAGGCATCGCGGAGTTGGAACATCTGTTTTGATGAATTAGTCAAACAGTTTGACATCATCAAAATGGTAGATGAACCTTGTATAAACAAAAAGGTAGTAGGGAGTATGGTGACGATCCTCGTAGAGTACGTGGATGACATACTCTTGTTAGGGAAGGAGTTTCCTATACTATGCTCGATCAATCTCCGCTTATCACAATGATTTTCCATATAGGATCAAAGTAATACCTACTAAATCCTAAGCTTTGGATTTATGAGATAGATCTAATTGGATGTTAGGATACTCACTAGTTGTAGTGAGATGGTATCAATCAATCCTGGGGAGAATCACTGGAAGGGTTCCAGAGTGATAAAGACGACTGAATGTCAGTCACAGGCATTGTCTTTACCCTCAGTAAAGGGACAGTACGTTGGAAGAGTTCCAAGCTAGATACCGTGACAAACTAGACGATAAAGGCTGGTAACATCGCTATTAAAGATACTACCAAAGAGGCAGTTTGGGTGTATATTGGTTCATAAGATGAACTAGGTTCCTGCCATTGTATGACAATGGAAGTGTGGCTTTGGCCCTGGAACCCTGGTCCCATCAGTGACCCAGACAAATTCTGAGGCAGCATCACCTGATCATGGAGATAGTTGATCTCTAGGTTGATCGAGGTTAGGAGAGTAGACTCAGAGGACAACACGGCGGATCCACTCACGAAGACCTTTTCCCAAAGAGAGACTTTTAGGGGATGGTTGAGTATGTGATACTGCAACCACTGCTACAGATGGCCCTAGTGCAAGTGGGAGATTGTTAGTTATATGTATGCCCTAGAGGCCATTACTGTACATTGGATGTATATTGTAGTGGATGCTGGGACATATATAGGTAGGACTTTCTTGCTCGACATGATAGTACGCTATATGGTTGCTCTTTATCTTAACGTGTATACTTTCTGTCTCTCTGTTACATGTTGATAAAGCCCTTAGGATGTGTACTCGACTTCCAGGACTGTGATGCAGATCATACTAGTGGGGCCTGGATAGTCCATGAGTACATCCTTCAATGTTCCTAGTCGAGGGAATATCGAGACGGGGCATCGATATTCCAGAGTAGACTAGCGTATATCTTCTCGACCCATGCGATGGGCGATGGATGATCCCATATCCATTGGTGTTTGACATCAGAGATGGTATACGGGTGCTCAGTGGAGACTGGGTACACTGAACGGACTCGCCGAGAACTCCCAGATGGTATTATACCTCACGTCAGATGGCAGTTCTCTAGTAACACTGGTACAGCTTAGACTGTTGACCCAAGATCGTCATAGAGTCTTGTGTGTCTCCCACCGTGCTTTGATTTCCACCCTACCACGGCTCTACTGAGTCGTGCAAACACGTGGTTTTTGGGTACAGTCCCGATTCACATGGAGGCAATGAGCGATAGGAGGGGATTCGTCTCTCCCGGTATTGGGGGTTGATGTTGCGCTATGCTCAACTGGCCATAACAGGAAATCCCTGGCCAGGGTTACGGTGACCTACTGGTAAGTGTTATCAGTAGTTTCACACATGTTATGGACCTTACGTCGGCATGACTTATCAAGCTATTGGGGTCTGACGTTTACCACCCCTAGGCGAGATATGCGACATATCAGACGAACAGACCGGACTGTACGGTAAGTGTTACTGGTTGGATTCACAGGAGTGTGAGCGGGCTTGCTCGTCGATCTTCTGATCGCTCAATACCCGGGTGGCCGTTACGTTTAGCAGACCGCTTGCGGCTTGTGAGTGTTTGATATGATCATCATCTGCTACCGGCGTATTGACGAGTCTTTAGAGTCCTACACAGAGGTTTCCTGGCTCAAGCGAAACGAAATAGGAGCGCATATGAGATATATGCGGGACCGAGAATAATGCGTGTATGTGATACCGTATTCTATTCTCGCGATGAATGTATCGAATGGTTATATGCGATATAACCTAGTTATCGAATCAAGGATTGATTCGATAAGCCGATACATTAGATACTAGCCGGTTATATGCGACATGACCGGATCATTGAATCAAGTGTTGATTTAATGATTTAATGTATAATTATATATTTGATATATTACTTTGCATCAACTAATATTGGTTCACTTTAAAAGGATTTTCTCACTTGAAATGCACATTGTATATGTGATATATTTTTTGTGCACTTGTTTGTATCATGTTTGATGATACTTGCTCATTTGGGTTTGTGTAAAGATTAAACTATGTTTAGTGAATGGTTAGGGTTTCTTTTCTCTTATTTATTTATCTATTTATTATTGTTTTGGAAAAGATAAAGAGAAAAAGAAATGGTGGCTTAGTTTGTTTTTTGTTGAAGCTTCTTGAAGTTTTGAACAAGTCCACCATTCTTGTCTCTTCTCTAACCCTAACCACTCATCTAACCTTAGTTAAATCTCTACACTAAACCATGGTTGAGATTATGATAAGTATCATATTGTTTTTATTTTAAAAAACTTATGATATATATCATCTTCTTCTTCTTCATCTTCTTCTTCCATGAAGAAAGCTTGCTACATCAATGGTGATTGATGAAAAAGTGTGAGAAATCCAAATCTAAAGTCTACCCACTTCCTATTTCTTCATCCTCTACCTCTTGCCAAGTAGTATAGGGTGTTTCCTTCACAAGTTTTCTTGACTTGGTGAAGTTGGAGCTTGATCTAGCGATGCCTCGACGTAGATCATCTTCGGCATCGTCGTCGATGACCTAGCCCGCTTTTTCTCCGATGAAGCTGACGCTAGAGCCCAAGATCCGATTTGTACAGCGAGGAGACTTCATCGCGGAGCCATGGAGGTGGAGGACCAGATCTACAAAGGTTGTAGCCACTTTCCTTTAGCATTTAATTCGTTTACATGCTTGCATCGCCTCATTATCTAGTTAACGATCCGTATTAGGGTTTGTAGGCACATGTAAAATTTTAATTGGCCATGTTTGATGCCTTGTGAGACTCCATTAGAGTGTCTAGGAACCCTACATATATATATATATATATATATATATTATATGTTGTTTTGAGTTTATTGTTGAAAATGATGGATTCTACGTATTCTTGGATTGGTTTAAGTGTTAGTTGCGAGACCCTAGAGTAGAGGTTGCACCCACACACACGCACACACATACTTGCATACATTTTTTCTTTTACATGAGATTATATGGGAATGTGTATATGTGTTCACATGGGTATGGGACTATGTGTACATATACTGGATTATGATGATAGTACTTGGGATTTGAGATGAGTCGATGAGATTCGATTTGAGGTTGTGAGATCGGTGATATGACAGGGTTCGTATTTAAGATACGACATGATGTTTTAGCGGGTCCTTTGACGTAGTGTTTCATACACGTGCATGCATACATAGATGGTATCAGTATTGTACTAGACGTAGATCAGTACCCCGAATTATGATCTTTGATAAAGAGGATACCAGATGAATAATGTGATGAATGTGATATTGACACATACCCAGAATTGGGATGTCGTATGACCGATTTACGCACGAGCTATATATTGATGATAGATCCGCACTCTTGACTTGAGCATGTCATATTATAGATGTTGTATCGTATGTGATACTTTTGAGGCGGGATCACCGACTAATATATATATATATATATATATATATATATATATATATATATATATATATATATATATATCGACTCAGATGTTAGGTGGTTTCCTTACCTTTCGTTTAGCCTGTTAGCTCAGCCCTATAGTTAGTGTAGTTATTAGACTAGACTTGATTCCTACCTATTTCAAAAACTAACGAATCATGGGTATTTTAAAAGACAGGCCAAGGGATTTTACGGATATTTCAAAGGACGCATCTTTTCTTAAAAACACCGTAGCCCTTATTTTCAAAACACCACGATTCGTGTTATTTCAAAAGGCACTACTGTATGACTTATATTTATATTAAATGCAGATTTGTTATCATTGTGTTTATCATTCAGCTCCCGCACATTATTGTTGTTCGCTCCGCATCGTATACTTATATTGTGATTTCATATACCATTATTGATATCATACTGTCAGGACACCAGCACCATTACCGATGATGTGTATGTTCCACGTACACTTACTTACCGGCTCACACACATCATCATCGGTAATTGCCATGTCACGTACACTTTAGACAATACTATTTCATCGACACAACTTGCTAGCTGATAGTTTCGACATAATATTAGTGTACTTGCCTTATGTGCCAGTTTAGACATTGCAGTTATTATTTGCTATTTCATGCATATTATTATTCACTATTATGCCATATTATGGAGTTTTATGCCTATATTCACTGTTTACGTGCTATTGATGATTGGATTTCGGATTTTCCTGAGATTTCCTGGATTTGGAGGAAAACCGCAAGAACTTTTATAATCTTCTTTCTCTCTCTTTTTAAATGAAAAGTGCGGTTTTCCCATGATGTATGAGTCGTCCACCATGAGTTTTCATGATTGCTGATGGATTTCGAGACCCGATTCGAGGAGTTGGATGAACCGTCTCGGGTACATGGTGGGCCCAGTAAGGTACCCCGGGGAAAGAAATTCGAGTTGTATTCGATGAGCCTGGCAGGAGAGCACTACCTACCGGTGATATTATTTGGACTCGTCGGCTATCCGGAGGATACCGGCCAGAGTCTTGAGATGGTTACAGGTCAGTCCGGACAGCCGGAGCCTGAGATATTGATATTTGAGGTTTGAGACACTGAGGTTTTGAGTTTTGATGATACAGGTCAGTCCGGCCAGCCGGAGCCTGAGATATTAAGATTTTGGGATTTATGTTTTGTGTCGATGTTTGACACGGATTTCCCTGTTGATTTCATTGATGTTATTCGATTTATATACATACAGATATCTCTTTAAAAATAGAAAACAGCTGTCTCATTCATTTCATTACTTTACATTCATATCTCATACATATGATATATTGCTACCTGAGGCACTGACACGAGCACTGGGATTACACTTATGTCTAGATGTTTACCCTTACCACTTTTTCATGCTTCAGACTTTATCACTTGAGGATTTTATATTGATCGTATGACCTAGGATTGCGTCATAAATACGATTTCTGCTCTGTGATGTTTTCCACTCACGAGTTGGCAACTCACCCCCGTTGTGCCACAGTTTCTTGTAGGTTTTGCCATACAGGTTTCGTTACGGCTTTGCTGGCACTACTTCCATTTCCGGGTGATTTGCTTTGGTAGGTGGGTTCATTTGTATTGTGACCACTATTGTACCCTTATTTTATTCAGTTGTATCTAGTGACTCCATCAACCAAACTTGTATATTTATTTCAGAGATAGAGACCAATGATGTTTATTCTTTCGACCTTAGAGTCGCGCGTTGTATTTCTATGGATTTCATGCTGTTTTGAGTTTTCCTTCTCTGTTTTGATCCTCGCCCATCGGCGTTGTATATTATTATTGCTTGCGTGGTGACCGTCGATTGACGAAGAGCTAGCTCCCGCTTGGAGATGCCTTTATTCATTTTATATGCTTTATCAGGTTTTGTACCCGTTTGGGGTCAGTATTTACAAAGGAAACTCTGCCGATATTTTTAGAAAAGACTTGTGATTTTAAAAATGCATATTTCGGCGTATGTTGCAAAACTACTTGATTTAAATTGGTTTTTTTCCTTCACTCTACTACTTTACATGGCTTGGATTTCTGGGTTTTCGGTTTACTTAGATTACGTACGCCTCGAGACGTTTCGTAATCTAAGTGCCGGTCATGTTCCGTACCTTTTGGGTCATGACAAAGTTGGTATCAGAGCGTTAGGTTTTACCTCATGAGTGTAGGATGACCCTAGTTGATGGAATAGGTAGCTTGAGTAGAGTGACGTACCGTACGTATGTTCCGCGGCATATTTACGATACGCTACTCCACTTAAGAAGCCTTAAGATGTACATTTCTTTGCATAGTATTATATTCGTTCATGATCTATCCTCTTCGAGATCGGTATGTGATCTTGTTATCACGGTTGTACGGGTACAGAGAGCTACGGCTAGACCTGCGGTCAGCACGAGCTCGTCACGGACGAGGATTGACCAGGACGTGACTCCAGAGATACGATGTCATAGAGAGGCGTCGTTTTATTGTGTCTTCGCGCCATGAGCGTTTGATGGATCGTTGTTATGAGATTTCTCGGACGTGCGGATTTGCACCAGAGGATTGAGCCACTGATAGAAGCCACCCAGGACGTGATGACCATTGATGTATCGCGTATTCATGATGATTGAGGCACTGTTCAGCGTGGAGACGAATGAGCCAGTAGTTGCTGCGAACGACGAGATATCACCCCAGATGTTCGAGCTACTGCAGCATGAGTTGCACTTAGAGATTTGATAGATGGTCGCTATGTTGGAGATAGTGCCCTCAGAGTCAATTATTGGATCACAGGCACGTGATTGCAATGATTGAGGGAGGACCTATCCCGGTAGGACAGTCTTACTCAAGATGATAGTATGCTATCTGGTTTACCTTTATCATCGTGTACTGCTTCAGGTGACCTTACAGGTCGCTATTACACGCTGATAGAGCCCCTAAGATTCTTGCTTGACTGCCGGCAGTATGATGGCGATCATATACGTGAGAGCTGGTGGTCTATAAGCACATCCTTAAAAGGTCCCTAGTCGTGGGAGTTTCGAGACAGGGCATCGATTCTCCAGAGTAGACTAGTTTATACAGTCGAGACCCTGACGAGGGGCGGTGGCCGGTCTCACAAGCCACTGGTGTCAGTTGGTTCACCTAAGATGTATACAGGTGCTCATTGGGTTATGAGTACTCCGGACAGGACTCGCCGGGAACATGCTAGTTGGTCTTATACCTGACGTCAGATAGCAGTTCCCTGGTGACATGTGTACAGGTTAGTTCATTAACCTGGGGATCGTCATTTGTCTCGTGTGAGTTCCCACTGTACTTTGATTACTACCCTACCACGGCTCAAAGGAGTCGTGCAAACAGGTTTTAGTTGGGTACAGTCCCGAGCCACATGGAGGCAGTGAGCGGATCTTCAGGGGTTCGTCTCTCCCGGTATTGGGGGTGAGGTCGCGCTGTGTCTAGGAGAGCCATTACACAAAGCCCTCGGCCAAGGCAGGAGATTTACTGGTAGGTATTCCAGTAGTATCTCAGGGTGTTCTGGGCTTCACTCCGACACGACTTGTACCGCTTTTGGGGGTCTGACTTTTACCAACCCCCTAGGCCCGACATGCGATGCTCATAGACGAACGGACCGGACTGTACGGATATTGTCACTGACAGGCTCAGTAGGGTGTCAGGATAAGTTCGCTCATCGACGTCCCTTTTGGTCAATAGCTGGTGGCCCGTCACGTATTGGCTTATACCTCTGACGTGCTAGTGGTTAAATCCATAACCATAGTATTGACGGGTCTTTAGAGTCCACCACACTTTCAGTTACTCAAGCTTTCGGGCGAAACGCTGTAGAGGCCGTATGGAGATATGGCAGGGTCCGATCAGATACGTGCGTTATTGCACGGATCATGATCGGACGGTTTGTACTAGAGGCCGTATAGATATATGGCAAGGTTCGATCGGATACGTGCGGTATTGCACGGATCAGGATCGAACGGATATTACTAGCCGGTTTTGGTTTAAGCCGGATCCTAGTATAGTACAGTGTAGATTTTGTCTTTTTGCATTTTTATCCGGTCGGAATACAGATGCGGGTATGTATGCACAGTATCGGGGTTTTCCTGTAATTTATTACGGGACCAGTTTTCTGGAGTTGCCAGTTTGCATTCCGTTCCGGCCGGTTTTTCTTTGTTCTTTCTCGGCCGGACTTTTCCGATGGAGGGGGGTTATTTGCAAGTTTGCAAATAACCATTTGTGGAGGGGTTCTTTGTATTTGTGGCATTATGAAAGATTGAGCATCTTTGCTTTTCATGATGGCTTGCTTTTTGAGATTAGAAGTGATTAGAAATTGATTTGAGAGGATGATCATTACCTTTTGATGTGAAGCTTACTTTTGATGTGGTCACCCTTTTGCATCTCCTACACTCACCTCCCTTCTTGTTATGGATTGATTCTTCTTTCCTCCACCATTCTCACAAGAGAGAGAGGCCACACTTAAGAGAAGAGAATGAGAGAGTTCATTTTGTTAAGTGAGGAATTCTTCATCTCATCTTCTTCTTGCTAGAAAATTGAAAGCACCAATTTTCTTTACCTCTTCCTCCATCCATCAATGGCAACTACATAAACTCCAAGAGACAAAGTTTCTACACTACATTCTACAGCAAATCTTGGGCATGTCGACTTGCCGGCTTCATGCCCGAGTTGCCTCGGTATTGAGGCGGGAGCCCGTAAAAGACGCAGGCGATGTGGTGCCCTTCCGGCGAGGAGGCGACGATATGGAGACAGGACTTTCCGCGGGAGATCGGGACGATGACGAGAAGACCGTAGGACTCGGATCACTCGGTATATCTCTCACCCTTTCTCTTGATAGCTAGTATCGGTTAATGGTTACGATCCGGGTATATTGTCCGCGGTAGCGCCAGTTTAAAGTTAAGAAAAATTTTGATTCCGCATTTTGGCCTCGGATAGACGGCCGGGGCGCTGCCGTGGCGCAACTTGGTATCAGAGCCACGCCATTAACCTTGTCTAGCTTTGTCTAATGTGTTTTACATTTCCGATCGACCAAAATTCCAAAAACTGCGTTTTCTTTACATCAGTTTTCTGTTGAATTTTTTCTTGCTCAAAAATTTTTCAGGTTGCAGAAAAGTGATGTACTGGAAAATATAGGGCTACTGTAGAAATTCGACAGAGTGATTCCATAGTTGGAGCGCGGAACCACGGCCAAACCCCCCTTTGGGCCGCGGTTCCGCCGCACTATGATCAGATCACTGTGTCGTTTTTCTTCAGTTGCTTTCTGGGCTGATTTTAGGGGTTTTGGAATATTAATATTGGGCCCAGAATTTCTTGATGTGCTACAGTAGTACTTGGGGGCCCACTTGTTAAAATTTGATCGATCGGATATTTTAAACACATTGGTTCACAGTATTTACATTATATCTGCTACCGTGAATGTCACTTGATCGGTAAATCCTGTCTAACTGCTATAGCTCGGTTGGACGGATTTGCGAACGTGACATTCACGTTGATGTCTTGTGATTTTGCTGTGATGTTGCGGATCGGTCGTGGGGGATAGCCTGGATGCAATGCTAGTACAGTTTTGTTTTCTATATGTACATTTGATATTGCGGGGCGAGCGTCCGACATGTGGACTGGCGTCACTGCCTGTTTGTATTATTCTTTTGGGGCACGACCTGGTTGCGGTCGATATACCCGTTGTATGTATATTTTACTTTCTGTACTAGGATTACCCCGCGGAGGGTGCATGGATAGCCGGGTTCTATAGGGCAACGGGCCCGCATCTAATGGCATTGAGATGGAGGGGGCTTTACTCTAGGATTGGCGGGCTATTCGCCGCACTCGTAGGGGGTACAGGTTGACCCAGGAGGGGTGCCCAAGTTACCGGATTCCGTGAAGTGCTGGGTGGTCCATTCACCGTGCTGAAGGGGGCTGCCTCACTTCAGGTTTTGGTGGGTGACTTGCCGCGCCCGTAGGGGTCTAGGATTTCATTGCATAGGCTATCCACACGACCAGGGGAACGTCGGGTTTCAGCAGCGGCTCTGTGAAACCCGGGGCTTCCAGATATCTGTATTGTTCTGTGATGCTGTACATTTCTGTGATGTTGCTTTTTTATCACGCCTTGAGCGATATATAATATATTGGTATATATATTAGTAGATGTTGTATATGTTTTGCATCCGCGCTAGTCCAGTCCCCGCTCTGTCGTTAGTTAGCTAACCTAACGAGTAATGACGGGACCCAGTGGCGAATGCGGATGGCATATACGTACATCAGTATATTTTTGTTCTTTGTGGTGTGATCAATTGATGGGACTGCGTTGATTCGGATCAATGCAAGATAAACAAACCTATTCTGATGTTGTTGGAACAGTTTTCAAAAAGCTGTTATTGCAAGGACGTTCACTTTTGTTTTGCATCGTGGTATTCATTTGGAATATCCTGCTCCTCAGTCGACGAGGCAAGGGCCGAGATCCCTTCACCGGGAGTGACCCCTTGGACAGAAGTTTGCGTCAGGGCATTAACTTCACTATAGCCGATTACTTTTGTTTTGCATCGTGGTATTCAGTTGGAATATCCTGCACCTCATTCTACGGGGAAAGAGCCGAGATCCCTTCACCGGGAGTGACCTCTTTAGCAAAGGTTTTCGTCACTATATTTTTATAAAAGGCTATGCAGTTCCTTCAACGATATCAAGTTCATTACGTTAAAGGTTTTTCGCCAAAAACCATTCGTAGCCCTCCGTCATTTCTTATGGGTATTATTTAGTATTCATGCTGCGTTTGTTGACTCCGTCAAGGCGTAGTGTACGGTAGCTAAGTGGTGCTTGTTTGTTGCATAAATGGGATTGATTAGGACAGTCGTGCGGCCTTATTGACTCCGTCAAGGGCATGTACGGGTGGGTTTAATGCAATCCAGATAATGACGGGTTGAACTTGACTAGGACTCTTTGATTTGTTGACTCCGTCAAGGTCACTTGAGTCCTAGGGGTAAAAACATCACATCGGGGGTTTCTAAAGAAACTGAAACTTGCCAGGCATGCGCATACCTTCTGGAGTGTGGTGACTTGAGTGGATTCCGTCAAGTTATCATGCGATGATAGTTGGATCCCGATTCCCACTGATGAGTTGGTTTACTCCTCGGGTGATCCCGACTAATTCTTCTTTCAGGTTTGGGGAAGAATTTGAGGTTACAGTGGGAGGTTTCCAGATTAGATAAAATGATAACCATTCTGATCTAGGTTAGAGTGCACGCTGAGTGTTTCTTTTCTCTCTCTCTCTTTGGCAGCGACCATTGACCCGACCCTAGACTATGACTCAGTGACCAAGTTGACCGAACCTTCTTAACACTGGCTTTTGGATTGTCAGAGTTGCAAACCTCATTGCCACTCCTACTTTTACTCTTTTCTCCAGGACACCCCGTATTACTACGAACGTCCACTTCCATTGGACAAAACCATCATATGGTTAGATACGAACTCGAAGTAATTTATTCGAGGATGGTTTCCGGTTCTGGAGAAAACGAATAGGACTATTCAGTTGTCTTTTCCTTTTACCTTCTCTCAGGTTGCGAGTACTCCTTGGTTTAGGAGATAGTACACCTATTACGCAAATTGGATAGTCTTCTTCCAGACCTTAGGCTGGTGCCGAACGGTGGAGAATGAAGAAAACCAATTAGCATAACGATGGTGTACAGAAGGTATTAAGTTAAGACAAAGCAAGGGATTAGTAAGAGGGCAAAGTAAACTGCGACTGCTATTCACGACCAAACCAAGTATTTCTTCGCCAATCCTAAATCACCTTTGTATTTCTCCAGGACACTCCGTATCACTACAAAGATCCACAGTTTATTTGGATATTCCATCGTATGGTTATATACGAACTCGAAAGGAACTTGTTCCAGTTCGGGGATGGATTCTGGTTCAGGAGAAATAGGAATAAGGTTTATTCGGTTGTCTTTTATCTTCACCTTCTCTCCCTTTGCGAGTGCTCCTAAGATTAGGATAGTATACCTTTTATGCTTATTGGATAGTCTTCTTCCAAACCATAGGCTGGTGCCGAACGGTAGGGAAGGAAGAAAGCCATTTGGCCTAAAGGGGTGTGCAGACGGTAATGACTAAAGACATATAAAGGGATTTGGACAGATGGCAAAGAGATATACGGTTACAGTTGTGAATCTGAAAAATGGTAGAGGCATTACTAGGAATACCGGGATACCCCATCGAAACATTTCAATGTTTCAGTTCAACTGTGTACTGTTAAAAGAAAACCGATTTCCCGATTAGACACTTGCTCCAGGGTATGTATTTATCAGGTTGGATTCTCACATCTGTATGGTTTTACAGATGATGAGTGGGAGTAAGTTATTGGGAATCAGGTGACCATCCTCATTATATCGGGATTCATTGTAATTGGTGATATTTGAGGAAGCTACCTGGGTTGTTTGCCGGTCGGCAAATATTTGGTTTTGAATATCCGTTGCTATGCACCAATTTCAAATTGATATATCTGTACGTCTATTTTTATAGAGTGAGATGTGCCTTTTTGAAATTATGTCTATGACATTTACCTATATCAGTGGATGGTTAGGTAAGGAGCATTGAACAGCGGTGTAATTCTTCTTAACCATAAGTACAGTTTTCAACCTACGACACACGGTGAATGAGTCGCTAGACTCAGGGGACTTATACAGAGTATTGTATATTGTCCAGTGTCCATTAGGACAGAGGGGTTGGTCCTCGTACTATATTCAGTTTACTTATACCTTCTCTAGTTCTTAAACAAGTGTTTCGTAGAAACACAGGGTCTAAGTTTTGAGAAGTTATAGGTATAAGAATAGAGTAGAGAACCAGGTGTTGCAAGTATCAGGATTCTTTAAGGTAATCGAAGATGTAGATACTTGTTTATGGTATTCAGTTGATAGTAATGAGAACTTGCTTCTCTTTCAGGTTACTCATAATTGGAAGTACTCCTAAGTTGAGTAACGCTGATCGGCCTCTCTTCCATTTAGTTGACATGCACTGGAGACAGCTGCATGATTTGAATCTGGTTCAATTAAATCAGTGCCTCTGTTCCTATATTGGATATAGAACAGTTCGTATCTTAACGATGTTAAGGTACGGGGAGTTGTCTGGCCTATGCTTAAAACCAGACTCTGGATAACTGAAGGCATGTTTCTGTAATGGCTGTTTGTGGGTTGACCCAGGCTATGACGAGGGTTGACTTTCTACCATCTGGCAGATCAATAGAAATATTGTTCTTGACTCGCCACAGTTTTATTAAAAATGGATTTTTTCAGAAAACAGTACTGGAAGTATGGTAGAACTGGAAGTGATTCCAGAACTACAAACGATTACGGAAGATTTGATAGGAACCTAGAGATTCAATCTGATTTGACATTCCATTAGCCACTCCGCAGATACGGTGGGTAACTTCAGGCACCCGAGAGGTACTCCGGTAGCGTCAAGGAAGGTGACAGGGAAGTTCTTGTTTACCCACACTTGCCATTGCTGTTGTTCCAGGCTGCGAGACCCGGCAGGAGGATGAGTATAGCGTCGTTCTGAAGTAGCTTTAGAATTACACGTCTATATGACTCTGCCAGAGGGTTGTCGTAGTCAGTAGGAGCAGCGGAAGCATTAGTGGACAGTTGGCTTATGTCTATTTATAGACTGAAGCAGATATAGCGGAGATAGATCATCTATTTCTGATGTGAAGTCATAGGTTTGACTTCATCAGAATAGGGGATGGATCTGCTAAGGAGGTAGTAGAGTGTAATGTCCTGGTATTTGGATGAGATACACAGAGTATGAAGTGATATTTCTATACTACGATCGGTTATACTTTGGTTGTCACACAGTGGTTTCTCCACACAGGACATGGATATTATATCAGACATTCTGGTTACTAGATCTATGGTTTTAGATCTAGATTTGGGTGGTTTCCCAATCTGGGTACTTTGACAGCATTCTATGAGTATTTAGAATGGACGACTCCTGGCACGGTAGTGTACCTGCAGGTGATGGAGTCACCCTTTCTAAAGGTGTCTTATAGACTAAAGTAGAGAGGGATGTGCATGATTGGCAGATCACTTGCTTAGGCAATTGAGTCAATCCTGAGATGTCAAGTACCACACCAGATGTTGTTCTTGCAGTAGGTGCAATAAGTTGATATTGATCCAATCCTGGAGAAACAATCGGAAGCAGTTTTAGAACATAAGTGAATGTTCTAGGAATTTAATAACGGCAGCCTCTTTTAGGAGACGGTTATCATTCCACGCTTCCAAGGTGACATGGATGGCAGAGTGGCTGTCAGAGTTATAGTTTCTCCTTCTGACGAGGGGCAGTATTTTGGACAGGTGGTCCAAGGCAATACTGAGGGAGGCATGGTGCTGGGTTCTGATTAAGTTCAGTTATCGATACAGTCTAAGAAGTTTGGATTTGGAGTTCATTTATGAGCTAGGTGCCATCAGATATCCAGACATACTCTAAGACAGGTATTGCTCATTTCGGGAAATGGTTTTCTCTGCGAACTTGAGATATAGAGAGACATAGAAAGAAACATCACAGCGGATCCACTCACTGAGGCTATTCCTCGAACGCAATAGTTTCGCAAACGAGCTTTGTGAGACTGACTAGTAGAGGAGTTAGGTGTTCGATATCACACGGGCTGTGAGTATGCGACATCGCAATAATTAGCCTTGAGTGCAAGTGGGAGATTGTTGGAGATAGTGCCCTCAGAGTCAATTATTGGATCACAGGCACGTGATTGCAATGATTGAGGGAGGACCTATCCCGGTAGGACAGTCTTACTCAAGATGATAGTATGCTATCTGGTTTACCTTTATCATCGTGTACTGCTTCAGGTGACCTTACAGGTCGCTATTACACGCTGATAGAGCCCCTAGGATTCTTGCTTGACTGCCGGCAGTATGATGGCGATCATATACGTAAGAGCTGGTGGTCTATAAGCACATCCTTAAAAGGTCCCTAGTCGTGAGAGTTTCGAGACAGGGCATCGATTCTCCAGAGTAGACTAGTGTATACAGTCGAGACCCCGACGAGGGGCGGTGGCCGGTCTCACAAGCCACTGGTGTTAGTTGGTTCACCTAAGATGTATACAGGTGCCCATTGGGTTATGAGTACACCGGACAGGACTCGCCGGGAACATGCTAGTTGGTCTTATACCTGACGTCAGATAGCAGTTCCCTGGTGACATGTGTACAGGTTAGTTCATCGACCTGGGGATCGTCATTTGTCTCGTGTGAGTTCCCACTGTACTTTGATTACTACCCTACCACGGCTCAAAGGAGTCGTGCAAACAGGTTTTAATTGGGTACAGTCCTGAGCCACATGGAGGCAGTGAGCGGATCTTCAGGGGTTCGTCTCTCTCGGTATTGGGGGTGAGGTCGCGCTGTGTCAAGGAGAGACATTACACAAAGCCCTCGGCCGAGGCAGGAGATTTACTGGTAGGTATTCCAGTAGTATCTCAGGGTGTTCTGGGCTTCACTCCGACACGACTTGTACCGCTTTTGGGGGTCTGACTTTTACCAACCCCCTAGGCCCGACATGCGATGCTCATAGACGAACGGACCGAACTGTACGGATATTGTCACTGACAGGCTCAGTAGGGTGTCAGGATGAGTTCGCTCATCGACGTCCCTTTTGGTCAATAGCTGGTGGCCCGTCACGTATTGGCTTATACCTCTGACGTGCTAGTGGTTAAATCCACAACCATAGTATTGACGAGTCTTTAGAGTCCACCACACTTTCAGTTACTCAAGCTTTCGGGCGAAACGCTGTAGAGGCCGTATGGAGATATGGCAGGGTCCGATCAGATACGTGCGGTATTGCACGGATCAGGATCGGACGGTTTGTACTAGAGGCCGTATAGATATATGGCAAGGTTCGATCGGATACGTGCGGTATTGCATGGATCAGGATCGAACGGATATTACTAGCCGGTTTAGGTTTAAGCCGGATCCTAGTATAGTACAGTGTAGATTTTGTCTTTTTGCATTTGTATCCGGTCGGAATACAGATGCGGGTATGTATGCACAGTATCGGGGTTTTCCTGTAATTTATTACGGGACCAGTTTTCTGGAGTTGCCAGTTTGCATTCCGTTCCGGCCGGTTTTTCTTTGTTCTTTCCCGGCCGGACTTTTCCGATGGAGGGGGGTTATTTGCAAGTTTGCAAATAACCATTTGTGGAGGGGTTCTTTGTATTTGTGGCATTATGAAAGATTAAGCATCTTTGCTTTTCATGATGGCTTGCTTTTTGAGATTAGAAGTGATTAGAAATTGATTTGAGAGGATGATCATTACCTTTTGATGTGAAGCTTACTTTTGATGTGGTCACCCTTTTGCATCTCCTACACTCACCTCCCTTCTTGTTATGGATTGATTCTTCTTTCCTCCACCATTCTCACAAGAGAGAGAGGCCACACTTGAGAGAAGAGAATGAGAGAGTTCATTTTGTTAAGTGAGGAATTCTTCATCTCATCTTCTTCTTGCTAGAAAATTGAAAGCACCAATTTTCTTTACCTCTTCCTCCATCCATCAATGGCAACTACATAAACTCCAAGAGACAAAGTTTCTACACTACATTCTACAGCAAATCTTGGGCATGTCGACTTGCCGGCTTCATGCCCGAGTTGCCTCGGTATTGAGGCGGGAGCCCGTAAAAGACGCAGGCGATGTGGTGCCCTTCCGGCGAGGAGGCGACGATATGGAGACA
Source organism: Agapanthus africanus (assembly GCA_030015575.1). NCBI lineage: Eukaryota > Viridiplantae > Streptophyta > Magnoliopsida > Asparagales > Amaryllidaceae > Agapanthus > Agapanthus africanus. The sequence continues at coordinate 67,105,225 of CM057344.1, read as the reverse complement.
GGACTTTCCGCGGGAGATCGGGACGATGACGAGAAGACCGGAGTACTCGGATCACTCGGTATATCTCTCACCCTTTCTCTTGATAGCCAGTATCGGTTAATGGTTATGATCCGGGTATATTGTCCGCGGTAGCGCCAGTTTAAAGTTAAGAAAAATTTTGATTCCGTATTTTGGCCTCGGATAGACGTCCGGGGCGCTGCCGTGGCGCAACACGCTAGTCACCCAAGGATGAGTGACTAGGACGCGTGGTTCGTTCTCTTACCCGATGCGAGGTCATCAGATTGATTGATTCCAGCTAGAGACGACTCCACGCGGATACGTTGAGAGTCGATAGAGGCGATCGAATGTCAGAAACCCATATTCCAAGTTTAAAGTATTCAGAAAGACATGCAAGCAATTCTATGGACCTTCTAGAAGAATGAAACCCTAGCTCGACATAATGACCGTGTGAAAGCCTTTGAACCTTAGGGTTTGCGGCAGTTCCGCGGCGCCATTAGTAAGGCTTGGGTTTGCCCTTCTACGGCTGGTCCGCCGATGCTGTGGTATGTACTCGATACTATTAAACTGTACCCAAGATGTTGAGCTCTTTGGGGATTATGAGCTTTTGACGAATCGATCGAATGGTTCGACTTCATTCGGATGCTATGTGGTGAGATGCATTGCTTGGGAGACTCCAGATACGAGTATAGCCGTTGGAGCACAGTCCATGCAGCCACGACGAGACGAGTCCGAAGCAGTTGACATTAGAGAAAATTGGAGTAAGAGGTTCGTACGAGATCTTGATAAGATGACGTTCCACTCCGCCGACATCAGAGATGTGATACGCATGCAGAGGCGTTATATAAGGATATATCTTCCAGAAGGAGTCGCGATGAGTATGCCGTCGTTCCGGAACAAGAAACAGATATAGTAAAGGACGATGACTTCCGGACAGTTCGGCAGAGACGAGACTTGGGAGAGACCTCGACAGGACCTTTCTGGAATACTATACGAGAAGACTTGGACCCAGGAGCGGTCACATTGTGCACACCCAGCAGGCCAGAGTTCGGCATCATCGACGAGATAGTTGGCCAGAGATCTGTAGAGGATGTGCCAAAGTGGACTACTTCCATTATCGTTTCCATATTGGACCGTTGAGCCGGGGAGCTATGTACTTAGCAATTCGCAGTGAGAGACGAGAGCCGAAGGGCACCAGACGACGGGCCATGATCGGGAGGCAAGTAGATATCTGCTCTGCTAAGCGTTGGATGCATTGACACCTTCTCGACTTTGAAGGAGGAACTATCGACGACAATATTTATGATTTGTTATTTGGTGATTCGATTATCACGTACCCGTCACCTTAGATTTCGGTATTTTGGGCGATCTATTCGCATGATTGATTTTGATGGTTGAGTTTCATGATATTTGTTTTTGTGCACCATGATTGCACCTTCTGAGTATTTATAATTTGTGCACAGTTATTTCACTTGATATCGTTTTTGTGCCTTGGCTGCACATGCTCATGACTTCATGGATTTTATAAAGTTGGGTTGATTTTATGCATATGGCATGCACCTGATTTGATTTTTTTGCACTCGGTATAGTTCATATATGCTTGCAGTGCTGTGATATGTATTTTGTGTACTCCAGTTGCACAGGACTTCGATTTGATGTTATTTGAGGTCTTGATTTTGACTTCATGCCTAGGGCATGCATATGATTTGACTTATGCTTACGGTCTTTTATCTGGTGTGATATGTTTAATTGATGGGACTGCATTGATTCTGATCAATGCAAGGATAAAACAAACCTATATAATGTAGTTGGAACCAAGTTTTTGAAAAAAAGACATTACAGACATTTTCTTTTGCTTTGCACAGTGGTATTCGATTGGGAATATCCTGCACCTCATTCGACGAGGCAAGAGCCGAGATCCCTTCATCGAGAGTGACCTCTTGAGCAAAAGTTTGCGTCAGGGTAATAAATTCACTATAGTCGATTATTTTTGCTTTGTATCTTGGTATTTAGTTTGGAATATCCTGCACCTCATTCTATGAGGAAAGAGCCGAGATCCCTTCACCGGGAGTGACCTCTTTAGCAAAAGTTTTCACCACTATATATTTGCAAAACCACTTGGATTCCTTCAACGATATCAAGTTCATTACGTTAAAGGTTTTTTCGCCAAAAACCAGTCGTTGCCCTTCGTCGTTTCGGATAAGTAGCACATAGTATTCGTGCGGTGTTTATTAGCCAAAGTCAAGGCATCGTGTATGGTAGCTGTGTGTTGTTTGTTCGTAGCATGGATATGCATTGGTTTAGGACAGTCATACCACTTTGTTGGCCAAAGTCAAGGGTGTGTGCGGGTGGGTCTAAATCAATCAGGATAATGACGGGTAGAACTTGACTTGCGTGTTATGATTTGTTAGCCAAGTTAAGGTCATAAGCGCTTGAGGCAAAAACCACATCGGGGGTTTCAAACATACAGGAAACTTGCCGGGCATGTACATACCTTCTGGAGTGTGGTGACTTGAGTGGATTCCATCAAGTTATCATGCGATGATAGTTGAATCCCGATTCCCACTGATGAGTAGGATTACTCCTCGGATGATTTTAGATGATCCCGACTAATTCTCCTTTGAGGGTTTGAGGGAGAATTCGAGGAAACAGTGGGAGAATTCCTGATTAGATAAAGTGATTAACCATTCTAATCTAGATTAGACTGCACGCTGAGTATTTCTTTTCTTTCTCTTTTTGGCAGCGACCATGGCCTGACCCTAGACTAAAACTCATGGACCAAGTTAACCGAACCTTCTTAAATCATATTGGCTTTTGGATTGTCATAGTTGCATATATCATTGCCACTCCTATTTTTACCCTTTGCATTTCTCCGGAACATTCCGTATCACTATGAAGATCCACGTTTATTGGATATGACCATTGTATAGTTACATACAAACTCGAAGAAACTTGTTCCAGTTCGAGGATGGTTTCTGGTTCTGGAGAAATTGAATAGGACTATTCAGTTTCCTTTTCCTTTTACCTTCTCTTAGGTTGCGAGGGCTCCTGGTATTTAGGAGAGTACACCTATTACGCTTATTGGATATTCTTCTTCCAAACCATAGGCTGGTGCCGAAGGGTAGGGAAGGAATAAAACTAATTAGCCTAAGTGTGGTGTACAGAATGTAATCAGTAAAGACAAATAAAGGGATTAGAAAGAGGGAAAAGTAAATTGCGACTGATATTATTCACGGCGAAGCCGCGTATATCATCGCCACTCCTACTTCATCTTTGCATTTCTCCTTAACATTCCGTATCACTACGAAGATCCACATTTATTGGATCGATAAGCCATCGTATAATTACATACGAACTCGAAGGAACTTGTTCTAGTTCGAGGATGGATTCTGGTTCAGGAGAAATAGAATAAGGATTATTTAATTGTCTTTTCCCTTTACCCTCTCTCAGATTGCGAGGGCTCCTAGGATTAGGAGAGTACACCTATTACGCTTATTTGATAGTCTTCTTGCAAATCTTAGGCTGGTGCTGAAAGGTAGGGAAGGAAGAACACCATTTAGCTTAAGCGCGGTGTACAGTAAGTAATGAATAAAGACAAATAAAGGTATTGGAGAGATAGCAAGGAAATATACGGTTACAGTCATGAATCTGGATAGTGGAAGAGGCATTACTAGGAATACCTAGATACCCCTTCGAAACATTTTCATGTTTCAGTTTCACTGTGCGATATTAATTGAAAACTGTTTTCCCAATTATATTCTAATTCCAGGGTATGTATTTACCAGATTTGATTCTCACATCTGTATGGTGTTACAGATGGTGAGTGGGAGTAAGATATTGAGAATTAAGTAATTATATCCTCATTATATCGGAATTCGTTGAAATTGGTGATATTTGAGGAAATCACCTGGGTTTTTGCCTGACGACAAATATTTGGTTTTGAATATCCGATTGTTGTGCACCAATTTCAAACTGATTTATCTGTACGTTTATTTTATAAAGTGAGATATAACTTTTTGAAATTATGTCTATGACATTTACCTGTATCGGTTGATGATTGGGTAAGGAGCATTCAAGAGCGGTGTAATTCTTCTTAACACGGTATAGTTTTCTACCGATGACGCATATGGTATGAGTTATTTAACTCAGGGGACTTATACAATGTATTGTATGTTGTCCAGTGTCCATTAGGACAAAGGGGTTGGTGCTCGTACTATATTCAGTTTACTTGTAACTTCTCCAGTTTTAGACAAGTATTGCGTTAAAATGCATGGTCCAAGTTTTGAGAAGTTATAGATATAAGAATAAAGTGGAGAACCATATGTTGCAAGTATCAGGATTCTTCAAGGTGATCGAAGATGTAGATACTTGTGTTTGGTATTCCATTGATAGTAATGATTTTGATAACTAGCTTCTCTTTCAGATTACTCATATTTAGATGCACTCCTAGTTGAGTAATGCGGATTAGCCTCCTTCCATTTGGTTGACATGCACTGAAAACAGCTGCATGATTTTGAATCCAGTTCCAATTAAATCAGTGCTTATGTTTCTATAATGGATATAGAATGGATCATATCTTAACGATGTTAAGGTATATGGAGTTGTCCGGCTTATGCTTGAAACCAGACTCTGGATAAACTCAAGGCACGTTTCAGTAATGGCAGTTTGTGGGTTATCCTGGCTTTGACGAGGGTTAACTTTCTACCATCTGGAAGATCACTAGTTATATTGTTCTTAACTCGCCACGAGTTTTAGTAAAATGGATTCTTTTCAGAAAACATTAATGGGAGTTGGTAGAACTGGAAGTGATTCCAGAACCACAAACGATTACTGAAAATTTAATAGTACCTAAAGAGTCAATTGGATTCAACATTCTATTAGCCACTCCGCAGATATGGTGGGTAATTTCAGGCACCGAAAGGTACTTCGGTATCCTCAAAGACGGTGACAGGGTGGTTCTTGTTCACCCAGACTTGCCATTGCTGCTGTTCTAGACTATGAGACCTGGCAGGAGGATGAGTTTAACGTCGTTCTAAACTAGCTTTAGAAGTGCACGTGTATATGACTTTGCCAAAGGGTTGTTGTAGTCAGTAGGAGCAGCAGAAGTATAATGGACAAGTAGCTTGTGTCTATTTATAGACTAAAGCAGGTATAGCGGAGATAGATCATTTATTTTTGATGTGACAGTCATAGGCTTTGACTTCATCAGAATAGGAAATAGATCTGGTAAGAAGGTAGTAGGGTGTGATGTCCTGATATTTTGATGACATGCACTTTATAAGAAGTGAAATTCCTATACTACGATCGGTTATATTGTGGTTGTCACATAGTTGTTTCTCCACATAGGACATGGATATAATATCAGGTATTCTGGTTACTAGATCTATGGTTTTTGATCTAGATTTGGGAAGTTTCCTAATTTGGGTACTTTGACACTATTCTAAAAATGTTTTAGAATGGACGACTTCTGGCATGGTAGTGTACCTGCAGGTGATGGAAGCACCCTCTATAAAGGATGTCTTACAGACTAAAGGGGAGAGGGATTTGCATGATTGGCATATCAATTGCTTAGGCAATTGAGTCAATCATGAGATGTCAAGTACCACACCAGATATTGTTTTTGCACTAGCTGCAATAAGTTTATATATTGATCCAATCCTGGAGAAACTTTGGGAAGCAGTTTATGAACATAAGTGGATGTTCTAGGGATATGGTAAAGGCAGACTCCTTCGGGAGACGATTATCATTCCAGGCTTCCAAGGTGACCTGGATGACAAAGCGACTGTCAGAGTTATAGTTTTCCCTCTTTTGAGGGGCGGTAGTTTGGACACGTGGTCCAAGCTGATACTGAGAAAGACATAGCATAGGATACTGATTAAATTCAGTGGACGATACAGTCTAAGAAGTTTGCTTGATTTGGAGTTCATTTGTGAACTGGGTCCCATCAGATATCCAGAAAAATTCTAAAACAGGTATTGCTCATTTTGGGAGATAGCTTTCTCCGCGAAGTTGAGATATAGAGAGATATAGAAAGAAACATTGGAGCGGATCCACTCTCTGAGGCTATTTCTCAAACGCAATAATTTCACAAACAAGCTTTACGAAATTGATTAGTAGAGAAGTTGGGTGTTCGGTATCACACGGGCTGTGAGTACGCGACACCGCAATAATTAGCCTTAAGTGCAAATGGAAGATTGTTGGCTATAGTACCCTCAAGGCAATTATCATAGTCGCAGGAAGGTGATTATGATGAATGAGGGAGGACTTATATGGATAGAACAGTCTTACTCGAGATGATAGTATGCTATCTGGTTTGTCTTTATCATCATGTACATGCTTTAGGTGGTATTACAGATCATTATTACATGTTGATTGAGCCCATAGGATTCTTGCTTGACTACCAGCATCATGATGGTGATCATATATATGAGAGCTGGGTGGTCTATAAGCACATCCTTAAATGTCCCTAGTCGTGGGAATTTCGAGACTGGATATCGATACTCCATAGTAGACTAGTGTATACTGATCGAGACCCCGATGAGGGGCGGTGGCCGGTCTCACAATCCATTTGTGTCAGTTTGTTCATCTAAGATAGTATACAGGTTCTCATTGGGTTATGAGTATACCAGACGAACTCGCCGAGAACATACTAGTTGGTATTATACCCATTGTCAGATAGCAGTTCCCAGGTGACATGTGTATAGGTTAGTCTGTCGACCTGAGATCATCATTTGTCTCGTGTACGTTCCCACTGTGCTTTGATTACTACCCTACCATGGCTTAATGGAGTCGTGCAAATAGGTTTTAGTTAGGTACAGTCCTGATCCACATGGAGGAAGTGAGTGGATCGTCGGGGATTCGTCTCTCCCGTTATTGGGGGTTGATGTCGCATTGTGCATGGGTGGCCATCACCAGAAATCCTTGGCCAAGGTAGTCGAGAATTACTGATCTAGGATCAGTAGTTTCTCATGTGGTGATAGGTTTCATACCGACACTAATTGTTGCGTTATTAGGGGTCTGACTTTATCCACCCTCCTAGACTCGATATACGATATTCATAGACGAATGGACCGGACTGTACGGATATTGTCACTGTCAGGCTCAGTAGGGGTTCAAGATGAGTTTGCTCGTCGGCCTCCCCTTCGCTCAATACCTGGGTAGCCGTTACGTACAGCTAGTGCCGCTGAAGTGCTTGTGGTTAAACCCACTGCCAGCGAATTAACAAGTCTTTAGAGTCCCATACAGAGGGTTTCCCTGCTTCGGGCGAAACGATGTAGAGGCCGTATGGTTTTACGGCAGGGTTCGATAATATAAACTGCACTTGTGCACGTATCTTGATTCAGACGGATAATACTATTGGGCTTTGGTTTAAGCCGGATCGTAGTATTATATTGTTGGATTATTTTCGTCTCTTTGTATTCGTATTTTTCGGAATACGGATGCGGGTATGTATATACGAATGATGGGTATTCTTGTAATTTATTACAAGTTACTTCTAGAAGATGCCACCTCATTTTGGTTTTAACCATTTAGGTTAAATGGTTAATGAGGTGGAGGGGATGAGGGGTTCTTTAGCATTATATCAAGCATGTTCACTTGGTGACTCATGGGGTGACTCGTGTGGTGACTCATGGTACACTAATTGAAGCATGCTTGATATTTATTAGTGTTGTGAGATATTTTCCTCACATGGGAGATATTTTCTTTAGTTGCTAGCATGCTTCATAGATCTCACAACACTTAGCCATTTTCTTCACTTGCTCTTTGCTTCACTCTCTCATCCCCATGGCATCTTCTTCTACCTCCACCCTACAAGTCTCATATGTTAAGAAACCTAGGGTGTCTTGAGAAAAATAAATCCTTCATCACTCTCTACTTCTCCTAGGCTATCTAGTTTAGCAAATACCCTGGTTACTTCGGCTATGAGGTTGGAGCTCGATTTTTAGACTATCAGGTGGATCATCTTCGATGGAGGGAGATTGGAGGTCAAGCTTGATCAAGGAGGCTTTTAGGAGCTTAGGATAAAGTTTAAAGACCGAAGGACAAGGATCATTCAGTATAACCATTCTAAACTTCTATATTGATTGCTAGTCTAGGGTTAATGGTCGATCCCTAGGATAGGGTTCCGTTAGCGCCAGTTTAGAAAAATTATGTTCCACAATAGGCCACGGTTTGATGGCCAGGGCGCTGGTGTAACCCAACAATGTTTGGCACTGAAGCTGTACTTCCACTGGAAATAGAACTCTCCTCATTATGAGTGGCAGTTCAATACGAGCTAACGGATGAAGATAAATGCTCATCTTAGGCTCGAGGAGCTCGATGCTCTCAACGAAACCCGCCTTATAGCACAGCAAAATCTAGAAGCTTATAAGGCCGATGGCATGATCATACGAAAGACTAACCAGGCCGAGAACATTTTGCCAAGGCGAACTCGTAGTGGTTGTCAAAAGACCAATGATTCCCAATCGTGCGAAACAGGGGAAGTTCGAGCCAGGCTATGAAGGCCCGTATATCATAGATAAGGCCTACCAGGTAAAGCTTACTTGCTCATGGATATGCATGGAGAAAGGCCATTTCGACCAATAAATGGCCAATTCCTTAAAAAGTACTACGCTTGAAAAGTTGCGACTTAAGTCAATGATATATGATGACGCTTGTGCCCGCTCGCCAACTTCTTGAGTCAAAAACACTGAAAGTCGTATATTCCCTACTATGCAATATTAGACCGAAATGTCCTTAAACTAATATCTATCCCAAGCAAGGGAATGTTGGACCGAAACGTCCTTAAACTAATATGTTACACCATATATTTTTCATGATATACATGATGATGGACAGTAATGTCCTTAAACTAATATGTTGCCCTACAGTGGATCTCCATATTGATTACCATATACAATCCATGGATACAAACAATATGACCCCATATTATGTTCCCATGGATCGAAATGTCCCTAAACTAATGGTGGACCAAAATTTCCCTAAACTAATCTGTTTGGCCCAACGGTATGTGTCATATGACTAGCCATATACAATTTACGAGAATAAACAATTCATATCTCTCTCAGGTCCCATATGATGTTAGTGATATATGCCCTAGAGGCCATTATTGTATCATACTGGATTGTATATTACTTAATGGGAACTTAGGATATACACGGATATAGTAACAGTCTTGCTCGAAATGGTAGTATGCTACCTGGTTTGTTTCTATCTCAATATGTGCATGTGTTTTCTTAGCATATCGCTTATACATATTCGTAAAGCCCTTAAGATCTTTGCTTGATTACCAGCGTTGTGACGGCAGTCACACTAGTGGGGGCTGGATAGTCTATAAGCATATCCTATACAGGTCCCTAGTCGTAGGATTATCGAGACGGGGCATCGATACTCCACAGTAGACTAGTGTATACGCTTCTCATCCCAGCAGGAGAGATGGTATGTCCCACAGCCATTAGTACGTCATGCTGGAGATAGTATGCAGGTGCTCATTAGGTTATGAGTACACTGGACAGGACACATCGGGAACTGTAGGTGGGTATTTTACCTATCGTCGGGTAGCAGTTCCCAGGTGACATGAGTACAGCTTAGTCCGTCGACTTGATACTGCTACTTCGTCTCGAGTGTGTTCCCACTGTACTTTGATTACTACCCTACCACGGCTCAAAGGAGTCGTGCAAACAGGTATCGGTTGGGTGTAGTCCCAAAGCACTTGGAGGCAGTGGCGGTTAGATAGGATTCGTCTCTCCGGGTATTGGGGGTTGATATCGCGCTGTGTTCGGAGGGCCATTACACAAAGTCCTTGGCCAAGACAAGCGAGATTTACTGGTAGGTACTCCAGTAGATTCTCAGGGTGTTTTAGGCTACAGTCCGACACAACTTATTGCGCTATTAGGGGTCTGACGATTACTGCCCCCTAAGCCCGTTATGTGATACTCTTAGACGAACAGACCTGACTGTACGGAGATTGTCACATATAGGCTCAGTAAGAGTTCGGATGAGTTATCTCATCGGCCTTTTTATCGACACATACCTGGGTAGCCATTACGTGCAGCTAGTACTGCTTGCGGCTTGTGGTTAAACCCACTGCCAGCGTAGTGTCGAGTCTTTAGAGTCCCACATAGAGAGTATCCCTACATCGGATAATAGGTGTAGATGCAGTATGGTTTTACGGTAGGGCTTCGATCATATACGTGTACTTGTGCACGTATGATGATCGGGCGGATAATACTAGTGGGCTTTGGTTTAAGACGGATCCTAGTATTATATTGATGGATTATTTTTGTCTTATTGTATTTGTATTCTTCGGAATACGGATGCGGATATGTATATACGGATGAGGGGCATTCTTGTAATTCTTGCGGGAAAGCTTCTAGAAGGGACACATCATTTACAGTTTATTTCTTTTATAGATTAAACATAATGAGGTGGAGGAAATGAGGTGGAGGTGGATAAAAATCAAGCATGACTCACCATTAGATATTTTCAAGCATGCTAGATATTTGTTGAGATATTTTCTCCTCAATTATTAGTATGCTTGATTATTCTTTTCAAGAGCTATTCTTTTTCCAAGCTCATTCTTCACTAGTTTTTCCTCAAGTGCTCTTCTTCATCCTCTAAACCCAAAAGCTCTGATGAGTTGAGAATCCTAGGATGGATCGTCTTTGACTCGAGGAGGCCGTCGAGGTTGCCCGTTCCATTTTTGATCCTTGGAGCTGACAACGAGAAGAGGAAAGCGATGAAGACCCGATGGACATGTATCGTTAGGTATAACTTCATATCCGAGTAGTTAAACCTCAAGTAGTTTGCTAGCTATGGTTTATGATCGATCCTTGGTTCTAGTCGGTGTTGCGATGCCCGTAAAAATCATTTTTTGCAATTTTTGCCTACCCGTGAACACGCGGAGTGCTCGACATCGACATAAAGTGGTATCGGAGCCCCTCCTAAACATTAGATATCTTTTAGCAACGATAGAAATCCGCCATTTTTGTCGGGCAAAAACTGCGATAAAACAGTTTCCAAAAATGATATTTTGAGTTGTTTGCACACCCTGCGGGCTCATGGTTTGAACCGAGAAGCCGCGGGGTGAAGCGTGCTCACCCCGAGGACACTTCGGGAGGACCTAAGGCCGGGCCACCCCCCAAGAACACTACAAGGTGGCCTTAGGGGCTGGTGACCCGAGATCACCACAGATTGGTACTCTCGGGTCTGCCTCTCCTTAAGGGCCACCTCGTGGTGGTCCCCAGGGGTGGGTACCTCCCCCCTCCCGAGGCCCCCCATTCGACAGTTAATTTTGGTATCTTCTCCTTCACGAAGATTTGGACGGGTTTCGAATTCGTTTCGACTCCCGGATTGACTTAAAACGATCGTTTTTAGAAATTTAGCTCACTGGATTTTTCAAGTTTTGGAAAATTGGGTAAGTTTTCTAATTGCTTGCGGAATTCTAATATCGCAAGTACTTTACAAGCTTTATGATGTGTATATGTGTTTGGAAATGTTGACTAATTGCTATACGTCGATTAGTCGGGGTTGCACATATCTGTGATCTGTGATGTTGGTTTGTGTATATGAATTTTATTGGATCGTCGTGAATGGATAGCCGGGGATGTGAGATAAGGGTTTTCATTCTTTCATTCGATGTAAAATTTGTAAAGTGAAGTAATATTATTTTGCGCGGCACATCCGGGTTGAGGTTGTAGCCACCGTTGTATTATTTCTTTTACTGTTTTTACTCCTAGGATAGACCCAAGGTGGGGTACATAAACTACCGGGTACTTTGAAGTGCCGAGTGTTAGTTATATGTATGCCCTAGAGGCCATTACTGTACATTGGATGTATATCGTAGTGGATGCTGGGACATATATAAGTAGGACTTTCTTGCTCGACATGATAGTACGCTATCTGGTTGCTCTTTATCTTAACATGTATACTTTCTGTCTCTCTGATTACATGTTTATAAAGCCCTTAGGATGTGTACCCGACTTCCAGGACTATGATGCAGATCATACTAGTGGGGCTTGGGTAGTCAATGAGTACATCCTTCATTGTTCCTAGTCGTGGGAATATCGAGACGGGGCATCGATATTCCAGAGTAGACTAGCGTATATCTTCTCGACCCATGTGATGGGCGATAGATGATCCCATATCCATTGGTGTTTGACATCAGAGATGGTATACGGGTGCTCAGTGGAGACTGGGTACACTGAACAGACTCGCCGAGAACTCCCAGATGGTATTATACCTCACGTCAGATGGCAGTTCTCTGGTGACACTGGTACAGCTTAGTCTGTTGACCCAAGATCGTCATAGAGTCTTGTGTGTCTCCCACTGTGCTTTGATTTCCACCCTACCACGGCTCTACTGAGTCGTGCAAACAGGTGGTTTTTGGGTACAGTCCCGATTCACAAGGAGGCAATGAGCAATAGGAGGGGATTCGTCTCTCCCGGTATTGGGGGTTGATGTTGCGCTATACTCGACTGGCCATAACAGGAAATCCCTGGCCAGGGTTGCAGTGACCTACTGGTAAGTGTTATCAGTAGTTTCACACATGTCATGGACTTCACGTCGGCATGACTTATCAAGCTATTGGGGTCTGACGTTTACCACCCCTAGGCGAGATATGCGACATATCAGACGAACAGACCGGACTGTACGGTATGTGTTACTGGTTGGATTCACAGGAGTGTGAGCGGGCTTGCTCGTCGATCTTCTGATCGCTCAATACCCGGGTGGCCGTTACGTTTAGCAGACCGCTTGCGGCTTATGGGTGTTTGATATGATCATCATCTGCTGCCGGCGTATTGACGAGTCTTTAGAGTCCTACACAGAGGTTTCCTGGCTCAAGCGAAACGAAATAAGAGCACATATGGGATATGTGCGGGACCGAGAATAATGCGTGTATGTGATACCGTATTTCATTCTCGCGATGTATGTGTCGAATGGTTGTATGCGATATAACCTAGTTATCGAATCAAGAATTGATTCGATAAGCCGATACATTAGATACTAGCCGATTATATGCGATATGACCGGATCATTGAATCAAGTGTTGATTTAATGATTTAATGTATAATTATATATTTGATATATTACTTTGCATTAACTAGTATTGGTTCACTTTAAATGGATTTACTCACTTGTATTGCACATTGTATATGTGATATATTTTTTGTGCACATGATTGTATCATGTTTGATGATACATTCTAGCTTGGTTTTGTGTAAAGTATTAAACCATGGTTAGTTAGTGGTTAGGGTATCATTTCTTTTACTTATTCATTTATCTATTTATTTATTTCATTTAGAAAAGGTAAAGAGAAAAGAATGGTTGCTATTTTTGTTTTTATTTGAAGCTTCTTGAAGCTTTGAACAAGTCCACCATTCTTGTCTTTTCTCTAACCCTAACCACTCATCTAACCTTAGTTAAATCTCTACACTAAACCATGGTTGAAGTCATGATAAGTATTGATTTATTTATCAAATTAAAATTTTTTTATTCTATCATAATTTTTATCATATCATCTTCTTCTTCTTGTTCTTCTTCAAGAAGAAAAACCTTGCCACCATCAATGGCAACTTGAGAATATGAGTGTGAAATCCAATTCTAAAGTGAACCCGCTTCCTATTTCTTCATCCTCTACCTCTTGCCAAGTAGTATATGGTGTTTCCTTCACAAGTTTTCTTGACTTGGTGAAGTTGGAGCTTGATCTAGCGATGCCTCGACGTAGATCATCTTCGGCATCGTCGTCGATGACCTAGCCCGCTTTTTCTCCGATGAAGCCGACGCTAGAGCCCAAGATCCGATTTGTACAGCGAGGAGACTTCATCACAGAGCCTAGGAGGTGGAGGACCGGATCTACAAAGGTTGTAGCCCTTCCCTTTAGCTATATTTCCGTTTACTTGCTTGCGTTGCCTTGTTTTCTAGTTAACGATCCGTATTAGGGTTTGTAGGCACAAGGAAATTTTTGAATTGAGCATGTTTGATCACTTATGAAACTCTATTAGAGTGCCTAGGATCCTTACAGTGGTATCAGAGCCTAGCTAGAGCCTTAGGCGATGCGTAGACGGAGTTAGAAATCCGATCGGACCGAAACCCTAACCCTAAACATGCTCTCTGGACATTTTTGTAAAATGTGGATTTTTGTAAATTAAAAATATGCAGAAAAATCAGCAGGGGATTTTAATGGTTACTGTAAAATTCGATGGCCTGATTCCATAAAGACGCCGCGGATCCGCGGCATGAGCTTGCTCATGCGGCGGTTCCGCGGCCATTTTGTCGTTTTGTGCATCTAATTTTGCACAGTAATTCTTAGTTTTCTGTGCTGGTTTTCCTGGGAATTTTTAATATTTTTTCCAGAGTTGCATTTTCTGGGTTGTATTGGGGACTCGGTGTATCGATCGGATTGTCTAATTCTGTCTGTGTGCTTTTCCGGATAATCTTAGAATATGTTAAAAAGTTCGACCGGATATAAATACCCATTTTTTCCCCTGCCGGGAAATTTCCAATTGTTGGATTTTTCCGTAGTTTAACGACGTTCTAAGTAGTGCAAGTAACGCGATGGTCCCTCTAGAAGACAACAAACCTTAACTCGATTATGTGACCGTCTTGAACTACCCTTTGAACCTTCGGGTTTGGGGCAGTACGGCGTGCCACATGTGAGGCGTTGGCTTGACCCTTCTACGGCTGGACCGTTAGTACTGAGGCACGAACTGAATGCTGTTAGACTTATTTCATGTGTTGAGCTGTATCGGGAAAACTTGGGTGTTCGATTGTTCGATCGAAAAGTTTAGCATTTTTTATTTATACGGAATGTGATACAATAATTGGAATTCACAAGTAGTTATGAGATAACGGAATGAATATTATAAACATAGCAGTTTAGTCTCACTTGATCGGTTGCCACGGAGTTTTGATGTGATCAAAAGTCCGTCGCAATCACATAGCGTACGCGGATACTCGCCGGGTAAACTTAATTGACAGCCTCACTCCATAGCCCCGACCAAGTGACTGTAGGAGAACTCCATCGCCGAAAGTATCCGTTCGGGTGCTCGCGGTAGCGGTGTTCCGCCTTGGTACACTACGTCGACGGCATCGGGGGTGCGGCCGTCTACTGAAGTTTGCGACGAGCATTCGATCAGTATGTCGGGAATCTTGTTGAATTACCCGACTTGGTATTGAAAAGTGTTTTCGATAATGAGACTAAAATGCGGTGTTTATAATTGTTAGGCATACGATGTCTAAGTATTTCATTTGATTAGGCATGCGATGTCTAAAGAGATTGCGGATTCCAACTGTTGTAGTTTTATACTTTCTTTTCTGTGACCGTAAGTGTAATATGTGATATCGCCGGTTTCGTTGCTATATGTCAACGACAATTGGGATGCGCATATTTACTTACGTTGATGACATGTGATGTTATGTGTTGCTGGATATGTTATATTGGATCGTCGTGTTTGAATAGCCGGGGGTTTTTTTATGTGAGATGAGTGTTTTTCATTTTCATTCATGTAAAAACTTGTATGTAATATTCTTTTATTGGGGCACTTCCAGGTTGCGGAAGATGTCACCTTTTGTATATTATTTACTTTTCTGCACTAGGATAGACCCAAGGAGGGGAACACAAGTAACCGGGTTCTAGGGTCCAGTGGGAAACCATCTCGAGGAGTCGAGTCCGGGTCTCCTAACCCTAGAATTGGTAGGGTTGCTTGCCGTTCTCGTAGGGGTCTAGGGGTGTGGGATTGGCTATTCATCACGACCGTGGAATCCGTGTTTTATACTAGCTCGTATTGAAAACACGGACGTCCTAGTATATCCAATATTTCATATGATATTTTCTGCTGCGTTATCTGTGATGTGATCATATGATGTTCTGTGACAGATATTTTATATAGTATATATGATATATTATATAAACGTTGCTTATGTTTTACACCCACGCTAGCCCTGCCCCGCTCTGCCGTTAGTTACCTAACCTAACGGTGCAGACAGGACATCGAGGCGAATGCGGATGGCATAAGTGTACGTTATATTTATCTGTGATGTTTAGGTGGAATTAAATGATGGGATATTCATTAATGAGATTAATGAAAGAAAATAAACCTAATTGATGTTGTGGAATCGAATTTCAGAATAAAAACAGGTAGCTACAGTTCTTGCTTTGCATCGCGGTGTTCATTATAGAACATCCTGCACCTTATTCGATGAGGAAAGGACCGAGATCCCTTCACCGGGAGTGACTCCTTTAGCAATAACTGGCAGATGCTACAACCCTCGGTTTGTCTTTGATCGCTTCTATAGTTTCCGCTTTGCACAGTGATATATATGATATATCCCGCACCTCATTCGACGAGGAAAGGGCCGACGATCCCTTCACCGGGAGTGACCCCTTTAGCAAAACTAGAAAAGCCTCGAAAACATTCCATTTAAAAACCATTTGATTCCGCAACGAGATCAAGTTCAAAGCGTTAAAGGTTTTCATAAAAACCATTCGCAACCCTCCGTCATTTTAGGAAGTAGAGTACTTAGTATTCGTGCTGTGTTTGTTGACCTTAGTTAAGGCACAGTGTACGGTAGCTACGTGATGTCTTCCTACACCGCATATGATGCGATTAGTTAGGACAGTCGCGTGACTTTGTTGACCTTAGTTAAGGGTCATGTGGGTGGGTCTAATTAATCACGAAATGACGGGTAGAACTTTACTAGTACTTATGATTTGTTGACCTTAGTTAAGGTCATAGGTGCTAGGGGTAAAAATCTTTATTGGGAGTTTCAAGTGTTGAAATTTGCAATGAGATTGCATACCTTCTATATGATAGTTGGATCCCGATACCCACTGCGAGTAATTGTTACTCCTGGGAGAGTTTTGCACTTTGCAATTAGCCGATCAAGTAGGTGTCTAGAAAGGTGTCAACGGGGTTACGCCTCTGGGAAAACGAGGTTTACTGTAATTAGGTCCGTGCGAAAGCACGGGGAACCTCCCTCAAAGTACCGACACTGGCCTGGCTGAAAGATTGGCGAACTTGTAGAGTGTAATTAATCCCGGCTAGTCTTTCCTTTTAAGATTTGAAGGAAGATTTGATAAAAAACAGTGGGAGCCATCCTGATTGGATAAAATACATAACCAATCTGATCTTGCCAGAGCGCACGCTGAGTGTTTTCTTCTCTCTCTCTCTCCAGGTAGCGACCATATCACGCCTTAATCAAGATAATAATATGGATGTATTGACCAAACCAGCTTGTTATACTGAGCTGGGGAACGTTGGTCCCGCTCCAACTTATAATTGTTATAAGACAGAGCAGGAAATTGGGGAATACCAGAATTCCTATGCCGCCCAAACGAAGAAAGTGCATATGATGCATCTCCTTCGGGTGTGTTCATTACAAAGAACTGTTTCTCAGTATCCTCTGCATCCTGGGTATATGATACCGGATCAGGATCCCAGATATGTAATCTGTTACATAGGGCTACAAAAAGGTAGAAAAACTGAGAACGGGTGATAAGTTTCATGAGGCAGAAAATGGGGCAAGTGTTGCAGCCAAGTCTGTTGGTCACTGTCACCCTGTATTACCAATACATTGATTCTGAACAAATACTATTAGATACCGAACCTGATATACAAAATCATATCAGTCTCTTTATTAGTAAAGAAATGATATAATTTTGTATTGTTGGATAATGTTTTGAACATTTCCTATATCAAAAGTTGATCGGTTCAGGCACGTTATCTAAAAGCATTAACGTTCTAAATCAAACTACAGTTCCTTGTATACTGAACACACACAAGAGGAAGAGTTCAGAAATGAACAAATTCTTCTTGAGGTATTGTAGACTAGGTCATATCAATGCGACCCGACTAGCTGAAGTTACATTTAGATGCATATTTAAATCAGTTTGAATTTACATCTTGTGAAACTTGTCAGTCATGTCACAAAGATATAATGACACCAGCTCTGTTTACTGGAAGCAGAGAAAGAGTTAATGAACTCTTGGGACTGATACATGATGATGTATGTAAAGTCTCCTATCTACACATGCCAGGACTGGTTCTTTATACTTCATTATATTCTCTGATAATCTCTCAAGATTCAGTCATATGTTCCTGTTGAAACATAAGTCTGAAGCTTTTGAGGTATTCACAGAATACAAGTTAGAAGTAGAGAACCAAAATACGGGTATAAGTATTATGTCCTATGATAAGATCAGGGAGGAGAATACTTGTGCATGGTATTCCTGGACTATTCTAAAAGAAAATGAGATTCTCTCTCAGCATTACTCCTCCGTATAAACCATAGCACGATGGTATATCGGGGCGGAGCAATCACACCCTATATGATAAGGTGTGCTCTATGATGAGTACTACTGAGTTACCTATTTCCTTTTTGGGAGTTATGCGCTTGAGAAGCTGCATACCTATTGAATAAGGTTCCAATCAAATTAGTTGCCTACCGCTTCATATGTGATACGGAAAGGGAAGAGCCCATGTCTTAAGCTAGTTAAGATTTGGGGTTGACCGGCCTATGTCTAAAAGCAAAATCCGGACAAGCTCGAGGCAAGGTCTGTAATGTAGAACTGGAAAGGTTCCAGCTATACAAACTACAGCAGACAATTTGGTAGAACCAAAGGATTCAGTAGATTCCAACGAACCTCAGCCTCTCCGCCGATCTAGTAGGGTTCCTCACCCACCTGAGAGATACTTCGGTTTCTCGATGACAGTGGGAGCGAGGATTGCATCATAAGATGATGACCCAACTAGTTTCGAGCTGGCCATCGGGGGTAGAACTCTGTAAGAATGGCTGGATGCTTAGTGATCTGAGATGGAATCCTTATACACCAACAAAGTATGGACTTTGGTTGCTATATCTGAAGGGTTAAATCCCATCAGGAGCAAGTATATCTTGAGAAGATTACTTGGTGTAGATGGAAAAGTTGATACTTTCAAAGCTAGACTTGTTAAAGGTTTTCGTCATCGACCAGGCATGGAAAATGATGAAACCTTTTTCCAGGGAATATGCTTAAGTCCATCCAGATCCTACTTGCCACGGCTACATACCATAACTACGATATCTGGTGGTTGGGTGCCATGACTACTTTTCTAAATAATGTTTTAGAAGAGTGCGTCTATAAGTACACAGCCAGAGGGCCTCGTAGAGAGTTGGAGCAGCGGAAACGTGTGCAAGATGCTTTATAGGATAAAGCAGGCATCGCGGAGTTGGAACATCTGTTTTGATGGATTAGTCAAAGAAGTTGACATCATCAAAATGGTAGATGAACCTTGTATAAACAAAAAGGTAGTAGGGAGTATGGTGACGATCCTCGTAGAGTACGTGGATGACATACTCTTGTTAGGGAAGGAGTTTCCTATGCTACGCTCGATCAGTCTCCGCTTATCACAATGATTTTCCATATAGGATAAAAGTGATACCTACAAAATCCTAAGCTTTGGATCTATGAGATAGATCTAATTGGATGCTAGGATACTCACTAGTTGTAGTGAGATGGTATCAATCGATCCTGGGGAGAATCACTGGAAGGGTTCCAGAGTGATAAAGACGACTGAATGTCAGTCGCAGGCATTGTCTTTACCCTCAGTAAAGGGACGGTATGTTGGAAGAGTTCCAAGCTAGATACCGTGACAAACTAGACGATAAAGGCTGGTAACATCGCTATTAAAGATACTACCAAAGAGGAAGTTTGGGTGTATATTGGTTCATAAGATGAACTAGGTTCCTGCTATTGTATGACAATGGAAGTATGGCTTCGGCCCTGGAACCCTGGTCCCATCAGTGACCTAGACATATTCTGAGGCAGCATCATCTGATCATGGAGATAGTTAATCTCCAGGGTGATCGAGGTTAGGAGAGTAGACTCGGAGGAGAACACGGCGGATCCACTCACGAAGGCCTTTTCCCAAAGAGAGATTTTTAGGGGATGGTTGAGTATTAGATACTACAACTACTGCTACAGATGGCCCTAGTGCAAGTGGGAGATTGTTAGTTATATGTATGCCCTAGAGGCCATTACTGTACATTGGATGTATATCGTAGTGGATGCTGGGACATATATAGGTAGGACTTTCTTGCTCGACATGATAGTACGCTATCTGGTTGCTCTTTATCTTAACATGTATACTTTCTGTCTCTCTGATTACATGTTTATAAAGCCCTTAGGATGTGTACCCGACTTCCAGGACTATGATGCAGATCATACTAGTGGGGCCTGGGTAGTCAATGAGTACATCCTTCATTGTTCCTAGTCGTAGGAATATCGAGACGGGGCATCGATATTCCAGAGTAGACTAGCGTATATCTTCTCGACCCATGTGATGGGCGATGGATGATCCCATATCCATTGGTGTTTGACATCAGAGATGGTATACGGGTGCTCAGTGGAGACTGGGTACACTGAACGGACTCGCCGAGAACTCCCAGATGGTATTATACCTCACGTCAGATGGCAGTTCTCTGGTGACACTGGTACAGCTTAGTCTGTTGACCCAAGATCGTCATAGAGTCTTGTGTGTCTCCTACTGTGCTTTGATTTCCACCCTACCACGGCTCTACTGAGTCGTGCAAACAGGTGGTTTTTGGGTACAGTCCCGATTCACATGGAGGCAATGAGCGATAGGAGGGGATTCGTCTCTCCCGGTATTGGGGGTTGATGTTGCGCTATGCTCGACTGGCCATAACAGGAAATCCCTGGCCAGGGTTGCAGTGACCTACTGGTAAGTGTTATCAGTAGTTTCACACATGTCATGGACTTCACGTCGGCATGACTTATCAAGCTATTGGGGTCTGACGTTTACCACCCCTAGGCGAGATATGCGACATATCAGACGAACAGACCGGACTGTACGGTAAGTGTTACTGGTTGGATTCACAGGAGTGTGAGCGGGCTTGCTCATCGATCTTCTGATCGCTCAATACCTGGGTGGCCGTTACGTTTAGCAGACCGCTTCCGGCTTGTGGGTGTTTGATATGATCATCATCTGCTGCCGGTGTATTGACGAGTCTTTAGAGTCCTACACAGAGGTTTCCTGGCTCAAGCGAAACGAAATAGGAGCACATATGGGATATGTGCGGGACCGAGAATAATGCGTGTATGTGATACCGTATTTCATTCTCATGATGTATGTGTCGAATGGTTGTATGCGATATAACCTAGTTATCGAATCAAGGATTGATTCGATAAGCCGATACATTGGATACTAGCCGGTTATATGCGACATGACCGGATCATTGAATCAAGTGTTGATTTAATGATTTAATGTATAATTATATATTTGATATATTACTTTTCATTAACTAGTATTGGTTCACTTTAAATGGATTTACTCACTTGTATTGCATATTGTATATGTGATATATTTTTTGTGCACATGATTGTATCATGTTTGATGATACATTCTAGCTTGGTTTTGTGTAAAGTATTAAACCATGGTTAGTTAGTGGTTAGGGTATCATTTCTTTTACTTATTCATTTATCTATTTATTTATTTCATTTAGAAAAGGTAAAGAGAAAAGAATGGCTGCTATTTTTGTTTTTATTTGAAGTTTCTTGAAGCTTTGAACAAGTCCACCATTTTTGTCTCTTCTCTAACCCTAACCACTCATCTAACCTTAGTTAAATCTCTACACTAAACCATGGTTGAAGTCATGATAAGTATTGATTTATTTATCAAATTAAAATTTTTTTATTCTATCATATTTTTTATCATATCATCTTCTTCTTCGTGTTCTTCTTCAAGAAGAAAAACCTTGCCATCATCAATGGCAACTTGAGAATATGAGTGAGAAATCCAATTCTAAAGTGAACCCACTTCCTATTTCTTCATCCTCTACCTCTTGCCAAGTAGTATATGGTGTTTCCTTTACAAGTTTTCTTGACTTGGTGAAGTTGGAGCTTGATCTAGCGATGCCTCGACGTAGATCATCTTCGGCATCGTCGTCGATGACCTAGCCCGCTTTTTCTCCGATGAAGCCGACGCTAGAGCCCAATATCCGATTTGTACAGCGAGGAGACTTCATCACGGAGCCTAGGAGGTGGAGGACCGGATCTACAAAGGTTGTAGCCCCTTCCCTTTAGCTATATTTCCGTTTACTTGCTTGCATCTCCTTGTTTTCTAGTTAACGATCCGTATTAGGGTTTGTAGGCACAAGGAAATTTTTGAATTGACCATGTTTGATCGCTTGTGAGACTCCATTAGAGTGCCTAGGATCCCTACACCGAGTGGCCTACTCAGTTTGCTGAGGGAGGTTTCTTCACTTCGGGTATTTTGCGGGTATTTTTCCACACCCGTAGGGGTCTAGGGTGGGGTTTGGCTATTCATCACGACCGTGGAATCCGTCTTTCGTTACAGGCTTAAACGAAACACGGAATTCCTAGTATATCCAATATGTTCATCTGTGATCTGAAATTCCTATTATTGTGTGAGACGAATTGTTTATATATATATATGCTATATAATAGACGTTGCTTATGTTTTGCATCCACGCTAGTCCAGCCCCCGCTCTGGCATTAGTTAAGTAACCTAACGGTGTTAGACGGGGCCCAGTGGCGAATACGGATGGCATAATTGGACGTGGTATTTTCATCTTTTTCTGTGATGATAGGTGTAAATGATGGGACTGCATTACATTAATGCAAAGAAAATAAACCAAAGCTGAATCATTGGAACAAATTTTAAAAACCACTCGGTTATTTTAAAACAGGAGACTTTTAAATGCGGAGTTTAAACCACTCCTTTTAAAAGCTATCAGGTTTCTTAGATTATATCAAGTTCACTACGTTCACGATTTCGCCAAAACCATTCGCAGCCCTCCGTCATTTCATATGAATGTTCAGTAGTATTCAAGCTATGTTTGTTGGCCTTCGTCAAGGCATAGTGATTAGTAGCTGCTGGGTATTCATATGTAGCATAGATAGATGCGTTGGTTTGGGACAGTCGTTTTACTTTGTTGGCCTTCGTCAAGGGTATATAAGGGTGGGTTCAAATTAACCTGGACAATGATGGGTAGAACTTGACATGTGACTTATGATTTGTTGGCCTTCATCAAGGTCATAAGAGCATGGGGCAAAAATCCACACCGGGAGTTTCTAATGAAATTGGAACTTGCCGGTGCTGCATACCATTTGGAGTGTGATAATGTTGGTAGGATTCCTTCAGGATTATCACACAATAATATTCGGATCCCGATCCTACTATGAGTATCCACTACTCCTCACGAGATTCTTCATTTAACGATCAATGTTATAAACCAAGTAGGTGTCTAGAACAGTGTTAGTGGGGCTACGCCTCCAGGGAAAAGAGATTATTTAATCAAGGAACTTCGCGAAAACGTCGTAAAACCTCCCTCGAAGTACCGACACTAGAGTGGCCAAACGGTTAAGCAAGTATTGTACGATGAGATTAATCCTGTCTAATTCTTTTTTTGTGGTTTGAGGAAGGATTCGAGAGAAAGTGGGTGCCATCCTGTTTAGATAAATTAAAAACCAATATAAACTTACAAGAGCATCGTGCTGAGTGTTTTATTATCTCTCTCCTAATTGCAGCGACCAAGTGACCAGATTAAGTTACAGATAGATAATAAAATGACTGAGCTATATTGACTAGCAAAGATTCGTCCAGATGTCCATTACCTATGACAAGCTGGACCACCTCATTACTACTCAAAGCCCCTGCCGTCCCAGGTTCAGTTTCCACCGTCGCGAATGTTTATATCCGTAAGATAAGGGAAAAAGACTATGTGAATGCCAAGTGCCTCGTGTTTGCCTAAGTAGATGGTGTATACCAGAGGCAGCACGAGAAGATGGACTTAGTTTCCATCTTCCTCCATAACAATGTTTTATATGGAGAGCAATCTCGTATTGCAAGATATGAGACCTCAAAAGAATTGCTTCAAGCGAGATTGGCTGTCGGGTCATCTGTAGGGGACCACATCCCTACAATGATTAGCTTTATTAAAAAGCTCACGGACCTGGAGACAACGTTGGAGAACGGGTCATGTACTGAGTTAATTCTACAGTCCCTATCTTCTACTTACGCCCAGGGAAAGAAAGTTATATTTCCATTTGAGGGCACCCTGAAGGAAACCAGGATGGCACCCACTCTGCTTATTAAGGAATCTTTCTCTTCTGGATCCAAGGCGAAAGACAAAGGTGAGAAGAAGAAGATCTCCACAAAGCCGATAGGCGGTGTCAGTAAGGTAGATGGAAAGGGTAGGGAAAAAGATTCGGGGTTAACAGTAGGGAAAGAAGGATGTTCCTATTGTTACGGGAAAGGGCATTGGCAGAAAGGATGCAGGGATTGGAAAGCCAGAATCCAGGATCCGAAGCACGTTGTGACTTCGACTTCGGGTGTGTTTGTGATTGAAAACAGTCTGTCAATTAACTCTACTTCCTAGGTACAAGATACCGGATCAGGATCTCATATCTGTAATTTATTACCAAATTTGAGAAAACCGTAGAGTTATCAGGGCAGGTGATATGACTCTCAGGGTTGCTAACGGAATGAGCGTGAATGCTGTATCCGTAGGTTATATCACCTAGAATTGAAAAGTAGGCAGATATTGATTCTACATAGCTGTTTCTGTGTACCTAGTCTAGTTTGTAAGAGATGTGGTCCACATCTACCTAAATCAAAGTTTGATTGGGTCAGGTACACTAGAGGACAGTATATACATGTTAAATCAAGCTCAAGTTTTCAACGTCCAAAACAACTTAAAAGAAAGTCTCCAGAATCAAATAGGACTTTCTTATGGCATTGTAGACCGGGTTACATCAATGAAACATGGTTTTCAAAGTTACATGGAGAGGGATATTTGGATCCGTTCGGATATCAGTCTTATGCAACTTGTCAATATTGTCTCATAAGAAAAATGAAAGAGACTCCGTTCACTGGAAACTGAGTAAGAGCGAGCGAGCTCTTAGGACTCATACACAGTGATGTGTGTAATCCAATATCTACAGATGCACGAAGTGGTTATTCCTATTTCATTACTTTTACGGAAAATTTCTCTAGGTTAGGACATGTCTTCTTGTGAAAGCATAAATCCGAATCCATTGAAAAATTCCGGGAATATAAGAATGAAGTGGAAAAATAAACAGGCAATAGTATCAAGACATTGAGATCTGATCAACGTGGTGAATACTTAAATTGCCGAGTTCCTGGATTACCTAAAAGAGAATGGAATTCTCTCTCAGTTTACTCCTCCATACACACCACAACACAACAGTGTATAGGAAAGGCGGAATAGAACCCTATTGGATATTGTTCGTTCCATGATGAGTAATGCTGGGTTGCCGCGATCCTTCTGAAGTTATGCACTAGAATCAGCTGCATATCTTTTGAATAAGGTTCCTACCAAGACTGTGCCTACCATACCATATCAGATGTGGAGTGGAAAGAAACCCTATCTTCAGTATCTGAAGATATAGGGATATCCAGCTTTTGTTGAAAAGCAGTATGCCGACAAGTTCGAGGCACGCTCAGTAATGTATAGATTTGTGGGATACCCAAAGAACTCCAAGGGGTATCTTTCCTATTACACAGAGGAACAAAAGGTTTTTGTTCCTCGGCATGCCCACTTTTTAGAAAAACTTTTTTTTGTAAAAAGAACTGGTGAGAGCGCAATAGAACTGGAAGAAATTCCTGAACCACAAACTATTACTGAAAGTATGGTAGAACCAGAGGTTTCAAAAGAACAGGACATCCCTATGCCAATCCGCAGGACTAGTAGGCAGTCTCATCCGTCCGAGAGATACTACGGTTTTCTCATATACGGGGATAGAGAGGATTGCATCATTGATAATGATGAGCCAAATAGCTTCCAGCAAGCCATTTAGAGCGGTGACTCGGTAAAATGGCTGGATGCAAAGAAGACCGAGATGGAGTCCATATACACCAACAAAGTATGCGCTTTGAACATTGCTCCAGAAAGGTTAAAACCCGTAGGCTGCAAATGGATCTTCAGAAAGAAGATAGGTGTAGATGGACAGGTTGAAACTTATAAGGCTAGAATTGTTGCAAAAGGTTTTTCGTCAAAGACCTGGTTTAGACTATGATGAAACATTTTCTCTAGTAGCTATGCTCAAATCCATTCGGATCCTTCTTGCGATTGCTGCCTTCCAAGATTTTGAGATCCGGCAGATGGACGTGGAGACGGCTTTTCTAAATGGTTATTTGGAAGAATGCATCTATATAGATCAGCCAGGGGGTTTCAATCAGAGTGGGAGCAGCAGGAAAGTGTGCAAGTTTCTTAAGTCCATTTATGAACTAAAGCAGGCATCGCGGAGTTGGAACATCTATTTTTATTGAGACAGTCAAAGAATTCGACTTTATCAAAAATCCAGATGAACCATACATTTATAGTAAGATTGTAACAAGAACTGTGGAATTCCTCATTGAGTACGTGGATGACATTCTCTTGATAGGAAATGACATGCTTATGCTACAATCAGTCAAAGGATTCTTGTCACAGAGGTTCTCCATGAAAGACATGGGTGATACTAAATACATTCTGGGGATCCAGATCTATCGTGATAGATCAAAGAGGATGGTAGGACTTTGACAGTCAAAGTACAACAACACCATACTGAAAATATTTAGTATGGATGATTCTAAGCGCGGTAGTCTATCGGCTTGTCACGGAATCACCCTCTCCTAAGAGATGTCTCCAAAGACTGATTTGGAAAGGGCTCTCATCACATCTATACCCTACACTTCTACGCTAAGCTCTATAATGTATGCGATGTTGTGTATCAGACCAGATATTGCTTACGCACTCAGTGTGGTAAGCCGGTATCAATCAAACCTAGGGGAGAAACACTGGATAGCAGTAAAGAACATTCTCAAGTACCTGAGAAAGACTAAGGAGATATTCTTGGTGTATGGCGGAAAAGACTTCCAGATCGAGGCCTTTGCTGACTCCAGCTTCCAGAGTGATAAGAATGACTCCAAGTCCATATTGGGTTATGGCTTTACCCTCGGTGCATGGGCGGTCTGTTGGAAGAGCTCCAAGCAGGACACCGTAGCAGACTCGACGATGGAAACGGGGTAGTTCGCTGCATGAGACACCGCAAAAGAGGCAGTCTGGATATGGAAGTTCTTAACTGAACTTCAGGTGGTTCGTTCCATTGTTGGTCCAATACTTGAGTATTGTGACAACAACAGTGCTATAGCTTTAGGGAAAGAACCCAGGTCCCATCAGAGATCCAGACGTATCTTGAGGCGATACCACCTGATCAAGGAGATCGTTGATCCCTAGAAGATCGAGGTGAGGAGAGCAGATATGGAGAACAACACTGCAGATCTACTCACAGAGGCCATCCCTCAGACAGTGTTCGAGAGGCTATTCGAGATCTTCGGTCTGCGATATGCCAGTATATGGCCTTAGTGCAAGTGGGAGATTGTTAGTGATATATGCCCTAGAGGCCATTATTATATCATACTGGATTGTATATTACTTAATGGGAGCTTGGGATATACACGGATATAGTAACAGTCTTGCTCCAATTGGTAGTATACTACCTGGTTTGTTTCTACCCCAATATGTGCATGTGTTTTCTTAGCATATCACTTATACATATTGGTAGAGCCCTTAGGATCTTTGTTTGATTACCAATGTTGTGATGGTAGTCACACTAGTAGGGGCTAGGTAGTCTATAAGCACATCCTATATAGGTCCATAATCATAGGATTATCGAGACGGGGCATCGATACTCTACAGTAGACTAGTGTATAAGCTTCTCATCCCAGCAAGGGACATGGAATGTCCCACAGCCATTAGTACGTCGTACTGGAAATAGTATGCACGTTCTCATTAGGTTATGAGTGCACTGGACAGGAATCGTCAGGAACTTTGGTGGGTACTATACCTATCTTCAGGTAGCAGTTCCCAGATGACATGAGTACAGCTTAGTCCGTCGACTTGAAACTGCTACTTCGCCTTGAGTGTGTTCCCACTGTAGTTTGATTACTACCCTACCACGACTCAAAGGAGTGGTGCAAACATGCAGTAGTTGGGTGTAGTTCCAAAGCACTTGGAGGCAGTGGCGGTTAGATAGGATTAGTCTCTACAGGTATTGGTTGTTGATATCGCGCTGTGTTCGGAAGGCCATTAAACAAAGTCCTTGGCCAAGGCAAGCGAGATTTACTGGTAGGTACTCTAGTAGTTTCTCAGGGTGTTTTTGGCTACAGTCCGACATGACTTATTGCTCTATTAGGGGTCTGACGATTACCGCCCTCTAGACCCGATATGCGATTCTCTTAGACGAACAGACCTAACTGTACGGAGATTGTCACATATAGGCTCAGTAGGAGTTCGGATGAGTTAGCTCATCGGCCTTCTTATCGACACATTCCTGGGTAGCCGTTACGTGCAGCTAGTATTGCTTGCGGCTTGTGGTTAAATCCACTGCCAGCGTAGTGTCGAGTCTTTATAGTCCTATATAGAGAGTTTCCCTGCACCGGCCAAAAGGTGTAGAAGCCGTATGGTTTTACGGCAGGGCTTCGATCACTTACGTGTACTTGTGCACGTATGATGATCAGGCAGATAATACTAGTGGGCTTTGGTTTAAGATGGATCCTAGTATTATATTGATGGATTATTTTCATCTCATTGTATTCGTATTCTTCGGAATATGGATGCAGGTATGTATATACGGATGATAGGCATTCTCGTAATTCTTGCGGGAAAGCTTCTAGAAGGAACACCACATTTAAGGTTTATTTCTTTTATGGATTAAACATAATGAGGTGGAGGAAATGAGGTGGAGGTGGAAAAAAATCAAGCATGACTCACCATTAGATATTTTCAAGCATGCTAGATATTTGTTGAGATATTTTCTCCTCAATTATTAGTATGCTTGATTATTCTTTTCAAGAGCCATTCTTTTTCCAAGCTAATTCTTCACTAGCTTTTCCTCAAGTGCTCTTCTTCTTCCTCTAAACCCAAAAGCTTTCATGAGTTGAGAATCCTTTGGTTCTAAGAGACAAATCAATTCATCTTCCCACTCTACACCACCTAGGACTTCTAGTTTAGCGAACTAGAAGCCGTAGTTATCTCAGATTCGAAATAGGAGCTCAGACTATAGACTCTCGGGTGGATCGTCTTTGACTCGAGGAGGCCGTCGAGGTTGCCCGATCCTTGGAGCTGATGAAGAGTAGAAGACGGAAATGAAGACCCGAAGGACATGTATCGTGAGGTATAACTTCGTATCCGAGTATTTAAACCTCAAGTAGTTTGCTAGCTATGGTTTTTGATCGATCCTTGGTTCTAGTCGGTGTTGCGAAGCCCGTAAAAATCATTTTTTGCAATTTCCGCCTCTCCGTGAACACGCGGGGTGCGCGATATCGACTTACATATGATGTGATCCTTCGAAAAACTTCATGACCTACAGGTGATAGTGTGTTAACTTATAGGCTGCCTGTCTCCTCAAGCAATATTAGATCATTCATGACGAAGAAAAAAACGGTACGTCCATAAGAAAAATGTGTACAGATGAAAACCCGAAATGGCGCTGTGAGTAAAAACAGCAAGGCCACCGATGAGCTTGTGAAAACCCGTAGGGGCACGAACTCGTTGTAAGAAAGAAAAGATGCACTTGTAAAGTCCTCTCGATTTTGTAAGGAGAAAACATCCGCGTGAGATCCTTACGACTCACAAAGGAGCAACACACTTAGGAATACATATTATTCCTAAGGATAAAATACACTTACGAGATCCTCACGACTCGTAAGGAGAATATACCCTCTGTAAGGCCCTCACGGCTTATGAAATTCAAAAGCCTTAAGTTACAGGGATCTAAACCTGTTCTTAAGCCATCATAACCGCATAAATTTATGCCCTACAAGTGGTCCAATGTTGACACTTGTATACAATCCACGAGCATAAATAAATATATTCCCAACCAAGTCTCACCTAAAACGAGAAATGTTGCTCGACAAGGTGAACGACACTTGCAAGTCCCCTCGACTGGCAAGAGGAAAGTACTCCTGTAAGATCCTTACAACTTACAAGAGTAAGGACACTTAGGAGTCTCCATGACTCCGAAGGAGAAAATAAATCCTCATGACTCATAGGGAGAAACACCCTTATAAGACCCTTACGGTCGTAAAGTACAAAAAGCATTACTTAGCGGGGATCTAAACCTGTTAGCGAAGCCAACATTGGTCGAAATAGGAAGTGGCATATAATTAGCTGCTCCTGGCAATATTCCAGTCATAGCAATACTGATGCTAAATAAGGTACCATCATACCAAGTCTTTGACTCACAACAAAACTGATGAGTGTGAAAAAGAAAAATAGTCGAAATGATAGAGCAACTCCCAATAAAAAATAGCGAGTAAAAATAAAACGAATTTGCCTAAATAGTTGGTACCGCGAATAAATAGCTGAAGTGATTGGGCAATCGTGACTTTCGCAATATGAAAAGCTGAAATGATAGAGCATCGCGAAAAATTAAAAAATATATAAAATAAGATTAAAAAAATTCTGCCCTGCAGGTATGTCCACACTGACTTTTGTATACAATCCAAGGGCACAAATGAAAGAATGGGAACCATATTTCCCACCATGCTTCGTCCAAAGAAAAACCAAGTCTTGACGGTACATCTATAGCCTAGAGACTATCTCAACGTTCCTCCTCATTCCAATAGTGTGAGGGCATAACTGTCAAATAAAATTGGAGTAATGGAATATTGCTAACTCAAGGGCGTGATGGCGATACGTACAGCAAAGAGGTCATACAAATATTTACCCTACTTCAGCGAAGAATCGACACGTCACCAAAGCAAAAGCGAAGTGATGGCATATGCCTAGCTTCGGGTCTTGATGGCAAGCCTAAAGACCATTGGATGTCATCCCATCCCAGAAGGGTGCAATTATGACTCATTAGGGCTCCAAATCGAGCCTAACCTCAAGTGAAGCGCCACAGAAACACCTAACGCTGGATCTTCTGATGGTAATGTGAATATTCTATCCTGAGAAGACTACTTGAAGACGTCTTGTCCAGCCTCAGAAGGGATCAGAGACACGACGGGCACGTGGATACTCGAGCCACAACTGCAGGTTAAGAAAATATCATTGAATGCAATGGTACGATGGACTTAACCCAGTACCATATGTTGGATATGTGTATGCCCTAGAGGCCATTATATGTATAGTGGATGCTTGGACATGTATATATGTATATAGATGAATTTCTTGCTCGACATGATAGTATGCTATCTGGTTTACTTTATCTTGACATGGTCATTTGATCATGCATATTACTCATTTGGTACATGTTGATAAAGACCTCAGGATATTTGCTTGACTACTGCGACTATGATGCAAATCATACTAGTGGGACACGTGTAGTTTATGAGCATATTCTTGAACTGTTCCTAGTCATGGGTGTATCGAGATAGGGCATCGATATTCCAGAGTAGACTAGCGTATACCATTCTTATCCCATATGATGGGCGATGGATGATCCCATATCCATCTGGTGTGATGACACCAAAGATTGTATACGGGTGCTCAGTAGAAACTGGGTACACTAAACGGACTCACCGAGAACTCCTATGTGGTATTATATCTATCATCGGATAGCAGTTCTCAGGTGACACTGGTACAGGTTAGTCTGTAAATCCAATATCTTCATAGAGTCTCACGTGTTCTCCCACTGTGGTTTGATTTCCACCCTACCACGGCTCTGCTGAGTCGTGCAAACAGATGTCTTTTGGGTAATGTCCCGAGACATATGGAGGTAATGAGTGATAAGAGGGGTTTCGTTTCTTCCAGTATTGGGGGTTGATGTTGCGCTGTGCTCAATTGGTTATATCAGTAAGTCCCTGGCCAGGGCTGTTGAGATTTACTGATATGTGTTATCAGTAGTTTCTCGATCTGTTATAGGCCATTCATCAGCATAACTTATTAAGTTATTAGAGTCAGCGTTGCCATCCCTAGACTTGATATGCAGCATATCTGACGAAGAGACCGGACTGTACGGTAAGTGTTATCGGTTGGCTTGACAGGAGTTTTGACAGGTTCGCTTGTTTTTCTTCTGCTCGGTAAATACCCGGGTGGCCGTTATGTTTAGCTGACCGCTTGCAGATTGTGAGTGTTTGATATGATCATTGCCTACTGCCGGCGTATTGACGAGTCTTAGAGTCCCACAAAGGGGTTACCTAGCTCAGGCGAAATGATGTGGGATGCATATGGTGATATGCTCGGGTGCCAGATTAAATGCGTGTATGTGATACTGCATTATAATCTGGCATTTTCTTTTGGTCGGGTCGTATGTGATATGACTGGTATATTAAATCAATTGTTGATTTAATATTAATGACCATTAATCATTTCACTTATAACCTTTTCTTTATTTATTGTATGCATGAATGTAAGTATGTACATAGGTTGATGTGAATGCATACATGTGTCATGGTGATGATACATTAGAGCTGGCTATGCAAAACTCACATGGTTTGGATATTTATTTATTTTGATTATTGATTAAAGAATTAATTAAGATTATATCATGGCTGCTTTGTTTCTACACACTTCCTTAAGTTGACTTTGACTTGAACCATGGTTTAATCTCTACACTTAAACCATGGTATAATCTCTACACTTAACCATGATTTAATCACTACACTTATTCTTTAACCCAATAACAAAATATATAGATATTTTTTAATCTTGGTTATGAGTGAGTGTGACCCTCTCTCATATACTCATTATTCATTTTATTATGGGGAGAACAATTATCTTGAGCTTGGTTAGCCTTTTCCTTCTTCTTCCTAAAACCTTACTACCTCTTCATAAGTGAGTGAAGGAGATTAAAAGAAAAGATTTTTAAGTGACATCTAAACCCACATCACCAATCTACACTAGTTTAGCCGACTAGTTTAGGTTTTTTTGCATCACTTATACTTGTTCTAGTGAAGCAAGGAGCTTGAGCCAAGGTACTCCGCGGTGGATCGTCATGGACAACGAAGGACTCAAGCGGACCCGTCCAAACAACGAGTTGATCCAAGGAGTCTCAAAGGGCAGATCTACAAAGGTTTTATTTCTCATCTATTAGTGTTAGACTTGTTATTGTTTATGCCTTAGAGGCCATTACTGTATAATATGAGTTTGTATATTACTTAATGGAAGCTTGGGATATTCACAGTTGTATTGACAGTCTTGCTAAAAATGGTAGTATGCTACTTGGTTTGTGTCTACTTTAATATGTGCATATATTTCTTGTAACTTATCATTTATACATATTAGTAGAGCCCATAGGATCTTTGCTTAATTACCAGCGTTGTGATGGCAGTCACACTAGTGGGGGCTGGGTAGTCTATAAGCAACATCCTATACAGGTCCCTGGTCGTTAGATTATCGAGACAGGGCATCGATATTCCGGAATAGACTAGTGTGTACACTTCTCATCCCAGTTGGGGAGATGGTCTGTCCCACAGCCATCAGTACATCGTACTCGAGATAGTATACAGGTGCTCGTTAGGTTACGGGTACACCGGACAGGACTTGCAGGGAACTGTTGGTTGGTATTATACCCGTCGTCAGTTAACAGTTTCCAGGTGACATGAGTACAGCATAGTCCGCAGACTTGACACTGCTACTTCGCCTCGAGTGTGTCCCACTGTTCTTAGATTGCTACCCTACCATGGCTCAAAGGAGTCGTGCAAACAGGTAGCAGTTGGGTGCAGTCCCGAGCACTTAGAGGCATTAGTGGTTAGACAGGATTCGTCTCTCCCGGTATTGGGAGTTGATATCACGCTGTGTCATAGAGCCATTACGCTAAGTCCCTGGCCAGGGCAAGCGAGATTTATTGGTAGGTTCCAGTATTTTCTCAAGGTGTAATGGGCTACGCTCCGACACGACTTATACCGCTATTAGGGGAATGACGCTTGCCGCCCCCTAGGCGCGATACGCGATAGTCTTAGACGAACAGACCGGACTGTACGGAGATTGTCACATCAGGCTCAGTAGGAGTTCGGATGGGTTTCCTCATCGGCCTTCTTATCGACATCTACCTGGGGACCGTTACGTACAGCTAGTGCCGCTTGCGGTCTGTGGTTAAACCCACTGCCAGCGTAGTGTCGAGTCTTTAGAGTCCCACACAGAGAGTTTCCCTGCTCCAGGAAAAACGATATAGAGATCGTATGGTTTTACGACAAGGGTTCGGATGCTTACGTGTTTAAACGCACGTACGACGTTCGGACAGTTTTTACTAGTCGGCTTTGGTTTAAGCCAGATTCTAGTATAGGGTTATAGGATTTATACAGTCTAAATTTTTTCCGTGTTTTCACGGATATGAGGGGTGTTCTCGTAATTTGGCGGGAAGCTTCTAGAAGCATGGTGACTTGAGGGTTTAGGTGGCATTTACATTAAATGTATTTGTGACTTACTTAGATGAATCATTCAAGTGAGTTAATGAAGCATTTGTTGCTTATGACTCACTTGATGATTCTTTGCATATATTTAATGAAGCATGATGATAAATCATTTAGATTTATTTTTTTGATTTTCTTATGCTTCATAATATATTAGAAGTGAGAAGCTTTTTATTCATTGATCATGCTCACCTTCTCTCTCCTCAAGCTCACTCTCTCTTCAAACCCTAATCCTACCCCTCATGTGTTGAGATCAAGGATTAGATAGACTAATTAATCCATAATCTCACCCTATATCACCTAGGTGTCTTTGATTAGCAACTAAAGAAACCTAGTTATCTCAAGTTAGAGATCAAGCTTGGAGTAGGAGCTTTCGGGTGTATCGTCTTTGACTCGAGGAGGCCGTTGAGGTGCCAACGTTCCAAAGATCCTACGAGGAGTGGAGGACAGTGATGAAGACCCGAAGGACAAGTAACGTGAGGTATAACTTCGAATCCGAGTAGTTAAACCTTTCGTAGTTTGCTAGTAATAGTTTAGATACGATCCGTGTGCTCAAGTCCGTGTTACGAAGCTTTGATAATCGTTTTTCATATATTCCGCCTCCCCGCAAGCATGTGGGGTGCGTGACATGGACTTACAAGACTCTCCTATTTAGTATGTGATATTTTGTTTGTTATCCTAAATTTCTAGTTTGATCCTAAGTTAGTTTGTTTAGCACCCTAAAATTTTTATTGTAGCATGTTTGATGCAAGACAAACCCTTGTATGGTGCTAGGTAAACCCAACAGTGTTATCAGAGCCAAGCTAGAGCTTTAGAGTAATCTAGACGACGTTAAAAAGCTCGAACGAACGAAACCCGACACCCGAAAAATGCTCTCTGGAAATTTTTCAAAAAGTTGGATTTTTCCACATTAAAAAAACTCAGAAAATTGTGCAGGGTATTGTATGGGCCCACAAGAAGAACGAAGCCCTAACTCGACTTAACGACCGCGGAACCACGGCCGAAAAGCTCTTTTTGCGGCGGTTCCGCGGCGCCGTTGATGAGGCTTGGACTGTGCCTTCTTGTGCTGGCCCGTATGTGCTAATAGCAGTCTCTGGTATATTTTAAAACTGCTTAAGTGTTGAGCTTTCTGAGAATTCTTTGGGTGATTGATCGTTCGATCGAACGTTTTAACTGAGCCTAGTATATGAGAATGTGATACAATAATTGGAATTTACAAATTTGTTTGTTGCGTGTAAATCTAACATTTCGTTCTCGGGTGTAATCGGAAATCTTGTTGAATTATCCGACTTATTTTGAAAAAGTGTTTTCATGGGTGAGACCTAAATGTGAGCTTTACATTGTTGGACATGAAATCTTTGAAATGTGATGTCCCGGGTTTGCGATGTCTAAGGGCAGTTACGATTCCAATTGTTGTAGTTTTTCATTTCTTTTCTGCGACCGTATGTATAGTATGTAGTGTATCGCCGATTTTGTTGCTATACATCAACGACAATCGGGGTACGCATACTTGCTTACGTTGATGATATGTGATATTATGTGTTACTGAGATATGATGTGCAGGATTGTCGTGATTGAATAGCTGGGGGTTTTATGTGAGATGAGTGTCTTTATTTTCATTCATGTAAATATTAATTGTATGTAATATTCTTTTATTTGGGGCACTTTCGGGTTGAGGATGATGTCACCATTATTGTTTATTATTTACTTTTCTGTATTAGGATAGACCCAAGGAGGAGAGCACAAGTGACCGGGTTCTAGGGTTCAGTAGGAGGTCATCTCGAGAAGTCGAGACCGGATCTCCTAAACTCTAGAATTGGTAGGGTCACTTGACGCTCTCGTAGGGGTCTAGGAGTGTGGGCTTGGCTATTCATCGCGACCGTGGAATCCGTATTTTCTATTGTTGGCTAAATACAAAATACGGACCTCCCAGATATCCTTTATTTTCACATGTGCTTCTGCTGTTGATATTCTGTGATGTAATTACTTAGTATCTGAGACGAATGGATTATTATTATATATATAATATATAATAAACGTTGCTTATGTTTTACACCCGCGCTAGTCCCGCCACGCTATGCCGTTAGTTATGTAACCTAACGGTGCATAACGGGACATTGTGGCGAATGCGGATGACATAAGTGTACGTTCTATTTTCGTTTCTTTTATATGATGGCTTAGGAACTTAAATGATGGGACTACATTAATAAGATTAATGTAAAGAAAAAGAAACCTAAAGATGTTATAGAATCGGATTTGAAGCCCACTCGGCCTTTTTATGAAAAATGCAAATTTCAAAAGATGCGGAGCTGAAGCCACTCCTTTTCTAAACAATTTTGATTCTACAACGATATAAAGTTCAAAGCGTTAAAGGTTTTCATAAAAACCATCTGCAACCCTCCGTCATTTTAGGAAGCAGAGTACTTAGTATTCGTACTACGTATGTTTATTATAGTCAAGGCGTAGTATACGGTAGCTAAGTGATGTCTTCCTACAAAGCATATGATGCGATCAGCTAGGACATTCATATGATTATGTTGATCATAGTCAAGGGTCATATGTGTGGGTCTAGTTAATCTCGAAATGACGGGTAGAACTTGACTAGTGCTTATGATATGTTGACCATAGCCAAGGTCATAAGTATCTAGGGGTAAAAACCATATCGGGAGTTTCAAGAGTTGAAATTTGCAATGAGATTGCATACCTTCTTTATGATAGATGGATCCCGATCCTACTGTGAGTAAGTGTTACTCCCAGGAGAGTTTTGCACTTTACAATTAGCTAATCCAGTAGGTGTCTAGAAAGGTGTCAACTGGGTTTGACCTCTGGGAAAATGAGGTTTATTTTAATTAGGTCCATGCGAAAGCACGGGGAACCTCCCTCAAAGTACCGACACTGGCCTGCCTGACCGGTTAGCGAAACTGTAGAATGTAATTAATCCTGGCTAGTTTTCTTTTAAGGTTTTGAAGAAAATTTGATAAAAGCAGTGGGAGACATCGATTAGATAAGATAATAACCAATCTAATTCTTTGCAAGAGTATTTCGCTGAGTTTATTCTTTTCTCTCTCCTAATGACAGATACCTGATGACGGGACTTAAGCTTCTTTTAGAGAAAAAAAACTAACAAGGCCGAATTATAAAGAATGGTTGAGGAACTTGAACATTGCACTCACATATGATAAAGTATCATATGTCCTCACTACCAAATCCCCACCTGTCCCAGGTCCGGAATCATCTGTTTCGGATAGAGAGATCCGAAAAACATGGGATTGTTCTCCTCCGAAACATAGAGATGCGACCGCGTAGGTCCGTCTTGCCTGAATTTGGGGGCAGATGCTAATTGGTGCTATCCGTCCACCTCTCCGAAGATGCCAAGTTGATTTATGACACCATGTATTGAAGGTTTAAACGAATGCAGCCGATGTAGCAGACTTCGTCAGATTCCCCCTCATGATGAGGGGATTTTGATTGTGGGGACGCTCTTCCCTGCAGGCACATGCCCCTGCAGTTAATTACGCTACCGTATCGCGGTAACCACTTTCTCCTTCTCCATATGGTCACTTCATGTCGTGTGTGTTTATTTTGTTTTTGGTTGCCCGTGGATTGTATACGGAGACTAATTTATGTCGTCGCTCGTAGGGCGTGGATTAGTCCAAATCCGTATTTTCTTAGATTTGGGTTTAGGGGTTA
The DNA here is from genome assembly GCA_030015575.1 of Agapanthus africanus. NCBI lineage: Eukaryota > Viridiplantae > Streptophyta > Magnoliopsida > Asparagales > Amaryllidaceae > Agapanthus > Agapanthus africanus. Next base: position 67,067,156 of record CM057344.1, on the reverse strand, counting down.
GGTTTAAGGATACGTTAGTCCCATTGGAGACTAAGATTAAATTCAACGTTTGTTAAGGATACGTTAGTCTAATTTCAGACTAAGATCAACTTAACGGGATCATTTAGATCCAACAAAAGAGCATTCGAGCTCTATTGTTTAGTTTAGGGATATTACGGTCGATTACCAGTTTAAGGACATGGTTGATCAATGTTAGTATAAGGACATCTCAATCCAAGGTTAAGGACATCATAGTCTGTAGGTTTAAAGGGACCCCACAGTCCGAGGTTTAGGACATCATAGTCCATCGGTTTAAAAGGACCCCACAGTCCGAGGTTAAGGACATCATAGTCCGTGGGTTTAAAGGGACCCCACAGTCCGAGGTTAAGGACATCATAGTCCATAGGCTTAAGGACCCCACAGTCCGTAGTTTAATGACGTCATAGTCTATAAAGTTTAAGGACATCATAGTCCATGAGTTTAAGGACCCCACAATCCGTAGTTTAAAGACGTCATAGTCTATAAAGTTTAAGGACATCATAGTCCATGATTTTAAGGACCCCACAGTCTATGGAATGATTGGTTATCGGGACCCGTCACCTCTCTGAAGACGTTGAAGGATTACAACGACAAATATCAAAGGAGTGAAGAGATGTACCATTGAACCAAAGTTGATTAGGAAATCTGTAGTCCAATTTAGGACTAAGATCAATTAATTAGATTATGAGCACATTGGCTCAGTTAAATCTGAATTGAGGACTTATAGCCAACTTGGGCTAAGTCCAATTATGTTTGAAGTGTTGGCCCATTGTTGGACTGTTGAACATTTGTCTGGGTTCAGCCCCCCTATTATTTAGCAATGCTAAACAGGGATTTGGGGGCTCTGACAACATTTTGTCTTTGGCTGAGCATTAAACCCTTCATTATAGCTCTGGGCTTTACTCTGCATATCATATGAAATGATTAATTTTGAGGTTCAGTTGAAGGATAGGCTTGCCTCTGAAAAACTTAGCCAATTTGGGCTAAGATTGGCTTTAAAATAGTGTTAAACACTAGAGGGTATTTGGCGATCACGTCCTCCCATGTGGTGTGCTGAAAATAGTGTTAAACATTAAGGACGAAATGCTTAAAGTGGTGTTAAACTCTAAAATTGAATTGGTCATGTGGGGTCACGTGAGGCATCTGAACATGGGGCCAGACTTCCTTTATTTTGCTCTCAGAATATTCAAATAAGTGTTAAACACTTAGTCTTTGTAATCATCACGTGTGGACACGTGATGGTGCCCATGTATAGGGTGTTAATTTCTCTGTTTTCCCTCATTTGCCCTTTTAAAAAGGTGTTAGTCAGGGGTCACATGGGGACACATGAGGGCGCCCGAAGTCTGTTCTGCCTTGGCTTTATTCTCTTTTATTTTGAGGGTCACGTGGGAGCACGTGAGGCATTGCCTCTGGGCTAATTCCTTCTTATTTTGAGAAGTCCATTAAAGGGTCACGTGGGGGCACGTGAGCATGCCTTATTCATTCCTTTTTATTCGTTAGGATGAAGGGTCACGTGTTACCACATGACCATGTTGGATACTTGATCTTTACGTGCATGGAGAGGTTTAAGTCTCTTGTTTTAAGAATTAAATTCTTTGTAAAGTTAAACCCTAATTCTGTTTAGAGGAATTAAATTCCTATGAATTTGGAAGAATTAAATTCTTATGTAGGGTTAAACCCTAGTTTCATTAGGAGGAATTAAATTCCTATGAATTTGGAAGAATTAAATTCTTCTGTAGGGTTAAACCCTAGTTTCATTGAGAGGAATTAAATTCCTATGAATTTGGGGGAATTAAATTCCTTAAACTCAATTCTCCCTCTAAGTTTTGGATCTGCATGGCAGAATCTCCCCGATGAGAATTAAATTCTCAACTTATGGGGAGATCTGCTTCTGTAGATCCTCAACCAAAGGAAGAACTAAGTTCTTTATTCAGAATAGTTAAACTCTTAATTTGAGAATTAAATTCTCTTTTGTTTTATGGAGCTTAGATATCTTTCCCCTTTCTCACCTAGGGTTTCTTTTCTCTTCTGAAGAAATCTTCTTTTCTCTCTTGAGAATTAAATTCTCCTCTCTTTTTTCTCTCTGTTGTTGTATCTCTAAAAAAAGTCTCTTCTCTTTTCTTCTTGGCTCTTATTTATAGGAGAAAGAAAAGAATCAGTTTGTTTAGTCAATCTTTCATTGAAAGATTTTAATTGATTTTGTAACCAACATGATCTTTTAGATTACTCAGTGAATTTTATTCACCATTGGATTTTTAATCCAAAAGATATTCTGTTTGTTATTCTTGGTGAATTTCAGGGAAATCATTCCTTGTAAAGAATTTTTCCATAAATTGGTGATTTTTAATCACCATTGGATTTTTTATCCAACGGTGCTCCTCTTTACAGAGCGCAATCTTTTTGTTTGGGAAGATCTAAAGAAATATTAGAGTTTTTTTATTTCCCTTAATTTAGAATTTAATTCTATTAGTTCAGAAGGTTTAGATGCCTATCACGTGTGAGCATGTGACCCCACTGTTTAAGCTTTTAGCCAGAATTTAATTCTGTTGTTTTTAAAGTACTCAGGAATTATCACGTGTCAGCACGTGACCCTTGGTCACGTGTGAGCACGTGATGCCCCATTGGGGTTTTTCTTTGTTATTTTATTATACTTTTAATTCTTTTTGGTGGGTTTTAAAAAGGCCCACCACGTGTTGGCACGCGACCCCATTGTTTGATCATTTAAATAGAATTTAATTCTATTAATTAAAGAGCTTAGGAACCCATCACGTGTTGACATGTGACCTCCCCTGATTAAACATTTTAACCAGAATTTAATTCTGCTGTTTTAATGAGTTAAGGAATCATCACGTGTCAGCATGTGACCCTTGGTCACGTGTAGACACGTGATTCCCCATTGGGATCTTTCCTTGCTGTTTTATTATGCCTTTTAATTCCTTCAGTGGGTTTTTTTAAAGGCCCATTACGTGTGGGCACGTGAATCCACTAATTGCTTGCTTGATTAGAATTTAATTCTATTTCAGCAGAATCCTCAGGAAACCATCACGTGTCAGCACGTGGCCCCTGGTCACTTGTGGGTACGTGATGCCCCATTGGGGTTTTCCCCGATATTTTATGAGGGAACAAATGCCCCCACAGCGTTGTTCTCACGTTTTTGCACGTGAGTGCAACGCTGTCACTTTGTGGCCGTTGGATCTGCCTAGGGAACAGGGAAGATGAACCGTTTCCCATCACATCCTATAAATGCAAGGGTCTCTTCAGAAGCGTCTCCACTTTTTCCATCTTCTTCCTTGCTCGTTCTTCTCTGAGAATTTAATTCTCTTTCCTAGAGCTCAGTTCTCTGTTTCAAAAATTTCCAGAGTTTAACTCTGTCAACAAAAGATTTCCTTTTTCATGTAAGGATCTTGAACGGTTGAACAACTTCTTGTAGAAATTTTCGTTGGACTTTAAATCCACACCAAGGGTTTTTCCCTTTCACAAGAACCCATCTTTCCAAGTTCTTTAAAATAATGTCCAATCTTTAAACAATAAACTCCTTTTGTTTGGGCTTCTCTGATCTCAGGGATCGATGGTGATACTTGTCTTCTCTCTGGAATTTAATTCCATTCCAAAGAGCTTTGGCTCTAAAAAATATTTTCTGGGAATTTAATTCCTCTATTCAAAAGGAATTTAATTCCTCTAAAGAACCCATTTCTTCACAGAGAACTTCTTGGGATTTCTTTGCCCTGAGTTGTTCTTTGCAAAAAAAAGTTTCCAGAGAGATCCATCATGATTTGCATCGAGTCTGCAGTGGGTTTCCTCCTTGGGGAATGTGTAGAGTTGTTTGCAATCCACTATTCATTTATTGAGAATCTTCCTTTTATTCCCATAATGATTACCCTGCATCATCATTAGTGAGCCGCCATTTTGATTTTGTGGGTCCCCTGTGTTTTGTAACCAATGGTCCCATAAAATAAGTTGTTTATCGTTTTCTTCCACTGTCCTTACACACACACACACACACACACACTTATAGGCTTCATTAATAGTTTCCCTTCATCTGTTTCAGGAACAATGGCTTCTCTTCCGTACTTCCCTTTCACCCGCTCGGAGGTTGCCTTTCTTCAGTCACCGTCTGATGAAGAGGTGATGGCGATGATTAAAGCTTACGACCCTAATTGCACTAACTTGCTTTTATGGGGGACCTGGTACGGTCATATCATCCGTGGTCGCCGCAGCTTTCTTTGCGAGATACCAACAGTGCCTACCTACCCATTTTGCCGATGGAGCATCCACGGACCGCCTTTGCTGTGGAGATGTTGAACTGGACCCCTACGGGACGGCTCGAGCCGTCGACAACTGGGATTCCAAACCACCCTGTGCCAGCTATAGACATCTTAGGGCGTCGCATCTGCCAAGGTGAAGCCCAGCCATGGGGACAGGTTTACAAAATAGGGCTTACTCCTCGACATCCCATGGGCTACCTTCTCTGGGCTCGTTATATCCTGTCTGCCCATCGTGCGTGACTGCAGAGGGTTGGGCTCTATCAGGCGGTGTACGCGTCTCTCTTCCACTATCAGTCCCCCCATGTCTGGTGGGTTAAGGCTTTCCTTAATCAATGGAATCTTCCCACCAACACCTTTTTGCTAGGGGACCGCGAAGTTTCAATTTCCCTAGAAGAGTTTTGCGAGATCTCGGGGTTGCCAATCAAGGGGACGCTATATGAAGAACTGCTGCCTTCTGATGAATATGTTTTCGAAGTTGAGCCTGCTATGCTTGACGGCTTGTCGACCGAAAATGTCGTTCGCCACAAGCACCTGAGTCTAATCACGGCTCTGGGCTTTTTTGAAAAGCTGTTCACAGAATCAGAGGAGCAGGGCGTCACTTTCAAAAGCTTTATCGCCTGCTTCCTTCGTGGAGACGTTCTATCAAAGACGGCTCCGAAGTTTTCGAATATCAACGACTCCTTCGGGTTCGGTTTAAATAAGCTACCGGCTAAAGAAGAGGATTTGCCGCAGTTCTACATTCCAATCTTGTTGGTTGTACCTTTTGAATCGATCGAAGCTCCTGGAATAGATGAAAAGACTTTCTTCATGGGTTTTATCAGCGTCTGGCTAAGCCGGTTCGTCATTCCAACGCACCGTCGATTCATGAGAGCTTCAGTCATTTACCCTGCTCATCGCATCGCTGGAGGGACGCGACTAGCCATGGATATTGCGGGGCTAGCGCATCTGTATCATGGGCTAAGCGCTGCAGCTAATACCTCAACCCCAGGCATGAACGTAGTGAGTTTCTCTCTTCATTACTTTACGTCATGGATTGAGATCCACGTGCTAGGGGCATTTGCTGCACATCAGAGACCCAGCTTTTATGATGCCTACATTTTTCCGTGGCTCATGAGGTTGGTGAATGCTTCGGCTCCTGATACGACTCAGTCCGGCGCTATTCGTGTGCTGCTTAGTCCCTATGCCAATGTGAGCAGGATGGTGTTTAACAATCGAGTACTCTCTTCTCCTTCACGACCGATTCAGCAGCTTTTTGACTTGTCAAAAAAGGGAGCGCCCTCCCTGAAGCCTAAGGAAGCCGCGCACTTATATTCAATCAGACCAGGTTATCTGGTGTTTCGTCAAAACGGTATGGCCCTTTTTATGCAGTACAACCCATACCGCTTTGCTCGGCAACAGGGATATGACCAGGGTGTCCCCTTTGAAGCGTTTACAGTGGAGCCCAGCCCTTCGTCGGAAGTTGTTCATGACGCCGCTCATCACTTCATGCGGCTGAACACCGGCTCTCGCTTCGTGATTCCTGAAGCTGACTATATTCCTCGATACGTGGGGGCTTTCACGGGCTGGTACCTCCACCGAGTCAGTCCCATTATTGCTGAGGAGAGGAGGATGCTCCTCGGATATAGGGCTCCCACTCCGATCCAGGCTACGGGAGTCCCGCCATGACAGCGGGCAATGATTCACCCTCCCTTGAGAGATACTGGTGTCGTGCTTATTCCTAAGGCGGCGGAAGTGGATTTAACTCCCACAGTCTGTATGCCGCTGCGCACTAGAGCTCAATCAAGGGCCAATAAACTGCCAGTAGCAGTATCATCAGCCGCGACGTCAGCAATGGCAGTGTCGTCGTCGGTTGCACCACCGAATGAGGATATTGAAGGAGAAGTAGGTCAACGTCGCACTAAAGCACCGAGGGGAAAGAAGCGATCATCTTCTGCAGTTAGTTCTGGGTCCAAGAGACGAAAGAAGACGGTCACTAATCTGCTCGACTTGTTCTGGGTCCAAGAGACGAAAGAAGACGGTCACTAATCTGCTCGACTTTTAGTGGAATCAGAGCCTATCCTTCAAGATGAACCACTAGCCATGCAAGAATCGGATGGTGGTCTACTTTTCCCGGGTTCATCAGCCGGGGAAGCCGCACAATTGGCTGAGGCTATAAGACGCTCACGGGATGAATCTGAGAATGTAAGGATCCCGAAGAGGCCTTATCCTGCCGTCATCTTTTACGAAGATCCTCCATCGATACGGCGGATATTTATAGGTCCTTCGGAAGAGGGAGGCGAGATAGCTCTTAAACAGCCTATCTCGGCCTACGCCGATGACACGCTTTCATTGTGGACCGGTGGCCGCAAATCTACCCTCGAACCCCGGCGAGCATACTTCCTCAAGAAGGAACGCCGGCTTGAACAAGCCATACTAGAAGCTCCTTTGCGCATTGGTATACTTATATATCCTTTTGTAGTATTTTACACTGCTTATATATATATATATATATCCTTATCCCCGTGAAAACTTCGCAGGGAATTCGGCAATGGCGGAGGATCTGAGTTCGAGTCGCGCCTTGGCTATGGACTTTGTAAATATCCCCGATGAGACACTAGTAAGTGTAGAGGGGGTCGATACAACTGTTGTCCCTGCCATGGAGCTCCCATCGATGATTCACGTTCCGGCGGTGCTTGCTCTCCCGGAAGAGGCATCTTTATTGGCCACCTGTTCAATGGATCATTCTGGGGCCGTCCCAGAGACTGTGGTTGAGGCCACCATCCTTACATTGGAGCCTGCAGCGGTGACCACCGCTCCTCAGTTGGGAGTTGTCATTCCGGTCCATGTCTCCGATGATGTGCCTGGGGGCATGGAGGAGGCCGCTGAAGCTGCTATCCCTCCAGCCCAGAGTGGGAGGAGCATCGAAGGTAGCCTTCTATATTTTATTTTAATAATCTCTTCATTATCTGAACCCTTATATCTTTTTAAAGCTACGAGGATTGCCGGCGTCCATCGCGTACCTATCCCCCAGGGAGTCTTTTCAGCGTCTGCTAGAGCTGGCCGCTCTGCATGCAATATCCCCCCAACGCATCGTCTTATCTTCCGGGCAAGGTTAGTGTCGTTCGCCTTCTTCACGGCATTATCATTATTCTGTATAACGATACTGATGTGTTCTGCAGTTCTGGAAGCCGATGACGAAGTTGAAATTCTTGACGGGCCTGGGGATCTTCTAGACCCTTCTTGCATGACCGTGGGTAAGTAAAGTTTTGATGTTGTTCTACCTGCTTTTTGCTTGTGAACTTCGCTGACTGTTTATGAATCTCAACAGCTTTGCCAGTTCTTACTGTGCTAGAATCTCACATCGTTATGCCACCCGGCCCCTATGCTTTACGTGCCTCTGAACGGATGGCGAAGTTAAGCCTTCGCTCTTTGTCGGCTTTGATTGAAGACCTTCGTGCTGGCAGTCTGATCACGGCCGAAGCATTTGCCGCTGAAGCCAACGGTTCTCTTCCCTTTCTTGCTACTTACCATAATGAAACATTGGTGCAAGTCTGGGTTGAGTTCTGTCGTCAGGTGGAGGCTTGCTTGTATAGCCTTGAATGTAAACGCCTTCCTTCAGAGGTTGTAACTGCAAAGGCGAGCTTGCGGGGGCTGATCGAACGATGCGCCGTAAATATGCTGTCATACGAGAAGAGGCTCAGCCGAAAGTTTTCGGAAAGGGAGCTAGCTTCCAAAGTGCTGAGGGAACTTCAAGCTAATCTTACGGCCAAGATCACTCGGACGTATGAACTTTGGCGTGTGCTTCAAGAAGCTATCAAGGAGGTGGTAGCCATTGAGAAAGCCGTCATTTTCACTCGCGAAATGGTCGAAGCTCATAAGGTTACCAAAAAGGAGCTTGAAAGTCGGCTTGCTTCGTACCAGGCCTAACAGGCTCAAACAGAGGCCCATCTCTTAACGATAATAAATCATGAAGCCGAGGCCCAGCGGAAAAAGGATGAACTGGCAAACCTACTAAATCGTCCGCCGGCTTGAAGAATTGTATATTTTTTTATTCTTCTTTTGTACATACTCCTGAATGAGGGTATTTTTTATTCATTTTTTCATAAATTGTACTTTGTATTCATTTTGATTCATGAATAAAAGACATATTTTGCTTCATGATGGTGTGTCCCTTTTAGTAAATGCATTTTGTGGATAATCTATTTTGATCTCCTTGTAGGACGGTAATGGCTTAGGAAACAGGTTAAGGTCTGCTGCCTAAGACTTTTCAATTTTATGAGCCGTGAGGCTCTCATAAAGACTTTTCTCCCTACGAGTCGAAAGGATCTCGTTGGTGTATTTTCTCCTTAGGAATCGTGAGGATTCCTAAGTGTGTTTTCTCTTGAGAGTCGTAAGGATCTCACAAGAGAATTTTCCCTCCTACAAGTCGAGAGGACTCGTAAGTGGTTGTTTCCTTCCTTGTTGAGATTCGAATTTGGAGAGTGTGGTCAGTGAATAGAATGCAAAAGTCCATTTTGGACCGACTTGCAGGTCCCCAGTGCTTCGGCAACAGGTTTTTTAATCCCCACTGCCTAAGGCTTTTCCCTACGAGTCGATACAAATTGAGAAGTTCTCGCAAGGATGTCCTAACGTCACAGTTAACCTTTGCTCTTTACGACAGAGTTCCGTTAGGGTCTGTGGTACTAGGGTTTTGCCCGTCGTACCGTCGTGTTGGCTGATGTATTCCTCGATAGGAAATCTTTACTGTTCGAGTAGCCTTGCGACTGTCGTGTCTCTGATCCCTTCGGGGGCTGGAGAAGACATCTTCAAGCAATCTTCCTAGACAGTTTGACAGTCGGAAGAGCAAGCGTTAGGAATTTTGCCATGCCGCTTTTTACTTGAGGTTAGGCTCATTTTGGGGAGCCCCGATGAGTCACAACCACTCCGCGCTGGTGTGGGATGATCTTCGATGGTCTTTCAGGTTTTATATGAGTTGCCGTCAAGACCCTGAAGCTAGGAATTTTGCCTTCGCTTCATTTTCTTTGGCGTTGTGTCTGCTGTATCGAGATGAACGTCATGGTGGTGCTGGGATTTTGCCGTCACTCCGTTGTTTGATTGTCGCGTCTGAATCCTGCTAGAGGAAGAACGCTATGGTGACGTCTCGTCTAATGTATCGAGACGAACGTCAAGGTGGTGATCACTCCATGCTCGTGTGGGATGATCTCCGGTAGTCTTTCAGGTTTTATATGAGTTTCCATCAAGACCCTGAAGCTAGGAATATTGCCTTCGCTTCGTTTGCTTTTGCGTGTCCGAATCCTGTTGTAGGAAGGACGCTGTAGTGACATCTCGTCTGCTGTATCGAGACGAACGTCGAGGTGGTGACCACTCCATGTGGGATGATCTCCGGTAGTCTTTCAGGTTTTATATGAGTTGTCGTAAAGACCCAGAAGCTAGGAACTTGGCCTTCTCTTAATTTGCTTTGGCATTTCGTCTGCTGTATTGAGACGAACGTCGAGGTGGTGTTGGGATTTTGCCATCACTCCGCTTTGTTTCGACCATGGGGTCTTTCGTTGACGTTGCATCTAAATCCTGCTGGACTGCGAAGGAACGCCGTTATTGACATTGCGTTTGCTATAACAAGATGAATGTTGAGGTGGAGCTAGGATTTTCCCGTCACTCCGCTTTGTTTTGACTGTGAGGTCTTTCATTGACGTTGCATCTTAATCCTGCTGGACAGCGAAGGAACTTCGTTGTTGACATTGCGTCTAGTGTAACGAGACAGATGCTGAGGTGGAGCTAGGATTTTGCCATCACTGCGCTTTGTTTCAACAGTGAGGTCTTTCGTTGATGTTGCATCTGAATCTTGCTGGACTGCGAAGGAACCCCATTGTTGACATTGCGTCTGCTGTAACGAGACAAATGCTGAGGTGGAGCTGGGATTTTTCCGTCACTCCGCTTTGTTTTGACCATGGGGTCTTTTGTTGACGTTGCATCTGCATCCTGCTGGACTGCGAAGGGACACCGTTGTTGATATTGCGTCCGCTGTAACGAGACGAATGCTGAGGTGGTCTCTAGGTTGTCTGTGAATCGTCGAGATTTGTAACTGGGGACTATGCCGGGGCTCCGTTTGGTGATGTTGCGTCCGAGTCCTGTTGGAATGAGGAGGATCACCGTTGTTGATTTTTAGGCTGTAGATATTGCCGTTAAGATTTGGAACTAGGGACTTTGTTATGGCTCCGTTTCGTTGTGTCGCTTCCGTTCCTTGCTGGCATAAGGAAGAACACTGTTGTTGGTCTTCTGGGATGTATATATGACCGTCGAGACTTGGCTCTCTTTCTGATGGAGCCTAGTGGGTTGATATGGTTCCCTCTTTGTTTGCGCCCTGGATTGTATACACGGATCGATGTGATCTCACATGTAAGGTAAAAAGTTTCATTTTATATATTTTTCTTTCCGTGATGCTCTATCATTTCAGCTTTTATATCGCGAAAGTCGCGATTACCCATTCATTTCGGCTATTTTTAGCGGTGCCCAATCATTTCGGCTATTTGTTTTATTTACTCGTGATTGTTAAAGTTTTTGCGTGCTTAGTTAATTACCGCATTCAAGATGGTTTGGCTTGGTAGCTAGCTGGTTGAGTACGGGTCGTCCGCAGGGAGATGGGAATCTTTTTCTATGTGCTTTAACGAGTTAAGTCTAAATGTCCAGGTTTGTTTGAGATTAACTATATTCTAAATGTATATAAAGAGAGCTTGTTAGGGTTAGGATTAGGTTAGTTTGAGATAGGAGTCGCTCACTTCTTTCGTTGCCACTCTTAATATCGGTGTTACGGTAATCGGCAACAACGGGGATTAGCACGACTAGGAAGGAACTTGCGAGTATAAGCTTGGCTTTCCAACGCTTAGTTTCTTCCTATTGGTCCTTGTTCGTCCGTTCTTGGCTCTTAGCCTTAACCTCCGCTAAATTCAACCATAACCGGTCTCACTAAGGAATCACCGCTATCATATAGGATAGGGTGCCGTAGGGAGTAGATTGTGGTTCAATTAACGGGTGTCCGAATTAAGATGTTGGGCAAGAAAAGGGTGAGAGAGATTTCCTTCTCTCAAACTTTCTTTATCCTACCCTAACAAGTGAGAAACTACTCACCCATTACAAAAAAAAGAAAAATACAACAAAAGAGGAAGATAGAAAGAAAGAGGTTAGAAGATTACAACTAGCTATTTGAGACCTCACTTTGGCAAGGATCAAGCTTAAGCATCATTGTTGTTAAGGATAAAGAAAAATAGAAGAAGAAAGAAACAAACAACAAATAACAACAACTAGATTAGCAAATGAAAATTACAAGAAAATATAATTAACAAAATAACAAGACAAGCATGATAAAGAAAGGAACTCTTTTATTCGTCACTTCACTCATAATAGCTCACTACAAGGTTTTAATGGAGAAAGATGAAAAGAGAAAGAAATACTACAAAATCTATCTAAAATTTCACACAAGAATAAGCACCCTTCACTTAGCATTGTTCTGGGCAATTTATAGGCAAGAAACTGAACCCCTAGGGCAACATTCTGACCCTGCATGATATTACAAAACTGCCCCCAGAAAATCTTCATTTGCCGAGTCAACTCGGCCGCGGATCCGCGGCCGAGTCGCCATGTTGGCCGCGGATACGCGGCCATTAGGAGGAGTTGGCTCATCGTATTTTTGGGGTTTTCCTGTGTTGCTATTCTCTTCAGTGTGGTATACTTTGTTTTTCAGAATCTCTTCACATTTCTTCCATATTTTCAACATATCAAAAGGTGATTTGATGTGGATCTTTTGTCATGATTTTCTTGAGCTCCGCGTAGATATCTTGGATCTTGTGTTGACATTGTTCTTTGTGCATGAAAATGACCATTGATTTGTCATTTTGTCCTTTAAACTGGTGTGCGGCAACATACGGATAGAGAGCGGAGACCCGTATTTTATCTGTGGTTGGCAGTAATCCGGAATTTGTCGCGCTTTTTCATGAATTTTACTTCTTAGAGCTGAGAACCTGTAGCCTGCAATTATCTAGCAAACACGGATCAAGAGTACCTACCTATAAGCAATGTGATAAAAAATGGGCGGTATAAAAATGCAAAAATCTGATATGAACAAATACCCCCAAACTTATCATTTGCTCGTCCCGAGCAAAGACAGTTTATTCACAAAAAATTCCTAACCTCACTTTCGCAGGGAACGCGATTGCACTGAGCATGTGCAACAAGCCGTTAAACCTCTAGGTTACCTAGTAGGAGGAGTGTTATCTCCTGAGGGTTTTCAGCGGATACTACCCACAAAATCCTGTCAAGCTAGTTTTGCGAAATAACTATGATTCAAACCCTAAAGTTTTGTTTTTTAAAAAAAATAACAATTCTATTATCCTAATTCTAGACTATCGAACCTTTATTTTCACACCTCACTTCTTATTTAACTTAAGATTTTATATGTCTTTACGTGCAGTGCAAATAGTGTCGTTAAGTTTCAGAAGAATCGATTATAGTCATCATGTCACAAAATAAAACCCAGATAAAAATTTAAAAAGGATCACATAAGTTTTATAAAGAGTAAAGTATTTTTCAAGTTTCGTTTTCCAGTAAGGTTTCAATTTCAAAATTTCTATCTTCCTTAACAGGAAACTAGGTCTTATTTTTCACTCCACATTTTTCTTGTTTTCATTTCATACACACCTTTGTGAACGTGCAATAGTCTTTATCACAGAATAAAACCTTCATATCTCCGCTAGAAATATTTTTTTTTATAAAAACCTGTCTTTTGTCAAGATTATTCTCACACAAAGAACCGTTAGGAATTTTAACTCGGAGAGAACGCTTGCTTGACTTTGTTTTAATCTGGACTTTCTAAGCTTCTTAACGAGCTTTGGGCCAATGCTCACAAACCAATTGGCTTTAGGGCATTAGGTGTAGAGACACCCCAGCGGACTTAATTACTCAAGTTACCTAGGCCCAAAAACAAAAGACAATTTAGCGTGAAAATCATGATGATTTAATGTGAACGGAGATATAACCGGCAGTTCAATTATTATTTTTTTTTTGGATAAAAGACGTGTTTAGTGGGTTAGGTGTGTAATCATTCCAATCAAGTTCCAGATGGGTTATTTTTCAGAACTAGTTCCCATTAAGGCATCAATAACATCCCTTCATATTCGCTTCACTTCATAAACTATTCTTGATATTATTTATTTCAGAACAAACCTATTTGATCCTCAAAAAATAATTTATCCATTTAAAAGTTTTCAGACATAATAGACTTGTCATCTAATTTTCAAAACTCACGACACGTGTAGTGTGATGCAAAGACATATATCAGATATAGTTAACTTCAAAGGAGAGTTATCTTTCAGGTTTTCAAAATCTAAAAATAAGATTTAGTTATTCTTATCTTATCAAACAAAAACCGTCGAAATGTTGAATCTTAGTTCTCCCACTAGCTAACTTGATGAAAAAGTTTTTATGTTTTTAGAAAATTTTCTGATTTTTATGGATTTTAGTATGCAGATGCAAAATATACATATGAATGCGAAGGTTAGAAATGCGTACCGAGCGTACCCCCAAACTTAAACTGGACAGTGTCCTCACTGTCATTGCATGAAAAAATTATTGAAGGGTCAAAATTGTCGGTTAGATATACACATTTTTTTAAAATTTTTTTAAAAGAAAATTGTTAAAAATGGATATGCACCGGACAAGAATATCCACATATATATACAAAATGGTATATACATATCCCCAAACTTATTTGAAACAGTGTCCACTATTTTGGCTGGATAACCGAAGTTTGGTGGTAGGCAGAGGAAGATTATGCAGGGTAAACCGGCTCCTGTAAGACCAGAAGCTCCTCTGTTGGTTCAGCGCTAAGGTACGGTTTCAGTCTATGTCCGTTTACTTTGAAAAATGAACCGTCCTTTGGATTCTCCAAATCCACAGCGCCTTGCGGATACACATTCCGCACAAAAAATGGCCCTTTCCAGCGAGATCTGAGCTTACCTGGATGGAAATGTAGCCGGGTGTCGTAAAGCAGTACCTGTTGACCAGGTGCGAATGTTTTGCGCAAAAGGTGTTTATCGTGAACACCTTCGTTCGGTTCTTAACGACGATCGCGTTTTCGTAAGCCTCATCCCGAAGCTCGCTCAATTTGTTCAACTGCAGCTTCCGATGGCTGCCCGCATCTTCGAGAGATAGATTCAGCTCCTTTATCGCCAAAAATGCGCAATGCTCTATTTCCACTGGAATGTGGCATGCCTTTCCGTAAACAAGCCGATAAGGAGACATGCCAAGATCGGTCTTATAAGCAGTTCGAAATGCCCAAAGGGCATCAGTGAGTTTTAACGACCAATCCTTACGGTTCTTGGAAACCGTCTTCTCCAATATCTGCTTGATTTGGCAATTTGAAACTTCGGCTTGCCCACCGGTTTGGGGATGGTAGGGCGTAGATAGCTTATGATTAATGGAATATTTCCGCATCAAGGCCTCGAAAGTCTTATTACAGAAATGAGTTCCATTGTCGCTAATGATCGCTCGGGGGTGCCCAAACCGGGAGAAAATGTTTTCCTTAAGAAATCTAACGACAACCTTGTTGTCGTAAGTTCGGCTGGGCACAGCCTCGACCCACTTAGAGACATAATCAACAGCGAGAAGATTATACAAGTTCCCAAAAGAGCTGGGAAACGGCCCTATAAAATCAATCCCCCAAACATCGAAAATTTCCACAACCAAGATTAGTTGGAGCGGCATCTCGTTTCTCCTGGATATTCGGCCTAAATGTTGGCATCGGGAGCAAGTCTTGCAGTAGTCATGAGCGTCTTTGAAGAGTTGTGGCCTGTAGAAACCACACTGCAAGATCTTCTCGGCTGTCTTTCTGGGGCCAAAATGCCCGCCACATGCTTGATCGTGGAAAAATGACAGCACACTCTTGAATTCATTGTCAGAGATACACCGACGAATAATCTGGTCGGGACAGTACTTGAATAGATAGGGTCCGTCGCAGTAAAAGTGTTTTACTTGGGATAAGAATCGAAGTCTGTCCTGCTTGACCATTCAGTCGGTAGCAATCCTGTGGCCAAATAGTTCACAATATCTGGGAAGCAGGGTTCGCAAGATACTGTCAAGAGCTGTTCATCCAGAAAAACGTAGTTGATCGGAATTTGAAGCGACGGCGAAGAAGGAAGTCGTGAGAGATGGTCGGCAACTATGTTTTCACATCCTCTTTTGTCCTTGATGACAAGGTCAAACTCTTGAAGCAAGAGGATCTAACGTATCAGCCGAGATTTTGCATCATTCTTCGCAAAAAGATGGCGTAGAGCAGAATGGTCCGTGTAGACGATGACTGGAGAACCGATGAGGTAGGGCCTGAATTTTTCTAAAGCAAATACAACAGCCAAGAATTCCTTCTCGGTTATTGTATAGTTCAGTTGGGCGTCGTTCAGGGTTCGGCTAGCATAATAGATTACGTGCGGCATCTTGTTGATCTGTTGTCCAAGGATAGCACCGATGGCAAAGTCGGATGCATCGCACATAATCTCAAATGGGTGCGTCCAGTCAGGAGAAGAAAGAATGGGAGCAGAAGTGAGTGAGCTTTTTAATGACTCGAACGCAGTCACACAGCTCGAGTTGAAGTCGAATGTCGTTTCCTTGGCCAGCAAAAGAGTCAAGGGCCTAGCAATCTTGCTAAAGTCCTTGATGAACCGTCTATAGAAACCGGCATGGCCAAGGAAGGCTCGGATGTCTCTGACGCATCTGGGAGGAGGGAGATTGGAAATGATTTCAATCTTCGCTTTATCTACCTCAATGCCATTTGGCAAGATGATATGTCCTAAGACAATACCTTCGCGCACCATGAAGTGACACTTCTCCCAATTTAAAGTGAGGTTCTTGTCCTTACATCGGGTAAGGACAGCGTCAAGATGCAGCAAACACTCATCAAAGGAATCGCCGAAAATGGAGAAATCATCCATGAAGATCTCCAAGAATTTTTCCACCATGTCTGAGAAGATTCCCATCATACACCGCTGGAAGGTAGCGGGCGCATTGCATAACCTAAAGGGCATGCGACGATATGCAAACGTGCCGAAAGGACAAGTGAATGTGGTCTTGTCCTGGTCTTTTTCGGCTATGGGAATCTGATTATAGCCGGAGTAGCCATCAAGAAAGCAGTAGTACTCGTGTCCAGCCAATCATTCAAGCATCTGGTCAATGAAAGGTAGCGAAAAGTGGTCTTTCCGCGTTGCGGCGTTGAGTTTTCTATAATCGATGCATACTCGCCACCCAGTCTGGGTGCGAGTAGGGATTAACTCGTTCGCCTCATTGGTTATGACCGTTATGCCCGACTTCTTAGGGACAACATGAATCGGGCTAACCCGCTGGCTATCAGAGATAGGGTAAATGATACCACTATCCCGACACTTTACGATCTCCTTTTTTACAGCCTCTTTCATGACTGGGTTGAGTCGCCTTTGTAGATCCCTAGCTGGTTTGGCATCATCCATCAGATGAATATGATGTTTAACGATCAGGGGACTAATCACCTTGATGTCCGCCATTGACCAGCCAAAGGCCTGCCTATTGCTGTGCAAGACCGTAAGAAGGGCTTTCTCTTGCTCTGGAGCTAGAGAAGTAGAGATGATAACAGGAAGGGTCTCGTTCTCACCCAAGTAAGCGTACTTAAGGTGAGACGGCAATGGCTTGAGTTCGAGCGTTGGAGGTGAAACGATTGAAGGCAAGATTGGTGAAAAGGTCTCGAACTCAAAGGATTCCAGCAGAGGTTCAAAATGAGTGTAAGCAACCGAGTTGGATGGTTCAGGTAACTCATCCGGAAATTCGAAGGATTCAAACTCGGGTGGTGACTGGCCAAGATCGTTCGAGAAAGTGAAACACTCGTAGTCATTGTCGAGCGCAGAAGCAGCAGTAGGTTCAAAGAGGGACGCACTAGTGGCGTCAAGATTGTTGTGATCGAACAAAAACTCCTCTAATTCACAGTCCTCTGGGGTGATCTCCTGGATTGAACAAACATCTAGTATATGAGAATTAGGTTCGGAGGGTTGATTCCCCAACCTAAAAATGTTGAGTTCAATTGTCATGTTTCCAAAAGATAGGTTCATCGAACTATTTCGACAATTGATCACAGCATTTGAGGTTGCAAGGAATGGGCGCCCGAGTATCACCGGAATTTGATTTCGGGGGTTAGCTACAGGCTGTGTGTCTAAAACAATGAAGTCAACGGGGAATATGAAGTCCCCAACCTTGATTAACACATCCTCTAGCTCACCCCTAGGATGGGTGATCGATCGGTCGGCCATTTGGAGAGTACAGTGTGTGGGTTTCAGCTCTCCTACACCTAGTTGCTCATATACTGAGTACGGAAGCAGGTTAACACTGGCACCAAGATCCAAAAGTGCGCGGTTGATGTTCTTATCCCCAATGGTAATAGAAATCGTAGGACAGCCAGGGTCCTTCCGTTTTTGAGGTAAAGATTGGGTAAGAGCATCACTCACAGCACTAGCTAAGAAAACTTTCTTGGGTACCTGAGATTTCCTCTTTTTCGTGCACAAGTCCTTCAAAATTTTTGCGTAGGAAGGGACTTGTAGGATAGCATCTAAAAGGGGAATGTTGATGTTAACCTGCTTAAACAACTCCAGAATCTTCTCCATTTGTGGATTTTGTTTATTGGACCTCAACCGGTTTGGAAATGGAATGTTTTTAAAATTGGTTGAGTCCAATGCTTATGGAGGAGACTGTGGAGTTGGAACGGATCCAAGAGCTGGAGTTTTCGTGGAGTTAGAAGTGGGTCCGTTTAGAGCAGAAGAAGAAGATCCTTTTGAATAAGGAAGAATAGGCTCAGAATATGGAGAAGAAGAAGAAGAAGAAGCGGCCGGGGTGTCATCATCTATCCGTGTCCCAATGTTGTTGTGCAGCATCCTTCCAGATCTCAATGTAGTCACTGCACTCACATTATGGTTCTGTTGTTCAAGAGCAACATGTACATTATGTGGGTGACCAGGATTTGGGAGTGGTTGAGATGGAAGCTTCTCCATCTCTCGCTCGCTTAAGGCTGCATTCAGTTGTGTTATCTGGGCTTCAATAGTTTTGATGCTTTGCCCGTGAGCGGCAGTGTGTTGCACCAAAGACTGAATGGAAGACTGGATGTTGGCGGTGGATTGACTTGATTGCTTTACAAACGCCTCCAGATTTCATTCTAGCGAGGAAACCTTATCGTTGTTTGACGGAACAAAGTTGTTTTGAGGAAAAGAATTGTTGGGTGCAAAGGTGTTCGTCTGATTTTGAAAAGGTTGGGTTTGGAAGGCCTGCTGAAATTGATGTTGAGTTTGCTGCTGAGCTTGTTGTTGCGGAGGAGGGGGCCTCTGGAAATTGTTGCCTTGGAATTGATGCTGGTTCTGATTCCAAGCGAAATTAGGGTGGTTCCTCCAACCGGGATTGTAGGTGGAAGAGTATGGATCATTTCTTGATCTTTGCTTAAATGCAGCATTAACCTGATCCTGTCCTTGAGATGGTGGATTTTAAGGACACTCTTCGGTTAGGTGAGATGGATCGGAACAACAAGCACAAATGGTACGAAGGGGAAGAACAGGGGCAGGAGCAGGAGATGCAAATTTTCTCTCTATCGCTTCAAGTTTTCTCGTTATTGCAGCCATTTCGGCTTTCATTGCAATAGAGACATCGAGTTGGTGAATGCCTACCCTAGACTCACCAGTAGAAGTAGAAGTGGAAGAAGAAGTACTTGGTCTGGTGCTCTCCCATTGAAACATTTGTTCCGCAAGGTCGTCGAAGAATTGCCATGCTTCCTCGTCAGATTTGGATAGGAAGTGGCCTTGACAAATGGTTTCCAACAACAGCTTGGTTGCTAGATTCAGGCCCTCGTATAAAGTTTGGCAAAGTTGCCATTTCTCAATACTGTGGTGAGGGCACTGAACAAGAAGGTCTTTATATCGGTCAAAGAACTTCCAAAAAGGTTCAGTAGGAAGCTGGGAAAATTGGTTGATTTCGTTACGGATCCTCACGGTTTTGTGATTTGGATAGAATTTCTTGAGAAACACTTTCACAAACTCGTCCCAACTGGTTATGGAGTGGGAAGCAGTGCTATACAGCCACTTTTCAGCAAAATCGCACAAAGTGAATGGAATGACCCGTAGTCGTATAGCATCGTCTGACAGCTGGGTCATTTTCATCATGGCACAAACATTCTAGAACTTGTTGATGAAGATATAGGCATCTTCTGATTCAAGCCCATGAAATTTCGGAAGCATGTTAATGAAGTGGGGCTTAATTTCGAAATTATCCCCATTGGCCGGTGGAAGTGAAAGACAGGTAGGAAGTGCAGAGCAGGTGGGATAGAAACGATCCTGGAGCGCGATTCGCTGTGGCGCTACAACAGGCGGTGGTTGTGGGTTATTCGCATCCATAGGAGGTGGAATCAATCCCGGGGGAGTCAAAGGGATGTTTGGATTAAATCCTGACATCGCAGAAGAAGAGGTTGGTGATAGTGAAGGTGAGGATGTATGAACAGAATCCCGGTCAACGTCGGAGTTGGCCGGCAAAGGTAAGGGTGAAAGAGACGTAGAAGGAGTTTCGACGTCTGAGTCGATCGCGTAGTCACTAGCGACTAACGTAACGCGGACTAGGCGGGCACTACTGTCCCGAGTCCAACCGGACATACACTAAACGAGTTTAGTGTAGTCAAAGAGGAGAAGGTGAGGGTAAGAAAACTTCAATGGAGAAATACGATGAGAGGTGGGTGAAAAAATGGGATTCTAGCGACAAAGGGCAAGTTTTTATAAAAATTTTTGTTTTGTGTTTTTTCTTTCTTTTTTTATAAAGATATTTGCAGAAATATGTACGGACTTACGGCTGCACTGCAAAAAATCACAGACAAAATATGCACAATCACACCTAGATTTAGGGTCACCTTGGTCAGCTAGACAGCTCCTAACTGTTCCAAAGGGCTAGAAATAGGACCTCAAACCGCCTCTTCACCACCAATTGCAGCCAGGTAAGTGCCAGGTGAGTGGGAGGCTCTCCACTACAAATAGTGGACCTAATTAAGTAACCACTCGCCTTAGACACACTTGCCTAGACACCGCAAAGTCAGGTTAGGATAAACGGCCGATGCCTACAACTAGTCCTCTGTCCTATTGACCACGACGTCCTTAGGGCTGAGTCTAGTATTTTTCAATTAAATAATGGTCAATGCATATGCCTTATGTGATTTCTGGGGTCCTGGGAAGGGTGATGAAATCCCCACCCAATCTGGATTGGTTTCAAGCCCCTTAAAGTCCGATTAAAAATATGCAAAGCAGTAACAATCAATTGCAATCAAATTTTTTTATTTTATAGCGCGGCGCAAAGAATCCTGCACAAAAACAATTTATTGGAAGGGGAAGAGAGTTTGCGTAAAGAATGCTGTAGAAAAAATAGTTCAGTGGAGTTCAGAGGAGTGGGGAAGAGGGTAAAAAGACTTACAGAAATTTTGGGTTGCTGAAGTCAGCAACTAGCCGCGGTTCCGCGACCAAACAAGCCCTTATGCCGCGGATCCGCGGCTGTATGGGTGAGTTGGACCTTCAGATTTCTTGAATGTGCTGGGTTGGGTGTCCTCTTCTTGTTTGGAGCCCCTGAATGTTGATTTGCTCACTGGGTTTGCTCCAAAATTTTACAATAAACCGTTGGTTTCGTCTCGATCACGCGCGGTGTAGCCGCGAGTTATGGGTCTAACTTCCTACGTCTTTGGCACTGAACTCGACCTTCTTTTTCTCCTGCACACTTGCACAAAAACTAATCAAAAATAACAAGATGATTTTTACAATATATTTTTTGTTTTGTTTTTCGGTTATATTTATATTCATAAATTAACCCAAAATTACACAAAGAAATAAACTACCGTCTCCCCGACAACGGCGCCATTTGATTGTTAGAGTTTTTGCGTGCTTAGTTAATTATCGCAATCAAGACGGTTTCGCTTGGTAGCTAGCCGGTTGAGTACGGATCGTCCGCAGGGAGATGGGAATCTTTTTCTATGTGCTTTAACGAGTTAAGTCCAAATGTCCAGGTTTGTTTGAGATTAACTATGTTCTAAATGTATATAAAGAGAGCTTGTTAGGGTTAGGATTAGGTTAGTTTGAGATAAGAGTCGCTCACTTCTTTCGTTGCCACTCTTAATATCGGTGTTATGGTAATCGGCAACAATGGGGATTAGCACGACTAGGAAGGAACTTGCAAGTATAAGCTAGGCTTTCCAATGCTTAGTTTCTTCCTATTGGTCCTTGTCCGTCCGTTCTTGGCTCTTAGCTTTAACCTCCGGTTAATTCAACCACAACCGGTCTCACTAAGGAATCACCGCTATCATGTAGGATAGGGTGCCGTAGGGAGCGGATTGTAGTTCAATTAACGGGAGTCCGAATTAAGATGTTGGGCAAGAAAAGGGTGAGAGAGATTTCCTTCTCTCAAACTTTCCTTATCCTACCCTAACAAGTGAGAAACTACCCACCCATTAAAAAAAAGGAAAATACAACAAATGAGGAAGATAGAAAGAAAGAGGTTAGAAGATTACAACTAGCTATTTGAGACCTCACTTTGGCAAGGATCAAGCTTAAGCATCATTATTGTTAAGGATAAAGAAAAATAGAAGAAGAAAGAAACAAACAACAAATAACAATAACTAGATTAGCAAATGAAAATTACAAGCAAATATAATTAACAAAATAATAAGACAATCATGATAAAGAAAGGAACTCTTTTATTCATCACTTCACTCATAAAAGCTCAGTACGAGGTTTTAATGGAGAAAGATGAAAAGAGGAAGAAGAACTACAAAATCTATCTAAAATTTCACACAAGAATAAGCACCCTTCACTTGGCATTGTTCTGGGCAATTTATAGGCAGGAAACTGAACCCCTAGGGCAACATTCTGACCCTGCATGATATTACAAAACTTCCCCCAGAAAATCTTCATTTGCCGAGTCAACTCGGCCGCAGATCCGCGGCCGAGTCTCCATGTTGGCCTCGGATCTGTGGCCATTAGGAGGAGTTGGCTCATCGTATTTTTGGGGTTTTCCTGTGTTGCTATTCTCTTTAGTGTGGTATACCTTGTTTCTCAGAATCTTTTCACATTTCTTCCAGATTTTCAGCATATCAAAAGGTGATTTGATGTGGATCTTTTGTCATGATTTTCTTGAACTCCGCGTAGATATCTTGGATCTTGTGTTGACATTGTGCTTTGTGCATGAAAATGACCATTGATTTGCCATTTTGTCCTTTAAACTGGTGTGCGGCAACATACGGATAGAGAGCGAAGACCCGTATTTTATCTGTGGTTGGCAGTAATCTGGAATTTGTCGCGCTTTTTCATGAATTTTACTGCTTAGAACTGAGAACCTATAACCTGCAATTATCTAGTAAACACGGATAAAGAGTACCTACCTATAAGCAATGTGATAAAAATGGGCGGTATAAAAATGCAAAATTCTGATATGAACAACTCGCTGCTTTTTATTGCGAGTTGCCCAATCATTTCGGCTATTTTGTATGCATACATTTTTACTTGCTGATTTTGTTGCAAGTTGCCCCATCATTTCGGCTATTTCATATGCATTTGTGGCTCGCTGGCTTTTCGCTGCGAGTTTTGGGATTTGACACTGATTTCGGCATTAGCATCGCTACAACTGGGATATTGCCAGGTGCTAATCATCATTTGCCTTTGTCGATGTCGAACAAAGGTGGCTTTGCAAACATTGTTAAGATCCTGTCGACTAAGGCTTTTGGCTTCATGAGCCGTAAGGGTCTCATAAAGGTACTTCTCCCTACGAGTTGTGAGGATCTCACAGATGCGTTTTCTCCTTAAGAATCGTGAGGAGTCTTAAGTGTATGGTCCCCTATAAGTCGTAAGGATCTTACAAGAGTGCTTTCTCCATATAAGTCGAGAGGACTTACAAGTGTCTTTTGCCATATGAGCGTATCCCCAGTCTCTGGTGGGACTTTATTAGGGAAATGTTAATCCATGCCCGTGGATTGTATACAAGGGTCAATACTGAACCACTTGTAGGGAAGAATTGGAGGTTGTGATGGCTTAAGAACAGGTTCAGATCCCTGTAGCTTAAGGCTTTTGAATCCTATGAGCCGTGAGGGTCTCAAAGGAGGGTTCTCCTTACGAGTCTTGAGGATCTCGCAAGTGTAATTTCTACTTAGGAATCCTGGGGATCCCTAAGTGTGTTGCTCCTTTATGAGTCGTAAGGATCTCACGAAGGTATTTTCTCCTCACAAGGTCAAGAGGACCTTGCAAGTGTCTTTTAACGAGATTGCGCCCTTTCGGGTTTTCACAAAACTCGCCAGTAGCCCTGCTGTTTTTACTCACGGAGCCCTTTCGGGTTTTCATCCGTGCCCATTTTGCTTATGGACATACTTTTTCCCCTTTTTTATTATTATTTTTTTATATATTTTTTTCAGCGTTGGGATGCTGCGGTCCGTAGTAGTTTATCGACGTCTCGGTCAACAATTAGTTTTAGGACACAGTGGACCATCGTTAGTTTAAGGACGTTTCGGTCCGCAGCTAGTTTTAGGACATAGTGGTCCATTGTCAGTTTAAGGACGTTTCGGTCCGCAGCCAGTTTTAGGACATAGTGGTCCATCACCAGTTTAAGGACATGTTGGTCCATCACTGCCATATTTGAGGCGAGTTTCTAGTTTACGGACTTTTCAGTCGACGAGGCTTTCTCTATGAATGAGTACAATGCCCCCGGCATGTCCATCTTTTTCGGATCATGTGGTTGTGGCGGGTTTATCTTCCAGTTTTCAGACAGCGTGAATTTGCCCAGTTGGTGTTGGTCCTCAATCCAGCCTTTGAAGACGAAGCAATTTTTGATTGGATAGCTTGCTGCTTGGTGGTAAGGGCAGTAATTAGGATGGTTGACATCGTCTGGCTGCAATGGACATTTTGGATCCGGTAGATTGATGAGTCTATTGCGCACTGCCAGCTCAAACAGTCTCTTCGTTTTATCCCGTGGAAACGAGTAAGGACATCCCAGTCTCTCCTCGAGGGATGGACGTGGACGCACGTTGTTTTGGCGAACAACCGGCTTTGAGTTGCTCGGCTGTTGTTGAGTATTGGTGACGAAGAATGCTTTCCCTTTTCCTTTTTCATTTCGAGATTCCAGCTTCGAAGGGGATGGTCTATGACCCATCTGGTTCATTTGGGCCAGTTTGTCAATCAAGGACTGGAAAGTGGTTGGTTTGAAAAACATCATAAACTGGGAGATGGTTGCCTGAGGGTCAAAAGTCCCCATGAACATGCCCATAGCAGGAGCCTCCTCTATGCGTTGTTCGCACTTTGACCATAGATTCTGCCGTCGTATTGCATATTGCACCCATGTTTCGCCTGGCTTTACCCTGGCGTTAATCAATGCGGTGATCGTGGTGCGCTCGCTAGCGCTTGTGAATCTCTGTGTAAACAGCAGCTCCATCTCTGCAAATGTCTTAATAGAGTCATTTGGAATTTCAGAATACCACTCGAATGCCGTCTCCGACAAGCTGCAAACAAACTTGTGGAGCAGAAGTTTATCATCACCTCCAGTGTTGCCGTACAAGGCTCTGAATTGAGTGACGTGCTGATGCGGATTTCCCGTCCCTTTATATACGTGGAATTTGGGGATCGTGTATCCTGGCGGGTACTTTATTTGGTCGTACCAACCCAGATAGGGTCGTCCAGTCTTAACAATTTGACCGGACGCTTCATTCGCCTGATGAGCTCGTATTTGCTGAGTAATGTAATCATCCAGAGCGGCCTTGGAGATGGCCTCCTCCTTGGCTGCTAAAAGAGCCGGAGGAGGGTTCGATGTCTCTCCTCTGTCATCTTCAATAATAATCGGGGGGTCTTCAGCTGGAGGTTCCGGCTGTAACATCATCCCAGCCATGTCTTGGAACAAAAGAGCCATTCATTTTGTATTGGCCGCTTGTTCCGCGGCCTCTTTTTCTTTCCTCTCGAGCATTCTTCGGAGGAATTCAGTATCAGTTTCTTGTTCCTGACGCTGCTCTGAGGTCTCTGGATTTTCTTTCGGCCCAGTAAGTGCGGCCATTGAAGTCAGCATCTCCTGAAGTTTTTGCTGCTGTTGCTCCTGAGCCTTTGTTATCGATCGAGTAAGCGGCCGATGACCCATAGAAGCACGGCTTTACTCTTTTCCGGAAGCCACATAAAAGGTATGTATTACCATGCCCCTAGACTTGGGGCGTTTAGATTCAGCGTCCTTGCGTTTCTCCGCGGTCACAGGGGCTTTCTCCGGCCTCCTTCTCTTATGAGCGGTTGAAGTTGAGGGAGCTGTTGCAGCGAGCACCCAGACGGATGACATCTTTTGTGGTACCAATGGATGGATCTCTTCTTCCAGAGCTTTAATCTTCTTTGGTCGGCGAGAGTAGTCCTGGTTAATTACCGATTCCTGTACCTGTCGCCATACTTTGTAAATTTTGGAGGACAGCCGCTGAGGGGGCTGCTCAGGTTTCTTTTCCGTAGCATTCTCCACAGGTGGAGGAGATCTCTTCAGCACGGCAGTCGGAGAGTTCTTGCAAACCCTCCTAAGCGGTTCAAAGTTGTTTCCAGTTGGAACAGCAACATTGATTTCCACCGTTGGAGCCGGCGGAGTCAGTCCGGAAGGGGAATTGCTCCCAGCCTTCCTCACTCGGTGCTAGTGGCGACGTCGAGCATGTCGTGCGATTGGTTTAGCTATAGGGGTGACCTCCTCATGCCCCCTGTGTTGGTCAAAAGTTGTCGTCGGCATCAGCCACTTGAAGACCGATGTCCGTTGAGAAGAAATGTCCAATCTATCAAAGACAGACCTCTGGGAAGAGGAAGCATCTTTGAGGACTTCGCCTGGAACGGGAGTAGGAACATTCAGTCTTGTGAAGACCGACCCTTTGGCAGGAGAAGCCGACTTGACGACTTCATGAGCGGGAATGGCTATCCGCTTAGGGATAACTCTCTCCGGTATCGCGGGCTTCTTCATAGGCCCATTGGAGTTTTGGCCCAGTCTGTCAAAGACTGAGGCGTTGGAGCTGGACGACCCATTGAGAGGGGCCGAAATAGTTGTGAGTCGATCAAAGACCGACTTCTTTGGAGTTTCCTGCAACGGCAGCGGGGCACTGAAGTTCATGGGTGGGAGCATGGTCCCGAAGAATAGCCCGGTGGTGGCCTGAGTCACCTGGTACACCGGCATTTTAAAGACAGAGGCCGCCTGAAGCCCGTAGGTTATGTAAGACTACGGCAGCGCCTCGGCTGTCTTTCCGAGGCCAAAATGCGGAAACAAAAACTTTTCAAACTAGAAACCGGCGCTATCGTATGCTTAAAACCCGGATCGAACCATTAACCAATTACTAGCAAACTAGAGAAGGGATAGAAAGGCTATACCGATCGATCCATGTCCTTCGGTCTTTGGCCACCATCCCAAGCTCCTCGCAGCATCTCCGGTCTCGATCTCCTCGTCGAAAAGGGCACCACATCATCGAGTCTTTTTACGGGCTCCCGCTTCATCCGAAGCAACTCGGGCACGAAGTGTGCTAGCCGACGTGTCCAAGGTGTTGTAGAGAATGTGTGTGATCACTTTATCTCTTGCATCCATAAGTTTGGATGGAGGTTAGAGATGTTGCCATTAATGGAGATTTGAACTAGAGAAGAAAGAGGAAGAAGGAGTTTCCTCTCTCTTTTCTTTTGTGTTGTTGCAAGAATAATAATGAGAGCAAGAAAAGAATAATGCAAGAGCCAACCTTGCCCTTGGCTGCCCCTCTCTCTCCTCTCATCAAATCAACTCACAAATCCATCATATTATGTAACACATGCATAAGAAAAAAGACCATGAGTCATCACTTGTGCATGTGTCACCATAAAAGCTCTAAATGATGAATTCTAGCTCACAATTTCCATTAACAAACATTAATCCAAATGTTTGCTACAATAAAAAGATATGGCAACATCTAAAGTAAACTCGTGACGGATCACAAGGATACCCCTCACCTGTATATACATACCTGTATCCGCATTCCGACTGAATGCGAATGCGATGAGACTAAAGTAATCCAATAAATCTAATACTAGGATCCGGCTTAAACCAAAGCCCACTAGTATGATCCGTCCGATCATGATCCGTGCAATACCGCACGTAAATGATCAAACCCTGTCATATATCATACGGCCTCTACAACGTTTCGCCCGAAACTTGAGAAACAGTCTATGGGGGACTCTAAAGACTCGTCAATACTTTGGTTGTGGATTTAACCACTAGCACGTCAGAGGTACTAGCTGTACGTAATAGACTACCAGGTATTGACCAAAAGGGAGGTCGATGAGTGAACTCATCCTGACACCCTACTGAGCCTGTCAGTGACAATATCCGTACAGTTTGGTCCGTTCGTCTATGAGCATCGCATGTCGGGCCTAGGGGGTTGGTAAAAGTCAGACCCCCAAAAGCGGTACAAGTCGTGTTGGAGTGTAGCCCAGAACACCCTGAGATACTACTGGAATACCTACCAGTAAATCTCCTGCCTCGGCCGAGGGCTTTATGTAATAGCTCTCCTAGACACAACGCGATCTCACCCCTAATACCGGGAGAGACGAAACCCCTACCGATCCGCTCACTGTCTCCATGTGGCTCGGGACTGTACCCAACTAAAACATGTTTGCACGACTCCTTTGAGCCGTGGTAGGGCAGTAATCAAAGTACAGTGGGAACTCACACGAGACAAATGACGATCTCAGGTCGATAGAACTAACCTGTACACATGTCACCAGGGAACTGCTATCTGACGTCGGTATAATACCAACTAGCATGTTCCCGGCGAGTCCTGTCCAGTGTACTCATAACCCAATGGGCACCTGTATACATCTTAGGTGAACCAACTGACACCAATGGATTGTGAGACCGGCCACCGCCCCTCGGCGGGGTCTCGACTGTATACACTAGTCTACTAACGGAGTATCGATGCCCAGTCTCGAAACTCCCACGACTAGGGACCACTTTAAGGATGTGCTTATAGACTACCCAACAATCACGTATATGATCGCCATCATTCTGCTGGTAGTCAAGCAAGAATCCTAAGGGCTCTATCAACGTGTAATAGCGACCTGTAAGGTCACCTAAAGCAGTACACGATGATAAAGATAAACCATGGTAGCATACTATTCTCCATCAACGTGTAATAATGAACCACAATGTCACCTAAAGCATGTACACGATGATAAAGACAAACCAGATAGTATACAATCATCCTGAGTAAGATTGTCCTACCGGCATAGGTCCTCCCTCAATCATTACAATCACGTGCCTACGATCCAATAATTGACTCTTAGGGCACTATATCCAACAATCTCCCACTTGCACTCAAGGCTAATTATTGCGATGTCGCATACTCACAACCCGTGTGATACCGAACACCGAACTCCTCTACTAATCAGTTTCACAAAGCTCACTTGCGAAACTATTGCGTTCGAGGAATAGCCTCAGCTAGTAGATCTGCCCTGATGTTTCTTTCTATGTCTCTCTTAATCTCAAATTCGTAGAGAAAGCCATCTCCCGAATTGAGTAATACCTGTCTTAGAATATGTCTGGATATCTGATGGGACCTAGCTCATAAAAAACTTCAAATCCAAACTTCTTAGACTGTATCGTCAACTGAACTTAATCAGTATCATGCGCCATGCCTCCCTCAGTGTTTGCTTGGATCACCTGTCCAAAACACTGCCCCTCGTCAGAGGAAAAACTATAACTCTGACAGTCACTCTGTCATCCAGGTCACCTTGGAAGCCTGGAATGATAACCGTCCCCCTAAAGAGGCTGTTGTTATAATATCCCTAAAACATCCACTTATGTTCTAAAACTGCTTCTGATCGTTTCTCCAGGATTGGATTAATATCAATTTATTGCATCTCGTACAAAAACAACATCTGGTGTGGTACTTGACATCTCATGATTGACTCAATTGCCTAAGCAAGTGATCTGCCAATCATGCACCTCCCTCTCCCCTTTAGTCTGTAAGACACCTTTAGAGAGGGTGACTCCATCACCTGCAGGTACACCACCATGCCAGGAGTCGTCCATTCTAAAGCACCTTTAGAATCCTTTCTAAGTACCCTGATTGGGAAACTACCCAAATCTAGATCTAAAACCATAGATCTAGTAACCAGAATTTCTGATATGAAATCCATGTCCTTTGTGGAGAAACCACTGTGTGACAACTAAAGTATAACCGACCGTAGTATAGGAATTTCACTTCCTACTCTGTGTATGTCTTCCAAATACCAGGACATCAACCCTACTACCTTCTTAACAGATCCATCCCCTATTCTGATGAAGTCAAACCTTTGACTGTCACATCAGAAATAGATGATCTATCTCCGCTATATCTGCTTTAGTCCATAAATAGACATAAGCCACTTGTCCACTATGCTTCCGCTGCTCCCACTGACTACGAAAACCCTCTGGCAGATTCATATACATGTACACTTCTAAAGCTAGTTTAGAACGACGCTATACTCATCCTCCTGCCGGGTCTCACAGTCTGGAACAGCAGCAATGGCAAATCTGGGTAAACAAGAACCTCCCTGTCACTGTCCTTGAGCACACCGAAGTACCTCTCGAGTGCCTGAGGTTACCCACCATATCTGCAGAGTGGCCAATGGAATGTCAAACTAGATTGAATCTTTAGGTTCTTATCAAATTTTCAGTAATCGTTTGCGGTTCTAAAATCACTTCCAGCTCTACCATACTCCCACTACTGTTTTCTGAAAAAATCCATTTTTATTAAAACTGTGGCGAGTCAAGAACAATATCACTATTGATCTTCTAGATGGTAGAAAGTCAACCCCCGTCATAGCCCGGGTCAACCCACAAACAGCCATTACAGAATCGTGCCTTGAGTTATCCAGAGTCTGGTTTTAACCATAAGCCGGACAACTCCCCGTACCTTAACATTGTTAAGATATGAACTATTCTATATCCAATATAGAAATAGAAGCACTGATTTAATTGGAACCAGATTCAAATCATACAGCTGTCTCCAGTACATGTCAACTAAATGGAAGGAGGCCGATCAGTGTTACTTAACTTAGGAGTTCATCCAGATATGAGTAACTTGAAAGAAAAGCATGTTCTCATAATCATTACTATCAACTGAATACCACACACAAGTATCTACATCTTCGATCACCTTGAAGAATCCTGATACTTGCAACGCCTGGTTCTCTACTTTACTCTTATACCTATAACTTCTCAAAACTTGGACCTTATGTTTCTACGAAACACTTGTCTAAGAACTAGAGAAGTCATAAGTAAACAGAGTATAGTACGAGTACCAACCCCTCTATCCTAATGGACACTGGACAACATACAATACTCTGTATAAGTCTCCTGAGTCTAATAACTCATTCCCTGTGTGTCGCAAGTTGAAAACTGTACTTATGGTTAAGAAGAATTACACCGCTGTTTAATGCTCCTTACCTAACCATCCACTAATATAGGTAAATGTCACAGACATAATTTCGAAAAGTTATATCTCACTTTATAAAAATAAACGTACAGATATATCAATTTGAAATTGGTGCACAACAACGGATATTCAAAACTAAATATTCGCCGTCCGGCAAACAACCCAGGCGATTTCCTCAAATATCACCAATTGCAACGAATCCCGATATAATGAGTATGATCACCCAATTCCTAATAACTTAATCCCACTCATCATCTGTAAAACCATACAGATGTGAGAACCAAACCTGGTAAATACATACCATGGAGTAAGGACCAATTGGGAAATCAGTTTTCTTTTAACAATACACGGTGAAATAGAAACATGTAAATGTTTCGAAGGGGTATTCGGGTATTCCTAGTAATGCCTCTTCCATTATCAGATTCACAACTATAACCGAATGTTTCTTCGCCATCTCTCCAAATCCCTTTATATGTCTTTAGCCATTACCTTCTGTACACCCCTTTAGGCCAAATGGTTTTCTTCCTTCCCTACCGTTCGGCACCAGCCTATGGTTTGGAAGAAAGCTATCCAATAAGCATAATGGGTGTACTCTCCTAGTCCTAGGAGTACTCGTAACCTGAGAGAAGGTGAAGATAAAAGACAACTGAATAAATCTTATTCTTATTTCTCCTGAACCAGAATCCATCCCCGAACTGGAACAAGTTCCTTCGAGTTCGTATATAACCATACGATGGAGTATCCAATAAACTGTGGATCTTCATAGTGATACGGGGTGTTGCGGAGAAATACAAAGGTGAAGTAGGAGTGGCGATGAAATACTTGGTTTGGTCGTGAATAGTAGTTGCAATTTACTTTGCCCTCTTACTAATCCGTTTATTTGTCTTTACTTAATACCTTCTGTACACCTTCGTTAGGCTAATTGGTTTTCTTCATTCCTCACCGTTCGGCACCTGCCTATGGTTTGGAAGAAGACTATCCAATTAGCGTAATAGATGTACTGTCATAATCCAAGGAGCACTCGCAACCTGAGAGAAGGTAAAAGGAAAAGACAACTGAATAGTCCTATTCGTTTTCTCCATAACCGGAAACCATCCTCGAATAAATTCCTTCGAGTTCATATATAACCATACGATGGTTTTATCCAATGGAAGTGGACGTTCGTAATAATACGGGGTATCCTAGAGAAAAGGGTAAAAGAAGGAGGGGCAATGAGGTATGCAACTCAGACAATCCAAAAGCCAGTGTTTTAAGAAGGTTCGATTAACTTGGTCGCTGAGTCATAGTCTAGGGTCGGGCCATGGTCGCTGCCAAAGAGAGAGAGAAAAGAAACACTCTGCGTGCACTTTAACCTGGATCAGAATGATTATCACTTTATCTAATCAGGAAACCTCCCACTGTAACCTCAAATTCTCCTCCAAACCTGAAAGAAGAATTAGTCGGGATCACCCGAGGAGTAAACCAACTCATCAGTGGGAATCGGGATCCAACTATCATCGCATGATAGCGTGATGGAATCTACTCACGTTATCACACTCCAGAAGTGTAGGGTTCCTAGGCACACTAATGAGGTCTCACAAGGCATCAACCATGCCAATTTCAAATTTTACAAGTGCCGAGAAACCCTAATACGGATCGTTAACTAGATTTTAGGCGAAACAAGCAACTAGTTAACAATTTAACTAAGTGAACGGAAATACAACCTTTGTAGATCCGGTCCTCCACCTCCATAGCTCCATGATGAAGTCTCCTTGCTGTCCTAATCGAATCCCGGGCTCTAGCGTCGGCTTCATCGGAGAAATGGGCGGGCTAGGTCATCGACTACGATGCCGAAGATGATCTACGTCGAGGCATCACAAGATCAAGCTCCAACTTCACCAAGTCATGAAACTTGTGAAGAAAACACCCTATACTACTTGACAAGTGGTAGAGGATGAAGAAATAGGAAGTGGGTTCAGTTTAGAATTGGATTTCTCACTCTTTTTCTCAAGTTGCCATTGATGGAGGCAAGCTTTTTCTTGAAGAAGAAGAAGAAGAAGAAGATAGAATATGATGAGTATTCTCTAAAAAGAATAATAAACATGAATACTTATCATATCCTAACCTTGGTTAAGTGTAGAGAATGAACTAGGGTTAGTTTGAATGGTTAGGGTTAAGCATGAGACAAAATGGTCACTTTAGTCAAAGCTTCATGAAGCTTCATGAACAAACAAAGAAAGCCACCATTTTTCTCATTATCATTTCCATAATAAATAAATAAATAAATAGATATGAAAATTAAAACCCTAATCATTTAAATAACCATGGTTTAATCTTTACACAAAATCAAGTAAACATGTATCATCAAACATGATACATACAAGTGCACAAAACTATATCACATGTACAATGTGCACATCAAGTGAGAAAATCCAATTTAAGTGAACCAATACTAGTTAATGCAAAGTAATATATCAAATATATAATTATGCATTAAATCATTAAATCAATACTTGATTCAACGATCCGGTCATATCGCATATAACTGACTAGTATCCAATGTATCGGCATATCGAATCAATCCTCGATTCGATAACTAGGTTATATCGTATACAACCATTCGATACATTCATCGCGAGAATAGAATACGGTATCACATACACACATTATTCTCGGTCTCGCACATATCTCATATGCGCTCCTATTTCGTTTCGCTTGAGCCAGGAAACCTCTGTGTAGGACTCTAAAGACTCGTCAATACGCCGGCAGCAGGTGATGATCATATCAAACACCCACAAGCCGCAAGTGGTCTGCTAAACGTAACGGCCACCCGGGTATTGAGCGATCAGAAGATCGACGAGCAAGCCCGCTCACACTCCTATGAATCCAACCAGTAACACTTACCGTACAGTCCGGTCTCGCCGTCTGATATGTCGCATATCTCGCCTAGGGGTGGTAAACGTCAGACCCCAATAGCTCGAAAAGTCGTGTCGATATGAGGTCTATAACAATTCGAGAAACTATTGGTAACACTTACCAGTAAATCTCAGCAACCCTGGCCAGGGATTTCCGGTTATAGCCAATCGAACACAGCGCAACATCAACTCCCTATACCGGGAGAGACGAATCCCCTCCTATCGCTCATTGCCTCCATGTGGTTCGGGACTGTACCCAAAAAGCACCGTTTTGCACGCCCTCTTGGACGTGGTAAGGTGGAAATCAAAGCACAGTGGGAACCACACAAGACTCTATGACGATCTTGGGTCAACAGACTACTCTGTACCAGTGTCACCAGAGAACTGCCATCTGACGTAAGGTATAATACCATCTGGGAGTTCTCGGCGAGTCCGTCCAGTGTACCCAGTCTCTACTGAGCACCCGTATATCATCTCTGATGTCAAACACCAATGGATATGGGATCATCCATCGCCCATCTGTATGGGTCGAGAAGGTATACGCTAGTCTACTCTGGTATATCGATGCCCCGTCTCGATACACCCACGACTAGGGACCTTGAAGGATGTACTTATGGACTACCATGTCCCCACTAGTATGATCCGCATCATAGTCCAGGTAGTCAAGTACACATCCTAAGGGCTTTACCAACATGTATCGGAGAGACAATCAGTGTACACGTTAAGGTAAGGATCAACCAGATAGCATACTATCATGTCGAGCAAGAAAGTCCTCCCTATATATGTCCCAGCATCCACTACAATATACATCCTATGTATAGTAATGGCCTCTAGGGCATACATATAACTAACAATCTCCCACTTGCACTAGGGCCATCTGTAGCAGTGGTTGTAGTATCTCATACTCAACCATCCCATAAAAGTCTCTCTCTGGGAAAAGGCCTTTGTGAGTGGATCCGCCGTGTTGTCCTCTGAATCTGTTCTCCTAACCTTGATCCCTTACAGATCAACCATCTCCATGATCAGGTGATACTGCCTTAGAATATGTCTGGATCATTGATGGGACTGGCGTTCCTTGGCATAAGCCACAACTCCATTATCTCACAATGGTAGGAACGTAGTTCATCTCATGAACCAATATACACCCAAACAGCCTCTTTGGTAGCATCTTAAGTAGCGATGTATCCAGCCTTTATCGTCTAGTATGCTACGGTATCTAGCTTGGAACTCTTCCAACATACCGTCCCTCGATAGAGGGTAAAGACAATGCCTGTGACTGACATTCAGTCGTCTTTATCACCGTGGAACACTTCCAGTGATTTTCTCCATGATCAACTGATACCATCTCACTACAGCTAGTGAGTATTCTAACATCCATTTAGATCTATCTCATAGATCCAAAATCCAGGATTTAGTAAGTATCATTATGATCCTATATGGAGAATCATTGTGATAAGCGGAGATTGACCGAGTGTAGCATAGGAAACTCCTTCCCTATCAAGAGTATGTCATCCATGTACTCTACGAGGATCATCACCATACTCCCTACTACCTTTTTGTATATACAAGGTTCATCTACCATTTTGATGATGTCAAACTCTTTGACTAATCCATCAAAATAGATGTTCCAACTCCGCGATGCCTGCTTTATCACATAAAACATCTTGCACACGTTTCCGCTGCTCCCACTGTCTGCGAGGCCCTCTGGCTGTGTACTTATAGACTCCCTCTTCTAAAACATCATTTAGAAAAGCTGTCATGACACCCAACCACCAGATATCGTAGTCATGGTATGTAGCCGTGGTAAGTAGGATCTGGATGGACTTAAGCATAGCCACTGGAAAAGGTTTCATCATTATCCACGCCTGGTCGATGACGAAAACCTTTAACAAGTCTATCTTTGAAAGTCTCAACTTTTCCATCTACACCAAGTAATCTTCTCAAGATATACTTGCTCCTGATGGGGATTTAACCCTTCAGATATAGCAACCAAAGTCCTTACTTTGTTGGTGTAGATGGATTCCATCTCAGATCGCTAAGCATCCAGCCATTCTGACAGAGTCTTACTCCTGATGGCCAGCTCGAAACTAGTTGGGTCATCATCTCATGATGCAATTCTCGCTCCCACTGTCATAGAGAAACCAAAGTATCTCTCAGGTGGGTGAGGAACCCTACTAGATCGGCGGAGAGGCTGAGGTTCGTTGGTTACTATTGAATCCTTCGGTTCTACCAAATCATTGGCTGTAGTTTGTATAGCTGAAACACTTCCAGTTCTACATTACAGACCTTGCCTCGAGCTTGTCCGGATTTTGCTTTTAGACATAGGCCGGTCAACCCCAAATCTTAACTAGCTTAAGACATGGGCTCTTCCCTTTCCATATCACATATGAAATGGTAGGCAACTGATTTGATTTGAACCTAATTCAATAGGTATGCAGCTTCTCAAGTGCATAACTTCCAAACAGGAAATAGGTAACTCAGTAGTACTCATCATAGAGCACACCTTATCATATAGGGTATGATTACTCCGTCCCGATATACCATCGTGCTATGGTGTATGCGGAGGAGTAATGCTGTGAGAGAATCTCATTCTCCTTTAGAATAGTCCAGGAATTCCGTGCTCAAGTATTCTCCTCCTTGATCTCATCAAAGGACATAATACGTATACCCGTATTGGTTCTCTACTTCTAACTTATATTCTGTGAATATCTCAAAAGGTTCGGACTTGTGTCTCAACAGGAACATATGTCTGAATCTTAAGAGATTATCAGAGAATGTAATGAAGTATAAAGAACCGGTCCTGGTATATGTAGACAGGGGACCTTACATACATCATCATGTATCAGTCCCAAGAGTTTACTAACTCTTTCTCTGTTTCCAATAAACAGAGCTATGGTCATCTTATCTCTGTGACATGACTGGCAAGTTTCACAAGATGTAAATTCAAACTGATTTAAATATGCATCTATATGTAACTTCAGCTAGTCGGGTCGCATTTGATATGACCTAGTCTACAATACCTCAAGAAGAATCCGTTCATTTCTGAACTCTTCCTCTTGTGTGTGTTCCGTATACTAAGAACTGTAGTTTGATTTAGAACATCAATGCTTTTAGATAACGTGCCTGAACCGATCAACTTTTGATATAGGAAATGTTCAAAACATTATCCAACAATACAAAATTTTATCATTTCTTTACTAATAAAGAGAGTGATATGATTTTGTATATCAGGTTCGGTATCTAATAACATTCGTTCTGAATCAATGTATTGGTAATACAGGGTGACAGTGACCAACAGACTTGGCTGCAACACTTGCCCCGATTTCTGCCTCATGAAACTTATCACCCGGTCTCAGTTCTCTACCTCTCTGTAGCCCTATGTAACAGATTACATATCTGGGATCCTGATCCGGTATCAAATACCCAGGACGTAGAGGATACAGAGAAACAGTTCTTTGTAACGAACACACCCGAAGATGATGCATCATATGCACTTTCTTCGTTTGGGCGGCACGGGAATTCTGGTAATCCCCAATTTCCTTCTCTGTCTTATAACAATTATAAGTTAGAGCGGGACCAACGTTCCCCAGCTCAGTATACAAGCGGGTTCGGTCAAATATCCGTATTATTATCTTGAATAAGGCGTGATATGGTCGCTACCTGGAGAGAGAGAGAAGAAAACACTCTGTGTGCGCTCTTGCAAGAATAGATTGGTTATTATTTTATCTAATCAGGATGGCTCCCACTGTTTTTTATCAAATCTTCCTTCAAAGCCTAAAAGGAAAGACCAGCCGGGATTAATTACACGCTACAAGTTCGCCAATCTTTCAGCCAGGCCAGTGTCGGTACTTTGAGGGAGGTCCCCCGTGCTTTCGCACGAACCTAATTAATG
Source organism: Agapanthus africanus (assembly GCA_030015575.1). Lineage (NCBI taxonomy): Eukaryota > Viridiplantae > Streptophyta > Magnoliopsida > Asparagales > Amaryllidaceae > Agapanthus > Agapanthus africanus. The sequence goes on along the minus strand of CM057344.1, from coordinate 67,029,620 downwards.
TAAACCTCGTTTTTCCAGAGGCGTAACCCCGTTGACACCTTTCTAGACACCTACTTGATCGGCTAATTGTAACGTGTAAAACTCTCCCAGGAGTAACTCTTGCTCGCAGCGGGTATCAGGATCCAACTATCTCATAGAAGGTATGCAATCTCATTGCAAATTTCAACACTTGAAATTCCCGATAATATTTTGCCCCTAACGTGCTATGACCTTAACGAAAGCCAACAAACCATAGCCCGCTAGTCAAGTTCAACCCGTACATTTCTTGATTGAATTAAACCCACCCGCACGACCCTTGACGAAAGCCAACAAAGCCGCACGACTACCCTAATCCAATCGCATCGTATGCAGCAGATAAGCAGCATATAGCTACCGCACACTGCACCTTGACGAAAGCCAACAAATATAGCACGAATACTATATACAACTTATCTGAAATGACGGAGGGCTACGACAGGTTTTTCTGAAAACCTATTGCGTAATGAACTTGATATCGTTGTAGAATCAAATGATTTTAAAATGGAGTGTTTTTTAGGCTTTTCTAGTTTTGCTAAAGGGGTCACTCCCGGTGAAGGGATCGTCGGCCCTTTCCTCGTCGAATGAGGTGCAGGATATATCATATATATCACTGTGCAAAGAAAAAACTCTTAAAAGCAATCAAAAGACAAACCGAGTGTGTAGCATCTGCCGGTTATTGCTAAAGGAGTCACTCCCGGTGAAGGGATCTCGGTCCTTTCCTTATCGAATAAGGTGCAGGATATATCATATATACCGCTGTGCAAAGCAAGAACTGTAGCTACCTGTTTTATTTTTGAAATTCGATTCTACAACATCTTAGGTTTCTTTTATTTCATTAATCATATTAATGAAGTCCCGTCATTTAAGCACCTAAACATCACAGATAAATACGACGTACACTTATGCCATCCGCATTCGCCTCGATGTCCCCTCGTGCACCGTTAGGTTAGGTAACTAACGGCAGAGCGGGGCAGGGCTAGCGCGGGTGTAAAACATAAGTAACGCCTATATAATATATCATATATACTATATACAGTATCCATCACAGAACATATCAAATGATCACATCACAGATATCGCAGCAGAAGAATCATATGAAATATTGGATATACTAGGACGTCCGTGTATTCAATACGGGCCAGTATAAAACACGGATTCCACGATCGTGATGAATAGCCAAACCCACACCCCTAGACCCCTACGAGAGCGGCAAGCAACCCTACCAATTCTAGAGTTAGGAGACCCGGACTCGACTCCTCGAGTTGGTCTCCCACTGGACTCCAGAACCCGGTTACTTGTGCCCTCCTCCTTGGGTCTATCCTAGTGCGGAAAAGTAAATAATATACAAAAAGTGACATCTTCCGCAACCTGGAAGTGCCCCAATAAAAGAATATTACATACAAGTTTTTACATGAATGAAAATGAAAAACACTCATCTCACATAAAAACCCCCGGCTATTCAAACATGACGATCCAATATAACATATCCAGCAACACATAACATCACATGTCATCAACGTAAGTAAATATGTGCATCCCAATTGTCGTTGACATATAGCAATGAAACCGGCGATATCACATATTACACTTACGGTCACAGAAAAGAAAGTGTAAAACTACAACAGTTGGAATCCGCAAACTCTTTAGATATCGCATGCCTAGACCAATGAATTCCTTAGACATCACATGCCTAACAATTATAAACCCCATATTTTAGTCTCATTATCGAAAACTCTTTTCAATATCAAGTCGGGCAATTCAACAGGATTCCCGACATTTTGATCGAATGCTCGTCGCAAACTTTAGCAGGCGGCCGCACCCCCGACGCCGACGATGAAGTGCACCAAGGCGGAACACCGCTGCCGCGAGCACCCAAACGGATGCTTTCGGCGACGGGGTTCTCCTACAGTCACTTGGTCGGGGCTATGGGGCGAGGCTGTCTATTAAGTTTACCCGGCGAGTATCCGCGTACACTACGTGATTGCGACGGACTTTTGATCACATCAAAATTCCGTGGCAACCGATCAAGTGAGACTAAAGTGCTATGTTTATAACATTCATTCAGTTATCTCATAACTATTTGTGAATTCCAAGTATTGTATCACATTCCAGATAAAATAGAAAATGTTAAACTTTTCGATCGAACAGTCAAACACCCAAGTTTTCCTGTAACAGATCAACACATGAAACAAGTTTAAAAACATCCAGTTCATGCCTCAGTACCAACGGTCCAGCCGTAGAAGGGTCAAGCCAACGCCTCACATGTGGCACGCCGTACTGCCCCAAACCCTAAGGTTCAAAGGGCAGTTCAAGACGGTCACATAATCGAGTTAAGATTTGTTGTCTTCTAGAGGGACCATTGCGTTACTTGCACTACTTAGAACGTTATTAAACTACGGAAAGATCCAACACTTGGAAATTTCCCGACAGGGGAAAAGGTGGGTATTTATATCCGGTCGAACCTTTTAACATAGTCTAAAATATCCGGAAAGCCACATAGACAAAGTCTGATAATCCGATCGAATCATCGAAGCTCCAAAACACCCCAGAAAACTCAACTCTTGAGTTCAAATTAAAAATTCCCAGAAAACTCAGCACCTGAAAACATGAATTACTGTGCAAAATTCATAAATAAATGTGACAAAATGGCCGCGGAACCGCCGCACAAGCCATGCTTGTGCCGTGGTTCCGCCGCGCTTTAGATGACTTATCCCCTCGAATTTCACAGTAATTCAAATAAGACCCTGCTGAATTTTTTAGCAATTTTTAATTCACAAAAATCCAAATTTTCAGAAAATTTCCAGAGAGCATTTTAGAGTTAGGGTTTCGGTTCGATCGGGCTTCAAACGTCGTCTACACTTCGCCTAAGGCTCTAGCTAGGCTCTGATACCACTGTAGGGTTCCTAGGCACACTAATGAGGTCTCACAAGGTATCAACCATGCCAATTTCAAATTTTACAAGTGCCGAGAAACCCTAATACGGATCGTTAACTAGATTTTAGGCGAAACAAGCAACTAGTTAACAATTTAACTAAGTGAACGGAAATACAACCTTTGTAGATCCGGTCCTCCACCTCCATAGCTCCATGATGAAGTCTCCTTGCTGTCCAAATCGAATCCCGGGCTCTAGCGTCGGCTTCATCGGAGAAATGGGCGGGCTAGGTCATCGACTACGATGCCGAAGATGATCTATGTCGAGGCATCACAAGATCAAGCTCCAACTTCACCAAGTCATGAAACTTGTGAAGAAAACACCATATACTACTTGGCAAGTGGTAGAGGATGAAGAAATAGGAAGTGGGTTCACTTTAGAATTGGATTTCTCACTCTTTTTCTCAAGTTGCCATTGATGGAGGCAAGCTTTTTCTTGAAGAAGAAGAAGAAGATGAAGATAGAATATGATGAGTATTCTCTAAAAAGAATAATAATCATGAATACTTATCATATCCCAACCTTGGTTAAGTGTAGAGAATGAACTAGAGTTAGTTTGAATGGTTAGGGTTAAGCATGAGACAAAATGGCCACTTTAGTCAAAGCTTCATGAACAAACAAACAAAGTCACCATTTTTCTCATTATCATTTCCATAATAAATAAATAAATAAATAGATATGAAAATTAAAACCCTAATCATTTAAATAACCATGGTTTAATCTTTACACAAAATCAAGTAAACATGTATCATCAAACATGATACATACAAGTGCACAAAACTATATCACATGTACAATGTGCACATCAAGTGAGAAAATCCAATTTAAGTGAACCAATACTAGTTAATGAAAAGTAATATATCAAATATATAATTATGCATTAAATCATTAAATCAATACTTGATTCAACGATCCGGTCATATCGCATCTAACCGACTAGTATCCAATGTATCGGCTTATCGAATCAATCCTCGATTCGATAACTAGGTTATATCGCATACAACCATTCGATACATTCATCGCGAGAATAGAATACGGTATCACATACACGCATTATTCTCGGTCCTGCACATATCTCATATGCGCTCCTATTTCGTTTCGCTTGAGCCAGGAAACCTCTGTGTAGGACTCTAAAGACTCGTCAATACGCCGGCAGCAGGTGATGATCATATCAAACACCCACAAGCCGCAAGCGGTCTGCTAAACGTAACGGCCATCCGGGTATTGAACGATCAGAAGATCGACGAGCAAGCCCGCTCACACTCCTGTGAATCCAACCAGTAACACTTAACGTACAGTCCGGTCTCATCGTCTGATATGTCGCATATCTCGCCTAGGGGTGGTAAACGTCAGACCCCAATAGCTCGATAAGTCATGTCGATATGAGGTCTATAACAATTTGAGAAACTACTGGTAACACTTACCAGTAAATCTCAGCAACCCTGGCCAGAGATTTCCGGTTATAGCCAATCGAACACAGCGCAACATCAACTCCCTATACCGGGAGAGACGAATCCCCTCCTATCGCTCATTGCCTCCATGTGATTCGGGACTGTACCCAAAAACCACCGTTTTGCACGCCCTCTTGGATGTGGTAAGGTGGAAATCAAAGCACAGTGGGAACCACACAAGACTCTATAACGATCTCGGGTCAACAGACTACTCTGTACCAGTGTCACCAGAGAACTGCCATCTGACGTAAGGTATAATACCATCTGGGAGTTCTCGGCGAGTCCGTCCAGTGTACCCAGTCTCTACTGAGCACCCGTATATCATTTCTGATGTCAAACACCAATGGATATGGGATCATCCATTGCCCATCTGTATGGGTCGAGAAGGTATATGCTAGTCTACTCTGGTATATCGATGCCCCGTCTCGATACACCCACGACTAGGGACCTTGAAGGATGTACTTATGGACTACCATGTCCCCACTAGTATGATCCGCATCATAGTCCAGGTAGTCAAGTACACATCCTAAGGGCTTTACCAACATGTATCAGAGAGACAATCAGTGTACACGTTAAGGTAAAGATCAACCAGATAGCATACTATCATGTCGAGCAAGAAAGTCCTCCCTATATATGTCCCAGCATCCACTACAATATACATCCTATGTTTAGTAATGGCCTCTAGGGCATACATATAACTAACAAGAAGGTATGCGCATATCTGGCAAGTTTCAGTTTCTTTAGAAACTCCCGATGTGATTTTTACCCCAAGCGGCTTATGACCTTGACTGGGTCAACAAAGCATAAACCGCTAGTCAAGTTCAACCCGTCAATATTCTGGACTGCATTAAACCCACCCGTACGTGCCTTTGACTAGGTCTACAAGGCCGCACGACTGCCCTAACCAATCCCATTTATGCAACAAATAAGCACCACTTAGCTACCGAACACTACGTCTTGACTAGGTCAACAAACGCTGTACGAATACTAAATAATACCGGTAAGAAATGACTGAGGGCTACGGTTAGTTTTTGGTGAAAAACCTTTAACGTAATGAACTTGATATCGTTGAAGGAACTGCATAGCTTTTTATAAAAATATAGTGGCGAAAACCTTCGCTAAAGAGGTCACTCCCGGTGAAGGGATCTCGGCTCTTTCCCCGTAGAATGAGGTGCAGGATATTCCAACTGAATACCACGATGCAAAGCAAAAGGCAATCGGCTATAGTGAAGTTATTACCCTGACACAAACTTCTGTCCAAGGGGTCACTCCCGGTGAAGGGATCTCGGCCCTTGCCTCGTCGACTGAGGTGCTGGATATTCATAACCGAATACCACTGTGCAAAACAAAAGAGAACGTACTTGCAATAACAGCTTTTTTTTTTGAAAAATGTTCCAACAACATCAGAATAGGTTTGTTTAACTTGCATTGATCCGAATCAATGCAGTCCCATCAATTAATCACACCAATAAAGAACGAAAATACGATGTATGTATATGCCATCCGCATTCGCCACTGGGTCCCGTCATCACCCGTTAGGTTACTTAACTAACGACAGAGCGGGGACTGGACTAGCGCGGGTGTAAAACATATACAACATCTACTAGTATATATATCAATATATAATATTCGCTCAAGACGCGAAAAAATGCAACATCACAGAAATGTAATAAGCATCACAGAACAATACAGATAATCTGGGATCCCCGGGTTTCATAGAGCCGCTACTGAAACCCGACGTTCCCCCGGTCGTGTGGATAGCCTGTGCAATGAAATCCAAGACCCCTACGGGCGCGGCAGGTTACCCGCCAAAGGCAGCCCCCTTCAACAACGTGAATGGACCACCCAGCACTTCACAGAATCCGGTAACTTGAGCATCCCTCCTTGGGTCAACCTGTACCCCCTACGAGTGCGGCGAATAGCCCGCCAATTCTAGAGTGAAGTCCCCTTCGTCTCAAAGCCATGAGATGCGGGCCCATTGCCCTTTAGAACCCGGCTATCCGTGCACCCCACCTTGGGGTAATCCTCGTACAGAAAGTAAAATATACAACGGGTACATCGACCTCAGCCCGGTCGTGCCCCAAAAGAATAATATACAAACAGGCAGTGACGGCAGTCCACATGTCGGACGCTCGCCCCGCAATATCAAATGTACAAATACGACCAAACTGTACTACCATTGCATCCAGGCTATCCACCACGACAAATCCGCAACATCACAGCACAACACAGAACATCAAAGTGAATGTCACGTTCGCAAATCCGTCTAAAAGGGCTATAGCAATTAGACAGGATTTACTGATCAAATGACATTCCCGGTCGCAGATATAATGTAAATACTTTGAACTAACATATTTAAATTTTCGATCGACAAAATTTCCCGAAGTGGGCCCCAAGCACAATACCAAGTACTCAAATAAATCTGGGCCCAAAATAAAATTACCAGAAACCTTTTTTCCAAGTCAGAGACCTACTGAAGAAATTTGGTGCCGTGAAGCTTCAGAATGGCGGCGGAACCGCGGCCAAAAGGGGGGTAGGGCCGCGGTTCCACGGCATTAATGTTGGATCATGTTACCAAATTTCTACAGTGCTCCTAAAAAACCCTGCCTGATTTTCTACAGCACACAAAATAATTTTTTGACCACAAAACAAAATCGACAGAAACAGATGACTTGGAAATGCGATTTTTGAAAATTTCGTTTGATCGAATTTCTAAACACGTTAGAATAAGCTAGTAAAGGTTAATGGCGTGGCTCTGATACCATGTAAGACTACGGTAGCATCCCGGCCGTCTTTCCGAGGCCAAAATTTCGGAAACAAAAACTTTTCAAACTAGAAACCGGCGCTATCGTATGCTTAAAACCCAGATCGAACCATTAACCTACTACAAGCAAACTAGAGAAGGGATAGAAAGGCTATACCGATCGATCCGTGTCCTTAGGTCTTTGGCCACCATCCCAAGCTCCTCGCGGCATCTCCGGTCTCGATCTCTTCGTCGGAAAGGGCACCACATCATCGAGTCTTTTTACGGGCTCCCGCTTTATCCGAAGCAACTCGGGCACGAAGTGTGCTAGCCGATGTGTCCAAGGTGTTGTAGAGAATGTGTGTGATCACTTTGTCTCTTGCATCCATGAGTTTGGATGGAGGTTAGAGGTGTTGCCATTAATGGAGATTTGAGCTAGAGAAGAAAGAGGAAGAAGAAGGAGTTTCCTCACTCTTTTCTTTTGTGTTGTTGCAAGAAGAATAATGAGAGCAAGAAAAGAATAATGCAAGAGCCAACCTTGCCCTTGGCTGCCCCTCTCTCTCCTCTCATCAAATCCATCACATTATGTGACACATGCACAAGAAAAGAGACCATGAGTCATCACTTGTGCATGTGTCACCATAAATGCTCTAAATGATGAATTATAGCTCACAATTTCCATTAACAAACATTAATCCAAATGTTTGCTACAATAAAAAGATACGGCAACATTTAAAGTAAACTCGTGACGGATCACAAGGATACCCCTCACCTGTATATACATACCTGTATCCGCATTCCGACTGAATGCGAATGCGATGAGACTAAAGTAATCCAACAAATCTAATACTAGGATCCGGCTTAAACCAAAGCCCGCTAGTATGATCCGTCCGATCATGATCCGTGCAATACCGCACGTATATGATCGAACCCTGCCATATATCATACGGCCTCTACAACGTTTCGCCCGAAACTTGAGAAACAGTCTGTGGGGGACTCTAAAGACTCGTCAATACTTTGGTTGTGGATTTAACCACTAGCACGTCAGAGGTACTAGCTGTACGTAACGGGCTACCAGGTATTGAACAAAAGGGAGGTCGATGAGCGAACTCATCCTGACACCCTACTGAGCATGTCAGTGACAATATCCGTACAGTCCGGTCCGTTCGTCTATGAGCATCACATGTCGGGCCTAGGGGGTTGGTAAAAGTCAGACCCCCAAAAGCGGTACAAGTCGTGTCGGAGTGTAGCCCAGAACACCCTGAGATACTACTGGAATACCTACCAGTAAATCTCCTGCCTCGGCCGAGGGCTTTGTGTAATGGCTCTCCTAGACACAGCGCGATCTCACCCCCAATACCGGGAGAGACGAAACCCCTGTCGATCCGCTCACTGCCTCTATGTGGCTCGGGACTGTACCCAACTAAAAATTGTTTGCACGACTCCTTTGAGCCGTGATAGGGTAGTAATCAAAGTACAGTGGGAACTCACACGAGACAAATGACGATCTCAGGTCGATGAACTAACCTGTACACATGTCACCAGGGAACTGCTATCTGACGTCAGGTATAATACCAACTAGCATATTCCCGGCGAGTCATGTCCGGTGTACTCATAACCCAATGAGCACCTGTATACATCTTAGGTGAACCAACTGACACCAATGGCTTGTGAGACAGGCCACCGCCCCTCGTCGGGGTCTCGACTGTATACACTATCTACTAACGGAGTATCGATGCCCAGTCTCGAAACTCCCACGACTATGGACCACTTTAAGGATGTGCTTATAGACTACCTAACTCTCACGTATATGATCGCCATCATACTGCTGGTAGTCAAGCAAGAATCCTAAGGGCTCTATCAACGTGTAATAGCGACCTGTAAGGTCACCTAAAGAAGTACACGATGATAAAGATAAACCATGGTAGCATACTATTCTCCATCAACGTGTAATAGTGAACCACAATGTCACCTAAAGCATGTACACGATGATAAAGACAAACCAGATAGTATACAATCATCCTGAGTAAGATTGTCCTATCGGCATAGGTCCTCCCTCAATCATTGCAATCACGTGCCTGCGATCCAATAATTGACTCTGAGGGCACTATATCCAATAGGTTTCACTTCCAGATGAGGCAGAACGGACGTTGCAGTTGCAGCTGGAATAGTTAGAGGCCATTGATGTTCTGTTTTCTGCATAGGAGAAAAACCAAATCTTAGTACCTCGAACCCTAGGGCAACCATATTAAACCGCGATTCGTTCGCGAACACGACACACGAAGTCTGGAGTGGAAAGAGGAAAAGGTCTCACCGAGCGTGCCAAAATCTGTTCTCCTCCGAAACACAGAGACGCGACCGCGTAGGTCGGTCTTGCCTGAATTTGGGGGCAGATGCTAATTGGTGCTATCCGTCCACCTCTCCGAAGATGCCAAGTTGATTTATGACACCATGTATCGAAGGTTTAAACGAATACGGCCGATGTAGCAGACTTCGTCAGATTTCCCCTCATGATGAGGGGTTTTTGATTGTGTGGACGCTCTTCCCTACAGGCACAAGCCCCTGCAGTTAATTACGCTACCGCATCGCAGTAACCACTTTCTCCTTCTCCAAATGGTCACTTCGTGTCGTGTGTGTTTATTTTGTTTTTGGTTACCCGTAGATTATATACGGAGACTAATTTATGTCGTCGCCCGTAGGGCATGGATTAGTCCAAATCCGTATTTTCTTAGATTTAGGTTTAGGGGTTGGGTTTAAGGATACGTTATTCTCATTGGAGACTAAGATCAACTTAAACGTATGTTAAGGATACGTTAGTTTAATTTCAGACTAAGATCAACTTAATGGAATCATTTAGGTCCAACAAAAGAGCATTCGGGCTCTATTGTTTAGTTTAGGGATATTGCGGTCGATTACCAGTTTAAGAACATGGTGGTCCAATGTTAGTTTAAGGACATCTCGGTCCAAGGTTAAGGAAATCATAGTCCGTAGGTTTAAAGGGACCCCACAGTGCGAGGTTAAGGACATCATAGTCCGTAGGTTTAAAGGGACCCCACAGTCTGAGGTTAAGGACATCATAGTCTGTGGGTTTAAAGGGACCCCACAGTCCGAGGTTAAGGACATCATAGTCCATGGGCTTAAGGACCCCACAGTCCGTAGTTTAAAGACGTCATAGTCTATAAAGTTTAAGGATATCATAGTCCATGAGTTTAAGGACCCCACAGTCCGTAGTTTAAAGACGTCATAGTCTATAAAGTTTAAGGACGTCATAGTCCATCAGTTTAAGGACCCTACAGTCCATAGAATGATTGGTTATCGGGACCTGTCACCTCTCTGAAGACGTTGAAGGATTACAACGACAGACATCAAAGGTGTGAAGAGATGTACACTTGAACCAAAGTTGATTGAGAAATCTGTAGTCCAATTTAGGACTAAGATCAATCAATTAGATTATGAGCACATTGGCTCAGTTAAATCTGAATTGAGGACTTATGGCCAACTTGGGCTAAGTCCAATTAAGTTTGAAGTGTTGGCCCTTTGTTGGACTGTTGAACATTTGTCTGGGTTCAGCCTCCCTATTATTTAGCAATGCTAAACAGGGGTTTGGGGGCTCTGACAACATTTTATCTTTGGCTGAGCATTAAACCCTTCATTATAGCTCTGGGCTTTACTCTGCATATCATATGAAATGATCAATTTTGAGGTTCAGTTGAAGGAGAGGCTTGCCTCTGGAAAACTTAGCCAATTTAGGCTAAGATTGGTTTTAAAATAGTGTTAAACACCAGAGGGTATTTGGCGATCATGTGCTCCCACGTGGTGTGCTGAAAATAGTGTTAAACACTAAGGACGAAACGCTTAAAGTAGTTTTAAACACTAAAATTAAATTGGTCACATGGGGTCACGTGAGGCATCTGAAGATGGGGCCAGACTTCCTTTATTTTGCTCTTAGAATATTCAAATAAGTGTTAAATACTTAGTCTTTGTAATCATCACGTGTGGACACGTGATAGTGCCCATGTATTGGGTGTTAATTTTTCTGTTTTCCCTCATTTGCCCTTTTAAAAAGGTGTTGGTCAGGGGTCACATGGGGATACGTAAGGGCGCCCGAAGTCTGTTCTGCCTTGGCTTTATTCTTTTTTATTTTGAGGGTCATGTGGGAGCACGTGAGGCATTGCCTCTGGGCTAATTCCTTCTTATTTTGAGGAGTCCATTAAAGGGTCACGTGGGGGCATGTGAGCATGCCTTATCCATTCCTTTTTATTCGTTGGGAGAAGGGTCACGTGTTACCACGTGATCTTGTTGGATACTTGATCTTTACGTGCATGGAGAGCTTTAAGTCTCTTGTTTTAAGAATTAAATTCTTTGTAAGGTTAAACCCTAATTCTGTTAAGAGGAATTAAATTCCTATGAATTTGGAAGAATTAAATTTTTATGTAGGGTTAAACCCTACTGTCATTGGGTGGAATTAAATTCCTATGAATTTGGAAGAATTAAATTCTTCTGTAGGGTTAAACCCTAGTTTCATTGGGAGGAATTAAATTCCTTATAATTTGGGGGAATTAAATTCCTTAAACTCAATTCTCCCTCTATGTTTTGGATCTGCATGGCAGAATCTCCCCGATAAGAATTAAATTCTCAACTTATGGGGAGATCTGCTTCTGCATATCCTCAACCAAAGGAAGAACTAAGTTCTTTATTCAGAAGAGTTAAACTCTTAATTTGAGAATTAAATTATCATTTGTTTTATGGAGCTTAGATATCTTTCCCCTTTCTCACCTAGGGTTTCTTTTCTCTTCTGAAGAAATCTTCTTTTCTCTCTTGAGAATTAAATTCTCCTCTTTTTTCTCTATGTTGTTGTATCTCTCCAAAAAAAAGTCTCTTCTCTTTTCTTCTTGGCTCTTATTTATAGGAGAAAGAAAAGAATCAGTTTGTTTAGTCAATCTTTCATTAAAAGATTTTAATTGATTTTGTAACCAACATGATTTTTTAGATTACTCAGTGAATTTTATTCACCAATGGATTTTTAATCCAAAAGATATTCTGTTTGTTATTCTTGGTGAATTTTAGAGAAATCATTCCTTGTATAGAATCTTTCCATAAATTGGTGATTTTTAATCACCATTGGATTTTTAATCAACGGTGCTCCTCTTACAGAGCGCAATCTTTTTGTTTGGAAAGATCTAAAGAAATATTAGAGTTTTTATTTCCCTTAATTTAGAATTTAATTCTATTAGTTCAGAAGGTTTAGATGCCTATCACGTGTGAGCACGTGACCCCACTGTTTAAGCTTTTAGCCAGAATTTAATTCTGTTGTTTTTAAAGTACTCAGGAATTATCATATGTGAGCACGTGACCCTTGGTCACGTATGAGCACGTGATGCCCCTTTAGGGTTTTTCTTTGTTATTTTATTATACTTTTAATTCTTTTTGGTGGGTTTTAAAAAGGCCCATCACGTGTTGGCAGGTGACCCCATTGTTTGATCATTTAAATAGAATTTAATTCTATTAATTAAAGAGCTTAGGAACCCATCACGTGTTGACACGTGGCCTCCCCTGATTAAATATTTTAACGAGAATTTAATTCTGTTGTTTTAAAGAGTTAAGGAATCATCACGTGTCAGCACGTGGCCCTTGGTCACGTGTAGACACGTGATGCCCCATTGGGATCTTTCCTTGCTGTTTTATTATGCCTTTTAATTCCTTCAGTGGGTTTTTTAAGGGCCCATCACGTGTGGGCACACGACTCCACTAATTGCTTGCTTGATTAGAATTTAATTCTATTTCAGCAGAATCCCAGGAAACCATCACGTGTCAGCACGTGACCCTTGGTCACTTGTGGGCATGTGATTCCCCATTGGGGTTTTTCCCGATATTTTATGAGGGAACAGGGATATTGATTGTAACACGGCCAAGTGCCTCGCGCTTTCTTCTATAGACAGAATACATCAGAAGCAGCACGAGAAGATGGATGTTCAATCCATCTTTCTTCATACAAAATAGTTGTTTGAAGAGCAATCTCAGACTTCACGATATGAGGCATCTCGAAAGTTGTTTAAGATGTGGATGGCCCCTGGCATATCAGTAGGAGAACATGTTCTGAAGATGATTATTCTTATAGAAGAACTTGAGGAACTGGAATGGACTATGGATAATGAGCAATATACAGATATTGTTCTACAGTCTCTCCCCCCTGCCTTTTCTCCGTTCATTGTGAATTTCAATATGAATGATTTGGAGAAATCATTGCCTGAACCTCTCAATATATTGAGAAGTGAAAAGAGCACGCTTGAGACAGCGAAAACTCCCGCTCTGCTATATGTGCCATCTTCTTCTTCCATCCCAAAAGTCAAGGCCAAGGGAAAGAAGAAGAAGAAACTCACCAAACCGAGAGGTGGAGTTCAAAAGGCGAAGGGGAAAGACAAATTCGGGGCCGTGGGAAGTGGAAAAGAGAATGTTTTTACTGCCACAAGTCGGGACATTGGAAACGCAACTGTGCTCTGTATCTTGCTGATATCAAGAAGAAGAAGCATACTTATGCTTCCGCTTCAGGTGTGTTTGTAACTGAAATCTGTTTTTCTATAAACTCTACATCTTGGGTATTAGATGTAAGTCGATGTGCAACACCCCATGATTTGCGGGGAGGCGGAAATATGAAAAACGATCTTGTTCTTGAAGCATACATCGACTAACCGAAGATCTTTGCTAAACGATAATTTACAACTACCATAGAAGTTCTAAACTACTATGTAAAAAGATTATACCGAGTGATACGTGTCCTTCGTCTTTACGATCTCTTCGTCCTCCTCGGCCTCCTCCAAGTGATAGATGATCCACCCGAGAACCCTAATCCAAGCTTCACCTCAAGACTTGAGGTAACTAAGTTTCTCTAGTTGCTAACCAAAGGGACTTAAGTCATATAGAGTTAGGTTATGGGATATTTAGTCTTTTCTAACCCTTGTACTCAACTCATGAGTGGTAGGATTAGAGCTTGAAGAAAGAGAGAGCTTGAGGAGAGAGAAGGTGAACTAGAATAATATGAAATGATAATTGCTTCTCACTTAATATATCAAGCATAATGAAATATCAATAAAATGAATAATAATAGATTATTCATCATGCTTCATAAATGAATATAAGTGATTCACTATGTGAGTCATTAAGCATTTAATGATGCATTAATGACATAGTGAATCACACATAATGAGTCACAATTTACATTAATGACAATGCCACCTTAACCCCTAAAGTCACCATGCTTCTAGAAGCTTCCCGGAAATTACAAGAACGCCCCTCTCATCCATGAAAACATGGAAAAATTTTAGACTGTATAAATCCAATAACCTGATACTAGAATCTGGCTTAAACCAAAGCCGTCTAGTAAAAATTGTCCGAATGTCGTACGTGCGTTTAAACACGTATTCGTCCGAACCCTTATCGTAAAACCGTACGACCTCTATATGGTTTCTCCTGGAGTTGGGAAAACTCTGTGTGGGGCTCTAAAGACTCGACTACTACGCTGGCAGTGGGTTTAACCACAGACCGCAAGCGGCACTAGCTGTACGTAACGGTCCCCAGGTAGATATCGATAACAAGGCCGATGAGGATACCCATCCGAACTCCTACTGAGCCTGTGCGTGACAATATCCGTGCAGTCCGGTCTGTTCGTCTAAGAGTATCGCATGTATGGTCTAGGGAGGTGGTAAACGTCAGACCCCTAATAACCGTCCAAGTCGTGTCGGTATGGCTCTATCACCATCCGAGAATCCACTGATCAATCTATCAGTAATTCTCAATCATCCCTGGCCAAGGACTTATGGTAATGACCAACCGATCACTGTGCGATATCAACTCCCTATACCGGGAGAGACGAATCCCTAACAGTCACTCACTGCCTCCACGTGGCTCGGGACTGTGCCCAACTAAAACCTGTTTGCACGACTCCTTTGAACCGTGGTAGGGTAGTAATCAAAGCATAGTGGGAACTCACACGAGACAAATGACGACCTTAAGTCAACGGACTATCTGCACACATGTCACCTGAGAACTACTATCTGACGTTAGGTATAAATACCATCCAGTCAGTTCTCAGCGAGTCCTGTCCAGTATACTCACACCCAGTAAGCATCTGTATACAATCTTAGGTGCACTCCACCAATGGCTGGGGGACCAATCCATCGCCCCTCCTCAGGGTCTAGATATGTATACACCAGTCTACTCCGGAGTATCGATGCCCAGTCTCGATACTCCTGCGACCAGGGATATCTAAGGATGTTCCTATTGACTATCCAGCTCCCACTAGTATGACTGACATCACAACGCCGTAGTCAGACAAACACCCTATAGGCTTTATCAACATGTATATATGTATGAATACTACGCAAAATATATCATATGTTAAGATAAAGATAAACCAAATAGCGTACCATCATATTAAGCAAGACTGTCATGTATATACATATCCCTACCATCCTATACAATGAAGGCCTCTAGGGCATATATATCCAACAATCTCCCGCTTGCACTAAGGCCTATAATTGGCGCAATGAGTACCCACTGTCTTCACTAGATCCAGTTGCTGGAGTACCGTATGCCCAACATCTCAAACAGCCTCTCGAACTGAACTTGAGGGATGGCCTTGGTGAATGGATCTGCCGTGTTGTCTTTTGTGTCCACTCTCCGTACCTCGATCTCCCGACGATCAACGATCTCCCTGATCAGGTGAAACCGCCTTAAGATATGCCTGGATTTCTGATGGGACCTGGGTTCCTTCGCCAATGCTACGGCCCCATTGTTATCACAATACAAAGGTATTGGATTGGGAATGGACGGAACCACCTGAAGTTCAGAGATGAACTTCCTCATCCAGACAGCCTCTTTTGCGGCTTCACTAGCAGCTATATACTCAGCCTCCATAGTTGAGTCTACGAAGGTATCCTGTTTGGAACTCTTCCAACATACCGCCCCTCCATTGAGGGTAAACACAAAACCCGAAATGGATTTAGAATCATCTTTGTCACTTTGGAAGCCGGAGTCGGTAAAAGCCTCTACCTGGAGGTCCCCATTACCATAAATCAAGAACATCTCCTTAGTCCTTCTCAGGTACTTGAGAATGTTCTTTACCTCTATCCAATGCTTCTCACCTGGGTCAGACTGATACCTGCTTACCACACCAAGTGCGTAACCTATATCCGGTCTTGTACATAACATCGCATACATTATAAATCCTACCGCCGAAGCGTAGGGTATAATGCCCATACGATCCCTCTCTTCATCAGTCTTTGGAGACATCTCTTTGGAGAGGGTGATCCCATGACAAGCGGGCATATTACTGTGCTTGGAATCTTCTATACTAAATCTCTTTAGTATAGTGTCAATATACCTGGACTGTGAAAGTCCCAACATTCTATTAGATCTATCACGATAGATCTTAATGCCCAAAATGTAGGTCGCATCACCCAAGTCTTTCATGGAGAATTTCTGTGACAAGAAGAGCTTTACTGATTGTAGCATAGGGACATCATTCCCTATTAGTAGTATGTCGTCGACGTACAAAACGAGTAAGACTACTGCTCCTTCTACAATCTTCCTATAAATACATGGTTCATCTACATTTTTGATAAAGTCAAATTCTTTGACTGTCTCATCAAAGCAGATGTTCCAACTTCGCGATGTTTGCTTTAATCCATAGATGGATTTAAGCAACCTGCACACTCTTCCGCTGCTCCCACTGTCTAAGAAACCTTCTGGTTGATCCATGTAAACACTCTCTTCTAAATGTCCATTTAGAAAAGCTGTTTTTACATCCATTTGCCAGATTTTATAGTCATGGAAGGCAGCAATGGCAAGCAGGATCCGAATGGATTTAAGAATAGCTACAGGTGAAAAGGTTTCATCATAGTCCAATCCTTGTCTTTGACGAAAACCTTTTGCAACGAGTCTACCTTTGTAGGTTTTCACTTGTCCAAGTGCACCAATCTTCTTTTTGAAGATCCATTTGCATCCAACTGATTTCACCCCAGGAGGAGCAACTTCTAAAGTCCATATATTATTGGTGTACAGGATTCCATTTCGGATCTCATAGTATCCAGCCACTTCATCGAGTCAATACTCGTGATAGCCTGTTGAAAATTAGTAGGCTCATCATCATCGATGATGCAATCCTCTCAATCCCCATCTAGAAGAAAACCATAGTATCTCTCAGGAGGATGAGAAAGCCTACTAGATCTGCGGAGTGGTGTTGGTTCATCATGTTCTATTGAAATCTGAGATTCTACTAAGTCCTCGGTAGCAGTTTGAGGTTCTGGAATTTCTTCCAGTTCTACCGCGCTCCCACTAATTTCTTTTGCAAGAAATTCGCTTTCTAGGAAGACAATGTGGCGAGCGACAAACACCTTTTGTTCTTCAGTATGGTAGACCATGTACCCCATTGAATGTTTGGGGTATCCTACAAACTTGCACAAAACCGATCGTGCCTCGAGCTTGTCCGGTTTATGCTTTTTAACATATGCCGGACACCCTCATATCTTGATATACTTGAGATATGGTCTCTTCCCGCTCCACATTTCATATGGAATGGTAGGCACAGACTTAGTTGGAACTCTATTCAATAAGTATGCTGCTGATTCTAGAGCAAATCTCCAGAAGGAAAGTGGTAACTCAGCACTACTCATCATTGAACGCACCATATCTAAAAGCGTGCGATTCCTCCTTTCTGATACACCATTATGCTGAGGTGTATAAAGCGGAGTAAGCTGAGAGAGAATTCCATTCTCTTTTAAGTATTCAAGGAAACTGGTACTTAAGTATTCTCCACCTCGATCAGATCGAAGTGTCTTGATGCTTTTACTAGTTTGTTTCTCTACTTCATTTTTATAGTCTTTAAACTTTTCAAAGGTCTCGGATTTATGTTTCATTAAGACCACATGTCCATACCTAGAGAAGTCATCAGTAAAAGTGATGAAGTAGGAGTGACCGCATCGCGTATGTATAGACATTGGACCACATC
Organism: Agapanthus africanus; assembly: GCA_030015575.1. Lineage (NCBI taxonomy): Eukaryota > Viridiplantae > Streptophyta > Magnoliopsida > Asparagales > Amaryllidaceae > Agapanthus > Agapanthus africanus. The sequence continues at coordinate 67,011,472 of CM057344.1, read as the reverse complement.
CATCACTGTGTACAAGTCCTAAGAGTTCAGTAGCTCTTGCTCCGTATCCGGAGAACGGAGATTTGGTCATTTTTCCTTTGATACATGATTGACAAGTTGCATATGATGAATATTCAAAGGGATCTAGATATCCATCTTTATGTAACTTAGTCAACCTTGTTTCGTTTATATGACCAAGTCTACAATGCCATGGGAAGGCTTGATTTGAATCTGGAGCCTTTCTTTTAAGTGTATTTTGAATATTGAAAATTCGAGGTTGATTAAGTATGTATATGCCGTTTTCCAGTGTGCCATACCCAATCAGTTCTTGATTTATGAGAATGTTCATGACATTTCTTTCAAGCGCAAAATTATATCCTTCATTAGATAACAAAGATACTGATATAATATTACACAACATACTGGGAATACAAAAACAGCTGTACAACACCAAAATGTGCCCACTAGTCAACCCTAGGTGATACTCCCCTATTGCAATAGCATCTACATGCACTCCATTGCCCATCCGGAGAGTCATATTGTTGGAGATAGTGCCCTCAAAGTCAATTATTGGATCACAGGCACGTGATTGCAATGATTGAGGGAGGACCTATTCCGGTAGGACAGTCTTACTCGAGATGATAGTATGCTATCTGGTTTATCTTTATTATCGTGTACCGCTTTAGATGACCTGACAGGTCGCTATTACACGTTGATAGAGCCCCTAGGATTCTTGCTTGACTGCCAGCAGTATGAGGGCGATCATATACGTGGGAGCTGGTAGTCTATAAGCACATCCTTAAAAGGTCCCTAGTCGTGGGAGTTTCGAGACAGGGCATCGATACTCCGGAGTAGACTAGTGTATACAATCGAGACCCCGACGAGGGGCGGTGGCCAGTCTCACAAGCCACTGGTGTTAGTTGGTTCACCTAAGATGTATACAGGTGCTCATTGGGTTATGAGTACACCGGACAAGACTCGCCGGGAACATGCTAGTTGGTCTTATACCAGACGTCAGATAGCAGTTCCCTGGTGACATGTGTACAGGATAGTTCATCGACCTGAGGATCGTCATTTGTCTCATGTGATTTCCCACTGTACTTTGATTACTACCCTACCACGCTCAAAGGAGACGTGCAAACAGGTTTTAGTTGGGTACAGTCCCGAGCCACATGGAGGTAGTGAGCGGAGCTTCAGGGGTTCATCTCTCCCGGTATTGGGGGTGAGGTCGCGCTGTCTCTAGGAGAGCCATTACACAAAGCCCTCGACCGAGGCAGGAGATTTACTGGTAGGTATTCCAGTAGTATCTCAGGGTGTTCTGGGTTACACTCCGACACGACTTGTACCGCTTTTGGGGGTCTGACTTTTACCAACCCCCTAGGCCCGCCATGCGATGCTCATAGACGAACGGACCGGACTGTACGGATATTGTCATTGACAGGCTCAGTAGGGTGTCAGGATGAGTTCGCTCATCGACGTCCCTTTTGGTCAATAGCTGGTAGCCCGTCACGTATGGCTAATACATCCGACGTGCTAGTGATTAAATCCACAGCCATAGTATTGACGAGTCTTTAAAGTCCCCCACAGACAGTTGCTCAAGTTTCGGGCGAAACGCTGTAGAGGCCGTATGGAGATATGGCAGGGTTCGATCAGATACGTGCGGTATTGCACGGATCATGATCGGACGGAATATACTAGCGGGCTTTGGTTTAAGCCAGATCCTAGTATAGTACAGTGTAGATTTTGTCTCATTGCATTTGTATTCGGTCGGAATACAAATGAGGGTATGTATATACAGTAGCGGGGTTTTCCTGTAATTTATTACGGGATCAGTTTTTGGAGTTGCCAGTTTGTTTTCCGTTTCAGCCCATTTTCTTTGTATCTTTCATTGGCTGAAGATTGGTGGAGGAGGGCTTATTTGCATTTGTGTAAATAAGCATTTTGGAGGGTTGTCTTTGCATATTGTTGGGTCATGATGGTTTTGCCTCCCTTTGACTTCTTCTGGTCATCATTGCTTGACTTTCTTATTCATCATGGCATGACTTTTGTTTTGATGGTTGATTTGGAGTGCGGACTTTTGGTTGTGATCATTGTTTTTTCTCATCATAACCTTTTCTCTCTTGATTATTCATCCACCCTCTCTTGGACTTTTGCCCACTCCCCTCACCACTTGAGGCCGGCCATGATAGGGCATGGGGCTATCCCATTTTTGAATGGGGATGGTTCTCATTTTAGTTTTGCACAAAATTCCATTTTGTTCATGAAAACACATTATATCATTCCTCCACCAACAATGGCAACTTTTTTGAAACCCCATGAGACCAAGAGCACTACACTATTCTACAGCAAATCTTGGGCACGTCGACTCGCCAACTTCGTGCCCGAGTTGCCTCGGTCCAAAGGTGGGAGCCCGTAAAAGAAGCCGGCGACGTGGTGCCCTTCCGGCGACGTGGTGGAGACCGGAGATTCCGCGGAGAGATCGGGACGACGACGAGAAGACCGAAGGACACGGATCGCTCGGTATATCTCTCTAACCCTTCTCTTGTTAGCTAGGACTAGTTTAATGGCCCGATCCGGGATTTTTGTGCGCGGTGGTGCCGGTTTAAAAGTTAAAGTAAATTATCGCTTCCGCATTCCGGCGTCGGATTGACGGCCGGGACGCCGCCGTGCACTTACAATGGTATCAGAGCCAGGCCATTAACCTAGTCTAGCTTTGTCTAATGTGTTTACATTTCCGATCGAACAAAATTCCAAAAACCATGTTTTCATGTGCATCAGTTTCTGTCGAATTTTTTTTGGCTCCAAAAATTTTTCAGGTTGTTTCAGAATACTGTGCTGGGAATTCTAAGCACTCTGAGAAACATTGGTCGCGTGACGTCATCTTATCACCGCGGAACCGCGGCCAAAACCACGCATTGGCCGCGGTTCCGTCGCTGTATTGACTGTTCATTGGACCAAATTTTCACAAAGAGCTTCTGACTTGAAAATAGGGTTTTTGGAACATTCTTTTTGGGCCCAGATTTTCTATGAGTGCTACAGTAGTGCTTGGGGTCCACTTGGATATATTTGAGCGATCGAAAATTTTAAACACATTAGTTCACAGTATTTACATTATATCTGCGACCGTGAATGTCACTTGATCGGTAAATCCTGTCTAACTGCTATAGCCCGGTTAGACGGATTTGCGAACGTGACATTCACGTTGATGTTCTGTGATTGTGCTGTGATGTTGTGGATTGGTCGTGGGGGATAGCCTGGATGCAATGCTAGTACAGTTTTAGTTGTATTATGTACATTTGATATTACGGGGCGAGCGTCCGACATGTGGACTGCCGTCACTGCCTGTTTGTATATTATTCTTTTGGGGCACGACCGGGTCGAGGTCGATGTACCCGTTGTATGTATATTTTACTTTCTGCACTAGTATTACCCAAAGGTGGGGTACACGGATAGCCGGATTCTAGAGGGTAACGGGCCCGCATCACATGGCGTTGAGACGGAGGGGGCTTCACTCTAGAATTGGCCGGCTATTCGCCGCACTTGTAGGGGGTACAGGTTGACCCAGGAGGGGTACCCAAGTTACCGGATTCCGTGAAGTGCTGGGTGGTCCATTCACGTTGCTGAAGGGGGCTGCCTCACTTCAGGTTTTGGCGGGTAACATGCCGCGCCTTAAGGGGTCTAGGATTTCATTGCACAGGCTATCCACACAACCAGGGGAACGTCGGGTTTCAATAGCGGTTCTGTGAAACCCGGGGATCCCAGATATCTGTATTGTTCTGTGATGCTGTACATTTCTGTGATGTTGCATTTTATCACGCCTTGAGCGAAAATTATATATTATATATATACTAGTAGATGTTGTATATGTTTTGCATCCGCGCTAGTCCAGTCCCCGCTCTGTCGTTAGTTAACTAACCTAACGGGTAATGATGGGACCCAGTGGCGAATGTGGATGGCATATACGTACATCATTATTTTCGTTCTTTGTGGTGTGATCAATTGATGGGACTGCATTGATTCGGATCAATGCAAGCTAAAAAAACCTATTCTGATGTTGTTGGAACATTTTTCAAAAGATGTTATTGCAAGGACGTCCACTTTTGTTTTGCACAGTAGTATTCAGTTGGAATATCCTGCTCCTCAGTCGACAAGGCAAGGGCCGAGATCCCTTCACCGGGAGTGACCCCTTGGACAGAAGTTTGCGTCAGGGCAATAACTTCACTATAGCCAATTACTTTTGCTTTGCATCGTGGTATTCAGTTGGAATATCCTGCACCTCATTCTACGGGGAAAGAGCCGAGATCCCTTCATCGAGAGTGACCTCTTTTAGCAAAGGTTTTCGTCACTATATTTTCATAAAAGCTATCCAGTTCCTTCAACAATATCAAGTTCATTACGTTAAAGGTTTTCGCCAGAAACCATTCGTAGCCCTCCATCATTTCAGTTAAATATTCGGTAGTATTCAAGCTATGTATTTTGACCTCACGCCAAAGCATAGTGATTGGTAGCTGCCGAATATTTATCTGTTGCATAGATAGATGCATTGGTTTAGGACAGCCGTACTACTATTTTGGCCTTCGTCAAGGGTATGTACGGGTGGGTTCAAATTAACCAGGACAATGATGGGTAGAACTTGACATATGACTTATGATATTTTGACCACACGCCAAGGTCATAAGAGCATGGGGCAAAAAATCACATCGGGAGTTTCTAAAGAAACTGAAACTTGCCAGATATGCGCATACCTTCTGGAGTGTGATAATGTGAGCGGATTCCGTCACGTTATCATGCGATGATAGTTGGATCCCGATTCCCACTGATGAGTTGGCTTACTCCTCGGGTGATCCCGACTAATTCTACTTTCAGGTTTGGAGGAGAATTTGACGGTACAGTGGGAGGTTTCCAGATTAGATGAATTGGTAACCATTCTGATCTAGGTTAGAGTGCACGCTGAGTGTTTCTTTTCTCTCTCTCTTTGGCAGCGACCATTGACCCGACCCTAGACTATGACTCAGTGACCAAAATTAACCGAACCTTCTTAAACACTGCCTTTTTGGATTGTCAGAGTTGCAAACCTCATTGCAACTCCTACTTTTACCCTTTTCTCCAGGACACCCCGTATTACTACAAACGTCCACTTCCATTGGACAAAACCATCATATGGTTATATACGAACTCGAAGGAATTTATTCGAGGATGGTTTCCGATTCTGGAGAAAACGAATAGGACTATTCAGTTGTCTTTTCCTTTTACCTTCTCTCAGGTTGCGAGTACTCCTTGGTTTAGGAGATAGTACACCTATTACGCTTATTGGATAGTCTTCTTCCAAACCTTAGGCTGGTGCCGACCGGTAGAGAATGAAGAAAACCAATTAGCCTAACGATGGTGTACAGAAGGTATTAAGTAAAGACATATCAAGGGATTAGTAAGAGGGCAAAGTAAATTGCGACTGATATTCATGACCAAACCAGGTATTTCATTACCACTCCCACTTCACCTTTGTATTTCTCCAGAACACTCGGTATCACTACGAAGATCCACAGTTTATTGGATACTCTATCGTATGGTTATATACGAACTCGAAAGGAACTTGTTCCAGTTCGGGGATGGATTCTGGTTCAGGAGAAATAGGAATAAGGTTTATTCGGTTGCCTTTTATCTTCACCTTCTCTCGCATTGCGAGTGCTCCTAGGATTAGGACAATACACCCATTAGGCTTATTGGATAGTCTTCTTCCAAACCATAGGCTGGTGCTTGATTGTCACGAAAGAGTGTGTTTTGTAGTTTAACCGCAATCAATAACGGTGTCGCGTGTAGCTAGACCGAGATGAGTACAGGTCATCCTCTGGGAAACGTGGAACCTTTTACTTTTACTTTAGATGTGTTGAGAAAGAGAGGAGGGATAAAAGAATTTTTCTAGAATGGTTTCTAGATCTACGTTAAACAAGAATGTAAATATAGATCTAGATTATTTTAGAGATGTAGATAATATAATAAGAGGGCTTGTAGGGTTCGTTAGGATTTAGTAGTTATAGACGATTAATTAAAAGTTACCCTTTTATCCATTAATAGATTTAGAACTAGAACGACGGTAATGCGTGTAGATTAGGCTTTCTGGAGGGAAAAGGAATCCCACTCTTAACCTTTACCTCGACACGGAACTCCGTTCATTATCTAGCCTTTACCAAAACAATCATTAATCTAATCTCTAATCGCGGTCGGAACTAGCAAAGAATTGCTAACGCGCCCGATTAGGATGTTAATGATTCTTTTGATAAAGTTCTTAAACTTTATAGGACTTAAAAAGGGTTTAGGGATGTTCATCATCCATTAGCCTACCCTAATCCTACGAACCCTAACAAGCGGAGAATTACTCGCGCATGTTGGGAGAAAAAGAGATGGAGAGAAAATGCATAATTAAACTACAAAGAAATAGAATAAGAAAAAGAACTACCTTTATTAATCAACAATATCCGTTTACACTTTGATCCTTAGAAAATGATTACAAAGACTAGATTGCTTCTCGATCTCTTCCAAGGAGGTAGACGAACAGTTGATGATCAGCCTGGATGCGTGAGCCGTCTTGGACTTCGTGATCTCTTCGGCTTGATAGCTTTTTCAAGAGGCTCTCGGTGCTCTTTTATAGTGCAAAGCCAGAATCTTTTAGTTGGAAACTTGGTAAAATTCACCAAAGATTGATACCCAAAAATCTTACCTTCTAACTCTATAATATTGCGGCGGATCCGCGGCAAATGGGGGCTAAGGCCGCGGATCCGCCGCCAACGGGTGAGATCTCTTGATCAAAATTCTTGTGCTTTCTTCTTGTGACAAGTGTCAATCCTAGGCGCCTTCATAATTCAGAAATCTTCTCTCGGTTGCTTCCAGACTTGGTCTCCAAGTTTTGCTTCTTAATTTGGCAAGTTTCTTCAACAAATTGATTTGTTTGATAAATTCTTCATAACAACTTGGAAATATTCTGCACAACAACTCAAATAAGATTTTAGTAGACTTTGTTCTACTAGGATTAGATCAATAATATTATTTGCATACATTTTCCTACCAAATGATAATTAACATATATTAACATATGGAAAATAATGTTTTTACACATAAACCCTCATATGTATAATATATTATAATAAAGTCTTTTTTTAATATGAAAATGGTAGGAAACATGTAATACAAATGTGCAATTTTATCAACTGAACAAATACCCCCAAACTTATCTTTGATCGTCCCGAGCAAACTAGTTTATTTAAAAGGAGAAAAAGAAAGGAGAAAACTAAGCACACTTTCGTAGGCAGACATGATTGCACTGAGCACGTGCAACAAGCCGTTAAACCTCTAGGTGTCCCTAGCAGGAGGAGTGTTGTCTCCTGAGGGTTTTCAGCGGATTACACCCACAAAATCCAATAACAAAAGAAAGATGGTAAAATTTACATATAAAGATAAGAACCATAAAAGAAAGGCCTTGAAAAGAAGAGTTTCCAACTATACTAGCTTTTCAGTTGTCATGAGCCCTATCTTACTAGTCATGAAAAAATGTTAGAAATCACATCATCCCTCAATAAAACATCGTCTTTATTCTTCATTCCTACCTTTCATCCAAACATTGATCATATAACCCCACGTGTGTGAAATGGACATCCCTACACTCGGAGAATTTAATTCAAACTATCATACTCTTGTCCATCTACCTTAGTACGTTTTAATTTAATGAATATTAAAGATTTGCTCACACATTTTCATGCGACCGTTAATACTTCTTGAGGTACTAACCAACCGATTACTCATGTGCTTGCTGATTAGGTGATAATATTTTCCTCGTCTTGCACCACCTAAGGCTTAGCAGTAACTCTCAGACCAGTTGGCCTTAGGGCACTAGGTGAAGAGGCACCCTCGCTATATTTTTTTATTGCTGTCTTGGGGATAACAAAACCAGTGTTCATTTTTTTCTTTTCACCATTTTTATATTTTCTTCATTTTTTTTATTTCCTTCATACTTTGGCTTTTAGACAAGAGCATTTCAAGGTATCCTCTACTATCCCGAGTTTCAAGACGTGTGTAAGTGCATATAGTAGGGTATCAACATTCAAATGTCTAGCTTCCAGAATAGAAATTATTTTTCAGACTTATTTTTATCCTCAGATTAGTGACTTCCTTCATTTTACTAACCCTTGGGACAACAGCTCATAACTACTTACTACTAGTTCGTTTAAGAAAACTTCTAATTTTCTTGGTTTTCTTAAACTATTCCCTATCTTTTGGATGTAATTTTTCACTTTCTACTCTTTTGTTATCAAAAAAATTTTGTGCTTATATATAGTATAATGCAAAGTATGTGTAAATAAGCACAAACCTCCCCCAAACTTGTTTTCAACAGTGTCCTCACTGTTGCTGTCTGCTGGATCACAAAAACCTGTAAGCTTGAAAGGACATTATTAATGGGGGCAAGAATATATGAAAGTAAAAATGCTCCCCCAAACTTATTTTTGGCTCACAAATTTGAGGACAAAAGTTATGATCAAGAGCCAAAAATATACCCCCCCCCTCAAACATGAGTTAGACAATATAAAGCATTTTAAGAGGGGGTGAGTCATTTGGTCAAAGTAAGGCTTTACAAAGACCAAAAGTTAAAACCAACCATTCAAAGATTTTATCAGTATATCGTATAGGTTGGTGGAAGAATGTGTTGTATCGACTCAAGAAAAAGTGGGGAAGGGATAAGAGGTGGTCTGGAAAAGGTTTGAAATTAGAGAAAAGAAAGAATGAGGATGAATATGAATGATTAGAAAGAAGGAATGGTGACGGTTCAACCTCTAGAGGTGGAGATTGATCAATCACAAAATCCGTCATGTTTAAAAATTCAAGTTCGTCAGCAAAAAGTTCTTCAAAACTTTTATCGATGGTGTGATTGAACATTTTGCTGTCAAAGAGTTTTGTGCTAAAGTTTATTCTACTTGATTTATCAAAAATCATTGAGGTAGAGGACTCGAAAAACTCATCTACCTCATTTTCAAAAATATCTAAATCAAGTTGAATTTCTGGTATTATTGAACTTGAATTAACGGATTGTGATTTATCAAAACTCACTGAAACTATAGGAACAGAAGAAGAACCGGAGAGAATAGAAGGTGAAATGGGTAAACAAATTGGCGTGTCGAGTGTTGCTGAACCAGATGTGGAAGATGGAGGCTGTATTTCGGTCTGATCTTCGGGTATACCATTATCACCAACTTCAAGACATATTTGGGGTTCGGGAAGAATTAAAGGCTCAAGATGATGACCACAAGGAAGTGAAAGGATTTGATGAATTGGTGGGACAAAATCATCCAAAATTTCTGGTTCATCAATCAAAATATCCCCAACGTCAATCACCTCATTCAAGTGAAGGGTAAAATTCTCAAACTCCTCATCAAAAGTATGGTTTTCAATCAGTTTTGGTTCAAGAGTGGAGGTGTAGAGATCACAAGGGTTGGGTATGGTTTCACTTGAAAGGGACCCTTCACAGTTGGGTAAATCAAACACTATAAAGTCACACAACTTATCAGACATTGTACTTGATGAATCTATGAAACTGGAGTTGTGGAGTTCAGTTTGGAATGGAGAGGTTTGATTAGGAAGGGTGTACAGTTCTGCCTTACTACGCAAATCCTTCATAATTTGATTCGTCAGTTCCATATACTTTTCTAATGTCTGCTCCAGACTAGTCTTGGGTTGATAAGGGGTTTCAGTATAAGATTGAAATTCCTGTGGATAATTAAAACTCCCAAATGACTGATTAGAAGAACTGTCTAGAGTAGGTGGAAAGGTCGGATTAGATTGATAGGAACAGAATGGTTGCTGAACTTGGGTAGGAGTAGAAGAATATTGATATGGGTTGGTTGGTTGGCTATATACAAACCTCATATCAAACTCTTCTCCGGACAGTGGTGGTGATGGTTGATATTGGTCCGGGTTGAAACTTTGGCCTCTAGACCTAGCTATGTGCTCAGCAATGGACATTCGTCTAGGGGCTTCCTCACTCTGGGTATGAACTGAAACAGGTGTCGGATTAGGATACGGTTGATAAGACCTAGACTGAGGTGGCCAACTGTTTCTTCCTGCTTGTTCTATATGATCTCTTAAGGGCATGGAAGAGCCGGACGGTATACCGAAGGGATTTCGAAAACAAGAGATATCTGGTTGTGGACAGCAAAGCTCGGCAAGTGTTCTTCTGTTTAGGTCACCCATTATAAGAAGAGAAGAAGGGGGAAGGGGTAAAAAGGAGAGAAAGTAATTGGTTTGTTTTTTAAAAAAAAAGGGACGGATTTAGACAAATCACAAAAATGCACAACCCTAGAACTATGGTTACCTAGGTCCAGTCTCTTGACCGCTCCTAGACTTCCAAAGGACAAGCCGCAGGATAAATCCTCTACCGCCTCCGTACTACCCTTGTAGCCAGGTAAGTGCCAGGTAAGTGGGAAGGAACCACGTCGTGGGCCTAATTAAAAACCACTAGCCTTTGTCACACTTTCCTAGGCACTACAAAAGTAATGCGGATAAATGATAGATTATCCACGACCTTCCTCTGTGCTTATTGAGCGCGACAGTCCTTAGAGTCTGGTCTAGATATTTTTTAAATTAATGAAGGGTTGATCTATATGCTCGGTTTGTGATTTGTGGGGCTTAGGAAGGGTGATGAAATCCCCACCTAATCTTGATTTGGTCTTTGCCCCTTAAAGTCAGTATTAAATATGCAAAAACAAACCGAAAAACAAAACTTTGCAAAAAGATTTATGAGCGGCGATATTTTGCAAAGAATCCTGCAGAAAATAGATTTTATTGGATTTTAGAGGAGAGAGAAAGAAGTTAGAATCTTACCAGAGAAGTGTGAAACCTAGATCTCCTGTTTCCTCAAGTCCGTGACTCCAGATTTCCTCGCAAAAATTCACACAATAATCATTAAATATACAATTTACAGTTTTGTTTTAATAATGATATGACCCGTCTAAGAATTCAACACAAATAGTAAAAATAAAAAATTACGCACGTTTCCCCGGCAACGGCGCTATTTGATTGTCACGAAAGAGTGTGTTTTGTAGTTTAACCGCAATCAATAACGGTGTCGCGTGTAGCTAGACCGAGATGAGTACGGGTCGTCCTCTGGGAAACGTGGAACCTTTTACTTTTACTTTAGATGTGTTGAGAAAGAGAGGAGGGATAAAAGAATTTTTCTAGAATGGTTTCTAGATCTACGTTAAACAAGAATGTAAAATATAGATCTAGATTATTTTAGAGATGTAGATAATATAATAAGAGGGCTTGTAGGGTTCGTTAGGATTTAGTAGTTATGGACGATTAATTAAAAGTTACCCTTTTTATCCATTAATAGATTTAGAACTAGAATGGCGGTGATGCGTGTAGATTAGGGTTTCTGGAGGGAAAAGGAATCCCACTCTTAACCCTTACCTCGACACGGAACTCCGTTCATTATCTAGCCTTTACCAAAACAATCATTAATCTAATCTCTAATCGCGGTCGAAACTAGCAAAGAATTGCTAACGCGCCCGATTAGGATGTTAATGATTCTTTTGATAAAGTTCCTAAACTTTATAGGACTTAAAAAAGGTTTAGGGATGTTCATCATCCATTAGCCTACCCTAATCCTACGAACCCTAACAAGCGGAGAATTACTCGCGCATGTTGGGAGAAAAAGAGATGGAGAGAAAATGCATAATTAAACTACAAAGAAATAGAATAAGAAAAAGAACTATCTTTATTAATCAACAATATCCGTTTACACTTTGATCCTTAGAAAATGATTACAAAGACTAGCTTGCTTTTCGATCTCTTCCAAGGAGGTAGACGAACAGTTGATGATCAGTCTGGATGCGTGAGCTGTCTTGGACTTCGTGATCTCTTCGGCTTGATAGCTTTTTCAAGAGGCTCTCGGTGCTCTTTTATAGTGCAAAGCCAGAATCTTTTAGTTGGAAACTTGGTAAAATTCACCAAAGATTGATACCCAAAAATCTTACCTTCTAACTCCATAATATTGCGGCGGATCCGCGGCAAATGGGGGCTAAGGCCGCGGATCCGCAGCCAACGTGTGAGATCTCTTGATCAAAATTCTTGTGCTTTCTTCTTGTGACAAGTGTCAATCCTAGGCACCTTCATAATTCAGAAATCTTCTCTCGGTTGCTTCCAGACTTGGTCTCCAAGTTTTGCTTCTTAATTTGGCAAGTTTTCTTCAACAAATTGATTTGTTTGATAAATTCTTCATAACAACTTGGAAATATTCTGCACAACAACTCAAATAAGATTTTAGTAGACTTTGTTCTACTAGGATTAGATCAATAATATTATTTGCATACATTTTCCTACCAAATGATAATTAACATATATTAACACATGGAAAATAATGTTTTTACACATAAACCCTCATATGTATAATATATTATAATAAAGTCCTTTTTTAATATGAAAATGGTAGGAAAAATGTAATACAAATGTGCAGTTTTATCAACTGAACAATGCTGAACGGTAGGGAAGGAAGAAAACCAATTGGCCTAAAGGGGTGTGCAGAAGGTAATTACTAAAGACATATGAAGGGATTTGGAGAGATGGCAAAGAATTATACGGTTACAGTTGTGAATCTGGATAATGGAAGAGGCGTTACTAGGAATACCAGGATACCCCATCGAAACATTTCAATGTTTCAGTTTCACTGTGTACTGTTAAAAGAAAACTGATTTCCCGATTAGATACTTACTCCAGGGTATGTATTTACCATGTATGATTCTCACATCTGTATGGTTTTACAGATGATGAGTGGGAGTAAGTTATTGGGAATTGGGTGATCATCCTCATTATATCGGGATTCGTTGTAATCGGTGATATTTGAGGAATTCACCTGGGTTGTTTGCCGGACGGCAAATATTTGGTTTTGAATACCCGCTGTCATGCACCAATTTCAAATTGATATATATGTACGTCTATTTTTATAGAGTGAGATATACCTTTTTGAAATTATGTCAATGACATTTACCTATATCAGTGGATGGTTAGGTAAGGAGCATTAAACAGCCGTGTAATTCTTCTTAACCATAAGTACAGTTTTCAACCTGCAACACACAGGGAGTGAGTTATTAGACTCAAGGGACTTATACAAAGTATTATATATTGTTCAGTGTCTATTAGGATAGAGGGGATGGTCCTCGTACTATATTCGGTTTACTTATGTCTTCTCTAGTTTTTAGACAGGTGTTTCGTAGAAACACAAGGTCCGAATTTTGAGAAGTTATAGGTATTTGAATAAAGTAGAGAACCAAGTATTGCAAGTATCGGGATTCTTCAAAGTGATCGAAGATGTAGATACTTGTGCATGGTGTTCAGTTGATAGTAATGATTAAGAGAACTTGCCTCTCTTTCAGGTTACTCATAATTGGAAGCATTCCTAAGTTGAGTAACGCTGATCGGCCTCTTTCCATTTAGTTGACATGCACTGGAGACAGTTGCATGATTTGAATCCGGTTCAATTAAATCAGTGCCTCTGGTTCTATATTGGATATAGAACAGTTCATATCTTAACGATGTTAAGGTACGGGGAGTTGTCCGGCTTATGCTTAAAACCAGACTCTGGATAACTCAAAGCACGTTTCTGTAATGGCTGTTTGTGGGTTGACCCAGGCTATGACGAGGGTTGACATTCTACCATCTGGAAGATCAATAGAGATATTGTTCTAGACTCGCCACAGTTTTAATAAAAATGGATTTTTTCAGAAAACAGTAATGGGAGTATGGTAGAACTGGAAGTGATTCCAGAACCGCAAACGATTACTGAAGATTTGATAAGAACCTAAAGATTCAATCTGATTTGATATTCCATTGGCCACTCCGCAGATACGGTGGGTAACCTCAGGCACCCGAGGGGTACTCCGGTAGCCTTAAGGACGGTGACAGGGAGGTTCTTGTTTACCCAGACTTTCCATTGCTGTTGTTCCAGACTATGAAACCCGGCAGGAGGATGAGTATAGCGTCGTTCTGAACTGGCTTCAGAAGTGTACGTCTATATGACTCTGCCAGAGGGTTGTCGTAGTCAGTGGGAGCAGCGGAAGCATTGGTGGACAAGTGGCTTATGTCTAGCTATAGACTAAAGCAGATGTAGCGGAGATAGATCATCTGTTTCTGATATGAAAGTCATAGGTTTGACTTCATCAGAATAGGGGATGGATCTGTTAAGAAGGTAGTACGGTGTGATATCCTGGTATTTGGATAACACACACAAATTACGAAGTGAAATTCCTATACTACAATCGGTTAAACTTTGGTTGTCACACAGTGGCTTCTCCACATGGGACTTGGATATAATATCAAGACATTCTGGTTACTGGATCTATGGTTTTAGATCTAGATTTTGGTAGTTTCCCAATCAGGGTACTTAGACAGTATTCTGAAGGTGTTTTAGAATGGACGACTCCAGGCACGGTAGTGTACCTGCAGGTGATGGAGTCACCCTCTCTAAAGGTGTCTTACAGACTAAAGTGGAGAGGGATGTGCATGATTGGCAGATCACTTGCTTAGGCAATTGAGTTAATCATGAGATGTCAAGTACCACACCAGATATTGTTTTTGCAGTAGATGCAAGAAGTTGATATTGATCCAATCCTGGAGAAACGGTCGGAAGCAGTTTTAGAACATAAGTGGATGTTCTAGGGATATGATAACGACAACCGCATTCGGGAGACAGTTATCATTCCAGGCTTCCAAGGTGACCTGGATGACAGAGAGGTTGTCAGAGTTATAGTTTTCCCTCTAATGAGGGGCGGTATTATGGACAAGTGGTCCAGGAGGATATTGAGGGAGGTATGGCGCAGGATACTGATTAAGTTCAATTGACGATACAGTCTAAGAAGTTTGGATTTGGAGTTCATTTATGAGCTAGGTCCCATCAGACATCCAAACACATTCTAAGACAGGTATTGCTCATTTCGGGAGATGGCTTTCTCCGCGAACTTGAGATTAAGAGAGACATAAAAAGAAACATTAGAGAGGATCCACTCACTAAGGCTATTCCTCGAACGCAATAGTTTCGCAAACGGGTTTTGTGAGACTGACTAGTAGAGGAGTTGGGTGTTCGGTATCACACAGGCTGTGAGTATGCGACATCGCAATACTTAGCCTTGAGTGCAAATGGGAGATTGTTGGAGATAGTGCCCTCAGAGTCAATAATTGGATCACAGGCACGTGATTGCAATGATTGAGGGAGGACCTATTCCGGTAGGACAGTCTTACTCAAGATGATAGTATGCTATCTGATTTATCTTTATCATCGTGCACTGCTTTAGTTGACCTGACAGGTCGCTATTACACGTTGATAGAGCCCATAGGGTTCTTGCTTGACTGCCAGCAGTATGAGGGCGATCATATACGTGGGAGCTGGTAGTCTATAAGCACATCCTTAAAAGGTCCCTAGTCGTGAAGTTTCGAGACAGGGCATCGATACTCCGGAGTAGACTAGTGTATACAGTCGAGACCCTGACGAGGGGCGGTGGCCGGTCTCACAAGCCACTGGTGTCAGTTGGTTCACCTAAGATGTATACAGGTGCTCATTGGGTTATGAGTACACCGGACAGGACTCGCCGGGAACATGCTAGTTGGTCTTATACCAGACGTCAGATAGCAGTTCCCTAGTGACATGTGTACAGGTTAGTTCATCGACCTGAGGATCGTCATTTGTCTCGTGTGAGTTCCCACTGTACTTTGATTACTACCCTACCACGCTCAAAGGAGACGTGCAAACAGGTTTTAGTTGGGTACAGTCCCGAGCCACATGGAGGCAGTGAGCGGATCTTCAGGGGTTCGTCTCTCCCGGTATTGGGGGTGAGGTCGCGTTGTGTCTAGGAGAGCCATTACACAAAGCCCTCGGCCGAGGCAGGAGATTTACTGGTAGGTATTCCAGTAGTATCTCAGGGTGTTCTGGGCTACACTCCGACACGACTTGTACCGCTTTTAGGGGTCTGACTTTTACCAACCCCCTAGGCCCGCCATGCGATGCTCATAGACGAACGGACCGGACTGTACGGATATTGTCACTGACAGGCTCGGTAGGGTGTTAGGATGAGTTCACTCATCGACGTCCCTTTTGGTCAATAGCTGGTAGCCCGTCACGTATGGCTAATACCTCTGACGTGCTAGTGGTTAAATCCACAGCCATAGTATTGACGAGTCTTTAGAGTCCTCCACAGACAGTTGCTCAAGTTTCGGGCGAAACGTTGTAGAGGCCGTATAGAGATATAGCAAGGTTCGATCAGATACGTGCGGTATTGCACGGATCATGATCGGACGGAATATACTAGCGGGCTTCGGTTTAAGCCAGATCCTAGTATAGTACAGTGTAGATTTTGTCTCATTGTATTTGTATTCGGTCGGAATACAAATGCGGGTATGTATATACAGTAGCGGGGTTTTGCTGTAATTTATTACGGGATCAGTTTTCGGAGTTGCCAGTTTGTTTTCCGTTTCAGCCAATTTTCTTTGTATCTTTCATTGGCTGAAAATTGGTGGAGGAGGGCTTATTTGCATTTGTGCAAATAAGCATTTGGAGGGTTGTCTTTGCATATTGTTGGATCATGATGGTTTTGCCTCCCTTTGACTTCTTCTAGTCATCATTGCTTGACTTTCTTATTCATCATGACATGACTTTTGTTTTGATGGTTGATTTGGAGTGTGGACTTTTGGTTGTGATCATTTTTTTCTCATCATAACCTTTTCTCTCTTGATTATTCATCCACCCTCTCTTGGACTTTTGCCCACTCCCCTCACCACTTGAGGCCGGCCATGATAGGGCATGGGGCTGTCCCATTTTTGAATGGGGATGGTTCTCATTTTAGTTTTGCACAAAATTCCATTTTGTTCATGAAAACACTTTATATCATTCCTCCACCAACAATGGCAACTTTTTTGAAACCCTATGAGACCAAAAGCACTACACTATTCTACAGCAAATCTTGGGCACGTCGACTCGCCAACTTCGTGCCCGAGTTGCCTCGGTCCAGAGGTGGGAGCCCGTAAAAGAAGCCGGTGACGTGGTGCCCTTCCGACGACGTGGTGGAGACCAGAGATTCCGCGGGGAGATCAGGACGACGACGAGAAGACCGAAGGACACGGATCGCTCGGTATATCTCTTTACCCCTTCTCTTGTTAGCTAGGACTAGTTTAATGGCCCGATCCAGAATTTTTGTGTGCGGTGGTGCTGGTTTAAAAGTTAAAGTAAATTATCGCTTTCGCATTCCGGCGTCGGATTGACGGCCGGGGTGCCGCCGTGCACTTACACATATCACCTGCCCCCAGTACTCTACTATTTCTCAGATCTTGCAATGAATTACAGATGTGAGAAGCAGAACCGGTATCAAGTACCCATGATGTAGAGTTTACTGAAAGACAATTTTTGATTACGAACACACCTGAAACAGAAGCAACAGCTTGCTTCGTGTCCTTTGCCTTGAAAGCCATACAGTCTTTCTTTCAGTGCCCTTGCTTGTGACAATAATGGCATTCGTTTATATCCGCTTTCACCCTTCCTGCCTTGTTCTTTCCCTGCACCTTCTTGACCTCACCTTTCGGTTTGGTGGCTTTCATCTTCTTCTTCCCTTTAACTTTCGCTTTAGATTTAGAAGAGGATGATTGGCCAGCATACAGAATGGGGGCCTTCTCCTTTTTCAAGGAGGTCTCTGCTACCCTCAACATGTTGAGGAGCTTTGGAAGATCAGCTTCCATTTCATGCATGTTGAAGCTAAGAACGAACTGAGAGAAGGTGTGGGGAAGGGACTGCAAAATCAAGTCGATATACAAATCATTCTCTAGCACGCATACCAGGTTTGCGAGTTCCTCAATGAGGCTGATCATTTTGAGGACGTGCTCTCCTACAGGCGATCCTGGAGCTAACCTCATCTGGAAGAGTTTCCTTGAGGTCTCGTACCTTGCGATACGGGAGTGCTCTCCATATAATTCCTTAACATGGAGAAAGATGGATACAATATCCATACTCTCATGCTGTTTCTGGAGTTCATTGTTCATGGACGCCAGCACGATACACTTAGCTCGCTCACAATCTAGACCCAGGTTTTGCGAACTTCCTTGTCCACAACTGAGGAATCTGGTCCAGGGATAAAGGGAGGAACAGCGGTGGTAACATATGCTACTTTGTCATAAGTCAGTGCAATGTTGACGTTCCTTAGCCAATCTTTATAGTTCTGCCCGGTCAGTATATTTTTTTCAAGTAATAGTTTTAGTCCTGTCATGGTAGCTGCTAGAGAGAGAAAATAAAACACTCAGCATGTGCTTCTTGCAAGTTTAGATCGGTTATTAGTTTATCTAAACAGGATGGCTCCCACTGTTCCCTCAAATCCTTCTTCAAAACCTAAAAGAAGAACTAGTCAGGATTTAATCACACGTCACAATACTTGCTTAATCTTTCAGCCAGGCTGGTGTTGGTACTTCGAGGGAGGTTTTCCAACGCTTTCGCGAAGTTTCTTAATTAAATAACCTCTTTTCCCTGGAGGCGTAGCCCCTCTAACACCTTTCTGGACACCTACTTGGTTTATAGCATTTATTGTTAAGTGAGAAAGTTCCCGAGAGTAATCCTACTCATCAGTGGGATTGGGATCCAACTATCATTGCATTATGTACTAGATGGAAGCCACTCTAGTCACCACACTCTAGAAGGTATGCTAAATCTGCAAGTTTCCTTTATGTTTGAAACTCCCGATGTGATTTTTACCCCAAGCTCTTATTGACCTTGACGTAAGCCAACAAGTCATAAGACGCAAGTCAAGTTCTACCCGTCGTTGTCCTGATTAATTTAGGTACATCGTACATGCTCTTGACGTAGGCCAACAAGGCTGTACGTCTTTCCTATACTAATGCATCTATCTATGCAACAAATAAACAAGCCACACTGCTACCATCCACTATGCCTTGACGTAGGCCAACAAGCATAGCATGAATATGATGTGTTATCTATTTGAAACGACGGAGGGTGACGGCTGGTTTTTTGGCAAAAAACTGTAAACGTAGTGAACTTGATTTGATCGAAGGAACCAAGATAGCTTTTATTAAAAAGAGTGGTTTTAAGCTCCGCATTTAAAATTTGCTTTTTTCAAGAAAACCGAGTGGTTTTAGAAATTGTTCCAACGATTCAGTTTAGGTTTTATTTTTCTTTGCATTAAAAATAATGTGTCCCATCTTTAACCTATCATTACAGATAACAACGAAAATACAACGTCCTCTTATGCCATCCGCATTCGCCACGGGGTCCTGTCATCACCCGTTAGGTTACTTAACTAACGGCAGAGCGGGGGCTGGGCTAGCGCGGTTGTAAAACATAAGTGACGTCTAAATAGCTATCATATATAGATATTGTACATTCGTCAGACGCAATAATAGGCATTACAGATCACAGATAAACTTTATTGGATATGCAAGCAATCCGCGTTTCTTTTGAGCCTGTAAAAAAAGACGGATTACACAGTTATGATGAATAGCCATTACCCCACCTCAGACCCCTACGGGTACGGCAAACTACCCGCCAAGTACCCGAAGTGAAGATGTCTCCCTCAGCAACGTGAGTAGGCCACTAAGCACTTCGAAATACCCGGTAGTTTTTGCACCCCACCTTGGGTCTATCCTAGGAGCAAAAACAGTAAAAAGAAATAATACAACGGTGGCAACAACCGCAACCTGGATGTGCCCCGCAAAATAATATTACAACTTATTACAATTACATCGAATGAATTAATATAATAACCCATCACAAAACCCCGGCTAATCATCACAACAGTCCAATAGAGTTCATAATCACAAACTGTTAAAAACATTACAGATATGTGCAACCCCCTGCTAACCGACATACTAGCAGTTAGGGGAGGTTTACGAACACATAATACAGCTCACAGATATAATCAAACAAGCAAACATCGTATAATTTTGATCGATCAAACCCATTAGATTCTGCTCCATAGCTTCTCTATAAACCTGAGACCTAAGCAAAAAATAAACTATACCAGAAAAGACAAAATATCACAGCAGATGCACAGAGAAAAACTGGGCTGAATCGGCCCCAACTCGGCCGCAGATCCGCGGCGGATCGGTGGGATCGGCCGCGGTTCTGCGGCTCAGTGGCCGATTCAGGAGCCCATTTTTTTTATGTTCTTATAATTTCATGTAGAGTATTCTGGAGGAACCTGAAAAATTTTAGGACCTCATTTTAAAATCGACAGAAACTAAGTGATATCGGGGTGTTTTCCGGTTTTTTTTGCATTCGAAATTCATACGACTTTGCAAGTGAGTTAATTATTGTTTAGTGAGGCTCTGATACCACTGTAAGTCGATGTGCAACACCCCACGAGTTGCGGGGAGGCGGAAATATGAAAAACGATCTTGTTCTTGAAGCATACATCGACTAACCGAAGATCTTTGCTAAACGATAATTAACAACTACCATAGAAGTTCTAAACTACTATGTAAAGAGATTATACCTAGTGATACGTGTCCTTCGTCTTTACGATCTCTTCGTCCTCCTCGGCCTCCTCCAAGTGATAGATGATCCACCCGAGAACCCTAATCCAAGCTTCACCTCAAGACTTGAGGTAACTAAGTTTCTCTAGTTGCTAACCAAAGGGACTTAGGTCACATAGAGTTAGGTTATGGGATGTTTAGTCTTTTCTAACCCTTGTACTCAACTCATGAGTGGTAGGATTAGAGCTTGAAGAAAGAGAGAGCTTGAGGAGAGAGAAGGTGAACTAGAATAATATGAAATGAAAATTGCTTCTCACTTAATATATCAAGCATAATGAAATATCAATAAAATGAATAATAATAGATTATTCATCATGCTTCATAAATGAATATGAGTGATTCACTATGTGAGTCATTAAGCATTTAATGATGCATTAATGACATAGTGAATCACACATAATGAGTCACAATTTACATTAATGGCAATGCCACCTTAACCCCTCAAGTCACCATGCTTCTAGAAGCTTCCCGGAAATTACGAGAACGCCCCTCTCATCCATGAAAACACGGAAAAACTTTAGACTGTATAAATCCAATAACCTGATACTAGAATCTGGCTTAAACCAAAGCCGTCTAGTAAAAACTATCCGAATGTCGTACGTGCGTTTAAACACGTATTCTTCCAAACCTTTGTCGTAAAACCGTACGACCTCTATATGATTTCGCCTGGAGTTGGAAAAACTCTGTGTAGGACTCTAAAGATTCGACTACTACGTTGGCAGTGGGTTTAACCACAGACCGCAAGCGGCACTAGCTGTACGTAACGGTCCCCAGGTAGATGACGATAAGAAGGCCGATGAGGATACCCATCCGAACTCCTACTGAGCCTGTGCGTGAAAATATCCATGCAGTCCGGTCTGTTCGTCTAAGAGTATCGCATGTATGGTCTAGGGAGGTGGTAAACATCAGACCCCTAATAACCGTACAAGTCGTGTCGGTATGGCTCTATCACCATCCGAGAATCCACTGATCAATCTATCAGTAATTCTTAATCAGCCCTGGCCAGGGACTTATAGTAATGACCAACCGATCACTGTGCGATATCAACTCCCTATACCGGGAGAGACGAATCCCTAACAGTCACTCACTGCCTCCACGTGGCTCGGGACTGTGCCCAACTAAAACATGTTTGCACGACTCCTTTGAACCGTGGTAGGGTAGTAATCAAAGCACAGTGGGAACTCACACGAAACAAATGACGACCTTAAGTCAACGGACTATCTGCACACATGTCACCTGAGAACTGCTATCTGACGTTAGGTATAAATACCATCCAGTCAGTTCTCGGCGAGTCCTGTCCGGTGTACTCACACCCAGTGAGCATCTGTATACAATCTTAGGTGCACTCCACCAATGGCTGCGGGACCAATCCATCGCCCCTCCTCAGGGTCTAGATATGTATACACCAGTCTACTCCGGAGTATCGATGCCCAGTCTCGATACTCCTGTGACCAGGGACATCTAAGGATGTGCCTATTGACTATCCAGCTCCCACTAGTATGACTGCCATCACAACGCCGGTAGTCAGGCAAACACCCTATGGGCTTTATCAACATGTATATATGTATGAATACTACGCAAATATATCATATGTTAAGATAAAGACAAACCAAATAGCGTACTATCATATTAAGCAAGACTGTCATGTACATACATATCCCTAGCATCCTATACAATGAAGGCCTCTAGGGCATATATATCCAACATTAGATACCGGTTCTGGTTCTCACATCTGCAATTGTATGCAGGGATTGAGATACAGTAGAGTTTTGAAAACTGGTGACCATACTCTGCGGGTTGGAAATGGTTCCAATGTACATGATGTATCCGTAGGAGAGTATCATCTGTGGTTGCCTTGGGGATGTATTTTGGTTTTGAACCCTTGTTATTTTGTACCTAGTATGCTATGTAATATAATATCCGTTTCTTTGTTAGACAATGAAGACTATCAATTTGTGTTGCAAAATAATGTTATGAACATTAACTTGAATCAATAGTTGATTGGGTATGGTACATTAAATAACGGTATTTACGTCCTGAACCAACACACAGTTTTCAATATACAACATACAAATAAAAGAAAATTTTCAGATATAAATGAAGCTTTTCTTTGGTATTGTAGACTTGGTCATATTAATGAAACAAGACTTAACAAGCTACATAAAGATGGATATTTAAATCCTTTTGAATATAAATCTTATGCGACTTGTCAGTCCTGTATCAAAGGTAAAATGACCAAAACTCCGTTTACTAGACACGGAGAAAGAGCTATGAAACTCTTAAGCCTCATACACAGAGATGTATACGGACCAATGTCTACACATGCTAGAGGCGGTCTTTCATACTTCATTACTTTTACTGATGATTTCTCAAGATTCGGACACGTGTTTTTATTAAATCACAAATCCGAAGCTTTCGAGAAATTCAAGGAGTATAAACTTGAAGTAGAAAAACAAACAGGCTTGAGCATCAAGAAACTTCGATCGGATCGAGGTGGAGAGTATTTGAGTACAGAGTTTTCAGACTTCTTAAAAGAGAATGGGATTCTCTCTCAGCTCACTCCCCCTTACACTCCACAGCACAACGGTGTGTCAGAACGGAGGAATCGTACCCTATTACATATGGTACGATCCATGATGAGTGATGCTGAGTTAGCGCTTTCCTTTTGGGAACATGCATTGGAGACAGCAATGTATCTGTTAAACAGGGTTCCAACCAAGACCGTGTCTACCACTCCATATGAGATATGGTGTGGAAAGAGACCATCTCTTAAAAGAATTAGGATATGGGGTTGTCCAGCTTTTGTCAAAAAGCAAAATCC
Source organism: Agapanthus africanus (assembly GCA_030015575.1). Lineage (NCBI taxonomy): Eukaryota > Viridiplantae > Streptophyta > Magnoliopsida > Asparagales > Amaryllidaceae > Agapanthus > Agapanthus africanus. Next base: position 66,988,116 of record CM057344.1, on the reverse strand, counting down.
GGATAAACTCGAGACATGATCGGTCATGTGTAAATTTGTGGGATATCCAAAACATACATATGGATATCTATTCTACCACAAGGAGGAACAAAAGGTGTTTGTTTCTCAACATGCCACATTTTTAGAAAATGAAATTTTTACAAACGGTACTGATGGCAATGCGATAGAACTAGAAGAGGTTCTAAAGACACAAATTGCTCATGACGAATTGGTTGAAACTGATGTTGCAGTAGAACTTCAAGAACCTCAGCCGCTCCTGAGATCTGGTAGAACTTCTCGCCCACCGGAGAGATGCTATGGGTTTCTCGTTGATAGTGATAGAGAAAATTGCATCATGTATGATGATGACCCTACTATTTTTCAGCAAGCCATCACGAGTAGTGACTCGGTGAAGTGGCTGGATGCCATGAGATCCGAAATGGAGTCCATGTACACCAACAAAGTATGGACTTTGGACATTGCACTGTTGGGTTCCTAGGCACTCTCAAGAGGTCTCCCAAGGCATTGAACATGCCAATTTCAAATTTTAACGTGCCGAGAAACCCTAGTGTACGGATCGTTTGCTAGAAATCTAGGCGAAAAACAATCTAGTTAACACTTAACTAATGAGAAAACGGAAATACAACCTTTGTAGATCCGGTGCTCCACCTCCATAGCTCCGCAACGAGGCCCTCTCCGCTGTCCAAATCAAATCCGGGCTCTAGCGTCGGCTTCGTCGGAGAATGGGCAAGCTAGGTCGTCGATGTCCATGCCGAAGATGATCTACGTCGAGGCATCGCTAGATCAAGCTCACAACTTCACCAAGTCATGAAACTTGTGAAGTAAACACACTCTACTACTTGGCAAGAGGTAGAGGATGAAGAAATAAGAAGTGGGTAGACTTTAGAATTGGATTTCTCACTTGTTTCCATCAATCACCATTGATGGAGCTTGGTTTTCTTCAAGGAAGAAGATGAAGAAGAAGAAGAAAGTCTTATGATAAGTTAATTGAAAAAGAAAAGAAAATCAATTCTTATCATAAAATTAACCATGGTCAAGTGTAGAGACTAAACTAGGGTTAGTGGGAATGGTTAGGGTTAAGGATGAGATAAGAATGGTTGACTTGATCAAAGCTTCATGAAGCTTCAACTAAACTCCAAATTAAGCCACCATTCTTTTCTCCTTTCCATTTATTTTCCAAAAATAAAAACAAATAAATAAATGAATAAATAAGTAATGGAAAATAAAACCCTAACCACTCTCACAACCATGGTTTAATCTTCACACAAAACACAAGTTAGCATGCATCATCAAACATGATACATACAAGTGCACAAAAATATATCACATATACAATGTGCACAAACCAAGCGAGAAAATCCGTCTTAAGTAAACCGATACTAGTTAATGCAAACTAATATATCAAATATATAATTGTGCATTAAATCATCAAATCAACACTTGATTTAACGATCCGGTCATGTCGCATATAACCGGCTAGTATACAATGTATCGGCTTATCGAATCAACGTTTGAATCGATAACTAGGTTATATCACACAAAGAGGTTACCTAGCTCAGGCGAAATGATGTGGGATGCATATGGTGATATGCGCGGGTGCCTGATTAAATTCGTGTATGTGATACCGCATTATAATCTGGCGTTTTCTTTTGGTCGGGTCGTATGTGATATGACCGGTATATTAAATCAATTGTTGATTTAATATTAATGACCATTAATCATTTCACTTATAACCTTTTCTTTATTTATTGTATGCATGAATGTATGTATGTACATAGGTTGATATGAATGCACACATGCATGCATACATGTGTCATGGTGATGATACATTGGAGTTGGCTATGCAAGACTCATATGGTTTGGATATTTATTTATTTTTATTATTGATTAAATAATTAATTAGGATTATATCATGGTTGCTTTATTTCTACACACTTCTTTAAGTTCACTTTGACTTGAACCATGGTTTAATCTCTATACTTAAACCATGGTTTAATCTCTACACTTAACCATGATTTAATCACTACACTTATTCTTTAACTTAATAAAAAAATATCAAGATATTTTTTAACCTTGGTTATGAGTGAGTGTGACCCTCTCTCATATACTCAATATTCATTTTATTATGGGGAGAAAAATTATCTTGAGCTTGCTTAGCCTTTTCTTTCTTCTTCTTCCTAAAACCTTTCTACCTCTTTATAAGTGAGTGAAGGAGATAAAAAGAAAAGATTTTTAAGTAAGATCTAAACCCGCATCACCAATCTACACTAGTTTAGCCGACTAGTTTAGGTTGTTTTGCATCACTTCTTCTTGTTTCTAGTGAAGCAAGGAGCTTGAGCCAAGGTACTCCGCGGTGGATCGTCGTGGACAACGAAGGACTCAAGCGGACCCATCCAAACAACGAGTTGATCCAAGGAGTCTCAAAGAGGAGATCTACAAAGGTTGTATTTCTCATCTATTAGTGTTAGACTCTCCTATTTAGTATGTGATATTTTGTTTGTTATCCTAAATTTCTAGTTTGATCCTAGTTTAGTTTGCTTAGCACCCTAAAAATTTTATTGTAGTATGTTTGATGCAAGACAAACCTTTGTATGGTGCTAGGTAAACCCAACAGTGGTATCAGAGCCAAGGTATAGCTTAGAGTAACCTAGACGACGTTAAAAATCTCGAACGAACGAAACCCGACACCCGAAAAATGCTCTCTGGAAATTTTCAAAAAGTTGGATTTTTCCACATTAAAAATACTCAGAAAATCATGCAGGGTATTGTATGGGCCCACAAGAAGAACATAGCCCTAACTCGACTTAACGATCGCGGAACCGCGGCCGAAAGGCTCTTTTTACGGTGGTTCCGCGGCGCCGTTGGTGAAGCTTGGACTGTGCCTTCTTGTGCTGGCCCGTATGTGCTAATAGAAGTCTCTGGTAAATTTTAAAACTGCTTAAGTGTTGAGCTTTCTGAGAATTCTTTTGTTGATTGATCGTTCAATCGAACGTTTTAACTGCGCCTAGTATATGAGAATGTGATACAATAATTGGAATCTACAAATTTGTTTGTTGCGTGTAAATCTAACATTTCGGTCTCGAGTGTAATCGGAAATATTGTTGAATTATCCGACTTATTTTGAAAAAGTGTTTTCATGTGTGAGACCTAAATTTGAGCTTTACATTGTTGGACATGAAATCTTTGATATGTGATGTCTCGGGTTTGCGATGTCTAAGGGCAGTTACGGTTCCAATTGTTGTAGTTTTTCATTTCTTTTCTGCGACCGTAAGTGTAGTATGTGGTGTATCGCCGATTTCGTTGCTATACATCAACGACAATCGGGGTATGCATACTTTCTTACGTTGATGATATGTGATATTATGTGTTGCTGAGATATGATGTGCAGGATTGTCGTGATTGAATAACCGAGGGTTTTATGTGAGATGAGAGTCTTTATTTTCATTCATGTAAATATTAATTGTATGTAATATTCTTTTATTTGGGGCACTTCCGGTTTGAGGATGATGTCACCATTATTGTATATTATTTACTTTTCCGCATTAGGATAGACCCAAGGAGGGGAGCACAAGTGACCGGGTTCTAGGGTTCAGTGGGAGGCCATCTCGAGAAGTCGAGACCGGGTCTCCTAAACTCTAGAATTGGTAGGGTCACTTGACGCTCTCGTAGGGGTCTAGGGGTGTGGTCTTGGCTATTCATCGCGACCGTGGAATCCGTATTTTCTATTGTTGGCTAAATACAAAATACGGACCTCCTAGATATCCTTTATTTTCATATGTGCTTCTATTGTTGATATTCTGTGATGTGATTACTTAGTATCTGAGACAAATGGATTATTATTATATATATGATATATAATAAACGTTGCTTATGTTTTACACCCGCGCTAGTCCCGCCCCGCTATGCCGTTAGTTAAGTAACCTAACGGTGCATAACGAGACACTGTGGCGAATGCGGATGATATAAGTGTACGTTCTATTTTCTTTTCTTTTATGTGATGGCTTAGGAACTTAAATGATGGGACTACATTAATAAGATTAATGTAAAGAAAAAGAAACTTAAAGATGTTGTAGAATCGGATTTGAAACCCACTCGGCCTTTTTATGAAAAATGCAAGTTTCAAAAGATGCGGAGCTTAAGCCACTCATTTTGTAAACTATTTTGATTCTACAACGATATCAAGTTCAAAGCGTTAAAGGTTTTCATAAAAACCAACCGCAACCCTCCATCATTTTAGGAAGCAGAGTACTTAGTATTCATGCTACGTATGTTGATTATGGTCAAAGCGTAGTGTACGGTAGCTAAGTGATGTCTTCCTACAAAGCATATGATATAATCAGTTAGGACATTCATATGATTATGTTGATCATAGTCAAGGGTCATATGGGTGGGTCTGGTTAATCTCAAAATGACGGGTAGAATTTGACTAGTGCTTATGATATGTTGACCATAGCCAAGATCATAAGTATGTAGGGGTAGAAACCATATCGAGAGTTTCAAGAGTTGAAATTTGCAATGAGATTTCATACTTTCTATATGATAATTGAAATCTTAGTACGGAAATTCTTCTGTTAATATACAGAATAAGTTTCACAGCCTGAGTTGGAGTTATAAATTACTTTTGCTAAAGAATAGCAAGAAGCCATATGTAGCTCACTGATAAAGCCTTGTACTGCTGTGACGTAGCCTGTGTGTTCGAATCCCATCAGACACATTATTCTTTTCTGATTTTCATTTAAATTTTTTGGAATTCCAAAAGTTTACACGTGTAATAAACATAAAAACGAAAAGACAAAAAAATCAAACATGTGCATAATGGTTCAAACAGAGAGATGAACACGTGTCAAGAATCCACCGGTCCCACTCCTAAAATCAGCCGGCAGAATGGCGGTTTGGGCCGGCACCGATGGGTGAACCATGGCCAATAAGGCCCTGGCTTTGCACACTTGCCCCGTCCCCTACCCGTAACTCCCCGGCACTATTTGATTGCTCTGCAATCAAACAGAAACCTATCAATTCCTCATTTATCATTATTTTAATGCATTTTAATTCAACATTTTAATTCCAAAAACCCTAATTCCATACTATAAATACTACCCCATACTCTAGCCCTTCATCATTCTGAAAATTATAACCAAAACTCTCAAAATTTCTTAAGTACAAGTGGAGTAGAAGAGAAGTTAGCAAGCAATCATGTTTCGGCGAGGATCGAAGCAAGTTCCGGCGATCTCGCGACACCACAACGACGACCCCCTCTTCTTCTACCTTCTCTTAATCTAATTAGCTTGTAAGTCCCTTCCAATCCTCATTCTTCTTCTTTAAAAGTTCATTTTCAAAACATATGTCGGAAGTGGAGTTAATACCGATATCTTCTTCTAAAACTCTATAATTCCACTTTTTCTTACATATTCTTCATTTATATTCCAACACCATTCTTGTTAACATAAAACCAATGCTTAGAACCAACTTTTAATCAAAAACATCATGCAAAATAACTTTAAATTAACATTTACATTAAAATACCATGAACTTGGTATATCATCTTTTAATGTTTTGCTTAAACATACATTTAGTAAAATTAACGAGGTAATGACCTACCTCTCGCGTATACACGCTTAGTTACATAGCACGATACTCTTCGAACGTATTTTGTGACGATTACAATATTACATTAAAATACAATTTACTATAAAAACAGTTTTCTTTTAAAATGTTTTTTTAACCCCTTTGTAAATATGCCTCTACAACCCTCTTTAGGAGACCCGCTATTGGATGGTGTGAATTATCGCATATTCTTGGGCTAGTAGAGAAAGATGCAGACCTCCTCACGGAGCATTCGGTCTCGAAAGGTTTTAAATACGGTTTTAAGAAAAACGCATTTTCTACTTAAATAAAAATTAATTTTTAATAATTATATAAATATTACCAATCTATATATTTTCAAAATATAATAAAATTACATTTTTTCTAAAGATAAAAGAATTCAAGTTTCACCAAAATACCATCAAGATACCATCAAAAGACAAGTTTTACAATAAAATACCAAGAACTTTCCAAGCTAAGCTATTATCACTAAAATATCTAAAATCCCTAAAATTCACATCCATGGAAACCCTAAATAATATAAATAACTTCTCTAGGTTATTTTGAAACTATATTAAAAATATTTTTCATAAAAACCCCTAAAGTTATATAAAACAATATTTAAGAACTTTAGTAAATATAGGTTTAAGCGGGATCAATTCTCTTGAGCCCTAGGGAGCCGGAGAAAGTGAGTGCTTGTCTATTTAAGATAGAAAACTTAACAAAGTTATCAATGGTAATTATCTTAGAAAAAGACACAAATCATGTCGTCCATATGCAGCAGATACCGATAACTCCCGAACCTAATTAAGGATCTAGATCAGTTTATAAGTGTTTGACTCAAGTCTGAGTCTAACTCAAGTCTGAATCCAAACTCAAACCTGAATTAAAAACCAAACACGAATACTTGAACATAAATACTTGAATTCAAACATCAAAAGCAAACAGGTATACTTGACCCATGATCATGAATCAGAACACTTGAACTTGACTCAATCAAAACAAGAATATTTGAATACTATGACTTGACTCGAACCATGATATAGACATGAACTCAATCTTGCAACTTGATGTATTCATGGATTCGAGCAATGCTGGTAATTTTAGCTGTAACTTAGCATATACGGGGTGTTGGGGTAGTTCATGCGTGAATCCAACGAAATCTCAAGAGTCTCACTAGATCATGAATCCATGTCTACTAACACAAGCAAGCTATCATGAGGGCTCGTATTTCCTTGCTCCTAGATTACAGCCTGTTGAGTTTGGAATACTTCAACACTAGGTTGAAGTCCCATTACTAACACTTGATTCGGGCCCGTGGTTCCTTACCCCTGGATTACAGCCTGTTGGGTTCGAGAACACTCTTGAGATTGGTTGACATTAACCCTTGAACTTACGTTAAATTAGTATACCCAAGTAGAGACTGTTAAGACACTTACATTCACTTCATGTTCACTATACCTACACTACACGGCCATGTTATACTCTGCTCATATTAGTTACCATGATATAAATATTTGCATGCTAAATAAACTTGCCATGTTTACATTAAGCAACATACCGACACATCATACTTTATAATCATGATATACATTTTTCTTTATCAGTACACTTTATATTTCACTTCTTTTCTTTGGGACTTACCGAGCGAAAGTTTCGCTGACGGGCATTCCACCCACCTTTGTTTTTTTCTTGGAATGTTCATCAGATATCGTAGAGACTGAGGAGGTAGACATCTCAAATGAGGAGCACGATCAGATCGAGACCCAGTACTAGCCCAGTTATCTTTTTTCAGTTTATGTATGCCATTATTTAGGCATTTCCATTCTTGTATTTCTTTCAGTTAAAATCATGTATTGTAAATGAATCAAGTTGAATGTAAATAAAGTTGTTGAATTATAAAATCTTATATTAATATTCTTATCGTTTTTATATTGCTTCTTTTACGCTTAGCGTATTTATTCCGGGAAATGACCTTCTCGGAATAAATACGTCGCGGCCTCGTCACATACCTGCTTCCGTCTTCTGGGAAGCGGGGCATGACAGGTTTTGTTGGTGGCCCATGCAGGTCAGTTCTGCATGAAGTTGATATATATCACAAGAATTATAAGATTCAACAACTTGAAATTCCTTGCAATTCAGTTTCCGTTGAATCTATCCTAATCTTTCTTTTCTAGCTAAGGTGATGGATTCTCCCAACAATCCTAACACCAACGTCAATGGAAGTACACCACCTCCACCTGCCATAGCCTCTCCACTCACAGAATAGACGATGCTTCTGGAGTCTATCAAAAGCCTACTTGAGGGTCAGCAGGCTCAAAGCACGATTTTGCAGGAGCAGACTGCTCTCCTTCAACAGAGTTTCACCCGCTCTGAAGCAGAAGCACCGGGAGTAAAGCAATTTCGAGTGTTACACCCAAAGAACTTCTCAGGGAAGGAGAAACCACTTGAGGCCTAGGAATGGACATAGAGCATTGAAGACGACCTAGCCGCAGCCCAAGTTCCAGAGGTGGCTTGGGTCAGAATAGCAAAACTCCAGCTTACTGACAATGCCAGAGTCTGGTGGAAGGCTGAGGAGAGCCGACTTGAGCATTCGATCGAGTGGAAGACTTTTTGTGATCTATTTGACGTTAAGTATTTTCTGGAAACTACGTACTTCGAGATGGAACAGAAGTTCATTCACCTGCAACAAGGATCCATGTGGGATAAGTCAGTGGACCAGTACGATGCCAAATTCACCATGAGTGGCAGATTCGCCACCCATCTAATTCTTACTACAGAAATCAGAGCCAAGCGTTTCCAGCAAGGATAGACCCTGAGTTCAAGCCGCCTTAGCAACGGGGGAATACCTAACCCATGAAGTCATCCCGTCGCTATGAAGCTGTCATTAAGAGGAAGGGAAGGCCACAGTCTATCGGTATGAAACGTCCATCCAATCAAATTACTGGAGGAACCTCTTCTAGGCCAAATCACCCAGCACCAGCTATAAGGACAGGAGGATCATTTTCTAAGACTGAACCCAATTTCTGTATTTATTGTAAGAGAACCGGTAACCAAGTCAAGGATTGCCGTAGAGCGAATGGTCTTTGTCTGATACGTGGATCATCCTCACACACTATAGGAACTTGCCCACACAACCGAACTGGCCCAGCCCCCGCAGCTAGACCAGCTATTCCAGCTCCACCTACTCGGTTAGCTCTTCCTGCACCACCTCCACGCGGACCACTTTTACCACGTTAACCATCGATGTACCGGCATGCACAGAGAAATGTGCAGAGACGCCGGACTTTCACTTTGGCTGTCATAGAAGCCGATGCTATAGGTCATGATAACACTGGTAAATCCCTTCCTTTTTTCAGATATTTCAAATTCTCGCATCCTTTCGTTCCTTCAAACATTTTCATGCACTTCCGGTACAATATCAGTGGTTCTTTCACCACCGCTGTAATCAAAGTTTTCTTGAATCTGTTACAACTTCCTTGTAAAAATTTCGAGGACGAAATTTTTATAAGGAGGGTAGAATGTAACGACTCTGAAATCTTAGTACATAAATTCTTCTGTTAATATACAGAATAAGTTTCACAGCCTGAGTTGGAGTTATAAATTACTTTTGCTAAAGAACAGCAAGAAGCTACTTGTAGCTCACTGGTAAATCCTTGCACTGCTGTGACGTAGCCTGTGTGTTCGAATCCCATCAGACACATTATTTTTTCTGATTTTCTTTTAAAATTTTTGGAAGCCCAAAAGATTACACGTGCAATGCACATAAAAATGAAAAGACAGAAAAATCAAACATGTGGAAAATGGTTCAAAAAGAGAGATGCACATGTGGCAAGAATCCACCGGTCCCACTCCCAAAATCGGCCGGCGGAATGGCGGTTTGGGCCGGCATCGACGGATGAACCGTGGCCAATATGGCCCGGGCTTTGCACACTTGCCCCTTCCACTACCCCTAACTTCTCTGCACTGTTTGATTGCTCTGCAATCAAACAGAGACCTTTCTGTTAGTGTTATATGCCCTAAAGGCCATTATTGTATTATACTGGTTTGTATATTACATATTGGAAGCTTGGGATATACACGGATATAGTAACAATCTTGCTCGAAATGGTAGTATGCTACCTGGTTTGTTTCTACCTCAATATGTGCATGTGTTTCTTTTAGCATATCGCTTATACATATTGGTAGAGCCCTTAGGATCTTTGCTTGATTATCAGCATTGTGATGGCAGTCACACTAGTGGAGGCTGGATAATCTATAATCACATCCTTATACAGGTCTCTAGTCGTAGGATTATCGAGACGGGGTATCGATACTCCAGAGTAGACTAGTGTATACGCTTCTCATCCCAGCAGGGGAGATGCTCTGTCCCACAGCCATTAGTACGCCGTACAGGAGATAATATGCAGGTACTCATTGGGTTATGAGTACACTGGACAGGACTCGTAGGGAGCTGCTGGTGGCTATTATACCTCTCGTCGGGTAGCAGTTCCCAGGTGATATGAGTACAGCTTAGTCCGTCAGCTTCACACTGCTACTTCGCCTCGAATGTGTTCCCACTGTTCTTTGATTACTACCCTACCACGGCTTAAAGGAGTCATGCAAACAGGTAGTAGTTGGGTGCGGTCCTGAAGCACTTAGAGGCAGTGGCGATTAGATAGGATTCATCTCTCCCGGTATTGGGGGTTGATATCGCGCTGTGTTCGGAAAGCCATTACACAAAGTCCTTAGCCAAGGCAAGCGAGATTTACTGATAGGTACTCCAGTCGTTTCTCACGTTGTTTTGGGCTACACTCTGACATGACTTATTGCGCTATTAGGGGTCTGACGATTACCGCCCCCTAGGCCCGATATGCAATACTCTTAGACGAACAGACCAGACTGTACGGAGATTGTCACAGATAGGCTCAGTAGAAGTTCGGATGAGTTTTCTCATTGGTATTCTTATCGACAGATACCTGGGTAGCCGTTACGTGCAGCTAGTACCACTGACGTGCTTGTGGTTAAACCCACTGCCAGCGTAGTGTCGAGTCTTTAGAGTCCCACACAGAGGGTTTCCCTGCATCGGGCAAAAGATGTAAAGGCCGAATGGTTTTACATCAGGGCTTCAATCACATACGTGTACTTGTGCACGTATGATGTTCGGACGGATAATACTAGTAGGCTTTGGTTTAAGCCGGATCCTAATATTATATTGATGGATTATTTTTGTCTCTTTGTATTCGTATTTTCGAAATACGGGTATGTATATACTGTTTAGGGGCATTCTTGTAATTTACTCGGGATTGTTTCTAGAAGAAGACACCTCATTAGGGTTTTATTCTTTTGATTAAAAGGATAATGAGGTGGAGGTTTGCATTAAGTGAGACATGGCTCTTGGTGACTCATGGCATGACTCACTCCTTGATATTTTGTGAAGCATGCTTGATATTTGAGGAGATATTTTATCTCTTCAATTATTGTATGCTTCATTATTCATCACAACTTAGCCACTCTCACTCACTTGCTCATTTTCTCCACTAGCTTTTCCTCAAGCTCTTTCTTCTTCCTCTAACCCTAAATCTCTCATGTGTTAAGAATCCTAAGGTACTTAGAGACATACTAATCCATCTATACTCTTTATATCATCTAGGACATATAGTTTAGAGAACTAGATACCGTAGTTACCTCGGATTTGAGGTTGGAGCTCGGACTATAGACTCTTGGGTGGATCATCTTTGACTCGAGAAATACGATGAGGAGGCATCGATCCGTTACGATCCTTGGAGCCTATGAAGAGGAGGAGGACAGTAGCAAGAAGACCCGAAGGACATGAATCTGTGAGGTATAATACTTCTTTCCGAGTAGTAAACCCCATACAAGTTTGGTTAGCTAGGGTTTAGCATCGATCCTGGAGTTCAAGTCGATGTTGCGACGCCCGTAAAAATTATTTTTTACGCCTTTCGCCTCCCCGCGAACCCGCGGGTGCGCACCATCAACAAACATTAGTATCAGAGCCTACTAAACCTTAGCTAACAGTTTAGACAACGTGTAAAACTATGAAACCGAAATAACTCCGAAACATCGAAACATGAATCCAAGTTTCTATCAAATTTTTCGGAGGCTCTAAATTTTTTTTAAACAACTGCAGATTGCTCCTTTACTTATGAGATGAACACACAACAAAAACGAGACAATTCCACTGTAGCATGGCCGGCCAAAACCCCATAATTCATGGCCTCACCGGTTGAGTTGTGTGGGATTGTGTTGATTTTTGTTCTATGTTCTTGTCTCTTAGATTTAGGGTTTCAGGTGATGTTTGATTTTGCCAATTTTAGTCATATTGTTAATTCTCTGCTGTGGCAATACGGAGTATTTCGAAGTCGCGGTTTTAACGTAGTTTAACATGTTCGGTTGTGATATATGTGTTTCAAAACGTCCGCTAATTGCTATACATCGATTAGTGGGGGTTGCACATATATGTGTTGCTGTTCTTGTTGGTTTATGGATATGAAATTTATTGGATCATCGTGGATGAATAGCCGGGGATGTGAGAAGAGGGTTTTCTTTTATTCGATGTAAATTTTAAAGTGATGTAATATTATTTTGCGGGGCACATCCGGGTTGAGATTGTAGCCGCCGTTGTATTATTTCTTTTACTGTTTTCTGCTCCTAGGATAGACCCAAGGTGGGGTGCACAAACTACCGGTTTCTTTGAAGTGCCGAGTGGCCTACTCATTTTACTGAAGGAGGTTGCTTTACTTCAGGAATTTGGCGGGTAGTTTGTCGCACCCGTAAGGGTCTAGGGTGGGGTTTGGCTATTCATCACGACCGTGGAATCTGTCTTTCGTTACAGGCTTAAACAAAACGCGGAATTCCTAGTATATCCAATATGTTCATCTGTGATCTGGAATGCCTATTATTGCGTGAGACGAATGATTATTATATATATGCTATATAGTAGACGTTGCTTATGTTTTGCATCCGTGCTAGTCTAGCCCCGCTCTGGCATTAGTTAAGTAACCTAACGGTGTCAGACGGGGCCCAGTGGCGAATGCAGATGGTATAAGCACACGTGGTATTTTCGTTTCTCTCTGTGATGCTAGGTGTAAATGATGGGACAGCATTATATTAATGCAAATCAAACAAACCAAAGCTAAATCGTTGGAACAAATTTTAAAACCACTCAATTTTTTCAAAACAGAAACTTTTAAATGCGGAGCTTAAACCACTCCTTTAAAAGATATCAGGTTCCTTCGATTAAATCAAGTTCATTTCATTCACGGTTTCACCAAAACCAGCCGTAGCCCTCCATTATTTCAGTTGAATATTCAGTAGTATTCAAGCTACGTATTTTGACTTTCGCCAAGTCATAGTGATTGGTAGCTGCTGGATATTCATTTGTAGCACAGATAGATGCGTTGGTTTGGAAAAGTCATACTACTATTTTGGCCTTCGTCAAGGGTATATACGGGTGGCTTCAAATTAACCTGAACAATGACGGGTAGAACTTGACATGTGACTTATGATATGCTGGCCTTCATCAAGGTCATAAGAGCAGGGGGCAAAAATCAACATCGGGAGTTTCTAAAGAAACTGAAACTTGCTAGTGCTGCATACCATTTTGAGTGTGATAATGTTGGTAGTATTCCTTCAGGATTATCACACAATGATATTTGGATCCCGATCCTACTGTGAGTATCCGCTACTCCTCGGGAGATTTTTCACTAACACAATCAATGCTATAAACCAAGTAGGTGTCTAGAACGGTGTTAGCGGGGCTACGCCTCCAGGAAAAAGAGGTTATGTAATTAAGGAACTTCGCGAAAGTGTTGGAAAACTTCCCTCAAAGTACCAACACCAGCCTGGCTGAAAGGTTAAGCAAGTATTGTAGGGTGGGATTAATCCTGACTAATTCTTCTTTTATGGTTTAAGGAAGGATTTGAGATACAGTGGGAGCCATCCTGTTTAGATAAACTAAAAACCAATCTAAAATTACAAGAGCATCATGCCGAGTGTTTTCTTCTCTCTCTCTCTCCTAATTGCAGCGACTAGGTGACCAAGATTAGGTTACAGCTAAATAATAAAATGATTGAGTTATACTATATTGACTGGCAAAGGTCTGTCCAGATGTCCATTGCCTATGACAAAATGGACCACCTCCTTACTACTAAAGTCCCCACCGTCGCAGGTCCAGTTTCCACCGTCGCGGATATGGATATCCGTAAGACAAAGAAAAAAGACAGTGCGAATGCCAAGTGCCTCGTGTTGGCCTCAGTAGATGGTGTAAACCAGAGGCAGCACAAGAAGATGGACTTAGTTTCCATCTTCCTCCATAACAAAGATTTATGTGGAGAGCAATCTCGTATCGCAAGGTATGAGACCTCGAAGGAATTGCTTCAAGCGAGGTTAGCTGTCAGATCATCTGTAGGGGACCACATCCCTACAAATGATCGGCTATATTAAACAGCTCACAGACCTAAGGACCACGTTGGAGAACGAGTCAGATGTTGATTTGATTCTACAGTCCCTAACTTCTATCTACGCCCAGAGGAAGAAAGTTAGACTTCCAGTTGAGGGCACCCTGAAGGAAACTAGGGAGACACCCGCTCTACTTATTGGGGAATCTTCCTCTTCTGGATCCAAGGCGAAAGCCAATGGTGATAAGAAGAAGGCCACCACAAACCGATAGGTGGTGTCAGTAAGGTAAAGGTACAGGGAAGGGCAAAAGTTTTGGAGCTAACAGTAGGGAAGGATGGATGTTCTTATTGTCACGGGAAAGTGCATTTGCAGAAAGGATGCAGGTCTTGGAAAGCCAGAATCCAGGATCCAAAGCATGTTGTGGCTTCGGCTTCGGGGGTGTTTGTAATTGAAAACTGTCTATCAATTCACTCTACTTTCTGGGTACTTAATACCGGATCGGGATCTCATATTTGTAATTCATTACAGGTTTTGAGAAATCGTAGAGTTTCAGGGCAGGTGATATAACTCTCAGGTTTGCTAACGGAATGAGCGTGGACGCTATATCCGTAGAGAAATATCACCTAGGATTGACAAGTGGGCAGATATTGATTTTACGTAACTGTTTGTGTGTACCTAGTCTAGCTTGTAATATCATATCTGTATTTTACTTTCTAAAGAAGGATATGATTTTACATTTGTAGGCGATGTGGTCCACATCCACCTTAATCATGGTTTGATTAGGGTCAAGTGTAAGTCGATGTCGTGCATCCCACGTGTTCGCGGAGAGGCGAAATTTGCAAAAAATGATTTTTACGGGCTTCGCAACACCGACCAGAACCAAGGATCGTCCATAAACCCTAGCTAGCAAACTACATGAGGTTTAACTACTATGATATGAAGTTATACCTCACGATTCAAGTCCTTTGGGTCTTCATCGCTGTCCTCCACTTTTCGTCGGCTCCAAGGATCGTAGCAACCTCGACGGCCTCCTCGAGCCAAAGACGATCCACCCGAGAGTCTATAGTTCGTGCTCCAACCTAAAAACCGAGGTAACTAGGGCAACAAACTTGCTAAAATTGATGGCCTAGGTGATGTAGAGAATGAAGATGGATTTATTTGTCTCTTGAAACCCTAGTTTACTCAACTCAAGAGACCTTAAGGGTTTTTGATGTGAGGAAAAAGAAAAGAGCTAACATGAGGAAAGAGAAATGGTTTTTGATAATGATAATGATAAAATGAGATGGCTCCCTTGACTTTACTACAAGCATGGCAAGAAAATATCTCACCCAAAATATCTTGTACCACAAAATATCTCACAAGAAATATCTAGTCAAAGAGTCAAACCAAGTCAAGTAGTCAAAACAAGTAGCCATGCCTCAATTATCATTTTAAAAAATAACAAATACTTTCCTCCATCTCATAATTGTTTTAATCAATTCAATGGTCAAAACCCTAATGAGGTGTCTTCTTCTATGCCCCTCTCATCCGTATATACATACCTGCATCCGTGTTCCGAGAAACACGAGTACAAAGAGATGAAACCGATGTATCAATATAATAAT
This sequence comes from Agapanthus africanus, assembly GCA_030015575.1. Lineage (NCBI taxonomy): Eukaryota > Viridiplantae > Streptophyta > Magnoliopsida > Asparagales > Amaryllidaceae > Agapanthus > Agapanthus africanus. The sequence goes on along the minus strand of CM057344.1, from coordinate 66,972,529 downwards.
AGGATCCTGCTTAAACCAAAGCACACTAGTATCATCCGCCCAAACATCATACGCGCACAAGTGCACGTACGTGATTGAAGCCCTGCCGTAAAACCATACAGTCTCGATACCTTTTGCCCGGTGCAGGGAAACTCTCTTTGTGGGACTCTGAAGACTCGACAGTACGCTGGCAGTGGGTTTAACCACAAGCCGCAAGCAGTACTAGCTGCACGTAATGGCTACCCAGGTATCTGTCGATAAGAAAGCCGATGAGGAAACCCATCCGAACTCTTACTGAGCCTGAATGTGACAATCTCCGTACAGTCCGGTTTGTTCATCTAAGAGTATCGCATATCGGGCCTAGGGGGTGGTAATTGTCAGACCCCTAATAGTGCAATAAGTCATGTCGGAGAGTAGCCCAATACACCCTGAGAAACTACTGGAATACCTACCAGTAAATCTCGCTTGCTTTGGCCAAGGACTTTGTGTAATGGCCTTCCGAACATAGCGCGATATCAACCCCCAATACCGGGAGAGACGAAGCCTATCTAACCGCCACTGCCTCCAAGTGCTTCGGGACTGCACCCAACTATTACATGTTTGCACGACTCCTTTGAGCCATGGTAGGGTAGTAATCAAAGTACAGTGGGAACACGCTCGAGGCGAAGTAGCAGTGTCAAGTCAATGAACTAAGCTGTACTCATGTCACCTAGGAACTGCTACCCGAAGACAGGTATAATACCCACAAACAGTTCCCGACGAGTCCTGTCCAGTGTACTCATAACCTAATGAGCACCTGCATACTATCTCCAGTACGACGTACTGATAGCTGTGGGATAGACCATCTCCCCTGCTGGGATGAGAAGCGTATACACTAGTCTACTGTGGAGTATCGATGCCCCGTCTCGATAATCCTATGACTAGGGACCTGTATAGGATGTACTTATAGACTATCCAGCCCTTACTAGTGTGACTGCCATCACAACGCTGGTAATCAAGCAAAGATCCTAAGGGCTCTACCAATATGTATAAGCGATATGCTAAGAAAACACATGCACATATTGAAGTAGAAACAAACCAGGTAGCATACTACCATTTCGAGCGAGACTGTTACTGTATCCATGTATATCCCAAGCTCCCATTAAGTAATATACAATCCAGTATGATACAATAATGGCCTATAGGGCATATATCACTAACATCAGGTACACTAGATAATGGTATATACGTGTTAAATCAAGCTCAGGTTTTCAACGTCCAGAACACACTGAAAAGAAAGTCTCCAGAATTAAATAAGGGTTTCTTGTGGCATTGTATACTGGGTCACATCAATGAAACACGGTTGATAAAGTTACATAGAGATGGATATTTGGATCCGTTCAAATATCAGTCTTATGCAACTTGTCAATCTTGTCTCATAGGAAAGATGACAAAGACTCCGTTTACTGGACACGGAGTAATAGCGAGCGAGCTCTTGGGACTCATACACTGCGACGTGTGTGGTCCAATGTCTATACTTGCACGAAGTGGTTATTCCTATTTCATTACTTTTACGGATGATTTCTCTAGGTATGGACATGTCTTCTTGATGAAACATAAATCCGAGGCCTCTGAGAAATTCCGAGAATATAAGAATGAAGTGGAAAAACAAACCGGAAAAAGTATCAAGACACTGAGATCTGATCGAGGTGGTGAAAACTTAAGTGCTGAATTCCTGGATTACCTAAAAGAGAATGGTATTCTCTCTCAGCTTACTCCTCCATACACACAACAACAAAACGGTGTATCGAAAAGGTAGAACAGAACCCTATTGGATATGATTCGTTCAATGATGAGTAATGCTGAGTTACTGCGATCCTTCTGGCGTTATGCACTAGAATCAGCTACAAATATTTTGAACAAGGTTCCTACCAAGACTGTGCCTACCACACCATATTAGATGTGGAGTAGGAAGAAACCCTATCTTCAGTATCTAAAGATATGGGGATGTCCAGCTTTTGTTAAAAAGCAGCATGCGGACAATCTCGAGGCGCGCTCAGTACTGTGTAAGTTTATGGGATACCCAAAGAATTCCAAGGGGTATCTTTTCTATTACGCAGAAGAACAAAAGGTTTTTGTTTCTCGTCATGCCCACTTTTTGGAAAATAAATTTTTGGAAAAGAAACTAGTGGGAGCGCAATATAACTGGAAGATATTTCAAAACCGCAAGCTATTACTGAAAGCATGGGGGAACCAGAGATTTCAGAAGAACCGAACATCCCCGCGCCACTCCGCAGAACTTGTAAACAGTCTCATCCACCCGAAAGATACTATGGTTTTCTCATAGACGGGGATAAAGAGGATTGCATCATTGACAATGATGAGCCAACTAGCTTCTAGCAAGCCATTCAGAGCGGTGATTCGGTAAAATGGCTGGATGCAATACGGACCGAGATGGAGACCATGTACACCAACAAAGTATGGACTTTGGACATTGCTCCAGAAGGGGTAAAACCCGTATGCTGCAAATGGATCTTCAGAAAGAATATTGGTGTAGATAAACAGGTTGAAACCTATAAGGCTAGACTTGTTGCAAAAGGTTTTCGTCAAAGACTTAGTTTGGACTATGATGAAACCTTTTCTCCAGTGGCTATTGTCAAATCCATTCGGATCCTTCTTGCCATTGCTGCCTTCTACGATTATAAGATTTGGCAGATGGACGTAAAGACTGCTTTTCTGAATGGACATTTCGAAGAGTGCGTCTATATGGATTAGCCAGAGGGTTTCATTCAGAGTGGGAACAGCGGAAAAGTGTGCAAGTTGTTTAAGTCCATTTATGGATTAAAGAAGGCATCTCATAGTTGGAACATCTGTTTTGATGAGACGGTAAAAGTATTCGACTTTATCAAAAATCCAGATGAACCATGCATCTATAGTAAGATTGTAGCGAGAACTGTAGTATTCCTCGTCTTGTACGTAGATGACATTCTCTTGATAGGAAATGGCATTCCTATGCTATAATCAGTCAAAGGATTCTTATCACAGAGGTTCTCCATGAAAGACATGGGTGATGCCAACTACATTCTGGGATCCAAGATCTATCGTGATAGATCAAAGAGGATGGTGGGACTTTTACAGTCAAAATACATCGACACCATACTAAAAAAATTTAGTATGGAAGATTCAAAGCGCGGTAATCTACCGGCTTGTCACGGAATCACCCTCTCCAAAGATATGTCTCCCAAGACTGATTTGGAAAAGGCTCGCATGTCAATTATACCCTACGCTTCTGTGGTAGGCTCTATAATGTATGTGATGTTGTGTATCAGACCAGATATTTCTTACGCACTAAGCGTGGTAAGCCGGTATCAGTCAAACCCAGGGGAGAAGCACTGGATAGCAGTAAAGAACATTCTCAAGTACCTGAGAAGGACTAAGGAGATGTTCTTGGTGTATGGCGGAAAAGACCTCCAGATCGAGGCCTTTGCTGACTCCAGCTTCCAGAGCGACAAGGATGACTTCATGTCCAAGTTGGGTTATGTCTTTACCCTCAATGGAGGGGCGTTCTGTTGGGAGATCTCCAAGAAGGACACCGTTGCTAACTCGACGATGGAAGCGGAGTACATCGCTGCTTGTGACGCCGCAAAAGAGGCAGTCTGGATGAGGAAGTTCCTAACAGAACTTCAGGTGGTTCCATCCATTATAGATCCAATACCTTTGTATTGCGACAACAATGGCGCTATAGCTTTAGCGAAGGAACCCAGGTCCCGTCAGAAGTCCAGACATATCTTGAGGCGGTACCACCTGATCAGGGAGATCGTTGATCGCCGGAAGATCGAGGTGAGGAAAGTAGATACGGAGAACAACACTGCAGATCCACTCACAAAGGCCATCTCTCAGACACAGTTCGAGTGGCTAATCGAGATGATAGGTCTGCGATATGTCAATACATGGCCTTAGTGCAAGTGGGAGATTGTTAGTGTTATATGCCCTAGAGGCTATTATTGTATCATACTGGTTTGTATATTACATATTGGAATCTTGGGATATACACGGATATAGTAACAGTCTTGCTCGAAATGGTAGTATGCTACCTGGTTTATTTCTACCTCAATATGTGCATGTGTTTCTTTTAGCATATCGCTTATACATATTGGTAGAGCCCTTAGGATCTTTGCTTGATTACCATCGTTGTGATTGCAGTCACACTAGTGGGGGCTGAGTAGTCTATAAGCACATCCTTATACAGGTCTCTAGTCGTAGGATTATCAAGACGAGGTATCGATACTCCAGAGTAGACTAGTGTATACGCTTCTCATCCCAGCAGGGGAGATGGTCTGTCCCACAGCCATTAGTACATCGTACTGGAGATAGTATACAGGTGCACATTGGGTTATGAGTATAATGGACATGACTCGTAGGGAGCTGCTGGTGGGTATTATACCTATCATCGGGTAGTAATTCCCAGGTGACATGAATATGATTAGTCCGTCGACTTGACACTGCTACTTCGCCTCGAGTGTGTTCCCACTGTTCTTAGATTACTACCCTACCACGGCTCAAAGGAGTCGTGCAAACAGGTAGTAGTTGGGTGCAGTCTCGAAGCACTTAGAGGCAGTGGCGGTTAGATAGAATCCATCTCTCCCGGTATTGGGGGTTGATATCGCGCTGTGTTCAGAAAGTCATTACACAAAGTCCTTGGCCAAGGCAAGCGAGATTTACTGGTAGGTATTCTAGTAGTTTCTCAGGGTGTTTTAGGATACACTCTGACACGACTTATTGCGCTATTAAGGGTCTGACGATTACCGCCCCCTTAGGCCCGATATGCGATACTCTTACACGAACAGGCCGGACTGTACGGAGATTGTTACAGATAGGCTCAGTAGGGGTTCAGATGAGTTTAATCATCGGCCTTCTTATCGACAGATACTTAGGTAGCCATTACGTGCATCTAGTACCGCTGACGTGCTTGTGGTTAGACCCACTGCCAGCGTAGTGTCGAGTGTTTAGAGTCCCACACAGAGGGTTTCCCTGTATCCGGCAAAAGATGTAAAAGCCGTATGGTTTTACGGCAGGGCTTCGATCACATACGTGTAGTTGTGCACATATGATGTTCGGACGGATTATACTAGTGGGCTTTGGTTTAAACCATATCCTAGTATTATATTGATGGATTATTTTTGTCTCTTTGTATTCGTATTTTTCGGAATACGGATACGGATATGTATATACGGTTGAAGGGCATTCTTGTAATTTACTCGGGATTGTTTCTAGAAGAAGACACCTCATTAAGGTTTTATTCGTTTGATTAAAAGGATAATAAGGTGGAGGTTTGACTTAAGTGAGACATGGCTCTTGGTGACTCATGGCATGACTCACTCCTTGATATTTTGTGAAGAATGCTTGATATTTGAGGAGATATTTTATCTCTTCAATTATTGTATGCTTCATTATTCATCAAAACATAGCCACTCTCACTCACTTGCTCATTTTCTCCACTAGCTTTTCCTCAAGCTCCTTCTTCTTCCTCTAACCCTAAATCACTCATGTGTTGAGAATCCTAGGGTACTTAGAGACATACTAATCCATCTACACTCTCTACATCATCTGGGACATCTAGTTTAGCGAACTATATGCCGTAGTTACCTCGAATTTGAGGTTGAAGCTCGGACTATAGACTCTCGGGTGGATCGCCTTTGACTCGAGGAGGCCTATAAGAAGGCATCGATCCGCTACGATCCTTGGAGCTTGTGACGAGGAGGAGGACAGCAGCAAGAAGACCCGAAGAACATGAATCTGTGAGGTATACCACTTCTTTCCGAGTAGTAAACCTCATACAAGTTTGGTTAGCTAAGGTTTAGCATTGATCCTGGAGTTCAAGTCAGTGTTGCGACGCCCGTAAAAATCGTTTTTTACGCCTTCCGCCTCCCTGCAAACCCGCGGGGTGCGCGACATCAACTTACACTTTCAATTCCCCATTTATCATCATTTTAATACATTTTAATTCACCATTTTAATTCCAAAAACCCTAATTCCACACTATAAATACTACCTCATGCTCTAGCCTTTCATCATTCTGAAAATTTTAGTCAAAACTCTCAAAATTTCTTAAGTGCAAGTGTATTAGAAGAGGAGTTAGCAAGCAATCATGTTCCGGCGAGGATCGAAGAAAATTCCGGCGATCCCACGATACCACGACGACAACCCCCTCTTCTTCTATCTTCTCTTAATCTAACTAGCTTGTAATTCCATTCCAATCCTCATTCTTCTTCTTTAAAAGTTCATTTTCAAATAATATGTCAGAAGTGGAGTTAATACCAACATCTTCTTCTAAACCTATAATTCCATTTTTTTCTTACATATTCTTCATTCATATTCCTACACCATACTTGTTAACATAAAACCAATACCTAGAACCAAATTTTAATCAAAAACATTATGCAAAATAACTTTAAATTAACATTTACATTAGAATACCATGAACTTGGTATATCATCTTTTAATGTTTTTCTTAAACATACCTTTAGGAAAATTCACGAGGCAACGACCTACCTCTCACATACACGCTTGGTTCCATAGCACGATACTCTTCGAACGTATTTTGTGACGATTACAATATTACATTAAAATACCATTTACTATAAAAAAACAGTTTTCTTTTAAATTGTATTTTTAACTCTTTTGCAAATATGCCTCTACAACCCTCTTCAGGGGACCCGCTATTGGATGGTGCGATTATCGCACATCCTTGGGTTAGTAGAGCGAGATGCAGACCTCTTAACGGAGCATTCGGTCTCAAAAGGTTTTAAATACGGTTTTAAGAAAAACGCATTTTCTACTTAAATAAAAATTAATTTTTAATAATTATATAAATATAACCAATCTATATAATTTCAAAATATAATAAAATTACATTTTTCTAAAGATAAAAGAATTTCAAGTTTCACCAAAATACCATCAAAATGCCATCAAAAGACAAGTTTTACAATAAAATACCATGAGCTTTCCAAGCTAAGCTATTATCACTAAAATACCTCAAATCCCTAAAATTCACATCCATGAAAACCCTAAATATTATAAATAACTTCTCGGGATTATTTTGAAACAATATTAAAAATATTTTTCATAAAACCACGTCGAGTTATATAAAACAATATTTAAGGACTTTAGTAAATATAGGTTTAAGCGGGATCAATTCTCTTGAGCCGTAGGGAGCCGGAGAAAGTGAGCGCTTACCTATTTAAGGTAGAAAATTTAATGGAGTTATCAATGTTAATTGTCTTGGAAAAAGACACAAATCCTGTCGTCCATGTGCAGCAGTTACCGATAACTCCCGAACCTAATTCAGGATCTAGATCAGTTTATAAGTGTCTGGCTCAAGTCTGAATCTAAAATCAAACCTGAATCAAAAAGCAAACACGAACACTTGAACCTGAATACTTGAATTTAAACATCAAAAGCAAACAGGTATACTTTACCCTTGATCATGAATCAGAACACTTGAACTTGACTCAATCAAAACATGAATATTTAAACACTATGACTTGACTCGAACTATGAATACAGCTTGACATGAATACTTGATATAGACATGAACTCAATCTTGCAACTTGATGTATTCATGGATTCGAGCAAGGCTGGTAATTTTAGCTATAACTTAGCATATATGGGGTGTTGGGGTAGTTCATGCGTGAATCCAACGAAATATCAGGAGTCTCACTAGATCATGAATCCATGTCTACTAACACAAGAAAGCTATCATGAGGGCCCGTGTTTCCTTGTTCCTGAATTACAGCCTGTTGAGTTTGGAATACTTCAACACTATGTTGAAGTCCCGTTACTAACACTTGATTCGGACCCGTGGTTCCTTACCCCTGAATTACAGCCTGTTGGGTTTGAGAACACTCTTGAGATTGGTTGACATTCACCCTTGAACTTACGTTAAATTAGTATGCCCAAGTAGGGACCGTTAAGACACTTATATTCATTTCATATTCAATATACCTACACTACACAGCCATAGTATACTCTACTCATGTTAGTTACCATGATATAAATAATTGCATGCTAAATAAACTTGCCATGTTTACATTAAGCAACATGCCGACACATCATACTTCATAATTAATTGTTCATGATATACATTTTTCTTTATCAGTACACTTTATATTTCACTTCTTTTCTTTGGGACTTACCGAGCGAATGTTTTGCTGACGGGCATTCCACCCACCTTTGTTTTTTTCTTGGAATGTTCGTCAGATATCGTAGAGACTGAGGAGGTAGACATCTCAGAGGAGGAGCACGATCAGATCAAGATCCAGGCCTAGCCTAGTTATCTTTTCTCAATTTATGTATGCCATTGTTTAGGCATTTTCATTCTTGTATTTCTTTCAGTTGAAATCATGTATTGTAAATGAATCAAGTTGAATGTAAATAAAGTTGTTGAATTATAAAATTTCATGTTAATATTCTTGTCATTTTTATATTGCTTCTTTTACGCTTAGCGTATTTATTCCGGGAATTGACCTTCTCGGAATAAATACGGTGTGGCCTCGTCACATACCTGCTTCCGTCTTCTAGGAAGCAGGGCGTGACAGAAACCCTTCAACATGTTGAATACGTGAGCGCTCACATGCAAAGCATGTGACCTCCGGCTTCAGTAAGGATTAAATCTTGTGAGGTGCAAAGCACGTGAGCACTTGTTTCTGATGAAGATGAAATCCTAGGGCAATGCCCCGCGTGCAAAGCATGTGAATGCCTATGTCTCATAGGATTAAATCCTAAGGCAACACCTCACGTTTTAGACACTTGAGCGCCCGCGTGCAAAGCTCGTGAATGCCTGTTCTGATAGGATTAAGTCCTATGGCAGCGCCTCACGTGTTAAACACGTGAGCACCTTGCGTGAAAATCACGTGGGCACCTTCTTTAAAAAGGATTAAATCTTATGGCAATGGCCATGCACATAGCACGTGAGCGTCAGCATCCAAAGTTAGCAGTTTTCTTCGGGTAGAATTAAATTCTGCATGGAAAAATATTTCCCTAAACAAGAAAGATATTCTCTGTTAAACAGAGAGCCGTGGGATCAAAGATCCAATGGTGATTAAAAAATCATCAAAAGATAGAATTAAATTCTATTTGGGAAAAAATATCTACCTAATCTTTTTTAAACAAGAAATGCTGCTCTGTTAAATAGAGAACCCTTGGATTAAAAATCCAATGGTTATTAAAAATCACCGTTCGAATCAAAATATAGAACTAAATTCTATACATGGAAAATATTCCCTTCAATCTTATTAAAAACAAGAAAAATATACTCTGTTAAACAGAAAATCTTAGATCTAAGATCCAACGGTGATTAAAAATCACCACTTGATCATGAAATCAAGTCAAGATCTCTTAAATGAAAGATCCTCTCAACTAATCAACAGTTTCTCATACCCTATATAAAGGACCCATGAGATTAAATTTAGGAGGAGGATTCAACCCCATGAGGTGATAGAAGCTATAACCGAGAATTCAATTCTCTTTGAAAAACATCTTCTTGCTCCTCTCAAACCCTAGGTAAAAATAGAGATAAAAATATCTCATTTATCTATCATATGAATAAAAGGGTTTAACCTTCTAAAAAAGAAAAGAAAAAGAACTTAATATTTTCCCTGGATCTGAGATCCGCAAGACAATTCTCCCATAAGTTGATAATTTAATTCTCATCGGAAATATCTTGTTCTTCAGACTCAAAAATCTATGGGAAAACAATCTTGTTTTATCAACTACCATATAAACACAATGGAAGAAAGGACATGAAAAAGTTGGAGTTCATACTCCAGGAACTTAGTTTCTTCATAATCAAAAACTTAGTTCTTAAAGAAATATGATCCAAGATCTTCAAAATAGTGATCTTGGTAATCATTAATGGTCAAAATACTATTAACAGAAGTTTAACTTCTCTCAAAAAAAATGAACAGAAATTAAATCTCTAAAGACACAGTGCCTCACGTGATATCCATGTCAGCGCACAGAAGGTCCATAAAGACAGCGCATCACGTGCCATACACGTAAGCACCCATAAGCAAGGACTCAGCGCCTCACGTGTCATCCACATGAGCGCTTGAAAAATGCCAGAGTCTGAGCATCTCACGTGCTATCTATATGAGCGTTGTATAAAAAAGTGCTCAGCACTGATAGGGCAACGCCCAAACCTGAGCGTCTCACATGATATCCACGTGAGCACCAAAGCCTTAGCACCCCACGTGATATCCACGTAAGCGCCAGAGTACGATCTGGATATTATACCCATAGTCTAAATGACTAAGTGCTTAGCACTGCTGGGTAATATAAAAGCCCAAGACTGACCCCAAAATGGGCCAAGTATCTGAACTTTTAAACTCCTTAAGCCCATATTACTCATTGTAACCAAGCCCATAAGCTCCTTAAATAGATCTTAATAAGATTAATGATCCATAACTGTACGTCTAAGTTGATCTTAGTATTATATGAAACTAACATATCCTTAGCCCATTCGCTCATATATTTAAGTCGATCTTAATCTAAAACAAGATTAACGATCCTTAAACCCCATGACTAATGGAACTTATGATCTAGGTTCAAACACAAATCTAATATTTATGGATTTGGACTAATCTGTGCCCTACGGGCGACGACATAAACTAGTCTCCATATACAATCCATAGGCAACCATAATAAACAATATATATTACACGACACGAAGTGACTTATTAGAGCAGGTGAAAGTTGTTATCGCAACGTGATAACATAATTAACTGTAGAGGCTTGCGCCTCGAAGGAAGAGCGTCCCCATAATCAAAAACCTCTCAAAAGGGGGAATCTACTAAGTCATACTATATCAGTCGTATTTGTCCAAACCTTCGATATACGGTGTCATAAATCAACTTGGCATCTTCGGAGAGGTGGACGGATATGTTCCAAATAGCATATGCCCCCAAATTCATACAAGACATCTTATCCCAGTTCGTCTCTGTTTTCGGCGATAAACAATTGCTATATACATATATGGTAGCGGCGCTCACGTGCCTTGCAGGTGAGCACTGCCACAAGAATGTGGCAAGGGAACTCACTTGACTTAGGGGCTATCATAGGATTAATCCTATATAAAGCCGGTACCTACATGCTTTGCACGTGAGTGCTCATGTGATATCACGTAAGGGCTGTTATATGATTTAATCCTAATTGCACCAGGTGCTCGCATGCTTAGCACGTGAGTGCTCGCGTGTTTAACACGTAAGGGCTACTCTATATTTTGTATGAGGGGACAATGTAAGGTTTGAGCCAAATTTTTTTGGCGGGAACAAGTATATTACTAATTATGAGTTCTCGGTGAGTCCGTACAGTATGACTCATCCTATGGGTACCTGTATACAATCACTGGTGTCAAACACCAATGGCTATGTGATTAGCCATCGCCCTAATACAGGGTCATGAAACGTATACACTTGTCTAAACTGGAATACTAATACCCAGTCTCGATATTCCTACGATTAGGGACATTTAAGGATGTGCTCATGGACTACCGGGCCTCACTAGTATGATCCTCATCATAGTTCTGGTAACTAAGCAAAATCCTAAGGCTTTAACCCATGTATTATCAATACGTGATAACGAGTAAAACATATATGCATGACAGATAAAGACAAACCAGATAGCATACTATCATCTCGAGTGAGACTGTTCTCCATATAGGTTCTCTTTCAATTACAATAATTGCCTTGAGGGCACCTATATCCAACAACTCTACCATCATATATAAAAAAAACTCAAGAAGCAATTGGACGCCATGCTTTGATTTGCGTTAGGATTGGAACCCCATACATATACAAAGATCATCTTCTTTTCATGTTCCATAACATGTCTACTCATGAGTGTGCGTTGCTCCTATGATTCATACCATCATGTATGTTCTACTGTTCTATGTTCAGTTTCCATGTAAATTCTGGTGTTGTGGTTGTTAGTATGTATTCTTTTTGGTGTGTTACTTCTCTGAAATTCTTCCGTTTCCACAGTTATTTGCTTCAACCTACATCTAATGACCTGTAATATATTGTATTTATATATTTTTATTATTTAGGACTTACCGGGCACAAATTCGCTGAGAGACATTTCATTTTGTTTTTCTTCCTTCTTGGATATGTCTATCAGGAGGTACAAAGAAAGGTAGCGTAGGGGAAGGTGTCGAGACTTGGATATCTATCAAGCCAAGTGAGGAGGACAGTTAATATCTTTCTAGTCAAGCCGAACTCTAGTTTTCTTTTTCAGTTAGTGTGTCTGAAGATTTAAGGTATTTTCCTTTAACTCTTGTTTATTTATTTGACGTCGTTAGAATTTTATCGGTGAACTTGAAATTCATAATAAATGTTGATGGATGATATTTATTTATTTTAAATTCTTGTTGGTTTTATATTTATTCTACTTAATCCAGATGCTTAGCGTATTCATACCGGGAAGGAGTGTTTCTCAGTATGAATATGTCGTGGGCTTGTCACTCTCGTTTCTCATTTTTGGGAAGTGGGATGTAATGTAATCAAACTGTTGGATATGTATGCCCTAGAAGCCTGTGTTGGGGTCAAAAATTACACCCTGGTTGACCAAGTCAAAGTTAAAGTCAACCCCCGGGCAAGTGAGCCCGAGCCCAGGCAAACAGGCCCAAGCCCAAGTCAAGACCGAGCATGGAAAAGACCGGCCCCATGACAAAAAGAATGAAGCAATAAATTAGTTTAATGTAATTTTTTTTAAATAAATGTATGGAAGAGGGGAAAAGCCAAAATTTTGTAAACCCCATGACTTATGTGCAAAAAGAAATAAGCACATGAGGCATGGGAAGGAACAAATGCCATTTAGAAAAGCCCAAGGGGCTATATGTAAAGTGTGTATCTATAAAAGGCAAACATGATGAGTAAATCAGTAACAAATTTCATTCTCTCATAATTTCTAGGGTCTGTACCTCCTTCTCCTTCCTCAAGGTTTTAAATATTCTTCTCTTTTTTGAATTAAATCAAGAGTTTAACTCTTCTTTTCCCAAAAAGAAATAGTTTTTCACCATGAAACCCTCGAAAGGGAGCTCAGATCTCTCATCAAATCTCTAAAAAGGAGATTTTCAATCTCACCACCCCTTTTCTCCACGATCCAACAAAAAAAAGAGGAGGAAGAAGAAACCCATCTCAAAAGAATCTATTTTAGGGAAGTCTAAGGCTAGAACAAAAAAAGGGAGCTCTTTTCACCATCCAAGATCTAAACCCTTTGCGAGTTTAACTCCAAATCAATCATTGAGAGGCTCAACTCCAAGTCCAAGATCCAAATAATCAAAGGAGTTTAAACCCAAATCCAGATCTTTTAGGAGTTTAACTCCAAATAAAAATCTTTCTTTCTCTAGGAGTTTAACTCTAAAGTCCCTCGGGAGCCGGTCTGGGGCTAAGCCCCTTTTTTGCTGACGGCCGCGTGCCGGGTGCGTGAACCGCTGGCGCCCAACGCCCACGCGCCATGTTCCATTGGACGCTCCTCACCCCTCTTTTTCCCACACACTCCACACTCAAAACACATCCCCGGTTAAAAAAATTTCTAACGAGGCACCATCCCGCACCCCGCAAGGGGGCTGCTAGAAAAATCATTTCTCTAGATAAGCTGAAGAGGTCCCGCTAAAAGAAGTCAATGTAAGTCCATGCTACCTCTCCCGGTACTTTCGGGAATGCGGAATTTGGTAAAAAACGATTTTCTTAAAGATGGTAACATGGACCTAAAACCCGGATCTTGGTTAAACATCTATCTAACATCCTAACTATGAGTTTTAGCTACTCGGTTAGGGGGTTATACCTTGCTTGTCTTGAACTCCTTCGTCTTCAAAGCTCCGATGGTGGTCCGATGGCTTCTTCTCGTCGTCTCCGTACGCCGAAGATAGATCCACCTGAAAGCTCCAACCTTTAGCTCCTTCTTCGTTCTTTGAAGAAACTAGTTCACTTGGTTTGCTAAACCTAGTGAACTAGAATGAGTAGAGAAGAAATAGAATGGGATTTTATCTATGGTTCTTGATTCTCAACTCATGAGACAAGAGAACCATAGATCAAGAGAGGGAGCAAGAGGTTGAGGGTGAGAGCAAGAGGAGAGCTCAAGAACAAGAGAGAGAATGTGCAAGAAAGAATGAGCAACTCTTTTGTCTTTCACCCTCTCATAATCCAAAGTGATCATAACTCATCATATCAAAAAAGTCTTATGTGATGGTTTGAAGCAACCATAACCATATCATTTCATGCACTCATTTTACACAAATGAGCAAGTAAACAAAAGTCTTTGCCATGAAATGATGGCTATGGTTATCATGATGGTCAACTAGTCAAGCCTAGTCAACCGGTCAACAAGTCAACAAAAGTCAACAAGTCAACAAAGTCAACAAGTCAACAAAAGTCAACAAGTCAACAACCATATCACCATAATACTTAATTAATATAATAGTTAATCACATATCGTATTCTCATCAGGGTTGAGCATAAAGTCAAATAGTCAACGGTCAACTGTCAACAACCCTAATGAGAATCCGCTGCCTCTGCCTCCCTGTCAACTGTGCATACACACCCGCATCCGCGTTCCGAGGAACACGAATGCAAACTGGATAAATCCAATCCCATAAGGTACACTAGGATCTGGCTTAAACCAAAGCCCGCTAGTGTAAACTGTCCGGACACTGTACGTGCACAAGTGCACGGATGTGACCGAACCCTGTCGCAAAACCATGCGACCTGTCGCAATACCATGCGACCTCTACTCTTTTGCCTAAAGGCGAAAAGCTTTCTGTGTGGGACTCTAAAGACTCGACACTACGCTGGCAGTGGGTTTAACCACAGACCGCAAGCGGCACTAGCTGTGCGTAACGGTCCCCAGGTAATGCCGACAAGAAGACCGACGAGGCGAAACCCATCTGAACTCCTACTGAGCCTGAGTGTGACATTCTCCGTACAGTCCGGTCTGTTCGTCTGATACATCGCATGGCGGGCCTAGGGGGTGGTAAACGTCAGTCCCCCAATAGCGGTACAAGTCGTGCCGGAGCGAAGCCCAAAACACCCTGAGATAACACTGGAAACCTACCAGTATATCTCGTTTGCCCTGGCCAGGGACTACTCGTGTAATGGCTCTCCTAGACACAGCGCGATGTCAACCCCCAATACCGGGAGAGACGAATCCTGTCTAACCGTCACTGCCTCCAAGTGCTTCGGGACTGCACCCAACCACTACCTGTTTGCACGACTCCTTTGAGCCGTGGTAGGGTAGTGATCAAAGTACAGTGGGAACACACTCGAGGCGGAGTGACAGTATCAAGTCAGCGGACTAAGCTGTACTCATGTCACCTGGGAACTGATAACTGACGATAGGTATAGTACCAACTAGTCAGTTCCCGACGAGTCCTGTCCAGTGTACCCGTAACCTAACGAGCACCCGCATACTATCTCAAGTACGACATACTGACGGCTGTGGGACAGACCGTCTCCCACACTGGGATGAGAAGCGCATGCGCTGGTCTACTCCGGAATATCGATGCCCTGTCTCGATAGTCCTGCGACCAGGGACCTGCATAAGGATGTGCTTATAGATTACCCAGCCCCACTAGTGTGACGGCCATCACATCGCTGGTAATCAAGCAAAGATCCTAAGGGCTCTACTAATGTGTATAGGCGATATACAAAAATAAACACATGTACACATTGAAGTAGAAACAAACCAAGTAGCATACTACTATTTTGAGCAAGATTGTACATACAAGGTGAATATCCCAAGCATCCATTAAGTAATATACAAACTAGTATGATACAGTAATGGCCTCTAGGGCATATACACTAACAATCTCCCACTTGCACTAAGGCCATGTACTGGCGTATCGAAGACCTATCATCTCGATCAGCCGCTCGAACTGAGTCTGGGGCAGGGCCTTGGTGAATGGATCTGCAGTGTTATCTTCTGAAGCGACTCTCTGAACCTCGATCTCCTGGCGATCTACGATCTCCCTGATCAGGTGATACCGCCTTAAGATGTGCCTGGATTTCTGATGGGACCTTGGTTCCTTCGCTAAAGCTATAGCCCCGTTGTTGTCGCAATACAGAGGTATTGGATCAACAATGGACGGAACCACCTGAAGTTCTTTCAAGAACTTCCTCATCCAGACAGCTTCTTTTGCGGCATCAGATGCAGCGATGTATTCCGCTTCCATTGTCGAGTCTGCAACGGTTTCCTGTTTGGAACTCTTCCAACACACCGCCCCTCCATTGAGGGTAAAGAAAAAACCCGACATGGACTTGGAATCATCCTTGTCACTCTGGAAGCTGGAGTCAGCAAAGGCCTCGATCTGGAGGTCTTTTCCGCCATACACCAAGAACATCTCCTTAGTCCTTCTCAGGTACTTGAGAATGTTCTTTACCGCTATCCAGTGTTTCTCCCCAGGGTTTGACTGATACCGGCTTACCACACTCAGTGCATAAGCTACATCCGGTCTGGTACACAACATCGCATACATTATAGAGCCTACCGCAGAAGCGTAGGGTATAATAGACATGCGATCCCTCTCCAAATCAGTCTTGGGAGACATCTCTTTAGCGAGGGTGATCCCGTGACAAGCCGGTAGGTTACCGCGCTTGGAATCTTCCATACTGAATCTCTTCAGTATGGTGTCGATGTACCTGGACTGAGAAAGTCCTAATATCCTCTTGGATCTTTCACGGTAGATCCGGATACCCAGAATGTATGAGGCATCACCCAGGTCTTTCATGGAGAACTTGTGTGACAAGAACCCCTTGACAGATTGTAGCATAGGAATGGCATTTCCTATTAAGAGAATGTCATCCACGTATAAAACGAGGAATACTACAGTTCTCGCTACAAATCTACTATAGATGCATGGTTCATCTGGATTTTTGATAAAGCCAAATTCTTTGACCGTCTCATCAAAGCAGATGTTCCAACTCCGCGATGCCTGCTTTAGTCCATAGATGGACTTAAGCAACTTGCACACCTTTCCGCTGCTTCCACTCTGAATGAAACCCTCTGGCTGGTCCATATAGACACATTCCTCTAAATTTCCATTTAGAAAAGCGGTCTTTACGTCCATTTGCCAGATCTCATAATCGTGGAAGGCAGCAATGGCAAGAAGGATCCGAATGGATTTCAGCATGGCTACTGGAGAAAAGGTTTCGTCATAGTCCAAGCCAGGTCTTTGACGAAAACCCTTTGCTACCAGCCTAGCTTTATAGGTCTTAACCTGTCCATCTACACCAATCTTCCTTTTGAAGATCCACTTGCATCCTACGGGTTTTACCCCGTCTGGAGCAATGTCCAACGTCCATACCTTGTTGGTGTACATGGACTCCATTTCGGTCCGCATTGCATCCAGCCATTTCACTGAGTCAACGCTCTGAACGGCCTGCTGGAAGCTAGTAGGCTCATCATAATCTATGATGCAATCCTCTCTATCCCCGTCTATGAGAAAACCGTAGTATCTCTCGGGCGGATGAGTCTGCCTACTACTCCTGCGGAGCGGCGTAGGAATGTCCTATTCTTCCGAACCCTCTGGTTCCACTAAACTTTCAGTAATAGTCCGTGGTTCTGGAATTTCTTCCAGTTCTACTGCGCTCCCACTTATTTCCTTTTCTACGAACTGGTGTTCTAGAAAGTGGGCATGACGAGAAACAAGAACTTTTTGTTCCTCTTCGCAGTAGAAGAAATATCCCTTGGAATTCTTGGGATATCCCACAAACTTGCACAGTACTGAGCGTGCCTCGAGCTTGTCCGCATGCTGCTTTTTGACAAAAGCTGGACTTCCCCATATCTTAATGTGATTAAGATGGGGTCTCTTCCCACACCACATCTCAAATGGCGTGGTAGGCACAGTCTTAGTCGGAACTCGGTTCAAAAGGTATGCGGCTGATTCTAGCGCATATCCCCAGAATGATCGCGGCAACTCAGCATTACTCATCATGGACCGCACCATATCCAATAGGGTGCGGTTCCGTCTCTCCGATACACCGTTATGTTGCGGGGCGTATGGAGGAGTAAGCTGAGTGAGAATTCCGTTCTCTTTTAAATAGTCCAGGAACTCGGCACTTAAGTATTCTCCACCTCGATCCGATCTTAGAATCTTAATACTTTTGCCGGTCTGTTTCTCTACTTCATTCTTATACTCCTGGAATTTTCCAAAGGCCTCGGACTTATGTTTCATTAAGAAGACATAACCGTACCTTGAGAAGTCATCCGTAAAAGTAATGAAGTAAGAATGTCCGCTTCGGGCATGTGTAGACATTGGACCGCACACGTCAGTGTGTACGAGTCCCAAGAGCTCGCTCGCTCTTACTCCTTGTCCAGTAAACGGAGTCTTTGTCATCTTTCCTTTGAGACAAGATTGACAATTGGCATACGATTGATATTCGAACGCATTCAAATATCCTTCTGTATGTAACTTAGTCAACCTTCTCTCATTGATGTGACCCAATCTACAATGCCATAAGAAAGTCTGATTAATTTCTGGAGACTTTCTTTTGTGTGTATTCTGGACATTGAAAATCTGTGGTTGGTTTAACACGTATATACCATTACTCAATGTACCTGACCCAATCAAAACTTGATTAAGTTGAATGTTTACAACATTACTTACAAACGCAAATTCATAACCTTCTTTAGAAACTAAAGATACAGAAATGATATTACAAGTTGCGTTGGGTACAAAAAAGAAATTACGCAAAACCAAAACATGTCCATCTGACATTCCCAGGTGATAGTCCCCCACGGCTTTAGCATCCATGCTAGCTCCGTTCGCAACTCTGAGGGTCATGTCACCTGCCTTCAAAACCCTACGGTTTCTCAACGCCTGCAAAGAATTACAGATATGAGATCCTGATCCGGTATCCAATACCCAGGAAGTAGAGTTTATTGAAAGACAGTTTTCAATAACATACACACCTGAAGCTGAAGCTGCAACCTGCTTCAATTCCTGTGTTCTGGCCTTCCAGGCCCTGCAATCATTCTTCCAGTGTCCTTTCTTATGACAATAGAAGCATTCTTCCTTATCCACAAGCTTCCCCGCTATCTTTGTTGCTTTACCTTTTCCCTTCGTATCCACTTTACCAACACCGCCCCTTGGTTTGGCGGGGGTCTTCTTCTTCTTTCCCTTGGCTTTCGCCTTGGACCTAGAAGAAGATGATCCTCCTACAAACAAAGTGGATGTTTCCCTACCTTTCTGTAGGGTGCCCTCTGCGCTCCTCAGCATGTTGAGGAGCTCTGAAAGTTCAACCTCTTTTTCTTGTAAGTTGAAGTTCAGTATAAACTGGACGTAAGTGGAAGGAAGGGACTGGAGAACTATATCCGTATATAGCTCACTCTCCAATGTGATCCCTAGGTCAGCGAGCTCCTCAATGTAGCCGATCATCTTTAGCACGTGCTTGGCTACTGATGATCCGACGGCCATTCTTGTCGAAAATAACTTTTTCGACGCTTCGTATCTTGCGATACGTGATTGCTCTCCATACAGTTCTTTTGTATGAAGCAATATGGATTCCATGTCCATATTCTCATGCCTCCTCTGATGTTCGTTGTCCATCGAGGCAAGCAGGAGGCATTTGGCCTTCGCGCTATCAATCTCCCAAGTCTTGCGGATTTCCTTATCCGCGACGCTGGAAGTTGGACCAGGGACAGGGTGAGCTTTGGTGGTAAGAAGATACCCCAGCTTGTCATAAGTGATTGCTATCTTGACATTCCTGAGCCAATCTTTGTAGTTTGGCCCTGTCAGTTTGTTTTTATCTAGGAGTAACTTAAGTCCAGTCATGTTGATTTGGTCGCTGCAATTAGGAGAGAGAAGAAGAAACACTCAGCATGATGCTCTTGCAAGTTTAGAGTGGTTTTTAGTTTGTCTAAACAGGATGGCTCCCACTGTTTCTCGAATCCCTCCTCAAACCATAAAGGAAGAATTAGCCGGGATCAATCCCACCGCACAATACTTGCTTAACCGTTCAGCCAGGCCGGTGTCGGTACTTCGAGGGAGGTTTTCCAACGCTTTCGCGAAGTTCCTTAATTAGAGAACCTCTTTTCCCTGGGGGCGTAGCCCCGCTAACACCTTTCTAGGCACCTACTAGGTTTATAGCATTGATCGATTAGTGAGAAATTTCCCGAGGAGTAGCATATACTCACAGTAGGATCGGGATCCAAATATCATTGCGTGACGAAACTGAAGGAATCCTACCAGAATCATCACACTCCAAATGGTATGCAAATCTAGCAAGTTTCAGTACTTATGAAACTCCCGATGTGGATTTTTGCCCCATGCTCTTATGACCTTGACTTTGGCCAAAATATCATAAGTCACATGTCAAGTTCTACCCGTCATTATCCAGGTTAATTTGGATCCATCCGTACCTACCCTTGACTTTGGCCAAAATGGCAGTACGACTGTCCCAAACCAACGCATCTATCTATGCTACACATGAACACCCAATAGCTACCAATCACTGTGCCTTGACTTTGGCCAACATACACAGCTTGAATACTATTGACTATTCATGTGAAACGACGGAGGGCTACGGATGGTTTTGGCAAAACCGTGAACGTAGTGAACTTGATATGGTCGATGGAACGAGATAGCTTTTAAAAGGAGTGGCTCAAGCTCCGCATTTAAAAGTTGTTTTTGAAAAGAACCGAGTGGTTTTTCGAATTATGCCATTGCAGAAAAAAACCAAAATATGACGTACGCTTATGCCATTCGCATTCGCCACGGGGCCCCGTCATTACCCGTTAGGTTACTTAACTAACGACAGAGCGGGGGCTGGGCTAGCGCGTCTGTAAAACATAAGCAACGCCTAAATAATATCATATATAGATATACTGCAATGATAAACATTTCAGATCACAGATAAATACATTGGATATACTAGGAATCTGTAATTTGTACGAGCCTGTAACAAAAACAGATTACACGGTCGCGGTGAATAGCCAATACCCCACCCAAGACCCCTACGGGTGCGGCAAACTACCCGCCAAGTACCCGAAGCGTAGCAACCTCCCTCATCTCCATGAGTAGGCCACTCGACACTTCGGCATACCCGGTAGTTTGTGCACCCCTCCATGGGTCTATCCTAGGAGCAAAAACAGTAAAAAGAAATTATACAATGACGGCTACAACCCCGACCCGGTTGTGCGGCCATACAAATAATTATTACATCAATTTACAAATTTACATGAATTGCAAGAAAAGAAAACTCTCGTCTCACAACCCCCGGCTATTCACCCGCGACAATCCAACATATTTATATACACATTCCAGCACATTACAGATCACAGATTTGTATAACCCCCACTAATCGACATATAGCGATTAGTAGACGTTCAATACAAATATCACATTACAGAAAAACCCGTTAGCTCAAGTCTTTTAGAAGTTCGATCAAAAATACGGATTTTCGGGACCCCAAAATAAAATTTTCGTTCTGGAAAATCTGGGCAGAAAATATATATATTAAAAATCCCAAAATACCCCCAAGAGTAAACTGCAAAAGATAAAACCCCTGACCGAGTCAACTCGGCCGCGCTTCCGCGGCGGGAGCGTGCTCTCGCCGCGGAAGCGCGGCGCTTTGACCGAGTCAGGGGCCCAAAATTTTGCAGATTCATTTAAAAAGCCTGAGTCGATTTTAGGTGTGTTCCAAAAAGTTTTTCCAGTACTTTAGAAATCGACAGAAAGTTGAAAATTTGGGGTTTTGTTTTCGGGACTTTTTCTTTGATCGATCTTCTAGTTACTTGCTAACATGTTAGATAGAGTTTAACTAGGCTCTGATACCACTGTAAGTCCATGCTACCTCTCCCGGTACTTTCGGGAATGCGGAATTTGGTAAAAAACGATTTTCTTAAAGATGGTAACATGGACCTAAAACCCGGATCTTGGTTAAACATCTATCTAACATCCTAACTATGAGTTTTAGCTACTCGGTTAGGGGGTTATACCTTGCTTGTCTTGAACTCCTTCGTCTTCAAAGCTCCGATGGTGGTCCGATGGCTTCTTCTCGTCGTCTCCGTACGCCGAAGATAGATCCACCTGAAAGCTCCAACCTTTAGCTCCTTCTTCGTTCTTTGAAGAAACTAGTTCACTTGGTTTGCTAAACCTAGTGAACTAGAATGAGTAGAGAAGAAATAGAATGGGATTTTATCTATGGTTCTTGATTCTCAACTCATGAGACAAGAGAACCATAGATCAAGAGAGGGAGCAAGAGGTTGAGGGTGAGAGCAAGAGGAGAGCTCAAGAACAAGAGAGAGAATGAGCAAGAAAGAATGAGCAACTCTTTTGTCTTTCACCCTCTCATAATCCAAAGTGATCATAACTCATCATATCAAAAAAGTCTTATGTGATGGTTTGAAGCAACCATAACCATATCATTTCATGCACTCATTTTACACAAATGAGCAAGTAAACAAAAGTCTTTGCCATGAAATGATGGCTATGGTTATCATGATGGTCAACTAGTCAAGCCTAGTCAACCGGTCAACAAGTCAACAAAAGTCAACAAGTCAACAAAAGTCAACAAGTCAACAACCATATCACCATAACACTTAATTAATATAATAGTTAATCACATATCGTATTCTCATCAGGGTTGAGCATAAAGTCAAATAGTCAACGGTCAACTGTCAACAACCCTAATGAGAATCCGCTGCCTCTGCCTCCCTGTCAACTGTGCATACACACCCGCATCCGCGTTCCGAGGAACACGAATGCAAACTGGATAAATCCAATCCCATAAGGTACACTAGGATCTGGCTTAAACCAAAGCCCGCTAGTGTAAACTGTCCGGACACTGTACGTGCACAAGTGCACGGATGTGACCGAACCCTGTCGCAAAACCATGCGACCTGTCGCAAAACCATGCGACCTGTCGCAATACCATGCGACCTCTACTCTTTTGCCTAAAGGCGAAAAGCTTTCTGTGTGGGACTCTAAAGACTCGACACTACGCTGGCAGTGGGTTTAACCACAGACCGCAAGCGGCACTAGCTGTGCGTAACGGTCCCCAGGTAATGCCGACAAGAAGACCGACGAGGCGAAACCCATCTGAACTCCTACTGAGCCTGAGTGTGACATTCTCCGTACAGTCCGGTCTGTTCGTCTGATACATCGCATGGCGGGCCTAGGGGGTGGTAAACGTCAGTCCCCCAATAGCGGTACAAGTCGTGCCGGAGCGAAGCCCAAAACACCCTGAGATAACACTGGAAACCTACCAGTATATCTCATTTGCCCTGGCCAGGGACTACTCGTGTAATGGCTCTCCTAGACACAGCGCGATGTCAACCCCCAATACCGGGAGAGACGAATCCTGTCTAACCGTCACTGCCTCCAAGTGCTTCGGGACTGCACCCAACCACTACCTGTTTGCACGACTCCTTTGAGCCGTGGTAGGGTAGTGATCAAAGTACAGTGGGAACACACTCGAGGCGGAGTGACAGTGTCAAGTCAGCGGACTAAGCTGTACTCATGTCACCTGGGAACTGATAACTGACGATAGGTATAGTACCAACTAGTCAGTTCCCGACGAGTCCTGTCCAGTGTACCCGTAACCTAACGAGCACCCGCATACTATCTCAAGTACGACGTACTGACGGCTGTGGGACAGACCGTCTCCCACACTGGGATGAGAAGCGCATGCGCTGGTCTACTCCGGAGTATCGATGCCCTGTCTCGATAGTCCTGCGACCAGGGACCTGCATAAGGATGTGCTTATAGATTACCCAGCCCCACTAGTGTGACGGCCATCACATCGCTGGTAATCAAGCAAAGATCCTAAGGGCTCTACTAATGGACATAAAATATTCTAACATTCTTCCGGCATAATATTCTATACCATTTTAGTACACCTAGAAGAATCATTTCTGACAATAGGCTTTCATTCATGATCTTCAAAGTCTCAAGGATCGCTATACAACATAAGATAGACTAGAGATATTACTCTATCTACAATCTAAGAGCTGTAGGGTTACTAGGCACACGCACAAGGGTCTATAAGGCATCAACCATGCCCGATTTAAAATTTAGCCATGCCGAACAAGCCTAAACCAAGATCTTAGATTAGAGATTAGGCGAAACAAAGCATGTTAAACACTTTAACATCTAAGAGTTTGGGATTACAACCTTTGTAGTCCGGTCCTTCACTTCATAAGCTCCATGTTGAGGTCCTTTCGCTGCGATCATCATGTACCCGGACTCTAGAGAGGCTCCAAGAAGAGAATGATGCAAACTTGCTTCCGATCTTCGATAACAAAGATGATCTACCTTGAAGTTTCTTTAACACAAGCTCTCACTCACTAATGAAGTGAATACCCTAATCTAAATTGCTAGGAAAGATTAGGATGATGAAGTAGGAATTTAGCTCTATTTTATTTTCATAATCTCACCCATTTTCATCACAAGAATCAAAGCTAGAAAGCTTTGCAAGAAAGAAGAAGAAGATGAACAATGAATGAATCCTTTTGCGATGAATAATGCAAATAATAATATCATCACAAATGCAACCATGGTCAACTATGACAAGGCTAACTCATGTAGAGATTTAACTAGGACCAAGGGTTTGGGTTGGGTTAAGAATGAGCCATTTAAAATATCAACCATAATATCTTAGCTCATGACAAAAGAAAACCTTCTAGAAGGTTCATGAAAGAACTAACCCAATTCAAACCCTAACCTTGTTTAATCTCCACTAAACTGTTGCATTAGTAATCATATCATGTTACAATATTATATATCACATATATATAATATATATTTGTAACAAAAGAAAATAATACAATTAACATATATCGCATATATATCAATGTATTACCCGGTGAGAAAATGAATCAATAAGTGAGCTAATATTAGTTAATGTAATTTAATATATCAAATATATAATTATACATTAAATTATCAAATCAACACTAGATCCGATAATCCGGCTATTTCACAAATAACCGACTAATATAATCTGTATCAGTTTATCGAATCAACACTTGATCCGATGACCCGGCTATATAACATATACCCGGCCGATATCTCATATCGCGAGAATCTAATACGGTATCACATACACGTATTGTTCTCGGTCCCACACATATCACATATGTGCTCCTACTCCGTTTTGCCTGAGTCAAGAAACCTCTCTGTAGGACTCTAAAGAATCGTAAATACGCCGGCAGTAGGTGATGATCATATCAAACACCCACAAGCTGCAAGCGGTGAGCTAAACGTAACAGCCACCTAGGTATTGAGCGCTCAGAAGATCAACAAACAAGCCTGTACATTCTCCTGTGAATCCAGTCAGTAACACTCCCGTACAGTCCGGTCTCTTCGTCTGATATGTCGTATATCTCACCTAGGGATGGTAAAACGTCAGACCCCAATAGCTTGATAAGTCGTGTCGATATGAGGTCTATAAAAGTTCGAGAAACTACCGATAACACTTACCAGTAAATCTCAGCAACCCTGGCCAGGGATTTCCAGTTATAGCCAATTGAACACAGCACAACATCAACTCCCTATACCGGGAGAGACGAATCCCCTCCTATCGCTCATTGCCTCCATGTGATTCAGGACTGTACCCAAAAGCCACCTTTTTGCACGCCCTCTTAGACGTGGTATGATGGAAATCAAAGCACAGTGGGAATCACACAAGACTCTATGACGATCTCGGGTCTACAGACTACTCTGACGTGAGGTATAATACCATCTGGGAATTCTCGGCGAGTCCGTCCAGTGTACCCAGTCTATACTGAGCACCAGTACACCATCCTTGATGTCAAACATCGATGTATATGGGATCATCCATCGCCCATCATATGGGTCAAGATGCATATACGCTAGTCTACTCTGGTGTATCGATGCCCTGTCTCGATACACCCTCGACTAAGAACAGTTATAGGATGTACTCATCGACTACCGTAGCCCCACTAGTATGATCTCATCATAGTCACAGTAGTCGAGTATATATCCTAAGGGCTTTATCAACATGTAACATAGAGACAATTAGAGTGCATGTTAAGATAAAGAGCAACCAGATAGCGTACTATCATGTCGAGCAAGAAAGTCCTCCCTATATATGTCCAAGCATCCACTACAATATACATCGTATGTACAGTAATGACCTCTAGGGAATACATATAACTAACAATCTCCCACTTGCACTAGGGCCATCTGTTGTGGTATCGCATACCCAACAATTAGCTGTGGTTGAAGTATCTCATACTCAACCATCCCATAAAAGTCTCTACTGGGAAATAGGCCTTTGTGAGTGGATCCGCGCTGTTGTCCTCTGTGTCTACTCTCCTACCCTCGATCTCCCTGGAGATCAACCATCTCCATGATCAGGTAATACTGCCTAAGAATTATATATGGATTTCAGATGGGACGAGGGTTCCTTGGCATAAGCCACAACTCCATTGTCAAACAATGGTAGGAACGAAGTTCATCTCATGAACTTATATATATATCCAGACTGCCTCTTTGGTAGCATCCTTGGTAATGATGTATATTGCCTTTAATCGTCTAGTAAGTCATGGTATCTAGCTTGGAACTCTTCCAACATACCATCCCTCCACTGAGAGTAAAGATAATGCCTGCGACTGACATTCAGTCGTCCTTATCACCTTGAAACCTTTCCAGTGATTCTCCTCAGGATCGATTGATACCATCTCAATACAACTAGTGAGTATCCTAACATCCAATTAGATCTATCTCATAGATCCAAAACCCAGGATTTAGGAGGTATCACTTTGATCTTATATGGAGAATCTATGTGATAAGCGGAGATTGACCGAGCGTAGCATAGGAAACTCCTTTCCTATCAAGAGTATATCATCCACGTACTCTACGAGGATCATCACCATACTCCCTACTACCATTTTGTATATACTGGGTTCATCTACCATTTTGATGAATTCAAACTCTTTGACTACCACATCAAAATAGACGTTCCAACTCCGCGATGCCTGCTTTATCACATAAAACATCTTGCACACGTTTTCGCTGCTCCCACTATCTACGAAGCCCTCTGGCTGTGTACTTATAGACGCTCTCTTCCAAATCATCATTTAGAAAAGCAGTCATGACACCGAACCGCCAGATATCGTAGTCATGGTATATAGCCGTGGCAAGTAGGATCTGGATGGACTTAAGCATAGCTTTGAAAGTCTCAACTTTTCCATGTACACCAAGTAATCTTCTCAAGATATACTTTCTCCTGATGGGGATTTAACCCTTCAGATAAAGCAACCAAAGTCCATACTTTGTTGGTGTATAAGGATTCCATCTCAGATCGCTAAGCATCCAGCCATTCTTACAGAGTCCCAATCCTGATGGCCTGCTCGAAATAAGTTGGGTCATCATCTCATGATGCAATCCTCGCCCCCACTGTCATAGAGAAACCGAAGTTTCTCTCAGGTGGGTGAGGAACTCTACTAGATCGGCGGAGAGGCTGAGGTTCGTTGGAAACTATTGAATCCTTTGGGTTTACCAAATCATCAGCTGCAGTTTGTATAGCTGGAACTCTTTCCAGTTCTACCTCATGACCACTAATTTCTTCATAAGAAATTCCCTTTCACAAAGGTGGCATGCTGAGAAACAAAACATCTTTTGTTCCTCGGTTTGGTAGAAGATATTCCCTTGCGAATGCTTGGGATATCCAACAAACTTCTACAGAACTGACTTTGCCTCGAGCTTGTCCGGATTATGCTTTTAGACATAGGCTGAACAACCCCAAATCTTAACATACTTAAGATATGAGGTCTTCCCATTCCATATCACATATGAAGTGGTAGGCAACTGATTTGATTGGAACCCTATTCAATAGGTATGCAGCTTTACAAGTGCATAACTCCCAAAAAGGAAAATAGGAAACTCAGTAGTACTCATCATAGAGCGCACCATATCAAATAGGGTGTGATTGCTCCGTCCCGATACACCGACGTGCTGTGGTGTATTCGGAGGAGTAATGCTGAGAGATCATTCTCCTTTAGAATAGTCCAGAAATCTCCGTGCTCAAGTATTCTCCTCCCTGATCTCATCAAAGGACATAATACTTATACCCGTTTTTGGTTCTCTACTTCTAACTTATATTCTGTGAATATCTCAAAAGGTTCGGACTTGTGTTTCAACATGAATCTTGAGAGATCATCAGAGAATGTAATGAAGTACAAAGAACCGGTCCTGGCATATGTAAACAAGGGGACTTTCATACATCAATATGTATCAATCCCAAGAGTTCACTAACTCTTTCTCTATTTCCAATAAACGGAGCTGTGGTCATCTTATCTCTGTGACATGACCGGCAAGTTTCAGAAGATGTAAATTTAAACTAATTTAAATATGCATCTAAATGTAACTTCAGCTAGTCGGGTCGCATTGATATGACCTAGTCTACAATACCTCAAGAAGGATTCGTTCATTTCTGAACTTTTCCTCTTGTGTGTGTTCTGTATACTAAGAACTGTAGTTTGATTTAGAACGTCAATGCTTTTAGATAACGTGCCTGAACCGATCAACTCTTGATATAGGAAATGTTTAAAACATTATCCAACAATACAAAATTATATCCTTCTTTACTAATA
The DNA here is from genome assembly GCA_030015575.1 of Agapanthus africanus. Classification (NCBI taxonomy): domain Eukaryota; kingdom Viridiplantae; phylum Streptophyta; class Magnoliopsida; order Asparagales; family Amaryllidaceae; genus Agapanthus; species Agapanthus africanus. The sequence continues at coordinate 66,943,960 of CM057344.1, read as the reverse complement.
AAGAGACTGATATGATGTTGTATATCAGGCTCGGTATCTAATAACATTTGTTCAGAATCAATGTATTTGCTAATACAGGGTGATAACCACCAACAGACTTGGCTGCAACACTTGCACCGTTTCTATCTCATGAAACTTATCACTCGTTCTCAGTCCTCTACCTTTCTGTAGCCCATGTAACAGATTATATTTGCGGGATCCTGATCTGGTATCTCATACCCAGGACGTAAAAGATACTGATAAACAGTTCTCGATAATGAACACACCCGAAGATGATGCATCAACATGCACTTTTTTCGTTTGGGTGGTACGGGAATTCTGCTAATCCCCTATTTTTTGCTCTGTCTTATAACAATTATAAGTTGGAGTGGGACCAACGTTCCTTAGCGCAGTATAACAAGCGGGTTCGGTCAATACATCCATATTATTATCTTGATTAAGGCGTGACATGGTCGCTACCTGGAGAGAGAGAGAAGAAAACACTCAGCGTGCGCTTTTATAAGATTAGATTGGTTATCAATTTATCTAATCAGGATGGCTCCCACTGTTTTAGTCAAATCTTCCTTCAAACCATAAAAGATAAGACTAGCCGGGATTAATTACATCCTACAAGTTTGCCAATTTTTAAGCCAGGCCAGTACCGGTACTTTGAGGGAGGTTCCCCGTGCTTTCGCACGGACCTAATTAAAATAAACCTCGTTTTCCATAGGGCGTAACCCCGTTGACACCTTTCTAGACACCTACTTGATCGGCTAATTGTAATGTGCAAAACTCTTCCAGAAGTAACTCTTACTCGCAGCGGGTATCGGGATCCAACTATCTCATAGAAGGTATGCAATCTCATTGCAAATTCAACACTTGAAATTCCCGATAATATTTTGCCCCTAATCTCCTATGACCTTGACAAAGGCCAACAAACTATAAGATGCTAGTCAAGTTCAACCCGTCATTTCCTGATTGAATTAAACCTACCCGCAAGACCCTTGACAAAGTACAACAAGGTCGCACGACTACCCTAACTCAATCGCATCATATGCTTATACAGATAAGCAGTAATCAGCTACCGCACACTACGCCTTGACAAAGGCCAGCAAACGCAGTATGAATACTAACTATCACTTATCTGAAATGACGGAGGGCTACGATAGGTTTTTAAGAAAACCCTTTGCGTAATGAACTTGATATCGTTGTAGAATCGAGTGATTTTAAATGGAATGTTTTTGAGGTTTTTCTAGTTTAGCTAAAGAGGTCACTCCCGGTGAAGGGATCTCGGCTCTTTCCTTATCAAATAAGGTGCAGGATATTTCGCAAATACCACGGTGCAAAACAAGAACTATAAAAACAATCAAAAGACAAACCGAATATGTAGCATCTGCTAGTTTCGCTAAAGAGGTCACTTCCAGTGAAGGGATCCCGACTCTTTCCTTATCGAATAAGGTGCTGAATATTCTACAAGGAATATCGTTATGCAAAGCAAGAACTAGAGCTACCAGTTTTTAAACAAGTTTCTACAACATCTTTAAGTTTCTTTTAGTTTCATTAGTTTCATTAATTTCATTAATGAAGTCTCATTTTATTATGCTTCACAAGCATTACATTTGAAATGAAATCTGCAATATAACATATATCTCATATATATAATATAAACATTCGTCTCAGGAAGTAATATGATCTCATCACAGAACATTGCAGCAGAAGAACATATATGAAATATTGGATATACTAGGAGGTCCGTGTTTTAATACGAGCATGTATAAAACACGGATTCCACGGTCGCGATGAATAGCCAAACCCACATCCATAGACCCCTACGAGAGCGGCAAGCAACACTGCCAATTCTAGGGTTAGGAGACCCGGTCTCGACTCCTCGAGATGGTCTCCCACTGGACCCTAGAACCCGGTTACTTGTGCTCCCCGCCTTGGGTCTACCTAATGCGGAAAAGTAAATAATATACAATGGTGACATCATCCTCAGCCCGGAAGTGCCCCAATAAAAGAATATTACATACAAATGAATTTTACATGAATAAAAAAGAAAAACTCTCATCTCACATAAAACCCCCGGCTATTCAAAACGCGACAATCCAATATAACATATCACAGCAACACATAATATCTCATATTATCAACGTAAGCAAGTATGCGTATCCCCATTGTCGTTGATGTATAGCAACGAAGTCGGCGATACACCACATACTACGCTTACGGTCACAGAAAAGAAAGTGTAAAACTACAACAGTTGAAATCCGCAACCTCCTTAGACATCACATACCCAACCAAATGAATTTCTTAGACATCGCATGCCTAACAATTATAAACCCCGCATTTTAGTCTTATTATCGAAAACACTTTTCAATATCAAGTCGGGCAATTCAACAAGATTCCCAACATTCCCGGCAAACTTTAGTAGACGGCCACACCCACAGATGCCGTCGACGAAGTGCACTAAGGCGGAACACCTCTGCCGCAAGCACCCGAACGGATGCTTTTGGCGATGGGGTTCTCCTACAGTCACTTGGTCGGGGCTATAGGGCGTGGATGTCTATTAAGTTTACCCGGCGAGTATCCACGTATGCTACGTGATTGCGACGGACATTTGATCACATCAAAATCCCATGGCAACCGATCAAATGAGACTGAACTGCTAGATTTATAACATTCAAATTAGTTATCTCATAACTACTTGTGGATTCCAAATATTATATCACATTCCAGATAAATAGACAATGTTAAACTTTCCGATCGAATAAGCAAACACCCAAGATTTCTCAAATAGTTCTCAACACTTGAAATTAGTTTAAAAACATCCGTCACATGCCACAGTACCAATGGTCCAGCCGTAGAAGGGTCAAGCAATGCCTCACGTGTGGCAACGCCGTACTGCCACAAACCCTAAGGTTTAGAGGCAGTTCAGACGGTCACATAATCGAGTTAAGGTTTGCGTTCTTCTAGAGGGTCCAACGCGTTACTTGCACGACGAAGAACGTTCTTAAACTACGGAAAAATCCAACATTTGGAAATTTTCCGGCAGGGGAAAAAGTGAGTTATTGATATCCGTTCGAACTTTTTAACGCGTTCTAAAAATCACCCGGACAAACTAAACGAAGTTATACTTTCCGATCGAATCAACGAGTTCCCAATACAACCCAGAAAACTCAATACTTGAGTAGAATTAAAAATTCCCAGAACTATCAAAAAGGACCCTGAATATATTCCTGAAGTAGTGGGCCCCAACTCCAATTATTGGCCACGGAACCGCCGCCAAACGCGTGGTTTGGTCGCGGTTCCACGGTCACGTGAGGGATTTGGTGGTCCGTACTTCACAGTAATTCCTATATTTCCCTGCATGATTTTCTGAATATTTTTACTACGGAAAAAATCAACTTTTTGAAAAATTTCCAGAAACTAGGGTTTTACGGGTATTCGGAGTTCGATCGGACTTTAAACTTCGCCTAGACTTCACCTAAAGCTCTAGCTTGGCTCTGATATCACTGTAGGGTTACTAGGCATACGTACAAGAGTCTATAAGGCATCAACCATGCCCGATTTAAAATTTAGCCATGCCGACAACCCTAAACCAAGATCTTAGACTAGAGATTAGGCGAAACAAAGCATGTTAAACATTTTAATATCTAAGAGTTTGGGATTACAACCTTTGTAGTCCAGTCCTTCACTTCATAAGCTCCGTGTTGAGGTCCTTTCACTGCGATCATCATGTACCCGGACTCTAGAGAGGCTCCACGAAGAGAATGATGCAAACTTGCTTCCGATCTTCGATAACAAAGATGATCTACATTGAAGTTTCTTTAACATAAGCTCTCACTCACTAATGAAGTGAACACCCTAATCTAAATGGTTAGGATAGATTAGGATGATGAAGTAGGAATTTAGCTCTATTTTATTTTCATAATCTCACCCATTTTCATCACAAGAATCAAAGCTAGAAAGCTTTGCAAGAAGAAAGAAGAAAATGAACAATGAATGAATCCTTTTGTGATGAATAATGCAAATGATAATATTATCACAAATGCAACCATGGTCAACTATGACAAGGCTAACTCATGTAGAAATTTAACTAGGGCTAAGGGTTTGGTTTGGGTTACGAATGAGTCATTTAAAATACCAACCATAATATCTTAGCTCATGACAAAAGAAAACCTTCTTGAAGGTTCATGAAAGAACTAACCCAATTCAAACCCTAACCTTGTTTAATCTCCACTAAACTGTTGCATTAGTAATCATATCATATTACAATATTATATATCACATATATATAATATATATTTGTAACAAAAGAAAATAATACAATTAACATATATCGCATATATATCAATGTATTACCCAGTGAGAAAATGAATCAATAAGTGAGCTAATATTAGTTAATATAATTTAATATATCAAATATATAATTATACATTAAATTATCAAATCAACACTTGATCTGATAATCTGGCTATTTCATAAATAACCGACTAATTAATCTGTATCCGTTCATCGAATCAACACTTGATCCGATGACCCGGCTATATCACATATACCCGGCCGATATCTCATATCGCGAGAATCTAATACGGTATCACATACACGTATTGTTCTCGGTCCCGCACATATCACACATGTGCTCCTACTCCATTTTTCCTGAGTCAAGAAACCTCTGTGTAGTACTCTAAAGAATCGTCAATACGCTGGCAGTAGGTGATGATCATATCAAACACCCTCAAGCTGCAAGCGGTTAGCTAAACGTAACAGCCACCCAGGTATTGAGCGCTCATAAGATCAACAAGCATGCTTGTACATTCTCCTGTGAATCCAGTCAGTAACACTTCCGTACAGTCCGGTATTTTCGTCTGATATGTCGCATATCTCGTCGAGGGGTGGTAAAACGTCAGATCCCAATAGCTTGATAAGTCGTGTCGATATGAGGTCTATAACAGTTAGAGAAACTACTGATAACACTTACTAGTAAATCTCAACAACCCTGGCTAGGGATTTCCAGTTATAGCCAATCGAACACAGCACAACATCAACTCCCTATACCGGGAGAGACGAATCCCCTCCTATCGCTCATTGTCTCCATGTGATTCGGGACTGTACCTAAAAGCCACCTTTTTGCATGCCCTCTTGGACGTAGTATGATGAAAATCAAAGCACAGTGGGAATCACACAAGACTCTATGACGATCTCAGGTCTACAGACTACTCTGTACCAGTGTCACCAGAGAACTGCCATCTGACGTGAGGTATAATACCATCTGGGAGTTCTCGGCGAGTCCGTCCAGTGTACCCAGTCTATACTGAGCACCCGTACACCATCCTTGATGTCAAACACCGATGGATATGGGATCATCCATTGCCCATCATATGGGTCAAGATGCGTATACGCTAGTCTACTTTGGTGTATCGATGCCCTGTCTCGATACACCCTCGACTAGGAACAGTTATAGGATGTACTCATCGACTACCGTGGCCCCACTAGTATGATCTCATCATAGTCGCAGAAGTCGAGTACATATCCTAAGGGTTTTATCAACATGTAGCATAGAGACAATTAGAGTACATGTTAAGATAAAGATCAACCAGATAGCGTACTATCATGTCGAGCAAGAAAGTCCTCCCTATATATGTCCAAGCATCCTCTACAATATACATCGTATGTACAGTAATGGCCTCTAAGGCAAACATATAACTAACAAGAGCTAATGGACTAATTGAAACCTTCAATAAAACTCTATGCAAGCTCCTGATGAAAAATGACTCAGCCAATAACAGGGACTGAAATCTCAAGATCCACGAGGCATTGTGGGAATTTTGTACTACGCACCGCACTCCAACTCAGTTTACTCCATACTCTTTACTCTTCGGAGTGGAGGAAATCCTCCCCCTCAAAGTCAAAGTTCCAAGCCTAAGGATGGTCGTCCATCACTGTTTGATGGAGGAAGAAAATGTCCCCCTTCAGCTCGAAGAACTTAACACCCTTGAAGAAAAGAGACTCATAGTACAACAAAATCTGGAGCTGTATCGAGCCTAAATGTCACGGGCCTATGATAAAATGACCCATCTCCATGCTTTTAAGAAATTCGAATTGGTGTTGGTCCTAAAAATACCGATCATCCCCAATCCATATGCCAAGAGAAAATTTGAGCCAAACTTGAAAGGACCATACGTCTTCGAGAAAGTGTTTAATGAAGGATCCTACCAGCTAATAAATGCCGAGTGAGAAAGGCCCATGCCACCCATCAATGGCCGATATCTCAAGAAATACTATGCATGAATACTCTAAGTCACAAACGAATTGAGCACACCGGCCCTACGGTGTTGATCATACATCCTATAAAACCATATACAATCTACAGGCATAAACCCCCTATCTCTCCCAAGTCCTACCGGTGAGACTACATCTGAAGTCTTACCGGCGATGAAGCTCCACCAATGTTAAAAAAATGGTATATCCATAAGTAAAAGGGCATGGATGAAAACCCGAAAGGGCTTCGTGAGTAAGAAACAACAGGACTGCCGGCGAGTTTATGAAAACCTGAAAAAGCGCATACTCATGAAAAGTTGACGAAAATACACTCGCAAAGTCCTCTCGACCTTGTGAGAAGAATATCCCTACGTGAAATCCTTACGACTCATAAAGGTGTAACACGCTTAGGAATCCTCACGGTTCCTAAGGAGAACATACACCTGTGAGATCATCTCGACTCGTAAGGAGAAAATGCTTTTATGAGACCCTTACGGCTTATAAAATTGAAAAGCCTTAAGTGATAGAGATATAAACCTGTCTCTTAAGCCATCTCTCCCCAACGGGCAACAAAAAATGATGAGTCGCTCTTGGCACTACGCTTTAGTGTTAGCGGTGCTGATACCAACCCAAAACTCAAACCTAAAGTTTTCCCAAAGGCAAATGAAGAATTGCTCCTGGCACTACACTTCAGTATTCTAATGCCGACCCAAAAACCAAATCCCAACTCCTTCTGGGGCAAATGATGAGTTGCTCCTGGCATTATTCAAGTGCAGCGATGCTAATGCCAAACAAAATCCAAAATCCAAGTTCCACTCAAATTCAAAAATCCCGCCAAATAAGGCAGAAATTAAACAAATCAAATCAACGTCCCACCGACAGCGCTTCCAAGGTCACAAGTCCTGCTGGACAGGTAGCGAACTCCCAAAAAAATCAAATCAACAAGTCAAATCCAATCCCGACGTTGCAAAAAGCGGAGCAAATCAAATCCAATCCCGACACCGCAGAAAGCTGAGAAGTCAAATCAAACCCCGACACCGCAAAAAGTGGAGCAAGTCAGATCCAATCCCGGCACCGCAGAAAGCGGAGCAAGTTGAATTCAACCCCGACACCACAGAAAGCGGAGCAACTCAAATCAAACCCCGACACCGTAAGAAACGGAGCAAATCAACACCAACCCCAACACCGCAGAAAGTGGAGCAAGCCAAATCCAACCCCGACACCGAAAAATTTGAAGCAAGTCAACTTCAACTCTGACATCGTAGAAAGAAGAGCAAGTCAAATCAATAACCGACCATCCAAGTCACAAAAATGGCAGCACCGACCATCCAAGTCGCAAAGATGGCAGCACCAACCGTCCAAGTCGTAAAAAAGGCAGCACCGACCATCTAAGTTGCAAAAATCGCAGTATCGACTGTCCAAGTCGCAAAAATAGCAGTATTGACCATCCATATCACTAAAAGGACCATCCACAGGGAACCTAACCAAATTAATCTCCATATAGAAGACGATCCATCAATTTCAAGCATACTACCCATACACACGGTGTGCATTTATTGATGGGGGCACTTTTTTGGGATCAAAAATTACTCCCCGGTTGACCAAGTCAAAATCAAAGTCAACTCTCGGCTAAGTGGGTCCAAGCCTAAGCAAGCGGGCCCAAGCCCAAGTCAAGACCGAGTATGGAAGGGACCGGCCCTATGACAAAAGAATGAAGCAAAAAATTAGTTTAATATAATTTTTTTAAATAAATGTATGGAAGAGGGGCAAAAAGCCAAAATTTTGTAAACCCCATACGTTATGTGCAAAAAGAAATAAGCACATGAGGCATGAGAAGGCACAAGTGCCATTTAAAAAACCCAAGGGGCTATATGTAAAGTGTGTAACCTATAAAAGACAGACATGATGAGAAAATCAATAACAATTTTCATTCTCTCATAATTTCTAAGGTTTTGTGCCTCCTTCTCCCTCCTCAAGGTTTTAAACCTTCTTCTCTTTTTTGAATTAAATCAAGAGTTTAACTCTTCTTTTTCCAAAAAGAAATAGTTTTCACCATGAAACCCTCGAAGGGGAGCTCAGATTTTCCATCAAATCTCTAAAAGGGAGATTTTCAATCTCACTATCCCTTTTCTTCAAAATCCAACAAAAAAAAGGAGGAGGAAGGAACTCATTTAAAAAGAACCCATTTTAGGGAAGTGTAAGGCTTGAAGAGAAAGAAAATGGACCACTTTTCACCATCCAAAATCTAAACCCTTTGGGAGTTTAACTCCAAATCAATCTTTGAGGGGCTCAAGTCTAAGATCCAAATTCTCAAAGGAGTTTAACCCTAAATCCAGATCTTTTAGGAGTTTAACTCCAAATAAAAATCCTTCTTTTTCTAAGAGTTTAACTCCAAAATCCTTCGGGAGTTAACTCCAAGTCCAGGGGCTAAACCCTTTTTTCTACTGGCGCCCAGCGGCCGCGTGCCGGGCGCATAACCCGTTGGCACCCAGAGCCCACATGCCGGGAGCGTGAACCGCTGGCGCCCAATACCCATGCACTACGCACGTGACCCGCTGACGCCCAGCACCCACATGTCAGGCACGTGACCAGCTGGCGCCACGTACGTGACCTGCTGGGAGCCGGCACCTACGTGCCATTGGACGCTCCTCACCCCTCTTTTTGAAAGGTTACCTACAACGGCAACAAGGTTTCGGGAGGCATCGTCCATGCAAAATTAAAATTTTGCCGTTTTAGTTAATCCTAAACATAGATCGTTTACTAGAAATATACGGAATCAAAAGCAAACACTTTGCAATATGTAAAGAGAGCGAGGAATACAACCTTTGTAGACCGGTCCTTCACTTCAATAGCTCCGTGTAGTAGTCCCCTCCGCTGCGATTGCAAACTCTGGACTCTAGAGAGGCTCCACGAAGAAACGAACGTGCTTGCTTGGATGACTTTGAGGCCGAAGATGATCTACGTCAGGAAGACACTAACTCAAGCTATTCCTTCACTAGGTCATGAACTTTGTGAAGAGAACACCCTATACTATATGGCAAGTAGTAGAGGATGATGAAGTAGGAATTGGGTTCACTTTAGAATTGATTTTCTCACACTTTTTCTCATAACTCCAATAGAGCTAACAAGCTTTTTCATAGAGCTTGAAGAAGAAGAAGAAGAAGACCTTGTGAATAATTCATCCAAATGAATTATATCACCCATGATTGAATTAAGCCCTCATGCTTAACTCATGTAGAGAATTAACCAAGGTGTAAGGTTAAGGGTCGGGTTAAGTAATATCTAAGGAAATGACAAAAGAGTGGACTTTGTCAAAAGTTTCTACAACCTTCTTCCAAGCTTGACAACTTTGACTAAGTTATCCTCTTTTGTTAAATCTTAAGACATAATAAAACCATAATTTAACCTAATGATGGTATAAGTCTCATACTCCCATCTTTCATGCATCATCAAACATGACACAAAACTATGTATATTAATATATATCACATATATATACATGCACAAATCAAGTGAGAAAATAAATCTTAAGTGAGCTAATATTAGTTAATGTAATATAATATATCAAATATATAATTATACATTAAATTATTAAATCAACTCTTGATTTAATAATCCGGCTATTAACCGACTAATATCATATGTAACAACTTATCGAATCAACACTTGATCCGATAACCCGGCTATATCGCATACAACCGATCAATGTCACGAATCGCGAGAATAGAATACGGTATATCATATCGTATCAGTCTCGGTCCCGCACATATCTTATATTTGCTCCTACTCCATTTCGCTTGGGCCAAGAAACCCCTGTGTAGGACTCTAAAGACTCGTCAATACGCCGGCAGTAGGTGATGATCATATCAAACACCCACAAGCCACAAGCAGTCTGCTAAACGTAACGGCCACCCAGGTATTGAGCGATCATAAGATCAACAAGCAAGCCTGCTCATACTCCTGCGAATCCAATCAGTAACACTACCGTACAGTCCGGTCTCTTCATCTGATATGTCGCATATCTCGTCTAGGGGTGGTAAACGTCAGACCTCAGTAACTCGATAAGTCGTGTCGATATGAGACTCATAACGGGTCGAGAAACTACTGATAACACTTACCAGTATATCTCTGAAGCTGCCTTGGCCAAGGACTTCCTGTTATAGCCAATCGAACACGGCGCAATATCAACTCCCAATACCGGGAGAAACGAAACCCATCCTATCGCTTATTGCCTCCATGTGACTCGGGACTATATCCAAAAGCCACCGTTTTGCACATTCTCTTGAACGTGGTATGGTGGAAATCAAAGCACAGTGGGAATCATACAAGACTCTATGACGATCTTGGGTCTACAGACTTAACCTGTACCAGTATTACCAGAGAACTGCCATCTGACGTGGGGTATAATACCATCTGGGAGTTCTTGGCGAGTCCGTCCAGTGTACCCAGTCTCTACTGAGCACCCGTACACTGTCTCTGATGTCAAACACCAATGGATATGGGATCATCCATCGCCCATCTTCATGGGTCGAGAATCTATACGCTAGTCTACTCTGTTATATCGATGCCCTGTCTCGATACAGCCTCGACTAGGAACATTTGAAGGATGTACTTAACGACTACATTATCCCCACTAGTATGATCTGCATCATAGTCCTGGTAGTCAAGCACTCATCCTAAGGGCTTTATCAACATATAACATAGAGACAATCAGAGTACATGTTAAGATAAAGAGCAACCAGATAGCATACTATCATGTTGAGCAAGAAAGTCCTCCATATATATGTCCAAGCATCCACTACAATATACATCGTATGTACAGTAATGGCCTCTAGGGCATACATATCACAAACAATCTCCCACTTGCACTAGAGCCATCTGTTGTAGTATCTCATACCCAACAATCAGCAGTGGTTGAAGTATCTTATACTCAACCATCCCATAAAAGTCTCTACTGGGAAATAGGCCTTTATGAGTGGATCCTCGCTATTTTCCTCTATGTCTACTCTCCTAACCTCGATCTCCCTGGAGATCAACCATCTCCATGATCAGGTGATACTGCTTAAGAATATGTCTTGATCTCTGATGGGACGGAGGTTCCTAGGCCAAAGCCACAACTCCATTGTCACACAATGGTAGGAACGAAGTTCATCTCATGAACTAATGTACATCCAGACTACCTCTTTGGTAGCATCCTTGGTAGCAATGTATCCAGCCTTTATCGTCTTGTTTGTCACGGTATCTAGCTTGGAACTCTTCCAACATACCGTCCCTCCACTGAGGGTAAAGAAAATGCCTGTGACTGACATTCAGTCGTCCTTACCACCCTGGATCCTATCCAGTGATTCTCCCCAGGATCGATTGATACCATCTCACTACACCTAGTGAGAATCCTAACATCCATTTAGATCTATCTCATAGATCCAAAATCCAGGATTTAGGAGGTATCACCTTGATCCTATATGGAGAATCCTTGTGATAAGAGGAGACTGACCGAGCGTAGCATAGGAAACACCTTTCCTATCAAGAGTATGTCATCCACGTACAATACGAGGATCACTACCATACTCCCTATTACCTTTTTGTATATACAAGGTTCATCTACCATTTTGATGAAGTCAAACTCTTTGACTACCACATCAAAACAAATGTTCCAACTCTGCGATGCCTGCTTTAACTCATAAAGCAACTTGCACACGTTTCCGTTGCTCCCACTGTCTACGAAGCCCTCTGGCTGTGTACTTATAGACGCTCTCTTCTAAATCATCATTTAGAAAAGCAGTCATGACACCCAAGCGCCAGATATCATAGTCATGGTATGTAGCAATGGCAAGTAGGATCTGGATGGACTTAAGCATAGCTTTGAAAGTCTCAACTTTTCCATGTACACCAAGTAATCTTCTCAAGATATACTTGCTCCTGATGGGGATTTAACCCTTCAGATAAAGCAACCAAAGTCCATACTTTGTTGGTGTATATGGATTCCATCTCAGATCGCTTAGCATCCATCCATTCTCACAGAGTCACCACTCTTGATGGCCTGCTCGAAACTAGTTGGGTCATCATCTCATGATGCAATCCTCGCCCCTACTGTCATAGAGAAAACGAAGTATCTCTCAGGCGGATGAGGAACCCTACTAGATCGGCAGAGAGGCTGAGGTTCGTCGGGAACTATTGAATCCTTCGGTTCTACCAAATCATCAGCTGCGGTTTGTATAGCTGGAACTCCTTCCAGTTCTACCTCATGAGCACTAATTTCTTCACAAGAAATTCCTTTTCTAAAAGGTGGCATGCTGAGAAACAAAACACATTTTTCTCCTCAGTGTGGTAGAAGATATTCCCTTGCGAATGCTTGAGATATCCAACAAACTTCCACAGAAATGACCTTGCCTCGAGCTTGTCCGGATTTTGATTTTGACATAGGCCGGACAACCCCAAATCTTAACATCCTTAAGAGATGGGCTCTTCTCATACCATATCACATATGGAGTGGTAGGCATCTGATTTGACTGGAACCCTATTCAATAGGTATGCAGCTTCAGAAGTGCATAACCCCCAAAAAGGAAATAGAAAACTCGGTAGTACTCATCATAGAGCACACCATATCACATAGGGTGTTATTGCTCCGCCCCGGTACACCAACGCACTGTTGTGTATACGGAGGAGTAATACTGAGACCAGGAATTCCGTGCTCAAGTATTCTCCTCCCTGATCATATCAAAGGACATAATACTTATACCCATTTTGGTTCTCTACTTCTAACTTATATTCTTTGAATATCTCAAAAAGTTCAGACTTGTGTTTCAACAGGAACATATGTCTGAATCTCGAGAGATCATCAGTGAATATAATGATGTACAAAGAACCAGTCCTGGCATGTGTAGACAGGGGACTTACATACATCATCATGTATCAATCCCAAGAGTTCACTAACTCTTTCTCTGTTTCCAATAAACGGAGCTATGGTCATCTTATCTTTGTGACATGACTAGCAAGTTTCATAAGATGTAGATTTAAACTGATTTAAATGTGCATCTAAATGTAACTTAGCATAGTCAGGTTGCATTGATATGACCTGGTCTACAATGCCTCAAGAAGGACTTGTTCATTTCTGAACTCTTCCTCTTGTGTGTGTTTTGTACGTTAAAGAACTATAGTTTGATTTAGAACGTATATACTTTTAGATAACATGCCTGAACCGATCAACACTTGATATAGGAAATGTTCAAAACATTATCCAACAATACAAAATTATATCTTTCTTTACTAATAAAGAGACTGATATGATATTGTATATCAGGTTCGATATCTAATAACATTCATTCAGAATCAATATATTTGGTAATACAGGGTGATAACTGCCAACAGACTTGGCTGCAACACTTGCACCATCTTTAACTCTTAAAACTTATCACCCGTTCTCAGTTCTCTACCAGTCTATAGCCCGTGTAACTGATTACATATGCGGGATCTTGATCCGGTATCACATACCCAGGACGTAAAGGATACTGAGAAATAGTTCTCTGTAATGAACACACTCGAAGAAAATGCATCATCATGTACTTTCTTCGTTTGGGCGGCACGGGAATTCTGGTAATCCCCTATTTCCTGCTCTGTCTTATAACAATTATAAGTTGGAGCGGGACCAACGTTCCCTAGCGCAGTATAACAAGCGGATTCGGTCAATACATCCTTATTATTATCTTGATTAAGGCATGACATGGTCGCTTCTTAGAGAGAGAGAGAAGAAAACACTCAGTGTATGCTCTTGCAAGATTAGATTGGTTATTAATATATCTAATTAGGATGGCTCCCACTGTTTTAGTCAAATCTTCCTTCAAACCCTAAAAGGAAAGACTAGCAGGGATTAATTGCACCCTACAAGTTCGCCAATCTTTCAGCCAGGCCAGTGCCGGTACTTTGAGGGAGGTTCCCCGTGCTTTCGCAAGGACCTAATTAAAATAAACCTCGTTTTCCCAGGGGCGTAACCCCATTGACACCTTTCTAGACACCTACTTGATCGGCTAATTGTAATGTGTAAAACTCTCCCAGGAGTAACTCTTACTCGCAGTGGGTATCGGGATCCAACTATCTCATAGGAGGTATGCAATCTCATTGCAAATTTCAACACTTGAAATTCCCGATAATATTTTACCCTTAGCAGCTAAATGACCTTAACATAGTCAACAAATCATAAGTGCTAGTCAAGTTCAACCCGTCATTTCCCGATTGAATTAAACCCACCCGCACGACCCTTACCATAGTCAACAAAGTCGCACGACTACCATAATCCAATCGCATCATATGCTTATGCAGATAAGCACTAATCAGCTACCGCACATTGCGCCTTAACATAGTCAATAAACGTAGCACGAATACTAAATAGTACTTATCTGAAATGACGGAAGGCTACGACAGGTTTTTAAGAAAAACCCTTTGCATAATGAACTTGATCTCGTCGTAGAATCAAATGATTTAAATGGAGTGTTTTTTAGGCTTTTACTAGTTTTGCTAAAGCGGTCACTCCCGGTGAAGGGATCGTCGGCTCTTTCCTTATCGAATAAGGTGCAGGATATTTCACAAATACCACTATGCAAAGCAAAAACTATAGAAGCAATCAAAAGACAAACCGAGGGTTGTAGCATCTGCCAGTTATTGCTAAAGAGGTCACTCTTGGTGAAGGGATCTTGGCTCTTTCCTTATCGAATAAGGTGCTGGATATTCTACAAGGAATACCGCTATGTAAAGCAACAACTAGAGCTACCGGTTTTTGAAAATTCGATTCCACAACATCTTTAGCTTTCTTTTAGTTTCATTAATCTCATTAATGAAGTCCCATCATTTTAAGTTACTTAAACGTCACAGATAAATACAACGTACGCTTATGCCATCCGCATTCGCCTCGATGTCCCCTCGTGCACCGTTAGGTTAGGTAACTAACGGCAGAGCAGGGCAGTGCTAGCGCGGGTGTAAAACATAAGCAACGTCTATATAATATATCACATATACTATATCCTATATCCATCTCAACATATCAAATGATCACATCACAGATATCGCGGTAGAAGAACAACATATGAAATATTGGATATACTAGAATTTCCGTGTTTTATTTTAAACCTGTATAAAACACGAATTCCACGGTCGTGATGAATAGCTAATCCCATACCCCTAGACCCCTACGAGAGCGGCAAGCAACCCTGCCAATTCTAGAGTTAGGAGACCCGGTCTCGACTCCTCGAGATGGTCTCCCACTGGACCTTAGAACCCGGTTACTTGTGCTCCCCACCTTAGGTTTATCCTAATGCGGAAAAGAAAATAATGTACAATGATGATATCATCCTCAACTCGGAAGTGCCCCAATAAAAGGATATTACATACAATGAATTTTACATGAATGAAAATGAAAAACTCTCATCTCACATAAAACCCCCGGCTATTCAAATCACGACGATCCAATATAACATATCACAGCAACACATAACATCACATGTCATCAACGTAAGTAAATATGCGTATACCAATTGTTGTTGACATATAGCACCGAAACCGGCGATACACCACATATTACACTTACGGTAGCAGAAAAGAAAGTAAAAAACTACAACAGTTGGAATCCGCAGCTACCTTAGACATCATAAACCCAACGTATCACATACTTTGGATTTCATGCCTAACCAAATAAATTCCTTAGACATCACATGCCTAACAATTATAAACCCCGCATTTTAGTCTCGATCTCGAAAACACTTTTCAATATCATGTCGGGCAATTCAACAAAATTCTCGACATCCTGATCGAATGCTCATCGGAAACTTTAGTAGACGGCCGCACCCCCGATACCGTCGATGAAGTGCACTAAGGCGGAACACCGCTGCCGCGAGCACCCGAACAGATGCTTTTGGCGATGGGGTTCTCCTACAGTCACTTGGTCGAGGCTATGGGGCGTGGCTATCTATTAAGTTTACCCGGTGAGTATCCGTGTACGCTGCGTGATTGCGATGGACTTTTGTTCACATCAAAATCCCGTGGCAACCGATCATCTGAGACTAAACTGCTAGATTTATAACATTCAAACTAGTTATCTCATAACTACTTATGGATTCCAAATATTGTATCCCATCACATAATATCCGGACGAGGTTAAACTCTTCGATCGATTCATCAAAGTCCCACAATTACCTGAAAGCTCAACACTTGAGCACAGTTTTAATAATACCCAGAAAATACCACAGTACCTATGAACCAGCCGTAGAAGGGTCAAACCAACGCCTCACATGTGAAACGCTAAACTACCACAAACTCTAGGGTTCAAGTGGTGGTTTTGACGGCCACATAATCGAGTTAAGGTTTACGTTCTTTTAGAGGGTCCACAGAATTACTTGCATGTTTTTCCGAATACGTTAAACTTGGAAAAATGGGTTTTTGACATTCGATCGAACCTTTTAACTTCGTGTAGACAATACGTGAAACACTCGAAACAATGTTAAAAATACGAATACGAAACACTCCAAATTGCTTATAGTGTAAAATTATATCACATGCAAAATTAGCAAAAATAAACAACACCTGAAACATCAAAACCAAGCCACTGGAACATATGCAAAAATTCAGGGGGGTGCTCGGTTTTGGGCTGAGATGTACCGTATAGTGGCCGGCCACTTTTTGAGGAAATGCCCTGAAATTTTTACAGTGTTCATGATATATCTCATACATCACTCTGTACTTGTTTGCAAATTTTTTTAACAACTTTGAAAAACGACAGAAACTTCAATTTTCTGTTTCAAGTTACGGAGTTGTTTCAGTTTCGTGATCTTAACAAAATTCGTTTATTTCTAGCATGTCTCTGATACCACTGAAGGGTTACCTACGACAGCAGCAAGGTTTCGGGAGGCATCGTCTATGCCAAATTAAAATTTTGTCGTTTTAGCTAACCCTAAACATAGATCGTTTACTAGAAATATACGGAATCAAAAGCAAACACTTTGCAATATGTAAAGAGGGAGAGGAATATAACCTTTGTAGACCGGTCCTTCACTTCAATAGCTCCGTGTAGTAGTCCCCTCCGGTGCGATCGCAAACTCTGAACTCTAGAGAGCCTCCACGAAGAAACGAACATGCTTGCATTGATGACTTCGAGGCCGAAAATGATCTACGTCGGGGAGATACTAACTCAAGCTATTCCTTCACTAGGTCATGAACTTTGTGAAGAGAACACCCTATACTACATGGAAAGCAGTAGAGGATGATGAAGTAGGAAGTGGGCTCACTTTAGAATTGATTTTCTCACACTTTTTCTCACAACTCCATTAGAGCTAGCAAGCTTTTTCATGGAGCTTAAAGAAGAAGAAGAAGACCTTGTGAATAATTCATCCAAATGAATTATATCACCCATGGTTGAGTTAAGCCCTCATGCTTAACTCATGTAGAGAATTAACCAAGGTGTAAGGTTAAGGGTTGGGTTAAGTAATATCTAAGGAAATGACAAAAGAGTGGACTTTGTCAAAGTTTCTACAAGCTTCTTCCAAGCTTGACAATTTTGACTAAGTTATCCTCTTTTGTTAAATCTTAAGACATAATAAAACCCTAATTTAACCTAATGATGGTATAAATCTCATACTCCCATCTTTCATGCATCATCAAACATGACACAAAACTATATACATTAATATATATCACACATATATACATGCACAAATCAAGTGAGAAAATAAATCTTAAGTAAGCTAATATTAGTTAATGTAATGTAATATATCAAATATATAGTTATACATTAAATTATTAAATCAACTGTTGATTTAATAATCCGGCTAATAACCGACTAATATCATGTGTAACAACTTATCGAATCAACACTTGATCCGATAACCCGGCTATATCGCATACAACCGATCAATGTCACGAATCGCGAGAATAGAATACGGTATCTCATATCGTATCTGTCTTGGTCCTGCACATATCTTATATTTGCTCCTACTCCGTTTCTCTTGAGCCAGGAAACCCCTGTGTAGGACTCTAAAAACTCGTCAATACGCCGGCAGTAGGTGATGATCATATCAAACACCCACAAGTCGCAAGCGGTCTGCTAAACGTAACGGCCATCCGGGTATTGAGCGATCAGAAGATCAACAAGCAAGCCTGCTCACACTCCTATGAATCCAGTCAGTAACACTACCGTACAGTCCGGTCTCTTCGTCTGATATGTTGCATATCTCGTCTAGGGGTGGTAAACGTCAGACCCCAGTAACTCGATAAGTCGTGTCGATATGAGGCTCATAACGTGTCGAGAAACTACTGATAACACTTACCAATATATCTCTGAAGCTGCCTTGGCCAAGGACTTCCTGTTATAGCCAATCGAACATAGCGCAACATCAACTCCCAATACCGGGAGAGACGAAACCCCTCCTATCGCTCATTGCCTCCATGTGACTCCGGACTGTACCCAAAAGCCACCATTTTGCACGTTCTCTTGAATGTGGTATGGTGGAAATCAAAGCACAGTGGGAATCACACAAGACTCTATGACGATCTCGGGTCTACAGACTAACCTGTACCAGTGTCACCAGAGAACTGCCATCTGACGTGAGGTATAATACCATCTGGGAGTTCTCGGCGAGTCCGTCCAGTGTACCCAGTCTCTACTGAGCACCCGTACACCATCCTTGATGTCAAACACCAATGGATATGGGATCATCCATCGCCTATCTTCATGGGTCAAGAATCTATACGCTGGTCTACTCTGGTATATCGATGCCCTGTCTCGATACACCCTCAACTAGGATCATTTGAAGGATGTACTTAACGACTACACTGTCCCCACTAGTATGATCTGCATCATAGTCCTGGTAAAGCACCTATCCTAAGGGCTTTATCAACATGTAACATAGAGACAATCAGAGTACATGTTAAGATAAAGAGCAACCAGATAGTATACTATCATGTTGAGCAAGAAAGTCCTCCATATATATGTCCAAGCATCCACTACAATATACATCGTATGTACAGTAATGGCCTCTACGGCATACATATCACTAACACTTTTTCCCACACGCTCCATACTCAAAACACATCCCCCATTAAAAAAAACTCTGCGTGGCCCCCGATACGTCGAAGAACCCCTTCAAAACACAACACACGCACACTACACATTGAGTTCGAATGACCAGTTTTACCCGTCAATCAGAGGTTCTCCCGGTCCAAAAGCGAGAGGTAATTAATGGCAGCTTAGTCCGTGCCTGCCGGAGATTCGGATCCCCACAACCAATAAATCCCGGCCTACTTCAGGCAGGGAGAATTTGTAATATGCCTGACAAGCGACGCGTATTCCAATTTCGATAAGGTGATGAAAAACACTCTACAGTCTATATTGTATAGGATGCTAGGGATATGTATATACATGACAATCTTACTCAGTTATATAGTATACTATTTTGGTTGTTTTTATCTAAACATGTTTATTTGTTTTTCTTGTTGCTCTGTATTGATTATACATGTTAATAAAGCCTCGACATAATAGTATACTATTTTGGTTTGTCTTTATCTTAACATGTGCATATGTTTTACTTGATATCACATATAGCTGATACATGTTGATAAAGCCCATAGGATTTTTCTTAACTACCAGCTTTATGATGGCGATCATGCTTTTGGGGGCTGGATAGTCCATAAGCACATTCTTATATGTCACAAGTCATAGGAGTATCGAGACCAGGCATCGATATTCCATAGTAAACTTGTGTATACGTTTCTAGACCCCGACGAGAGGCGGTGGTTGGTCCCACAACTATTGGTATGATCACCTAAGATTGTATACAGGTGCTCACTGGGGATGAATATGCTGGACAGACTCGCCAAGAACTTCTAGATGGTATTATACCTATCGTCAGATAGCAGTTCTCAGGTGACATGAGTACATGTTAGTTTTTAAACCTGAGATCGTCATTTGTCTTGTGTGAGTTCCCACTGTACTTAGACAACTATCCTACCATGGCTCTACTGAGTCGTGCAAACAAGTTTTAGTTGGGTACAGTCCCGAGTCACATGGAGGCAGTGAGTGATTGTCAGGGATTCGTCTCTCCTGGTATTGGGTTCGATGTCGCGCTGTGTTCGGTTGGCCAGCACCATAAGACATTGGTCAAGGCAGATGAGATTTACTGATGGTTAGAATAGTAGTTTCTCGGATCGGTCCTAAACCACATCGACACGACTTATCGGGTTATTAGAAGTCTGACGTTTTCCATCCCCTAGACCCAGTATGTGATACTCTTAGATCAAGAGACCAGACTATACGGAGATTGTCACGGATAGACTCGGTAGGGGTTTGGATGAGTTTTCTCGTTAGCTTTCTTTTCAATAGGTATCTGGTAGCCGTTACGTACAATTGGTGCTGCTGACGTGCTTGTGGTTAAACCTACTGCCAGCGTACTGTCGAGTCTTTAGAGTTCCTCACAGAGGGTTTCTCTGGTTCATGAGAAATGATATAATGGCCGTATTTTTTATACATGCAGGGTTCCGATCAAATGAGTGAACTAGTTACACGGACTTTTGATCGAACGGTTGATAATACTAACCGGGTAAGGATTAAGCCGGATTATTAAATCAATTATTGATTTAATAATTTATATATATATATATATATATATATATATATATATATATATATATATATATATTCTAGTATTATATTCGTTGTATTATTTTATCTCTCGGGTATTCGTATTTATACAGATACGGATATATATATACGGTTAAATGTATTTTGTATTTATACAAAACACATTCTAGAATGAGGGTACCTCATTTTATGATTTTCCATTTATTGAAAAATAGAAATGAGGCGGAGGGATGAGGTGTAAAGAGAGAATGGTGAGAGGAATGACTTGGTATTAGTTTATTTCATTTGCTTGTATTATTGAAACATGATTGCTATTTTTCTATTTAGAAAAATAGTTAACAAAATATACTAGCCATTTCAATTTTTCCTACACAAGTTTTCATTTCACCATTTGCTTTCTCTCTCTTCACTTAGCTCTCCTCCTTTATTCTTCTAAACCACTCATGTATTGAGAATCTTAGGGAATTAAGAGATGGAAAAATACCAAAACACATCACTACATTCCTAAGCATCTTAGTTTAGCAAGTTAGGGTCTTTAGTTGCTTCACTTGGAGAACCTAGAGCTTGAACCATAAACTCTCGGGTAGTTCATGTTTGATACGAAGAGGCCAACGTTTAAGATCGATCCCAACGTATTAGGAGCTAAGGATTTTGAAGACCCGAAGGACACGAATCCTTTAGGTATAATCTCCTTTTATAGTAGTTAAACTCCTCATTGTTTGCTAGTTTAGGGTTATGGTTCATATTAGGGTTTTTGTTGATTGTGTTTGCTCAAAATTTGATTTTTGTGCACTCCGTCTTTCTACTTAATTACAGAGTGAGCACAGTTAGCTAACACAAACGCGAGCCTGGACGTGGACATGTGGCATGTGGGAAGGCATCTCATGGGGTTCTGTTTGTTATGGGATTTGATTAATCCATGAATTTAAAATCAAAGCTCATCTCTAATATTATATCCTATCTCTTATATCCTATATATAACTATATATATAAGGAGACAAGGCATATGTATTTAAAACATCAAGAGAGCCTTTAGTTCCGGAAGTTCACGGCGGCCAAAAATCCGAGAGAGAAATAGATAAAGAGGTTTGGTAGAGATTACTTTATATTTGGATGAGATCGAGAAGGTATAAATTATCTCTTGTAATTCTTCATTGAATAGTGGAAGCAATTCGTCGTCGCTTTGCTTGATTATGTGCAAGTGCGTACCGAACCTGTGTAATATCTTGTATTCTTTGCTTTGTGTGTTTCTTTTATTACTTATTGTTTTTTGCGTTGTTGCTGCTTTTGATTATTTTTCATCAGTTCTGATTCACACGTATCAATCATCCGCAACGTACTCTGGTGAATTTTTTTTTACAACAAATAAGACTTTGTTTCCTTATCAAATTAACTAGGTCTCTCTTCTTTATTTAAATTGGATTTCCTTATTTATCTTATCCTTTATAACATATAAATTTAAATTTAAACATAAACTAAATTTCCACAATCCCTGCATTACTTCAAATATAAAGTATTTTTTATGTGTTTTCTCATGAGCCTTATGCCCCCACATCCAAGAGCCCATCATAAGTCGGACTGCGTGCCTTGTTCGGATCTAACCTTGACTCAAATTTTCCGTTATCTTCTATGATATTGCACAAATCATAAACCGATATGCGAGATGCAAACTTGTAAATCTCGAACATGACTCATATTTCCTAAGCTAGACGCCTTCGATATGAAACTCTATAACAAATTCTCAATTATATTTCCTCGTCATTTTCTTTGAGGATACGTGCATTTATGTCTGAAAATTGAAAAGATATATAAAACTAATCTTTGGAGAATACTTTGTACAATCAACTCCGACTACACCCAAATTCTAGAACCACCTTTGGATTAACCTTTACTAGTTTGTAATATGTGTTGTGCAAGGGGCCATAATTATTTAGAGGATGGTGATTTAAAGTACCCTATTTTAAGGCTAACTTAAAACGGTTTTTTTATTTTAAAATTACAAGATATGAGAACTTTTGGTGATGTGCATTGTCTAAGTATTTAAGAATTTATCCCTGTTTCCAAAAGTTTCCTTTTAAAATGAAAATGGAAGTGCCACACCCTTATGTTATGTTTTAGTTATAATAGTAGAGTTTTAATTTTATTCCATTCTCTATTTAACTTTTATATACTTTAAATTGCCATTTGTCAATCTATGGGGTTTTGCTAGTAAATAAGATTTTAGATTTGCCTAAATTATATGATTAAAGAATTTTGTAATTGTTATAGATTTCAAAAGTACATTATTATAATTCTTTTTTGAATTTAAATAGAAAAGTACTTTGCTTTTGTTTTGAGGGTAGGATCTGAGTAAGTCTCTCGGTATACAATCTCATATTATGATGTAGCACTACAATAACACATGTTAGTCCAATTTAAAATTCCATTTGTGACATGATCGGAATCACGTCGAGATGTTACCTTCCGTTAATCTGCTGATGGCGGCAATGGACGGCCGAGATTGGATCTGGAGGCTGGCTCTTGAAGCGTGTAGATCTCAATGGGTTTGAGGTTGGTTGGGCCGAGCTACCTGCAAGGAAATCCCGGAGTGGTTGTACCACCAAGGACCCTCCGACGGTCAAGTTAGAGAGGAAATCCGAGCAGAGTAACGGCTTAGTGGAGTAAAAATGACTTACTTGAACCGTCTGAAGGAGGGGTTTATATAGCAGTGGCAGCAAGCAGGGCAGGCGCGAGAATCACTCCGGCCGTTACGATCCCGACGTCATGCCCGCGTGATGAGCGGGATCCCGCATTAATGGAGAGACAGGCTCGTTAATGGGGGATCGTGATGGTGTGGAACGTGGGATGTGGCCGGCGGATATCTCGCGCACGGTGAGATTCGCGGGATGGTGGTTGCGCTTGTGAGCAGTGTCATTAGTCAATCGATGAGATCGAGGAAGATGACCTCGGCGGGAGAGCTCGCGGACGAGCGGGAGAGCCAAGGTATCTTGGTTCTGCGGTAGCCCGGAGATGAGCTGGGAGGCCGAGAAGGCCAATTGTGCAGGGGGCTCAGAGGTGAGGCAGCGTTTGTTTGTAGGACGGGCATACGAGTGGTCTGGTCGGCCACTATAGATCCTTTCTTGTGAGCTTTGGGACACGTCATCTGCCACATGTCATGATCTGGGAGATCACCGATATCGAGCATCATCATTTGCCCCCCACTCTCGTCCCGACCAGCTGACGGGTCGGGTCGAGAGTGGTCTATCGGGTCACCCGAGGTGAGCTCCTTTTCGAAGATATCGTCGGGGCGTGTTCCCGGGCAATATGTTGTATTTTCTGGATGACGCTAGCGAATCAGGGGTGAGATCTTTTCATTAAAGGGGGTACGCCGGATCGGGCGTACATCCACTGAAGTGACAGTCCACGTGTCGGGCGCTGGTTGGCTGACGCGACGGGCCGCAGACTTCTGGCGTCTGATGGGATATGGCCAATATGCGTGCGACGGGTGGAGCGATCGTGGCTGTTGAATGCACTGAACCGTTTCGGAGGGAGATGACTGTCGCCGTAGGATGTGTACGTTGGCAGCTATAAATAGAGGTGGGGTCCGCTTCAGGGCCCATATCTCTTCATATTTTCTTCGTTCTAAGTCTTGTTAGCTCGGCGCTCTCCTTTTTAGGTCGGATCTCTGCGTTTTCTCTCCTGAGAACTTCTCTCCATCAGGTTAGATGTCTTCTTTTTCTTTCTTCTGCTTCTTCTCCTTCTGAGTCGAGCCTGTCTCTCCCTTTGGCAGGATAAATGGATCGATCCAGGACTCTTGGTGCTCTCAGTGCTCAGTCCCGGAGGGGGCCGGCGGTGCGTCCGTGCCTCCGGCTGACCCAAGCCCCGCACCAAATGTGCCACCGACGGCGGGGCCATCTGCCTCATCACGAGCTCCCGATGATTGTCTCGGCGGCGGCCAAAGGCGTCCATGGGTTCCCGAGCCCCAGACGAGGGATGCAGGAGAGGACGAAGACGGGGTTCCTCTTAAGAGGAAGAGGACGGTCTCTCTCGCGCCACCGTCGGAGATTCCTGATGGGATTCCTGTGCAGGAGGGGGACGTCCATTTCATGGTACCGTCTGGGCTTTCTGTTGCTGCTGGCCTGCTTGCTGGTATGGAAGAATCGGCCGGGGGCAAGATTCTGCGGGGGACCCTGAGGGCCCAAATGGCGGCTATAGCTCAGGAGGCTGTGCAGGTGTGTACTCCCTCATGTGTTGTTTTGAGTGCCCTTTCTTTAGTTCGAGTGTCTCTAAATCTCTCTGCTGTTTTTCGTCAGGTCTTTCAGCGCTGCGCCCTTGTTACTCGCATAGAGGACGAGGGGTCTATCCATGCTACGAGGCCGACGGGAGAGTCTTCTTCGGAGGCCGAGGATCTACGATTTGTGCTGCGTCTGGAGAGGGAAAGGATGGCCGTCCTTGAAGCCCGATCGGCCATCGCGGAGCTCGCCTTCTCAAAGTGCCGGGAGTCCTATCACCGCCTAAGTGAGTCCCACCGAGTCATCGAGGAAAAGTTGATGGAACTGGCCGATCGCTTTGCAGCTATGAAGAGGACGAGGGATGCCAGCAGGCGGGATGCCGAGGCGGCGCTTCAGGCGGCGGAGGTTGCCGAAATTCGGGCTAGAAAGGCGGTGACTGATTACAAGTGGACGGACCAGTTTTACGTCGACCTCGGCGAGGCCTCCGCCATTGCATGGAACAAAGCTCTTGATGCCGTCAAGGAGCAGTTTCCGGGGTTTGCCAATGGTGAGCTCCGTGCTCGGGTCCCACTTTCGATGGACATGCCTCCGGCCGATGGTGATGAGGGAGGTGAGGTCTAGGCGGGGCTTGCGGCTCGAACTTTTTGTCTTTTCCTCCTCTCTCTTTTGTAAGCCTCCGGGTAATTTGATATGGCTGGGGAGCCCTCAATACCCTTGTAAAGACTTTTGGCTTCGTGAATAAAGACTTTCTGCAGTCGTATTTGTACGCGTATTTTCCTTTGTTGGTAAACACTTGTATTTGCATAGTACTGCCTTAGTTTAAAGTCGGTTATTTGTCTAGCGATCACATGTCGAGTTGAATCTGTTGATTTGCCAAGTGTGCAAAGACTAGTGGGGAGACGGTGTCTCTATGGCCGCGAAGTCGAGATGGAGATCGCTCAGTCGTAGATAGACCGGTTGCCTCTTGGTGAGGGTTTCGATCTTTGGCACGGGAGGGGCCGTAAGAGGCCTGCTAAAGATGGACCGAGCAATGTAGCCGCTCGGCTGCCTCTTGGTGAGGGCTTTGATCCCTGGCGCTATAGGGTAGGGAGCTACCATCCAGGGACAACCGAGCAAGGGCGAGCCCGGTTGTCTCTTGGTGAGGGCTTCGATCCTTAGCGCGGGAGGGGCCGTAAGAGGCCTACTAAGGATGGGCCGAGCAGAGTTGCTGCCTGGTGCCTCTTAGCGAGGGCTTTGATTCCTGGTGCTGTGGGGTAGAGAGCTACCAGCCAGGGATAACCGAGCAAGGGTGGGCCCGGTTGCCTCTTGGTGAGGGTTTCAATCCTTAGCGCGGGAGGGGCCGTAAGAAGCCTACTAAGGACGGGCCGAGCAGGGTTATTGACCGATACCTCTTAGCGAGGGCTTTGATCCTTAAGGACGGGCCGGACAGGGTTGCTGCCCAGTGCCTTTTGGCGAGGGTAGGGAGTTACCAGCCAGGGATAACCGAGCAAGAGCAGGCCCGGTTGCCTCTTGCGAGGGCTTTTGATCCTTAGCGCGGCAGAGGCCATAAGTGACCTACTAAGGACGGGCCGAGCAGGGTTACTGCCCAGTGCCTCTTGGCGAGGGCTTTGATCCTTAAGGATGGCCGAGCAGGGTTGCTGCCTGGTGCCTTTTGGTGAGGGCTTTGATCCCTGGCGTTGTGGGGTAGTGAACTACCAGCCGGGGATAGCCGAGCAGGGTAGCCGATCGGCTGTGTCTATGTGAGGGCTTTGATCCCTGGCGTTATGGGATAGGAAACTACCAGCCAGGGATAGCCGAGCAGGGTAGCTGCTCGGCTGCCTCTTAGTGAGGGCTTTGATCCCTGGCGTTGCGGGATAGTGAACTACCAGCCAGGGATAGCTGAGTAGGGTAGCCGCTTGGCTGCCTCTTGATGAGGGCTTTGATCCTTAGCGTTGCGGGGTAGTGAACTACCAGCCAGGGATAACCGAGCAGGGTAGCCGCTCAGCTTCCTCTTGGTGAGGGCTTTGATCCCTGGCGTTGCGGGGTAATGAACTACCAGCCAGGGATAGCCGAGCAGGGTAGCCGCCCGGCTGCCTCTTGGTTAGGGATTTGATCATTGGCGTTGTGGAGTAGTGAACTACCAGGCAGGGATAGCCGAGCAGGGTAGCCGCCCGGCTGCCTCTTGGTGAAGGCTTAGTCCTTAGCGCGGGAGGGGCCGTACAATGCCTGCTAAGGATGGACCGAGCAAGGTAGCCGCTCGTTTGCCTCTGGCGAGGGCTTAGCTCGGCGTTAAGGGCAGAGGTCTGAGGCCGCGAGGGCTCGGCTGCTCGGCTGGTGGAGATATCCTCGGAGTACACAAAGACAGAACTCCTCTTTTTGCAGTGTTCTAGCGTTCCCTTCTTGTTATTTGAATGGAAAGGACCTTTTAGGAAAATTTACATTGTCTTTGTGAAAGGAGAGGTATACACTCGTAGGTATTGATTTCACTGGTACAGCTTGAGCTTCTCAGCATTGTAAAGCCCCGGAAACTTACGCTCATCCGCGTCCTGTAAGCGGTAGGCTCCGCCGGGAAGTACCTCGGAGACGAGGAAAAGACCGTCCCAATTCGGGGAAAACTTGTGCAGCCTGCCTTAATCGACGAACTCATTTCACCGTAGGACCAGATCTCCGGTCTTGAAGAAGCGACGCTTGACCCGCGCGTTGTAGTATCGGGAAGTTTGCTGCTGATAGGCGGAAGCCCTGATCTGAGCCCGGTCTCGTTTCTCCAACAAGATGTCCAGGTTGGTCCATAGTGCCGTGATGTTTGCTTCGTCGTCGAAGTGCTCGACCCAGTGACTGGGTAGCCCGATCTCTGCTGGGACCATTGCCTCGGTCCCGTAGCAGAGGCTGAAAGGGGTTTCCCCGGTGGGGGTCTTCTTTGACGTGCGCAGGGCCCACAAGACCCGGGGCAATTCCTCGACTCAGCTACCTTGGCGTCCTTCTAGGCGGGTCCGGAGACCTCGGAGGACGTCCCGGTTAGCAACTTCGGCCTGCCCATTGAATTAGGGATGTGCGACTGCGGCAAACTTCATGAGGATATGATATTCATTGCAGAAATCATTCACTTTCTCGTTTTCGAAGTTCGTCCCGTGGTCGGCGATGATACACCTCGGGATGCCGAACGGGAGTATCACATTGTTCTGCAGGAATTTGATAGTCGTGGCGGCGTCTGGTTTCCTGATGGGGATGGCCTCAATCCACTTCGTTAAGTAATCCACTGCGACGAGGACATACTTGTGCCTGCCCGTACCGGTAGGGAACTGGCCTATCATGTCCAATCCCCACTGGGAGAACGGCCACGGGGAGGTTAAAGCGGTCAGCTCGGTAGCCGGAAGGTGAGGTATGCTTCCGTTGAGTTGGCAACTTTTGCATCTCCTGACGAGCTTTTGTGCGTCTTCGTGAATGGTTGGCCAGTAGTACCCGTGGAGCAATGCCTTTTGGATTAAGGTTCGGGCCCCTTGGTGTGCGCCGCCGACCCTTTCATGGATTTCATGGAGGACGTAGTCGGCTTCGTGGGGGTCGACGCACCGGAGCAGGGGCTGAGTGAAAGATTTCTTGTAAAGGTTCCCATTACTCCAGACGGAGTTTCGAGCTTTGGCCCAGAGACGGCGGGCTGCTCCCCGGTCTTCTGGGAGCGTACCATCGCTTAGGAATTCCACGAGGGGATTCCTCCAGTCTTGGTCATCTTCCTGCGCTGTGTATAAATGGAGTATCACCGCCCCGTCTTCCACGCTTGGCCGTGGCAAGGTCTCGAAGAAGATAAATCGCTTGTTGTTGGACGAGTAGGATGAAGCCAGCTTACTCAGGGCGTCGTCTTAGGCGTTGAGCTGCCTGGGTATTTGCTCTACCTGGACTTCGTCGAAGTTCTTTCGAAGCTTTCTTACCTCGGCCAGGTACTTCACCATTAGAGGTTCCTGAGCCTCAAATTGGCCGGTCACTTGGCCAACGACTAGGGCTGAGTCACTGCGGATCCGGATTTTTTTTAGCCCCAGCCCGGAGGCCATACGCAGTCCAGCCATCAGGGCCTCGTATTCTACCGCGTTGTTTGAGGCCTTGAATCCGAGCTTTAGAGAGTACTCCATTTCTTCCTCGTTCGGGCCCCGAATGATGAGTCCGGCACAACAGCCTTTCTCGGTTGAAGACCCGCCGACGTAAATGACCCACTCGAGGACTGAGTCGGGTCTCCCTACAATTGGGTGTTGAGTTGCGAGGGTCGGCGTGGACTCCGGTTCCTTACTGGGGGTGGTGCACTCGATGATAAAATCGACCAGGGCCTGTGCTTTGATGGCCTGCCTCAGGCGATATTTTATGTCAAATTGGAACAGCTCCCACCTCCACTTCTCTAAGCGGCCTGAGGATTCAGGTGACGCGAGGATAGCCCCCAGCGGGCGCTCGGTAAGAACGAGGATGGTGTGCGCCTGGAAGTAGTGTCGCAGCTTCCTTGAAGCCACAATGAGCGCCAAAACGATCTTCTCTATGGATGGGCACCTCGTTTCTGCGTCTTTGAAGACGTGGATCACGTAGTACACCGGATTCTGCACTCCGTCAACCTCTCGAACGAGCATTGAGCCTGCTGCTTGGTCGGATACCGCCAGATACAGTGATAGCTCGTCTCCTTCAACTGATCGGGTGAGCAGCGGTGGCGTCGCGAGGTGCCTCTTTAATTGGTCAAAGGTAGATCGGAACTCTTCTGACCACTCGAATCTCGGGATTTTCCTTAGAGCTTTGAAGAATAGGAGGCACTTCTCCCCAGACCTCTATATGAAATGGCTCAGAGCGGCTACCCGCCCTGTCAGTCGCATGATCATGACGTTGGTCTTGGGCGCAGCCATGTTGAGGATACCGTCGATTTTTTCTAGGTTTGCCTCGATCCCATGGTGGGTGACCATGAAACCGAGGAACTTTCCCCCGGTGACCCCGAATGCGCACTTGGCGGGGTTCAGTTTCGTCTTGAACTTGCAGAGTACCTCGAAGGCCTCGCCCAGGTCCTTGGCATGGTCGGTCGACGAGACTGATTTGACGAGCATATCGTCGACGTAAACTTCCATGTTCCTGTCGATCTGTGGCTTGAACATGCAGTTGACCAACTGTTGGTACGTAGCTCCGGCGTTCTTGAGGCCGAAGGGTATCACCTTGTAGCAGTATACCCCCTCCCCCCCGGTCCATTGTGAATGCGGTAAGATCTTCATCTGCCAGATTCATACGGATTTGATTGTAGCCGGAGAAGGCATCCATGAAGCTCAATAGCTCGTGGCCTGCCAAGCTGTCGACGAGCTGATCTATCCGAGGTAGGGGATAGTTGTCATTGGGGCAGGCCTTGTTGAGGTCGGTAAATTCGACGCACATGCGCCACTTCCCGCTTGACTTCTTGACCAGGACTATGTTCGCCAGCCACTCTGAATAGGGTACATTCCGAGTGAAGTTGGCAGCGAGGAGCCGATCCACTTCGTCTTCGATACCCTTCTGTTTGACCGGGGCGAAGCTTCGCTTTTTCTGCCTGACGGGTCGGGCCGTAGGATCAACCCCGAGCTTATGAGATATGATTTTGGGGTCGATCCCAGGCATATCAGTAGGCGCCCAGGTGAACATGTCGGAGTTTCTCCTGAGGAAATGAACCAGGTCGTCTCGCTGAGTTCCTGTCAGAAGTGATCCGATCTGGACGATCTTTTCGTCGTCCCTTTCTACCAAGGGGCCTCTGACAGTGGTTCGACCGGGGGTTCCCCGGATCTCTTTTTGCTCGTCTCGAGTGTCCAGAGAACCCTTGACGTCGCCTTCGCCCTCGACACCGTCGGTCGGCTGCTTAGGCGAAGATGTCACGGTGAAGCATACCTTTGCAATCCGCTGGTCTCCATAGACCCAACCTATCCCGCCCTGATCGAGAGGGAACTTCATCTCCAGGTGGTAGGTCGATATCTAGGCCCAGAGGGAGTTCAGCGTTGGGCGGCCGAGGAGAATATTGTAGGCCGATGGGATTCTCGCTACAATGAATTCCACGGGCACTGTCCGCGTGCGGCCGGCCTCCCGACGTTAAACTGAAGTGTGACTACCCCTTCCACCGGGATGGAGTGGATGGTGAATCCTGAAAAGACATGGGAGGTCGGCTTTAGGTCTGCTGGGGTGGGCCCTATGCGCAGAAAGCAGTCGTAGAAGAGGATATCCATTGAGCTACCCAAGTCGACTTGTATCCTGTGCACCTCGTATTGGTGGACCCGAGCCGTAATCACCAGAAGGTCTTTGTGGGGCCGGGATATGCCGTGGAAGTCTCCGTCATCAAAAATGATCGGCTCGGTCTCCCTGGCCTTCTTTCTCGGGCGGCTGTCGGTCTCCATGGCTGGCGCGGGGTGCTGAGTCTCGTAGGAGCTCGACGGACCCCCTGCCGACATGACCATGATTTTTGATGAGCCTCAGTTCCATATGCCTCCCAGCGAGGTCGTTTTTGAGCTGTCGTGGCGAGTCTCGAGTGCGCGACCCCGTCGAGGGAGGGGGTGCCGGTCATGCCTACGAACAGGCGAGCTGACCGCCACCGCCTCGGGAGGAAAAGGGGTGCGACGAGACTCGGGGCAAAGCTTCCTAGCATGAGACCTCAGAGCCAAGCCAAGCGCGTGCCCGCCGGGTTATTGAATATGTTGGCCCGGGGGACCTGCGGCTATTGGAAACAGCGAGGCAATGATCGGTCGTGCCTTGACGAGCGGAGCCTTCTCTCCCCCTGTAGAGGTCTGGGTCCCGAGGTGGGGGAGCGGTGACCTGGGGATCTTGCTCTGCCGTTTGCACGCGGCTGAGCGCGTCCATGACGGACGCGAGTCGGTCTATCCGGCAGGCAAGGGCGTTGATGGCATTCGGTGGAGGAGGTTCGTCCGCGCCTCCATTGAGGGGGAGGCGGTGGCTATTGCTTGGATCGTCGTGATGATCGCTCTCCATTTGGTTGAGATCGGAAGACAAACTTTTGTTTTTGTGGAATCAAGATATTCCCACAGACGGCGCCAACTGACGTGATCGGAATCACGTCGAGATGTTACCTTCCGTTGATCTGCTGATGGAGGCGATGGACGGCCGAGATTGGATCTGAAGGCTGGCTCCTGAAGCGTGTGGATCTCAATGGGTTTGAGGTTGGTTAGGCCGAGCTACCTGCAAGGAAGTCCCGGGGTGGTTGTACCACCGAGGACCCTCCGACGGTCAAGTTAGAGAAGAAATCCGAGCAGAGTAACGGCTTAGTGGAGTAAAAATGGCTTACTTGAACCGTCTGAAGGAGGGGTTTATATAGCGGTGAACAGGCAGGGCAAGCGCGAGAATCACGCCGGCCGTTACGCCCGCGTGATGAGCGGGATCTCACATTAATGGCGAGACAGGCTCGTTAATTGGGAATCCTGATGGCGTGAAATGTGGGATGTGGCCGGCGGATATCTCGAGCATGGTGAGATTCGCGGGATGGCGGTTGCGCTTGTGAGCGGTACCGTTGGTCGGTCGATGAGACCGAGGAAGATGACCTCGGCGGGAGAGCTCGCGGACAAACGGGAGAACCGAGATATCTTGGTTCTGCGGTAGCCCGGAGACGAGCTGGGAGACCGAGGATGCCAATTGTGCAGGGGGCTCGGAGGTGAGCCAGCGTTTGTTTGTAGGACGGGCATAGAAGTGGTCTGGTCGGCCACCGTAAGTCCTTTCTTGTGAGATTTGGGACATGTCATCTGCCACCTGTCATGATCTGGGAGATCACCGATATCGAGCATCATCAATTTGTTATACAATTTCAACAGATATATTTCTTTAGAGTTCTAAATCATTTTGTTAGCTGTCACTATCCTATCCATAATATAGCAGTTTGACATAAATCCTAACATAAATCCTGTTTTGTTGTCCTTAACCAACCCGTCCAAAACTTTCCCAAGTCTATTAACCAACACCTTCGATATAATCTTACTTAAACGATTAATGAGACCGGTCGGTCTGTAATCTTTGATGCGATTCGCTTCTTTCTTCTTCAGGGTTAGAGGAAACATCCAATTTATCCTTTGCATGTTCAATTCACCCTTCTGGAGTGCACGAAAAAATAAAAAATACCATCTATATATATTTATGTCCAAACCTTATATATGGTAGAATAAAATTAGGAAACCATCTGATCCCGAAGATTTTCCCGCACCCATTAATTTCCAAATCGCTCCTTTGACTTCTTCGACTCTGAATTCATAGTCCATCTCCTCTTGTGAATTAGAAAGACAACTATCTCACTACTACAAATAAGGGTTGCCCCTACGGATTTATCCATAGGGGCAATCCACTGCCCCTACGGATATATGCGTAGGGGCGAAAAAATACCCCATAGATGCAAAGGCCGCAGGTGCAAGTTGAAGCCCTGAATTTGCCCCTATGGGCAAATTCTTGCCCCTACGAATTTTTATGTAGGTCCTGTGGTCCCTACGGAGTAGGCCGTAGGGTAAAATAAGTTATATTATTTACGGTTTTTTTAAATATATTAAATGTACCTACGGACATAACCGTAGGGCCATGCTATAACCCCTACGGATATCTGCGTAGGTACCGATCCGTAGGGGCCAAATATCAAGAATCCTGGTATTTTGCCCCTACGGATAACGCCGTAGGGGCTACGCTGTGGCCCCTACGGATGTGTCCGTAGAGGCACTCCCAACCCCTGGTACTGCGATCAGGGGGGAAATATCAGTTACTGCTGATATTTTGCCCCTACGGATATAGCCGTAGGGGCAATATGTGTACCTACGGATTAATCCGTAGGTACACATTATCTGTAATTTTTTTTTTAAAAATGGGCTGCTTGATTTTTTTCCCGCCCTGAGCACAATAATATATACATCAATCAAATATAAAATTAATCATCACACAACATATATCGCAGTATTCATATTCACATCTCACACATATAATATACAAAAGAAACCAAAAAACTGAATATAATATAAATATAAACCAAAATCAATATCGCCCAAAATGTTTCAAAATGTAGTACAATATGTATCATATAAATAAATACATGTTTCAAAAAATAAGAATCAAAATGCTAGCCTAGCTCGGTCCAGCTCCACCTCTGATAAACGCTAGAATCTTGCGCCTACCCCGTCGCGTCTGGATCTAACGTGTGCAATAAGCGTGTAAGAACTGTGTTTTATTCGAATTCTTATCATTATCGAGTTATTTCGAAACCCCATTTCGATATCTAGTTTGGAAAACTGTAGTTTATTTTAATTAGATATGTATATGTATGATTAATAAAACCTAAGTCTACAACCAAATAAGCTCAGGCTACGTACTGATATTGGATATGTTGATATCTATAATATGACATGATATTTTACTATTAAGTAGTATACATACCAGCATCTCCTTCAACTCCTGAACGGTGGCCTTCAAGCTCTCCAGTTCCTGCTGGATACGTCGCTCACTGGAGACGGAGGAAGTAACCGCCGGGGTGGAGTCCAACCTCATATAGGCCCTGCTAGAGCCCAGTCCTCGGCCTCTCTCCCAACCTCCGTAGTGCCGTCCGTGTGCGGCGTCCCGGACTGGGGTCAGCAGTCTCGAATGCTGCCTTCCCCTTAGCAACTGTCAGAACATTATATTTAGCACATACTGGTCTATAAAATTGACAAGAAATACCAAAATCAACAAATTCAAAGCCTTACCTACAGAGATAGAAAATGTGCTCCTCTGGTATCTGCATGTATCAAAATTTGAATAATATTAATTAATTTCAGTACATACATATTAACAAGGTAAACTCGCATATAGCGCTGCTTACACATAAGACAGGGAGTGAATAAGCTCTTATAGATCATCAGGTGCAAATCTAATCTCATCAAGCAGCCCATGATAATGAGTTGGACGACTAAACAAGGTCCACGACTTACAATCATTTCCGCATGCGATCACATATAAAAATCATAGTTTCTAGGATGAAAAATTTTATTGTCAACTACTGTCACCACCTACAGCTAGACAATAATAAAAATTACTAAGTAAGAGCAAAAGGAACGTGTGTATATTTATGATATAGTATTCTAAATCAATATACATGTCCTATATGATATATAAACATACCTGGAGGAACAGGAGTGGCCTCTGTCCCTGATATGGATGCATCACCAACAACTAGACAATCAAACATTGACAATATAAATAATTTTGACATAAACAGGCATGGATATCTATAATATTACATTCAAAATGGATATTAGAGAGCGCACCTGCAATGAGAAGTGATAAAAGTATCACCCAACAAGGGTGTAATTTACAGAATCAGTTGAGACTCTTGAAAGTCATAGAAGAATCTGACCTGCACAAATCTGATGTATGCTTTCCATTGGACACTAAGAAGTCTCTAAAGGGAAAAGCCAATGTGAAAGCCATCATTAGTTCATATCAGAAGATTGATGCTGAAACAGAGAACAATGAATGTCATTTTCTTCTTCTTCTGCCACATTACTATCTTCTCCTTCTTCTTCTGCCACATTACTGTCTTCTCCTTCTTATTATGTGCGCGTGCAAATTCAATGACTATATTGAGAATATGGATTAATAGTGGGTAGGAAAAGTATTTCTCAAATGGCTTTTGGGTCTAAAAACCATAAACTACTAAGTAATAGCATACATAATTTTTTTAGTATAAAGGATGTTATTTTAAGTTTTCCCTTATAGTGATATGATCTAACTGCCTTTATAAACTATAAGTGTGCAGAAAATTATGATAAGAAAAGGTCGTAACCATGCATAACCTTGAATCTACATACCAAATCATGCACAAGCATGCAATTATTGTCACCTTGCCTTGGAATATAAAATATCTTGGAAGACTATAAACGAGCATTTAAATCTTGATAACTTTTGACTTCAACATATATTTTTCTCAAGTACCATGAAATATACTTCCTCCGTATAAACCGTTTTCAGGAAGATGGATTAACAATGACAAATTATCCATTGTGGCTCACTAGGTTAGCATTTTCTCTTCTATTGGCCATCTTGCTAATCTGCTTGGTAAATTTATTCGGAACCGGCTGCGAATCATTAAAAGACATGCATAAGAAAGGAAGCTAAAATACAGAAATATAGCATACCGATACATCGAAACTTCAAAGTTGCGATGACAACCCAGAGATATTTATTTCTACACACGTGGTGCGCGTGCGAATGCGTCAGGCATCATGGACAAATATTTGAGAACATGGAAAGTATTATTAGTATAAAATAATTAAAACTTTTAAACACCTTGGGTAGATATTTTCTTAATTGATGCAATCATATCATGAGGGCTAAATTTAAGCTATTATACATATGCATATGTATTTTTCTAATCTAATATATCACACACACACACACACACACAGAGAGAGAGAACACCAGTTTGGTAGAGAAATCAGGTAGCAGGACCCTGAAGAAATGGAGTCCATTGCATTGCTCATCATCATCATCCATGATCCCTTTTGATGTCAGAAGGGATCATGGATGATGATGATGAGCAATGCTATGGACTCCATTTCTTCAGGGTCCTGCTACCTGATTTCTCTACCAAACTGGTGTTCTCTCTCTCTCTCTCTCTCTGTGTGTGTGTGTGTGTGTGATATATTAGATTAGAAAAATACATATGCATATGTATAATAGCTTAAATTTAGTCCTCATGATATGATTGCATCAACTAAGAAAATATCTACCCAAGGTGTTTAAAAGCTTTAATTACTTTATACTAATAATACTTTCCATGTTCTCAAATATTTGTCCATGATGCCTGACGCATTCGCACGCGCACCACGTGTGTAGAAATAAATATCTCTGGGTTGTCATCGCAACTTTGAAGTTTCGATGTATCGGTATGCTATATTTCTGTATTTTAGCTTCCTTTCTTATGCATGTCTTTTAATGATTTGCAGCCGGTTCCGAATAAATTTACCAAGCAGATTAGCAAGATGGTCAAGAGAAGAGAAAAGGCTAACCTAGTGAGCCACAATGGCAAAATATGGCATGTTGATCTTCACATCGAGAACAAAGTTGCTTCCATGAGTGGAGATGGGTGGCATGAATTTACAGTAGCCAATAATCTGCAAACTGGGCATTTTTTGGCTTTCAAATACAAAGGCAATATGGTGTTTAGTTTCAAAGCACTTGCCAGAAAACAAAATTCTCTGCTTCTAAAAGATCTTTGAAGAAAAAGAAGAAGGCCCAGGATTCATATGTGGATATTCTTGAAGACTCTGGTAGACTATAAATTTCATTGATTTTGTTGTTGCTGTTTGATTTTAATTTTTGATTTTATTTGGTTTAATTAAACTTAATTGCAGTTTCAGATGGATTAGACGAAGATAATGAGAAGTAATTTATTGATCATGAGCAGTTGGTTGATCATAAGTGCATGCTGCGTGAATAAATATTGTGTTAATTCCAAACTAAATACAAATATAAAAATTATATAGTATTCAATTTGATTTCAAACAAATACCAAATAAGAATTTATTGTACAGGTCAACGACTTACAATCATTCCCGCATGCGAGCATATATAAAAATCATAGTTTCTAGGATGACAAATTTTATTGTCAACTACTGTCACCACCTACAGCTAGACAAAAATAAAAATTACTATCTAAATAAGAGCAAAAGGAATGTGTGTATATTTATGATATAGTATTCTAAATCAATATACATGCACTATATGATATATAAACATACCTGGAGGAGTGGGTGTGGCCTCTGTCCCTGATATGGACGCATCACCAACAATTAGACAATCAAACATTGACAATATAAGTAATTTTGATATAAACAGGTATGAATATCTATAATATTACATTCAAAATGGATATTAGAGAGCGCACCTGCAGTGAGAAGTGGTAAAAGTATCACCCAACTAGGGTGTAATTTACAGAATTAGTTGAAACTCTTGAAACTCATAGAAGAACCTGACTTGCACAAATCTGATGTATACTTTCCATTGGACACTAAGAAGTCGCTAAAACGAAAAGCCAATGTGAAAACCATCATTAGTTCATATCAGAAGATTGATGCTAAAACAGAGAACAAGGAATGCTATTTTCTTCTTCTGCCACATTACTGTCTTCTCCTTCTTCTTCTGCCACATTACTGTCTTCTCCTTATTATGTGCGAGTGCAAATTCAATGAAAGCAGAAACTCCAGTGACAAACTTAGGTTGCATACGTTGTTGCCGATTTACATACATCCAGTCCTTAACCCTGACGTACTCATGGGCCATGTTAGACTGTATTATATAAATTGTAGGTTATGATGACTATATTGAGAAATCTAAGAACGGGATGGTTACTAACAAAGGAGAAAATCCGTGTATATGCTTTGTGTGTGCGTTTGTCGTTGAAAAGAATAAATTATCGATAATTAAAGTTAAATTTGAGGATACCCATGTATGAGTTGTATTCTATATATGTGTGTTTCGATTTATGATTTCGCTTAAGTGTAGGGTTGTTTTTACTTAAAGAAGTATCACCATCTACTATATATAAAAAAATGTAGCAAACTAGGACTAGAACTCATTTAACATTATCAACTAGTGAGATTTCAATGTCGAAAACTCCCTAAAGAGAAAAATTACTAAAAGGAAAAGACTCTTTGAACAAAACGCATCCACTAGCAATAAAAGAGATTGTATCATGCTTTAGTACCAACACACAAGCACCTACATCTTGCTATGATCATAACAACATCATGATGATTTGTCAATTTCCTTGCTCATATTATGAAATTATGAACACCAAAACTCTAATCAAATCTCCATCTCAATAATTAAGCCGACAAAGGGAAAAATAATAACCAAAAAGAGGAGAGAGTCTTAATTTGCATGTCCAAAATTTCATGATAGACAGAGACCAGGAGAAAAGGAGAGAGAGGAGAGAAAATATCACAAGCAATGAAAAAAGTTGGGAAGGAGTTGAACATCATCTTTGTAACTTGTAATATGTGGCCATTTATCATCGATATCTAAGTTTTTCTTTATCAATGTAGAATCATTGAGTTTAGAAGAAGATTCAAAATTAATATACTTTAAAAAGTTTTACCACCGGCTATTCGTCTAACATACAGTCTTTGGTGTCACACAAAATTCTTGAATCAATATAATCCTGAGACTCGATCAAGATTCTCTGGACTAAAAAATTCCAAGGAATTGCTATTTGAATTACGTTAATTTGGAACACGTTTGTATGATTGAAGCTAAGAAACAAATATATTTCCATATTATATCATGCATTGTTTTATCAAAAATAATTTTATCGCATACCTAGCTATGTCCTGAAGTAGGCTATATATCTCAACAGAGAGAGAAATTTATAACCAACATGCCATGAATATTGAGATTGTATATATATATATAAGTAGACATTTGAATCTAGACAAATAGAAAACAAAACTTTATTGCTCCCTTATCTCTTATCAAAATCATTAGAAATGTTCATTTTTTGGGAGCTCAAAATTTCCTTCACAAGCTTTAAAAGAAACCTAGAAAAATTTTCACCCCCTGCCGCAACCCCCTGTCCCAACCCTAACCCTAACCCTAACCCCAACCCGAGCCCCAACCCCAACCCCAACCACAGCCCTAGCCGCAGCCCGAGCCCGAGCCCCAACCCCAACCATAGCCCTAGCCGCAGCCCGAGCCCAAGCCCCAACCCTAACCACAGCCCTAGCCGCAGCCCGTACTCCAAGCCTAGCCCTAGCCTCAGCCCCAGCCCTAGCCGCAGCCCCAGCCCCACCCCCAATCAAAAATTTGAGTAATTGAAGAATTCCTTACCTGTGCAGAGGCGACGACGAGAACTCCGATGAGCCGGCGCTGGCGACGACGAAAGCAAGTGGTGGCTACGACGAAAGAAGACGGTGGCTACGATGAATCGGCGGCGCTGGCGATGACGAGAACGACGAAACGACGATCGATCGGCGGGAACGAGGGTTTGGGAATTTTTTGTTCGCGCGAGAATTGGGAATAATTAGCGTAGGGATCGATCTGAGCTTTTAACTTAAATCCCTATTTAGATGCCCGTACGGATAAGTCCGTAGGTTCTTGGTTTGCGGCTCCGTAAGAGCAAACAACAATTTAAGATTTAATAATTTTTATATAAATATGTAAGGATCGTAGGGGCAACCGTATAGCCCTACGGATTAATCCGTAGGGCCAAAATAAATCTGCCCCTACGGATTTCACTATCCGTAGGGGCAACCCCCTATTATAGTAGTGTCTGAGTCCCAAAAATCATTTGTAACCACCATATATCATATATATACCGCCTGAGTCTTCGCCCATCAAGATCTAATAATATCTCCCTGCTATGTCTCTTATCTTCCTACTATCCGTAAACATTTCCTCCTCACACAATCTATAGATGGAGCGTATGTAATCGGTTTCGTCTTTTAAACTTGGCCATCTTATGAAAGTAGATCGTATTCTCGTCTCCCTCGATCTAAGCCATTGTTCCTTGGACCTATGCCTCCACTCCATTTCCTCCTCTCTATAAATCTCATTAAGTCCTAGCCTGCAGTTATTGTCATTAGTGGA
The DNA here is from genome assembly GCA_030015575.1 of Agapanthus africanus. Taxonomy (NCBI): domain Eukaryota; kingdom Viridiplantae; phylum Streptophyta; class Magnoliopsida; order Asparagales; family Amaryllidaceae; genus Agapanthus; species Agapanthus africanus. The sequence continues at coordinate 66,903,343 of CM057344.1, read as the reverse complement.
CACATGACAAATGCATGCCTATTATATATATCCAATGTACTTTTGAATGAAATCATGCAAATTGAGCTTGTGCGGCATGCACCATAGTATAGCTAGCTAGCATCTAAGGCCTGAGGACTGTGAGACTGAATCAATGATGAATATGAACAAATTTCATCAGGAATCTCTGAGACCAATTTTTATGCATGCATCAGGTGACAGTTCTGATGTATAGGTTGTGGTCCTCGCTTCGTGAAGCTATATATGGGCCTAGCTACCTTTAGGGTTTGCTATTATAGGGTTTGCTATTATATTTACTATATATATTATATCGATGTGCATATCTCTACTGCTTCTTCATTTAAAGACAGTAAAAGCTAGCTTATGAGTAGATCTCTAGGCTAGCTAATATATGTATAACTGCTTCATGCCATCAAAACTTCATGCGTCTATAAATGAACATTTATATTAATTGTATACACTTGATACTTGGTACTTAAGATAGGATCTAGCTAACTTTTCACTTAAATTAAATTTAACCCTAGCTCTAGAGGAAACCACTATTAGCTACTAATGTAGCTAACTAGCTATACAACTTGATTTGAACAAATAGTGAAGATGGTAGCTATTTATTTCACTAATAAATATGTATTTTTATAATTAAAATTTGGACAAGGGTGGCCTATAGCATTGCACGGAGTTCATGGGCCGGCAACACTACACTGGTTGAGAAAGGATCTCAAGCTTCATGAGAGATCGATACTCATTGAGTACTCCTACACATGTATCACATATATTTTATCTCTCGGCTCTTCGTATATTAAATCTATATCTATTTACCTGAGGTGAAAAGGTAATATGTGTGTGTGTGGAGGGGGGAGTGATCTATTTCAAACCGATCAACGTTTTTAAAAAATGTGACTTCCAAATCTATGACATATTTTAACGATCTGATCTGTTCAAATTGATCACCTTCCTCTCAAATATATGTTTATGAAAAATTAAAAGATTTGAAGATCTCTAGTTTATGTATCGATGGGTGAAAAATGGTCGTTTTTCGATAATGCAATATAAACTTGATCCGATACATAGCCTAGAGATCTTCAAATATTTTGATTTTTCATACATATATCTGAGGAGAGGGTGGTCGACTTGAACAGATTGGATTGTTAAAACATGTCATAAATCAGGAGTTCCCGTTTTCAAAAAACGCAGACCGGTCTGCAATGGGTCACTCCCTTACACACAGAGAATGTCACCACCTCGGGGACTACAATATATCTCTTTGCGGCTGAAGGGTTCTTAGCGCTCTTGCCGCTACAACCGCGACCTGTGTTGAATCAAAAAAAATTACGGGGAGCACTAACAACTATGAAGCTAGCAATCGTTCCAAAAACTAAACGAACTAACTAATGTATACAGGGTTTATAGAAACTAAAATCTTTGTAGCTGTCACGTCCCGTTTCCCAAAATATGTAAATACGGTACGTGACAAAACCAACCATGCTACCTATGGCAAGAAAAGATCCTTCCATAGTCACATTATGACTGTCAATCAGATAACAAGAACAGTAAATTATTATATCTATTTATCACACGTCTAATAGCCACAAAAAACAATAACTGGCAAAGATAGCGGAAGCAATAAAGATCCAAGTACAACTAACAAGTATAAGAGCTATATCAATGAGGTGATCCTCACTAATCGTCTATCCTGTCGAATACTCACGCGCTAAGTCAAGTAGCTGAGCCATACAAAATTCAGACGTCGGTGCGTCATAAATATCAATAACGATAATAATAACCAGAATATAAACGTATGATGAAATATAAGTATAAATAATTATCGCAGGTGTAAAACAGTGAACTATAAGTATGTCACGTGTATCCTAAATCTGTGCTTCTAAGTTATCTATTCTACAAGTCTTTAAAATCAATTAATACAATTCTCATCGTAACTCAATAGTATATATCTCGTTCATACCCCTACGGGACCACGACACAATATATCACGTTCATATCCCCACAGGACCACGGCACAATAAACAATGGTTATTCCGTTCACGTCCGGAATTACAGAGAAAAGTAATAATATTCTCTTGAGTTACGTTTCAGTTACATTCTTGATTTCCACTTTTCTCCAGGTTTTGTGTTTAAGTAAGGTATTAATAGAATGTCTACCTAATGCCAACACAAGAACAATCGTGTACCGGTATTGCCTAGCAAGATAACAAATCAGGTCAATAAGGATAATAAGTCAAGATTGTCGATATCGGTAAGTATTACAGACAACAGGTATTAACATGATAACAAAAATAGTACAGTTTGGCAGATTAAAAAAATGTCAAGGATAACATAATCATATAATATATAAGACCAAAATAATAGCATTAACAGGGATAACATATTCAATCCGATTAATAATTATAAAAGTGGTATTGATTAGCCATGCCAAGAAAGTTCCATTCAGAAATTCAGTGTCTCCCTGATTTGTAAAATAACTTAAAAATAGCAAACGTCCTCCAAAAAGGACGTGTCATATACAAAAACAAAACTAATTCATTACGGTTTTTATTTTTATAAGTTAAACTATCTTAGGTTGTTGCTACAAAAAGTTGTGAACATTCGAAATTGAAAGTTTGTTGCTGGAATTTCCCTGGACAGTGGTTCAGAGGTAATTTCATTTACAGTTTACGTTATCTAAAAAAATTATTTTGCAAGTGAATATTTCACAGGGTTATAGTATTCTGAGTTAGCTTCGTAGCAAACTAAATAACATATACTAATAATTTTTCTATAATTTATAATGAATTTTATAAGATAAGATGTACAGTAAATTTCAGATTGGTTGTATTCGCTTGGCAACGACGTTTCATATGTAAACTATAATATTTTTGTAACAACCCTAATTTTCTTATACACTTTTTCCTATACAATTTTTTTTCAAATATTTTTTAAAAATCCATAAAGGGGTATTTATTGCCTGAGCACAAGACTTAGGTAATTGATTAACAATTTAATTACAAGAAGGAGTTTGTAGCTCATTGGTAATACCTTGCATTGCTGAACCAAGCCACCAAAGTTCAAATCCCATGCCTCACATTATTTTTAATATTTATTTTGTTTTAAATTCTTCTTCAATATTGTGTCTCTTCATCTTCTAAACCCCCATGTACACTTCAAATTTCTAGATCGGTTTCAGAGACCTTTGAAATCCCCATTTACTCCATTTTAATGATTTTTGAATACATTTTTACATTAAAACCTTTCATATACCCTATTTACTCCAATTTTTAATGATTTTATACATTTTTACATTAAAACCTTTCATATACCCTATTTACTCCAACTTTTAATGATTTTATATATTTTTACCCTTCACCTACCCTACCCCTAGCCTACCCTATAAATACACCCCCTCCCCTCTACCCTCTCATCCCAAAAATCCTAAGCTCACTCTCTAAAAATTTTTCAAGAGTTGTGTACTTTGAAAACAAGCTCGCGGCGAAGTTCCGACGAAATTCCGGCGGAAATTCCGGCGACGTTTTTAAGAACTACCGGCAACGACGCAACGCATCGGCAGCCCCTTTAGTCCCCCTCACTTCTTAGTATAGATCGAAACCCGTAAGTCCCATTCTTTCCTTCTTTCTACTTCTCAAAAATACGAAATTACGAAACCCGACGGAAATCGGAACAAACTGATTTCCGATTCGGTTTTCTATCAAATCTCACTTATCACTAATTTCATAATGCTTAAACATATTCATGTTGACTACTAAGCACTTAAAAATTAATTTGAATAAGTTTTCACACATGAAATGATAACATTTTCAACTTACCGTATTTTTTCACCTTAATACCCCCATGTTTCAATTTCACGTTTAACCCTTTAACATTGCTATACCTTAAAATAGATCACGAGGTAATGACCTACCTCCTCATACACACATATGAAACCATAATACACTATCTTGAAAACTACTAATACGATAAAAGAAGATTTTACATTAAAATACCATTTCCTTAATAAAACCTTTTATAAAAGTTTAGGTTAGATACATTTGTTTAAACAATATCTTCAATAGGAAAAATACGATAAGTTGTGGACATCGATCGTTTATCTAAAGCTGACTTTGTGGTGTCTAGGTAAGTGTGTCTAAGGCAAGTGGTTACTTAATTAGGGCCAATACTTGTAGTGGAGAGCCTCCCACTTACCTGGCACTTACCTGGCCGCAATTGGCGGTGAAGAGGCGATTTGAAGCTTCTAACGACTTGTCGTTTAGACCTTTTAGAATAGATTAGTTGGCTTAGGAAACCCTAGAATCTAAAATACGGAAAAAATTACACTTTGCAAATAAATACCTTTTACTTTATAAAACCGTTTTTTAAAGGATTAGTATTTTACAATCTTTGCAAAGCGCCGCTACAACCCATCTTTGAGGAACCCGTTCAGGATCGTGCGGTTTATCGCGCACTCTCGGGCAAGTAGTGCGAGATTCAGACCTCCGCAAGGAGCACTCGGTCTCGAAAGGTTTAAAATACGACATCTTAAGAAAATGTGATTTTTGGAATATAAATTATTTATTAAAACTATTTTTGTATAAATATATGTATATTTATCATTTAAATATCTATTTTATTATAATATAAATATTCCACCTTTTTTCTAAAAACCACAAGAATAAATTTTACACTAAAATACCATGAACTTCAAATAAATCAATATTACAGATAAATACCCTTATTTATAAAACTAGGATATTTTCACTAGAAATGTCACAACATAAAATCCACCCTCATTACAACCCTAAAGACGAATAATAAATACTTGAGGCGTATTTTGAAAAGTATATAAAAGTATTTTTATATAAAACCCCCTCAAGTTTTATAAATTACCCTAAGGTCCCTAGCAAATTATAAGACTTCGATTCACATTTCTGATTGTCTGACTCGGGTTTGAGTCTGATTAATCTGACTTGAATATGATTCAAGTCAATCTATAAACTACAAGATTCCAATTCAATATGAACACATGAATCCATGAATACAATTATCAGGTTATACAACTTGACTGAACTGAACCATGGATATATATTCCTTTTACATGATTCACAGTATTCCATTTACATGACTCTACGGTTATAACCGTTTCCTGATATCATGGTTTTGGTCAGTCAGTCAATCAATCATACAACCAACACAATTTACAAGATAACAATACAAATAAGACATCGCGGGGTTTAAGAGGTAGATTGGTACGGAAGGTGTTAAAGGTGGCACGAGACGGTAAGATTAAGACACCTAACATGAATCCAATTGTCGTTGTTCCGGGTTGTATAACGGAGCCTTGTACTTCCATTTGCCCTGGTCTCTAGCATACTGAAACCCCTCTCGTATACACTGGCATCCTTCTGTACCAAGCTACAACAACAGCGTTAACACCATACTACAATAATATAATAATATAATACAACTGTAAAAGCCATCCTCTCCCTCTCTCTTACTCTCTGTCTATTTTATTTCTCCTCTACCTTTGGGACTTACCGAGCGACCTGTTCGCTGACGACATTCTGTTTCTCTCTTCTTTGAATGTCGTCAGGTGATTTGGACCCGGCAGAGGTTGAGCCATCGCGAGAAGACTTGGGGCAGTTTACTAAAGACCCGGCACTGTAGTTTCATTGTACACTTTTCCTTTCTGTACTTTTCATTTCCTATTATGCCACTGTTTAGGCATCTTATTATTTCAGCTGTATTTCCTTTCATGTATTGTACAAAGAATGTTAATAAATAAAAGTTGCTGTTCTTTTTATTCTTATTTCTTGTGTATTTATTTTATATTGCTTAGATATGCTTAGCGTATGTACTTCTGAGTATATACGTAGCGGACCTCATCGCGTCCCCTTCGCCGTACACTCGGAAGCGGGGCGTGACAGGTTTTGTTGGTGGCCCATGCAGGTCAGAGCTGTATGGAACCCTAAGCAATATAAAATACAAGAATCAGCAGTTAAAACATTCTTTACAATCATGTTCCTTGAATTCCATCATTTCTTATTCTTTGAATCATATATCTTGAATCTGTCCTAACACAAAATTCCATCACCTCTTTTACAATTTTACCAAAACCTTCGCATCATTTCATTCCTTCACATTTTTCACATTTTTAAAAACCTTGCACCACCTTATTATTTTTCACATACTGTCAGTACACCAGCACCAAACTTTTCTTGGATTTGTTACACTTTCCTTTTACAAATTTCGAGGACGAATTTTTTTTAAGGAGGGTAGAATGTAACAACCCTAATTTTCTTATACACTTTTTCCTATACAAATTTTTTTCAAATATTTTTTAAAAATCGATAAAGGGGTATTTATTGCCTGAGCACAAGACTTAAGTAATTGATTAATAATTTAATTACAAGAAAGAGCTGGTAGCTCATTGGTAATACCTTGCATTGCTGAACCAAGCCACCAAAGTTCAAATCCCATGCCCCACATTATTTTTAATATTTATTTTGTTTTAAATTCTTCTTCAATATTGTGTCTCTTCATCTTCTAAACCCCCATGTACACTTCAAATTCCTAGATCGGTTTCAGAGACCTTTGAAATCCCCATTTATTCCATTTTAATGATTTTTTAATACATTTTTACATTAAAACCTTTCATATACCCTATTTACTCCAATTTTTAATGATTTTATACATTTTTACATTAAAACCTTTCATATACCCTATTTACTCCAACTTTTAATGATTTTATATATTTTTACATTTTTATTTAAAAACCCTTCATCTACCCTATCCCTAGCCTACCCTATAAATACACCCCCTCCCCTCTACCCTCTCATCCTAAAAATCCTAGGCTCACTCTCTCAAAATTTTCCAAAGTTGTGTACTTTGAAAACAAGCTCGCGGCGAAGCTCCGAGGAAATTCCGGCGGAAATTCCGGCGACGTTTTTAGGAACTACCGGCAACAACGCAACGCATCGGCAACCCCTTTAGTCCCCCTCACTCCTTAGTATAGATCGAAACCCGTAAGTCACATTCTTTCCTTTTTTCTACTTCTCAAAAATACGAAATTACGAAACCCGACGGAAATCGGAACAAACCGATTTCCGATTCGGTTTTCTATCAAATCTCACTTATCACTAATTTCATAATGCTTAAACATATTCATGTTGACTACTAATCACTTAAAAATTAATTTGAATAAGTTTTCACACATGAAATGATAACCTTTTCAACTTACCGTATTTTTTCACCTTAATACCCTCATGTTTCAATTTCACATTTAACCCTTTAACATTGCTATACCTTAAAATAGATCACGAGGTAATGACCTACCTCCTCACACACACATATGAAACCATAATACGCTATCTTGAAAACTACTAATACGATAAAAGAAGATTTTACATTAAAATACCATTTCCTTAATAAAACCTTTTATAAAAGTTTAGGTTTGATACATTTGTTTAAACAATATCTTCAATAGGAAAAATACGATAAGTTGTGGACATTGATCGTTTATCTAAAGCTGACTTTGTGGTGTCTAGGCAAGTGTGTCTAAGGCAAGTGGTTACTTAATTAGGGCCACTACTTGTAGTGGAGAGCCTCCCACTTACCTAGCACTTACCTGACCGCAATTGACGGTGAAGAGGCGATTTGAGGCTTCTAACGACTTGTCGTTTAGACCTTTTAGAATAGGCTAGTTGGCTTAGGAAACCCTAGAATCTAAAATACGGAAAAATTACACTTTGCAAATAAATACCTTTTACTTTATAAAACCGTTTTCTAAAGGATTAGTATTTTACAATCTTTGCAAAGCGCCGCTACAACCCATCTTTGGGGAACCCGTTCGGGATCGTACGGTTTATCGCGCACCCTCGGGCTAGTAGTGCGAGATTCAGACCTCCGCAAGGAGCACTCGGTCTCGAAAGGTTTAAAATACGACATCTTAAGAAAATGTGATTTTTGGAATATAAATTATTTATTAAAACTATTTTTGTATAAATATATGTATATTTATCATTTAAATATCTATTTTATTATAATATAAATATTCCACCTTTTTTCTAAAAATCACAAGAATAAATTTTACACTAAAATACCATGAGCTTCAAATAAATCAATATTACAGATAAATACCCTTATTTATAAAACTAGGATATTTTCACTAGAAATGTCACAACATAAAATCCACCCTCATTACAACCCTAAAGACGAATAATAAATACTTGAGGCGTATTTTGAAAAGTATATAAAAGTATTTTTACATAAAAACCCCTCAAGTTTTATAAATTACCCTAAGGACCCTAGCAAATTATAAGACTTCGATTCACATTTCTGATTGTCTGACTCGGGTCTGATTAATCTGACTTGAATATGATTCAAGTCAATCTATAAACTACAAGATTCCAATTCAATATGAACACATGAATCCATGAATACAATTATCAGGTTATACAACTTGACTAAACCGAACCATGGATATATATTCATTTTACATGATTTACAGTATTCCATTTACATGACTTTACGGTTATAACCGTTTCCTGATATCATGGTTTCGGTCAGTTGGTCAATCAATCATACAACCAACACAATTTACAAGATAACAATACAAACAAGACATCGCGGGGTTTAAGGGGTAGATTGGTACGGAAGGTGTTAAAGGTGGCACGAGACGGTAAGATTCAGACACCTAACATGAATTCAACTGCCGTTGTTCCGGGTTGTATAACGGAGCCTTGTACTTCCATTTGCCCTGGTCTCTAGCATACTGAGACCCCTCTCGTATACACTGGCATTCTTCTGTACCAAGCTACAACAACAGCGTTAACACCATACTACAATAATATAATAATATAATAAAACTGTAAAAGCCACCCTCTCCCTCTCTCTCTTACTCTCTGTCTATTCTATTTCTCCTCTACCTTTGGGACTTACCGAGCGACCTGTTCGCTGACGATATTCTATTTCTCTCTTCTTTGAATGTCGTCAGGTGATTTGGATCCGGCAGAGGTTGAGCCATCGCGAGAAGACTTGGGGCAGTTTACTGAAGACCCGGCACTGTAGTTTCATTGTACACTTTTCCTTTCTGTACTTTTCATTTCCTGTTATGCTACTGTTTAGGCATCTTATTATTTCAGCTGTATTTCCTTTCATGTATTGTACAAAGAATGTTAATAAATAAAAGCTGTTGTTCTTTTTATTCTTATTTCTTGTGTATTTATTTTATATTGCTTAGATACGCTTAGCGTATGTACTTCTGAGTATATACGTAGCGGACCTCGTCGCGTCCCCTTCGCCGTACACTGTGAAGCGGGACGTGACAATTTTCAAACTATATTTTGCATAATGTTATAAAATGCAGATTATAAAATAATTAATGATATACGGATTATATAGATATAAACGGTATAATGATAATAATAAGAAATATTACGACGATATATATATATATATAGTATGTTGTAAGTTGTAAACTTGCATACACTGTATATTATAAAACTGATTAACGTTAAATAACTACGGTGTATAAATTATATAGATATAGTTGTATGATAATAATAATAATAATAATAGTACGACAAAATATAAGTAATTACATAAAGTATAGCATATAGCAAGTTGTAAACTTGTCTCGAAACAAACGCGATGAACGGAAGGAACACGACGCTATACACATCAACACCAAGTAATAATGGCTCGGTTAAGATTCTAAGATACGGCTGGAATTGTGTCGATGAGAATGGGTGTGGTCTTGAAGAACGAAAAAAGAGAATATATAAATTGATGAGGGAGAGATTTAGTTAGAAGAGAGAAAGAGATATGTTATGTGGAGAGACAGAGAAATGGAGGTTTTGTATTTAATATAAAAATATATAATATAATTTAAATTAGGTTATAAATATATATTAGTTTTAATATATATAGATAATATCAAACTACAACCAATCTCCACCAAAATTTCATCAAAAATATATTTTGGAAAATAATTCACATACGTGAACTTCTCAACCATAATAAAAGAATATATTTTAAATAACTCATATCTCTAATTTAAGATTTAAAATAATTCTAAAAATATATCTAGATTTACTAAATATTTGATATTAGATATCTTGAGATTTAAACATGAAAGATAAAAGTAAAATAAGATATGGGATGTCAACCATATGATGACAGTTAACAAAATATAACTTATTTTTAACTTGTGGCTACTAATATATATATATATACATATATATATATATATAGATTTAATTTACTGATAAATATCAGATATAATCTAGCACCATACTGGGTTTCACACATGCGGGTCGGGTCAAATAACAACTACTACTATTCGAATCACTCGCAACCCAAAAGAATAAAATAGAAGAAATATAAAGTAAGTATTAAAATACCAATTAATGTCGTATAACCGTACTAGGTTGTTACATTATACCCAACTACAAAAGAATTTCGTTCTCGAAATTCACGAAACAGGAAAAGATAAGAAGATACGGATCTAAGGAAAGGGATGAAAAAACTTTTGTCGAATCCCGTCTTCACATTCCCAAGTAGATTCTCCATGCGAACGATTTCTCCACGAAACAAGTACTAGAAAGTTCACCATATTCTTGAGAATCTTTTCACGTCGATCTACAACCGCTATCGGTTGATCTTTATAAGTCAAATCTTCTCTCACTGTCAATTCCGAGTGATCAAGGACGTGCATCTCATCTCGAATATACTTGCGGAGTTGAGATATATGAAACACGTCATGAACACCTGCCAAGGATGATGGTAGAGCCAACGATAAGCTACATCTCCAACATGCTCAATGATATCGAAAGGCTCTATGAATCGAGGACTAAGCTTACCTCGACTACTAAATCGAATTACTCCCCTAGTCGGTGATATCTTCAAGAACACAAGGTCACCAATAGCAAACTCCAAATGTCTTCTTTCATTATCAGCCTAACTTTTCTGTCGATCATGTGCCACCTTCATATGATCGCGAATCAAGCTAAGTTTCTCCACAGTTTGCATAATGAGATCCGGTCCCAACAATCTTCTTTCACCAATATCTTTCCAACAGAAAGGAGAGCGACACTTACGACCGTACAATACTTCAAACGGAACCATCTGTATAGTCACCTGAAAGCTGTTATTTTAAGAAAACTCTACTAAATGCAAATGATCCTCCTAAGAACCCTTAAAGTCTAACATGCATGCTCTCAACATATCTTCAAGAGTTTGGATTGTCCTTTCGGACTTTCCTTCTGTCTGAGGATGATAAGTCATACTAAACTTCAAACGAGTTCCCAAACTCTCCTATAGACTCCTCCAAAAGTGTGATAAGAACTGAGTATCACGATCAGAAACGATACTAACTGGTACTCCATGCAATCTCACAATCTCCTGCATGTACCGCTCTGCCAACGCCTCCGTCGACTGACCAACTCGGAATGGTATGAAATGAGCTTCCTTGGTCAATCGATCGACAATCACCCAAACTGCGTTATTGACTTTTGGACTTCGTGGTAAGGCTGTCATGAAATCCATAGTTATATATTCCCACTTCCATTGAGGAATCAGAAATGGTTGCAATAAACCAGCTACCCTTTGATATACATCCTTTACTTGCTGACACACCAAGCACCTCGATACGTAGCGAGCAATCTCTCTTTTCATGCCTTCCCACCAGAAATATTGTCGCAAGTCTCTATACATCTTTGTGCCTTCCGGATGTACTGAATATGCGGAACTATGAGTCTCCTTCATGACTTCTTCACGAACATCTCTTTTAGGCACACATAAATGAATTCCATATCTTAACGAGCCATCTTCATGAATCAACAAATTTGTTCTAAGTCCCGCTTTCACTTGTTCTCGAAACTTCTACAATCTAGAGTCATGCGACTGTGCTGCCTTAATGCTATTGATCATAGATAAATGTACTTGCAATTGTATCAACTGTCCCGAAGAATATGGTAGTACAATCTCCAACTAGAACTTCTGAAGATCAGCTATAATCTTCCTCTATGCAGTCAACATCCATATCGTTGGCGACCGACTTAGCGCATCAGGAATTACATTAACTTTTCCTGGATGATACTTTAGGTCAAGATCATAGTCAACCATCAGCTCTAACCATCTATGATATCTCATGTTAAGCTTTTTCTGTGTGAACACACAGTTAGGCTCTTATGATCTGTAAACACTTCAACTCGTTCACCCAATAAGTAGTGTCTCCAAATTTTTAGAGCGAAGATTACTGCTGCTAGCTCTAAATCATAAGTTGGGTAGTTCTTCTTATGGGTCTTCATTGCCTTGACGCATATGATATAACCTTCTCATGCTGTATTAGAATACATCCCAACCCTTTCCCAAATGCATCGCTATGAATAACCAGTCCTCCGGAACCTTTCGATACTGTCAGAATATAAGCGGTTGTCAATCTTTACTTCAACACTTCAAAAGCTGACGTACACTTCTTAGTCCACACGAATGGTACATCCTTACGTGTTAGTTTGGTCAGTGGTTCTGCTATCCGGGCGAAGTTCTCCACAAACCTTCTATAATATCCAGCAAGCCCAAAAAAACTTCTGCTCTCCCCTACATTCTTTGGAGTTGGTCACTTGTGAATAACTGCAATCTTTTCGGGATCAACTACAATTCCATCTCCAAATACTACATGACCCAAGAACTTCATTTCTTCGAGCCAAAACTCGCACTTACTCAACATAGCATATAGTTTTTCTTATCTCAACCTCTGTAGTGTGAATCTTTAGCGTTCTTCATGCTCTTCTTTGCTCCTCGAATATACCAAAATATCATCAATGAAAACAACCATGAACTGATCTATAAATGGAAAAAAGATCTGGTTCATCAAGTCTATAAATATTTCCGGTGCGTTAGTAACTCCAAATGGCATCACTAAGTACTCATAATGCTCATATCGAATTCGAAATATCGTCTTGCAAATGTCTTCTGCTTTCACCCGAACTTGATGATACCCTGATCACAAATTCAACTTTGAGAATACTCTCATGCCACTGAGTTGATCGAATAGTTCGCTGATGTGAGGAATTGGGTACTTATTCTTAATGGTCACCCGATTTAATTCTCGATAATCGATGCACATCCTCCGCGTGTCATCTTTCTTCTTGACTAAAAGAACTGGAGCTCCCCACGGTGAACCGCTGCTGCGAATCCCATCCTAACTCAAAAACTTTTCTATTTACCTTCTTCTAGTTCTACTAGTGCCATGGATAATAAGCCTTTGAAACTGGCTGCTCCTGAAATAAGATCAATCGCGAACTCCACATCTCGTTTAGACGATACACCCGAGATTTTCTTGAATACCTCCATGAATTCCCAAACAACTATCGGTGCTTCATCTGCAGCCTGTTCACGAACCTCACCTTTTGGCACACACACAAAAAGTTCCTTTCATCATGAATTTACAAGTCTGTTCTAAGACTTATGGGTTATCAGCCAACCACACTTCTGCTGTGCTACTATGATAAATTGAGATGGGTCTGTCAGAACTTCTTCAATCAAACATTTTACATCTGATCGGCCTTGAAGCGGTCTGTACCAGCTCCCGCTGGGATTAATCTCGAACTACTAAAATCATCATATATTCTCCTATGTTTCTCCTTATTGTCTGAAACGCAGACGGACCGGTCACTACGAGATAAGAGGAAAGATATAACACGGTTGTTGCATTCAAGTTCGTGATAAGGAATAAATTCGTAAGCAATGAAACGGAGAGAAACAAAGTAGTACAATGAACATAAGTCAAGAAAATGAATCGAAATAGGACTCCAGGTTACAAAAATAGAGTACCGCATTGTAACCATGCCGCGGTATATAGTTACAATCACATAACTCCATCCAAGTCGCCCAAATCTTACTATCAAAATTGAGAGAATAAGAGGGGAGAAACAATAAAGAATCAAAAGAATTCCAAGTTGAGATGCAATGTCATTTCCATATGGTCGAGATAAAAGAGTTTAAGGGAAATATAAGATTCAAGAATTTGAATGACAAGACAATAATATGGCAGGATAAATTCCTAAAATTCTCGGTCTTAAGGACAATATATTGGGTACCATACCCAACTACAAATTGAACCAAGCCCAGCTAACCTAAAACCTATGGCTCTAATACCAACAAAATCTTGTCACGCCCTATTTCCCAAAATACGTAAATACGGTACGTGACAAATCCAACCATACTACCTATGGCGAGAAAAGATCCTTTCATAGTCACATTATGGCTGTCAATCAGATATCAAGAATAGTAAACTACTAAATCATCTATCAAAAGTCTAATAGCTACAAAAAACAATAACTGGAAAAGATAGCGGAAGCAATAAAAATCCAAGTAAAACTGACCAGCATAAGAGCAATATCAATGAGCTGATTCTCACTGATCGGCGATCCTGTCAAGAGGATCTATATATCACGAGGATCTCTAAATATTAATAAGAAAAGCCAGAAAAAATCCCAAGACCTAAACAAACAGAATGGCGGCGGAACCGTGGTCTAAAGGAGGTATTGTTGGATATAGTGCCCTCAGAGTCAATTATTGGATCACAGGCACGTGATTGCAATGATTGAGGGAGAACCTATGCCGGTAGGACAGTCTTACTCGAGATGATAGTATGCTATCTGGTTTATCTTTATCATCGTGTACTGCTTTAGGTGATCTTACGAGTCGCTATTACACGTTGATAGAGCCCCTAGGATTCTTGCTTGACTACCAACAGTATGAGGGCGATCATATAAGTGAGAGCTGGAGTCTACAAGCACATCCTTAAAAGGTCCCTAGAGTCTACAAGCACATCCTTAAAAGGTCCCTAGTCATGGGAGTTTCGAGACAGGGCATCGATTCTCTAGAGTAGACTAGTGTATACAGTCGAGACCCCGACAAGGGGCGGTGGCCGGTCTCACAAGCCACTGGTGTCAGTTGGTTCACCTAAGATGTATACAGGTGCTCATTGGGTTATGAGTACACCGGACAGGACTCGCCGGGAACCTGCTAGTTGGGATTATACCAGACGTCAGATAGCAGTTCCCTGGTGACATGCGTACAGGTTAGTTCATCGACCTGAGATCGTCATTTGTCTCGTATGAGTTCCCACTGTGCTTTGATTACTACCCTACCATGCTCAAAGGAGACGTGCAAACAGGTTTTAGTTGGGTACAGTCTCGAGCCACATGGAGGCAGTGAGCGGATCTGCAGGGGTTTGTCTCTCCCGGTATTGGGGGTGATATCGCACTGTGTCTAGGAGAGCCAGAACATGAAAAGTCCTTGGCCAAAGCAGGAGATTTGCTGGTAGGTATTCCAGTAGTATCTTAGGGTGTTCTGGGCTACACTCCGACACGACTTGTACCGCTATTGGGGGTCTGACTTTTACCAACCCCGTAGGCCCGCCATGCGATGCTCATAGACGAACGGACCGGACTGTACGGATATTGTCACTGACAGGCTCAGTAGGGTGTCAGGATGAGTTCGCTCATCGACGTCCCTTTTGGTCAATAGCTGGTAGTCCGTCACGTATGGCTAATACCTCTGACGCGCTAGTGGTTAAATCCATAGCCATAGTATTGACGAGTCTTTAGAGTCCACCACACACAGTTACTCAGGTTTCGGGCGAAACGCTGTAGAGGCCGTATGGAGATATGGCAGGGTTCGATCAGATACGTGCGGTATTGCACGGATCGTGATCAGACGGTTTTTACTAGCCGACTTTGGCTTAAGCCGGATCCTAGTATTAGATAGTGTAGATATTGTCTCTTTGCATTTGTGTTCAGTGGGAATACAAATGCGGGCATGTATTTGCAGTAGCGGGGTTTTCCTGTAATTTATTACGGGATCAGTTTTCTGAAGTTGCCAGTTTGCATTCCGTTCCGACCGGTTTTTCTTTGTTCCTTCCCGGCCGGACTTTCCGATGGAAGGGCTAATTTGCAATTGTGCAAATTAGTATTTGTGGAAGGGGTTTATTGCATTTGTGGTTCAACCATCATGAGATTCTTTTCTAGTCTTTTCCACTACCTTTTTCATGATGGTTTTGTGAAGGGATTTGGATTAGATTTTGGTGTGACCATTTCTATATTGTTTATTCTCTTTTTCTTCTCCTGCTTAAGATTCTTTTTTCCTTCACCATTCTCATGAGGAGGTGGCCGGCCATTTTAGGAAAGAGGGGAGAGATGAGAGGAAATTTCATTTGGTGTGGTTCTCATTTTGCTTGCTAAAAATTACATTGCTCATCTCTCCAAAGTTATTCTTTCCTCCATCAAGGCAACTTGAAAACCCCAAAGAGACATAGCATTCTACACTAGTCTACAACAAATCTTGGTCGCGTCGGCTAGCCAACTTCACGCCCGAGTTACCTCGGTCCAGAGGTGGGAGCCCGTAAAAGAACTCGGCTACGTGGTGCCCTTTCCGACGAGGAGGAGATGAACGGAGATTCCGCGGGAGATCGGAGTGGAGACGAAGACCGAAGGACACGGATCGCTTGGTATACTTCTCTACCCGCATTTTCATTTGCTAGTAGCTAGGTTAATGGCCCGATCCGGGTGAAAAGTGCGCGGTGGTGCCGGTTTGCTAGTTTGCAAAGTTTTCGTTTCCGCATTTTTGGCGTCGGATCGACGGCCGGGGCGCCGCCACGGACTTACATTGGTATCACAGCCACGCCATTAACCATGCCTAGCTTGCTCTAGTATGTTTAAAACCCGATCGAACAAAAATCCCCGAAAACCGTATTTTCCAATGCCCAAGTTTCTGTCGAATTATTTTTGTCTCGAAAATTTTTTCAGTTCGTTTCAGAAACATGTGTTGACAATTCTAAGAATTTTGGTAAAATTTGGAGCAGTGATTCGTTAGTACGACCGCGGAAACGCGGCCAAACCCCTGGTTTGGCCACGGTTTCGCGGTGGTAAGGTGTCCTCACTGCACCAAAATTTCCCAGTAGGCTTTAGACTTGGAAATAGGGGTTTTGGGATATTTTTTTGGGCCCAGATTTTCTGTAAGTGCTACAGTACTGCTTGGGGCCCACTTCGATAAATTTGTTCGATCGGATATTTTAAACATGCTAGTTCACAGTATTTACATTATATCTGCGACCGTGAATGTCACTCGATCGGTAAATCCAGTCTAACTGCTATAGCCCGGTTAGACGGATTTGCGAACATGATATTCACGTTGATGTTCTGTGTTGTGCTGTGATGTTGCGGATCGGTCGTGGGGATAGCCTGGATGCAATGTTAGTACAGTTTTGTTTTATATATACATTTGTTATTGCGGGGCGAGCGTCCGACATGTGGATTGCCGTCACTGCCTGTTTGTATTATTTATTTTGGGGCACGACCAGGTTGCGGTCGATGTACCCGTTGTATGTATATTTTACTTTCTGTATTAGGATTACCCCGTGGTGGGGTGCACGGATAGCCGGGTTCTAGAGGGCAACAAGCCCGCATCTCATGGCATTTTGACGGAGGGGGCTTCACTCTAGAATTAGCGGGCTATTCGCCGCACTCGTAGTGGGTACAGGTTGACCCAGGAGGGGTGCCCAAGTTATCGGATTCCGTGAAGTGCCGGGTGGTCCATTCACGTTGCTGAAGGGGGCTGCCTCGCTTCAGGTTTTGGCGGGTAACTTGCCGCGCCTATAGGGGTCTAGGATTTCATTGCACAGGCTATCCACACGACCAGGGGAACGTCGGGTTTCAGTAGCGGCTCTGTGAAACCCGGGGATCCCAGATATCTGTATTGTTCTGTGATGCTGTACATTTCTGTGATGTTGCATTTTTATCACGCCTTGAGCGAAAATTATATATTATATATATACTAGTAGATGTTTTGCATCCGCGCTAGTCCAGTCCCCACTCTGTCATTAGTTAAGTAACATAACGGGTGATGACGGGACCCAGTGGCGAATTTGGATGGCATATACGTACATCATTATTTTCGTTCTTTTTGTGGTGTGATCAATTGATGGGACTGCGTTGATTCGGATCAATGCAAGATAAACAAACCTATTCTGATGTTGTTGGAACATTTTTCAAAAAGCTGTTATTGCAAGGGCGTTCTCTTTTGTTTTGCATCGTGGTATTCAGTTGGAATATCCTGCTCCTTAGTCGAC
The DNA here is from genome assembly GCA_030015575.1 of Agapanthus africanus. Lineage (NCBI taxonomy): Eukaryota > Viridiplantae > Streptophyta > Magnoliopsida > Asparagales > Amaryllidaceae > Agapanthus > Agapanthus africanus. Next base: position 66,885,222 of record CM057344.1, on the reverse strand, counting down.
GAGGCAAGGGCCGAGATCCCTTCACCGGGAGTGACCTCTTGGACAAAAGTTTGCGTCAGGGCAATAACTTCACTATAGCCGATTACTTTTGCTTTGCATCGTGGTATTCAGTTGGAATATCCTGCACCTCATTCTACGGGGAAAGACCCGAGATCCCTTCAGCGGGACCGACCTCTTTAGCAAAGGTTTTCGTCACTATATTTTTCAAAGCTATCCGGTTCCTTCAACGATATCAAGTTCATTACGTTAAAGGTTTTCGCCAGAAACCATTCGTAGCCCTCCGTCGTTTCAGACGGGTAGCACGTAGTATTCATGCTATATTTGTTAGCCTTCGTCAAGGCATAGTGTATGGTAGCTGCTTGTTACCTTTCTGCTGCATAGATAGATGAGTTGGTTTGGGAGAGTCGTATAGCCTTGTTGGCCTTCGTCAAGGGCTTGTGCGGGTAGGTTCAAATCAACCTGGACAATGACGGGTAGAACTTGACATGTGACTTATGATTTGTTGGCCTTCGTCAAGGTCAAAAGAGCATGGGGAAAAAATCCACATCGGGAGTTTCAAAAGAACTGAAACTTGCCAGATATGCGCATACCTTCTGGAGTGTGATAGCTGTAGGGTGTTTTTCGTCACCCCATTGAGATGGGAATACGCGCGCGCTTGTCAGGCGTATATTACAGATTCCCCCTGCCTGGGGTAGGCCGGGATTTATTGATTGTGGGGATCCGAACCTCCGGCAGCCGCGGACTAAGCTGCCGTTAATTACCCCTCGCCTTTGGGGCGAGAGAACCTCCGATTAACGGGAAAACTGGTCATGCGAACTCAATGTGCAGTGTACGTGTGTTGTTGTTTTGGGGGGGGTTTGAATATATCGGGAGCCACGCAGAGTTTTTACGGGGTCCCGCTACCCGGATAGCGGGCTGGGGGTCAAAGGGGCTAGCAGCCCCCTTGCAGGGTGCGGGGCAGCGTCCCGTTAGAAATTTTTTCTAACATGGACAGTGTCGTAGAATATGTGTATGTGTACATTTGTATACATATGTATATATATAAAAAGGGGGAAAAAGACATCCAAAGGATGCATGGGGCCAGCGCTTGGGCGCTTGAGCGCAAGCGCGCCACGTGTCGGCACGCGGGCGCTTTGCGCCCGAGCGCAGAGAGCTGGAGCGCAAGCGCGCCACGTGTCGGCACGCGGGCGCTTTGCGCTCGAGCGCGAGGCGCTGGAGCGCAAGCGCGCCACGTGTCGGCACGCGGGCGTTTTGCGCTCGAGCGCAGTGCGCTGGAGCGCAAGCGCGCCACGTGTCGGCACGTGGGCGCTTTGCGCTCGAGCGCTAGCGCACCAGCGAGGAAAATGGGGGTTTTTAGCCCCGGAAATTCTCTAAAGAGAAAATAGGGTGGAGTTAAACTCCTAAGATGCTTTGGGTTAAGGAAATGGGTTCTTCTTCTTCCTTTGCTGGCCGGATCTTGGAGATAAAGAGATATGAGATTTAAAAATCTTTTCTTTTTGAGATCTGATGGCAGGTCTGAATTCCCCTTAATGGGTTTTGTGGTGGAAAACTATTTAGTTTTGAAAAAGGAAGAGTAAAACTCTTGATTTAATTCAAAAGAAAGAAGAAGGTTTTGGAACCTTGAAGAAGGAAGAAAGATCTCAGATCTCAAACTTTTTTGGAGAGAGAAAAAGTTGTTTAGATATTTCATTATCTTTGCCTTTATAGGCCATACACTTTACACATAGCCCCTTGGGCTTCACAAAATGGCATTTTGCCTATCTCATGGTTCATGTGCCATTTCTTTTTGCACATAAGCCATGGGTTTTACAAAAATTTGGCTTTATGCCTATTTTTCTTACATTTGTCCATAAAAAGAAATACAAAAAAAAATTGTTTATTAAAATTTTTTTATCTTGGCGTGGTGGGAGGCCGGCCGCTTCATGTTCGGGCTCGACCCGGGCGTGGGCCCACTGGATTTAGGCTTGGGCCCACTTGGCTTGGGGTTGACTTTGATTTTGACTTGGTCAACCGGGGTGCAAATTTTTACCCCAACAAATTGCCCCCATCAAAAAATGCACACCACATATGTGGGTCGTGTGCATGAAATTAATGGATCTTCTTTCACATGGTGGCGACTTGATTCGGTTCCCACCTTTTGGGAAGCTGGCATTGCCCTTTTTTACGACATGGACGGTCGATGCGGCCCTTTTTGCGACTTGGACGGTCGGTTCTGCCCTTTTTGCGACTTGGACGGTCCGTGCTGCCCTTTTAGCGACGTGGATGGTCGGTTCTGCCCTTTTAGCGACTTGGACGGTCGGTACTGCCCTTTTAGCGACTTGGACAGTCGGTGCTGCCCTTTTTACGACGTGGACGGTCGATGCTGCCCTTTTTGCGACTTGGACGGTCGGTGATGCCCTTTTTGCGACTTGGACGGTCGGTGCTGCCCTTTTAGCGACTTGGACGGTCGGTGCTGCCCTTTTAGCGACGTGGACGGTCGGTTCTGCCCTTTTTGCGACGTGGACGGTCGATGCTGCCCTTTTTGCGACTTGGACGGTCGATGCTGCCCTTTTAGCGACTTGGACGGTCGGTGCTTGATTTGAATTGCTCTGCTTCTTGCAGTGTCAGGGGTAGACTTGACTTGCTCCGCTTCTTGCGGTGTCGAGATTGGATTCTGACTTGCTCCGCTTTCTGCGGTGTCGGAGTGGAAGTTGACTTGTTGATTTTGATTTGGGTTGACATCAGCATCGCTATACTGGAACATGGTACCAGGAGCGAGTCATCATCCGTCATTGAGAGGATTTTGGGATTTTGGTTTTTGTTTGGCATCTGCATTGCTGCACTGGAATAATGCCAGGAGCAACTCATCATTTGCCCCGGGAGGATTTGGGAATTGGTTTTTTTTATTATTATTTTTTATTTTTTTGGTGGGACTTTGAATGTGGTCTCACCGGTAGGACTTGGGAGAGGTTGGGATTGTTTTACGCCCGTGGATTGTATACGGTTTTGCAGGATGTATGATCCAGACCGTAGGGCCAGAAAAATTTCGGGATTTTGTCGGCGTCTGCATCGCTGCACTGGAATATGGTACCAGGAGCGACTCATCATTCGCCGTTGCGGTATGAGATTTGGAATTTGATTGGCGTCTGTATCGCTGCACTAGAATATGGTACCAGGAGTGACTCATCATTCGCCATTTGGGGATTGGGGAGCGATGGCTTAGGAGACAGGTTTAGATCCCTATCGCCTAAGACTTTTCAATTTTATGGGCCGTGAGGGTCCCATAAAAGCATTTTCTCCTTACGAGTCGTAAGGATCCCGCAGGTGTATTTTCTCCTTAGGAGTCGTGAGGACTCCTAAGTGTGTTTTTCCTTTATGAGTCGTTAGGATCCCACAAAGGTTTGTTCTCCTCATGTATCGTGAGGACGCATGAGTGGGTCTTCTCAATGGAGCATAATTCCAAGGGCGGAGACCAGCCGCGTAACTGGTAATTATGATGGGGCATGGGTATGACGAGAATTATTTGAGCCCGTGGATTGTATACGGTAGTCAATTTGGGGACTAACCGTAGGGCTGGGAGAATTTTGAGAAATTGGATTTTGGTTGGCGTCTGCATCGCTGCACTGGAATGTGGTACCAGGAGCGACTTATCATTCGCCGTTGGGGGCCTTGGAATTTGGATCTTGTTTGACATCAGCATTGCTGCACTGGAATAATGCCAGGAGCAACTCATCATTTGCCTTGGGAGGACTTGGGATTTGGGTTTTTGGTCGGCATCAGCACCGCTATCACTGAAGCGAAATGCCAGGAGCGACTCATCATTTGCCGTTGCCCGTTGGGGAACGATGGCTTAGGAGACAGGTTTGGGTCCCTATCACCTAAGGCTTTTCAATTTTATGGGCCGTGAGGGTCTCATAAAAGCATTTTCTCCCTACGAGTCGTAAGGATCCCGCAGGTGTATTTTCTCCTTAGGAATCGTGAAGATTCCTAAGTGTGTTGCTCCTTTGTGAGTCGTAAGAATCTCACGCAGGGTTTTCTCCTCACAAGGTCGAGAGGACTTTGCGAGTGTATTTCATCTCTTTTTACGAGTTTGCGCCTTTTCGGGTTTTCACAGACTCGCCGGTAGTCCTGCTGTTTTTACTCACGGAGCCCTTTCGAGTTTTCATCCGTACCCGTTTTGCTTGTGGGCATACCGTTTATTATTATTATTTTTTATTTCTTTCTCTTGTTTTTCTTCTTCTTTTTTTTTCTTGCCGCTGGTGGGACTTTGAAAGTAGTCTCACCGACAGGATTTGGGAGAGATAGGGGTCATTTACGCCCGTGGATTGTATACGGTTTTGCAGGATGTATGATCCAGACCGTAGGGCTGATGTGCTTAATTCTCCTGCGACTTGGAGCATTCACATGTAGTATTTTTTGAGATATCGGCCATTGACGGGTGGCATGGGCCTTTCTCCCTCGGCACTTATTAGTTGGTAGGATCCTCCGTCAAACACTTTCTCGATGACGTACGGTCCTTCCCAGTTCGGCTCGAATTTTCCCTTGGCATGTCGATTGGGGATGATCGGTCTTTTGAGGACCAACACCAATTCACCTTTCCTGAAAGCGCGGAGACGGGTTATCTTGTCATAGGCCCGTGACATTTAGGCTCGGTATACCTCCAGATTTTGCTGCACCGTGAGCCTCTTTTCTTCGAGGGCATCGAGTTCTTAAGGTCGAAGGAGCACGTTTTCCTCCTCCGTCAACTCATGCTGAACGGCCATTCTTAAGCTTGGAACTTCGACTTCGAGGGGGAGGACCGCCTCCACTCCGAAGAGCAATGAGTATGGAATGGACTGAGTTGGAGTACGGTGAGTGATACGATATGCCCACAATGCCTCGTGAAGCTTGAGATTCCAGTCTCTCTTGTTGGCTGAAGCATTTTTCCTCAGGAGCTTGCATAGAGTCTTATTGAAGGTTTCGGCTAGCCCATTGGCTCTTGGATTGTAGATGGAAGAATATCTCCAGTCTATCTTGTGCTGATTAGCGAACCTTGAGACATTGAAGCTCTTGAAAGAAGGCCCGTTGTCAGAAATGATTCTTCTTGGTGTACCGAAGCGGTATAGAATATTGTGTTAGAAGAATGTCAGAATATCTTTTTTCTTGACTTCTTTTAGCGGGACAGCTTCAGCCCATCTGGAGAAGTAATCAGTTGCTGCCAGTATGAACCGGTGACCTTTGGATGATGGAGGATCAATTGGGCCAACAATGTCGGTGCCCCAGACTTCGAAGGGCAACGACGCCACCATAGGATGCAATGGATTGGGATGCTTGTGAATAAAATCACCGTGAATTTGGCAGATATAACATTTCTTTGCATGCTCTCCGCAGTCCTGTATCATGGTGGGCCAGTAATACCCAAGCCGTTTAATTTGCAGTCGCATCTTGGGGCCAGATTGGTGAGCACCGCAAACGCCTGAGTGAACTTCTTTCATGACTTTTTGGGCATCGGCCGATGACAGGCACCTGAGCCAGAGTTGGTCATATGACCTGCGGTATAATGTGTCATTTACAAACACGTATCGGAGAGCTCTTTTCTTCAGCTGAATCCTCATAGATTTTTCTTCGGGCAGCTTGTCGTATCGGAGGTACTCTATGAAGGGTTCTCTCCAATCGGGCTCGTCTTGGATGATCGAAGCTTCTTCGGCAGGACTGCTCTTCTGTTCCGCGCTTTCCTCTTCTCATAGAGAGACTGGGGGTAGAATTTGTCGGCTCCTGACTGTGATCAGAATTTCTTCCATGTCAGGATCGGCCAGCTCCTTGGCTAAGCGAGCGCGTACGTCAGCCTTTCCATTCAACGCTCTAGGGACTCTCATTAGTTCAATGTGAGTGAACCGTTTCATGAGTTCCACTACTCGGCCTCTGTACCGAGCTAACCCGGGTTTGTATATTTTATAATCGCCGCTTACTTGGTTGACGACGAGCTGAGAGTCACCGTAAACTCGTAGCCGACGGATTTCCATTTCTATGGCGAGCTCCAAACCAGCTATCAGAGCTTCATACTTAGCTTCATTGTTTGTCCGATGCTCGGTGAGAGCGAAAGAACGCCGTAGGGTTCCCATTGATGGCGTGGTGAACACCAATCCTATCCCCGCTTTTACCTCCGGGACGCTTGATCTGCCGGAGCTCCTTATTGATGAGGCCCCATCGAAGTAGAGCTCCCAATATGGCTCGTCTTCCTCGAGGTGCAGCACTTGTTCGTCGGGTAACTCACAATTTAGCGGCGATCCTTCTGGTATGGGATGAGCAGCGAGAAAGTCTACAAGAGCTTGCCCTTTTACTGCTTTCTGAGGAGTATAAACTATGTCAAACTCGAGTAACATAATAGCCCATCTTGCCATTCTGCCGGCTAGGCTCGCTCTGGTCATCAAGTGTTTGAGCGGGTCGACCTTGGAGATCAGCATAACCCGATGAGCAAGCATATAGTGCCTCAGCGTCTTCACAGCAAATATCAGAGCCAGGCATCGCTTTTCGATTGGGGAATAGTTGTATTCCGCCCCGACTAGAGTTCGACTGAGGTAGTAGAGGGCATTTTCTTTCCCCTCCTCGTTATTCTGGGCAAGGAGCACACCGAGTGACTCATCCAGCGCGGCAGTGTAGAGAATCAGCGGTTTATTTGGAATGGGAGCGGCCAGCACTGGAGGGTGCAACAAGTACTGTTTGATGCTTTCGAACGCTGCTTGACATTCGGCATCCCAAATAAAAGAAGCTCCTTTCTTCATGAGCTTTGAGAAGGGTCCACATCTCCCTGATAAATTTGAGATAAACCTCCGTATATAAGCAAGCTTGCCTTGAAAAGATCTTAGCTGCGTCAGACTCTTCAGAGGGGGCATCTCCATGATGGCCTTTATCTTTGATGGGTCAACTTCGATCCCTCGATATCGGACTATGAAGCCCAGGAATTTTCCCGATGACACGCTAAAAGCGCACTTCAGAGGATTCATCTTCAGATCGTATTCCCTCAGTCTTGTGAGAACGGTCCTGAGATCTTGGATATGATCGGCCTTGGCTTTAGTCTTGACGACCAGATCATCAACATAGCATTCGACGACTTTATGGATTAGGTCATCAAAGATATTGGTCATTGCCCTTTGATATGTAGCACCTGCGTTCTTCAATCCAAACGGCATCACCTTGTAGCAATATATTCCGATCGGGGTTCGAAATGCTGTGTGCTTCTCATCCTCAGGCGACATCTTGATCTGATTGTATCCAGACGAGCCGTCCACAAAAGTGAACAGCTCATAATTTAAGGTGTCATCGACCATCATTTCCATGAACGGTAGTGGGAAGTCGTCTTTAGGACATGCCTTGTTGAGGTCCCTGAAATCGACACAAACTCGGATCTGCCCATTTTTCTTCTTCACTGGGACTATGCATGCGATCCAGTCCGCATATTTCTCTTCCCTGATGAAGCCGGCATCGATGAGCTTCTTAGTTTCCTCGATGACCTTTTCTTCTAGTTCCCTTCTCATTCTTCGAGGAGCTTGTTTGACTGGCTTAGCGTCAGGAGATATAGCCAACTTATGTACGACCACTTCAGGGGAAAGGCCAGGCATTTCTTTGTATGTCCACGCGAAGCAGTTGACAAACTCATGCAGCAGGGCAATTATCTGCGCTTTCATTTCCTCTGACAAGAGCGAGCTGATGTAGGTTGGCCTTGGCTTATCGGGCGTTCATAAGTCAATCTCGCTTAGCTCGTCAAAGGTTGCTTGTCCGGCATCTTCGAGCTCTTGAGGAGCTTCTTCTGGCTCGGCTATCTCGTCATCATCATTTGATCTTTCGCTGGCCTCACCAACATGGATCATGTAGCACGCTTTGGAATCAGGTTGAATGTAGCCTATGCCCCGTCTATCTGGAATTCGTCCATCGATGAGTGCTCGGACCTGGGGCGGATACCATAGCCCTTCGTAAAACTTTGCTTCAGACTCCGTTTGATATAACCGGCATCCGCACTTCTTAAAGTATTCCCGCATCTCGGGCGCATAGTATCTGGGATTGAGGACGGCTCTTATGCCTCTCTCATAGGGAAGGCACGCGACAGAAAGATCGTCCGGGTGCACAACAGGGTTTGACCTGTAAAACAGGATGCCCTTTTGTCCGTTTTTCCTCCCGGGCACGTAGAAAGTTCTCAGCTGGTCCACGGTAGAGACTGACAATGCGTCGAGCTCTTTGCACATCCGTTCCGGCACCCTTGTGATGGCTAGGGACCCTTCTGCGACTTCGAAGGTCTCTCGTAGTTTCGCTTGCTGCATGGGGGGCCAATCTGCACAGCTGTTGCACGGAAGGTCCTCTTCTTCTGACTCTTCAGTGTCACTGCCAAGATGAGCGCGGACTTTGCTGCTAGATGGGCCTTCAGTAACAGATTCGTCCGTATCACTGCTGAAATGAGGGCGAGTTTTACGGAAGGACGGGCTTCCAGCATCGGACTGATCAGTGTCGCTACCAAAACGGGGGCGAACTTGGGCGTTTTTGCTTTTGAAAGTGATAGCCAACTCAGATTTTCTTTTGAGTCTTGGGGCCGGTCTATCCTCAGTCAGTTGTGGCTTAGCATTTTGGTGGTTCATAAAGTACCGAGAATCTTCATATCGGACTTCATGCACACCGAATGGCTGGATGTCTCCGTCAATGCGCCTTTCTTCGCCATTTTTAGTATACTTCATGCATTGATGGAGAGTTGACGGAATGATGCCGTAATCGTGGAGCCACGGCCGCCCCAAGAGAATCTTATAAGACGTGTCGGCGTCGATCACGTATATCTTAGCTTCAGTTTGCAGATCCCCGAATTTGATTGGCAGAGCTATGGACCCCAGAACTTGCTGGCAATTTTGGTTGAAGCCTTGAATGACAATCCTTTCCCTTGACAGGTGTCGAACGTCCATTGACAAACTCTTCAGCATCCGCAAGTTCATGATGTTCACTGAAGACCCCGGATCAATCAATATGCGATTAATCCGATCTCCGTCGCTGTACCCGGTCACGTAAAGCGGCCGATTATGCTCAGCCGTTCCCAGTAGCAAGTCTTCATCCTTAAATGTGACTGCGACGGCATGTAAAGCGTGCTGGGCTTCTTTCATATTAATTTCCGCAAAGTGAGCCTGATACCGCTCGGAGTTTTGTAGAGCATGAATGAGAACATCTCTAAGCTCCTTAGATAGGACCAAGGCGTCGTAGATGCTCAGGAGAGAAGGAAGCTTTCGAAGATGTGTCAAGACATTATAGTCCACTGAGGAAGGACTTATGTTTTCATCAGCCGGTTCTCTGCCATCTTCTTCATTAGCGACTTGTTTTTCCTTCCCTTTTGGGGCGTTGCCCTGATTTTGCGGTAGAGCCTTGCCGCTTCTGAGCTGGATTTGATTGGCCTTTGTGGTGAGCTCCTCGTCTTCTTCGGGAAAACAGAGCTCATCCTCGGAGTCGCTGCCAAGATGGATAGCGTAGCAGGTCACCACTAGGATCTCTTTATTGGAGTCTTCTTCTAACTCCTCCAGAATTTCACCCGCTTGTACAGGGAAGAACTCCTTCAATTGAATCAATGTTCTTTCCTTTTGTTCATATTCTTCGAGGGAATCGATATATTTTTGAATGGTCGATCTCCCTGCAGACTCTTTTTCGCGCCGAGCTGCACTTTTCTTCTTCTTGAGCTTCTTGGATTTTGAGCCTGATGGAGCCGCATTGGCAGCTGGACTGGTAGGCTTCTTCTGCCCTTCCCATTCCGTCCTGGGTTCTTTCCGAAGTAGCTTTATCATCTTCTTCGTCTTATTAGATATGTGTGTACTCCACGGAGGCCGCGATGATTCCGTTTCATTTCTCGGGGCAGCGGGTTCGGCTTTCTGCTCCCAGAAGGCTTCAACTTCTGTCTGTATAAAGTTGGTGGTTGCAACTTGATTGTTCACTAACACACTTTTGGACAGCTCGATCTCTCCAGCCTTGTACTGCTTCTCGACCCAGTCCTTGAAGATATAGCAATCCTCGATCGCATGGCTCACTACTCGGTGGTACGGGCAATAGAGAGGATTGTCGGTCATTTTTGCTTCTTGGGGTCTTTTCGACTCCGGCAATTGTAGGCCGTTGTTCAAGGCATCTTTAAATATCTTACGGACCTTGTCCCTTCTGAAAGAGTAAACCTTGTTCTTCTTCTCCTCTAGGGTAGGCCCATCTCCTCCCAGCAATGGCTTTCGAGACCGGTTGGTTTTGGATTCGCCCGCCCTTCGCTTTTCTTCATTGTCGGAGGCATTGAAGACATTGGTACTGCTGGAACTCCCGCTTCTACGATTGTCGTCCCGCTTGCTTTTCCAGGTTTTGTCTCTCTGAGAGTCCGGCGGGGACTCTTGCTTCGAGCGTTCCAGCATTTGGACTTTCTTGGTTAGCTCCTGAAATTTCTTGAGGCCCGCTGTACACAAGAATGGGACCATCCAATTGCTGAGGTTCCCAATAAGAAGGCTGACGAACTGGTCCTGCTCCAGCGGCGGTTCGCACTTGACTGTGAGATTACGCCATCGAGCGATAAAGTCGGTGTTGCTTTCATTCTTCCCCGTCTTGGTCCTCATAAGGTCTGCAATGGAGATTTTATCACTGACACTCATGAACCTTTGCCGAAACAGGGACTCCATTTGGGCAAAGGTAATGACGGAACCATCCGGTATACTCGCATACCAGTCGAAGGCGACAACGGTCAGGCTGTTGACAAACTGACGAAGAAGGAGCGCGTCATTGCCCCCTGTATTTCCGCACGATGCTTTGAAGTGGGCGACGTGCTAATTTGCATTCCCCGTTCCATCAAATCTTCCGAACTTAGGAATGACGTAGCCGCTCGGGAACTCAATCAGATCATACTGCGCGGGATATGGCCGCCCACTACTGCCGATTTCTTTCTGAGCTTCGGCCTCGGCGACCAATGTTTTAACCTTGCTGGTGACCAAATCCATTATCCGATCCTTTGTTAGCGGGATAGTGCTATCTGGGGCCAAGGCGTCTGTTGGGGTAAAAATTTACACCCCGGTTGACCAAGTCAAAATCCAAGTCAACCCCAAGCCAAGTGGGCCCAAGCCCAGACCCAGTGGGCCCATGCCCGGGTCGAGCCCGAACATGAAGCGGCCGGCCTCCCCCACGCCAAGATAAAATTTTTGTAATAAATAATTTTGTTGCATTTTCTTTTATTTTATTTTATGGATAAATGTAAGAAAATGGGCATAAAGCCAAATTTTTGTAAAGCCCATGGCTTATGTGCAAAAAGAAATGGCACATGAGCCATGGGATAGGCAAAATGCCATTTTGTGAAGCTCAAGGGGCTATGTGTAAAATGTATGGCCTATAAAGGCAAGGATAATGAAATATCCCAACAACTTTTTCTCTCTCCAAAAAAAATTTCAGATCTGAGATCTTTCTTCCCTCTTCAAGGTTTCAAAACCTTCTTCTTTCCTTTGAATTAAATCAAGAGTTTTACTCTTCCTTTTTCAAAACTAAATAGTTTTCCACCACAAAACCCATAAAGGGGAACTCAGATCTTCCATTAGATCTCAAAAAGAAGAGATTTTTGGATCTCACATCCCTTGAGCCAGCCAACGGAGGAGGAAGAAGAAGAACCCATTTCCCCAACCAAAACATTCTTCTTTTTTTTCTGGAGTTTAACTCCACTAATTTCTCTTTCGAGAGTTTTTTGGGGCTAAAAGCCCTCTTTTCCTCTCCAGCGCACTGCGCCCGAGCGCAAAGCGCCCACGTGCCGACACGTGGCGCGCGCGCTTGCGCTCCACCGCGCAGCACTCATGCGCAAAGCGCCCACGTGCCGACACGTGGCGCGCGCGCTTGCGCTCCAGTGCGCTTGCGCTCCAGCGCGCAGCGTTCATGCGCAAAGCGACCACGTGCCGACACGTGGCGCGCGCGCTTGCGCTCCAATGCGCTTGCGCTCCAGCGCGCAGTGCTCATGCGCAAAGCGCCCACGTGCCGACACGTGGCGCGCGCTCTTGCGCTCCTGCGCGCAGCGCTCATGCGCGCAGCGCTCATGCGCAAAGCACCCACGTGCCGACACGTGGCGCGCGCGCTTGCGCTCCTGCGCGCAGCGCTCATGCGCAAAGCGCCCACGTGCCGACACGTGGCGCGTGCGCCTGCGCCTGAGCGCACAGCGCCCAAGGTGCTGCCCCACGCATCCTTTGGATGCCTTTTCCCCTTTATTTATATATATATGTATATATATACATTTGTATACAAATGTACACATACACATACTCCACGACACTGTCCCAGTTAGAAAAAAATTTCTAACGGGGCGCTGCCCCGCACCCCGCAAGGGGGCTGCTAGCCCCCTTGACCCCCAGCCCGCTATCCGGGTAGCGGGACCCCCGTAAAAAACTCTGCGTGGCTCCCGATATACCCAAAACCCCCCTTTCAAAACAAAACACACGTACACTGCACATTGAGTTCGCATGACCATTTTAACCCGTTAATCGGAGGTTCCCCGCCCCAAAGGCGAGGGGTAATTAACGGCAGCTTAGTCCGCGGCTGCCGGAGATTCGGACCCCCACAATCATTAAACCCCGGCTTACCCTAGGCAGGGGGAATCTGTAGTACGCCTGACTAGCATGCGCGTATTCCCATCTCAATGGGGTGACGAAAAGCACCCTACAGCGTCCCCAGAAGCGGAGTGTGGCCGGCTTTCATGTGGCTCGACCAGTCTTGGACCCGAAGGAACAGGCATTGGCTGCCTCGGATTGTCATCACCCGGCTGATTAGTAGTGGCTTGTGCTTGATTGGGAGGCGCTCGAGCAATTTGAGCCGTAAGCTGCATCACCACGTTCGTTAAGTCGTCAATCTTCGAATAGAGCTTGACCATCTCTTTATCTTTGCTCCTGAGCTGTTTTCGAAGCTCTTGAAGCAGCTCTTGCTCCGCAGTCCTGGGGCGGAAAGTCGGCTCTTCCTCGCTGTCCGAGCTTGACTCTGCATGGACCGAGGGGTCTTTCTGCCTATCATCCTCATCGAGAGGGTTTTCTTCATCCAGCGGGGCGGCTGTTCTTGGGCAGCGGCAACCACATTCAGGCTAGATTGGGCTTGGGATGTGGTGGCCCCATCCTTGCTTTTGCTGCGAAGGTTGTCGCTGGGGTGCCCGCCCGCCATATAGACCGTATGGATGATATATCCGGCCGTCTTTCTATCATTGGCAGTTGATTTCACGGATCGCTGTCTTGACCCCCTTGTTTCGGTAGCTGGTAGTCGATTGAAGGCGGCTGGCCTAACCAGTTTCTTGAATGGTGCTGGCGCTTCTTTTCTGGGTTTGCCCCGCTGCTTTCGTGTGGCACAGAGTGCTTGATAGACTCTTGAAGAGACAGTGTCATACTTTTTCTGTTGGGGCCGGGACACGTCTCTTTGCGGCACTGTTCGGACCGCTGTCTTCTTGATTCTGGCGGTCATGGCGTTTTTCTGAACCCACTTCAGAGGCTCGAAGGAATTGCTGATTCTTACGTCCGACTCAGTCGTCATCGCGGGGCAACCCTGCACTTGGAACTTCACACGATTCCATTTGGCCGAAACCTTGGCCCTTTTGTTGGCTCGATACCTGAGCCGCTTCTGCCTTAACTTTTCTGTTCTAAGCACTTGGCAGACTTCGGCTCTTTGGGAAGACGCCGCAGACTGGTCGATGGAGGGCCTTGGAGACACGCTCGATTGTGCATTTGTTGGAGTCATCGCCTGAGCTCGTCCGCAACATTTGATGTTGCCCTTTGTACCGAAGTTCTTGCCCCCAACTGGAGCGCCAGGGAGTCGTTCAGACACCATCTTAAGTTTCGGTTGTGGTGCCTTAGCAATCACAACATTCGGCCTCTTGCCCATTGGGACCGGCTTGGCCACCTGTTCCGCCGGGATTTCCGTCAGATGAGCGCTTCCGGCAGGGTAGATGATGACGGAGCCAAACTGGCGGGGCGGTTCTTCCCACTGTTGACTGAGGCTTGCGGGGAGAACCACACGAGCGTTGATCTTGACCACGTACGGAATCGGGGTCACGTTGGAAGCTGAATTCGTCTGGGGAGACATTGTCGTCGAAGGTTGATTGCTGCACAGAAAAAAAACATCATTTCAGTATAGACAATCGATATGTATATTGATTGAGTTCGCATGAACGCTTAACCCGAAATATGGGAGGAGAGATTGGTCCCACCGTGCGTGCCAGAATCTGTAGGGTGTTTTTCGTCACCCCATTGAGATGGGAATACGCGCGCGCTTGTCAGGCGTATATTACAGATTCCCCCTGCCTGGGGTAGGCCGGGGTTTATTGATTGTGGGGATCCGAACCTCCGGCAACCGCGGACTAAGCTGCCGTTAATTACCCCTCGCCTTTGGGGCGAGAGAACCTCCGATTAACGGGTTAAACTGGTCATGCGAACTCAATGTGCAGTGTACGTGTGTTGTTCTTTTGGGGGGGTTTGAATATATCGGGAGCCACGCAGAGTTTTTACGGGGGTCCCGCTACCCGGATAGCGGGCTGGGGGTCAAGAGGGCTAGCAGCCCCCTTGCGGGTGCGGGGCTAGCAGCCCCCTTGCGGGTACGGGGCAGCGCCCCGTTAGAAATTTTTTCTAACAGGGACAATGTCGTGGAATATGTGTATGTGTACATTTGTATACATATGTATATATATAAAAAGGGGGAAAAAGACATCCAAAGGATGCGTGGGGCCAGCGCTTGGGCGCTTGAGCGCAAGCGCGCCACGTGTCGGCACAAGGACGCTTTGCGCTCGAGCGCAGAGCGCTGGAGCGCAAGCGCGCCACGTGGGCGCTTTGCGCTCGAGCGCAGAGCGCTGGAGCGCAAGCGCGCCACGTGTCGGCACGCGGGAGCTTTGAGCTTGAGCGAAGAGCGTTGGAGCGCAAGCGCGCCACGTGTCGGCACGCGGGCGCTGTGCGCTCGAGCGCAGAGCGCTGGAGCGCAAGCGCGCCACGTGTCGGCACGCGGGCGTTTTGCGCTCGAGCGCAGTGCGCTGGAGCGCAAGCGCTACATGTGTCGGCACGTGGGCGCTTTGCGCTCGAGCGCTAGCGCACCAGCGAGGAAAATGGGGGGTTTTAGCCCCGGAAATTCTCTAAAGAGAAAATAGGGTGGAGTTAAACTCCTAAGATGCTTTGGGTTAAGGAAATGGGTTCTTCTTCTTCCTTTGCTGGCCGGATCTTGGAGATAAAGAGATGTGAGATTTAAAAATCTTTTCTTTTTGAAATCTGATGGCAGATCTGAGTTCCCCTTAATGGGTTTTGTGGTGGAAAACTATTTAGTTTTGAAAAAGGAAGAGTAAAACTCTTGATTTAATTCAAAAGAAAGAAGAAGGTTTTGGAACCTTGAAGAAGGAAGAAAGATCTCAGATCTCAAACTTTTTTGGAGAGAGAAAAAGTTGTTTAGATATTTCATTATCTTTTCCTTTATAGGCCATACACTTTACACATAGCCCCTTGGGCTTCACAAAATGGCATTTTGCCTATCCCATGGCTCATGTGCCATTTCTTTTTGCACATAAGCCATGGGCTTTACAAAAATTTGGCTTTATGCCTATTTTTCTTACATTTGTCCATAAAAAGAAATACAAAAAAAATTGTTTATTACAAAATTTTTATCTTGGCGTGGTGGGAGGCCGGCCGCTTCATGTTCGGGCTCGACCCGGGCGTGGGCCCACTGGATCTGGGCTTGGGCCCACTTGGCTTGGGGTTGACTTTGATTTTGACTGGGTCAACCGGGATGCAAATTTTTACCCCAACAATAGCGTGAGCAGATTCCGTCACGTTATCATGCGATGATAGTTGGATCCCGATTCCCACTGATGAGTTGGTTTACTCCTCGGGTGATCCCGGCTAATTCTTCTTTCAGGTTTGGGGAAGAATTTGACATTACAGCGGGAGGTTTCCAGATTAGATAAAGTGATAACCATTCTGATCTAGGCTAGAGTGCACGCTGAGTGTTTCTTTTCTCTCTCTCTTTGGCAGCGACCATTGACCCGACCCTAGACTATGACTCAGTGACCAAGTTGACCGAACCTTCTTAACACTGGCTTTTGGATTGTCAGAGTTGCAAACCTCATTGCCACTCCTACTTTTACCCTTTTCTCCAGGACACCCCGTATTACTACGAACGTCCACTTCCATTGGACAAAACCATCGTATGGTTATATACAAACTCGAAGGAATTCGAGGATGGTTTCCGGTTCTGGAGAAAACGAATAGGACTATTCTGTTGTCTTTTCCTTTTACCTTCTCTCAGGTTGCGAGTACTCCTTGGTTTAGGAGATAGTACACCTATTACGCAAATTGGATAGTCTTCTTCCAAACCTTAGGCTGGTGCCGACCGGTAGGGAATGAAGAAAACCAATTAGCCTAAACGGTGTACAGAAGGTATTAAGTAAAGACAAAGCAAGGGATTAGTAAGAGGGCAAAGTAAATTTCGACTGCTATTCACGACCAAACCAAGTATTTCTTCGCCAATCCTAAATCACCTTTGTATTTCTCCAGGACACTCCGTATCACTACGAAGATCCCAGTTTATTGGATAATCCATCGTATGGTTATATACGAACTCGAAAGGAACTTGTTCCAGTTCGGGGATGGATCCTGGTTTAGGAGAAATAGGAATTAAGTTCATTCGGTTGTCTTTTATCTTCACCTTCTCTCGCATTGCGAGTGCTCCTAGGATTAGGACAGTACATCCATTATGCTTATTGGATAGTCTTCTTCCAAACCATAGGCTGGTGCCGAAAGGTAGGGAAGGAAGAAAACCATTTGGCCTAAAGGGGTGTACAGAAGGTAACGACTAAAGACATATAAAGGGATTTGGAGAGGTGGCAAAGAATTATACGGTTATAGTTGTGGATCTGGATAATGGAAGAGGCATTACTAGGAATAGCAGGATACCCCATCGAAACATTTCAATGTTTCAGTTTCACTGTGTACTGTTAAAAGAAAACTGATTTCCCAATTAGACATTTACTCCAGGGTATGTATTTACCAGGTATGATTCTCACATCTGTATGGTTTTACAGATGATGGGTGGGAGTAAGTTATTGGGAATTAGGTGATCATCCTCATTATATCGGGATTCGTTGTAATTTGTGATATTTGAGGAAGTCACCTGGGTTGTTTGCCAGTCGGCAAATATTTGGTTTTGAATATCCGTTGTTATGCACCAATTTCAAATTGATATATCTGTACGTCTATTTTTATAGAGTGAGATGTACCTTTTTGAAATTATGTCTATGACATTTACCTATATCAGTGGATGGTTAGGTAAGGAGCATTAAACAACGGTGTAATTCTTCTTAACCATAAGTACAGTTTTCAATCTACGACACACAATGAATGAGTTATTCGACTCAAGGGACTTATACAAAGTATTGTATGTTGTCCAGTGTCCATTAGGACAGAAGGGTTGGTCCTCGTACTATATTCGGTTTACTTATAACTTCTCTAGTTCTAAGACAAGTGTTTCGTAGAAACACAAGGTCGAAGTTTTGAGAAGTTATAGGTATAAGAGTAAAGTAGAGAACCAAGTATTGCAAGTATCGGGATTCTTCAAGGTGATCGAAGATGTAGATACTTGTATATGGTATTCAGTTGATAGTAATAATTAAGAGAACTTGCTTCTCTTTCAGGTTACTCATAATTGGAAGTATTCCTAAGTTGAGTAACGCTGATCGGCCTCCTTCCATTTAATGGACATGCACTGGAGACAGCTGCATGATTTGAATCTGGTTCAATTAAATCAGTGCCTATGTTTCTATATTGGATATAGAACAGTTCATATCTTGACATTGTTAAGATACAGGGAGTTGTCTGGCTTATGCTTAAAACTAGACTCCGGATAACTTAAGGCACGTTTCTGTAATGGCTGTTTGTGGGTTGACCCGGGCTATGACGAGGGTTGATTTTCTACCATCTGGAAGATCAATAGTGATATTGTTCTTGACTCGCCACAGTTTTAATTAAAAATGGATTTTTTCAGAAAACAGTAGTGAGAGTATGGTAGAACTGGAAGTGATTTCAGAACCGCAAACGATTACTGAAGATTTGATAAGAACCTAAAGATTCAATCTGGTTTGACATTCCATTGGCCACTCTGCAGATATGGTGGGTAACCTCAGGCACCCGAGAGGTACTTCGGTATGCTCAAGGACGGTGGCAGGGAGGTTCTTGTTTACCCAAACTTGTCATTTCTATTGTTCCGGACTGTGAGACCCGGCAGGAGGATGAGTATAGCGTCGTTCTGAACTAGCTTTAGAAACGTACGTGTATATGACTCTGCCAGAGGGTTGTCGTAGTCAGTGGGAGCAGCGGAAGCATTGGTGGATATCAGGCTTATGTCTATTTATAGACTAAAGCAGAAATAGCGGAGATAGATCATCTATTTCTGATATAACAGTCATAGGTTTGACTTCATCAGAATAGGGGATGGATCTGTTAAGAAGGTAGTAAGGTGTTATGTCCTGGTATTTGATGACATACACAGAGTAGGAAGTGATATTCCTATACTACGATCGGTTATACTTTGGTCGTCACACAGTGGTTTCTCCACGCAGGGCTTGGATATTATATCAGACATTCTGGTTACTAGATCTATGGTTTTAGATCTGGATTTGGATGGTTTCCCAATCTGGGTACTTTGACAGCATTCTAAGAGTATTTAGAATGGATGACTCCTGGCATGGTGGTGTACCTGCAGGTAATGGAGTCACCCTCTCTAAAGGTTTCTTACAAACTAAAGGGGAGAGGGATGCGCATGATTGGCGGATCACTTGCTTAGGCAATTGAGTCAATCATGAGATGTCAAGTACCACACCAGATGTTGTTCTTGCAGTAGGTGCAATAAGATGATATTGATCCAATCCTGAAGAAACAGTCGGAAGCAGTTTTAGAACATAAGTGGATGTTCTAGGGATATGATAACGACAGCCTCCTTTTGGAGACGGTTATCATTCCAGACTTCCAAGATGACCTGGATGGCAGAGTGGCTGTCAGAGTTATAGTTTTCCTTCTGACGAGGGGCAGTATTTTGGACAGGTAGTCCAGGTGGATACTGAGGGAAGGCATGGCGCAGGATACTGATTAAGTTCAGTTGACGATACAGTCTAAGAAGTTTGGATTTGGAGTTCACTTATGAGCTAGGTCCCATCAGACATCCAGACACATTCTAAGACAGGTATTGCTCATTTCGGGAGATGGCTTTCTTCGCGAACTTGAGATAAAGAGAGACATAGAAAGAAACATCAGAGCGGATCCACTCACCAAGGCTATTCCTCGAACGCAATAGTTTCGCAAACGAGCTTTGTGAGACTGACTAGTAGAGGAGTTGGGTGTTCGGTATCACACGGGCTGTAAGTATGCGACATCGCAATAATTAGCCTTGAGTGCAAGTGGGAGATTGTTGGATATAGTGCCCTCAGAGTCAATTATTGGATCACAGCCACGTGATTGCAATGATTGAGGGAGGACCTATGCCGGTAGGACAGTCTTACTCGAGATGATAGTATGCTATCTGGTTTATCTTTATCATCGTATACTGCTTTAGGTGACCTTACGAGTCGCTATTACACGTTGATAGAGCCCCTAGGATTCTTGCTTGACTACCAGCAGTATGAGGGCGATCATATAAGTGAGAGCTGGAGTCTACAAGCACATCCTTAAAAGGTCCCTAGTCGTGGGAGTTTCGAGACAGGGCATCGATTCTCCAGAGTAGACTAGTGTATACAGTCGAGACCCCGACGAGGGGCGGTGGCCGGTCTCACAAGCCACTAGTGTCAGTTGGTTCACCTAAGATGTATACAGGTGCTCATTGGGTTATGAGTACACCAGACAGGACTCGCCGGGAACCTGCTGGTTGGGATTATACCAGACGTCAGATAGCAGTTCCCTGGTGACATGTGTACAGGTTAGTTCATCGACCTGAGATCGTCATTTGTCTCGTGTGAGTTCCCACTGTTCTTTGATTACTACCCTACCACGCTCAAAGGAGACGTGCAAACAGGTTTTAGTTGGGTACAGTCTCGAGCCACATGGAGGCAGTGAGCGGATCTGCAGGGGTTCGTCTCTCCCGGTATTGGGGGTGAGATCGCGCTGTGTCTAGGAGAGCCAGAACATGAAAAGTCCTTGGCCAAGGCAGGAGATTTGCTGGTAGGTATTCCAGTAGTATCTCAGGGTGTTCTGGGCTACACTCCGACACGACTTGTACCGCTATTAGGGGTCTGACTTTTACTAACCCCCTAGGCCCGCCATGCGATGCTCATAGACGAACGGACCGGACTGTACGGATATTGTCACTGACAGGCTCAGTAGGGTGTCAGGATGAGTTCGCTCATCGACGTCCCTTTTGGTCAATAGCTGGTAGCCCGTCACGTATGGCTAATACCTCTGACGTGCTAGTGGTTAAATCCACATCCATAGTATTGACGAGTCTTTAGAGTCCACCACACACAGTTACTCAGGTTTCGGGCGAAACGCTGTAGAGGCCGTATGGAGATATGGCAGGGTTCGATCAGATACGTGCGGTATTGCACGGATCGTGATCGGACGGTTTTTACTAGCCGGCTTTGGCTTAAGCCGGATCATAGTATTAGATAGTGTAGATATTGTCTCTTTGCATTTGTGTTCAGTGGGAATACAAATGCGGGCATGTATTTACAGTAGCGGGGTTTTCCTGTAATTTATTACGGGATCAGTTTTCTGAAGTTGCCAGTTTGCATTCCGTTCCGACCGGTTTTTCTTTGTTCCTTCCCGGCCGGACTTTCCGATGGAGGGGCTAATTTGCAATTGTGCAAATTAGTATTTGTGGAGAGGGTTTATTGCATTTGTGGTTCAACCATCATGAGATTCTTTTCTAGTCTTTTCTACTACCTTTTACATGATGGTTTTGTGAAAGGATTTGGATTAGATTTTGGTGTGACCATTTCTATATTGTTTATTCTCTTTTTCTTCTCTTGCTTAAGATTCTTTTTTCCTTCCCCATTCTCATGAGGAGGTGGTCGGCCATTTTGGGCAAGAGGGGAGAGATGAGAGGAAATTTCATTTGGTGTGGTTCTCATTTTGCTTGCTAAAAATTGCATTGCTCATCTCTCCAAAGTTATTCTTTCTTCCATCAAGGCAACTTGAAAACCCCAAAGAGACATAGCATTCTACACTAGTCTACAACAAATCTTGGTCGCGTCGGCTAGCCAACTTCGCGCCCGAGTTGCCTCGGTCCAGAGGTGGGAGCCCGTAAAAGAACTCGGCTACGTGGTGCCCTTTCCGACGAGGAGGAGATGAACGGAGATTCCGCGGGAGATCGGAGTGGAGACGAAGACCGAAGGACACGGATCGCTTGGTATACTTCTCGACCCGCATTTTCATTTGCTGGTAGCTAGGTTAATGGCCCGATCCGGTTGAAAAGTGCGCGGTGGTGCCGGTTTGCTAGTTTGCAAAGTTTTCGTTTCCGCATTTTTGGCGTCGGATCGACGGCCGGGGCGCCGCCACAGACTTACAGGTATGGGCTGCGGTTCCGCGGTCCTTTAGTGGCCGTTGGATTTCGGATTTTGGGGGTATGATCATAATATCACCTACTCCCATATGGCATCTTGGGTTTCTAGTTTCATAGACTATATAAAGGACCGATAGCTGTGTATTCAAGGGAATCTAAGAAGTATCTCATCATCGGCCTCCATAAAGAGAGAGATCTAGAGCGAAACTATAGTTCTTGTAATCTACCTTTCTAAGGAAAAAAGTTGTAATGCAGTAGTGGATTAATAAATGTAGTTTTTGTTTTAATTCTTTTCGTATTTACTTTACGCATTTACTTTTACGCATTACTTTTTCTGCATTATTTTATGCACTTCTAATATGACTTCATTCACCTTCCACCTCTCTTTTAAATCGCCAATAACCATAAGTAAGTAATTTCTTGCTTGCTAGGGTTTGTAGGATAGGATAGAATAATGGATGAAAACTATAACTCAAATTCTTTTCAAAAGTTTTAATGTTTATAAACTTTAGTAAAATGAATGTTAACCCTCTTATCGGGCGTGCTATCAATTCATGATAGTCACGACCACGATTCGAGATTCGTTAATAATCATTTTGGTAAGGGCTTGAGATAAATAGAAGATCAATGGAAGGACAAGGGACAGTAGTGGGATACCCTAATTCCCTCTAAGAAACATAATCCACATTCATCGCTATCTATCCAGTTTTAAACAATTAAAAGATAAAAAGAATCATTTCTAAACCTTCATCCATTAACTGCTAAATCCTATGAAACCTATAAGCTTTTCTACTATAAATTTACTATCCATTTTAAAAACAAAACGATAACAATCCATCATCTTTTTTATCAACTCGTCTAAAACAAGAAAAGAAATTCACGTTTCCTTGCGGACGACCCGTACTCATCACGGCTAGCTATTTGTGACACCGTCTTGATTACGGTATTTACAAAATACTTTTCGCACGAACAATCAAATGGCGCCGTTGCCGGGGAAACGGTAATAATTATTTTTCTTGTTATTCGGGTTGATTTCTTATAAAAACCAGAAACATAAAATAAAAGAGAACCAAAAACGCATCTTGTGATTTTAAACGATTATCGTGCGAGTTTTGCAAGTGAATCTGGAGTAATTGGAGCAGACAAACAGAGATTTAGAGACTTTTAATTTGGACCAGAGGAGCATTGGAGTGCTCTGAAGAAATTTGATCAGAAGAACTTTCCAAACGGTGGCGGAACCGCGGTTTTTGGGTGCATTTGGCGGTGAAACCGCGGTCCCTTTAAAGAGTCAGGCCCCCAAAATCCTCTGGTACTCTCCTATTGCCTTCCTCTCTCCTCTAAACCTCCAATAAACTGATTTTACTTACAGGATTTTTTGCAAACAGCACCGCTTAAAAATCTTTTTGCGTGTTTTGATTTCACTTTATTTTCCATACTTAAACCGGACTTTAAGGGGGCAATAAACCCAAACTCAGATTAGGTGGGGATTTCATTACCCTTCCAAGGCCCCCACAAATCACAAAAGAGTATACTATCATCCTATATTAATAAAAAAGTATCTAGACCAAGCCATAAGGACATTCGTGCTCAATAAGGACAAAGGAGGGTTGTGGATAATCTATTGCTTATTCGCATTTCTCTTGTGGTGTCTAGGCAAGTGTGACTAAGAAAAGTGGTTCCTTAATTAGGCCCGCTATTTCGGTGATTCGTATAGCGGATACCTCCCACTTACCTAACCGCAAGATTGATAAGGAGGTGGTAGAGGATTGATCTTACGTCTTGTCCTTTGGAAGTCTAGGAGTGGTCTAGTGACTTGACCTAGGTGACCCTACCTCTAGGGATTGATTGTGCATTTTTATTGGGTTATGATAGTGCCCTTGCCATCTACCGTGGCCGATGCGGAACAAAAATGACGTTTTAAAAAAATTTGGCGTTAACGAATCCGTTTAGATCGAACCATAAACCTATACTAGCAAATTACAAGATGCACTAACTACTGAGATAGAGTGTTATACCAAACGAACAATATCCTTCGGTCTTCCACCATCTCCCTTAGATCCTTGAGGTCCTTTGGATCGAGCTTGGCCGCCGGTCTTCCTCCGTCGAAGATGATCCACCCGAGAGATGTAGCTCATGGCTCTAGCTCCACATAAAAGATCAAGTGAAACAACTCGAGATTCTAGATGGCTAGTCTAGAATGCCTAAGATATAGTGGAGTGTTCTAAGTGTATCTCTATCTCACTTCCTCTCTTGATTCTTAATATATGAGAGGGTAGAAAGGAGGTTGAAGATGAAGGTGGAGGAAGCTCAAGAAATCTAGAGAGAGGGTGAAGCTAATGGTGAGAGAGCTTAACTCAAGTGAGAAAATGAACCATCTCAAAAATATGAGCCATCCATGGAGAGAGAAAATGAGAAGCTAGGTTTTGTAAAACCAATTCTTTCAATATAATATCAAGCCCATGCTTGAATAGTTTGCACAAATGAATTAATAATTCATTTGTGCACACTATGCAAGCATGGTTCTCACCATACTCCCCTCTCTCAATTATCCACCTCATTATCCATTTAAAATAAATGGTCAAATTCAAAATGAGGTGTCCACCTTCTAGAATATTATCCGTATAAATACGGATTACATTCTACTGTATATACATACCTGTATTCGTACTGAAGTATGAAAACCCAAAGAGATAGAATAACACAAAGAACATAATACTAGAATATACATATCGAAATACATATACGTAAATTATTAAATCAATATCTGATTTAATAATCCGGCTCAAACCCGAGCCGGCTAGTATTATCAACCGTCCGATCGAAAGTCCGGGTACATAGTACAATCAATGGATCGAAACCCTGCACGTATGAAATACAGCTACTATATCGTTTCGCCAAAACCAGGGAAACCCTCTATGTGGGACTCTAAAGACTCGTCAATACGCTGGCAGTGGGTTTAACCACAAGCACGTCAACGGCACTACCTGTATGTAACAGCTACCCAGGTATTGAGCGAAAGGAAGGCTGATGAGCAAACTCATCTGAACTCCTACTGAGCATGTCCATGACAATCTCCGTACAGTCTGGTCTGTTCGTCTAAGAGTATCGCATATCGAGTCTAGGGGGTGGATAAAGTCAGAACCCTAATAACGCGATATTTTGTGCCGGTATGAAGCCCATCACCCACTGAAAAACTACTGACCCAAATCAATAATTCTCGTCTATCTTGGCTAAGGATTTCTGGTGTTGGCCACCCGTGCACCTCGCGACATCAACTCCCAATACCGGGAGAGACGAATCCCCGACGATCCGCTCACTGCCTCCATGTGGCTCGAGACTGTACCCAACTAAAACATGTTTGCACGACTCCTTTGAGCCGTGGTAGGGTAGTAATCAAAGCACAATGGGAACTCACACGAGACAAATGACGATCTCAGGTCGACAGACTAACCTGTACATATGTTACCTGGGAACTGCTATCTGACAATAGTATAATACCAACTAGCATGTTCCCGACGAGTCCGTCCAGTGTACTCATAACCCAATGAGCACCTGTACTATGTTAGGTGACTAACTGACACCAATGGCTTGTAAGACCAGCCACCACCCCTCGTCGGGGTCTCGATAAATACACACTAGTCTACTCCGGAGTATCAATGCCCAGTCTCGATACTCCCTCGACTAGGGACATTTAAGGATGTGCTTATAGACCACCCAGCTCCCACATATATGATTGTCATTATAATGATGGTAGTCAAGCAAGAATCATATGGGCTCTATCAATATGTAATAGTGATCTGTAATACCACATAAAGCATGTACATGATGATAAAGGCAAACCAAATAGCATACTATCATTTTGAGTAAGACTGTTCTACCCATATAGGTCATCCCTCAATCATCACAATCGCGTGCCTGCGATCACAATAATTGACTTGAGGGCACTATAGCCAACAATCACCTACTTGCACTTAAGGCTAATTATTGTGGTGTCATATACTCATAGCCCGTGTAATATCAAACACCCAACTCTCTACCAGTCAGTCTCGTAAAGCCCGTTTGTGAAACTATTGTGTTCGAGGAATAGCCTTAGTGAGTGGATCCGCTCCAATGTTTCTATCTTTATCTTTCTATATCTCAACTTCGACCGTCTCCCGAAATGAGCAATACATGTCTTAGAATTTGTCTGGATATCTGATAGGACCCAGTTAACAAATGAACTCCAAATCCAACAAACTTCTTAGACTGTATCATTTACTGAATTTAATCAGTATCCTGCGCCATGCCTTCCACGGTATATGCTTGGACCACCTGTTCAACATACTGTCCCTCAAAAGGGGGAAAACTATAACTCTGACAGCCACTCTGTCATTCAGGTCACCTTGGAAGCCAGAAATGATAACCGCCTCTTGAAGGAGGTTGCCGTTACCATATACCAAGAACATCCACTTATGTTCATAATTGCTTCCCAACGTTTCTCCAGGATTGGATTAATATATGTTTATTGCAGCTAGTGCAAAAGCAATATCTGGTGTGGTACTTGACATCTCATGATTGACTCAATTGCCTAAGCAAGTGACATGCCAATCATACAAATCCCTCTCCTCATCAGTCTAGAAGACATCTCTTTAGAGAGGGCGACTCCATCACCTGCGGGTACACCACCATGCTAGGAGTCGTCCATTTTAAAACACTTTAGAATAGTATCAAGTACCCAAATTGGGACACTTCCCAAATCTAGATCTAAAACTACATATCTAGTGACCAGAATCCCTGATATTTTATCCAGATCCTATATGGAGAAAACACCTTGTGACAACCACAGTATAACCGATCGTAGTATAGAAATATCACTTTCTATAAAGAGCATGTCATCCAAAAACCAGGACATCACTCCCTACTACCTTCTCACTGGGTCCATCTGTTGTTCTAATGAAGTCAAACTCTATGACTGTCACATCAAAACTAGACGATCTGTCTCCGCTATACCTGCTTTAGTCTATAAATGGACATAAGCTACTTTCCCACTACACTTCCGCTGCTCCAACTGACTACAACAACCCTCTGGCAGAGTCATATAGGGTAATCAAAAAGCTCCATGTCACCGTATTTGAGGAGAACGAAGTACCTCTCGGGTGCCTGAGGTTACCCACCAAATCTGCGGAGTGGCTAATAGAATGTCGAATCCAATTGAATCTTTAGGTTCTACTAAATTTTCAGTAATTTTTTATGGTTCTGGAATAACTTCCAGTTCTACCATACTCCCACTAATATTTTCTGAAAAGAATTCATTTTACTAAAACTGTGGCGAGTCAAGAACAATATCATTATTGATCTTCCAGATGGTAGAATGTTAACCCTCGTCAAAGCTCGGGATAACCCACAAACTTCCATTACTGAAACGTGCCCAGAGTTTATCCGGATTCTGGTTTTAAGCATAAGCCGGACAACTCCATATATCTTAACATCGTTAAGATATGAATCCATTCTATATATCCAATATAGAAACAAATGCACTAATTTAATTTGAACCAGATTCAAAATACGTTCAGCTGTTTCCAGTGCATATCAACTAGATAGAAGGAGGCCAAGTAGCATTACTAATCAAGGAGTGCATCCACGCATGAGCGACCTAAAAGAGAAGTAAGTTATCAAAACTATTACTTACAACGGAATAACAAACACAAGTATCTATATCTTTGATCACCTTGAAGAATCCTAATACTTGCAACGTATGGTTCTCTACTTTATTCTTATACCTATATCTTCTCAAAATTTGGATCTTGTATTTCAACGAATTACTTGTCTAAAACTAGATAAGTCATGAGTAAACAGAATATAGTACGAGTACCAACCCCTTTGTCTTAACGGACACCGGAAAACATACAATATTCTATATAAGTCCACAGAGTTTAATAACTCAAAACCTTGTGCGTCATAGGTTGTGCTATGGTTAAGAAGAATTACACCGCTGTTGAATACTCCTTACCTAACCATCAACTGATATAGGTAAATGTCAAAGACATAATTTCAAAAAGTTATATCTCACATTATAAAATAAACATACATATATATCAGTTTGAAATTGGTGCATAACAACGGATATTCAAAACCAAATATTTGTCGTCAGATAAAACCTAGGTGATTTCCTCAAATATCACAAATTACAAAGAATTCCGATATATAGAGGATCTAATCACCCAATTCCCAATATCTTAAACCCACTCAGCATCCGTAACGCCATACAGATATGAGAATCAAGTCTGGTAAATACATACCCAGGAGTTAGAATCTAATTGGGAAAATGGTTTTCAATTAACACCGTATAGTAAGACTGAAACATGAAAATGTTTCGAAGGGATAGCTGGGTTTTCCTAGTAATGCCTCTTCCACGATCCATATTCATGATAGTAACCATATACGTTCTTTCCCTTACTCCAATCCCTTTATATCACTACTACAAATAAGGGTTGCCCCTACGGATATCTGCGTAGGGGCGAAAAAATACCCCGTAGGTGCAAAGGCCGCAGGTGCAAGTTGAGGCCCTGAACTTGCCCCTACGGGCAAATTCTTGCCCCTACGGATATATCTGTAGGTGTTATTGCCCCTACGGATTACTCCGTAGGGGTAATCAAATCATATATGTATTTTTTTTTGAATATATTGTATGTACCTACGGATACAACCGTAGGTCCTTGTTCTACCCCTACGGATAACTCCATAGGGGATAGGCAGTGGCCCCTACGGACATATCCGTAGGGGCACTCCCAACACCCTGCACTGAGATCAGGGGGGAAAATATAAGGAAACCTGATATTTTGCCCCTACGGATAAATCCGTAGGGGATAGACAGTGGCCCCTACGGACATATCCGTAGGGGCACTCCCAACACCCTGCACTGAGATCAGGTGGGAAAATATCAGGTTTCCTGATAGTTTGCCCCTACGGATAACTCCGTAGGGGCAACGTATATACCTACGGCTTAATCCGTAGGTACATATTGTCTGTATTTTTTTTTTAAAAAATGGGCTGCTAGATTTTTTCCCGCCCTGTGCACAATACTATATACATCAATCAAATCATATATTGCAGTATTCATAATCACATCTCACGCATATATATAATATACAAAAGAAACCCAAAAACTGAATATGATATAAATACAAACCAATATCAATATCGTTTCAAAATGTAGTACAATGTGATATAAATAAATACATGTTTCAAAAAATAAGAACCAAAAAGCTACCCTAGTTCGGTCCAGCTCCACCTCTGAATAACGTTAGAATAACGCGCGCCTGCTCCTCGGTCAATACACTCTGCAATGCTACAAATAAGGGAGTCTGAGCGGCATGTGGAGCTGGCGATGTGGTCTGCGCAGCTGCCGTCGAGGTAGTCGCTTGCGGAGCCGCGGCTGTGGGAGTCTGAGTGGGCGGTGGAGCTACAGGAGCTGTCTGCGGAACCGCAGCCGATGTAGTGGCTTGCGGAGCCGCAGCCGAAGGAGATGCATGTGGAGGCTTGGCCGATCTATCCTGTCGCGTCTGGACATAACGTGTGTAAGAAGCGTGTAAGAACTATGTATTATTCGAATTCGTTTCATTATTAAGTTATTTCGAAACCCTGTTTGGATATCTAGTTTGGAAAAGCGTTGTTTATTTTAATTACATATGTATGTATGATTAATCAAACTTAAGTCTAAAACCAAATAAGCTCAAGCTACGTACTAATTATGGATATGTTGATATGTATATAATATGAAATGATATTTTACTATAAAGTAGTATACATACCAGCATCTCCTTCAACTCCTGAACGGTGGCCCTCAAGCTATCCAGTTCCTGATGGACATGCCGGTCACTGGAGACGGAGGAAGTAACCGCCGGGGTGGAGTCCAACCTCATATGGGCCCTGCTAGGGCCCAATCCCCGGCCTCTCTCCCAACCTCCGTGGTGCCCTCCGTGTGCGGCGTCCAGAACTGGGGTCAGCAGCCTCGGATCATTCTGTCCGGTAAAATCGATCCCCGAGGCCTGGGCCTGCTCAACCACCCGCTCCTACACCCACATTAAGCAGTAAAGTATAAGTAAAAAATTTAAACTTGAACCTTCTAAAACTAAAATTTCAAATTTGGGTAGAAAAAATATTAACACTTACGCAGTACTCCTGGGTAGCGACGTCGGGATATCGAAGCTCGCCCGTGGCGGGATCTGTCGAGGTGCCGTGGACGGCAAGATATGCGGACAGCACGCTCGGTGTACCACCTGACGCCACGGTCCAAGATGTCTGCAATATTAGAAAGTAACTCTTAATATTAGAAATATTAGAGAATAACTCTTAATATTGCAGAATATTAGAGAATAACTCTTAATTTACCGATAACTCCATGGCTCGAGTAATGTTCCTCGAGCCACCTGTGTAAGTGGGGCTACCCCTCTTCGCCGACTTCCTGTTCTCCGTATTCTGAGCGGCCTGTTTCTGCACAACGCATTAACATTTAGTTTTCTAATTAAGAAACACAAAGAAATAAATTATATCATAAATAATGAATTAAATTTAAAATACATACTTGTTTGCGTTCGGAGTCGAAATAAGCGCACAATAGAGGCCATGTCTCTACGTCGACTCTCGCAAACGCCGGAGTAGATAGGAGGGCCGCTCTCTCTGCCTCGCGGGTCACTATCCACAGGGAGTAGCAGTCGGCCTTCAGCTCATTCCTGTTGTATCGGACCTTGGCCTGCATGTTCTTCATCAGGCCATTGTACAGAGCATAAAGGTCGAGCACCCTCCCCGGGTGATCAGGGTCGGCTACAGGCTGAAAATCGTAATCCAACTGAAAATACAAAAAAAAACATTGTTATTAGATTGCAAGTGTTAATAATAAATATATTGGATAGATCAAATGAAAATATATATTAATACATACCCGAGCCTGATCAAAGAAGAGAGCGAATGAGCGCTGGTGCTGCTCGCCCCACTCAACGTGAAGTGGATAGTTCTTCACGATCCGGCTCTCGTCCCCCAAATACCGGCCGAACCTCTCGGCATGAGGACCGGTATAGCGATAGTCAAGGGTAAAAAATAGGGGGAATGCTGCCTCCCCCCTAGCTCTATCAGGCCTCAGCCTATGGGACTGATTCGGGCCTCGAGTCCCCCTCTGGGGATGGAGAGGCCCTGCGTCTGCACGAAATATCAAGACAATCAATAATAAGACAATGTTGTATTAAGAAATCAAGGTTAAACAAAAATTGAAGTGTGATATATACCTCCGGTGACTAGCGCACGAGCCTGGGCCCGAGCAGCAGCACGAGCGGGACGATAGTTCCTCCGGTGAGGAACAACCGGGGTCCCGGATCCGGACGCATCCCCTCCAACTATAAAATAAACATCGACGCTAAATTTCCATGAAGTTCATATTTATTCAATAGAGCATATGTAAAATGAATAAATATTTTAAATTTATTCATACTAACCTGCAGACGATGCGGAGGGTATGGAAGCGGCAGGAGTGGCCCCTGTGGAAGGTGTGGATGCACCACCTATAATTAGACAATTAAAAATAGATTATATAAGTAATTGCAAAAAGAATGTGTAGATCAATAATATAACGTTCTAAATCAATATGCATGCACTATAGGATATATAAACATACCCGCAGGTGCGGTGGTGTCACCACCTACAGCTAGACAATAATAAAAATTGCTAAGTAAGAGCAAAAGGAATGTGTGTATTTATGATATAGCATTCTAAATCAATATACATACACTATATGATATATAAACATACCTGGAGGAACGGGGGTGGCCTCTGTCCCAGATGTGGACGCATCACCAACAACTAGACAATCAAACATTGACAATATAAGTAATTTTGACATAAACATGCATGAATATCTGTAATATTACATTCAAAATGGATATGCGTGCAGTATACCTGGAGGTGTGGCCAAATCAAAACGGAAGGAGGCATCCGAAGGGGTCTCCGATCTGGGTGCAAGACCGGCCCTCTGAAGCTCCCTACGGAGCTCTCCGGGCGGCAGAACCGCTCTGCCTCTGCCGCGGCTGAAGCTCCTGCTGCCCCTCGCTGCTCCCGACATCGTCATCAAATCTAGATAAACGGTTCGTGGACGCATTAGACAATCATTAAAAGTATTGACTATACATGATCTAGAGCGTAAAATGTGAAGTAATAATATAACATTACTGATAACCTTTTTCGTTTCGTGGGCGCATCATACATATCTACTTGGATTTCATCGTCGATGTCATTTCTAACCCACGTAACTTCATGATCGGTCGAAGACAACCCATCCTTCGAAACAGACGGTCGGAGCACTTTAAGCATTCTCTCTTCTTCGTCCTCATCGCTGTCCTCGTATTCTGGGACATCGTAGACATCTCTAGGTTTCCATCGGCATACAACACTCCACCCCGGATGCTTCAAACACTGTGAGTAGTATACTTGGAACGCTTGGTTCGGAAAGATAAACGGATCGTCCTGACCATAAAATTGAAGTGTGTTCACACTGGTCAATCCATATTCATCTTTCCAAGTCCCAAGACTGCTTCTCCACCTGTCTGTATCGGTTCGCGGATCGTACCAAGTACAGTGGAATATATAAAAGGGTTCTGATCGTCCGGGATAGTGGATGCCGAGTATACAATTTAAGTACCCATAGTAAATCACACCGTCCGATCCTACCGTCGCAATCCTACTATTCTGAGTGGTTCTAGATGTTTCTATGTCCTTAACTTCGAATTTGTATCCAAGGACACCAAATCCTTTGTAATATGCAACCTCCATACTAGGAAATTGAGCTAAACATCTTGAATCACTCTCAAATGATGCAGACAAGTTCGGATCGTGGATGATCCTGAGAAACCTGTGGGGACTTTCAAATCATGCAACACCTGCAGGAATCTTTTCTTCTCCGGTTGTGACATATGATAAGCGGCATTGGGAAGTACAAACTTGCCCGGTTTACCCGCTACCGGTTTAGGGTGCAGGTGTTGTCTTTCGATTTCCCCACTCTTGTAGATCCATCCGGGCATTCATGTTGTCTTTCGATTTCCCGTCTTTACACAGAAGCAAGTTAAGTATGTGCTCTGATACTCCCTTCTCTATATGCATGACGTCCAGACAATGACGCACTGAATTTGTAGACCAGTACGGAAGCTCGAAGAAAATGCTTAACTTGTTCCAATATTGTGGTTTGACCTGTCTCGTCGGATCCATCCCGAAGGTCACGTTATTGTAACCATCCCATTTAGCAGTCACGTCCTCTCCGGACAATGGGGATGGAGGCCCAAGAAGCTCCTGATGACCATCAAAGTGAACCGTGTCTAACTTATAGGGGTGATCTGGAGGCAGAAAACGTCGATGGCCGCAATAACAAACCTTCCTGCTAAAATTCAAAAATTTTGATGTTGTGTGTTCATGGCAATGAGGACATGCTTTGTGACCATGTACGGACCAACCTGATAGCATTCCATACGCAGGAAAGTCATTAATTGTCCACATTAAAGCCGCACGCAGTATGAAGGTTGTATTTGTGTTTGAATCATATGTCTCTACACCATCAATGAACAAAGTTTTCAGCTCCTCGATCAGAGGTCGGAGATAGACGTCGATATTGTTCCCCGGTGAGTTTGGTCCGTCGATAAGAAGAGGCATCATAAAGTATGATTGGTCCATAGCCAACCAAGACGACAGATTATAAATTATCATTACAACGGGCCATGTACTGTGACTTCCAGCCATATAGTTGAATGGGCAGAAACCATCGGCAGCCAGTCCGAGCCGGACATTGCGAGGATCGCTACTGAATATTGCGTGCCTCCTATAGAAATCCTTCCATGCCGGTGAATCTCTTGGATGGCTCATTTTTCCATTTTCGCTTGGAGGAGCACGGTGATGCCAAATCATTGCCTCGGCTGTTTTCTTGCACCTGAATAGCCTCTGTAGCCTCTGTGTTATGGGAAAATATCGTGCTATCTTCACAGGTATATCAGGCTTCTTATCAGAATCTTTCGGCTTATACCTGGCCTCTCCGCATGTTGGACACTCTTTCAAATCTGAATTCTCTTTCTGGTACAACACGCAATTTTTAGGACATGCTTGAATCTTCTCGCACTTTAGACCCAAATCAGACATCATTTTCTGGGCTTCGTACCAGCTTTCGGGCACATTATTTCCCGGAGGCATAGAATCTTTCAAGAACGAAAGAAGCATTGTGAATGACTTGTTGCTCCATCCATTTAGGCACTTAATTTGGAAAAGTTGGATGAACCATGAGAGGGTGGAATACTTCGCATTCTCATAAATTGGTTTCCTAGCATCATTCATGAAATTTTCATATTTATCCGCACGCGGTCCTTGACCGGAAGGAATGTCATCTTCGGTACGAATAGATTCACCTAGGGCAGCCTCTACCATATCCTCCATTTCTTCTGATGGAAATAAATTTCCGTATACTGCCGTACTACCGAATTCTTCTTCTTCTCCTGCCGCATTTTCGTGTTCTCCTTCTTCTTCTACCGCAGTACTGCATTCTTCTCCTTCCCCGTGATATTTCCAAGTTGAATAAAGTCTAGTAAACCCATGTTTTACAATATGAAGCTCTGCCAATTCTACCTTCTGCCAGTACTTATTGCCACATCTATCGCACGGACAGAGAATCTTCTCTATTATGATCTTATTATATGCTCGTGCAAATTCAAGGAAAGCAGCAACTCCTGCGACAAACTTAGGTTGCATACGTTGTTTCCAATCCACATACATCCAGTCCTTAACTCTGACGTACTCATGGGCCATGTTAGACTGAATAACATATAAATTGTAGGTTATGCTGACTATATTGAGAAATATAAGAACGGGATAGTTACTGACAAAGGAGAAAATCCGTGTATATGCTTTGTGTGTGTGTTTGTCGTTGAAAAGAATAAATTATCGCACGTTATGTTAACCGATAGACGGGGACTAAGTGGCGCTTTTAGTTTCATATATGGGTATCGATGGGAATATGAAGGTTTCATATTATCATATATTGGTTTTAACCCGAACATCTCGAATCGCTCTCTAATTATGCGTTTGTATGTATGTGTTCCGGCTGTCGGGGGTAGGCTTCTATCCCATTAAGAATGTATAGAGCGAACGCCCATCACTTGTGCTTTCAACCGTTTCGAGTAAATTTCGGCAGCACCTCCCCGCTGTTCTCCGAGTACACTGTAATAGAATAGATAATCATTTCAAAGCTGTGAAACAACGTTGAAATGAACATCTAATCTATCTTTGTACACGGAGAACCAGCGGAAAGATACCGACGAAATATCTCGAAACGGATGAAAACACAAGTGAATGAAGGCGTTTGCTTTATACATTCTTAACTTGTCCACACGGGACAAATCTATGGGTTACCATACGATTGAATTTTCTCCTCGCGTAGACTATACGACGGTTGTTAGTATCGAGCTATACTGTCCGATATTTAACAACTTTCGTATAGTTCTAGATCACGACGAGCATCGCACGTATGTTAACCGATAGACGGGGACTAAGTGGCGCTTTTAGTTTCATATATGGGTATCGATGTGAATATGAAGGTTTCATATTATCATCGAGTATCATATATTGGTTTTAACCTGAATATCTCGAGTCGCTATCTAATTATGCGTTTGTTGTGCATTCGTGTTGTATGTGTAACATGATTTTAAACCATTGAGATCAAGATTGATAGAACTGATCATCCTACATTGCAATAGCATTCATCAACCAAAAACTATTATTGCAATGGTATACATTTATAACAATCAACAATTAAAACTATAAATATAGGATACTGATATCATAAAGCGTTATGAGACACGTCATCTGCCACGTGTCGTGATCATGGAAATCGCTAATATTGAGCATCATCAAGATTAGATTATGGTTTTGAAGCAAGTTATTGAGCATCTTGGATTGATTGTCAAGTGTTGATTTTTATTTCAACACTTGACAGAATGAAAATCATAAATACAGTTGCAAAATGTGTTCCTCACCCCCATAAAGTGGATCTTAACAATCCAGACAAGACCATCATTGTTCAAATTGCCAAGGTAGACATAATCTCAGCAGTTATTTACGGTTGCTAGCTTGTATTGCTTGTTGCTATTCTTTTTTTTCCTTGCCCTTTCTTTCTTTCTTTTTTTTTTTTGGGGTGGGGGGTTGTGTTTGAAAAGTTTTAACCAACTCACTGCTATTTCTAGGCAATGCAGGAATATAACTAGTTTTATCCCCCAAAAGAAAGAGCTTCAGGCTTCATGCGTCAAGCGATGTGTATAATTATAGGATTTTCTTGCTAGCGGTTCATTTACAACTATTCTTTAGTCTATATACCTAGCATCTGCTACTAGATATTACATCTTGCATCAACACCCCGCATGTTAAAATCAAAATCGATTATTTTTTTCTTGATCTTTTTCTGATTTTCTACCATCTGTGTCGAGTAAATTATGATTAACATTGTATTTGTCAACTAATCAGAAGAGCCATTCAACCAGCCCCACCGTAACCCTAACCCCAGCCCCACCGTAACCCTAACCCCAGCCCCACCGTAACCCTAACCCCAGCGCCACCCCAGCAGCAGCCGAACCCCAACCCTAACCCTACCCCGACCCCGACCCCGATTGCCACCGCGACCCCTGCCCAACCCCAACTCTCGCGCGCGCAACCCAGACCCAGCCATGAACCCTAAGCCCAAAATAATCTAAAAATGCTTTAATTTACCTCGAGATTTATACCTGAACGGCTGCTGGTGGGCTGGAGCGACGACGGTGGCGATTTGGCGACGAAACCGGCGGTGGCGACGACGGTGGCGACGAAACCGGCGGTGGCGACGGTGGCAACGACGGCGTGCCGATTTGGGGTTTTTTCTCGCGCGCGATTGAGAGAGAGAGAGAAAGTGAGCGTAGGCGATCGATCTGGCTTTATTTTAAAACGATATTTACTTGCCCCTACGGACATAATCGTAGGTCTTTTGTTTGCGGCTCCGTAGGGGCAAACACCAAATTAAGAATTAATATTTTTATTCTTGGACGTCTGTGCCCGTAGGGGCAACCTTTTAGCCCTACGGATTAATCCGTAGGGCCAAGTTAAATCTGCCCCTACGGATATTTCCATCCGTAGGGGCAACCCCCTATTTTACTAGTGTATGTCTTTACTTATTATCTTCTGTACACCACACTTAGGCTAATTGGTTTTCTTCCTTCCCTACCTTTCAGCACCAGCCTAAGATTTAGAAGAAGACTATCCAATAAGCGCAATAGGTGTACTCTCCTAATACCAGGAACCTTCGCAACCTGAGAAAAGGTAAAGAGAAAAGACAACTGAATAATTCTTATTCAATTTCTCCAGAACCAGAATCCATCCTCAAACTGAAATAAGTTTCTTTGAGTTCATATGTAACTATACGATGGAATATCCAAGAAATGTGGATCTTCATAGTGATACAGAGTGTTCTGGAGAATTGCAAAGGGGATGTAGGAGTGGTAAGGACATATGCGACTAAATGATAATCCAATAGCCAAAGTGTTTTAAGAAGGTTCGGTTAACTTGGTTCAAGAGTTTTAATTTAAAGTCGGGTCATATTAGTGATATATGCCCTAGAGGCCATTAGTGTATCATACTGGATTGTATATTACTTAATGGGAACATGGGATATACACGGATATAGTAACAGTCTTGCTCAAAATGGTAGTATGCTACCTGGTTTGTTTCTATCTCAATATGTGCATGTGTTTCTTTTAGCATATCGCTTATACATATTGGTAGAACCCTTAGGATCTTTACTTGATTACCAGCGTTGTAATGGCAGTCACACTAGTAGGGACTGGGTAATCTATAAGCATATCCTATAAAGGTCTCTAGTCGTAGTATTATCGAAACGGGGTATCGATACTCTACAGTAGACTAGTGTATACGCTTCTCATCCCAGCAGGGGAGATGGTCTGTCCCACAGCCATTAGTACGTCGTACTGGAGATAGTATGCAGGTGCTCATTAGGTTATAAGTACACTGGACAGGACTCGTCGGGAACTGTTGGTGAGTATTATACCTGTCGTCGGGTAGCAGTTCCCAGGTGACATAAGTACAGCTTAGCCCGTCGACTTGACACTGCTGCTTCGCCTCAAGTGTGTTCCCACTATACTTTGATTACTATCATACCACGGCTCAAAGGAGTCATGCAAACAGGTAGTAGTTGGGTGCAGTCCCGAAGCACTTGAAGGCAGTGGCGGTTAGATAGGATTCGTCTCTCTCGGTACTGGGCGTTGCTATCGCGTTGTGTTTGGAAAGTCATTACACAAAGTCCTTGGCCAAGGCAAGCAAGATTTACTGGTAGGTATTCCAGTAGTTTCTCAGAGTGTATTGGGCTACTCTTCGACACGACTTATTGCGCTATTAGGGGTCTGACGATTACCGCCCCTAGGCCCGAATGCGATACTCTTAGACGAACAGACCGGACTGTACAGAGATTGTCACATTCATGATTAGTAGGAGTTCGGATGGGTTTTCCTCATCGGCCTTCTTATCGACATCTACCTGGGACCCTTACATACAGCTAGTACCGCTTGTGACCTGTGGTTAAACCCACTGCCAGCGTAGTGTCGAGTCTTTAGAGTCCCACATAGAGAGTATCCCTGCATCAGGCGAAAGATGTAGAGGCCGTATGGTTTTACGACAGGGCTTCGATTACGTACGTGCACTTGTGCGCGTATGATGTTCTTGTTGGATATAGTGCCCTCAAAGTCAATTATTGGATCGCAGGTACGTGATTGCAATGATTGAGGGAGGACCTATACCGATATGACAGTCTTGCTCGAGATGATAATATGCTATCTGGTTTGTCTTTATCATTGTGTACATACTTTAGTTCACTATTGCATGTTGATAGAGCCCATAAGATTCTTACTTGACTGCCAGCAGTATGATGGCGATCATATACGTGGGAGCTGGGGTCTATAAGCACATCCTTAAAGTGTCCCTGGTCGTAGGAGTTTCGAGACAGGGCATTGATACTCCATAGTAGACTAGTGTATACAGTCGAGACCCCGACGAGGGGTGGTGGCCGGTCTCACAAGCCATTGGTGTCAGTTGGTTCACCTAAGATGTATACAGGTGCTCATTAGGTTATGAGTACACCGGACATGACTCGCCGGGAACATGCTAGTTGGTATTATACATATCGTCAGATAGCAGTTTCCTAGTGACATGTGTACAGGTTAGTCTGTCGACCTGAGATCGTCATTTGTCTCGTGTGAGTTCCCACTGTGCTTTGATTACAACCCTACCACGGCTCAAAGGAGTCGTGCAAACAAGTTTTAGGTGGGTACTGTCCCGAGCCACATGGAGGCAGTGAGCGGATCGTCAGGGATTCGTCTCTCCCAATATTGAGGGTGAGATCGCGATGTGTTTAGGAGAGCCATTACACGAAATCTCTGGCCAGGGTATTCGAGATTTACTGGTAGGTATTCCAGTAGTATCTCAGGGTGTTGTGGGCTTCACTCTGACACGACTTATACAGCTATTGGGGGTCTGACGTTTACCAGCCCCCTAGGCCCGATATGCGATACTCATAGATGAACGGACCGGACTGTACGGATATTGTCACTGTCAGGCTCAGTAGGGTATCTGGATGAGTTCACTCGCCAGCTTCCCTTCCGATCAATACATGGGCAACCGTTGCGTACAGCTAGTACCTCTGACGTGCTAAAGGTTATACCCAGTGCTAGTGTATTGATGAGTCATTAGAGTCCCCCACAGACAGTTTTCTAAGTTCGGGCGAAACGTTGTAGAGGCCGTATGATTTTATGGCAGGGTTCGAACATGCACGTGCACTTGTGCACGTGTCATGGTTCGGACAGATAATACTAGCGGGCTTTGTTTTAAGCCGGAACCTAGTATTATATTGTAGGAATATTTTTGTCTCGTTGCATCCGTATTCAGCTGGAATACGGATGCGGGTATGTATATACGGACAAGGGATTTTCTTGTGATCCGTTGCAAAATAACTTTTTGAAGTTGCCAATTTTCTTTTTTGGATTAGACATTTTTTTTAATGTTTAATTAAGTATTTTGTGATGGGCCTATTTTGGGCACTGCCAATTTTTTTCGAAGTCACTGTTTTGGGTGTGTGGCTGCATGGTCTTGTGATGTGAGGTGATTAATTAGAGAGTGGAGTTTTTATTTGTTTTCTTTTATGTTGACTTGGAAGCATGGTCACTAGCATGAGCTGGCACTTTTTTGTGCTAGGGTTCTCTGCAAATTTAGTGTAGTTTTAAATGGCAAAGTGTATTTTTTTTTTGTGCGGTGGAAAAAATATTACACACTCACAAATTTCCAGTGAGCTTTGTAAGGAAACCCCCCCAACCAACACTTTGGAGACCCCCACTTGTAAATTGATTTCCTTATGCTCATATGTTTATCTCCTTGGCAATTCCAATTTACCTTCGCCCGATTCATCGGGTGTCTTGAGACAAAATATTCCACACTCTTCTATGTTTCATCTTGGACAGGTCGGCTCGCAAACTTCATGTCCGAGTTGCCTCAGTTCGAGACGGGAGCCCGTATAAAGATTCTTCGACGTGGTGCCTCCTCAACGAGCGAGATCGGAAAGCGGATTTCACCGGGACAGCCGCAACAAGCTAGGGGAGCGGATTGAAGACCGAAGGACACGGATCGATCGGTATAACTTCCTAACTCCTTTTACAATTGCTAGTTAACGGTTAATGGAACGATCCGGGTATTTGGGCTGCGGTGGCCCCGGTTTTGTAAAAAGTTTTTGTTCCGTATTTGGCGTCGGTTTGACGGCCGGGACACCGCCGTGGCCCAACGTGGTATCAGAGCCACACCATTAATTGTTTACTAGCTTGTTCTAATGTGTTTAAAATATCGATCGACGGAATTTTCAAAACCGCATTTCCAATATTTTAAGTTCTGCCGAAATTTTAAAGTCGTCGAAAAATTATTTTGAGTATTTCAGAAAATCAGGCAGGCTTTTATAAGACAAATGTAAAATTTTGGTAGCATGATCTCTCTGTAGCGCCGCGGAACGGCGACCGTACCCTCGTTTTGGCTGCGGTTCCGCCGCAGTGTTGAGGTTTCAGTGCACCAAATTTTTGCTTTGGGTCTTTAACATGGAATTGGGGTTTCTGAAATTTTTGTTTGGGCTTAGATTTTGTTTGAGTACTGGATTTGTGCTTGGGGCCCACTTCGGGAATTTTTCTCGATCTAAATTTTAAATATGTTAGTTTACAGTGCTTACATTATATCTGCGACCGTGAATATCATTCGAGCGGTAAATCTTAACTAATTGCTATAGCTCTTTTAGACGGGTTTGCGAACGTGACATTCACGTTGATGTTCTGTGTTGTGCTGTGATGTTGCGGATTGGTCGTGGTGGATAGCTTGGTGCAATATTAATGCTTTTTAGTTTTATTTGTACATTTGATATTGCGGGGCGAGCGTCCGACATGTGGACTGCCGTCACTGCCTGTTTGTATGTTATTCTTTTGGGGCACGACCGGGATGAGGTCGGTGTACCCGTTGTATATATTTTCTTTTCTGTACTAGGATTACCCCACCGTGGGGTGCACGGATAGCCGGGTTCTAGAGGGCAACGGGCCCGCATCTCATAGCTTTGAGACGGAGGGGGATTCACTATAGAATTGGCGGGCTATTCGCCGCACTCGTAGGGGGTATAGGTTGACCCAAGGAGGGGGGCTCAAGTTACCGGATTCCGTAAAGTGCTGGGTGGTACATTCATGTTGTTGAAGGGGGCTGCCTCGCTTCAGGTTTTGGCGGGTAACTTGCCGCACTCGTAGGGGTCTAGAATTTCATTGCACAGGCTATCCACACGACCAGGGGAACGTCGGGTTTCATTTGCGGCTCTATGAATCCCGAGGATCCCATACTATCTGTATTGTTCTGTGATGCTTATTACCTTCTGTGATGTTGCATTTATCATATCTGGAGCGATTATTATATACTGATATATATATATGCTAGTAGATGTTGTATGTGTTTTACACTCGCGCTAGTCCAGTCTCCGCTCTGTCGTTAGTTAAGTAACCTAACGGGTGATGACGGGACCCAGTGGCGAATGCGGATGGCATATACGTACATCATATTTTCGTTCTTTTCTGGTATGATCATTTGATGGGACTGCGTTAATTCTTATCAATGCAAGGAAAACAAACATATATATGATGTTGTTGGAACAAGTTTCAAAAAGCTGTTATTACTAGGGCATTTTCTTCTTTTTTGCACAATGGTATTCAGTTTGGAATATCCTGCACCTCTTTTGACGAGGCAAGGGCCGAGATCCCTTCATCGGGAGTGACCCCTTGGACAGAGGTTTGCGTCAGGATAATAACTTCACTATAGTCGATTACTTTTTGCTTTGCATCGTTGTATTCAGTTTGGAATATCCTGCACCTCATTCCACGAGGAAAGAGCCGAGATCCCTTCACCGGGAGTGACCTCTTTAGCAAAGGTTTTCGCCACTATATTTTTATATTAAAAAAAAGATATTTGGTTCCTCCAACGATATCAAGTTCATTACGCTAAAGGTTTTTCTCCAAAAACCAGCCGTATCCCTCCGTCATTTCAGATAGGTATCTTGTAGTATTCGTGCTATGTACGTTAGTCTCTATCAAGGCATAGTGTACGGTAGCTGCGTGATACTTGTCTGTAGCATGGATATGCGATTATCTAGGACAGCCGCACAGTCACGTTGGTCTCTATCAAGGGCTTGTGCGGGTGGGTTTAGATCAATCTTGGATAATGACGGGTTGAACTTGACTAGCGACTTATGGCACGTTGGTCTCTATCAAGACCATAAAGTCGTTAGGGGTAAAAATCATATCGGGAGTTTCAAATATACAGGAAACTTTCCAGGCATGCGCATACCTTCTGGAGTATGATAACGTGAGTGGATTCCATCACTTTATCATGCGATGATAGTTGGATCCCGATTCCCAATGATGAGTTGGTTTACTCCTCGGGTGATCCCGACTAATTCTTCTTTCAGGTTTGGAGGAGAATTTGAGAAAACTGTGGGAGGTTTCCTGATTAGATAAAATGATTAGCCATTCTGATCTAGGTTAGAGTGCACGCAGAATGTTTCTTTTCTTTCTCTCTTTGACTACGAACATAGCCCTGTAGGGTGTTTTTCTTCACCCCATTGAGATGGGAATACGCGCGCGCTTGTCAGGCGTACTACAGATTCCCCCTGCCTAGGTTAGGCCGGGGTTTAATGATTGTGGGGATCCGAATCTCCGGCAGCCGCGGACTAAGCTGCCGTTAATTACCCCTCGCCTTTGGGGCGAGGGAACCTCCGATTAACGGGTTAAACTGGTCATGCGAATTCAATGTGCAGTGTACGTGTGTTCTGTTCTGAAAGGGGGGTTTTGGATATATCGGGAGCCACGCAGAGTTTTTACGGGGGTCCCGCTACCCGGATAGCGGGCTGGGGGTCAAGGGGGCTAGCAGCCCCCTTGCGAGGTTCGAGGCAGCGCCCCGGCCCGAAAATTTTTTGGAAGGGGAGAATGTTGCGGAGTATGTGTATGTGTACATTTGTATACAAATGTATATATATACATATATATATAAATAAAGGGGAAAAGGGGCATCCAAAGGATGCGTGGGGCAGCACCTTGGGCGCTGTGCGCTTAGGTGCTGTGCGCTCAGGCGCAAGCGCGCCACGTGTCGACACGCGGGCGCTTTGCGCATGAGCGCAAGCGCGCCACGTGTCGGCACGCGGGCGCTTTGCGCACTTGCGCAAGCGCGCCCTTGCGCAAGCGCGCCCTTGCGCCACGTATCGGCACGCGGGCGCTTTGCGCACTTGCGCAAGCGCGCAGGTGCGCAAGCGCGCGCGCGCGCCACGTGTCGGCACGCGGGCGCTTTGCGCACTTGCGCTGCGCGCTGCTAAAACAAATTTCTCAGAAGAGAAATTAGAGAGGAGTTGGACTCCTGAGTGTGTGTTTTTTTTTGGGTTTAGTGAACGATGTTTTTCTTCCTCCTGTTGCTTGCTGGATCTTGAAGATCAAGAGATGTGAAATTTCAAAATCTCTTCTTTTTCAGATCTAATGATAGATCCAAGTTCTCCTTTGTGGGTTTTGTGGTGAAAAACTAATTTGTTTTGAAAAAGGAAGAGTAAAACTCTTGATTTAATTCAAGAGAAAGAAGAAGGTTTTGGAACCTTGAAGATGGAAGAAAGAGCTCAGCTCTGAGACTTTTTTTTTTGTTTGGAGAGAGAGAAAAATTGTTGAGATATTTCATTATCTTTGCCTTTATAGGCTATACACTTTACACATAGCCCCTTGGGCTTCACAAAATGGCATTTTGCGTATCCCATGGCTCATGTGCCATTTCTTTTTGCACATAAGGCATGGGCTTTACAAAAATTTGGCTTTATGCCTATTTTTCTTACATTTATCCATAAAATAAAATAAAAGAAATACAACAAAATTATTTATTACAAAATTTTTATCTTGGCATGGGGAGAGGCCGGCCGCTTCATGTTCGGGCTCGACCCGGGCATGGGCCTACTGGATCTGGGCTTGGGCCCACTTGGCTTGGGGTTGACTTTGATTTTGACTTGGTCAACCGGGGTGTAAATTTTTACCCCAACAAGCCCGACCCTAGACTATAACTCTGTGACCAAGTTAACCGAACTTTCTTATAACACTGTCCTTTGGATTGTCAGAGTTGCATAAATTATTGCCACTCCTTTTTTACCCTTTGAGTTTCTCCAGAACACCCTGTATTATTACGAACATCCACTTCCATTGGATAAATCCATCGTATGGTTATATACGATCTCGGAGGAACTTCTTCGAGAATGGATTCAGGTTCTGGAGAGATTGAATATGACTATTCAGTTGTCTTTTCATTTTACCTTCTCTCAGATTGTGAGGGCTCCTAGGATTAGGAGGGGGTACACATATTATGTTTATTAGATAGTCTTCTTCCAAACCGTAGGAAGGTGCCGAAAGGTAGGGAATGAATAAAACCAATTAGCCTAAGTTGGGTGTACAGAAGGTAATAAGTAAAGACAAATAAAGGGATCAGAAAGAGAGCAAAGTAAATTGCGACTGTTAACATTTATGACCAAACCATGTATTTCATCGCCACTCCTACTTCACCTTTTTATTTCTCTAGAACATCCCGTATCATTACGAACATCCAATTCCATT
This sequence comes from Agapanthus africanus, assembly GCA_030015575.1. Classification (NCBI taxonomy): domain Eukaryota; kingdom Viridiplantae; phylum Streptophyta; class Magnoliopsida; order Asparagales; family Amaryllidaceae; genus Agapanthus; species Agapanthus africanus. The sequence continues at coordinate 66,840,520 of CM057344.1, read as the reverse complement.
GGATAAATCTATCGTATGGTTATATACGAACTCGAAGGAACCTTTTCGAGGATGGATTCTGGTTCAGGAGAAATAGGAATAAGGTTTATTCAGTTGTCTTTTATCCTTACCTTCTCTCAGGTTGCGAGTGCTCCTAGAATTAGGAGAGTACACCTATTATACTTATTGGATAGTCTTCTTCCAAACCATAGGCTGGTGCCGAACGGTAGGGAAGGAAGAAAACCAGTAAGCCTAACGATGGTGTACAGAAGGTAACGACTAAAGACAAATAAAGAGAATTGGAGAGATGGCAGGGAAATATACGGTTACGGTCATGAATCTGGATAATGGAAGAGACATTACTAGGAATACCCGGATACCCTTTTTCGAAACATTTTAATGTTTCAGTTTGATTTTGTATTGTTAATAGAAAACTGATTTCCCAATTAGCTCTTGCTCCAGGGTAAGCATTTACCAGGTTTGATTCTCACATCAGTATGGTTTTACAGATGATGAGTGGGAGTAAGTTATTGGGAATTAGGTGATCATCCTCATTATATCGGAATTCATTGTAATTGGTGATATTTGAGGAAATCACCTGGGTACAATTTTCAACTTATGACGCACAGGATTTGAGTTATTCAACTCAGCGGACTTATACAAAGTATTGTATCTTGTCCAGTGTCCATTAGGACAAAGGGGTTGGTCCTCGTACTATATTCTGTTTACTTGTGACTTCTCAAGTTTTTGGACAAGTGTTTCGTACAAATACAAGGTCCAAGTTTGAGAAGTTATAGGTACAAGAATAATGTAGAAAACTGGGTGTCGCAAGTATCGGGATTCTTCAAGGTGATCAAAGATGTAGATACTTGTATGAGGCATTCAGTTGATAGTAATGGTTTGAGAAACTTGTTTCTCTTTCAGGTTACTTATAATTGGACGCATTCCTAAGTTGAGTAATGTTGATCGGTCTCTCTCCATTTAGTTGACATGCACTGGAGACAGCTGCATGTTTTGAATCTGGTTCTTATTAAATCAGTGCATCTATTTCTATATTGTATATAGAATGGTTCATATCTTAACGTTGTTAAGGTATGGGGAGTTGTCCGGCTTATGCTTAAAACCAGACTCTAGATAACTCAAGGCACGTTTTCTGTAATGGCTGTTTGTGGGTTATCCCGGGTTTTGACGAGGGTTAACTTTCTACCATCAGGAAGATCAATATTTATATTATTCTTGACTCGCCAAAGTTTTAGTAAAATGGACTTTTTTCAGAAAACAAATAGTGGGAGTATGGTAAAACTGGAAGAGATTCTAGAACCGCAAACGATTACGGAAAATTTAATATGACCTAAACATTCAATCAATATTGACATTCCATTAGCCACTCCGCAGATATTGTGGGTAACCTCAGGCGTCCGAGAGGTACTCCGGTATCCTTAAGGACGGTGACAGGGAGATTCTTGTTTACCCAGACTTGACACTACTGTTGTTCCAGACTATGAGACCCGACAGGAGGATAAGTATAGCGTCGTTCTAAACTAGGTTTAGAAGTGCACATAGGATTGTTGTAGTCAGTGGGAGCAGCGGAAGCATAGTGGATAAGTAGCTTATGTTTATTTATAGACTAAAACAGATATAGCGGAGATAGATCATCTATTTCTGATGTAACAATCATGGGTTTTGACTTCATCAGAATAGGGGATGGATCTGTTAAGAAAATAGTAGGGTGTGATGCCCTGGTACTTGGATGACATATACATAGTAGGAAGTGAAATTCCTACACTACGATCGGTTATGCTGTGGTCACACAGTAGTTTCTCCACATAAGATATGGATATAATATCATATGTTGTTTTTTGCACTAGATGCAATAGGTTGATATATTATTCCAATCCTGGAGAAATGTTCGGAAGCAGCTTATGAACATAAGTGGTTGTTCTAGGGATTTGATAACCACAGCCTCCTTCGGGAGACAGTTATCATTCCAGGCTTCTAAGGTGACCCGGATGATATAGTAACTGTCAGAATTATAGTTTTCCCTCTGACGAGGGGCAGTAGTTTGGACAGGTAGTCCAAGCGGATACTGAGGGAGGCATGGTGCAGGATACCGATTAAATTCAGTTGACGATACAGTCTAAGAAGTTTGCTGGATTTGGAGTTCACTTGTGAGCTGGGTCCCATCAGATATCCAGACATATTCTAAGACGGGTATTAATCAATTCGGGAGATGGCTTTCTCCGCGAACTTGAGACAAAGAGAGACACAGAAAGAAACATCAGGGCGGATCCACCCACTGAGGCTATTTCTCGAAAGCAATAGTTTTGCAAACGAGCTTTGTGAAACTGATTAGTAGAGGAGTTGGATGTTCGGTATCACACGAGCTGTGAGTACGCAACATCGCAATAATTAGCCTTAAGTGTAAGTGGGAGATTGTTGGATATAGTGCCCTCAAAGTCAATTATTGGATCGCAGGTACGTGATTGCAATGATTGAGGGAGGACCTATACCAATATGACAGTCTTGCTCGAGATGATAGTATGCTATCTAGTTTGTCTTTATCATCGTGTACATGATTTAGTTCACTATTGCATGTTGATAGAACCTATAGGATTCTTACTTGACTGTCAGCAGTATGATAGCGATCATATACGTAGGAGCTGGGGTCTATAAGCACATCCTTAAAGTGTCCCTAGTCGTAGGAGTTTCGAGACAGGGCATTGATACTCCAGAGTAGACTAGTGTATACAGTCGAGACCCCGATGAGGGGCGGTGGCCGGTCTCACAAGCCATTGGTGTCAGTTGGTTCACCTAAGATGTATACAGGTGCTCATTGGGTTATGAGTACACCGGACAGGACTCACCGGGAACATGTTAGTTGGTATTATACATATCGTCAGATAGCAGTTCCTCGGTGACATGTGTACAGGTTAGTCTGTCGACCTGAGATCGTCATTTGTCTCGTGTGAGTTCCCACTGTGCTTTGATTACCACCCTACCACGGCTCAAAGGAGTCGTGCAAACAGGTTTTAGGTGGGTACAGTCCCGAGCCACATGGAGGCAGTGAGTGGATCGTCAGGGATTCGTCTCTCCCGGTATTGGGGGTGAGATCGCGCTGTGTTTAGGAGAGCCATTACACGAAATCCCTGGCCAGGGTAATCGAGATTTACTGGTAGGTATTCCAGTAGTATCTCAGGGTGTTCTGGGCTTCACTCCGACACGACTTATACAGCTATTGTGGGTCTGACGTTTACCATCCCCCTAGGCCCGATATGCGCTACTCATAGATGAACGGACCAGACTGTACGGATATTGTCACTGTCAGGCTTAGTAGGGTTTCTGGATGAGTTCACTCGTCAGCTTCCCTTCCGATCAATACATGGGCAACCGTTACGTACAGCTAGTACCTCTGACGTGCTAAAGGTTATACCTAATGCCAGTGTATTGATGAGTCATTAGAATCCCCCACAGACAGTTTCCTAAGTTCGGACGAAACGTTGTAGAGGCCGTATGATTTTATGGCAGGGTTCGAATATGCACGTGCACTTGTGCACGTGTCATGATTCGGACAGATAATACTAGCGGGGTTTGTTTTAAGCCGGATCCTAATATTATATTGTAGGAATATTTTTGTCTCGTTCCATTCGTATTGAGCTGGAATAAGGATTTGGGTATGTATATACGGATAAGGGGTTTTCTTGTGATCCGTTGCAAGATAACATTTTGAAGTTGCCAATTTTCTTTTTTGGATTAGACATTTTTTTTAATGTTTAATTAAGTATTTTGTGATGGGCCGAAATGGGTACTGCCAATTTTTTTCGAAGTCACTGTTTTGGGTGTGGAGCTGCATGGCCTTGTGATATGTGAGGTGATTAATTGTTTTTGTCCAAGTGAGGACATTTGAGTATGCTGTGGTTTAATTAGAGAGTGGAGTTTTTATTTGTTTTCTTTTATGTTGACTTGGAGGCATGGTCACTAGCATGAGCTGGCACTTTTTTGTGCAAGGGGTTCTCTGCAAATTTAGTGTAGTTTTAAATGGCAAAGGTTTTTTTTTTGTGGTGAAAAAAACATTACACTCACATTTAGAACACCACAAATTTCCAGTGAGCTTCCCCATTGATTTCTGGCCGACAACACTCTGGAGACCCCACTTGTAAATTGATTTTTCCTTTGCTAAAATCCAATGCTCATATGTTTATCTCCTTGGCAACTCCAATTTACCTTTGCCCGATTCATCGGATGTCTTGAGACAAAATATTCCACACTCTTCTCTATTTCATTTTGGACATGTCGGCTAGCAAACTTCATGTCCGAGTTACCTCAGTTCGAGGCGGGAACCCGTATAAAGATTCTTCGACGTGGTGCCTCCTCAACGAGCGACACTACTACAAAGAAGGGTTGCCCCTACGGATAAATCCGTAGGGGCAACCCACTGCCCCTACGGATATATACGTAGGGGCGAAAAAACACCCCGTAGGTGCAAAGGCCGCAGGTGCAAGTTGAGGCCCTGAACTTGCCCCTACGGTTAAATTCTTGCCCCTACGGATATATGTGTAGGTCCCGTTTCCCCTACGGATTAAGCCGTAGGGTATAAGATTTTATATTATTTACGGTTTATTTTAATAAATTACTTGGCCCTACGGATATACCCGTAGGGGCATGTACTACCCCCTACGTATATATGCGTAGGTACGTTTCCGTAGGGGCACAAATTCAGGATTCCTGATATTTTGCCCCTACGGATAACGCCGTATGGGAGAGTCAGTGGCCCCTACGGATATATCCGTAGGGGCTTTCCCAACCCCCTGGCACTGAGATCTGGGTGAAATATCAGTTACTGCTGATATTTGGCCCTTACGGATATATCCGTAGAGGTAACATGTGTGCCTACGGATTAATCCGTAGGTACACATTGTCTGTAATTTTTTTTAAAAAATGGGCTGCTTGATTTTTTCCCGTCCTGTGCACAATAATATATACATCAATCAAATCATATATTGCAGTATTCATAATCACATCTCACGCATATATATAATATACAAAAGAAACACAAAAACTGAATATGATATAAATACAAACCAATATCAATATCGTTTCAAAATGTAGTACAATGTGTATGATATAAATAAATACATGTTTCAAAAAAAAAAGAACCAAAAATCTACCCTAGCTCGGTCCAGCTCCACCTCTGAATAACGATAGAATAACGCGCGCCTGCTCCTCGGTCAATAAACTCTGCAATTCGTCGCGAGCGGGAGTCTGAGCGGCATGTGGAGCCGGCGATGTGGTCTGCGCAGCCGCCGTCGAGGTAGTCGCTTGCGGAGCCGCGGTTGCGGGAGTCTGAGTGGGCGGTGGAGCTACAGGAGCTGTCTGCGGAACCGCAGCCGATGTAGTGGCTTGCGGAGCCGCAGCCGAAGGAGATGCGTGTGGAGGCTCGGCCGATCTACCCTGTCGCGTCTGGATATAACGTGTGTAAGAAGCGTGTAAGAACTGTTTATTATTCGAATTCGTATCATTATTAAGTTATTTCGAAACCCTGTTTGGATATCTAGTTTGGAAAAGCGTTGTTTATTTCAATTACATATGTATGTATGATTAATCAAACTTAAGTCTAAAACCAAATAAGCTCAAGCTACGTACTAATTATGGATATGTTGATATGTATATAATATGAAATGATATTTTACTATAAAGTAGTATACATACCAGCATCTCCTTCAACTCCTGAACGCTGGCCCTCAAGCTATCCAGTTCATGATGGACATGCCGGTCACTGGAGACGGAGGAAGTAACCGCCGGGGTGGAGTCCAACCTCATATGGGCCCTGCTAGGGCCCAATCCCCGGCCTCTCCCAACCTCCGTGGTGCCCTCTGTGTGCGGCGTCCAGAACTGGGGTCAGAAGCCTCGGATCGTTCTGTCCGGTAAAATCGATCCCCGAGGCCTGGGCCTGCTCAACCACCCGCTCCTACACCCACATTCGAATTCTTATCATTATCGAGTTATTTCGAAACCCCATTTGGATATCTAGTTTGGAAAACTGTAGTTTATTTTAATTAGATATGTATATGTTTGATTAATAAAACATAAGTCTACAACCAAATAAGCTCAGGCAATGTACTGATATTGGATATGTTGATATCTATAATATGACATTATATTTTACTATTAAGTAGTATACATACCAGCATCTCATTCAACTCCTGAACGGTGGCCTTCAAGCTCTCCAGTTCCTGCTGGATACGTCGCTCACTGGAGACGGAGGAAGTAACCACCGGGGTGGAGTCCAACCTCATATGGGCCCTGCTAGAGCCCAGTCCTCGGCCTCTCTCCCAACCTCCGTGGTGCCGTCCGTGTGCGGCGTTCAGGACTGGGGTCAGCAGCCTCGAATGCTGCCTTCCCCTAGCAACTGTCAGAACATTATATTTAGCACATACTGGTCTATAAAATTGACAAGAAATACCAAAATCAACAAATTCAAAGCCTTACCTACAGAGATAGAATATGTGCTCCTCTGGTATCTGCATGTATCAAAATTTGAATAATATTAATTAATTTCAGTACATACATACTAACAAGGTAAACTCGCATATAGCGCTGCTTACACATATGACAGGGAGTGAACAAGCTCTTGTAGATCATCAGGCGCAAATCTAATCTCATCAAGCAGCCCATGATAATGAGTTGGACGACTAAGAGCAAAAGGAATGTGTGTATATTTATGATATAGCATTCTAAATCAATATACATGCCCTATATAATATATAAACATACCTGGAGGAACGGGAGTGGCCTCTGTCCCTGATATGGACGCATCACCAACAACTAGACAATCAAACATTGAAAATATAAGTAATTTTGACATAAACAGGCATGGATATCTATAATATTACATTCAAAATGGATATTAGAGAGCGCACCTGCAGTGAGAAGTGGTAAAAGTATCACCCAACTAGGGTGTAATATACAGAATCAGCTGAGACTCTTGAAAGTCATAGAAGAACCCGACCTGCACAAATCTGATGTATGCTTTCCATTGGACACTAAGAAGTCTCTAAAGGGAAAAGCCTATGTGAAAGCCATCATTAGTTCATATCCGAAGATTGATGCTGAAACAGAGAACGAGGAATGTCATTTTTTTCTTCTTCTGCCACATTACTGTCTTCTCCTTCTGCCACATTACTGTCTTCTCATTCTTATTATGTGCGCGTGCAAATTCAATGACTATATTGAGAATATGGATTAATAGTGGGTAGGAAAAGTATTTCTCAAATGGCTTTTGCGTCTTAAAACCATAAACTACTAAGTAATGGCATACATAATTTTTTTAGTATAAAGGTTGTTATTTTAAGTTTTCCCTTATAGAGATATGATCTAACTGCATCTATAAACTATAAGTGTGCAGAAAATTATGATAAGAAACCATAAGAAAGGGTCGTAGCCATGCATAACCTTGAATCTACATACCAAATCATGCAAAAGCATGCACTTATTGTCACCTTGCCTTGGAATATAAAATATCTTGGAAGACTATAAGCGAGCATTTAAATCTTGATAGCTTTTGACTTCAACATATATTTTTCTCAAGTACCATGAAATATACTTCCTCCGTATAAACCGTTTTCAGGAAGATGGATTAATAATGACAAATTATCCATTGTGGCTCACTAGGTTAGCATTTTCTCTTCTATTGACCATCTTACTAATCTGCTTGGTAAATTTATTCGGAATCGGCTGCGAATCATTAAAAGACATGCATAAGAAATAAAGCTAAAATACAGATATATAGCATACCGATACATCGAAACTTCATAGTTGCGATGACAATCCAGAGATATTTATTTCTACACACGTGGTGCACGTGCGAATGCGTCAGGCATCATGGACAAATATTTCAGAACATGGAAAGTATTATTCGTATAAAGTAATTAAAACTTTTAAACACCTTGGGTAGATATTTTCTTAGTTGATGCAATCATATCATGAGGACTAAATTTAAGCTATTATACATATGCATATGTATTTTTCTAACCTAATATCTCACACACACACAGAGAGAGAGAGAGAGAACACCAGTTTGGTAGAGAAATCAGCTAGCAGGACCCTGAAGAAATGGAGTCCATAGCATTGCTCATCATCATCATCCGTGATCCCTTTGATGACGCATTCGCACGCGCACCACGTGTGTAGAAATAAATATCTCTGGATTGCCATCGCAACTATGAAGTTTCGATGTATCGGTATGCTATATATCTGTATTTTAGCTTTCTTTCTTATGCATGCCTTTTAATGATTCGCAGCCGGTTCCGAATAAATTTACCAAGCAGATTAGTAAGATGGTCAATAGAAGAGAAAATGCTAACCTAGTGAGCCACAATGGATAATTTGTCATTATTAATCCATCTTCCTGAAAACGGTTTATATGGAGGAAGTATATTTCATGGTACTTGAGAAAAATATATGTTGAAGTCAAAAGCTATCAAGATTTAAATGCTCGCTTATAGTCTTCCAAGATATTTTATATTCCAAGGAAAGGTGACAATAAGTGCATGCTTTTGCATGATTTGGTATGTAGATTCAAGGTTATGCATGGCTACGACCCTTTCTTATGGTTTCTTATCATAATTTTCTGCACACTTATAGTTTATAGATGCAGTTAGATCATATCTCTATAAGGGAAAACTTAAAATAACAACCTTTATACTAAAAAATTATGTATGCCATTACTTAGTAGTTTATGGTTTTTAGACGCAAAAGCCATTTGAGAAATACTTTTCCTACCCACTATTAATCCATATTCTCAATATAGTCATTGAATTTGCACGCGCACATAATAAGAAGGAGAAGACAGTAATGTGGCAGAAGGAGAAGACAGTAATGTGGCAGAAGAAGAAAAAAAATGGCATTCCTTGTTCTCTGTTTCAGCATCAATCTTCTGATATGAACTAATGATGGCTTTCACATAGGCTTTTCCCTTTAGAGACTTCTTAGTGTCCAATGGAAAGCATACATCAGATTTGTGCAGGTCGGGTTCTTCTATGACTTTCAAGAGTCTCAACTGATTCTGTAAATTACACCCTAGTTTGGTGATACTTTTACCACTTCTCACTGCAGGTGCGCTCTCTAATATCCATTTTGAATATCGATATTCAAAATGGATATTAGAGAGCGCACCTGCAGTGAGAAGTGGTAAAAGTATCACCAAACTAGGGTGTAATTTACAGAATCAGTTGAGACTCTTGAAAGTCATAGAAGAACCCGACCTGCACAAATCTGATGTATGCTTTCCATTGGACACTAAGAAGTCTCTAAAGGGAAAAGCCTATGTGAAAGCCATCATTAGTTCATATCAGAAGATTGATGCTGAAACAGAGAACAAGGAATGCCATTTTTTTTCTTCTTCTGCCACATTACTGTCTTCTCCTTCTGCCACATTACTGTCTTCTCCTTCTTATTATGTGCGCGTGCAAATTCAATGACTATATTGAGAATATGGATTAATAGTGGGTAGGAAAAGTATTTCTCAAATGGCTTTTGCGTCTAAAAACCATAAACTACTAAGTAATGGCATACATAATTTTTTAGTATAAAGGTTGTTATTTTAAGTGCGCGTGCAAATTCAATGAAAGTTAGATTTGAGGATACCCATGTATGAGTTGTATTCTATATATGTGTGTTTCGATTTATGATTTCGCTTAAGTGTAGGGTTGTTTTTACTTAAAGAAGTATCACCATCTACTATATATAAAAAAATGTAGCAAACTAGGATTGGTATTCAAATCCCAGTCCAGATTGGTATTCAAAATTTATTTAATTAGTTTGTGATCCACATCATTTGATTCGTTGCTTGAGGCATCAATGTAGGCACAAATATCACTGAAGCAGCCTAAATCACCATATGAACCGGTTATCGGTTTCAATTCCACCAGAATTAGAATTTCATCCGAACAACTTTCACACAGTAATCGGAACCTGGTCAACAAATTTGTCATGCCCGTTGTGGTTTTACTTATGTACAGTACTTCCACAAAATACGTGCTGTCATTTCTAAATGGAAGTTTCTCAGTGCCACCATAGTAGCAGAAGATGGAATTGTTTATCGCAACTAGATTATGCTAAGCCTCGGATAGATTAGGAAAGGAGAAAATAAGTTTTCGAGAGGAGAGGTGCAGGATATCATGTGCCACGAAGAAAAGGAGGGCAAAAACAGTGTTGGCATTCATAAGAGGAAAGCTAGACTAACAAGAAGAAACATTACAAATATTACTATGTTTATGAATTATCACAGAAAATCAACCCAGAATCTGCAAGAAAATCAAAAGTATGGCTCAAATATGAGACGGACAAATATCTTTTCCTCTCTTATCTTTTCTTTTTGAAAACAAATACCAGAAGATGTTGACTTTCTGGACAGATAGGAGTGGATATGATAAAAACATGTAAAGGGTGCATGGAAGTGCTAACAGAGACTCTTTGTTGCAACTTTATAGTAAACGGAACAATAACTGGCATATTCAAGTTAAAAGAATTGAAAGAATAATGAACATGGCTTACAAACTTGGGTGAGAACGATGTGACACTCAGAAAAACATCTAAAAGACAAATTCATAAATGCGGTTAGGCCAAAACCGGACTAAATCCTGCCATGCGACTGATATTCCTTGATGTAGAAGTAAATATAACTGTGGCACACACGCACACATGCACACAAAAACTATGGCACAAACAAGTGGAAATATGCAAATAAACATGCATGCATGCAGACATTAAAAGATTAATATAACAGAGATGTCTACTGATGATTTGTAAGATGTTATCGCAGGTAGGACAACTGCCAATTCTATGGCTTGTGGCCACCAGCGACTGCTTTCTCACCACAGTAAAAATAATGAGGGACTATAACATATCATGAATTCGATATGCACCGTGATTTCATAGCATATGTCTATTAACCTATAATGTACAAGTTCTCGGCGTTGATTGCAGAGGTGCATACAGTCTGAACTAGTAAATATACGTAAGAAGGAAAAAGAAGAAACGATTCATAAATATGGTTGGGCCAGAAACAGACTTAGTCACTGGATGACATATAACTGATATTCCTTGATGTAGAAGTCAATACACCTTTGATAACAAACTCATTCTTTTTTGGGAGATATATGAATAACCGACTCTGACCCTCAGCATTCCATTGAACACATGGAAATCCATCGTATCTCATATCCAGCCACCTCACTTCACCGATCCTATGATCGCCCTCTGGAGGACGCACAGCCCTAGCCGCAGCCCCAGCCCCAGCCCCAACCCTAGCCCTAGCCGCAGCCCAGCCCGCAGCCCCAGCCGCACCCCCAATAAAAAATTTGATAAATTGACCCTTCCCCGACCCCGACCCTAACCCTACCCCGAACCCGACCCCGGAGCCCAGCCCCTGCCCCAACCCTAACCCGACCCCGACTGCGACCGCGACCCCAGCCCAACCCCAACTCGCACGCCATGAACCCTAAGCCCAAAATAATCCAATAAATTCTTTAACTTACCTCGAAATTTACTCACCTGAACGGCTGCTGGGGCTGGGGCGACGACCTGAACGGCGGTGGCGACGACCTGAACCACGGTGGCGACGAGAACCGGCGGTGGCGACGAGGAGAACAACCTTGGCTTGAAGCCCTAACTTGGGAAAAACTAAGATATTACAAATTACCATTTTTTTTATCAAATCAATGTTTATCAAAACTCATAAATCCAATAATTCTACAATTTCTTGATATTCGGCTCACCTATAATATAACAATCCATATGCCTAATTAACTAATTAACCTGAAATTTATCGATACAAGGCATCAAGGTATTTCTAGGAGATTATATAAAATTTAGACACATTCATCAGATCACCATGCAGATCAACATGATAGTATGATAGTTCTAAGTTGATACTCTTTTTCATAATTATAAACATAGATCCATATATAATTAACCATGCTTGAAGCCAAACTCCTATTGTTAACATGAAACATATGCTTTATATTTAAATAAAAGGGATTTCTTAATTTTTATATTAGAACATTGTACATACCTAATTTCCACTTGAAATCGGTTTTTTCTTTTATCAGTACTCGTTGAACATACAGTAACAAACAATGTTTGATTAGAAGGACCCAAGATTTTCTCGATCAACAATAATTATAGTAATCAAACTAAGCTAAAATTGCTGGAAATTCTTCTCAGGTTTGCCAAATTCAGCAAACCCCGACACCAACCTAATCCTAACCCTAGCCCCAGCCCAGCCCAGCCCCAACCCCAACCCCAGCCCCAACCTAACCCTAACCCCAGACCCAGCCCCAGCTAAACCCCAACCCCAGCCCCAGCCCCAGCCCCAGCCGAGCCCCAACCCTAACCCTAACCCTAACCCTAACCCTAACATAAACTGAACCCGATGCCTAACCTTAACCCTCATCCCTACCCGAACCCTGAACACTAGCCCTAACATCATCACAATTATGTTTAATTGGAGATTTACTTACCTGTAGACAGTGGAGGAGACGACGGAGACGCTTGGCGGTTGACGACGCACGCAATCGGCGACGAGGAACTCGACGAGGAAGAACGAGGGCGGTGGTGGGCCGAGAACGGAAGGCGGTGGCGGGCTGAGAACGGAGGGCGCGTGGTGGCGACGAAGAGAAAATTGGAGATGCGGGAACGAGAGAAAATTTTGGGAACGAGAGGGAAAGATCGAGATCGAGGCGTAGGGCATTTCTGTGCCTTTTTTTTTATTAAATTCCCATTTAGATGCCCCTACGGACATAACCGTAGGTTATTGGTTTGCGGCTCCGTAGGGCCAAACAACAAATTAAGATTTAATATTTTTAAATTAAAATGTCGGGCACCGCAGGGACAACCATTTGGCCCTACGGCTTAGTCCGTAGGGGCAAGAAAAATCTGCCCCTACGGATTTCATCATCCGTAGGGGCAACCCCATATTGTAGTAGTGCGAGATCGGAGAGCGGATTTCACCGGGACAGCCGCAACAAGCTAGGAGAGCAGATTGAAGACCGAAGGATACGGATCGATCGGTATAACTTCCTAACTCTTTTTACAATTGCTGTAACAACCGAGTTCAATTATACCAATTTCTGTTGCCGTATGTGTCTGTTTGTGGTGTTTATTTCATTTGCCGTGTTTGGATACGAATGGTAGTGCACTCTATATTCGACCCGCTTGTTGGAGCTTATTGTTTCAGAGTTATAGTATACCCTAACCTCACATGTTTTGCATATAACAGTTTAGGTCCCTTAAAATAATTTAAAAATACACAACATGGCCTGCTTGGCACCCCTAACCCTGTGGTAGCATCATTGCTTCGTGTTTTCGTCCCGATCAGTGAAACGGACGTGTTTGGATGGCTACACGTACGTACGTGCGTCCGTTCTTGGGGGTAGGCATTTCTGTTACAAAATCCTTCGTTTTAATTTTTGGAGCTTGCTAATAATTTTCATATTTCAAATTCATAATTTTGGACCCGACCTGGACGCAATTCTGAAATATTTTGTATCCCGCCAAATCCTATTTATTTTTTGAAATTCTTTAATCAGTTTTAAAAATATTTCAAGCTCATAATCTTTCTTTAGCTAACGATCGATTCTTTAAAAATATTAAATCTTTTATAAAATATTTACCCAACCAATATCTATTTTCCAGCCAATCAGAGCCCCTCTTTGGGTGCACCTGGCCCTACCACCGAGTTCACTTTCTCTTCTATCTTTTCTTTTTTTTCCCACCAATCAGAACCCACCCCTCCTCTTCATCGGGCCCCACGATCCTTCTCTCTCTCTTTCCCTCTCTCTCTCTTTCCCTTTCTCTCTCTCTTTCCCTTTCTCCTTCTCTCTCCTCTTGTGCAGCTTCCTCTCTCTCTCTCTCTTCTTTCTCTCTCCTCTCGCGCTCTCTCTCTCACCTCTCGCGATTACTGTGCGCTCCTCGGATCGCGTCACCGCCTCCCTCTTTATATTTCTTCTTCTTCTGTTCGTGTTAAACCCACTGCAACTAAACCCTAACCCTAGCCGCCTCATCTACCTCCTCGAACCCAATCTTATCACCACCTCCATCTCATCTTCTTCTCATCCTCCTCCTCATCTTCATCTTCTTTTCCTTTTCCTTCTTCCCGAGCCTCTCTATCTTGCACGCACCCGGGGAAAACCCAACAACCCATCGCCGCCGGTCATTCCCCATCGCCATCTCCTCCCTCTCCTCTGCTCTCCCTCCAGCACCCAATACCTACACCAGAACTCCCCGGCACTGAAACCCTAGCACCCGAGGCTTTACCCTGTAACCTTGAACGCTGCTGCCTTGCCGTCGTCTTGCCGGAGATCCTTGCCGACGACTTCCAACCTTGCAACCACATCATAGCCTTCTCCCAACCCCCCCGTGAGCAAACCCTTCTCTCTCAGTCCTTGCTTCTTCTTCTTCCTATTCTTCTTTCTTTTAAATTTTTCTTTTCTGTTTTTTTAAAAGAGTGCCTCTGTTGATCGTCGGAGCTCCGTTGATCTCACCACTGTTGGTCTCGCCGCCACCGTTAGCATCCCCTCTGCAACCCAGTAAGCGATCTTATTCCCAGCTCTGACGATCTCACCACTGTTGGTCTCGCCGCCACCGTTAGCATCCTCTCTGCAACCCAGTAAGCGATCTTATTCCCATTTCTCTTCTATTCTTCCCTTCTCTTTTTCCATGCATTTCTCCATTATTTTATACTTACTGTTTTTCTTGGTTTGCCGGAATCCGACCGTGCTGGCGACGATCACGACGACCCAGCGAGGACCTCTGACCCGTGTGATTCCATTGTTCGTTGTTTGGACTCATTCCGTGTACCGTGCGCGCGTCGAGACTTTTCCCGCCGACACGTGACGTTCCGTTTACCATTTCTTGAATCCGTCGAGGCAAGTGAAACTTGCTACATGCTATTTAAATTACTATATATGCTATTTAAATTACTATTATTTATTTGAGTGCACGTTAAACCTGTAGTTTACATTCAATACCATAATTCCGTTTTAACAGTTCGACGTCCCGTTATATCATTTAGATTCATTGCTCGAAACATACCATGTTGCATTTAGTTCTATTATACATAGTACCCACAATCATATTTAAATCATATAACCATTATTTGCATAACCCATAGTACCCCTTTTATATTTTATACTCTGTCGAACGACCGTTTGCATACAACTAACCTGATCTAAATTCAATTTCTCCTCTAGATTGTTTAGTACCCATTAACCTGATCTTAACATCCATATTTGCTATACTGCATTCATGTAATGTTGAAACTATCCCTTAAACTCAAACTGACGACAGTACATCCAGGTAGTTTAATCTGCACCTATTTGCTTATCATATTACATGTTCCAGTTAATTGTTCTTTAGTACTCGTGCTTGTGATGTATACACATGATTATGCTAGTTGATTATGAGCACCCACATGATATCTTGTACACCCTGACATGACTTGCTACACATATTACTTGACCCGACATGGTACTGTACAACTCTTGACATAACATGACACCTTTATACATTACCTGGGTTGACATGATGTACCGTGGCTTTACCTGTTACCTGATCTGGTTACTAATGCCAACAGACTTTACCTGTTGTCTTTACGGACCGTTCCTGTTGTCTATCCAGACAAACTTGTACCTGCCTGATCTTGTGTTGGTATTAGCTCTAGATTATTTAATACATGACTTGACCATATATAACTTGGGGGTATGGGAAATCAGTATTGTAACCGAACGTAACTCAAAGGGCCATCCTGTAAGTCCATGCTACCTCTCCCGGTACTTTCGGGCATGCAGAATTTGATAAAAAACGATTTTTATAGAGGTGGTAACATGGACTTAAAACCCGGATCTTTGTTAAACATCTAACTAACAACCTAACTACGAGTTGCTAACTACTCGGTTAGGGGGTTATACCTTGCTTGTCTTGAACTCCTTCGTCTTCAAACTCCAATGGTGGTCCGGATCGGCTTCTTCCCGTCGTCTCCTTACGCCGAAGATAGATCCACCTGAAAGCTCCAACCTTTGGCTCCTTCTTCGTTCTTTGAAGAAACTAGTTCACTTGGTTTGCTAAACCTTGTGAACTAGAATGAGTAGAGAAGATTTTGTATGGGATTTTATCTATGGTTCTTGATTCTCAACTCATGAGACATATGAACCATAGAGTCAAGAGAGGGAGCAAGAGGAAGAGGGTGAAAGCAAGAGCAAGAGAGCTCAAGAACAAGAGAGAGAATAGTCAAGTGAGAATGAGCCTCTCTTTTGTCTTTCACCCTCTCATAATCCAAAACAATGATAACTCATCATACCAATCAAGTGTTATGTGATGGTTGAAGCAACCATAACCATATCATTTCATGCACTCATTTTGCACAAAGGAGCAAGTAAGCAAAAGTATTTGCCATGAAATGATAGCTATGGTTATCATGATGGTCAACTAGTCAAGCCTAGTCAACCGGTCAACAAAGTCAACAAGTCAACAAAAGTCAACAAGTCAACAAGTCAACAAAGTCAACAAAAGTCATCAAGTCAACAAAGTCAATCCCTCAACAACCATGTCACCATAATACTTAATTAATATAATTGTTAATCACATATCATATTCTCATTAGGGTTGAGCAAAAAGTCAATAGTCAACTGTCAACGGTCAACAACCCTAATGAGAATCCTCTGCCTCTGTCTCTCCGTCAACTGTGCATACACACCCGCATCCGTGTTCCGAGGAACACGAATGCATACTGGATAAATCCAATCCCAAAAGGTACACTAGGATCTGGCTTAAACCAAAGCCCGCTAGTGTAAACTGTCCGGACATTGTACGTGCACAAGTGCACGGATGTGACCGAACCCTGTCGCAAAACCATGCGACCTGTCGCAAAACCATGCGACCTCTATTCTTTTGCCTAAAAGCGAAAAGATTTCTGTGTGGGACTCTAAAGACTCGACACTACGCTGGCAGTGGGTTTAACCACAGACCGCAAGCGGCACTAGCTGTGCGTAACGGTCCCCAGGTAGTGCCGACAAGAAGACCGACGAGGCGAAACCCATCTGAACTCCTACTGAGCCTGAATGTGACATTCTCCGTACAGTCCGGTCTGTTCGTCTGATACATCGCATGGCGGGCCTAAGGGGCGGTAAACGTCAGTCCCCCAATAGCGGTACAAGTCGTGTCGGAGTGAAGCCCAAAACACCCTGAGATAACACTAGAAGCCTACCAGTATATCTCGTTTGTCCTGGCCAGGGACTACTCGTGTAATGGCTCTTCTAGACACAGCGCGATGTCAACCCCCAATACCGGGAGAGACGAATCCTGTCTAACCGTCACTGCCTCCAAGTGCTTCGGGACTGCACCCAACTACTACCTGTTTGCAGGGCTCCTTTGAACCGTGGTAGGGTAGTAATCAAAGTGCAGTGGGAACACACTCGAGGCGAAGTGACAGTGTCAAGTCAGCGGACTAAGCTGTACTCATGTCACCTGGGAACTGATAACTGACGATAGGCATAATACTAACTAGTCAGTTCCCGACGAGTCCTGTCCAGTGTACCCGTAACCTAACGAGCACCCGCATACTATCTCAAGTACGACGTACTGACGGCTGTGGGACAGGCCGTCTTCTACACTGGGATGAGAAGCGCATGCGCTAGTCTACTCCGGAGTATCGATGCCCTTTCTCGATAGTCCTGCGACCAGGGACCTGCATAAGGATGTGCTTATAGATTACCCAGCCCCACTAGTGTGACTGCCATCACATCGCTGGTAATCAAGCAAAGATCCTAAGAGCTCCACTAATGTGTATAGGTGATATACTAAAATAAACACATGTACACATTGAAGTAGAAACAAACCAAGTAGCATACTACTATTTTGAGCAAGATTGTATATACAAGGTGAATATCCCAAGCTTCCATTAAGTAATATACAAACTAGTATGATACAGTAATGGCCTCTAGGGCATATACACTAACAATCTCCCACTTGCACTAAGGCCATGTACTGGCGTATCGAAGACCTATCATCTCGATCAGCCGCTCGAACTGAGTCTGGGGCAGGGCCTTGGTGAATGGATCTGCAGTGTTATCTTCTGAAGCGACTCTCCGAACCTCGATCTCCTGGCGATCCACGATCTCCCTGATCAGGTGATACCGCCTCAAGATGTGCCTGGATCTCTGATGGGACCGGGGTTCCTTCGCTAAGGCTATAGCCCCATTGTTGTCGCAATACAGAGGTGTTGGATCAACAATGGACGGAACCTTTGCTGCAGTCCGAGCAGGGGTATTTCAGTCAGCAGGCTGAGCAGTGAAGACTTGCTAGTAGTTAGTTCTTTATTTTCAGTATTTCATTCCTGATGTGAGCCCGTATTATGGGATTTACATTCCAATTTATCCATGTATTGGATCTTTTGCTTCCGCATTATTTTATTCTTAACTCGTTTTATTTTGGTTTATGGACATGTATTAGATAGCTTATTATTGTTCTTGATATCTCTACAGCCGTAATATGATTGTGGAAGGATATTTCCTATCCATAGGTAGCATGGTTGGCTATGTCACGTGCCTATCTCAGCGTACTCTGGGAAGCGGGGCGTGACAATTGCTAGTTAACGGTTAATGGAACGATCCGGGTATTTGGGCTGCGGTGGCGCCGGTTTTGTAAAAAGTTTTTGTTCCGCATTTGGCGTCGGTTTGACGGCCGGGGCGCCGCCGTGGCCCAACAGTTCTGCCGGTTAATATTAGTAGGCTTTGGTTTAAGCCGGATCCTAGTATTATATTGATGGATCAGTTCCGTCTCTTTGTATTCGTGTTTCTCGGAACACGGATGCGGGTATATATATACGGATGAAAGGGGCATAGAAGGAGACACCTCATTAAGGTTTTGACCATTGACTTGATTAAAACAATTATGAGGTGTAGGAAAGTATTTTTTATATTTGTAAATGATAATTGTGGCATGGCTACTTGTTTTGACTACTTGACTTGGTTTGACCATTGGACTTGGTTTGACCACTTCACTCTTTGACTAGATATTTCTTGTGAGATATTTTATGGCACTGGATATTTTGGGTGAGATATTTTCTTTCCATGCTTGTAGTCATATCAAGTGAGCCATCTCATTTTTCTATGATCATTATCAAAAACCATTTCTCTTTCCTCAAACTAGCTCTCTTCTTCTTCCTCACATCAAAAACCCTTAAGGTCTCATGAGTTGAGTAAACTAGGGTTCCAAGAGATAAATAAATCCATCTTCATTCTCTACATCACCTAGACCGTCTAGTTTAGAAAGCTAGTTGCCCTAGTTACCGCGGATTTGAGGTTGGAACTCGGACTATAGACTCTCGGGTGGATCGTCTTTGACTCGAGGAAACCGACGAGGAAGCTACGATCCAGATC
Source organism: Agapanthus africanus (assembly GCA_030015575.1). Taxonomy (NCBI): domain Eukaryota; kingdom Viridiplantae; phylum Streptophyta; class Magnoliopsida; order Asparagales; family Amaryllidaceae; genus Agapanthus; species Agapanthus africanus. The sequence continues at coordinate 66,821,108 of CM057344.1, read as the reverse complement.
GATCCATGGAGCCTACGATGATGAGGAGGATAGCGGAGAAGACCCGAAGGACTTGTATCATGAGGTATAACATTCTTTCCGAGTAGTTAAATCTAATGTTGTTTGCTAGCCAGGGTTTATGGACGATCCTTGGTTCTAGTCGGTGTTGCGAAGCCCGTAAAAATCATTTTTTGCAAATTACTGTTAGTTATGTATATGCCCTAGAAGCCATTGTTGTACATATGATGTATATTATAATAGATGCTTGGATATATATAGAGATGACTTTCTTGCTCGCCATGATAGTATGCTATTTGGTTTCATTTTATCTTAACATGTTGACTTGTACTGGTTTACTGTTTTACTCTCACATGTTGATAAAGCCCTTAGGATCTGTACTCGACTACTGGGACTATGATGAGATCATACAAGTGGGGCCATGATAGTCGATGAGTACATCCTATAACTGTTCCTAGTCGAGGGTATATCGAGACTGGGCATCGATACACCAGAGTAGACTAGCGTATACGCATCTTGACCCATATGATGGGCGATGGATGATCCCATATCCATCGGATGTTTGACATCCGAGATGGTGTACGGGTGCTCAGTGGAGACTGGGTACACTGGAAGGACTCGCCGAGAACTCCCAGATGGTGATATACCACACGTCAGATGGCAGTTCTCCGGTGACACTGGTACAGGGTAGTCTGTAGACCCGAGATCGTCATAGAGTCTTGTGTGATTCCCGCTGTGCTTTGATTTCCACCTTACCACATCCAAAAGGGCATGCAAAATGGTGGCTTTTGGGTACAGTCCCGAATCACATGGAGGCAATGAGCGATAGGAGGGGATTCGTCTCTCCCGGTATAGGGAGTTGATGTTGTGCTGTGTTCGATTGGCTATAACTGGAAGTCCCTGGCCAGGGCTGATATAGAGATTTACTGGTAAGTGTTACTAGTAGTTTCTCGATCCGTTATGAGCCACACATCGACACGACTTATCGGTTACTGGGGTCTGACGTTTACCACCCCTAGACTTGATATGCGACATATCAGACGAACAGACCGGACTGTACGGGAGTGTTACTGATTGCATTCACAGGAGAACGCACAGGCTAGCTTGTTGATCTTCTGATCGCTCAATACGTGGGTGGCTGTTACGTTTAGCTGACCGCTTGCAGCTTGTGGGTGTTTGATATGATCATCACCTGGTACCGGCGTATTGACGATTCTTTAGAGTCCTACAGAGAGGCTTCTTGGCTCAGGCGAAACGGAGTAGAGGCACATATGTGATATGTGCAGGACCGAGAATAATGCGATATGAGATACCGTATTATATTCTCGCGATATTTAGATATGAACCGGGACATCGGATCAAGTGTTGATTCGATGAATCGGTATATGATATATTAGTCGGTAATATTCGATATAGCCGCATCGTCGGATCAAGTGTTGATTCGATGATTTAATGTATAATAATATATATGATATATTGCATTACATTATCTAATATTTGCTCGCTTTATTATTTCATTTTCTCACTGGATGATACATTGATATATATGCGATATATGTTAATTGTATTATTTTCTTTTGTTGCAAATATATAATATATATGTGATATATATTATTGTGACATGATATGATTTATTATTAAACATGTTTAAGGATGATTAAATGGGATTAGGGTTTGATTAGGGTTAGCTTCTTCTTGCACCTTCTAGAAGCTTTGTTTTTGTCATGCTTAAGATATTATGGTCGATATTTTTACATGACTCATAACTTAACCTAACCAAACCCTAACTCTAGTTTATTCTCTACAAACTCTTAGCCACTCATCCTTGACCATGGTTGATATATCAATCATATACTTTTCTTTCTATTCATCACAAAAGGAATTATCATTTCCATTATCATCTTCTTCTCTCTTGATTTTTGAGCTCACTAGAAATTCATTTTGTGATGATAAATTATGAGAAAATGATTTAAAAAGAAAGCATAAATACTACTCTCTCATCCTCATCTCATCTAGCCCATGAGATTAGTGTGTTCATCTCTTTAGAGTGAGAAAGCTTGAGTTATTGATACTTCGACGTAGATCATCGGAGATTTGGAACACTTCAAGCTAGCATGGATCGTTCGAGTCGTGGAGCCTCTCTTGAGTCCGGGAGATCGTGGATCGCGGCGAAGGGGCTTCTACTCGGAGCTTATGAAGCGAAGGAGCGGACTACAAAGGTTGTAATCCCTCACACTTAGCTTAAAAGATGTAATCTTGTATGCTTAACCCTAATTATCTAGCAAAGATCCTGTCTTTGGGTTGTTCGGCACATGTAAAATTTTATTCATGCATGTTTGATGCTATATGAACCTTCACTAGTGTGCCTAGGAACCCTACAGTGGTATCAGAGTCTAGCTTGAGCATTAGGCGATGTGTTTACGAAGTTAAAACTCCGATCGAACCCGAATCGACAAAATTAACCCCCTCTCTGGAAAATTTTCAAAATCTGGGATTTTTCTGAATTAAAAATACCTAAAAAAATCAGCAGGGAATTCTAAGAATTACCATGAAACACGGGCCCACAATTCCACTAAACCGCGGCGGAACCGCGGCGGGAACCTGCTTCCCGCGGCGGTTCCGCGGCCGATTTATGGGATTGTGACACGTAGCTTCATGGTAATATCCGTAGGTGCTTGTTGATACTTCTGGGTATTTTTAAAGTGACTCAAGTGTTGAATATTCTGGGGTTTGCTTTGTAATCGTAGATTCGATCGGAATATTTAAATTCGTTATTATTTCCGGATATTTAGAAACTGTTAAACTGTTTGAACAGATATCATTAACTCACTTTTTCCTGGCATGGCAAACTTTCAAGTGTTGAATTTTTTTTCGGGTTTAAATCTTTCGGAAAAATTGTACAAGTTAAGCGGTGGACCCTCTAGAAGACAACAAACCTTAACTCGATTATATGACCGTCTTGAACTGCCTTTTGAACTTTCGGGTTTGGGGCAGTACGGCGTGCCACATGTGAGGCGTTGGCTTGACCCTTCTACGGCTGGATCACTGGTACTGTGACATATTCTGGGATTATTTGAACTTCGCTCAAGTGTTGAGCACATTAGGAAATTTTGGGTATTTGATTATCTGTTCGAAAAGTTTAATACTATCTATTTATCTGGAATGTGATACAATATGTGGAATTCATTGGGTTAGGCATGAAATGCGAAGTATGTGATATTTCGGATTTACGATGTCTAAAGTGATTATGGATTCCAAATGTTGTAGTTTTACACTTTCTTTTCTGTGACCGTAAGTGTAATATGTGATATCGCCGGTTTCGTTGCTATATATCAATGACAATTGGGATGCGCATATTTACTTACGTTGATGATATGTGATATTATGTGTTGCTGCGATATGTTATATTGGATCGTCGCGTTCTGAATAGCCGGGGGTTTTATGTGAGATGAGGTTTTTTATTTCCATTCATGTAAAATTCATCTGTAATGTAATATTCTTTTATTTGGGGCACTTCCAGGTTGGGGTTGATGTCACCAGTGTATATTATTTACTTTTCCGTATTAGGTAGACCCAAGGAGGGGAGCATATGTAACCGGGTTCTAGGGTCTAGTGGGAGGCCATCTCGAGGAGTCGAGACCGAGTCTCCTAACCCTAGAATTGGCAGTGTTACTTGCCTCTCTCGTAGGGGTCTTGGGATGTGGGTTTGGCTATTCGTCGCGACCGTGGAATCCGTGTTTTATACAGGCTCGTATTGAAAACACGGACGTCCTAGTATATCCAATATTTCATATATGTTCTTCTGCTGCAATGTTCTGTGATGAGATCATATTACTGCCTGAGACGAATGCTTATACTATATATATATGCTGATATATAAATATTACTGCTTTCGTTTCTTCTGTGATGCTTAGGAAGCATAAGCTGATGGGATTTTATTAATGAGATTAATAAAAAGAAAAGAAACCTAAATATGTTGTAGAATCAAAACTTTATAAAAAAGGGTAGCTACAGTTTTGCTTTGCACAGTGATATATATGATATGTCCTGCACCTTATTCGATGAGGAAAGTGCCGAGATCCCTTCACCGGGAGTGACCTCTTTAGCGAAACTGGCAGATGCTACAAAACTCGGTTTGTCTTTTGATTGCTTTTAAAGTTTTGCTTTGCACAGCGGTATATATGATATATCCTGCACCTTATTCGATGAGGAAAGGGCTGACGATCCCTTTACCGGGAGTGACCCCTTTAGCGAAACTAAGAAAAGCCTCAAAAGCACTCCTTTTAAAAAACACTTGATTCTACGACGATATCAAGTTCATTACGCTCAGGGTTTTCTGAAAAACCTGCGTAGCTCTCCGTCATTTCAGATAAGTAATATTTAGTATTCGTGCTACGGTAGTTTGGCATGCGTCAAGGCGTAGTGTACGGTAGCTGATTATTACTTATCTGTAGTATGAGATGCGATTGGATTAGGGTATCCGTACGGCGTTGTTTGGCATGCGTCAAGGGTCGTACGGGTGGGTTTAATTCAATTACGAAATGTACGGGTTGAACTTGACTAGTGGACTATGGGTTGTTTGGCATGCGTCAAGGTTATAGCACACTAGTGGTAAAAGCTTTATCGGGAATTTCAAGTATTGAAATTTTCAATGAGATTGCATACCTACTATGAGATAGTTGGATCCCGATACCCACTGCGAGTAAGAGTTACTCCTGGGAGAGTTTTACACAGGACAATTAGCCGATCAAGTAGGTGTCTAGAAAAGTGTTAACGGGGTTACGCCTCTGGGAAAATGAGGTTTACTTTAATTAGGTCCGTGCGAAAACACGGGGAACCTCCCTCAAAGTACCGACACTGATCTGGCTGAAAGATTGACGAAATTGTAGGGTGTAATTAATCCCGGCTAATCTTACCTTTTAGGGTTTGAAGGTAGATTTGATAAAAACAGTGGGAGACATCCTGATTAGATAAGATAATAACCAATCTAATCTTGCAAGAGCATACGCTAAAGTGTTTTCTTCTCTCTCTCTCCAGGTAGCGACCATGTCAGGCCATAATCAAGATAATAATATGGATGTAATGACTGAACCCGATTATTGTACTGAGAAAGGGAACGTTGGACCCGTTCTTTGTTATAAGAGTTATAAGACTGAACCGGAAACAGGAGAATATCTGGATTCTCAAGCCGCCCAAAAGAACATGCATGTTGATGCATCTTCTTCAGGTGTGTTAGTTATTGAGAACTGTTTCTCAGTTCACCCTACGTCCTGGGTATTAGATACCGGATCAGGATCCCACATATGTAAACAGTTACATGGGCTACGTAAAGGTAGAGAACTGGGAAAAAGTGATCATTCCGTTCAAGTAGGGAACGGTGCAAATGTTGCAGCCAAAGCAGTTGGCGAATATCATCTAGTATTACCAAGTGGTGATACACTGATTCTAAATGAGTGCTATTATATGCCGAACATGATGTGCAACATTATATCAGTTTCTTTATTAAGTAAAGAAGGATATAATTTTGTAGTAAAGGATAATGTTATGAACATATTCCTAGATCAAAAGTTAATTGCATCAGGCTCGTTACATAATGGCATATTCATTCTAAATCAGAATACAGTCCTCAATATACAAAACACACACAAGAGGAAAAGTTCAGATATGAACGAATCCTACTTGTGGCATTGTAGACTTAGTCATATCAATGCGACACGACTGGCTAAGTTACATAAGGATGGTTATTTGAATCCGTTCGAATTATCATTTTATGATACTTGCCATTCATGTCTCAAAGGAAAAATGACCAAAACTCCGTTTAGTGGATACGGAGAAAGAGTTACTGAACTCTTAGGACTAATACATAGTGATGTATGCGGTCCCATGTCTACGCATGCCAGGAACGGTTCTTCCTACTTCATTACATTCACTGACGATCTCTCTAGATACGGACATGTGTTTCTGATGAAACACAAGTCTGAAGCTTTTGAGAAATTCAGAGAATATAAGCACGAAGTAGAGAATCAAACGGGCAAAAGTATTAAGATTCTTCGATCTGATCGAGGAGGTGAATACTTAAGCAGTGAGTTCCTAGATTATCTAAAAGAGAATGGGATTCTCTCTCAGCTTACTCCTCCTTATACACCACAGCACAACGGTGTATCGGAACGAAGAAATCGCACCCTATTAGATATGGTGCGCTCGATGATGAGCACTGCTGAATTACCTATTTCCTTCTGGGGGTATGCGCTTGAGACAACGACATACATACTGAATAAAGTTCCTACCAAATCAGTGCCTACCACCCCATATGAGATATGGGAAGGGAAAAGACCATATCTTAATTTTGTTAAGATATGGGGTTGCCCGGCTTATGTCAAAAGACGAAACCCGGACAAACTCGAGGCAAGATCTGTTTTATGTAAGTTTATTGGATATCCCAAACATTCGCGAGGGTATATTTTCTACCACAGTGAGGAACAAAGGGTATTTGTTGCTCAACACGCCACCTTTTTAGAAAAGGAATTTCTTGCAAAAGAGATTACTGGCTCTGAAGTAGAACTGGAAGAAGTTCCAGAAGAACAAACTACAACAGATGATTTAGTGGAACCAGAGGATTCAGTAGTACCCGACGAACCCCAGCTTCTCCGCCGATCTAGTAGGGTTTCTCGTCCACCTGAGAGATACTACGGTTTTCTCGTTGATGGAGGAAGCGAGGATTGCATCATATCAGATGATGACCCGACTAGTTTCGAGCAGGCCATCACGAGTGGTGACTCTGTGAAATGGCTGGATGCAATGCGATCTGAGATGGAATCCATATACACCAATAAAGTATGGATTTTGGAAAATGCTCCTAAAGGGGTAAAACCCATTGGGAGCAAGTGGATCTTTAAAAAGAAATTTGGTGTAGATGGAAAAGTTGAGACTTTCAAAGCTAGACTTGTAGCAAAGGGTTTTCGTCAACGACCAGGTGTGGATTATGACGAAACCTTTTCTCCAGTGGCTATGCTTAAGTCCATCCGGATCTTACTTGCCATTGCTGCATATCATGACTATGAAATCTGGCAAATGGATGTTAAGACCGCCTTTCTAAACGGTGATTTAGAAGAGAGCGTGTACATGACTCAGCCAGAAGGCTTCGTAGATAGTGGGAGCAGCGCAAAGGTGTGCAAGCTGCTTAAATCTATTTATGGGTTAAAGCAAGTATCGCGGAGTTGGAACATCTGTTTTGATGTTGTAGTCAAAGAGTTTGACTTCATCAAAAATATAGATGAGCCTTGTATCTATAAGAAGGTAGCAGAGAGTAAGGTTGTCTTCCTCGTATTGTACGTGGATGACATACTCTTGATAGGAAATGATATTTCTATGCCGCAATCAGTTAAGCTCTTCTTATCACAGAGATTCTCAATGAAAGATCTAGGTGATGCCTCCTGCATATTGGGAATCATGATCTATAGAGATAGATCTAAACGGATACTGGGATTGTCCCAATCCAGGTACATTGACACCATACTAAAGAGGTTTAGTATGGAAGAATCCAAGCGTGGGAACCAACCCACGATCTCTGGACTCACTCTCTCCAAAGAGATGTCTTCCAAGACTGATTTGGAGAGAGCTCGCATGCAAGGGATACCCTATGCTTCGGCAGTAGGCTCTATTATGTATGTGATGCTATGTACCAGACCCGATGTAGCATACTCACTAAGTGTAGTGAGTCGGTATCAAGCAGATCCTGGAGAGAGTCATTGGACAGCTGTGAAGAACATTCTCAAGTACTTACGAAGGACTAAGGAGATGTTCTTGGTGTATGGTAACGGAGAACTCCAGGTGGAGTCCTTTACCGATTCCAGCTTCCAAAGTGATAAGGACGACTCTAAGTCGCATTCGGGTTTTGTCTTTACCCTCAATGGAGGGGCGGTATGTTGGAAGAGTTCCAAACAGGATACCGTTGCAGACTCGACGATGGAGGCTGAATACATCGCTGCCAACGATGCTGCCAAGGAGGCTGTCTGGATAAAGAAGTTCATTAGTGAACTTGGTGTGGTTCCATCCATTGAGCATCCAATACCTCTGTATTGCGATAACAATGGATCTGTGGCTTTAGCCAAGGAACCCAGATCCCATCAAAAGTCCAGACATATTCTGAGGCGGTATCACCTGATCAGGGAGATAGTTGATCGACGGGAGATCGAGGTCAGGAGAGTAGATACGAAGGACAACACTGCGGATCCATTCACGAAGGCTATTCCCCAGATACAGTTTGAGAGATTATTCGGGATGCTAGGTATGAGATACTACAGCAGCTGGCCTTAGTGCAAGTGGGAGATTGTTAGTTATGTATATACCCTAGAGGCTATTGTTGTACATATGATGTATATTATAATGGATGCTTGGATATATATAGAGATGACTTTCTTGCTCGTCATGATAGTATGCTATTTGGTTTCACTTTATCTTAACATGTTGACTTGTACTGGTTTACTGTTTTACTCTCACATGTTGATAAAGCCCTTAGGATCTGTACTCGACTACTGGGACTATGATGAGATCATACTAGTAGGGCCATGATAGTCGATGAGTACATCCTATAACTGTTCCTAGTCGAGGGTATATCGAGACAGGGCATCGATACACCAGAGTAGACTAGCGTATACGCATCTTGACCCATATGATGGGCGATGGATGATCCCATATCCATCGGATATTTGACATCAGAGATGGTGTACGGGTGCTCAGTGGAGACTGGGTACACTGGACGAACTCACCGAGAACTCCCAGATGGTGATATACCACACGTCAGATGGCAGTTCTCCGGAGACACTGGAACAGGGTAGTCTATAGACCCGAGATCGTTATAGAGTCTTGTGTGATTCCCACCGTGCTTTGATTTCCACCTTACCACGTCCAAAAGGGCGTGCAAAACGGTGGCTTTTGGGTACAGTCCCGAATCACATGGAGGCAATGAGCGATAGGAGGGGATTCGTCTCTCCCGGTATAGGGAGTTGATGTTGTGCTGTGTTCGATTGGCTATAACTGGAAGTCCCTGGCCAGGGCTGATATAGAGATTTACTGGTAAGTGTTACTAGTAGTTTCTCGATCCGTTATGAGCCACACATCGACATAACTTATCGGTTACTGGGGTCTGACGTTTACCACCCCTAGACTTGATATGCGACATATCAGACAAACAGACCGAACTGTACGGGAGTGTTACTGATTGGATTCACAGGAGAACGCACAGGCTAGCTTGTTGATCTTCTGATCGCTTAATACCTGGGTGGCTGTTACGTTTAGCTGACCGCTTGCAACTTGTGGGTGTTTGATATGATCATCACCTGCTACCGGCGTATTGACGATTCTTTAGAGTCCTACACAGAGGTTTCTTGGCTCAGGAGAAACGGAGTAGAGGCACATATGTGATATGTGCAGGACCGAGAATAATGCGATATGAGATACCGTATTATATTCTCGCGATATTTAGATATGAACCGGGACATCGGATCAAGTGTTGATTTGATGAATTGGTACATGATATATTAGTCGGTAATATTCGATATAGCCGGATCGTTGTATCAAGTGTTGATTCGATGATTTAATGTATAATAATATATATGATATATTGTATTACATTATCTAATATTGGCTCGCTTTATTATTTCATTTTCTCACTGGATGATACATTGATATATATATGCGACATATGTTAATTGTATTATTTTCTTTTGTTGCAAATATATAATATATATGTGATATATATTATTGTGACATGATTTATTATTAAACATGTTTAAGGATGATTAAATGGGATTAGGGTTTGATTAGGGTTAGCTTCTTCTTGCACCTTCTAGAAGCTTTGTTTTTGTCATGCTTAAGATATTATGGTTGATATGTTTACATGACTCATAGCTTAACCTAACCAAACCCTAACTCTAGTTTATTCTCTACAAACTCTTAGCCACTCATCCTTGACCATGGTTGATATATCAATCATATACTTTTCTTTCTATTCATCACAAAAGGAATTATCATTTCCATTATCATCTTCTTCTCTCTTGATTTTTGAGCTCACTAGAAATTCATTTTGTGATGATAAATTATGAGAAAATGATTTAAAAAGAAAGCATAAATACTACTCTCTCATCCTCATCTCATCTAGCCCATGAGATTAGTGTGTTCATCTCTTTAGAGTGAGAAAGATTGAGTTATTGATACTTCGACGTAGATCATCGGAGATTTGGAACACTTCAAGCTAGCATGGATCGTTCGAGTCGTGGAGCCTCTCTTGAGTCCGGGAGATCGTGGATCGCGGCGAAGGGACTTCTACTCGGAGCTTATGAAGCGAAGGAGCGGACTACAAAGGTTGTAATCCCTCACACTTAGCTTAAAAGATGTAATCTTGTATGCTTAACCCTAATTATCTAGCAAAGATCCTGTCTTTGGGTTGTTCGGCACATGTAAAATTTTATTCATGCATGTTTGATGCTATATGAACCTTCAGTAGTGTGCCTAGGAACCCTACAATTACGCCTCCCCACGAACACGTGGGGTGTACGACATCGACTTAAAGTGGTATCAGAGCCTCTCATAAACCTTAGATAGCTTGTAGCGATGTTAGAATTCTGCCATTTTTTGTCATGCAAAAACTGCCGAAAAAGCAGTTTTCAAAAATGAAGTTTTGAGTTGTTTGCACACCCCGCGGGCTCACGGTTTGAACCAAGAAGCCACAGGATGGAGCGTGCGCACCCCAAGGACCCTCCGAGGGGGCGCAATGGCTGTGCCTGCTCCCCAAGACAACCACAAGGCGGTCTTGGCGGTGGGGACCCGAAATTGCCCCACCTTGGGCAGTTTCGGGTTTGCCTCACCCCCTGGCCACCTCGTGGTGGCCTCGGGGGTGGGGTAACCCCTCTAGGCCCCCCGACTCGAAGTTAATTTTGTGCTCTAACTTCCCACAAAGGTTTGGGGGGGTTTCAAGTTCGTTTTGACTCCCGGATTGGCTTAAAACGATCGTTTTTAGAACTTTAGCTCACTGGATTTTCAAGTTTTGGAAAATTGGTTAAGTTTTCTAATTGCGTGCGGAATTCTAATGTCGTAGTTACTTTACAAGCTTTGTGATGTATATGTTTTTGGAAACGTCGACTAATTGCTATACGTCAATTAGTCGGGGTTGCACATATCTGTGATGTTGTTATGATGGTTTGTGTATATGAACTTATTGGATCGTCGTGGATCAATAGCCGGGGATGTGAGATGGGGGTTTTCAATCTTTTAGTCAATGTAAAATTTATAAAGTGATATAATATTATTTTGCGGGGAACATCCGGGTTGAGGTTGTAGCCACTGTTGTATTATTTCTTTTACTGTTTTTGCTCCTAGGATTGACCCAAGGTGGGGTGCACAAACTACCAAGTACTTTGAGGTGCCGAGTGGCCTACTCACTTTGTTGAGGTAGGTTGCTTCACTTCGGGTATTTGGCGGGTAGTTTTCCGCACCCGTAGGGGTATAGGGTGGGGTTTGTCTATTCATCACGACCATGGAGTCCATCTTTCATTACAGGCTCAAACGAAACGCGGAATTCCTAGTATATCCAATGTGTTCATCTGTGATCTGGAATGCCTATCATTGCGTTTGACGAATGGATATTATTATATATATATATATTATATAATAGAAGTTGCTTATGTTTTGCATCCGCGCTAGTCCAGCCCCCGCTCTGTCGTTAGTTAAGTAACCTAACTGGTGATGACGGGCCCCGTGGCGAATGCGGATGGCATAAGCGTTTGTTGTATTTTCGTTGTTTTCTGCAATGGTAGGTTAATTGATGGGACTGCATTAAATTAATGCAAAGAAAACAAACCAAAGCTGAATCGTTGGAACAAATTTTAAAACCACTCGGTTATTTTAAAACAGCAGACTTTTAAATGCGGAGCTTAAACCATTCCTTTTAAAAGCTATCAGGTTCCTTCGATTATATCAAGTTCACTACGTTCACGGTTTTGCCAAAACCATTCGTAGCCCTCCGTTATTTCATATGAATAGTCAGTAGTATTCAAGCTATGTTTGTTGGCTTTCGTCAAGGCATAGTGATTGATAGCTGCCGGGTGTTCATATGTAGCATAGATAGATGTGTTGGTTTGAGACAGTCGTATTACTTTGTTGGCCTTCGTCAAGGGTATATATGGGTGGGTTCAAATTAACTTGGAAAATGATGGGTAGAACTTGACATGTAACTTAAGATTTGTTGGCCTTCGTCAGGGTCATAAGAGCATGGGGCAAAAATCCACATCAGGAGTTTCTAAACAAACTGAAACTTTCTAGTGCTGCATACCATTTGGAGTTTGATAATGTTGGTAGGATTCCTTCAGCATTATCACACAATGATATTTGGGTCCCGATCCTACTGTGAGTATACGCTACTCCTCGAGAGATTCTTCACTGAACGATCAATGCTATAAACCAAGTAGGTGTCTAGAACAGTGTTAGCAGGGCTACGCCTCCAGGGAAATGAGGTTATTTAATTAAGGAACTTCGCGAAAGCGTCGTAAAACCTCCCTCGAAGTACCGACACTAGCCTGGCCGAACAGTTAAGCATGTATTGTACGGTAAGATTAATCCTGACTAATTCTTCTTTTATGGTTTGAGGAAGGATTCGAGAAACGGTGGGAGCCATCCTGTTTAGATAAATTAAAAACCAATCTAAACTTGAAAGAGCATCATGTTGAGTGTATTCTTCACTCTCTCCTAATTGCAGCAACCAGGTGACCAGATTAGGTTACATATAGATAATAAAATGACTGAGTTATACTATATTGACTGGCAAAGGTTTGTTCAGATGTCCATTACCTATGACAAGCTGGACCATCTCATTACTACTCAAACCCCCACCGTCTCAGGTCCAGTTTCCACCATCGCGGATGTTGATATCCGTAAGATAGGGGAAAAGGACAGTGCAAATGCCAAGTGCCTCGTGTTGGCCTCAGTTGATGGTGTATACCAGAGGCAGCATGAGAAGATGGACATAGTTTCCATCTTCCTCTATAACAATGTTTTATATAGAGAGTAATCTCATATCGCATGATATGAGACCTTGAAAGAATTTCTTCAAGCGAGGTTGGTTGTCGGATCATCTGTAGGGGACCACGTCCCTATAATGATTAGCAATATTAAAAAGCTCACGGACCTGGAGACCACGTTGGAGAACGAGTCATATGATGACTTGATTCTACAGTCCCTACCTCCTACTTACGCTCAGGTGAAGAAAGTTAGACTTCCAGTTGAGGGCACCCTGAAGGAAACCAGGGAGACACCCGCTCTACTTATTGGAGAATCTTCCTCTTCTAGATCTAAGGTGGATGCTAAGGGTGAGAAGAAGAAGACCTTCACAAAGTCGATAGGCGGTGTCGGTAAGGTAGAAGAAAAGGGAAAGGCAAAAGTTTCGGGGTTAACAGTAGGGAAGGAGGGATGTTCCTATTATTACGGGAAAGGGCATTGGCAGAAGAAATGCAGGGCTTGGAAAGACAGAATCCAGGATCTGGTGTATGTTATGGCTTCGACTTTGGGTGTGTTTATGATTGAAAACGGTCTGTCAATTAACTCTAATTCTTGGGTACTAGATACCGGATCAGGATCTCATATTTGTAATTCATTACAGGCTTTGAGAAACCGTAGAGTTATCAGGAAGGTGATATGACTCTCAGGGTTACTAACGGAATGAGCGTGGACGCTGTATCCATAGGGTATATCTCCTAGAATTGACAAGTGGGCAGATATTGATTCTAAGTAACTGTTTGTGTGTACCAAGTCTAGTTTATAAGCGGTGTGGTTCACATTCACCTAAATCAAAGTTTGATTGGGTCAGGTACACTAGAGGACAGTATATATTGAATCAGGCTCAGGTTTTCAAACGTTCAGAACACACTTAAAAGAAAGTCTTCAGAATTAAATAAAACTTTCTTATGGCATTGTAGACAGGGTCACATCAATGAAACACGGTTGTCGAAGTTACATAGAGAGGAATATTTAGATCTGTTTGAATATCAGTCTTGTGCAACTTGTCAATCTTGTCTCATAGGAAAGATGACAAAGACTCCGTTCATTGGACACGGAGCAAGAGCGAGCAAGTTCTTGAGACTCATACACAGCAACGTGTATAGTCCAATCTCTACAGATGCATGAAGTGGTTATTCCTATTTCATTACTTTTACGGATAATTTCTCTAGGTTAGGACATGTTTTCTTGTGAAAGCATAAATCCGAACCCTTTGAAAAATCCCGGAAATATAAGAATGAAGTAGAAAAACAAACAGGCAAAAGTATCAAGACACTGAGATCTGATCGACGTGGTGAATACTTAAATTGCCGAGTTCCTGGATTACCTAGAAGAGAATAGAATTCTCTCTCAGCTTACTCCTCCATACACACCACAACACAACGGTGTATAGGAAATGCGGAACAGAATCCTATTGGATATTGTTCGTTCCATGATGAATAACGCTGAGTTGCCACGATCCTTCTAAAGTTATGCGTTAGAATAAGCTGCATATCTTTTGAATAAGGTTCCTACCAAGACTGTGCCTACCACACCATATCAGATGTAGAGTGGGAAGAAACCCTATCTTCAGTATCTGAAGATATAGGGATGTCCAGCTTTTGTTGAAAAGCAGTATGCGGACAAACTCGAGGCACGCTCAGTACTGTGAAAGTTTGTGGGATACCCAAAGAACTCCAGGGGGTATCTTTCCTATTACGCAGAGGAACAAAAGGTTTTTGTTCCTCGTCATGCCCATTTTTTTGGAAAATCAATTTTTAAAAAGAAAATAGTTGGAGCGCAATAGAACTGGAAGAAATTCCAGAACTACAAACTATTACTGAAAGTATGGTATAACCAGAGGTTTCAAAAGAACCGGACATCCCTACGCCAATCCGTAGGACTAGTAGGCAGTCTCATCCGCTCGAGAGATACTACGGTTTTCTCATAAACGGGGAACGAGAAGATTGCATCATTGACAATGATGAGTCAACTAGCTTCCAGTAAGACATTCAGAGCGGTGACTCGGTAAAATGGATGGATGCAATACGGACCAAAATGGAGTCCATGTACACCAACAAAGTATGCACTTTGAACATTGCTCCAGAAGGGGTAAAACCCATAGGCTGCAAATGGATCTTCAGAAAGAAGATTGGTGTAGATGTATAGGTTGAAACCTATAAGGCTATACTTGTTGCAAAAGGTTTTTTTGTCAAAGACCTGGTTTGGACTATGATGAAACCTTTTCTCCAGTGACTATGCTCAAATCCATTCGGATCCTTCTTGCCATTGCTGCCTTCTAAGATTGTGAGATCTGGCTGATGGACGTAAACACGACTTTTCTAAATGGTTATTTGGAAGAGTGCGTCTATATGGATCAGCCATAGGGTTTCAATCAGAGTGGGAGCAGCGGGATAGTGTGCAAGTTGCTTAAGTCCATTTATGGACTAAAGCAAGCATCGCGGAGTTGGAACATCTGTTTTTATTGAGACAGTTAAAAAATTCGACTTTATCAAAAATCCAGATGAACCATGCTCTTATAGTAAGATTGTAGCAAGAACTGTGGAATTCCTCGTTGAGTATGTGATGACATTCTCTTGATAGGAAATGACATTCCTATACTGCAATCAATCAAAGGATTCTTGTCATAGAGGTTCTCCATGAAACTAGGTGATACCAACTACATTCTGGGGATCCAGATCTATCGTGATAGATCAAAAAGGATGGCGAGACTTTCACAGTCAA
Organism: Agapanthus africanus; assembly: GCA_030015575.1. Lineage (NCBI taxonomy): Eukaryota > Viridiplantae > Streptophyta > Magnoliopsida > Asparagales > Amaryllidaceae > Agapanthus > Agapanthus africanus. Next base: position 66,805,340 of record CM057344.1, on the reverse strand, counting down.
GGTAAAACAACACGATACTAAAAATATTTAGTATGGACGATTCTAACCGCGGTAGTCTACCGGTTTGTTACGGAATCACCCTCTCTAAAGAGATGCCTTCCAAGACTGATTTGGAAAGGGCTCGCATATCGATTATACCCTACGATTCTGCGGTAGGCTCTATAATGTATGTGATGTTGTGTACCAGACCAGATGTATCTTACGCACTGAGCGTGGTAAGCCGGTATTAGTCAAACACAGGGCAGAAGCACTAGGAAGCATTAAAGAACATTCTCATGTACCTGAGAAGGACTAAGAAGATGTTCTTGGTGTATGGCAGAAAAGGACCTCCAGATAGAGGTCTCTGCTAACTCCAGCTTCCAGAGTGATAAGAATGACTCCAAGTCCATATTGGGTTATGGATTTACCTTCAGTGAAGGGGCGGTCTATTGGAAGAGCTCCAAGCAGGATACCGTTGCAGACTCAACGATGGAAACAGAGTAGTTCGCTGCATGAGACGCCGCAAAAGAGGCAGTCTGGATATGGAAGTTCTTAACTGAACTTCGAGTGGTTTATTCTATTGTTGGTCCAATACTTTAGTATTGTGACAACAACGACGTTATAGCTTTAGGGAAAGAACCGCGGTCCCATCAGAGATCCAGACATATCTTGAGGCGGTACCACCTGATCAGGAAGTTTGTTGATCCCCAGGAGATCGAGGTGAGGAGAGTAGATACGGAGAACAACACTGTAGATCCATTCACAGAGGCCATTCCTCATATAGTGTTCGAGAGGCTATTCGAGATCTTCGGTCTGCGATATGCCAGTATATGGCCTTAGTGCAAGTGAGAGATTGTTAGTGATATATGCCCTAGAGGCCATTATTGTATCATACTAGATTGTATATTACTTAATGGGAGCTTAGGATATACACGGGTATAGTAACAGTCTTGCTCAAAATGGTAGTATGCTACCTGGTTTGTTTCTACCTCAATATGTGCATGTGTTTCTTTTAACATATCACTTATACATATTGGTAGAGCTCTTAGGATCTTTGCTTGATTACCAGCGTTGTGATGGCAGTCACACGAGTGGGGGCTGGGTAATCTATAAGCACATCCTATACAGGTCCCTAGTCGTAAGATTATCGAGACGGGGCATCGATACTCTACAGTAGACTAGTATATACGCTTCTCATCCCAGCAGGGGAGATGGTCTGTCCTACAGCCATTATTAAGTCGTACTGGAGATATTATGCAGGTGCTCATTAGGTTATGAGTACACTGGACATGACTCGTCGGGAACTGTTGGTGGGTATTATATCTTTCGTCGGGTAGCGGTTCCCAGGTGACATGAGTACAGCTTAGTCCGTTGACTTGACACTGCTGCTTCGCCGCAAGTGTGTTCTCACTATACTTTGATTACTACCCTACCACGGCTCAAAGGAATCGTGCAAACAGATAGTAATTGGGTGCAGTCCCGAAAAACTTGGAGGCAGTGGCGGTTAGATAGGATTCTACAAGCATCATAAACAAAGGCATTTTCCACCTAATTTTGTTTATTCTCTAAATAAATAATCACCCTAATTATCTTAAATATGGTATGAGTCTTATACGCCCATGTGCAATGTATCATCAAGCATGACACATAATAAATACATTAATATATATTTAAATGTATTTGGAGAAAACATTTTCTTAAGTGAGATAATATTAGTTAATATATATTAATATATCAAATATATAATTATATATTAAATTATTAAATCAACACTTGATTTAATAATCCGGCCATATCACATACAATCGACTAATATCATATAATAAATTATTGAATCGATACTTGATTCAATAATCCGGTTATATCACATATAACCTATATCGTGAGATTTGAATACGGTATCATATAAACATATTAATCTCGGTCCCGCACATATCACATATGTGCCCTACTTCGTTTTCCATGAGCTAGGAAACCTCTGTGTAGGACTCTGAAGATTCGTCAATACGCCGGCAGTAAGCGATGATCATATCAGTGCTCCACAAGCCGTCAGCGATACTAGCAGGACGTAACGGCTACCCGGGTATTGAGCGATCAGAAGATCAACAAGCAAGCTTATTCATACTCCCGTGAATCCAATAAGTTACACTACCGTACAGTCCGGTCTCTTCGTTTGATATGTCGCATATCTAGTCTAGGGTGGTAAACGTCAGACCCCAATAACTTGATAAGTCGTGCCTATGTGAGGCTCATAACGGGTCGAGAAACTACTGATAACACTTACCAGTAAATCTCAGTTTCCGCCCTGTCCAAGGACTTCCTGTTATGGCCAATCGAGCACAGTGCAATATCAACCCCCAATACCGGGAGAGACGAAATCCCCTCCTATCGCTCATTGCCTCCATATGACTCGGGATTATATCCAAAAACCACTGTTTTGCATGCTCTCTTGAATGTGGTAGGGTAAGCAAAGTGGGAATCACACAAGACTCTATAGCGATCTCAGGTCTAAAAACCAACCTGTACCAGTGTCACCATAGAACTGCTATATGATATTAGGTATAATACCATCTAGGAGTTCTCGAAAAGTCCTATTCAGTGTACCCATTCTCCAATGAGCACCTATGCACATTCTCTGATGTCAAACACCAATTGTTATGGGATCAACCATCGTCCCATACAGGATCAAGAATCGTACACACTAGTCTACTCTGGAACATCAATGCCCCATCTCGATACTCCCTCAACTAGGAAGAATTAAAGTATGTACTTGTGGGCTATCCTGGCCCTACTAGTATGATCTGCATCATAGTTCTGGTAATCAAGTACACATCCTAAGGGCTTTATCAATATGTAACAGAGAGACAGTATAGGTATACATGTTAAGATAAAGAGTAACCAGATAGCATACTATCATGTCGAGCAAGAAAGTCCTCCCTATATATGTCCAGGCATCCACTATAATATACAATCATGTACAATAATGGCCTCTAGGGCATACATACAACTAACAATCTCCCACTTGCATTAAGGCCAATTGTTATAGTATCTTATACCCAACATCCTTTAAAGTCTCTCTACGGAAAGGCTTTCGTGAGTGGATCCGCCGTTTTATTCTTCGTGTCAACTCTCCTGACCTCGATCGTCCGGAGATCAACCATCTCCCTAATCAGGTGATACTGCCTAAGAATATGTCTGGATCATTGATGTGACCGGGGTTCCTGGGCCAAAGCCACAACTCCAATGTTATCATAATACATAAGTATTGGATACATAATGGTAGGAACCAAGTTCATCTTATGAACATCTTCATCCAGACAGCCTCTTTGGTAGCATCGTTAGTAGCGATGTATTCACCTTTTATCGTCGAGTCTGTCGCGGTATCTAGCTTGGAACTCTTCTAACATACCATCCCTCCACTGAGGGTAAGGACAAAAATCGAGACTGTCTTATAGTCGACCTTATCACTCTGGAAGATCGAGTCAGTAAAGGATTCCACTTGGAGTTCATCGTTACCATACACCAAGAACATTTCTTTAGTCCTTTTCAAGTACTTAATAATGTCCTTCACAGCTGTCCAGTGTTTCTCCCCAAGATGTAAGAGGCATCACCCAAATCCTTCATGGAGAAACTTAGTGATAAGAAGAGCTTGACCGAGTGTAGCATAGGAACACCATTTCCTATCAAAAGTATGTCATCCATGTACAATACGAGGAAGACAATCTTACTCTCTACAACCTTTTTGTATATACAAGATTCATCTACGTTTTCGATGAAGTCAAACTATTTGATCGCCACATCAAAAAAGATATTCCAACTCCGCGATGCCTGCTTTAATCCGTAAATTGATCCGGATGGACTTAAGCATAGCCACTTGAGAAAAGGTTTCATCAAAATCTACACCTGGTCATTGACGAAAACCTTTTGCTATAAGTCTAGCTTTGAAAGTCTCAACTTTTCCATCTACACCATGAATCTTCTCAAGATCCACATGCTCCCGATGAGTTTTACCCCTTCAGGTGCAACTACCAAAATCCATGCTTTGTTGGTGTATTATGGATTCCATCTCAGATCACATAGCATCCGGCCATTTCACAGAGTCCCCACTCGTGATGGCCTACTTGAAACTAGTTGGGTCATCACCTTCCATGATGCAATCCTCTCTCCCACTGTCATTGAGAAAACCTTAGTATCTCTCAGATGGATGAGGAACCCTACTAGATCTACGGAGTGGCTGAGATTCATCGGAGACTATCGAATCCTCCGGTTCTACCAAATCATCAACTGTAGTTTGTATATCTGGAATCTCTTCCAGTTCTACCACATAACCACTAATTTCTTTTTCAAAAAATTCCTTTTTCTAAAAGGGTGGCATGCCGAGAAACAAAACACCTTTTGTTCCTCAGTGTGGTAAAAGATATACCCTCGCGAATGTTTGGGATATCCAACAAACTTACACAGAACTGGCCTTGCCTCGAGCTTGTCCGGATTTTACTTTTCAACATAGGTCGGACAACCCCATATCTTAACTCGTTTAAGAGATGGTCTCATCTTATTCCATATCTCATATGGAGTGGTAGGCTCTGATTTGGTTGGAACCCTATTCAATAGGTATGCGGCTTCTTAAGCGCATAACCCCAAAAGGAAACATGCAACTCAGCGTTACTCATCAAAGAGCGCACCATATCTAATAGGGTGCGATTTCTCCGCTCCGATACACCGTTGTGCTGTGGTGTACATGGAGAAGTAAGCTGAGAGAGAATCTCTTTCTCTTTTAAATAATCCAGGTACACCGTGCTTAAGTATTCTCCTCCCCGATCAGATCGAAGGATTTTAATACTTTTACCCATTTGGTTCTCGACTCCGCACTTATATTCTCTGAATTTCTCAAAAGTTTCAGACTTGTGTTTCAACAGGAACACATGTCCGAATCTTGAGAGATCGTCAATGAATGTAATGAAGTACGAGGAACCATTCCTGGCAAGTGTAGACATGGGACCGCATACATCACTGTGTATCAGTCCTAAGAGTTCAGTAGCTCTTTCTCTGTGTCCAGTAAATGGAGTTTTGGTCATTTTACCTATGAGACATAACTGACAAGTTTCATATGATGTAAATTCTAACCGATTGAAATATCCATCTTTATACAACTTAGCTAGTCGTGTCGCATTGATATGACCTAGTCTACAATGCCACAAGAAGGATAGGTTCATTTCTGAACTTTTTCTCTTGTGTGTGTTCTGTACGTTAAGAACTGTAGTTTGATTTAGAACGTATATGCCATTATATAACGTGCCTGATCCAATCAACTTTTGATTCAGGAAAATGTTCATAACATTATCCTGCAATACAAAATTATATCTTCTTTATGTTATTAAAGAAACTGATATAATTTTGCATATCAGGTTCGGTATGTAATAGCATTCGTTCAGAATCAGTGTATTACCAGTTGGTAATATAAGGTGATATTAACCAACTGCTTTGGCTGTAATACTTGCACCATTCCCTTCTTTTAGAGAATGATCATATTTTTCCATTTCTTTACCTTTCTTTAGCCCATGTAACATATTACATATGTGGGATCCCGATCCGGTATTTAATACCCAGGACGTAGAGTGTATTAAGAAACAGTTCTCGGTAACGAACACACCCAAAGAAGATGCATCAACATGCTCATTCTTCGTTTGGGTCGCGTGGGAATCCGGATATTCCTCTATTCCTGCTCAGACTTATAACAATTATAAGGAAGAGCGGAACCAACGTTCCCCAACTCAGTATAATAAGCAGGTTCGGTCAATACATCCATATTATTATCTTGATTAAGGCATGACATGGTCACTACCTGGAGAGAGAGAGAAGAAAACACTTTGTGTATGCTCTTGCAAAATTAGATTGGTTATTATTTTATCTAATCAGGATGGATCCCACTGTTTTTATCAAATCTTCCTTCAAACCCTAAAAGGTAAGACTAGCCGGGATTAATTACACCCTTCAAGTTCACCAATCTTTCGGCCAGGCCAGTGTCGGTACTTTGAAGGGGTTTCCCCATGCATTCTCACGGACCTAATTAAAATAAACCTCGTTTTCTCATAGGCATAACTCCATTGACACCTTTCTAGACACCTACTTGATTGACTAATTGTAAAGTGCAAAACTCTCCCAGGAGTAACTCTTACTCGCAGTGGGTATCGGGATCCAACTATCTTATAGAAGGTATGCAATCTTATTGCAAATTTCAACTCTTGAAATTCCCGATTTAGTTTTTTCCCTTAGCACCTATGACCTTAACTATGGTCAATAAATCATAAGCACTAGTCAAGTTCTACCCGTCATTTCGTGATTAATTAGACCCACTCATATGACTCTTAACTATGGTCAACAAAGTCATATAACTGTCCTAATTAATCACATCATATGCTGAGTAGGAAGACATCACTTAATTACCGCACACTACGCCTTAACTATGGTTAACAAACGTAGCACGAATACTAAGTACTCTACTTCCTAAAATGACGGAGGGTTGCGGATGGTTTTTATAAAAACCTTCAACGATTTGAACTTGATCTCGTTGTAGAATCAAATGATTTGAAAATGAGTGGTTTAAGCTCCGCTTTTAAAAATCGAGTTTTCAAAATGAACCGAGTGGGTGTAGCATCTTATAGCTTTTTCGAAAGAGGTCACTCCCAATGAAAGGATCTCGGCTCTTTCCTCATCGAATGAGTTGCTGGATATTCATAAAGGAATACCACTATGCAAAGCAAAAACTAGAGCTACCCTTTTTTTGAAAATTTGATTCTACAATATCTTTAGGTTTATTTTCATTTCATTAATCTTATTAATGAAGTCCCATCATTTATACTTCCTAAGCATCACAGATAAAGAAAAGAAAATACTTATATAACGTACGCTTATGCCATCCGTATTCGTCATGGGGTCCTGTCATGCACCGTTAGATTAGATAACTAACGGCAGAGCGGGGGCAGGACTAGCACGGATGCAAAACATAAGCAACGTTTATTATATATCATATATATAATATAAAGCATTCGTCTCACGCGATTATATGATCTCATCATAGAACATTGCAGTAGAAGTCAACATATGAAATATTGGATATATTAGGAGGTCCGTGTTTTAAATTAAGTCACTAAAAAACATGGATTCTACGGTCGCGATGAATAGCCAAACCCACATCCCTAGACCCCTGCGAGAGCGACAAGCAAGCCTACCAATTCTAGAGTTAGGAGACCTGGACTCGACTCCTCGAGATGGTCTCCCACTGGAATTTAGAACCCGGTTACTTGTGCTCCCCGCCTTGGGTTTATCCTAATGCGGAAAAGTAAATAATATATATCAATGGTGACATCATCCTCAACCCGGAAGTGTCCCAATAAAAGAATATTACATACAAGATTTTACATGAATGAAAATGAAAAACTCTCATCTCACGCAAAACCCCCCGGCTATTCAAACACGACGATCCAATATAACATATCACAGCAACACATAACATCACATGTCATCAATGTAAGTAAATATGCGTATCCCAATTGTCGTTGATATATAGCAACGAAACCGGCGATACACCACATATTACACTTACGGTTGCAGAAAAGAAAGTGAAAACTACAATAATTGGAATCCGCAACCACCTTAGACATCATAAACCCGAAATACCACATACTTCGGATTTCATGCCTAACCATATAAATACCTTAGACATCATAAACCCGGAATATCACATATTCCGAATTTCATGCCTAACGTTATAAACCCGACATTTTAGTCTCAAATTGAAAACACTTTCAATATCTAGTCGGGCAATTCAAAAAGATTCCCGACCGTTGATCGAATGCTCGTCGGAAATATTAGTAGACGGCCGCGCCCCCGATGCCGTCGATAAAGCGAACTTAGGCGGAACACCGTGGCTGTGAGCACCCGAACGGATGCTTTTGGCTACGGGGTTCTCCTATAGTCACATGATCGAGGCTATGGGGCATGGTTATCTAGTAGTGTTACCCGGCGAGCGTTCACGTACTATACATGATTGCAATGGAGTTTTGATCCGAATCAAAACCCCGCGACAACCGATCAAAAGAGACTAAATTGCTAGATTTACAAAGTACTACCTAGTTTTCACAAAACTAATTATTTTAGATTCCAAATATTGTATCATAAATCATAGATATCTATACGATGTTAAACATTTCGATCGATTTACCAAACACCCAAAATTCTCAGAGAGCTCAACACTTGAGTCACAGTTAAAAATACCCAGACAGTGCCACAAGTACCTACGAATCTACACAAGAAGGCACGCTCCCTACCTCACCAATGGCGCCGTGGAACCGCCGCCAAAGCCATGCTTTGGCTGCACTTCTGCGGTCGTTTAATCGAGTTAGGCCGTCATTTATCTTGTGGGTCCATAGAAAACCCTGCACAGTTTTCTGAATATTTTTAATTGGAAAAATAACAACTTTTGAAAAAATTTCCAGAGAGGGGAAATCCGGGTTTTGAAAAATCGATCGAACACTTTTAACTTCGCCTAGACTACTCTTAATGCTCTATCAAGTTTCTGATACCACTGCTGGGTTCGCTTAGCACCCCAACACGGTTTTGGCAAGCATCAAGTATGCAACTTTAAAAATTTAGGGTGCCGAGCGAGCCCGAACCAAGAATCTAACTAGAGAATTAGGGTTTTACTAAGCAAGTAAACAACTTTACTCTAAGTGAACAAGGAATACAACCTTTGTAGACCGGTCCTTCACTTCTAAATCTCCATCTAGTAGTTCCTTTGCTCTAAGTAATGGTCTCCCGAACTCTCCTTAGGCTCCACCAGGCGAAAGGAACGAGATTGCTCAAAGATTTTCGAGGCCGAAGATGATCTATGTCGAAGAATCTCAAACTCAAGCTAGCTCTTCACTAATTGATGAATTAGCGAAGCAAACAACCTATACTAAATGGCTAGTTTGGTATAGATTGGTGAAGTAGAAATTTTGCTCACTTTAGAATTAATTTTCTCTTTCTTTTTTTTCTCACTTGAGAGCTAGAGAGCAATGAAGGAGATGAAGAAAGAAAACTCTAGTGATCAAATATGAACCATGGGTGAGAAAATATCTCATATAAACTCATGTAGAGACTAAACCATGGCTAAAGATAATGGTTAGGTTAATAAATATCTAGAGTAAAACAAAATTAGTGGACTAAGTCAATGTTTCTATAAGCTTCTACAAGCATCATAAACAAAGGCATTTTCCACCTAATTTTGTTTATTCTCTAAATAAATAATCACCCTAATTATCTTAAGTATGGTATGAGTCTCATACACCCATGTGCAATGTATCATCAAGCATGACATATAATAAATACATTAATATATATCACATATATATTTAAATGTATTTGGAGAAAATATTTTCTTAAGTGAGCTAATATTAGTTAATATATATTAATATAGCAAATATATAATTATATATTAAATTATTAAATCAACACTTGATTTAATAATCCGGTCATATCACATACGACCGACTAATATCATATAATAAATTATTGAATCAACACTTGATTCAATAATCCGGTTATATCACATATAACCTATATCGCGAGATTTGAATACGGTATCATATACACGTATTAATCTTGGTCCCGCACATATCACACATGTGCCCTACTTCGTTTCGAATGAGCTAGGAAACCTCTGTGTAGAACTCTAAAGACTCGTCAATACGCCGGCAGTAAGTGATGATCATATCAGTCACCCACAAGCCGTCAGCGGTACTAGCTGGATGTAACGGCTACCCGGGTATTGAGCGATCAGAATATCAATAAGCAATCTTGTTCATACTCTCATGAATCCAATAAGTAACACTACCGTACAGTCTGGTCTCTTCGTCTGATATATCGCATATCTAGTCTGGGGGTGGTAAACGTCAAACCCCAATAACTTGATAAGTCGTGCCGATGTAAGGCTCATAACGGGTCGAGAAACTACTGATAACACTTACCAGTAAATCTCAGTTTTCGCCCTAGCCACTGACTTCCTGTTATGGCCAATCGAGCATAGCGCCACATCAACCCCCAATACCCGGAGAGACGAAATCCCCTCCTATCGCTCATTGCCTCCATGTGACTCCGGACTATACCCAAAAACCACTGTTTTGCACGCTCTCTTGAACGTAGTAAGGTGGAAATCAAAGCACAATGGGAATCACACAAGACTCTATGACGATCTCGGTTCTAAAGACTAACCTGTACCAGTGTCACCAGAGAACTGCTATCTGACGTTAGGTATAATACTATCTAGGAGTTCTCGACGAGTCCTGTTCATTGGACCCATTCTCCAATGAGCACCTATGTACATTCTCTGATGTCAAACACCAATGGTTGTGGGATCAACCATCGCCCCAAATAGGGTCAAGAATCGTACACACTAGTCTACTCTGGAATATCGATGCCCTGTCTCGATATTCCCTCGACTAAGAACAATTAAAGGATGTACTTGTGGACTACCCTGGCCCCACTAGTATAATCTGCATTATAGTCCTGGTAGTCAAGTACACATCCTAAGGGCTTTATCAACATATAACAGAGAGACAATACAAGTATACATGTTAAGATAAAGAGTAACCAGATAGCATACTATCATGTCGAGCAAAAAAGTCCTCCCTATATATATCCAAGCATCCACTAATATACAATCATGTTCAATAATGGCCTTTAGGGCATACATACAACTAACAGAGTAACACCTACTCATCAGTGGGAATCGGGATCCAACTATCAGCGCATGATAACTTGATGGAAGCCACTCATGTCACCACACTCCAGAAGGTATGCACATACCTGGAAAGTTTCATGTATGTTTGAAACTCTCGATATGGTTTTTACTCCTAACGACCTATAACCTTGACGCTTTCCAACAAGTTATAGGCCACTAGTCAAGTTTAACCCGTCATTGTCCTGGATTAACTCAAACCCACCCGCACAAACTCTTGACGCTTGCCAACAAAGCTGTACGACTGTCTCGATCAATTGCATATCCATGCAACAGATAAATACCACTCAGCTACCGTTCACTATGTCTTGACGCTTGCCATCAAATATAGCACAAATACTAAGTGGTACCCATATGAAATGACAGAGGGCTACGGCTGGTTTTTTGGCGAAAACCCTTTAATGTAATGAACTTGATATCGTTGAAGAAACCTGAGCAGTTTTACAAATATATAGTGGCATAATCTTTTGCTTAAGAGGTCACTCCTTGTGAAGGGATCTCGGCTCTTTCCTCATCGAATGAGGTGCAGGATATTCCTAACTGAATACCATGATCCAAAGAAAAATAATCTACTATAATGAAGTTATTACAAAAATGCAAACTTTTGCCTAAGAGGCCACTCCCTATGAAGGGATCTCAACTCTTTTCTAGTCGAATGAGGTGCTGGATATTCAGAACCGAATACTGCTGTGCAAAGAAAAACGAAACGTCTGTAATAACAATTTTCAAAATTGGTTCCAACAACATCATTTAGGTTTGTTTTTCCTTGCATTAATCAAAGTTAACGCAGTCCCATCAATTAATCCATATCACACCAGAAAAAGGAACGAAAATACAATGTATGTATATGCCATCCGCATTCGCCACGGGGCCCCGTCATGCACCGTTAGGTTACTTAACTAACGGCAGAGCGGGAGCTGGACTAGCGTGGATGCAAAACATATACAATATCTACTAGTATATATAAGTATATATATAACATTCGTCCTAGGCATGATATAAGCAACATCACAGAACAAGCAACAAAGAATGGTGGATAATTTTGGAGCCTCAGGTTTCATTTGAGCCGCAAATGAGACCTGACGTTCCCGGTCGTGTGGAAAGCCCGTGCATTGAAAATCTGGACCCCTACTAGCACGGCAAGATACCCGCCAATCCCAGAAGTGAAGCAACCCCAATCAACAAAGTGAATAGGCCACCCAGCACTTTACAGAATCCGGTAATTTGAGCACCCCTCCGTGGGTCATCCTATACCCCCTACAAGTGCGATAAATAGCCTGCCAATTCTAGAGTAAGGCCCCCTCCGTCTCAAAGCCATGAGATGCGGGCCCGTTACCCTCTAGAACCCGGTTATTCGAGCACTCCACCGTCGGGTAATCCTAATACAGAAAAGAAAAGTATATATACAATGGAAACATCGACCTCAACCCGGCCCCCAATAAAAGAATATACAATCTGGCAGAGACGGTTGTCCACATGTCAGACGCTCGCCCCGCAATACTGAATATACAAATGAATCTGAACTGTACTACTACCATTCCACCACTGGCTATCCACCATGACAATCCAACCACAATATCAGCACAACTCAGAACATCAATGTGAATATCACGTTCGCAAACCCGTCTAGTTGAACATATAGCAACTAGTCGGGTTGTACCGATCAATGATATTCACGGTCGCAGATATTATCACATGCACTGATAAACATGCACTTAAAATTTTGATCGATTAAACTTTTCCAAATTGGCCCCCAAATTCAATCCAGCACTCAAACAAATCTGGACCAAAACCATACATCCCAAAAATCATATTTCCATGTATAAGAGTGCCAGAAGAAATTTGGCACACAGTGGCTACAAAAGAGCCGTGGAACCGCTGCCAATAGGCATGAAACACAGCGGTTTTACGGCCAGTTTGTTGGCTCACGTGCCCAAATTTATTGTAGTTCTCTAAATGTGCCTGCACGTATTTTTAAGATGCTCTGAATGATTTTTTGAACAAGTTTTAAAATCGACAGCGGGGACATGAAAATGGAAAAAAGATTCAGAAAATTCGATCGATTGTCACGACCCGAAATTGGCATGTGACGGCCCTTAAACTACGCAACGTCTAAAGGCGTAACACAATTTATGTAATCCGAAAACCCAGCAATCTAAACCAACAAAAGTAGTAAGTGATAATAGCATTTTCAAAACTTTTGAAATCTCAAACCAAATTCTTTAAAGTCCAACTTTACTTTCTTAAAAATTTTGGCAGCACCTCCCTTGTAAAAACAAACCCCAAAAATGGGTACAACATAAATATAAAGTAAAGCATCCCCAACGGGAGCAAATCCACGCCCAACGGTGGAAAACAACCACCACAACAGATTTACGACGCCGTAGCGAAAAAATAAAAGACGATATAAGTAAAACTGCATAAAAGACATCCAAGTCACCAAAATATACAATATCGTCCTCACATCAAGTCTCTAAGTCATACACATGAAAGTGGTAGATGGAGAGTACACGATACAAGAAATGTACAATGAACATAAACGGATAACCACAAAAACCACCTAAGCAAAACTGCACACCGTGAGCCAAAGCGGTATCCACAGCAAAAGATGATAAGATAGATGAATAGCCTACCTCGACTACTCTAGAGAACAACCAGAAAAACAATGTGGCACAACAGGGGTGAGTTGCCAACTCGTGAATAGTAAATAACATATGCAGGTAATCGCAAGTATGCACGTACAGCGCGAATCTAATAAATGCAAGCTAATAGCAATTGTCACGCCCCGCTTCCCAGTGTACGGTGAAGTGGGCGCGACGAGGTCCGCTACGTATATACTCAGAAGTACATACGCTAAGCGTATCTAAGCAATATAAAAATAAATACACAAGAGACAAGAAATAAAAAGAACAACAACTTTTATTTATTTACATTCTTTGTACAATACATGAAAAGGAAATACAACTGAAATAAAGATGCCTAAACAGTGGCATAACAGGAAATGAAAAATACTGAAAAGAAAAGTGTACAATGAAACTACAGTGCAGGGTCTTCAGTAAACTGCTCCAACTCTTCTTGTGATGGCTCAACTTCTGCCGGGTCCAAATAACCTGACGACGTTCAAAGAAGAAAGAAACAGAATGTCGTCAGCGAACAAATCGCTCGGTAAGTCCCAAAGGTAAGAGGGAAGTAGAAAAAGACAGAATAAGAAGATACATTTTAAAGTGTAAACTATTGTTGTAATGTTATGTCAACGCTGTTGTTTGTAGCTTGGTACAGAAGGATGCCGGTGTATACGAGGGGAGTCTCTATATGCCAGAGACTAAGGGCACGTATAATACAAGGTACCGTTTATGCCACGGTACAACAACAACTGGATTCATATTAGGTGTGTTAAATCTGACCACCTCGTGCCACCTTTAACACCTTCCGTACCAATCTACCTCTTAAACCCCGCGATGTCTTGTTTGTATTGTTATCTTGTAATTTGTGTTGGTTGTATGATTGGTTGACTGACTGACTGAAACCATGATATCAGGAAACGGTTATAACCGTAGAGTCATGTAAATGGAATACTGGGGATCATGTAAATGGAATATATCCATGGTTCGGTTCAGCCAAATTGTATAAACTGATAATTGTATTCATGGATTCATGTGTGCATATTGAATTGGAATCTTGTAGATTATAGATTGACTTGAATCATATTCAAGTCAGATTAATCAGACTCAAACCCGAGTCAGACAATCATAATTATGAATCGAGGTCTTATAATTGCTAGGGTCCTTAGGGTAATTTATAAAACTTGAGGGGGTTTTATGTAAAAATACTTTTATATACTTTTCAGAATACACCTCAAGTATTTATTACTCTTCTTTAGAGTTGTAATGAATGTGGATTTTATATTGTGCCATTTCTAGTGAAAATATCCTAGTTTTAGGTATTTATCTGTAATATTGATTATTATAGTTCATGGTGTTTTAGTGTAAAATTTATTCTTGTGATTTTTAGAAAAAAGTGGAATATTTATATTATAATAAAATAGATATTTAACTGATAAATATACATATATTTATACAAAAATAGTTTTAATAAATATTTTATATTCCAAAAATCTCATTTTCTTAAGATGTCGTATTCTAAACCTTTCGAGACCGAATGCTTCTTGCGGAGGTCTGAATCTCGCACTACTAGCCCGAGGGTGCGCGATAAACCGCACGATCTCGAACGGGTTTCCCAAAGATGGGTTGTAGCTGCGCTTTGCAAAGATTGTAAAATACTAATCTTTTAGAAAATGGTTTTATAAAGTAAAAGGTATTTATTTGAAAAGTGTAATTTTCCGTATTTTAGATTCTAGGGTTTCCTAAGTCAACTAGCCTATTTCTAAATGGTCTAAACGACAAGTCGTTAGAAGTCTCAAATCGCCTCTTCACCGCCAATTGTGGCCAGGTAAGTACAAGTAAGGAAGGAGGGATCCGCTCACGAATCGTGAGGCGGGCCTTTTAAAGTTACCTAAGCTCACTTGCCTAGCCTAGACACCACAAAGTCAGGTTTAGATAAACGATCGATGTCCACAACTTATCATATTTTTCCTACTAAGAAGTATTTACTTAAAAGTGTATCAAATCTAAAACCTTTAAGAATGGTTTTATTAAGATTATGGTATTTTAATGAAAGTTTCGTTTTATCGTATTCTAAGTTTTGATGATGTCGTTTTAGGGTTGTATTTGCGTGTGTGTGGAGGTAGGTCATTACCTCGTGCTCTACTTTAAATGTATATTAAGGTTAAGGGTTAAATGTGAAATTGAAACATAATGGTATTAAGGTGAAAAAATACGGTAAATTGAAAAGGTTATCATTTCATGTGTGAAAACTTATTCAAATTGATTTTTACAAGTTCATTGGTCAAGATAAACATGTTTAGGAATGATTGAATTGATTAGAAGAAGAAAAATAAATATTATGGTATTAAAGTGAAAAAGAATACGATATTGCAAAAGCTATCATTTCATGTGAGAAACTTTATCCAAATTAGATGTTATGTGATTAATAGTCATCATGAATAAGTTTAAGTATTTTGGAATTGGTGTCAAGTGAGATTTTATAGAAAAACCGAATCGGAAATCAGTTTGTTCCGATTTCCGTCGGGTTTTATAAGTTCGTATTTTTGAGAAGTAGAAAGAAAGGAAGAATGTGACTTACGGGTTTCGATCTATACTAAAGAGTATAGGGGAACTAGGTGAGTGGCTGAGACGTTGTTTCATCACCGGTTGTTTCAAAAAAACGTCGCCGGAATTCCGTCAGCGCTTCGCCGTGAACTCGATTTCAAAGTACACCCTTCTTGTAAAAATTTTGAGAGAGTAAATCTAGTGTTTTGGGATGAGAGGGTAGAGGGTAGGGGTCTATTTATAGGGTAGGCTAGGGTAGGGTAGGTGAAAGGTTTTTATTTTAAAAAAAATTGTAAAAATTAAAGAAAAAACATTAAAATTTATAGTAAATAGGGTGTAATTAACATTCGGGAACCGATCCATTAAAATGGTGTATACAGGGGAGTTGAGAAGACGAAACGACACCACTTTCATTTAGACGACTCGGCCGTCCGGCCGAGTCCGGCCGGTCCGCCGGCCGACTCGGCCGAGTCGGGCCGAGTCGGGGTGCCGTTGGGTGGGGATTCTTCTGACGTAGGCTCTGGTATATTTTCTTTTTAGGGTTCAGTTCAACTTTTGGGAGTTATGGCCTGTGGACTATTGGGCTTCCAAGAATTTTAAAAGAAAAATAATCTAAAAATAATGTGGGGCATGGGATTTGAACTCTGGTGGCTTAGTTCAGCAGTGCAAGGTGTTACCAATGAGCTACAAGCTCCTTCTTGTAATTATTGTGGGAAAATAGATACTTAAAGTGATAACAACAACATTAAATACTCCAAGTATACTTCAAATTTAAATCAAATTTATGTATGCAAATTGGAGTTGTTACAATCTACCCTCCTTACAAAAATTTCGTCCTCGAAATTTACAACTTTTATTTGAAGACTAGTTTACAAAAAGGTGAGGATATCTTGCACGCATTTCATCTTCCCTTTCCCACGTGGATTCTCCTGGGGTGTCTTTCCTCCACATTACCCGGACCAAGTTAACTTCCTTGTTCCGATGTGTCTTCACTTTCCTGTCCAGGATCTCCACAGGTTGTTGCTCACAAGACAAGTCGGGCTGTATAGTGAGCTCGGAATGATCAAGTACATGGCTGGGGTCACTCACATACTTTCTGAGTTAGGATATGTGGAACACGTTATGCACTCCTTCCAATGAGGGTGGTAGCGCTAAGCGGTATGCCACTTCACCGACTCGTTCGAGTATGTCGAACGGTCCAATGTATCTCGGACTCAATTTACCCCGTCTTCCAAATTGGATCACTCCGCGGTTCGGAGATATCTTCAAGAATACATGGTCTCCTGGCTGGAACTCCAAGTCTCGTCTCTTTGCATCAGCCTAGTGTTTCTGTCGATCTTGGGCTATGCGCATTCTTTCCCTGATAGTACGAACCACATCAACGGTCGCTACTATCATCTCTGGTCCAAGAAGTTCCCTATCTCCGATGTCGTCCCAACTTAATGGTGATCGACACTTCCTTCCATACAATGCTGCAAAAGGTGCCATTCCTATGCTTGCTTGGTAGCTGTTATTGTACGCGAACTCCACAAGATGCAGGTGATCTTCCCACGATCCTTTGAAGTCGAGCATACACGCTCTGAGCATATTCTCCAAGATCTGAATAGTTCGTTCCGACTGATCATCTGTTTGTAGATGATAAGCCATGCTGAAGTTCAGACTTGTTCCCAAGCTAGCTTGCAGACTCTGCCAAAATTGCAATCGGAACATGGTGTCACGATCGGAGACAATGCAGACCGGTACTCCATGAAGTCTCACAATTTCCTGTATAAGTTCATGGGTATCAGAGATAGTACATTATGAAAAGTTTAAATCGTAATTAGATTATTACCTCCATGTACTTCTTTGCTAGTGTCTCCGTTGATTGGCCAACTCGAAATGGGATGAAGTGAGCCGACTTTGTGAGTCGATCCACAATGACCCATATAGCATCGTTGCCCTTTGTGCTGCGAGGAAGAGCAGTCACAAAGTCCATCGTGATGTGCTGCCACTTCCATTCTGGGATTGGTAATGGTTGAAGTAGTCCAGCTGTCCTGTGATGTTCAGCCTTTACTTGCTGATACACCAAGCATTTTGCGACTCTTCTGGCTACTTCACGCTTCATTCCATGCCACCTGTAATTCTGACGTAGATCTTTGTACATTTTGGTACCTCCAGGATGTACTGAGTAGGGAGAGCTGTGGGCTTCTTTCATTAATTCTTCCCGAACAGGACCTTTTGGTACACACAATCTGCTGCCGTATCTTAAAGATCCGTCTTCATGGATGATGAAGTCTGTTCTGAGTCCATTCTCCACTTGTTCTCTGATCTTTTGCAACTTAGCATCACTTGCTTGAGCTGCTTTGATTTGATTGACAATGGTTGATTGAACTTGTAGATTCATCAAACTTGAAGCATTACCTGGCATGACTACTTCAATCTCCATCTGATGCAAGTCTTGCTGAAGCTTCCACTGAGCGGTGAGATTCATCGATAATGGTTGGCGACTAAGAGCATCAGGTACTACGTTCACCTTCCCTGGGTGATATTACAAGTTGATGTCAAAGTCCGCCATGAGTTCTAACCATCTTCTCTGCCGCATATTCAACTCCTTCTGAGTAAATACGTACTTCAGAGTTTTATGATCTGTGTAGATGTTCACTCGTTCACCAAGTAAGTAGTGGCGCCAAATCTTTAGAGCAAAGATGATGGCTGCCAACTCCAGATCGTGCGTCGGATAATTGCGTTCATGAGTCTTCAGTTGTCTTGAAGCATAAGCCACAACCTTACCGTGCTAATGTAGAACACATCCTAATCCCTTACCGGATGCATCACAATGCACTTCGAATCCTCCATATTGATCCGGTATTACGAGAATAGGTGCAGATGTCAATCTTAACTTGAGTTCTACGAAGGCTTGCTCGCATGCTTCTGACCACACAAATTCTTCATCTTTTCGTGTGAGCTTGGTCAGGGGTGTTGCTATCTTTGAGAATCCTTCAATGAACCTTCTGTAATATCCAGCTAAACCCAAGAAACTCCGAATGTCCTTCACTGACTTTGGTGTAGGCCATTCGCTAACTGCTGAAACTTTGGCTGGATCCACAGAAATTCCTTCTCCTGATACGATATGTCCAAGAAAACCAACTTGATTTAGCCAAAACTCGCACTTGCTGTACTTGGCATAAAGCTTATGTTGTCGAAGAGTTTCCAGGACAATTCGTAGATGCTCTGCATGCTCTTTCCGATTCTTAGAATATACCAGGATGTCGTCGATGAAGATGACAACAAACCTGTCTAAATACTCCCGGAAAACTTGGTTCATTAGGTTCATGAATATTGCTGGTGCATTGGTCACTCCAAATGGCATCACTAGAAATTCGTAATGTCCATAGCGAGTTCTGAAAGCTGTTTTGTGAATATCAGCTTCCTTGACCTTCACTTGATGATAGCCTGAATGAAGATCCAATTTAGAGAAAACACAATATCCACTTAGCTGATCGAATAAATCATCGATACGCGGGAGTGGATACTTGTTCTTTATAGTGACTTCGTTCAAGGCCCTATAATCGATGCACATTCTGTATGAACCTTCCTTCTTCTTCACCAGTAGTACAGGTGCTCCCCAACTTGAAGTGCTGGGACGAATCCATCCTTTCGCCTATAATTCGTCCAACTGTGTTCGAACTTCCTTCAAACCTTCCGGACTTAGTCTATACGGTGCTTTGATCACCGGTTGTGCTCCTGGTACTAAATCAATACTGAATTCAAGAGCTCGATCGGAAGGCAAACCTTATATATTGTCAGGAAATACATCGTCGAACTCTCGAACTAACTCCGGTCTTAATTCTTCTTCCGCTTAAGCTGCCGCAACTACTGCTTCTCTTGGTTTCGCTTTGTAGGTACCTGGCTCTAGGGTACGATCTCCGCTCTTGAAATAGAAGACCGGATGGTCTGGAATCTTGAATACTACCCTCCTTTGACGACAGTCGATGGTAGCATAAAAGGTTACAAGCCAATCCATTCCTAGAACCACATCGAAGTTCGGTATGTCCAGTACTTTGAAGTCAGCATAAAACTCTCGACTGCAGACGATGACTGGACACAAGCTATATCCCATAGTTGCCTTTAGAATGCCATTTCCGGAACTGACATTCCAGCTAGATACAAGCGGTGAGACTGGAATCGCATGGGTTCGGACGAACCGTTGCGACATAAAGCAGTGGGATGCTCCAGTATCAAACAGTGCAAGTGCAGGTAGTGAAGCTACTAGGATTGTTCCTAAGGTATATGGGATATGTTTTAGGT
The DNA here is from genome assembly GCA_030015575.1 of Agapanthus africanus. Classification (NCBI taxonomy): domain Eukaryota; kingdom Viridiplantae; phylum Streptophyta; class Magnoliopsida; order Asparagales; family Amaryllidaceae; genus Agapanthus; species Agapanthus africanus. The sequence goes on along the minus strand of CM057344.1, from coordinate 66,785,129 downwards.
TTAGGGAAGGTGTGTAGATAACCAAGACTAAAAGATAAGTTTGAGAAGGAAAGTTTACCACTAATGACTTGGCCAGTGGCCTCAGCTTCTTCCACAGACATCATGAAAGCCTGGCGCTTTTGCACATTCCTCCTGGCCTGAGGAGCATTCCTCAGAACGTTCCTTTGAGCTTGATGGAACTGTCGAGGAGGTGGTACAGCTTGCGGTCCTCTGGGTGGTGCAGGCAGTGCAAGTCTTGGAGCAGGGGCTTAGATGGCAGGACGCTGTGGATAATTGTTTGCTGGCCTGGGTGCAGCAACTGGGTTTTGTTTATGAGGACAAGCCCCAATACCATGAGCAGCTGAGCTGCAGATCAAGCAAAGGTTGTTCGCACGTCGGCAATCTCTAGCCAGATGCCCATTTCTCTTGCAGTAGTTACAAAAGGCTGGGCTGGGTCTGCTGATTGGTGCTCCAGGATGTCTTGGCACAAAAGGTGGTCTGGACGAGGCTCCACCTGCCATCTGGTTAGCAGGGTGCTTGACTCCTGCAGACTGAGGTCTGCCCCTTACTTTTATCACTGCCTCATAACTGCGGGCAGCTTCTAGAGCATCCTCATGAGTCAAAAATTTTCCTGTGGCTAAAGCAGTCTGAATCTCCGTGTCCAGTCCTTGTTGGAAATGACGGGCTCTGATATCGTCCGTCGGTATCAAATGTGCCACGAATCTGTTCAAGGATAGTGTTAGTTGTGTGGTATGTGATATTTTAAACTGAACTATTACGACATATCTTACCGGCTTAACATGGTGATTTCAGCGTCGTATTCATCTACTGATTTGTCCTACATTGATCCTTGCTGTAGAAGAATGAACTGCTGCTCCATGGCAAACGTGGCAGTCACAGGGAAGTATTTCGCGTCGAACTTCTCGCGAAACGTTTTCCATTCAATAGGTTGCGCAAGACGGCTTTCTTCCGCCTTCCACCAGTTGCGAGCATTGTCCGTGAGCTGTAGTTTCTCTACACGGACCCAAGCGACGTCTGTCACTTGTGCTGCGGCCAGATCATTCTCGATACTTTGAGCCTATTCCTCAGCTTCCAGTGGGCTCCCCATTCCTGAGAACTGCTTCAGATGTAAAGCTCTGAATTGGTTTACCCCCGGAGCGTCAGTCTCGGGACGGTTCAGAAGTTGTTGCTGTCCTTCGAGAAGGCTGCGGATTGCCTCAAGTAGCACTGTTTGCTCGGTAGGTGGCGTAGGAACAGCTGGTGTGAGAGGTAGTGCTGGAGGTGTGTTGTTGACATTGGTGCTGGTGTTGTTCGGGGAATCCATAACCCTGAAGAAAAATTTGGGTTAGGACAGATTCAAGTACATGAAATGATAAGATTCAAGGAATAGAAATTTGTAAGATTCAAGAAACATGAATTGTAAAGAATGTTTTAGTTGCTGGTTCTTGTGTATATTGCTTAGGTTGTTCACGCAGAACAGAACTGCATGATAGGGATTCATACAGCTCTGACCTGCATGGGCCACCAACAAAACCTGTCACGCCCCGCTTCCCAGTGTACGGTGAAGTGGGCGCGACGAGGTCCGCTACGTATATACTCAGAAGTACATACGCTAAGCGTATCTAAGCAATATAAAAATAAATACACAAGAGACAAGAAATAAAAAGAACAACAACTTTTATTTATTAACATTCTTTGTACAATACATGAAAAGGAAATACAACCGAAATAACGATGCCTAAACAGTGGCATAACAGGAAATGAAAAATACTGACAAGAAAAGTGTACAATGAAACTACAGTGCAGGGTCTTCAGTAAACTGCTCCAAGTCTTCTTGTGATGGCTCAACTTCTGCCGGGTCCAAATCACCTGACGACATTCAAAGAAGAGAGAAACAAAATGTCGTCAGCGAACAAATCGCTCGGTAAGTCCCAAAGGTAAGAGGGAAGTAGAAAAAGACAGAATAAGAAGATACATTTTAAAATGTAAACTATTGTTGTAATGTTATGTCAACGCTGTTGTTTGTACCTTGGTACAGAAAGATGCCAGTGTATACGATGGGAGTCTCTATATGCCAGAGACTAAGGGCACGTATAATACAAGGTACCGTTTATGCCACGGTACAACAGCAACTGAATTCATGTTAGGTGTGTTAAATCTGACCACCTCGTGCCACCTTTAACACCTTCCGTACTAATCTACCCCTTAAACCCCGCGATGTCTTGTTTGTATTGTTATCTTGTAATTTGTGTTGGTTGTATGATTGGTTGACTGACTGACCGAAACCATGATATCAGGAAATGGTTATAACCGTAGAGTCATGTAAATGGAATACCGGGGATCAAGTAAAAGGAATATATCCATGGTTCGGTTCAACCAAATTGTATAAACTGATAATTGTATTCATGGATTCATGTATGCATATTGAATTGGAATCTTGTAGATTATAGATTGATTTGAATTATATTCAAGTCAGATTAATCAGACTCAAACCCGAGTCAGACAATCATAATTGTGAATCGAGGTCTTATAATTGCTAGGGTCCTTAGGGTAATTTATAAAACTTGAGAGGGTTTTTATGTAAAAATACTTTTATATACTTTTCAAAATACACCTTAAGTATTTATTACTCGTCTTTAGAGTTGTAATGAATGTGGATTTTATATTGTGCCATTTTTAGTGAAAATATCCTAGTTTTAGGTATTTATCTGTAATATTGATTATTTGAAGTTCATGGTGTTGTAGTGTAAAATTTATTCTTGTGATTTTTAGAAAAAAGTGGAATATTTATATTATAATAAAATAGATATTTAAATGATAAATATACATATATTTATATAAAAATAGTTTTAATAAATATTTTATATTCCAAAAATCTCATTTTCTTAAGATGTCGTATTCTAAACCTTTCGAGACCGAATGCTCCTTGGGGAGGTATGAATCTCGCACTACCAGCCCGAGGGTGCACGATAAACCGCACGATCCCGAACGGGTTCCCCAAAGATGGGTTGTAGCGGCACTTTGCAAAGATTGTAAAATACTAATCTTTTAGAAAACGGTTTTATAAAGTAAAAGGTATTTATTTGAAAAGTGTAATTTTCCGTATTTTAGATTCTAGGGTTTCCTAAGCCAACTAGCCTATTTCTAAATGGTCTAAACGACAAGTCGTTATAAGCCTCAAATCGCCTCTTCACCGCCAATTGTGGCCAGGTAAGTACAAGTGAGGAAGGAGGGATCCGCTCACGAATCGTGAGGCGGGCCTTTTAAAGTTACCTAAGCTCACTTTCCTAGCCTAGACACCACAAAGTCAGGTTTAGATAAACGATCGATGTCCACAACTTATCGTATTTTTCCTACTAAGAAGTATTTACTTAAAAGTGTATCAAATCTAAAATCTTTAAGAATGGTTTTATTAAGATTATGGTATTTTAATGAAAGTTTCGTTTTATCGTATTCTAAGTTTTGATGATGTCGTTTTAGGGTTTTATTTGTGTGTGTGTGGAGGTAGGTCATTACCTCGTGCTCTACTTTAAATGTATATTAAGGTTAAGGGGTTAAATGTGAAATTGAAACATAATGGTATTAAAGTGAAAAAATACGATAAATTGAAAAGGTTATCATTTCATGTGTGAAAACTTATTCAAATTGATTTTTACAAGTTCAATGGTCAAGATAAAGATATTTAGGAATGATTGAATTGATTAAAAGAAGCAAAAAATATTATGGTATTAAAGTGAAAAAGAATACGATATTGCAAAAGCTATCATTTCATGTAAGAAACTTTATCTAAATTTGCTGTTATGTGATTAATAGTCATCATGAATAAGTTGAAGTATTATGGAATTGGTGTCAAGTGAGATTTTATAGAAAAACCGAATCGGAAATCGGTTTGTTCCGATTTCCGTCGGGTTTTGTAAGTTCGTAATTTTGAGAAGTAGAATGAAGGGAAGAATGGGACTTACGGGTTTCGATCTATACTAAAGAGTATAGGGGAACTAGGTGAGTGGGCGAGGCGTTGTTTCATCGCCGGTTGTTTCAAAAAAACGTCGCCGGAATTCCGTCAGCGCTTCGCCGTGAACTCGATTTCAAAGTACACCCTTCTTGTTAAAATTTTGTGAGAGTAAACCTAGTGTTTTGGGATGAGAGGGTAGAGGGTAGGGGTCTATTTATAGGGTAGGCTAGGGTAGGATAGGTGAAAGGTTTATATTTTAAAAAAATTTGTAAAAATTAAAGAAAAAACATTAAAATTTGTAGTAAATAGGGTGTAATTAACATTCGGGAACCGATCCATTAAAATTATACAGGGGAGTTGAGAAGACGAAACGACACCACTTTCGTTTAGACGACTCGGCCGTCCGGCCGAGTCGGGGTGCCGTTGGGTAGGGATTCTTCTGACGTAGGCTCTGGTATATTTACTTTTTAGGGTTCAGTTCAACTTTTGGGAGTTATGGCCTGTGGACTGTTGGGCTTCCAAGAATTTTAAAAGAAAAATAATCTAAAAATAATGTGGGCATGAGATTTGAACTCTGGTGGCTTGGTTCTGTTAGTTATATGTATGCCCTAGAGGCCATTACTATACATAGGATGTATATTGTAGTGGATGCTGGGACATATATAGGGAGGACTTTCTTGCTCGACATGATAGTATGCTATCTGGTTGATCTTTACCTTAACGTGTACACTGATTGTCTCTCTGTTACATGTTGGTAAAGCCCTTAGGATGTGTACTTGACTACCTGGACTATGATGCAGATCATACTAGTGGGGACATGGTAGTCCATAAGTACATCCTTCAAGGTCCCTAGTCGTGGGTGTATCGAGACGGGGCATCGATATACCAGAGTAGACTAGCGTATACCTTCTCGACCCATACAGATGGGCGATGGATGATCCCATATCCATTGGTGTTTGACATCAGAGATGATATACGGGTGCTCAGTAGAGACTGGGTACACTGAACGGACTCGCCGAGAACTCCCAGATGGTATTATACCTTACGTCAGATGGCAGTTCTTTGGTGACACTGGTACAGAGTAGTCTGTTGACCCGAGATCGTCATAGAGTCTTGTGTGGTTCCCACTGTGCTTTGATTTCCACCTTCCCACGTCCAAGAGGGCGTGCAAAATGGTAGTTTTTGGGTACAGTCCCGAATCACATGGAGGCAATGAGCAATAGGAGGGGATTCGTCTCTCCCGGTATAGGGAGTTGATGTTGCGCTGTGTTCGATTGGCTATAACCGGAAATCCCTGGCCAGGGTTGCTGAGATTTACTGATAAGTGTTACCTGTAGTTTCTCGAACTGTTATAGACCTCATATCGACACGACTTATCGAGCTATTGGGGTCTGACGTTTCCCACCCCTAGGCGAGATATGCGACATATCTGACGACGAGACCGGACTGTACGGTAAGTGTTACTGGTTGGATTCACAGGAGTATGAGCGGGCTTGCTCGTCAATCTTCTGATCGCTCAATACCCGGGTGGCCATTACGTTTAGCAGATCGCTTGTGGCTTGTGGGTGTTTGATATGATCATCACCTGCTGCCGGCGTATTGACGAATCATTAGAGTCCTACACAGAGGTTTCCTGGCTCAAGCGAAACGAAATAGGAGGGCATATGAGATATGTGCGGGACCGAGAATAATGCGTGTATGTGATACCGTATTTCATTCTCGCGATGAATGTATCGAAAGGTTGTATGCGATATAACCTAGTTATTGAATCAAGGATTGATTCGATAAGTCGATACATTGGATATTAGTCGGTTATATGCGATATGACCGGATCGTTAAATCAAGTGTTGATTTAATGCATAATTATATATTTGATATGTTACTTTGCATTAACTAGTATTGGTTCACTTTAAAAGGATTTTCTCACTTGATGTGCACATTGTATATGTGATATATTTTTGTGCACTTGATTGTATCATGTTTGATGATACATGAATGCTAGGGTTTGTGTAAAGAATTAAACCTTGGTTAAGTAAATGGTTAGGGTTTTTATTTATTTATTCATTCATTTATCTTTTTAATTTGGATTAAAAAGAAATGGGAAAAGAAAACATAATGGTTGCTTTCTTACATGAAGCTTCTTGAAGCTTCATGCACCTTTGACCAAAGCAACCATTCTTGTCTTCTTCTCCTAACCCTAACCATTCCACCTAACCTTAGTTAATTCTCTACATCTAACCATGGTTGTAGTTATGATAAGAATAATCTATTTTCTATTTTCATAGATGATTATTCTTATGATAATTATCTTCTTCTTCTTCTTCTTCTTCAAGAAGAAAACCTTGCTTCTATCAATGGTGATTTGATGAAAAGAGTGAGAAATCCAATTCTAAAGTGAACCCACCTCCTATTTCTTCATCCTCTACCTCTTGCCAAGTAGTATAGGGTGTTTTCTTCACAAGTTTCATGACTTGGTGAAGTGGGAGCTTGATCTTGTGATGCCTCGACATAGATCATCTTCGGCATCGAAGCCGATGACCAAGCCCGCCCATTTCTCCGATGAAGCCGATGCTAGAGTTCGGGATCCGATATGGACAGCGAGGGGACGTCTACGTGGAGCTAAGGAAGTGGAGAACCAGATCTACAAAGGTTGTATTTCCGTTTACCCTTTAGTTAAGTTGTTAACTAGCTTCTTGTTTCGCCTAAAATCTAGTTAACGATCCGTATTAGGGTTTCTCGGCACTTGTAATTTTTGAAATTGGCATGGTTGATGCCTTGTGAGACATCATTAGTGTGCCTAGGAACCCTACAGGTTCAGCAGTGCAAGGTGTTACCAATGAGCTACAAGCTACTTCTTGTAATTATTGTGGGAAAATAGATACTTAAAGTGATAACAGCAACATTAAATACTCCAAATATACTTCAAATTTAAATCAAATTTATGTATACAAAAATTGGAGTTGTTACAGCAATAAATGGTCATATGTATGCAATAGTCATGAAAAGTACAGTAGCAGGTACAACTAATACATGAAGCAATAATAATATGACAATCTGTATGCAACAATCTTGTAAGGTGATCTATTATGTACTACTAATACATGAAGCAGTGAAATAAAATAAAGTATGTAAATGCAACAGTCATGGAAGGTACTCTATCGGGTATTACTAATACATGAAGCAGTGCATAAATAATAGATGTTGAGTATGGGATAAAACATGTCATTCCCACGGAATCCTGAACTCGTGGCAGGACCAAAGTCCATCAAGACAATCCAAATCCCAATTCCTCAAATCAGCCCCCAAATTGGTTCTCATATCAAGTAAATCTCATATATCCTATATCCAATATCAAGTGAATCTCATATATCCTGAATCCAGTATCAAGTGAATCTCATATATCCTAAATCCAATATCAAGTGAATCTCATATATCCTAAGTAAATTGCATGAAAAATTATGATGATGTATATAAATTGATATGTATACATATATATTAGCGTCCCATTCCACCAATATATATACATATATGTATATAAAACAGCGTCCCATTCCACTGTTATATATATCTGGGAGTAAAAATATCATGAAACCAATGTGTCAAGTATTGACACAAAAATACTGATCTATCAGGTGCTGTCACCACGACTGGCCCCTGATAGATACGTAGCGTACGCTATTCCGAAAACCCGAGTGCCCAGCTTCGACCCTTGTCTTTCGACGTATCCATACGTACATGACTCCCGTCGGTATCCCCACGATAACCGCCGAGTCGTTGGTACTGTCACCGGAAGGTATGGTTCCCCTACTAACTCATCGTCTTTTCCACGACTCTTGCCCCGAGGTACATCCGTTCCCCACCATGTACCCGCACACAGCCCCTTCCTTTCCTCGCGTAAGGTATTTATATATCAAAACCGATAAATCTCATGGTGAATGCTGAAATATCATATCAAGAGAAACCGGGTTTTTCAAATAATGCATAATTTCATGAAACTACCACAGTCCTCAAATCCATAAAACATGATGAAAAATCCATATCTCAATGCGAAAATCCATAAATATAATATACATAACATAAAACTGAAATGCGAGGATATAAAGGAAAAGCCGCTATTTAACTGCAACAAGTTAATATAAATATCATGCGGTTCCTAATTTCTCCAAGTCTATATAACATCAAATAAAGATAAACATGTAGCTATAGCCAGATATATGTGTAAACATAAAGATATAGCAAGGTATATGTATCTACCTATCAGTAATGATATAATATACCCTCCAGGGATAAGTGAAGTATGTATGCAAGGTATACATGTAGCTATGTCATTATGTGTGTATGTACCTATCGCTATTAGTACAATACCCTATAGGTATACAGGTAACTAGCATGTAAGTATGTCAAGGCATATATGTAAGCATGTAGGTATACAGGTATGCTATATATCATACACATAAAGAAATATGAATCAATGTCCCTAATCAAGCAATACATATATATATGTGTGTGTTATGCGTGTCATGTCAATTATTGACGGTGTGTGTGGCATACAATCGGTGCTCGTGCAACATGAGCCGTCAATAATAGTGCAGTGTCCTAAGGGTACTAGTCCAAGCACAACAAATAACTAAGCAATAAGGTGTATGCGCAACTCTATATATGAAATAGAATATGCGACAATTCATAACATCTCTAGCCTAGACGCATAACGCCATGCGGGCGATTCCCCTGTAGATGTTAAATCTACTCACAAACGTTTCTGGCTAAGTAAAGCCAACTACTCGCTTTCTCCTGTTCGCAGCGCCTGAAGTCTCCGCCTGCGATCCTGAAAGCATATAACAATATAACAAGTATATATTAGCAATCGATCAATAACAGGTACCAACTACATTTGATCGACGCACCAACTCCAATCATAATCTGAAGTGTTCGTCAAGTGGCTAACGCGCGTAGCGACACTACGAAACCAACTCAAGAGCAAAAGCTACACAAAGACACGAACGACATCGGCACGACCCTAGCTAAGAATGCAAAACGACACAACCACCAAGCCTAGACCTTGATCGTACCGATCGCGCATTCAAAACACAAGATATAGCATGGAATCAATATAATTAATGTCGCAACGTCAAAAGAAACCCACGCCTAAAATTTACCGAAACCTAGTAAGCAATATATATCATTTTAGCACAAAACTACAACGTTTTACCAAAACTAGAATTTACAAACATCACAAAATAGCAAGGTTAAACCATTTAAACTTTTACTATAATTTTAAATCCCACTAATTAAGATTAGTAAAAGTTTAGTTTGCTAATTAGATTAATTAACCAATTAGGAAAATATAATTTAACAAATTAGCAACTTGGTTTAGTTTTTATTTGTCTAAAATTATCAACTAACCATTTCACTAATCAAAACCCTAATTTGTTTAACAAAACCCTTACTAGAATTTCTAAATATGAATTTAAAAGGTTAAATTAAACATCTAATTAAGCTAATTAAAGTATTATCACCACAAAAAGAGATTAGGGTTTGGATTTATACCTTCAAAGAAACACAACTTGAAACTTGAAAATCCAAAGATTAACCTCCAAAAAACCTCACTTGAATGAAGAACAAAGCTTGTTTTGTGATAAAAAATGATGGATTTGGATTTAATTATGATTTTTTTTGAATATTTGATGAATTTTGAGGATTTATTTGGACTTGAATTTGATGAAATGAGGTGAGAAGAGAGAAGGGGCAGCAAGCATGCAAGTGGCCGGCCAAAGTGAAGAAGCTAGGGTTTTGTGGCTAAGTGTGGAAAATTCTAGATAAAAACACTAATAAATGCTCATTAATGCATTAGCCATATTTTCTTTTCTTTTCTTTTTCTTTAAAATTTCATTTTAAACACAAAATATCTAGATATTATGGATGCATAGGATTAACAAAATATCTAGTGATTAGATTAGCAATGATTCAAATTAGAAGTAATTAACCTAAACCAAAATGTAATTACCACATATAAAATGCACAAACAAAGTATTAAAATAATATTTAATTAGGAAAAAAATTCTATGTGAACCAAAACTTCCAATTTACCCCCAAAGCCCGCGCACTAGCTGCATTCTAGCTAAACTAGGTGCCGCTATACAGAAGTTTGATCACAATCGGGTTAAAACGGAAAACACCGACTATTTTACCCTAAAAACGGAAAATTCGTATAACGATTTCTAAAACGTTACAATCTTCCCCCGTTAAAGAAATTCCGTCCCCGAATTTAAAATTTATCTACGCGTACCTTCAAAGAGATGAGTACAAAACTCCCAAATCTCGCTCGCAGCTTCTCAAGTGATCACCTCACTATGCGGCTACGCCAAAGAACCCTCACAGATGGCATGACCCTTGACCGAAGTTCCTCCATCTGCCGATCCACTAAAACAATCGACTGCTGGTGAACGAAAGATCGCATCCAAGCTACATGGTCTGATGCTGAATCATGTGAGAAAGGTCATGAAGGTAATTGCGAAGTATCGACACAAGGAACACGGGGTGAATACTCAAAAATCTGGGTGGAAGAGCCATATTATAGGCAACGGTACTAACTCGCTTCAAGGATCTCAAAAGGACCTACAATTCTGGGACTAAGCTTCCCAAACTCAACACGCCATTTCGTCGGAAAAATACATAGGAATACATGATCTCCCACTGCGAACTCAAGTATGTGACCATCACGGTCGGCATAAGACCTCTGTCTGCACTGGGCTAATCTCATCCTGACCTGAACCAACTGGATCCTCTCCGAAGTCTCTAGACTAGCTGGGGTCCAAAAATCCTACTCTCGCAGAGTCAGAAAAAACAGACTAGCGATTGACACGACCTACCAAACAAAACCTAAAGGTTGCCAATTGGAATGTCTCCTGATAACTGCTAACGAAGGAGAATCCTAACAATGGCAAGTGACTATGCCAACTGCCAACAACAATTAGTACGTACACATAAGCATATCCTCCAGAGTTTGTATAGCCCGCTCTCACAAACCCTCGTCCTGCGGATGGAAAAGCGGAGCTAAAGCTCAACCAGTACCCAAGGCTTTCTGAAACTTCTGCCCAAGACGGCAAGCGAAAAGGGTGCCTCTATTGGATACAACGCATGAAGGAACTCCGTGCAAACGCACAAACTTAACAAAGAACAACTGAGCAAACTGAGCATAACCGGACAACAAACACCAAATAGAGTCACACCCTGACTAAACCTGGGTAGACACCACAACGACATTCATAGAGATATGCTCCCATTCCCACTCTGGAAAGGTTAAAGGTTGCAACTCTCCAGCCGGTCTCAAGTGCTCAACCTTAGCTCACAACAAGACAGACACCTTGAAATGAAATCCGAAACTTCACTCTTCATCCCTGCCTACCCGTAATATCTCACAAGCCACGTCACATATTGGTAGACTTGAATGAATACAGAAAGCCGACTGATGTGCCTACTCTAGGATTTCACGTCTTTACCCATCAATAACAGGTACACACAAACGTGTCCCTAAACGTATCACACCCTAATCACAAATCAAGGACTCCGAATCATTACCCAGCCGAGTATGCTCAAGAATCCTTGACGAACGAGCATCGGCGGGCTGTGCCTCGCGAAAGCGATTAAGGAAAAGTGGATGGGCGCGGACATGAGCAAGTTGTCCCCTTAGTAGAGGCGAACTTAAGCTGTACTCAACGATCGCACAAGAACTGTAAATCTGCAGAAAACTGTCTCAACACTGCGCACAGCTGGAACAAACTAACCCCAGGCCTATAACTCCAGCATCAGCTACCACAATTGCCTTGCCACGGGTAACGAGGATCACACAAATACAATCCTACACAAGCTTCATCCAACAGCGTTGTCTCAACAATCAAAACCCGCTGCAGGAAGATGTACATTAAGCTTTGGTGGTCTGTGAAAATCTGACATGACTCTCCGAACAAGTGGTGTCTCCAATCTCCGACGCACGACCACCGCGGCTATCTCCAGATCATGAGTGGGATATCCTGCTCGTACTTCCTCCAACTGCCGGGAAGCAAAAACGATAACTCTATAGTGTCACCTTAGTACACAATCAAGCCCCACTCGCGAAACATCACAGTTAAACAACAAAGTCGTCCGAACCAGAAAGCAAAGAAAGAACTGGTGCAGTTGTCAACCGAGTCTTCAACTGCCGAAAACTCCGCACGCATGCCTCAGTCCAAGGAAAAAGAACCCCCTTTCCGGTCAGTTCAGTCAACGGTGTAGCGATACACTAACAATCCTACACGAAACGGCGGTAAAAACCTGCTAAGCCCAAAAATCTGCGGACCTCCGTCCAGTATACAAGTCTGGGCTAAAGTTGTACGGCCTCGATCTTCCTCGGGACCATACGAAACCGTCTCTCGTAACTACAAGGCCTAGGAGTCAACACAATCAAGCCTGAAGGAACACTCCGAGAATTTAGCAAACCGCTGGGGCTCTCCCAATGTCTGCAAAGCAAATCCTCAAGTGCTGCTCCTGTTCCTCACGACTCTTGGAATAGACCAGAATGTCATCAATGACACAACAATAAACTGGTCGAGGAACGGCCTGAAGAAATCTGGTTCATCATATCTACGAATGCTGCTAGGGCATTGGTGAGTCCAATGACACCACCAAGACACATAAAGCCCGTAGCACGCACAAAAGCAGACTTCGAAATGACATCACTTCGAACCCGCAACAATGATGACCTGATCCCAAACAACTTAGAAAAATGTCTCGCACTCTGGAGCTGATCAAGAAATCGTCAATGCGAGGTAAAGGATACCTATCCGCACCGTTAGCCGGTTCAATTGACGATAAATCAATACACAACCTCAAACTGCCGTCTTCCTCCTTGACGAACAGAATAGGAGCTCCTCGAAGCGAAACACTCAGACGCACAAGCCCCCAACAAACAACTCTGCAGCTGATCCTTAAGCTCCCTAAGCTCCGCCGGCTGATCTGGAACAACGTGGAAAAACTCTCACACGAAAGGAACCCGGTCCAACGAACCCACTGTAGCTCTGGTATCACGAATGGAAGCCAAGAATCCTCGACATCCTCTCCTCAAAAGCCGACTAGCGAAAAAACCTGAATTCAAGCTGTGATGGACGGCACCACTGTCCCCCTGCACAACAAGAACAGACTCACCGGGAAAACAAATCCTGACTGTTTTCTCGCGGCAGTCCATAGACGCCTAGCACGTAGCTAACCAGTCCGTGTCCAGGAGGACGTGAAATCCAACATCTCAAAAATGATCAAAACGACGGACGAATCTCTATCTCCTAACCGATTGTCACACGACCGAAATACGTGTCGCGCAACACAAGGAATCGCTGACAGAAGTTAACACAACAAACGGCTGATCTAGCAACACATCTCTCATCCCAAGCCTCTGCTACTCCCGCGATGTGCATGAAACCTGTCACAGCGACTGAACCTCTGTCTCGGAGCCGATACACCTGTACGAGCCCTCCTCTGTCCTCGAACTCCCAAAGTCTCGGAAAGACGCTCCTCGTCAAATAGGGCTGCGTCCACTGGTGCTGTGTAAGTAATATAAAGCTGAGTGCTGATCGCAAGGAACAACTGAGTAACAGGGATGGCAACCTCCTGTCGCTGCGCTCTTCTAGTCTCAACCAAAGACCTCATCTTCTGGCGCAAGTCCTGCATCTCTACCTCAATCCTAGCGATACGATCTATCAAAAGCGTATCCATATGCTCCTATGCAATGAGCGTGCCATCCTGGTCAGTCCTCGTCCCACACGAGTCAACTCTGACATTGGCTCTCGTCGCACCACTCTGAGTCCTCATGGTCATCGGCGGTAAAGGCTATAAATGGAAATAGGATTCGATATGAACACGGAAATCGAATCACAAGGATATGTATCATCAAGGAAGGAATTTCAAGCAATTAGTACTTAGGTCACTTTAGGCGGAGTACCGTGATCGTGAGTATGCCGCGGACATACACACTACGTTACTCTGCTTAAGCTACCTACTCCATCATACCAAGGTCATCCTACACTCCGAAAGGTAAAACCTGGCTCTGATACCAACTTTGTCATGACCCGAAATTAGCACGTGACGGCCCTTAAACTACGCAACGTCTACAGGCGTAACGCAATTTAAGTAAGCCGAAAATCCAGCAATCAAACCATCAAAAGTAGTAAGTGATAATAGCATTTTCAAAACTTTTGAAATTTCAAACCAAATTCTTTAAAGTCCAACTTTACTTTCTTAAAAATTTTGGCAGCACCTCCTTTGTAAGAACTAACCCCAAAAATGGGTACAACATAAATATAAAATAAAGCATCCCCAACTGGAGCAAATCCATGCCCAACGGAGGAAAACAACCACCGCAACAGATATACGACGACGTAGCGAAGAAATAAAAGACGATATAAGTAAAACTGCATAATAGACATCCAAGTCACCAAAATATACAATATCGTCCTCACATCAAGTCTCTAAGTCATACACATGAAAGTGGTAGATGGAGAGTACATGATACAAGGAATATACAATGAACATAAACGAATAACCACAAAACCCACCTAAGCAAAACTGTACACTGTGAGCCGAATCGGTATCCGCAGAAAAAGATGATAAGATAGATGAATAGCCTGCCTCGACTACTCTGAGGAACAACCTGCAAAACACTGTGGCACAACGGGGGTGAGTTGCCAACTCGTGAACAGTAAATAACATATGCAGGTAATCGCAAGTATGCACGTACAACACGAATCTAACATATGCAAGCTAATAGCAATAAATGGTCATATGTATGAAATAGTCATGAAAGGTACACTAGCAGGTACAACTAATACATGAAGCAATAATAATATGACAATCTGTATGCAACAATCATGTAAGGTACTTTATCAGGTACTACTAATACAAGAAGCAGTGATATAAAATAAAGTATGTAAATGCAACAGTCGTGGATGGTACTCTATCAGGTACTACTAATACATGAAGCAGTGCATAAACAATAGATGTGGAGTATGGGATAAAACATGTCATTCCCATGGAATCCTGATCTCATGGAAGGACCAAAGTCCATTAAGACAATCCAAATCCCAATTCCTCAAATCAGCCCCTAAATTGGCTCTCATATCAAGTAAATCTCATATATCCTGTATCCAATATCAAGTGAATCTCATATATCCTGAATCCAATATCATGTGAATCTCATATATCCTAAGTAAATTGCATGAATAATTATGATGATGTATATAAATTGATATGTATACATATATATTAGCGTCCTATTCCACTAATATATATATATATATATATATATATATATATATATATATATATAACAACGTCCCATTCCACTGTTGTATATATCTAGGAGTAAAAATATCATGCAACCAATGTGTCAAGTATCGACACAAAAAAACTGATCTATCAGGTGCTGTCACCATGACTGGCCCCTGATAGGTATGTAGCATACGCTATTCCGAAAACCCGAGTGCCCAGCTTCGACCCTCATCTTTCGACGTATCCATACGTACATGACTCCCGTCGGTATCCCTACGATAACCACCGAGTCGTTGGTACTGTCACCGGAAGGTATGGTTCCCCTACCAACTCATCGTCTGCTCCACGACTCTTGCCCCGGGATACCTCCGGGCCTCATCATGTACCCACACACGGCCACCTCCTTTCCTCTCGTGGGGTATTTATATATCAGAACCGATAAATCTCATGGTGGATGCTGAAATATCATATCAAGAGAAATCGGGTTTTTCAAATAATGCATAATTTCATGAAACTACCACGGTCCTCAAATCTAGAAAACATCATGAAAAATCCATATCTCAATGCGAAAATCCATGAATATAATATCCGCAACATAAAACTGAAATGCGAGCATATAAAGGAAAATCCGCTATTTAACTGCAACAAGTTAATATAAATATCATGCGGTTCCTAATTTCTCCAAGTCTATATAACATCTAATAAAGATAAACATATAGCTATAGCCAGATATATGTGTAAACATAAAGGTATAGCAAGGTATATGTATCTACCTATCAGTAATGATATAATATACCCTCCAGGTATAAGTGAAGTATGTATGCAAGGTATACATGTAACTATGTCATTATGTGTGTATGTACCTATCGCTAATGGTACAATACCCTATAGGTATAAAGGTAACTAGCATGTAAGTATGTCAAGACATATGTGTAAGCATGTAGGTATACAGGTATGCTATATGTCATACGCATAAAGAAATATGAATCAATGTCTCAATGTCCCTAACCAAGCAATATCATAACTATATGTGTGTTGTGCGTGTCATGGCAATTATTGAAGGTGTGTGTGGCATACAATCGGTGCTCGTGCAACATGAGCCGTCAATAATAGTGCAGTGTCCTAAGGGTACTAGTCCATGCACAACAAATAACTAAACAATAAGGTGTATGCGCAACTCTATATATGAAATAGAATATGCGACAATTCATAACATCTCTAGTCCAGACGCATAATGCCATGCGGACGATTTCCCTGTAGATGTTAAATCTACTCACAAACGTTCCTAGCTAAGTAAAGACAACCACTTGCTTTCCCTAGTTCGCAGCGTCCGAAGTCCCCGCCTGCGATCCTGAAAGCATATAACAATATAACAAGTATATATTAGTAATCGATCAATAACAGGTACCAACTACATTTGACCGATGCACCAACTCCAATCATACTCTCAAGTGTTCGTCAAGTGGCTAACGCGCGTAGCGATACTACGAAACCAACTCAAGAGCAAAAGCTACACAAAGACACGAACGACATCGGCACGACCCTAACTAGGAACGCAAAGCGACACAACTACCAAGTCTAGACCCTGATCGTAACGATCATGCATTCAAAACACAAGATATAGCATGGAATCAATATAATTAACGTCACAACATCAAAAGAAACCCACGCCTAAAATTTACCGAAACCTAGTAAGCAATATATATCATTTTAGCACAAAACTACAACTTTTTACCAAAACTAGAATTTACAAACATCACAAAATAGCAAGGTTAAACCATTTAAACCTTTACTATAATTTTAAATCTCACTAATTAAGATTAGTAAAAATTTAGTTTGCTGATTAGCTTAATTAACCAATTAGGAAAATATCATTTAACAAATTAGCAACTTGGTTTTGTTTTTATTTGTCTAAAATTATCAACTAACCATTTCACTAATCAAAACCCTAATTTGTTTAACAAAACCCTTACAAGAATTTCTAAATATGAATTTAAAAGCTTAAATTAAATATCTAATTAAGCTAATTAAATTATTATCACCATAAAAAGAGATTAGGGTCTGGATTTATACCTTCAAAGAAACACAACTTGAAACTTGAAAATCCAAAGATTAGCCTCCAAAAAACCTCACTTGAACGAAGAAAAAAGCTTGTTTTGTGATAAAAAAAATTGATGGATTTGGATTTAATTATGAATTTGTGTGAATATTTGATGAATTTTGAGGATTTATTTGGACTTAAATTTGATGAAATGAGGTGAGAAGAGAGAAGGAGCAGCAATCATGCAAGTGGCCGGCCAGAGTGAAGAAGCTAGGGTTTTGTGATTAAGTGTGGAAAATTCTAGATAAAAACACTAATAAATGCTCATTAATGCATTTGCCACATTTTCTTTTCTTTTCTTTTTCTTTAAAATTTCATTTTAAACATAAAATATCTAGATATTATGGATGGATAGGATTAATAAAATATCTAGTGATTAGATTAGCAATAATTCAAATTAGAAGTAATTAACCCAAACCAAAAAGTAATTACCACAAATAAAGTGCACAAATAAAGTATTAAAATAATATTTAATTAGGAAAAAATTCTATGTGAACCAAAACTTTCAATTGACTCACAAAGCCCGCGCACTTGTTTCATTCTAGCTAAACTAGGTGCCGTGAAGTCTATACAGAAGTTTGATCACAATCGGGTTAAAACGGAAAACACCGACTATTTTACCCTAAAAACGGAAAATTCGTATAAAGATTTCTAAAACGTTACATCGATCGACATTTTAATCTCGTGTAAACTAGCAAGTAATGGTTTATGGGATGGCTCTGATACCATGTTGGGTTACGATAGCACCCTGGCTATTTACCGTGGCCGATGCGGAACAAAAATGACATTTTAAAAAAATTTGGCGCTAACGAATCCGTCTAGATCGAACCATAAACCTATACTAGCAAACTACAAGATGCACTAAATACTGAGATAGAGTGTTATACCGAACGAACTATGTCCTTCGGTCTTCCACCATCTCCCTTAGCTCCTTGAGGTCCTTTGGATCGAGCTTGGCCGCCGGTCTTCCTACGTCGAAGATGATCCACCCGAATGATATAGCTCATGGCTCTAGCTCTATATAAAAGATCAAGTGAAGCAACTAGGAATTCTAGATGGCTAGTCTAGAATGCCTAGGATGTAGTGGAGTGTTCTAAGTGTATCTCTACCTCACCTCCTCTCTTGATTCTCAACACATGAGTGGAGGTTGATGATGAAGGTGGAGGAAGCTCAAGAAATCTAAAGAGGGAGTGAAGCTATTGGTGAGAGAGCTCAGCTCAAGTGAGAAAATGAACCATCTCAAAAATATGAGCGATCCATGGAGAGAGAAAATGAGAAGCTAGGTTTTGTAAAACTAATTCTTTCAATATAATATCAAGCCCATGCTTGAATAGTTTGCAAAAATCAATTAATAATTCATTTGTGCACACTATACAAGCATGGTTCTCAGCATACTCCCCTCTTTCAATTATCCACTTCATTATCCATTTAAAATAAATGGTCAATGTCATTTCATGTCAAAAGACAACGGCGAAGCATGGAAATTTCTGGAAAATCTCGCCGAACAAACATTACAGTGGGAGAGCACTATACTAACATCGTCTTCATCTAGGGCAGGTATCCATCAGCTCGACACTTCCATCACAATGAAAACTGAAATGGCTGTGATGCAAAAGAAACTGGAAGCTATGAAAAGCAAATTCTCTTCAGCCTCCCTAAACCAAGTTACACTCCCCAAAACCGTGTGTTGTTGCTGCCTTGACTCATCACATTTAATGGAAGAATGTCCTTTAAATCCTTCGTCTCAAGCTCATGAACAAACCAATACTGCTTTTCAGCAACGACTAATAAATAATCCTTATTCATCCATATATAATTAGGGATGGAGGAATCATCCTAATTTTTCTTGGAACCAAAACCAATCTCAAAATCAAAATCAGTTTCCAAGCCAAAATAACTATCAAAGGTTCCCCCACAGCAACAACAGCCACCACAATAAATTCAGCAGCCCTTTCAATCGCAATCTTTCCAAAATCCGGCCAATAACTTTACCCCTTATAATAATTCTTTCCAACCACAGACTAATATTCCGACAACCGGTACCGATAAAATCTTTGCACTCGAAAGAAGCATAAATATATTTAATAAACAATCCACACAAACGACTGCTAATTTAACGTTTTCTATCCAAACGCTGATGCAACACACTGCTTCCCACAGTGAAAGCATAAAATTGATCGCAGCATAAATTGCACAGTTAAATACCGCAATAAGTGAGAGAAAGAAAGGGAAACTTCCATCTCAAGCTCTACCAAATCCCGGCCACTCACAAAGCGTAAATATTGTCCTTCACCAAAAAAATCCTAACGTGAATACCGTAACTACGTTGAGATCGGAAAGAATGCTGAACAACCATGTTGGTGACCAAATTGATGATTCAGATGATACCAGGGCTACTACTTCTACTCCTATTTCGTATAATCTAACCTCTTCTTCCGAGCCTATTCTCCATTCTTCACTAGGCTTGAACTCTCAGTCCACTTTCTTGAATGAACTACCATCTCAGACCATCCCAAATCTAATTTTGGGATCCATTCTATCCCCACAGCCTTCTCCTCAAGTGTTGGACCCAACCCCTATTAATAAAGCTTCTTTTCCAAACCGGTTGAGGCCCTTAGATCCCTCATTATTACGAAAAAACCATTGGGTATCATTGCGGAGTAAAATGCAGATCAAAGAAAAAAAGAGAAGAGATTATTTTGAGAAAGCTACCCTTAGATCCCTCACTATTACGATGAGATTATTTTTGGCATTATCGCTTTGAAAACATTAAGAGATGGAAAAGAATTCAAAGAACAACATCTATATAATAAAATTTCAAGTGTGGTAAATAAATGCAGAGTATAAATTGCATAAATGAAAAGGAGACAAAAATAAAATGAACCACTCTACCTTTTATCGATCAAACTTGAGTTTCATTACAATTTTTTTAATGGCTAATGAGAAAGAGGCTACAATTCTAAACACAATAAAAAAACCCTAAAAACTTAAAAACCTAGATACCTCTCTGTTGGGTGCTCTCGCTGCTATTTATAGACCTTGAAATTTGAAACCCTAACATCGAAGTTGTTGTACACGAAAAGACCAAACTGCCCCCGAAACCCTAACTCGTGCGGTGCTGAAGCAGTAGCGGTTCCGCGGTCAATTGTTGGGTTTGGGCTTCCAAACTTTTTGTATTGCATTCCCGCTATTTTAGATGGTTTCTGAGCACATAATATCTCGATTTTGCTGACACTGAAATTTGCAGGGTTGACTAAGGTGACTTTGACTTTAACCGAATCGGTCCAGTTTTATCTCTAAAGTCCGTCGTTCACTCCAAATCTCTTTCCTGCACTTATGTAGGAAACTTGGATTAAAAGCACCAATTTTATAGACAATATTATAAAAAATGGATGGTATTAAAATGTAATTTTATGATATAAACAAATACCCCCAAATTTATCTTTCGCTCGTCCCAAGCAAAATGTTTTATTTTAAAGAAAAAGAAAATCCTAACTCACCTTCGTAGGCATCACGATTGCACTTAGCTCGTACAACAAGTCGTTCAACCTTTAGGTTTCAGTAATATGTGGAGTGTTATCTCTTGAGGGTTTTCAGCGGATTACACCCACAAAATCCCGTCAAGCTAGTTTCGTTGGTTAATCTCAACTCTAATTCTAAGGTTTAGTATCCAAGTTAGAAATTCTATCATCCTAAGTTAGAAATTCTATCATCCCTTATTTTTCACACATTATTTTTCATTAATCTTAAACTCATATACATCTTTACGTGTTTATGCAAATAGTGTCGTTTTGTTTCAAAATTTTCGATAAAAAAAGTCTTCATGCTTTTAATAAAAATAAGGAATAAGTTTCAAAAGTATCTCATGAGCTTATAAAGTCTTAATTTTTCTTTCTACAGCTTGGACTGAATTCTGGGATTTTTATCGTCTTTAACAAAGACTTGGTCTTATTCTTCACTCCACTTCTCACCCGTTATCGTTCATACACACCTTTGTGAATATGCAATTGTCTTTAGTCTTGTAACTTCAATTTAAACTTTCATATCCATGTTACTCTTTTAAAGTTTTATATCTTGTACTTGAAACTCGTTCTTAACCAAAATTACTCTCCTTCAAAGAACTATATGGACTTTAAACTTGGAGAGAACACTTACTTAACTTGTTTTATTAGGTTTTTGAGGTTTCTTAACAAGTTTTGGGTCAATGACTCCTAAACCAGATAGTTTTAGAATATTAGGTGTAAAGACACCCCAAGGACTTAATTGCCCAAGTCATGAGGCCACAAAACAAAGACTTATTTTATGCATGAGAATTCTTAGAAAGAAAACAAACAGAAATACTTCAAGTTATGATTTTCATCCCAAAATTAAAAACGTGCAAGTATGGAAAAGATATATAATCACTCCAATCAAGCTCAAGATATGTTATTTTTCAGACTTAGTTTTCATAAAAGATTCAGTACTTTCTCTTCATATTAACTTCACTCATGAACCGTGCTCAAAATTGCTTATTTCCAAACAAGCATGTTTGATCTTAAGAAAATTCACAAAATTTTAATTTAGACATATCAAACCTGTCATCTAGTTCTCAAAACATCACGACACGTGTAGTGTGGTGTAAAGACGTATATTTGCTACAGTGAAACTCAAGGAGGATTATTTTTCGGGTTTTCAACTTCTAGTCCTAAGATTTAGTTACTTTTAATCTATCAATCTGAACCGTCGGATTTTGAGTCTATATTTCTCACTAGCTAACTTGACGACAGAGTTTTTTTTTATATTTTAGAAAATTTTAAATTTTTATGGATTTCTTTTTTTTATGCAGTGCAGAATGTAAATATGATACATGGATAAATACAAACCTCCCCTCAAACCTATTTATAGCAGTTTCCCTACTGATACTGTCGTTCGAGCTAAAAAATCTGCAAATTTAGATGGAAAAGGATGGTGCACATTGGGGGAAAAGTTACTCAATTGGAAATCCTCCCCCAAACTTGTTCGTAGCACAATTTTTTTTTTTTATTTTACACTAATATACACATCCTCATTCTTATTTGAAACAGTGTTGGCACTGTTTATGGTCAGAAAACCGAAGCATAGAGGAGAAGCGGATGAAAATTAGTCATGATAAAGAGTCTCCTGTAATAACAGGAGCTCCTCCGAAGGGTCAGCGGATGTACGGCTTTAATTTATGTCCATTTACTTTGAAAAGTGAACCGTCTTTAGAATTTTTAAATCCACTGCACCGTAGGGGTATACACACCACACTACAAAAGGTCCCGTCCAACGAGATCTCAGCTTACCCAGATGAAGATGAAGACGAGTATCGTAAAGAAGGACTTGTTGTCCCAGTGTGAATGTTTTGCGCAAAAGGTGTTTGTCGTGAAACACTTTTGTCCGGTTATTTACTATAACCGTGTTATCATAAGCTTCATCTCGAAGCTCGTTCAGCTCGTTTAATTATAGTTTCTGAAAGTTACTTGGTTGGTCAAGATCAAAGTTAAGCTCTTTAATTGCCCACATCGCCCTATGTTCGATCTCGATAGGGAGATAGCAAGCCTTTCCAAACACAATCCGATAAGGAGACATGTCAAGCTCGGTCATATATGTATGAAATGCCCAAAGAGCATCAGTCAGTTTAGAAGACCAATTTTTGCAGTTCTTAGAAACCGTTTTCTCCAAGATTTGCTTGATTTTTCGATTAGAGACCTCAGCTTGCCTACTCGTTTGGGGATGATAGGACATAGAAAGCTTGTGGTTGATTGAATATTTCCGCATCAAAACTGCGAAAGACCGATTGCAGAAATGTATCCCATTGTCGCTAATGATAGCAAGAGGGTGCCCAAACCGAGAAAAGATACTTTCTTTAAGGAACTTAATGACAATCTTGTTGTCATTAGTTCGGCTCGGTATTGCCTCAACCTATTTAGAAACGTAATCAACCGCCAAGAGAATGTATAAGTTCCTAAAAGAGTTAGGAAATGGGCCCATGAAATCAGTCCCCCAAATATCAAATATCTCAATAACCAAGATTGGTTGGAGCGGCATCTCGTTCCTCATGAAATTCAGCCAATGCGCTGACAACGTGAACAAGTTTTGCAATAATCATGTGCATCTTTGAATAGTGTTGGCCAATAAAAGCCGCATTGCAAAACATTTTCACGGTTTTTCTCGAGCCAAAGATCGCTACATGCTTGATTATGGAAGAAGGACAACACACTTTTGAACTCATTATTAGGGACACACCGGCGAATGATCTAATTAGGGCAATACTTGAATAAATAAGATTCGTCCCGGTAAAAGTTTTTTACTTGGGATAAAAATCTACGATTGTCCTGATTTGACCATGTAAGTCGATGTCACGCACCCCACGTGTTCGTGGGGAGGCGGAATTTGCAAAAAAAAATTTTTACGGGGTTCGCAACACCGACTAGAACGAAGGACCGTCTATAAACCCTAGCTAGCAAACAACATGAGATTTAACTACTCGGAAAGAATGTTATACCTTATTATACAAGTCGTTCGGGTCTTCTCTGCTGTCCTCCTCGTCATCGTAGGTTCCATGGATCGATCCGGATCGTAGCTTTCTCATCGGCTTTCTCGAGTCAAAGACGATCCACCCGAAAGTCTATAGTCCGAGCTCCAACCTCAAATCCGAGGTAACTAGGGCAACAAGCTTGATGGCCTATGTGATGTAGAGAATAAAGATGGATTTATTTATCTCTTGAAACCCTAGGATTCTCAACACATGAGAGCTTTTATGGTTTCGATGTGAGGAAGAATAAGAGAGCTAGCTTGAGGAAAGAGAAATGATTTTTGATAATGATAATGATAAAATGAGATAGCTCCCTTGACTTGACTACTAGCATGGCATGAAAAATATCTCATCCAAAATATCTAGTGTCATAAAATATGTCACAAGAAATATCTAGTCAAACCAAGTCAAGTGGTCAAACTAAGTCAAATGGTCAAACAAAGTCAAGTAGTCAAAACAAGTAGCCATGCCTCAATTATCATTTACAAAAATAACAAATACTTTCCTCAACCTCATAATTGTTTTAATCAAGTAAATGGTCAAAACCCTAATGAGGTGTCTCCTTCTATGCCCCTCTCATCCGTATATCTACATACCCGCATTCGTGTTCCGAGAAACACGAATACAAAGAGACGAAACTGATCCATCAATATAATACTAGGATCCGGCTTAAACAAAAGCCCACTAGTATTATCCGCCCGAACATCATACACGCATAAGTGCACGTAAGTGATTGAAGCCCTTCCGTAAAACTATACGGCCTCTACACCTTTTGCCCGGTGCAGGGAAATTCTCTATGTGGGACTCTAAAGACTCGACGCTACGCTGGCAGTAGGTTTAACCACAAGCCACAAGCGGTACTAGCTGCACGTAACGGTCCTCAGGTAGATGTCGATAAGAAGGCCGATGAGTAAAACCCATCCGAACTCCTACTGAGCCTGAATGTGAAAATCTTTGTACAGTCCGGTCTGTTCGTCTAAGAGTATCGCATATCGGGCTTAGGGGGCGGTAATTGTCAGACCCTTAATAGCGCAATAAGTCATGCCGGAGTGTAGCCCAAAACACCCTGAGAAACTACTTGAATACCTACCAGTAAATCTCGCTTGCCCTGGCCAGGGACTTTGTGTAATGGCTCTTCGAACACAGCACGTTATCAACCTCCAATACCGGGAGAGACGAATCCTATCTAACCGCTACTGCCTCCAAGTGCTTCAGGACTACACCCAACTACCACCTGTTTGCATGATCCTTTGAGCCGTGGTAGGGTAGTAATCAAAGTACAGTGGAAACACACTCGAGGCGAAGTAGCAGTGTCAAGTCGACGGACTAAGATGTACTCATGTCACCTGGGAACTGCTACCCGACGATAGGTATAATACCAACCAACAGTTCCCGACGAGTCATGTCCAGTGTACTCATAACCTAACGAGCACCTGCATACTATCTCCAGTACGACGTACTAATGGCTGTGGGACAGACTATCTCCCTTGCTGGGATAAGAAGCGTATACACTAGTCTACTCCGGAGTATCGACGTCCCGTCTCGATAATCCTACGACTAGGGAGCTGTATAAGGATGTGCTTGTAGAGTACCTATCCCCCACTAGTGTGACTTCCATCATAACACTGGTAATCAAACAAAGATCCTAAGGGCTCTACCAATATGTATAAGCGATATGCTAAGAAAACACATGCACATATTGAGATAGAGACAAACCAGGTAGCATACTACCATTTTGAGCAAGACTGTTACTATATCCGTGTATATCCCAAGCTCCCATTAAGTAATATACAATCCAGTATGATACAATAATAGTCTCTACGGCATATATCACTAACAATCTCCCACTTGCACTAAGGCCATATACTGGCATATCACAGACCGAAGATCTCGAATAGCCTTCTCGAACACTGTCTGAGGAATGGCCTCTGTGAGTGGATCTGCAGTGTTGTTCTCCATATCTACTCTCCTCGCCTCGATCTCCTTGGATCAACGATCTCCCTGATCAGGTGGTGCCGCCTCAAGATATGTCTGGATCTCTGATGGGACCTGGGTTCCTTCCCTAAGGCTATAGCGTCGTATGTTGTCATAATACTAAAGTATTGGACTAACAATGGAAGGAACCACCTGAAGTTCAATTAAGAACTTCCTCATCCAGACTGCCTCTTTGCGGCATCTCATGCAGCTATGTACTCCGCTTCCAGTGTCAAGTCAGCAACGGTGTCTCGCTTGGAGCTCTTCCAACAGACCGCCCCTCAATTGAGGGTAAAGACATAACCCGACATGGACTTGGAGTCATCCTTGTCACTCTGGAAGCTGGAGTCAGCAAAGGCCTCGATCTGGAGGTCTTTTCCACCATACACCAAGAACATCTCCTTAGTCCTTCTCAGGTACTTGAGAATGTTCTTTACTGCTATCCAGTGCTTCTCCCCTGGGTTTGACTGATACGGCTTACAACGCTCAATGCGTATGCTACATCTGGTCTGGTATATAACATCGCATATATTATAGAGCCTACCGCAGATGCTAGGGTATAGTTGACATACGAGCCCTTTCCAAATCAGTCTTTGGAGACATCTCTTTGGAGAGAGTGATTCCGTGACAATCCGGTAGATTACCATGCTTTGAATCTTCCATACTGAATCTTTTCAGTATGGTGTTGATGTACGTTGACTGTGAAAGTCCTAACATCCTCTTTGATCTATCACGATAGATCTGGATCCCCAGAATGTAGTTGGCATCACCCAGATCTTTCATGGAGAATCTCTGTGACAAGAATCCTTTGACTGATTGTTGCATAGGAATGTCATTTCCTAACAAGAGAATGACATCCATGTACAAGACGAGGAATACCACATTTCTCCCTACAATCTTACTATATATGCATGGTTCATCTGGATTTTTGATAAAGTCGAATTCTTTGACTGTATTATCAAAACAGATGTTCCAACTCCACGATGCCTGCTTTAGTCTATAAATGGACTTAAGCAACTTGCACACTTTCCTTCTGCTCCCACTCTGAATGAAACCCTCTGGCTTATCCATATAGATGCACTCTTCCAAATTTCCATTTAGAAAAGCCGTCTTTACTTCCATCTGCCAGATCTCATAATCGTGGAAGGCAGCAATGGTAAGAAGGATCCGAATGGATTTGAGCATAGTCACGGGAGAAAAGGTTTCATCATAGTCCAACCAGGTCTTTGACGAAAACCTTTTGCAACAAGTCTAGACTTATATGTTTCAACCTATCCATCTACACCAATATTCTTTCTGAAGATCAATTTGCAGCCTACGGGTTTTACCCCTTCTGGAGCAATGTCCAAAGTCCATACTTTGTTAGTGTGCATGGACTCCATCTCGGTCCATATTGCATCCAGCTATTTTACCGAGTCGCCGCTCTGAATGGCTTGTTGGAAGCTAGAAGGCTCATCATTGTCAATGATGCAATCCTCGCGATCCCCGTCTATGAGAATACCGTAGTATCTCTCGGACGGATAAGACTGCCTACTACTTCTGCGGAGTGGCGCGGGGATGTCTGGTTCTTCTGAAATCTCTGGTTCTACCAAGCCTTCAGTAATAGCTTATGGTTCTAGAATTTCTTCCAGTTATATTGCACTACCACTTTTCTGATTTTCTTAAAATTCAGCTTCCAAGAAGCAGGCATGATGAGAAACAAAGACCTTTTGCTCCTCTGCGTAATAGAAAAGATACCCCTTGGAGTTCTTTGGGTATCCCACAAACTTACACTGTACTGAGCGTGCCTCGAGCTTGTCCGCATGCTGGTTTTTGACGAAAGCTAGACATCCCCATATCTTAAAGTGTTTAAGACAGGTTTTCTTCCCACTCCACATATGATATGGTATAGTAGGCACTGACTTAGTAGAAACCTTATTCAAAAGATATGCAGCTGATTCTAGTGCATAACCCCAGAAGGATCACAGTTACTCAGCCTTACTCATCATGGAACGAACCATATCCAATAGGGTTCGATTCCTCCTTTCCGATACACCGTTGTGGTGTGGTGTGTATGGAGGAGTAAGCTGAGAGAGAATTCTATTCTCTTTTAGGTAATCCAGGAACTCGGCAATTTAAGTATTCACCACATCGATCAGATCTCAGTGTCTTGATACTTTTTCCTGTTTATTTTTTCACTTCATTCTTTTATTCCCGGAATTTTTCAAAGGGTTCGGATTTATTCTTCATCAAGAAGACATGTCCATACCTAGAGAAATCATCCGTAAAAGTAATGAAATAGGAATATGTAAGTCTACGGTAGCGCCCCGGCCGTCTGTCCGAGGCCAAAATGCGGAAACAAAAACTTTTTCTAAACTAGAAACCGGCGCTATCGCAGACTTTAATCCTGGATCGAACCATTAACCTATAACTAGCTAACTAGAGAAGGGATAGAAAAGCTATACCGATCGATCCGTGTCCTTCGTTCTTTGGCCACCATCCCAAGCTCCTCGCGGCAACTCCGATCTCCGGTCTCCTCGTCAAAAAGGGCACCACATCATCGAGTCTTTTTACGGGCTCCCGCTTCATCCGAAGCAACTCGGGCACGAAGTTCGCTAGCCGACGTGTCCAAGGCGAAGTAGAGAATGTGTGTGACAACTTTGTCTCCTGCATCCATTGTATGGATGAGGTTGAAGATGAAGCCATCAATGGAAATGGTGAGCTAGAGGAAGAAGAAGAAGAAGAGAAGGCTTTTTCTTTCTTATGTGTGATGAAATGAAAAATGAGAGCAAGAAGAAAATAATACAAGAGCTAACCTTATACATGGCCACCCTTTCTCTTTCTTTCTTTCATTTCACCATATAAATCAATCACATAATGTGATACATGCACAAAGAAAGAGACCATGAGTCACCACTTGTGCATGTGTCACAATAAATGCTCCTGATCATGATTTCTAGCTCATTATTTCCATTTCTAAACATTAACCCAAATGTTTACAACAACAAAAAGATACGGCAACATCTAAAGTAAACTCGTGACGGATTACAAGGATACCCCTCACCTGTATATACATACCTGCATCCGCATTCCGACTGAATGCGAATGCGATGAGACCAAAGTGATCCAACAAATCTAATACTAGGATCCGGCTTAAACCAAAGCCCACTAGTATGATCCGCCCGATCATGATGCGTGCACTACTACACGTATATGATCGAACCCTGCCATATATCATACGGCCTCTACAACGTTTCGCCCGAAACTTGAGAAACTGTCTGTGGGGGACTCTAAAGACTCGTCAATACTTTGGCTGTCGATTTAACCACTAGCACTTCAGAGGTACTAGCCGTACGTAACGGGCTACCAGGTATTGACCAAAAGGGGGGTCGATGAGCGAACTCATCCTGACACCTTACTGAGCCTGTCAGTGACAATATCCGTACAGTCCGGTCCGTTCGTCTCTGAGCATCGCATGTCGGGCCTGGGGGGTTGGTAAAAGTCAGACCCCTAAAAGCGGTACAAGTCGTGTCGAAGTGTAGCCCAGAACACCCTGAGATACTACTGGAATACCTACCATTAAATCTCCTTCCTTGGCCAAGGACTTCGTGTAATGGCTCTCCTAGACACAGCGCGATCTCACCCCCAATACCGGGAGAGACCCCTGTCGATCCGCTCACTGCCTCCATGTGGCTCGGGACTGTACCCAACTAAAATCTGTTTGCACGACTCCTTTGAGCCGTGGTAGGGTAGTAATCAAAACACAGTGGGAACTCACACGAGACAAATGACGATCTCAGGTCGATGAACTAACCTATACACATGTCACCAGGGAACTGCTATCTGACGTCAGGTATAATACCAACTAGCATGTTCCCGGCGAGTCCTGTCCGATGTACTCATAACCCAATGAGCACCTGTATATATCTTAGGTGAACCAACTGACACCAATGTCTTGTGAGACTGGCCACCGCCCCTCGTCGGGGTCTCGAATGTATACACTAGTCTACTAATGGAGTATCGATGCCCAGTCTCGAAACTCCCACGACTAGGGACCACTTTAAGGATGTGCTTATAGACCCCAGCTCCCACGTATATGATCGCCATCATACTGCTGGCCGTTAAGAAAGAATCCTAAGGGCTCTATCAACGTGTAATAGTGACCTGTAAGGTCACCTAAAGCAGTACACGATGATAAAGATAAACCAGATAGCATACTATCATCTTGATTAAGACTGTCCTACCGGTATAGGTCCTCCCTCAATCATTGTAATCACGTGTCTGTGATCCAATAATTGACTCTGAGGGCACTATATCCAACAGAATAACCACTTCATGCATCTGTAGATATTGGACTACACACGCCGCTGTGTATGAGTCCCAAGAGCTCGCTCACTCTTACTCCGTGTCCAGTGAACGGAGTCTTTGTCATCTTTCCTATGAGAC
Source organism: Agapanthus africanus (assembly GCA_030015575.1). Taxonomy (NCBI): domain Eukaryota; kingdom Viridiplantae; phylum Streptophyta; class Magnoliopsida; order Asparagales; family Amaryllidaceae; genus Agapanthus; species Agapanthus africanus. Next base: position 66,754,868 of record CM057344.1, on the reverse strand, counting down.
AAGATTGACAAGTTGCATAAGACTGATATCGAACGGATCCAAATATCCCTCTCTATGTATCTTCGTCAACCGTGTATCATTGATGTGACCTAGTCTACAATGCCATAAGAAAGCCTGATTTAATTCCGGAGACTTTCTTTTAAGTTTGTTCTGGATACTGGAAACCTGAGCTTGATTTAATACGTATATACCGTTATCTAATGTACCTGGCCCAATCAGAGCTTGATTTAGGTAGATGTGGGCCACATCGCTTACAAATGTAAAATCATATCCTTTCTTAGAAAGTAAGGATACAGATATGATATTACAAGCTAGACTAGGTACATACAAACAGTTACGTATAATCAATATCTGCCCACTTATCAATCCTAGGTAATATTCCCCTACGGATTTAGCGTCCACGCTCATTCCGTTAGAAACCCTGAGAGTCATATCTCCTGCCGTGATAACTCTACGGTTTCTCAAAGCCTGTAAAGAATTACAGATATGAGATCCTGATCCGGTATCTAGTACCCAGAAAGTAGAGTTAATTGACATGCAGTTTTCGATTACAAAAACACCCGAAGTCGAAGCCACAACATGCTTCGGATCCTGGATTCTGGCTTTCAAAGCCTCGCAATCCCTATGCCATTATCCTTTCCCGTGACAATAGGAACATCCCCCGTTCCCTACTGTTAGCCCAGAAACTTTTGCCTTTCCCTGTCCTACCTTACTGACACCGCATGTCGGCTTTGTGGAGGTCTTCTTCTTCTCACCCTTTGCTTTCGCCTTGGATGCAGAAAAGGATGATTCCTCATTAAGCAGAGCGGGTGTCTCCCTGGTTTCCTTCAGGGTGCCCTCAACTGGAAGTATAACTTTCTTCCCTTGGGCGTGAGTAGGAGGTAGGGACTATAGAATCAAGTCACAATATGTCTCGTTCTCCAACGTATTCTCCACGTCCGTGAGCTATTTAATATAGCTAGTCATCATAAGTACGTTGTCCCCTACAGATGACCCGACAGCCAACCTCGCTTGAAGCAATTCTTTTGAGGTCTCATATCTTGTGATACGAGATTGCTCTCCATATAAAACATTGTTATGGAGGAAGATGGAAACTAAGTCCATCTTCTCGTGCTGCCTCTGGTATACACTATCAACTGAGGCCATCACGAGACACTTGGCATTCACACTGTCCTTTTCCCTTGTCTTACGGATATCCTTATCCATGACGGTAGAAACTGGACCTGGGACAGCGGGGGCTTGAGTAGTAATGAGGTAGTCAAGCTTGTCATAGGTAATGGACATCTGGACAGACCTTTGCCAGTCATTATAGTCAGATTCAGTCATTTTATTATCTAGATGTAACCTATTCTTGGTCACTGGGTCGCTGCAATTAGGAGAGAGAGAAGAAAACACTTAGCATGATGCTCTTGCAAATTTAAATTGGTTTTTAATTTATCTAAACAGGATGGCTCCCATTGTTTCTCGAATCCTTCCTCAAACCATAAAAGATGAATAAGTCAGGATTGATCTCACCGTACAATTCTTGCTTAACCGTTCGGCCAGGTTAGTGTTGGTACTTCGAAGGAGGTTTTACGACGATTTTGCAAAGTTCCTTAAGTAAATAACCTTTTTTCCCTGGAGGCGTAGCCCCGCTAACACTGTTCTAGACACCAACTTGGTTTATAGCATTGATTGTTAAGTGAAAATTCTCCCGAGGAGTAGCGGATACTCACAGTAGGATCGAGACCCAAATATCATTGTGTCATAATGCTGAAGAAATCCTACCAACATTATCAAACTCCAAATGGTATGCAACACTAGCAAGTTTTAGTTTCTTTAGAAACTCCCGATGTGGATTTTTTCCCCATGCTCTTATGACCTTGACGAAAGTCAACAAATCATAAGTTACATGTCAAGTTCCACCCATCATTGTCCTCGTTAATTTGAACCCACCCGTATATACCCTTAATGAAGGTCAACAAGGTAATATGACCGTCCCAAACCAACGCATCTATCTATGCTACATATGAACAGCCAGCAGCTACCGATCACTATGCCTTGACGAATGTCAACAAACATAGCTTGAATACTATTGAATATTCGTATAAAATGATGGAGGGATACGGATGGTTTTGGCAAAACCATGAACGTAGTGAACTTGATATAATCGAAGGAACCTGATAGCTTTTAAAAGGAGTGGTTTAAGCTCCGCATTTAAAAGCCTGCTGTTTTAAAATAACCGAGTGGTTTTTAAAATTTGTTCCAATGATTCAGCTTTGGTTTGTTTACTTTGCATTAATTTAATGCAGTCCCATCAATTAACCAACCATTACAGAAAACAACGAAAATACAACGTATGCTTATGCCATCCGCATTCACTACGGGGCCCGTCATCACTCGTTAGGTTACATAACTAACGACAGAGCGGGGGCTGGACTAGCGCGGATGCAAAACATAAACAACGTCTATTATATAATACATATATAATAATATCCATTCTTTAGACGCAATGATAGGCATTCCAGATCACAGATGAACACATTGGATATACTAGGAATTCCGCGTTTCGTTTGATCCTGTAATGAAAGATGGAATCTACGGTCGTGATGAATAACCAAACCCCACCCTAGACCCCTGCGGGTGCGGCAAACTACCCGCCAAATATACGAAGTGAAGCAACCTCCCTCAACAAAGTGAGTAGGTCACTCGGCACTTCAAAGTACCCCGTAGTTTGTGCACCCCATCTTGGGTCTATCCTAGGAGCAAAAACAGTAAAAGAAATAAAACAAAGGTGGTTACAACCTCAACCCGGATGTGTCCTGCAAAAATAATATTATATCACTTTAAAATTTTTACATCGAATGAAAGAATGAAAACCCTCATCTCACATCCCCGGCTATTCATCCACAACGATCCAACAAGTTCATATACATAAACCAACATAATATCATCACAGATATGTGCAACCCCGACTAATCGATGTATAGCAATTAGTCAACGTTTCCAAATAAATATATACAACACAAAGCTTATAAAGTAACTACGACATTAGAATTCCGCACATAATTAGCAAACTTAAACAGTTTTCCAAGACTTGAAAATCCAGTGAGCTAAAGTTCCAAAACTGATAGTTTTGAGCCAATCCGGGAGTCGAAACGAACTCGAAACCCACCCGAATCTTTGTGGAGGTGAAGACACGTGAATTACTGTCGAATTGGAGGCCTCAGGGGGCACCCACCCCTGGGGGCCACCACGAGGTGGGCCCTAAAGGGAGGCAGACCCGAGAGAACCAATTCCTGGTGCTCTCGGGTCACCAGCCCCCAAGGCCACCAAGTGGTGGTCTTGGGGGTGGTCTAGGCCGTTGGTCCCCCCAGGGTGTCCCCAGGGTGCGCATGCTTCACCCCTCAGCTTCTCGGTTCAAACCGTGAGCCCGCGGAGTGTACAAACAACTCAAAACCTCACTTTTGAAAACTGTTTTTGTCGACAGTTTTTGCGTGACAAAAACGGCGGAATTCTAACATCGCTAAAAGCTATCTAGGGTTTATGAGAGGATCTAATACCACTGTAAGTCGATTTCGCGCACCCCACGTGTTCGCGGGAAGGCGGAATTTGCAAAAAATGATTTTTACGTGCTTCGCAACACCGACTAGAACCAAGGATCGTCCCTAATCCCTAGCTAGGAAAAAACATGAGATTTAACGACTCAGAAAGAATGTTATACATCATGATACAAGTCCTTCGGGTCTTCCCCGCTGTCCTCCTCATCATCGTAGGCTCCAAGGATCGATATGGATCATAGCTTCCTCGCCGTCTTCCTCGAGTCAAAGACGATCCACCCGAGAGTCTATAGTCCGAGCTCCAACCTTAAATCCGAGGTAACTAGGGTAACAAGCTTGCTAAACTTGATGGCCTAGGTGATGTAGAGAATGAAGATGGATTTATTTGTCTCTTGAAATTCTAGGATTCTCAACACATGAGAGCTTTTAGGGTTTTGATGTGATGAAGAAGAAGAGAGCTAGCTTGAGGAAAGAGAAATGATTTTTGATAATGATAATGATAAAATGAGATGGCTCCCTTGACTTGAGTACTAGCATGGCATGAAAAATATCTCATCCAAAATATCTAGCACCGTAAAATATCTCACAAGAAATATCTATTCAAAGAGTCAAACCAAATCAAGTGGTCAAACCAAATCAAATGGTCAAACATTGTCTAGTAGTCAAAACAAGTTGCCATGCCTCAATTATCATTTGCAAAAATAACAAATACTCTCCTACACCTCATAATTGTTTTAATCAAGTAAATGGTCAAAACCCTAATGAGGTGTCTCCTTCTATGCTCCTCTCATCCATATATATAAATACCCGCATTTGTGTTCCGAGAAATACGAATACAAAGAGACGAAACTGATCCATCAATATAATACTAGGATCCGGCTTAAACCAAAACCCACTAGTATTATCCGGCCAAAAATCATACGCGCACAGGTGCACGTAAGTGATCGAAGCCCTGCCGTAAAACCCTACAGCCTCTACACCTTTTGCCCGGTGCAGGGAAACTCTCTATGTGGGACTCTAAAGACTCGACACTATGCTGGCAGTTGGTTTAACCACAAGCCACAAGCGGTACTAGCTGCACGTAATGGTCCCCAGGTAGATGTCGATAAGAAGGCCGATGAAGCAAACCCATCCGAACTCCTACTGAGCCTGAATGCGACAATCTTTGTACAGTCTGGTCTGTTCGTTTAAGAGTATCACATATCGGGCCTGGGGGCGGTAATCGTCAGACCCTTAATTGCGCAATAAGTCATGCCGAAGTGTAGCCCAAAACACCCTGAGAAACTACTGGAATACCTACCAGTAAATCTCGCTTGCCCTGGCTAGGGACTTTGTGTAATGGCTCTCCGAACACAGCAAGATATTAACCCCCAATACCGGGAGAGACAAATCCTATCTAACCGCTACTACCTCCAAGTGCTTCGGGACTGCACTCAACTACCACCTGTTTGCAAGACTCCTTTGAGCCATGGTGGGTAGTAATCAAAGTACAGTGGGAACACACTCGAGGCGAAGTAGCAGTATTAAGTCGACGGACTAAGCTGTACTTATATCACCAGGGAACTGCTACCCGACGATAGATATAATACCAACCAACAGTTCTCGATAAGTCATGTCTAGTGTAATCGTAACCTAACGAGCACCTGCATACTATCTCCAGTACGACGTACTAATGGCTGTGTGACATACTATCTCTCCTGCTGGGATGAGAAGCATATACACCAGTCTACTCTGGAGTATCGATGCCCCATCTCAATAATCTTACGGTTAGGGACCTGTATAAGGATGTGCTTGTAAATTACCCAGCCTCCACTAGTTTGACTGTCATCACAACGCTGGTAATCAAGCAATGATCCTAAGGGCTCTACCAATATGTATAAGCGATATGCTAAGAAAACACATGCACATATTGAGATAGAGACAAACCAGGTAGCATACTACTATTTTGAGTAAGACTGTTACTATATCCGTGTATATCCCAAGCTTCCATTAAGTAATATACAATCCAATATGATACAGTAATGGCCTCTAGGGCATATATTACTAACTGACCATTCACTGGGTACAAGTCCCATCACTAAATAGTTCACGATATCAGCAAACCAAGGTTCGCAAGATATGGTCAAGAGATGCTCGTCCGGAAAAGTGTCATCTATTGGCAAGTTCAACGTTGGCGAAGTAGGAAGTCGTGAAAGATGATCGGCTACGACATTTTCACATCTACTTTTATCTTTAATTACAAGTTCAAATTCTTGTAGTAAGAGGTTCCAACGTATTAGCCTAGATTTAGCATCTTTCTTTGGGAAAAGATGCTTCAAAGCCTAATGATCTGTGTAGACCACGACTGGTGAACCGATAGGGCAGGGCCTGAATTTTTCTAATGCAAAGACAACTGCCAAGAGTTCCTTCTCGGTGGTTGTATAGTTCATTTAGGCATCATTCAAGGTCTTATTTGCATAATAAATTAAATGTGGCAGCTTATCGATATGCTGTCCCATGACTGCACCGATAGCAAAGTCGGATGCATCACACATAAGCTCAAAAGGGTGATTCTGGAGATGATAGAATGGGGGCGGTAGTGAAGGAGCATTTAAGCGATTCAAAAGCAGCCAAGCAATCCGAGTCGAAGTGAAAAGTTGTCTCCTTGTCCATGAGAAGAGTCAAGAGTCTAGCAATCTTACTAAAGTCCTTGATGAATCATCTATAAAAATCGGCATGGCCAAGAAAGTATCGTATATTTGGGAGGTAGAAGGTTGGAAATGACATTTATTTTAGTTTTGCCAACCTCAATGCCATTTCATGAGATGATATGTCCTAAGACAATACTTTCTTGAACTATAAAATGACATTTCTCTTAATTTAAAGTTAGATTCTTGTCCTTACAGCGGGTAAGAACAGCGTCAAAATGACGTAAACACTCCTCTAAGGAGTCTCCAAAGATGGAGAAATCGTCCATAAATATCTCCTGAAAATTCTCGACCATGTCAGAGAATATCCACATCATGCACCGCTGAAATGTAGCGGGAGTATTGCATATCCCAAAGGGCATGCGTCTATAGGAGAAAGTGCCGAAAGGACAAGTACAAGTTGTCTTATCTTAATCCTTATGGGCGATGGGAACCTGATTGTAGCCTGAGTAACCGTCCAAGAAACTTTAATACTCATGCACAGCTAAGCGTTCTAACATCTGTTCAATGAAAGGTAGAGGGAAGTGGTCTTTCCTCGTCGCGGCATTGAGTTTTCGATAATCAATACACACCTGCCACCCGGTTTGGGTACGAGTCGGAATCAACTCATTTCACTCATTAGTTATGACCATGATGCCAGACATCTTAGGGACAACGTGAATAGGACTCACCTACCGGCTATCAGATATTGGGTAATTAATGATACCACTATCTAAGATTTGACGATTTTTTTCTTCACCTCCTATTTCATGATGGGATTCAACCGTCTTTGTGGGTTACGGACTGGTTTGGCATCATCCATCTTATGTATATGATATTCAATAATTAAGAGACTAATCCCTTTGATGTCCGTCATTGTCCAACCAAAATCTTATCGATTTGATTTCAAGACAGAAAGAAGGGTTTTCTCTTGCTCTAAAACTAGAGAAGCCGAAAAGATAACAGGCAAAGTCTCATTCTCCCCTAAGTATGCATACTTAAGATGAGATGGTTAAAGATTGAGTTCAAGTGTCAGCGGAGTGAATATAGAGGGTAAGGTAGGGGCCGACGCTCGAACTCGATGGACTCCATAAGGGGTTCGTAGCTAGTGTAAGAGTCTGACTCGGAAAGCTCAACAACTCATCCAAAAAGTCAAAGGATTTGAATTCAGAAGGTGGCTCAATGACATAAGGATCCCATGAATCAAGATCATCAATGAAAGTGAACCCTTCATATTCCCTATCTGTATAACAAGCGGCAAGATCAAATAATAACGCACTAGTGGCGTCAAGATCATTGTAGTTGAACAAAAACTCCTCGAATTCACATCTGTCGGGAGCTATCTCGTGGACGGAGAAAATATCTATTATATGAGCAGATGGTTTGGATGGTTGACTTTCTAACCTGAAAATGTTAAGTTCAAGTGTCAATTTTCCAAAGGATAGGTTCATGAAACCATTTCGACAATTGATCACCGCATTTGAGGTTGCCGAAATTTGGTTCCATAGATTCGCTACAGGCCGTGTATCTATAACTATGAAGTCCGCAGGGAATATAAATTCCCGAACTTTAATTAACACATCCTCTAGCTCACCCCTAGAGTGGGTGATAGATCGATCGACCATTTAGAGAGTACAGTGCATGAGTTTCAACTCTCCTATACCTAATTGCTCATAAACAGATTGTTGGAGCAAGTTAACACTAGCACCAAGATTGAGAAGAGCACGATTGATGTTTTTACCCCCCCAATAGTTATAGAAATTATAGGAAAACTGGGATCCTTATGTTTCATGGGCAAATTTTGGGTAAGAGCGTCACTCACATTACTCGTTAAGAAAACTTTTTAGGTACTTGAGTTTTCCTTTTCTTAGTGCACAAGTCCTTAAGAATCTTTGCATAGGACGAGACTTGTTGGATATCATCTAAGAGAGGAATATTAATGTTAACTTGTTTAAATATTTCCACAACCTTCTCCATCTATGGACTTGGTATGTTAGGCATCAACTGGTTTGGAAAAGGAGCTTTATTAAAAAGGGTTGGGTCCAACACTTAGGGAGAAGTTTGTGGAGATGGAATGGATCCCAAAATTGGAATTGGGGAGCATGAGAGGGGAATCCATTCAAGGAAGTGAACGGAGAGTTCGAGCCCAGTGGAGAATGGAGAATGGGCTTAGAAGAAGATGATTGATTAGAAGAAGGAGTAGTAGTCGGGGTGTCATCGTTGTCATCAACTTGTTCTCCAACGTGGTTGTTCAGCATTATTCCCGATCACAATGTAGTTACGACACTCACATTATGATTTTGTTGGTTAAGAATAGCGTTAGCGTTTTGTGGATGGCCAGGATTTGGTAAAGCTTGAGATGGAAGTTTCCCTTTCTCTCTTTCACTCATTATTGTGTTCAACTGTGCTATTTGTGCTCCAATTGATTTGATGCTTTCACCGTGGGTCGCAGTGTGTTGTACTAACGATTGGATAGACGAAGTTAGACTAGCCGACGTTTGATAGGATTGTTTAATGAAGATTTATAAGCTTCTCTCGAGTGCAGAGACTTTGTCGATGCCGGCAGGAGGAACGTTGTTTTGTGGTTAGAAATAATTTTTATAATGAGAAAAGTTGTTGGCCGGATTTTAGAATTGTTGCGGTTGAAAGGGCTGCTAAATTTGTTGTTATGGTGATTGTTGTTGTTGTTGAGGAGGCCTTTAATAGTTGTTTTGATTTTGGAACTGATTTTGGTTTTGAGTTTGGTTTTGGTTCCAAGTAAAATTAGGATGATTCCTCCATCCCGGATTATATGTGGAAGAATAGTGATCGTTTCTAGGTCGTTGCTGAAAAGAAGCATTAGTTTGTTCTTGACCTTTTGATGGAGGATTCAAAAGTCATTCTTCAGTAAAATGTGATGGGTCAAAACAACCACACATGGTTTTGGGGAGAGAAATTTGGTTTAGGGAAGCTGAAGAGAATTTGCTCTCAATAGCTTCGAGTTTCTTTTGCATCGCAGCCATTTCATATTTCATTGCGATGGAAGCGTCGAGCTGATGGACACCTAGCCTAGATGAAGATGAAGATGATGTCGCCGGTCTTGTGCTCTCCCACTATAGTATTTGCTCGGCGAGATCTTCAAGAAATTGCAACGTCTCCTCATCGGATTTTGACATGAAATGACATTGACAAATGGTTTCTAGACTTTGATTTGTAGCTGGATTAACGCTCTCATACATAATTTGGCAAAGTTGCCATTTTTCGAATCCATGATGAGGGCATTGGACAAGGAGATCTTTAAACCTTTCAAAGCATTTCCAAAAGAGTTCGGTGGGAAGCTGGGCAAACTGGTTGATCTCGCTCCTGATGCTGGCAGTTTTATGATTAGGATAGAATTTTTTAAGGAATGCCTTAACAAATTCATCCAAACTGGTGATGGAATGTGAGGAGGTGCTATAAAGACACTTCTCCGCAAGATTGCACAGGGTAAAAAGAAAATATGTAATCTCATAGCATCTCCTGATAGTTGGGTGGTGCTCATCATTGCACATACGTTTTGAAATTTGGTGATAAAAACGTAGGCATCCTCAAATTCAAGCCTGTGAAATTTGGACAACAAGTTGATGAAGTGGGGTTTAATTTCGAAGTTATCCCCATTGGCAGGTAGAAGAGACAGACACATAGGAAAGGGTCAGCATGTAGGGTAGCATCGGTTTTAGAGAGCGATGCGTGGTGGTGTTTGTGTGGGAGGTAGAATTTGCGCACCATGAAGTGGTAGCATCATGGGGCTGTTTATGTTAAAACCCGGTGGAGATCCGTCCATCTCGGAAGACGTGGTAGGTGAAAGAGAAGAAGAAGGTGAAGAACTATCGACCTCGGAGTCGATAGCGAAAACGCGGACTAAACGGACGCTGGAATCTCGTATCCAACCGAACATGCACTAAGCGAGTTTAGTGGACATAGCAGCATGTGAAGAAGTGGGGAGTAAGATTTTTAGACTACTTTGCTTTGGCAAAATGATGGACGCAAGACTCGACTCAACCAATCACATAAAGATGCACAAAGAGACCCTAGAGCTAGGGTCATCTAGGTCAAATCACTAGACCGCTCCTAAACTTCCAAAGGACAAGACGCAAGATAAATCCTCTATCACCTTCTTATCTTTCTTGCAGCCAGGTAAGTGGAGGTATCCACAATATGAATCACCGAAATAGCGGGCCTAATTAAAAACCACTTGCCTTAGACACACTTGCTTTAGACACAACAAGAAAGATGCAGATAAGTAACAGATTACCCATGATCCTCTTCTGTCCTAATTGAGCACGATTGTCTTTAGAGGCTTGGTCTAGATATTTTTTATTAATGTACGGTGATGCATATGCACATTTATGATTTTTGGGGCTTAGGAAGGGTAATGAACTCCCCACCTAATCTGAATTTGGCTTTCTTACTTCTTAATATCCGTTTAAATGATGCAAAGCAAAAACACACCAAAAAATGCACAAAGATATATTTTTATTTGTGGCACTGTTTGTAAAGAATTCTGCGGGTCGAAACAGTTTATTGGAGCTTCAGAGGGGGTGAAAGGAAGAAGGAAAGTTATCAGAAAAATTTGGAGAGGAGATGCCACCAAACTGCCGCAGATCAGCCGCCAAATACCCTCTTCGACCGCGGTTCCGCCGCCTGCTTTGGGCTGAACTGCCCAATTCTTTGGCACTGCAATCTTTATCTTCTTCTCTCCTGGTTCAGGCAATTATATTCACCGTAGGCTCAACCAAATTTTCCAGAATTCCGGCATAACTCAAACAAACATCATAAATCATATCAAGATGCGGATTAAAATTCTTTTTTTATAATTTTTTATTTTTTATAAGATCAACCTAAATAATAAGAAAAATAATATTAACGTCTCCCCGGCAACGACGCCATTTGATTGGTATGAAAAAAGTGAGTCAGTTATCATTTTAAATACCACAATCAACACGGTGTCGCATTAGCTAGCCGCGGTGAGTACAGGTCATCCACTGGGAGATTGTAACCTTATTTTTAGTATTTTAGACGAGTTGATCAACAAAAAGTTGGATTTTGTTTTTATTCTAAAAGTGAGATAAAAATAACAATGAGAAAAAAAGGCTTATTAGGGTTCTAGGATTAGGTAGTTAAGAGATGGTAATTAAAAAAACGATTCTTTTTATCTTTTAATTATTTTTTGCTAGAGAAATATGAATGAATATGGATTAGGATATTTAGAGCGGTACTAGGGATTCCCTATATGGATTTTTAACCTTCTATTGGTCCATGTTAAACTCAAACTACCAATAAAACAAGAATTAACTCATTCTTAAATCAGGGTCACAACTATCATAAATTGATAGTGCGCCCAAATAGGGGGTTAATACTCTCTTTGTTGAAGTTTATAAAAACTAAAATATAAGAAGAATATAAGGGATTTACCATCCCTTATACTATCCTTTCCTACTGTTAGTTATATGTATGCCCTAGAGGCCATTACTGTATATACGATGTATATTGTAGTGGATGCTTGGACATATATAGGGATGACTTTCTTGCTCGACATGATAGTATGCTATCAGGTTGCTCTTTATCTTAACATGTACACTTATTGTCTCTCTATTACATGTTGATAAAGTCCTTATGATGAGTACTTGACTACGAAGATTATGATGCAGATCATACTAGTGGGGACAGATTAGTCGGTAAGTACATCCTTCAAATGTTCCTAGTCGTCGGTGTATCAACACAGGGCATCGATATACCAGAGTAGACTAGCGTATAGCTTCTCGACCCATATAGATGGGCGATGGATGATCCCATATCCATTGGTGCTTGACATCAGAGATAGTATACGGGTGCTCAGTGGAGACTGGGTACATTGGATGGACTCGCCGAGAACTCCCAGATGGTATTATACCTCACGTCAGATGGCAATTCTCTGGTGACACTGGTACAGGTTAGTCTGTAGACCCAAGATCATCATAGAGTCTTGTGTGATTCCCATTATGCTTTGATTTCCACCTTACCACGTTCAAGAGTACGTGCAAAACGGTGGCTTTTGGGTACATTCCCGAGTCATATGGAGGCAATGAGCGATAGGAGGGGTTTCATCTCTCCCGGTATTGGGGGTTGATGTTGCGCGTTGCTCGATTGGCTATAACAGGAAGTCCCTGGCCAGGGCTGCTACAGAGATATACTGGTAAGTGTTATCAGTAGTTTCTCGATCCGTTATGAGCCTCACATCGGCACGACTTATAGAGTTACTGGAGTCTGACGTTTACCACCCCTAGATGAGATATGCGACATATTAGACGAAGAGACCGGACTGTACGGTAGTGTTAATGATTGGATTAGCAAGAGTATGAGCAGGCTTCCTTGTTGATCTTCTGATCGCTCAATACCCGAGTGGCTGTTACGCTTAGCAGACAGCTTGCGGCTTGTGGCTGTTTGATTTGATCATCGCCTACTGCCGGCGTATTGACGAGTCTTTAGAGTCCTACACAGAGGTTTCCTGATTCAAGCGAAATGGAGTAGGAACACATATGTGATATGTGCGGGATCGAAATTAATACGATATGCCATACTGTATTCTATTCTCGCGATATGCGATATCGGTCGGTTATATATGATATAGCCGGGTTATCGGATCAAGTGTTGATTCAATAAGTTGATTCATTTGATATTAGTCGGTTATATGTAATATAGCCGGATTATTAAATCAAGAGTTGATTTAATAATTTAATATATAATTATATATTTAATATATTATATTATATTAACTAATATTAGCTAACTTAAGATTTCTTTTTCTCACATATGCTACACTTTACATATATGTGATATATGTATTGTTTTCTTTTAACACATAAATATATATGTTATATATATTCATGTGTCATGCTAGGTTACATATGCAACAAGGGTGTATGAGACTAATACCATGCTAGGGTTAAACTTAGGGTTTGATATTTATCATTTAAGTTATCACAAATTAGTGATGACTTAGTCAATGTTTCAAGCTTGGATGAAGCTTGTAGAACATTGACCAAGTCCACTCTTTTGTCATTCCTTAAGATATTTTTTAACCCAACCTTAACCCTTGACCTTGGTTAATTCTCTACATGAGTTAGGCATGGCATAAGAACTCACCATGGTTGCATTTCTAACCTAAGATTATTGTTCATCATCTTCTTCTTCCTCTCATTGAAGCTTTCTAGCTTCATGAAAAGTGATGAAAAATAGTGAGAAAATTAAATCTAAAATGAGTAAAATTCCTACTTCATCATCCTCTACAACTTGCCATTTAGTATAGGGTGTTTGCTTCACTAATTCCATAATTAGTGAAGGGGTAGCTTGGGTTAGTATCTCCTCGACGTAGATCATCTTCTGCCTAGAAGACTTCGATGCAAGCTTGTTCATTTCTTCATGGGAGCCTCTCAAGAGTCCGCGAGTTCATGATCGCAGCGAAATGACTAATACACGGAGCTAATGAAGTGAAGGACCGGTCTACAAAGGTTGTATTCCTTGTTCACTTGTATGCAAAGTTGTTTGTATTATGTTTCGTCGGATTTTCTAGTATACGATTCTAGGTTAGGGTTAGATAGAACGACAAATTTTGAAATTGGCATGGATGATGCCTCCCGAAACCTTGCTGCCATGCTAGACAACCCTGCAGTGGTATCAGAGCCATGCTAGAAAATTAGACGGATTTTGTTAAGATTACGAAAAGGAAACTACTCCGAAACTTGCAACACGAAACCCTAGTTTCTGTCGATTTTAAAAGGTCTTCAAATTTTTTTTTAAATAACTGTAGAATGTTATATCAGATATAACATGAACATAGAAGAAAATTGAAGCAATTTGGGCCTAACTTGGACGGCTACATTGGCTAAATTTCCAAGCTCCTCGGCCAGAATGTGGAGCTTTTGCCTCAATTTTTTCCTATGTTCCAGAGACTGGGTTTTGGTGTTTCAGGTGTTGTTTGTTTTTTCTAAGTTTGCATGTGATGTGATCTTACACTATAAGCAATTCAGAGTGTTTCATATTCGTAGTTTTAACATTATTTTGGGTAGTTGCATATTGTCTAGGCGAAATTAAAATGTTCGATCGAATGAAAAAAAACTATTTTTGCAAGTTTAACATATTTGGAAAAACATGCAAGTAATTCTATGAACCCTCTAGAAGAATCAAACCCTAACTTGACTTTTTGGATCGCGGAACCGCGGTCATACCCTAGGGTTTGCCGCGGTTCCGTGGCGACATGAGTGAGGCTTGGGTCTGTCTTTCTACGGCCGGTTCATAGGTACTGTGGCATGTTCTGGGTATTATTAAACTATGCTCAAGTGTTGAGCTTTTGGGGAATTGTGGGACTTTGATGAATCGATTGAAAAGTTTAACGTCATCCGAGTGTCATGTGATGGGATACAATACTTGGAATCCACACTAATTTGAATTTTATAAATCTAGCAATTTAGTCTCGTTTGATCGGTTGCCACGGGATTTTGATGTGATCAAAAGTCCGTCGCAATCACGTAGCGTACGCGGATACTCGTTGGGTAACCTTACTAGATAGCCACACCCCATAGCCCCGACCAAGTGACTGTAGGAGAACCCCATCGCCAAAAGCATCCGTTCGGGTGCTCGCGGCCGCGGTGTTCCGCCTTAGTGCACTTCGTCGATGGCATCGGGGGGTGCGGCCGTCTGCTAAAGTTTCCGATGAGCATTTGATCAGGTTATCGGGAATCTTGTTGAATTACCTGACAGGTTATTGGAAAGTGTTTTCAATATCAAGACTAAAATGCGGGTTTTATAATTTTTAGGCATGTGATGTTTAAGGAATTCATTTGGTTAGGCATGAAATCGAAAGTATGTGATATTTCGGGTTTATGATGTCTAAGGTGGTTGCGGATTCCAACTGTTGTAGGTTTTCACTTTTTTTTCTGCGACCGTAAGTGTAATATGTGGTGTATCACCGGTTTCGGTGCTATATGTCAACGAAAATTGGGATACGCATATTTATTTACGTTGATGACATGCGATGTTATATGTTGCTGGGATATGTTATATTGGATCGTCGTGTTTTGAATAGCCGGGTTTTTTTTATGTGAGATGAGAGTTTTTCATTTTCATTCATGTAAAAACTCGTATGTAATATTCTTTTATTGGGGCACTTCCTGGTTGAGGAAGATGTCACCGTTGATGTATATTATTTACTTTTCCGCATTAGGATAGACCCAAGGCGGGGAGCATAAGTAATCGGGTTCTAGGGTCTAGTGGGAGACCATCTCGAGGAGTCGAGACCAGGTCTCCTGACTCTAGAATTGGTAGGGTTGCTTTCCGCTCTCATAGGGGTCTAGGGATGTGGGTTGGCTATTCGTCACGACCATGGAATCCGTGTTTTATACAGGCTTAATTTAAAACACGGAAATCCTAGTATATCCAATATTTCATATGGTATCTTCTGCTGCTCTGTGATATGATCACTGTGATATGGTCAGACGAATGCCTATATTATATATATGAGATATAATTAATATTGCTGCTTTCGTTACATATGTGATGCTTGGGAAGCATAATGAATGGGACTTCATTAATGAGATTAATGAAATAAAAGAAACCTAAAAGATATTGTAGAAACTTGTTTTAAAAACGGGTAGCTCTAGTTCTTGCTTTGCATAGCGGTATTCTTTGTAGAATATCCAGCACCTTATTCGATAAGGAAAGAGCTGAGATCCCTTCACCGGGAGTGACCTCTTTAGCAATAACTGGCAGATACTACAACCCTCGGTTTGTCTTTTGATTGCTTCTATAGTTTTTGCCTTGCATAGTGGTATTTGTGAAATATCCTGCACCTCATTCGACGAGGAAAGAGCCGAGATCTCTTCACCCAGAGTGGCCTCTTTAGCAAAACTAGTAAAATCCTCAAAAACACTCCTTTACAAAATCACTCGATTCTACGATGATATCAAGTTCATTACGCAAAAGGTTTTCTTAAAAACCTGTCGTAGCCCTCCATCATTTCAGATAAGTACTACTTAGTATTCGTGCTACGTTTGTTGACCATGTTAAGACGTAGTGTGAGGTAGCTGATTAGTGTTTATCTGCTAAAGCATGAGATGCGATTGGATTAGGGTAGTCGTATGACTTTGTTGACCATGCTAAGGGTCGTGCAGGTGGGTTTAATTCAATCAGGAAATGACGGGTTGAACTTGGGTAGCGCTTATGATTTGTTGACCATGTTAAGGTCATAAGTAGCTAGGGGCAAAACATTATCGGGAATTTCAAGTGTTGAAATTTGCAATGAGATTGCATACCTTCTATGAGATAGTTGGATCCCGATACCCACTGCGAGTAAGAGTTACTCCTGGGAGAACTTTACACATTACAATTAGCCGATCAAGTAGGTGTCTAGAAAGGTGTTAACGGGGTTACGCCCCTGGGAAAATAAGGTTTATTCTAATTAGGTCCGTGCGAAAGCACGGGGAACCTCCCTCAAAGTACCGACACTGGCCTGGCCGAAAGATTGGCGAACTTGTAGGGTGTAATTAATCCCGGCTAGTCTTTAATTTTAAGGTTTGAAGGAAGATTTGACTAAATCATTTGGAGCCATCCTGATTAGATAAAATAATAACTAATCTAATCTTGCAAGAGTATATACAGAGTGTTTTCTTCTCTTTCTCTCTCCAGGTAGCGACCATATCACGCCTTAATCAAGATAATATCATGGATGTATTGACCGAACCCGCTTGTTATACCGAGCTGGGGAACGTTGGTCCCGCTCCAACTTATAATTGTTATAAGACCGAGCTGGAAATAGGGGAATGACGGGATTCCCGTGCCGCCCAAACGAAGAAAGTGCATGCTGATGCATCTTCTTTGGGTATGTTCATTACCGAGAACTGTTTCTCAGTATCCTCTACGTCCTGGGTATGAGATACCGGATCAGGATCATATATATGTAATCTGTTACATGGGCAAGAGAAAATCCAGACAAGCTCGAGGCAAGGTCTGATCTGTGGAAGTTTGTTGGGTATCCCAAGCATTCGCAAAGGAATATCTTCTACCGCACCGAGGAACAAAATGTGTTTTATTTCTCAGCATGCCACCTTTTTAGAAAAGGATTTTATTTTGAAAATAAATTTGTGGTCATGAGGTAGAACTGGAAGGAGTCCAGCTATACAAACTATAGCTGACAATTTGATAGAACCAGATGATTCAATAGTTCCCGACAAACCTCAGCCTCTCCGCCGATCTGGTAGGGTTCCTCATCCACCTGAGAGATATTTCAGTTTTCTCTATGACAGTGGAAGCGGGGATTTCATCATGAGATGATGACCCAACTAGTTTCGAGCAGGCCATCAAGAGTGGTGACTCTGTAAGAATGGCTGGATGCTAAGTGATCTGAGATGGAATCCATATACACCAACAAAGTATGGACTTTGGTTGCTATATCTGAAGTGTTAAATCCCCATCAGGAGAAGTATATCTTGAGAAGATTACTTGATGTAGATGGAAAAGTTGAGACTTTCAAAGCTAGACTTATTGAAAAGGGTTCTCGTCATCAATCAGGTGTGGTTTATGATGAAATATTTTCTCCAGTATCTATGCTTAAGTCCATCCGGATCCTACTTACCATTGCTACATACCATGACTACGATATCTGGTGGTTAGGTGTCATGACTGCTTTTCTAGATAGTGATTTAGAAGAGAGCGTCTATAAGTACATGGCCAAAGGGCTTCGTACACAGTGGGAGCAGCGGAAACGTGTGCAAGTTGCTTTATGGGATAAAGCAGACATTGCGGAGTTGGAACATCTGTTTTGATATGGTAGTCAAAGAGTTTGACTTCATCAAAATGGTAGAAGAACTTTGTATGTACAAAAGGGTAGTGGAGTGTATTGTGGTCTTCCTCGTATTGTACATGGATGACATACTCTTGATAGGAAAGGTGTTTCCTATGCTACACTCGGTCAATCTCCTCTTATCACAAGGATTTTTCATATAGGATCAAGGTGATACCTCCTAAATCCTGGGTTTTGGATCTATGAGATAGATCTAAGTAGATGTTAAGATTCTCACTAGGTGTAGTGATATGGTATCAGTCGATCCTATGGAGAATCACTGAATAGCTTCTAGGGTGGTAAGGTCGACTGAATGTCAGTCACATGCATTGTCTTTACCCTCAGTAGAGGGATGGTATGTTGGAAGAGTTCCAAGATAGATACCGTGACAAACTAGACGATAAAAGTTCGATACATTGCTACCAAGGATGCTACTAAAGAGGCAGTCTGGATGTATATTAGTTCATGAGATGAACTTCGTTTCTACCATTGTGTGACAATGGAGTTGTGGCTTATGCCTAGGAACCCCCGTCCCATCAGTGATCCAAACATATTCTAAGGCAGTATCACCTGATCATGGAGATGGTTGATCTCTAAGGAGATCAAGGTTAGGAGAGTAGACACAGAGGACAACACGGCGGATCCACTCACAAAGGCCTTTTCCCAAATGATACTTTTATGGGATGGTTATGTATGAGGTACTACAACCACTGCTGATTGTTGGGTATTGGATACTATGACAGATGGCCCTAGTGCAAGTAGGAGATTGTTAGTTATATGTATGCCCTAGAGGCCATTACTGTACATACGATGTATATTGTAGTGGGTGCTTGGACATATATAAGGATGACTTTCTTGCTCGACATGATAGTATGCTATTAGATTGCTCTTTATCTTAACATGTACACTTATTGTCTCTCTATTACATGTTGATAAAGCCCTTAGAATGAGTACTTGACTACCAGGATTATGATGCAGATCATACTAGTAGGGACAGAGTAGTCGGTAAGTACATCCTTCAAATATTTCCAGTCATGGGTGAATCGAGACAGGGCATCGATATACCAGAGTAGACTAGCGTATAGCTTCTCGACCCATATAGATGGGCGGTGGATGATCCTATATCCATTGGTGTTTGACATCAGAGATAGTATACGGGTGCTCAGTGGAGATTGGGTACACTGGACGGATTCGCCGAGAACTCCCAGATGGTATTATACCTCACGTCAGAAGGCAGTTCTCTGGTGACACTGGTACAGGTTAGTCTGTAGACCCGAGATCGTCATAGAGTCTTGTGTGATTCCTACTGTGCTTTGATTTCCACCTTACCATGTTCAAGAGAACAAGCAAAACGGTGGCTTTTGGGTACAGTCCCGAGTCATATGGAGGCAATGAGCGATAGGAGGGGTTTCGTCTCTCCCGGTATTGGGGGTTAATGTTGTGCGGTGCTCGATTGGCTATAACAGGAAGTCCCTGGCTAGGGCTGCTTCAGAAATATACTGGTAAGTGTTATCAGTAGTTTCTCGACCCATTATGAGCCTCACATCGGCACGACTTATAGAGTTACTGGGGTCTGACGTTTACCACTCATTGAAGAGATATGCGACATATCAGACGAAGAGACCGAATTGTATAGTAGTGTTACTGATTGGATTCGCAAGAGTATGAGCAGGCTTGCTTGTTGATCTTCTGATCGCTCAATGTTAGTTATATGTATGCCCTAGAGGCCATTACTATACATACGATGTATATTGTAGTGGATGCTTGGACATATATAGGGAGGACTTTCTTGCTCGACATGATAGTACGCTATCTGGTTGCTCTTTATCTTAACATGTACTCTGATTGTCTCTATGTTACATGTTGATAAAGCCCTTAGGATATGTACTCGACTACTGGGACTATGATGAGATCATACTAGTGGGGCCACGGTACTCGGCGAGTACATCCTATAACTGTTCCTAGTCGAGGGTGTATCGAGACAGGGCATCGATACACCAGAGTAGACTGACGCATATGCATCTGACCCATATGATGGGCGATGGATGATCCATATCCATCGGTGTTTGACATCAAGGATGGTGTACGGGTGCTCAGTAGAGACTGGATACACTGGACGGACTCGCCGAGAACTCCCAGATGGTATTATACCTCACGTCAGATGGCAGTTCTCCGGTGACACTGGTTGTAACATTGTGAAAATCGTTTTGGTGAAATTTCGGAAAATCGGCAAAATAAGGGGGTTTTCTGTAAAAAGTCAAAATACAAATATCTTTATTTTAAAATTAAAAATAAATATTCTAATTATGTAATTGCTAGTATTTGGTGTTTATTGAGCCACTGGTGAGATTTCAAAATTTCTGAAAATTTTTCCGAAATTAATTATTTTAATATTATTTTAAGCCGTCACTAATACATTTAATTCAGGAAAATTACAAACTGGAATGAGTTCAAACAAATTTTGTGCATCATTATACATTAAACAAAATTTTATCATGTGGTTTTTGAATTGAAATAGGGTTGTTATCCGGTGATAGAAAATATCGAAGAAAAAGGCTTTTTTTTCGGTAAAATTAGTGCAAACGGAGTGCGGTATAACTTTTATCTTTTCCCAAACAAAACCACACTATATTTTACTCCCTCACACTATTTTTGGCTGATCTTGGCAGCCCCTCTCACTTCATTCTTCAAGTGCCTTCTAGAAATTGTCTTTTTGAAAAGAAAAGAAAAGGAAAATGCATAAAGGTTGAAAAGACATAAAGATGATGATAATTGGAGGAAGTTTCTACATGATTCATGACTCATTTTTTCTCTTCCTCTTCCTCTTGTGGCCGGCCATGATGCCCATGGCAGCCCCCCCAATTTCCCACCTCATTTTATTACACAAAATCATAAAAAAAATCCACAAAAATTCAATAAAAAGTGCACAAAATCCTATTTATTCTCTACCCTTTATTCCTTTCTCATTTTTACATGGATTTTGGAGATGGGAAGCATGCATTTTTGAGGCTCATTTTCATGTTTGGATTTCTTGTGTGAAGGTATAAATCTTGTTCTTTTGAATTATTATTATTTAATGTTTCATTCTAGCATAAATTGATTTAATGAATTAATTCTATTTCTAAGTTTTAAAAATTCAAGTTAGGGTTGTAAAATAAAGTTATGATTTTTATTAATTAATTAGGGTTATTATAACTAGTTTAACATTTTTTGAAGTGGAGATTCTTGTATGGAGGATAGATTGTACATTGTTTATCCAAAATGGTTCAATTAAACCATTTTTTTTAGCAAACTAGATTTCTATATATTTTATATATTGGTGAGATAAATTCTAATGAATGTTTGTAACAATAGATTGTTGTTTAAAGAGGATATTAACATGTTAGTGGAATGCAAAACCTAATCTAGTTATTAGTTTCAATTGTTAGTTAATAAAGTGTGATAAATATGCTAATTATGCTAGTTTTTGCAAACTAGATTTTGGAAATTCTTAAGTAAATGGGATTAAAAATATAATTATGGTTTCATTATGTCATTACCATCATGAATTGTAGTTTAGTACATTACTTAATGAAAAATCATGTTTTGTAGTGGAATGGTGAATTTTTCTTGAAAGGTGTTGAAAATTTCTAATGGTTGCAAACTTGAAATTTCAAACTAATGCAAAATTGTGCAATAAAAATATAGTAAGGGGTTGTATAGTCTAGTTATGCTATTTAATGAGTTTTATGACCATTGGTTTCATTTAAATGTCAAGTTTTCATGAAAAACGGTAAATTGGCATTTTCGGGTTTTTCGGAAACGGACGATTTGATCGATTTTAGTGTTTCGATGAAATTGATCATGTTTTGCAATATAAGTAATGTGTTTTAAAACTATGAGTTATCTGTTGATACTTATCTCGATCCATCGGAGTTTGTACGCCGATATCGAGGGGTATTGGTTCTTTTGCTTGGACGGGACATAGGTTTTAACCTATGATTGTTCTTTGTATCGTTTGAGTTTTGTACGTGATTCTAGTTACGATGATCTTTATATGTTTGCGTCTAGGTACCCCCACGTGGACTGCGGGCGATGAAGAGGAGGATGGCGACACCGTCTTCGGCTGACATGGACCAGGTGAGTAGATGCATATCTACGGGGGGAAGTCGGGTGGATGGCGTTTAGCACCCCCGCGACGTAGAATAGGTGTAGTACTTATTGACATTAGGAGACCAGACGCGACCCTAGTAGGACCCTAGTATTGACCCTAGGCTGGACTAGACAGATTTAGGAAGACCATATCGGAGAATGAATACCTTGGAAGAGGTTCGTAGGTTTCAGATAGAACACACCGACGCACACACTGCAACTCGACATGGGGTACGTGTATGGGTATATATATAGAACTAGGTATAGGTATATACACATATATATACAACACGTATAGGTGATTCATTGAGGTGATATGATATCTGAGGTATGATGAAACAGTATAACTGGGCTTGATGCCGTGATTCTTGACTATACAGTCGAAATAAAGTGTTAGCGGATCATTAGAGAATGAGATAGTGAACATGAATATATAAGTTATAAGGAGTGGTGGTGATAGTGATGTACATGGGACGCTAGAACCCGGACTTTAACTCGTGACTGATTGTGATATGGGATATGTATGACTTGATTACGACATCACATAGGTGCGACCTGATGTCGATACTATGGAGGTGTGACTTGAGGACGATATGATATCCGTATGACTTAATCACAACATGATACATAGGACATGACATTCCTGAGGATGACATTATATGAATGATGAGACACCTAGGAGATACTTGACCGTACCCTGATATTGGGATTCCGTACGATGGATGTTACCGTACGAGGCTTAGATTTGATGATTGATCCGCACTCTTGACTCGAGGAAGCCGTACTACGTACGTGACGCTATTGAGGCGGGATCGCCGACTATTAGAGATATTGATTCAGACCTTAGGTAGACTTTCGTTTCTTATTGACTAGTTCTTAGGAGGTTAGATGGACACTAGGTTAGGGTTGAGTCATATAGTGGTAGTAGTATTAGTATATTAAATGAGGGGATAACGCACATTCGTCTTTACTTTCACACTGTAATCATAATGTTGCATGTTCATACATATGTTGCTATAACAGTATAAACCTTACCTGTTAGGACACCAGCACCATTACCGATGATGCGCATATTCCACGTACACTTATTTGCCGGCTCACACACATCATCATCGGTAATTGCTATGTCACGTACACTTTAGATCATATTATATTTTGTTGATAAAATCAGTTAACAACTAAACCGATATAACATTGTGATTACTCTCTGATGTTAGTGTAGACATGATATTCATAACTTAGACATTCCTGCGTTCATATTTTCATGTTATCGCACAGTATTATGAGCATATGCCGACATTTATCATATACTACTCATGATTTTGAGATTTCTGGATTTTTGGGGGGGGGAAACCGCAAAAAGATATAACAACTTCTCTCTCTCCTCTTCTTTGTTTAAAATAAGGTGCGGTTTTCTCGTGATGTATGTGTCGTCCACCATGAGTTTTTTTTCATGTTTTCTGTTGGATTTCGAGACCCGATTCGAGGAGTGGATGAACCGTCTCGGGTACATGGTGGGCCCGGTATGGTACCCCGGGGCAAGAAGATCGAGTTGTAGACGATGAGCCTGGCAGGGGAAGGCTACCTACCGGTGATGTCTGGCGCGGCGGATATCCGGAGGATACCGACCGTTGTCGTGAGATTTGATGATATGGGCCGATCCGGACTGACGGAGCCCGAGATATTGAGGCTTGAGATTACATGTTTTGTGTCGATGCTTGACACGGATTTTCATGGATTTCATTATTGAGATTTCAGATTCTTATACATATTCTACTATGATAACAGCTAAAGATTCATATACATATATATCTGGATTTCAGCATTTGTTACTTTACATTCATGGTGCATGCATTTCATTCATATGACATAGTACTATATGAGGCACTGACACGAACACGTAGTATTTGCACCTACACGTAGTATTACCCTGCTATTACTAGTTGTTTGGGATATAGTAGTGTATTATTATGACCTAGGTTAGCGTTGTACATTCGATTTCTTTTCGTAGATGTCTTCTACTCACGAGTTGGCAACTCACCCCCGTTGTGCCAAATTCTTTTCAGGTGCGATGTACAGGTTTCCCTTGGCAGTTGCTGGCACATCATTTTCATTTCGGATGATTTGCACGGTAGGTTGGTTCATTTGTATCTGAACCGCCGTTGTATTTTTAGTATTTCATTTGTATCTAGAAAGCTCCATCAACCATATTTGTATTACTTGATAAGTTTATTGGACCAGTTGTTTATTTCGACCTTAGAGTCGCGCATGTGTTATTCTGATCTGGTGGTTTTTGTTTTCTTTTGAGATTTGAGCCTCGCCTTTTGGCGTTGTATATTATTATGATTGTTGTGGTTGTCTCCGCCTGTTGGCGTTGAGCTAGCACCCGTTTGGGGATGCTTTTTATTGTTTATATATTTTATACTTGTTGTACCCGTTTGGGGGCCAGTTTTACAGAGGAGACTCTGCCGAAATTTTTGGTAAAATTTGCTGATGTTTTATACTTGTTTTATTTTATTTTCTTCTTTTTCTTCTTTTATGGTTTAGATTTCTGGGCTTCGGCTTACTTAGGTCACGTGGCGCCTCTAGACGCTTCGTAATCTAAGTGCCGGTCACGTTCCGTACTTTCGGGTCGTGACACTGGTACAGGTTAGTCTGTAGACCTGAGATCGTCATAGAGTCTTGTGTGATTCCCACTGTGCTTTGATTTCCATCATACCACGTCCAAGAGGGCGTGCAAAAAGGTGGCTTTTGGGTACAGTCCCGAATCACATTGAGGCAATGAGCGATAGGAGGGGATTCGTCTCTCCCAGTATAGGGAGTTGATGTTGTGCTGTGTTCGATTGGCTATAACTGGAAATCCCTGGCCAGGGTTACTGAGATTTACTGGTAAGTGTTATCAGTAATTTCTCGAACTATTATAGACCTCATATCGATACGACTTATCAAGCTACTGGGGTCTGACGTTTACCACCCCTAGGCGAGATATGCGACATATCAGACGACGAGACCGGAATATACGGGAGTATTACTGATTGGATTCACAGAAGAATGTACAGGCTTGCTTGTTGATCTTCTGAGCACTCAATACCTGGGTGGCTGTTACGTTTAGCTGACCGCTTGCAGCTTGTGGGTGTTTGATATGATCATCACTTACTGCCGGCGTATTGACGATTCTTTATAGTCCTACACAGAGGTTTCTTGGCTCAGGCAAAATAGAGTAGGAGCACATATGTGATATGTGCAGGACCGAGAACAATACGTGCATGTGATACCGTATTGGATTCTCACGATATGAGATATCGGCCGGGTATATGTGATATAGCCGGGTCATCGAATCAAGTGTTGATTCGATGAACTGATATAGATTATATTAGTCGGTTATTTGTGAAATAGCCGGATTATCGGATCAAGTGTTGATTCGATAATTTAATGTATAATTATATATTTGATATATTAAATTACATTAACTGATATAGGCTCACTAAAAGATTCTTTTTCTCAGTAATACATTGATATATATGCGATATATGTTAATTGTATTTTGTTACAATAAATATTATATATGTGATATATAATATTGTGACATGATATGGTTATTAATGCAACATGTTTAGTGGAGATTAAACATGGTTAGGGTTTGATTTGGGTTAAGCTTTTCTAGAAGTTTCTAGAAGCTTTGTTTTTGTTTTGGTAAAGATATTTTGTGAAGATATTTCCTTGACCTAACCCAAACCCTTTTACCATGGTTGTTTCTCTACATGAGTTAAGGATTCATTCTTAACTATGGTTGCATTTCTAACCTCATATATGAGTTTCATTATTCATCACAAAAGGGTTGATTGTTCTTCTTATTCCTTCTTCTTTCTTTCATGAAAAGCTTTCTAGATTTTTATGAAGTGATGAAAATGAGTGAGTTAATGAAAATAAATGAGAGCTAAAATCCTACTTCATCATCCTAATCTATCCCAGCCATTTAGATTAGGGTGTTCACTTTATTTAGTGAGTGAGAGCTTGTGTTAATGAAACTTCAAGGTAGATCATCTTTGTTATCGAAGATCGAAAGCAAGCTTGCGTTTTTCTCTTCGTGGAGCCTCTCGAGAGTCTGGAACTTGATGATCGCAGCGAAGGGACCACAACACGGAGCTTATGAAGTGAAGGACCGGACTACAAAGGTTGTAATCCCAAACTCTTAGATGTTAATGTGTTTAACATGCTTTGTTTCGCCCAATCTCTAGTTTAAAGATCATGGTTAGGGTTGTTCGGCACGGCTAAATTTTAAATCGGGCATGGTTGATACCTTGTAGAACCTTATTAGAGTGCCTAGTAACCCTACAGTGGTATCAGAGCCAAGCTAGAGCTTTAGGCGATGTCTAGGTGAAGTTTAAAGTCCGATCGAACTCCGAAACCACGGTTTATACCCTTCTTTGGAAATTTTTTTAAAATGTGAATTTTTCTGCATTAAAAATACTCAAAAAAATCAGCAGGGAATTCTAAGGGTAACCATGAAACACGAACCCCCAACTCTCTCAAAGAGCCGCGGAACCGCGGCAAGAACATGCTTGTCGCGGCGGTTCCGCGGCCTGAAAAGTGAATTGGGGACACGTGTTTACACAGTAATGTCCGTAGGTGTTTCCTCATTTTTCTGGGTATTTTTAATTATACTCAAGTGTTGAGTTTTCTGGGTTGTATTGGGAGCTCGTTGATTCGATCGGAAAGTTTAACTTCGTTTAGTTTGTCCGGGTAATTTTTAGAACGTGTTAAAAAGTTCGAACGGATATCAATAACTCACTTTTTTCCCTGCGGGAAAATTTCCAAGTGTTGGATTTTTCCGTAGTTTAAGAATGTTCTAAGTCGTGCAAGTAACGCGGTGGACCCTCTAGAAGATGTTGGGGTAAAAATTTACACCCCGGTTGACCGAGTCAAAGTCAAGGTCAACCCCAAGCCAGGTGGGCCCAAGCCCGGGTCAAGTGGGCCCATGCCCGGGTCGAGTCCGAAACGTGAAGCGGCCGACCCTCCCCATGCTAAAATATAAATCATGTCATAAATAATTTTTATGTAATTTTTTATGCATGAATGTAAACAAAATGGGCATAAAGCCAATATTTTGTAAGCCCATGGCTTATGTGCAAAAATGAAATGGCACATGAGCCATGGGATGGCAAAATGCCATTTTGTGAAGCCCAAGGGGCTATGTGTAAAATGTATGGCCTATAAAGGCAAAGATAATGAAAATATCAAAAAAAAAACTTTCTCTCTCCAAAAAAGTTTCAGATCTGAGATCTCTTCTTCTTCTTCAAGGTTCCAAAACCTTCATCTTTCTCTTGAATTAAATCAAGAGTTTTAATATTCTTTTTATAAAACAAATTAGTTTTTCACCACAAAACCCACAAAGGGGAACTTGGTTCTGTCATCGGATCTCAAAAAGGAGAGATTTTGAGATTTCACATCTCTTGATCTTCAAGATCTAGCAAGCAACAGGAGGAAGAAGAAGAACCCCTTCCATTAACCCCAAAACACATTCAGGAGTCCAACTCCTCTCTGATTTCTCTTTTGAGAAATCTTTTTTTCGAGGCTAAAAGCCTCTTATCCTCGCCGGCGCGCAGCGCAAGTGCGCAAAGCGCCCGCGTGCCGACACGTGGCGTGCGCGCTTGCGCACCTGCGCGCAGCGCAAGTGCGCAAAGCGTCCGCGTGCCGACAAGTGGCGCGCGCGCTTGCGCACCTGCGTGCTTGCGCAAGTGCGCAAAGCGCCCGCGTGCCGACACGTGGCGCGCGCGCGCTTGCGCACCTGCGCGCAGCGCTCTTGCGCAAAGCGCCCGCGTGCCGACACGTGGCGCGCGCGCGTGCTTGCGCACCTGTGCGCAGCGCTTATGATTGACTCAATTGCCTAAGCAAGTGATCTGCCAATCTGGTGTGGTACTTGACATCTCATGATTGACTCAATTGCCTAAGCAAGTGATCTGCCAATCATGAGTATCCCTCTCCATATTAGTCTATAAGACACCTTTAGAGAGGGTGAATCCATCAACTGCAGGTGTACTACCGTGTCAGGAGTCGTCCATTCTAAATACTCATAGAATGCTGTCAAGATACCCAGATTGGGAAACCATCCAAATCTAGATCTAAAACCATAGATCTAGTAACCAGTATGTCTGATATAATATCCAAGTCCCTTGTGGAGAAACCACTGTGTGACGACCAAAGTATAACCGATCGTAGTATAGGAATGTCACTTCCTACTACCTTTTCAACAGATCCATCCCCTATTCTGATGACGTCAAACCTATGACTGTCACATCAGAAATAGATGATCTATCTCCGCTACATCTGCTTTAGTCTATAAATAGACATAAGCCTGATGTCCACCAATGCTTCCGCTGCTCCCACTGACTACGACAACCCTCTGGCAGAGTCATATAGACGTGCACTTCTAAAGCTAGTTTAGAACGACGCTATACTCATCCTCCTGCCGGGTCTCGCAGCCTGGAACAACAGCAATGGTAATTGTGGGTAAACAAGAACTTCCCTGTCACCGTCCTTGAGGCTACCGGAGTACCTCTCGGGTGCCTGAAGTTACCCACCTTATCTGCGGAGTGGCCAATGGAATGTCAAATCAGATTGAATCTTTAGGTTCCTTATCAAATCTTCAGTAATCGTTTGCGGTTCTGGAATCACTTCCAGTTCTACCATACTCCCACTTCTGTTTTTGAAAAAATCCATTTTTAATAAAACTGTGGCGAGTCTAGAACAATATTTCTATTGATCTGCCAGATGGTAGAAAGTCAACCCTCGTCATAGCCTGGGTCAACCCACAAACAGCCATTACAGAAACGTGCCTTGAGTTATCCGGAGTCTGGTTTTAAGCATAAGCCGGACAACTCCCCGTACCTTAACAATGTTAAGATATGAACTGTTCTATATCCAATATAGAACCAGAGGCACTGATTTAATTGAACCAGATTCAAATCATGCAGCTGTCTCCAGTGCATGTCAACTAAATGGAGAGAGGTCGATCAGCGTTACTCAACTTAGGAATGCTTCCAATTATGAGTAACCTGAAAGAGAAGCAAGTTCTCATTACTATCAACTGAATACCATGCACAAGTATCTACATCTTCGATCTCTTTGAAGAATCCCGATACTTGCTACAGCTGGTTCTCTATTCTATTCAAATACCTATAACTCCTCAAAACTTAGACCCTGTGTTTCCACGAAACAGCTGTCTAAAATCGAGAGAAGTCATAAGTAAACCGAATATAGTACGAGGACCAACCCCTCTGTCCTGATGGACACTGGACAACATACAATACTCTGTATAAGTCCGCTGAGTCTAACAACTCTTTCACTGTGTGTCGTAGGTTGAAAACTGTACTTATGGTTAAGAAGAATTACACCGCTGTTTAATGCTCCTTACCTAACCATCCACTGATATAGGTAAATGTCATCGACATAATATCAAAAGGTATATCTCACTCTATGAAAATAGACGTACAGATATATCAATTTGAAATTGGTGCACAACAGCGGATATTCATAACTAAATATTTGCCGACCGGCAAACAACCCAGGTGACTTCCTCAAATATCACCGATTACAACGAATCCTGATATAATAAGGATGATCACCCAATTCCCAATAACTTACTCCCACTCATCATCTGTAAAACCATACAAATGTGAGAATCCAACCTGGTAAATACATACCCTGGAGTAAGTGTCTAATCGGGAAATCAGTTTTCTTTTAACATTACACAGTAAAACTGAAACATTAAAAATGTTTCTGTGGGGTATTCTGGTATTCCTAGTAATGCCTCTACCATTATCCAGATTCACAACTATAACTGTATAATTCTTTGCCATCTTTCTAAATCCCTTTCTGTGTCTTTAGTCATTACCTTCTGTACACCCCTTTAGGCCAAATGGTTTTCTTCCTTCCCTACCGTTCGGCACCAGCCTATGGTTTGGAAGAAGACTATCCAAGAAGCATAAAGGGTGTACTGTCCTAATCCTAGGAGCACTCGCAACGCGAGAGAAGGTGAAAATAAAAGACACCTGAATGTACTTTATTCCTATTTCTCCTGAACCAGAATCCATCCCCGAACTGGAACTAGTTCCTTTCGAGTTCGTATATAACCATACAATGGAGTATCCAATAAAATGGGATCTTCGTAGTGATACGGAGTGTCCTGGAGAAATACAAAGGTGATTTAGGATTGGCGGAGAAATACTTGGTTTGGTCGTGAATAGCAGTCGCATCTTACTTTGCCCTCTTACTAATCCCTTGCTTTGTCTTAACTTAATACCTTCTGTACACCGTTTAGGCTAACTGGTTTTCTTCATTCCCTACCGGTCGGCACCAGCCTATGGTTTAGAAGAAGACTATCCAATTTGCGTAATAGGTGTACTACTCCTAAACCAAGGAGTACTCGCAACCTGAGAGAAGGTGAAAAGAAAAGACAACTGAATAATCCTATCCGTTTTCTCCAGAACCAGAAACCATCCTCGAAGTCCTTCGAGTTCGTATCTAACCATACGATGGTTTTGTCCAATGGAAGTGGACGTTCGTAGTAATACGGGGTGTCCTGGAGAAAAGGGTAAAAGCAGGAGTGGCAATGAGGTCTGCAACTCTGACAATCCAAAAGCCTGTGTTAAGAAGGTTCGGTTAACTTGGTCACTGAGTCATAGTCTAGGGTCGGGTCAATGGTCGCTGCCAGAGAGAGAGAAAGGAAACACTCAGCGTGCACTCTAACCTAGATCAGAATGGTTACCAATTTATCTAATCAGGAAACCTCCCACTGTACCTCAAATTCTCCTCCAAACCTGAAAGAAGAATTAGTCGGGATCACCCGAGGAGTAAACCAACTCATCAGTGGGAATCGGGATCCAACTCTCATCGCATGATAACGTGACGGAATCCACTCACGTCACCACACTCCAGAAGGTATGCGCATGCTTGGCAAGTTTCAGTTCTTTTGAAACTCCCGATAATTGTTTTTACCCCTAGGACCCAAGTGACCTTGACAATGCCAACAAATCAAAGAGTCCTAGTCAAGTTCTACCCGTCATTATCTTGATTGCATTAAACCCACCCGTACGAGTCCTTGACAATGCCAACAAGACCGCACGACTGTCCTAACCAATCCACTTATCCATGTGACAGAAAAGTATTACATAGCTACCGAACACTACGCCACGGCAATGCACGACAAACGCAGCACGAATACTAAGTAATACTAATCTGAAATGACGGAGGGCTACGACTGGTTTTTGGCGAAAAACCTTTAACGTAATGAACTTGATATCGTTGAAGGAACTGGATAACTTTTATAAAAATATAGTGACGAAAACTTTTACTAAAGAGGTCACTCCCGGTGAAGGGATCTCGGCTCTTTCCCCGTAGAATGAGGTGCAGGATATTCCAACTGAATACCACGATGCAAAGCAAAAGTAATCGGCTATAGTGAAGCTATTGCCCTGACGCAAACTTCTGTCCAAGGGGTCACTCCCGGTGAAGGGATCTCGGCCCTTGCCTCGTCGACTGAGGAGCAGGATATTCCAAATGAATACCACGATGCAAAACAAAAGTGAACGTCCTTGCAATAACAGCCTTTTGAAAAATGTTCCAACAACATCAGAATAGGTTTGTTTAAACTTGCAATGATCCGAATCAATGCAGTCCCATCAATTGATCACACCACAAAGAACGAAAATATACTGACGTACGTATATGCCATCCGCATTCGCCACTGGGTCCCGTCATCACCCGTTAGGTTAGCTAACTAACGGCAGAGCGGGGACTGGACTAGCGCGGATGTAAAACATATACAACATCTACTAATATATATACCAATATATAGTATTTCGCTCAAGGCGTGAATAAAATGCAACATCACAGAAATGTACAGCATCACAGAACAATACAGATATCTGGAAACCCCGGGTTTCACAGAGCCGCTGCTGAAACCCGACGTTCCCCTGGTCGTGTGGATAGCCTGTGCAATGAAATCCTAGACCCCTACGGGCGCGGCAAGTCACCCGCCAAATCCTGAAGCGAGGCAGCCCCCTTCAGCACCGTGAATGGACCACCCAGCACTTCACGGAATCCGGTAACTTGGGCACCCCTCCTGGGTCAGCCTGTACCCCCTACGAGTGCGGCGAATAGCCCGCCAATCCTGGACTGAAGCCCCCTCCGTCTCAATGCCCTGAGATGCGGGCCCGTTGCCCTCCAGAACTCGGCTATCCGTGCACCCCACCGCGGGGCAACCCTAGTACAGAAAGTAAAATATACATACACTGGGTACATCGACCGCAACCAGGTCGTGCCCCAAAAGAATAATACAAATAGGCAGTGACGGCAGTCCACATGTCGGACGCTCGCCCCGCAATATCAAATGTACATAATACAACAAAAACTGTACTAGCATTGCATCCAGGCTATCCCCCACGACCGATCCGCAACATCACAGCATAAACATAGAACATCATCGTGAAAGTCACGTTCGCAAATCCGTCTAACCGGGCTATAGCAGTTAGACCGGATTTACCGATCGAGTGACATTCACGGTCGCAGATATAATGTAAACACTGTGAAATAATGTGTTTAAAATTTTCCGATTGACCAAAAAATTAACAAGTGGGCCCCAAACAATACTGTAGCACTCACAGAAATAATTGGCCCAATTTTAATATTCCAAAACCCCCATAATAAGTCCAGAAGCCCACTAGAAAAATACGGCCCATTGAACTCTCCAATCAGCGGCGGAAGCGCGGCCGTAAGTAGGGTTATGCCGCTCTTCCGCGCTACAATGGAGGGAACAGTGCATCGTATTTTTCCAGGTATCTTAAAAAATCTTGTACATCAATTTTCTGCCACCTGAAAAATTTTTTGAGACTGAAAAAATTCCACAGAAAACTGATGTGAAGCAATACGGGTTTTTGGAACATTCGATCGATCGGAACTGAAAAACACATTAGAACAAGCTAGGCTAGGTTAATGGCGTGGCTCTGATACCATGTTGCGCCACGGCAGCGCCCCGGCCGTCTTACTCGAGGCCAAAATGCGGAATCAAAATTTTTCCTTACTCGGAAACCGGCGCTACCGCGGACAAAGAAAAACCCGGATCGTTTACCATTAACCTAACTAGCAAACAAGAGATGGGATAAGAAGTATACCAAGAGATCCGAGTCCTCCGGTCTTCTCATCATCGCCCCGATCTCCCGCGGAAAGTCTTGCCTCGACATCGTCGCCTCCTCGCCGGAAAGGGCACCACATCGCCTTCGTCTTTTACGGGCTCCCGCCTCAATACCGAGGCAACTCGAGCATGAAGCCGGCAACTCGACATGCTCAAGATTTGCTGTAGAAAGTGTAGTGTAGAATACGCTTTGTCTCAATGGGGTTTTTGTTGCCATGATGGAGGAATCAAGGTGATATGAACTTGGGGATTTTTGAGGCAATGAAAAATGATATGAAACAATAATTTTCCCACACCCTCACCAAAAATGAAATGATCCATCATCCTCCAAAACAAGTGGCCGGCCTATCTCTTATGGAAATGGTGAAGGGAAAATCTAATACAAGGGAGGTGATGGTAGGAACAAAGAAAAGGTGACCACATCCAAGGTCAACAAAACATCAACCATACTCACATCCAATCAAAACCATACCCTTTCAATTCACATTTAAATCAAGTCAATGTGCAAGATATGAAAGCCATCATAATCAACACAATTGCATAAAACCCCTTCACAAAGTGTAATTTGCAAAACTGCAAATTACCCCCTCCATCGGAAAAGTCCGGCCGGAAAAGAACAAAGGAAAACCGGCCGGAACGGAATGCAAACTGGCAACTCCAGAAAACTGGTCCCGTAATAAATTACAGGAAAACCCCGACACTGTGCATACACACCCGCATCTGTATTCCGACCGGATACAGATGCAATGAGACAAAATCTACACTGTACTAAACTAGTACCGGCTTAAACCAAAACCGGCTAGTAAAATCCGTTCGATCCTGATCCGTGCAATACCGCACGTATCTGATCGAACCCTGCCATATAACTATACGGCCACTAGTACAAAACTGTCCGATCCTGATCCGTGCAATACCGCACGTATCTGATCGGACCCTGCCATATCTCCATACGGCCTCTACAGCGTTTCGCCCGAAAGCTTGAGTAACTGAAAGTGTGGTGGACTCTAAAGACTCGTCAATACTATGGCTGTGGATTTAACCACTGGCACGTCAGAGGTATAAGCCAATACGTGACGGGCCACCAGCTATTGACCAAAAGGGACGTCGATGAGGAAGCTCACCCCGACACCCTACTGAGCCTGTCAGTGACAATATCCGTACAGTCCGGTCCGTTCGTCTATGAGTATCGCATGGCGGGCCTAGGGGGTTGGTGAAAGTCAGACCCCCAAAAGCGGTACAAGTCGTGTCGGAGCGTAGCCCAGAACGCCCTGAGATACTACTGGAATACCTACCAGTAAATCTCCTGCCTCGGCCGAGGGCTTTGCGTAATGGCTCTCCTAGACACAGCGCGACCTCACCCCCAATACCGGGAGAGACGAACCCCTGCAGATCCGCTCACTGCCTCCATGTGGCTCGGGACTGTACCCAACTAAAACCTGTTTGCACGACTCCTTTGAGCCGTGGTAGGGTAGTAATCAAAGCACAGTGGGAACTCACACGAGACAAATGACGATCTCAGGTAGATGAACTAACCTGTACACATGTCACCTGGGAACTGCTATCTGACGTCTGGTATAAGAACAACTAGCAGGTTCCCGGCGAGTCCTGTCCGGTGTACTCATAACCCAATGAGCACCTGTATACATCTTAGGTGAACCAACAGACACCAGTGGCTTGTGAGACCGGCCACCGCCCCTCGTCGGGGTCTCGACTGTATACACTAGCCTACTAATGGAATATCGATGCCCAGTCTCGAAACTCCCACGACTAGGGACCTTTTAAGGATGTGCTTATGGACCCCAGCTCCCACGTATATGATCGCCATCATACTGCTGGTCGTCAAGCAAGAATCCTAGGGCCTCTATCAACGTGCAATAGCGACATGTCAGGTCACCTAAAGCAGTACACGATGATAAAGATAAACCAGATAGCATACTATCATCTCGAGTAAGACTGTCCTACCGGGATAGGTCCTCCCTCAATCATTGCAATCACGTGCCTGTGATCCAATAATTGACTCTGAGGGCACTAACTCCAACAATCTCCCACTTGCACTCAAGACTAATTATTGCGATGTCGCATACTCATAGCCCGTGTGATACCGAACACCCAACTCCTCTACTAGTCAGTCTCACAAAACTCGTTTGCGAAACTATTGCGTTCGAGGAATAGCCTCAGTGAGTGGATCCGCTGTGATGTTACTTTCTATGTCTCTCTATATCTCAAGTTCGCGGAGAAAGCCATCTCCCGAAATGAGCAATACCTGTCTTAGAATATGTCTGGATGTCTGATGGGACCTAGCTCATAAATGAACTCCAAATCCAAACTTCTTAGACTGTGTCATCAACTGAAACTAATCAGTATCCTGCGCCATGCCGCCCTCAGTATTGCCTTGGACCACCTGTCCAAAATACTGCCCCTCGTCAGAGGGAGAACTATAACTCTGACAACCTCCTTGTCGTCCATGTCACCATGGAAGCCTGGAGTGATAACCGTCTCCTAAAGGAGGCAGCCGTTATCATATCCCTAGAACATTCACTTATGTTCTAAAACTGCTTCCGACTGTTCCTCCAGGATTGGATCAATATCAACTTATTGCATCTAGTGCAAGAACAACATCTGGTGTGGTACTTGACATCTCATGATTGACTCAATTGCCTAAGCAAGTGATCTGCCAATCATGAGTATCCCTCTCCATATTAGTCTATAAGACACCTTTAGAGAGGGTGAATCCATCAACTGCAGGTGTACTACCGTGTCAGGAGTCGTCCATTCTAAATACTCATAGAATGCTGTCAAGATACCCAGATTGGGAAACCATCCAAATCTAGATCTAAAACCATAGATCTAGTAACCAGTATGTCTGATATAATATCCAAGTCCCTTGTGGAGAAACCACTGTGTGACGACCAAAGTATAACCGATCGTAGTATAGGAATGTCACTTCCTACTACCTTTTCAACAGATCCATCCCCTATTCTGATGACGTCAAACCTATGACTGTCACATCAGAAATAGATGATCTATCTCCGCTACATCTGCTTTAGTCTATAAATAGACATAAGCCTGATGTCCACCAATGCTTCCGCTGCTCCCACTGACTACGACAACCCTCTGGCAGAGTCATATAGACGTGCACTTCTAAAGCTAGTTTAGAACGACGCTATACTCATCCTCCTGCCGGGTCTCGCAGCCTGGAACAACAGCAATGGTAATTGTGGGTAAACAAGAACTTCCCTGTCACCGTCCTTGAGGCTACCGGAGTACCTCTCGGGTGCCTGAAGTTACCCACCTTATCTGCGGAGTGGCCAATGGAATGTCAAATCAGATTGAATCTTTAGGTTCCTTATCAAATCTTCAGTAATCGTTTGCGGTTCTGGAATCACTTCCAGTTCTACCATACTCCCACTTCTGTTTTTGAAAAAATCCATTTTTAATAAAACTGTGGCGAGTCTAGAACAATATTTCTATTGATCTGCCAGATGGTAGAAAGTCAACCCTCGTCATAGCCTGGGTCAACCCACAAACAGCCATTACAGAAACGTGCCTTGAGTTATCCGGAGTCTGGTTTTAAGCATAAGCCGGACAACTCCCCGTACCTTAACAATGTTAAGATATGAACTGTTCTATATCCAATATAGAACCAGAGGCACTGATTTAATTGAACCAGATTCAAATCATGCAGCTGTCTCCAGTGCATGTCAACTAAATGGAGAGAGGTCGATCAGCGTTACTCAACTTAGGAATGCTTCCAATTATGAGTAACCTGAAAGAGAAGCAAGTTCTCATTACTATCAACTGAATACCATGCACAAGTATCTACATCTTCGATCTCTTTGAAGAATCCCGATACTTGCTACAGCTGGTTCTCTATTCTATTCAAATACCTATAACTCCTCAAAACTTAGACCCTGTGTTTCCACGAAACAGCTGTCTAAAATCGAGAGAAGTCATAAGTAAACCGAATATAGTACGAGGACCAACCCCTCTGTCCTGATGGACACTGGACAACATACAATACTCTGTATAAGTCCGCTGAGTCTAACAACTCTTTCACTGTGTGTCGTAGGTTGAAAACTGTACTTATGGTTAAGAAGAATTACACCGCTGTTTAATGCTCCTTACCTAACCATCCACTGATATAGGTAAATGTCATCGACATAATATCAAAAGGTATATCTCACTCTATGAAAATAGACGTACAGATATATCAATTTGAAATTGGTGCACAACAGCGGATATTCATAACCAAATATTTGCCGACCGGCAAACAACCCAGGTGACTTCCTCAAATATCACCGATTACAACGAATCCTGATATAATAAGGATGATCACCCAATTCCCAATAACATACTCCCACTCATCATCTGTAAAACCATACAAATGTGAGAATCCAACCTGATAAATACATACCCTGGAGTAAGTGTCTAATCGGGAAATCAGTTTTCTTTTAACATTACACAGTAAAACTGAAACATTAAAAATGTTTCTGTGGGGTATTCTGGTATTCCTAGTAATGCCTCTACCATTATCCAGATTCACAACTATAACTGTATAATTCTTTGCCATCTTTCTAAATCCCTTTCTGTGTCTTTAGTCATTACCTTCTGTACACCCCTTTAGGCCAAATGGTTTTCTTCCTTCCCTACCGTTCGGCACCAGCCTATGGTTTGGAAGAAGACTATCCAAGAAGCATAAAGGGTGTACTGTCCTAATCCTAGGAGCACTCGCAACGCGAGAGAAGGTGAAAATAAAAGACACCTGAATGTACTTTATTCCTATTTCTCCTGAACCAGAATCCATCCCCGAACTGGAACTAGTTCCTTTCGAGTTCGTATATAACCATACGATGGTGTATCCAATAAAATGGGATCTTCGTAGTGATACGGAGTGTCCTGGAGAAATACAAAGGTGATTTAGGATTGGCGGAGAAATACTTGGTTTGGTCGTGAATAGCAGTCGCATCTTACTTTGCCCTCTTACTAATCCCTTGCTTTGTCTTAACTTAATACCTTCTGTACACCGTTTAGGCTAACTGGTTTTCTTCATTCCCTACCGGTCGGCACCAGCCTATGGTTTGGAAGAAGACTATCCAATTTGCGTAATAGGTGTACTACTCCTAAACCAAGGAGTACTCGCAACCTGAGAGAAGGTGAAAAGAAAAGACAACTGAATAATCCTATCCGTTTTCTCCAGAACCAGAAACCATCCTCGAAGTCCTTCGAGTTCGTATCTAACCATACGATGGTTTTGTCCAATGGAAGTGGACGTTCGTAGTAATACGGGGTGTCCTGGAGAAAAGGGTAAAAGCAGGAGTGGCAATGAGGTCTGCAACTCTGACAATCCAAAAGCCTGTGTTAAGAAGGTTCGGTTAACTTGGTCACTGAGTCATAGTCTAGGGTCGGGTCAATGGTCGCTGCCAGAGAGAGAGAAAAGAAACACTCAGCGTGCACTCTAACCTAGATCAGAATGGTTACCAATTTATCTAATCAGGAAACCTCCCACTGTACCTCAAATTCTCCTCCAAACCTGAAAGAAGAATTAGTCGGGATCACCCGAGGAGTAAACCAACTCATCAGTGGGAATCGGGATCCAAC
Organism: Agapanthus africanus; assembly: GCA_030015575.1. Classification (NCBI taxonomy): domain Eukaryota; kingdom Viridiplantae; phylum Streptophyta; class Magnoliopsida; order Asparagales; family Amaryllidaceae; genus Agapanthus; species Agapanthus africanus. The sequence continues at coordinate 66,715,910 of CM057344.1, read as the reverse complement.
TCTCATCGCATGATAACGTGACGGAATCCACTCACGTCACCACACTCCAGAAGGTATGCGCATGCTTGGCAAGTTTCAGTTCTTTTGAAACTCCCGATAATTGTTTTTACCCCTAGGACCCAAGTGACCTTGACAATGCCAACAAATCAAAGAGTCCTAGTTAAGTTCTACCCGTCATTATCTTGATTGCATTAAACCCACCCGTACGAGTCCTTGACAATGCCAACAAGACCGCACGACTGTCCTAACCAATCCACTTATCCATGTGACAGAAAAGTATTACATAGCTACCGAACACTACGCCACGGCAATGCACGACAAACGCAGCACGAATACTAAGTAATACTAATCTGAAATGACGGAGGGCTACGACTGGTTTTTGGCGAAAAACCTTTAACGTAATGAACTTGATATCGTTGAAGGAACTGGATAACTTTTATAAAAATATAGTGACGAAAACTTTTACTAAAGAGGTCACTCCCGGTGAAGGGATCTCGGCTCTTTCCCCGTAGAATGAGGTGCAGGATATTCCAACTGAATACCACGATGCAAAGCAAAAGTAATCGGCTATAGTGAAGCTATTGCCCTGACGCAAACTTCTGTCCAAGGGGTCACTCCCGGTGAAGGGATCTCGGCCCTTGCCTCGTCGACTGAGGAGCAGGATATTCCAAATGAATACCACGATGCAAAACAAAAGTGAACGTCCTTGCAATAACAGCCTTTTGAAAAATGTTCCAACAACATCAGAATAGGTTTGTTTAAACTTGCAATGATCCGAATCAATGCAGTCCCATCAATTGATCACACCACAAAGAACGAAAATATACTGACGTACGTATATGCCATCCGCATTCGCCACTGGGTCCCGTCATCACCCGTTAGGTTAGCTAACTAACGGCAGAGCGGGGACTGGACTAGCGCGGATGTAAAACATATACAACATCTACTAATATATATACCAATATATAGTATTTCGCTCAAGGCGTGAATAAAATGCAACATCACAGAAATGTACAGCATCACAGAACAATACAGATATCTGGAAACCCCGGGTTTCACAGAGCCGCTGCTGAAACCCGACGTTCCCCTGGTCGTGTGGATAGCCTGTGCAATGAAATCCTAGACCCCTACGGGCGCGGCAAGTCACCCGCCAAATCCTGAAGCGAGGCAGCCCCCTTCAGCACCGTGAATGGACCACCCAGCACTTCACGGAATCCGGTAACTTGGGCACCCCTCCTGGGTCAGCCTGTACCCCCTACGAGTGCGGCGAATAGCCCGCCAATCCTGGACTGAAGCCCCCTCTGTCTCAATGCCCTGAGATGCGGGCCCGTTGCCCTCCAGAACTCGGCTATCCGTGCACCCCACCGCGGGGCAACCCTAGTACAGAAAGTAAAATATACATACACTGGGTACATCGACCGCAACCAGGTCGTGCCCCAAAAGAATAATACAAATAGGCAGTGACGGCAGTCCACATGTCGGACGCTCGCCCCGCAATATCAAATGTACATAATACAACAAAAACTGTACTAGCATTGCATCCAGGCTATCCCCCACGACCGATCCGCAACATCACAGCATAAACATAGAACATCATCGTGAAAGTCACGTTCGCAAATCCGTCTAACCGGGCTATAGCAGTTAGACCGGATTTACCGATCGAGTGACATTCACGGTCGCAGATATAATGTAAACACTGTGAAATAATGTGTTTAAAATTTTCCGATTGACCAAAAAATTAACAAGTGGGCCCCAAACAATACTGTAGCACTCACAGAAATAATTGGCCCAATTTTAATATTCCAAAACCCCCATAATAAGTCCAGAAGCCCACTAGAAAAATACGGCCCATTGAACTCTCCAATCAGCGGCGGAAGCGCGGCCGTAAGTAGGGTTATGCCGCTCTTCCGCGCTACAATGGAGGGAACAGTGCATCGTATTTTTCCAGGTATCTTAAAAAATCTTGTACATCAATTTTCTGCCACCTGAAAAATTTTTTGAGACTGAAAAAATTCCACAGAAAACTGATGTGAAGCAATACGGGTTTTTGGAACATTCGATCGATCGGAACTGAAAAACACATTAGAACAAGCTAGGCTAGGTTAATGGCGTGGCTCTGATACCATGTTGCGCCACGGCAGCGCCCCGGCCGTCTTACTCGAGGCCAAAATGCGGAATCAAAATTTTTCCTTACTCGGAAACCGGCGCTACCGCGGACAAAGAAAAACCCGGATCGTTTACCATTAACCTAACTAGCAAACAAGAGATGGGATAAGAAGTATACCAAGAGATCCGAGTCCTCCGGTCTTCTCATCATCGCCCCGATCTCCCGCGGAAAGTCTTGCCTCGACATCGTCGCCTCCTCGCCGGAAAGGGCACCACATCGCCTTCGTCTTTTACGGGCTCCCGCCTCAATACCGAGGCAACTCGAGCATGAAGCCGGCAACTCGACATGCTCAAGATTTGCTGTAGAAAGTGTAGTGTAGAATACGCTTTGTCTCAATGGGGTTTTTGTTGCCATGATGGAGGAATCAAGGTGATATGAACTTGGGGATTTTTGAGGCAATGAAAAATGATATGAAACAATAATTTTCCCACACCCTCACCAAAAATGAAATGATCCATCATCCTCCAAAACAAGTGGCCGGCCTATCTCTTATGGAAATGGTGAAGGGAAAATCTAATACAAGGGAGGTGATGGTAGGAACAAAGAAAAGGTGACCACATCCAAGGTCAACAAAACATCAACCATACTCACATCCAATCAAAACCATACCCTTTCAATTCACATTTAAATCAAGTCAATGTGCAAGATATGAAAGCCATCATAATCAACACAATTGCATAAAACCCCTTCACAAAGTGTAATTTGCAAAACTGCAAATTACCCCCTCCATCGGAAAAGTCCGGCCGGAAAAGAACAAAGGAAAACCGGCCGGAACGGAATGCAAACTGGCAACTCCAGAAAACTGGTCCCGTAATAAATTACAGGAAAACCCCGACACTGTGCATACACACCCGCATCTGTATTCCGACCGGATACAGATGCAATGAGACAAAATCTACACTGTACTAAACTAGTACCGGCTTAAACCAAAACCGGCTAGTAAAATCCGTTCGATCCTGATCCGTGCAATACCGCACGTATCTGATCGAACCCTGCCATATAACTATACGGCCACTAGTACAAAACTGTCCGATCCTGATCCGTGCAATACCGCACGTATCTGATCGGACCCTGCCATATCTCCATACGGCCTCTACAGCGTTTCGCCCGAAAGCTTGAGTAACTGAAAGTGTGGTGGACTCTAAAGACTCGTCAATACTATGGCTGTGGATTTAACCACTGGCACGTCAGAGGTATAAGCCAATACGTGACGGGCCACCAGCTATTGACCAAAAGGGACGTCGATGAGGAAGCTCACCCCGACACCCTACTGAGCCTGTCAGTGACAATATCCGTACAGTCCGGTCCGTTCGTCTATGAGTATCGCATGGCGGGCCTAGGGGGTTGGTGAAAGTCAGACCCCCAAAAGCGGTACAAGTCGTGTCGGAGCGTAGCCCAGAACGCCCTGAGATACTACTGGAATACCTACCAGTAAATCTCCTGCCTCGGCCGAGGGCTTTGCGTAATGGCTCTCCTAGACACAGCGTGACCTCACCCCCAATACCGGGAGAGACGAACCCCTGCAGATCCGCTCACTGCCTCCATGTGGCTCGGGACTGTACCCAACTAAAACCTGTTTGCACGACTCCTTTGAGCCGTGGTAGGGTAGTAATCAAAGCACAGTGGGAACTCACACGAGACAAATGACGATCTCAGGTAGATGAACTAACCTGTACACATGTCACCTGGGAACTGCTATCTGACGTCTGGTATAAGAACAACTAGCAGGTTCCCGGCGAGTCCTGTCCGGTGTACTCATAACCCAATGAGCACCTGTATACATCTTAGGTGAACCAACAGACACCAGTGGCTTGTGAGACCGGCCACCGCCCCTCGTCGGGGTCTCGACTGTATACACTAGCCTACTAATGGAGTATCGATGCCCAGTCTCGAAACTCCCACGACTAGGGACCTTTTAAGGATGTGCTTATGGACCCCAGCTCCCACGTATATGATCGCCATCATACTGCTGGTCGTCAAGCAAGAATCCTAGGGCCTCTATCAACGTGCAATAGCGACATGTCAGGTCACCTAAAGCAGTACACGATGATAAAGATAAACCAGATAGCATACTATCATCTCGAGTAAGACTGTCCTACCGGGATAGGTCCTCCCTCAATCATTGCAATCACGTGCCTGTGATCCAATAATTGACTCTGAGGGCACTAACTCCAACACCATCAACACCAATAAAGCTACAACGCGTCCTGAGCAAGCTCTAGCGGTGCCCTTGACCACTGCTCGATCGGGTGTCTTCTCTAAACTCCCCTCTGATCAACTCACAATGGCTTCCCGGGTAGCAGATGCCGGCCAAGCCTTCAAAATCGAGAAGCTGAGGGAGAAAAGGCTCAGATATAGAGCCAACAAAAGGGCTAGGGCTACTGCCAGGCTAAACCTCATGAGGTTCGAAGAACAGGGTTACCCCGCCAAAGATGAGGGCATGGCTGAATGTGTTATCCACACTGTCTACGTGGTGGGCACGCGCAGCAAGAGCAAGGACGGGGCTACCACATCTCAAATCCAATCTGGCTTTAATGTGGTTGCCACTTCCCAAGAACAGCCGCCTCCGCTGGATGATGAAAACCCTCTCGATGAGGCTGATAGGCAGAGAGAGCCCTCAATTCATGAGGAGTCAGGCTCGGAAAGCGAAGATGAGCCAACTTTCCGTCCTAAGACCACAGAGCAGTAACTTCTCCAAGAGCTCCGAAAACAGCTCAGAAGCAAAGATAAGGAGATGGCCAAGCTCTACTCAAAGATCGACGACTTGACAAATGTCGTCTTACGGCTTACGGCCCAACTTGCCTCTCAGCCGCCCAATCAAGCACAGGGCTCAGCTCATGAACCGGGACACGGTGTCCCAAAGCAACCGACGCCTATTCCCTCAAATCCAAAAGTGGGCGGACCTCATGAAAGTCAATCGCATCCTATCTCAGGAAATGTCTTGGCTACCGATGACAGTAGCCCGCTAACTCAAGATCAAATCATGGATATGGTTGCCAGCAAAGTCAAAACATTGGTGGCCGAAGCCGAAGCGCAAAAGGATATCAGCAGTAGTGGGAGACCATATCCTGCTCAGTATGATCTGGTGGAATTTCCTAGCGGCTATGTCATCCCTAAATTCGGAAGATTCGATGGGACGGGAAATGCGAATCAACACATCGCCCACTTCAAAGCCTCTTGCGGGAATACTGGGGGCAATGACGCGCTTCTCCTCCGCCAGTTCGTTAATAGCCTGACCGATGTTGCTTTCGACTGGTACGCGAGCATACCAGATGGCTCCGTTACTACTTTTGTCCAAATGGAATCTTTGTTTCGACAAAGGTTCATGAGCGTCAGCGATAAGATCACCATTGCCGAGCTCGTAAGGACCAAGCCCAAGAACAACGAAAGCAACACGGATTTTATAACCCGATGGCGCAATCTCTCCGTCAAATGTGAACCACCGATAGAGCAGGACCAATCTGTCAGTCTCCTCGTCGGAAATCTCAACAATTGGATGGCCCCGTTTCTATGCACCGCGGGTCTCAAAACATTCCAAGAGCTGACCAGGAAAGTTCAGATGCTGGAGCGCTCAAAGCAGGAGTCCTCCTCGGATTCCCAAAATAACAATAGGTCATGGAGAAACCGAAAAGACGATAATCGCAAAGGCGGAGATCCCGACGATTCTGAATCTTTCAATGCTTCGGCTAACCGAAATAAGCAAGGGTTGAGCGGGCCTAATGCCAACCAGCTTCGGAAGCCAATGTTCGGAGAGGGGGGAGAATCTCCACTGAAAGAGAAGCTGGATAAGGTCTATTCCTTCAGAAGGGACAAAATCCGTAAAATATTCAAAGACGCCCTGAAGAACGGTCTACAACTGCCAGAGTCAAAAAGACCGCAGGAAGCGAATAGGACCGACGACCCCAAATACTGCCCCTATCACAGAGTGATAGGTCATGCCATTGAGGACTGCTTCGTCTTCAAAGATTGGGTCGAAAAGCAATACAAGGCAGGAGAGATAGAACTGTCCAAAGGCGTGTTAACAAACAGTCAAGCTGCAACCGCCAATTTCATACAAACGGAGACCGAAGTTCTTCGTGAAACCGATTCTCTCACGCATCTGCCTTTCTCTGAAAACAATCGACCACCACGTCATTAAACTGGGAACAATCGACCTCTAAGTCGTTAAACTGGGAATGTAAAAAAAAATGTAAATAAAAAAAAAATGTGTAAATAAAAGAAAAATAAAGAAAAGCCGAAATGATGGGGCAACTCGCAATAAAAATCAGCGAGTAAAAATGAAAATGAAAATAAAGCCGAAATGATGGGGCAACCGCGAATAAATATCCGAAATGATAGGGCGATCGTGACCTTCGCGATAAGAGAAGCTGAAATGATAGAGCAATCGCGGTAAAATAAAAAAAAACAACAAAAAGAAAACAAAAAAAACAAGGGCGGATGATGAGTTGCTCCTGGCATTATTCCAGTGCAGCAATGCAGACGCCAAACAAAATCCAATTTCCCAAAATTCTTTCAGCCCAACGGCCAGTCCCCAAATTGACTACCGTATACAATCCACGGGCTCAAATAATTCTCAGCATACCCATGCCCCACTGCAACCACCAGTTACGCGGCTGGTCTCCGCCTTTGGAATTATGCTTCATTGGGAAGACCCACTCATGTGTCCTCACGATACATGAGGAGAACAAACCTTTGTGGGATCCTTACGACTCACAAAGGAAAAGCACACTTAGGAGTCCTCACGACTCCTAAGGAGAACATACACCTGCGGGATCCTTACGACTCGTAGGGAGAAATACCTTTATGGGACCCTCACGGCCCATAAAATTGAAAAGCCTTAGGCGATAGGGATCTAAACCTGTCTCCTAAGCCATCGCTCCCCAATCCCCAAGTGGCGAATGATGAGTCGCTCCTGGTACCATATTCCAGCGCAGCGATGCAGACGCCAACCAAATTCCAAATCCCAATCCCCAATGGCGAATGATGAGTCGCTCCTGGTACCATATTCCAGTGCAGCGATACAGACGCCAACCAAATTCCAAATCCCATACCCCAATGGCGAATGATGAGTCGCTCCTGGTACCATATTCCAGTGCAGCGATGCAGACGCCAACAAAGTCCCGAAATGTTTTTGGCCCTACGGTCTGGATCATATATCCTGCAAAACCGTATACAATCCATGGGCGTAAAACGATCCCAATCTCTCCCAAGTCCTACCGGCGAGACCACATTCAAAGTCCCACCGGCAGGGAAGATTCCCAAAAAAAAAGGAAAAATAAAAAAAAAAGGAAAAAAAAAGGAAAAAAAAAGGAAAAAAAAAGAGAAGAACGGTATGTCCACAAGCAAAATGGGCACGGATGAAAACCCGAAAGGGCTCCGTGAGTAAAAACAGCAGGACTGCCGGCGAGTTTGTGAAAACCCGAAAGGGCGCAAACTCGTAAAAAAAAAAGGAGATGAAATGCACTCGCAAAGTCCTCTCGACTTTGTGAGGAGAAAATTCCCGCGTGAGATCCTTACGACTCACAAAGGAGCAACACACTTGGGGGTCCTCACGACTCCTAAGGAGAAAACACACCTACGGGATCCTTACGACCCGTAGGGAGAAAATGCTTTGTGAGACCCTTACGGCTCACAAAATGGAAAAGCCTTAGGTGACAGGGATCTAAGCCTGTCTCCTAAGCCAACAATTCCCAAATCCTCTCGGGGAAAATGATGAGTTGCTCCTGGCATTATTTCAGTGCAGCAATGCAGATGCCAAACCAAAAAACCAATTCCCAAATCCTCTCGGGGAAAATGATGAGTTGCTCCTGGCATTATTCCAGTGCAGCAATGCAGATGCCAAACAAAAAAAAACAATCCCCAAATCCTCTCGGAGCAAATGATGAGTTGCTCCTGGCATTATTCCAGTGCAGCAATGCAGATGCCAAACAAAAAAAAACAATCCCCAAATCCTCTCAGGACAAATGATGATTCGCTCCTGGTACCATATTCCAGTGTAGCGATGCTGATGTCAACCCAAATCAAATCAAACCAACAACCTCTACGGCGGAATCATGCTCCGTCCCAGAATTTACCCCGTGTCGAAATCATTCTTCGCCTCGGGATATCTACCTTCCCTGCCGGAATTATGCTCCACCTCGGAATCAAATCAACCAACCAGCTCTACGTCGGAATCATGCTTCGTCTCAGAATGTTCACCCCGTGTCGAAATGATGCTTCGCCTCGGTGTGTCTGCCTTCCCTGTCAGAATTATGCTTCGGCTCGGAATCAACCAACGACCTCCTCGTCGGAATTATGCTCCGCCTCGGAATCAAGTCAACCAGCAAGCTCTGCATCGGAATTATGCTTCGTCTCATAATGCACCCCGTGTCGAAATGATGCTTCGCCTCGGTGTGCCTGCCTTCTCTGTCGAAATTATGCTTCGTCTCGGAATCAAGTCAGCCAACAAGCCCTGCGCCGGAATCATGCTCCGTCTCAGAATATATCCCGTGTCGAAATCATGCTTCGCCTCGGAATATTTGCCTCCCTTGTCGGAATTATACTTCGCCTAGGAATCTACCTCTGCATCGAAATCATGCTTCGGTCAGAATGTCTGCTGCTCTTCGGAATGATGCTCCGAACCCTGGAATAATGCTCCGCCCATCGGAACGATGCTCCGATCTCTAGAATTATGCTCTGCCTTTCGGAATGATGCTCCGAACCCTGGAATCATGCTCCGCTCTTCGGAAAGATGCTCCGATCCCTGGAATGATGCTCCGCAAATTGGAATGATGCTCCGATCCTTGGAATCATGCTCCGCCCATCGGAATGATGCTCCGATCCCCTGGAATGATGCTCCGCCCATCGGAATGATGCTCCGATCCCCTGGAATGATGCTCCGCCCATCGGAATGATACTCCGATCCCTGGAATGATGCTCCGCAAATTGGAATGATGCTCCGATCCTTGGAATCATGCTCCGCCCATCGGAACGATGCTCCGATCCCTGGAATTATGCTCCGCCTTTCGGAATGATGCTCCGAACCCTGGAATCATGCTCCGCTCATCGGAATGATGCTCCGATCCCTGGAATTATGCTCCGCCCATCGGAATGATGCTCCGATCTCTGGAACTATGCTCCGCTCTTCGGAAAGATGCTCCGAACTCTGGAATCATGCTCCGCTCTTCGGAATGATGCTCCGAATCCTGGAATTATGCTCCGCTCTTCGGAATGATGCTCCGATATCTCTGGAACTATGCTCCGCTCTTCGGAAAGATGCTCCGAACTCTGGAATCATGCTCCGCCCTTCGGAACGATGCTCCGAATCCTGGAATTATGCTCCGCTCTTCGGAATGATGCTCCAAATCCTGGAATTATGCTCCGCTCTTCGGAATGATGCTCCGATCCCCCGGAATGATGTTCCACCTCGAAGTTCAGCTTCAAGATCCATCAATTTCATGTACACAACTCAATTGTGCGGTGTGCATTTATTGATGGGGGGCATTTTGTTGGGGTAAAAATTTACACCCCGGTTGACCGAGTCAAAGTCAAGGTCAACCCCAAGCCAGGTAGGCCCAAGCCCGGGTCAAGTGGGCCCATGCCCGGGTCGAGTCCGAAACGTGAAGCGGCCGACCCTCCCCATGCTAAAATATAAATCATGTCATAAATAATTTTTATGTAATTTTTTATGCATGAATGTAAACAAAATGGGCATAAAGCCAATATTTTGTAAGCCCATGGCTTATGTGCAAAAATGAAATGGCACATGAGCCATGGGATGGCAAAATGCCATTTTGTGAAGCCCAAGGGGCTATGTGTAAAATGTATGGCCTATAAAGACAAAGATAATGAAAATATCAAAAAAAAAACTTTTTCTCTCTCCAAAAAAGTTTCAGATCTGCGATCTCTTCTTCTCCTTCAAGGTTCCAAAACCTTCATCTTTCTCTTGAATTAAATCAAGAGTTTTAATCTTCTTTTTATAAAACAAATTAGTTTTTCACCACAAAACCCACAAAGGGGAACTTGGTTCTGTCATCGGATCTCAAAAAGGAGAGATTTTGAGATTTCACATCTCTTGATCTTCAAGATCCAGCAAGCAACAGGAGGAAGAAGAAGAACCCCTTCCATTAACCCCAAAACACATTCAGGAGTCCAACTCCTCTCTGATTTCTCTTTTGAGAAATCTTTTTTTCGAGGCTAAAAGCCTCTTATCCTCGCCGGCGGGCAGCGCAAGTGCGCAAAGCGCCCGCGTGCCGACACGTGGCGCGCGCGCTTGCGCACCTGCGCGCAGCGCAAGTGCGCAAAGCGCCCGCGTGCCGACACGTGGCGCGCGCGCTTGCGCATCTGCGCGCTTGCGCAAGTGCGCAAAGCGCCCACGTGCCGACACGTGGCGCGCGCGCGCTTGCGCACCTGCGCGCAGCGCTCTTGCGCAAAGCGCCCGCGTGCCGACACGTGGCGCGCTTGCGCCTGAGCGCACAGCGCTCAAGGCGCTGGCCCCACGCATCCCTTGGATGCCTTTCCCCCCTCTTTTTATGTACATACATATACATACACATTTGTATACAAATGTACACATACACATACTCCGCCACATTCTCCCCCTCCAAAAAATTTTCGGGCCGGGGCGCTGCCCCGAACCCTGCAAGGGGGCTGCTAGCCCCCTTGACCCCCAACCCGCTATCCGGGTAGCGGGACCCCCGTAAAAACTCTGCGTGGCTCCCGATATATCCAAAACCCCCCTTTTAAAACAACACACACGCACACTGCACATTGAGTTTGCATGACCAGTTTAACCCGTTAATCGGAGGTTCCCTCGCCCCAAAGGCGAGGGGTAATTAACGGCAGCTTAGTCCGCGGCTGCCGGAGATTCGGATCCCCATAATCATTAAACCCCAGCCTACCCTAGGCAGGGGGAATCTGTAGTACGCCTGACAAGCGTGCGGGTATTTCCATCTCAATGGGGTGACGAAAAACACCCTACAGAAGACAACAAACCTTAACTCGATTATGTGACCGTCTTGAACTGCCTCTAAACCTTAGGGTTTGGGGCAGTACGGCTTTGCCACATGTGAGGCGTTGGCTTGACCCTTCTATGGCTGGACCATTGGTACTGTGGCATGTGAAGGATGTTTTTAAACTAATTTCAAGTGTTGAGAACTATTTGGGAAAACTTGGGTGTTTGATTATTCGATCAGAAAGTTTAACATTGTCTATTTATCTGGAATGTGATACAATATTTGGAATTCACAAGTAGTTATGAGATAACTAATTTGAATATTATAAATCTAGCAGTTCGGTCTCAGATGATCGGTTGCCATGGGATTTTGATACGATCAAAAGTCCGTCGCAATCACGTAGCGTACGCGGATACTCACCGGGTAAACTTAATAGACAACCAGGCCCCATAGCCCCGACCAAGTGACTGTAGGAGAACCCTGTCGCCAAAATCATCCGTTCGGGTGCTCGCAGCAGCGGTGTTCCGCCTTAGTGCACTTCATCGACGGCATCCGGGGGTGCGGCCATCTACTAAAGTTTGCGATGAGCATTCGATTAGGATGTCGGGAATCTTGTTGAATTGCCCGACTTGATATTGAAAAGAGTTTTCGAGAATGAGACTAAAATGCGGGATTTATAATTGTTAGGCATGCGATGTCTAAGGAATTCATTTGGTTAGGCATGTGATGTCTAAGGTGGTTGCGGATTCCAATTGTTGTAGTTTTGCACTTTCTTTTCTGCGACCGTAAGTGTAATATGTGGTGTATCACCGGTTTCATTGCTATACATCAACGACAATTGGGATACACATATTTACTTATGTTGATGATATGTGATATTATGTGTTGCTGTGATATGTTATATTGGATCGTCTCGTTTTGAATAGTCGGGGGTTTTATGTGAGATGAAGGTTTTTATTTTCATTCATGTAAAATTCATTTGTATATAATATTCTTTTATTAGGGCACTTCCGGGCTGAGGATGATGTCACTATTTTATATTATTTACTTTTCCGCATTAGGTAGACCCAAGGCAGGGAGCATAAGTAACCGGGTTCTAGGTTCCAGTGGGAGACCATCTCGAGGAGTCGAGACCGGGTCTCCTAACTCTAGAACTGGCAGTGTTGCTTGCCGCTCTCATAGGGGTCTAGGGATGTGGGTTTGGCTATTCATCGCGACCGTGGAATCCGTGTTTTATATAGGCTCGTATTAAAAACACGGACCTCCTTGTATATCCAATATTTCATATATGTTCTTCTGCTGCAATGTTCTGTGATGAGATCATATTACTGCCTGAGACGAATGTTTATATTATATATATGAGATATATGTTATATTGCAGATTTCGTTTCAAATGTGATACTTGTGAAGTATAATAAAATGGGACTTCATTAATGAGATTAATGAAATAAAAGAAACCTAAAGATGTTGTAGAAACTTGTTTAAAAACTGCTAGCTCTGGTTCTTGCTTTGCATAGCGGTGTTCCTTGTAGAACATCCAGCACCTTATTCGATAAGGAAAGAGCCGAGATCCCTTCACCGGGAGTGACCTATTTAGCGAAACTAGCAGATGCTACACACTCGGTTTGTCTTTTGATTGCTTCTATAGTTCTTGCTTTGCATAGTGGTATTTGTGAAATATCCTGCACCTTATTCGATAAGGAAAGAGCCGACGATCCCTTCACCGGGAGTGACCTCTTTAGCAAAACTAGAAAAGCCTAAAAAACACTCCATTTAAAATCACTCGATTCTACAACGATATCAAGTTCATTACGCAAAGGATTTTCTTAAAAACCTGTCGTAGCCCTCCGTCATTTCAAATAAGTACTACTTAGTATTCGTACTGCGGTAGTTTGGCATGCGTCAAGGCGTAGTGTACGGTAGCTAACTAGTGCTTATCTGCTTGCATACGATGTGATTGGATTAGGGTATTCGTATGGCGTTGTTTGGCATGCGTCAAGGGTCGTACGGGTGGGTTTAATTCAATCAGGAAATGTACGGGTTGAACTTGACTAGCGGACTATGGGTTGTTTAGCATGCGTCAAGGTCATAGCATGCTAGGGGTAAAATATTATTGGGAATTTCAAGTGTTGAAATTTGCAATGAGATTGCATACCTTCTATGAGATAGTTGGATCCCGATACCCACTGCGAGTAAGAGTTTCTCCTGGGAGAGTTTTACACATTACAATTAGCCGATCAAGTAGGTGTCTAGAAAGGTGTTAACGGGGTTACGCCCCTGGGAAAACGAGGTTTATTTTAATTAGGTCCGTGTGAAAGCACGGGGAACCTCCCTCAAAGTACCGAAACTGGCCTGCCTGAAAGATTGGTGAACTTGTAGGGTGTAATAAATCCCGGCTAGTCTTTCCTTTTAGGGTTTAAAGGAAGATTTGACTAAAATAGTGGGAGACATCCTGATTAGATATATTAATAACCAATCTAATCTTGCAAGAGCATACGCTAAGTGTTTTCTTCTCTCTCTCTCTCCAGGTAGAGACCATGCCACGCTTTAATCAAGATAATAATACGGATGTATTGAACAAACCCGCTTGTTATACTGTGCCGGGGAACGTTGGTCCCGCTCCAACTTATAATTGTTATAAAACAGAGCAGGAAATAGGGGATTAGCAGAATTCCCTGTTAGTTATATGTATGCCCTAGAGGCCATTACTATACATAGGATGTATATTGTAGTGGATGCTTGAACATATATAGGGAGGACTTTCTTGCTCGACATGATAGTATGCTATCTGGTTGATCTTTACCTTAACGTGTACACTGATTGTCTCTCTGTTACATGTTGGTAAAGCCCTTAGGATGTGTACTTGACTACCTGGACTATGATGCGGATCATACTAGTGGGGACATGGTAGTCCATAAGTACATCCTTCAAAGTCCCTAGTCGTGGGTGTATCGAGACGGGGCATCGATATACCAGTGTAGACTAGCGTATACGTTCTCGGCCCATACAGATGGGCGATGGATGATCCTATATCCATTGGTGTTTGACATCAGAGATAATATACGGGTGCTCAGTGGAGACTGGGTACACTGGACGGACTCGCCGAGAACTCCCAGATGGTATTATACCTCACGTCAGATGGCAGTTCTCTCGTGACACTGGTACAGCTTAGTCTGTTGACCCGAGATAGTTATAGAGTCTTGTGTGTCTCCCACTGTGCTTTGATTTCCACCCTACCACGGCTCTACTGAGTCGTGCAAATAGGTGGTTTTTGGGTACTGTCACGCCCCGCTTCCTAGAGTACGCAAGATTGGGCACGTGACATAGCCAACCATGCTACCTGTGGGTAGGAAGTATCCATCCACAGTCACATTACGGCTGTAGAGATATCAAGAACAAAATAAAACTATCTAAAACATGTCCACAATCCAGAATAACAAGAGTCAATGATAAATAAATGCGGAAGCAAATGATCCAATACAATAATAGAAAAGTATGTCCCATAATGCGGGCTCACATCTGGAAATAAGAATGCAGGAAATAAAACTAAGCATTACAGAACTCACAAATCAGCCTACTGGCTGAAGTACTCCTGCTCGGACAGCGACCGTGGTAAAGAATCTGGGCCATGCAAAACCCAGACGTCAGCGCGTCATGTCAACCAGTAATATAATATGAACAGTGTAACAGGCAATGCAGAAATAAACATGAACAAAGCAATAGTATGAAACAAGCAGTGCAGGGAGTGTGCAGTGGGTAACTAAACTGTTCTAATAGGTTTTCTATTCTAAAGTCTTTGAAATCAATTTGGGTAATCCACCATGTAACTCAAAGGATATGTCCCGTTACCCCCCGGGACCACGGATCAGGAATATGGGAACCAATAGTGGTTCTGTCCCGTTGCCCCCCGGGACCACGGATCAGGAAAATGTAAGAGTCACGAATGGCTCTGTCCCGTTACCCCCCGGGACCACGGATCAAGTAATACCCTTTTAAGTTACACTTTAGTTTACACCTTTGATTTCCCCATACCCCCAAGTTATGTATGTCGAGTCAGGTGTTCAGTAATCAAGTACTAATGCCAACACAGGATCAGGTAACAGCAGGTTTGTCTGGATAGACAATAGTAATGGTCCATGAGGACAACATGTCAGGTTTGTTGGCATTAGGCACGAGATCAGGTAACAGGTCAGGTCATGGTACATCAGGTCAAGTCAGCAGTAAACGGTACCTTGTCAGGTGTATCAATATATGTCATGTGTAACAAAGTCAAGTCAAGATGTAACAATGTCGTGGGTGTGCTCACAAAAGATATATAATCGAACAGGGGATTAACAGCAGGAATTAAGCAATAAATTAAACCACCATAAGCAGTTCATTCAATCACAATAGTGCATTAATACAGAGCAGCCATTTTATTATATTAACAGGTTTTGAGCACCCTTAGCGGTGCAACAGTTTAAAGGATGATGCAATACCGTTAAATCAAGTCTTTGTATACGAATATCCGAATGTAATAGAACTACATAGGAAAGTGCTATAATCTATTAAACGGTAAAAATGTGATTAACAGGTAAACTTGGTTCGTAGGTTAATAGTAGCAAATTGTAATTTCCATGTTAATTGTAAAATGATATATGTCATATTGCAACCAAATGAGGAAATAACCATACCGAGTTAAGTTTTGCAGGTTTAATGAGTCAAAACATATATAATTGTATAGTATAGCATGTAGCAAGTGATACTTGCCTCGACGGGTCGTGAATCGGGAAAAATGGAACGTAACGTCGGCGGGGAAACTCGCGACGGACGCACGGTTCACGGATTGAACCCAAACAACGAACAATGGAACCACACGGGTCGGGGTACCTCGCTGGAACGTCGGGACGCGTCGCCGGCACGGCCGGATTCCGGCGAGATAAAAAACAGTGAACGTCAAGAGTTGAGATCAAGAAAAGAAATGGAAAATAAAGAAGAAAGGGAAAGATGATGGAGAGGGAAGGCTTACAATGGTCTGTGGGACGGGTGGCGACGGTCGACCTCGTCGACGGAGCTCCGGCGGCCGACCAACAATGACTGTGAAGACCTGCAGATCACCAATAAACATAGAAAGGAGGAGGGAAGAAAATGAGAAGGAAGGAGAGAGAAGAAACTTACTGAGGGGACGAGCGAGGCCGGGGAGGCGGATTGAGATCGCCGGCGGTGATTCAAACGGTGCGACGGGTGAGCAGGGATGGGTGCAGGTGGCCGCGGCTATGGCGTAGGGTGCACGGGAACGTGGGGAAAGGAGGAAGGATGAGACGAGGTTGAGGAGGCAAGGATCCCGGCGGTGCTAACGCCAGCGTCGGAGCTGCGGTGGCGGCGGGCACGGTGGCTAGGGCTAAGTTCTCGTGGGTTTCCTCGCGTGGGGTTTCTGCTCATGAATAATAAATGGTGAGGGGAAAAATATATAAGGGAGAGAGAGAAAGAGAGTTAGAGAGAGAGAGAGATATAGAAATTAGAGAGAGAGAGACGTGAGAGATGGAGAGAGGAAGAGAGAGAGAGAGTGAGATAGGAGCGGGCCCACGGGGGTTATAAACCCCTTGATTGGCTGATAAAAGAATTTGAGTGGTTAAAAGATTAGTTTAAAAAGATTTAAGATTATTACGTTAACAGTAAAGATATATATATATATATATATATATATATATATATATATATATATATATATATGAAATATTATAAGGTTTGGATATTTTATTAATTTGGGATTTTGGCGCTAAATGAAACATTTCCAAATCGCGCCCGGATTGGGTCCAAAAATTCGAAATTCAAATAGTAGGATTTTAAGCGGGTTCCAAATTTTAAAATGAAATGTTCTATGAGTACCCCCAAGTCGACCACATGTACGCGCGCGTAGTCGTCCAAACTCGCCCGTTCCACCGAACGGAACGAGAACTCGATGCACGGACGCTACCACGCGGCTATGGGTGACGAGTAGGCCAAGATAGATATTTTTAATTTTACTTTAGGTGCTAAAATTTGTTATATGCAGAAATGACTTAGCCAGTTAAAATTTTACAGTACGACCCAAACAAGCAAGATAAATGAAATGAGTAATATCTAACACTCAACCAGTAACAGAAATAGTAGTATTGGGCTCGGGTGTTACATTATACCCAACTACAAAAAGAATTTCGTCCTCGAAATTCCAAGAATACAAGATAGAAAACTACAGGAAAAGGTGAGGAAACTTCTGCCGGATCTCGTCTTCTCGCTCCCACGTGGACTCTCCAGACGATCGATTACCCCAAGAAACGAGCACAAGGGGAATAACCTTGTTCTTAAGGACCTTTTCCCTTCTGTCCATGATTTCAACCGGTCGCTCCAAAGTTAGGTCTTCCCGTACAGTTAACTCTGAATGATCCAAGATGTGTGTTTCATCTCAAACATACTTTCGTAGTTGAGATACATGAAACACATCGTGCACACCTGCCAAGGACTGCGGTAACGCCAAACGGTACGCTACCTCTCCAACGCGCTCCAATATCTCGAAGGGTCCAACGAATCGAGGACTAAGCTTCCCTCGACTCCCAAAACGAATCACTCCTCTAGTCGGTGATATCTTCAAGAATACCAAATCACCCACGGCGAACTCTAGAGGTCATCTTGACGTGTCAGCCCAACTTTTCTGTCTGTCTTGAGCTGCCTTCATATGCTTTCTGATAGTGTTAACCTTCTCAACTGTCTGTACCACCAAATCTGGTCCCAGTAATCTTCGTTCACCAACATCATCCCAACAAACAGGTGAATGGCACTTACGACCATACAAAGCTTCAAACGGAGCCATCTGGATAGTTGCTTGGAAACTATTGTTGTAAGAAAACTCCACCAAGTGTAGATGATCCTCCCACGAACCCTTGAAGTCCAACGTGCATGCCCTCAACATGTCTTCAAGAGTTTGGATCGTTCTCTCCGACTGACCATCGGTTTGAGGATGATCAGCTGTGCTAAACTTCAATCGAGTCCCCAAACTTTCCTGTAAACTCTTCCAGAAGTGTGATAAGAACCGAGTGTCCCGATCGGACACGATGCTCACCGGTATGCCATGTAATCTTACAATCTCCAGCATGTACCGCTCTGCCAAAGTCTCCATTGATTGACCAACCCGGAAAGGAATAAAGTGAGCTGCCTTGGTCAATCGATCAACAATCACCCATACCGCATTGTTGCCCTTTGGACTCCGCGGTAAAGCTGTCACGAAATCCATGGTTATATGTTCCCACTTCCACTGAGGAATCGAAAGTGGTTGCAACAAACCAGCAACCCTTTGGTGTTCAGCCTTGACTTGCTGACATACCAAGTACTTAGCCACGAAGCGAGCAATCTCCCGTTTCATGCCTTCCCACCAGAAATGCTGTCGAATATCTCGGTACATCTTTGTACCTCCTGGATGTACAGAGTAAGCTGAACTGTGTGCCTCCTTCATAAGCTCTTCACGAACATCTCCCTTTGGCACACACAAACGGCTACCATACCTCAACGAACCATCTTCGTGGACCAGTAAATCTGTTCGTAGTCCGGCTTCAACCTGCTCTCGAAACTTCTGCAGTCTAGGATCCTGCGATTGTGCCGCTTTAATCTTCTCAACCAAGGATGACTGTACTTGCAACTGCATCAACTGTCCCGTAGAATGTGGTAGCACAACCTCCAAGTCGAATCTTCGAAAATCTGCAATGATCTTCCTCTGCATAGTTAACACCTGAATCGCTGGTAACCGACTAAGCGCATCCGGTACGACGTTAACTTTTCCCGGATGGTACTTAAGATCAAGGTCGTAGTCGGCCATCAGCTCCAACCATCTACGCTGCCTCATGTTCAACTCCTTCTGAGTGAACACATATTTCAAACTCTTGTGATCTGTAAAAACTTCGACTCTCTCACACAAAAGGTAGTGTCTCCAAATCTTCAGAGCGAAGATCACAGCCGCAAGCTCCAAGTCATGAGTTGGATAATTCTTCTCATGGGTCTTCAGTTGTCTTGATGCGTATGCTACGACCTTCCCATGCTGCATCAAAACACTTCCCAATCCTTTCCCAGATGCGTCGCTATGAATCACCAGTCCACCGGAATTGTCTGGTACGGTCAGGATAGGGGCGGTTATCAACTTCTGCTTCAACGTCTCGAAAGCCAACGCACACTTATCCGCCCATATAAAAGGTACTTCCTTGCACGTAAGCTTGGTCAACGGTTCTGCCAAATGAGCGAAGTTCTCCACAAATTTCCTGTAATATCCGGCTAATCCAAGGAAACTTCTTATCTCAGCTACATTCCTTGGAATAGGCCAATCTCGAACTGCTGCAATCTTTTCGGGATCGTCGGCGATTCCATCGCCCGACACAACATGCCCCAGAAACTTCACTTCTTCCAGCCAAAATTCGCACTTACTCATCTTCGCATACAATTTCTCTTGTCTCAATGTCTACAACGCGATCTTCAAATGCTCAGCATGCTCCTCAAAACTCTTCGAGTAAACCAGAATATCGTCAATGAATACCACAATAAACTGGTCCAAGAACGGTGAAAAGATTCGGTTCATCAAGTCCATGAATACTGCCGGCGCATTCGTTACTCCGAAGGGCATCACTAGATACTCGTAATGTCCATACCGAGTTCGAAATACCGTCTTGCAAATATCTTCTGCTTTCACTCGGACCTGATGATATCTGGATCGCAAATCCAGCTTCGAGAATACCCTCGCGCCACTAAGCTGCTCAAAAAGTTCCCCAATGCGAGGGATCGGGTACTTGTTCTTAATAGTCACCCGGTTTAATTCTCGATAGTCGATGCACATCCTTCTTGTGCCATCCTTCTTCTTTACTAGAAGAAATGGAGCTCCCCAAGGCGAGTTGCTGCTTCGAATCCAACCCTTTTCAAGCAATTCAGCAACTTGTTTCTTAACTTCTTCCAATTCTACTGGTGCCATTGGATAATATGCTTTGGATACTGGCGCTGCACCAGGAATAAGGTCAATTGCGAACTCCACGTCTTGCTTCGGCGGTAAGCCCGATATATCGTCAAATACGTCCATGAAATCGCGAACCACCACCGGCTCTTCACTACCATCAACTTCCATAGCTGCAAGAACATTGTTTGTCGGCCTAGCCCTAAACTCGACTGGCCCGACAGAACTGCTTCCTCCATTGAAGGTAAACTCAGGATATCCGGGAATCTGAAAAATTACTTTCCTTGCCCTACAGTCAATGTGGGCGTGGAAAGTGCCAAGAAAGTCCATTCCCAAGACAACTTCATAGCTGCCCGTATCAATCACCAAGAAATCTGCAAAGAGTTCCCGTCCGCACACAGCAACCGTACAATCTCTACATTCCCTACTAGCTATGATTTTCCCATTCCCAGTGTGTATGTCCCAAAAACTAGACAGGGTCGTGCAGGTAATCGAGTGTGTAGTTATAAATTTGGATGACATAAAACAGTGGGATGCACCAGAATCAAATAATGCCAATGCGGGAAAACCATGAACGAGTAAAGTACCTGAAACCACTTCTCCTGATGCCTTAGCTTCCTCAGCTGTCAAGGTGAAAGCTCGAGCCTAATTAGGTCCCTGAGTCAGCTGTTTCTGCCCTTGGAACGGTCTCTGCGGAGGCTTCTAAAAATCATCCCTCGTACGAAGCTTCGACGGACAAGCACCAACTGCGTGATCAGCCGCTCCACAAACCAAACAAAGTCCCAGCTTCCTTCGACAATCCTTCTGCACGTGCCCAGGTAGACGGCAGTAGTCACAAATCATGCTCTTTCTTCGATCAACGATCACGGGCTTCTTCATGGGTGCTACACCTCGACGGTCCACTGGAATACCTCTGCGACCATGATCTCGGTTAGGTACAAATGCGGGCTTCCTGGCCGCAACTGCTGTCTGCTGCAGGCTCCCTTTCATCCTCGATAAACTCTGTTGCTCCTGGGCTGCCGTAAGAACCTGTGAGAAAGTGGTCAAACCCAGGGAGACAATCTGCCTCTGGATGTCCACATCCAAACTGCGCATGAACCTTCGTGCCCTGTCTGCCTCGTTGGCGACTAAAGGTCCAGCGAAACGGCTGAGTCTCGTCCACTCCGCTGCATGCACGTCCACGGGTGCTCCATTTTGCCTCAGCCCAATAAATTTCTCTTCCATTTCCTCCCGTGCAGTCCGCGGGAAGAATTTCTCCAGGAAACTCTTAGAAAACTCTGCCCAACTGATCGGCTTGGGCAAGCGGGTCTCCTCCACAAGCCACCACTCTCGGGCGTAATCCACTAGCTGAATGCGCACCACTTCAACTCTTTTGTCCTCTGGAATCTGTGCCGCAATCAGCAAATTTTCTGTGTCAACCAGCCACTGCTCGGCTGGCAATGGCTCCTCCAAACCAGTGAAAGTAGCCGGACCCAAACGTCTGAAATCTGCCACGGTCCCTACCCGGTCAACTGGTTTAGCTCCAGCGTTGTTTACAGACTGCCGAATGGCCTGCAAACTCTCCTGAAATGATTCTGCTTGCTGCTGGATCAGCTCAGTATGCCTCTTCTGATTTTCCAGCATTCCTTGTATTACTCTCAACATGGCGGCTTCGTCCACGCGCCTCTGATACGTCTTGAAATTCTTCTCTGCCATATTCCTGAAATCAAAACACCCAATATTAGCATGATGATAGATTCAATATATAGATCAAGGCTAGAACTCCAAGATACTTAAATAGAGTACCGCATTGTAACTATGCCGCGGTATCATAGCCACAATTACTTAACTCCATCCAAGTCGCCTAAGTCCTAGAGATAACGAGGAATCGGGTTTTCGAGTCGACATGCAAAGTAAGTTTGCACGTTGTAAGAGATATAATCAGGAAGAATGTGATTCAAGAATGGTAAATGGCAAAGTGGCAGGACATGTTTCCTAAACACGGGTATTCTGATTCGTGTATTGGGTACAATACCCAACTACAAAAGAATCAACCCAACTAACCTATGTCTCTGATACCAAAAGAACCATGTCACGCCCCGCTTCCCAGAGTACGCAAGATTGGGCACGTGACATAGCCAACCATGCTACCTGTGGGTAGGAAGTATCCATCCACAGTTACATTACGGCTGTAGAGATATCAAGAACAAAATAAAACTATCTAAAACATGTCCACAATCCAGAATAACAAGAGTCAATGATAAATAAATGCGGAAGCAAATGATCAAATACAATAACAGAAAAGTATGTCCCATAATGCGGGCTCACATCTGGAAATAAGAATGCAGGAAATAAAACTAACCACTACAGAACTCACAAATCAGCCTGCTGGCTGAAGTACTCCTGCTCGGACAGCGACCGTGGTAAAGAATCTGGGCCATGCAAAACCCAGACGTCAGCGCGTCATGTCAACCAGTAATATAATATGAACAGTGTAACAGGCAATGCAGAAATAAACATGAACAAAGCAATAGTATGAAACAAGCAGTGCAGGGAGTGTGCAGTGGGTAACTAAACTGTTCTAATAGGTTTTCTATTCTAAAGTCTTTGAAATCAATTTGGGTAATCCTCCATGTAACTCAAAGGATATGTCCCGTTACCCCCCGGGACCACGGATCAGGAATATGGGAACCAATAGTGGTTCTGTCCCGTTGCCCCCCGGGACCACGGACCAGGAAAATGTAAGAGTCATGAATGGCTCTGTCCCGTTACCCCCCGGGACCACGGATCAAGTAATACCCTTTTAAGTTACACTTTAGTTTACACCTTTGATTTCCCCATACCCCCAAGTTATGTATGTCGAGTCAGGTGTTCAGTAATCAAGTACTAATGCCAACACAGGATCAGGTAACAGCAGGTTTGTCTGGATAGACAACAGTAATGGTCCATGAGGACAACATGTCAGGTTTGTTGGCATTAGGCACGAGATCAGGTAACAGGTCAGGTCATGGTACATCAGGTCAAGTCAGCAGTAAACGGTACCATGTCAGGTGTATCAATATATGTCATGTGTAACAAAGTCAAGTCAAGATGTAACAATGTCGTGGGTGTGCTCACAACAGATATATAATCGAACAGGGGATTAACAGCAGGAATTAAGCAAAAAATTAAACCACCATAAGCAGTTCATTCAATCACAATAGTGCATTAATACAGAGCAGCCGTTTTATTATATTAACAGGTTTTGAGCACCCTTAGCGGTGCAACAGTTTAAAGGATGATGCAATACCGTTAAATCAAGTCTTTGAATACAAATATCCGAATGTAATAGAACTACATAGGAAAGTGCTATAATCTATTAAACGGTAAAAATGTGATTAACAGGTAAACTTGGTTCGTAGGTTAATAGTAGCAAATTGTAATTTCCATGTTAACTGTAAAATGATATATGTCATATTGCAACCAAATGAGGAAATAACCATACCGAGTTAAGTTTTGCAGGTTTAATGAGTCAAAACATATATAATTGTATAGTATAGCATGTAGCAAGTGATACTTGCCTCGACGGGTCGTGAACCGGGAAAAACGGAACGTAACGTCGGCGGGGAAACTCGCGACGGACGCACGGTTCACGGATTGAACCCAAACAACGAACAATGGAACCACATGGGTCGGGGTACCTCGCTGGAACGTCGGGACGCGTCGCCGGCACGGCCGGATTCCGGCGAGATCAAAAATAGTGAACGTCAAGAGTTGCGATCAAGAAAAGAAATGGAAAATAAAGAAGAAAGGGAAAGATGATGGAGAGGGAAGGCTTACAATGGTCTGTGGGACGGGTGGCGACGGTCGACCTCGTCGACGGAGCTCCAGCGGCCGACCAACAGTGACTGTGAAGACCTGCAGATCACCAATGAACATAGAAAGGAGGAGGGAAGAAAATGAGAGGGAAGGAGAGAGAAGAAACTTACTGAGGGGACGAGCGAGGCCGGGGAGGCGGATTGAGATCGCCGGCGGTGACTCAAACGGTGCGACGGGTGAGCAGGGATGGGTGCAGGTGGCCTCGGCTATGGCGTAGGGTGCACGGGAACGTGGGGAAAGGAGGAAGGATGAGACGAGGTTGAGGAGGCAAGGATCCCGGCGGTGCTAACGCCGGCATCGGAGCTACGGTGGTGGCGGGCACGGTGGCTAGGGCTAAGTTCTCGTGGGTTTCCTCGCGTGGGGTTTCTTCTCGTGAATAATAAATGGTGAGGGGAAAAATATATAAGGGAGAGAGAGAAAGAGAGTTAGAGAGAGAGAGAGATATAGAAATTAGAGAGAGAGAGAGAGACGTGAGAGATGGGGAGAGGAAGAGAGAGAGAGAGAGATAGGAGCGGGCCCACGGGGGTTAAAAACCCCTTGATTGGCTGATAAAAGAATTTGAGTGGTTAAAAGATTAGTTTAAAAAGATTTAAGAATATTACGTTAACAGTAAAGATATATATATATGAAATATTATAAGGTTTGGATATTTTATTAATTTGGGATTTTGGCGCTAAATGAAATATTTCCAAATCGCGTCCGGGTTGGGTCAAAAAATTCGAAATTCAAATAGTAGGATTTTAAGCGGGTTCCAAATTTTAAAATGAATTGTTTTATGATTAAAAAGCGTACCCCTAGTCGGCCACATGTACACGCGCGTAGTCGTCCAAACTCGCCCGTTCCACCGAACGGAACGAGAACTCGACGCACGGACGCTACCACGCGGCTAGGGGTGACGAGTAGGCCAAGATAGATATTTTTAATTTTACTTTAGGTGCTAAAATTTGTTATATACAGAAATGACTTAGCCAGTTAAAATTTTACAGTAAGACCCAAACAAGCAAGATAAATGAAATGAGTAATATCTAACACTCAACCAGTAACAGAAATAGTAGTATTGGGCTCGGGTGTTACAGGTACAGTCCTGATTCACATGGAGGCAATGAGCGATAGGAGGGGATTCGTCTCTCCCGGTATTGGGGGTTGATGTTGTGCTTTGCTCGACTGGCCATAACAGGAAATCCCTGGCCAGGGTTGCAGTGATATACTGGTAAGAGTTATCAGTAGTTTCATGAATGTTATGGACCTTGCGTCGGCATGACTTATCAAGCTACTTTGGTCTGACGTTTACCACCCCTAGGTGAGATATGCGACATATCAGACGAACAGACCGGACTGTACGGTAAGTGTTACTGGTTGGATTCACAGGAGTGTGAGCGGGCTTGCTCGTCGATCTTCTGATCGCTCAATACCCGGGTGGCCATTACGTTTAGCAGACCGCTTGCGGCTTGTGGGTGTTTGATATGATCATCACCTGCTTCCAGCGTATTGACGAGTCTTTAGAGTCCTACACAGAGATTTCCTGGCTCAATCGAAACGAAATAGGAGCGCATATGAGATATGTGCGGGACCGAGAATTATAACAGTATGTGATATTGTATTCTATTCTCGCGATTTGTATCATTGGTCGGTTATATGTGATATAGCCGGGTTACCGAATCAAGTGTTGATTCGATACATTGATACACTTGATATTAGTCGGTTATATGCGATATGACCGGATCGTTAAATCAAGTATTGATTTAATGATTTAATGTATAATTATATATTTGATATATTACTTTACATTAACTAGTATCAGTTCACTTAAGATGGATTTTCTCACTTAAGGTGCACATTGTATATTTGATATATTTTTATGCACAAGATTGTATCATGTTTGATGATACATGCAAACTTGGGTTAGTGTTTGATTTAAACCTTGGTTAAGTAAATGGTTAGGGTTTTTATTTATTCATTTATTTATTTATTTCTTTTTGGCAAAAGAAAAGAAAATGGTGGCTTATTTTGTTTTATAGTTGAAGCTTTATGAAGCTTTGAAAAAGTCCACCATTTTTGTTTCATGCCTAACCTAACCATTCACCTAACCTTAGTTTACTCTCTACACATAACCATGGTTGCAAGATGATTGAGATCACTTCATTTTCTTTTTCTAAAATCAGACTTATCATATTTTTCTTCTTCTTCTTCTTCTTCTTCAAGATGAAGAAGCTTGCAACCATCAATGGTGACTTGAGAAAAAGAGTGAGAAATCCAATTCTAAAGTGAACCCACTTCCTATTTCTTCATCCTCTACCACTTGCCAAGTAGTATAGGGTGTTTTCTTCACAAGTTTCATGACTTGGTGAAGTTGGAGCTTGATCTTGTGTTGCCTCGACGTAGATCATCTTCGGCATCGAAGTCGACGACCTAGCCCGACCATTTCTCTGATGAAGCCGACGCTAGAGCCCGGGATCCGATGATCGCAGCGAGGAGACATCATCACGGAGCTATGGAGGTGGAGGACTGGATCTACAAAGGTTGTATTTTCCGTTCACTCTTAGTTAAGTAGTTAACTAGTTGCTTGTTTCGCCTAAAATTCTAGTTAACGATCTAGTCTAGGATTTTTCGGCACCGTAAAATTTGAAATTGGCATGGTTGATGCCTTGTGAGACCTCATTAGTGTGCCTAGGAACCCTAAAGTGGTATCAGAGCCTAGCTAGAGCATTAGGCGATGCGTAGACGGAGTTAGAAGTCCGATCGAACCGAAACCCTAACTCCAAAATGCTCTCTGTACATTTTTGAAATTCGTGGAATTTTGTAAATTAAAAATGCTTAAAAAATTCAGCAGGAAATTCTAAGAATTATGGTGTAAAAATTACCTAATGATGTGTCTAAAGCGCGGCGGAACCGCGGCATTAGTCGCCTATTGCGGCGGTTCCGCGCCCATTTTGTCTCTTCAGTCAACCATTTTTGTACAGTAACTTCTTTATATAAATGCTGAGTTTTTTGGGAATTTTTAATATTTACTCAAGAGTTGAGTTTTCTGGGTTGTACTGGGGACTCGGTGTTTCGATCGGATTGTCTAATTTTGTCTGTGTGCCTTTCCGGATAATAACTGAATATGTTAAAAAGTTCGACCGGATATAAATACCCAATTTTTCCCCTGTCGGGAAATTTCCATGTGTTGGATTTTTCCGTGGTTTAAAGACGTTCTAAGTAGTGCAAGTAACGCGATGGACCCTCTAGAAGACAACAAAGCATAACTCGATTATGTGACCGTCTTGAACTGCCCTTTGAACCTTATGGTTTGGGGCAGTACGGCGTGCCACATGTGAGGCGTTGGCTTGACCCTTCTATGGATGGACCGTTGGTACGGAGGCATGAACTGGATGTTTTTAAACTTGTTTCATGTGTTGAGCTGTTTCGGAAAAACTTGGGTGTTTGACTGTTCGATCGGAAAGTTTAACATTTTTTGTTTATCTGGAAAGTGATACAATGCTTGGAATCCACAAGTAGTTATGAGATAACTGAATGAATGTTATAAACATAGCAGTTTAGTCTCACTTGATCGGTTGCCACGGAATTTTGATGTGATCAAAAGTCCGTCGCAATCACGTAGCGTATGCGGATACTCGCCGGGTAGACTTAATAGACAGCCTCACCCCATAGCCCCGACCAAGTGACTGTAGGAGAACCCCGTCGCCGAAAGCATCCGTTCGGGTGCTCGCGGCAGCGGTATTCCGCCTTGGTCCACTTCGTCGACGGCATCGGGGGTGCGGCCGCCTACTAAAGTTTACGACGAGCATTCGATCAGGATGTCGGGAATCTTGTTGAATTGCCCGACTTGATATTGAAAAGAGGTTTTGATAATGAGACTGAAATGCGGGGTTTATAATTGTTAGGCATGCGATGTCTAAGGAATTCATTTGATTAGGCATGCGATGTCTATGCAGGTTGCGGATTCCAACTGTTGTAGTTTTACACTTTCTTTTCTGCGGCCGTAAGTGTAATATGCGATATCGCCGGTTTCGTTGCTATATGTCAACGACAATTGGGATGGACATATTTACTTACGTTGATGACATGTGATGTTATGTGTTGCTGGATATGTTATATTGGATCGTCGTGTTTGAATAGCCGGGGTTTTTTATGTGAGATGAGTGTTTTTCATTTTCATTCATGTAAAAACTTGTATGTAATATTCTTTTTTTTTGGGCACTTCCAGGTTGCGGATGATGTCACCATTTGTATATTATTTACTTTTCCGCACTAGGATAGACCCAAGGTGGAGGGCACAAGTAACCGGGTTCTGGAGTCCAGTGGGAGACCAACTCGAGGAGTCGAGTCCGGGTCTCCTAACTCTAGAATTGGTAGGGTTGCTTGCCGCTCTCGTAGGGGTCTAGGGGTGTGGGTTTGGCTATTCATCACGACCGTGGAATCCGTGTTTTATACTGGCCCGTATTGAAAACACGGACGTCCTAGTATATCCAATATTTCATATGATTCTTCTGCTGCGATATCTGTGATGTGATCATGTGATGTTTTGTGATAAATACTGTATATAGTATATATGATATATTATATAGACGTTACTTATGTTTTACACCCGCGCTAGCCCTGCCCCGCTCTGCCGTTAGTTACCTAACCTAACGGTGCACGAGGGGACATCGAGGCGAATACGGATGGCATAAGTGTACGTCGTATTTTTCTGTGATGTTTAGGTACTTAAATGATGTGACTTCATTAATGTGATTAATGAAATAAAAGAAACCTAAAGATGTTGTAGAATTGAATTTCAAAATTAAAACAGGCAGCTACAGTTCTTGCTTTGCACAGAGGTATATATGATATATCCTGCACCTTATTCGATAAGGAAAGGACTGAGATCCCTTCACCGGGGGTGACTCCTTTAGCAATAACTGGGAGATGCTACACACACGGTTTGTCTTTTGATTGCTTTTAAGTGTTTTTGCTTTGCACAGTGATATATATGATATATCCTGCACCTCATTCGACGAGGAAAGGACCGACGATCCCTTCACCGGGAGTGACTCCTTTAGCAAAACTAGAAAAGCCTAAAATACACTCCATTTTAAAATCATTTGATTCTACAACGATATCAAGTTCATTACGCAATAGGTTTTCAGAAAAACCTGTCGTAGCCCTCCGTCATTTCAGATAAGTAGTAGTTAGTATTCGTGCTGCGTTTGTTGGCCTTTGTCAAGGCGTAGTGTGCGGTAGCTAACTGGTGCTTATCTGCTTATGCATATGATATAGATTGGGTTAGGGTAGTCGTGCGACCTTGTTGGCCTTTGTCAAGGGCCGTGCGGGTGGGTTTAATTCAATCAGGAAATGACGGGTTGAACTTGACTAGCATCCTATGGTTTGTTGGCCTTTGTCAAGGTCATAGGAGGTTGGGGGCAAAATTATCGGGAATTTCAAGTGTTGAAATTTGCAATGAGATTGCATACCTTCTATGAGATAGTTGGATCTCGATACCCGCTGCGAGTAAGAATTACTCCTGGGAGAGTTTTACACATTACAATTAGCCGATCAAGTAGGTGTCTAGAAAGGTGTTACTGAGGTTACGCCTCTGGGAAAATGAGGTTTACATTAATTAGGTTCGTGCGAAAGCACGGGGGACCTCCCTCAAAGTACCGACACTGGCCTGGCTGAAAGATTGGCGAACTTGTAATATGTAATTAATCCCGGCTAGTCTTTCCTTTTAGGGTTCGAAGGAAGATTTGATAAAAAACAGTGGGAGCCATCCTGATTAGATAAAATAATAACCAATCTATTCTTGCAAGAGCGCACGCTGAGTGTTTTCTTCTCTCTCTCTCCAGGTAGCGACCATATCACGCCTTAATCAAGATAATAATACGGATTATTGACCGAACCCGCTTGTTATACTGAGCTGGGCAACGTTGGTCCCGCTCCAACTTATAATTGTTATAAGACAGAGCAGGAAATAAGGGGATTACCAGAATTCCCGTGCCATCCAAACGAAGAGAATGCATGCTGATGCATCATCTTCGGGTGTGTTCTTTATACAGAACTGTTTCTCTATTCTCTACGTCCTGGGTATTTGATACCAGATCAGGATCCCAGATATGTAATATGTTAAATAGGGCTACAGAAAGGTAGAGAACTGAGAACGGGTGATAAGTTTCATGAGGCAGAAAACGGGGCAAGTGTTGCAGCCAAGTCTATTGGTCACTGTCACCCTGTATTACCAATATATTGATTCTGAACGAATGTTATTAGATACCGAACCTGATATACAAAATCATATCAGTCTCTTTATTAGTAAAGAAATGATAAAATTTTGTATTGTTGGATAATGTTTTGAACATTTCCTATATCAAAAGTTGATCGGTTCAGGCACGTTATCTAAAAGCATTGAAGTTCTAAATCAAACTACAGTTCTTAGTATATAAAACACACACAAGAGGAAGAGTTCGGAAATGAACAAATCCTTCTTGAGGTATTGTAGACTAGGTCATATCAATGCGACCCGACTAGCTTAAGTTACATATAGATGCATATTTAAATTAGTTTGAATTTACATCTTGTGAAACTTGCCAGTCATGTCACAGAGATAAGATGACCACAACTCTGTTTATTGGAAACAGAGGAAGAGTTAGTAAACTCTTAGGACTGATACATGTTGATGTATGTAAGGTCCCCTGCCTACACATGCCAGGACCGGTTCTTTGTACTTCATTAAATTCTCTGATGATCTCTTTTGATTCAGACATATGTTCCTGTTGAAACACAAGTCCGAACCTTTTGAGATGTTCACAGAATATAAGTTAGAAGTAGAAAACCAAAACACGGGTATAAGTATTATGTCCTATGATGAGATCAAGGAGGAGAATACTTGAGCACAGAATTCCTGGACTATTCTAAAGGAGAATGAGATTCTCTCTCAGCATTACTCCTCCGAATACACCATTGCACGATGGTATATCGGGGCGGAGCAGATACACCCTATTTGATATTGTGTGCTCTATGATGAGTACCACTGAGTTACCTATTTCCTTTTGGGAGTTATGCGCTTGAGAAGCTGCATACCTATTGAATACGGTTCCAATCAAATCAATTGCCTACCACTTCATATGTGATATGGAAAGGGAAGAGCCCATATCTTAAGTTTGTTAAGATTTAGGGTTGTCCAGCCTATGTCTAAAAGTAAAATCCGGACAAGCTCGAGGCAAGGTCTGTTATGTAGAACTGGAAAGGTTCCAGCTATGCAAACTACAGCAGATGATTTGGTACAACCAAAGGATTCAGTAGATGCCAACGAACCTCAGCCTCTCCGCAAATCTAGTAGGGTTCCTCACCCACCTGAGAGATACTTCTGTTTCTCTATGACAGTGGGAGCGAGGATTGCATCATGAGATGATGACCCAACTAGCTTCGAGCTGGCCATCAGGAGTAAGACTCTGTAAGAATGGCTGAATGCTTAGAAGACTCTGTAAGAATGGCTGAATGCTTAGTGATCTGAGATGGAATCCAAGTACACCAACAAAGTATGGACTTTGGTTGCTATATCTGAAGGGTTAAATCCCCATCAGGAGCAAGTATATCTTGAGAAGATTACTTGGTGTAGATGGAAAAGTTGAGACTTTCAAAGCAAGACTTGTTAAAGGTTTTCGTCATCGACCAGGCGTAGATAATGATGAAACCTTTTTCCAATGGCTATGCTTAAGTCCATCCAGATCCTACTTGCCACGGCTACATACCATGACTACGATATCTGGTGGTTGGGTGTCATGACAGCTTTTCTAAATGATGTTTTAGAAGAGGGAGTCTATAAGTACACAGCCAGAGGGCCTCGTAGACAGTGGGAGCAGCGGAAACGTGTGCAAGATGTTTTATATGATAAAGCAGGCATCACGGAGTTGGAACATCTGTTTTGATGGATTAGTCAAAGAGTTTGACATCATCAAAATGGTAGATGAACCTTGTATAAACAAAAAGGTAGTAGGGAGTATGGTGACGATTCTCGTAGAGTACGTGGATGACATACTCTTGATAGAGAAAGAGTTTCCTATGCTACGCTCGATCAATCTCCGCTTATCACAATGATTCTCCATATAGGATCAAAGTGATACCTACTAAATCATGGATTTTGGATCTATGAGATAGATCTAAATGGATGTTAGGATACTCACTAGTTGTAGTGAGATGGTATCAGTTGATCCTGGGGAAAATCACTGGAAGTGTTCTAGGGTGATAAAGACGACTGATTGTCAGTCACAGACATTGTCTTTACCCTCTATCGAGGGACGGTATGTTGGAAGAGTTCCAAGCTAGATACCGTGACATACTAGACGATAAAGGCAGGATACATCGCTACTTAAGATGCTACCAAAGAGGCTGTTTGGGTGTATATTGGTTCATGAGATGAACTATGTTCCTCCCATTGTGTGACAATGGAGTTGTGGATTATGCCAAGGAACACAGGTCCCATCAGTGATCCAGACATATTCTAAGGCAGTATCACCTGATCATGGAGATGGTTGATCTTTAAGGGATTGAGGTTAGGAGAGTAGACTCAGAGGACAACACGGCGGATCCACTCGCGAAGGCCTATTCCCAGAGAGAGACTTTTATGGGATGGTTGAGTATGAGATACTACAACCACTGCTACAGATGGCCCTAGTGCAAGTGGGAGATTGTTAGTTATATGTATGCCCTAGAGGCCATTACTATACATAGGATGTATATTGTAGTGGATGCTTGGACATATATAGGGAGGACTTTCTTGCTCGACATGATAGTATGCTATCTGGTTGATCTTTATCTTAACGTGTACACTGATTGTCTCTCTGTTACATGTTGGTAAAGCCCTTAGGATGTGTACTTGACTACCTGGACTATGATGCGGATCATACTAGTGGAGACATGGTAGTCCATTAGTACATCCTTCAAAGTCCCTAGTCGTGGGTGTATCGAGACGGGGCATCGATATACCAGTGTAGACTAGCGTATACGTTCTCGACCCATACAGATGGGCGATGGATGATCCCATATCCATTGGTGTTTGACATCAGAGATAATATACGGGTGCTCAGTGGAGACTGGGTACACTGGACGGACTAGCCGAGAACTCCCCGATGGTATTATACCTCACGTCAGATGGCAGTTCTCTCGTGACACTGGTACAGCTTAGTCTGTTGACCAGAGATCGTCATAGAGTCTTGTGTGTCTCCCACTGTGCTTTGATTTCCACCCTACCACGGCTCTACTGAGTCGTGCAAATAGGTGGTTTTTAGGTACAGTCCCGATTCACATGGAGGCAATGAGCGATAGGAGGGGATTCGTCTCTCCCGGTATTGGGGGTTGATGTTGTGCTATGCTCGACTGGCCATAACAGGAAATCCCTGGCCAGGGTTGCAGTGATATACTGGTAAGAGTTATTTGTAGTTTCACGAATGTTATGGACCTTGCGTCGGCATGACTTATCAAGCTACTGGGGTCTGACGTTTACCACCCCTAGGTGAGATATGCGACATATCAGACGAACATACCGGACTGTACGGTAAGTGTTCCTGGTTGGATTCACAGGAGTGTGAGCGGGCTTGCTCGTCGATCTTCTGATTGCTCAATACCCGGGTGGCCGTTACGTTTAGCAGACCGCTTACGGCTTGTGGGTGTTTGATATGATCATCACCTGCTGCCGGTGTATTGACAAGTCTTTAGAGTCCTACATAGAGGTTTCCTGGCTCAAGCGAAACGAAATAGGAGCGTATATGAGATATGTGCGGGACCGAGAATTATAACAGTATGTGATACTGTATTCTATTCTCGCGATTTGTATCATTGGTCGGTTATATGTGATATAGCCGGGTTACCGAATCAAGTGTTGATTCGATACATTGATACACTTGATATTAGTCTGTTATATGCGATATGACCGGATCGTTAAATCAAGTGTTGATTTAATAATTTAATGTATAATTATATATTTGATATATTACTTTACATTAACTAGTATCAGTTCACTTAAGATGGATTTTCTCACTTAAGGTGCACATTGTATATTTGATATATTTTTGTGCACAAGATTGTATCATGTTTGATGATACATGCAAACTTGGGTTAGTGTTTGATTTAAACCTTGGTTAAGTAAATGGTTAGGGTTTTTATTTATTCATTTATTTATTTATTTCTTTTTGGCAAAAGAAAAGAAAATGGTGGCTTATTTTGTTTTATAGTTGAAGCTTTATGAAGCTTTGAAAAAGTCCACCATTTTTGTTTCATGCCTAACCTAACCATTCACCTAACCTTAGTTTACTCTCTACACATAACCATGGTTGCAAGATGATTGAGATCACTTCATTTTCTTTTTCTAAAATGAGACTTATCATATTTTTCTTCTTCTTCTTCTTCTTCAAGATGAAGAAGCTTGCAACCATCAATGGTGACTTGAGAAAAAGAGTGAGAAATCCAATTCTAAAGTGAACCCACTTCCCATTTCTTCATCCTCTACCACTTGCCAAGTAGTATAGGGTGTTTTCTTCACAAGTTTCATGACTTGGTGAAGTTGGAGCTTGATCTTGTGTTGCCTCGACGTAGATCATCTTCGGCATCGAAGTCGACGACCTAGCCCGACCATTTCTCTGATGAAGCCGACGCTAGAGCCCGGGATCTGCTGATCGCAGCGAGGAGAAATCATCACGGAGCTATGGAGGTGGAGGACTGGATCTACAAAGGTTGTATTTTCCGTTCACTCTTAGTTAAGTAGTTAACTAGTTGCTTGTTTCGCCTAAAATTCTAGTTAACGATCTAGTCTAGGATCTCTCGGCACCGTAAAATTTGAAATTGGCATGGTTGATGCCTTGTGAGACCTCATTAGTGTGCCTAGGAACCCTACATTCCCTTGCCGCCCAAACAAAGAAAGTGCATGCGATGCATTTTCTTCGGGTGTGTTCATTACAGAGAACTATTTCTCAGTATCCTTTACGTCCTGGGTATGTGATACCGGATCAGGATCCCGTATATGTAATCTGTTACATGGGCTATAGATAGGTAGAGAACTGAGAACGGGTGATAGGTTTCATAAGATAGAAACGGTGAAAGTGTTGCAGCCAAGTCTGTTGGTAATTATCACCCTGTATTAACAAATACATTGATTCTGAACGAATGTTATTAGATACCGAACCTGATGTACAACATCATATCAGTCTCTTTATTAGTAAAGATGGATATAATTTTGAATTGTTAGATAATGTTTTGAACATTTCCTATATCAAGAGTTGATCGGTTCAGGCACGTTATCTAAAAGCATAGACATTCAAAATCAAACTACAGTTTTTAGTATGCAGAACACACACAAGAGGAAGAGTTCGGAAATGAACGAATTCTTCTTGAGGCATTGTAGACTAGGTCATATCTGTTAGTTATATGTATGCCCTAGAGGCCATTACTGTACATTGGATGTATATTGTAGTGGATGCTGGGACATATATAGGGAGGACTTTCTTGCTCGACATGATAGTATGCTATCTGGTTACTCTTTACCTTAACGTGTATACTGATTGTCTCTCTGATACATGTTGGTAAAGCCCTTAGGATGTGTACTTGACTATCTGGACTATGATGCGGATCATACTAGTGGGGACATGGTAATCCATAAGTACATCCTTCAAGGTCCCTAGTCGTGGGTGTATCGAGACGGGGCATCGATATACCAGAGTAGACTAGCGTATACCTTCTCGACCCATACAGATGGGCGATGGATGATCCCATATCCATTGGTGTTTGACATCAGAGATGATATACGGGTGCTCAGTAGAGACTGGGTACACTGGATGGACTCGCCGAGAACTCCCAGATGGTATTATACCTTACGTCAGATGGCAGTTCTCCGGTGACACTGGTACAGAGTAGTCTGTTGACCCGAGATCGTCATAGAGTCTTGTGTGGTTCCCACTGTGCTTTGATTTCCACCTTACCACGTCCAAGAGGGCGTGCAAAACGGTGGTTTTTGGGTACAGTCCCGAGTCACATGGAGGCAATGAGCGATAGGAGGGGATTCGTCTCTCCCGGTATAGGAAGTTGATGTTGCGCTGTGTTCGATTGGCTATAACCGGAAATCCCTGGCCAGGGTTGCTGAGATTTACTGGTAAGTGTTACCAGTAGTTTCTCGAATTGTTATAGACCTCATATCGACACGACTTATCGAGCTATTGGGGTCTGACGTTTACCACCCCTAGGCGAGATATGCGACATATCAGACGAACAGACCGGACTGTACGGTAAGTGTTACTGGTTGGATTCACAGGAGTGTGAGCGGGCTTGCTCGTCGATCTTCTGATCGCTCAATACCCGGGTGGCCGTTACGTTTAGCAGACCGCTTGCGGCTTGTGGGTGTTTGATATGATCAACATCTGCTGCCGGCGTATTGACGAGTCTTTAGAGTCCTACACAGAGGTTTCCTGGCTCAAGCGAAACGAAATAGGAGCGCATATGAGATATGTGCGGGACCGAGAATAATACATGTATGTGATACCGTATTCCATTCTCGCGATGATTGTATCGAAAGGTTGTATGCGATATAACCTAGTTATCGAATCAAGGATTGATTCGATAAGACGATACATTGGATATTAGTCGGTCACATGCGATATGACCGGATCGTTAAATCAAGTGTTGATTTAATAATTTAATGCATAATTATATATTTGATATATTACTTTGCATTAACTAGTATTGGTTCACTTTAAATGGATTTTCTCACTTGAAGTTCACAAGTTGTATATGTGATATACTTTTGTGCACTTGATTGTATCATGTTTAATGATACATGCTTACTTGAGTTTGTGTAAAGATTAAACCATGGTTATTTAAATGGTTAGGGTTTTGTTTTTCATATCTATTTATTCATTTATTTATTTATTTCTTTTTGGCAAAAGAAAAGAAAAATGGTGGCTTTATTTGGATGCATGTTGAAGCTTCATGAAACTTTGACTAAGTCACCATTTTTGTCTTCATGCTTAACCCTAACCATTGACCTAACCCTAGTTTATTCTCTACACTTGACCATGGTTTGATTATGATAAGTATTCATTTTATTTTCTTTTTGAAATATACTTATCATAACATTTTTCATCTTCTTCTTCATGAAGAAACCTTGCTCCATCAATGGCAACTTGAGCAAATGAGTGAGAAATCCAATTCTAAAGTGAATCTACCTCCTATTTCTTCATCCTCTACCTCTTGCCAAGTAGTATAGGGTGTTTTCTGCACAAGTTTCATGACTTGGTGAAGTGGGAGCTTGATCTTGTGATTCCTCGACGTAGATCATCTTCGGCATCGTAGTCGATGACCTAGCCCGCCCATTTCTCCGATGAAGCCGACGCTAGAGCCCGGGATTTGATTTGGACAGCGAGGAGACTTCATTGCGGAGCTATGGAGGTGGAGGACCGGATCTACAAAGGTTGTATTTTCCGTCTACTCGTAGTTAAGTTGTTAACTAGTTTATTGTTTCGCCTAAAATCTAGTTAACGATCCGTATTAGGGTTTCTCGGCACTTGTAAAATTTAAAATTGGCATGGTTGATACCTTATGAGACCTCTATAGTGTGCCTAGGAACCCTACAGTGGTATCAGAGCCTAGCTAGAGCCTTAGGCGATGCGTAGACGAAGTTTGAAACCCGATCAACCCGAAACCCTAACCCGATAATGCTCTCTTGACTTTTTTCAAAAACTGGGTTTTTTCCAAATTAAAAATGCTTAAAAAATTCAGCAGGGAAATCTTAGAATTACGGTGCAAAATTTTCCAATCGATGTGTCCAAAGTGCGGCGGAACCGCGGCAGAAGCCTTGCTTCTGCGGCGGTTCCGCGGCAATAGGGTGACGTCACCCTCCCAATTTTGCACAGTAACTTCCTTTATTCAGTGCTGAGTTCCCTGGTTATTTTTAAATATTATTCAAGAGTTGCATTTTCTGGGGTCGTTTTGGGGATTCGATAATTCGATCGGATTATCAAATTTTGTCTGTGTGGATTTCCGGATAATTTTAGAATATGTTAAAAAGTTCGACCGGATATAAATACCCAACTTTTCCCCTGTCGGGAAATTTCCTTGTGTTGGATTTTTCCGTGGTTTAAAAACGTTCTAAGTAGTGCAAGTAACGCGATGGACCCTCTAGAAGACAACAAACCTTAACTCGATTATGTGACCGTCTTGAACTGCTCTTTGAACCTTAGGGTTTGGGGCAGTACGGCGTGCTACATGTGAGGCGTTGGCTTGACCCTTCTACGGCTGGACCGTTGGTACTGAGGCACGAACTGAATGTTTTTAGACTTATTTCATGTGTTGAGCTGTATCGGGAAAACTTGGGTGTTCGATTGTTCGATCGAAAAGTTTAACATTTTCTATTTATCCGGAATGTGATACAATACTTGGAATTCACAAACAGTTATGAGATAACTGAATGAATGTTATAAATATAGCAGTTTAGTCTCACTTGATCGGTTGCTACGGAATTTTGATGTGATCAAAAGTCCGTCACAATCACGTAGCGTACGCGGATACTCGCCGGGTAAACTTAATAGACAGCCTCACTCCATAGCCCCGACCAAGTGACTGTAGGAGAACCCCGTCGCGGAAAGCATCCGTTCGGGTGCTCGCGGCAGCGGTGTTCCGCCTTGGTGCACTTCGTCGACGGTATCGGGGGTGCGGCCGTCTACTGAAGTTTGCGACGAGCATTCGATCAGGATGTCGGGAATCTTGTTGAATTGCCCGACTTGGTATTGAAAAGTGTTTTCGATTTTGAGACTAAAATGCGGGGTTTATAATTGTTAGGCATGCGATGTCTAAGGAATTCATTTGATTAGGCATGCGATGTCTAAAGAGGTTGCGGATTCCAACTGTTGTAGTTTTACACTTTCTTTTCTGTGACCGTAAGTGTAATATGTGATATCGCCGGTTTCGTTGCTATATGTCAATGACAATTGGGATGCGCATATTTACTTACGTTGATGACATGTGATGTTATGTGTTGCTGGATATGTTATATTGGATCGTCGTGTTTGAATTGCCGGGTTTTTTTTATGTGAGATGAGTGTTTTTCATTTTTCATTCATGTAAAAACTTATATGTAATATTCTTTTATTGGGGCACTTCCAGGTTGCGGAAGATGTCACCCTTTGTATATTATTTACTTTTCTGCACTAGGATAGACCCAAGGAGGAGAGCACAAGTAACCGGTTTCTGGAGTCCAGTGGGAGACCAACTCGAGGAGTCGAGTCCGGGTTTCCTAACTCCAGAATTGGTAGTGTTGCTTTTCGCTCTCGTAGGGGTCTAGGGGTGTGGGTTTGGCTATTCATCGCGACCGTGGAATCCGTGTTTTATACTGGCTCGTATTGAAAACACGGACGTCCTAGTATATCCAATATTTCATATGATTCTTCTGCTGCGATATCTGTGATGTGATCATGTGATGTTATATGATAGATACTGTATATAGTATATATGATATATTATATAGGCGTTACTTATGTTTTACACCTACGCTAGCCCTGCCCCGCTCTGTCGTTAGTTACCTAACCTAACGGTGTACGAGGGGACATCGAGGCGAATGCGGATGGCATAAGTGTACGTCGTATTTATCTGTGATTTTTAGGTACTTTAAATGATGGGACTTCATTAATATGATTAATGAAAGAAAAAGAAACCTAAGATGTTGTAGAATCGAATTTCAAAATAAAACAGGTAGCTAAAGTTCTTGCTTTGCACAGCGGTATTTATGATATATCCTGCACCTTATTCGATGAGGAAAGGACCGAGATCCCTTCACCGGGAGTGACTCCTTTAGCAATAACTGGCAGATGCTACACACTCGGTTTGTCTTTTGATTGCTTTTAAGTGTTTTTGCTTTGCACAGTGATATATATGATATATCCCGCACCTCATTCGACGAGGAAAGGACCGACGATCCCTTCACCGGGAGTGACTCCTTTAGCAAAACTAGAAAAGCCTAAAAAACACTCCATTTCAAAATTCATTCGATCCTACAGCGATATCAAGTTCATTACGCAATAGGTTTTCAGAAAGACCTGTCGTAGCCCTCCGTCATTTCAGATAAGTACTAGTTAGTATTCGTGCTGCGGTAGTTTGGCCTCCGTCAAGGCGTAGTGTACGGTAGCTAACTAGTACTTATCTGCTAGCATATGATGCGATTGGATTAGGGTATTCGTACGGCGTTGTTTGGCCTCCGTCAAGGGTCGTGCGGGTGGGTTTAATTCAATCAGGAAATGACGGGTTGAACTTGACTAGCGGACTATGGGTTGTTTGGCCTCCGTCAAGGTCATAGGACGCTAGGGGTAAAATATTATCGGGAATTTCAAGTGTTGAAATTTGCAATGAGATTGCATACCTTCTATGAGATAGTTGGATCCCGATACCCGCTGCGAGTAAGAGTTACTCCTGGGAGAGTTTTATACATTACAATTAGCCGATCAAGTACGTGTCTAGAAAGGTGTCAACGGGGTTACGCCTCTGGGAAAATGAGGTTTACATTAATTAGGTTCGTGCGAAAGCACGGGGGACCTCCCTCA
The DNA here is from genome assembly GCA_030015575.1 of Agapanthus africanus. NCBI lineage: Eukaryota > Viridiplantae > Streptophyta > Magnoliopsida > Asparagales > Amaryllidaceae > Agapanthus > Agapanthus africanus. The sequence goes on along the minus strand of CM057344.1, from coordinate 66,675,479 downwards.
AAGTACCGACACTGGCCTGGCTGAAAGATTGGCGAACTTGTAGTGTGTAATTAATCCCGGCTAGTCTTTCCTTTTAGGGTTTGAAGGAAGATTTGATAAAAACAGTGGGAGCCATCATGATTAGATAAAATAATAATCAATCTATTCTTGCAAGAGCGCACGCTGAGTGTTTTCTTCTCTCTCTCTCCAGGTAGCGACCATATCACGCCTTAATCAAGATAATAATACGGATTATTGACCGAACCCGCTTGTTATACTGAGCTGGGGAACGTTGGTCCCGCTCCAACTTATAAATGTTATAAGACAGAGCAGGAAATTGGGGAATACCAGATTTCCCGTGCCGCCCAAACGAGGAAAGTGCATATGATGCATCATCTTCGGGTGTGTTCGTTACACAGAACTGTTTCTCAATATTCTTTACGTCCTAGGTATGTGATACCAGATCAGGATCCCAAATATGTAATCTGTTACATAGGGCTACAGAGAGGTAGAGAACTGAGAACGGGTGATAAGTTTCATGAGACAGAAAACGGGGCAAGTGTTGCAGCCAAGTCTGTTGGTCACTGTCACCCTGTATTACCAATACATTGATTCTGAACGAATGTTATTAGATACCGAACCTGATATACAAAATCATATCAGTCTCTTTATAAGTAAAGAAATGATAAAATTTTGTATTGCTGGATAATGTTTTGAACATTTCCTATATCAAAAGTTGATCGGATCAGGCACGTTATCTAAAAGCGTTGATGTTCTAAATCAAACTACAGTTCTTAGTATATGGAACACACACAAGAGGAAGAGTTCAGAAATGAACGAATTCTTCTTGAGGTATTGTACACTAGGTCAGATCAATGTAACCCGAGTAGTTAGAGTTACATAAAGATGCATATTTAAATTAGTTTGAATTTACATCTTGGAAACTCGCCAGTCATGTCACAAAGATAAGATGACCATAGCTCCGTTTACTGGAAACAGAGAAAGAGTTAGTGAACTCTTGGGATGATACATGTTGATGTATAAAGGTCACCTGTCTACACATGTCAGGACTGGTATTTTATACTTCATTACGTTCTCTGATAATCTCTCAAGATTCAGTCATATGTTCATGTTGAAACATGAGTCCGAACCTTTTGAGATATTCACAGAATATAAGCGAGAAGTAGAGAACCGAAATACGGGTATAAGTATTATGTCCTTTGATGTGATCGAGGAGAAGAATACTTGAGCACGGAATTCCTGGATTATTCTAAAGGAGAATGAGATTCTCTCCCAGCATTACTCCTCCTATACACCATTGCACGATGGTATATCGGGGTGGAGCAGATACACCCTATATGATAAGGTGTGCTCTATGATGAGTACTACTGAGTTACCTATTTCCTTTTGGGAGTTATGCACTTATGAAGCTGCGTACCTATTGAATAGGGTTCAAATCAAATCAGTTTCCTACCACTCCATATGTGATATGGTATGGGAAGAGCCCATGTCTTAAGCTAGTTAAGATTTGGGGTTGTCCGGCCTATGTCTAAAAGCAAAATCCGGACAAGCTCGAGGCAAGATCTGTTATGTAGAACTGGAAAGGTTCCAGCTATACAAACTGAAGCTGATGATTTGGTACAACCAAAGGATTCAGTAGATACCAATGAACCTCAGCCTCTCCGCCGATCTAGTAGGGTTCCTCACCCACCTGAGAGTTACTTCGGTTTCTCTATGACAGTGGGAGCGAGGATTGCATCATGAGATGATGACCCAACTAGCTTCGAGCTGGCCATCAGGAGTAAGACTCTGTAAGAATGGCTGGATGCTTAGCGATCTGAGATGGAATCCATGTACACCAACAAAGTATGGACTTTGGTTGCTATATCTGAAGGGTTAAATCCCCATCAGGAGCAAGTATATCTTGAGAAGATTACTTGGTGTAGATGGAAAAGTTGAGACTTTTAAAGCTAGACTTGTTAAAAGTTTGCATCATTGACCGGGTGTGGATAATGATGAAACCTTTTCATGTAGCTATGCTTAAGTCCATCCAGATCCTTCTTGTCACGGCTACATACCATGACTACGATATCTGGCGGTTGGGTGTCATGACTGCTTTTCTAAATGATATTTTAGAAGAGTGCGTCTATAAGTACACAGCCAGAGGGCCTCGTAGACAGTGGGAGCAGCGGAAACTTGTGGAAGATGCTTTATAGGATAAAGCAGGTATCGTGGAGTTGGAACATCTGTTTTGATGGATTAGTCAAAGAAGTTGACATCATCAAAATGGTAGATGAACCTTGAATAAACAAAAGGGTAGTAGGGAGTATGGTGACGATCCTCGTAGAGTACGTGGATGACATACTCTTGATAGGGAAGGAGTTTCCTATGCTACGCTCGATCAATCTCCGCTTATCACAATGATTCTCCACATAGGATCAAAGTGATACCTACTAAATCCTGGGTTTTGGATCTATGAGATAGATCTAAATGGATATTAGGACACTCACTAGTTGTAGTGAGATGGTATCAGTTGATCCTGGGGAGAATTACTGGAAGTGTTCCAGAGTGATAAGAACGACTGAATGTCAGTCACAGGCATTGTCTTTACCCTCAGTAAAGGGACGGTATGTTGGAAGGGTTCCAAGCTAGATACCGTGGCATACTAGACGATAAAGGCTGGATACATCACTACTTAAGATGCTACCAAAGAGACTGTTTGGGTGTATAATGGTTCATGAGATGAACTATGTTCCTTCCATTGTGTGACAATGGAGTTGTGGCTTATGCCAAGGAACGCAGGTCCCATCAGTGATCCAGACATATTCTAAGGCAGTATCACCTGATCATGGAGATGGTTGATCTCTAAGGGATCAAGGTTAGGAGAGTAGACTCAGAGGATAACACGGCGGATCCACTCACGAAGGTCTATTCCCAGAGAGAGACTTTTATGGGATGGTTGAGTATGAGATACTACAACCACTGCTATCAGATGGCCCTAGTGTAAGTGGGAGATTGTTAGTTATATGTATGCCCTAGAGGCCATTACTGTACATTGGATGTATATTGTAGTGGATGCTGGGACATATATAGGTAGGACTTTCTTGCTCGACATGATAGTATGCTATCTGGTTACTCTTTACCTTAACGTGTATACTGATTGTCTCTCTGATACATGTTGGTAAAGCCCTTAGGATGTGTACTTGACTATCTGGACTATGATGCGGATCATACTAGTGGGGACATGGTAGTCCAAAAAGTACATCCTTCAAGGTCCCTAGTCGTGGGTGTATCGAGACGGGGCATCGATATACCAGAGTAGACTAGCGTATACCTTCTCGACCCATACAGATGGGCGATGGATGATCCCATATCTATTGGTGTTTGACGTCAGAGATGATATACGGGTGCTCAGTAGAGACTGGGTACACTGGACGGACTCACCGAGAACTCCCAGATGGTATTATACCTTACGTCAGATAGCAGTTCTCCGGTGACACTGGTACAGAGTAGTCTGTTGACCCGAGATCGTCATAGAGTCTTGTGTGGTTCCTACTGTGCTTTGATTTCCACCTTACCACGTCCAAGAGGGCGTGCAAAACGGTAGTTTTTGGGTACAGTCCCGAGTCACATGGAGGCAATGAGCGATAGGAGGGGATTCGTCTCTCCCGGTATAGGAAGTTGATGTTGCGCTGTGTTCGATTGGCTATAACCGGAAATCCCTGGCCAGGGTTGCTGAGATTTACTGGTAAGTGTTACCAGTAGTTTCTCGAATTGTTATAGACCTCATATCGACACGACATATCGAGCTATTGGGGTCTGACGTTTACTACCCCTAGGCGAGATATGCGACATATCAGACGAACAGACCGGACTGTACGGTAAGTGTTACTGGTTGGATTCACAGGAGTGTGAGCGGGCTTGCTCGTCGATCTTCTGATCGCTCAATACCCGGGTGGCCGTTACGTTTAGCAGACCGCTTGCGGCTTGTGGGTGTTTGATATGATCAACACCTGCTGCCGGCGTATTGACGAGTCTTTAGAGTCCTACACAGAGGTTTCCTGGCTCAAGCGAAACGAAATAGGAGCGCATATGAGATATGTGCGGGACCGAGAATAATACATGTATGTGATACCGTATTCCATTCTCGCGATGATTGTATCGAAAGGTTGTATGCGATATAACCTAGTTATCGAATCAAGGATTGATTCGATAAGACGATACATTGGATATTAGTCGGTCACATGCGATATGACCGGATCGTTAAATCAAGTGTTGATTTAACGATTTAATGCATAATTATATATTTGATATATTACTTTGCATTAACTAGTATTGGTTCACTTTAAATGGATTTTCTCACTTGAAGTTCACAAGTTGTATATGTGATATACTTTTGTGCACTTGATTGTATCATGTTTAATGATACATGCTTACTTGAGTTTGTGTAAAGATTAAACCATGGTTATTTAAATGGTTAGGGTTTTTTTTTTCATATCTATTTATTCATTTATTTATTTATTTCTTTTTGGCAAAAGAAAAGAAAAATGGTGGCTTTATTTGGATGCATGTTGAAGCTTCATGAAGCTTTGACTAAGTCACCATTTTTGTCTTCATGCTTAACCCTAACCATTGACCTAACCCTAGTTTATTCTCTACACTTGACCATGGTTTGATTATGATAAGTATTCATTTTATTTTCTTTTTGAAATATACTTATCATAACATTTTTCATCTTCTTCTTCATGAAGAAACCTTGCTCCATCAATGGCAACTTGAGCAAATGAGTGAGAAATCCAATTCTAAAGTGAATCCACCTCCTATTTCTTCATCCTCTACCTCTTGCCAAGTAGTATAGGGTGTTTTCTTCACAAGTTTCATGACTTGGTGAAGTGGGAGCTTGATCTTGTGATGCCTCGACGTAGATCATCTTCGGCATCGTAGTCGATGACCTAGCCCGCCCATTTCTCCGATGAAGCCGACGCTAGAGTCCGGGATTTGATTTGGACAGCGAGGAGACTTCATTGCGGAGTTATGGAGGTGGAGGACCGGATCTACAAAGGTTGTATTTTCCGTCTACTCGTAGTTAAGTTGTTAACTAGTTTATTGTTTCGCCTAAAATCTAGTTAACGATCCGTATTAGGGTTTCTCGGCACTTGTAAAATTTGAAATTGGCATGGTTGATTCCTTATGAGACCTCTATAGTATGCCTAGGAACCCTACAATATCAATCTGACCCGACTAGCTGAAGTTACATTTAGATGCATATTTAAATTAGTTTGAATTTACATCTTGTGAAACTTGCCGGTCATGTCACAAAGATAAGATGGCCATAGCTCTGTTTATTGGAAACAGAGAAAGAGTTGGTGAACTATTGGGATTGATACATGATGATGTATGTAAGGTCCCCTGTCTACAAATGCCAAGATCGGTTCTTTATACTTCATTACATTCACTGATTATCTCTCAAGATCCGGACATATGTTCCTGTTGAAACACAAGTCTGGAACTTTTGAGAAATTCAATGAATATAAGTTAGAAGTAGAGAACCAAAAACGGGTATAAGTATTATGTCCTTTGATAAGATCAAGGCGGAGAATACTTGAGCACCGGATTCCTGGACTATTCTAAAGGAGAATGAGATTCTCTCCCAGCATTACTCCTCCGTATACACCATAGCACGTCGGTGTATCGGGGCGGAGCAATCACACCCTATTAGATATGGTGTGCTCTATGGTGAGTACTACTGAGTTTCCTATTTCCTTTGGCAGTTATGCACTTGAGAAGCTGCATACCTATTGAATAGGGTTCAAATCAAATCAGTTGCCTACCACTTCATATGTGATATAGAATGGGAAGAGCCCATATCTTAAGTAAGTTAAGATTTGGGGTTGTCCAGCCTATGTCTAAAAGCATAATCCGGACAAGCTCGAGGCAAAGTCAGTTCTGTAGAAGTTTGTTGGATATCCTAAGCATTAGCAAGGGAATATCTTCTACCTAACCGAGGGACAAAAGATGTTTTGCTTCTCAGCATGCCACCTTTGTGAAAGGGAATTTCTTGTGAAGAAATTAGTGGTCATGAGGTAGAACTGGAAAGGTTCCAGCTATACAAACTGCAGCTGATGATTTGGTAGAACCAAAGGATTCAATAGTTTCCAACAAACCTCAGCCTCTCCGCTGATCTAGTAGGGTTCCTCACCCACCTGAGAGATACTTCGGTTTTCTGTATGACAGTGGGAGCGAGGATTGCATCATGAGATAATGACCCAACTAGTTTCGAGCTGGCCATCAGGAGTGGGACTCTGTAAGAATGGCTGGATGCTTAGCGATCTGAGATGGAATCCTTATACACCAACAAAGTATGGACTTTGGTTGCTTTTTCTGAAGGATTAAATCCCCATCAGGAGCAAGTATATCTTGAGAAGATTACTTGGTGTACATGGAAAAGTTGAGACTTTCAAAGCTATGCTTAAAGTCCATCCAGATCCTACTTGCCACGGCTACATACCATGACTACGATATCTGGCGGTTGGGTGTCATGACTGCTTTTCTAAATGATGATTTGGAAGAGAGCGTTTATAAGTACACAGCCAGAGGGCTTCGTAGACAGTGGGAGCGGCGGAAATGTGAGCAAGATGTATTATGTGATAAAGCAGGCATCACGGAGTTGGAACGTCTATTTTGATGTGGTAGTCAAAGAGTTTGACTTCATCAAGATGGTAGATGAACCTTGTATATACAAAAAGGTAGTAGAGACTATGGTGGTGATCCTCGTAGAGTACGTGGATGACATACTCTTGATAGGGAAGAAGTTCCTATGCTACGCTCGGTCAATCTCCGCTTATCACAAGGATTCTCCGTATGGGATCAAGGTGATACCTCCTAAATCCTGGGTTTTGGATCTATGAGATAGATCTAATTGGATGTTAGGATTCTCACTAGTTATAATGAGATGGTATCAAACGATCCTGGGGAGAATCGCTGGAAAGGTTCCAGGGTGATGTTCAAATCATAATATTGCATTATTATATTCCCCATTCTTATGCATTTTACAATAAAACAGGTGCTTTTGACCCATGTCTGCTATATAGTACTGGTTACAGGTTCTTGGAGCTAAAACAGTGAAAAAGATAAAAGACGATGCAAAAAATGAGACTATAACCAACAAATAGAAGGATCTTGATCAAGCTTACATAAAAGATTAGTTCACAAAGTACAAGGCAACGCAAGGTCTAAGATTACAAAGCGAACGGGTAAAAGTCCACTGCAATTGTTCACTGGGAGATCTGGAAGAAATAGAGAAGCCAAATTGAGTAAAGAACCAAAGAAATAAGAAGCCCAAAAAGCCCAGAAAAATCCCAGAATAGATCACACTCCGAGTCAACCAACGGGCCGCGGAACCGCGGCCCAACCCCTGCTATGGCCGCGGTTCCACGGCCATCTAGTGCCTGTGGTGTCAGAAAATTTTACCAATTGTTGTTGCGGAGCTGAATAGTCTTCCTAAGAGTATTTTTGTAAATGCAGACGTGCGGCAATTGTAAACCTAGGGTTTTCTATGTCCTATAAATAGAGACCCAATTCATTGTATTTGTTCATGCCTCTTTTCATCAATAAAAATTCAGATTTCTTTTGAAGATTTAGAGAGCATCAATTTGTAAGTTGGTTTGTTTTCTGCCCTAGTTCTAGTTTTAATTTCTTCCCTAGGTAATTTTTATTCTTTCCCTAGTTTAATCTAGTTTAGAATTTTTATTAATTTGCAGTAGATCTTTCATCTCTTAAATCAAAACAAAATAAAAAATTATGTCTTTCGTAGATCCCTCAATAAGAGAGTAGTTTCCTCGCCTGTTAGGGTTGGGAATAGGGTAGGGTTTGAGAGATGAAGATCTCTCATCTCTTTCTTTGCCAATCTCTTATAAACAATTAGAACTCCATGCATACTTTCTTATTCCGCTCCCTACGGCACTCTACCCATGAGGTAACGGCGATACGGTAGTATAAAAGACCGGATCTGTAAGTTTTCCATGGAGGTTAGGGTAAAGATTAAGAAAGGAAGGACAAGGATCTAGAGGAAGAAACATCTTCCCAATCATTCTAATCCCCTTTATTAATAATTACCATAACCCCTAATATGATATCTAATTTCAGGCATTGAAAGAGGTGTAGATCTGTATTTACCAAACTCTACCTAAACCTAATCCTAGCAAGTTTCTTAATCCTAGTATAATACAACTTAGTTTTTAGATTTAATTAAAAGACCAAACACCATTTGGAATTAGCTCATAAGAACATTTAGGATATTTACAACATCCCTGTGGACCGACCCGTATTCACCGGCTAGCTGCAAAGCGACGCCGTTCTTGATTGCGGTAATATATTTTTGATCGATAAAATCTCTCTAAATCAAATGGCGCCGTTGCCGGGGATGGCGTAAAATTTACTTTTCTGTAATTTCGGGTTAATATAAAATATAAAAACCATAAAAATTGAAAAAATTAAAAATATAAAAATTCTTTCATCTTTTATTGTTTGAAGGGTTTCTTGTGTGAATCTTTGCAGGATCGTCGGATCTGAACCAATCCAGAGAGAGAAACAGAAATCAGGAGATCAAAACAGAAGGGAATTTCAACACCAGAGCAGCGGAGAAAATCCGGAGACCTGAACCCACCATCGAACCGCGTTTCCGCCACGCAAGCGTCCTACAGCCGCGGATCAGCGGTCCCTCCTTGACATCAGCGCGCGAAAATTCTCTGTTTGTTTCCTCTTTCCCTCTTCTGCCAAATCCCTATATATCTTTTGCCAAATCTTCTACAGGATTCTTTGCGCTAAAAAAATCTTCCCCCTTCCAATAATTGATTTTCTGCAAGATTCTTTGCGCCGCGCTTAAAAGAAAATTGATTGCAAGTGATTTACTGCTTTGCATATTTTAATCGGACTTTAAGGGGCTTTTAACCAATTCAGATTGGGTAGGGATTTCATCACCCTTCCCAGGACCCCAGAAATCACTTAAAGCATTTGCATTGACCAATCTTTAATTAAAAAAAATACTAGACTCAGCCCTAAGGACGTCGCGCTCAATAGGATAGAGGACTAGTTATAGGCATCGGTCGTTTATCCTAACCTGACTTTGCGGTGCCTAGGCAAGTGTGTTGAAGGCGATTGGTTACTTAATTAGGACCACTACATGTAGTGGGGAGCCTCCCACTCACCTGGCACTTACCTGGCCGCAATTGGCGGTGAAGAGGCAGTTTGAGGTTCTATTTCTAGCCCTTTGGAACAGTTAGGAGCTGTCTCGCTGACCTAGGTGACCCTAGATCTAGGCCTGATTGTGCATTTGTGGTTGATCGCATTTGTGTCAAAATCTCTTTTCAAAAATCTTTTTGCAAAAAGCTCACATAAAAAGAAAAAGGAAAAATCTTTTTAAAAACTTGCAACTTGTCGCTAAGGAAATCTTTGCACCCACTTACACCTCTTTCTTCTCATTAACGTTCTCTTACCTCCACATTCTGTCTTTCACCTTTTTGACCACACTACCTCTTTAGTGTATGTCCGGTTGGACTTGGGACACTAGCGCCCGATTAGTCCGTGTTTCGTTGGTACCGACCGATGAACCTTTCGACTCCGAAGTCGAAATCCTTTCCACTTCTTCACTTTTACCTTCAAATTCTTCTTCCGAAGGTATGTCGGGATACAATCCTAACAACACCTTATCGACGGGACTGATTCCACCTCTTTTAGGTGCGAATAACCCGAATCACCTTCCTGTTGAAGCGCCCCAATGAGTCGCGCTCCAGGATCTTTTCTACCCCATCCGTACCGGCCTACCTACTTGTCTTTCACTCCCACCGGCAAATGAGGACAATTTTAAGATCAAACCCCACTTCATCAATATGCTACCCAAGTTTCACGGTTTGGAATCCGAAGATGCATATATCTTTATCAACAAATTCCAAAACGTTTGTGCTATGATGAAAACAACCCAATTATCCGACGATGCTATAAGACTAAGGGTCATTCCTTTCACCTTATGTGACTTAGCCGAGAAGTGGCTATACAGCACCGCGTCGCATTCCAATAAGAATTGGGAAGAGTTTGTGAAAGCCTTTCTTAAAAAGTTCTATCCTCATCACAAAACTGCTAGAGTCCGTAATGAGATTATACAATTTTCCCAGCTTCCTTCAGAACCATTTTGGAAGTGTTTTGAAATATTCAAAGACCTACTCGTTCAATGCCATCACCATGGGATCAAAAATTGGCAACTTTGCCAAACATTATACGAGGGATTGAACCCAGCAATGAAGCAGTTGCTAGAAACCATTTGTCAAGGTCACTTTCTATCCAAGTCTAGTGAGGAGGCGTGGCAGTTTCTTGAGGATCTTAGTAAACAAACAATTCAGTGGGAGAGCACCAAGACCATATCATCATCTTCTTCCATTGGTCAATCTAGGGCAGGCATACATCACTTAGATATGTTGATTGCTATGAAGGCCGAGATGGCCGCTCTTATGAAAAAGCTAGAAGCGATTGAGACCAAAATCTTATCGCCTTCTCTTGCCCCTGTTGTGCCTCTACGAACTGTTTGTGCTTGTTGTTCGGATCCATCACATCTAACAGAAGAGTGTCCTTACAATTCATCTACTCAAGGACATGATCAAGTCAATGCTGCCTTTCAGCAACGACAAAGAAATGATCCATACTCTTCGACATACAATCCGGGTTGGAAGAGTCACCCAAATTTCGATTGGAATCAAAATCAACAATTCCAAGGAAACAACAATTTTCAAAGGCCTCCTCCTCCACAACAACAAGCACCACCACAAACTCAATTTCAACAACCTTTCCAACAGCAACCTTACCCTAATCAAGTGAACAATTTTGTGCCTAACACTTCTTACCCGCTAAATAATTTTGTTCCACCTCAGAATGATAAGGTTAGCTTGCTCGAAAGAAGTCTAGATGCGTTCCTAAAGCAATCTACACAATCCGCGGCTAGGTTAGAGACTTCTATTCAATCTTTGGTGCAAAATAGTGCCTCCCACGATCAAAGCATCAAATCTATTGAGGCACAAATTGCACAACTCAATGCTGCGTTGAGCGAGCGAGAAAAAGGAAAGCTTCCATTTCAACCACTGCCAAATCTCGGTCACGCACATGTTGTATATGAACAGCATGCTATGACCACGTTGAGATCTGGAAAAGTGTTGCAAAATAATGTGCGTATTAATCATGACATCCCTGCCGGTGGTCCTTCTTCATCTTCTTCACCTTCTTCTTCTTCGTTAGAGCCTATTCTTCATCCTTCACACGGCTCTACTTCTTCTAGCTCGAACGGACCCACTTCTCACAACACGAACACATCTACATGGGGATCCATTCCAACCCACAATCTGATCCGCAAAAATTGGACTCAACAACTTTTCAAAACGTGCCTTTTCCAAACAGGTTGAGATCCAATAAACCAACTCCACAAATGGAGAAGATTGTAGAGTTGTTCAAACATGTTAGCATAAATATCCCTCTGTTGGATGCAATCCAACAAGTTCCTTCATATGCAAAAATCTTAAAGGACTTATGCACCAAAAAGAGGAAGTCACAAGTACCAAAGAAAGTTTTCGTGGCTAGTACTGTTAGCGATGCTCTTATCCAATTTTTACCCTAAAAGCACAAGGACCCCGGTTGTCCTACTATTTCGATAACAATTGGGGACAAGAACATCAATAGAGAACTATTAGATCTTGGTACTAGTGTCAATTTTCTACCTTATTCTGTGTACGAGCAATTAGGCGTTGGTGAGCTTAAGCCCACTCATTGTACTCTCCAAATGGCCGACCGATCAATCACCCATCCTAGGGGAGAGTTGGAGGATGTGTTAATTAGAGTAGGGGATTTTATTTTCCCCGTTGACTTTATTGTTATGGATACACAACCTGTAGCTAACCCCCGGAGTCAAATTCCGGTGATACTTGGTCGACCATTTCTTGCGACTTCTAATGTAGTGATCAATTGTCATAACGGTTCAATGAATCTATCTTTTGGCAATATAACAATTGAACTCAACATTTTTAAGTTGGGAAATCAGCCTTCCGTGCCTAATTCTAGCGTACTTGATGTTTGCTCGATCAATGAGATCGCGGAGGAGGACTGTGAATTCGAAAATTTCATGTTTGATCACAGCAGTGTTGACGCCACTAGTGCGTTCCTCCTAGAATTCGACACAGCTTTCATGGCGGAAAACGACTATGAGTGTTTCACCTTTGTTGACGATTTTGAAGACTCACCACCCGAGTTTGAGTCTTTTGCTTTTTCGGATGAGTTAGTTGAACCATCCGACTCGGTTGCGTACACTCGATTTGAACCTTTGATGGAATCCTTCGAGTTTGAAACAGTTACTCCATTGTTACCATCTATTGTTTCACCTCCTAAACTCGAACTAAAGCTTTTGCCGTCGCACCTTAAATATGCTTATCTAGGTGAGAATGAGACCCTACCCGTCATCATATCGGCCACTCTAGCTCTTAAGAAAGAGAAGGCCCTTTTAATGGTCTTACAAAATAATCGGCAATCTTTTGGCCGGTCTATGGCGGACATCATGGGGATTAGTCCCCTCATAGTCGAATATCATATACACTTGAAGAATGATGCCAAGCCGGTAAGGAATCCACAAAGACACCTCAACCCCATAATGAAAGAGGCTGTCAAGAAGGAGATTGCTAAATATCTTAATAGTGGTATCATTTACCCTATCTCGGATAGCCAATGAGTTAACCCCATTCATGTTGTGCCAAAGAAATCGGGCATCACGGTCATTACCAATGAGGCAAATGAGTTAATACCCACTCGCACCCAAACTAGGTGGTGAGTTTGAATCGACTATAGAAAACTCAATGCCGCGATAAGGAAAGACCACTTTTCTTTACCTTTCATAGACCAAATGCTAGAACGATTGGCTGGGCACGAGTTCTACTGCTTTTTAAATGGCTATTCCAGCTATAACCAAGTTCCCATCGCCAAAGAGGATCAAGACAAGACCACATTTACTTGTCCTTTTGGCACTTTCGCTTATCGTCGCATGCCCTTTGGGTTATGCAATGCACCCGCTACATTTCAGCGGTGTATGATGGGGATATTTTCAGACATGGTTGAAAAGTTTTTGGAGATCTTTATGGATGATTTCTCCATTTTTGGTGACTCCTTCGACGAGTGTTTGCTACACCTTGACACAGTTCTTACCCGTTGTAGGGATAAGAATCTAACTTTGAATTGGAAGAAGTGCTATTTTATGGTACGAGAAGGCATTGTCTTAGGACATGTCATCTCGCAAAACGGCATAGAGGTTGATAGAGCCAAAATTGAAGTCATTTCCAATCTTCCTCCTCCTAAATGCGTCAAAGAAATCCGAGCTTTCCTTGGCCATGCCGGTTTTTATAGACGGTTCATCAAGGATTTTAGCAAAATTGCCAGACCCTTGACTCTCTTATTGGCCAAGGACACAACATTTGATTTTGACTCAACTTGCATGGAAGCATTCAAGTCATTGAAACACTTTCTCATTTTTGCGCCCATTCTTTCATCTCCAGACTGGACGCATCCCTTCGAAATTATGTGCGACGCATCAAATTTTGTCATTGGTGCCGTTCTTGGACAGCACATTAATAAAATGCCGCACGTAATTTATTACGCTAGCCGTACACTAAATGAGGCCCAACTAAACTACACAACAACAGAAAAAGAGTTCTTAGCAGTTGTGTTTGCACTTGAAAATTTTCGGCCTTATTTAATCGGCTCTCCAGTCATTGTGTATACGGATCATTCAGTTCTTCGCCACCTTTTTTCGAAGAAGGTTTCTAAATCGAGGCTAATACGTTGGATCCTCTTGCTACAAGAGTTTGACCTTGTCATAAGGGACAAAAGAGGATGTGAAAACATAGTGGCCGATCACCTTTCACGACTTCCTTCTTCGCCTACACTTGAACTTCCAATCAAAGATGTTCTTCCCGATGAGCAACTCTTAACCGTTTCTTACGAACTATGGTTCGCTGATATAGTAAACTACTTAGCCACCGACTTGATACCTAAAGATTGGTCGAAACAGGATAAACTTCGATTCTTGTCCCAAGCAAAGCACTTTTACTGGGATGAACCTTATCGTTTTAAATACTGTTCTGACCAAATCATTCGTCGGTGTGTACCGGAAAAAGAGTTTAAAGAGTGTGCTATCTTTTTTCTACGATCAAGCATGTGGCGGGCACTTTGGCCCAAAGAAGACAGCCGAAAAAATCTTGCAGTGTGGCTTCTATTGGCCACGACTCTTTAAGGATGCATATGAATACTGCAAGACTTGCTCCCGGTGCCAACACTTAGGCCGGATATCGCGGAGAAACGAAATGCCGCTCCAACCAATTTTGGTTGTGGATGTTTTTAATGTTTGGGGAATTGACTTCATGGGACCATTTCCTAATTCTTTTGGGAATGTGTATATTCTTTTGGTTGTTGACTACGTTTCAAAGTGGGTCGAGGCTGTGCCTAGCCGAACGAATGACAACAAGGTTGTCGTTCGATTTCTTAAAGAACACATCTTTTCTCGATTTGGGCACCCTCGAGCGATTATAAGTGATAATGGTTCTCACTTTTGCAATAGGACTTTTGAGTCCTTAATGCGCAAATATTCTATTACCCACAAGTTGTCAACGCCATACCATCCCCAAACATGTGGGCAAGCCGAGGTTTCGAATCGGCAAATTATGCAAATCTTGGAGAAAACGGTTTCTAAAAACCGTAAATATTGGTCACTCAAATTGATCGATGCACTATAGGCTTTCCATACTGCATACAAGACCGATCTTGCTATGTCTCCATACCGGCTTGTTTACGGGAAGTCTTGCCACCTCCCAGTAGAGATTGAGCATAAGGCATTTTAGGCAATCAAAGAGTTGAATTTATCATTAGGAGATGCGGGCAGCAATCGAAAGCTGCAATTAAATGAACTAGAAGAGCTGCGGGATGAGGCTTATGCTGTAATTGCTAAAAACCGAACTAAGGTGTTCCATGATAAACACCTTTTGTGAAAAACATTTAAACCTGGTCAACAGGTTTTACTCTATGACACTCGGTTGCATTATCACCCCGGCAAGCTCCGTTCTAGGTGGAAAGGACCATTTGTAGTTCACACTGTTTATCCGCACGGTGCAGTCGATCTTAAAAATCCGGAGGACGGTACTTTATTCAAAGTAAATGGACATCGATTAAAACCATTCCTCACAGCGGACCCATCGGAGGAGCTCCTGTTTTTGCAGGAGCCGATCTACACCGATTAAATCTCCTCCACTTTCACTCCCGAATTTCCAATAAATTTTTTCAAACTTTATTTCAAATAAGTTTGGGGGTGTGTATCATTTGTAAATATGTTAATAAGCAGGAAATTGCCGACATTATCGACCCACTTGGTGCAGCATGACAGTGAGGACAGTGTCTAGTTTAAGTTTGGGGGTATGCTCGGTAAGTTTTCTTCCTTCGCATTCATATGTATATTTCTGCATTGCATCCTTATATAAAAATCATAAAAATTGAAAAATTTGGAAAAAAAAATTGAAAAATAAAAACCCATAAAAATTAAAAATTTCAAAATTTTTTTAAATAAAAATTAATGTATTCAATTTTGGCTGTATTTGACTTGAGTTTGACAAATAGGTTAACTGGCTAGGAACAACTAGATCTTAGACTTAGTAAATTAAAAACCCTAAAAATAACCTTCCTTAAAGTTTAACGATAGAAAGTATATGTCTATGTATTTTATTTAGAAATAGGCAAATTTTGAGTTCACTTCTTGGACTAAGTCAAAACAAAGGAAAAGTATTGATATTTTTATTAGAGTATAAGTTTGAAATATAGTTCCTAGCTTAAGTCTAAATTCTGAAAATGTATACCCTACAAATTGCACAAACATGCACCTTGATACTTGGAATAATAGAGAAGACCTTGAAATGCTCTTGTCTAAAGTCCTTAGTATGATGAAAAATAAAAAAAATGCAAGTGTGAATAAAGAAAAAAAAATGAACACTGGTTTTCGTGATTACTTAAGGCTGCAAAAATAGAAAAAAATATTTAGCGAGGGTGGTTCATCAGCTAGTGCCTTAGACCAACTGGTTTGGGAGTCACTGTTAAAGCCTTGGGTGTTGCAAGACTAGGAATTACGCTTTAATATGCAAACAAATCTTGTAATCGGTTGTTGGTACCTCAAGAGGTATTAACGGTCGCATGAAGGATGCGTAAGCAAAATTCATTTAAATTCACAAATTAAGAAGTACTTTGGACAACGGACAAGAGTATGATTGCTTGATTTGAATTTCCAAGTGTAGGGGTGAATTATACACACACGTAGGGGTATGTGATTGGGATTTAGATAAGAGAGAGGAATGAAGACTAGAACTTGTACCTTTAGTAGAGTTGATTAAAATTCCTAAGTGGAGATGGAACCCTAGAAGGAAAACTTAAGAAATGCCGAAAGCTAAGTAGGTCTGCAGAACATATATAATCTTAAGTTAAATGATGAGGAAGTGTGAAGAATATGGGTGGATAATTTACGAGTCGACGATAATAGAATTCCTTGTTAGAAAACCTAATTGGAGAACAAAAGTCGAAAAGCCAAATTGATGGGATTTTGTGGGTAGTATCCGCTGAAAACCCTCAGGAGACAACACTCCTCCTACTAGGGACACCTAGAGGTTTAACGGCTTGTTGCACGAGCTCAGTGCAATCGTGTTTCCCTGCGTAAGTGAGGTTAGGTTTTTTGTCGAGAATAAAACTAGGTTTGCTCGAGGACGAGCAAAAGATAAGTTTGGGGGTATTTGTTCATATCATAATATTGCATTATTATATTCCCTATTCTTATGCATTTTACAATAAAACATGTGCTTTTGACCCATGTCTGCTACATAGTACAGGTTACAGGTTCTTGGAGCTAAAACAGTGAAAAAGATAAAAGACGAGGCGAAAAGTGAGACTACAACCAACAAATAGAAGGATCTTGATCAAGCCTACACAAAAGATTACTTCACAAAGTACAAGGCAACGCAAGGTCCATGATTACAAAGCGAACGGGTAAAAGTCCACTGCAATTGTTCACTGGGAGATATGGAAGAAATAGATAAGCCAAATTGAGTAAAGAACCAAAGAAATAAGAAGCCTAAAAATCCCAGAAAAATCCCAGAAAAGATCACACTCCGAGTCAACCAATGGGCCGCGGAACCGCGGCCCAACCCCTGCTACGGCCGCGGTTCCGCGGCCATCTAGTGCCCGTGGTGTCAGAAAATTTTACCAATTGTTGTTGCGGCGCTGAATAGTCTTCCTAAGGGGTATTTTTGTAAATGCAAACGTGCGGTAATTGTAAACCTAGGGTTTTCTATGTCCTATTAATAGAGACCCAAGTCATTGTATTTGTTCATGCCTCTTTTCATCAATAAAAAATCAGATTTCTTTTGAAGATTTAGAGAGCATTAATTTGTAAGTAGGTTTGTTTTCTGCCCTAGTTCTAGTTTTAATTTCTGCCCTAGGTAATTTTTATTCTTGCCCTAGTTTATGTTGGAGATAGTGCCCTCAAAGTTAATTATTGGATCGCAGGTACGTGATTGCAATGATTGAGGCGGGACCTATACCGATATGACAGTCTTGCTCGAGATGATAGTATGCTATATGGTTTGACTTTATCATCGTATACATGCTTTAGTTCACTATTGCATGATGATAGAGCCCATAGGATTCTTGCTTGACTACCAGGAGTATGATGGCGATCATATACGTGGGAGCTGGGATCTGTAAGCACATCCTTAAAGAGTCCCTAGTCGTGGGAGTTTTGAGACAGGGCATCGATACTCCAGAGTAGCTTAGTGTATACAGTCGAGACCCCGATGAGGGGCGATGGCCGGTCTCACAAGCCATTGGTGTCAGTTTGATCACCTAAGATGTATACAGGTGCTCATTGGGTTATGAGTACACCGGACAGGACTCGTCAGGAACATGCTAGTTGGTATTATACATATCGTCAGATAGCAGTTCCTTGGTGACATGTGTACAGGTTAGTTCATCGACCTGAGGTCGTCATTTGTCTCGTGTGAGTTCCTACTGTGCTTAGATTACTAGCCTACCATGCTCAAAGGAGTTGTGCAAACAGGTTTTAGTTGGGTATAGTCCCGAGCCACATGGAGGCAAGTGAGCGGATCGGCAGGGGATTCGTCTCTCCCGGTATTGGGGGTGAGATCGCGCTGTGTCTAGGAGAGCCATTACCCAAAGCCCTCGGCCGAGTTAGGAGATTTACCGGTAGGTACTCTAGTAGTATCTCAGGGTGTTCTGGGCCACTCTCTGACACGACTTATACCGCTAATGGGGGTCTGACGTTACCAGCCCCCTAGGCAGATATGCGATAATCATAGAAGAACGGACCGGACTGTATGTATATTTTCACTGTTAGGCTCAGTAGGGTTTATGGATGAGTTCGCTCGTCAGCTTCCCTTCCAATCAATACATAGGTAAACCGTTATGTACAGCTTGTACCTCTGACGTGCTAATGGTTATACCCAGTGCCAGTGTGTTAATGAGTCATTAGAGTCCCCCACAGACACTTTCCCAAGTTTGGGCGAAACGTTGTAGAGGCCGTATGGTTTTATGGCAAGGTTCGGAAAATGCACGTGCGTTTTCGCACGTGTCATTTTTCGGGCAGATAATACTGGTAGGCTTTGGTTTAAGCCGGAACCCAGTATTATACTGTGTAGATATAATATCTTTGTCTCAGTTGCATTTGTATTCAGTCGTAATACAAATGCGGGTATGTTTATACTGATACGGGGTTATCCTGAAATTCGTTTCAGGATCACTTTTGGAAGTTGCCAGTTTCCAGTTTTCTATCAGCCGTATTTGACATTCGGTTAAATACGGATTTATCTTTTCTTGAGATGAGTGTGGAAGCTTCTAGATGCTTCTAGAAGGCGGTGACTAGGTTCATGCATCTTTGTGACTCATTAGTACATTTAATGATGTTTGATGACTAGGGTTAATGATTCATCACTTGCATTAATGGTGTTCATACTAGGTGTTATGTGACTCATTCTTTCTTTTGCTTTGTGGTCACCACTTCCTCCTCCTACACTCACCCTCTCTCCTATATATGGCCGGCCCCTTGCTTGTGAAGGGAATGGTTGTTGTTTTGAAAAGATATAAGTTTTGGTGCATAGAAATTAGATGTGATCGGTTTCTCTTTTTCACCCAATCCAAAAGGCAACTTCATTAACCGTTCATCCATAGCTTTGGACGTAACGAGACAAAGTGTTCTACTCATTCTCTACATCAATCTTGGTCATGTCTTTTAGCAAACTTGATGATCGAGTTGCCTCGGTTCAGAGGCGGGATCCCGTTTAAAGATCCGTCGACGTGGTTCCACCTAGACGAGAAGACTGGAAATTCAGGAGATCGCAGCAGCCGCAACAAAGCGTGGGATGATGGTTGAAGACCGAAGGACTCGGATCGTTCGGTATAATTCTTCTACCCACTTTGTAGTTTGTTAGTTTAGCTTTAATGGCAGATCCGGGTTATAGTACGCGATAGCGCCAGTTGTAAAAGTTTTTGTTCCGCATTTGGCGTCTGTTAGACGGCCGAGGCGCTACCGTGGACTTACAGTGGTATCAGAGCCTCACCATTAAGCTTTACTAATTTGTGCTAACGCGTGTAAAAGATCGATCGAACGGAATTTCCGAAATCACAATTTTTAGCACACAAGTTTCTGTCGATTTTTTAAAGGGCCTAAAAATAATTTTGCATATCACAGGAAAGCGTGCAGGGTTTTCTAAGCATACTGGAAAAATTTGGGCACATGATCCCACAAGAGCACCGCGGATCCGCGGCGCAATAGTGGGAACAATGCACCGATATTTTCCAGAGAGCTTCATTTTGGAAATTATAGTTATTGGTATTGTTCTTTTGGGCCCAGATTTTGTTACTGTACAGCAAATGTACGTGCGGCCCACTTCGGGAAATTTTGTCGATCGAAATTTTAAATTTGTTAGTATGCAGTACTTACTTTATATCTCCGACCGGGAATGTCATTCGATCGGTAAATCGCGTCTAATTGCTACAGTTCTTTTAGACTGGTTTGCGAACGTGACATTCGCGTTGATGTTCTGTGTTATGCTGTGATGTTGCGGGTTTGTCGTGGTGGATAGCAGGGTGCAATGATAGTGCTGTTTGGATTTATTTGTACTTTTGATATTGTGGGGCGAGCGTCCAACATGTGGACTGCCTTCATTGCATGTTGTATAATATTCTTTTGGGGCACGACCGGGTTGAGGTCGATATACCCGTTGTACATATTTTATTTTCTGTACTAGGTTTATCCCGCGAAGGAGTGCACGGATAGCCGGGTTCTGGAGGGCAACGGGTTCGTATCTCATGGCTTTGAGAGGCAGAGGGACCTCACTCTAGAATTGGCAGACTATTCGCCGCACTCGTAGGGGGTACAGGTTGACCCAAGAAGGGGTGCTCAATTTACCGGATTCCGTGAAGTGCCGGGTGTTCCTTTCACTATGATGTGGGGACTACCTCGCTTCAGGTTTTGGCGGGTAACTTGCCGCACCCGTAGGGGTCTAAGTTTCATTGCACAGGCTATTCACACGACCAGGGGAACGTCGGGTTTCAGCAGCGGCTTTGTGAAACCCGGGGATCCTAGATTATCTGTATTGTTCTGTGATGCTTATTACTTTTCTGTAATGTTGCATATTATCACGCCTGGAGCGATTATTGTATATTAGTATATATACTATTAGATGTTGTATATGTTTTACACCCGCGCTAGTCCAGCCCCCGCTCTGTCGTTAGTTAAGTAACCTAACGGGTGATGACGGGACCCAGTGACGAATGCGGATGGCATATACGTACATGTTATTTTCGTTCTTTTCTGGTATGATTGATTGATGGGACTGCATTGATTCTTATCAATGCAAGGATAAAACAAACCTATATTTGATGTTGTTGGAACAAATTTTAAGGTGTTATTACAAAGATGTTTCCTTTTGTTTTGCATAGTGATATTCAGTTAGAATATCCCGCACCTCATTCGACGAGGCAAGGGCCGAGATCCCTTTTTCGGGAGTGACCCCTTGGGCAGAAGTTTACGTCAAGGTAATAACTTCAATATAGTAGATTACAAGTTGCTTTGCATCGCGGTATTCAGTTGGAATATCCTGTACCTCATTCCACGAGGAAAGAGCCGAGATCCCTTCACCGGGAATGGCCTTTTCAGCAAAACGTTTTCGCCACTATATTTTTATAAAAAGCTATCAGTTTCCTTCAACGAGATCAAGTTCATTACGTTAAAGGTTTTTTCGCCAAAAACCAGCCGTAGCTCTCCGTCATTTCTTATGGATGGTCAGTAGTATTCAAGCTATGTTTGTTGACCTTCGTCAAGGCATAGTGTTTGGTAGTTGCTGGGGTATTCATTTGATTCATAGATAGATGTGTTGGTTTGGGACAGTCGTATAGCCTTGTTGACCTTCGTCAAGGGCTTGTATGGGTGGGTTCAAATTAACCTGGACAATGACGGGTAGAACTTGGCATGTGACTTATGATATTTTGACCAACGCCAAGGTCATAAGAGCATGGGGCAAAAATCACATCGGGAGTTTCAAACATACAGCAAACTTGCCAGGCATGCGCATACCTTCTGGAGTGTGATAACTTGAGTGGCTTCCATCAAGTTATCATGCGATGATAGTTGGATCCCGATTCTCACTGATGAGTTAGTTTACTCTTCGGGTGATCCCGACTAATTCTTCTTTCAAGTTTAGAGGAGAATTTGAGATTACAGTGGGAGGTTTCCTGATTAGATAAATTGATAACCATTCTGATCTAGCTTAGAGTGCACGCAGAGTGTTTCTTTTCTCTCTCTCTTTGGCAGCGACCTTTGACCGACCTTAGACTATAACTCAGTGACCAAGTTGACCGAACCTTCTTAAAATACTGGCTTTTGGATTGTTTGAGTTGCATAAGTCATTGCCGCTCCTTCTTTTACCCTTTGTATTTCTCAAAACACCCCGTATTACTACGGACATCCACTTCCATTGGATAGATCCATCGTATAGTTATATACGAACTCGAAGGTACAACTTCGAGGATGGATCCAGGTTCAGGAGAAATAGAATTGGT
The DNA here is from genome assembly GCA_030015575.1 of Agapanthus africanus. NCBI lineage: Eukaryota > Viridiplantae > Streptophyta > Magnoliopsida > Asparagales > Amaryllidaceae > Agapanthus > Agapanthus africanus. Next base: position 66,653,318 of record CM057344.1, on the reverse strand, counting down.
TTATTCAGTTATCTTTTGTTATCACCTTCTCTCAGATTGCGAGGCCTCCTTAGTTTAAGAGAGTACACCTATTAGGCTTATTGGATAGTCTTATTCCAAACCATAGGCTGGTGCCGAAAGGTAGGGAATGAAGAAAACCAATTAGCCTAAGTAGGGTGTACAAAAGGTAATAGCTAAAGACAAAATAAAGGGATTAGAAAGAGGGCAAAGTAAATTGCGACTGTTATCATTCACGACCAAACCGCGTACTTTATCGCCACTCCTATTTCACTTATGCTTTTTCTCCAGTTCGGGAGAAATAGAATAAGGTAATATTCAGTTGTATTTTATCATCACCTTCTCTCAAGTTACGAGTACTCCTTGGTTTAGGAGGGTACACCTATTATACTTACTGGATAGTCTTCTTCCAAACCATAGGCTGGTGCCGAACGGTAGGGAAGGAAGAAAACCATTTAGCCTAACGATGGTGTACAGAAGGTAACAACTAAAGACAAATATAGGGATTTGGAGAAATGGCAAAGAGATATACGGTTATAGTCATGAATATGATTATGGAAGAGGCATTACTAGGAATACCAGGATACCCCTACGAAATATTTTTATGTTTCAGTACATGTTAAAGGAAAACTGATTTCCCGATTAGAAACTTACTCCAGGGTATGTATTTACCAGGTTTTATTCTCATATCTGTATAGTTTTACAGATGATGAGTGGGAGAAAGCTATTGGGAATTAGGTGATCATCCTCATTATATCGGAATTCGTTGTAATTGGTGATATTTGAGAAAGACGCCTGAGTTATTGCCGGCAGGCATGTATTTGGTTTCGAGTATCCGTTGTTGTGCACCAATTTCAAAATGATATATCTGTACGTTTATTTTTATAAAGTGAGATATAACTTTTTGATATTATGACGATGACATTTACCTATATCAGTTGATGATTGGATAAGGAGCATTGAAACAACGGAGTAGTTCTTAATCATAAGTACAGTTTTCAACCTACAATGCACAGGTTTTGAGTTATTCAAACTCAACGGACTTATACAGAGTATTGTATGTTGTCCAGTGTCCGTCAGGACAAAAGGATAGGTCCTCGTACTATGTTCTGTTTACTTGTGACTTCTCTAGTTTTTAGACAAGTGTTTCGTAGAAATACAATGTTTAAGTCTTGAGAAGTTATGGGTATAAGAATAAAGTAGAGAACCAGGTATCACAAGTATCGGGATTCTTCAAAGAGATTGAAGATATAGATTCTTATGATTGGTATTCAGATGATAGTAATGGTTTTGAGAAACTTGTTTCTCTTTCAGGTTACTCATAATTGGATGGATTCTTAAGTTGAGTAATGCTGATTAGCCTCTCTCCATTAAATTGATATGCACTGGAGACAGCTGCATGATTTGAATCTGCTTCAGATTAAATTAGTACCTCCATTTCTATATTGTATATAGAATGGTTCATATCTTAACGATGTTAAGATACGGGGAGTTGTCCGGCTTATGCTTAAAAACAAACTCTGGATAACTCAGGGCACGTTTCTGTAATCGCAGTTTGTGGGTTGACCCGGTCTTAGTCGAGGGTTAATTTTCTACCATCTGAAAGATCAATAGTGATATTGTTCTTGACTCGCCACAGTTTTAGTAAAATGGATTTTTCAGAAAACAGTAGTGGGAGTATGGTAGAACTGGAAGAGATTCCAGAATCACAAACGATTACGGAAAATTTAATAGGACATATATATTCAATCAGGTTTGACATTCCATTAGCCACTCCGCAAATATGGTTGGTAACCTCAGACACCCGAGAGGTACTAAGGTAGCCTCAAGGACGGTGACAGGGAGGTTCTTGTTTACCCAGACTTGACACTACTGTTGTTCCAGACTGTGAGACCCGGCAGAAGGATATGTATAGTGTCGTTCTAAACTAGTTTTAGAAGTGTACGTATATATTATTCTGCCAGAGGATTGTCGTAGTCAGTGGGAGCGGCGGAAGAATAGTGGAAAAGTAGCTTATGTCTATTTATAGACTTAAGCAGTTAGAGCGGAGATAAGATCATCTAATTTTGATGTGACAGTCATAGGTTTGACTTCATCAAAATAGGGGATAGATCTGTTAAGAAGGTAGTAGGGTGTGATGTCCTGGTATTTAGATGACATACACAGAATAGGAAGTAAAATTCCTATACTACGATCGGTTGTACTGTGGTCGTCACACAGTTGTTTCTCTGGACAGGATATGGATATAATATCAGACATTCTGGTTTCTAGATCTATGGTTTTAGATCTGGATTTGGGTAGTTTCCCAATGTGGGTACAGTGACAATATTCTAATAGTATTTTAGAATAGATGACTCCTGGCATGGTGGTGTACCTGCAAGTGATGGAGTCACCCTCTCTAAAGGTGTCTTAGAGACTAAAGGAGAGAGGGATGTGCATGATTGGCAGATCACTTGCTTAGGCAATTGAGTCAATCATGAGATGTCAAGTACCACACCAGATGTAGTTTTTGCACTTGATGCGATAAGTTTATATTAATCCAATCCTAAGAAACATAAGGAAGCAGTTTTAGAACATAAGGTGCATGTTCTATGGATTTGATGACGGCAGCCTCCTTCGGGAGACGGTTATCATTCCAGGCTTCAAAGGTGACATAGATGACAGAGTGATTGTCAGAGTTATAGTTTTCCCTCTGACGAGGGACAGTATTATGGACAGGTGGTCCAAGAGGATACTATGGGAGATATGGTGCTGGAAACTGATTAGATTCAGTTATCGATACAGTCTAAGAAGTTTGGATTTGGAGTTCATTTATGAACTAGGTCCCATCAGATAACCAGACATATTCTAAGACAGGTATTACTCAATTCGGGAGATGGTTTTCTCCGCGAACTTGAGATTAAGAGAGATACAGAAAGAAACATCAGGGCGGATCCACTCACTGAGGCTATTTCTCGAACACAAGAGTTTTACAAACTAGCTTTGTGAAACTGATTAGTAGAGGAGTTGGATGTTCGGTATCACACGGGCTGTGAGTATGCGACATCGCAATAATTAGCCTTAAGTGCAAGTGGGAGATTGTTGGAGATAGTGCCCTCAAAGTCAATTATTGGATCGCAGGTACGTGATTGCAATGATTGAGGCAGGACCTATACCGATATGACAGTCTTGCTTGAGATAATAGTATGCTATATGGTTTGTCTTTATCATCGTATACATGCTTTAGTTCACTATTGCATGATGATAGAGCCCATAGGATTCTTTCTTGACTACCAGCAGTATGATGGCGATCATATACGTAGGAGCCGGGGTCTGTAAGCACATCCTTAAAGAGTCCCTAGTCATGGGAGTTTCGAGACAGGGAATCAATACTCCAGAGTAGACTAGTGTATACAGTCGAGACCCCGACGAGGGGCGATGGCCGGTCTCACAAGCCATTGGTATCAGTTTGATCACCTAAGATGTATACAGGTGCTCATTGGGTTATGAGTACACCGGACAGGACTCGCCGGGAACATGCTAGTTGGTATTATACATATCGTCATATAGCAGTTCCTTGGTGACATGTGTACAGGTTAGTTCATCGACCTGAGGTCGTCATTTGTCTCGTGTGAGTTCCCACTGTGCTTAGATTACTAGCCTACCACGCTCAAAGGAGTTGTGCAAACATGTTTTAGTTGGGTACAGTCCCGAGCCACATGGAGGCAAGTGAGCGGATCGGCAGGGGATTCGTCTCTCCCGGTATTGGGGGTGAGATCGCGCTGTGTCTAGGAGAGCCATTACACAAAGCCCTCGGCCGAGGCAGGAGATTTACTGGTAGGTACTCCAGTAGTATCTCAGGGTGTTCTGGGCCACTCTCTGACACGACTTATACCGCTATTGGGGGTCTGACATTACCAGCCCCCTAGGCAGATATGCGATACTCTTAGACGAACGGACCGGACTGTATGTATATTGTCACTGTTAGGCTCAGTAGGGTTTATGGATGAGTTCGCTCGTCAGCTTCCCTTCCAATCAATACATAGGTAAACCGTTACGTACAGCTTGTACCTCTGACGTGTTAGTGGTTATACCTAGTGCCAGTGTGTTGATGAGTCATTAGAGTCCACCACAGACACTTTCCCAAGTTCGGGCGAAACGTTGTAGAGGCCGCATGGTTTTATGGCATGGTTCGGAAAATGCACGTGCGTTTTCGCACGTGTCATTTTTCGGGCAGATAATACTGGTAGGCTTTGGTTTAAGCCGAAACCCAGTATTATACTGTGTAGATATAATATCTTTGTCACAGTTGCATTTGTATTCAGTCGTAATAAAAATGCGGGTATGTTTATACTGATACGGGGTTATCCTGAAATTCGTTTCAGGATCATTTTTAGAAGTTGCCAGTTTCCAGTTTTCTATCAGCCGTATTTGACATTCGGTTAAATACGGATTTATCTTTTCTTGAGATGAGTGTGGAAGCTTCTAGAGGCTTCTAGAATGTGGTGACTAGGTTCATGCATCTTTGTGACTCATTAGTGCATTTAATGATGTTTGATGACTATGGTTAATGATTCATCACTTGCATTAATGGTGTTCATACTAGGTGTTATGTGACTCATTCTTTCATTTGCTTTGTGGTCACCACTCCTTCCTTTTACACTCACCCCCCTCTCCTATATATGGCCGGCCCCTTGCTTGTGAAGGGAATGGTTGTTGTTTTGAAAAGATATAAGTTTTGGTGCATAGAAATTAGATGTGATCGGTTTCTCTTTTCACCCAATCCAAAAGGCAACTTCATTAACCGTTCGTCCATAACTTTGGACGTAACGAGACAAAGTGTTCTACTCATTCTCTACATCAATCTTGGTCATCTCTTTTAGCAAACTTGATGATCCAGTTGCCTCGGTTCAGAGGCGGGAGCCCGTTTAAAAATCCGTCGACGTGGTGCCACCTGGACGAGAAGACTGGAGATTCAGGAGATCGAAGAAGCCGCAACAAAGCGTGGGATGATGGTTGAAGACCGAAGGACTCGGATCGTTCGGTATAACTCTTCTACCCACTTTGTAGTTTATTAGTTTAGCTTTAATGGCAGATCCGGGTTATAGTACGCGATAACACCAGTTGTAAAAGTTTTTGTTCCGCATTTGGCGTCTGTTAGACGGTCGGGGCACTATTGTGGACTTACAGTTTAATCTAGTTTATAATTTTTATTAATTTGCAGTAGATCATTCATCTCTTAAATCAAAACAAAATAAAAAATTATGTCTTTCGTAGATCCCTCAATGAGCGAGTAGTTTCCTCGCTTGTTAGGGTTAGGAATAGGGAAGGGTTTGAGAGATGAATAGCTCTCATCTCTTTCTTTGCCAATCTCTTATGAACAATTAGGACTCCATGCATACTTTCTTATTCCGCTCCCTACGGCACTCTATCCACGAGGTAACGGTGATACGGTAGTATAAAAGACCGGATCTGTAAGTTTTCCATGGAGGTTAGGGTAAAGATTAAGAAAGGAAGGACAAGGATCTAGAGGAAGAAACATATTCCCAATCATGCTAATCCACTTTATTAATAATTACCATAACCCCTAATATGATATCTAATTTAAGGTATTGAAAGAGGTGTAGATCTTTATTTACCAAACTCTACCTAAACCTAATCCTAGCAAGTTTCTTAATTCTAGTATAACACAACATAGTTTTTAGATTTAATTAAAAGACCAAACACCATTTGGAATTAGCTCGTAAGAACATTTAGGAGATTTACAACATCCCTGTGGACCGACCCGTATTCACCGGCTAGCTGCAAAGCGACGCCGTTCTTGATTGCGGTAATATATTTTTGATCGATAAAATCTCTCTAAATCACGTGATAAGGACGACTGAATGTCAGTCGCAGGCATTATCTTTACCCTCAGTGGAGGGACGGTATGTTGGAAGAGTTCCAAGATAGATACCGTGATTTACTAGAAGATTAAAGGCAAGATACATCGTTACCAAGGATGCTACCAAAGAGGCAGTCTGGATATATATAAGTTCATGAGATGAACTTCGTTCCTACCATTGTGTGACAATGGAGTTGTGGCTTTTGCCAAGGAACCCTCCGTCCCATCTGAAATCCATATATAATTCTTAGGCGGTATCACCTGATCATGGAGATGGTTGATCTACAGGGAGATCGAAGTTGGGAGAGTAGACATAGAGGACAACAGCGCGGATTCACTCACAAAGGCCTTTTTCCCAGTAGAGATTTTTATGGGATGGTTGAGTATGAGATACTTCAACCGCAGCTAATTGTTAGGTATGTGATACCACAAAAGATTGCCCTAGTGCAAGTGGGAGATTTTTAGTTATATGTATGCCCTAGAGGCCATTACTATACATACGATGTATATTGTAGTGGATGCTTGGACATATATAGGGAAGACTTTCTTGCTCGACATGATAGTACGCTATCTGGTTGCTCTTTATCTTAACATGTACTCTGATTGTCTCTATGTTACATGTTGATAAAGCCCTTAGGATATGTACTCGACCACTGGGACTATGATGAGATCATACTAGTGGGGCCACGGTAGTCGGGGAGTACATCCTATAACTAATCCTAGTCGATGGTGTATCGAGATAGGGCATCGATACACCAGAGTAGACTAGCGCATACACATCTTGACCCATATGATGGGCGATGAATGATCCCATATCCATCGGTGTTTTACATCAAGGATGGTGTACGGGTGCTCAGTAGAGACTGGGTACACTGGACGGACTCGCCGAGAACTCCCAGATGGTATTATACCTCACGTCAGATGGCAGTTCTCCGGTGACACTAGTACATGTTAGTCTGTAGACCCGAGATCGTCATAGAGTCTTGTGTGATTCCCACTGTGCTTTGATTTCCATCATACCACGTCTAAGAGGGCATGCAAAAAGGTGGCTTTTGGGTACAGTCCCGAATCACATGGAGGCAATGAGCGATAGGAGGGGATTCGTCGCTCCCGGTATAGGGAGTTGATGTTGTGCTGTGTTCGATTGGCTATAACTGGAAATCCCTGGCCAGGGTTGCTGAGATTTACTGGTTAGTGTTATCAGTAATTTCTCGAACTGTTATAGACCTCATATCAACACGACTTATCAAGCTACTGGGGTCTGACGTTTACCATCCCTAGGCAAGATATGCGACATATCAGACGACGAGACCGGACTGTACGGGAGTGTTATTGATTAGATTCACAGGAGAATGTATAGGCTTTCCTGTTGATCTTCTGAGCGCTCAATACCTGGGTGGCTGTTACGTTTAGCTAACCGCTTGCACCTTGTGGGTGTTTGATATGATCATCACCTACTGCCGGCGTATTGACGATTCTTTAGAGTCCTACACAGAGGTTTCTTGGCTCAGGCAAAACGGAGTAGGAGCACATACGTGATATGTGCGGGCCCGAGAACAATACGTGTATGTGATACCGTTTTGGATTCTCACGATATGAGATATCGGCCGGGTATATGTGATATAGCCGGGTCATCGAATCAAGTGTTGATTCGATGAACTGATACAGATTATATTAGTCGGTTATTTGTGAAATAGCCGGATTATCGGATCAAGTGTTGATTCGATAATTTAATGTATAATTATATATTTGATATATTAAATTACATTAACTGATATAGGCTCACTAAAAGATTCTTTTCCTCACTCGGGTAATACATTGATATATATGCGATATATGTTAATTATATTATTTTATTTTGTTACAATAAATATTATATATGTGGTGATATATAATACTGTGACATGATATGGTTATTAATGCAACATGTTTAGTGGAGATTAAATATGGTTAGGGTTTGATTTGGGTTAAGCTTTTTTAGAAGTTTCTAGAAGCTTTGTTTTTGTTTTGGTAAATATATTTTGTGAAGATATTTCCTTAACCTAACCCAAACCCTTTTACCATGGTTGTTTCTCTACACGAGTTAAGGATTCATTCTTAACTATGGTTGCATTTCTAACCTCATATATGCGTTTCATTATTCATCACAAAAGGGTTGATTGTTCTTCTTCTTCCTTCTTCCTTCTTTCATGAAAAGCTTTCTAGCTTTTTATGAAGTGATGAAAATGTGTGAGTTAATGAAAATAAATGAGAGCTAAAATCCTACTTCATCATCCTAATCTATCCTAACCATTTAGATTAGGGTGTTCACTTCATTTAGTGAGTGTGAGCTTGTGTTAACGAAACTTCAAGGTAGATCATCTTTGTTATCGAAGATCGGAAGCAAGCTTGCGTCTTTCTCTTCGTGGAGCCTCTCGAGAGTCTGGAACATGATGATCGCAGCGAAGGGACCACAACATGGAGCTTATGAAGTGAAGGACCGGACTACAAAGGTTGTAATCCCAAACTTTTAGATGTTAATGTGTTTAACATGCTTTGTTTCGCCTAATCTCTAGTTTAAAGATCTTGGTTAGGGTTGTTCGGCACGGCTAAATTTTAAATCGGGCATGGTTGATGCCTTGTAGAACCTTGTTAGAGTTCCTAGTAACCCTACACTCAATACCCGGGTGGCCGTTACGTTTAGCAGATCGCTTGCGGTTTGTGAGTGTTTGATATGATCATCGCCTACTGCCGGCGTATTGACGAGTCTTTAGAGTCTTACACAGAGTTTTCCTGGCTCAAGCGAAACGTAGTAGGAGCACATATGTGATATGTGCAGTACCGAGATTAATACGATATGTGATACCGTATTCTATTCTCGCGATATGTGATATCGGTCGGTTATATATGATATAGCTGGGTTATCGGATCAAGTGTTGATTCGATAAGTTGATTCATTTGATATTAGTCGGTTATACGTAATATAACCAGATTATTAAATCAAGAGTTGATTTAATAATTTTATATATAATTGTATATTTGATATATTACATTACATTAACTAATATTAGCTCACTTAAGATTTCTTTTTCTCACATATGCTACACTTTACATATATGTGATATATGTATTGTTTCCTTTTAATACATAAATATATATGTGATATATATTCATGTGTCATGCTAGGTTATATATGCAACAAGGGTGTATGAGACTAATACCATGCTAGGGTTAAAATTAGGGTTTGATATTTATCATTTAAGTTATCATAAATTAGTGATGACTTAGTCAATATTTCAAGCTTGGATGAAGCTTGTAGAACATTGACCAAGTCCACTCTTTTGTCATTCCTTAAGATATTTTTTAACCCAACCTTAACCCTTGACCTTGGTTAATTCTCTACATGAGTTAGGCATGGCATAAGAACTTACCATGGTTGCATTTCTAACCTAAGATTATTGTCCATCACTTCATCATCTTCATCTTCCTCTCATTGAAGCTTTCTAGCTTCATGAAAAGTGATGAAAATAGTGAGAAAATTAAATCTAAAATGAGTAAAATTCATACTTCATCATCCTCTACCACTTGCCATTTAGTATAGGGTGGTTACTTCACTAATTCAACAATTAGTAAAGGGGTAGCTTGGGTTAGTGTCTCCTCGACGTAGATCATCTTCGGCCTCAAAGACTTCGATGCAAGCTTGTTCATTTCTTCATAGGAGCCTCTCAAGAGTCCGGGAGTTCATGATCGCAGCAAAGGGACTACTACACGGAGCTAATGAAGTGAAGGACCGGTCTACAAAGGTTGTATTCCTTGTTCACTTGTATGCAAAGTTGTTTGTATTATGTTTCGTCGGATTTTCCAGTATACGATTCTAGGTTAGGGTTAGCTAGAACGGCAAATTTTGAAATTGGCATGGACGATGCTTCCCAAAACCTTGTTGCCATGCTAGACAACCCTGCACCTACAATCCTAACAATCGAGAATTTACTCGCTCATTGAAATAAAATGGTAAAAGGACATGGAAAAGGATCTGGAAAAAAATAATAAACGCTACCACTAAGGTTCTGATAAAAGTGAGAAACAACGATTGGGTATCATTGCGAAGTAAAATGCAGATCAAAGAAAAAAAATAGAAGAATTTATTTTGAGAAATCCAGCCCTTAGATCTCTCACTATTGTGAGAAGATTCATTTTGGCATAATAGCTTTGAAAATATTAAGAAATGGAAAAGAATTCAGAAAACAACATCTATATAATAAAATTTCAAGTGTGGTAAATAAATGCAGAGAATAAAATTGCATAAATGAAAAAGAGACAAAAATAAAATGAACCACTCTATCTTTTGTTTATCAAACTTGAGCTTCATTACAATTTTTTTAATAGCTAATGAGAAAGAGGCTACAATTCTAAACACAATATAAAAACCCTAAAATCTTAAAACCCTAAATGCTTCTCTGTTGGGTGCTCTCGCTGCTATTTATAGGCCTTGAAATCTGAAACCCTAACATCGAAGTCGTTGTACATGAAAAGAACAAACTGCCCCCGAAACTCTAAATAGTGCGGCGCTAAAGCGGCGGCGGTTCTGCGGTCGTTTGTTGGTTTTGGCGGCTGTTCCGCGGTCAATTGTTCGGTTTGGGCTTCCAAACTTTTTTTTTACATTCTCGCTGTTTTTAGATGGTTTCTGAGCACATAATATCTCGATTTTGCTGACACTGAAATTTGCATGGTTGACTAAGTTGACTTTGATTTTAACTGGATCAGTCCGGTTTTATTTCTAAAGTTCGTCGTTTGCTCCAAACCTGTTTCCTGCACTTATGTAGCAAACTTAGATTAAAAGCACCAATTTTATAGGCAATATTATAAAGAATGGATGGTATTAAAATATAATTTTATGATGTAAACACACTCTCATCCTTGATTTGGAAGTAGAGGTAGAGGTGGAGTTAACTGACACACCTTCTGAGTTTTCTTCTGGCCCTACTTGAGGGTGAAGAGGATTTTTCCAAATGACACCATGAGACTTATGCTGCTATTTTAGATTTTCTTCATTTTAGGAGATAGGAATATCTCCCACTCATCACCGTCGAGTTTGTTTTCTTCTCAAAATGGGTCGACCTCAACCACGTTTACATGTTCAGTCAGGACTTCAACTAGTACATTCTTGGACAGGGTTAGAATGCATGTCTTATATTTACTTTTGACCCAATTCTTGAAGACATAGCAATCTTCAATAGGATGACTCAATACCCGGTGATAGGGGCAGAACTTTGGATCATCGGTTTTATCTGCTTCATCCGGGTGTTTGCTTCCTGAGAGCTGCAACATGTTTTCCTTTAAAGTATGGTCGAAGATCTTTCTTATCTTGTCTCTGAGGAAGGAGTGCTTCTTACTCATCTTTTCTTGCAGAGATGGCCCTTTTTTCGAGTTTTGGCCTGGTATCAGCTCAGAATATTCTCCGAGAATAGGCACAGACTTGTCCCCAGCTGGCTAAACGTTGGCGACAAACGCCGATTTGTTAGCATCCCTCTTATATTCTTTCTTCGGGTAGTACATTTTTTGCGCCGGCTTAAGGCTTTTGAGACTCGATGCTTTATCGATGAGGTCTTGAAATGTGGTGATCTTAAATGACAGTAGAAACGGGGTAATCCAGCAATCGATATTACCCATTATTATGCCATCAACATAGGATTCTTCTAATTGCTACTCGTATTTCATGGACAAATTAAGCCATCTTATTATGTATTTTGTTGTTGTTTCGTCATTCTTAGGCTTGTCGTCCATCAGATTGGCGATGGTGATCTTCTCACTCACAATAGCAAACCGCTGAATGAATTGTGTCCCGGGTTGTGTAAATGTTTTGATAGAGTCATTTGGTAACTCTAAATACCATCAAATGCAATACCACTCAGACTACTGACAAACTGCCTAAGGGGCAAGGCATCGTTGCCCACAGTGTTGCCGCACGTTGCCTTGAATTGCGCGACATGCTACTGGGAGCTTCCAGCTCCACTGAATTGGTTGAATTTAAGGATAGTATTTCCCTTTGGATACTGAATTTTATCATAATCAGCGGGATATGGCCTTCCTTTTCCAATTATTTTCTGAGCAATGTCTGATGCCATCATGCTCTTCACTTGGTCAGAAATTAAATCATTGATTTATGACTTGGTCATGACTTCGCCACTCCCGATTTGAGTCACTCTTTGTTGAGCAAACACGGCACTGGTGTTAATGTGTTCATTGATTATTAACGTTGAGATGATGGCTAGAGCCGGAGGAGGTACAATAGCTGGCCTCTCTACCTGCTTCCATGACTGGGGCTGAATTTCTTCAGGCGACCCTGCAACTGGTTGCTATTCGAGTGGGGTTATCCCAGTTGTCTTGGCGTCTTGGGCCGTCACTTTTTCTGTCAAGCTTTTGACCATCACAGCAAGGTCACCAACTTGTTTTAGAATGGTGATTTCATCGTCTTTCTGCCTTGCATCGAAGGTGGGGTTATCGGCAATCTTGAACGGATCATTTTCATCTCCTTCACCATCGCCTATAGGCAGGTGAGATGACTTGGCTGCACTTGTTGATTTGTTCCTTCTGGATTTCCAATCGGCTCTGGTAGATGGTTCAGGTGGAGGCACTTCACCGATCAAATACCGTATGGCTTTGAGTTTCGCTACGCCTTTTGAAATAGACTTCCGGTGAGGCGGACCATTCATTTCCTCTTCCATCCACAATTTTGGAGGAAGGCATCCTTCTGGTAGGAGTAAGATGGCTCTCATTACAAGATCAAAAATGGATGATCGAGCTGAATTGGAGGTACCGGAGGGTTGTTCGTATTCTTTCTTCCTCCAGACTTGAATTGGTTTGGAATTGGATTGGCTTCTTTTCCTTTGGTGCTTTTGAAGGCTCTTTTCGTACTGTCGATCTTTCACAGTTTTCAGAGCTTCATATACCCGAGAGGAAATGGTTTGGTGATGATAGCGCGGTTTGCGCTATTCATCTCTCTGTTGGATATAGTGTCCTCAAGGCAATTATTGTAATTGCAAGCATGCAATTATGATAATTGAGGGAGGACCTATACAGGTAGAACAATATTACTCGAAATGATAGTATGATATCTGGTTTATCTTTATGATGAAGCCCGTAGGATTCTTGCTTGACTACGAGAATTATGATGGCGATCATATACATGAGAGCTGGGTAGTCTATAAGCATATCCTTAAATGTCCCTAGTCATGGGAGTATCGAGACTGGGCATCGATATTCCGGAGTACACAAGTGTATACGTTTCGAGACCCCGATGAGGGAAGGTGGCCGGTCTCACAAGCCATTGGTGTTATGTCACCTAAGATAGTATACAGGTGCTTACAGGAGGTGAGTACACTGGACGGACTCGCCGAGAACTTCTAGACGGTATTATATCTGTCGTCATATGGAAGTTCTCGAGTGGCATTAGTACATGTTAGTCTTTTGATATAAGATCGTCATTTGTCTCGTGTGAGTTCCCATTGTACTTTTATTACTACCCTACTACGGCTCAAAAGAGTCATGCAAACAGGTTTTAGTTAGGTAATCCTGAGCCACATGGAGGCAGTGATCGATTGTCGGGGATTCGTCTCTCCTGATATTAGGAGTCGATGTCGTGCTGTGTTCGGTTGGTTATCACCCTAAATCCATGGCCACGGTAGATGAGATTTACTGATTTGAGTTCAGTAGTTTCGCGGTTGGTGATGAGCTTGACTCCGACATGACTTATTGGGTTATTAAGGGTCTGACATTTTCACCGCGTAGACCCAATATGCGATACTCTCAGATGAATAGACTGGACTGTACAGAGATTGTCACATTCAGGCTCAGTAGGGTACAGACGGACTTGATTGTCGACCTCGCTTTCGACAAATATCTAGGTAGCCGTTACGTACAGCTAACACAGCTGACGTGCTTGTGGTTTTTGGATTTATCCAGTAAATCACTGCCAGCATATTGTCGATTTTTTAAAGTCCCACATAGAGGGTTTTTCCCAGTTCAGGCGATATGATGTAGATGGCGTATGTTGGTGTATACAGGGTGTCCGATTAAATACGTGTACTGGATACACGGATTTTAATCAGACGGTTGATAATACTAGCGACTTAGGATTAAGCCGGATTATTAAATCAGATTTTGATTTAATAATTTATATATATTTTTTAAATATGTATATTCTAGTATTATTGTGTACTATTCATTTTCTCTCTCTTGGCTATTCGTATTTTTGTATGAATACACGTTTATGTATTTCGGTACGTATACCGGGTTGTATTCCGTATTTGTACGGAATTTGTTCTAGAAGATGGACACTTCATTTCTTGATTTTTCTTATATAGAAAATAAAAAATGAGGTAGAGGATGAGGTGTAAAGAAGTATGGTGGAGAGAGGTATGGATTGGTTTTAAATATTGATAAAATCATTTGTGGTTACTATTTTTCCATGGGTGCAAAAAATCAAGCCATTCATTCTTTGCTTGGTAGTTTTTCTTCACACAAAAGACTTAGCCATTTTCCATGGCTTCTTCTTCTTCACCTCCTCCTCCTCCTTCTAGGTAGCTCTCTTGAGCTTAGAAAAGAGAGAAAAAGATAGCGAGAATATTCCTACATCCCCACTCTCTATTCGTAGCGAACTTAGAGCGTCGGTCGCTTCCCTGGGTGAAGCCGGAGCTTGGATCGGTTTTCCTCAGGTGGATCTCCTTCGGCAAGGACGGTTGCCACTCAAGAACGATCTAGACAGCATACACGGAGCTTGGAGGGGTCTTCCACGATTGGGTGGACACGCGTCAAAGGTAGTATTTTGTATCTTTGCAAGCTTGGTTTGCTGGTTTAGGAGTTTGGATCGATTCTACGTTCAAAGTTCCTTCGTGTTTAGTTGAAATTTTTGTTCGCCATTCGCTCCTCCACTGCGCCGCAGGCACTAGGAAACCCTACAATGGTATTAAATCCTCCCAAACACCTTTAACTAGCTAGTTATGACATTAGAATTCGGGTTTTTTCGGGCATTGAAAACTGTCGAAAAAACAATCCCGAATTTTTGAGTTTTGAGATGTTTGCACACCCCATGGGCTCACGGTTGAAACCAAGAAGCCACAGGGTGGTGCATAGGCATCCCATGGAGACCCTGGGGGACCGAACGGCTGGGCCCACTCCCTAAGACCACCACAAGGTGGTCTTGGTGGTGGGGACCCGAAACTGCCCCTCTATGGACAGTTTCGAGTTTGCCTCGCCCTCTGGACACCTCATGGTGGCCTCAGGGGTGGGTATCCCCTCTAGGCCCCCTGACTCAAAGTTAATTTTGTGCTCCAACTCCCCGCGAAGGATCAGGTGCGTTTCATTTTGATTCGGACCTCTGAATTGGCTCAAAACTCGACTTTTTCGGATGTTTAGTGCACTTGGTTTTTTATCCTTGGTAAATTTGGGATGTGCGCTAATTGTGTCTTGGAATTCTAATGTTGTGACTTTGTTTGTGTGTGTGGACGTGTTGTTAATGTTGCCTAATTGCTATATGCTCAATTAGACGGGGTTGCACACCTGTTTCGGTTACTTGTTTCTATGGATATATATCTTGATTGTGGCTTAGTCGGATTGTCCTGTCGGATAACCCCTCGTGCATTGCTTGTACAGTTTTGATTTACTTTGTTGTATTCATTTGTTCGGGATGAGCTCCAACATGTGGCCGTCGTTTCCCTATTATGTATATTATTTAATTGGGGCTCAACCAGGATGCGGTCGATGTCACCATTGTATATATTTCATTTCTGTACTAGGATTAACCCAGGAGAAGTGCTCAAGTACCCGGGTTCTAGAGTGCAGCGGGTGGCCATATCATGGAGTTAAGACCGGGCCGCCTCGCTCTAGAATTGGCGGGTTGCTCGCCGCACTTGTAGGGGTTATAGGATTCGACCCATGGAGGGGTGCACAAGTTACCGGATTCTCGATTGCGGCGGGTGATCGACTCATTTCATTGAGGGCGTGTTACCCAGTTTTTAGGATTGGCAGGTGGCTTTCCACACTTGTAGAGGTCTAGGATCGACTATGTACGGTCTATCCACACGACCGGAGAACGTCGCGTTTCATTTACGGCTCAGATGAAACGCGGGGCTCCAAGTTTATCCGTTATTCCATATTGTTGTTCGTATGCCTGTGATGACTATTATCTGCCTGGGATGTTGATATATATATATATATATATATATATATATATATATATATATTAAGAGATGCTTCTATATGTTTTTCATTCGCGCTAGCCCTGTCCCCGCTTCTATAAGTTAAGTAACCTTACGGTGAAGACCCGGGGCCCCGTGGCGAATGCGGATGGCATATAAAAGTATGCTATTTTGGTTGTTTCTGTTGTGGCTTAAAAACTAGATTTGATAGGACTGCATTATATCTTTAATGAAAGGAAAACAAACAAATTTGATGTTGTCGGAACCAATTTTAAAACTACTCGGTTTTCTTGAAAACAAATGTCATATTCTTTTGCTTTGCATTGCGGTATTCAGTTAGGAATATCCAGCACCTCATTCTATGAGGGAAGAGCCTTGATCCCTTCACGGAGAATTCGCTCTTAAGCAAAAGTTTATGTTACTAATTTTAAAAAGTGGAGCTTAAACCACTCCATTTCAAATCCATTCAAGTTCCTTCGACGATATCAAGTTCATTACGTTAATAGTTTTTTGCCAAAAACCAGCCATAGCCCTCCGTCATTTCAGATTAGTACTGCCTAATATTCGCACTACGTTTGTCGTTTTTATTCACCGAGGCGTATTGTACGGTAGATCTGTAATGCTTTTCTGTCGCTAGGATATGTGGATAGGTTAGGACAGTCGTACGACTTTGTTGATTATTCATCAAGGGTCGTGCGGGTGGGTTTAACGCAGTCAAGAAAATGACGGGTTGAACTTGACTAAGACCCTTGATTTGTTGATTATTCATTAAGGTCATCGGGTCCTAGGCGCAAAAACCACATCGGGAGTTTCAAATATAAAAGAAATTTGCCAGGCATGCGCATATCTTCAGGAGTGTGGTGACTTGAGTGGATTCCGTCAGATTATCACACGATGATAGTTGGGTCCCGATAACTACTGATGAGCAGGTATTACTCCTCAGGAGATTTTTCATTTCACAATTAGCTAACCTATTAGGTGTCTAGAAAGTGATAACGAGGTTACGCCTCTATGAAAACGAGGTTATTAATTGGGTCCGTGCGAAAGCACGGTGGACCTCCCTCGGAGTACCAACACTGAGCTGGTTGAACGGTTAGCGAACTTGTAAGGTGTATATGATCTCGACTAGTTCTCCTTTTAGGGTTTGAAGGAAAATTCGAGAAAACAGTGGGAGCCATCGTGATTATATAAAGTGATAACCAATCTAATCTTGATAGAGTGCACGCTGAGTGTTTCTTCTCTCTCTCTCTCTCTCTCTCTCTGGTACAGCGACCCATGACTTACCTAAAACTCATTAACCAAGTTAACTGAATCTTCTTACACACGTTGGCTTTGGATTGTCATGATTCACGACAAAGTCGCAAATATCCCTGCTACTTCTACTTTCCCTTTGCATTTCTCCAAAACGCTTTGTATCACTACGATGATCCATATTGCTTAGAAATGGCCATCGTATAGTTACATACGAACTTGAAGAAATTATTTCAGCCGAGAATGGCCACTGGTTCTGGAGAATTTAGATTGTATTATTCAGTTGTCTCATCTTTTTACCTTCTCTCAAGTTGCGAGAGCTCCTTGTATTAGGAGAGTACACCTATTGCTCTTATTGGATAGTCTTCTTCCAAACTTTAGGTAGGTGCCGAAAAGTAGGAAAACAAGAAAACCAGTTAGCATAAGTATGGTGTATAGAAGGTAAGATATAAAGACATATAAAGGGATTGAAATGAGTGCAAAGGAAATTGCGACTACTGTCATGAATTTGGATCGGGAAAAAGCATTACTAGGAATACCCGGCCACCCCCTTAAAATATTTATGTTTCAGAAGTTCTGTGTACTTGTAAATGAGAACTGTTTTCCTAATTAATTCTGACTCCGTGGTATATATTTACCGGATTTGGATCTCACTTCTGTACGGCGTTACAGATACTGAGAAGGAGTAGAATATTAGAAAATGGGTGATCTGATCCTCAATATCGAAATTCGTTGTAATTGGTGATATTGGATTAAATCGCCTGATTTTGCCTAACGGCAAATATTTGGTTTGAAATAACCATTGTTATACACCAGTTTTTAAAATGATACATTTGTATCTTTATTTTATAAACTGAGATATAATTTTTGAAAATTGTGTTACAAACATTTACTTTTATTAGTTAAGAATAAGGTAAGGTGCATTGAATAACGGTGTAAGACATTCTCGACCAAAATACAGTTTTCAACTCACAACACATGGAATTTGAGTTAGTATACTCTTAGGACTTATACATGAAAATGTATGTTGTCTAGTGTCCTTCTGGAAAAAGGGTTGGTATTCTTACTTCATTCAGGTTTACCTATAAGTTCTCAAGTTTTAGACACGCATTCGTTGTAATACAAGGTCCAAAGATTTTGAGAAGTTTATTGGTATAAGAATAAAGTAGAGAACCATATGTCGGAAGTATCAGGATTTTTCGAAGTGATCGAAGATATAGATACTTATGCTAGGTATTCCATTATAGTAATAATGAGAATTTGATTCTTTCTCAGGTTACTCAACCGCGGGTTCGCTCCTTGATGAGTAATGTTGTATTGTCCTTTATCCATTTAGGTGATATGCACTAGAAACAACTGCATGATATTTGTGTAAGCCGATGTCGCGCACCCCGCGGTTTGCAGGGAGGCGGAATTTTCAAAAACGATGATATTTGAATACGCAACACCGGCTAAAATTCCAGGATCTTTACTAAAGCCTTAACTAGCTAATCTATCTAGAGGTTTAACTACTCTTTTAGAATGGTTATACCACCAAGTTCGAGTCCTTCAGGTCTTCCAGTACTCCTTTCCAAGGCTTTTCGGTGATCGGATCGGGCTAGTTCCATCGGCCTTCCTGCCTCAAAGATGATCCACCGCGAGAGAATGTGCTCCAAGCTTCAACCTCTAAATGAAGTAATTAAGGTAGATGGTTCGCTAAAGCAACTAGCCTACGAGATGTAAAAAGTCTAATGGATTGATTAGTCTCACTAAACCTTTGGCTCACAACACATGTGAAGATTAGGGTTTAGTCTTTGAGGAAGAAGGAGATAGAGGAATTCAAGAGAGAAAGAGAGGAGAGCAACTCAAGAAAATGAGCTCAAGAAAATAAAATGGCTAAAAGTGTAAAGCATTGTGTAAGAATGGCTAAATAACTCAACTCAATAATTCAAGCATGCAATATAATATAATAGAATAAAGCACCCATGCTTGAATAGTGAGTCAAGACCAATATAATAATCCCTTAGCCATGCTTTGCACCATGCCTCCTAAAGTCTCCTCCATTTCCACCTCATTAATCCATTTAAGTAAATAGATAAAACCAATAATGAGGTGGATCCTTCTAGAAGCATGCCTTGACAAATTACAAGAATGCCCCTCTCACCGTATATACATACCCGTATCCGTATTCCGAAAAATACGGATACACTGAAACGATAACAATCCAATAATATAATACTAGGATCTGTCTTAAACCAAAGCCTACTAGTATTTTCCACCCAATCAACATCCGTGTATAAGTACACGTACGCGATCAAAGCCCAATCGTAAAACCATACGACGTCTACATCAATTGCCTGAACCAGGAAAACCCTCTGTGTCGGACTCTAAAGACTCGATAGTACGCTGGCAGTGGGTTTAACCATAAGCCGTCAGCGATACTAGCTGCACGTAATGGCTATCCAGGTATCTTTCGATAAGAAGACCGATGAGCAAACTCACCCGGACTCCTACTGAGCCTATCGGTGAAAATCTCCGTACAGTCCGATCTGTACGTCTGAAATACTCACATATCTGCCTAAAGGGATGGTAAACGTCAGACCCCTAACAACGTGATAGTTCATTCCAGAGGAGAGCCCAATACACCATAAGAAACTAATAGAGTACCTTACCAGTATTTCTCGACTGCCCTGGCCAAGGACTTTGTGTAATGGATTTCTAAACACTGCGCGATATCAATCCCAATACCGAGAGAGACGAATCCTATCTGATCGCTATTGTCTCCAAGTGCTTCGGGACTACACCCAACTACTACATGTTTGCACAACTCCTTTGAGCATGGTAGGGTAGTAATCAAAGTGCAGTAGGAACACATTCGAGACGAAGTAGTGATGGCAAGTCAACGGATTAAGATGTACTCATGCAACCTGGGAACTACTACCTGACGATAGGTATAATGCCTACCATTAATTCCCGACGAGTCCTATCCAGTGTAACTCATAACCTAATGAGCACCTGCATACCAACACCAGTACGGTGTACTAATAGCTGTGGGACAGACCATATCCCCTGCTGGGATGAGAAGCGTATACACTAGTCTACTCTGGAGTATCGATGCCCCATCTCGATAATCTAATGACTAGGGACCTGTATAAGGATGTGCTTATAGACTACCCAACCCCTATGAGTGTGACTGCCATCACAACACTGGTAGTAAAGCAAAGATCCTAAGGGCTCTACCAATATGTATAAGTGATATGCTAAAAGAAACACATGCAAATATTGAGGTAGAATCAAACCAGGTAGCATACTACCATATCGAGCAAGACTGTTATTATAACTGTGAAATATCCCAAGCATCCAATATGTAATATACAATCCAGTATGATACAATAATGGCCTCTAGGGAATTATCACTAACAATCTCCCACTTGCACCAAGGCTATGTATTGGCATATCACATACCTGTCATCTCGATTAGCTGATCGAATTGTATCTCAGGGATGGCCTTTGTAAGTTGATCTGCAGTGTTGTTTTCTATCTCAACTCTCTGCACCTCGATCTCCCATCAATCAATGATCTCCCTGATCAGGTACAACAACTTCAGGATGTGTCTGGACTTCTGATGGGACCTTGGTTCCTTCGCAAAAGCTATAGCGCTGTTGTTGTCACAATACAGCGGTATTGGATCAAAAATGGATGGAACCACCTGAAGCTCTATCACGAACTTCCTGATCCTGCTTCCTTCGCGTGATCACTGGCAGCAATATACTCCGCTTCCATAGTTGAGTTAGCAACGGTTTCCTTTTTGGAGCTCTTCCAAACAACCGCCCCTCCATTGAGGGTAAAGACATGACCCGACATAGACTTAGAGTCATCCTTGTCACTCTGAAAGCTGGAGTCGACGAAGTCCTCGATTTGGAGGTCTTCCCTGCTGTACACCAAGAACATCTCCTTCGTCCTTCTCAGGTACTTGAGAATGTTCTTCACTGCTATCCAATGCTTCTCCTCTGGGTTTGACTGATACCGGCTTACAACGCTCATGGCGTATGCTACATCTGGTCTGGTACATAACATCGCATACATTATAGAGCATACCACAAATGCGTAGGGTATAGTAGACATGCGAGCCCTTTCTAAATCGGTCTTGGGAGACATCTCTTTGGAGAGGGTGGTTCCATGATAAGCAGGTAGATTACCGCACTTAGAATCTTCCATACTGAATCGTTTCAGTATGGTGTCGATGTACCTTGACGGTAAGAGTCTCAACATCCATTTAGATCTGTCACGATAGATCTGGATCCCCAGAATGTAGGAAGAATCACTGATTGATCTAAAAAACTATCTATTAACCGCAATCAAGAACGGCGTCGCTTGGTAGCTAACCGGTGAGTACGGGTCGGTCCACATGGATGTTGTGAATTTCCTAGTCGCTCAAACGAGTTAATTCCGATTATGGTCGGATTGATTATTAAATCTAAAAACTAAATTAATCTATATCTAAGTCTTGCTAGGGTTAGGTCTAGGTTAAGTTTGGAAAGTCGATAAATCTCACTGCTTTCTATACCCATATGAAGATCTAATTAGGTGTTATGGTAATTATTAATAAAAGGGATTAGAATCATCGGGAAGATGTTTTCTTCCTCTAGTTTTTTGTCCTTCCTTTATCAATTCTTACCTTAACCTCCATGGAAAACATCACAACCGGGCCTTTATACTACGGTATCACCGCTACCTCGAGGGATAGGGTGCCGAAGGGAGCGGTATGTGCATGTATGCATGGAGTCCTATTAAAAAGTATGATGGGCAAGAAAGGGGATGAGAGATCTTCGTCTCTCAAACCTTCCCCAGATCTAACCCTAACAAGCGAGGAGACTACTCCCTCATTAGGGAATTAAAATACATTTATCTAGGGCAGAGAATAAAAGATTAACTAGGGTAAGGAATTAAATTTATTTAGAGCAAGAATAGAAAATTAACCTAGGGCAGAAAATAAAGAACTTACAAAAAAATGATGCTCTCCAAAAGAATGCTGAAATTTATTAATGAAAGGAGGCATAGGGAGGCATAGCCTTTACAATGATTTAGAGTTCCTATTTATAGAGGATAGGAAACCCTATGTTACAATTGATTCGCACGTCTACATTTACCAAAATATCCTTAGGAAGACCTAGTCAAAGTAGACTCCAAGCTTTGGTAAAATTTTATGTCTCTGTCTCTTTAAAAGGAAGTATTGGGCCTTGAAATTTTCTTTGTTGGCTTTTTTGTCTTTAGGCTTCCTTATTATTTGGTTCTTTTATTAAAATAGCTTCTATGTTTCTTCCAGATCTCCAGTGAATAATTGCGGTGGACTTTTAACCGTTCGCTTTGTAATCTTGGACCTTGTATTGCCTTGTACTTTGTGAATTTTATCTTTGATGTAGGCTTGATCAAGAGTCTTCTGTTTGTTGGTCGAAGTCCACTTTTGCATCGACTTTTGTCTTTTTCACTGTTTTCGCTCCAAGAACCCGTAACCTGTGCTATGTAGCAGACATGCGTCAAAAGCACCTGTTTATTTATAAAATGAATAAGAATGGGGAATATAATAATACAATATTATGGTGTGAACAAATACCCCCAAACTTATCTTTTGCCCGTTCTCTAGCAAACTTATTTTTATTCTCTACAAAAAACCTAACCGCACTTTCGCAGGGAAACACGATTGCACTGAGCTCGTGCAACAAGCCGTTAAACCTCTAGGTGTCCCTAGTAGGAGGAGTGTTGTCTCATGAGGGTTTTCAGGAGATACTACCCACAAAATCCTATCAATTTGGCTTTTTCGACTTTAATTCTCCAATTATGGTTTCTAACAAGGAACTCTATTATCTTCGACTTGCAAATTATCCACCATATTCTACACACTTCATCATCTTTTAACTTAAGGTTATATACGTTCTATAGACTTACTTAGCTTTCGGCATTTCTTAAGCTTTCCTTCTAGGGTTCCATCTCCACTTAGGAATTTTTATCAACTCTATTAAAGATACAAGTTCTATTCTTCACTCCTTTCTCTCATTTAAACTCCAATCATATATCCCCACGTATGTGTATAAATCACCCCTACACTTGGAAATTCAAATCAAGCAATCATACCCTTGTCCGTTGTCCAAAGTACTTATTAATTGGTGAATTTTTAATTGAATTTTGCTTACACATCCTTCATGCAACCGTTAATACTTCTTGAGGTACCAACGACCGATTACAAAATGCGTTTGCACTTTTAAAACTTAATTCCTAGTCTTGCAACACCTAAGGCTTTAGCAGTGACTCCCAAACCAGTTAGTCTAAGGCACTAGGTGATGAAGCACCCTCGCTAAATATTTTTCTATTTTTGCAGCCTTAAGTAATCACAAAAACCAGTGTTCATTTTTTTATTCTTTATTCACACTTGTATTTTTTTATTTCATTTTCTTCGTACTAAGTACTTCAGACAAGAGCATTTCAAGGTCTCCTCTACTATTCCACATTTCAAGGTGCATGATTGTGCAAATTGTAGGGTATACATTTTCAGAATCTAGACTTAAGGTAGGAACTATTTTTCAAACTTATACTCTAATAAAAATATCAATACTTTTCCTTTGTTTTGACTTAGCCCAAGAAGTGAACTCAAAATTTGCCTATTTCTAAATAAACTACAAAAGCATATACTTTCTACTGCTAAACTTTAAGGAAGGTTATTTTTAGGGTTTTTAATTTACTAAGTCTAAGATCTAGTTGTTCATAGCCAGTTAACCTATTTGTCAAACTCAAGTCAAATAAGCCAAAATTAAATACATTAATTTTTATCATTTTTGAAAATTTTCAATTTTTATGGATTTTAAAATAATTATGCAAATGCAAAAATGTACATATGAATGCGAAGGAAGAAGACTTACCGAACATACCCCCAAACTTAAACTTGACGGTGTCCTCACTGTCATGCTACACCAAGAGGGTTGAGAATGTCGGCACTCCCCTGTTTATTTATTTACAATTTTTTATATTTTTTTAATGTTTTGAAATTTTTTTCTATTTTTTTTATAGAAAAGGAAAACAAAATATATATATACATATATACAACAAGGTTCCCCCCAAACTTAAGCTTAGCCTTACACAAGCCAAAGGTTAGCACCAACCATTCAAAAATCTTATCGTGGTAATGGTTAAGTTAGTGAAAGAATGGAGTGGAAAGAAAAGAGATGAGAAGCACACGAGACCGTGTGGAGGTAGAAACGGGATACGGTCTTGGTGGGGGAGAAGAATGGCGGAAAAGAGAAAGAAGTGGAGTACGATCTTGAGGGTGTAAATCGAGTGAATAAATTAGCACAATTTGTGATGACCGATGTGTTAAAAGCGATTGTGCTAACTTATCAACCCGTCGAGAAATGGGGTCAAATCCCTCAAGATTCGCAAAAAAGCATGGGTACGCCGAACTTGGTATTGGAGATAAAAGCGTAACGGTCTCATGTACGGTCGGAACGATAGGAAGGATGAAAGGGGGTGAATTAGGGATAGTCTCATTCTCACCGTAGTAAACTGTCTCGAGCTTGAAAGATTCCATCAATGGTTTGAAACGACTGTAAGCAACCGAGTCTGATGGTTCAACTAACTCATCTGAAAATTCAAAGGACTCAAACTCGGGCGGTGAGTCATCAACATCGTCTGAAAAAGTGAAACACTCGTAAGTGTTATCGGCTGTGAGAACTGTGTCAGATTCAAAGGAAAAATTTTCAAGCTCACAGTCTTCAAGCGTGATCGTGGTCGGAACGATGAAAAGGAGGGAGGGTGATATAACAGTTAAAGGTTCGGGAGGATGAATTGGAAAATCCGACCCATCAAAAAGAAATGGTTCAATCTCAATATTATCCTCAATACTCTCCTCGATACTATCCTCATAATTCTCCTCAATATTTAGCCTATCCATGCCCTTATCATCAAAATCAAGACGCATATGAAGTTCGGGAGAAACATTTAATGACTCGGGATGATGAATTGGACATAAAATTTCAATCAAATCGACGGGTTCATCATCCAAAATATTCCCGGCGTCTATATCCTCAATCAAGTGAAAATCAATTTTTTCTGACACCTCATCAAAAGCATGGATATTTATCGATTTAGGTTCTATAGTGGAGGTGTAAAGATCGAAAGGATTAAGTGTGGTTTCACTCGAAAGGGGTTCTTCACAATCTGGCAAATCAAGCACTACAAAGTCACACAACTCGTTTTTATTTTCAACTTGTGAATCATTTGGGACAATCGATGGAAAACCGGATTTGTGGGCTTCAATTGGGTATGGGTAGGTTTGATTTGGAAATCCTCTCAAATTCGCACTCTGTCCAACCGCCTCCTCATACATTGAAATATTTGGAGCTAGTGGGAAACTAGTTACCGGTTCATTAGGTTGTATAAGAGCGGCTATGGACGCATCCACATTCCTAACCATTTTGTTTGTTGCTAAAATATATTCTTCCAATGACTGTTCCAAACTAGACATGGGTTGTGAAGGGGTTTCGGTAAAAGATTCGAAATTGTTTGGATATGTGAAACTTCCAAATGGCTGTGTAGAAACAGTATCTAGTGAAGGTGGGAAAGTCAGGTAGGATTGGTAGGAAGTGGATGGTTGGACAGGATTAGGATCAATATGTAGATAAATAGGTAAATAGTCTTGTGGATCCCTAGAACTAGATGAGTGGAGAGGGGTGAAAGATTGGCTACGAGATTGAGCAATATGCTCAGCAATGGACATCGGTTTAGGAGTTCTAGCAGGACTTGAAAAAGTGGTATCAACGTACGAAGATGGTGAAGGTTGACATGGTTGACACATAGTGGGTTGTGAAGTCGAACTGTTTCTCCTAGACGCTTCTATTTGATATTTCAAAGAAATTTTTGGCACGGAAGGATCTTCCTTAAATCGACCGAAACAATTTACGTACGAGACAAAGTTAGGTTCGGGATACCAAAGTTTGGAAAGTGATTTATGACGTGGGGTACCCATGATAGAAGAAAGAGAAGAGAAAGAAGGTAGGTGGTGCAAGGATTTCTTAGCGGCAAAGTTTGCAGGTCTTGTAAAAAAAATATCCTTTTTCCTTGTTCTCTATATTTGGAAATTTTGCAAATTTTTTTTTTTGAAAAGAGACTTTGACACAAATGCGATTAACCACAAATGCACAATCAGGCCTAGATCTAGGGTCACCTAGGTCAGCTAGACAGCTCCTAACTGTTCCAAAGGGCTAGAAATAAGACCTCAAACCGCCTCTTCACCGCCAATTGCGGCCAAGTAAATGCCAGGTAAGTGGGAGGCTCCCCGCTACAACTATCGGTCCTAATTAAGTAACCACTTGCCTTAGACACACTTGCCTAGACACCGCAAAGTTAGGTTAGGATAAACGGTCGATGCCTATAACTAGTCCTCTGTCCTATTGAGCTCGAAGTCCTTAGGGCCGAGTCTAGTATTTTTTTAATTAAGAATGGTCAATGCAAATGCTTTATGTGATTTCTGGGGTCCTCTTCACTATTTTTCTCTGTTTGGATTCTTGGTCTTTTCCAGATCTTCAGTGAAAACTTGTAAGGATCTTTTGACCGTTTCACTTTCGTCTTTTGGGCCTTGCACTGTTCTTGGTCTCGGCTTGAGTAAGATCCGTCTGCTTGTTGGTCAAAAGTCTCTTTTCTGTATCAACTTTCGTCTTTTTCACTGTATTTGCTCCAAGAGCCTATTCCTGTAATATGCAACAAATGTGCGTCAAGAGTACCTGTTTATCTATAAAACGGATAAGAATAGGGGAATGAAAAATGCATTATTATGGTCTGAACAAATACCCCCAAACTTATCTTTTGCTCGTCCTCGAGCAAACTTATTACTTTATTCACTAAAATCCTAACCGCACTTTCGCAGGGAAACGCGATTGCACTGAGCACGTGCAACAAGCCGTTAAACCTCTAGGTGTCCCTAGTAGGTGGAGTGTTGTCTCCTGAGGGTTTTCAGCGGATTACACCCACAAAATCCTATCAACTCGGCCCATTGACTTTTGTTCTCCAATTAGGTTTTCCCAATAAGGAAATCTATTATCTTCTACTTGTAAATTATCCACCCACATTCTTCACACTTCCTCATCTTCTAACTTAAGATTATATATGTTCTATAGACTTACATAGCTTTCAGCATCTCTTAAGTTTTCCTTCTAGGATTCCATCTCGACTTAGGAATTTCTATCAACTCTATTAAAGATATAAGTTCTATTTTTCATTCATCTCTCTTATCTAAATTCCAATCACATATCCCTACGTGTGTGTAAAAATCACCCCTACACTTGGAAATTCAAATCAAGCAATCATACTCTCGTCCATTGTCCAAAGCACTTATTAATTAGTGAATTTTTAAATGAAATTTGCTTACACATCCTTCATGCGACCGTTAATACTTCTTGAGGTACCAACAACCGATTACAAGATGCGTTAGCACTTTAAAGCGTACTTCCTAGTTTTGCAACACCGAAGGCTTTAGCAGTGACTCCCAAACCAGTTGGTCTAAGGCACTAGGTGATGAAGCACCCTCGCTAAATATTTTTCTATTTTTTGCAGCCTTAAGTCATCACAAAAACCAGTGTCCATTTTTTTATTCTTCATTTACATTTTTTTTCTTTTATTTTCATCGTACTAAGGACTTTAGACAAGAGCATTTCAAGGTCTCTTCTACTATTCCAAGTTTCAAGATGCGTGATTATGCAAATTGTAGGGTATATGTTTTCAGAATCTAGACTTAAACTAGGAATTATTTTTCAAACTAATACTCTAATAAGAACATCAATACTCTTCCCTTGTTTCGACTTAGCCCAAGAAGTGAACCCAAAATTTGCCTATTTCTAAATAAACTACAAGGCATATACTTTCTACCGTTAAACTTTAAGGAAGGTTATCTTTAGGGTTTTTAATTCACTAAGTCTAAGATCTAGTTGTTCCTAACCAGTTAACCTATTTGTCAAACTCAAGTCAATTAGCCAAAATTGAATACATTAATTTTTATAATTTTTCAAATTTTTATGGGTTTTCAAATAAATATGCAAATGCAAAAATATGTACAAATGAATGCGAAGGAAGAAAACGTACCGAGCATACCCCCAAACTTGAACTTGACAGTGTCCTCACTGTCATGCTAAACCAAGAGGGTCAAAATACCGGCACTCCCCTGTTTATAAAATTTTTTATATTTTTTTTATTGTTAAGGAAAAAAAATATATACAGAAAGGCCCTCCCCCAAACTTCATTCAAACTATGTTAGACATTACTGCCAAACTTTGTATCGACCAAAAGTCAACACCAACCAGTTGAAAAATTTATCAGTAAAGAATATTGGTTGGTGGAAGAATAAGTTGTGGTGGTATGGAAGGTGTGGAGGTGAATATACAGGAGGTGGTGATGAATCAAAACGAGAATGCGAATGATCAGCAATCAGTGGAATGTTGGCATTCTCGTAGCTTCTTAAAAGAAATGGGGGTGGTTCAACTTCTGAAGGAGGAGGTTGACTAACCACAATACCCCCAAAATGTTCCTGTGGGTCGTCTATTGACTTGGCATCATCCATTAATTGCATATGATATTCAATTATAAGGGAACTGATCTCCTCGATGTCCGCCATAGTCCAACCGACAACTTGCCACCTATCTTGTAAGACCATCAAAAGGGCGTTCTCTGGCTCAAGGGCTAGAGAAGCTGATATTATAATGGGAAAGGTCTCATTCTCACCTAGGTAAGCATATTTAAGGTGAGGCGGTAAGAACATGAGTTCGAGTTTCGGAGGCGAAAGAATCATTGCGGAATCTACCTCGAACTCAAAGGATTCCAACACAGGTTCGAAATCACTGCAAACAACCGATTCGGATGGTTTAACTAACTCATCCACAAATTCAAAAGACTCATATTCAGGTTGTGAGTCGTCATCATCCGAAAAAGTGAAACATTCATAATCAATATCGGTTGTGTGAATGGTGGTCGGCTCAAGGAGGGACGCACTAGCGGCGTCAAAACTGTTTTCATCAAATAGAAATCTTTCAAGCTCGCAGGAATAGAGCAAACTTCTCGTGTACTAGTTTTAAGCACGGGGGGCAGACTTCCCATCTTATAAATATTGAACTCACTAGACATCTTCCCAAAGGATAGAGTCATGGAGCCATTGCGACAGTTTATTACAGCATTGGAAGTGGCCAAAAATGGTCGATCGAGGATCACCGGAATTTGGTTCCGTGGGTTAGCAACAGGTTGTGTATCCATAACAATAAAATCAACGGGGAATATGAACTCCCCAACTTTGATCAACACATCCTCTAGCTGACCCCTTGGATGGGTGATTGATCGATCAGCCATTTGGAGAGTACAACGAGTGGGTTTCAACTCTCCAATCCCTAATTTTTCGTACACGGAGTAGGGAATCAGGTTAACACTAGACCCAAGATCTAAAAGTGCTCGATTAATTTTCTTATCCCCAATTGTGATTGAAATCGTAGGACAGCCGGGGTCCTTTCGTTTTTAGGGTAAGGTTTGATGGTGGTTAATAGCATTGCTCACTGCACTAGCCACTAGCACTTTCTTGGGTACTTGAGATGCCTTTCTCTTCGAGGTGCATAAGCCCTTTAAGATTTTTGCGTATGAAGGGACTTGTTGGATTGCATCCAAGAGAGGTATATTTATGCTAACCTGCTTAAATATCTCCACAATCTTCTCCACTTGTGCAGTTGGTTTATTAGGACTCAACCTGTTTGGAAATGGAGCATTTTGAAAATTTGTTGAGTCAAATGTCTGTGGAGTAGAATGTGGAGTAGGAACGGATCCAAGTGTGGATGTGTTCGTGTTGTGAGAAATGGGTCCGTTCGAGTTAGAAGAAGTAGAGCCGTGTGAAGAGTGGAGAATAGGCTCTAAAGAAAAAGGTGAAGAAGAAAGTGAAGAAAATGAAGAAGGGGAAGATGACGATGGAGAAAAAGAAGAAGAAGAAGAAGAACCACCGGCGGGGATGTCATCATTAGTTCCCACATTATTTTGCAACTCTCTTTCGGATCTCAACGTGGTCACCGTATTTACAATGTGATTGTGATATGCGTTTTGTGTGTGACCGGGATTTGGCAATGGTTGAGATAGATGCTTTCCCTTTTCTCTCTCGCTCAACGCAGCAGTTAATTGTGCAATTTGTGCCTCAATAGATTTGATACTTTGATCGTGTGAGGCATTGTTATTCATCAAAGACTGAACATAATTTTCAAATCTTGCTGCGGATTTAGTAGATTGCTTGAGAAATGCATCTAGACTTTTTTCTAGCGAGATAACCTTATCATCATTTGGTTGAACCAAATTGTTCGTTTGATTTGTATAAGGTTGTTGTTGGAAAGATTGCTGGTTTTGAGTTTGTGAGGGTGCTTGTTGTTGTTGTGGAGGAGGTCTTTGAAAATTGTTATTCCTTTGGAACTGTTGATTTGGGTGACTCCTCCACCCCTGATTGTATGTCGAAGAGTACGGATCATTTCTTTGTCGTTGCTGAAATGCAGCATTGACTTGATCCTGTCCTTGAATAGGTGCATTATAAGGACACTCTTCGGTTAGATGCGATGGATTCGAACAACAAGCACAAACAGTTCGTGTGGGTAAAACAGGGGCAGGAGAAGACGATGAGATTTTTGTCTCAATGGCTTCTAGCTTTTTCATAAGTGCGGCCATCTCGGCCTTCATAGCAATCGACATATCTACTTGATGTATGCCTGCCCTAGATTGACCAACAGAAGAAGAAGATGTGGTCTTGGTACTCTCCCACTGAATTGTTTGCTCACTAAGATCCTCAAGAAACTGCCACGCTTCGTCGCTAGACTTGGAAAGAAAATGACCTTGACATATAGTTTCTAGCAACTGTTTCGTTGCTGAGTTCAATCCCTCGTATAATGTTTGGCAAAGTTGCCAACTTTCGATCCCATGATGAGGGCATTGAACAAGTAGGTCTTTAAATCTCTCGAAGCACTTCCAAAATGGTTCGGAAGGAAGCTGTGAAAATTGTATAATCTCGTTACGGATTCTAGCAGTTTAAAAGCTCTCACAAACTCGTCCCAATTTCTAATGGAATGTGATGCGGTGCTGTATAGACACTTCTCGGCTAGGTCACATAAGGTGAAAGGAATGACCCTTAGCCTTATAGCGTCATCACTTAATTGGGTCGTTTTCATCATAGCGCACACATTTTGGAATTTATTGATAAAGATATATGCATCTTCAGATTCCAAATCATGAAATTTTGGCAGGATATTGATGAAATGTGGTTTTATTTTAAAGTTGTCCCCATTTGCCGGTGGGGGTGAAAGACATGTAGGTAAAGAAGTGCGGACAGGGTAAAAGAGATCCTGGAGCGCAACTCGTGCGGGCGCTACAACAGGCAGAAGATTCGGGTTATTCGCGCCTAACGGAGGTGGAATCATTCCCATCGGTAAGGTATCGTTGGGGTCGTGTCCCGTCATACCTTCGAAAGAAGAATTTGAAGGTAGAGGTAAGGAAATGGAGGGAATTTCGACGAAGGGTTCGTCGAAGGGTTCGTTGGTCGGTACCAACGAAACACGGACTAATCGGGCGTTAGTATCCTTAGTCCAAAGTGACATACACTAAAAGAGTAGTGTAGTCAGAAAAAAATAGAAAAACAGAATGTGGGGGTAAGATAACGTCAATGAGGGAAGTGGTGGAAGTGAGTTGCAAGTTTTCTTAGCGACTAGTTGCAAGTTTTGAAAAGGGTTTTTCTTTTTTTTTTATGTGAGAGTTTTGCAAAGAAGTTTTGAAAAGAGACTCGTGACACAAATGTATCAACCACACATGCACAATCAGGCCTAGATCTAGGGTCGCCTAGGTCTGCTAGACAGCTCCTAACTAGGGCTAGAAATAGGACCTCAAACCGCCTCTTCACCGACAAGTACGGCCAGGTAAGTGGGAAGGAACCACAGTAGTGGGCCTAATTAAAAACCACTAGCCTAGACACCGCAAAGTCAGTTAGGATAAACGGTCGATGCCTATACTAGTCCTTTTCCTATTGAGCTCGATGTACTTAGGGCTGAGTCTAGTATTTTTTTAATTAATTGTGGTCGATGCAAAATGCTTTAAAGTGATTTCTGGGGTCCTGGGAAGGGTGATGAAATCCCCACCCAATCTGAGTTTGGTCAATTAGCCCCTTAAAGTCCAATTAAAATATGCAAAACAATAAACTTCACTTGCAATCAATTTTTTTAGCGCGGCGCAAAGAAACCTGCAGAAAATCTGTTATTTAGAAGGGGGAGAAAGAATTTTTAGCGCAAAGAATTCCTGCAGAAAATTTTCACAAAAGATATATGGTAGGTTGCAGAGGGGAGGATGTGAAAACAAACCAGCAAATTTTCAGGTGCTGACGTGGCAGATATGCGGCGGTTCCGCGGTCTTGATGCCCTATATGCGGCGGAAACGCGGCCAAGCAGTGGGATCAGACTGTGGAAAATTTTGTGCAGCTCCTGTTCACCAATCCTACTCTGTTCTGATGTTCCCTTTTTTGTTTTGCTCTCTGTAAAATTCCAGATTCACAATTCTTTGCTGTTCCTGCAAGATTCAAAAGATACACCCTTCAAACAGATCAAAAATTGATAATTTTTATTTCTTTTTTTTATTTTCAGATTTTTATAATTTATATCAACCCGAAATTACACAAAAAGAAATTTTACGCCATCCCCGGCAACGGCGCCATTTTATAATTTATATCAACCCGAAATTACACAAAAAGAAATTTTTCTGCAGGTTTCTTTGCGCCGCGCTAAAAATTGATTGCAAGTGAATTTACTGTTTTGCATAATTTAATCGGACCTTAAGGGGCTAATTGACCAAACTCAGATTGGGTGGGGATTTCATCACCCTTCACAGGACCCCAGAAAACACCTAAAGCATGTGCATTGACCACAGTTAATTAAAAAAGACTAGACTCAGACCTAAGGACATCGAGCTCAATAGGAAAAGGACTAGTATAGGCATCGACCGTTTTATCCTAACTGACATTGCGGTGTCTAGGCTAGTGGTTATTAATTAGGCCCACTGTAGTGGTGGTTCCTTCCCACTTACCTGGCCGTACTTGTCCGTGAAGAGGCGGTTTGAGGTCCTATTTCTAGCCCTAGTTAGGAGCTGTCTAGCAGACCTAGGCGACCCTAGATCTAGGCCTGATTGTGCATGTGTGGTTGATACATTTGTGTCACGAGTCCCTTTTGAAAAACCTTTTTGCAAAACTCTCACATAAAAAAAAAAGAAAAATCTTTTCAAAACTTGCAACTTGCCGCTAAGAAAACTTACAACTCACCACACCACTTTCCCTCACTGACGTTATCTTACCCCCACATTCTGTTTTTCTTTTTTCGGACTACACTATCCTTTTTAGTGTATGTCACTTTGGACTAGGGATACAGACGCCCGATTAGTCCGCGTTTCGTTGGTACCGACCAACGAACCTTTCGACACCGAAGTCGAAAATCCGTCCACTTTCTTACCTTCACCTTCAACTTCTTTCACCGAAGGTATGTCAGGATTCAACCCCAACAATACCTTACCGACGGGAAGGATTCCACCTCCATTAGGTGCGAATGACCCGAACCAGCCGCCTGTTGAAGCGCCCGCACGAGTTGCGCTTCAGGATCTCTTTTACCCCATCCGCACTTCTTTACCTACTTGTCTTTCACCCCCACCGGCAAATGGGGACAATTTTGAAATAAAACCACATTTCATCAATATGCTGCCAAAATTTCATGGTTTGGAATCTGAAGATGCATATATCTTTATTAATAAATTCCAAAATGTGTGCGCTATGATTAAAACAACCCAATTGAGTGATGACGCTATAAGGCTAAGGGTCATTCCTTTCACCTTATGTGACCTAGCCGAGAAGTGGCTATATAGCACCGCATCATATTCCATAAGAAATTGGGACGAGTTTGTGAAGGCTTTTCTGAAAAAGTTCTATCCTCATCACAAAACTGCTAGAATCCGTAACGAGATAATTCAATTTTCACAGCTTCCTTCCGAACCATTTTGGAAGTGCTTCGAGAGATTTAAAGACCTACTCGTTCAATGCCCTCATCATGGGATCGAAAGTTGGCAACTTTGCCAAACATTATACGAGGGATTGAACTCGGCAACGAAGCAGTTGCTAGAAACTATATGTCAAGGTCATTTTCTCTCCAAATCTAGCGACGAAGCTTGGCAGTTTCTTGAGGATCTTAGTGAGCAAACAATTCAGTGGGAGAGTACCAAGACCACATCATCTTCTAGTGGTCAATCTAGGGCAGGCATACATCAAGTAGATATGTCGATTGCTATGAAGGCCGAGATGGCCTCACTTATGAAAAAGCTAGAAGCCATTGAGACAAAAATCTCATCGTCTTCTCCTGCCCCTACTTTACCCACACGAACTGTTTGTGCTTGTTGTTCGGCCCCATCACATCTCACCGAAGAGTGTCCTTATAATGCACCTATTCAAAGACAAGATCAAGTCAATACTGCATTTCAGCAACGACAACGAAACGATCCGTACTCTTCGACATACAATCCGGGGTGGAGGAGTCACCCAAATTTCATTTGGAACCAAAATCAACAAGTCCAAGGAAATAACAATTTTCAAAGACCTCCTCCACAGCAACAACAAGCACCTCCACAAACTCAAAACCAGCAACCTTTCCAACAACAACCTTATACAAATCAAACGAACAATTTTGGTCAACCAAATGATGATAAGGTTATCTCGCTAGAAAAAAGTCTAGATGCATTTCTCAAGCAATCTACTGAATCCGCAGCAAGATTTGAAAATTATGTTCAGTCTTTGATGAATAACAATGCTTCACACAATCAAAGTATCAAATCTATTGAGGCACAAATTGCACAATTAACTGCTGCGTTGAGCGAGAGAGAAAAGGGAAAGCTTCCATCTCAACCATTGCCAAATCCCGGTCACACACAAAACGCATTTCACAATCACAATGTAAATGCGGTGACCACGTTGAGATTCGGAAGAGAGTTGCAAAATAATGTGGGAACTCATGATGACATCCCCGCCGGTGGTTCTTCTTCTTTTTTTTCTTCGTCTTCTCCATCGTCATCTTCCCCTTCTTCATTTCCTTCACTTTCTTCTTCACCTTTTTCTTTAGAGCCTATTCTCCACCCTTCACATGGCTCTACTTCTTCTAGCTCGAACGGACCCATTTCTCACAACATGAACACATCTACACCGGGATCCGTTCCTACTCCACATTCTACTCCACAGACATTTGACTCAACGAATTTTCAGAATGCTCCATTCCCAAACAGGTTGAGTCCTAATAAACCAAATCCACAAGTGGAGAAGATTGTGGAGATATTTAAGCAGGTTAGCATAAATATACCTCTCTTGGATGCTATCCAACAAGTCCCTTTATACGCGAAAATCTTAAAGGGCTTATGCACCTCGAAGAGAAAGGCATCTCAAGTACCCAAGAAGGTGCTAGTGGCTAGTGCAGTGAGCAATGCTATTAACGACCATCAAACCTTACCCCAAAAACGAAAGGACCCCGGCTGTCCTACTATTTCAATCACAATTGGGGATAAGAAAATTAATCGAGCACTTTTAGATCTTGGGTCTAGTGTTAACCTGATTCCCTACTCCGTGTACGAACAATTAGGGGTTGGAGAGTTGAAACCCACTCGTTGTACTCTCGAAATGGCTGATCGATCAATCACCCATCCAAGGGGTCAGCTAGAGGATGTGTTGATCAAAGTTGGGGAGTTCATATTCCCCGTTGATTTTATTGTTATGGATACACAACCTGTTGCTAACCCAAGAAACCAAATTCCGTTGATCCTCGGTCGACCATTTTTGGCCACTTCCAATGCTGTAATAAACTGTCGCAATGGCTCCATGACTCTATCCTTTGGGAAGATGTCTAGTGAGTTCAATATTTATAAGATGGGAAGTATGCCCCCCCGTGCCTAAAACTAGTCCACGAGAAGTTTGCTCTATTCACGAAATTACGCAGGAGGACTGCGAGCTTGAAAGATTCTTGTTTGATGAAAACAGTTTTGACGCCACTAGTGCGTCCCTCCTTGAGCCTACCACAGTTGACACAACCGATATTGATTATGAAAGTTTCATTTTTTCGGATGATGACGACTCACAGCCTGAATATGAGTCTTTTGAATTTTTGGATGAGTTAACCGAACCATCCGAATCGGTTGTTTGCAATGATTTCGAACTTGTGTTGGAGTCCTTTGAGTTCGAGGTAGATTCCGCAATGATTCCTTTGTAGGGTTCCTAGGCACTCTTGTGAAGGTTCATAAGGCATCAAACATGCCCGGATAAAAATTTAGACGTGCCGAACAACCCAAAGCCGGGATCTTTGCTAGATTATTAGGGTTTAACATGCAAGAAGATAACTTTTATCTAAGTGTGAGGGATTACAACCTTTGTAGTCCGCTCCTTCACTTCACAAGCTCCGAGTAGAAGTCCCTTTGCCGCGATCCACGATCTCCCGGACTCATGAGAGGCTCCACGACTCGAACGATCCATGCTAGCTCGAAGTATTCCAAATCTCCGATGATCTTCCTCGAAGTTGCAAAGACTCAAGCTTTCTCACTCAAAAGAGATGAACACACTAATCCCATGGGCTAGATGAGATGAGGATGAGAGAGTAGTAATTTTGCTTTCTTTTTATATCATTTTCTCATATTTATTCATCACTTAAGGATTTTCTAGCAAGCTTTTCAAGAGAGAAGAAGATGATAATGGAAAATCAATAATTAGATTAAACCTTTTGTGATGAATAGAATGAAAGCTATATGATTGATTATAAACCATGGTCAAGGATGAGTGGCTAGGATTTAGTAGAGAAATAACTAGAGTTAGGGTTTGGTTGAGTTAAAGAATGTGTCATCCATAATATCTTAAGAATGACAAAAGAAAAAGGCTTCTAGAAGGTGCATGAAGCATCTAACCCAAATCAAACCCTAACCTCCATTAATCATCCTTAAACATGTTTAACAATTAATCATATCATGTCACAATAATATATATCACATATATATTATATATTTGCAACAAAAGAAAATAATACAATTAACATATATCGCATATATATCAATGTATCATCCAGTGAGAAAATGAAATAATAAAGCGTGCCAATATTAGATAATGTAATAATATATCATATATATTATTATACATTAAATCATCGAATCAACACTTGATCCGACGATCCGGCTATATCGAATATTACCGACTAATATTTCATGTACCGATTCATTGAATCAACACTTGATCCGATGACCCGGTTCATAACTTAATATCGCGAGAATATAATACGGTATCCCATATCGCATTATTCTCGCTCCTGCGCATATCACATATGTGCCACTACTCCGCTTCGCCTGAGCCAAGAAACCTCTGTGTAGGACTCTAAAGAATCGTCAATACGCCGGTAGCAGGTGATGATCATATCAAACACCCACAAGCTGCAAGCGGTCAGCTAAACGTAACAGCCACCCAGGTATTGAGCGATCAGAAGATCAACAAGCTAGCCTGTGCGTTCTCCTGTGAATCCAACCAGTAACACTCCCGTACAGTCCGGTCTGTTCGTCTGATATGTCGCATATCAAGTCTAGGGGTGGTATACGTCAGACCCCAGTAACCGATAAGTCGTGTCGATGTGTGGCTCATAACGGGTCGAGAAACTACTAGTAACACTTACCAGTAAATCTCCATATCAGCCCTGGCCAGGGAATTCCAGTTATAGCCAATCGAACACAGCACAACATCAACACCCTATACCGGGAGAGACGAATCCCCTCCTATCGCTCATTGCCTCCATGTGATTCGGGACTGTACCCAAAAGCCACCGTTTTGCACGCCCTCTTGGACGTGGTAAGGTGGAAATCAAAGCACAGTGGGAATCACACAAGACTCTATGACGATCTCGGGTCTACAGACTACCCTGTACCTGTGTCACCGGAGAACTGCCATCTGACGTGTGGTATAACACCATCTGGGAATTCTCGGCGAGTCCGTCCAGTGTACCCAGTCTCCACTGAGCACCCGTACACCATCTCTGATGTCTAACACCGATGGATATGGGATCATCCATCGCCCATCATATGGGTCAAGATGCGTATACGCTAGTCTACTCTGGTGTATCGATGCCCTGTCTCGATATACCCTCGACTAGGAACAGTTATAGGATGTACTCATCGACTACCGCGGCCCTACTAGTATGATCTCATCATAGTCCCAGTAGTCGAGTACAAATCCTAAGGGCTTTATCAACATGTGAGAGTAAAACAGTAAACCAATACAAGTCAACATGTTAAGATAAAGTTAAACCAAATAGCATACTACCATGACGAGCAAGAAAGTCTTCTCTATATATAACCAAGCATCCATTATAATATACATCATATGTACAACAATGGCCTCTAGGGCATATACATAACTAACAATCTCCCACTTGCACTAAGGCCAGCTGCTGTAGTATCGCATACCTAGCATCCCGAATAATCTCTCAAACTGTATCTGGGGAATAGCCTTCGTGAATGGATCCGCAGTGTTGTCCTTCGTATCTACTCTCCTGACCTCGATCTCCCGGCGATCAACTATCTCCCTGATCAGGTGATACCGCCTCAGAATATGTCTGGACTTTTGATGGGATCTGGGTTCCTTGGCCAATGCCACAGCTCCATTGTTATCGCAATACAGAGGTATTGGATGCTCAATGGATGGAACCACACCAAGTTCACTAATGAACTTCTTGATCCAGACAGCCTCTTTGGCAGCATCGTTGGCAGCGATGTATTCAGCCTCCATCGTTGAGTCTGCAACGGTATTCTGTTTGGAACTCTTCCAACATACCGCCCCTCCATTGAGGGTAAAGACAAAACCCGAATGCCACTTAGAGTCGTCCTTATCACTTTGGAAGCTGGAATCGGTAAAGGACTCCACCTGGAGTTCTGCGTTACCACACACCAAGAACATCTCCTTAGTCCTTCGTAAGTACTTGAGAATGTTCTTCACAGCTGTCCAATGACTCTCTCCAGGATCTGCTTGATACCGACTCACTACACTTAGTGAGTATGCTACATCGGGTCTAGTACATACCATCGCATACATGATAGAGCCTACTGCCGAAGCATAGGGTATCCCTTGCATGCAAGCTCTCTCCAAATCAGTCTTGGGAGACATCTCTTTGGAGAGAGTGAGTCCAGAGATCGTGGGTTGGTTCCCACGCTTGGATTCTTCCATACTAAACCTCTTTAGTATGGTGTCAATGTACCTGGATTGGGACAATCCCAGTATCCGTTTAGATCTATCCCTATAGATCATGATTCCCAATATGCAGGAGGCATCACCTAGATCTTTCATTGAGAATCTCTGTGATAAGAAGAGCTTGACTGATTGCAGCATAGGAATATCATTTCCTATCAAGAGTATGTCATCCACGTACAATACGAGGAAGACTACCTTACCCTCTGCTACCTTCTTATAGATACAAGGTTCATCTATATTTTTGATGAAGTCAAACTCTTTGACTACAACATCAAAACAGATGTTCCAACTCCGCGATGCTTGCTTTAACCCATAAATGGATTTAAGCAGCTTGCACACCTTTCCGCTGCTCCCACTATCTGCGAAGCCCTCTGGCTGAGTCATGTACACGCTCTCTTCTAAATCACCGTTTAGAAAGGCGGTCTTAACATCCATTTGCCAGATTTCGTAGTCATGGTATGCAGCAATGGCAAGTAAGATCCGGATGGACTTAAGCATAGCCACTGGAGAAAAGGTTTCGTCATAATCCACACCTGGTCGTTGACGAAAACCCTTTGCTACAAGTCTAGCTTTGAAAGTCTCAACTTTTCCATCTACACCAAATTTCTTTTTAAAAATCCATTTGCTCCCAATGGGTTTTACCCCTTCAGGAGTATTTTCCAAAATCCATACTTTATTGGTGTACATGGATTCCATCTCAGATCGCATTGCATCCAGCCATTTCACAGAGTCACTACTCGTGATGGCTTGTTCGAAACTAGTGGGTTCATCATCATCCATGATGCAGTCCTCGCTTCCACCATCAATGAGAAAACCGTAGTATCTCTCAGGTGGACGAGAAACCCTACTAGATCGGCGGAGAGGCTGGGGTTCGTTGGGTACTATTGAATCCTCCGGTTCTACCAAATCTTCAGTTTCAGTTTGAGTTTGTGTAGCTGGAATTTCTTCCAGTTCTACCTCTTCGCCACTAATTTCTTTTGTAAGAAATTCCTTTTCTAAAAAAGGTGGCATGTCGAGAAACAAACACCTTTTGTTCCTCGCGATGGTAGAAAAGATATCCATGTGAATGTTTGGGATATCCCACAAACTTGCATAGAACTGACCGTGCCTCGAGTTTGTCTGGATTTTGCCTTTTGACATAGGCCAGACAACCCCATATCTTAACTCGTTTAAGACATGGTCTCTTCCCACTCCATATCTCATATGGTGTGGTAGGTACAGATTTAGTTGGAACTTGATTCAATAGGTATGCTGCTGTCTCCAGTGCATGCCCCCAGAAGGAAATAGGTAACTCAGCTGTACTCATCATCGAGCGCACCATATCTAATAGGGTGCGATTCCTCCGCTCAGACACACCGTTGTGCTGTGGTATATAAGGAGGAGTAAGCTGAGAGAGAATCCCATTCTCTTTTAGATAATCTAGGAACTCACTGCTTAAGTATTCACCTCCTCGATCAGATCGAAGAATCTTAATACTTTTGCCCGTTTGATTCTCTACTTCATGCTTATATTCTCTGAATTTCTCAAAAGCTTCAGACTTGTGTTTCATCAGGAACACATATCCGAATCTTGAGAGATCGTCAGTGAATGTAATGAAGTAGGAAGAACCGTTCCTGGCATGCGTAGACATGGGACCGAATACATCACTATGTACCAGTCCTAAGAGTTCGGTAACTCTTTCTCCGTGTCCACTAAACGGAGCTTTGGTCATTTTTCCTTTGAGACATGAATGGCAAGTATCATAAGATGATAATTCGAACGAATTCAAATAACCATCTTTATGTAACTTAGCCAGTCGTGTCGCATTGATATGACCAAGTCTACAATGCCACAAGTAGGATTCGTTCATTTCTGAACTTTTCCTCTTGTGTGTGTTTTGTATATTCAGGACTGTATTCTGATTTAGAATGAATATGCCATTATGTAACGAGCCTGATGCAATCAACTTTTGATCTAGGAATATATTCATAACATTATCCTTTACTACAAAATTATATCCTTCTTTACTTAATAAAGAAACTGATATAATGTTGCACATCATGTTCGGTATATAATAACACTCATTCAGAATCAGTGTATTACGACTTGGTAATACAAGGTGATATTCGCCAACTGCTTTGGCTACAATACTTGCACCGTTCCCTACTTGAACGGAATGATCACATTTTCCTAGTTCTCTACCTTTTCGCAGCCCATGTAACAATTTACATATGTGGGATCCTTGTTGGGGTAAAAATTTACACCCCGGTTGACCAAGTCAAAATCAAAGTCAACCCCAAGCCAAGTGGGCCCAAGCCCAGATCCAGTAGGCCCATGCCCGGGTCGAGCCCGAACATGAAGCGGCCGGCCTCCCCCCATGCCAAGATAAAAATTTTGTAATAAATAATTTTGTTGTATTTCTTTTATTTTATTTTATGGATAAATGTAAGAAAAATAGGCATAAAGCCAAATTTTTGTAAAGCCCATGGCTTATGTGCAAAAAGAAATGGCACATGAGCCATGGGATAGGCAAAATGCCATTTTGTGAAGCCCAAGGGGCTATGTGTAAAGTGTATAGCCTATAAAGGTAAAGATAATGAAATATCTCAACAATTTTTTCTCTCTCCAAAAAAAATTAGAGCTGAGCTCTTTCTTCCTTCTTCAAGGTTCCAAAACCTTCTTCTTTCTCTTGAATTAAATCAAGAGTTTTACTCTTCCTTTTTCAAAACTAAATAGTTTTCCACCACAAAACCCACAAAGGGGAACTTGGATCTGCCATCAGATCTTAAAAAGGAGAGATTTTGAGATTTTACATCTCTTGATCTTCAAGATCCAGCAAGCAACAGGAGGAAGAAGAAGAACCCTTCCATTAACCCAACAAAAAAAAAAAAAAAACACACTCAGGAGTCTAACTCCTTTTTGATTTCTCTTCAGAGAAATCTTTTTAGGCTAAAAGCCTGTTGTGTGCGCAAGTCGCCCGCGTGCCGACATGTGGCGCGCGCGCTTGCGCAACTGTGCAAGTGCGCAAGTCGCCCGCGTGCCGACACGTGGCGCGCGCGCTTGCGCAAGCGCGCAAGTCGCCCGCGTGCCGACACGTGGCGCGCGCGCTTGCGCAAGCGCGCAAGTCGCCCGCGTGCCGACACATGGCGCGCGCGCTTGCGCAACTGCGCAAGCGCGCATGTCGCCCGCGTGCCGACACGTGGCGCGCGCGCTTGCGCAACTGCGCAAGTGCGCAAGTCGCCCGCGTGCCGACACGTGGCGCGCGCGCTTACGGATAGCGGGACCCCCGTAAAAACTCTGCGTGGCTCCCGATATATCCATACCCCCCTTTCAGAATTGAACACACGTATACTGCACGTTGAGTTCGCATGACCAGTTTAACCCGTTAATCACAGGTTCCCTCGCCCCAAAGGCGATGGGTAATTAACGGCAGCTTAGTCCGCGGCTGCCGGAGATTCGGATCCCCACCATCATTAAACCCCGGCCTACCCTAGGCCGGGGGAATCTGTAGTACGCCTGACAAGCGCGCGCGTATTCCCATCTCAATGGGGTGACGAAAAACACCCTACAGATTCTGGCACGCCCGGTGGGACCAATCTCTCCTCCCATATTTCGGGTTAAACGTTCATGCGAACTCAATTAATATACATATCTATTGTCTATACTGAAATGATATTTTCTTTTCTATGCAGCAATCAACCTTCGACGACAATGTCTCTCCAGATAAATTCAGCTTCCAACGTGACCCCGATTCCATACGTGGTCAAGATCAACGCTCGTGTGGTTCTCCCTGCAAGGCTCAGTCGACAGTGGGAGGAACCGCCCCGCCAGTTTGGCTCCGTCATCATCTACCCTGCTGGAAGCGCTCATCTGGCGGAAATCCCGGCGGAACAGGTGGTCAAGCCGGTCCCAAGGGGCAAGAGGCCGAATGTTGTGATTGCTAAGGCACCACAACCGAAACTTAAGATGGTGTCTGAACGATTCCCTGACGCTCTAGCTGGGGGCAAGACTTCCGGTGCGAAGGGCAACAACAAATGTCGCGGACGAGCTCAAGCGATGACTCCAACAAACGCACAATCGAGCGTATCTCCAAAGCCCTCCGTCGCCCGGTCTGCGGCGTCTTCCCAAAGAGCTGAAGTCTGCCAGGTGCTTAGAACAGAAAAGTTAAGGCAGAAGCGGCTCAGGTATCGAGCCAGCAAAAGGGCCAAGGCTTCGGCCAAAT
Source organism: Agapanthus africanus (assembly GCA_030015575.1). Taxonomy (NCBI): domain Eukaryota; kingdom Viridiplantae; phylum Streptophyta; class Magnoliopsida; order Asparagales; family Amaryllidaceae; genus Agapanthus; species Agapanthus africanus. Next base: position 66,609,531 of record CM057344.1, on the reverse strand, counting down.
GGAATCATGTGAAGTTCCAAGTGCAGGGTTTCCCCGCGACGACGGCTGAGCCGGACGTAAGAATCAGCAATTCCTTCGAGCCTCTGAAGTGGGTTCAGAAAAACGCCATGACCGCCCGAATCAAGAAGACAGCGGTCCGAACAGTGCCACAAAGAGACGTGTCCCCGCCTCAACAGAAAAAGTACGACACTATCTCTTCAAGAGTCTATCAAGCGCTCTGTGCCGCACGAAAGCAGCGGGGCAAACCCAGAAAAGATGCGCCAGCACCATTTAAGAACCTGGTTAGGCCAGCCGCCTTCAATCGACTATCAGCTACCGAAACAAGGGGGTCAAGACAGCGACCCATGAAATCAGCTGCCAATGATAGAAAGACGTCCGGATATACCATCCATACGGTCTATATGGCGGGCGGGCGCCCTAGCGACAACCTTCGCAGCAAAAGCAAGGACGGGGCCACCACATCCCAAGCCCAATCTAGCCTGAATGTGGTTGCTGCCGCCCAAGAACAGCCGCCCTCGCTGGATGAAGAAAACCCTCTCGATGAGGATGATAGGCAGAAAGACCCCTCGGTCCATGCAGAGTCAAGCTCGGACAGCGAGGAAGAACCGACTTTCCGCCCCAGGACTGCGGAGCAAGAGCTGCTTCAAGAGCTTCGAAAACAGCTCAGGAGCAAAGATAAAGAGATGGCCAAGCTCTATTCGAAGATTGACGACTTAACGAATGTGGTGATGCAGCTTACGGCTCAAATTGCTCGAGCGCCTCCTAATCAAGCGCAAGCCGCTACTAATCAGCCGGGTGAGGACAATCCGAGGCAGCCAATGCCTGTTCCTTCGGGTCCAAGACTGGTCGAGCCACATGAAAGCCGGCCACACTCCGCTTCTGGGGACGCCTTGGCCCCAGATAGCACTATCCCGTTAACACAGGATCAGATAATGGATTTGGTCACCAGCAAGGTTAAAACATTGGTGGCCGAAGCTGAAGCTCAGAAAGAAATCGGCAGTAGTGGGCGGCCATACCCCGCGCAGTACGATCTGATTGAGTTCCCAAGCGGCTACGTCATTCCTAAGTTCGGAAGATTTGATGGAACGGGGAATGCAAATCAGCACATCGCCCACATCAAAGCATCGTGCGGAAATACAGGGGGCAATGACGCGCTCCTTCTTCGTCAGTTTGTCAACAGCCTGACCGGCGTCGCCTTCGACTGGTATGCGAGTATACCGGACGGGTCCGTCATTACCTTTGCCCAAATGGAGTCCCTGTTTCGGCAAAGGTTCATGAGTGTCAGTGATAAAATCTCCATAGCCGATCTTGTGAGGACCAAGCCGGGGAAGAATGAAAACAACACCGACTTTATCTCCCGGTGGCGTAATCTCACAGTTAAGTGCGAACCGCCGCTGGAGCAGGACCAGTCCGTCAGCCTTCTCATTGGGAACCTCAGCAATTGGATGGTCCCATTCTTGTGTACAGCGGGCCTCAAGACATTTCAGGAGCTAACCAAGAAAGTCCAAATGCTGGAACGCTCAAAGCAAGAGTCCCCGCCGGACACTCAGAGAGACAAAACCTGGAAAAGCAAGCGGGACGACAACCGTAGAAGCGGGAGTTCCAGCAGTACCAATGTCGTCAATGCCTCCGACAATGAAGAAAAGCGAAGGGCGGGCGAATCCAAAACCAACCGGTCTCGAAAGCCATTGCTGGGAGGAGATGGGCCTTCCCTAGAAGAGAAGAAGAACAAGGTTTACTCTTTCAGAAGGGACAAGGTCCGTAAGATATTTAAAGATGCCTTGAACAACGGCTTACAATTGCCGGAGTCGAAAAGACCCCAAGAAGCAAAAATGACCGACAATCCTCTGTATTGCCCGTACCACCGAGTAGTGAGCCATGCGATCGAGGATTGCTATATCTTCAAGGATTGGGTCGAGAAGCAGTACAAGGCTGGAGAGATCGAGCTGTCCAAAAGCGTGTTGGTGAACAATCAAGTTGCAACCGCCAACTTTATACAGATGGAAGCTGAAGCCTTCTGGGAGCAGACAGCCGAACCCGCTGCCCTGACAAACGAAACTGACTCATCGCGGCCTCTGTGGAGTATGCACATATCTATTAAGACGAAGAAGATGATAAAGCTACTTCGGAAAGAACCCAGGATGGAATGGGAAGGACAGAAGAAGCCTACCAGTCCAGCTGCCAATGCGGCTCCATCAGGCTCAAAATCCAAGAAGCTCAAGAAGAAGAAAAGTGCAGCTCGGCGCGAAAAAGAGTCTGCAGGGAGATCGACCATTCAAAAGTATATCGATTCGCTCGAAGAATGTGAGCAAAAGGAAAGAACATTGATTCAATTGAACGGAAAGGCTGATGTACTCGCTCGCTTGGCCAAGGAGCTGGCTGATCCTGACATGGACGAAATTCTGATCACAGTCAGGAGCCGGCAAATTCTACCCCCAGTCTCTCTACGAGAAGAGGAAAGCGCGGAACAGAAGAGCAGTCCTGTGGAAGAAGCTTCGATCATCCAAGACGAGCCCGATTGGAGAGAACCCTTCATAGAGTACCTCCGATACGACAAGCTGCCCGAAGAAAAATCTGCGAGGATTCAGCTGAAGAAAAGAGCTCTCCGATACGTGTTTGTAAATGACACGTTATATCGCAGGTCATACGACCAACTATGGCTCAGGTGTCTGTCATTGGCCGAAGCCCAAAAGGTCATGAAAGATGTCCACTCGGGCGTTTGCGGTGCTCACCAATCTGGCCCCAAGATGCGACTTCAAATCAAACGGCTTGGGTATTACTGGCCCACCATGATACGGGATTGCGGAGAGCATGCAAAGAAATGTTATATCTGCCAAATTCACGGTGATTTTATTCACAAGCATCCCAATCCATTGCATCCTACAGTGGCGTCGTGGCCCTTCGAAGTCTGGGGCACCGACATTGTTGGCCCAATTGATCCTCCGTCATCCAAAGGCCATCGGTTTATACTGGCCGCGACAGACTACTTCTCCAGATGGGCTGAAGCTGTCCCGCTAAAAGAAGTTAAGACAAAGGATATTCTGACATTCTTCCAGCATAATATTCTATACCGCTTCGGTACACCAAGAAGAATCATTTCTGACAACGGGCCTTCTTTCAAGAGCTTCAATGTCTCAAGGTTCGCTACTCAGCACAAGATAGACTGGAGATATTCCTCCATCTATAATCCAAGAGCCAATGGGCTAGCCGAAGCCTTCAATAAGACTCTATGCAAGCTCCTGAGGAAAAATGCTTCAGCCAACAAGAGAGACTGGAATCTCAAACTTCACGAGGCGTTGTGGGCATATCGTACCACACACCGTACTCCAACTCAGTCCACTCCATACTCATTGCTCTTCGGAGTGGAGGCGGTCCTCCCCCTCGAAGTTGAAGTTCCAAGCTTAAGAATGGCCGTCCAACATGAGTTGACGGAGGAAGAAAACGTGCTCCTTCGACTTGAAGAACTCGATGCCCTCGAAGAAAAGAGGCTCGCGGTGCAGCAAAATCTGGAGCTATACCGAGCCCAAATGTCACGGGCCTATGACAAGATAACCCGTCTCCGCACTTTCAAGAAAGGTGAATTGGTGTTGGTCCTCAAAAGACCGATCATCCCCAATCGACATGCCAAGGGAAAATTCGAGCCGAACTGGGAAGGACCATACGTCATCGAGAAAGTGTTCGACGGAGGATCCTACCAACTAATAAGTGCCGAGGGAGAAAGGCCCATGCCACCCATCAATGGCCGATATCTCAAGAAATACTACACATGAATGCTCCAAGTCGCAGGCGAATTGAGCACATCGGCCCTACGGTCTGGATCAGACATCCTGCAAAACCGTATACAATCCACGGGCGTAAATGACCCCTATTTCTCCCAAATCCTGCCGGTGAGACTACTTTTAAAGTCCCACCAGCGGCAAAAAAAAAACAAAAAAAAAACGGTATGTTCACAAGCAAAACGGGCACGGATGAAAACCCGAAAGGGCTCCGTGAGTAAAAACAGCAGGACTACCGGCGAGTCTGTGAAAACCCGAAAGGGCGCAAACTCGTGAAAAGAGATGAAATACACTCGCAAAGCCCTCTCGACCTTGCGAGGAGAAAACCCCTGCGTGAGATCCTTACGACTCACAAAGGAGCAACACACTTAGGAATCCTCACGATTCCTAAGGAGAAAATACACCTGCGGGATCCTTACGACTTGTAGGGAGAAAATGCTTTTATGGGACCCTCACGGCCCATAAAATTGAAAAGCCTTGGGTGGTAGGGACCCAAACCTATCTCCTAAGCCATCGTTCCCCAACGGGCAACGGCAAATGATGAGTCGCTCCTGGCATTTCGCTTCAGTGTTAGCGGTGCTGATGCCGACCAAAAACCCAAATCCCAAGTCCTCCCAAGGCAAATGATGAGTTGCTCCTGGCATTATTCCAATGCAGCAATGCTGATGCCAAACAAGATCCAAATTCCAAGTCCCCAAATGGCGAATGATGAGTCGCTCCTGGTACCATATTCCAGTGCAGCGATGCAGACGCCAACCAAATTCCAAATCCCATACCCCAACGGCGAATGATGAGTCGCTCCTGGTACCACATTCCAGTGCAGCGATGCAGACGCCAACAAATCCCTGAAATCTTTCTGGCCCTACGGTCTGGATCATACATCCTGCAAAACCGTATACAATCCACGGGCGTACAACAATCCCAATCTCTCCTAAGTCCTACCGGTGAGACCACATTCAAAGTCCCACTAAAAAAAAAAAAAAAAAGGGTATGTCCACAAGCAAAATGGGCACGGAGGAAAACCCGAAAGGACTCCGTGAGTAAAAACAGCAGGACTGCCGACGAGTTTGTGAAAACCTGAAAGGGCGCAAACTCGTGAAAAGAAGATGAAATGCACTCTCAAAGTCCTCTCGACTTTGAGAGGAGGAAATTCCCGCGTGAGATCCTTACGACTCACAAAGGAGCAACACACTTAGGAGTCCCCACGACTCCTATGGAGAAAATACGCCTACGAGATCCTTTCGACTCGTAGGGAGAAAATGCTTTTATAGGACCCTCACGGCCCATAAAATTGAAAAGTCTTAGGTGATAGGGATCTAAACCTGCCTCCTAAGCCATCAATTCTCAAATTCTCTCGGGGCAAATGATGAGTTGCTCCTGGCATTATTCCAGTGCAGCAATGCAGATGCCAAACAAAAACCAAAATCCCAAAATCCTCTCCATGACAGATGATGGTTCGCTCCTGGTACCATATTCCAGTATAGCGATGCTGATGTCAACCCAATCAAAATCAACAAGTCAACTTCCACCCGACACCGCAAGAAGCAGAGCAAGTCAAGTCTACCCCTGACACTGCAAGAAGCAGAGAAAGTCAAATCAAGCATCGACCGTCCAAGTCGCTAAAAGGGCAGCAACGACCGTCCACGTCGCAAAAAGGGCAGCACCGACCGTCCAAGTCGCTAAAAGGGCAGCACCGACCGTCCAAGTCGCAAAAAGGGCAGCACCGACCGTCCAAGTCGCTAAAAGGGCAGCAACGACCGTCCACGTAGCAAAAAGGGCAGCACCGACCGTCCACGTCGCTAAAAGGGCAGCACCGACCGTCCAAGTCGCCAAAAGGGCAGAACCGACCGTCCAAGTCGCAAAAAGGGCAGCACCGACCGTCCAAGTCGCTAAAAGGGCAGCATCGACCGTCCACGTCGCTAAAATGGCAGCACCGACCGTCCAAGTCGCAAAAAGGGCAGAACCGACCGTCCACGTCGCTAAAAGGGCAGCATCGACCGTCCAAGTCGCAAAAATGGCAGCATCGACCGTCCACGTCGCTAAAAGGGCAGCAACGACCGTCCACGTCGTAAAAAGGGCAGCACAGGATTCTTACAAAGCGGGAACCAGATCACTCCGGGCCAGGGAAACGTCTATCACGGACACTCCGTCTCAGAGACATGTCAAGCAACGACCGTCCATGTCGTAAAAGGGGCAGTGCCAGCTTCCCAAAAGGTGGGAACCAAATCAAGCCGCCTCCACGTGAAAGAAGATCCATCAATTTCATGCACACGACCTACATATGTGGTGTGCATTTATTGATGGGGGGCAATTTGTTGGGGTAAAAATTTACACCCCGGTTGACCAAGTCAAAATCAAAGTCAACCCCAAGCCAAGTGGGCCCAAGCCCAGATCCAGTAGGCCCATGCCCGGGTCGAGCCCGAACATGAAGCGGCCGGCCTCCCCCCATGCCAAGATAAAAATTTTGTAATAAATAATTTTGTTGTATTTCTTTTATTTTATTTTATGGATAAATGTAAGAAAAATAGGCATAAAGCCAAATTTTTGTAAAGCCCATGGCTTATGTGCAAAAAGAAATGGCACATGAGCCATGGGATAGGCAAAATGCCATTTTGTGAAGCCCAAGGGGCTATGTGTAAAGTGTATAGCCTATAAAGGCAAAGATAATGAAATATCTCAACAATTTTTTCTCTCTCCAAAAAAAATTAGAGCTGAGCTCTTTCTTCCTTCTTCAAGGTTCCAAAACCTTCTTCTTTCTCTTGAATTAAATCAAGAGTTTTACTCTTCCTTTTTCAAAACTAAATAGTTTTCCACCACAAAACCCACAAAGGGGAACTTGGATCTGCCATCAGATCTTAAAAAGGAGAGATTTTGAGATTTTACATCTCTTGATCTTCAAGATCCAGCAAGCAACAGGAGGAAGAAGAAGAACCCTTCTATTAACCCAACAAAAAAAAAAAAAACACTCAGGAGTCTAACTCCTCTTTGATTTCTCTTCAGAGAAATCTTTTTAGGCTAAAAGCCTGTTGTGTGCGCAAGTCGCCCGCGTGCCGACACGTGGCGCGCGCGCTTGCGCAACTGCGCAAGTGCGCAAGTCGCCCGCGTGCCGACACGTGGCGCGCGCGCTTGCGCAAGCGCGCAAGTCGCCCGCGTGCCGACACGTGGCGCGCGTGCTTGCGCAACTGCGCAAGTGCGCATGTCGCCCGCGTGCCGACACGTGGCGCGCGCGCTTGCGCAACTGCGCAAGTGCGCAAGTCGCCCGCGTGCCGACATGTGGCGCGCGCGCTTGCGCAACTGCGCAAGTGCGCATGTCGCCCGTGTGCCGACACGTGGCGCGCGCGCTTGCGCAACTGCGCATCCCTTGGATGTCTTTTCCCCCTCTTTTGTGTACATATATACACATATACATATGTATACAAATTTATACATACACGTACTCCACGACACTGTCCCTGTTAGAAAAAAATTTCTAACGGGGCGCTGCCCCGCACCCCGCAAGGGGGCTGCTAGCCCCCTTGACCCCCAGCCCGCTATCCGGGTAGCGGGACCCCCGTAAAAACTCTGCGTGGCTCCCGATATATCCATACCCCCCTTTCAGAATTGAACACACGTATACTGCACGTTGAGTTCGCATGACCAGTTTAACCCGTTAATCGGAGGTTCCCTCGCCCCAAAGGCGATGGGTAATTAACGGCAGCTTAGTCCGCGGCTGCCGGAGATTCGGATCCCCACCATCATTAAACCCCGGCCTACCCTAGGCCGGAGGAATCTGTAGTACGCCTGACAAGCGCGCGCGTATTTCCATCTCAATGGGGTGACGAAAAACACCCTACAATCCTGATCCGGTATCTAATACCCAGGACGTAGGGTGAACTGAGAAACAGTTCTCAATAACTAACACACCTGAAGAAGATGCATCAACATGCATGCTCTTTTGGGCGGCGTGAGAATCCAGATATTCTCCTGTTTCCTGTTCAGTCTTATAACTCTTATAAGAAAGAACGGGTCCAACGTTCCCTTGCTCAGTACAATAATCGGGTTCAGTCAATACATCCATATTATTATCTTGATTATGGCATGACATGGTCGCTACCTGGAGAGAGAGAGAAGAAAACACTTTAGCGTATGCTCTTGCAAGATTAGATTGGTTATTATCTTATCTAATCAGGATGTCTCCCACTGGTTTTATCAAATCTACCTTAAAACCCTAAAAGGTAAGATTAGCCGGGATTAATTACACCCTACAATTTCGTCAATCTTTCAGCCAGATCAGTGTCGGTACTTTGAGGGAGGTTCCCCGTGCTTTCGCACGGACCTAATTAAAGTAAACCTCGTTTTCCCAGAGGCGTAACCCCGTTAACACTTTTCTAGACACCTACTTGATCGGCTAATTGTCCTGTGTAAAACTCTCCCAGGAGTAACACTTACTCGCAGTGGGTATCGGGATCCAACTATCTCATAGGAGGTATGCAATCTCATTGCAAATTTCAACACTTGAAATTCCCGATAATGCTTTTGCCCCTAACCCCTATGACCTTGACAAGGGCCAACAAACCATAGGAAGCTAGTCAAGTTCAACCCGTCATTTCTTGATTGAAATTAAACCCACCCGCATGACCCTTGACAAAGGCCAACAAGGTCGTACGAATACCCTAATCCAATCACATCATATGTTTAAGCAGATAAGTACCAGTTAGCTACCGCACACTACGCCTTGACAAAGGCCAACAAACGCAGCACGAATACTAAATGGTCTTTATCTGAAATGACGGAGGGCTACGCAGGTTTTTCAGAAAACCCTGAGCGTAATGAACTTGATATCGTTGTAGAATCGAGTGAAGTTTTGAAAAGGAGTGTTTTTGAGGCTTTTCTTAGTTTCGCTAAAGGGGTCACTCCCGGTGAAGGGATCGTCGGCCCTTTCCTCATCGAATAAGGTGCAGGATATATCATATATACCGCTGTGCAAAGCAAAACACTAAAAGCAATCAAAAGACAAACCGAGTTTTGTAGCATCTGCCAGTTTTGCTAAAGGAGTCACTCCCGGTGAAGGGATCTCGGTCCTTTCCTCATCGAATAAGGTGCAGGATATATCGTATATATCACTGTGCAAAGCAAAACTGTAGCTACCCCTTTTATAAAGTTTTGATTCTACAACATCTTTAGGTTTCTTTTCCTTTTATTAATCTTATTAATAAAAATCCCATCAGCTTATGCTTCCTAAGCATCACAGAAGAAACGAAAGCAGTAATATTTATATATCAGCATATATATATAGTATAAGCATTCGTCTCAGGCAGTAATATGATCTCATCACAGAACATTGCAGCAGAAGAACATATATGAAATATTGGATATACTAGGACGTCCGTATTTTCAATACGAGCCTGTATAAAACACGGATTCCACGGTCGCGACGAATAGCCAAACCCACATCCCAAGACCCCTACGAGAGCGGCAAGTAACACTGCCAATTCTAGGGTTAGGAGACCCGGTCTCGACTCCTCGAGATGGCCTCCCACTGGACCCTAGAACCCGGTTACTTGTGCTCCCCACCTTGGGTCTACCTAATGCGGAAAAGTAAATAATATACACTGGTGACAGCAACCGCAACCTGGAAGTGCCCCAAATAAAAGAATATTACATTACAAATGAATTTTACATGAATGAAAATAAAAACCCTCATCTCACATAAAACCCCCGGCTATTCAGAACGCGACGATCCAATATAACATATCACAGCAACACATAATATCACATATCATCAACGTAAGTAAATATGCGCATCCCAATTGTCGTTGACATATAGCAACGAAACCGGCGATATCACATATTACACTTACGGTCACAGAAAAGAAAGTGTAAAACTACAATATTTGGAATCCACAATCACTTCAGACATCGTAAATCCGAAATATCACATACTTCGCATTTCATGCCTAACTCTATGAATTCCACATATTGTATCACATTCCAGATAAATAGACAGTATTAAACTTTTCGAACAGATAATCAAATACCCAAAATTTCCTAAACTGCTCAACACTTGAGCGGAGTTCAAATAATCCCAGAATATGTCACAGTACCGGTGATCCCTCCGTAGAAGGGTCAAGCCAACGCCTCACATGTGGCACGCCGTACTGCCCCAAACCCGAAGGTTCAAAAGGCAGTTCAAGACGGTCACATAATCGAGTTAAGGTTTGTTGTCTTCTAGAGGGTCCACCGCTTAACTTGTACAATTTTTTCGAAAGATTTAAACCCGAATAAATTTCAACACTTGAAAGTTTGTCGTACCGGGAAACAGTGAGTTAATGATATCCGTTCAAATAGTTTAACAATTTCTAAATATCCGGAAAGAAATACGAATTTAAATATTCCGATCGAATCTACTATTACAAAACAAACCCCAGAATTTTCAACACCTGAAACAGATTAAAAATACCCAGAAAACTCAACAAGTACCTACGGTTATTACCAAAAAGCCACGTGTCACAATCCTATCAATCCGCCGCGGAACCGCCGCGTAAGCATGCTTACGCCGCGGTTCCGCCGCCGTTTGATCGAATTGGGGGCTCGGGTTTTATGGTAATTCTTAGAATTCCCTGCCGATTTTTTTACATATTTTTAATTCAGAAAAATCCCAAAATTTAAAAAATTTCCAGAGAGGGGTCTAGTTTCGTCGTTTCGGGTTCGATCGGAGTTTTAACTTCGTAAACACATCGCCTAATGCTCTAGCTAGGCTCTGATACCACTGTAGGGTTGCTAGGCACTCTTGTGAAGGTTCATAAGGCATCAAACATGCCCGGATAAAAATTTAGACGTGCCGAACAACCCAAAGCCGGGATCTTTGCTAGATTATTAGGGTTTAACATGCAAGAAGATAACTTTTATCTAAGTGTGAGGGATTACAACCTTTGTAGTCCGCTCCTTCACTTCACAAGCTCCGAGTAGAAGTCCCTTTGCCGCGATCCACGATCTCCCGGACTCATGAGAGGCTCCACGACTCGAACGATCCATGCTAGCTCGAAGTATTCCAAATCTCCGATGATCTACCTCGAAGTTGCAAAGACTCAAGCTTTCTTACTCAAAAGAGATGAACACACTAATCCCATGGGCTAGATGAGATGAGGATGAGAGAGTAGTAATTTTGCTTTCTTTTTATATCATTTTCTCATATTTATTCATCACTTAAGGATTTTCTAGCAAGCTTTTCAAGAGAGAAGAAGATGATAATGGAAAATCAATAATTAGATTAAACCTTTTGTGATGAATAGAATGAAAGCTATATGATTGATTATAAACTATGGTCAAGGATGAGTGGCTAGGATTTAGTAGAGAAATAACTAGAGTTAGGGTTTGGTTGAGTTAAAGAATGTGTCATCCATAATATCTTAAGAATGACAAAAGAAAAAGGCTTCTAGAAGGTGCATGAAGCATCTAACCCAAATCAAACCCTAACCTCCATTAATCATCCTTAAACATGTTTAATAATTAATCATATCATGTCACAATAATATATATCACATATATATTATATATTTGCAACAAAAGAAAATAATACAATTAACATATATCGCATATATATCAATGTATCATCCAGTGAGAAAATGAAATAATAAAGCGAGCCAATATTAGATAATGTAATAATATATCATATATATTATTATACATTAAATCATCGAATCAACACTTGATCCGACGATCCGGCTATATCGAATATTACCGACTAATATTTCATTTACCGATTCATCGAATCAACACTTGATCCGATGACCCGGTTCATAACTTAATATCGCGAGAATATAATACGGTATCCCATATCGCATTATTCTCGCTCCTGCGCATATCACATATGTGCCACTACTCCGTTTCGCCTGAGCCAAGAAACCTCTGTGTAGGACTCTAAAGAATCGTCAATACGCCGGTAGCAGGTGATGATCATATCAAACACCCACAAGCTGCAAGCGGTCAGTTAAACGTAACAGCCACCCAGGTATTGAGCGATCAGAAGATCAACAAGCTAGCCTGTGCGTTCTCCTATGAATCCAACCAGTAACACTCCCGTACAGTCCGGTCTGTTCGTCTGATTTGTCGCATATCAAGTCTAGGGGTGGTATACGTCAGACCCCAGTAACCGATAAGTCGTGTCGATGTGTGGCTCATAACGGGTCGAGAAACTACTAGTAACACTTACCAGTAAATCTCCATATCGGCCCTGGCGAGGGACTTCCAGTTATAGCCAATCGAACACAGCACAACATCAACTCCCTATACCGGGAGAGACGAATCCCCTCCTATCGCTCATTGCCTCCATGTGATTCGGGACTGTACCCAAAAGCCACCGTTTTGCACGCCCTCTTGGACGTGGTAAGGTGGAAATCAAAGCACAGTGGGAATCACACAAGACTCTATGACGATCTCGGGTCTACAGACTATCCTGTACCTGTGTCACCGGATAACTGCCATCTGACGTGTGGTATAACACCATCTGGGAGTTCTCGGCGAGTCCGTCTAGTGTACCCAGTCTCCACTGAGCACTCGTACACTATCTTTGATGTCTAACATCGATGGATATGGGATCATCCATCGCCCATCATATGGGTCAAGATGCGTATACGCTAGTCTACTCTGGTGTATCGATGCCCTGTCTCGATATACCCTCGACTAGGAACAGTTATAGGATGTACTCATTGACTACCGCGGCCCCACTAGTATGATCTCATCATAGTCCCAGTAGTCCAGTACAAATCCTAAGGGCTTTATCAACATGTGAGAGTAAAACAATAAACCAATACAAGTCAACATGTTAACATAAAGTTAAACCAAATAGCATACTACCATGACGAGCAAGAAAGTCTTCTCTATATATAACCAAGCATCCATTATAATATACATCATATGTACAACAATGGCCTCTAGGGCATATACATAACTAACATCCTTTGCCTCCGAAACTCGAAATCATGTCCTTACCGCCTCACCTTAAATATGCTTACATAGGTGAGAATGAGACTTTTCCCATTATAATATCAGCCTCTCTAGCCTTCGAGCAAGAGAACGCTATTTTAAAAGTCTTACAAGATAGGCGGCAAGTTTTCGGTTGGACTATGGCGGACATCGAGGAGATCAGTTCCCTTATAATTGAATATCATATGCAATTGATGGATGATGCCAAGTCAATAGAGGATCCACAAGAACATTTTGGGGGTATTGTGGTTAGTCAACCTCCTCCTTTAGAGGTTAAACCACCCCCATTTCTTTTAATAATCTACGAGAACGCCAATATTCCCCAGATTGCTGATCATTCGCATTCTCGTTTTGATTCATCACCACCTCCTGTATATTCACCTCCACACCTTCCATACCACCACTTCTATCTTCCCCAATTCTTTGCGGACCACCACAACTTATTCTTCCACCAACCAATATTCTTTACTGATAAATTTTTCAACTGGTTGGTGTTGACTTTTGGTCGATGCAAAGTTTGGCAGTAATGTCTAACATAGTTTAAATGAAGTTTGGGGGAGGGCCTTTCTGTATATATATTTTTTTTCCTTAACAATAAAAATATATATATATATATATAAATTATAATTAAATAAACAGGGGAGTGCCGGTATTTTGACCCTCTTGGTTTAGCATGACAGTGAGGACACTGTCAAGTTCAAGTTTGGGGGTATGCTCGGTACGTCTTCTTCCTTCGCATCCATTTGTACATATTTTTGCATTTGCATATTTATTTGAAAACCCATAAAAATTTGAAAAATTATAAAAATTATTGTATTCAATTTTGGCTAATTGACTTGAGTTTGACAAATAGGTTAACTAGCTAGGAACAACTAGATCTTAGACTTAGTAAATTAAAAACCATAAAAATAACCTTTCTTAAAGTTTAACGGTAGAAAGTATATGCCTTGTAGTTTATTTAGAAATAGGCAAATTTTGGGTTGACTTCTTGGGCTAAGTCGAAACAAGGGAAGAGTATTGATGTTCTTATTAGAGTATAAGTTTGAAAAATAGTTCCTATCTTAAGTCTAGATTCTGAAAATGTATACCCTACAATTTGCACAATCACGCACCTTGAAACTTGGAATAGTAGAAGAGACCTTGAAATGCTCTTGTCTAAAGTCCTTAGTACAATGAAAATAAAAGAAAAAAAGTGAATAAAGGAAAAAAATGGACACTGGTTTTTGTGATTACTTAAGGCTGAAAAAATAGAAAAATCTTTAGCGAGGGTGCTTCATCACCTAGTGCCTTAGACCAACTGGTTTGGGAGTCACTGCTAAAAGCCTTGGGTGTTGCAAAACTAGGAAGTACGCTTTAAAGTGCTAACGCATCTTGTAATTGGTTGTTGGTACCTCAAGAAGTATTAACAGTCGCATGAAGGATGTGTAAGCGAAATTCAAAATTCACGAATTAATAAGTTCTTTGGACAATGGACGAGAGTATGATTGCTTGATTTGAATTTCCAAGTGTAGGGGTGATTTTTACACACACGTAGGGATATGTGATTGGAATTTAGATAAGAGAGAGGAATGAAAAATAGAACTTATATCTTTAATAGAGTTGATTGAAATTCCTAAGTCGAGATGGAATCCTAGAAGGAAAACTTAAGAGATGCTGAAAGCTAAGTAAGTCTATAAAACATATATAATCTTAAGTTAATGATGAGGAAGTGTGAAGAATGTGGGTGGATAATTTACAAGTAGAAGATAATAGATTTCCTTGTTGGGAAAACCTAATTGGAGAACAAAAGTTAATAGGCCGAATTGATAGGATTTTGTGGGTGTAATCCGCTAAAAACCCTCAGGAGACAACACTCCTCCTACTAGGGACACCTAGAGGTTTAACGGCTTGTTGCACGTGCTCAGTGCAATCGCGTTTCCCTGCGAAAGTGTGGTTAGGATTTTAGTGAATAAAATAATAAGTTTGCTCAAGGACGAGCAAAAGATAAGTTTGGGGGTATTTGTTCACACCATAATATTGCATTATTATATTCCCCATTCTTATTCATTTTATAAATAAACAGGTACTTTTGACGCATGTCTGCTACATGTTACAGGTTACAGGTTCTTGGAGCAAAAACAGTGGAAAACACAAAAGACGACACACAAGAAGGACTTTTGACCAACAATTAGGAGGACCTTAGTCAATCCTAAACGAAGAACAGTTCACAGTCAATAAAGGCAACGTAAGATCCAAATTGTCAAGGCAAACGGTTAAAAGATCCATTGCAAAGTGTTCACTGAAGATCTGGAATCAATGTAGAAGCCCAAATGGAAAAAGAACCAAAGAATCAGAAGCCCCAAAAGTCCTTGATGCAGCCCAGAAAATATGGTGAGCCAAGCCCACCAAAGGGCCGCGGAACCGCAGCCCAAGCCAACCAATGCCGCGGTTCCGCGGCCGCTTAGTGCCCTTGTCGGTGCAATTTTCCCGTGTCGGTGCGTCGGTGCAGGGGTTGGGATTTTTCGTGGGCATATCTGTAATTGTATATGCGCGAGACTCTGAAACCCTAAATTCTCCTGTTTACTTATAAATTGTAATCGAAAATTGTAAAACCCTATGCCTCTTTTCAATCAATAAAATTCAGAATTGCTGGAAGTATTATTCAGATCTGTTCTATATTGCTTGGAGGGGGCCGTCAACCTAGTAAGTAATTTTATTTCTTTGTTTTAATTCTTTTAATTAGTATGTCTTATCATCCCCTAATGAGCGAGTAGTCTCCTCGCTTGTTAGGGTTAGCCTTAGGGAAAGGTTTGAGAGATGAGATCTCTCACCCCTTTCATGCCAATCCACACCTAAGAGTTAGAGCTCCATGCATGCACACACAACCGCTTCCTACGGCATCCTACCCCTCGAGGTAACGATGAACCGTAGTATAAAGGGCCGGTTGCGCGTGTTTTCCATGGGGGTTAGGGTAATTATCGATAAAGGAAGGATAAGAATCTAGAGGAAGAAACATCTTCCCAAAAGATTCTAATCCACTTTATTGATAATTACACCAACATCTAATAGATCAAAATTAAGGCAATGAAAGCGGTGAGGAAACCTTTAATCTCCAAACTTCCCCTAAACCTAACCCTAGCAAGACTTTAATTTAGATTAATTTAGTTTAGTGGTAGATCTAGTTTTTAGATTTAATCAATCCAAACAACATTTGGAATCAACTCGTGATAACACAAAAAGGAAATTACCCATCTCTGTGGATCGACCCGTACTCGCCGGCTAGCTGCATGCGACGCCGTTCTTGATTGCGGTAAATACAAATTTTCATATTAAATCAAATGAGAAAGGTTTTACAGAGACAATAAGTCGGCGCCGACACGGGCATTAAATGGCCACGGAACCGCGGCATTGGTTGGCTTGGGCCGCGGTTCCGCGGCCCTTTGGTGGGCTTGGCTCACCAAATTTCTTGAGCTGCATTCTGGGTATTTGGGCTTCTTTATTCTTCACTATTTTTCTCTGTTTGGCTTCTTGGTCTTTTCCAGATCTTCAGTGAAAACTTGTAAGAATCTTTTGACCGTTTCACTTTCGTCTTTTGGGCCTTGCACTGTTCTTTGTCTCGGCTTGAGTAAGATCCGTCTGCTTGTTGGTCAAAAGTCCCTTTTCTGTATCAACTTTCGTCTTTTTCACTGTATTTGCTCCAAGAGCCCGTATCCTGTAATATGCAACAAATGTGCGTCAAGAGTACCTGTTTATCTATAAAATGGATAAGAATAGGGGAATGAAAAATGCATTATTATGGTCTGAACAGGTCCTGGGAAGGGTGACGAAATCCCCACCCAATCTGAATTGGTCAAAAGCCCCTTAAAGTCAGTTTTAAAGATATACAAAACAGAAAAAATTACTTGCAATCAAATCTTTTTATTTTATGCGCGACGCAAAGAATACTGCACAAGATTTGTTATTTGGAAGGGAAGATTTTTTTTTAAGCGCAAGGAATCCTGCAGAAGATTTGACAAAAGATATATAGGGATTGGCAGAAGAGGGAAAAGGGGAGCAAACAGTGCAAAACACGCGCGCTGACGTGGCAAATGGACCGCGGAATCTCGACGGGAGCGCGCTTGCGCAGCGGAAGGGCGGCGGATTTGAAGCTTCAGGTCTCTGAAAAAATTGTGCTGCTCTGTTGTTCCAATACCTTTCTGTTCTGATCTACCTTTTTCTGTTTCGCACTCTGGATTTTTCCAGATCCGTCGATCCTGCAAAGATTCACAAAAAAAACCTTTCCAAAAAATAACAGATGATATATTTTTATATTTTTTATTTTTTATTTTTTCAGTTTTTAGGATTTTTTTGATTAAGATTAACCTGAAATTGTAAAAAGGAAATAACACGCCATCCCCGGCAACGGCGCCATTTGATTGATCTCAAAAACTATCTATTAACCGCAATCAAGAACGGCGTCGCTTGGTAGCTAGCCGGTGAGTACGGATCGGTCCACAGGGATGTTGTGAATTTCCTAGTCGCTCAAACGAGCTAATTCCGATTGTGGTCGGATTGATTATTAAATCTAAAAACTAAATTAATCTATATCTAAGTCTTGCTAGGGTTAGGTCTAGATTCAGTTTGGAAAGTTTATAAATCTCACCGCTTTCTATACCCATATGAAGATCTAATTAGGTGTTATGGTAATTATTAATAAAAGGGATTAGAATTATCGGGAAGATGTTTTCTTCCTCTAGTTTCTTGTCCTTCCTTTATCAATCCTTACCCTAACCTCCATGGAAAACGTCACAACCAGGCCTTTATACTACGGTATCACCGCTACCTCGAAGGATAGGGTGCCGTAGGGAGCGGTATGTGCATGTATGCATGGAGTCCTATTAAAAAGTATGATGGGAAAGAAAGGGGATGAGAGATCTTCGTCTCTCAAACCTTCTCCAGATCTAACCCTAACAAGCGAGGAGACCACTCCCTTATTAGGGAATTAAAATACATTTATCTAGGACAGAGAATAAAAGATTAACTAGGGCAAGGAATTAAATTTATCTAGGGTAAGCATAGAAAATTAACCTAGGGCAGAAAATAAAGAACTTACAAAAAAATGATGCTCTCCAAAAGAATGCTGAAATTTATTAATGAAGGGAGGCATAGGGAGGCATAGCCTTTACAATGATTTAGATTTCCTATTTATAGAGGATAGGAAACCCTAGGTTACAATTGATTCGCACGTTTACATTTACCAAAATATCCTTAGGAAGACCTAGTCAAAGTAGACTCCAAGTTTTGGTAAAATTTTATATCTCTGTCTCTTTAAAAGGAAGTATTGGGCCTTGAAATTTCCTTTGTTGGCTCTTCTGTCTTTGGGATTCCTTATTATTTGGTTCTTTTATTAAAATAGTTTCTATGTTTCTTCCAGATCTCCAGTGAATAATTGCGGTGGACTTTTAACCGTTCGCTTTGTAATCTTAGACCTTGCATTGCCTTGTACTTTGTGAATTTTATCTTTGATGTAGGCTTGATCAAGAGTCTTCTGTTTGTTGGTCAAAGTCCACTTTTGCATCGTCTTTTGTCTTTTTCACTGTTTTCGCTCCTAGTACCTGTACTATATAGCAGACATGCGTCAAAAGCACCTGTTTATTTATAAAACGAATAAGAATGGGGAATATAATAATACAATATTATGGTGTGAACAATCACCCAGGTCCATCATGGAGAACCTCTATGACAAGAATCCCTTGACTGATTGTAGCATAGAAATGTCATTTCCTATCAAGAGAATGTCATCCACGTACAGGACGAGGAATACCACACTTCTCGCTACAATTTTACTATATATGCAAGGTTCATCTGGATTTTTGATAAAGTCGAATTCCTTGAACGTCTCATCAAAACAGATGTTCCAACTCCGCGATCCCTGCTTTAGCCCATAAATGGACTTAAGCAACTTGAACACTTTCCCACTGCTTCCACTCTGAATGAAACCCTTCGGCTGGTCCATATAGACGCACTCTTCTAAATTTCCATTTAGGAAAGAGGTCTTTACGTCCATCTGCCAGATCTCATAATCATGGAAGGCAACAATGGCAAGAAGGATCCAAATAGATTTGAGCATAGCAACTGGAGAAAAGGTTTCATCATAGTCCAAGCCAAGTCTTTGACGAAAACCTTTTGAAACAAGTCTAGCCTTATAGGTTTCCACCTGTCCATCTACAACAATCTTCTTTCTGAAGATCCATTTACAGCCTACGAGTTTTACCCCTTCTGGAGCAAAGTCCAAAGTCCGTACTTTGTTGGTGTACATGGACTCCATTTCGGTCTGCATTGCATCCAGCCATTTTACTGAGTCTCTGCTCTGAATGGCTTGCTGGAAGCTAGTTGGCTCATCATCGTCGATGATGCAATCCTCTCTATTCCTGTCTATGAGAAAACCATAGTATCTCTCGGGCGGATGAGATAGCCTACTAGTTCTTCGGAGTGGCGCAGGTATGTCAGGTTCTTTCGAAACGTTTGGTTCCACCATGCTTTCAGTAATAGTTTGCGGTTCTAGAATTTCTTCCAGTTCTATTGCGCTCCCACTTATCTTATTTTCTAAAAATTGAGTTTCCAAGAAGTGGGCATGCCGAGAAACAAAGCTTTTTGTTCCTCTGCGTAATAGAAAAGATACCCCCTGGAGTTCTTTGGGTATCCCACAAACTTACACAATACTGAGCGTGCCTCGAGCTTGCTCGTATACTGTTTTTTTATAAAAGCTGGACATCCCCATGTCTTAAGGTACTTAAAATAGGGTTTCTTCCCACTCTACATATGATATGGTGTGGTAGGCACTGACTTAGTAGGAACCTTGTTCAAAAGATATAAAACTGATTCTAGTGCATAGCCTCAGAAGGATCACGGTAACTCAGTATTACTCATCATGGAACGAACCTTATCCAATATGGTTCTGGTTTGCCTTTCTGATACACTATTGTGCTGAGGTGTGTATGGAGGAGTAAGCTGAGAGAGAATTCCATTCTCTTTTAAGTAGCCCAGGAACTCGGCACTTAAGTATTCACCACCTCTATCAAATCTCAGTGTCTTGACACTTTTGCCGGTTTGTTTTTCCACTTCATTCTTATATTCCCGGAATTTCTCAAAGGCCTTGAATTTATGTTTCATCAAGAATACATGTCCATACCTAGAGAAATCATCCGTAAAAGTAATGAAGTAGGAATAACTACTTTTCGCATGTGTAGACATTGGACCATACACAACGCTGTGTATGAGTCCTAAGAGCTCACTCGCTTTTATTTCCATGTCCAGTGAACGAAGTCTTTGTCATCTTTCCTTTGAGACATGATTGACAAGTTTCATAAAACTGATATTCGAACGGATCCAAATATCCCTCTCTATATAACTTCGTCAACCGTGTTTCATTGATGTGACCCAGCCTACAATGCCACAAGAAAGCCTGATTTAATTCCGGAGACTTTCTTTTAAGTGTGTTCTGGTCGTTGAAAACCTGAGCTTGATTCAATACGTATATTCTGTTATCTAATGTACCTGACCCAATCAAATTTTGATTTAGGTGGATATGTACTACATCGCTTACAAATGTAAAATCATATCCTTCCTTAGAAAGTAAAGATACAGATATGATATTACAAGCTAGACTAGGTACATACAAACTGTTACATAAAATCAATATCTGCCCACTTGTCAATCCTGTGTGATATTCCCCTACGGATTCAGCGTCCACACTCGTTCCGTTAGCAACTCTGAGAGTCATATCACCTGCCTTGATAACTTTACGGTTTCTCAAAGCCTGTAATGAATTACAGATATGAGATCCTGATCCGGTATTTAGTACCCAGGAAGTATAGTTAATAGATAGACGGTTTTCAATTACAAACACACTCGAAGCCGAAGCCACAACGTACTTCGAATCCTGGCTTCTAGCTTTCCAAGCCCTGCAGTCCTTCTGACAATGCACTTTCCCATGACTACAAAGACATGCCTCCTTCTCTACTGCTAGCCCCGAAACTTTTGCGCTGCCTTTTTCCTCTACCATACTGACACCACTTATCTGCTTGGTGGAGGTCTTCTTCTTCTTTCGCTTGGCTTTCATCTCGGATCTAGAAGAGGAAGATTCCCTAATAAGCAGAGCGGGTGTCTTCCTGAATTATTTCAGGGTGCCCTCTGAGCTCCTCAATAAATTGAGGAGACTTGGAAGTGTAACTTTCTTCCTTTGAATTTTTCAATTCAAGATAAACTGGGCGTAAGTAAAAGGTAGGGACTGCAGAATCAAGTCAATGCATAACTCGTTCTCCAACGTGATCCCATACTCCGTGAGCTGTTCAATATAGCTAATCATCGTAAGGACGTGGTTCTCTACAGATGACCCGACAGCCAACCTTGCTTGAAGAAATATTTTCGATGTCTCATATCTTGCGATACGAGATTGCTCTCCATATAAAACTTTGGTATGGAGGAAGATGGAAGCTAAGTCCATCTTCTCGTGCTGCCTCTAGTTTTCACTATCCATGGAGGCTAGCATGAGGCACTTGGCTCTCGCACAATCCTTTTCCCATGTCAGATGGATATCCATATCCACGACGGTGGAACTTGGACCTAGGACGACGGGGGGTTTTGTACTAAGGAGGTAGTCTAGCTTGTCATAGGTAAGTGCCATCTGGACATACCGTAGCCAATCAATATAGTTTAGCCCAGTCAAATTATTATCTAATAACCTATGTCTGGTCATTGTGGTCGCTGCAAATAGGAGAGAGAGAAGAAACACTTAGCATGATGCTTTTGCAAGTTCAGATTGGTTATTAGTTTATCTAAACAGGATGGCTCCCACTATTTCCTCGAATCCTTCCTCAAACCATAAAAGAAGAATTTGTCAGGATTAATCTCATTTTTACAATTCTTGCTTAACCTTTCAGCCAGGCTGGTGTCAGTACTTCGAGGGATGTTTTCCAACGCTTTCGTGAAGTTCCTTTAATTACATAACCTCTTTTCCCTGGAGGCTTAGCCCCGCTAACACCATTCTAGACACCTATTTGGTTTATAGCATTGATCGTTTAGTGAAAAAATCTCCCGAAGAGTAGCGCATACTCACAGTAGAATCAGGATCCAAATATCATTGTGTGATAACCAAGAAGGAAGCCTACCATGATTATCACACTCCAAATGGTATGCAACACTAGCAAGTTTCAGTACCTTAGAAACTCTAGATGTGGGTTTTTGCCCCATGCTCTTATGACCTTGATGAAGGTCAACATATCATAAGTCACATGTCAAGTTCTACCCGTTATTATCCAGGTTAATTTAAACCCACCCGTACATACCCTTAACGAAAGCCAACAAAGTAGTACGACTGTCCCAAACCAATGCATCTATATATGCTACATATGAATACCCAGTAGCTACCAATCACTATGCCTTGGCGAAGGTCAAAATGCATAGCTTGAATACTACTGAATATTCATATGAAATGACGGAGGGCTACGGATGGTTTTGGCAAAACCGTGAACGTAGTGAACTTGATATATTCGAAAGAACCATGATAGCTTTTTAAAAGGAGCGGTTTAAGCTCCGCATTTAAAATTGCTTTTTGAAGAAAAATGAGTGGTTTTGAAATTGTTCCAACGATTAAGCTTTGGTTTGTTTTATTTTGCATTAATCTTTGTTAATGTGGTCCCATCATTTACAACCTATCATTGCAGCAAAAGAAACGAAAATACAACATACGTTTATTCCATCCGCATTCGCCACTGGGCCCCGTCTAACACCATTAGGTTACTTAACTAACGCGAGAGCGGGGGCGGGACTAGCGCAGGTGCAAAACATAACCAACGTTTACTTGGTATATATATATGCATTCGTATCACGCAATAGTAGGCATTCCAAATCACAGATGAATATATTGAATATACTAGGAATTCCGCATTTCATTTTAGCCTGTAACGAAAGACGGATTCCACGGTCGTGATGAATAGCCAAATACCCCACCCTAGACCCCTACGGGTGCGGAAAACTACCCGCCAAATTCCCGAAGTGAAGCAACCTCCCTAAGTAAAATGAGTAGGCCACTCGGCACTTCAAAAAACCCGGTAGTTTGTGCACCCCACCTTGGGTCTATTCTAGGAGCAGAAAACAGTAAAAGAAATAATATACAACGGTGGCTACAACCTCAACCCGGATGTGCCCCGCAAAATAATATTACATCAACATTACAAATTACATTGAATGAAAGAAAAGAAAACACTCTTCTTAAAATCCTATAAAATTCATATCCACAAACCAACACAGATCACAGATATATGCAACCCCCAACTAATCGACGTATAGCAATTAGCAGAGGTTTACAAACACATATATCAAACATAGAAAACCCGACTAGCTAAAGTACTTAGAATTTCGATCGATTAACCAAATTGGAGTCTACCCCAAATACAACACTGCACACAAAAGATCCTGGGCAGAAACAAAATAACCTAAATATCAAAAATCATCATAATAGACACACTGTAGAAAATCGGGCCAAGTCACCCTTGACTCGGCTGCGGAACGGCGGCCAAACGCATGGTTTGGCCGCGTTTCCGTGGCAGACTTGGGGACTCAGGAATCCAATTTTATACGGTGATCTCCAAAAACCCTGCACGTATTTTTCAGGCCCCTGAAAATATTTTTGGACCTGATTTTAAAATCGACAGAAACATGCATTTTCAGACGTGGTTTTGGGATATTTTCACCGATCGAATTTCTAACACTTTACTAACTAGCTAGTTAAGGTATTGTAGGCTCTGATACCACTGTAAGCCTATGTCGCGCACCCCGCGATTTGTGGGGAGGCGAAATTTTCAAAAACGATGATGTTAGACTACGCAACTGTTTACAGCCAAAAGACACGACCGGGACGTTAAGACATCTGGCCTGAATTTTAGGGGCAGATACTATTTAGTTTTATTTGTCTACCTCTCCGAAGATGCCAAGTTAATTTATGGCACCATGTATCGAAGGTTTAAACAGATGTGGCCGTTGTAGCATATTTCGTCAGATTTCCCTTCGTTGTGAGGGGGTTTTGATTGTGGGGACGCTCTTCCCTACAGGCGCAAGCTCCTGCAATTAATTATGTTACCGCGTAGTGATAACCACTTTCTCCTGCTCCAGAAGGTCACTTCGTGTCGTGTGTGTTTTTTTAATTTTTGGTTGCCCGTGGATTGTATACGGAGACTAATTTGTGTTGTCACCCATAGGGCGTGGATTGGTCCAAATCCGTATTTTCTTAGATTTGGGGGTTGGTTTGATTTAAGTATTGTTAACCTTGTTTGAGATTAAGATCAACTTAAATATTTGTTAAGGATACGTTAATCCGATATTGGACTAAGATCTACTTAACGGGGGTTCGGGATCATTTTTGATCCAACGAAAGAGCATTTGGGCTCTATCGTTTTAGTTTAAGGGCGTTACGGTCCATAGATCATCATTTTTGGTATGAGGGTTTAGTTTAAGGACGTTGCGGTCCACATCTAGTTTGAGGACATTACGATCCGTGGCTAATTTGAGGACATTACGGTCCGTGGCTAGTTTGAGCACATTACGTTCCAAGGAATTGTTGATTGTCGGGACCCGCCGCCTCTCTGAAGACGTTGAAGAATTACAACGACATATATCAGAGGTGTGGGGAGATGTACCCTTGAACCAATGTCGGTTGGGAGATCTGTAATTGGGTTTGCGACTAAGACCAATTTAGAAAAATTATGAGCACATGGGCTCGGTTGATCTGAATTAGGGACTTTTGGTCAACTTGAACTCAGCCCACTCAGTTTTGAATAAAGTGTTAAACACTTGTTTGGGCTCGGTCCCTTTTATTTGCAACAATGCTGAGTATTGATATAGGCTCTGATGATTACTCTTTTTTGTTTTTTTCATGGAATATTAAACACTCTTTGTGGCGTTGGGCTCTATTGGCAAAGTGCTTCATGTTAAACAACGCCCACATGAGGGGCACATAGGACACTCGGCGCTAGGAGCTAACCATTGAGTGCAGAGTGCTCTATATTTTATTAGCGCCCACGTGAGGGGCACGTGGGGCGCTTGGCACTGGACGCCAACCACTGAGTGCTAGGCACTCTTTTATTTAGCAGCGCCCACGTGAGGGGCATGTGAGGCGCTCGGCACTCGGCACTAACCACTGAGTGCTAAGCACTCTTTATTAAGCAGCACCCACGTGAGGAGCGCATGAGGCACTCGGTGCTGTTTCCTTCTTTTTGCATTTTCCTGAAGAGTTCAATTCTTTGTTCCCCCTGGATCTTCAATCCGCAAGAACAAATTCATCCCTACGAGAATTAAAATCTCATTTATGCGAGACTTGTCTCATGGATCTTAGATCCAGGGAAAGAACTATGTTCTTTTATGAGGGTTAAACCCTTGGATATACAGATGAGATACTATGATCTCTATTTACCTTGAAGAAAGTTCTTCTTCTTTCTTCTCCCTTAAAACTCTTTCTGCTTGCTCTTCTTTTTTGAACTTGAAGTTTATGGGGGGTTCCTCTTCTTTAGACTTGAAGTCTTGGGGCCTTTATATAGTAGAGGCAGATTTGTTGATTCAGTTAAGGAAATCTCTCATTGAGAGATTTCTTAATTGATTTGGTGATTTTGTCCGCCGTTGGATCTTTAATCTAAGAACTTCTGTTTTACAGAAGTTATTTTTCTTGTTTTTAACAAGATTGGGAAAATATTTTCCATACAGAACTTATTCTATAATTTGGTGATTCTTATTCACCATTGGATCTTTAATCCAACGGTAATCCTTCTTGTTTAGAAAGATTGGGAAAATATTTTCTTCTATAGAGCTTATTCTGTAGCTTAGTGATTTTTAATCACCATTGGATTTTTGATCCAACGGTACTCTATTTTACAGAGTATAATCTTTCTTGTTTAGAAAGATTGGGAAAATGTTTTCCCCTACAAAGCTTATTCTGTAGCTTGGTGATTTTTAATCACCATTCGATTTTCGATCCAACGGTGCTCTGTTTTATAGAGCATAATCTTTCTTATTTAGAAAGATTGGGAAAATATTTTCCCCTACAGAGCTTATTCTGTAGCTTGGTGATTTTTAATCACCATTGAATCTTTGATCCGACGGTGCTCTGTTTCATAGAGCATAATCTTTCTTGTTTAGAAAGATTTGAGGAGTATTTCCTCAATCAGAATTTAATTCTGTGCTTTGATGATTTATCATTCCCGTTAGATCTTTGATCTAACGGCAGAGAACTTTTAGTTCTGGTGTCAGCGCCCTCATATGGGGCACGTGAGGCGCTACCTAAGAGTTTTTAACTCTTGGCGCTGGCACCCTTATGCAAGGCACGTGAGACGCTGCCTCAAAGTTTTTAACTCTTGGGCGCTAGCGCCCTCGTGCAAGGCACGTGAGGCGCTACCTCTTTTCAAATTTTGAACAGTGGTTTGCTCTTTTATTTGGGGGAAACAAATGCCCCCCACCGTTGCACTCACAAGGCTTACACGTGAGTGCAACAGTGGCAGCTTTTCCACCGTTGGATCGTCTTCCCATGCTTATAAGTAGGGCCTTTGGCTCTTGAGATGACTGTTGTTCATCTTCCATTTTACTTCTTTCTGAGAATTCAATTCTCTTTCCAGAGCTTAGATCTCTGCCCAAGGAAACTCTTTTAGAGTTATAACTTTGTCCAAATTTTTTTGGTAAGGATCATAATCGAACCCATTAAACAGAGCTTTGCTCTTCTTAGATCTCCGATCTTTTAAGATATATTTTAGGGTTTCTTGAACCATTAATTAAAACAGAGTTTTGCTCTTCTTATATCATAGATCTAAAGAAATCTTTTTTAGGGTTTCTTAACCTGTTACTGAAGAACTCTTAGATTTTTTTCAGATCTTTAAAGATCTTGGGGGTTTTCAGAACACAGCTCTTTAGAAATTTTTGGGGAATTTTATTCCCTTCTTAATTGACAGATATAAATTCTGTCTACAGAGCACTGCTCTCGAGGGAGTTCAACTCTTTGGCCCAATAAGCCTCTCATCAAATAAGAATCCTTTTAGGATTTCCTCCTTAATGAGTGACTGTCTCATCGATGATGAGCCGTCACTTTAATTTTGTGGGTCCCCATTGGTCCCTTTCTCCTGCATTGCAGTGTGGTACAATTTTAAAGTACCAAGTGTCAGAATAGCATTGGCAACTAACCCTCGCCTTTTTCGTGTAGGTACTATGGCTTTCGATTCTTCCTTTCCTTTTGTTCGTTCAGAGAGCGCCATCGTTGACATGCCCGTGGATAGGGAAGTCTTTGCGCTCATTAAAGATCACGACCCGGAGCAGAAATCTCTTCATTTATGGGGGTCGTGGTACAATCAAATCATCCAGGGTCGGCGTAGTTTTTCTTGTACAGTATCCTCAGAGCCCATTTCAGCGATTCACTACGCCGGCTCGCCTCAGGTGAATTACGCCACAGAGGAGGTCAACTGGACCTCAGAGGGTCGCCTTCAGCCTTCTATGGCCTCAATACCTGTACAGTCGCTGATGGATTTAGATATTTTAAGACGGCGCATATGTCAAGGCGAGTCACGCCCTTGGGGACAAGTGTACATGATTGGCTTGACTCCTCGCCATTCAGTCGGATATCTGCAGTGGGCTCGATACATCTTGTCGGCCAAGAAATCACTGCTGCTGAAGCTCGGGTTGTACCCTACGATATATGCGTCTCTTTTCTAGTATTCCACACCCCCTGTATGGTGGGTCAAAGATTTCTTAGAACAATGGAATATCCCGACTCACACCTTTCTTCTATCAGATCAGGAAGTTTCAATCTCCTTGGAGGAGTTCGCGGAGATCTCTGGCTTACCCGTTAGAGGGGAACATTACGAGAAGATACTTCCCCCTGACGAGTACATCTTCGCCACCAAATCAGTGGTGATGGGCCTCACCTCGGAGAATTCCATTCAACATCGATTCCCGAGTCTGATCAAGGTTTTGAACATTTACGAGAGCCTATTTCTAGAGTCTGGAGGGCATGGAGTCAGCTTCACAGACTTCATTGCACGCTTTCTTCGCCCAGAAGTCTTATCAAAACAAACTGCAAAATTCGCCAAGCTTGACGACCAGTTTGGTTTTGGTTTGGATAACCAGCCGACAACGGATGCAGATTTAAGAGGCTTCTTTATTAAGTACACCCCGGTCGTTCCTTTCGCAGATCTTGCTGCTTCAGACGTCAATGAAGAGACGTTCTTCCTGGGGTTTATTGGCTTGTGGTTGAACTGGTTCGTACTTCCAATGCACCCTCGCTATATGAGGTCATCAGTCTTTTACCCAGCCCATCGGATGGTTGCGGGGACACGTGTGGCCGTTGGGATTGCGGGGCTGGCTCATCTATACCACGACCTGAGCTTAGCAGCGGATACTACTCAACCTGGAGTAAAACCTGTGCATCTTCCACTGCACTACTTTACGTCCTGGGTCAAAGTGCACGTGCTTGGTGCTTTCGAAGTCTACAAACGGCCCCGCTTCTATGACAGCTATAACTTTCCTCGGGTCATGTCTCTAGTAGACGCTTCCGCATTAGATCCGTCATAGTGAGAGGCTCGATGCCTGGCCCTTCGCCCGTGTATGGTCGGGGATAGTATGACTTTTGTTGACAGAGTCTTAACTATCGGTAGGGAATCCACCAAGGAAGTACAACCGCTGTGCGACACTTCCAAAGACGGGGCTCCTACGTTGGAGGCCCGGGAGATTCTGCACTTATATTCGATCAGGCCAGGCTTTCTAGTCTTCAGGCAAGGTGCCTCGGCATTGTTCATGAGGTACAACCCACACCGTTTTGCTCAACAGTCAGGTTACGATCAGGGTGTCCCGCTCGAGGCTTTCTTAGCTGAGCCGGTTACTACGGAAGAGGGTATCTGCGGCGCGCTACACCATTTTATGCGGCTAAACACGGGGTCTAGCTTTCTCATCAGTGAGCCAAGCTACGTGCCGAAAGCATCGAATGCCTAGGTGGCGTGGTATCAGCATGCGAAAGGTGTTGTTATTAGGTAAGAGATGCGGCTATTGCTTGATCACAAAGATGTTGTCCCGGCTAGTAATCCAGCAGTTCCTTTGAAGCGACGGACCACCGTTCGTCCTTCCTTAAGAGAAGCTGCTGCGGTTGTGGTCCCACACGCCTTCCCTAAGAAGCCTCTACCCTGTGTTCCTGTAGAAACGGTAGCCGTAGAATCCTCGGAGTCTGGCGTTGGCGTGGAAATCGGGACCCGCCGCCTAAAGATGCCCGTTAAGCGCAAGCTCTTGTCATCGGCTGCTGGTGCTCGCTCACAAAAGAAGAAGAAGTCGCTGTTTTCTGCCGACATTATATTTGGTCAGGAGCCACATGCTCCTTACAGCGAGAGTTTGTGTGAGTATGGGACCAATGCGGGTTTATTCATCGTGCTTGCAAATGATACTGACCTCCAGGCTGCCCTTGTGGCTTCCGAGCGACTAGCTCGCGCAGAAGCGGCGCTGATTACTATCGCGAAGTCAGGTATACTTCAGTTACATTCTTCCACGGCTATCTTCTTTTATTATGCTTCTACTGATGCTTCATTCTTCAATAGGTATTTCTGTCGAAGAGGCTCTTACGGCTTCCTTCAAGACATTCGAAAAGGAAGAGAGGCTCCGCGCTTCTTTGGGCCTTGGTAAAATTCCGTTCATTATGCCTTTATTCCTTTCTTTGTTCGTGCTCTGACCCTTTCTTCATCTTGTTGCAGGGACTACCTTGACTCGGGTTATTCCAAGCGCAGTGCCGATCCCGAGTAGCGATGCGGCAAAACTTCCAGAGCCAGCTGTTGTGGCCCCAGCTCCCCTAACGTCCCCGCAGGAGGCTTTGCTGAAGCAGCCGATGAAGGACGCCGTAACGGCTCCAGAGGAAGAGCTTGGTTTGGACAACGACGTCCCCTTGTCAGAGGTCTTGAGGAGATCGTTTCTCACTTCTCAGACTGAGAGGAAGCGTAGTAAGCATGCAGCGAGGGAACGCGATTCCAGTTTGGCCATGGGTGCAGGTTCAAGCAGCATTCTGCTTACTGATATTCCTTCGGCGGATGTTCCCTCTACGTTGTCTACCGCCCGTAGAAAGGTTGCACGCGCGACTCGGGAAGAAACGGAAAAGCTGCTCCAAGGTAATGTAATGCTGAGTCTTTTACTAAAAATTGATCTTCGAATTTTGACATATGCATTTTCTGCAGGGCCAAGTCTTAGCGATGGGATGACGGGTGAAACCCTGGTGGTTACTGTGCCCAAAGTTGCTACTCTCTCTCTGGAATCTGGGGCTGTCCAGACCGCTGCCCTTTCTCCCTGTGGCTCCTTTGTGTCGGCAGGCGTCGCAAGCGTTACGACGGCCCTTGTCGAGTCAGGGGATGAAGTTATGGGCGCGGAATCTACTCCTCTGAGCGAGAGCGAAGAATCCGTTATACCCGGTGATGGTTCCGCCATGGTTTCGGTCCCTGATTTATCAGGTAATCGCTGAGTCGCTATTTTCAAGCTTTGTTCAGCCCTTCTAATGATATTTTGTTTGTCTTGAGTTCAAGCGCGGTGAATCCTGAGGTTGTGCCATCTGAAGAAGCGTCACCGGTCGCTGCTCTGACAGTCGCCGTCCTTTCACCTTCTCCCGTGTCCTCTCAAATATTGGAAGGTATGGGTTTGCGATTTATCTGTTTTACTCCAAAACTTGCTACAACGCTTTGCTCGGCAGGCCTTGGTTACATGAGTACAACGTCATCCCTTCTACACAACATCAGTTAGAAGTACTTCAAGGACGGCCTCGAGTACACAGTTACAGGAGAGCTGAACCCATTCTCCGTGAATGAAGTTCGCAAATACGAAGACTCCAAATACTTCTTACCAAACTTTGAAGACATGGAAAGATGTCACAAATCGGAGAATAAACAAAGAGCCATCGCTACTATCCCGATATTCGGGAGCGATACCGAAGAAGATGAAGATATGGTCTACTTGGGACAACCCCACAAAAATAGGCCAGGACAATCTGCTCCTATGCTGGTCTTTAGCAGTGAATCTGAGGACAAGACCAACGCAGTATTCTCCATTCGCCCGTCAATACAGACCTTTGCTGGAGCTGACCGGAGTTTACAGATCGCCCTAGTCCCGCAGCGGCATTACAAAGAACTTGATGCACTTAGTATATACAACGTGCAAGAGATGCAGGCCTTCTACATCCCTCCTCGTCAAAGAAATGAGAAGGCAATCCTTTTCTATAAATCCATGGAGACTAAAGTGGAGAAAGAAGTATGCCATGGTGTTGAACCTGCGCTCGATAGACTTCAACCAATCCGTCTTCCCAGATATTACGCAGAGGGAATGAAAAGGCTATTAAGATACCAAGGCGTACCCTTCGAACAAACTGCTCGACAAGGCTAGTTCTATAACAAGATTTAGGACGTTCCCGGGACTCAGCGAAAGATGCCTAATGGGAGAATGGAGACAGCTGGCCTTGGATATGTTCGGTCCAAGAAACGGGAGCGATTCCATGGCTGCCATATCATAAATAACTCCGGCAGAGAAGCGAATACATTTTCGGACAGCGTTGATGTCGAACCAGAACGAGATCCCACCGTAAGAATATCAAGTCCGTCATTCGAAGAGCAGATTGACAAGCTAATAAGAGAAGCAGGTCAAAGGGTTCGGGATGACCACAGCCGCGAAGTGGCCATTTACGAAAAAGCTAGGACGCAACGTATTATTCAGCAGGCTACGGAGGATGACGATCCCTTTCACCCCCAACCCGCTGTGCGTTCTCGCGGCAAAAAGAAATCTCGACATAGAAACAACAGCAATGATAAGATCAAGAATGAAGGCGGCGTTCAAAGACAGCGAAGCGGATCCAAGAAGCCACGCGAGCGAGGAAAAGTTAGCTGGAACCCGTCTTTTATGAAAAAGATGGGTCGGGAGTACTCTTTCCCTCAAGACAAAACAAGGAAAATCTTTGACCTTGTCATGAAACATCAAATGATGGTGCTCATGGAGTCTCAGCGCCCCGAACAAATAGACGAGGGCCATCACCCGGATTATTGCTCCTACCGCCGAGTAGTGGGAAATCCTCTTGAAGACTGCTTCACCTTCAAAAACTGGGTTGAAGATCAGTATCAGCAAGGCAGGTTTGCTCTATCCGACAGTTGGAGGGTAGCCCCGCCACGAAAGCATGAGCCGAGAACAACCTACATTGAGAGGGAAAGTATAGATCAGCATCGAGCTTGGAAACGAGCTCGTACTTAACATATGATAACATTCTCAAAGGAAGGAGAGCACGAGAATATGAACGACCTCTCCCAATGCTTCGTAAATGAAGATGAGAACGAAGTGATCTCAGAATTTCCTCCGGCGCCAAAAGAGCTGGAAGATGGAATACACACCATAGCAGAAAACCTGAGAAAAATCTACTTGGGGACGGAAAACGAGCCAAGGCCAACGTTCGTCAGTGAACTGATGTCTGAGAAACAGGTGGCTACATTAAAAGAAGTGCTTATGCAGTATAAAGACTGTTTCACTTGGAACTATTCTGAGATGCCGGGATTAAATCCAGAGATAGCTGTGCATAAACTGGCGATATCGCCGGAAATCAAGCCAGTCAAACAGGCGCCCAGAAGAATGCGGCTCGAGCTTGAGATGAGTATCAATGCCAAGATCAAGATGCTGATCGACTCCGGCTTCATCCAAGAAGTTCAATATCCTGACTGGATCGCCAATATCATTCCGATAATAAAGAAAAATGGGACAGTACGCATCTACGTAGATTTTTGGGACCTCAACAAATCTTGTCCGAAAGATGACTTCCCAATACCTGTTACTGAGCTGATGATCGATAACACATCCACCCATGAAGTCTTCTCCTTCATGGACGGATCCTCAGGGTACAACCAAATCAAGATGCATCTTGAAGACCAAATGCATACTGCTTTCTGGACTTCGCTGGGCATATTCTGCTACAAAATGATGCCATTCGGTCTGAAGAACGCTGGCGCCACCTACCAAAGGGCCATGACAAAGATCTTCGATGACCTCATACATGAGATTGTTGAATGTTATATCGACGACCTTATGGTGAAAAGAAAATCATACGAGGAACACTGGGAGCATTTGAAAATAGTGTTCCAGCGTCTTCAGAAATATAATCTGAAGATGAACCCTCTGAAATGCGCATTTCGAGTTTCCTCGGGCAAGTTCCTAGGATTCATCGTACGACACCGGGGCATCGAAATAGACCCGTCGAAGAACAAGATGATTATGGAAATGCCTTCGCTAAGAACTCTTAAGCAATTGCGATCTCTCCAAGGAAAGTTCGCGTATATCCGGCGGTTCATAGCTAACCTCTCCGGCAAATGCTGCCCCTACAGTCATCTAATGAAGAAAAGGATCCCGTTCGTTTAGGATCGTAAATGTCAATGCGCACTGGACGAAATCAAGCAATATCTGCAGAACCCGCCGGTACTGACTGCTCCAGTCAAGGGAAAGCCCCTATCCTATACACAACAGCCCTTGAAGGTTCTTTAGGTGCACTATGGGAACAAAAGAACGACCAGGGGAAGAAGAGAGCTCTTTATTACTTGAGTCGAGTTCTCTTGGGGACAGAAAATAACTATTCCCCCATCAAAAAGCATTGCCTGGCGCTAATCTTCGCGGTAGAGAAGCTCCGACATTACGCCTTGGCACATGAGATCCATCTCATATCAAAGATGGATCCTCTCAAGTTTTTAATGTCAAAAGCCATGTTAACAGGAAGGCTTGCCAAATGGGCCCTCCTCTTGATGTAGTTCTCGATAGTATATCGACCCCTCAGGGCAATAAAAGGCCAGGCCATTGCCGATTTTCTCGCTGAGCATCCAATACCTGCCGACTCTCCCTTGAACTGCGAGTTGCCGGAAGAATACGCGTTTGACACAATCGATGGGGAGAAAGAAGGGAATGATACCCGATGGGAACTCTACTTCGATGGAGCGTCCTCCTTGAAGAACCGAAAGCAAAACGCCCCCATGATTAAAGCCGGGATGGGCCTTATCTTTGTGAATCCACAAGGAGGGATTATGCATTTTGCCCTTTCCTTAATGGAGCTAAGAATAAACAATGAAGCTGAATATGATGTTTTGATAGCAGGTCTTGAGATTGCTGTCGACATGGGCATTGAAAACCTCCTCATAGATGGAGACTCCCAGCTGGTCATTAGCCAAGTGAATGGCGACTACCAGACATGCAAGTCAGAACTGATTAGGTGTGGTGAAAGAGTGCAGCAATTGCTGACGCAAATCCCCTCCTGCACCTTGGAAAGTATACCGCGTGCGGAAAATAGTAAGGCAGATGCGACAGCCAATCTCGCTAAAGAAATGGCCGACGAAAACCTCGATGACGTAAAGATCGTTGTGCAAAGTCGCCGGATTCTCGCACCAGCAGAAATATATCCGAAAGCATCTAAAGGAGGGGAAGCAACCGAGCAAGAGGCCTTCCAATTGGAGGATGAAGAAAGGGCGAAGGATTAGAGAGAAGTCTTCATAGACTACTTCAAATCCCATCGAACGCCTAAAGACGCGTCGTCAAGACATCAGCTCATGAGGAGAGCCATGTATTTTGCCTTCGTCAATGGTACTCTTTATAAGAGATCATTCGATTGTCTAGGGCTGAGATGCCTGGGACCTGTTCATATCCTAATTTTGCATTATTATATTCTCCATTCTTAGTCATTTTACAAATAAACAGGTGCTTTTGATGCATATCTACTACATAGTTGCATGTTACAGGTTCTCGGAACAAAAACAGTGAAATCGATGAAAAGATGATACAAAAGTGAGACTACGACCGATAAATGGTAGAATCTTGATCATGCCTACATTTTGAAGGATAATGAAGATCAATGAACAAGTTCACAAAGCACAAAGGCAGCGCAAGGTTCAAGACTTCAACACGAAGTAAACGGTAAAGTCCACGACATTATTCACTGTGGAAATCTGGAAGAGAACTAGAAGATATTCTGAACAACCAACTGAAGAAAACAGAAGACAACAGAAACAGACAGAAGCCATAGAAAATTGAGCCCATAAGCCCTCTATATGGCCGCGGATCCGCGGCCAAACATCGGTTTTGGCCGCGGTTCCGCGGCCATAATAAGCCCGTGTCGGTGGCAGTTCGTGGCGGCATGGCGGTGACTAGGTTTTTTAGGGGTAAAATTGTAAATGTAGACGTGAATCGATTGTAACCCTAAGGTTTCTATGATCTATAAATAGAAGCCCTAAACCTCTTTTTGAGGTATGCCTCTTTTTATTTCATCTATTCAGAATTTTAATTCGGTGTAAATGTTTGGAGAGAGCTATCAAATAAAGTAAGATTTTTATTTCATTGCCCTAGTTCTTAATTTTATATCTGCCCTAGTATAATTTCATTATCTGCCATAGTTAATTAGTTTAGAACATGTTAATCAATTCCCTAATGAGTGAGTAGTTCCTCACTTGTTAGGGTTAGGAATAGTGAAGGTTTGAGAGATGAAAATCTTTCATCCCTTTCTTGCCCATCACATATTTTCATAGGACTCCATGCATACATACACACACCGTTCCCTACGGCACCCTATCCCATGAGGTAGCGGTGATACCGTAGTTTAAAAGACCGGTTGCGTATGTTTTCCATGGAGGTTAAGGTAAGAATTAAGAAAGGAAGGACAAGAACCTAGAGGAAGAAACCTAGTTTCTTCCCAATGGTACTAATCCCTTTAATAATTATTACCATAACTCCTAAATAGATCTAAATTAGGGCATTGAAAGCGGTGGGAAATCTTAAATTTCCAAACTTAATCTAAACCTAACCCTAGCAAGATTCTAATCCTAGTTTAAATCAACTTTAGTTTTTAGTGATAATCATCCCAACACCGTTTGGAATTAACTCGTTAGACCAAATTGAGAATACACAAAATCCCTGTGGACCGACCCGTACTCACCGGCTAGCTACCAAGCGACGCCGTTCTTGATTGCGGTTAACAAATATTTTTTATCCCAACATCTATCAATCAATCAAATGGCGTCGTTGCCGGGGATGGCGTAGTATTTTCTTTTTGCAATTTCGGCTTAATATAAAATCATAAAACTCATAAAAACTGGAAAAAAAATTATAAATTTTTTTATCATCTTGTTTTTGTTTGAAGGGTGCTTTGTTTGAATTTTACAGGACCAACGAACGAATTCAGATCTGGAAAACTCCAGAGAGCAAAATAGAAAATTCTAGATCTGAACAACAGAGGAAAATCAAAACAAAGGAACACAAAAAGTCTCGGGAACCAAACAGCAGAGTCCACCGCGTTTCCGCCGCAGAAGCATCCGTTTGACCGTGCATCCGCGGTTCTTTGCTGACGTCAGGGCGTGGAATCTCCTCTGTAAGTTTCCTCTTCTTCTTCTCTGAACCCACTGATATCTCCTCTGTAAAAATTTCATGCAGGATTCTTTGCGCCAAAAATTTCTCCCCTTCTCCAATAATTGATCTTGTGCAAGATTCTTTGCGCCGCGCTAAAAATTGTTTGCAAGTGATTGTGTTTACTGCTTTGCATATTTTAATTGACTTTAAGGGACTTGAACACCAATTCAGATTGGATGGAGATTTCATCACCCTTCCCAGGACCCAAAAATCACATAAGGCATATTGCATTGACCATAAATCTAATTTAAAAAAAAGATTAGACTTAGCCCTATGGATTTCGCACTCAATAGGACAAAGGAATAGTTGTAGGCATCGACCGTTGATCCTAACCTGACTTTGTGGTGTCTAGGCTAGACAGGTAGTGAAAGGTAACTTTAGAAGGCCCGTCTCACGGTGATTCGTGAGTGGATCCCTCCTTTCTCTACTTGTGCTTACCTGGCCACAATTGGCGGTGAAGAGGCGGTTTGAGGTCCTACTTCTTGCCCTTTGGAACAGTTATGAGCTGTCTAGCTGACCTAGGTGACCCTAGATCTAGGCTTGATTGTGCATTTGTGATTGAACGTGTGTCTGAGCCTTTTATCGAAAATCTTTTTTGCAAAAATCTCCACATAAAAAAACGCAAAAAGAAAAAAAGGAAATTTTTTTAACAAAAACTTGCAACTTGTCGCTAAGAAATCCGTACACCCCACTTACACCCACTTTCTTCTCATTGACGTTTTCTTACCCCCCCCCACTTTCTGTTTTTCACCTTTTTGACTATACTACCCCTTTAGTGTATGTCCGGTTGGACTAGGGACACTAGTGCCCGATTAGTCCGTGTCTCGTTGGTACCGACCGACGACGCTTTTGATTTCGAAGTCGAAATTCCTTCCACTTCCTTGCCTTCACCTTCACATTCTTCGTCTTCTAAGGAGATGTCGGGATTTAATCCTAACAACACCTTACCTACAGGACTGATTCCGCCTCCGTTAGGTGCGAATAACCCACAACACCTGCCTGTTGAAGCGCCCCAACAAATCGCGCTTCAGGATCTTTTCTACCCTATCCGCACCGTCTTACCTACTTGTCTTTCACTCCCACCGGCAAATGGGGATAATTTTGAGATCAAACCCCACTTCATCAACATGTTGCCAAAATTTCACAGACTGGAATCCGAAGATGCCTATATCTTCATAAACAAATTCCAGAATGTTTGTGCAATGATGAAAACAACACAACTTTCAGATGATGCTATAAGGCTAAGGGTCATTCCTTTCACCTTATGTGACCTAGCCGAGAAATGGTTATATAGCACAGCATCACACTCGATTAAAAATTGGGAAGAGTTTGTTAAAGCTTTTCTTAAAAAGTTTTACCCACATCACAAGACCGTGCGAATTCGCAATGAGATTATTCAATTTTCATAGCTTCCTTCCTAACCCTTTTGGAAGTGTTTTGAAAGATTTAAAGACCTACTTGTTCAATGCCCTCACCACGGTATCGAGAATTGGCAACTTTGCCAAACTTTGTACGAAGGATTGAACCCAGCAACGAAGCAGTTGTTGGAAACCCTTTGTCAAGGTCACTTTCTAACAAAATCAAGTGAGGAAGCTTGGTAGTTTCTCGAGGATCTTGCTGAACAAACACTTCAGTGGGAAAGCACTAAGACCATCTCATCTTCTTCTGTTGGTCAGTCTAGGGCAGGCATACATCAATTAGATATGTCGATTGCAATGAAGGCCGAACTGACCGCACTTACGAAAAAGCTAGAAGCAATTGAGAACAAAATCTCATCGCCTTCTCCTGCCCCTACTTTACCCCCACGAACTATTTGTGCTTGTTGTTCGGATCCATCCTATCTTACCGAAGAGTGTTCTTACAATCCACCTGTTCAAGGATAAGATCAAGTCAATGCTGCCTTTCAGTAAAAACAAAGAAATGATCCATACTCTTCGACTTATAATCCAGGTTGGAGGAGCCACCCAAATTTTGCTTGGAATCAAAATCAACAATTCCAAGGCAATAACAACTTTCAAAGGCCTCCTCCTCCACAACAACAAGCACCCCAACAAACTCAATACCAGCAACCTTTCCAACCACAACCTTACCCAAACCAAATGAACAATTTTGTGCCCAACAACTCTTACCCTCCAAACAATTTTGTTCAACCAAATGATGATAATGTTACCTCGTTAGAAAGAAGTCTAGATGCGTTTCTAAAACAGTCTACACAATCTGCAACAAGGTTGGAGACTTCCATTCAGTCTTTGGTGCACAACAGTGCTTCACATGATCAAAGTATCAAATCAATCGAGGCCCAAATTCAACAACTAATTGTTGCGTTGAGCGAGCGAGAGAAGGGAAAACTTCCATCTCAACCATTGCCAAATCCCGGTCACACACACAATGCACATGTTGCTTATGAACAGCAAAATCATAATGTAAATGTTGTGACCACGTTGAGATCTGGAAGAGTGTTGCATAATAACGTGGGTAATAGTGATGATACCCCTTCCGGTGCTTCTTCTTCATCTTCTTCCTCTTCCTCTTCATCTTCATCTTCTTCGTCAGAGCATGTTCTTCATTCTTCAAAAGGCTCTTCTTCTTCTAATCCGAATGGACCCACATCTCACGTCACGAACACACCAATACTGGGATCCATTCCAACTCCACATTCTACTCCACAGACATTGGACTCAACAAATTTTCAAAATGTTCCTTTTCCAAACAGGTTGAGATCCAATAAACCAACTCCCCAATTGGAGAAGATTGTGGAGTTATTCAAACAGGTTAGCATAAATATACCTCTCTTGGATGCAATCCAACAAGTCCCCTCTTACGTGAAAATCTTAAAGGGCTTATGTACCTCGAAGAGAAAGTTTCAAATACCCAAGAAAGTGCTAGTAGCTAGTGCCGTGAGAAATACTATTAACCAACCTCAACCCTTTCCCCAAAAACGAAGGGACCCTTGTTGTCCTACAATTTCAATAACAATTGGGGATAAAAACATCAATCGCGCACTTTTAGATCTTGGTTCTAGTGTTAACCTGCTTCCCTACTCCGTGTATGAGCAATTAGGTGTTGGAGAGTTGAAACCCACTCATTGTACTCTCCAAATGGCCGATCGATCAATCACCCATCCTAGGGGTGAGTTAGAGGATGTGTTGATCAAAGTAGAGGACTTTATATTCCCCGTTGATTTTGTTGTTATGGACACACAACCTGTTTCTAACCCAAGGAACCAAATTCCGGTGATCCTCGGTCGACCATTTTTGGCCACTTCCAATGTCGTAATCAATTGTCGCAATGGCTCTATGACTCTATCCTTCAGGAAGATGTCTAGTGAGTTCAATATTTACAAGATAGGAAGTCTGCCCTCTGTACCTAAAGCTAGTATACAAGAAGTTTGCTCGATACACGGAATCACGCAGGAGGACTGCGAGCTTGAAAAATTTCTGTTTGATCACAACAGTTTTGACGCCACTAGTGCGCCCCTCCTTGAATCTGACATAGTTTGCACAACCGTTATCGATTACGAGTGTTTCACTTTTTCGGACGATTTGGACGACTCACCGCCCGAGTATGAGTCCTTTAAATTTTCGGATGAGTTAGTTGAATCATCCGACTTGGTTGCTTGCAGTGAGTTCGAACCATTGTTGGAATCTTTCGAGTTCGAGATAGTTTCACCAATTTTACCTTCAATTCCAAAACTCGAACTCAAGCATTTGCCGTCTCACCTTAAATATGCTTACCTAGGTGAGAATGAGGCCTTTCCCGTTATCGTATTGGCCTCTCTAACCCTCGAGCAAGAGAAATCCCTTTTAATGGTCTTACAAGATAACCGGCAAGCTTTTGGCTGGACTATGGCGGACATCAAGGAGATTAGTTCCCTCATAATTGAACATCATATACATTCGATAGATGATGCCAAGCCAGCAAAGGATCCACAGAAACATCTCGGGGATTGTGTGGTTAATCAACCTCCTCCTATAGAAGTTGAACCACCCCCTTTTCTTCTAATAAATTACGAGAATGCCAATATTCCACTGATTTTTGATCATTCGCATTCTCGTTGTTATTCACCTCCTATCTTTTCACTTCCACATACATGCAAACACTTTCCATACCACCACTTATCTCTTCCCCACTTCTTCTTCCCTCTGTACAACATGTTCTTCCACCAACCGATACTCTTCACAGATAAATTTTTCAACTTGTTAGTGTTGACTTTTGGTCTTTGCAAAGCTTGGCATTGACTTGTAACATTGTTTAGTTCAAGTTTGGGGGGACCTTTTTGTATATATATTTTTTGTTTCAAAAATAAAAAATATATAAAAAAAGAAATAAATAAATAAACAGTGGAGTGCCGATATTTTTGACCCTCTTGGTGTGGCATGACAGTGAGGACACTGTCAAGTTTAAGTTTGGAGGTGCGCTCGGTAAGGTTTCTTCCTTCGCATTCATATGTATATTTTTGCATTTGCATACTTATTTTTAAACACATAAAAACTGAAAAATTATAAAAATTAAAACATTCAATTTTGGCCCTAATTGCCTTGAGTTTGACAAAAAGGTTAACTAGCTAGGAACAACTAGATCTTAGACTTAGGAAATTAAAAACCCTAAAAATAACCTTTCTTAAAATTTAACGGTAGAAAGTATATGTCTTTGTAGTTTATTTAGAAATAGGCAAATTTCGAGTTGACTTCTTGGGCTAAGTTAAAACAAGGGAAAAGTATTGATATTTTTATTAAAGTATAAGTTTGAAAAATAATTTCTAAGCTTAAGTCTAAATTCTGAAAATATATACCCTACAAATTGCACAAACACGAACCTTGAAACTTGGAATAGTAGAAGAGACCTTGAAATGCTCTTTTCTAAAGTCCTTAGTACAAAGAAAAATAAAATAAAAATTCAAGTGTGAATAAAGAGATAAAAAAATGAACACTGTTTTTTGTAATTACTTAAGGCTGCATTGATAGAAAAAAAATATTTAGCGAGGGTGCTTTATCACCTAGAACCTTAGACCAACTGGTTTGGGAGTCACTGCTAAAAGCTTTAGGTGTTACAAGAATAGGAATTACGCTTTAATGTGCAAACACATTTTGTAATCGGTCGTTGGTACCTCAAGAAGTATTAACGGTCGTATGAAGGATGTGTGAGCAATTTCATCTAAAAATTCACCAATTGAGAAGTACTTTGGACGATGGATAAGAGTATAATAGCTTGATTTGAATTTCTATGTGTAGGGGTGATATATACACACACGTAGGGGTATGTGATTGGGGTTTGGATGAGAGGTATGAATGAAAAATAGGACTTATATCTTTAGTAGAGATGATAAAAATTCCTAAGTTGAGATGGAACCTTAGAAAGAAAATTCAAAAGATGCTAAAAGCTAAATAAATATACAGAACATATATAATCTTAAGTTAAATAATAAGGAAGCGTGAAAAATACGGGTGGATAATTTCTGGGTCGAAGATAATAGAGTTCTTGTTAGAAAACCTAATTGGAGAATAAAAGTCGATAAGCCGAATTGATAGGATTTTTGGGTAGTATCCGCTGAAAACCCTCAGGAGATAACACTCCTCCTACTAGGGTCACCTAGAGGTTTAACGGCTTGTTGCACGAGCTCAGTGCAATCGCGTTTCCCTGCGAAAGTGAGGCTAGGTCTTTTTCAAGAATAAACCTAGGTTTGCTCGAGGACGAACAAAAGATAAGTTTGGGGGTATTTGTTCATATCATAATTTTGCATTATTATATTCCTCATTCTTAGTCATTTTACAAATAAACAGGTGCTTTTGATGCATATCTACTACATAGTTGCAGGTTACAGGTTCTCGGAACAAAAACAGTGAAATCGATGAAAAGATGATACAAAAGTGAGACTACGACTAATAAATGGTGGAATCTTGATCATGCCTACATTTTGAAGGACAATGAATATCAATGAACAAGTTCACAAAGCACAAAGGAAGCGCAAGGTTCAAGAGTTCGACACGAAGCAAACGGTAAAATCCACGACATTATTCACTGTGGAAATCTGGAAGAAAACTAGAAGACATTCTGAGCAACCAACTGAAGAAAACAGAAGACAACAGAAACAGACAGAAGCTATAGAAAATTGAGCCCATAAGCCCTCTACATGGCCGCGGATCCGCGGCCAAACATGGGTTTTGGCCGCGGTTCCGCGGCCATAATAAGCCCGTGTCGGTGGCAGTTCGTGGCGGCGTGGCAGTGCGTTGACTAGGTTTCTTAGGGGTAAAATTGTAAATGCAGATGTGAATCGATTGTAACCCTAGGATTTCTATGATCTATAAATAGAAGCCCTAAACCTCTTTTTGAGGTATGCCTCTTTTTATTTCATCTATTCAGAATTTTAATTCGGTGTAAATGTTTGGAGAGAGCTATCAAATAAAGTAAGATGTTTATTTCATTGCCCTAGTTCTTAATTTTATTTCTGCCCTAGTATAATTTCATTATCTGCCCTAGTTAATTAGTTTAGAACATGTTAATCAATTCCCTAATGAGTGAGTAGTTCCTCACTTGTTAGGGTTAGTAATAGGGAAGTTTTGAGAGATGAAAATCTCTCAAAACTTTCTTGAC
This sequence comes from Agapanthus africanus, assembly GCA_030015575.1. Lineage (NCBI taxonomy): Eukaryota > Viridiplantae > Streptophyta > Magnoliopsida > Asparagales > Amaryllidaceae > Agapanthus > Agapanthus africanus. Next base: position 66,566,782 of record CM057344.1, on the reverse strand, counting down.
CATCACATATTTTCATAGGACTCCATGCATACATATACACACCGTTCCCTACGGCACCCTATCCCATGAGGTAGTGGTGACTCCGTAGTTTAAAAGACCGGTTGCGTATGTTTTCCATGGAGGTTAGGGTAAGAATTAAGAAAGGAAGGACAAGAACCTAGAGGAAGAAACCTAGTTTCTTCCCAATGGTACTAATCCCTTTATTAATTATTACCATAACTCCTAAATAGATCTAAATTAGGGCATTGAAAGCGGTGGGAAATCTTAAATTTCCAAACTTAACCTAAACCTAACCCTAGCAAGATTCTAATCCTAGTTTAAATCAATTTTAGTTTTTAGTGATAATCATCCCAACACCGTTTGGAATTAACTCGTTAGACCAAATTGAGAGTACACAAAATCCCTGTGGACCGACCCGTATTCACCGACTAGCTACCAAGTGACGCCGTTCTTGATTGTGGTTAACAAATATTTTTGATCCCAACATCTATCAATCAATCAGGACCAGAAGAAGCAAAAAGGGTCTTCCAAGAAACTCATAACGAACTTTGCGGTTCCCATCAAGCTGGGCCAAAGATGAAGCTGAAGATCAAAAGAATGGGCTACTATTGGCCCAAAATGGTTCAGGACTGCCTCGAATTTGCGAAGCAGTGTCACTCATGCCAAATTCACGGGGACTTCATCCACCGGCATCCGAATCTGCTACACCCGATATTGGCTAGTTGGCCGTTCGAAATGTGGGGAACCGATATAATCGGGCCTATTGAGCCAGCATCATCCAAAAGATATCGGTTCATATTGGCAACAACCGGTTACTTCTCTAAGTGGGCAGAAGTAATACTGCTAAGAGAAGTAAAGACAGAGAACATTCTCCATTTCTTCAAGACACACGTCATCTACCGGTTCGGCACTCCGCGACGGATTATATCTGTTAATGGGCCAGCCTACAGGAGTCATAAGAGCAGCCGCTTCGTACAGCAGCATAAAATAGATTGGAGATATTCTTCAGTTTATAATCCCCGAGCTAACGGTCTAGCTGAGGCTTTCAACCAGACCTTAACAAAGATCATAAAGAAAATGGTGTCCCGAAATAAAAAGGACTGGCATGAGAGATTGTATGAAGCTCTCTAGGCCTATCGGACTACTTTCAAGACGGCCACGAACACAACGCCATTTGCGTTAGTATTCGGCACGGAAGCGGTACTTCCCTTGGAGATAGAGCCACTCTCTCTACGAGTGGAGGTTTGGTACGAACTAACAGATGAAAAGAATGCCCATCTTCGACTTGAGGAGCTCGATGCCCTCGATGAAACTCGTCTCATGGCGCAGCAAAACCTATAAGCTTATAAAGCAAGGATGACGCGCTTATACGAAAGATTGACTAGGCCGAGAACATTCCGCCAAGGCGAACTCGTGGTAGACGTAAAAAGACCTATGATCCCCAATCATGCTAAATGAAGGAAATTCGAGCCGAACTATGAGGGCCCGTACATCATAGACAAGGTCTACCAAGGTGGGGCCTACTTGCTCATGGATATGCATGGCGAAAGACCCTTCCGGCCAATAAACGGTCGGTTCCTTAAGAAATACTACACTTGACATTTCACGGATCAGGTTAATGATGGATGACGACGCTCATGTCCGCTCGCTATCTCCCTGAGTCCAAACTCTATAAGTAGTATTCAGCGAAACCTCGCCTCAAAAGTACCATGGACCGCAACGTCCTTAAAACTTGCTGTGGACCGTAATGTCCTTAAACTAACAACAGACCGCAACATCCTTAAACTAGCTGTGGACCATAATGTCCTTAAACTAAAAATGGACCGCGACATCCTTAAACTAGCTGTGGACCGAGATATCCTTAAACTAACATTGAACCGAGATGTCTTTAAACTAACAATGGACCGAGAAGTCCCTAAACTAACAATGTTGCCTCAAACACGACAATAATGGAGTGCAAGTCCACAAGTCCCGGCGGTAAGGACTGCAATGCAAATCCCACCAGCGAACAAATAGGCCACATGCGGTGAAACTATTCTCGAGAGTTTCCTCGCCAAATAAAGGGTACGTCCACAAGCGAAATGGGCACAGATGAAAACCCGAAAGGGCGCCGTGAGTAAAAACAGCAGAACTACCGGCGAGTTTGCGAAAACCTGAAAGGACACAATCTCGTTAAAATAAAGATACCTGCAAGGTCCTCTCGACCTTATGAAGAGAAAACACCTGCGTGAGATCCTTACGACTCACAAGGGAATAACACACTTAGGGATCCCCACGATTCCTAAGGAGAAATTGCACCTACGAGATCCTCATGACTCGTAAGGAAAATTCCCCCTATAAGACCCTCACGGCTCGTAGGATTCAAAAGCCTTAAGCTACAGGGATCTGAACCTGTTCTTAAGCCATCAAACTCTCCAAATTTGACCTATAAGTAGTTCAATATTGACTCTTGTATACAATCCACGGGAACAAATAAACGTCTCCCCTACCAAGTTCCACCAATGGCGCGAAATTTCCCCATTTGGCGAACGACACTTGTAAGTCCTCTTGACTTATAAGGAGAAAACACACTTGTAAGATTCTTACGACTTATAAGAGAACGCACACTTAAGAATACTCACGATTCCTAAGATGAAAATGCACCTATGAGATCGTCACGGCTCATAGGGAGAAACACCTTTATGAGACTCGTAAGGCTCGTCGAAAACCTTAGTCGACAGGATCTTAATCCTATTTGCTAACCCACCTTTGTTCGAATCAACAAAGGCAAATGATGATTAGCTCCTGGCAATATCCCAGTTGTAGCGATACTGATGCCTAAATCGGTATCAAATTCCAAGTCCTTTCATGTAACATTTCAAAAAAATAAAATATTATTTTTTTGGGAATTTTTATAATTTAATATTATTTTATTGAATATTTTAATATTTTGGTATAATTAAATACAGAAAAATTTGGAAAAATTATGGAAAATTCTAAAATAGGGTATTTTATGGAATTATGTCATTTTTAAGTTTTTATGAGTAGTTATATGCTAATTTAGTGCTAATCACGATTAAAAATCGCTAATCGTTTTTTTGCAATTTTGTGCAAAACATGCACATATCTTTTTCTACACTTGTGTTACATTTTTTTCTTGCCATGGTTTTACTTTGGGGTTATTATTCTTGTGAGAAAGGAATTTGAAGAAAGGAAAAGAAAAGAAAAGGGTTTTGGAATAAAATATGAGGTTTGGTGAGAGAGAGAAGTATGGTCTCCTTTGACCCAAGGACTTAGCCATCTCCTTCATTTCCTTCACTCACCTCTCTCCCTCTTCAGCCCTTGCTGCTGTTGCTGCTCTTCACCTCCCTCCCCACTTCACCTCCTCAATAACATCTCAAAAACAACACCAAAAACCCATCTTCATTTCACAAAAAGTGTGCACAAGCTCAAGATCTACACATTGGACCAAGAAAGCAAGGATTTTGGCCACTAGGGGCAACTCAAGAAAATTCTTGAGTTGCCAAATGAGATATTTACTGAACACTTAGCTTAGTTTTAATCTTTACTTATACCCCTATGTTGTGATAGAACCGATATTGTGTGTTTTGTGGATTTGAGGAAAACATAGTTAGGGTTTGAGGGAATTTTGTGTTGTAATGTGAAATTGAGATCAGTAAAGGTCATACAAACACCCTAGTGCATGAATTGAGATCCAAACCTGAAGCTTAAACCCAGAATACGGATTTAGAAACCGATATCGGAAAATTTATGAAATCTGTGAAGGTTATATTGAATCTGCTATCACCCCGAGACTCTGAAAATTATTTTGGTTGGACAGTAATATGTGCAGGCACCCAGGAAGCTACCACCAAGACCCTAGCCCCTAACTTCATGATCCGGCCGCAGATTTAATCCCATTGGCCGCAATTTGCGGCCAGACCTGCACCAAATTGGCTCGTTTTGGGTTTGGTACCCCCTTACCAGTAGATTAGACCCCTGGCATGTGTAGATTTGACTAATTTGACCTAGGGTGAAATCTGGAGCCTATTTCCTTTGTTGCTGTTTTGGATTCGTGTTTCCGTATTCCGCATTTTTAATTCTGAATTTACGTATTGTGTTTTACCTCGACTACTTGGCGTTTATACGACGATATCGAGGGTTGTTGATGGTTTTGAAGGCGTTGTCCATAGGTTCTAACCTATAGGCCTTAGCGTATCGTTTTGGTTTTCTTGTGTCATTTTAGCTTTGATTCGGTTTTAATATGTATTTACGATACCTTGACGTGTAGGTACCCTATGAAGACTTCGGGACGACAAGCAAGCGCGTGGCGACGTCGACGAATGAAGACGCAAGGTGAGTAGATTATATCTACAGGGGGAAGTCGGGTGGATGGCGTGTAGCACCCCCGCAGTCCGTAGTTGATATAATATATATATATATATTATATATAATAGTTATAGTGTGTCGTGGATATAGTGTTAGGTGCATTATGGATAGTTTAGGGTTAGAAGTAACCTAGTGTGGTTCATAGTCGCGAACCCTAAAATAGATTTACACCCACACGCACACCCTTACATATTCATTATACGCGTACTGTGTTTGATGATATTGGACGACATTGAATATGAGTCGATGATATTTGGCATTGTGCCGCGAGATCGGTGATTTGATAAGATTCGTATTTGGGATACGACATGTGATATCTAGCGGGCCTTTAGACGTGTGTTTACACACATAGTCATATTGATGGTATCAGTTGTACTAGACATAGATCAGTATCCCAGATTATGTGATATGATGATGAGGATACCAAATAATTGATGAGCTGATTGTGATATTGACCCGTACCCAGCTATTGGGATGCCGTACGACGATTTACCGTACGGGCTTTATATTGATGATAGATCCGCACTCATGACTCGAGGATGTCAGATGATATACTGTATCGTACGCGATACTATTGAGGCGGGATCACTGACTATTATATATATATATATATATATATATATATATATATCGACTCAGATTTAGGTGGTTTCCATACCCCTCCTGATGGACTTGACTTAGTAGATGTTAGACTAGACCCGAGTCATACCTATTTCAAAAACTACGAATCAAGAATATCTTAGAGACAAGTAAAGGGATTCTACGGATACTTTAAAAAGGCGCATCTTTCTTAAAAACACCGTAGCCCTATTTTACTAAAAATCCCAATTCGTCTTATTTCAAATGGCATAACTGCATGACATATACATATTGATGTAGATTCTTCACTGTTGCGTTGATTATTCGATTTCCGCATATTTATGCTATTTCCATCGCTTTGCATGTGTAAATGTGTTTATTGCTATATTACCATCATGCTGTTAGGACACCAGCACCATTATCGATGATACGTATGTTCCACGTACACTTTCTTGCCGGCTCACACACTTCATCATCGATAATTGCCATGTCACTACACAGTAGTATTATTGCATCAGGATATGACCTTGTATGTGCATACTATTACTCCATGTCGCATGATATACTGTTATACTTGCATTTCATTTATATGTCACATAAATCATGCTTTCTGATTTTGCGCATTGAGATATATTCGTTTCCATGATATTTCTGGATTTGGGAAACCGTGGGTATTTCAAAGAGATTTTGTAAATGTTTTAGAAAAACCTGGTTACCCTTGATATGATATTTCAGCTTCCACCATGAGTTTTATCGGTTCGGATATATATACCCCTACGAGGAGGCATCGAGGCCGTATGAGGGTACATGGTGGGGCCCGGAGTACCCTGGGGCAAGAAAGGGATGTCGATGTGCTATGAGCCGATGAGCCCGGCTGGGGAACCATACTGTCCGGTGATATTACCTTTTACTCGGCGGTTATCGTAGGGATACCGACCGGAGTTTATGGGTATGATACGTCGAAATTCGAGGGTCGAAGTTGGGCACTCGGGTTTCGAGGGGGCGTATGATACGTACCTATCAGGGCTAGTCTTGGTGACAGCGCCTGATAGATGAGGATTTACATGCCGATGCTAGGAACAGGTTTCATGATGTCGTCCATGATTTTGATTATATCCTCATATTTACATGCATGATGCTTATTGTCATTGGGTGACAGGTGGACGGGATCCACATATATACAGACATTGATTACATACAGACTTTTATTATATTGATCATACTTCATTTGTATATATAACAGGGTATGAGGGCGCTGTTATATATACCGTTACACCAATATTAGTGGAATGGGGTGCTTATATATGTGTATTGATATCCATTTTGATACTTCATCATATTTTTCTTCATGCAGACATACCTTATGTTTATGACATGTTATTTCCTGAGGCACTGGCACGAGTATATTGGCACTACCTGCATGTTTAGATGTTACATTGCCACCTTATCATGCTTCAGGCTTATTCTTTGAGGTTTATATATCTGATCGTATTGACCTACGAGTATGTCATGTATTCGATTTCTGATTGTAGATATTTTCTATTCACGAGTTGTCAACTCACTCCGATTATGCCACAGTTCTTGCAGGTTTTGCCATACAGGTTCTATAGCGGCATCTCTGGCACACTGCTTCTTTTACGGGTGAATTGCATTTGGTAGATGGGTTCTTTTGTATCAAAACTGCCATTGTATATGTATTATTCATTGTATCTAGAAATTCCATCAACCAAAACTTGTATATTGTTTCAGACTTAGACACTAGTGATGTATTATTTCGACAATAGAGTCGCGTGTAGCAGTATTACGGTTTTCATGTTATTGTGAGTTTCTTTTGAGTTTTGATCCTCTCCATTTGGCGTTGTATATTATATTGTTTGTGTAGTTGTGACCGTCGATTGACGAAGAGCTAGCTCCCGCTTGGGGATGCCTTTTATCACTGCATATATATATTATTCTTGTTGTACCCCATTCGGGGTCAGTTTTTACTAAGGAAACTCTGCCGAAATTTTCAGAAAAGACTACACATTTTAAAAATGCATTTCGGCTTAGTTATTTAAAAATCTTTGATTTACAAAATATGTTTATTGCTTATTAAAAACCAGTTTTCTTTATTTACTCTTAAAATGGTTTTAGATTTCTGGGTTTTTGGCTTACTTGGATCAGATGGAGTCCTATAAACTTCATATGGTTCAAGGGCCAGTCACGTGCTCTTTCGGGTCGTGACAAAGTTGGTATCAGAGCACTAGGTTAATCTTGGTTCGAGTCTAAGTTTGACTATGTGGAGCCTAGGGCGTTTATATATATACGAAACTTAGGCTTGACCTTACGGAACTTAGACTTAGTCGAGGGGGTATTAGACCCGAACTTTCATCGCGTAGGATGACCCTTGGTTGATGGAGTAGGTGACTTCAGTAGAGTGACGTACCGTGTGTATGTTCCGCGGCATACTTACGACACGCCACTCCGCTTAAGGAACCTTAGGATGTACATTTTCTTGCACAGTATTATATTCATTCCTATGATCTATCCTCATCGATACTGGTTATGATTGTGCTGCCACGATGACACGGGCAGAGAGAGCTACGGCTAGAGTTTCATCGGCTTGAGCTCGTCGCAGACGAGGACTGACCAGGGCGTAATTCCAGGGACATACGATTGCAGTGAGAGGTGTCGTCTTATTGTGTTTTCGCGCCATGAGCGTTTGGTGGATCGCTTTTACGAGATTTCTCGGACGTGCCGATTGGTACCAGAGGATCAGGCTACTGCTAGAGGCTAGCCAGATGTGATGACCATTGATGTATCGCTTATGCAGATAGATTGATTCCAGCTAGAGATGACTTTACGAAGGTTCGTTGAGAGTCAATAGAGACGATCGAATGTCAGGAGCCCATCTTCCAAGTTTAAAGTATTCGGAAAGACATGCAAGTGATTCTATGGACCCTCTAGAAGAATGAAACCCTAACTCAACTTAATGACTGTATGAAAGCCTTTGAACCTTAGGGTTTGCGGCAGTTCCGCGGCGCCATTAGTGAGGCTTGGGTTTGCCCTTCTACGGCTGGACCACTGATGCTGTAGTATGTACTCGATACTATTAAACTGTACCCAAGATGTTGATCTCTTGGAGGATTATGAGGTTTTGACAATCGATCGGATGGTTCGACATCATTCGGATATCATGAGATAGGACACACTGCCTGGGAGACTCCAGATACCAGCATAGCCATAGGAGCGCCGTCCATGCAGCCACGATTAGACGAGTCTGAATCAGTTGACATGGAAGCAGAGTGAAGTAAGAGTTCGCAAGAGATTTCGACGAGATGACGTTCCCCTCCGCTGACATCATAGATGCGATACGCACGCAGAGGCATTTTATATGGATATATCTTCCAGAAAGAGGCGCGATGAGTATGCAGCCGTTCCGGAACAAGAATTATCTTCAATAAAGGACGATGACTTCCGGCAGAAAAGAGATTTGAGAGAGACTTAGGATTGACCGTAGCCGAGAACATTGCAGTGCGCAGATAGAGACGTGACGTCGAAGTGGATGATAATACAGACAAGCGGGACAAGAGGTTCGTGCGAGACGCTGACGAGCTGTCACTACTTCCCTTCGAGACCAAAGACCTGATATTCTTACAGAGGCGTTGGGATGCGACCAATTTCCGAGAAAATGTTGTGCTGAGGACACAGATGTCCATTGAGCAAGAAGAGATTATGCAAGAGTACCAGCCTCCGTACAGATCGGCATAGGCAAGATCGGAAGAGACCTTGAGCGGGATTCCTTCCAAGACACTGCTGCAATAAGATTTGCATCAGGATCAGATGTGTCACGTGCATTCAGAGAGTCAGAGGCCGACGCCAGTGACATGCTGCTTTACGAGTGGTCGTGAGGATTGACCGAGAGATGACCAGAGAAGTTCCAGAACGGAATCGTCCCCGTTAGCACACCTGACAAGGCCGATGAGCCGATTGATTGCAAGATAGGTAATCCACAGAGAAGATAAGGACTCAGAGACAGAGGATGCCAGACCGTGAGCAAGAGGCAAGTAGAGATCTTGCGCTTCTAGCATTGGATGAACTGACACCTTCTCGACTTTGAAGGAGGGACTACCGACGACGGTATTTATGATTTATGATTTTGTGATTCGATTATCATGTATCCGTCATCTTGGATTTCGGTATTTTGGGCGTTCTGTTTGCATGATTTAGTCTTGATGACTGAATTCTATGGTATTTGATTTTGTGCACCATGGCTGCACTTACTGGATATTCATATTTTGTACAGAGTTATTACGCTTGAGGTATTGATTGTGATTTCATGCATATTTTATGCCGATGATTTGATTTACGCTTCCAGCATAGTTTTCATGCACTTTAGTGTTTTGATTTGATTTGTGCATGCTGATGGACACGGTTGTGAGATTTTCCACCGCGGTACACCCGATTTGGATTGGGCCGCATTGTATACCGTCGATTTTGGATTTTCGCGCATGTTGGGCGCATGTTTTGAGGTACGATTTTGGTGCACACCAGATGCACTAAATCGGGATTCTTTGTGCATGTCAGATGCACCTGATTTTGCTGTCAGGCACACACGTTGCCTATGACAGATGTTTCGTGCACACCAGTTGCACCTAGATGTTGTTTTTGTGCACATGTATGGCACATATATGGACTTTGATTTCCGTGCGCACCAGACGCACCGGATATTCATATATACATTTTGAGATTTATTCCTTATAGAGCATTACGTTTTATGATATTTGCTATGTGTTTTCATACTGAGCAGGACTAGTCAGAGGACAGTACCCGCATACTTTTGCACGTATTTACTTTAGTTATTTATACATATAGCTTTCAAATATACATGTATAATTTTGATGTACATCATACTGGTTCTGTTTTGGATTTGACATTTGTGTCTTTACCATGACTCCGATGATTGCAAGATACTTGACGGAGTTTCAATTTTGAGTTATTTGCTCATTACTTATGCGCATGTATTGCGCTATGATGTGTTTTATGTATTGATGTTTTTGGAGCCCCGACAATTTGAATTTTTACTGAAATATTTTAGTATTTAGGGGTTTAAATTTAAATTCGGGGACCGAATTTATTTAAGAGGGGAAGATTGTAATATTTCAAAAAAATAAAATATTATTTTTTTGGGAATTTTTATAATTTAATATTATTTTATTGAATATTTTAATATTTTGGTATAATTAAATACAGAAAAATTTGGAAAAATTATGGAAAATTCTAAAATAGGGTATTTTATGGAATTATGTCATTTTTAAGTTTTTATGAGTAGTTATATACTAATTTAGTGCTAATCGCGATTAAAAATCGCTAATTGGTTTTTTAGCAATTTTGTGCAAAACATGCACATATCTTTTTCTACACTTGTGTTACATTTTTTCTTACCATGGTTTTACTTTGGCATTATTATTCTTTTGAGAAAGGAATTTGAAGAAAGGAAAAGAAAAAGAAAAGGGTTTTGGAATAAAATATAAGGTTTGGTGAGAGAGAGAGGTATGGTCTCCTTTGACACAAGGACTTAGCCATCTCCTTCATATCCTTCATCATCTCTCTCCCTCTTCAGCCCTTGCTGCTGCTGCTGCTCATCACCTCCCTCCCCACTTCACCTCCTCAATAACATCTCAAAAACAACACCAAAACCCATCTTCATTTCACAAAAAGTGTGCACAAGCTCAAAATCTACACATTGGACCAAGAAAGCAAGGATTTTGGCCACTAGGGGCAACTCAAGAAAATTCTTGAGTTGCCAAATGAGGTATTTATTGAACCCTTAGCTTAGTTTTAATCTTTACTTATACCCCCATGTTGTTATAGAACCGATATTGTGTGTTTTATGGATTTGAGGAAAACCTAGTTAAGGTTTGAGGGAATTTTGTGTTGTAATGTGAAATTGAGATCAGTAGAAGTCATACAAACACCCTAGTGCATGAATTGAGACCCAAACCTGAAGCTTAAACCATGAATACAGATTTAGAAACCGATATCGGAAAATTTGTGAAATTTGTGAAGGTTATATTGAATCTGCTATCACCTCGAGACTCTGAAAATTATTTTGGTTGGACAGTGATATGTGCAGGCACCCAGGAAGCTACCACCAAGACCCTAGCCCCTAACTCTATGATCCGGCCACAGATTTAATCCCATTGGCCGCAATTTGCGGCCAGACCTGCACCAAATTGGCTCGTTTTGGGTTTGGTATCCCCTTACCAGTAGATTAGACCCCTGGCATGTGTAGATTTGACTAATTTGACCTAGGGTGAAATCTGGAGCCTATTTCCTTAGTTGATGTTTTGGATTCATGTTTCCGTATTCCGTATTTTTAATTCTGAATTTACGTATTGTGTTTTACCTCGACTACTTGGCGTTTATACGACGATATCGAGGGTTGTTGATGGTTTTGAAGGCGTTGTCCATAGGTTCTAACCTATAGACCTTAGCGTATCGTTTTGGTTTTCGTGTGTCGTTTTAGCTTTGATTCGGTTTTAATACGCATTTACAATACCTTGACGTGTAGGTACCCCATTAAGACTTCGGGAAGACAAGCAAGCGCATGGCAACGTCGACGAATGAAGACACAAGGTGAGTAGATTATATCTACAGGGGGAAGTCGGGTGGATGGCGTATAGCACCCCCGCAGTCCATAGTTGATATAATGTATATATATTATATATAATAGTTATAGTGTGTCGTGGATATTGTGTTAGGTGTATTATGGATAGTTTAGGTTTAGAAGTAACCAAGTGTAGTTCATAGTCGCGAACCCTAGAATAGATTTACACCCACACGCACACCCTTGCATATTCATTATACGCGTACTGTGTTTGATGATATTGGACGACATTGGATATGAGTCGATGATATTGGGTATTGTGCCGCGAGATCGGTGATTTGATATGATTCGTATTTGGGATACGACATGTGATCTCTAGCGGGCCTTCGGACGTATGTTTACACACGCAGTCATATTGATGGTATCAGTTGTACTAGACTTAGATCAGTACCCCAGATTATATGATATGATGATGAGGATACCAAATAATTGATGAGCTGATTGTGATATTGACCTGTACCCAGCTATTGGGATGCCGTACGACGATTTATCGTATGAGCTTTATATTGATGATAGATCCGCACTCATGACTCGAGGATGTCAGATGATATACTGTATCGTACGCGATACAATTGAGGCGGGATCACCGACTATTATATTATATATATATATATATATATATATATATATATATATCGACTCAGATTTAGGTGGTTTCCATACCCCTCCTAATGGACTTGATTTAGTCGATGTTAGACTAGACCCGAGTCATACCTATTTCAAAAACTACGAATCAGGAATATCTTAAAGACAAGTAAAGGGATTCTACGGATACTTTAAAAAGGCGCATCTTTCTTAAAAACACCGTAGCCCATATTTTACTAAAAATCCCGATTCGTCTTATTTCAAATGGCATAACTGCATGACATATACATATTGATGTAGATTCTTCACTGTTGCGTTGATTATTCAATTTCCGCATATTTATACTATTCACATCGCTTTGCATGTGTAAATGTGTTTATTGCTATATTACCATCATGCTGTTAGGACACCAGCACAATTATCGATGATGCGTATGTTCCACGTACACTTGCTTTCCGGCTCACACACTTCATCATCGATAATTGTCATGTCACTACACAGCAGTATTATTGCATCAGGATATGACCTTGTATGTGCATACTATTACTCCATGTCGCATGATATACTGTTATACTTGTATTTCATTTATATGTCACATACATCATGCTTTCTGATTTTGCGCATTGAGATATATTTGTTTCCATGATATTTCTGGATTTGGGGAACCGTGGGTATTTCAAAGAGATTTTGTAAATGTTTTAAAAAAAACCCGGTTACCTTTGATATGATATTTCAGCTTCCACCATAAGTTTTATCGGTTCGGATATATATACCCCTACGAGGAGGCGTCGAAGCCGTATGAGGGTACATGGTGGGGCCCGGAGTACCCCGGGACAAGAAAGGAATGTCGATGTGCTATGAGCCGATGAGCCCGGCTGGGGAACCATACTGTCCGGTGATATTACCTTTTATTCGGCGGTTATCGTGGGGATACCGACCGGAGTTTATGCGTATGATACATCGAAATTCGAGGGTCGAAGCTGGGCACTCGGGTTTCGAGGGGGCGTATGATACGTACCTATCAGGGCTAGTCTTAGTGACAACGCCTGATAGATGAGGATTTACGTGCCGATGTTAGGCACAGGTTTCATGATGTCTTCCATGATTTTGATTATATCCTCATATTTACATGCATGATGCTTATTGTCATTGGGTGACAGGTGGACGGGATCCACATATATACAGACATTGATCACATACGGACTTTTATTACATTGATCATACTTCATTTGTATATATAACAGGGTATGAGGGCGCTGTTATATATACCCTTACACCAGTATTAGTGGAATGGGACGCTAATATATATGTATTGATATCCATTTTGATACTTCGTCATATTTTTCTTCATGCAGACATACCTTATGTTTATGACATGTTATTACCTGAGGCACTGGCACGAGTATATTGGCACTACCTACATGTTTAGATGTTACATTGCCACCTTATCATGCTTCAGGCTTATTCTTTGAGATTTATATATCTGATCGTATTGACCTAGGAGTATGTCATGCATTCGATTTCTGCTTGTAGATATTTTCTATTCACGAGTTGGCAACTCACCCCCGTTGTGCCACAGTTCTTGCAGGTTTTGCCGTACATGTTCTATAGCGGCATCTTTGGCACACTTCTTCTTTTGCGGGTGAATTGCATTTGGTAGGTGGGTTCTTTTGTATCAGAACCGCCATTGTACATGTATTATTCATTGTATCTAGAAATTCCATCAACCAAAACTTGTATATTGTTTCAAACATAGACACTAGTGATGTATTATTTCGACCTTAGAGTCGCGTGTAGCAGTATTACGGTTTTCATGTTATAGTGAGTTTCTTTGGGGTTTTGATCCTTGCCATTCGGCGTTGTATAGTATATTGTTTGTGTGGTTGTGACCGTCGATTGACGAAGAGCTAGCTCCCGCTTGGGGATGCTTTTTGTCACTGCATATATATCTTATTCTTGTTGTACCCTATTCGGGGTCAGTTTTTACAAAGGAAACTCTGCCGAAATTTTCAGAAAAGACTACACATTTTAAAAATGCATTTCGGCTTAGTTATTTAAAAATCTTTGATTTACTAAATATGTTTCTTGCTTATTAAAAACCAGTTTTCTTAATTTACTCTTAAAATGGTTTTAGATTTCTGGGATTTTGGGTTACTTGGATCAGATGGAATCCTATAGACTTCATATGGTTCAAGGGCCAGTCACGTGCTCTTTCGGGTCGTGACATTTCACGGCAAATGATGATTCGCTCCTAGCAATATCCCAGGTGTAGCAATCTCGATACCTAAATCGGTATCAAATTCCAAGTCCTATCACGGCAAATAATGATTCGCTCCTGGCAATATTCCAGTCGCAGCGATGCTGATGCTATGATTGGTTTCAGGTCCTGAGTTCTATACTCGCAAAATAAATCAGCGAGCCAAAAATGCATATGAAATAGCCGAAATATTTGGGTAACTCGCAATAAAAATCAGCGAGCAAAATATAAGCATATAAAAGTAGCCGAAATGATTAGGCAACTTGCAATAAAAAGCAGCGAGTAGAGAAAAACAAAAATAGCCAAAATGATTGGGCACCACGAAAAAATAGCCGAAATGATTGGGCAATCGCGACTTTCGCGATATAAAAAGCGGAAATGATAGAGCATCGCGAAAAGAAATACAAAAAAAAATGAAACTTTGCCATGCAGGTGAGATCACATTGACCCCTGTATAGAATCCATGGGCACAAATAGAAAGGGAACCTGTCACGACCCGAAAATATTAGCTTGTGACCAGCACTTAAATCACGCAACGTCTAAAGGCGCAACGTAAATTAAGTAAGCCGAAGCCCAGAAATCTAAAACCTTTTTAAGAAAATAAAAGAGGTGAAGTTTTGAAATAAAGGTATGATGAAATCAAAAGTTTTCTTTAAATGCATAGATAATGGAACATGAAAATGCAAGTGGATATCATCCACGTGTCAACTAAAACAACGATTTCTAGGTCAACTATATCATAAAGGCAATACTATGATATCTAGGGTGATCGTATCTGCATATGTGCCAACAATATACTCAATGCCTATATGCATGTGGATATCATCCAACCGTATAATCAATGCCTGTATGCATGTGGATCTCATCCACGTGTCAACTAATGACACAACAACATCATGCATGTAAATATCATGAAAGCATATGCATATAAATATGAAGATATCAATCATCGTGTGTCCAGCAATGACACATCAAAATTATGGAACCTGAGTGTCCAACATCGACACTCGAAACATCATGAAATCTGTGTCCAATATCGATATGTAAATCCTCATATCTCGGGCTCCGTCAGTCCGTATCGGCCCGCGGGCTCCGTCTGTCCGGATCGGCCCTCGGGCTCCGGCAGTACGAATCGGCCCTTATCCATCTCTCGACTCCGGTCGGTATCCTCCGGATAACCGCCAGGTCTAACCA
The DNA here is from genome assembly GCA_030015575.1 of Agapanthus africanus. Lineage (NCBI taxonomy): Eukaryota > Viridiplantae > Streptophyta > Magnoliopsida > Asparagales > Amaryllidaceae > Agapanthus > Agapanthus africanus. Next base: position 66,551,150 of record CM057344.1, on the reverse strand, counting down.
ATCACCAGTAGGTAGTAATCCTTCTGCCAGGCTCATCGTCTACTGTGCGACATCCCTTTCTTGCCCCGGGATACCATACCGGGTCCACCATGAACCCGCAAACGGATCATCCAACTTCTCGAATCGGGTTTCACATATCACACGTCTCAGAACCGAGAAAAACGCATGGTGGACGTGTCGAAATATCCTATCAAGAGAAACCGGGTTTTTAAAACAATACATACTTTCTTTTGAAATAACCACAGTTCTCAGATCCAAAAATCTCATGAAAACAGCATATCTCAATGCGTATAATCATAAAGTATGATGTATGCGACATATAACAAAATGTAAGCATATCCGTATATCATGCAATATGGAACAGTGCTGTGAGCATGGCATATCATCATAATGTGAACATAGCAATATAATAGCATGATGTAGCAATTCTACTGTGTGAGTAACATAGCAATTATCGATAATGAAGTGTGTGAGCCGGCCAATCTATGTAAATCTAACATACGCATCATCGATAATGGTGTAGGCGTAGTAGCACAGGTATATATAATGCAATGAGAATAACATGAACGTGGCATAAGGTATATCGTACATGAAATGCTAATAGGTATACGTATTTATAATATATCCGAGTCGGTGAATCTATCCATCGGCATCCAGCCTCACAACATCATGTACAGTATAATCCATCGTACGGCATCTTCAAGTCAAGGGTACAGATCAATCATCATAAAACTCATCACGTACGGTAAATCATCGTACGGCGGTATTAAACCATTAGGGATCCTGTCAACCTATATTACAATGAGGGTACGGACCTAACGTCTCGTACGGCATATCATTCATGATTCACAACATTATGTATATCTATATGCCTATATCCCAGGTCACATCCATAACAATCTCATATCAGGGGACCGGCAAAGGTATCAATCATCTCTTATCGACTCGCATCCGTATACCGACATATCAATCAAGTCATCATATCACATCGTATATTCTTTTCATCACAATAAATCATCTTACATCAAGTCAATTTTATATATACGTTCTACCTTATTAATCTCGTATCATGCTACTCTAAATCTTCTACTTATTCTCGTGCACTACCTATTTATATATCGTGATTCACGTTCACTTATCATATCCTTATATATGTATCAATCCGAGACATCATTTCTTTCATATCATGTCACACTAAACCTTTAATCACATCCATAGGTTCCTAGAATAAGTTTCTACAACTGTATTCTATAGATCGGTCTCCATTCATAATTTAAGGGGGTGCTATACGCCATCCACTCGACTTCCCCCGTAGATATAAATATACTCACCTGTGGAACTCCTTGTTCAGCCGTAGTCGATATGCTTCGTCGTCTCGGAATCCACGCGAAGGTACCTACAATAAATACATAATCACAATTCTTATTAAAATCAAATCCGGAAAACCAATACGGCACACAGTGCGCTCATAAGTTAGAACCTATAGCCTACGCATGCAAAAACAACCAAACAACCCTCGTCGTTGGTATACAAACATCCAACGACCCAATACAATATCAAATACAAAAACCCAAGTTTCAAAATCGTAAAAACACAAAAACAACACCCTAGGAAAACCACTCCCAGATTTCATCTCAGGTACAATTAGCCAATTTTGCATATATAGGAGGTGTAATTATCAGATATAGGAGCTACAGACCAAGCACGAACCCATTATCTCACACCAAGGCCGACATTTGTGACCAGAAGGGAATTATTTGCGGCCAAGACAATGAATTTGGGGTCGGGGCTCTAGGGTAGCTTCAAGGTTGCCTGCACGACTCACTATAATTGCTATATAATTTTTGGGGTCTCAGGATAGCAGCAGATCTCTAAATACCATCATTAATTCCATAAAAACCCAATATCAGCAAATCTAAAGTTCGTATCTTGGTGTCTAGTCTCTAGTTTTGTCCAGAATTCTAACACAAAGGTCTTGTAACATCCACTACACATCACCACAACATAACTCAAACCCTAATCTTTCTCTTGGATATTCCAAACATCACAATCTAGATCGATTTAACTCTAAACTACTATAGGATGCTATGAAACTAAAAACTAAATAAATGAAAAGAATTATACCTCTTTTGGGCAATTCAAGAAAAACCCTAGCTTCCCAAAATCTCCAAAAATCCAACTTTGATTGATCCAAAGTGTTGAAGATGAGGTGAGGATCAACTTTAATGAAGAGGGTGTAGGGTTTTGATGAAGATTTTAAGATGATAATTGGAGCTGGAGGGAGATGAGGAGGAAGGAGATGAAGGAAAATAATGGGGTGAATAAAATGGTGGCTACCCTCTCTCTCTCTCTCTTATTCTCACCCTCTCCAAACTCAAGTCTCGCTTTCTCTCTTCAATAATTGTCTTTTTAACCTTTTTCTCTTTCTTTTATTTTTTCCCCCACTCATTAAAATCAAACACATAACACAAATCAAATGAAACAACAAGTAACATGTCATGGTGCACTACCCATAGAAAACTGTAAAAACACGGATTTGAATTAATCGCGATTAGTAGCGCACTAATCAATTTTTTTTTCAAACTGCATATAATTAATTATAAAAATACCAAATCCAATAAATATATTTTTAAATGAATAAATCATTTTAAACTTCAATTATTTCATAAATATTGGTATATATTTATACTATTTTACGAAAAACCCCAAATTCGCAAATCGGGTAATTTTCGCGAAATATATTATTTTAATATTAAATTCCAAAAATAATATTTTATATTTTCTAAAATGTTACAATCTTCCCCCCTTAAATAAATTCGGTCTCCGAATTTAAATTTAAACCCCCAAATGCTAAAACATTTCTATAATCCGCTCAAATCAACGGGGCTCCGAAATCACGGAAGATATAGAATTACCACAGCGCATCGTGTGCGCCTGAAAATGAGTACGAAACTAAAAATCGAACACCGTCAAGCGTCACGCAAATTATCGGATTTGCATGCAAATCATCAGAGTTACAATTAAGATACAGATCTTAAAATCCACTACTGAAATCCAATATGCACTAGTCAAATACTATAAAACTCATATAGTACGCATCCTTGGAAAAATCTTAAAACTGAATAAGATGCATGCAAAATCTTTTCTGAATCGCCGTGTGATGCAAAACTCACGGCACAAGGGACGGACGCTCATTTCTAAAGTAATAATTATATCTATATATGTTTTTGCTCAAATCATACGTTCCGCCGTTTTGAAATATCCCAAAAGGTTTTCCTTTATAAACGTTCGTGTCGCTCGCGGACACGTAGGAAATAGTGAGAGTATAGCTCCTTTTGAAAACCTCTTGTTAAAATTTTAATACATGCAAAGTACCCAAGTACTGTCCTCAGATCAGTCATGTTCGGCTACTACATAATATAGTGCCCATCATGAAAACAAAGGGCGCAAGAGCAAATCAGCCTTAAAAGGCGTATCCAACACATGTACGTCTGGTGCGCACGGAAATCAAAGTCAAATACAAGTGCTAGGAATGTGCATAAAACCAAACTAAGTGCAATTGGTGTGCATGAAAGTATCTGTCCAGTGCAACGGGTGTGCACGACAACAACATCTAGTGCATCTATAGTGCATAAAGTCTCAATCCAGTGCAACTAACGCGCACGAATGAAAATCCCAATCGAGTGCATCCGGTGTGCACAAAATCACATCCCATATCATTCGCCCAACATGCGCAAAATCCAAATCAAGTGCATCCGTCATGCACAAATAAAACCTAAATCAAGTGCATCCAACATGCACGAATAAAATCTAACTCAAGTGCATCCGATGTGCACGAAATCCAATATCAAGCACCTAATATGCGCAAAAATCCAATCCATAGGTGTCAGGTCCGTAAAAAGCGTCTAGTGCAGTAGCATGCATGAAAACGAACGTCAGGGGCAAACGCGCACAAAAGCACAAATCTGGTAAAACGAATGCTCAAAGACATAAATCGGGTGCAACCAATGTACGGAGTATAAATCTAGTGCAACCAATGCACGAAATACCCATCTAGTGCAACAAACACATGAAATGCAAATCTAATACAACAAATGCACGAAATACGAATCTGGTGCAACAAATGCACGAAATACGAATCTGGTGCAACCAATACACGGGGTATAAATCTAGTGCAACAAATGCACGAAATACGAATCCGGTGCAACAAATGCACAAAATACAAATACGATGCAACCAATGCATAGTGTATAAATCTAGTGCAACAAATGCAAGTAATACAAATCTGGTGCATCCAGTGCACGAAATACGAATCTGGTGCATCCGGTGCACGAAAGCTCATCAATAACTCAAATGCGTATAAAAGAACACCGAGTGTACCAAGGTGTATAAAATCATAAACGTGTGCAACTACATGCACAAAACACGTATCAATGCACTGCAAGCATATGTGAGCTATATCGAGTGCAATAATCAAATCGAGTGCATACCACATGCACAAAATCAAATCAACTGTATGAAATCCACGAAATCATAAACACGTGCAGCCAAGGCACAAAATCGACATCAAGTGCAATAAGTATGCACAAATCACAAACCAACATAATGGTGTATAAAACATATATCAAGTGCAATATCTATGCACAAAAATGTAAGTACCCAGTAAGTGCATCCATGGTGCACGAAAACAATATCATGAAACTCAATCATCAAAACTCAAATCCAAGCGATATAAGTGTGATACTCGTATCACAAATGCAAATCGCAACAAATGACATTGAGGTACACCACCTACAATATCGAAAAATGTCGGTGCGCCCAAAACTGGATGTCACGACCCAAAGTTAGGCATGTGACCAGCACTTAGACCACGTAACGTCAATAGGCGTAACGCAATTTATGTAAGCCGAAAACCCAGAAATCTAAACCATAAAAAGAAGTAAATGATAGAAACATTTGGAAATCTCAAGCAAAACATTAAACCTTAGGTTTATTTTCATGAAAATTTCGGCAGCATCTCCTTTGTAAAAACTAGCCCCGAAACGGGTACAAACATAAGATATAAGTATAGCATTCCCAAACGGGAGCAAATCTCGCCCAAAGGCGAAAACAACCACCACAAGCGGAAATACGACGTCGTAGCGAAGGAATAGACAATATAAATGAAACACAGCATACTAGTGATAAGCAACATAGTAAAGGCCGGCTCATACGAGCATGACACCCAGAGTCACAAAAAATATACAACATCGATCCTCACAACTCGTCTCTAAGTCGATACATGAAGGTGGTAGATGGAGAGTACTAGATACAATAAGATATACAATGAACATCATCGGATAACCGCAAACCCAACTATAACAAAAGGCCTCACAGCCAAATAGCGGTATCCGCAAAAGTAGAGATAATAAGACGCCCTGCTGCGACTACTCTGAGGGTCAAGCCTGCAAAACACTATGGCACAACTGGAGTGAGTTACCAACTCATGAATAGTACATAACATCATACATGTAATCGCAAGTATGCACAAACAGTGATAATCTATCACATGCAATCTGATAGCATAAGTATGACAATATGGATATGCAACAATCATGATCAAGGTACACCATCAGGGTACTACATCTACATGAATCAAATGAATATCAAGTAAATCCTGAATGTAGGATAAATAATAAACCTCATGCACAAATCATCAGCATGGAAAAACCCTAGTGTCCATCAAGGACACCCCAAATCCTAAAATCCTTAGGTGCCGTCACTCGGATCGACCCTCGTATCCGTACACCTCATGGAACTTGAGTGTCCAACATCGACACTCGAAACATCATGAAATACTCGTGTCCAGTATCGACACACAAATCCACATATCATGGGCTCCGGCTGTCCGGATCGGCCTGCGGGCTCCGGCGGTATGAATCGGCCTATATCCATCTCACGACTCCGGTCGATATCCTCCGGATAACCGCCGGGTCCAAAACTATCACCGATAGGTAGTATTCCCACTGCCAGGCTCATCGTCTACTGCGCGACATCCCTTTCTTTCCCCGGGGTACCATACCGGGTCCACCATGAACCCGCAAACGGAATCATCCAGCTCCTCGCATCGGGTTCTAACACAAATCTCAGAACCGAGAAAACTCATGGTGTACACATCGAAATATCATATCAAGATAACCGGATTTTCAAAACAATGCATACTTTCTGGAAATATCCCGACGGTTCTCAAATCCATAATCACATGAAGTCCATATCTCAATGCGTAAATCCATGAAATATGATATATGCAACATAGAACAGTAATATGAGCATATCAAGGGAAACCGCTATTTAAATGAATCAAGTTTTAAATATATCATGTGGTTCCCAATTTATCCAAAATCCAACGCAACATCATATAAAGGTGAACATGTAGCTATAGCAAGGCATAATTGTAAGCATGTAGGTATGCATGCATGCTACATTTCATATGCGCAATGAAATAAGAATCAATGTCTCAATGTCAATAACCAATACAATATCACATATGTATATATGTTGTGCATGTCATGGCAATTACCGACGGTGTGTGTAGCATACAATTAGTGCTCGTGCAACATGAACCGTCAGTAATGGTGCAGTGTCCAATGGGTACAAGTCCAGGTACAACAAGTAATAATATGCAATGATGCCCATGCACAACCTCAATATGTGCATATAAACATACGGCTAATATCATATCATATCTAGCCCTGACGCTTAACGCCATACGGGCGATTTCCCCGTAGATGTTAAATCAACTCACCGACGATCTCGAGCTAGGTAAATCCAACCACCTGCTTTCCTTTCTTCATGGCGCCCGAAGTCCCCGCACTTCCCCCTAAAATCACACAAAACATAGCAAGTGCAACTCAAAAATCGACCAATAACACGTACAAACTACGTTTTACCGATGCACCGACTCCAATCCAACTCTCAAGTGTTCGTCTAGTGGCTAATGTGTGTAGCGACGTCCCAAAACCACCCCAAGTGCAGCAGCTACAAAAAGTACGCCAACCGTGTCGGATACCGTAAAGCGCGTAGTCGTAACGCTAGAAATTAGTAAAGTGATCCCAGATTTTGAATACTGTCAATACCTAAAAATCTAGCAGTACCAAACGCCTCTAAACAACTGCAAACTGCTACCCTACAAATCAAAAGCCCCAACTCCCCCAAAAACCCGAGCTCGCCGGATCTGGCCCTGATATCGCCGGTTTTCTTTAGTCGGGTGGGGTTCGTGCTTCAGGTATACACTCAGGGTCTCTAGTACAACACTACTATATTGCTAAATTTTACAGTAAAGATTCAAGTTAATAGCAGATCATAGATACTTCATAATGATACTAAAAATACGATATGTGCACAAAACTATACCTTTAGTGGTCTAAACAACAACTACAAGGCAACACAACAATATAAACACCTAATTAACAGTTTAGAGGTTATACCTATCCACACTTGCTCAAAAATCCTAGCTTCCCATGCTCCAAGTCATCTTAGTGGCTAAATCATAACTTGAGAAGTGTTTTAGTGGGGTTTAATGAAGGTTTGCTTGGTTTTTGTGATGAAGTAGTGAAGGTTAATAATTGAGAATGAGAGATTGCAATGAGAGGGGTGAGTGTAGGGTGAGTGTATGCTTTACACTTACTCTCTCCCTCTCTTCAATAAATGCAAGCATGCTTGCCCCCATGACTCATCAATGAATTTTGCCACCTCTCCCTTTCCAAAACAAAGGACAACTCTCACAAAAAAAATGCTAAGTGCAAGGTTAACATGGCATGGATTTAGTTTAAGGTGCCATGGCTACTTAACAAGGTTAACACTAATTAACCCCCAAGTGCACATGCACAAGTGTGTGCAAGACAAAACAAATAATAATAAAATATTGATTAATTTTTATAAAATGTTGGAAAACTATTTTGGTAATCTTTTTATTAAAAAACCGCATTATCACTTAATTAACACTAATCGCATTCTAAGGTGTTACAATCTCCCCCTTAAAGAAATTCGTCCCCGAATATAAAATTCTTACTATGCGTACCTTCAAAGAAATAAGGGAATTTCTTCCGCATCTCGCTCTCGGCCTCCCAAGTGATCTCCTCACTAGTCAGGCTACGCCAAAGAACCTTCACAGATGGCAAGACCTTTGATTGAAGTTTTTTCACCTGCCGATCCAATATAACTACCGGTTGTTCGGTGAATGAAAGATCGGGCTCAAGCTGAATGGTCTGGTGCTAGATCATGTGAGAAGGATCATGAAGGTATCTACGAAGCATCGACACATGGAATACGGGGTGAACATCCGGAAAACTGGGCGGGAGTGCCAAACGATAGGCAACGGTACTAACCTGCTCAAAGATCTCGAAAGGACCCACAAATCTGGGACTGGGCTTCCCCTTCTTCCCAAATCTCATCACCCCTTCATCGGAGAAATCCGCAGGAATACATGATCCCCCACTGCGAACTCAAACCTGCAACGACGACGGTCGGCATAAAACTTCTGTCTGCACTGGGCTGCTCTCATCCTGTCTTGAATCAACTGGATCTTCTCCGTAGTCTCCTGAACTAGCTGGGATCCCAAAATCCTACTCTCACTAAGTTCTATCCAACAAACTGGCGATCGACACTTCCTACCATACAAAGCCTTAGAAGGTGCCATCTGAATCGTCTCCTGATAGCTGTTGTTGTAGGGAAACTCAATCAACGGCAAGTGACGATCCCAACTGCCACCAAAATCAAGCACGCACGCACGAAGCATATCCTCCAGAGTCTGTATAGTCCGCTCTGACTGTCCATCGGTCTGCGGATGGAAAGTGGTGCTAAGACTCAACCGGGTACCCAAAGCTTCCTGAAGCTTCTGCCAAAGACGGCTAGTAAAATGGGTGCCTCTGTCGGATACGATGCATGCAAGAACGCCGTGCAAATGCACAATCTCATCTATATACAACAGAGCATACTGAGCATAACCGAAAGTGGTCTTCACTGGAAGGAAGTGAGCCACTTTCATCAACCGGTCAACAATCACCCAAATGGAGTCATACCCCCGACTGGCCCTGGGTAGACCCATAACAAAGTCCATGGAAATCTGCTCCCATTTCCACTCAGGAACGGGTAAAGGATGCAACTCTCCAGCCGGTCTCTGATGCTCAGCCTTGACTTGCTGACAAGTCAGGCATCTCGAAATGAAGTCTGAAACATCGTGCTTCATCCCCTCCCACCAGTAAATGTCTCTCAAGTCACGGTACATCTTGGTGGATCCTGGATGAATGCTAAAGGCTGACTGATGTGACTGCTTTAGGATCTCGCGTTTCAACCCATCGGTATCTTGTACACACAAGAAAGTCCCGTAACGTAGCACACCCTGGTCATCAATCATGAACTCCGAATCTGGACCCTGCCGAACAAGCTCAAGAATCTCAGACAAACGAGCATCACTGGACTGCGCCTCATGGATACGATCAAGTAGAAGTGGGCGGGCGCGGACATGAGCAAGCTGTCCCCCTATGGAAGTGAACTCAAACTATACTCTACCATCGCACAAGATCTGCCAATCTGCAGAAGACTGTCTCTGAACTGCGCTCAACTGGGACAAGCTACTCTCGGGGCTACGAATCAAAGTATCAGCTACCACATTCGCCTTGCCCGGGTGATAAAGGATCTCACAATCATAATCCTTCACAATTTCCATCCACCGGCGCTGTCTCAAATTCAGATCCCACTGCTGGAAGATGTACTTCAAGCTCTTGTGGTACGTGAAAATCTAACACGACTCCCCGTACAAGTAGTGTCTCCAAATCTTCAGCGCAAAGACCACCGCGGCCATCTCAAGATCATGAGTGGGATATTCTGCTCGTGCTTCTTCAGCTGCCTAGAAGCATAAGCAATCACTCTATCATGCTGCATCAGTACACAACCGAGCCCCACTCGAGAATCATCACAGTAAATGACAAAGCCACCCGATCCAGAAGGTAAAGATAGAACTGGTGCAGTCGTCAACCGAGTCTTCAACTGCTGAAAACTCTGCTCGCATGCCTCAGTCCAAAGAAAAGGAACCCCCTTCCGGTTCAGTCTAGTCAGCGGTGCAGCGATACTCGAGAAATCCTGCACGAAACGGTGGTAATAACCGGCTAAGCCCAAAAGTTGTGGACCTCTGTCACAGATACAGGTCTGGGCTAAAGCTGTACAGCCTCGATCTTCCCCGGGTCCACACGAATACCGTCTCCCATCACCACATGACCCCGGAAGTCAACTTTATCAAGCCAAAATGCACACTTTGAGAATTTAGCATACAGCTGGTGCTCTCTCAATATCTGCAAAGCAATCCTCAAGTGCTGCTGATGCTCCTCTCGACTCCTGGAGTAGACCAGAATCTCATCAATAAACACAATAATAAACTGGTCGAGGAACGGCCTGAAAATCTGGTTCATCGGATCCATGAATGCTGCTGGGGAATTGGTGAGTCCGAACGACATCACCAAGAACTCATAATGCCCGTAGTGCGTACGAAAAGTAGTCTTCGAAATGTCATCATTCCGAACCCGCAACTGATGATAACCCGATCGTAAATCAATCTTGGAGAAATGTCCCGTCCCCTGGAGCTGATCAAACAAATCGTCAATGCAAGGTAAAGGATACCTATTCCACACCGTAGCTCGGTTCAATTAACGATAATCAATACACAACCTCAAGCCGCCGTCCTTCTTCTTGACGAACAGAACAGGAGCTCCCCAAGGCGAAACACTCGGACGCACAAGTCCCCTATCAAGCAACTCTTGCAGTTGATCCTTAAGCTCTTTAAGCTCCACTGGGGCCATCCGGTAAGGCGGTACAGAAATAGGCCCCATGCCGGGAATAAGATCAATGCAAAACTAAATCTCACGCTCTGGCGGCAATCCAGGCAACTCATCGGGAAAAACGTCGGGAAACTCTCGCACGATAGAAACCCGGTCCAACGACTCTACTGTGGCTCCAGTATCACGAATGAAAGCCAAGAATCCCCGACATCCTCTCCTCAAAAGCCGACTAGCGCAAAGGGCAGAAATCAAACTATGAGGGGCGGCTCCACGGTCCCCCTGCACAACCAGAACAGACTCGCCCAGAAAACTAAAACTGTATGTCTTCTCACGGCAGTCCACAGACGCATAGCAAGCAGCTAACTAGTCCATGCCAAAGGAAAACGTCGAAGTCCAACATATCTAGAAGGATCAAATCGACGGATGAATCTCTATTTCCAATCCAAATGGCACACGACCGAAACACATGTCGCGCTACAAAAAAATCGCCAACAGGAGTAATCACAACAAGTGGCTGATCTAGCAAACATGACTCTCGGCCCAACCTCGGCACGAAGTGTGTAGAAACATACGAGTGTATAGATCCCGGATCAAAAAAAAATGTGCGCATCGAAGGAACATATTGAAAAAGTACCTAAAACCACTGTATTGGACGCCTGAGCATCCTGATGAGTCAAAGCAAATACTCGAGCCTGCCCTCTACCGGCAAGTGGCTAACCTTCGCCTCTGCCACCCCGTCCTCTCTGAACAAAACCACCGTGACCATGACCTCTCTGAGCATAAGTCTGACGCGGAGCAACAACAGGCATAAGAGGCAACGCTCTCTGAGATGGAGAAGGTGGTAGGGTAACATGTGGTACTACTTCCTCGTCCTCAAGTGCCTCAGTACAATCCCTGACGCGATGATATAAACTCCCGCACCAGAAACATCCAGATGAAAACTGCTGACTCTCCTAGGGATAAGAGCTAAATAACTGGCCTCGTCCCAAGCCTCTACTACCCCCAGTACCTGAACGGAATCTGTCATGGTGTCTAAACGTCTGTCTCCGTGCGGATACACCAGTAAGAACCCTCTTCAGTTCCGGAACGACCGAAGTCTCGGAAAGACGTTCCTCAACCAATAGAGCTACGTCCACTGCGGCTGCATATGTGTCAAAATGCTGGGTGTCGATAGCGATGAACAACTGGGTGATCAGGCCTCTCACAAATCTCTTGATCTGCATCTTCTCGGTGTCCACCAAATATGGAGTATACACAGATAGCTGGGTAAACTGAACATCATACTCTGCCACCGTCATACCCGGAGTCTGGCGTAATGAATCAAAACTATGAGCTTGAGCATCCCTGACGCTCAACGGAAGAAAACGGGCAAGAAAAATTGTCACAAACTCAGCCCAGGTCATAGGAGGAAGACCTGCGGCTCTGCCCCTCTCTAAAGACTCACACCAAGTCTGGGCAAGACCCTCCAGACGAAAACTCATGAACTCTACCCATCTCGTGTCGGAGCATCTCAGTGAACGACAAATCCTGGCCATCCGATTGATAAACGACTGCGGATCCTCAGCTGCATCGGTGCTGGTGAAAACCGGAGGCTTCAACCTCATGGACTCAGATAACGATATAGTGATAACCTCCGTAGCTGCAGGTACGGCTGCCTGAACAGTAGGCACCAACACGGTCCCCGTAACAAGTAGAACAACCTCCTACCTCTGCGCTCGACTGGCCTCAACCAACGACCCGATCATCTGGGTATATCCTGCATACCGGCCTCAAGCCTAGTAATACGGTCCATCGAGGGTCAATCTGCTCCTGCACAACAGGCATACCGCCCTGATCATTCCTCGTCTCAGAAGAGCCAACTCTGACCTCGGCCCTCGCGGCCGCTCTCTGTGCCCTCGTAGTCTTCGGTGGCATAAAAGTTGGAAATGGAAACAGAATTCGATAAGAACATAGAAGTCGAATCACAAGGATGTATATAATCACAGAAGAAATTTCAAGCAACACTTAGGCGGAATATCGTGTCGTAAGTATGCCGTGGAACATACACACGCTATGTCACTCTACTTAAGCTACCTATTCTATCATACCAAGATCATTTTACACTCCGAAAGGTAAAACCTAGCGCTTCGATACCAACTTTGTCACGACCCAAAGTTAGGAATGTGACCCGCACTTAGACCACATAACGTCAACAGGCGTAACGTAATTTAAGTAAGCCGAAAACCCAGAAATCTAAACCATAACAAGAAGTAAATGATAGAAACATTTGGAAATCACAAGCAAAACTTTAAAGCTTAGGTTTATTTTCTTGAAAATTTCGGCAGCACCTCCTTTGTAAAACTAGCCCCGAAACGGGTACAAAGATATGATATAAGTATAGCATCCCCAAATGGGAGCAAATCTCGCCCAAAGGCGGAAACAACCACCACAAGCAGAAATACGACGCCTTAGCGAAGGAATAAACAATATAAATGAAGCACAGCATACTAGTGATAAGCAACATAGTAAAAGCCGGCTCACACGAGCACGATACCCAGAGTCACAAAAAATATACAATATCGATCCTCACAACTCGTCTCTGAGTCAATACATGAAGGTGGCAGATGGAGAGTACTAGATACAATAAGATATACAATGAACATCATCGGATAACCGCAAACCCACCTATAGAAAAAGGCCTCATAGCCAACCGTAGCGGTATCCGCAAAAGTAAAGATAATAAGACGCCCTGCCGCGACTACCCTTAGGGTCAAACATGCAAAACACTGTGGCACAACGGGGGTGAGTTGCCAACTCGTGAATAGTAAATAACATCATACATGTAATCGCAAGTATGCATAAACAACGATAATCTATCATATGCAATCTGATAGCATAAGTATGGCAATATGGATATGCAACAATCATGATCAAGGTACGCCATCAAGGTACTACATCTACATGAATCAAATGCATATCAAGTAAATCCTGAATGTAGGATAAATAATAAACCCCATGCAAAAATCATCAGCATATAAAACCCCGGTGTCCATCAACGACACCCCAAATTCCAAAATCCTCATACGCCGTCACTCGGATTGGCCCTCATATCCGTTCATCTCATGGAACCTGAGTGTCCAATATCGACACTCGAAACATCATGAACTACTCGTGTCCAGCATCGACATGCAAATCCACATATCACGGGCTCTGTCTGTCTGGATCAGCCCGCGGGCTCCGGCGGTACAAATCGGCCCATATCCATCTCACGACTCCGGTCGATATCCTCCGGATAACCGCCGGGTCCAAATCTATCACCGGCAGGTAGTAGCCCTACTGCCAGACTCATCGTCTACTGCGCTACATCCCTTTCTTGCCCTGGGGTACCATATTGGGTCCACCATGAACCCGCGAATGGAATCATCCAACTCCTCGCATCGGGTTCTAACACAAATCTCAGAACCGAGAAAACTCATGGTGGACGCATCGAAATATCATATCAAGAGAAACCGGGTTTTCAAAACAATGCATACTTTCTTGAAATATCCCCACGATTCTCAAATCCATAATCACATGAAATCCATATCTCAATGCGTAAATCCATGAAATATGATATATGCAACATAGAACGGTAATATGAGCATATCAAGGGAAAACCGCTATTTAAATGAATCTAGTTTTTAAATATATCATGCGGTTCCCAATTTCTCCAAAATCCAACGCAACATCATATAAAGGTGAACATGTAGCTATAGCAAGGTATATGTGTAAGCATATAGGTATGCATGCATGCTACATTTCATATGCGCAATGGAATAAGAATCAATGTCTCAATGTCAATAACCAATAAATTATCACATATGTATATATGTTGTGCGTGTCATGGCAATTACCGACGGAGTGTGTGTGTAGTATACAATTAGTGCTCATGCAACATGAACCGTCAGTAATGGTGCAGTATCCAGTGGGTACAAGTCCAGGCACAACAAGTAATAATATGCAATGATGCTCATGCACAACCTCAATATGTACATATAAACATGTGGCTAATATCATATCATATCTAGCCCTGACGCTTAACGCCAAACAGGCGATTTTCCCGTAGATATTAAATCTAGTCACCAACGATCTCGAGCTAGGTAAATCCATCCACCTGCATTCCTTTCTTCGTGGCGCCCGAAGTCCCTGCACTCGCCCCTAAAATCTCACAAAACATAGCTAGTGCAACTCAGAAATCGACCAATAACATGTACAAACTACGTTTTACCGATGCACCGACTCCAATCCAACTCTCAAGTGTTCGTCTAGTGGCTAACGTGTGTAGCGACATCCTAAAACCACCCCAAGTGCAGCAGCTACACAAAGTACGCCAACCGTGTCGGATACCGTAACGCGTGTAGTCATAATACTAGAAACTAGCAAAGTGATCCCAGATTTTGTATGTTGTCAATACCTAAAAATTTAGCAGTACCAAACGTCTCTAAACAACTGCAAACAGCTATCTTACAAATCACAAGCCCCGACTCCCCCAAAAACCCGAGCTCGCCGGATCTGGCCCTGATCTCGCCGGTTTTCCTTGGTCGGGTGGGGTTCGTGCTTCAGGTATACACTCAGGGTCTCTAGTACAACACTACTACATTGCTAGATTTTACAGTAAAGATTTAAGGTAATAGCAGATCACAGAGACTCCATAATGACACTAAAAATACGATATGTGCACAAAACTATACTTTTAGTGTTCTAAACAACAACTACAAGGCAACACAACAATATAAACACCTAATTAACAGTTTAGAGGTTATACATATCCACACTTGCTCAAAAATCCTAGCTTCCCATGCTCCAAGTCATCTTAGTGGCTAAATCATGACTTGAGAAGTGTTTTAGTAGGGTTTAATGAAGGTTTGCTTGGTTTTTATGTTGAAGTAGTGAAGGTTTCAGTTGAGGGAAGAGGAGAAGGAAAATAATTGAGAATGAGAGATTGCAATGAGGTAAGAATGAGAGGGGTGAGTGTAGGGTGAGTGTATGCCTTACACTTACTCTCTCCCTCTCTTCAATAAATGCAAGCATGCTTGCCCCCATGACTCATCAATGAATTTTGCCACCTCTCCCTTTCCAAAACAAAGGATAACTCTCACAAAAAAAATGCTAAGTGCAAGGTTAACATGGCATGGATTTAGTTTAAGGTGCCATGGCTACTTAACAAGATTAACACTAATGAACCCCCAAGTGCACATGCACAAGTGTGTGCAAGCCAAAACAAATAATAATAAAATATTGATTAATATTTATAAAATGTGAGAAAACTATTTTGGTAATCTTTTTATTAAAACCTGCATTATCACTTAATTACGCATTCTAAAGTGTTACACTGGTAGAGCAAGAACATCTGCTTGCCTCCTGCTCACGGTATGGAATTTTCTATCTCCGGGTCCTTATTTTCTCTGTGGATTACCAATCTCGCAATCCATCCGCTCATCGGCCCGGTCAGGTGTACTAACGGAAATGATTCCTCTCTGGCACTCCTCTGGTCATCTCTCGGCCAATTAGCATGACCACTCGTAAAGCACCACATCACTAACGTCGGCCTTTGGCCCTCTGAATATACATGACACAACTAATCCTGGGTGCAAATATTATCGCAGCAGTGTCCTGGAAGGAATCTGCTCAAGGTCTCTTCCGATCTCGCCTATGCCGAACTGTACGGAGGCTGGTACTCTTACATAATCCTTTCTCGTTTTCTGGACATCTGCTTTCTCAACACAGATTTTCCTCGGGAACTGGCTGTATCCCAACGCCTTTTATATACATATCAGATCTCTAATCTCAACGGGGAGTAACAACAGCTCGTTAACGTCTCCTACGAACCTCTTGTTCCACTCGTCTTTATTATCGTCCACTTCGACGTCACGTCATGCTATCTGCGTACTGCAAATGTTTTCGGCTAAAGTCAATCCGGAATCTCTCACACGGACTCAAAATCACAAACTCGATATCTTCATCACTCTGTAGAAGATATCTAGCCGAACTCGTCATCGGGAACTCGTCCCAACCATCGGAGGAACACTCAATACTCTTCCGTTCTTGATCAACTCACAATGCATCTGGGTGAGGTCCTCTATCCGAAGCTTGTCAACTTACTGATCTCCTATCGGATCATTCAACAAACAACGTCATCTCTAGATCGATCTACTCTAGATCTGAGTAAGGATCTCCACACTGGAAATCTTCAACTCAACCGGGCCTGCGTCGGCACATCAAATCAGACGAATCATCTTAGTCGCTCAACTCAACTCAAGATAGACTAGCTATCTACCGTCGCATCTCTACATGAAAGCTCCAGCGATCTCCGCTCATAAGGTCTGGAGGCGACATCCCATCAATCTCATCAACAGCTGGGTCATCTGTCTGCACGGTAGACGACATCACGATCTCTGAGGTAGGCTGTACATTAACAGTCCTATCACAACCGGCAGTCTCTAACAATGGCCCGATCATCCGGTGCAAAACCGAACACTCTCCTCAACAAGAGGTCACAACACAACACTAAATCGATACGTTCCCATGTCACCAGAAAACACGATGGTCAGTCCTTGTCCATGACGAGCTCGCCCTGACCGCATTACTAGCAGCAGCTCAATCTGTGCTCAAACCATGGTGACAGGAACCTCAATCCAGTATCGACGAAAATAGATCAAAGGGATGAAAAGAATCAACAGATCCCAAAATGGATACATGATCAAAAGGAGGAACGGAATCAGTGAGAGTATGATCATGGAAACGAATAGAATCAAGGATCGAAGAGAACCACAAGTTTCAAGATATGTACATCCTAAGGTTTTTTAAGTGGAGTATCGTATCATAAATATACCGTGGAACATACGTACGGTACGTCACTCTACTCAAGCTACCTACTCCATCAATCAGGGTCAACCTATGAAACGAAAGTTCGGGTCTAATACCCCCATGTTCAAGTCTATGTTCCGTAAGGTCTGATTGATCTCAAAAACTATCTATTACCGCAATCAAGAACGGCGTCGCATATAGCTAGCCGGTGAGTACGGGTCGGTCCACAGGGATGTTGTGAATTTCCTAATCGCGCTAACAAGTTAATTCCGATTGTGGTCGAATTGATTATTAAATCTAAAAACTAAATTAATCTAGATCTAAATCTTGCTAGGGTTAGGTTTAGAAATGGTTTGGAAATGTAAATAAATCTCAACGCTTTCTATACCCAAATGAAGATCTATGAGGAGTTATGGTAATTATCAATAAAATGGATTAGATCCATTCGGGAAGGTGTTCCTTCCTCTAGGTTCTTGTCCTTCCTTTAGAGATCCTTACCCTAACCTCCATGGAAAACGCGCGCAACCAGGCTTTTATACTACGGTATCACCGCTACCTCGAGGGATAGGGTGCCGTAGGGCACGGTGTGTGCGTATATGCATGGAGTCCTATTGATTATTTGTGATGGGTAAGAAAGGGATGAGAGATATCATCTCTCAAAAGCCTTCCCCAAAGCTAACATCTAAGGTAAGGAATTAAAATCTAAACTAGAGCAATTAAATAAAACTACTTACAGATGGCTCTCTCCAAACATCAACACAGGGTTGTCAGATCTGAATTCATAAATTGAAAAGAGGCACCGATGCTCTCCAAAAGAATTCTAAAATTTATTAATGAAGGGAGGCATGAGAAAATACAATGATTTGGGTTCTATTTATAGCACATAGAAACCCTAGGTTACAATTGATTCGCACGTCTGCTTTTACAAAAATGCCCTTAGGAAGACCTAGTTAAAGTAGACTCCAAGTTTTGGTAAAATTTTATGTCTGTCTCTTTAAAAGGAAGTATTGGGCCTTGAAATTTCCTTTGTGGGCTCTTCTGTCTTTGGGCTTCCTTATTATTTGGTTCTTTTATTAAAATAGCTTCTATGTTTCTTCCAATTCTCCAGTGAATAATTACGGTGGACTTTTAACCGTTCGCTTTGTAATCTTGGACCTTGCATTGCCTTGTACTTTGTGAATTTTATCTTTGATGTAGGCTTGATCAAGAGTCTTCTGTTTGTTGGTCAAAGTCCACTTTTGCATCATCTTTTCATTGTTTTCACTGTTTTCTGTCTAAGAACCTGTAACCTGTAATATGTAGCAGACATGCGTCAAAAGCACCTGTTTATTTATAAAACGAATAAAAATGGGGAATATAATAATACAATATTAAGGTCAAGCCTAGGTTCCGAAATAGATTATGCCCCAGACTCCACACAGTCAAACCTAGACTCGAACCAAGGTTAAACATAGCTCGTGAAACCAACTTTATCACGACCCGAAAATATTACCTCGTGACCGGCACTTAAATCACGCAACGTTTAAAGGCGCGACGTAAATTAAGTAAGTCGAAGCCCAGAAATCTAAACTTTTTTAAGAAAATAAAAGAGGTGAAGTTTTGAAATAAAGATATGATAAAATCAAAAGTTTTCTTTAAATGCATAGATAATGGAACATGAAAATACAAGTGGATTATACTAATTGAAAATATGTTTCGTCTTTTAAAAATTTGGGCAGCACCTCCTTTGTATATTTTGATCCAAAACCATATATATATGATAATATAAAAGGCATCCCCAAGCGGGAGCTAGCTCTTCGCCAATCGACGGAATCACAACCATGCAAGTCATAATATAAGTAAACGATGCCCAACGGTGAAGATCAATACAAAGAATAATGTAAAGCAAGACATCAAACCCACCAAGCGAACATATATCCCATCGCTCAAGTCTCGCAACTAAAAGTCTTGCTAATTCTTACTACATATACAAATACTAGTTTCTGATTGATGGAGTTAACTAGATACAATAGAATAGTAAATACAAAAGTGGTACGATCCAACATGTACCACCTACCAAAGCAAGTCACCCGAAAGCAAGCAGTGCGCCAGCGATGCCGCTGCTGATCCATGCGGTCAACCTGCAAGAACTGTGGCACAACGGGGGTAAGTTGCCCACTCGTAGGTGGAAAACATCATCAGGTAGAAATCGAATAAAACAACGATTCCTAGGTCAACTATATTATAAAGGGAATACTATGATATCTAGGGTGATTGTATCTGCATATGTGTCAATAATATACTCAACGCCTATATGCATGTGGATATCATCCAACCGTATAATCAATGCTTGTATGCATGTGGATCTCATCCACATGTCAACTAATGACACAAAAACATCATGCATGTAAATATCATGAAAGCATATGCATGTAAATATAAGGATATCAATCAACGTGTGTCCAGCAATGACACATCAAAATCATGGAACCTGAGTGTCCAACATCGACACTCGAAATATCATGAAATCCATGTCCAACATCGATATGTAAATCCAAATATCTCAGGCTCCGTCTGTCCGGATCGGCCCTTGGGCTCTGGCAGTACGGATCGGCCCATATCCATCTCTCGACTCCGGTCGGTTTCCTCCGGATAACCGCTAGGTATAACCAATCACCGGTAGGTAGTAGTCCCTCTGCCAGGCTCATCATCTACTGCGCGACATCCCTTTCTTGCCTCGGGGTACCATACCGGGTCCACCATGAACTCGCAAACGGATAATCCAACTCCTCGAATCGGGTTTCACATATCACATGTCTCAAAACCGAGAAAAATACATGGTGGACGTCTCGAAATATCATATCAAAAGAAAACGGGTTTTTAAAACAATACATACTTTCTTTTGAAATAACCACGGTTCTCAAATCTAGAAATCTCATGAAAACAGCATATCTCAATGCGTATAATCGTAAAGCATGATGTATGCGACATATAACAGAATGTAAGCATATCCATATATCATGCAGCATGGAATAGTGATGTGAGCATGGGCATATCATCATAATGTGAGCATAGCAATATAATAGCATAATGTAGCAATTCTACTGTGTGAGTGACATAGCAATTATCGATGATGAAGTGTGTGAGCCGGCCAATCTGTGTAAGTGTAACATACGCATCTTTGATAATGGTGTAGGTGTACTAGCACAGGTATATGTAATGCAATGAGAATGACATGAACGTGGCATAAGATACATCGTATGCAAAATGCTAACAGGTATACGTATCTGCAATATATCCGAGTTGATGAATCTATCCATCGGCATCCAGTCTCACAACATCACGTATAGTATAATCTATCGTACGGCATCCTCTAGTTAAGGGTACGGATCAATCATCATAAAACCCATCACGTACGGTAAATCATCGTACGGCGGCATTAAACTATTAGGGATCCTATCAACCTATATGAAAATGAGGGTACGGACCTAACGTCTCGTACGGTATATCACTCATGATTCACAACATTATATATATCTATATGCCTATATCCCAAGCCACATCCATAACAATCTCATATCAGGGGACCAGCAAAGGTATCAATCATCTCTTATCGACTCTCATCCTTATACCGACATATCAATCAAATCATCATATCACATCGTATATTCTTTTCATCATATTAAGTCATCTTACATCAAGTCAATTTTATATATACAGTCTACCTTATTAATCTCGTGTCATTCTACTCTAAATCTCCTACTTATTCTCGTGCACTACCTATCTATATATCGTGATTCACGTTCACTTATCATATCCTTATATATGTATCAATCCGAGACATCATTTCATCCATATCATGTCACACTAAACCTTTAATCACATCCATAAGTTCCTAGTATAGGTTTCTACGACTGTATTCTATAAATCGGTCTCCATTCATAATTTGCGGGGGGTGCTATACGCCATCCACCCGACTTCCCCCATAGATATAATTCTACTCACCTGCGAAACTCCTTGTTCAGCCGTAGTCGGTGTGCTTCGTCGTCTCGGAATCCACGCGAAGGTACCTACAATAAATACATAATTGCAATTCTTATTAAAATCAAATCCAGAAAACCAATACGGCACACGGTGCGCTCATAGGTTAGAACCTATAGCCTACGCATGCAAAAACAACCAAACAACCCTCGTCGTTGACGTACAAACATACAACGACCTAATACAATATCAAATACAAAAACCCAAGTCTCAGAATCGTAAAAACACGAAAACAACACCCTAGGAAAACCACTCCAAGATTTCATCTCAGGTACAATTAGCCAATTTTGCATATATAGGAGGTCTAATTATCAGATATAGGAGCTACAGACTAAGAACGAACCCATTATCTCACACCAAGGCTGACATTTGCGGCCAGAAGGGAATTATTTGCGTCCAAGACAATGAATTTGGGGCTCGGGGCTCTAGGGTAGCTTCAAGGTTGCCTGCACGACTCACTATAATTGCTATATAATTTTTGGGGTCTCAGGATAGCAGCAGATCTCTAAATACCATCATTAATTCCATAAAAACCCAATATCAGCAAATCTAAAGTTCGTATCTTGGTGTCTAGTCTCTAGTTTTGTCCAGAATTCTAACACTAAGGTCTTGTAACATCCACTACACATCACCACAACATAACTCAAACCCTAATCTTTCTCTTGAATATTCCAAACATCACAATCTAGATCGATTTAACTTTAAACTACTATAGGATGATATGAAACTAAAAACTAAATAAATGAAAAGAATTATACCTCTTTTGGGCAACTCAAGAAAAACCCTAGCTTCCCAAAATCTCCAATAATCCAACTTTGATTAGTCCAAAGTGTTGAAGATGAGGTGGGGATCAACTTTAATGAAGAGGGTGTAGGGTTTTGATGAAGATTTTAAGATGATAATTAGAGGTGGAGGGAAATGAGGAGGAAGGAGATGAAGGAAAATAATGGTGTGAATAAAATGTTGGCTGCCATCTCTCTCTCTCTCTCTCTCTCTCTCTCTCTCTCTTTTATTCTCACCCTTTCCAAACTCAAGTCTCACTTTCTCTCTCCAATAATTGTCTTTTTAACCCTTTTCTCTTTCTTTTCTTTTTCACCCACTCATTTAAACCAAATACATAACACAAATTAAATGAAACAACAAGTAACATGTCATAGTGCACTAGCCATGGAAAACTGTAGAAACACGGATTTGGCTTAATCGCGATTAGTAGTGTACTGATCAATTTTTATTCAAACTGCATATAATTAATTATAAAAATGCCAAATCCAATCAATATATTTTTAAATGAATAAATCATTTTAATTTCCAATTATTTCATAAATATTGGTACATATTTATACCATTTTACGAAAAACCCCAAATTCGCAAATCGGGTAATTTTTGCGAAATATATTATTTTATTATTAAATTCCAAAAATAATATTTTATATTTTCTGAAATGTTACAGAACCATATCGTCTCACCAGGCTCCGTCAAAGGGAAGCCAGATCTCAATGGCTACATCTACAGCCTAGAAATCAACAACGGCGTTTCTTCTCGTTCCAACCAAAAGAAAATACGACCTCAACAAATGGAGCCACGGCAAAGTCCCCTAGTTCCAAATCTCGACGGTTCACAGACAGCCTAGAGACTACCTTGGAGCCACGACAAAGTCCTCTAGTTCCAAATCTCGACAGTTCACAGACAGCCTAGAGACTACCTCGGAGCCACGGCAAAGCCCCCTAGTTCCAAATCTCGACGGTTCACGGACAACCTAGAGACTACTCTGGAACCATGGCAAAGTTCCTAGTTTCAAGTCTCAACGGCGACGTCTACAGCCTAGAGATCAACAACAGCGTTCTTCCTTCCTCCAGCAGGATACAGTTGCAACATCAACAAACGGAGCAATAGCAAAGTCCTCTAGTTCCAAACCTCGACGGTTCACAGACAACCTAGAGACAACCTCGACATTCGTTGCAATATTGCAGACACAATGTCAACAAATGAAGCCAAGGAAAACCCCTCGCTTCAGGGTCTTGACGGCAACTCAAATGAGACCTGAAAAGACTATCGGAGATCATCCTGCTCCAGCGCGGAGTAGTCATGACTCGTCGGGGCTCCCAAACTGAGCCTAATCTCAAGTAAAAAGCGACATGGAATATCCCTAACGCTTGCTCTTTCGATGGTAATATTACCTAGAAGATTACTTGAAGACGTCTTGTCCAGCCCCCAAAGGGATCAGAGACACGACAGTCGCGGGGCCACCCGAACAGCAAGATTGCATATCGGGGAATATATCGGCCAACACGACGGTGTGACGGGTAAAAAACCCTAGTACCACAAAACCTAACGGACTTCTATTATAAGGAGTTAACTGTGACGTTAGGAAACCCTTGCGAGAACTTCTCAATTCGTCTCAACTCGTGAGGAAATTAGTGTCCTTGCAAGAACTTCTCGACTCGTCTCGACTCATAGGGAAAAGCCTTAGGTAATGGAGATAAGGACCTGTTTTCTAAGCACTGGAGCCCTTCAAGTCGGTCTAAGATGGACTATTGCATACTATTCATGGGCCACACTCTCCAAAGTCGAATCTCAATAAGGAGGGAAACAACCACTTATAAGTCCTCTCGACTTGTAAGGTGGAAAAATTCTCTTGTGAGATCCTTACGACTCTCAAGAGAAAATGTACTTAAGAGTCCTCTCGACTTGTAAGGGGGAAAAATTCTCTTGTGAGATCCTTACGACTCTCAAGAGAAAACGTACTTAGGAGTCCTCACGACTCCTAAGGAGAAAATACACCTACGGGATCCTCTCAACTCGTAGCGAGAAAAGTCTTTATGAGACCCTAACGGCTCGTAAAGTTGAAAAGTCTTAGGCGGCGGATCTGAATCTGTCTTCTAAGACACGTTGCCCTACAAGGAGATCAAAGTAGACTATCTACAAGACGCATTTGCTAAAGGGACACGCCAGTATAAAATGAAATATGTCTTTTATTCATAAATTCAAGTGGATACAAGATACATTTCACAAAGGAATCAAAATGAATACATGTTATTCATAAACCGCAAGTTTACAAAAAAGGGGTACAAAGACGGTTATTGAGGAGGAGGCGTCTTCAACAAATCAGCCAATCGCTCACGCGCTCCTCTCAATCCTCTCTCATGATCGGCCGCCGTGGCTAACTTCGCTTCAACTTGAGCCCGTTGTCGCAAACAGGACGAAAGCTTTTCATCAGTTCCTAGCATGGCGGCTTCGCAGTCCTGCATGACCCGCTCAGTAGAGTCAAGCATCCGCCTCAGCGTCAAACCATCCCAAATACATCTCTAGAGACTGTCGAAAATGGCTTTTAGCTGCGTAGCATTCGCTTCAATCTAGGCGTGCAGTCGGACGGATTCGCAGGAAGCCACCTCATGTTTGTCACGACCCGAAATGGCACGTGACTGGCACTTGAATCATATGAAGTTTATAGGACCCTATCTAATTCAAGTAAGCCAAAATCCCAGAAATCTAAACCATTTTAAGAAAGAAGTGCGGAAAAACATATTTTAAAGAAGGTGGTTTTAACAAAATAAGCCGAAGTATGCATTTTTAAAATCTCAAGTCTTTTCTGAAAATATCGGCAGAGTTTCTTTTGTAAATACTGGCCCCAAAAGGGTACAACATGCATAATATGAATAAAGGCATCCCTAAGCGGGAGCTAGATCTTCGCCAATTGGTGTTCACCACCACGCAGGCAATATAATATACAATGCTGAAGGGCGAGGATCAAAACTCAAAAGGAAACTCAATACAATCAAGAAAACCATAATAATACAACGCGCGACTCTAAGGTCGAAAGAATATACAACTGGTCTTCTAAGTTTAATAAATAATACAGTCTGGTTGATGGATTTTACTAGATACAACTGAAATAAATAAATATACAATGGTGGTCACGATGCAAGTGAACCTACCTACCAAAGCAATCACCTGGAATGAAAGCAGCGTACCAGCAAAGCCGCAACGAAACCTGTACGGCAAAACCTGCAAGAACTGTGGCACAACGGGGGTGAGTTGCCAACTCGTGAGTAGAAAACATCACAGAGCAGAAATCGAATGTATGACTCAATCCTAGGTCATACGATCAGTAATATCCTCAAATAATTATATGGCTGAAGCATAAATAATGGCAAGGGTAACATCTATGCATAAGTGTAATCTCATGTGCTCGTGTCAGTGTCTCAGGTAGCAATATATCATAAATATAGTATATGAATGCATGAAAACAGAATGCATCTAAATGTGGAAACTGTTTTCATAATATAGTGAGATTTCAGTATGTATAAATCGAGGTATCATCAATGAAATCAACATGAAATCAGTGTCAAGTATCAACACAAAACATAAATCCCAATATCTCAATATCTCAGGCTCCGGCAATCCGGACTGGCCTGTAACCTCGAATCTCAATATCTAGGGCTCCGTGTTAGTTGTATATATGCCCTAGAGGCCATTATTGTATATAAGATGTATATTATAGTAGATGCTGGGACATATATAGGGAGGACTTTCTTGCTCGACATGATAGTACACTATCTTGTTGCTCTTTATCTTAACATGTATACTTATTGTCTCTCTATTACATGTTGATAAAGTCCTTAGGATGTGTACTCGACTTCCAGGATTATGATGCAGATCATACTAGTGCGGCCTAGGAAGTCCATGAGTACATCCTTCAATGTTCCTAGTCGTAGGAATATCGAGACGGAGCATCGATATTCTATAGTAGACTAGCGTATATCTTCTCGACCCATGTGATGGGCGATGGATGATCCCATATCCATTAGTGTTTGACATCAGAGATGGTATGCGGGTGCTCAGTGGAGACTGGGTATACTGAACGGACCCGCCGAGAACTCCCAGATGGTATTATACCTCACGTCAGATGGCAGTTCTCTGGTGACACTGGTACAGCTTAGTCTGTTGACCCGAGATCGTCATAAAGTCTTGTGTGTCTCCCACTGTGCTTTGATTTCCATCCTACCACGGATCTACTGAGTCATGCAAACAGGTGGTTTTTCGGTACAGTCCCGAGTCACATGGAGGCAATGAGCGATAGGAGGGGATTCGTCTCTCCCGGTATTGGGGGTTGATGTTGCGCTATGTTCGATTGGCCATAACTGGAAATCCCTGGCCAGGGTTGCTGTGATTTACTGGTAAGTGTTATTAGTAGTTTCACAACCGTTATAGACGTTACATCGGCATGACTTATTAAGCTACTGGGGTCTGAAGTTTACCACCCCTAGGCGAGATATGCGACATATCAGACGAACAAACCGGACTGTGCGGTAAGTGTTATTAATTGGATTTGCAAGGGTGTGAGCAGGCTTGCTCGTTGATCTTCTGATCGCTGAATACCCGGGTGGTCGTTATGTTTAGCAGACCGCTTGCGGCTTGTGGGTGACTGATAAGATCACCACCTACTGCCGGCGTATTGATGAGTCTTTAGAGTCCTACACAGAGGTTTCCTGGCTCAAGTGAAACGAAATAGAAGCGCATATGAGATATGTGCGGGACCGAGAATAATACCAGTATGTGATACTGTATTCTATTCTCGCGATTTGTAGCATCGGTCGGTTATATACGATATAACCGGGTTGCCGAATCAAATGTTGATTTGATATGTTGATATACTAGATATTAGTCGGTTATATGCGATATGACCAGATCATTAAATCAAGTGTTGATTTAATGATTTAATGTATAATTATATATTTGATATATTACTTTATATTAACTAGTATTGGTTTACTTAAGATTGTTTTTCTCACTTGATGTGCACATGATGTATGTGATATATGTTTGTGTTCATGATTGTATCATGCTAGATGATACATGCAAACTTGGATGTGTGTATGACTTACACCACATTTATGATAATGGTTAGGGTTTTTATTTATTTTGTAATTCAAAGTGGTGGCTTTCGTTGTCTTAACTTGAAGCTTCATGAAGCTTAAAGCATCTTTGACAAAGTCCACTTACTTTGTTTTACTAAAGATATTTATTAACCAAACCATTAACTTAAACTATGGTTTAGTCTCTACAAAGGTTAATGTAGGGTTGCTGGGCACGCTCACAAGGGTCTACGAGGCATCAACCATGCCCGATTAAAAAATTAGCCGTGCCGAACAACCCGAATACGGATCTTTAAACTAGAGATTAGGCGAAAACTAACATGTTAAACACTTTAACACTAAGTGAGAGGGATTACAACCTTTGTAGATCCGGTCCTTCACTTCATAAGCTCCGTGTTGAAGTCCTTTCGCTGCGATCATCATGCTCCAGACTCTCGAGAGGTTCCACGAAGAGAAAGATGCAGTCTTGCTTCCGATCTTCGATACAAAGATGATCTACCTTGAAGTTTCGTTAACACAAGCTAACACTCACTAAAATTGAGTGAACACTCTCATCTAAATGGCAAGGGAAGATGAGAATGATGAAGTAGGATTTTTTCTCTCTTTATTTATCTTTTTCTCACATTTATTCATCACTTTGAAAAAGCTAGTAAGCTTTTTCATGAAGAAAGAAGAAGGAAGAAGATGAACAATATGATAGAATTCCTTTTGTGATGAATAATGCAAAGAAGATAATGATGAATAATGCAACTATGGTCAACTAAACTCATGTAGAGAATTAACTAGGGTTAGGGTTTGGGTTGGGTTAAAGCATGAGTCATTTGAAAATATCTTTCACAAAACAAAACCAAAACCTTCTAGAATCATCTAGAAAGCTTAACCCTAATCCAAACCCTAATCATGTTTAAACTCCACTAAATATGTTGCATTAGTTATCATATCATGTTACAATATTATATATCACATATATAATATTTATCGTAACAAAATAAAATAATACAATTAACATATATCGCATATATATCAATGTATTACCCGAGTGAGGAAAAGAATCTTTTAGTGAGCTAATATTAGATAATGTAATTTAATATATCATATATATTATTATACATTAAATTATCGAATCAACACTTGATCCGACAATCCGGCTATATCGCATATAACCGACTAATATTTATCCGTACCGATTCATCGAATCAACACTTGATCCGATGACCCGGCTGATATCATATATCGCGAGAATAGAATACGGTATCTCATATCGCAATATCCTCGGTCCCGCACATATCACATATGTGCTCCAACTCCGTTTTGCCTGAGTCAAGAAACCTCTGTGTAGGACTCTAAAGAATCGTCAATACGCTCGCAGTAGGTGATGATCATATCAAACACCTACAAGCTGCAAGCGGTCAGCTAAACGTAACAGCCACCCAGGTATTGAGCGCTCAGAAGATCAACAAGCAAGCCTGTAACTTCTCCTGTTAATCCAAACAGAAACACTCCCGTACAGTCCGGTCTCGTCGTCTAATATGTCGCATATATCGCCTAGGGGTAGTAAACGTCAGACCCCAGTAGCTCGATAAGTCGTGTCGATATGAGGTCTATAACAGTTCGAGAAACTACTGATAACACTTACCAGTAAATCTCAGCAACCCTGGACAGGGATTTCCGGTTATAGCCAATCGAACACAGCACAACATCAACTCCCTATACCGGGAGAGACGAATCCCCTCCTATCGCTCATTGCCTCCATGTGATTCGGGAATGTACCCAAAAGCCACCTTTTTGCACGCCCTCTTGGACGTGGTATGATGGAAATCAAAGCACAGTGGGAATCACACAAGACTCTATGACGATCTCGGGTCATCAGACTACTCTGTACCAGTGTCACCGGAGAACTGCCATCTGACGTGAGGTATAATACCATCTGGGAGTTCTCGGCGAGTCCGTCCAGTGTATCCAGTCTCCACTGAGCACCCGTACACCATCCTTGATGTCAAACACCGATGGATATGGGATCATCCATCGCCCATCATATGGGTCAAGATGCGTATACGCTAGTCTACTCTGGTGTATCGATGCCCTGTCTCGATACACCCTCGACTAGGAACAGTTTATAGGATGTACTCGTCGACTACCGTGGCCCCACTAGTATGATCTAATCATAGTCCCAGTAGTCGAGTACAGATCCTAAGGGCTTTATCAATATGTAATATAGAGACAATCAGAGTACATGTTAAGATAAAGTACAACCAGATAGGATACTATCATGTCGAGCAAGAAAGTCCTCCCTATATATGTCCTAGCATCCACTACAATATACATCGTATGTACAGTAATGGCCTCTAGGGCATACATATAACTAACAATCTCCCACTTGCACTAGGGCCATCTGTTGTGGTATCGCATACCCAACAATTAGTTGCGGTTGAAGTATCTCATACTCAACCATCCCATAAAAGTCTCTACTGGGAAAAAGGCCTTTGTGAGTGGATCCGCGCTGTTGTCCTCTGTGTCTACTCTCCTAACCTCGATCTCCTTGGAGATCAACCATCTCCATGATCAGGTGATACTGCCTAAGAATTATATCTGGATTTCTGATGGGACGGGGGTTCCTTGGCATAAGCCATAACTCCATTGTCACACAATGGTAGGAACGAAGTTCATCTCATGAACTTATATATATCCAGACTGCCTCTTTGGTAGCATCCTTGGTAACGATGTATCCTGCCTTTAATCGTCTAGTATGTCATAGTATCTAGCTTTGAACTCTTCCAACATACCGTCCCTCCACTGAGGGTAAAGACAATGCCTACGACTGACATTCAGTCGTCCTTATCACCCTGGAACCTTTCCAGTGATTCTCCTCAGGATCGATTGATACCATCTCACTACAACTAGTGAGTATCCTAACATCCAATTAGATCTATCTCATAGATCCAAAAACCCAGGATTTAGGAGGTATCACTTTGATCCTATATGGAGAATCCTTGTGATAAGCGGAGATTGATCGAGCGTAGTATAGGAAACTCCTTCCCTATCAAGAGTATGTTATCCACGTATTCTACGAGGATCACCACCATACTCCCTACTACCTTTTTGTATATACAAGGTTCATCTACCATTTTGATGAAGTCAAACTCTTTGACTACCACATCAAAACAGATGTTCCAACTCCGCGATGCCTGTTTTATCACATAAAACATCTTGCGCACGTTTCCGCTGCTCCCACTGTCTACGAAGACCTCTGGCTGTGTACTTATAGACGCTCTCTTCTAAAATATCATTTAGAAAAGCAGTCATGACACCCAACCGCCAGATATCGTAGTCATGGTATGTAGCCGTGGCAAGTAGGATCTGGATGGACTTAAGCATAGCTTTGAAAGTCTCAACTTTTCCATGTACACCAAGTAATCTTCTCAAGATATACTTGCTCCTGATGGGGATTTAACCCTTCAGATGAAGCAACCAAAGTCCATACTTTGTTGGTGTATAAGGATTCCATCTCAGATCGATAAGCACCCAGCCATTCTTACAGAGTCCCACTCCTGATGGCCAGCTCGAAACTAGTTGGGTCATCATCTCATGATGCAATCCTCGCTCCCACTGTCATAGAGAAACCGAAGTACCTCTCAAGTGGGTGAGGAACCCTACTAGATCGGCGGAGAGGCTGAGGTTCGTTGGAAACTATTGAATCCTTTGGTTCTACCAAATCATCAGCTGCAGTTTGTATAGCTGGAACCTTTCCAGTTCTACATAACAGACCTTGCCTCGAGCTTGTCCGGATTTTGCTTTTAGACATAGGCCGGACAACCCCAAATCTTAACAAACTTAAGATATGGGCTCTTCCCATTCCATATCACATATGAAGTGGTAGGCAGTTGATTTGATTTGAACCCTATTCAATAGGTATGCAGCTTCTCAAGTGCATAACTCCCCAAAGGAAATAGGAAACTCAGTAGTACTCATCATAGAGCACACCATATCAAATAGGGTGCTAATGCTCCGCCCCGATACACCGACGTGCTGTGGTGTATACGGAGGAGTAATGCTGAGAGAGAATCTCATTCTCTTTTAGAATAGTCCAGGAATTCCGTGCTCAAGTATTCTCCTCTTTGATCTCATCAAAGGACATAATACTTATACCTGTATTTTGGTTCTCTACTTCTAACTTATATTCTGTGAATATCTCAAAAGCTTCGGACTTATGTTTCAACAGGAACACATGTCTGAATCTTGAGAGATTATCAGAGAACGTAATGAAGTAAAAAAGAACCGGTCTTGGCATGTGTAGACAGGGGACCTTCATACATCAGCATGTATCAATCCCAAGAGTTCACTAACTCTTTCTCTGTTTCCAATAAACAGAGCTGTGGTCATCTTATCTTTGTGACATGACCGGCAAGTTTCATAAGATGTAAATTCAAACTAATTTAAATATGCATCTATATGTAACTTCAGCCAGTCGGGTCGCATTGATATGACCTAGTCTACAATACCTCAAGAAGGATTCATTCATTTCTGAACTCTTCCTCTTGTGTATGTTCCTTATACTAAGAAATGTAGTTTGATTTAGAACGTCAATGCTTTTAGATAACGTGCCTGAACCGATCAACTCTTGATATAGGAAATGTTCAAAACATTATCCAACAATACAAAATTATATCCTTTCTTTACTAATAAAGTGACTGATATGATTTTGTATATCAGGTTCGGTATCTAATAACATTTGTTCAGAATCAATGTATTCCGATAATACAGGGTGACAGTGACCAGCAGACTTGGCTGCAACACTTGCACCGTTTTCTGTCTCATGAAACTTATCACCCGTTCTCAGTTCTCTACCTTTCTGTAGCCCATGTAACAAATTACATATGCGGGATCCTGATGCGGTATTACATACCCAGGACGTAAAGGATACTGAGAAACAGTTCTCTGTAATGAACACACCCGAAGATGATGCATCAATATGCACTTTCTTCGTTTGGGCGGCACGGGAATTCTGGTAATCCCTAATTTCTTGCTCTGTCTTATAACAATTATAAGTTGGAGCGGGACCAACGTTTCCCCAGCTCAGTATAACAAGCGGGTTCGGTCAATATATCCGTTTTATTATCTTGATTAAGGCGTGATATGGTCGCTACCTGGAGAGAGAGAGAAGAAAACACTCAGCGTATGCTCTTGCAAGATTAGATTGGTTATCTAATATATCTAATCAGGATGTCTCCCACTGTTTTAATCAAATCTTCCTTCAAACCCTAAAAGGAAAGACTAGCCGGGATTAATTACACTCTACAAGTTCGCCAATCTTTCAGCCAGGCCAGTGTCGGTACTTTGAGGGAGGTCCCCCGTGCTTTCGCACGAACCTAATTAAAGTAAACCTCGTTTTCCCAGGGGCGTAACCCCGTTAACACCTTTCTAGACACTTACTTGATCGACTAATTGTAATGTGTAAAACTCTCCCAGGAGTAACTCTTACTCGCAGCGGGTATCGGGATCCAACTATCTCATAGAAGGTATGCAATCTCATTGCAAATTTCAACACTTGAAATTCCCAATAATATTTTACCCCTAGCATCTTATGACCTTGGCTAAGCTCAACAAATCATAAGTGCTAGCCAAGTTCAACCCGTCATTTCCCGATTGAATTAAACCCACCCGCACGACCCTTGACGCAGGCCAACAAAGTCGCACGACTACCCTAACTCAATCTGCATCATATGCATAAGCAGATAAATACTAGTTAGCTACCGCACACTACGCCTTGACGCAGGCTAACAAACGTAGCACGAATACTAACTACTACTTATCTGAAATGACGGAGGGCTACGACGGGTTTTTATGAAAACCCTTTGCGTAATGAACTTGATATCGTCGTAGAATCGAGTGATTTTTAAATGGAGTGTTTTTGAGGCTTTTCTAGTTTTGCTAAAGGGGTCACTCCCGGTGAAGGGATCGTCGGCCCTTTCCTCATCGAATAAGGTGCAGGATATTTCACAAATACCGCTATGCAAAGCAAGAACTATAGAAGCAATCAAAAGACAAACTGAGTTTGTAGCATCTGCCAGTCATTGCTAAAGGAGTCACTCCCGGTGAAGGGATCTCGGTCCTTTCCTTATCGAATAAGGTGCTGGATGTTCTACAAGGAACACCGCTATGCAAAGCAAGAACTAGAGCTACCAGTTTTTAAACAAGTTTCTACAACATCTTTAGGTTTCTTTTATTTCATTAATCTCATTAATGAAGTCCCATTTTGTTATGCTTCACAAGCATCTCTTTTGAAAACAAAATCTGCAATATAACATATATCTCATATATATAATATAAACATTCGTCTCAGGCAGTAATATGATCTCATCACAGAACATTGCAGCAGAAGAACATATATGAAATATTGGATATACTAGGACGTCCGTGTTTTCAATACGAGCCTGTATAAAACAGGGATTCCACGGTCGCGATGAATAGCCAAACCCACATCCCTAGACCCCTACGAGAGCGGCAAGCAACACTGCCAATTCTAGGGTTAGGAGATCCGGTCTCGTCTCCTCGAGATGGTCTCCCACTGGACCCTAGAACCCGGTTACTTATGCCCCCCGCCTTGGGTCTACCTAATGCAGAAAAGTAAATAATATACAACGGTGACATCTTCCGCAACATGGAAGTGCCCCAATAAAAGAATATTACATACAAATGAATTTTACATGAATGAAAAATGAAAAACTCTCATCTCAGATAAAACCCCCGGCTATTCAAAACGCGACGATCCAATATAACATATCACAGCAACACATAATATCTCATATCATCAACGTAAGCAAGTATGCGTATCCCGATTGTCGTTGATGTATAGCAACGAAGCCGGCGATACACCACATACTACGCTTACGGTCACAGAAAAGAAAGTATAAAACTACAACAGTTGGAATCCGCAATCTCTTTAGACATCGCATGCCTAACCAAATGAATTCCTTAGACATCGCATGCCTAACAATTATAAAACCCGTATTTTAGTCTCTTTATCGAAAACACTTTTCAATTACAAGTCGGGCAATTCAACAAGATTCCCGAAAAACTGATCGAATGCTCGTCGCAAACTTTAGTAGACGGCCGCACCCCCGATACCGTCGACGAAGTGCACCAAGGCGGAACACCGCTACCGCGAGCACCCGAACGGATGCTTTCGGTGACGGGGTTCTCCTACAGTCACTTGGTCGGGGCTATGGGGCGTAGCTGTCTATTAAGTTTACCCGGCGAGTATCCGCGTACGCTACGTGATTGCTACGGACTTTCGATCACATCAAAATTCCGTAGCAACCGATCAAGTGAGACTAAACTGCTATGTTTATAACATTCATTCAGTTATCACATAACTACTTATGAATTCCAATTATTGTATCACATTCCGGATAAATAGACAAAGTTAAACTTTCCGATCGAATCATCAAACACCCAAGATTTCCCCAATATATCTCAACACTTGAAATCAATCAGTTTAAAAACATCCATCACATGCCACAGTACCAATGGTCCAGCCGTAGAAGGGTCAAGCCAACGCCTCACATGTGGCATGCCGTACTGCCCCAAACCCTAAGGTTCAAAAGGCAGTTCAAGACGGTCACATAATCGAGTTAAGGTTTGTTGTCTTCTAGAGGGTCCACCGCGTTACTTGCACGACTTAGAACATTCTTAAACACGAGGAAAAATCCAACTTTTGAAAAATTTTCCGACAGGGGAAAAAGTGAGTTATTGATATCCGTTCGAACTTTTTAACAGTTTCTAAAAGTTATCCGGACAAAACACAAAGACGCAGTTAAAGTTCCCGATCGAATCATCGAATCCCCAATACTACCCAGAAAATTCAACAGTTGAATAAATATTAAAAATTCCCAGAAAATACAGCACTAAAAGACAAGAATTACTGTGCAAATTTCAAATAGTGAAGTGACTAAAGTGCCGCGGAACCGCCGCACATGCCATGCATGTGCCGCGGTTCCGCCGCGCTTTGGAGGAATCAGGTGCACGTGCTTCACAGTAACTCTTGTATTTCCCTGCTGATTTTTTTGAGCATTTTTAATTTGGAAAAAATCACAGTTTTGAAAAATTTCCAGAAACTAGGGTATATCGGGTTTTCCAGGTTCGATCGGACTTTAAACTTCGTCTAGACTTCGCCTAAAGCTCTAACCTTGCTCTGATACCACTGTAGGGTTGCTGGGCACGCTCACAAGGGTCTACGAGGCATCAACCATGCCCGATTAAAAAATTAGCCGTGCCGAACAACCCGAATACGGATCTTTAAACTAGAGATTAGGCGAAAACTAACATGCTAAACACTTTAACACTAAGTGAGAGGGATTACAACCTTTGTAGATCCGGTCCTTCACTTCATAAGCTCCGTATTGAAGTCCCTTCGCTGCGATCATCGTGCTCCGGACTCTCGAGTGGTTCCACGAAGAGAAAGATGCAGTCTTGCTTCCGATCTTCGATACAAAGATGATCTACCTTGAAGTTTCGTTAACACAAGCTAACACTCACTAAAATTGAGTGAACACTCTCATCTAAAGGGCAAGGGAAGATGAGGATGATGAAGTAGGATTTTCTCTCTCTTTATTTATCTTTTTCTCACATTTATTCATCACTTTGAAAAAGCTAGTAAGCTTTTTCATGAAGAAAGAAGAAGGAAGAAGATGAACAATATGATAGAATTCCTTTTGTGATGAATAATGCAAAGAAGATAATGATGAATAATGCAACCATGGTCAACTAAACTCATGTAGAGAATTAACTAGGGTTAGGGTTTGGGTTGGGTTAAAGAATGAGTCATTTGAAAATATCTTTCACAAAACAAAATCAAAACCTTCTAGAATCATCTAGAAAGCTTAACCCTAATCCAAACCCTAATCATGTTTAAACTCCACTAAACATGTTGCATTAGTTATCATATCATGTTACAATATTATATATCACATATATAATATTTATCGTAACAAAATAAAATAATACAATTAACATATATCGCATATATATCAATGTATTACCCGAGTGAGAAAAAGAATCTTTTAGTGAGCTAATATTAGATAATGTAATTTAATCTATCATATATATTATTATACATTAAATTATCGAATCAACACTTGATCCGACAATCCGGCTAAATCGCATATAACCGACTAATATTTATCCGTACCGATTCATCGAATCAACACTTGATCCGATGACCCGGCTGATATCATATATCGCGAGAATAGAATACGGTATCTCATATCGCAATATCCTCGGTCCCACACATATCACATATGTGCTCCTACTCCGTTTTGCCTGAGTCAAGAAACCTCTGTGTAGGACTCTAAAGAATCGTCAATACGCCGGCAGTAGGTGATGATCATATCAAACACCCACAAGCCGCAAGCGGTCAGCTAAACGTAACAGCCACCCAGGTATTGAGCGCTCAGAAGATCAACAAGCAAGCCTGTAACTTCTCCTGTTAATCCAAACAGTAACACTCCCATACAGTCCGGTCTCGTCGTCTAATATGTCGCATATCTCGCCTAGGGGTGGTAAACGTCAGACCCCAGTAGCTCGATAAGTCGTGTCGATATGAGGTCTATAACAGTTCGAGAAACTACTGATAACACTTACCAGTAAATTTCAGCAACCCTGGCCAGGGATTTTCGGTTATAGCCAATCGAACACAGCACAACATCAACTCCCTATACCAGGAGAGACGAATCCCCTCCTATCGCTCATTGCCTCCATGTGATTCGGCACTGTACCCAAAAGCCACCTTTTTGCACGCCCTCTTAGACGTGGTATGATGGAAATCAAAGCACAGTGGGAATCACACAAGACTCTGTGACGATCTCGGGTCATCAGACTACTCTGTACCAGTGTCACCGGAGAACTGCCATCTGACGTGAGGTATAATACCATCTGGGAGTTCTCGGCGAGTCCGTCCAGTGTATCCAGTCTCCACTGAGCACCCGTACACCATCCTTGATGTCAAACACCGATGGATATGGGATCATCCATCGCCCATCATATGGGTCAAGATGCGTATACGCTAGTCTACTCTGGTGTATCGATGCCCTGTCTCGATACACCCTCGACTAGGAACAGTTTATAGGATGTACTCGTCGACTACCGTGGCCCCACTAGTATGATCTCATCATAGTCCCAGTAGTCGAGTACAGATCCTAAGGGCTTTATCAACATGTAATATAGAGACAATCAGAGTATATGTTAAGATAAAGTACAACCAGATAGCATACTATCATGTCGAGCAAGAAAGTCCTCCCTATATATTTTCTAGCATCCACTACAATATACATCGTATGTACAGTAATGGTCTCTAGGGCATACATATAACTAACAGTTAATGGATGATACTAACTCACCCATGGTTGCATTATGATAATGATCTTCACTTGTTTTATTCATTCTCATTCTTTCTTCTTCTTCTTCTTCATCAAAAAGAAGAAAACCTTGCTAGATTTTTTTAAGTGAAGAAACAAAGTGAGAAATCAAAATCTAAAGTGAACCCATTTTCTATTTCACCATCCTATACTACTTGCCATTTAGTTTAGGGTGATCTCTTCACAAAGTTCTTGATCAAGTGAAGAGGGAACTTGAATTTGAGTCACCTCGACGTAGAACATCTTCGGCCTGGAAGTCAACAAGCTAGCTTGATCATTTCTTCGGAGAAATCCATTCTAGAGTTCGGGACTACGATGATCGCAGCAAAGGGACATCAACACGGAGCTTTAGAAGTGAAGGACCGGATCTACAAAGGTTGTATTTTCATTCACTTCTCTTTGTAATGTTAGATTACAAGTTTTTTTTACCCTAGTTTTCTAGTACGATTCGTAGTTGATTGTTTAGCACCCCCTTGAATTTTTGTTGTGGCATGTGTGATGCTTGCAAACCCTAGGCTAGGTGCTAAGGAATCCCAACATGGTATCAGAGCCTAACAAGAAATCTAGACGATGTTAGATTAATATGGAAACGGAACAAATCCATAAACACACAATTTCTGGAACCCTGCACATATTGCTCTCTGTTGATTTTCAAAAGTTCTATAAAAATTGTGCAAACAAGTGCAGAGTCATGTATGTGAGACCTATAGTGCACAGAACAAAAACGAGGCTCATTGCTCGGTTTCGAACCGAGCACTTTCACTCTAAAACCGGGGAGGCCGGCCCTGCATACTCCAATTGGTCTCGTTCTTATTTTGTGCTCTGGTGTGCTCATTTTGGGGTTTCAGGTATTGTTTGCTTGGTCCAAATTTTCATGTGATGTAAATTTTGTTATAGGACCAATACGGAATGTCTCGTAGTCGTATAATTTAACATTGTGATGGTAACCTAGGCCATGTTTGACAGTTCGAACGATTTTCAAACAGCACCCCATGACCCCCTCTGAAATTTCCAAGTTTTGGAATTTTTCCAAGTTAATTATACTCAATGTTCGTGCAAGTAACTCTATGGACCCTCTAGAAGAACATAAACCTTAACTCGATTTTATGCCCTCGGAACCGCGGTTTGAACCTTAGGGTTTGCCGTGGTTCCGCTGTGTCATAGGTGAGGCGGTGGTTTGACCCTTCTGCGGCTGGATCATAGGTACTGTGGCACGTTTTGGGTACTTTAACTTCGCTCAAGTGTTGAGCTCAATGGGAGTTGTGGGGATTTGTTGATTCGCTCGAAACGTTTAACATAGTCCAGTATATATTGTGATACAATACTTGGAATCAACAACATTTGAATTTCATATGTCTAGCAATTTAGTCTCATTTGATCGGTTACCACGGGATTTTGATGCGATCAAAAGTTCGTCGCAAGCACTTTGTGTATTCGGATACTCGCCGGGTAACATTACTAGATAGCCACACCCCATATCCCTGACAAAGTGACTGTAGGAGAACTCCGTTGCCAAAAAGCATCCGTCCGGGTGCTCGTGGCCGTGGTGTTCTGCCTAAGTGCACTTCGTCGTCGGTATCGGGGGGTGCGGCCGTCTACTAAAGTTTCCGACGAGCATTCGATCGGAATGTCGGGAATCTTGTTGAATTGCCCAACTGAATATTGGAAAGTGTTTTCAATATTGAGACTAAAATGCGGGGTTTATAATTGTTAGGCATGCGATATCTAAGGAATTCATATTTTTAGGCATGTGATGTCTAAGGCGGTTGCAGAGTCTAACTGTTGTAGTTTTTCGCTTTCTATTTTGCGACCGTAAGTGTAATATGTGGGGTATCGCCGGTTTCATTGCTATACGTCAACGACAATTGGGATACGCATATTTACTTACGTTGATGACATGTGATGTTATGTGTTGCTGGATATGTTATATTGGATCGTCGTGTTTGAATAGCCGGGGTTTTTTTTATGTAAGATGAGTGTTTTTCATTTTCATTCATGTAAAAACTTGTATGTAATATTCTTTTATTGGGACACTTCCGGGTTGAGGAAGATGTCATCGTTGATGTATATTATCTACTTTTTCGCATTAGGATAGACCCAAGGAGGGAAGCATAAGTAACCGGGTTCTAGAGTCCAGTGGGAGACCATCTCGAGGCGTCGAGACCAGGTCTCCTAACTCTAGAATTGGTAGGGTTGCTTGCCGCTCTCAT
Organism: Agapanthus africanus; assembly: GCA_030015575.1. Lineage (NCBI taxonomy): Eukaryota > Viridiplantae > Streptophyta > Magnoliopsida > Asparagales > Amaryllidaceae > Agapanthus > Agapanthus africanus. The sequence continues at coordinate 66,510,996 of CM057344.1, read as the reverse complement.
AGGGGTCTAAGGATGTGGGTTTGGCTATTTATCATGACCGTGGAATCCGTGTTTTATATAGGCTCAAAATAAAACACGGACGTCCTAGTATATCCAATATTTCATATGTTGTTATCTGCTGCGTTATCTGTGATGTGATCATGTGATATATTCAGATAGATACTGTATATAGTATATATGATATATTATATAGACGTTGGTTATGTTTTACACCCGCGCGAGCCCTGCCCCGCTCTGACGTTAGTTACCTAACCTAACGGTGCATGACGGGACATCGAGGCGAATGAGGATGGCATAAGCGTACGTTGTATTTATCTGTGATGTTTAGGTGACTTAAATGATGAGACATTCATTAATGAGATTAATGAAAGAAAATAAACCTAAAAGATGTTGTGGAATCGAATTTCAAAAATTGGGTAGCTCTAGTTGTTTCTTTGCATAGCGGTATTCCTTATAGAATATCCAGCACCTCATTCGACAAGGAAAGAACCGAGATCCCTTCACCGGGAGTGACCTCTTTAGCAATAATTAGCAGATGCTACAACCTTTGGTTTGTCTTTTGACTGCTATTCTAGTTCTTTCTTTGCATAGTGGTATTGTGAATATCCTACACCTCATTCGACGAGGAAAGAGCCGAGATCCCTTCACCGAAAGTGACCTCTTTAGCGAAACTAGCAAAAGCCTAAAAAATAATCCATTTAAAACCATTTGATTCTGCAACGATATCAAGTTCAAAGCGTTAAAGGTTTTCTTAAAAACAATCCGCAACCCTCCGTCATTTTAAGAAGTAGAGTACTTAGTATTCGTGCTGTGTTTGTTGACTATAGCCGAGGCGTAGTGTACGGTAGCTAAGTGATGTCTTCCTACACAGCATATGATGCGATTAGTTAGGACAGTCACGTGACTTTGTTGACCTTAGTTAAGGGTCATGTGGGTGGGTCTAGTTAATCATGAAATGACGGGTAGAGCTTGACTAGTGCTTATGATTTGTTGACCATAGTTAAGGTCATATGTACTAGGGGTAAAAACCATTATCGGGAGTTTCAAGTGTTGAAATTTGCAATGAGATTGCATACCTTCTATATGATAGTTGGATCCTGATACCCACTGCGAGTAATTGTTACTCCTGGAAGAGTTTTGCACTTTACAATTAGCCGATCAAGTAGGTGTCTAGAAAGGTGTCAACGGGGTTACGCCCCTGGGAAAACAACGTTTATTTTAATTAGGTCCGTGCGAAAGCACGAGGAACCTCCCTCAAAGTACCGGCACTGGCCTGGCTGAAAGATTGACGAACTTGTAGAGTGTAATTAATCCCGGCTAGTCTTTTCTTTTAAGGTTTGAAGGAAGATTTGATAAAAATAGTGGGATCCATCCTGATTAGATAAAATAACCAATCTAATCTTGCAAGAGCGCACGCAGAGTGTTTTCTTCTCTCTCTCTCTCCAGGTAGCGACCATGTCATGCCATAATCAAGATAATAATATGGATGTATTGACCGAACCCGTTTGTTATACTGAGCTGGGGAACGTTGGTCCCGCTCCAACTTCCAACTGTTATAAGACCGAGAAGGAAATAGGGGAATACCAGGATTCCCATGCCACCCAAACGAAGAAAATGCATGATGATGCATCTCCTTCGGGTGTGTTCATTACATAGAACTGTTTCTCAGTATCCTCTACGTCCTGGGTATTTGATACCGGATCAGGATCCCGAATATGTAATCTGTTACTTGAGCTATAGATATGCAGAGAACTGAGAACAGGTGATAAGTTTCAAGAGTTGAAAATGGTGCAATTGTTGCAGCCAAGGTGTTGGCAGTTATCACCCTGTATCACCAAATACATTAATTCTGAACGAATGCTATTAGATACCGACCTGATATACAACATCATATCAATTTCTTTATTTAGTAAAGAAGGGTATAATTTTGTATTGTTGGATAATATTTTGAACATTTCCTATATCAAGAGTTGATCGGTTAAGGCACGTTATATAAAAGCATATACATTCTAAATCAAACCACGGTTCCTAATGTACAGAATACACACAAGAGGAAGAGTTCAGAAATGAACGAATCCTTCTTGAGGCATTGTAGACTAGGTCATATCAATGCGACCCGACTAGCTAAGTTACATTTAGATGCATATTTAAATTAGTTTGAATTTACATCTTGTGAAACTTGCCAGTAATGTCACAAAGATAAGATGACCATAGCTATGTTTACTTGAAATAGAGAAAGGGTTAGTGAACCCTTGGGACTGATACATAGCGATGTATGAAGGGCCCCAGTCTACATATGCCAGGACTGGTTCTTTGTACTTCCTTATATTCACTGATGATCTCTCAAAATTCGGACACATGTTCCTGTTGAAACACGGGTCTGAAGCTTTTGAGAAATTCAAAGAATATAAGTCAGAAGTAGAAAACCAAAACCGGATAAGTATTATATCCTTTGATGTGATCAGGGAAGAGGATACTGAGGCATGGAGATCCTGGACTATTCTAAAGGAGAATGAGATTCTCTCTCAGCATTACTCCTCCGTATACACCACAGCACAACGGTATATCAGGGCGGAGCAATCGCACCCTATATGATATGGTGCGCTCTATGATGAGTACTACTGAGTTACCTGTTTCCTTTTGGGGAGTTATGCACTTGAGAAGCTGCATACCTATTAAATTATGTTCAAATCAAATCAGTGCCTACCACTCCATATAAGATATGGTATAGGAAGAGCCCGTCTCTTAAGCAAGTTAAGATTTGGGGTTGTCCGTCCTATGTCTAAAAGCAAAATACGGACAAGCTCGAGGCAAGGTCAGTTCTGTAGAACTGGAAGGAGTTCCAGCTATAGAAACTACAGCTAATGATTTGGTAGAACCAAAGGATTCAATAGTTCCCGACGAACCTCAGCCTCTTCGCCGATCTGGTAGGGTTCCTCATCTGCCGGAGAGTGTTAGTGTATGTGCCCTAGGGGCAATTATTGTATCATACTAGCTTGTATATTACTTAATGGAATCTTGGGATATTCACAGTTATATTAACAGTCTTGCTAAACATGGTAGTATGCTACTGTTAGTTATATGTATGCCCTAGAGGCCATTACTGTACATTGGATGTATATTGTAGTGGATGCTGGGACATATATAGGGAGGACTTTCTTGCTCGACATGATAGTATGCTATCTGGTTGCTCTTTACCTTAACGTGTACACTGATTGTCTCTCTGTTACATGTTGGTAAAGCCCTTAGGATGTGTACTTGACTACCTGGACTATGATGCGGATCATACTAGTGGGGACATGGTAGTCCATAAGTACATCCTTCAAAGTCCCTAGTCGTGGGTGTATCGAGACGGGGCATCGATATACCAGAGTAGACTAGCGTATACCTTCTCGACCCATACAGATGGGCGATGGATGATCCCATATCCATTGGTGTTTGACATCGGAGATGATATACGGGTGCTCAGTGGAGACTGGGTACACTGGACGGACTCGCCGAGAACTCCCAGATGGTATTATACCTCACGTCAGATGGCAGTTCTCTGGTGACACTGGTACAGAGTAGTCTGTTGACCCGAGATCGTCATAGAGTCTTGTGTGGTTCCCACTGTGCTTTGATTTCCATCTTACCACGTCCAAGAGGGCGTGCAAAATGGTGGTTTTTGGGTACAGTCCCGAGTCACATGGAGGCAATGAGCGATAGGAGGGGATTCGTCTCTCCCGGTATAGGGAGTTGATGTTGCGCTGTGTTCGATTGGCTATAACAGGAAATCCCTGGCCAGGGTTGCTGAGATTTACTGGTAAGTGTTACCAGTAGTTTCTCGAATTGTTATAGACCTCATATCGACACGACTTATCAAGCTATTGGGGTCTGACGTTTACCACCCCTAGGCGAGATATGCGACATATCAGACGATCAGACCGGACTGTACGGTAGTGTTACTGGTTGGATTCACAGGAGTGTGAGCGGGCTTGCTCGTCGATCTTCTGATCGCTCAATACCCGGGTGGCCGTTACGTTTAGCAGACCGCTTGCGGCTTGTGGGTGTTTGATATGATCATCACCTGCTGCCGGCGTATTGACGAGTCTTTAGAGTCCTACACAGAGGTTTCCTGGCTCAAGCGAAACGAAATAGGAGCGCATATGAGATATGTGCAGGACCGAGAATGATACCAGTATGTGATACTGTATTTGATTCTCGCGATTTGTGACATTGATCGGTTATATGCGATATAGCCGGGTTATCGGATCAAGTGTTGATTCGATCAGATGTTACTGTAGATATTAGTCGGTTATATGCGATATGACCGGATCATTAAATCAAGTGTTGATTTAATAATTTAATGCATAATTATATATTTGATATATTACTTTGCACTAACTAGTATTGGTTCACTTTAAATGGATTTTCTCACTCGGGTGTGCGCATTGCATATGCGATATGATTTTGTGCACTTGATTGTATCATGTTTGATGATACATGAATGCTAGGGTTTGTGTAAAGAGTTAAACCTTAGTTAAGTAAATGGTTAGGGTTATTATATATTTATTCATTCATTTATTGAATGGTTTATTTCATTTTGGCAAAAGGAAAATGGTGGCTAATTTTGTTCTTTGTTGAAGCTTCATGAAGCTTTGAATAAAGTCCACCATTTTTGTTTTATGCCTAACCTAACCATTCACCTAACTATAGTTTGCTCTCTACACATAACCATGGTTGGATTATGATAAGTTTTGATTTTCTTTTCTATTTGAAATTAACTTATCATAACACTTATCTTCTTCTTGCTATCTTCTTCTTCTTCTTCACAAGAAGAAAAGCATGCTTCATCAATGGTGATTGATGAATTAGAGTGAGAAATCCAATTCTAAAGTTTACCCACTTCCTATTTCTTCATCCTCTACCTCTTGCCAAGTAGTAGAATGTGTTTCCTTCACAAGTTTTCATGGCTTGGTGAAGGTGGAGCTTGATCTAGCGATACCTCGACGTAGATCATCTTCGGCACGTCGTCGATGACCTAGCCCGCTTCTTCTCCGATGAAGCCGACGCAAGAGCCCGGATTTCGATTTGGACAGCGAGGATACTTCGTTGCGGAGCTATGGAGGTGGAGCACCGGATCTACAAAGGTTGTATTTCCGTTTAAACTTTAGTTAAGTTGTTAACTAGTTTCCTTTTCGCCTAGACTTCTAGCCAACGATCCGTAGTTTAGGGTTTCTCGGCACCGTTTTTTTGAAATTGGCATGGTTGATGCCTTGTGAGACCTCATTAGGGTGTCTAGGAACCTTTCACTGGTATCAGAGCCTAGCTAGAGCCTTAGGCGAAGTCCAGACGGAGTTTGAAGTCCGAACGAACCCGAAAACCCATTTCCAAATTGCTCTCTGTCCAATTTTTAAAAATCTGGATTTTTCAATATTAAAAATATGCAGAAAATTCAGCAGGGTTTTTTATGAATTACTGTGCAAAACGGAGTCCTAACTCCGTCAACACGCGGCGGAACCGCGGCGTTAACCCACTTAACGCGGCGGTTCCGCGGCCATCTAGTTGATATTTTCACCCCTCTTTGCACAGTAATGTCAATGATTAACTCTTGTGTTTTCTGGGTAATTTTAATGTCTACTTTACAGTTGAGTATTCTGGGGTTGTTTTGGGGATTCGGTGTTTCGATCGGAGTATCAAATTTTGTCTGTGTGGCTTTCCGGATAAATTTTAGAATATGTTAAAAAGTTCGACCGGATATAAATATCCAATTTTTCCCCTGTCGGGAAATTTCCAAGTGTTGGATTTTTCCGTAGTTTAACGACGTTCTAAGTAGTGCAAGTAACGCGATGGACCCTCTAGAAAGACAACAAACCTTAACTCGATTATGTGACCGTCTTGAACTGCCCTTTGAACCTTCAGGTTTGGGGCAGTACGGCATGCCACATGTGAGGCGTTGGCTTGACCCTTCTACGGCTGGACCGTTGGTACTGAGGCACGAACTGAATGTTGTTAGACTTATTTCATGTGTTGAGCTGTATCGGGAAAACTTGGGTGTTTGACTGTTCGATCGAAAAGTTTAACATTTTCTATTTATCTGGAATGGGATACAATAATTGGAATTCACAAAAGTTATGAGATAACTGAATGAATGTTGTAAATCTAGCAATTTAGTCTCACTTGATCGGTTGCCACGGAATTTTGATGTGATCAAAAGTCCGTCGCAATCACGTAGCGTACGCGGATACTCGCCGGGTAAACTTAATAGACAGCCTCGCTCCATAGCCCCGACCAAGTAACTGTAGGAGAACCTCGTCGCCGAAAGCATCCGTCCGGGTGCTCGCGGTAACATTGTTCCGCCTTGGTGCACTTTATCGACGGTATCGGGGGTGCGGCCGTCTACTGAAGTTTGCGACGAGCATTCGATCAGGATGTCGGGAATCTTGTTGAATTGCCCGACTAGATATTGAAAAGAGTTTTCGATAATGAGACTAAAATGCAGGGTTTATAACTGTTAGGCATGCGATGTCTAAGGTATTCATTTGATTAGGCATGCGATGTCTATGCAGATTGCGGATTCCAACTGTTGTAGTTTTACACTTTCTTTTCTGTGACCGTAAGTGTAATATGTGATATCGCCGGTTTCGTTGCTATATGTCAACGACAATTGGGATGCGCATATTTACTTACGTTGATGACATGTGATGTTATGTGTTGCTGGATATGTTATATTGGATCGTCGTGTTTGAATAGCCGGGGGTTTTTATGTGAGATGAGTGTTTTTCATTTTCATTCATGTAAAAAACTAGTATGTAATATTCTTTTATTGGGGCACTTCCAGGTTGCGGAAGATGTCACCGTTTGTATATTATTTACTTTTTCGCACTAGGATAGACCCAAGAAGGAGGGCACAAGTAACCGGGTTCTGGAGTCCAGTGGGAGACCAACTCGAGGAGTCGAGTCCGGGTCTCCTAACTCCAGAATTGGTAGGGTTGCTTGCCGCTCTCGTAGGGGTCTAGGGGTGTGGGTTTGGCTATTCATCACGACCGTGGAATCCGTGTTTTATACTGGCTCGTATTGAAAACACGGACGTCCTAGTATATCCAATATTTCATATGATTCTTCTGCTGCGATATCTGTGATGTGAACATGTGATGTTCTGTGATAGATACAGTATATAGTATATATGATATATTATGTAGACGTTACTTATGTTTTACACCCGCGCTAGCCCTGCCCCGCTCTGCCGTTAGTTACCTAACCTAACGGTGCACGAGGGGACATCGAGGCGAATGCGGATGGCATAAGTGTACGTCATATTTATCTGTGATGTTTAGGTACTTAAATGATGGGACTTCATTAATGAGATTAATGAAATAAAAGAAACCTAAGATGTTGTAGAATCGAATTTCAAAATAAAACAGGTAGCTACAGTTCTTGCTTTGCACAGCGGTATATATGATATATCCTGCACCTTATTCGATGAGGAAAGGACCGAGATCCCTTCACCGGGAGTGACTCCTTTAGCAATAACTGGCAGATGCTACACACCCGGTTTGTCTTTTGATTGCTTTTAAGAGTTTTTGCTTTGCACAGTGATATATATGATATATCCCGCACCTCATTCGACGAGGAAAGGACCGACGATCCCTTCACCGGGAGTGACTCCTTTAGCAAAACTAGAAACGCCTCAAAAGCACTCCATTTTAAAATCATTTGATTCTACAACGATATCAAGTTCATTACGCAATAGGTTTTCAGAAAAACCTGTCGTAGCCCTCCGTCATTTCAGATAAGTCCTATTTAGTATTCGTGCTACGTTTGTTGACCTCCGTCAAGGCGTAGTGTGCGATAGCTGACTAGTATTTATCTGCTTATGCATATGATGCAGATTGAGTTAGGGTAGTCGTGCGGCCTTGTTGACCTCCGTCAAGGGTCGTGCGGGTGGGTTTAATTCGATCAAGAAATGACGGGTTGAACTTGACTAGTAGCCTATGGTTTGTTGACCTTCGTCAAGGTCATAGGGTGCTGGGGGCAAAATATTATCGGGAATTTCAAGTGTTGAAATTTACAATGAGATTGCATACCTTCTATGAGATAGTTGGATCCCGATACCCACTGCGAGTAAGAGTTACTCCTGGGAGAGTTTTATACATTACAATTAGCCGGTCAAGTAGGTGTCTAGAAAGGTGTCAACGGGGTTATGCCTCTGGGAAAACGAGGTTTACATTAATTAGGTTCGTGCGAAAGCACGGGGGACCTCCCTCAAAGTACCGACACTGGCCTGGCTGAAAGATTGGCGAACTTGTAGTGCGTAATTAATTCCGGCTAGTCTTTCCTTTTAGGGTTTGAAGAAAGATTTGATAAAAAGCAGTGGGAGCCATCCTGATTAGATAAAATAATAACCAATCTATTCTTGCAAGAGCGCACGCTGAGTGTTTTCTTCTCTCTCTCTCCAGGTAGCGACCATATCACGCCTTAATCAAGATAATAAAACGGATTATTAACCGAACCCGCTTGTTATACTGAGCTGGGGAACGTTGGTCCCGCTCCTACTTATAATTGTTATAAGACAGAGCAGGAAATTGGGGATTACCAGAATTCCCGTGCCGCCCAAACGAAGAGAGTGCATGCTGATGCATCATCTTCGGGTGTGTTCGTTACAAAGAACTGTTTCTCAGTATCCTCCGCATCCTGGGTATATGATACCGGATCAGGATCCCAGAAATGTAATCTGTTACATAGGGCTACAAAAGGGTAGAAAAACTGAGAACGGGTGATAAGTTTCATGAGGCAGAAAACGGGGCAAGAGTTGCAGCCAAGTCTGTCGGTCACTATCACCCTGTATTACCAATACATTGATTCTGAACGAATGTTATTAGATACCGAACCTGATATACCAAATCATATCACTCTCTTTGTTAGAAAAGAAAGGATATAATTTTGTATTGATGGATAATGTTTTGAACATTTCCTATATCAAAAGTTGATCGGTTCAGGCACGTTATCTAAAAGCATTGATGTTCTAAATCAAACTACAGTTCTTAGTATATGGAACACACACAAGAGGAAGAGTTCAGAAATGAACGGATTCTTCTTGAGGTATTGTAGACTAGGTCAGATCAATGCGACCCGACTAGCTGAAGTTACATTTAGATGTATATTTAAATCAGTTTAAATTTACATCTTCTGAAACTTGCCAGTCATGTCACAAAGATAAGATGACCATAGCTCCGTTTACTGGAAACAGAGAAAGAGTTAATGAACTCTTGGGATGATACATGTTGATGTATGTAGGTCCCCTGTCTACACATACCAGGACTGGTTCTTTATACTTCATTATATTCTCTGATAATCTCTCAAAATTCAGACCTATGTTCCTGTTGAAACACAAGTCCGAACCTTTTGAGATATTCACAGAATATAAGTTAGAAGTAGATAACCAATACGGGTATAAGTATTATGTCCTTTGATGAGATCAAGGAGGAGAATACTTGAGCACGGAATTCCTGGAATATTCTAAAGGAGAATGAGATTCTCTCTCAGCATTACTCCTCCGTATACACCATGGCACGATGGTATATCGGGGCGGAGCAATCACACCCTATATGATAAGGTGTGCTCTATGATGAGTACTGCTGAGTTACCTATTTCCTTCTTGGGGGTTATGCACTTATGAAGTTGCATACCTATTGAATTAGGTTCCAATCAAATCAGTTGCCTACCATTTCATATGTGATATGGAAAGGGAAGAGCCCATGTCTTAAATTAGTTAAGATTTAGGGTTGTCCGGCCTATGTCTAAAAGCAAAATCCGGACAAGCTCGAGGCAAGGTCTGTTATGTACAACTGGAAATGTTCCAGCTATACAAACTGCAGCAGATGATTTGATAGAACCAAAGGATTCAGTAGATTCCAACGAACCTCAGCCTCTCCGCCGATCTAGTAGGGTTTCTCACCCACCTGAGAGATACTTCGGTTTCTCTATGACAGTGGGAGCGAAGATTGCATCATGAGATGATGACCCAACTAGCTTCGAGCTGGCCATCAGGAGTAAGACTCTGTAAGAATGGCTGGATGTTTAGCGATCTGAGATGGAATCCATGTACACCAACAAAGTATGGACTTTGGTTGCTATATCTGAAGGGTTAAATCCCCATCAGGAGCAAGTATATCTTGAGAAGATTACTTGGTGTAGATGGAAAAGTTGAGACTTTCAAAGCTAGACTTGATAAAGGTTTTCGTCATCGACCAGGCGTGGATAATGATGAAACCTTTTCCAGTACCTATGCTTAAGTCCATCCAGATACTACTTGCCATGGCTACATACCATGACTACGATATCTGGTGGTTGGGTGTCATGACAGCTTTTCTAAATGATGTTTTAGAAGAGTGCGTCTATAAGTACACAGCCAGAAGGCCTCGTAAACAGTGGGAGCAGCGGAAACGTGTGCAAGATGCTTTATAGGATTAAAGCAGGCATCGCGGAGTTGGAACATCTGTTTTGATGGATTAGTCAAAGAGTTTGACATCATCAAAATGGTAGATGAACCTTGTATAAACAAAAAGGTAGTAGGGAGTATGGTGACGATCCTCGTAGAGTACGTGGATGACATACTCTTGATAGGGAAGGAGTTTCCTATGCTACGCTCGATCAATCTCCGCTTATCACTATGATTCTCCACATAGGATCAAAGTGATACCTCCTAAATCCTGAGTTTTGGATCTATGAGATAGATTTAATTGGATGTTAGGATTCTCACTAGTTGTAGTGAGATAGTATCAATTGATCCAGGGGAGAATCACTGGAAGTGTTCCAGGGTGATAAAGACGACTGAATGTCAGTCACAGGCATTGTCTTTACCCTAAGTAAAGGGACGGTATGTTGGAAGAGTTCTAAGCTAGATACCGTGGCATACTAGACGATAAAGGCACGATACATCGCTACTAAAGATGCTACCAAAGAGGCTATTTGGGTGTATATTGGTTCATGAGATGAACTACGTTCCTACCATTGTGAGACAATGGAGTTGTGGCTTATGCCAAGGAACGCAGGTCCCATCAGTGATCCAGACATATTCTAAGGCAGTATCGCCTGATCATGGAGATGGTTGATCTCCAGGGTGATCGAGGTTTGGAGAGTAGACTCAGAGGACAACACGGCGGATCCACTCACGAAGGCCTATTCCCAGAGAGAGACTTTTATGGGATGGTTGAGTATAAGATACTACAACCACTGCTACAGATGGCCCTAGTGCAAGTGGGAGATTGTTAGTTATATGTATGCCCTAGAGGCCATTACTGTACATTGGATGTATATTGTAGTGGATGCTGGGACATATATAGGGAGGACTTTCTTGCTCGACATGATAGTATGCTATCTAGTTGCTCTTTACCTTAACGTGTACACTGATTGTCTCTCTGTTACATGTTGGTAAAGCCCTTAGGATGTGTACTTGACTACCTGGACTATGATGCAGATCATACTAGTGGGGACATGGTAGTCCATAACTACATCCTTCAAAGTCCCTAGTCGTGGGTGTATCGAGACGGGGCATCGATATACCAGAGTAGACTAGCGTATACCTTCTCGACCCATACAGATGGGCGATGGATGATCCCATATCCATTGGTGTTTGACATCGGAGATGATATACGGGTGCTCAGTGGAGACTGGGTACACTGGACGGACTCGCCGAGAACTCCCAGATAGTATTATACCTCACGTCAGATGGCAGTTCTCTGGTGACACTGGTACAGAGTAGTCTGTTGACCCGAGATCGTCATAGAGTCTTGTGTGGTTCCCACTGTGCTTTGATTTCCATCTTACCACGTCCAAGAGGGCGTGCAAAACGGTGGTTTTTGGGTACAGTCCCGAGTCACATGGAGGCAATGAGCGATAGGAGGGGATTCGTCTCTCCCGGTATAGGGAGTTGATGTTGCGCTGTGTTCGATTGGCTATAACAGGAAATCCCTGGCCAGGGTTGCTGAGATTTACTGGTAAGTGTTACCAGTAGTTTCTCGAATTGTTATAGACCTCATATCGACACGACTTATCAAGCTATTGGGGTCTGACGTTTACCACCCCTAGGCGAGATATGCGACATATCAGACGATCAGACCGGACTGTACGGTAGTGTTACTGGTTGGATTCACAGGAGTGTGAGCGGGCTTGCTCGTCGATCTTCTGATCGCTCAATACCCGGGTGGCCGTTACGTTTAGCAGACCGCTTGCGGCTTGTGGGTGTTTGATATGATCATCACCTGCTGCCGGCGTATTGACGAGTCTTTAGAGTCCTACACAGAGGTTTCCTGGCTCAAGCGAAACGAAATAGGAGTGCATATGAGATATGTGCAGGACCGAGAATGATACCAGTATGTGATACTGTATTTGATTCTCGCGATTTGTGACATTGATCGGTTATATGCGATATAGCCGGGTTATCGGATCAAGTGTTGATTCGATCAGATGTTACTGTAGATATTAGTCGGTTATATGCGATATGACCGGATCATTAAATCAAGTGTTGATTTAATGATTTAATGCATAATTATATATTTGATATATTACTTTGCACTAACTAGTATTGGTTCACTTTAAATGGATTTTCTCACTCAGGTGTGCGCATTGCATATGCGATATGATTTTGTGCACTTGATTGTATCATGTTTGATGATACATGAATGCTAGGGTTTGTGTAAAGAGTTAAACCTTAGTTAAGTAAATGGTTAGGGTTATTATATATTTATTCATTCATTTATTGAATGGTTTATTTCATTTTGGCAAAAGGAAAATGGTGGCTAATTTTGTTCTTTGTTGAAGCTTCATGAAGCTTTGAATAAAGTCCACCATTTTTGTTTTATGCCTAACCTAACCATTCACCTAACTATAGTTTGCTCTCTACACATAACCATGGTTGGATTATGATAAGTTTTGATTTTCTTTTCTATTTGAAATTAACTTATCATAACACTTATCTTCTTCTTGCTATCTTCTTCTTCTTCTTCACAAGAAGAAAAGCATGCTTCATCAATGGTGATTGATGAATTAGAGTGAGAAATCCAATTCTAAAGTTTACCCACTTCCTATTTCTTCATCCTCTACCTCTTGCCAAGTAGTAGAATGTGTTTCCTTCACAAGTTTTCATGGCTTGGTGAAGGTGGAGCTTGATCTAGCGATGCCTCGACGTAGATCATCTTCGGCACGTCATCGATGACCTAGCCCGCTTCTTCTCCGATGAAGCCGACGCAAGAGTCCGGATTTCGATTTGGACAGCGAGGATACTTCGTTGCGGAGCTATGGAGGTGGAGCACCGGATCTACAAAGGTTGTATTTCCGTTTAAATTTTAGTTAAGTTGTTAACTAGTTTCCTTTTCGCCTAGACTTCTAGCCAACGATCCGTAGTTTAGGGTTTCTCGGCACCGTTTTTTTGAAATTGGCATGGTTGATGCCTTGTGAGACCTCATTAGGGTGTCTAGGAACCTTTCAGCTACTTGGTTATATCTATCTTAATATGTGTGTACGTATTGATAGAGCCCTTAGGATCTTGCTTGACTACCAGCGTTGTGATGGCAGTCACACTAGTGAGGGATGGGTAGTCTACAAGCACATCCTTTTTCAGGTCCCTAGTCGTAGGATTATCGAGACAGGGCATCAATACTCTGGAGTAGACTAGTGTGTACGCTTCTCATCCCAGTTGGGGAGATGGTCTGTCCCACAGCCATCAGTACGTCGTACTGGAGATAGTATACAGGTGTTCGTTGGGTTATGGGTACACCGGACAGGACTCGCGGGGAACTGTTGGTTGGTATTATACCCGTCGTTAGTTAACAGTTCCCAGGTGACATGAGTACAGCATAGTCCGCAGACTTGACACTGCTGCTTCGCCTCGAATGTGTCCCACTGTTCTTAGATTGCTACCCTACCACGGCTCAAAGGAGTCGTGCAAACAGGTAGCAGTTGGGTGCAGTCCCGAGCACTTGGAGGCAGTGGTGGTTAAATAGGATTCGTCTCTCCCGGTATTGAGAGTTGATATCGTGCTGTGTCAGAGAGCCATTACACAAAGTCCCTGGCCAGGGCAAGCGAGATTTACTGGTAGGTTTTCCAGTAGTTTCTCAAGGTGTAATGGGCTACGCTCCGACACGACTTATACCGCTTTTAAAGCACTGACGCTTGCCGCCCCCTAGGCCTGATATGTGTTCACACCATAATATTGTATTATTATATTCCCCATTCTTATTCTTTTTATAAATAAACAGGTGCTTTTGACGCATGTCTGCTACATATTACAGGTTACAGGTTCTTGGAGCGAAAACAGTGAAAAAGACAAAAGACGACACAAAAAAGGGACTTTGACCAACAACTAGAAGGATCTTAATCAAGCCTACACAAAAGATCAGTACAAGGCAATGCAAGGTCCAATATTACAAAGCAAATGGTTAAAAGTCCACTGCAATTGTTCACTGGAGATCTGGAAGAAATAGAGAAGCCAAATTGAATAAAGATCCAAAGAAATAAAAAGCCCAAGAAGCCCAGAATCAGTTCCAAAATTTCCAGACATAAAATTTTACCAAAGCTTGGAAGTCTACTTTGACTAGGTCTTCCTAAGGATATTTTGGTAAATGTAGACATGCAAATCAATTGTAACCTAGGGTTTCTATATCCTATAAATAGAAGCCCAAATCATTGTATTCTTTTCATGCCTCCCTGTACCTCTTTTTATCAATAAAATTTAGATTTCTTTTGGAGAGTATCGATGCCTCATTTTATTTCAGAAATTCAGATCTGAAAAGTCTTGTGTTGATGTTTGGAGAGAGCCATCTGTAAAGTAAGTAATTAATTTCAATTCTTGCCCTAGATAATTTTTCTATTCTTGCCCTAGATAAATTTAATTCCTTGCCCTAGTTAATCTTTTATTCTCTGCCCTAGATAAATGTATTTTAATTCCCTAATGAGTGAGTAGTCTCCTCGCTTGTTAGGGTTAGATCTGGGGAAGGTTTGAGAGACGAAGATCTCACATCCCCTTTCTTGCCCGTCATATATTTTCATAGGACTCTATGCATATATGCACATACTGCTTCCTACGGCACCCTATCCCTCGAGGTAGCGGTGATACCATAGTATAAAGGCCCGGATTTTAAGGTTTTCCATAGAGGTTAGGGTAAAGATTAAGAAAGGAAGGACAAGGATCTAGAGGAAGAACAATCTTCCCAATCATCCTAATCCCTTTTATTAATATTTACCATAACACCTAATTAGATCTTCATATGGGTATAGAAAGCGGTGAGATTTATAGACTTTCCAAACTTAACCTAGACCTAACCCTAGCAAGATTTAGATATAGATTAATTCAGTTTTTAGATTTAATAATCAATCCGGTTCCCATCGGAATTAACTCGTTTGAGCGAATAGAAAATTCACAACATCCCTGTGGACCGACCCGTACTCACCGGCTAGCTGCAAAGCGACGCCGTTCTTGATTGTGGTAATAGATAGTTTTTGAGATCAATCAAATGGCTCCGTTGCCAGGGATGGCGTGTTATTTCCTTTTTGCAATTTCGGGTTAATCAAAATTTAAAAAATCATAAAAACTGAAGAAAAAAAATATAAAAATATATCATCTGTTATTTTGGAAGGGTTTCTCGTGTGAATCTTTGCAGGATTAACGGATCGGGAAAAATTCAGAGTGCGAAACAGAAAAAGATATATCAAAACAGAGAGGGATTGCACGTAGAGAGCTACAGAATTTTTTCAGAGGCTTGATCTCTCCATCCCACCGCTAAACCGCGGCATAAGCGCGCTCCCGCCGCCCTTCCGCGGCCCTCTTGTGACATCAGCGCGCGAAATTATGTTTGTTTGTTTCCTCTTTCTCCCCTCTGCAAATCCCCATATATCTTTTTGTCAAATCTTCTACAGGATTTTTCGCGCTAAAAATCTTTTCCCTTCCAACTAACAAGTCTTGTGCAGGATTTTTGCGCCTCGCTTAACATAGAAATTGATTGCAAGTAATATTTTTCTATTTGCATATCTTTTCTCGAAAATCTTTTTGCAAAATAGTTATTTCCAAATAAAGAGCAAAAGAAAAAAAAGGGGAATTTTTTTTAAAACAACTTGCAAATTTTTGCCGCAAATAAAAATAATTGATTGCAAGTGATTTACTGCTTTGCATATTTTAATCGGATTTTAAGGGGCTTTTTGACCAATTCAGATTGGGTGGGGATTTCATCACCCTTTCCAGGACCCCAGAAATCACATATGGCATTTGCATTGACCAATCTTTAATTAAAAAATACTAGACTCAGCCCTAAGGACTTCGAGCTCAATAGGACAGAGGACTAGTATAGGTATCGGCCGTTTATCCTAACCTGACTTTGCGGTGCCTAGGAAAGTGTGTCATAGGCTAATGGTTTTTAATTAGTCCCACAGTGTGGTTCCTTCCCACTTACCTGGCACTTACCTGGCCGCAATTGGCGGTGAAGAGGCGGTTTGAGGTCCTATTTCTAGCCCTTTGGAACAGTTAGGAGCTGTCTAGCTGACCTAGGTGACCCTAGATCTAGGACTGATTGTGCATTTCTGGTTATTTGCATTTGTGTCTTAGCCCTTTATCGAAAATTTTTGCAAAACAAATAAAAAATAATAATTAGAGGAATTTTTTTAAAAAAGACTTGCAACTTTTGTCGCTGAGAAATCCTTGCACCACCTACCTTCTTCATCTTCTCTTTCTTCTATCATGGGTACCCCACATCATAAATCACTTGTCGAACTTTGGTATCCCGAACCTAATTTTGCGTCGTACGTTAATTTGTTCGGTCAATTTAAAGACGATCCTTCCTTGCCTAAAATATCTTTGAAAGATCAAATAGAAGCATCTAGGAGAAACAGTTTGACCTTTCAACCCACTCTGTGTCAACCAAGTCAACCTTTACCACCTCCATATGTTGATACCACTTTTTCAAGTCCTTCTGTCACTCCTACACCGATGTCCATTGCTAAGCATATTGCTCAATCTCGCAGCCGATCTTTCACCCCTCTCCACTCATCTAGTTCTAGGGATCCACACGACTATTCACCTTTTTATCCATATGTTGACCCCACCCCTGTCCAATCACCCACTTCCTACCAGTCCTACCCGACTTTCCCACCATTACTAGACATTGATTCTACACAGCCATTAGGGAGTTTCACATATCCAAACAATTTCGAATCTTTTACCGAAACCTCCTCACCACCCAAGTCTAGTTTGGAAGAGTCGTTGGAAGCTTATATTGCTGCAACAAACAAAATGGTTAGGAATGTGGAAGCGTCCGTGGCCGCCCTTATACAACCTGTTGAACCGGTAGCTAGTTTCCCGCTAGCTTCAAATTTTTCAATGTATAAGGAGGCGGTTGGACTGAGTGAGAATGAGAGAGGATTTCCAAATCAAACCTACCCATACCCAATTGAAGCCCACAACTCCAGTTTTCCATCGAATGTCCTAAATGATTCACAAGTTCAAAATGATGAGTTGTGCGATTTTGTAGTGTTTGATTTGCCAAATTGTGAAGAACCCCTTTCGAGTGAAACCGCACCTAATCCTTTCCATCTTTACACCTCCCATCTAGAACCTAAATCGATAAATATCCATGCTTTTGATGAGGTGTCAGAAAAAATTGATTTTCACTTGATTGAGGATATAGACGCCGGGAATATTTCGGATGATGCACCTGTCGATTTGATTGAAATTATATGTTCAACTCATCATCCCGAGTCATTAGATGTTTCTCCCGAACTTCATAAGCGTCTTGATGTTGATGATAATGGCATGGATGAGTTGAATTTTGAGGAGAGTAGTGAGGATCATATTGAGGTTGAACCATTTTCCTTTGATGTGTCGGATTTTCCAATTCATCCTCTTGAACCTTTACCAAAATCACCCTCCCTCTTTTCCATCGTTCCGACCACACCTCATTTCACGCTTGACGACTGTGAGCTTGAAAACTTTTCCTTTGAATCTGACACAGTTCTCACAGCCGATGACACTTACGAGTGTTTCACTTTTTCGGATGATGTTGAAGTCTCACCGCCCGAGTTTAAGTCCTTTGCATTTTCAGATGAGTTAGTTAAGACTCGGTTGCTTACAGTCGTTTCGAACCACTGATGGAATCTTTCCAATTCGACACAGTTTACTACGGTGAGAATGAGATTATCCCTAATTCACTCCCTTTCGTCCTTTCTATTGTTCTGACCGTGCAAGTGACCGTTACGCTTTCATCTCCTATACCAAGTTCGGCGTACCCATGTTTTCTTGTGAATCTTGAGGGATTTGACCCCATTGCACAACGAGTTGATAGATTAGCACAATCAGTTTTCACACTTCGGTCATCCCAATTTGCGCTAATTTATTCACTCGATTTACACCTTCAAGATCGTGCTACCCTTCTTTCTCCTTTCCGCCATTCTTCTCCTACACCGAGACCATATTCTACCCTTCTTCCTACACGGTCTCACGTGTTTCTCATTTCTTTCTTCTACATCTCATTCTTTCACCAACTTGACCATTACCACGATAAGATTTTTGAATGGTTGGTGTTAACCTTTGGCTTGTGTAAGGCCAAGCTTAAGTTTAGGGGGAACCTTTGTATATATGTATATATATTTTTTGTTTTCTTTTTCTATAAAAAATAACAAAAAAATTTCAAAACAATAAAATAAAAAAAATTATAAATAAATAAACAGGGGAGTGCCGGTATTTTGACCCTCTTGGTTTAGCATGACAGTGAGGACACTGTCAACTTCAAGTTTGGGGGTATGCTCGGTACGTCTTCTTCCTTCGCATTCATTTGTATATATTTTTGCATTTGCATACTTATTTTGAAAACCCATAAAAATTGAAAAAAATTCAAAAATTATAAAAATTATTGTATTCAATTTTGGCCTAATTGACTTGAGTTTGACAAATAGGTTAACTAGCTAGGAACAACTAGATCTTAGTCTTAGTAAATTAAAAACCCTAAAAATAACCTTCCTTAAAGTTTAACGGTAGAAAGTATATGTCTTTGTAGTTTATTTAGAAATAGGCAAATTTTGAGTTAACTTTTGGGGCTAAGTCGAAACAAAGGAAAGGTATTGATGTTCTTATTAGAGTATAAGTTTGAAAAATAGTTCCTAGCTTAAGTCTAGATTCTGAAAATGTATATCCTACAATTTGCACAATCACGCACCTTGAAACTTGGAATAGTAGAGGAGACCTTGAAATGCTCTTGTCTAAAGTCCTTAGTACGAAGAAAATGAAACAAAAAAAATATATAAGTGTGAATAAAGAAAAAAAATGGACACTGGTTATTGTGATTACTTAAGGCTGCAAAAATAGAAAAATATTTAGTGAGGGTGCTTCATCACCTAGTGCCTTAGACCAACTGGTTTGGGAATCACTGCTAAGAGCCTTGGGTGTTGCAAGACTAGGAATTATGCTTTAAAGTGCAAACACGTTTTGTAATCGGTCGTTGGTACCTTAAGAAGTATTAACGGTCACATGAAGGATGTGTAAGAAAAATTCAATTAAAAATTCACCAATTAATAAGTGCTTTGGACAACGGACAAGAGTATGATTGCTTGATTTGAATTTCCAAGTGTATGGGTGATTTATACACACACGTAGGGGTATGTGATTGGGATTTAGATAAGAGAGAGGAATGAAGAATAGAACTTGTATATTTAGTAGAGTTGATAAAAATTCCTAAGTGGAGATGGAACCCTAGAAGGAAAACTTAGGAAATGCCGAAAGCTAAGTAAGTCTATAGAACATATATAATCTTAAGTTAAATAATGAGGAAGTGTGAAGAATATGGGTGGATAATTTACGGGTCAAAGATAATAGAATTCCTTGTTAGAAAACCTAATTGGAGAATAAAAGTCAGTGGGCCAAATTGATAGGATTTTGTGGGTAGTATCCACTGAAAACCCTCAGGAGACAACACTCCTCCTACTAGGGACACCTAGAGGTTTAACGGCTTGTTGCACGTGCTCAGTGCAATCGCATTTCCCTGTGAAAGTGCGGTTAGATTTTTATCGAGAATAAAAAAAAATAAGTTTGCTCGAGGACGAGCAAAAGATAAGTTTAGGGGTATTTGTTCACACCATAATATTGTATTATTATATTCCCCATTCTTATTCTTTTTATAAATAAACATGTACTTTTGACGCATGTCTGCTACATATTACAGGTTACAGGTTCTTGGAGCGAAAACAGTGAAAAAGACAAAAGACGACACAAAAAAGGGACTTTGACCAACAACTAGAAGGATCTTAATCAAGCCTATACAAAAGATCAGTACAAGGCAATGCAAGGTCCAAGATTACAAAGCAAACGGTTAAAAGTCCACTGCAATTGTTCACTGGAGATCTGGAAGAAATAGAGAAGCCAAATTGAATAAAGATCCAAAGAAATAAAAATCCCAAGAAGCCCAGAATCAGTTCCAAAATTTCCAGACATAAAATTTTACCAAAGCTTGGAAGTCTACTTTGACTAGGTCTTCATAAGGATATTTTGGTAAATGTAGACATGCGAATCAATTGTAACCTAGGGTTTCTATATCCTATAAATAGAAGCCCAAATCATTGTATTCTTTTCATGCCTCCCTGTACCTCTTTTTATCAATAAAATTTAGATTTCTTTTGGAGAGCATCGATGCCTCTTTTCATTTCAGAAATTCAGATCTGACAAGTCTTGTATTGATGTTTGGAGAGAGCCATCTGTAAAGTAAGTAATTAATTTCAATTCTTGCCCTAGGTAATTTTTCTATTCTTGCCTTAGATAAATTTAATTCCTTGCCCTGGTTAATCTTTTATTCTCTGCCCTAGATAAATGTATTTTAATTCCCTAATGAGTGAGTAGTCTCCTCGCTTGTTAAGGTTAGATCTTGGGAAGGTTTGAGAGACGAAGATCTCTCATCCCCTTTCTTGCACGTCATATATTTTCATAGGACTCTATGCATACATGCACATACCGCTCCCTACGGCACCCTATCCTTCGAGGTAGCGGTGATACCGTAGTATAAAGGCCCGGTTGTGATATTTTCCATAGAGGTTAGGGTAAGGATTGATAAAGGAAGGACAAGAAACTAGAGGAAGAAAACATCTTCCCGATGATTCTAATCCCTTTTATTAATAATTACCATAACTCCTAATTAGATCTTCATATGGGTATAGAAAGCGGTGAGATTTATAGACTTTCCAAACTTAACCTAGACCTAACCCTAGCAAGACTTTGATATAGATAGATTTAGTTTTTAGATTTAATAATCAATCCGGCTCCCGTCGGAATTAACTCGTAAGAGCGATTAGGAAATTCACAACATCCCTGTGGACCAACCCGTACTCACCGGCTAGCTGCAAAGCGACGCCGTTCTTGATCGCGGTAATAGATAGATTTTGAGATCAATCAATATGCGATAGTCCTAGACGAACAGACCGGACTGTACGGAGATTGTCACATCAGGCTCAGTAGGAGTTCGGATGGGTTTCCTCATCGACCTTCTTATCGACATCTACCTGGGGACCGTTACGTACAGCTAGTGCCACTTGCGGTCTGTAGTTAAACCCACTGCCAGTGTAGTAGTCGAGTGTTTAGAGTCCCACACAGAGAGTTTCCCTGCTCCGGACGAAATGATATAGAGGTCGTATGGTTTTACGACAAGGGTTCGGACGCTACGTGTTTTTACGCACGTACGATGTTCGGACAGTTTTTACTAGCCGGGTTTGGTTTAAGCCAGATTCTAGTATCGGATTATTGGATTTATACAGTCTAAAGTTTTTCCGTGTTTTCACGGATAGGAGGGGCGTTCTCGTAATTTGGCAAGAAGCTTCTAGAAGGATGATGACTTGGGGGCTAAGGTGGCATTTGCATTTATTGATTTAGTGACTCATTTGTGTGATTCATTCATGTAGTTTATGGTGCATTTAATGACTAATGACTCATGAGATGAATCACTCATAATGAATAAATGAAGCATGGTTGATAAATCATTTGATTATTCATTTAATAAATCATTATGCTTCATATATTCAAATGATATCCTTATTTCATTTCATTATCACTCTCACCTTCTCTCTCCTCAAGCTCTCTCTCTTAAAACCCTAACCCTAACCTCTCATGTGTTGAGATCAAGGGTTAGTAAGACTTGTTAATCCTTAATCACACTCTATATTACCTAGGTGACTTTGATTAGCAATTTGAGTAACCTAGTTTCCTCAAGTTAGAGGCAAAGCTTAGAGTAATAGCTTTCGGGTAGATCGTCTATTACAAAGAGGAGGCCGACGAGGAGGTGGTTAACGAGAAGAAGAAGGACTTGGTTCATTAGGTATAATCTTCTTTTATAGTAGCTAACTACTCCTATGATAGTGTTAGTTATAATTTAGCAAAGATCCTTTCGGTTAGTCGATGTTAGTTTAAAGAAAAAGATTGTTTTTCATATTTCCGCCTCCCTGCAACTCGTGGGGTGTACAACATCGACTTACAGAGAGATACTTCGATTTCTCGATGACAGTGGGAGCGAGGATTGCATCATGAGATGATGACCCAACTAGTTTCGAGCAGGCCATCAAGAGTGGGGACTCTGTAAGAATAGCTGGATGCTAAGAGATCTGAGATGGAATCCATATACACCAAAAAAAGTATGGACTTTGGCTGCTATATCTGAAGGATTAAATCCCCATCAGGAGCAAGTATATCTTGAGAAGATTACTTGGTGTAGATGGAAAAGTTGAGACTTTCAAAGCTAGACTTGTTAAAGGTTCTCGTCATCGACCAGGCGTGGATAATGATGAAACCTTTTCCAGTGGCTGTACTTAAGTCCATCCAGATCCTACTTTCCATTGCTACATACTATGACTATGATATCTGGTGGTTAGGTGTCATGACTGCTTTTCTAAATATTGATTTAGAAGAGAACGTCCATAAGAACACAGCCAAAGGGCTTCGTAAATAGTGGGAGCAGCGGAAACATGTGCAAGTTGCTTTATTGGTTAAAGCAGGCATCGCGGAGTTGGAACATCTGTTTTGATGTGGTAGTCAAAGAGTTTGACTTCATCAAAATGGTAGATGAACCTTGTATATACAAAAAGGTAGTAGAGAGTAATGTGGTCTTCCTCGTACTGTACGTGGATGACATACTCTTGATAGGAAAAGAGTTTGCTTTGCTACACTCGGTCAATCTCCTCTTATCACAAGGATTCTCCATATAGGATCAAGGTGATAACTCCTAAATCCTGGGTTTTGGATCTATAAGATAGATCTAAATGGATGCTAGGATTCTCACTAGGTGTAGTGAGATGGTATCAATTGATCCTGGGGAGAATCACTGGATAGCTTTCAGGGTGGTAAGAACGAATGAATGTCAGTCACAGGCTTTGTCTTTACCTTCAGTGGAGGGACGGTATATTGGAAGAGTTCCAAGCTAGATGCCGTGGCAAACTAGACGATAAAGGCCGGTGACATCGCTATCAAAGATACTACCAAAGAGGAAGTTTGGGTGTATATTAGTTCATGAGATGAACTAGGTTCCTACCATTTTGTGACAATGGAAGTGTGGCTTTGGCCCAGGAACCCCGGTCCCATCAGTGACCCAGACATATTCCAAGGCAGAATCACCTGATCATGGAGATAGTTGATCTCCAGGGAGATCGAGGTTAGGAGAGCAGACTCAGAGGACAACACGGCGGATCCACTCACAAAGGACTTTTTCCAAAGAGAGACTATTATGGGATGGTTGAGTATGAGATACTACAACCATTGCTATATGATGGCCCTAGTGCAAGAGGGAGATTGTTAGTTGTATGTATGCCCTAGAGGCCATTATTGTACATGAGATGTATATTATAGTAGATGTTGGGACATATATAGGGAGGACTTTCTTGCTCGACATGATAGTACGCTATCTGGTTGCTCATTATCTTAACATGTATACTTATTGTCTCTCTGTTACATGTTGATAAAGCCCTTAGGATGTGTACTCGACTTCCAGGATTATGATGCAGATCATACTAGTGCGGCCTGGGAAGTCAATGAGTGCATCCTTCAATGTTCCTAGTCATGGGAATATCGAGACGGGACATCGATATTCCAGAGTAGACTAGCGTATATCTTCTCGACCCATGTGATGGGCGATGGATGATCCCATATCCATTGGTGTTTGACATCAGAGATGGTATGCGGGTGCTCAGTAGAGACTGGGTACACTGAACGGACTCGCCGAGAACTCCCAGATGGTATTATACCTCACGTCAGATGGCAGTTATCTGGTGACACTAGTACAGCTTAGTCTGTTGACCCGAGATCGTCATAGAGTCTTGTGTGTCTTCCACTGTGCTTTGATTTCCACCCTACCACGGCTCTACTGAGTCATGCAAACAGGTGGTTTTTGGGTACAGTCCCAAGTCACATGGAGGCAATGAGCGATAGGAGGAGATTCGTCTCTCCCGGTATTAGGGGTTGATGTTGCGCTATGTTCGATTGGCCATAACTGGAAATCCCTGGCAGGGTTGCTGTGATTTACTGGTAAGTGTTATCAGTAGTTCCACGACCGTTATGGACCTTACATCGGCATGACTTATCAAGCTACTGGGGTCTGACGTTTACCACCCCTAGGCGAGATATGCGACATATCAGACGAATAGACCGGACTGTGCGGTAAGTGTTACTGATTGGATTCGCAGGAGTGTGAGCAGGCTTGCTCGTTGATCTTCTGATCGCTGAATACCCGAGTGGCCATTACGTTTAGCAGATCGCTTGCGGCTTGTGGGTGACTGATAAGATCTCCACCTACTGCCGGCGTATTGACGAGTCTTTAGAATCCTACACAGAGGCTTCCTGGCTCAAGCGAAACGAAATAGGAGCGCATATGAGATATGTGCGGGACCGAGAATAATACCAGTATGTGATATTGTATTCTATTCTCGCGATTTGTATCATCGGTCGGTTATATGCGATATAGCCGGGTTACCGAATCAAGTGTTGATTCGATATGTTGATACACTAGATATTAGTCGGTTATATGCGATATGACCGGATCATTAAATCAAGTGTTGATTCAATGATTTAATGTATAATTATATATTTGATATATTACTTTACATTAACTAGTATTGGTTTACTTAAGATTGTTTTTCTCACTTGATGTGCACATGATGTATATGTGATATATGTTTGTGTTCATGATTGTATCATGCTAGATGATACATGCAAACTTGGGTGTGTGTATGACTTACACCATATTTATGATAATGGTTAGGGTTTTTATTTATTTTGTAATTCAAAGTGGTGGCTTTCTTTGTCTTAACTTGAAACTTCATGAAGCTTAAAGCATCTTTGACAAAGTCCACTTACTTTGTTTAACTAAAGATATTTATTAACCAAACCATTAACTTAAACTATGGTTTAGTCACTACAAAGGTTAGTGGATGATACTAACTCACCCATAGTTGCATTATGATAATGATCTTCACTTGTTTTATTCATTCTCATTCTATCTTCTTCTTCTTCTTCATCCAAAAAAAGAAAACCTTGCTAGATTTTTTTAAGTGAAGAAACAAAGTGAGAAATCAAAATCTAAAGTGAACCCATTTCCTATTTCATCATCCTCTACTACTTGCCATTTTGTTTAGGGTGTTCTTTTCACAAAGTTCTTGATCAAGTGAAGAGGGAGCTTGAGTTTGAGTCATCTCAACGTAGATCATCTTCGGCCTGAAAGTCAACAAGCTAGCTTGATCATTTCTCCGGAGAAATCCATTCTAGAGTTCGGGACTACGATGATCGCAGCGAAGGGACGTCAACATGGAGCTTTAAAAGTAAAGGACCGGATCTACAAAGGTTGTATTTTCATTCACTTCTCTTTGTAATGTTAGATTACATGTTTTTGTTACCCTAGTTTTCTAGTACAATTCGTAGTTGATTGTTTAGCACCCCCTTGAATTTTTGTTGTGGCATGTGTGATGCTTGCAAACCCTAGGCTAGGTGCTAAGGAATCCCAACACTCCAGCTATCCGGACTGGCCCATACCATCAAATCTCAAAACCTCAAGCTCCGGCTATCCGGACTGGCCTGTACTCCGATCGGTATCCTCCGAATATCCGTCGAGTCACAATACAATCACCGGTCAGTAGTGCTCCCCTGTCATAGGCTCAACGCCATCATCTGCGACCTTCTTATCCCGGGGTACCGCACTGGGTCCACCATGCACCCACAGACGGTTCCTCCTCCTCCTCGAATCGGGTGTGTGATATCGCTCAAGAGCCGAGAAAACTCATGATGGACATATCTCATATCATATCATGAGAAAACTGCAACTTTCATTTAAAAATGATAATCAATTTATAAAATCCTTGAGGTTTCCCCAAATCCATAAATCTCATGGAAATCCGAAATCAACAAATCACGATGTAAATAAATAAATAGTGAATACTGGGCTCCGGCAATCCGGACTGGCCCTTACAATCGCATGGCAAATGAATATATAAATATACATGCATGAGATAACACAGTAAATAAATGCAATATCTAAACTAGCATATGAAAACAATAAAATATAGGAACTATCAGCTAGCAAGCTATGTCAATGAAGTAATGTTCTCTAAAGTGTACGTGACATAGCAATTACCGATGAAGATATGTGTGAGCCGGCAAGCAAGTGTACGTGGAGCATACGCATCATCGGTAATGGTGCTGGTGTCCTAACAACATGTTTCATCATTTCTCACGAAAAGACATATAGGCATACAATGCAATGCGAACAGTAGAATAAATGGCAAATGAAAAGTAAATGCAGCAATAATATGCGGAACATGAATAATAACGCAACAATAAGGAATCTACATTAATATATATGAGTCATACAGTCTTGCCATTTGAAATAACACGAATCATGTGTTTAGAAAATAAGGACTACGGTGTTTTTAAGAAAGATTACATCCTTTGAAATATCCGTAGTATCTCTTGGCCTGTCTGTAAAATACTCACGATTCGTTAGTTTTGGAAATAAGTATGACTCGTGCTCAGTCTAACATCTACCAGTAAACTACAAGACTAAGCTAACGGACTAATCGAAAAGGTAAGAAAAACCACCTAAATCTGAGTTGATATATATATATATATATATATATATATATATATAATAGTCGGTGATCCTGCCTCAATAGTATCACATTCGATACGATATATATAATATGACATCCTCAAGTCAAGAGTGCGGATCTGTCATCAATATAGCTCGTACGGTATATCCATCGTACGGCATCCCAAATCTAGGTACTGGTCAAATATCACATTTATCTCATCATTTATCTGGTATCCTTATCATCATATCATGAACGGGGGTACTGATCTAAAGTCCAGTACCTACTGATATCGTCAATAATATATATGCGTGTGTCTGAAAACACATCGCCTAAAGATCCGCTATAATATCATGTCGTATCTCAAAATACGAACCAAATCACATCACCGATCTCGTGGCATCATGCCCAATCTCATCGAATCGTCTCCAAATATCATATACTATCCTCATCATCTATGTATATGTATACGTGTGTGCGTGTATACACATAGTCTCATACCTATGTGTGTGTGTGTGTGTGTGTACATATCCCCATATATGCACAAGTAATAAAATGTATGCGAGTATGTGTGCGCGTGTGCGCGTGTATGCAAATCATAAATCTAGGGTTTCGCGACTTAGAAGCTAAACTAAGTTATTTCTAATTACACTAAACTAACCTATGAACACATAAGCCTATCTAGATAGTCATCAATCTCACAAAACACATAATTATATATATATATATATATGCATACGTATTCATATACTACACTTCGAACTGCGGGGGTACTATACGCCATCCACCCGACTTTCCCCATAGATATATATCTACTCACTTGATCTTCGCTTGCCGATACCGATGTCGCCATGCGCTTTCTTGTCGTCTCGAAGTCCTCGTGGGGTACCTACATATCATAACACATCGTATCGCATTAAAATCCAATTCGCAATCGAAACGACACACGAATCTCATATAGGTCAAAACCTATGGTCTACTCAGACAAAAGAGCCCAAAAACACCCGATATCGACATACAAACGTCAAGTGATCGAGTTAAAAAACAATTATCAAAACTCCAATTCATAAACATCGTAAAACATAAAGCAGCAACCTTGAAAACATGCTCTAGATTTTAGTTCAAGGGAAAACAAGGTGCACAAACAGTACTGGGGTGATGTATAAGGGGTATGTGATCTACAAAAGAAACCTGGACACCCAATTCCTCACCCCCAAACCGAGCAGGCCAGAAATTTGGGGCTTGTGGCCGGCCACAAGCCCCAAATTTCTGGCCTGCTCGGTTTGGGGGGTTCTGTTGGGGCTCGTTTTCACAGGGTGGTCTCGTAGGGTCTTAATCAGGTCAATGGCATTGTTTGGTTTTCTTGAAAAACTCCCGAGTCACTCCAGATTCCCTGCACCCTCAAATTAACACACAAAACCGACATCGAACATATTTCCCTTCAAGTCTTGGTCTTCTCAGGATTCGTATCATTTCAGGGGTTCTATGGTCACTACTAGGCCTCAATTTCACCACCACAACTCAAGAATCCCACAACCCTCCTCTAGGAATTTTCAAAGTTCACTAAACCGCATTAAAACACTTCTAAATTTGTATAGGTGCTAAAGTAATTGAAAAACAATACTAATGGTGCAGAAATTACCTCATTTGGCAACTCAAGAAATTTCTTGAGTTGCCCCAAGTGCTCAAAATCCATCATTTCTTGGTCCAAAGTGCTTGTAGAAAGCTTGTGCATGTTTTTAATGAAGTGGAGATGATGTTTTGATGGGTTTTTCATGGAGTTGTGTGTAGGTAAAGGAGGGGGATTGAAGAGGGCTGCCATGGTTGAGGGAGAGGAAAAGATGAAGGGAAAATAATGAAGGGAACAAGAGCCATGATCAAGGTTTGACCCCTCACCTCTCTCTCTCTCTCATGCCCATACCTCATTTTTTATTCTTTTTTTCTTTTTCTTTTCTTTTCATTCCTTTATCTTTTCTTTTCATTTAAATTTTAATCATGCATGAATGAAGAAATAAACCATGGTTGAAAAAGTAACAAGTATTTGTAAATGTGACATGGTGCATGTCATGTGCACAAAACCGGATTAATGCAAGATAAGCGATATTTAATCACGATTAGCATTAAAATTGAATATAATTAATCATAAAAATTCATAATTTTCCTAAATCACATAAAACACCTTCATTTTCGTAATTTCTATAATTTTCCAAATATTTCCCAATTTATCGGTATTTAATTATGCCGCATTAATAAAATATTCATAATATTTATTATTTAATTATATAAATTCCCAAAAATAATATTTTATTTTTCTGAAATGTTACGGTGTTCCTTCCGTCTCAAGGTCGCTTCTTGTTCAAAATGGCGAATGAAAGGAACACTGCGCTCGATCCAAGCAGCCCGCTGAGAGTTTGAATTTAATACTTCAGGGGCTGGATGCTGGAGTTCAATCTCGTGCAGGCAAACATCGATCTTTCTGCAGTAATCAACCCAAGAGCAGACAAGATCATCATCATGGAAGTTCATAAGTGTCACTAGCATTGGGTTAACTTCAACAGCAAAATCTGCAGCTGATGGAAGGGCCTCGGCATCAAGATCTTCGATGAATTCGCTCAACATTCGCCAACTATTCGCAGCGCCCCTGGAAGATGTGCGTTTAGCAAAGGGCCCTGCCGGATGTCACGACCCGAAGCACGTGACTGGCCCTTGAACCATATGAAGTCTATAGGACTCCTTCTGATCCAAGTAAGCCAAAAGCCCAGAAATCTAAAACCATTTTAAGAGTAAGTAAAGAAAATTGGTTTAAAAAAGTGAAGGAAAACATGTTTGAAGTCAAGGTTTTTAAATAACTAAGCCGAATATGCATTTTTAAAATGTAAAGTCTTTTCTAAAAATTTCGGCAGAGTTTCTTTTGTAAATATTGGCCCCGAACGGGGTACAACAAGAACAATATATATGCAATGATAAAAGGCATCCCCAAGCGGGAGCTAGCTCTTCGTCAATCGACGGTCACAACCACACAAGCAATATAAAATACAACGCCGAATGGCGAGGGTCAAAACCAAAAGAAACTCAATAATCATGAAAACCGCAATACTACTAAGCGCGACTCTAAGGTCGAATAATACATCACTAATGTCTAAGTCTGAAACAATATATAAGTTTTGATTGATGGAATTCTAGATACAATGAATAATATAGGTACAATGGTGGTTCTTGATGCAAAAGAACCCACCTACCAAAAGCAATTCACCCGCAAGGAAGCAGTGTGCCAAAAATGCCACAATGGAACCTGTACGGCAAAACCTGCAAGAATTGTGGCACAACGGGGGTGAGTTGCCAACTCGTGAATAGAAATATCTACAAGCAGAAACCGAATGCAAGACATAATCCTAGGTCAAAACGACCAGTATAATATAAACTACAAGAGTACGTCTGTAGCATGATAATGTGGCAATATAACATCTAAACATGTATGTAGAGCCAAGTACTCAGGTAATAATATGTCATCAGTATAAGGTATGTCTGCATGAAGTAAATATGAAGAAGTATCAATTGGATATCAATACATATATATTAGCGTCCCATTCCACTAATATTGGTGTAAGGGTATATATAACAGCGCCCTCATACCCTGTTATATATACAAATGAAGTATGATCAATGTAAATCCAATCTGTATGTAATCAAGTCTGTATAAACGTGGAACCCGTCCACCCGTCACCCAATGACAATAAACGTGGAACCCGTCCACCCGTCACCTAATGACAAAAAACATCATGTATGTAAATATGAGGATATAATCAAAGCAATGGAAATCATCATGAAACCTGTGCCTAGCATCGGCATGTAAATCCTCATCCTTATGGGGCTCCGTCTGCGGTATCGGCCCTCAGCCCCCGGCAGTATGGGTCAGCCCATGTCCATCTCTCAACTCCGGTCGGTATCCTCCAGATATCCGCCGAGCTCAAATACAATCACCGGTAGGTAGTAGTCCCTCTGCCAGGCTCACCGTCTACTACACAGCGAAACCGTTCTTGCCCCGGGGTACCATACCGGGTCCACCATGTACCCGCAATCGGCCTCATCCGCCTCCTCGAATCGGGTTTCACATGTCGCTCTCAGCACCGAGAAAACACATGGTGGACGCACTGAAATATCATATCAAGGGTAACCGAGTTTTTAAAACAATTATACATTCTCTTTGAAATACCCACGGTTCCCAAATCCAGAAATATCATGGAAACAACATATCTCAATGCGTATAATCAAAACATGATGTATGCGACATGTAAAGAAAGGTGAGCATATCCGAAGTTATGTAACATGGAATAATAATGTGCACATGTAAAGGGAAACCGCTCTTTTTAAAATGAATCAGTTTTGAAGAAAATCTTGCGGTTCCCAAATCTCTAATCAAGTCAGAATCATTTATGTATGTATACAGGTATAAGTGTACAATATGCCATGCAAGAATCATATCATGAATGCAACAGTACTAAAGTGTAGTGGCATGGCAATTATCGATGATGAAGTGTGTGAGCCGGCAAATAGTGTACGTGGAAAATACGCATCATCGATAATGGTGCTGGTGTCCTGACATCATGATAATAATATAGTAATAAACAGATGCAAACAATGCGAATAGCATGAATATGCGGAAATCAAATAATCAACACCACAGTGAAGAATCTACTATGCAAACTACAAATCTAAGTATCAAGTCAATCGGGAGAGGTATGGAAACCACCTAAATCTAAGTCGATACATATATAGATATAATAGTCGGTGATCCCGCCTCAATAATATCGCGAACGATACAGTATATCGTAAGACATCCTCGAGTCATGAGTGCGGATCTATCATCAATACAGGCTCGTACGGTAAATCGTCGTACGGCATCCCAATAGCTGGGTACGGGTCAATATCATACTATCTCATCACATCTCAGGTATCACTATCATCATATCACATAATCTGGGGTACTGATCTAAGTCTAGTACAACTGATACCATCAATATACTGCGTGTGCAAGCACACGTCCCAAGGCCCGCTAGAGATCACGTATCGTATCCCAAATACGAATCGCATCAAATCACCGATCTCGCGGCACAATGCCCAACATCATCGACTCATCTCCAATGTCATCCAATATCATCAACACAGTGCAAGTATAATGAATATGCAAGGGTGTGCGTGTAGGTGTAAATCTATTCTAGGGTTTGCGACTATGAACTACACTAGTTATTTCTAACCCTACACGATCCATATATATAATGTATCAACTACGGACTGCAGGGGTGCTATACGCCATCCACACGAATTCCCCTGTAGATATAATCTACTCACCTTGCGTCTTCATTTGTCGACGTCTCCACGCGCTTTACTTGTCGTCCCGAAGTCTTCATGGGGTACCTACACGTCATAGTATCGTAAATGTGTATTAAAACCAAATCAAAGCTAACACGGCACACGAAACCCCAAAACGATATGATAAGGGACCTATAGGTTAGAACCCACGGCACGCCTTCTAAACCATCAACAAATCCTCGATATCGTCGTATAAACGCTAAACAGTCGAGGTAAAACACAATACATAAATTTCAGAATTAAAAATACGGAATACGGAAACACGAATCCAAAACAGCAACTTAGGAAATAGGCTCCAGATTTCACCATAGGTCAAATTAGACAAATCTATACATATCAGGGGCCTAATCTACAGATAAGGGAACACCAAAATCAAAACGAGGCAAATCCACCATGGTCTGGCCGCAAATTGCGGCCAGAATGGATAAATCTGCGGCCGGGTATAGGAGGTAGGGGCTAGGGTTCTGGTGGTAGCTTCCTGGGTACCTGCACATGTCACTGTCCCATCAATTTTAATTTAGGATGTCTCGGGTGATAGCATATTCAATATACCCCTCACAGATTTCACAAATTCCCCGATGTCGGTTTCTAAATCCGCAATCCGGGTCTTAAGTCTCAGGTTTGGGTCTCAATTCATACACTAGGGTGTTGGTGTAGCCTCTACTGAGCTCAATTTCCCATCACAACTCATAATTCTTCACAACCCTAACTAGGTTTTTCCTCAAGTCACCAAAATCACACAATATCGGTTCAATCATAACATGGGGGTGAAGGAAATGCTAAAACTAAGTTAATGATCCAGAAAATACCTCATTTGGAAACTCAAGAATTTTCTTGAGTTGCCTCTAGTGGCCAAAATCCTTGCTTTCTTGGTCCAATATGTAGATCTTGAGCTTGTGCACACTTTTAATGAAATGAGAGTGGGGTTTTGGAGTTGTTTTAGAGGTGTTTAGAGGGCATTGAAGAGGGGAGGGAGGTGAGGTGCAGGAGCAGCAGCAGCAATGGAGGGAGAGGGAGGGAAATGAGGGGAGGAAAATGGCTAAGTGTTGGGTCAAAGAAGTCCATACCTCTCTCTCTCACCAACCCTCATTCTTTATTCTTTTCTCTTTTCTTTTTCTTATTCTCTCAAAATACTTCTCCCAAGAATAGTAAACCCAAAGTGAACCATGGCAAGAAAAATACACAAGTGTAATAAAAATGATATGTGCATGTTTTGCACAAAAATGCTAAAAAACCGATTAGCGATTTTTAATCGCGATTAGCACTAAATTAGCATATAACTAATCACAGAAACTTAAAAATTGCATAATTCTATAAATTACCCTATTTTAGAATTTTCCATAATTTTTCTAAAATTTTTCCCATTTATTTGTATTTAATAATACCAAAATATTAAAATATTCAATAAAATAATATTAATTATATAAATTCCCAAAAATAATATTTTATTTATTTTTTTGAAATGTTACACCGGCATTGGAATGCGAAACTCAAAGGGAGCTGGAGCTGGTGCAATTACTGCAAAACAAATTATGGTCAAATGTCGACTCGGGAGGTAAAGAAAATACACGAAAGATGGAGACAATAGCTGAAGGATATACTAACCAGTATCAGGAAGCGGAATGACCTCCGACTGGAAGGAGAAATGCGGATTCAACACCTGGTATAGATGGTCGAAAAGGACTCCTCTAGAATTGCGACAATATACTGTCAATACAAGGAAAATGGTACCCACAGTAAAACAGATAAATCGCAAACCCATACCTTCCAATATTTGAGAGGAACGTTGTACTCATGTAACCAAGGCCTGCCGGGCAAAGCGTTGTAGCAAGTCTTGACGTCAATAACATGGAACTTGATGTCAGTGACGAGCAGCCCGAAGCGTAATGTCAGTATTACGAACCCGAGTATTTGTGATGATTGGGAGTCAAAACCGGAGATGGTAATTTTATCCTGAGCCAGGTGCTACACATTCATGCAAATCTTCTTCAACACCCTTACATTGAGAAGGTTGACGGAGGACCCATTGTTAACCAGGATCTTCCCTATCTTGATATCGTGACAATACCCAGTTACATACAGCGGATGGTTGTGCTCGCACGTTCCGAGAAGGAGGTATTCATCGCTGAAGGTGATATCAGCCGTGTGGACTTCTTCCAGCTCGTCCTTCATCTTTTCTTCCGCCAGGAAGGCTTGAAACTGGTCGGGCTCTTGTAACACCTTGATCAGGGAATCTCATGCTTCTTTAGACAAGAGAAGGGCATCCAAAATACTCAATTGTGAAGGTATCTTTCTCAGATGTGCCAGGACATTGTAATCCACTTTGTTCTTCTTGGGCAGGTCCTTGGTTGTGAGCTCTTCAACGACTCTATCATCGAGGGCAATCTCTTCAGGGACTTTTTCTTTTCCTCTATCACTTTTACCTGAACCTTTGTTTGAAGGTCCGAGATTCTTTTCAGGCAACGTGCGGTTACGCAGTTGAATGTTCTCACAGTTCTTCATTTCTTCTTCCATTTCAGAGGTAAATTCCTTGAAGAGAGGGCCGAGGGCTATTTCTTCATCAGAATCGCTTCCAAAGGTAAGAACTTGAGGTTTTGCTCTTGTCGGGATAGCATCAACCATATGACAATTACCGGCTATCCCTTCACACTCGTCTGTCATGCTTCTCTACTCCTGACGGGCTTTATGCTTCATTCACTTAAATTGTTGTCGGTGGGCAACGTATCCCTGCCACCACTTCTTAAAGGCATCGCACTCTTCGGTAGGGCGTGTGACCCTTCGATGATACAAGCAGTATTTCGGATGGACATCTGGTTCGTCGGGGCACGTATTCCCGGAAGTATTTTCTTTGGAAGGTGGCAGCTTCATTCTCATCGACAGAGTTTTGGCGAACTGCTTCCTTATCTTGATTCTGCTCTTGCTGGTGGCAGGGGTGCTTCGATCTGGTTGAGGTACTTTATGGCTTCTCATCGCCGGAGTTTTTCGGCCTGACACCGACGCTTGGCCTTTTCGTAAATGGCCGCTTCACGTTCTCGAGCAGCTTTTCTCTTTTGAAGAGCTTCGTTCAGCAGCTTATCGATGAAGTCATCTGACGGTTCCATGGATTTTGGTTCTGGATCTGCCCCCAGTTTCTCTACGTCAGGAGCTTCTTTGCCGTTTATCGACGAGTGAGAAATCATGTGGCAGCTCGCCACATACTCCTCGGGTTCTTCTGACAAGTCATCTCCTTCATCAATGTCATTGTCTCCGTTCTCAAGGACAAGCTTGAGGAATTCTTTCAGTGTGACTGGGGTCCGTGCTTTTTGGTTGTATTCCTCCAGCGCGTCAATGTACTTTTGCAGACCCGTACAATTGTCGTCGAGCTGCATGGGCTTCTTGGCCTTCTTCTTTTTCTTTGAAGGCTTCGGAGGTTTAGCTTGGAGGTTTTGCCCCTCGTTACCAACCTTCGGCGTTGGGCGCGGTTTCAGCATTCCGTCAATAATCTTAAGCTCCAGCGGGCTTTTCCACCTAATCGCCGGACATTCTTGAAGATCCTTCAGCATTCTTTTAGTTTTAGCCAAGAGGACAACCTCCCACGGAGCTTCTTCTATAAACGAGCATGATGCCCCCGGCGTGTCCACCTTTTTAGGAGCGTGCCGCTGCGGCGGGTTCACCTTCCATTTTTCGAACAGCGCGAACTTGCCCTGCTGGTACTGGTCTTCGACCCAGTTTTTAAAGACGCGGCAATCTTTGATTAGGTGGCCCACTATTCGGTGGTAAGGGCAGTAATTGGGATTGTTGATGTCGCCCGATTGCAGCGGGCGTCTCGAATCCGGTAGAGTGATGAGCTTATTGCGTACCGCCAGTTTGAATAGTCTCCTCATTTTGTCCCCAGTAAGGACGTCTCAACTTCTCTTTAAGGGCTCGCGGTCTGTTGTTTTGGCGAATAACCGGTTTCGGGTCACTCGAGTGTTGTTGAGCGTTAGCGACGAAGGTCGCTTTCCCTTTACCCTTTTCATTCCGAAGATCTGTCTTTGAAGAGGGCGGCCTATAGCCCATATGGTCCATTTGGGCCAGCTTGTCAATCAAGGCCTGGAAGGTGGTCGGTTAGAAGAACATCATAAACTGGGATATAATTGCCTGAGGATCAATGGTCCCCACGAACATGCCTACAGTAGGAGCCTCTTCTATGCGATGTTCACACTTTGACCATAGGTTCCGCCACTGATTGTTCATTCTTTGCGTGTGTTTTGAAAAGATAGATTTTAAAATCAAAAAATTGTTTACCGGAATCAAGAACGGCGTCGCTTGGTAGCTAGCCGGTGAGT
Organism: Agapanthus africanus; assembly: GCA_030015575.1. Taxonomy (NCBI): domain Eukaryota; kingdom Viridiplantae; phylum Streptophyta; class Magnoliopsida; order Asparagales; family Amaryllidaceae; genus Agapanthus; species Agapanthus africanus. The sequence continues at coordinate 66,474,256 of CM057344.1, read as the reverse complement.
ACGGGTCGGTCCATAGGGATTTTGTGTATTCTCAATTTGTTCTAACGAGTTAATTCCAAATGGTGTTGGATTGATTATTCACTAAAAACCGAAATGAGTTTGATTAAAATCTTGCTAGGGTTAAGTTTAGGTTAAGTTTGGAAAGTCGATATTCTTCACCGCTTTCTATGCCCTAATTAAGATCCATGAGGTGTTATGATAATAATTAATAAAGTGGATTAGTACCATCGAGAAGAAACTAGGTTTCTTCCTCTAGGTTCTTGTCCTTCCTTCCTTAATTCTTACCCTAACCTCCATGGAAAACATATACAACCGATCTTTTAAACTACGGTATCACCGCTACCTCATGGGATAGGGTGCCGTAGTGAGCGGTGTGTGTATGTATGCATGGAGTCCTATAAAAATATTTGATGGGCAAGAAAAGGGTGAGAGATTTTCATCTCTCAAACATCTCGTATTCCTAACCCTAACAAGTGAGGAACTACTAACTTATTAGAGAATTGATAAAAAGAGACATTTTTATGATTTTTAATTCAATAACCTAATTATCTAAACTAGGGCAAATAATTAAAATTATAACTAGGGCAGATAAAGAAAAATCTATTCTAGGGCAGGAAAGAAAATTTAACTAGGGCAAGATAAAGAAAAAGACTTACTTTATTTGATGCGCTCTTCAACATTACAAGAATTGAATTCTGAATTTAGATTTATAAAATGAGGCACAAGAAGAGGCATCCTCCAAAAGAGGTCTAGGATTTCTATTTATAGATCATAGAAACCCTAGAGTTACAATCGATTCACATCTGCATTTACAATTTTACCCCTAAAGAAGACTAGTCAACGCGCCGCCCCACCGACAAAATTGCACCGATACGGGCTTACTATGGCCGCGGAACCGCAGCCAAAAACCTGGTCTGGCCGCGGTTCCGCGGCCATCTAGTGGGCTTTTGGGCTGCAATTTTTAGGGTTTCTTTCTGTTGTTTTTGGCTCCTTGTTTTTTCACTTGGTTTCTCAGATGGTCTTCTAGTTTTCTTCCAGATTTCCACAGTGAATAATGTCGTGGACTTTACCGTTTGCTTCATTTCGAAGTCTTGAACCTTGCGCTGCCTTTGTGCTTTGTGAACTTGTTCATGAATCTTCATTGTCCTTCAAAATGTAGGCATGATCAAGATTCCACCATTTATCGGTCGTAGCCTCACTTTTGTATCATCTTTTCATCGATTTCACTGTTTTTGTTCCGAGAACCTGTAACCTGAAACTATATAGCAGACATGGATCAACAGCATCTATTTATTTGTAAAATGAATAAGAATGGGGAATATAATAATGCAAAATTATGATATGAACAAATACCCCCAAACTTATCTTTTGCTCGTCCTCGAGCAAACCTAGTTTTTATTCTCGAAAAAAGACCTAGCCTCACTTTCGCAGGGAAACGCGATTGCACTGAGCTCATGCAACAAGCCATTAAACCTCTAGGTGTCCCTAGTAGGAGGAGTGTTGTCTTCTGAGGGTTTTCAGCGGATACTACCCACAAAATCCTATCAATTCGGCCTATTAACTTTTATTCTCCAATTAGGTTTTCCAACAAGGAATTCTATTATCTTCGACTCATAAATTATCCATCCGTATTTTTCACGCTTCCTTAACATTTAAGTTAAGATTATATATATTCTTGTGAATTTACTTAGATTTTGGCATCTTTTAAGTTTTCCTTCTAGGGTTCCATCTCAACTTAGGAATTTTTATCATCTTTACTAAAGATATAAGTCCTATTCTTTATTCCTATCTCTCATCTAAACCCCAATCATATACCCCTACGTGTGTGTATGTATCACCCCTATACTTGGAAATTCAATTCAAGCTCTTATACTCTTGTCCATTGTCCAAAGTACTTTGGTGAATTTTCAGATGAAATTGCTCACACATTCTTCATGCGACCGTTAATACTTCTTGAGGTACCAACGACCGATTACACAATGTGTTTGCACATTAAGGCGTAATTCCTCGTCTTGTAATACCTAAGGCTTTTAGCAATGACTCCCAAACCAGTTGGTCTAAGGCACTAGGTGATAAAGCACCCTCGCTATTAATTTTTTCTATTTATGCAGCCTTAAGTAATTACAAAACCAGTGTTCATTTTTTTTATCTCTTTATTCACACTTGTATTTTTATCTTATTTTCCTTTATACTATGGACTTTAGACAAGAGCATTTCAAGGTCTCTTCTACTATTCCAAGTTTCAAGGTTCGTGTTTGTGCAATTTGTAGGGTATATATTTTCAGAATTTAGACTTAAGCTTAAGAATTATTTTTCAGACTTATACTTTAATAAAAATATCAATACTCTTCCTTTATCTTGACTTAGCCCAAGAAGTGAACTCAAAATTTACCTATTTCTAAGTAAACTACAAAGACATATATTTTCTACCGTTAAATTTTAAGAAAGGTTATTTTTAGGGTTTTTAATTCACTAAATCTAAGATCTAGTTGTTCCTAGCTAGTTAACCTTTTTGTCAAAAAACTTAAGTCAAATATGGCCAAAATTGAACTTTTCAATTTTTATAATTTTTGAAATTTTTCAATTTTTTTGGATTTTAAAATAAGTATGCAAATAAAAGAATATACACATGAATGCGAAGGAAGAAAACTTACCAAGCATACCCCCAAACTTAAACTTGACAGTGTCCTCACTGTCAGGCTACACCAAGAGGTTCAAAATTGTCGGCACTCCCCTGTTTATTTTTTTATAATTTTTTTTATTAAAAAAACAAAATATATATACAAAAAGGTCCCCCCAAACTTAAGTGAGACAGTGTTTCCACTGTTTTAAGCGTTAAAGTTCAGAGTTAGGGAGGAGGAAAATCAAACTATACAAGGCCTTACATAGGCCAAAGGTTAGCACCAACCATTCAAAAAATTTATCGTTATAATGGTAGGGTTGGTGGAAGAATGGAGTGTAGAGAAAGAAGTTGAGAAACACACGAGACCGTATGGGAAGAAGGGTGGAATATGGTCTCGATATATTCGGAGAAGAATGGCGGAAGAGAGAAAGAAGTGTAGTACGAACTTGAGGATGTAAATTGAGTGAATAAATTAGCACAAATTGTGATGACCAATGTGTTAAAAGCGATTGTGCTAATTTATCAACCTATCGAGAAATGGGGTCAAATCCCTCAAGATTCGCAAGAAAACATGGGTACGTTGAACTTGGTAAACCATCCATTGAAAATGGAAGCGCGACGGATTCTTGCGCGGTCGAAACGATGGAAGGACGAAAGGGAGTGATTTAGGGATAGTCTTATTCTTACCTAAGTAAACTGTCTCGAACTCGAAGGATTCCATCAATGGTTTGAAATGACTGTAAGCAACCGAGTCTGATGGTTCAACTATCTCATCTGAAAATTCAAAGGACTCAAACTCGGGCGGTGAGTCTTCAAAATCGTCCGTAAAAGTGAAACACTCGTAATCGTTATCGGCTGTGAGAACTGTGTCAGATTCAAAGAGGAACGCACTAGTGGCGTCCAAACTGCTGTGATCGAATAGAAAATTTTCAAGCTCACAGTCTTCCTGCGTGATTTTTTGCGTGTTCGGAACGATGGAAAGGAGGGGGTGATTTAGGAAGTATAACAGTTAAAGGTTCAGGAGGATGAATTGGAAAATCCGACACATCAAACAAAACTGGTTCATCCTCAATACTCTCCTCAATACTATCCTCATAATTCTCCTGAAAAGTTATCTCATCCATGCAATTATCATCAAAATCAAGACGCATATGAAGTTCAGGAGAAACATTTAATGACTCGGGATGATGAATTGGAGAGAAAATTTCAGTCAAATCTACGGGTTCATCATCCAAAATATTCCATGCGTCAATATCCACAATCAAGTGAAAATCCATTTTTTAGATACCTCATCAAAGGCATGGATATTTATCAATTCAGGTTCTAGATTGGAGGTGTAGAGATCGAAAGGGTTGGTGATGGTTTCACTCAAAAGGGACCCTTCACAATCTAGCAAATCAAGCACTACAAAGTCACACAACTCATTAAAAATTTTATTTTCAACCGGTAAATCATTTGGGACACTTGTTTGAAAACTGGAGTTGTGGGATTCAATTGGTGATGGGTAGGTTTGATTTGGAAGGGTGCACAGCTCACTCTCTCTACCAAATTCTCAATCTGTCCAACCGCCTCATCATACATTGGAAGACTTGGAGCTAGTTGGAAACTAGCTACCGGTTCACTAGGTTGCATAAGGGTGGCAATGGACGCATCCAAATTCCTCATATGTTGGTTTGTCGCTACAGTATAAGCTTCCAACGACTGTTCTGGACTAGACGTGGGTTGTGAAGGGGTTTCAGTATAAGATTCAAAGTTGTTTGGATACGTGAAACTCCTAAATGGTTGTGTAGAAGCAATGTCTAGGGAAGTTGTGAAAGTCGGGTAGGACTGGTAGGAATTGAATGGTTGGACAGGATTAGGATCAACATTTGGATAAAAAGGTGAATGGACTTGTTGATCCCAAGAACTAGAAGTGTTGAATGGAGTGAAAGATCGGTTACGAGATTGTTCAATATGTTCAGCAATAGACATGGGTTTCGGAGTTACAACAGGACTCGAAAAAGGAGTATCAACGTAAGAAGGTTGTGAAGATTGAAATGGTTGATACAAAGTGGATTGCGGAGTCGAACTGTTTCTCCTAGGCGCTTCTATTCGATCTTTCAAAGAAATTTTAGGCATGGAGGGGTCGTCCGTAATTCGACCAAAATAATTCGCGTAGGAAGCAATGTTTGGATGAGGGTACCAAAGTTCGGCTAGAGTTTTGTGAGATGGGGTACCCATGATGTAAGAAAGGAGAAGAAAAAAAATTGTGGGGTGCACGGATTTCTTAGCGACAAGTTGCAAGGTTTTGTAAAAAAAAATTCCTTTTTTTTCATTTTGTGTTTTTTTTATTTGGAGCTCTTTGCAAAAAAAAATTCGATAAAAGGCTTAGACACACGTTCAAACAATCACAAATGCACAATCAAGCCTAGATCTAGGGTCACCTAGGTCGGCTAGACAGCTCCTAACTGTTCCAAAGGGCAAGAAGTAGGACCTCAAACCGCCTCTTCACCGCCAATTGTGGCCAGGTAAGCACAAGTAGAGAAAGGAGGGATCCGCTCACGAATCACCGTGAGACGGGCCTTTTAAAGTTACCTTTCCCTACCTGTCTAGCCTAGGCACCACAAAGTCAGGTTTAGATCAACGGTCGATGCCTACAACTATTCCTTTGTCCTATTGAGCGCGAAGTCCTTAGGGCTGAGTCTAATCTTTTTTTTAATTAACTTGATGGTCAATGCAATATGCTTTATGTGATTTTTGGGATCCTGGGAAGGGTAATGAAATCCCCACCCAATCTGGATTGGTGTAAAAGCCCCTTAAAGTCAATTTAAATATGCAAAGCAGTAAACACAATCACTTGCAAACAATTTTTTAGCGCGGCACAAAGAATCCTGCACAAGATCAATTATTGAGAAGGGAAGAAATTTTTGGCGCAAAGAATCCTGCAGGCAAATTTTACAGAGGAGATATCAGGGGTTCAGGGGAAGGAGAGGAGAAGCTTACAGTGGGCTTTTTAGATGATGACGTCACTTCCCCACCGCACTTCCGCCGCCAATGTAGTGCTCTTGCCGCGGTTCCGCGGTCTCCTATGCGGTTCAGATCTCGAGAAATTTTCTGCTCCTCTGATTTGATTTTTCTCTGTTGTTCAGATCTAGGGTTTTTGTTTCGCTCTCTGGATTTTTGCAGATCTGAATTTGTTCTTCGATCCTGCACAATTCAAACGAAAATACCCTTCACAAAATAACAAAATGATAAATTTTTTATATTTTTTATTTTTCAGTTTTTATGATTTTTCAATTTTATATTAACCCGAAATTGCAAAAAGAAAATAACACGCCATTCCCGGCAACGGCGCCATTTGATTGTTCATTCTTTGCGTGCGTTTTGAAAAGATAGATTTTGAAATCAAAGAATTGTTTACCGCAATCAAGAATACGGGTCGGTCCACAGGGATTTTGTGTAGTCTCAATTTGTTCTAACGAGTTAATTCCAAATGGTGTTGGATTGATTATTCACTAAAAACTGAAATGAGTTTGATTAAAATCTTGCTAGGGTTAGGTTTAGGTTAAGTTTGGAAAGTCAATATTCCTCACCGCTTTCTATGCTCTAATTAAGATCTATGAGGTGTTATGATAATAATTAATAAAGTGGATTAGTACCATCGGGAAAAAAACTAGGTTTCTTCCTCTAGGTTCCTGTCCTTCCTTTCTTAATTCTTACCCTAACCTCCATAGAAAATATATACAACCGGTCTTTTAAACTACGGTATCACCACTACCTCATAAGATATGGTGCCGTAGTGAGCGGTGTGTGTATGTATGCATGGAGTCCTATAAAAATATGTGATGGGCAAGAAAGGGGTGAGAGATTTTCATCTCTCAAACCTCTCTTATTCCTAACCTTAACAAATAAGGAACTACTCACTTATTAGGGAATTGATAAAAAGAGACATTTTTATGATTTTTAATTCAATAACCTAATTATCTAAACTAGGGAAAATAAATAAAATTATAACTAGGGCAGATCAAGAAAAATCTATTCTAGGGCAGGAAAGAAAATTTAACTAGGGCAAGATAAAGAAAAAGACTTACTTAATTTGATGCACTCTTCAACATTTCAAGAATTGAATTCTGAATTTAGATCTATAAAATGAGGCACAAGAAGAGGCATCCTCCAAAAGAGGTTTAGGATTTCTATTTATAGATCATAGAAACCCTAGGGTTACAATCGATTCACATATGCATTTACAATTTTACCCCTAAAGAAGACTAATCAACGCGCCGCCCCACTGACAAAATTGCACCGACACGGGCTTACTATGGCCACGGAACCGCGGCTAAAAGCCTGGTCTGGCCGCGGTTCTGCGGCCATCTAGTAGGCTTGTGGGCTGCAATTTTTAGGGTTTCTTTCTGTTGCTTTTGGCTCCTTGTTTTTTCACTTGGTTTCTCAGATGGTCTTCTAGTTTTCTTCCAGATTTCCACAGTGAATAATGTCGTGGACTTTACCGTTTGCTTCGTTTCGAAGTCTTGAACCTTGCGCTGCCTTTGTGCTTTGTGAACTTGTTCATTGATCTTCATTGTCCTTCAAAATGTAGGCATGATCAAGATTCCACCATTTATCGGTCGTAGCCTCACTTTTGTATCATCTTTTCATCGATTTCACTGTTTTTGTTCCGAGAACCTGTAACCTGCAACTATATAGCAGACACGGATCAAAAGCACCTGTTTATTTGTAAAATGAATAAGAATGGGGAATATAATAATGCAAAATTATGATATGAACAGCCACCGAATTGCGTATTGAACCCAGGTCTCTTCCGGTTTCACCCTGGCATTGATTAATGCCGTGATTGTGGTGCACTCTCTTGCGCTTGCAAACCGCTGTGTAAACAGTAGCTCCATTTCTGCAAATGTCTTGATGGAATCATTCGGAAGCTCCGAGTACCATTCAAATTCCGTCTCCGCCAAGCTACCGACAAATTGGCGAAACAATAATTTGTCATTACCTCCAGTATTTCCGCATAGAGCTCTGAATTGAGCAACGTGTTGGTGCGGATTGCACGTCCCCTTATACACATGGAAATTAGGGATCGTATATCCTAGCGGGTACTTAATTTGGTCATACCAGCCTAGATAAGGTCGTCCAGTTCTGACGACTTGTCCTGCCGCTTCGTTCACCTGATGAGCTCGTATTTGTTGAGCTATGTAATCGTCAAGGGCAGTTTTGGAGATCGTCTCCTCCCTGGCTGCTGATAAGGCCGGAGGAGGGTTCGATATCTCCCCTCTATCGTCTTCAATGATTACTGGAGGGTCTTCAACTGGAGGATCCGGCTGGATCATCATCCCAACCATGTCTTGGAATAGAAGCGCCATCTGTTTTATATTAGCCGCTTATTCCGTGGCCTCTTTATCTTTCTTTTCAAGCACCCTCCGTAAGAATTCATTGTCGGTCTCCTGCTCCTGGCATTTTTCCGACGATGCTTCCGGGCTTTCTTTCTGCCCAGTAAGTGCGGCCATCCTTGTCAACATCTTCTGGAGCTTTTGTTGCTCCTGAGCTTTCATCACAGACCGTGTGAATGGTTGATGACTCACAGAAGCACGGCTATCCTCTTTTCCGGATGCCATGTAGATGTTATGGACAACCATGCCCCCGACTTGGGGCATTTGGGTCCACTGCCTTTGATTTTTCCGCCAGTCGTGGGAGATTCTCAGGCCTTCTCTTTTTGTGGGAGGTCGAGGTTGAGGGGGCCGTTGCGGCAGGCACCCATGCAGATGATATCTTTCGTGGTATGGTGGTTAGATGGTCCTCCTCTTGCCGAGCCTTCGTTTTCTTCAGCCGGCAAGAGAAATCTTTGTCAATTATAGAGTCTTGGACTTTCTGCCAAACTCTATAGATCTTGGAGGACAACCTGTGAGGAGGATATTCCGGCTTTACCTGTGATGTGCTTTCGACAGGCAGAGGAGACTTCTTCAAGATAGCGGTTGGAGAGTTCTTGTGCACCCTCCTGAGCAGCTCGAAACCGTTCCCGGTTGGAACAGCGACGTCAATTTCCACCATTGGTGCCGGTGGGGAAAGTCCGGAAGGGGAACTACCCCCAGCTTTCCTCACTTGGCACCAGTGGCGACGTCGAGCGTGTCTTGCGGATGGGATCATCTCAGTTGTAGAAGCGACCTCGTTGTGCCCCTTTCTTTGATGAGAGGCTGCTGTTGGTGCCAACCATCAAAGACCGACGTCCGTTGAGAGGGAACGTCTAACCTATCGAAGACTGTCTTTCGAATAGGGGAAGCATTTGTAACGACCTTAGCAGGAGTTGGAACGACCAATCTTGCGAATACCAATCCCTTAGCAGGAGAAGCCCCTTTGACGACTTCTTCTATCGGAGCTAGAATGGCTATCCGCTTCGGGATAACTCCTTCAGGTATTGCGGGTCTCTTCACGGGCCCACTTGAGCTTTGGCTCAGCCTTTTGAAGTCTGAGGCGGCAGACTTGGATGACCCGTTGAGAGGGGTCATGGTAGTTGCAAGCCGATCGAAGACTGACTTCTTTGGAGCCTCATGCGACTTTACTGAAGAATTGAAGCTCATTGGCGGAAGCATGGTCCCGAAGAACAGTCCAATGGTGGCCTGAGTCACCTGTTCTACTGGCATTACGAAGATGGAGGCCGCTTGAGGCCCATAAGTCACTCCTCCAGCAAGGACGGAATAGGAGCTGCTGTTGCAATTGGTGCAGTTGGAAGCCATCGATGTCATCTTCTCTTCTGCACGGAGCAAGACACCAAATCTTAGTACCTCGAATTCAGGGGCAACCATATTAAAGCACGATTGGTTCGCGAACACGACACATGAAGTGTGGAGTGGAAAGATGAAAAGGTCTCAGCGGGCATGCCAGAATCTGTTTACCGCCGAAAGACGCGACCGGGACATTAGAACGTCTGGCCTGAATTTTGGGGGCAGATGCTATTTGGTTTTATATGTGTACCTCTCCGAAGATGCTAAGTTAATTTATGGCACCATGTATCGAAGGTTTAAACAGATGCAGCAGTTGTAGCAGACTTCGTCAGATTCCCCCTCGTTGTGAGGGGTTTTTGATTGTGGGGACGCTCTTCCCTGCAGGCGCAAGCCCCTGCAGTTAATTACGTTACCGCGTAGCGATAAATACTTTCTCCTGCTCCAAAAGGTCACTTCGTATCGTGTGTGTTTGTTTTATTTTTGGTTGCCCGTAGATTGTATACGGAAACTAATTTGTGTTGTCGCCCGTAGGGCGTGGATTAGTCCAAATCCGTATTTTCTTAGATTTGGGGTTTGGTTTGATTTAAGGATCATTAACCTTGTTTGAGATTAAGATCAACTTAAATATTTGTTAAAGATACGTTAATCCGATATTGGACTAAGATCTACTTAACGGGTGTTCGGGATCATTTTTGATCCAACGAAAGAGCATTTGGGCTCTATCGTTTTAGTGTAAGGACGTTACAGTTCATAGATCGCCATTTTTGGTATGAGGGTTTAGTTTAAGGACATTGCGGTCCACAGCTAATTTAATGGACATTACGGTCCGTGGCTAGTTTGAGGACATTACAGTCCAAGGAATTGTTGATTGTCGGGACCCGCCGTCTCTCTGAAGACGTTGAAGAATTAAAACGACATGTATCAGAGGTGTGCGGAGATGTACCCTTGAACCAATGTTGGTTGGGAGATCTGTAATTGGGTTTAGGACTAAGACCAATTTAGAAAAATTGTGAGCACATGGGCTCGGTTGATCTGAATTAGGGACTTTTGGTCAACTTGAACTCAGCCCACTCAGTTTTGAATAAAGTGCTAAACACTTGTTTGGGCTTGGTCCTTTTTATGTGCAACAATGTTAAGCATTAATATGGGCTCTAATGCCCACCCCTTTTTTGTTTTTTTATGGAGTGTTAAACACTCTTTGTGGCGTTGGCTCTATTGGCGGAGCGCTTCATGTTAAACAGCGCCCACATGAGGGACGCGTGGGGCGCTCGGCGCAAGGCGCCAAACGTTGAGTGCAGAGCGCTCTCTATTTTATTAGCGCCTATGTGAGGGGCACGTGGGGCGCTTGGCACTGGGCGTCAACCACTGAGTGCTAGGCACACTTTATTTTAGCGACACCTACATGAGGGGCACGTGAGGCGCTCGGCGCTAGGCATCGACCACTGAGTGATAAGCACTCTTTATTAAGCAGCGCCCACGTGAGGAGCACGTGAGGCGCTCGGCGCTGTTTCCTTCTTTGTGATTTTCCTGAAGAGTTCAATTCTTTGTTCTCCCTTGGATCTTCAATCCCCAAGAACAAATTCATCCCTACGAGAATTAAATTCTCATTTGTGGGAGACTTGTCTCATGGATCTCAGATTCAGGGGAAGAACTATGTTCTTTTATGAGGGTTAAACCCTTGGGTATACAGATGAGATACTATGATCTCTATTTACCTTGAAGAAAGTTATTCTTCTTTCTTCTCTCTTAAAGCTCTTTCTGCTTGCTCTTCTTTTTTGAACTTGAAGTTGATGGGGGTTCCTCTTCTTTAAACTTGAAGTCTTGGGGTCTTTATATAGTAGAGGCAGATTTGTTGATTCAGTTAAGGAAATCTCTCATTGAGTGATTCTTAATTGATTTGGGGATTTTATCCGCCGTTGGATCTTTGATCCAAGGACTTCTGTTTTACAGAAGATATTTTTCTTTTTTTTAACAAGATTGGGAAAATATTTTCCATACAGAACTTATTATGTAATTTGGTGATTCTTAATCACCATTGGATCTTTAATCCTACAAGGTTACCTAAGACGGCATTAATGTTTCGGGAGGTATCATCCATGCCAAATTCAAATTTTTTCCGTTTTAGCTAACCCTAACTTAGAATCGTTAACTAGAAATCGACGGAATGTCTATGCAAACTACTTTGCAAATGAAAAGTGAACAAGGAATACAACTTTTGTAGACCGGTCCTTCACTTTAATAGCTCCGTGTAGAAGTGTCTTCGCTGCGATCGTGAACTCCGTACTCTAGAGAGGCTCCCATGAAGAAACGAACAAGCTTGCTTCGATGTCTTCGAGGCCGAAGATGATCTACGTCGAGGAGACACTAACCCAAGCTATTTCTTCACTAGGTCAAGAACTTTATGAAGAGAATACTCTATACTAAATGGCAAGTAGTAGAGGATGATGAAGTAGGAAGTGGGCTCACTTTAGATTTCATTTTCTCACACTTTTTCTCACAACTCCATTGAAGCTAGAAAGCTTTGAGGAAGAAGAAGAAGAAGATCACTCATCAAATGAATTATTGGTGAGGTTAATAATGCAACCAAGGGTTAAGCATGTCATGCTTAACCCTTGTAGAGAGTTAACCATGTGCTATGCTTAAAGGTTAGGTCAAAAATATCTTAAGCAAGACAAAGAAAATGGACAAAGTCAAAGATGCTTACAAGCTTCTACAAGCTTTCAACAAATATCAACCATGACTATTATCCATAATATTTGAATTACTTAATGATAAATTTAAACCCTAATCTTAACCCTAGCATGGTTTAACCCTCATTAACCCTAGTTGCATTTGTAACCATGCATGATACATTTAACATATATCACATATACATCAATGTATCCAAAGTGAGAAAAGAAATCATAAGTGAGCTAATACTAGTTAATGTAATGTAATATATCAAATATATAATTATACATTAGATTATGAAATCAACTCTTGATTTAATAATCCAGCTATATCATCTATAACCGACTAATATCATATGAATCAATTTATCGAATCAACACTTGATCCGATAACCCGGCTATACCATGTATAACCGACCGATATCTCATATCGCGAGAATAGAATACGGTATTTCATATCGTATCAATCTCGGTCCTGCACATATCACATTTGTGCTCCTACTCCGTTTCGCTTGAGCCAGGAAACCCCTATGTAGGACTCTAAAGACTCGTCAATACGCCGGCAGTAGGTGATGATCATATCAAACACCCACAAGCCGTAAGCGGTCTGCTAAACGTAACGGCCACCCGGGTATTGAGCGATCAGAAGATCAACAAGAAAGCCTGCTCACACTCCTGCGAATCCAATCAGTAACACTACCGTACAGTCCGGTCTCTTCGTCTGATATGTCGCATATCTCGTCTAAGGGTGGTAAACGTCAGACCCCAGTAACTCGATAAGTCGTGTCGATATGAGGCTCATAACGGGTCGAGAAACTACTAATAGCACTTACCAGTATATCTCTGAAGCAGTCTTGGCCAAATACTTCCTGTTATAACCAATCGAGCACAGCGCAACATCAACTCCCAATACCGGGAGAAACGAAACCCCTCCTATCGCTCATTACCTCCATGTGACTCGGGACTGTACCCAAAAGCCACCGTTTTGCATGTTTTCTTGAACATGGTAAGGTGGAAATCAAAGCACAGTTGGAATCACACAAGACTCTATGACAATCTCGGGTCTACAGACTAACCTGTACCAATGTCACCAGAGAACTGCCATCTGACGTTAGGTATAATGCCATCTGACGTTAGGTATAATACCATCTGGGAGTTCTCGGCGAGTCTGTTCAGTGTACCCAGTCTCCACTGAGCACCCGAATACTGTCTCTAATGTCAAACACCAATGGATATGGGATCATACATCGCCCATCTACATGGATCGAGAAGCTATACGCTAGTCTACTCTGGTATATCGATGCCCTGTCTCGATACACCCTCAACTAGGAACATTTGAAGGATGTACTTAGCGACTACTCTGTCCCCACTAGTATGATCTGCATCATAGTCCTGGTAGTCAAGTACTCATCCTAAGGGCTTTATCAATATGTAACATAGAGACAATCATTGTACATGTTAAGATAAAGAACAACCAGATAGCATACTATCATGTCGAGCAAGAAAGTCATCCTTATATATGTCCAAGTATCCACTACAATATATATCGTATGTACAGTAATGGCCTCTAGGGTATACATATAACTAACAAATCCAACGGTAATCCTTCTTGTTTAGAAAGATTGGGAAAATATTTTCCCCTACATAGTTTATTCTGTAGCTTGTGATTTTTAATCACCATTGGGTCTTTTGATCCAACGGTGGTTTGTTTTACAGAGCATAATCTTTCTTGTTTAGAAAGGTTGGGAAAATGTTTTCCCCTACAGAGCTTATTCTGTAGCTTGGTGATTTTTAATCACCATTGGATTTTTAATCCAACGGTGCTCTATTTTACAAAGCATAATCTTTCTTGTTTAGAAAGATTGGGAAAATATTTTCCCCTACAGAGCTTATTCTGTAGCTTGGTGATTTTTAATCACCATTGGATCTTTGATCCAACGGTGCTCTGTTTTACAGAGCATAATCTTTCTTGTTTAGAAAGATTTGAGGAGTATTTCCTCAATCAGAAATTAATTTTTTGCTTTAATGATTTATCATCTCCGTTGGATCTTTGATCCAACGGCAGAGAACTTTTAGTTCTGGCGCCAGCGCCCTCATGCGGGGCACGTGAGGCGCTGCCTCAGCGTTTTTAACTCTTGGGTGCTGGCGCACTCATTAAACGCACGTGAGGCACTGCCTCTTTTCAAATTTTGAACAGAGCTTTGCTCTTTTATTTGGGGGAAACAGCAACACCGGCTAAAACTCCAGGATCTTTACTAAAACCTTAGATAGCTAATCTATCTAGAGGTTTAACTACTCTATTAGAATGGTTATACCTCCAAGATTGAGTTCTTCGGGTCTTCTAGTACTCCTCTCCAAGGCTCCTCGGTGATCGGATCGGGCTAGCTCCATTGGCCTTCCTGCGTCAAAGATGATCCACCGCGAGAGAATGTGCTCCAAGATTCAACCACTAAATGAGGTAACTAAGGTAGATGGTTCGCTAAACCAACTAGTCTAGGAGATGTAAAATGTCTAATGGGTTGATTAGTCTCACTAAACCCTTGGCTCACAACGCATGTGAAAGTTAGGGTTTAGTCTTTGAGGAAGAAAGAGATAGAGGAACTCAAGAGAGCAAAAGAGGAGAGCAACTCAAGAAAATGAGCACAAGAAAATAAAATTGCTAAAAGTGTGAAGCATTGTGTAGATAATGGCTAAATAACTCATTTCAATAATTCAAGCATGCAATATAATATAATAGAATAAAGCACCCATGCTTGAATAGTGAGTCAAGACCAATATAATAATTCCTTAGCCATGCTTTGCACCATGCCTCCCAAAGTCTCCTCCATTTCCACCTCATTAATCCATTTAAGTAAATGGATAAAACCAATAATTGGGTGGCTCCTTCTAGAAGCATGCCTTGACAAATTACAAGAATGGCCCTCTCACCATATATACATACCCGTATCCGTATTCCGAAAAATACGAATACACTGAGATGATAACAATCCAATAATATAATGCTAGGATCCGGCTTAAACCAAAACCCACTAGTATTGTCCGTCCGATCAGCATCCGTGTATAAGTACACGTACGTGATCGAAGTCCAGTCGTAAAACCATACGACGTCTATATTAATTGCCTGAAGCAGGGAAACCCTCTGTGTGGGACTCTAAAGACTCAACAGTACGCTGGCAGTGGGTTTAACTACAAGCCGTCAGCGGTACTAGCTGCACGTAACGGCTACCCAGGTATATGTCAATAAGAAGACCAATGAGCAAACTCACCCGGACTCCTACTGAGCCTATCAGTGACAATCTCTGTACAGTCCGGTCTGTTTGTCTAAGATACTCACATATCTGCCTAGGGGGATGGTAAATGTCAGACCCCTAACAACGTGATAATTGGTGCCGGAGGAGAGCCCAATACACCATGAGAATTTACTGGAGTACCTTACCAGTATTTCTCGACTGCCCTGGCCAAGGACTTTGTGTAATAGCTTTCCGAACACTGCGCGATATCAACCCCCCAATACCGGGAGAGAAGAATCCTATTTGATCGCTACTGTCTCCATGCTTCGGTACTACACCTAACTACTACCTGTTTGCACGACTCCTTTGAGCGTGGTAGGGTAGTAATCAAAGTGCAGTGGGAACACATTCGAGACGAAGTAGTGATGGCAAGTCAACGGACTAAACTGTATTCATTCCACCTGGGAACTGCTACCTGACGATAGGTATAATACCAACTAGCAGTTCCCGACAAGTCATGTCCAGTGTAACTCATAACCTAATAAGCACATGCATACCAACTCCAGTACGGCGTACTAATGGCTGTGGGACAAACCATATCCTCTGCTGGGATGAGAAGCGTATACACTAGTCTACTCTAAAGTATCGATACCCCGTCTTGATAATCTAACGACTAGGGACCTGTATAAGGATGTGCTTATAGACTACCCAGCCCTCACGAGTGTGACTGCCATCACAATGCTGATAGTCAAGCAAACATCCTAAGGGCTCTAACAATATGTATAAGCGATATGCTAAAAGAAACATATGCACATATTGAGGTAGAATCAAACCAGGTAGTATACTACCATATCGAGCAAGACTGTTATTATAACTTTGAAATATCCCAAGTATCTAATATGTAATATACAATCCAGTATGATACAATAATGGCCTCTAGGGCATATATCACTAACAATTTGAATCTGGTTCCATCTAAATTAGTGCATTTGATTCTATATAGACATAGATTGGTTACATATCTTAAGATTATAAAAATATGGAGTTATCCGATTCCTGTTTAAATGCAGAATCCGGGCAAACTCAAGGCACGCTTCAGTAATGGTTGTTTGTGGATTATCCCAAGCATTCGCTAAGGTTTTTCTTCTACCATTTTCAAGATCTATAATTACATTGTTCTTGACTCGCCACCTTTTTATAAAAGGAATCTTTTTGCAAAAGAAACTAGTGGAAGTATGGTAGAACTGGAAGTGATTCCAGAACCACAAACAACCATTACCGAAGAATTCAATTGGACTTGACAATCCATTAGCCACTCCGTAGATTTTAGTAGGTGACCTTAGCCATCCGAGAGATACTTCATTTTTCTTAGTGACGGTGACAGGGAGGTTAGCATCATGGTTATGATGGCCTTACTAGTTATTTGTAGGTCATAGGAAGTGTTAACTTCTAAGTGACCAGATACTATATATCCAAATTGGACTCCACGTACTTCAGCAAATATTGGATTTTGGACTTTGTTGGATGCTCCTGAAGGGGTAAAACCCATTAGGAGTAAGTAGATCTTTCGAGATCTGTGTAGGTGGAAAGGTATTAACCTAATAAGGCTAGACTTGTTGTGAATATTTACATCAAATACCCGTTCTGGATTGTGATGAGACTTTTGCTTCATTGTCTTCGCCAAAGTCATGATGATATAACTTGCACTGCTGTTGCTCTAGACTATGATATCTGGAAAGAGAATGACTATAACGTCTTTCCAAATGGGATTTTGGAAGTGCATGTGTATATGACTCTACCAGAGGGTTATCGTAATCAGTGGGAGCAGCGGAAGGTGTGCAAATTGCATATGTCTGTTCGTCGACTAAAACATGTATAGCGGAGACGGATCATCTGTTTTTGATGTGACGGTCAAGGCGATTGACTTCATCAAAAAAACAGATGAACCTAGTAAGAAGGGTGTAGGGGGTACTATCCTGGGATTTAGATGATATACTCCAAATAGGAAGTAATATTCCTATACTACAATCGGTCAAAGTTTGGTTGTCATATAGTGTTTTCTCCATGTTGGATATGGATAAAATATCAAGGATTCTGGTGACTTGATCTATTGTTTTAGATCTAGATTTGAGAAGTTTTCCAATCGGGTACTTAGACAGCATTCTAAAAGTATTTTAAAATGGACGACTCCTGGCATGGTGATTTACCCGCAGGTGATGGAGTCACCCTCTCTAAAGAGATGTCTTCCAGACTGATGAAAAGAGAGACTGGTATGAATGACATATCATTTGCTTAGGCAATTGAGTCGATCATGAAAAGTCTTGTACAAAACCAGATATTGCCTATACACTTGCTGTAGTAAGCAGATATTAATCCAATTCTGGAGAAACAAAGGGGGGCAGTTATGAACATTAAAGGATGTTCTTAGTATATGATAATGACAGTCTCCTCCGGGAGGCGATTATCGGTTTAGGCTTCCAAGGTGACCTGGATGATAGAGATACTGTCAGAGTTTTGAGTTTTACCTCTTCTGAGGATCAGTATATTGGATAGTGTTCCAATAGGGATACTGAGGTAAGTATGGTTCAGGATGCTGGTTATAACTCAACAGAGGATACAGCCCAAGAAGTTTGTAGGATAAGGTTGTTCATTTATGAACTTGGTCCCATCATGTATCCAGAAAAAATTCATGAGGTGGGGTATCGCTCACTTTGGGAGATTGTTTATCTCCGCGAAGTTGAGATATAGAGAGAGGAATTTGAAACATTATAGCGGATCCACTCACTGTGGCTGTTTCTCAAACACAGATGTTCCTCAAACAAGATTTGAGAAACTGATTAGTAGAGAAGTTGGGTATTTGATAGCACATGGGATGTGGGTATGTGATACCGCAATAATTAGCCTTATGTGTAAGTGGAAGATTGTTGGATATAGTGCCCTCAAGGCAATTATTGTAATTGCAGGCACGCGATTATGATAATTGAGGGAGGACCTATATAGGTAGAACAATCTTACTCGAAATGATAGTATGCTATCTGGTTTGTCTTTATCATTGATGTGTACATATTTTACTTGTTATTACGTATCGCTAATTGATTGATCAGTTTTAAAAGAAGTGTGTTCGTGTAAGTAAAGTAACCGCAATCAGGACAGTGTCGCTAGTAGTTAGCCGCGATGAGTACGGGTCGTCCGCAGGGAAACGTGAATGTTTATCTTGCTTTAGACGAGTTGATTGAAGATAGATGGGTTGGTTGTAGTTATGGATATACTATGGATGTAAGATTTATAAAGAAAGGGGCATATAGGGTTCATAGGACTTAATAGTAATGGATGATTAATTAAAAATAACTCCTTTTATCATTTAATAGTTTAAAACTATATCGATAGTGATGAATGTAGATTAAGATTCTTTTGGAAGAAACTAGGGTTTCCCTACTCCTAACCCTTGTACTTGCATTGATCTCTATTCATGTCTAGCCCCAAACAAAACAAGTGTTAATCTAATCTCAAATCGTGGTCGAGACTATCAATAAATTTGTAGCGCGCCCGATAAGGATGTTAAACATTTATTTTGCTAAACTTTATAAACTTTAAAATGTATAAAAGGAGTTAAATAATTTTATCATACATTGATCTACCCTAGCCTACGAACTCTAGCAAGCTAGGATACTCACGCATGGTTGGAGAAGAAAGGATGAAGAATGAGATCATAATGTAAATTCTGAAAGTAATGCAGAAATTAAATGCAGAAAGTAAATGCGAAATAATTAAACTAATGATCTACATTTATTAATCAACTTATCATTTAAAAATCCTTTTTGAAAGTAGAATACAAAGAAGCCTATTTGCTCTCGATCGTATCTCGTTGGGATATAGATATTGAGTTGATTGATCACGTCGATTCGTGAATCGTCTTGGATCTCTTGATCTTGTCGAAGATCTATTCGGTGATGATTTTTCATATGAAGCTCTCGGTCCTTTAAATAGCCCTAGAAGCAGAAACCCTGGATCCTATGTGCAATGATTTGCTGTTTCGATCACACCTAAAAAATCCTAAATCCTATGGCCACAAGGAGGCCGCGGATCCGCCGCATATCATGGGGTTTAGCCGCGGTTGGGCAGCTATTTGGTAAGATCAGGGCTTCAAAATTCTTGTGCTATTTGGTGTTGACACTTAGAGATCATTGTGATGTCTAGATTCTTCAAATCTTCATCTGAGTCTCTATCGTTCATGATTTTATGATTTGATTCAATTTTATCGGTAGATTTTATTCCCGACATCTCGGATCTCTCGATCTCTAGACCTGAGCTAATATCTGCACAATATCTCACTTTATAGTATTAGTAATATTTGTTATATTTAAGATATTATCCTAACCATTTTATATGATATTAAATCTTTAAGAATATTGATTAGAGATATTTGATATGATATGCATATTTCAATTACCAAAATATCATATAAATATTGTATGCATATATTTTCCTTCATAATGTTAATTATAATGTAGAAACATATGATAAAGAATATTTTATAGATAAACCCACATATGTTCCATATTTACAATAAACACCTTTAAGTATTTAACAAAAGTAAGAAAAATGCTCAATCAAATGTGCAATATTTTCGACTAAACAAATACCCCAGACTTAACTTTGACCGTCCCGAGCAAACTAGTTATTAAAAGAAGAAAAAGAAAATCCTAGCTAGCACACTTTCGTAGGCAGCACAATTGCACTGAGCACGTGCAACAAGCCGTTAAACCTCTAGGTGTCCCTAAGTAGGAGGAGTGTTGTCTCCTTAGGGTTTTCAGCGGATTACACCGAAAAAATCCCATAATAAAATAGAGAAGATGAAAGTTACATACAACGATAAGGATTTATAAAAGAAAGAACTTGAAAATAAGAGTTTCAAATTACACTAGCTTTTCAGTTGCCATGAGCCCTATCTTAACGGCCGTGAAAAGTTATCAGAAATCACATCATCCCTCAATAAAACATCATCTTTAGTCTTCCTCCCTATCTTTCTTCCAAACATCGATTATATACCCCCTACGTGTGTGTAAACGACATCCCTACGCTTAGAGAATTCAATTCAAGCTATCATACTCTTGTCCATCTTCCTTAGTACTTTTTAGTCGGTGAATATTTTAGATGGAATTGCTCACACATTTTTCATGCGACCATTAATACTTCTTGAAGTACTAACCAACTGACTACTAAATGTGTTCGCGCATTTAGGCGTAATTCCTCGTCTTGCAACAGCTAAAGCTTAGCAGTGGCTCCCGAACCAGTTGGTCTAAGGCACTAGGTGATAAAACACACTCGCTATATTTTTTTTTGGCTGCCTTAAGCAATTACAAAACTAGTGTTCATTTTTCTTCACCGTTTTATATTTTTATTTTTCACTTTTTTTTATTGATCTCCATACTAAGGCTTTTAGACAAGAGCATTTCAAGGTATCATCTACTATCCCAAGTTTCAAGATATGTGCAAGTGCGTATAGTAGGGCGTCAACGTTCAGATGTTTGAACTCAAGAATAAGGACTATTTTTCAGACTTATTTCTATCCTTATTAGTGATTCCCTTCATCTTACTGACTCTTGGGACAACAGATCATGATTACCTATTACTAGCTTCATTATATAACATCTAATTTTCTTGCTTTTCTTAAACTTTTCCTTCCTATCATATGTATTTTTCACTTTCTAACTTTCATTATCAAAAAAAAATTGTGCTTTTATCTAGTATAATGCGAAAAATGATGCGAAAATGATGCGTGAATAAGCACAAACCTCCCCCAAACCTATTTGCAGCAGTGTCCTCACTGATGTCATCTGTTAAGCTTAAAACTTGTAGACTTTGGAGGAAAGTCAGTAACAGGGGCAAGAATTAATGACAGTGAAATCCTCACCCAAACTTATTTTTGGCTCACAATTTTGTAAAAATTTGTTTTTCTTTCAAAAGCCAAAATATTTTTCTCCCCTCCCCCCTAAACTTGAGTGAAACGGTATTAAGCATTTAAAATCATAAGAGGGGTAAGGTTATTAGTCTATGCAAAGTTTTATAAAGACCAAAAGTCAACACCAACCATTCAAATATTTTATCAATATAACACCATGATTGGTGGAAGTTCATAGATGTGAAGAAGTGGGGAGATAAGAATCGTAATCGCTCGGATTTACGTCTCGGATGATAAAGACGAAACGGTGATAGTGCACTACTTGCATTCTCGTTCTTGGTAAGAAGAAGGGGTGGCGGCTCAACTTCTTTAGGTGGAGCTTGATTCATCATAACTCCCAAGTCATCTAGGAATACGAGTTCATCAGCAAAAATTCTTCAAAACTTCCATCGATATTCTGAATGATAGTCTCATCGGAAAGGAAGTCATGAAACTCGGATGACTTGACTAAATCATTCAACAAGTCAAAGGGTTCGGACTTGGGTGTGGACTTGTCAACAGAAGGGTCTTCACATGTATAATAAATAGTAGGATCGGTATCGTGAAGGTCCTCAAATTTGCAACTGCCGGAAGCTATCTTTTTTAACAGAGCACGCACGAGCATAGGGTTCTGATGGTTGACTTCCTAGGTTATAGATGTTAAGCTCAATTGTCATCTTCCCGAAGGATAGGTTCATAGAACCGTTACAACAATTGATTATCGCGTTTGACGTTGTTAGGAAAGGTCAACCTAGAATCACCAGAATTTGGTTCCGTAGGTTCGCTACAGGCTGTGTATCTATAACTATAAAGTCCACAGGGAATATAAATTCTCCGACTTTGATTAACATGTCCTCTAGCTCACCCCGTAGTTAGGTAATAGATCGTTCGGCCATCTGGAGAGTGCAATGCATAGGTTTCAACTCTCATATCCCTAATTGCTCATAAAAAGAATATGAAAGCAGGTTAACACTAGCACCTAAATCGAGTAGAGCACGATTAATATTTTTACCCCTAATGGTTATAGATATTGTAGGACAACAGGGGTCCTTACGTTTCGTGGGCACCAATTAGGTAAGAGAATTACTCATATTACTCGCTAAGAAAACCTTTTTAGGTACTTGAGTTTTCTTCTTCCTAGTGCATAAGTCCTTTAGAATTTTCGTATAGGACGGAATGTGTTTGATAGCATCTAGGAGAAGGGTATTTATGTTAACTTGCTTTAAAATGTCCACAATCTTCCCCATTTGGGGACTTGGTTTGTTAGCCCTCAACCTATGTGGAAAAGGAGCTTTATTAATAAGGGTTGGGTCCAACTTTTGAGGAGAAGTTTGTGGGGATGGAATGGATAGGATTTGGGATGGTCGTAAATGGTAATTCCTTCAAGGAAGTGGGATGGGGGTTCGAGCCTAGTGGAAAACGGAGAATAGGCTTAGAAGAAGATGGTGGAATAGACGAAGTAGGGTTAGAAGTAGTAGTCGGGGTTTCATCTGATTCATCCTCAATAACTTGTTTACCAACATTGTTGTTCAGCACTCTTTCCGATCTCAACGTGGTTACGGCACTCAAATTATGATTTTGAAGGATGATATTTGCGCTTTATGAGTGGCCGGAATTTGGTAGAGTTTGAGATAGAAGTCTCCCTTTCTCTCTCTCGCTCATCGCGGCATTTAACTGTGCAAGTTATGCTTCTATCGATTTTATATTTTCACTGTGGGAAGCAGTGTGTTGCACTAATGTTTAGATAGAAAACGTTAAATTAACCTTCGTTTGCGTGGAACGTTTCTAAGTTACATTCGAGTGCAGAGGTTTTATCGGTATCGGCCGTTGAAATATTATTATAAGGATCAAAGTTGTTTGCCGGGTTTTGAAAAGATTGCGGTTGAAAGGGATGCTGATTTTTTTGTGGTGGCTACTGTTGCTGTGGGGGAGGCCTTTGATAGTTGCTTGGGAACTGGTTTTGATTTTGATTTTAGTTTTGGTTCCAAGCAAAATTAGGATGATTACTCCATCCCTGATTGTATGTGAAAGAATAAGGATCGTTTCTAGATCATTGCGGAAAAGCAGCATTAGTTTGTTCTTGACCTTGAAACGGAGGATTCAAAGGATATTTGTCATGACCCGGAAAAGGCATGTGACTGGCACTTAAATCATGTGAAGTCTATAGGACTCCACCTAATTCAAATAAGCCAAAAACCCAGAAATCTAAACCTTTTTAGGAAAAATAGTGGAGGTGGAATTTTGAAATAAAGGTTTAATGAAATCAGATTCTTTCTTTAAAACATAAGTCATAGTATATGAAAACACGATATTTGTAACTATCTTGAAAACATGTTTCGTCGTTTGAAATTTGGGCAGCACCTCCTTTGTATAATTTAACCCGAAAACAATACAAGTAATAATAATAAAAGGCATCCCCAAGCGGGAGCTAGCTCTTCGCCAATTGGCGGAAAAAACCACGCGGGATATAAATATACAACGCCAAAGACGAGAATCAAAACCATGAATAAAGCAAAGAAAACAAAGGATCATCAAGAACCAGAAATAAGAATAAATACATGAGCGTGACTCTAAGGCCAAAAGAATATACAATAAAGGTTTCTAAGTGTATGAATATACATAGCCTGGTTGATGGATCTTTAACTAGATACAACTGAATAATTATACAAATACAAATGGTGGTCATGATGCAAGTGGATCCCACCTACCAAAACAATCACCCAGAAGAAAATGGAGTGCCAGCGAAGCCGCTACAGAACCTTTGCGGCCAAACCTACAAGAAACTGTGGCACAACAGGGGTGAGTTGCCAACTCATGAGTAGAAGACATCACTGAGTAGAAACCGAATGTATGACTATAGCCTAGGTCATACAGTAAGATAATAATAGCAACACGATAACATCGAATAGCAGTAAAGGTGATGAAATAAGCATATGTGTAAAGCCAAATACTCATGTCCGTGTCACAAAGTGGTAACAAGACATATGTAAATGTATATATGAGTGTAAATGCATCAATCAATGTGTGTCCAGCAACGACACACTAAATCATCATAAAACCTGAGTGCCCAGCATCGACACTCGAAAACATTATAGAAATCATGTCCATCTGTGATACAATATCCTCATATATCTCGGGCGCCGCATCTTCAGGTCGACCCTCAAATCCATCTCATGACTCCGGTCGGTATCCTCCAGATAACCGCCGGGTCTAAACTATCACCGGTCGGTAGTGCTCCCCTGCCGGTTCTAAACTATATACGTCAACCTTGCCCCAGGGTACCGCATCGAGTCCACCATGTACCCGCATACGGTGCCGACTCACTCCTCGTGGAGGGTAGTCATATATCATATATGCTCCAGAACCGAGAAATTTCATGGTGGACATCACACATCATATCAAGGAAAACCGTATTTTTCTTTTAAAAGGATCATAAGTTTCCAAATTCACATGCGGTTTCCCAAATCCAAAAATCTCATAATCATGAGTATATAATGAAACGGTGAGTACCGGCGTAAAGCCAATCTACAGTGCATAACCAGAATGTATGTATATGAATGCAATGTGGTATCTAAATAAGAATTGCGATATCTAACTAGCATGTGAGAGCAAGAATACTAACAATATGAATAAACTACCAGCTAGAAGTGAAGTAATGTTTTTCTAATGTGTACGTGACATAGAAATTACCGATGATGATATGTGTGAGCCGGCAAGCAAGTGTACGTGCAACATACGCATCATCGGTAATGGTGCATGTGTCCTAGCAGACGAGATCATAACAGCTAATGAAAACACATGTATATATATATGCAATGAAATAGAATTAACAAGAACAGAGCAGAAAGTAAATAGTAAACTATACATATCTGAGTCGATATATCTAATAGTCGGCTATCCAGCCTCATAGTATCACATACGGTATAATCTATCGTATGGCATTCTCGAGTTAAGAGTGTGGATCAATCATCATCAATATATCTCGTATGGTATAGTCCGTCATACGGCATCCTTAAAATCGAGGGTATGGGTCAAATATCATATATATATATATATATATATATATATATATATATATATATATATATATATATATATATATATCATCATCATTCGTACGGTATTGTTTTCCGCCGAAAGACCGGGAAGACAAATGTCTTGCCTGAATTTGGGGGTAGATGCTATTTGGATTTATCCGTCCACCTCTCCGAAGATGCCAAGTTGATTTATGGCACCGTATATCGGAAGTTTAGACGGATGCGGCCGTTGTAGCAGATTTTGTCAGATTCCCCCTCGTTTGAGATGTTTTTGATTGTGGGAATGCTCTTCCCTGCAGGCGCAAGTCCCTGCAGTTAATTACGCTACCTCATCGCGGAAACAACTTTCTCCTTCTCCAAATGGTCACTTTGTGTCGTGTGTATTTGTTTTATTTTTGGTTGCCCGTGGATTGTATACGGAGACTAATTTATGTTGTCGCCCGTATGGCGTGGATTAGTCCAAATCCGTATTTTCTTAGATTTGGGTTTGGGTTGGGTTTAAGGATCGTTAATCTCATTTGAGACTAAGATCATCTTAAAAGTTTGTTAAGGATACGTTAGTCTAATTTTAAACTAAGATCAACTTAACCATTTGTTAAGAATACGTTAGTCTAATTTTAAACTAAGATCTACTTAATAGGATCATTTAGATCCAACAAAAAGAGTATTTGGGCTCTATTGTTTTAGTTTAGGGACTTTGCGGTCCAAAAGTTTAAGGACATCATAGTCCATGGAGTTTAAGGACATCATAGTCCATAGTTTAAATATGTCATGGTCTGTAAAGTTTAAAGACACCATAGTCTATGAGTTTAAGGACCCCACAGTCCATGGTGGTTTAGAGACATCACAGTCTGTAAAGTTTAAGGACATTATAGTCCATGAGTTTAAGGACCCTACAGTCCGTGAAATGTCTAGTTGTCGGAACCCGTCACCTCTCTGAAGACGTTGAAGGATTACAACGACAAATATCTGAGGAGTGAAGAGATGTACCCTTGAACCAATATTGGTTAGGAGATCTGTAGTCTAATTTGGGACTAAGATCAAAGATTTGTGAGCATATGGGCTCAATTAATCTGAATTAGGGATCTGTGGCCAACTTGGGCTCGGCCCATTCAGTTAAAATGTTGGACATTTAATTAGGTTCGGTCCTTTTTCATTTAACAATGCTGAGCATTGGTTTTCTGACAATTGTTTTTGTCTTTTATTTATTGCTGAGCACTCATTATAGCTCTGGAGCTTTATTTAAAGAACAGTTTATGTTCCCTCAGCGCACACATGATGAGCACGTGGTGCGCTTGGCGCTGAGCGCCAGTCAATGAGCGCAGAGTGCTTCTGTTAAGTAGCGCACACGTGAAGAGCACGTGGCGTGCTTGGCGCTGAGCGCCAGTCAATGAGCGCATAGCGCTTCTGTTTAAGTAGCGCACACATGAGGAGCACGTGGCGCGCTTGGCGCTGAGCGCCAGTCGATGAGCGCATAGAGCTTCTGTTTAAATAGCGCACACGTGAGGAGCACGTGGCGCACTTGATGTTGAGCGCCAGTCAATGAGCGCAAAGCGTTTCTTTAAATTTGGAGCGCTAAGGCTCTGCAGCGCTGTGCGCCAAATTTGGAGCGCTGAAGCGCTTCTTGTAAATGGAGCGCTAGGGCTCTTTTTAGGTAGCTCTATTCTCTGAGAATTAAATTCTCTCTTATAAGAGACTTTGTCTAGTGGATTTAAGAATAAAGTTCTTATTTTATAGGAGATGTTTCAATCTCTTATGTTTTTGGTGAAAGGCTTTGCCTTTATAGATCTGTGATCCTAAGAGAATTGAATTATTCTCCCCCTCTTTTTATAATGAGATATTATGATCTCTTTTGTGAAAGACAATTTGTCTTAAAGATCTATGATCTGGCAAAAGAACTAAGTTCTTTTTCTGATGAGGTGCTTTGATCTCTTTATTTTACCTTGAAGAAATTCTTCTTCTGCTAAGAGCTTGCTCTTCTCTCTGAAATTTCTCAAAGTTTGTGGGGGGTTCCTCTCTATCAGACTTGAAGTCTTGGGTCCTTTATATAGTAAAGGCTGATTTGTTGAATCAGTTGAAGAGGTCTTTTCTCTAATTGATTTGGGGATGTTTCCCACCGTTGGATCTTTGATCCTAGGGCTTCTGTTTCACAGAAGGCAATCTTCTTGTTTTTAACAAGATTGGGAAATCTTTTCTCATACAGAATTTATTCTGTATTTTGGTGATTTTTAATCACCATTGGATCATTGATCCAACGGTGCTCTGATTTTCAAAACATAATATTTCCTGTTTGGAAAGATTCTGAGGAATGTTTCCTTAACAGAATTTTATTCTGGTCAATTGATGATTTTTTAATCATGTTCGTTGGATCTTTGATCCAAAGGCCAAGAACATTTTGTTCTATCGCTAGCGCTTACGTGCTTTCCACGTGGTGCGCTGCTTAGAGTGCAGCGTTCTTAGCGTTAGCGCTCACGTGCTTTGCACGTAGCGCGCTGCTTAGAATGCAGCGCTCATGTGCTTTGCTCGTGGCGCGCTGGTTAGAGTGCAGCGCTCTTAGCGCTAGCGCTCACATGCTTTGCACGTGAGGCGCTGCCTCAGAGTCTTTGACTCTTTAGCGCTGGCGCTCAGCACGTGAGGCTCTACATCAGAGTCTTTCACTCTTTAGCGCTGGCACTCAGCGCTCTCGTACTTTGCACGTGAGGCGCTTCCTCATTACTGAAGGTGTCTTTTCACCTTCCTTCTCTACTTTTCCTGAGTCAAGCTTCTCTTTCCCAGAGCTTGGAAATAGTTCCATCATGCACAGCATTTTCTGTGCCTAGACTTAAATGTCTCCCTTCATAATCTGAAGCAATACTTCTTTTCTCTCTCATTTTCAGAGAATCATTTTAACAGAGAAGAGATATGGCTTGTAATCACCCGTATGCTCGCCATCAGCCATGGGAGGTGCCCATTGAGGAAATTGTTCCTCGTTTCGCTGTGCGCTTGGTGAACCCTACTCTTACGGATGACCAATGCGACACGGTGTTGCACGAGCTCTTGACTCATATAGGATCTCCTCTCCCCATCGGCTCCATTTAACTCAGGATGGTTTTCTTATCTATGATCAATGATATTCCCCCTCCTCCGGCAATGCTCGACGCCGCGGAAGACAAGATTGAGTGCTTCCACGAGGCACTTTTGATCACCACAGCTCTGAGGAATCGCTCTATCCGGCTGTTACTCCAGATACGGGCTCAGCGGGTCGTCATGTCTGCCTTTGCTGATGAGTGCGGTGCTGACCGATGGGTAGCTACTCCTCGTGAAGATAGCCGCTTTATCATGGTGGAGAAGGCAGAGAGAGAGTTAGATAATTTTATCCATAGTTTTGTGAATCCCTGTACTTTCGATCCCATATTTGGTGATCTATTTCTTGTAGAATAAAATGTTCAATTAAATGCTTTGTTTTTGTCGTTGAACACCTGTTCTTCCTCTGATGTGTGCATGTGCGTACATGAATGAGCCTGGTTTCACACATATCTATAAACGAAACTTAAGCCGGCATAAACAGGAATTAATAGGTCTTAGCCGAAGATTTTGGCGGGAACAAATGCCCCCCACTACTTTGCCCACGTAAGTATATACGTGGGTGAAGTAGTGCAGAGTAATTCATAGCGTATGACCAGTTTCGGGTTGGTATATAACTTTCAGAATCTTGATCTGAGAAGATAACGAGCGGACACAAGCGTTGTCATTTATCATTGACTCAAATCTCGACTCTTAAGAGATATAGTTCAAAACCCTCGGCTCCATGAGCCGCACCCTTCTATTTCTTTATGTCTTACTCTAGCATGAAGTAGTTTATATGCTCATGAGTAACTTCTCTATTTCAGTGGCATGTAGCTTTGGCAAGTGTGGCCCATAGATGGTAGATAATAGTTCATCTTGAACTCTTTATAAGGTAGAGATGGCTTAGGAAATAAGGTTAGGATCTGTTGCCTAAGACTTTCCAACTTTATGAGCCGTGAGGGTCTCACAAAGACTTTTCTCCCTACGAGTCGTGAGGATCTCGTAGGTGACTTTTCTCCTTAGGAGTCGTGAGGACTCCTAAGTGTTGAGAATCGTAAGGATCCCACAAGAGAATTTTCTTTATGCGTAGGGACACTAATTTTCCCGCAAGTCGAGACGAATCGAGAGATTCTCACAAAGACACTGATTTCCTTGCGGGTCGAAATGAATCGAGAGATTCTCGCCAAGGATGCTGATTTCCCTAAATCGAGATAAGAAGCGATGGCTTAGGAAACAGGTTCAGATATGCCGCCTAAGACTTTTCAATTTTATGAGCCATGAGTGTCTCATAAAGATTTTTCTCCCTACAAGTCGAGAGGATCTCGTAGGTGTATTTTCTCCTTAGGAATCGTGAGGACTCCTAAGTGTGTTTTCTCTTGAGAGTCGTAAAGATCTCACAAGAGAATTTTCTTCCTTACAAGTCGAGAGGACTCGTAAGTGGTTGATGAGTTGGCCTACCCCCCGAGTCAAAGCATTGCTTCAACGGGGAGGTCAAGGGTTGACTTTGGTCGTTTTCCACGGGGTCAGGATTGACTTTAGCCGTGTTCCACGGGGTCAGGGGTTGACTTTGGCCATATGGGGTTAGGAGTTGACTTTAGCCATATGGGGTCAGGATTGACTTTGGCCATACGGGGTCAGGATTGACTTTAGCCATACGGGGTCAGGATTGACTTTGGTCATACGGGGTCGGGATTGACTTTAGCCATACGAGGTCAGGATTGACTTTGGCCATATGGGGTCAGGATCGACTTTAGCCGTACGGGGTCAGGATCGACTTTAGCCGTACGGGGTCAGGATCGACATTAGCCGTACGGGGTCAGGATTGACATTGGCCGTACGGGGTCAGGATTGACTTTGGCCATACGGGGTCAAGATTAACTTTAGCCATACGGGGTCAGGATTGACTTTAGCCGTACGGGGTCAAGATTGACTTTAGCCATATGGGGTCAGAGGTTGACTCTCGGTTGTCTGTGCACCGCCGAGTCCTGGAACTGGGAACTTTGCGGCGGCTCCGCTTTGCTGACGTTGCGTCTGCTGTTATGAGACGAATATCGAGGTGGTCTCTAGGTTGTCTGTGAACCGTCGAGATTCGGAACTAGGGACTTTGCCATGGCTCCGAGATTGATTGTCGCGTATGAATCCTGCTGGAATGAGGAGGAACGTTGTTGTGGGTCTCCAGGCTGTTGATGTGGTCGTCGAGACTTGGAACTAGGGACTCTGCCGTGGCTCCGAGGTTGATTGTCGTGTCTGAATTCTGCTGGAATGAGGAAGAACGCTGTTGTGGGTCTCCAGGCTGTAGATGTGGCCGTCGAGACTTGGCTCTCTTTCTGATGGAGCCTGGTAGGATGATGTGATTCCCTCTTTGTTTGTGCCCCTGGATTGTATATAGGGATCGATATGATCTCATCTGTAGGGCAAAAGTTTCAGTTTATATGTATTTTTTTGTTTTCTTTCCGTGATACTTTATCATTTTAGCTTTTTGTATCGCGAAAGTTGCGATTGCCGAATCATTTCGGCCATTTTTCGCGGTGCCCAATCATTTCGGCTATTTTTTCTTTTTACTCGCTGCTTTTTATTGCGAGTTGCCCAATCATTTCGGCTATTTTGTATGCATATATTTTACTTCATGATTTTTTTGCAAGTTGCCCTATCATTTCGGCTATTTCATATGCATTATGGCTCACTGACTTTTGCCGCGAGTATGGAACTTGGAATCTGATGCCAGTCTTAGCATCAGCATCGCTGCGACTGGAATATTACCAGGAGCGAATCATCATTTGACTTGAAAGGACTTGGAATTTGATTCCGATTCAGGCATCAGCATCGCTACCACTGGGACATTGCCAGGAGCGAATCATCATTTGCCTCAGTCGATGTCGAACAAAGGTGGCTTAGCAAACAGGGTTAGGATCCTGTTGACTAAGGCTTTTGATTTTATGAGCCGTAAGGGTCTCATAAAGGTGTTTCTCCCTACGAGTCGTGAGGATTTTGTAGGTGTCGTTTCTCCTTAGAAATCGTGAGGATTCCTAAGCGTATGTTCTCTTATAAGTCATAAGGATCTTGCAAGAGTGTTTCTCCTTGTAAATCGAGAGGACCTACAAGCGTTTGTTCATCAAATGAGGGCATTCCTCGTCGTTGGTGGGACTCGGGAAGGAAATGATCATTTATGCCCATAGATTGTATACAAAGGTCAGTGAGGATCCCTATAGTTTAAGGCTTTTAAATCCTATGAGCTGTGAGGGTCTCAAAGGGGAATTCTCCTTACGAGTCGTGAGGATCCCGTAAGTGTGTTTTCTCCTTAGGAATCGTGGGGATTCCTAAGTGTGTTGCTCCCATATGAGTCGTAAGGATCTCACGCAGGTATTTTCTCCTTACAGGGTCGAGAGGACTTTGCAAGTGTCTTTTAACGAGATTGCGCCCTTTCGAGTTTTCACAAACTCGCCAATAGTCCTACTGTTTTTACTCACGGAACCCTTTCGAGTTTTCATCCGTGCCCATCTCGCTTATGGACGTACCATGTTTTTTTTTGCGTCGGCCTTGGGATGCTGCGGTCCGTAGTAGTTTATAGACGTCTTGGTCAGTCGTTATTTTTAGGGCATTTCGGCCCGTTGCTAGTTTAGGGACGTTTCGGTCCGTTGCTAGTTTAGGGACGTTTCGGTCCGATACTACTTATAGGGTTTGGGCTTGGGAAGATAGCGAGCAGACATAGGCGTCGTCATCTATCATTGACCTAAGCCATGACCCGTCATACATAGTATTTTTTTAAGAACCGGCCGTTTATTGGCCTGAAGGGTCTTTCGCTGTGCATATTCATGAGCAAGTAAGCCCCACCTTGGTAGACCTTGGCTATGATGTACGGGCCCTCATAATTCGGCTCGAATTTCCCCCGTTTGGCACGGTTGGGGATCATAGGTCTCTTGACCACTAGCATGAGTTCGCCTTGGCGGAATATTCTCAGCCTAGTCAGTCTCTCGTATGAGCACGTCATCTTTGCTTTATAAGCCTCCAAGTTTTGCTGTGCCATAAGACGAGTTTCATCGAGGGCATCGAGCTCCTCAAGCCGAAGATAAGTGTTCTCTTCATCTGTTAGCTCATAATGGACTGCCACTCGTAGAGAGGGTATCTCTATCTCCAAGGGAAGTACTGCTTCAGCGCCGAATACCAATGCATACGGCGTTGTATTCGTGGCCGTTTTGAACGTGGTCCGATACGCCTAGAGGGCTTCATGCAGTCTCTCGTGCCAGTCCTTCTTGTTTCGAGACACCGTATTTTTCACGATCTTCGTCAAGGTCTTGTTGAAAGACTCAGCCAGACCATTAGCTCGGGGATTATAGACTGAAGAGTATCTCCAGTCTATATTACGTTGCTGCTCGAAGCGGCTGATTTTATGACTTCTGTAGACCGGCCCGTTATCAAAGATAATCCATCGCGGAGTGCCGAACCGATAGATGATGTGTGTCTTCAAGAAATGGAGAATATTCTCCGTCTTCACTTCTTTTAGCGGTAGTACTTCTGCCCATTTGGAGAAGTAATCAGTTTTCGCCAATATGAACCGATGTCCTCTGGATGATACCGGTTCGATAGGCCCGATTATATCGGTTCCCCACATTTCGAATGGCCAGCTAGCTACTGTCGGGTATAGCGGATTCGGATGCTGGTGGATGAAGTCTCCATGAATCTGGCATGAGTGGCACTGCTTCGCATATTCGAGATAGTCCTGAATCATCGTGGGCCAATAGTAGCCCATTCTTTTGATCTTCAGTTTCATCTTCGGCCCGGCTTGGTGAGAACCGCAGAGTCCGTCGTGAGCTTCTTGGATGACTTTCCTCGCTTCTTCTGGTCGCAGGCATCTTAGCCACAGAGAATCAAATGATCTCTTATATAGAGTGTCATTGACGAAGGCAAAGGATAGAGCTCGTTTCATGAGCTGATGTCTTGAGGACGCATCTCCAGTTATCTGACAGGATTTGAAGTAGTCTATAAAGACTTCTCTCCAATCCTTGACCTTTTCCTCGTCCTCTATCTATAGGGCCGCTTGCTTGGTCGCTTTCTTTTCTTCAAACGACTCCGGAGATATTTCTGCTGGTGCGAGAACTCGACGACTTTGCACAACGATCCTCACGTCATCGAGGTTCTCGTCAGCCAAATCTTTAGCTAGCTTGGCTAATGCATCCGCCTTGCTATTTTCCGCGCGCGGTATGCTTTTCAGGGCGTAGGAAGGGATTCGAGTCAGCAGTTGTTGCACTCTCTCACCGTACT
This sequence comes from Agapanthus africanus, assembly GCA_030015575.1. Taxonomy (NCBI): domain Eukaryota; kingdom Viridiplantae; phylum Streptophyta; class Magnoliopsida; order Asparagales; family Amaryllidaceae; genus Agapanthus; species Agapanthus africanus. The sequence goes on along the minus strand of CM057344.1, from coordinate 66,440,745 downwards.
TTACCAACTCTGATTTGCATGTTTGATAGTCGCCATTTACTTAACTAACGACCAGCTGGGAGTCTCCGTATATGAGGAGGTTATCGATTCCCGTGTCGGCAGCGATCTCAAGACTAGCTATCAAAGCTTCATATTCAGCTTCATTGTTTATCCTCAGCTCTGTCAAGGAAAAGGAAAAGCGCATTATCCCTCCTTGTGGAGTCACGAAGATGAGGCCTACCCCAGATTTGATTATGGGGATGTTGTTCATACTATAATATTGCATTATTGTACTCCCCATTTTTATTCGTTTTATAAATAAACAGGTACTTTTGACGCACGTTTGTTTCATATTACAGGATACAGGCTCTTGGAGCGAATACAGAAAAAAGATAAAAGTTGATACAAAAGCGTGACTTTTGACCAACAAGTAGACGGATCCTACTCAAGCCTAGATGAAGAACAATTCACAAGGCAATGCGTGGTCCGAAATGTTAAAGGAAACAGTTAAAAGACCACTACAAATTTCACTGAAGAATCTAGAGAAGATCCAGAATCCAACTAGATAAAAGTACTGCAGAAATAGAGAGGAAAAGACACCAGAATGAAGCTCAAGAAGTTTGGTGAGCTGAGCTCACCAAAGGGCCGCGGAACCGCGGCCCAAGTCCTACCATTGCCGCGGTTCCGCGGCCGTATAGTGCCCGTGTCGGTGTATTTTTCTCGTGTCGGTGCGTCGGTGCGGGGGTTTGGATTTTCCGTGGGCATATCTGTAAAATCACGTGTGCGAGAATCTATAACCCTAGTTTCCCTGTTTACTTATAAATTGTAATCACAAATCTGTAAAAGGGAGGCCTCTTTTCAATCAATAAAATTCAGAATTGTTGGGAGATCAAGAGCATCATTTTTGTAAGTCTTTATTTTTTTATTCCTGCCTTAGTTATAATTTAATTTTTTGCCCTAGCTATCTAGTATAATTCTTGCAGTAGAGTAATCATATCACTTGCCCTAGTTAATTTAGTATAGTTCTTTTTAATCTGCAGTAGATAAGTAATTCTTTAGATCTAAACAAAACACATTCAACATAACAAAAAAAATGTCATTTTTAGAAGATCCCCTAATGAGCGAGTAAAATCCTCGCTTGTTAGGGTTAGGAACAAGGGAGGGATTGAGAGATGAATATCTCTCATCTCCTTCAATGCCAATAAATTTTCATAAGTAGAACTTCATACACGCATGCATGATCCGCTCCCTACGGCACCCTACCTACGAGGTAACGGTGAAACCGTAGTATAAAGGACCGGGCATACATGACGTCCATGAAGGTTATAGCAATTAGTAGGAAAGGACGGACAAGGATCTAGAGAAAGGAACTTTGTTTCTTCCCAATCATCCTAATCCTCTTTGCTAACAATTGTTATGACTTCTAAAAAAGTTTTCAATCGAAGGCATTGAAAGAGGTGACAATATTAACCTTATCAACCCTACCTTAGACCTAACCCTAACAAGTTCTTTAATAGCGTACAACTTAGTTTTTTAAATCAATCGAGAAAAATCAAACCACCATCGGAATCAACTCGTAAAAACACAAATCAGAAAATTACACATCTCTGTGGATCGACCCGTATTCACCGGCTAGCTGCAAAGAGACGCCGTTTCTAATTACGGTTAATACATACAAATTTGAACTAATCAAATGGCGCCGTTGCCGGGGATGGCGTAAAATTTCTTTTGTGTAATTTCGGGTTGATATAATTTTTTAAAAATCATAAAAATCAGAAAATACAAAAATACAAAAACATTTTATCGATTTTTATCTGTTTGAAGGGTTTTATGGTTTGAATCTTGCAGGAACAGCGAAGACTCTCGGATCTGGAATTTTACAGAGGTCAAATCAGAAAAGTGAACATCAGAACAGAGGAGGAGTGGTAAAAGGGTGCAGCAAAAACTTTTTCAGAGCCTGATCACCCTAGACGACCGTGGAACCGCGGCCCAGGAGCACCCAGACCGCGGAACCGCGGCTATTTAGCCGCTTTAGCACCTCAAATTTGCATGGTTTGCTTTCTTTCCCCCCCCTCCCTCTGAAACCTCCATATATCTTTCTGTGAAAACTTTCTGCAGGGTTTCTTTGCGCTAAAAAAAATTTCTTCTTCCCCCTTCTAAATAACAGATTTTCTGCAGGTTTTTTTCCGCCGCGCTAAAAATTTGATTGCAAGTGAATTTTATTGTTTTGCATAATTTAATCGGACTTTAAGGGGCTAATTGACCAAACTCAGATTGGGTGGGGATTTTATCACCCTTCCCAGGACCCCAGAAAACACTTAAAGCATTTGCATTAACCACAATTAATTAAAAAATACTAGACTCAGCCCTAAGGACATCGAGCTCAATAGGAAAAGGACTAGTATAGGCATCGACCGTTTATCCTAACTGACTTTGCGGTGTCTAGGCAAGTGTGTCTAGGCTGGTGGTTATTAATTAGGCCCACTATTGTAGTTCCTTCCCACTTACCTGGCACTTACCTGGCCGTAATTGCCGGTGAAGAGGCGGTTTGAGGTCCTATTTCTAGCCCTAGTTAGGAGCTGTCTAGCAGACCTAGGTGACCCTAGATCTAGGCCTGATTGTGCATGTGTGGTTGATAGCAATTGTGTCACGAGTCGCTTTTCAAAAACCTCCTTGCAAAACATTCTCACATAAATTTAAAAAAAAGAAAAATCTTTTTAAAACTTGCAACTTGTCGCTAAAGGAAACTTGCAACTCACTTCCACCACTTCCCTTCACTGACGTTATCTTACCTCCACATTCTGTCTTTCTTTTTTTTCTGACTACACTACCCCTTTAGTGTATGTCACTTTGGACTAGGGATACTAACGCCCGATTAGTCCATGTTTCGTTGGTACCAACCGATGAACCTTTCGACACCGAAGTCGACATTCCGTCCACTTTCTTACCTACACCTTCAAATTCTTCCACCAAGGCATGTCGGGATTCAACCCCAACAATACCTTACCGACGGGAATGATTCCACCTCCGTTAGGTGCGAATAACCCGAATCAACCGCCTGTTGAAGCGCCCGCACGAGTTGCGCTCCAGGATCTCTTTTACCCCGTCCGCACTTCTTTACCTACCTGTCTTTCACCCCCACCGGCAAACGGGGACAATTTTGAAATAAAACCACATTTCATCAATATGCTGCCAAAATTTCATGGTTTGGAATCTGAAGATGCGTATATTTTTATCAATAAATTCCAAAATGTGTGCGCTATGATGAAAACGAACCAATTAAGTGATGACGCTATAAGGCTAAGGGTCATTCCTTTTACCTTATGTGACCTAGCCGAGAAGTGGCTATACAACACCGCATCACATTCCATTAGAAATTGGGACGAGTTTGTGAAAGCTTTTCTGAAAAAGTTCTATCCTCATCACAAAACTGCTAGAATCCGCAATGATATAATACAATTTTCACAACTTCCTTCCGAACCATTTTGGAAGTGCTTCGAGAGATTTAAAGACCTACTCGTTCAATGCCCTCATCATGGGATCGAAAGTTGGCAACTTTGCCAAACATTATACGAGGGATTGAACTCGGCGACGAAGCAGTTACTAGAAACCATATATCAAGATCATTTTCTCTCCAAGTCTAGTGACGAAGCGTGGCAGTTTCTTGAGGATCTTAGTGAGCAAAAAATTCAGTGGGAGAGTACCAAGACCACATCATCTTCTTCTAGTGGTCAATCTAGGGCAGGCATACATCAAGTAGAGATGTCGATTGCTATGAAGGCCGAGATGGCCGCTCTTACGAAAAAGCTAGAAGCGATTGAGACCAAAATCTCATCGCCTTCTCCTGCCCCTGTTATGCCTCCACGAACTGTTTGTGCTTGTTGTGCGGATCCATCGCATCTAACCGAAGAGTGTCCTTATAACGCATCTACTCAAGGACAGGATCAAGTCAATGCTGCATTTCAGCAACGACAAAGAAACGGTCCGTACTCTTCGACATACAATCCGGGATGGAGGAATCATCCAAATTTCGCTTGGAACCAAAATCAACAATTCCAAGGAAATAACAATTTTCAAAGACCTCCTCTTCCACAACAATAACAAGCACCTTCACAAACTCAATTTCAACAGCAACCTTTTCAACAGCAACCTTACCCTAATCAGGTGAACAATTTTGTGCCTAACACCGCTTACCAGCCAAACAATTATGTTCAACCTAATAATGATAAGGTTAGCTCGCTCGAAAGAAGTCTAGATGCGTTCCTTAAGCAATCTACACAGTCTACAGCAAGACTAGAGACTTCTAGTCAATCTTTGGTGCAAAACAGTGCCTCACACGATCAAAGCATCAAATCTATTGAGGCACAAATTGCACAACTCAATGCAGCTTTGAGCGAGCACGAAAAAGGAAAACTCCCGTCTCAACCACTGCCCAACCCCGGTCACGCACATGCTGCATATCAACAGCAGAATCATAACGTAAATGCTGTGACCACGTTGAGATCGGGAAAAGTGTTGAAAAACAATATGGGTATTGACAATGACACCCCTGCCGGTGGCCCTTCTTCATCTTCTTCACCTTCTTCTTCTTCTACTTCTTTTTCTTCAGAGCCTATTCTCCACCCTTCATACGGCTCTACTTCTTCTAGCTCGAACAGACCCATTTCTCACAACATGAACACATCTACACGGGATGCCGTTCCAACTCGACAATCTGATCCGCACAAATTGGACTCAACCACCTTTCAAAATGTTCCTTTTCCTAATCGATTGAGATCCAATAAACCAACTCCACAGATGGAGAAGATTGTTGAGTTGTTCAAACTGGTTAGCATAAATATCCCTCTTTTGGATGCAATCCAACAAGTTCCTTCATATGCAAAAATTTTAAAGGACTTATGCACCAAAAAGAGGAAGTCGCAAGTGCCAAAGAAAGTTTTTGTGGCTAGTGCTATTAGTGATGCTCTTGTAAATTCTTTACCCCCAAAGCAAAAGGACCCCGGGTGTCCTACCATTTCGATAACCATTGGGGACAAGAACATCAATAGAGCACTATTAGATCTTGGTGCTAGTGTCAATTTGCTACCCTATTCTGTATACGAGCAATTGGGCGTTGGAGAGCTTAAGCCCACTCACTGTACTCTCCAAATGGCCGACCGGTCAATCACCCATCCTAGGGGAGAGCTGGAGGATGTGTTAATTAGAGTAGGGGATTTCATTTCCCCCGTTGACTTTATTGTGATGGATACACAACCTGTCGCTAACCCCCGGAATCAAATTCCGGTAATACTTGGTCGACCATTTCTGGCAACTTCCAACGCAGTGATCAATTATCGTAATGGTTCAATGAACCTATCTTTCGGCAATATGAAAATTGAGCTCAATATTTTCAAGTTGGAAAGTCAGCCTGCTGAGCCTAATGCTAGCGTACTCGATGTTTGCTCGATCAATGAGATCGCGGAGGAGGACTGTGAGTTCGAGAATTTTTTGTTCGATCACAGCAATGTTAACGCCACTAGTGCGTTCCTCCTAGAATTCGACATAGCTTTCACGGCGGATAACGATTATGAGTGTTTTACCTTTGTTGACAACTTTGAAGACTCATCACCTGAATTGGAGTCTTTTGCTTTTTCGGATGAGTTAATTGAACCATCCGACTCTGTTGCGTACACTCAATTCGAACCTTTGATGGAATCCTTCGAGTTTGAAACAGTTACCCCATTGTTACCATCTATTGTTTCACCTCCTAAACTCGAATTGAAGTTTTTGCCGTCGCACCTAAAATATGCTTATCTAGGTGATAATGAGACCTTACCCGTCATTATATCGGCCTCTCTAGCTCTTGAGCAAGAGAAGGCTCTCTTGATGGTCTTACATAATAATCGGCAAGCTTTCGGCTGGTCTATGGCGGACATTAAGGGGATTAGTCCCCTCATAGTCGAACATCATATACACTTGATGGATGATGCCAAGCCGGCAAGGGATCCTCAAAGACGCCTCAACCCCATTATAAAAGAGGCTGTTAAGAAGGAGATTGTTAAGTGTCTGGATAGTGGTATCATTTACCCTATTTCGGATAGCCAATGGGTTAGCCCAATCCACGTTGTGCCAAAGAAATCGGGCATTACGGTCATTACCAATGAGGCAAATGAGTTAATTCCCACTCGCACCCAAACTGGGTGGCGGGTCTGCATAGACTATAGAAAACTCAATGCCGCGACAAGGAAAGACCACTTTCCTTTACCTTTCATTGACCAAATGCTCGAGCGATTGGCAGGGCACGAGTTCTATTGCTTTCTAGATGGCTATTCCGGTTACAACCAAGTCCCCATCGCCAAAGAGGATCAAGACAAGACAACATTTACTTGTCCCTTTGGCACTTTTGCTTATCGTCGCATGCCCTTTGGGTTATGCAATGCACCCGCGACATTTCAGCAGTGTATGATGGGGATCTTTTCAGACATGGTTGAAAAGTTCTTGGAGATTTTATGGATGATTTCTCTATCTTTGGCGACTCCTTCAACGAGTGTTTACGACATCTTGACGCAGTTCTTACCCGCTGTAGGGATAAGAACCTAACGTTAAATTGGGAGAAGTGCCATTTCATGGTGCGAGAAGGCATTGTCTTAGGACATGTCATCTCGCAAAACGGCATCGAGGTTGATAGAGCTAAAATCTAAGTAATTTCTAACCTCCCTCCCTCTGAATGCGTCAAAGACATCAGAGCCTTTCTTGGCCACGCCGGTTTTTATAGACGGTTCATCAAGGACTTTAGCAAGATCGCTAGACCCTTGACTCTCTTATTGGCCAAGGACACAACATTTGCTTTCGACTCCACATGCATTGAAGCATTCGAGTCTTTGAAACACTCTCTCATCTCTGCGCCCATTCTTTCATCTCCGGACTGGACGCACCCTTTCGAAATCATGTACGACGCATCAGATTTTGCCATTGGCGCTGTTCTTGGACAGCACATTAATAAAATGCCGCATGTGATTTATTATGCTAGCCGAACACTAAATGAGGCCCAACTAAACTACACAACAACAGAGAAAGAGTTTTTAGCGGTTGTGTTTGCACTTGAAAATTTTCGGCCTTATTTAATTGGCTCTCCAGTCGTTGTATATACTGATCATTCAGATCTTCGTCACCTTTTTGCGAAGAAGGATGCTAAGTCAAGGCCAATACGTTGGATCCTTTTACTACAAGAGTTTGACCTTGTCATAAAGGACAAAAAAGGATGTGAAAACGTAGTAGCTGATCACCTATCACGACTTCCTTCTTCGCCTACGCTTGATCTTCCAATCACTGATGTTTTTCCCGATGAGCAACTCTTGACCGTTTCTTGCGAACCATGGTTCGCCGATATTGTAAACTACTTAGCCACCGGCCTGATACCTAAAGATTGGTCGAAACAGGATAAACTTCGATTTTTGTCCCAAGTAAAGCATTTTTACTGGGATGAACCTTATCTTTTTAAATACTATTCCGACCAAATCATTCATCGGTGTGTACCTGAAAGTGAGGTCAAGAACGTGCTGTCTTTTTGCCACGATCAAGCATGTGGCGGGCACTTTGGCCCAAAGAAGACAGCTGAAAAAGTTTTGCAGTGTGGTTTCTATTGGCCACGACTCTTCAAGGATGCATTCGAATACTGCAAAACTTGCTCCCGGTGCCAACACTTGGGCCGGATATCGTGGAGAAACGAAATGCCGCTCCAACCTATTTTGGTTGTGGACATTTTTGATGTTTGGGGTATAGATTTCATGGGACCATTTCCTAACTCTTTTGGAAATATGTATATTCTTTTGGCCGTTGACTACGTTTCAAAGTGGGTCGAGGCTGTGCCCAGCCGAACGAACGATAACAAGGTTGTCGTTCGATTTCTTAAAGAACACATATTTTCTCGATTTGGGCACCCTCGGGCGATAATAAGTGATAATGGTTCTCACTTTTGCAATAGGACTTTCGAGTCCTTAATGCGCAAATACTCTATCACCCACAAGCTGTCAACGCCATATCACCCCCAAACATGTGGGAAAGTCGAGGTTTCAAATCGGCAAATCAAGCGAATCCTGGAGAAAACGGTTTCTAAAAACCGTAAAGATTGGTCACTTAAACTGATAGATGCACTATGGGCTTTCCGTACTGCATATAAGACCGATCTCGGTATGTCTCCATACCGGCTTGTTTACAGGAAGGCTTGCCACCTCCCAGTGGAGATTGAGCATAAAGCATTTTGGGCTATCAAAGAACTGAATTTATTTTTAGGAGATGCGGGCAGCAATCGAAAGCTGCAATTGAATGAACTAGAAGAGCTGCGGGATGAGGCATATGATAATGCCATAATTGATAAAAACCGAGCTAAGGTGTTCCACGATAAACATCTTTTGCGAAAGACTTTTGAACCTGGTCAACAGATTTTACTCTATGACACTCGGTTACATTATCACCCCGGCAAGCTCCGTTCTAGATGGAGAGGACCCTTTGTAGTCCGCACCGTTTATCCGCACGGTGCAGTTGATCTTGAAAATCTTGAAGACGGTACATTATTCAAAGTGAATGGGCATCGACTGAAACCGTTCTTCACAGCGGACCCATCGGAGGAGCTCCTGTTTTTGCAGGAGCCGATTTACACTGATTAATCTTCCTCCACTTTCACCCCCGAATTTCCAATCAATTTTTCCAAAACTTTATTTCGAATAAGTTTGGGGGTGTGTATCATTTGTAATAATGTGAATAAACATGGAATGCCGACATTTTGACCCTCTTGGTTCAGTATGACAGTGAGGACACTGCCAAGTTCAAGTTTGGGGGTATACTCGGTACATTTTCCTTCCTTTGCATTCATATGCATTTGCACATTTATTTGAAAACCTATAAAAATTGAAAAATTATAAAAATTATTGTATTCAATTCTGGTATTATCTAACTTGAGTTTAACAAATAGGTTAACTGACTTTGAACAACTAGATCTTAGACTTGGTAAATTAAAAACCCTAAACATAACCTTCTTTAAAGATTAACGGCAGAAAGTATATGTCTTTGTAGTTTATTTAGAAATAGGCAAATTTTGAGTTCACTTTTTGGGCTAAGTTGAAATAAAGGAAAAATATTGATATTCTTATTAGAGTATAAGTTTGAAAAATAATTCCTAGCTTAAGTCTATATTCTGAAAATGTATACCCTACAAATTGCACAATCACGCACCTTAAAACTTGGAATAGTAGAAGAGACCTTGAAATGCTCTTGTCTAAAGTCCTTAGTACGAAGAAAGTAGAAAATGAGTGAATAAAAAAAATGAACACTGGTTTTGTGATTACTTAAGGCTAAAAATAGAAAAATATATAGCGAGGGTGCTTCATCACCTAGTGCCTTAGACCAACTGGATTGGGAGTCACTGCTAAAGCCTTGGGTGTTGCAAAACTAGGACGTACGCTTTAAAACGCTAACGCCTTTTGTAATCGGTCGTTGGTACCTCAAGAAATATTAACGGTCGCATGAAGGATGTGTAAGCGAAATTCACCAATTAATAAGTACTTGGGACAACGGACAAGGGTATGATTGCTTGATTTGAATTTCCAAGTGTAGGGGTGATCTATACACACACGTGGGGATATGTGATTAGAGTTTAGATAAGAGAAAGGAATGAAGAATAAAACTTATATCTTTAGTAGAGTTGATAGAAAAATTCCTAAGTGGAGATGGAACCCTAAGAGGAAAACCTAAGAAATACTGAAAGCTGAATGAGTCTATCGAACATATATAATCTTAAGTTAAATTATGAGGAAGTGTGAAGAATATGGGTGGATAGTTTATGAGTCTATGATAATAGAATTCTGTGTTAGAAAACCTAATTGGAGAATTATTGTCGAAAGAGCCAAATTGAAAGGATTTTATGGGTGTAATCCGCTAAAAACCCTCAGGAGACAACACTCCTCCTACTAGGGACACCTAGAGGTTTAACGGCTTGTTGCACGTGCTCAGTGCAATCGCGTTTCCATGCGAAAGTGCGGCTAAGTTAGGTTTTTATCGAGAATAAAATAATAAGTTTGCTCGAGGACGAGCAAAAGATAAGTTTGGGGGTATTTGTTCATACTATAATATTGCATTATTGTACTCCCTATTTTTATTCGTTTTATAAATAAACAGGTACTTTTGACACACGTTTGTTGCATATTACAGGATACAGGCTCTTGGAGCGAATACAGTGAAAAAGATAAAAGTTGATACAAAAGCGTGACTTTTGACCAACAAGTAGACGGATCCTATTCAAGCCTAGACGAAGAACAATTCACAAGGCAATGCGTGGTCCGAAATGTTAAAGGAAACAGTTAAAAGACCACTACAAATTTCACTGAAGAATCTAGAGAAGATCCAGAATCCAACTAGAGAAAAGTACTGCAGAAATAGAGAGGAAAAGACACCAGAATGAAGCTCAAGAAGTTTGGTGAGCTGAGCTCACCAAAGGGCCGCGGAACCGCGGCCCAAGGCCTACCATTGCCGCGATTCCGCGGCCGTATAGTGCCCGTGTCGGTGTATTTTTCTCGTGTCGGTGCGTCGGTGCGGGGGTTTGGATTTTCCGTGGGCATATCTATAAAATCACGTGTGCGAGAATCTGTAACCCTAGTTTCCCTGTTTACTTATAAATTGTAATCACAAATCTGTAAAAGGGAGGCCTCTTTTCAATCAATAAAATTCAGAATTGTTGGGAGATCAAGAGCATCATTTTTGTAAGTCTTTATTTTTTTATTCCTGCCTTAGTTATGATTTAATTTTTTGCCCTAGCTATCTAGTATAATTCTTGCAGTAGAGTAATCATATCACTTGCCCTAGTTAATTTAGTATAGTTCTTTTTAATCTGCAGTAGATAAGTAATTCTTTAGATCTAAACAAAACACATTCAACATAACAAAAAAAATGTCATTTTTAGAAGATCCCCTAATGAGCGAGTAAAATCCTCGCTTGTTAGGGTTAGGAACAAGGGAGGGATTGAGAGATGAATATCTCTCATCTCCTTCAATGCCAATAAATTTTCATAAGTAGAACTTCATGCACGCATGCATGATCCGCTCCCTACGGCATCCTACCTATGAGATAACGGTGAAACCGTAGTATAAAGGACCGGACATACATGACGTCCATGAAGGTTATAACAATTAGTAGGAAAGGACGGATAAGGATCTAGAGGAAGGAACTTTGTTTCTTCCCAATCATCCTAATCCCCTTTGCTAACAATTGTTATGACTTCTAAAAAAGTTTTTAATCGAAAGCATTGAAAGAGGTGACAATATTAATCTTATCAACCCTACCTTAGACCTAACTCTAACAAGTTCTTTAATAGCGTACAACTTAGTTTTTTAAATCAATCGAGAAAAATCAAACCACCATCGGAATCAACTCGTAAAAACACAAATCAGAAAATTACACATCTCTGTGGATCGACCCATATTCACCGGCTAGCTGCAAAGCGACGCTGTTTCTGATTACGGTTAACACATACAAATTTTTGAACTAATCAGGTGTTGTGCTCTTGCTTCTTCATGGAAGATGCCCTGTCAAAGTAGAGTTCCTATCGGGTGTCACTCTCTCCTTTCTCCCCATCGATCGTGTCAAATGCGTGCTCGTCTGGCAATTCGCAAGTTAGGGGTGAATTAGCAAGTATAGGATGCTCAGCGAGGAAGTCGGCGATGGCCTAGCCTTTCACTGCCTTGAGCGGTCGGTATGTTATCGAGAACTCCATCAAGAGGAGGGCCTATTTAGCGAGTCATCCTGTTAATATGGCTCTCGACATCAAATATTTGAGAGGATCCACTTTTGATAGTAGGTGGACTTCATGCGCCAAAGCATAATGCCAGAGCTTCGTTATCGCGAAGATTAATGCCAGACAGTGTTTTTCAATGGGAGAGTAATTGTTTTCTGTCCCGAGGAGAACTCGACTCAAGTAGTAGAGGGCTCTTTCCTTCCCTTGATCATTCTCTTGTGCTCATAGCGCGCCTAAGGAACCTTCAAGGGCAGTTGTATACAGGATGAGAGGTTTTCCCTTGACCGGTGCGGTCAATACCGGAGGATTCTACAAGTATTGCTTGATTTCGTCGAGTGCACTCTGGCATTTACGATCCCAGACGAAAGGGGTCCCCTTCTTCATTAGATGACTGTAGGGGCGGCATTTGCCAGAGAGGTTAGCTATGAACCGCCGGATATATGCGAGCTTTCTTTGGAGGGACCGCAGTTGCTTGAGAGTTCTTGGAGGAGGCATTTCCATAATCACCTTGATCTTTGATGGGTCTATCTCGATACCCCGATATCGTATGATGAATCCTAGGAATTTTCCTGAGGATACTCCGAACGCGCATTTGAGAGGGTTCATCTTCAAGTTGTATTTTCGAAGGCGCTGAAACACGATCTTCAGATGCTCCCAATGCTCCTCATGTGATTTGCTTTTTACAACAAGGTCGTCAATATAGCACTCGACGATTTCATGTATGAGGTCATCCAAAATCTTCGTCATGGCCCTCTGATAGGTGGCGCCGGCGTTCTTCAGACCGAAAGGCATCGCTTTGTAACAGAATATGCCCAAAGGGGTCCGGAAAGCGATATGCCTCTGGTCTTCGGGATGCATCTATATTTGATTGTACCCCAATGAGCCGTCCATGAAGGAGAAGACTTCATGAGTGGACATGTTGTTTATCATCAGCTCGGTGACCGGTACAGGAAAGCCATCCTTTGGATAGGCTTTGTTAAGGTCCCGAAAGTCCACGCAAATGCGCACCGTCCCATTTTTCTTCATTACTGGGACGATGTTGGCGATCCAGTCAGGGTATTGTACCTCTTGGATGAAGCCGGAGTCGATTAGCTTCTTGACCTCGGTGTTGATGCTCATTTCAAGTTCGAGCCGCATTCTTCTCGGCGCTTGTTTGATCGGCTTGACGTCCGGAGATATCGCCAATTTATGCACCGCTATTTCCGGATCTAGCCCCGGCATCTCAGAGTAGTTCCATGCGAAGCAGTCTTTATACTGCATGAGCACGTCTTTGAGCGTAGCCACCTTTTCTTCAGACAACAGCTCACTGACTAACTTCGGTCGTGGGTCGTCTGCCGTCCCCAAGTCGATTTTTCTGAGATTATCTGCAGTAATTTGTATCCCATCTTCTAGCTCTTTTGGCGCCGATGGAAACTCTGAGATCACTTTGTCATCATCATTTTCGAAGCACCAGGGGAGGTCAGCCATATCCTCACGTACTCCTTCTCCTGACAGTGTTATCGTGTGACAGGTACGAGATCGTTTCCAAGACCGATGTTGATCTAGTTTTACTCTCGCCATATACGTTGTTTTCAGTTCATGCTTTGAGGTGGGGTTACCCTCCAACTGCTGGATAGAGCGAACATGCCTTGCTGATACTGGTCTTCTACCGAATCTTTGAATGTGAAGCAGTCTTCGAGAGGATGTCCTATCGCTCGGTGATAGGAGCAATAATCCGGGTGATGCACCTCGTTTTCTTGATCGGGGTGTTTAGATTCTGGGAGTGTCATCATCTGATGTTTTATGACAAGATCGAATATTTTCTTTGTCTTGTCTTGGGGAAAAGAATATACTCGACCCATCTTCTTTATAAGAGACGGATCCCGGCTGCCCAATTCTCGATCGTGTGGCTTCTTGGACCCGTTTTGTCGCTGTCGAACGTTTTTTCCGTTCTTTAGCTTGTTTCTACCTCCGTGTCGGGTCTTCTGTATGACGAGCTGGCGACGAAGGGCATCGTCATTTTCCGTAGCCTTCTGAAGGAGGCGCTGCGTCCTGGCTTTCTCGTAGATGGCCATTTCGCGGCTATGGTCATCCCGGGCCTTTTGACCCACTTCTCCTATTAGCTTGTCCATCTGTTCTTCGAACGACGGACTTGGCATTTTCATGGCGAGACCTCGTTTTGGTTCAGGTTCAGCGTCTTCTAACAGAGCATCTCATTCTTCATCAAAGTCATGTATAACGTAGCAGCCATGGAATCGCTCCTGTTTCTTGGATTGAACATATCCAAGCCCGATCGTTTCCATTCTCCCGTTGGGCAATTTTCGCTGAGTCCCAGGGACGTTCCAGATCCCGTTGTATAACTGAGCTTGTCGAGCAGTCTGTTTGAAGGGTACGCCTTGGCCCCTCAACAGCCTTTTTAATCCTTCTGTGTAGTATCTGGGCAGATGGATGGGCTGGAGCCTGTCAAGCATAGAATCGGCACCATGCCATATTTATTTCTCCACTTTATTCTCCACGGATTGATAAAAGAGGATCGCCTTTTCATCTTTTCGCCTAGGAGGGATATAAAACGTCTGCAGTTCTTGGACACTATAGGTATCAAGTGCGTCAAGGTCTTTGTAATGTTTTTTGCGGAATCATGGCAATTTGCAAACTCCGTTCATCGCCAGTGAGGGCTTGTATTGATGGTCGAACAGAAAATACTACATTGACCTCATCTTCATAGTCGCTGCCGAAGACCAGAATAGGGGTCGACGGTCCCGGCTTGTTGTATCGGGAAGGTCCCGAATAGACTATCTCTTCTTCCTCCTCGGTATCGCTTCCAAAGATCGGAATGGTAGTGATAGCTTTTTGCTTATCCTCAGGTTTATGGCATCTTTCCGTGTCTTCAAAATCTTGTAAGAAGTACTTTTCATCTTCGTACTTTCGGACTTCGTTTACGGAGAATGGGTTCAGCTCCCCTGTCACAGTATATTCAAGCCCATCTTTGAAGTACTTCATACATTGATGCTGTGTAGAAGGGATAATGTTGTACTCGTGTAACCATGGCCGGCCGAGCAAAGCGTTGTAGAAAGTCTTGGCGTCAATGACGTAGAACTTGATATCAGTGACGAGCAGCCCAAAGCGTAACGTCGGTATCACAGACCCGAGCGTCCATGATGACTGGGATTCGAACCCGGAGATAGTGATTTTATCCCGAGCGAGGTGCTGGACGCTCATGCAGATTTCTTTTAGCACCCTCACATTTAGGAGATTGACAGAGGACCCATTGTCAACTAGGATCTTCCCTACCTTAATGTCATGGCAATACCCGGAGACATATAGGGGACGGTTGTGCTCACACATTCCGAGGAGGAGATCTTCATCGCTGAAAGTGATGTCAGTTGTGTGCACTTCTTCCAGCTCATCCTTCATCTTTTCTTCGGTGAGGAAAGCTTAAAAATGGTCAGGCTCTTGTAATGCCTTGATCAGAGAATCTCTCGCCTCTTTGGATAGCAGAAGGGCGTCGAGAATGCTTAGCTGTAAAGGTATCTTCCTCAGGTGTGCTAGAACGTTGTAATCCACTTTGTTTTTCTTGGGCGGGTCCTTGGCTGCCAGCTCGTCGACGACTCGGTCATCGAGGGTGATATTCTCAGGGACCTTTTCTTTCCCCTTATCCTTTTTGTCCGATCCCTTGTTTGTGGGTTCGAGATTCTTTTCAGGTAGCGTGCAATTGCGCAGCTGAATGTTCTCGCAGGTCTTCATCTCTTCTGTTTCAGAGATGGATTCTTTAAATAGAGGGCCGAGGGCTACTTCTTCATCAGAATCACTCCCGAAGGTGAGAACTTGCGATCCCCCGGAATTAACCATGTTACAATCGTCGGCAGTTCTTTTGCGTTCATCTGTCGTGCTTCTCTGCTCTCGATGAGTTTTGCGCTTCATCCACTTGAAATGCTGTCGATGAGCAACGTATCCCTGCCACCAGTTTTTAAAGGTCATGCATTCCTCGATAGGATGTGTGATCCTCCGATGGTATAAGTAGTAGTTTGGATGTGCATCATCTTCGTTAAGGTGTATCCTATCAGGAGTGTTTCCTTCGGAGGGTGGCAGCTTCATTCCCATCGATATGGCTCTGGAGAATCTTTTCCTTGTCTTGAACCTTCTTTTGCTGGCGGCCGAAGTGCTCCTATCCGGTTGGGGTATTTCAATCTTTTCCTTCAGTCGCCGACATTTGTCTTTTTCGTATACGGCGATTTCACGCTCCTGATCAGCTTTGCTTTTCAAAAGAGCTTCGTTCAGGAATACGTCAATCATCTCGTCTGATGGTCCTAGGAGTTTTGGTTCGGTATCTGCCCCTAGTTTCTCTGTATCAAGAGCTTCTTCACCATTCATTGACGAATGAGTGATCACGTGGCAACTTGCCACATAATCTTCAGATTTGTCTAACGAGTCTTCTCCCTCATCTTCATCACCATCTCTATCTTCAAGGATGTGGTTGAGAAACTCTTGGAGTGTGACTGGGGTTCGCGCCTTCTGGTTATATTCCTCCAGCGCGTCAATATGTTTTTACAGGTCCGTGCGCTTGTCATCAGGCTTCACGGGCTTTTTGGTCTTCTTCTTCTTCTTCGAAGACTTTGACGACTGGGCCTGAGCGTTTTGATTATCGCTACCAATTCTTGGAGTCAGGCACGGCTTCAGCATTCCCTCAATGACCTCGGGTTCCAGCGGATTTTCCCACCTAATCGCCGGGCATGTTTGGAGATCCTTCAGCATTCTTTTCATCTTGGCTGAAAGAGCGACCTCCCATGGAGCTTCTTCTATAAAACAGCATGATGCCCCCGGTGTGTCCCCCCTTTTATGAGCGTGCGGCTGAGGCGGGCTTACTATCCAATTCTCGGACAGTGTGAATTTTTCCTGTTGGTATTGGTCCTCAATCCAGCCTTTGAAGACGAAGCAATCTTCGATTGGATGAGCTACCACTTGGTGATAGGGGCAATAATTGGGATTATTGGCCTCCCCGGGTGACAATGGGCATTTTAGATCCAGCAAGGTGATGAGCTTGTTGCGCACCGCCAGCTCGAACAGTCTCCTTGTTTTATCCCAGGGAAACGAATAAGGGCGCTTCAGTTTCTCATTAAAGAATCGTCGTCTATCATCTTGGCGATCAGTTGGTTTGGACCACTGGGCTGCTGCTGAGCATTAGCGACGAAGGTCGCTTTCCCCTTCCCCTTCTCGTTTCGAAGCTCCATTTTCGAGGAAGACGGTCTATGGCCCATTTGATCTATTTGGGCCAGTTTGTCAATCAAGGCCTAGAAGGTAGTCAGCTTGAAAAACATCATGAACTGGTATATGGTCGCCTGCGGATCGAGGGCACCCACGAATATGCCTACTGTAGGAGCTTCTTCGATGCGTTGTTCGCATTTCGACCATAGGTTCCACCACCGGATTGCATGCTAAACCCATGTTTCTCCCAGCTTCACCCTGGCATTGATCAATACCGTGATTGGGGTGCGCTCGCTAGCGCTTGCGAATCTCTGTGTAAACAGTAGCTCCATTTCCGCAAATGTCTTGATAGAGTCATTCGGGAGTTCGGAATACCACTCGAATGCTATCTCCGATAAGCTGCCAACAAATTAGCGAAGCAGCAGTTTGTCGTCACCTCCGGTGTTGCCACACAGAGTCCTGAACTGAGCAATGTGCTGGTGTGGATTCCCCGTCCCCTTATATACATGGAATTTAGGGATCGTGTATCCCGGTGGGTACTTTATTTGATCATACCAACCCGGTTAGGGACGTCCAGTCTTGACGATTTGGCCGGCCGCTTCATTTGCTTGATGAGCTCGTATCTGTTGAGCTATGTAGTCATCAAGCACGGCTTTCGAGATCGTCTCCTCTCTGGCTGCTGATAAATCCGGAAAAGGGTTTGATGTCTCCCCTCTGTCGTCTTCAATGATAATCGGAGGGTCTTCAGCTGGAGGATCCGGCTGTAACATTATCCCGACCATGTCTTGGAATAAAAGCGCCATTCGTTTTATGTTGGCAGCTTGTTCTGCTGCCTCTTTGTCCTTCTTCTCAAGGATTCTGCGGAGGAACTCAGCATCGGTTCCTTGTTCATGATGCTACTCTGACGACGTCTCTAGGCTTTCTTTTGGCCCAGTAAGTATGGCCATCTGTGTTAACATTTCCTGGAGCGTCTGTTGTTGCTCCTGGCCTTTGTTACGGATCTGTTAAGTGGTCGATGACCCGTAGAGATACGGCTATCCTCTTTCCCGGATGCCATATAGACAGTGTGCACCACCATGCCCCCAGACTTGGGGCGTTTAGATTCAGTGTTCTTAAGATTCATCGCGGACATGGAGACTTTCGCCAGCCTCCTTCTTTTGTGGGCGGTCGGAGTTGAGAAAACCGTTGCAGCGGGCACCCAAATAGATGACATCTCCTGTGGTATAACAGGGTGGTCCTTCTCTTGCCGAACTTTCATCTTCTTCGGTTGGCAGGAGTAGTCTTGGTTGATCACCGAGTCTTGGACCTGTCGCCAAACTTTATGAATTTTAGAGGACAGCCGCTGAGGGGGCTGCTCTGGCTTCACCTTTGTAGCGTTCTCCATAGGTAGAGGAGATCTTTTTAGCACGGCCTTTGGAGAGTTCTTGCGTACCCTCCTAAGTGGTTCAAAGTTGTTCCCAGTTGGAACAGCGGTATCAATTTCCACCATCGGAGCTGGCGGAGTCAGTCCAGAAGGAGAGCTGCCCGCATCCTTCCTTACTCGGCGCCAGTGAAAATGGCGAGCATGTCGTGCTGACGGGACCGGCTCAGTTATGGGGGTGGCTTCGTCATGCCCCCTGTTCTGGCAGAAGGTTGCTGCCGGCATTAGCCTCTTGAAAACTGACGTCCGTTGAGTGGGGATGGCCAATCTATCGAAGGCAGACTTTCGCGCAGGGGGAGAAGTTTTGATGACTTCGCCTGGAATGGGAGCTGAAATGGTCAGTCTTGCAAAGACCGACTCCTTAGCAGGGGAAGTCGCTCTGATGACTTCAGGAACAGGAATGACTATCTGCTTTGGGACGGCCGCTTCAAGTATCGCGGGCTTCTTCATGGGCCCACTTGAGCTTTGGCCCAGTCTGTTGAAAACTGAGGCACTGGACTTGGGTGACCCGTTGAGAGGGGCCACGGTAGTTGTAAGCCGATCAAAGACCGACTTCTTCGGAGCTTCTTGCGACGGCAATAGGACGTTGAAGCTCATTGGTGGGAGCATGGTCCCAAAGAATAGCCATGTGGTGGCTTACGTCGCCTGGTCCACCGGCATCGTAAAAAGGGAGGCCGGTTGAGGCCCGTGGGTCACTCTTCCGGCGAGGACGGAGTGGGAGTTGTTGCAATTAGTGCAGTTTCAAGCCATTGATCTTCTTTTTTCTGCACGGAGCAAGATACCAAATCTTAGTACTTCACATCCAAAGGCAACCATGTCAAACCGCGACTTGTTCGCGAAACACGACACACGAAGTGTGGAGTGGAAAGAGGAAAAGGTCCCACCGGGCGTGCCAGAATCTGTTTTCCGCCGAAAGACCGGGAAGACAAACATCTTGCCTGAATTTAGGGATAGATGCTATTTGAATTTATTCTTCCACCTCTCCGAAGATGCCAAGTTGATTTATGGCACCGTATATCGGAGGTTTAGACGGATGCGGCCGTTATAGCAGACTTTGTCAGATTCCCCCTTGTTTGAGGGGTTTTTGATCGTGGGGATGCTCTTCCCTGCAGGCGCAAGCCCCTGCAGTTAATTACGCAACCGCATCGCGGTAACAACTTTCTCCTTCTCCAGATGGTCACTTCGTGTCGTGTGTGTTTGTTTTATTTTTAGTTGCCCGTGGATTGTATACGGAGACTAATTTATGTTGTCGCCCATAGGGCGTGGATTAGTCTAAATCTGTATTTTCTTAGATTTGGGTTGGGTTTAAGGATCGTTAATCTCATTTGAGACTAAGATCATCTTAAACGTTTGTTAAGGATACGTTAGTCTAATTTTAGACTACGATCAACTTAATCATTTGTTCAGGATACGTTAGTCTAATTTTAGACTAAGATCTACTTAACAGGATCATTTAGATCCAACAAAAGAGCATTTAGGCTCTATTGTTTTAGTTTAGGGACTTTGCGATCCAAAATTTTAAGGACGTCACAATCCATGGAGTTTAAGGACATCATAGTCTATAGTTTAAAGACGTCATGGTCTGTAAAGTTTAAAGACATCATAGTCTATGAGTTTAAGCACCCCACAGTCCATGGTAGTTTAGAGATATCATGGTCTGTAAAGTTTAAGGACATCATAGTCCATGAGTTTAAGGACCCTACAGTCCGTGAAATGTCTGATTGTCGGGACCCGTCACTCTCTGAAGATGTTGAAGGATTACAACGACAAATATCAGAGGAGTGAAGAGATGTACCCTTGAACCAATATTGGTTGGGAGATCTGTAGTACAATTTGGGACTAAGATCAAAGATTTGTGGGCATATAGGCTCAATTAATCTGAATTAGGGATCTGTGGTCAACTTGGGCTCGGCCCATTCAGTTAAAATGTTGGACATTTAATTAGGCTCAGTCCTTTTTCATTTAACAATGCTGAACATTGGTTTGGGTTCTGACAATTGTTTTTGTCTTCTATTGAGTGCTGAGCACTCATTATAGCTCGAGAGCTTTATTTAAATAACAGTTTATGTTCCTTCAGCGCACACGTGATGAGCACGTGGTGCGCTTGGTGCTGAGCGCCAGTTAATGAGCATTGTTCATATCATAATTTTGCATTATTATATTCCCCATTCTTATTCATTTTACAAATAAACAGGTGCTTTTGATCCATGTCTGCTACATAGTTTCAGGTTACAGGTTCTCGGAACAAAACAGTGAAATTGATAAAAAGACGATACAAAAGTGAGACTATGACCAACAAATGGAAGGATCTTGATCATGCCTACAGTTTGAGGGACAAATGAAGATTAATAAACAGTTCGATTTCACAAAGTACAAAGGCAGTGTAAGGTTCAAGACTTCAGCACGAAGCAAACGGGAAAAGTCCACAACATTCTGCACTGTGGAAAGCTGGAAGAAATTAGAAGACAATCTGAGAAACCAAGAGAAGAAACAAGAAGCCAAATGCAACTAGAAGAAACCCAGAAAAATGAAGCCAACAAGCCCTCAACTTAGCCGCGGAACCGCAGCCAAACATGCCTTCTGGCCGCGGATCCGCGGCCATATGAAGCCCGTGTCGGTGTGTCGTTTGACGATTTGGCGGTGCGTTGACTAGGCTTCTTAGGGGAAAATTTGTAAATGCAGATATGTATCGAATGTAACCCTAGGATTTCTATGATCTATAAATAGAAACCCTAAACCTCTTTTTGGAGGTATGCCTCTTTTTATTCATCTATTCAGAATTTTAATTCAGTGTAAATGTTTGAAGAGAGCCATCAAATAAAGTAAGATTTTTATTTCTATGTCCTAGTTCTTAAATTCCTTTCTGCCCTAGTATATATTTTATTATCTGCCCTAGTTAATTAGTTTAGCACTTTTAATTATTTGTCGTAGATAAAAATATTTCTTTTAATCAATTCCCTAATGAGTGAGTAGCTCCTCACTTGTTAGGGTTAGGAATAGGAAAGGTTTGAGAGATGAAAATCTCTTACCCATTTCTTGCCCATCACATATTATTCATAGGACTCCATGCATACATACACACACCGCTCACTACGGCATCCTATCCCACGAGGTAGCGGTGATACCGTAGTTTAAAAGACCGGTTGTATATGTTTTCCATAGAGGTTAGGGTAAGAATTAAGAAAGGAAGGATAAGAACCTAGAGGAAGAAACCTAGTTTCTTCCCGATGGTACTAATCCACTTTATTAATTATTACCATAACACCTCATAAATCTTAATTAGGGTATTGAAAGCGGTGAGGAATATAAAATTTCCAAACTTAACATAAACCTAACCCTAGCAAGATTTTGATCTTAGTTTAAATCAACTTTAGTTTTAGTGATAATCAATCCAATACCGTTTGGAATTAACTTGTTAGAACAAATTGAGAATATACAAAATCCCTGTGGACCAACCCGTATTCACCGGCTAGCTACCAAGTGACGATGTTCTTGATTGCGGTAATTAATTCTTTGATTCATCTTTCGAAAGCGCATAAGCACTAAATCTATCACTCAATCAAATGGCGTCGTTGCCGGGGACGGCGTAGTATTTTCTTTTTACAATTTCGGATTAATATAAAATCATAAAACTCATAAAAACTGAAAAATTGAAAAATATAAAAATTTTATCAACTTGTTATTTTTTGAATGGTGTTTTATTTGAATTGTGCAGGATCGACGAACGGATTCAGATCTGGAAAATTCTAGAGAGCGAAACAGAAAACAACATATCTGAACAAACAGAGAACAATCAAAACAGAGAACAAAGAATTTTTGGGGATTTGAACCAATCAGCAGACCGCGGAACCGCGGCAAGGAGGCATCTTCGGCGACGGAAACGCGGTCAGGAAGTGACGTCAGCAGGTGGAAACTCCTCTGTAAGCTTCTTTTCTTCTCTGAAACCCAATTATCTCCTCTGTGAAATTTTCCTGCAGGATTCTTTGCGCCAAAAATTTCTCCCCTTCTCCAATAACTTGATCTTGTGCAAAATTCTTTGCACCGCGCTAAAAAAAATTGTTTGCAAGTGATTGTGTTTACTGCTTTGCATATCTAAATTGACTTTAAGGGGCTTGAACACCAATCCAGATTGGGTGGGGATTTCATTACCCTTCCCAGGACCCCAAAAAATCACATAAAGCATATTTCATTGAGCATCAAGTAAATTAAAAAAGATTAGACTCAGCCATAAGGACTTCACGCTCAATAGGACAAAGGAATAGTTGTAGGCATCGACCGTTGATCCTAACCTGACTTTGTGGTGCCTGGGCTAGACAGGTAGGGAAAGGTAATTTTAAAAGGCTCGTCTCACGGTGATTCGTGAGCGGATCCCTCCTTTCTCTACTTGTGCTTACCTGGCCACAATTGGTGGTGAAGAGGCGGTTTGAGGTCCTTACATCTTGCCCTTTGGAACAGTTAGGAGCTGTCTAGCTGACCTAGGTGACCCTAGATCTAGGCTTGATTGTGCATTTGTGATTGATTGAACGTGTGTATAAGCCTTTTATTGAAAAATCTTTTTTGCAAAAAGCTCCTTATAAAAAAATACATAAAAAGGAAAAAAATTTACAAAAACTTGCAACTTGTTGCTAAGAAATCCGTGCACCCCACTTACACCCACTTTCTTCTCAATGACGTTTTCTTACCCTGTTCAGTTGATAAAACTGCACATTTGTTATTACATTCTTCCTACTATTTCTATACTAAAAAAGATCTTTATTATAATATATCATACATATGAGGGTTTATCTGTAAAAATACTATTTTTCATGTGTTGATATATTATAATTAACATTTGGTAGGAAAATGTATGCAAAGATACCATTGACCAAATCTTAATGGTAAAATTAATATCTCAATATAACAAACTCTACTAAATATTATTTGTTGAGATATTGTGCAGAATTTGCAGCGCTGAAATCAAGGAAATCAAAGTTGGCAAAACAATCCTGCCTAATTAAGAAAGTATACTAAAGAAATCAATTCTGGCAGTGACGTAAAAAAGATTTTCAGTTTCTAGAGATTCAAAAGACCACCACGTGTCACCAGAAGAAGCCATAAGAAATTTAAGGCCAAGATCCCACCATAAGACCGCGGATCCGCGGTCAAACCCATCCAACAGCCACGGTTCCGCCGCACTTTAAGGGAGTTGGGATTCTGGATTTTTTTTGTTAGAATCGTAACAACTAGTTTCCAAATTAGGAAGCTAGGGTTCTAGCTCTGGGACTATAAATAAGGACCGAGAGCCTCTTGGAAAAATCATCAAGCCGACGAGATCACGAAGTCCAAGACGGCTCACGCATCCAGGCTGATCATCAACTGTTCGTCTACCTCCTTGGAAGAGATCGAGAAGCAAACTAGTATTTGTAATCATTTTCTAAGGAATCAAAGTGTAATGAATATTGTTGATTAATAAAGGTAGCTCTTCTTCCTATTCTATTTCTTTGTAGTTTAATTATGCATTTTCTCTCCATCTCTTTTTCTCCCAACATGCGCGAGTAATTCTCCGCTTGTTAGGGTTCGTAGGATTATGGTAGGTTAATGGATGATGAAAATACCTAAACTCTTTTTACGTCCTATAAAGTTTATAAACTTTATCAAAAGAATCATTAACATCCTAATCGGGCGCGCTACCAATTCATTGTTAGTCTCGACCGCGATTAGAGATTAGATTAATGATTGTTTTGATAAAGGCTAGATATGAACGGAGTTCCGTGTCAAGATAGGGGTTAAGAGTGGGATTCCTTTTCCCTCCAGAAACCCTAATCTACACGCATCACTGTCATTCTAGTTTTAAATCTATTAAAGGATAGAAAGAGTAATTTTTAATTAATCATCTATAACTACTAAATCCTAATGAACCCTACAAGCCCTCTTTTATATTAAACTTACATCCGTAGTTAATCTAGATCTATATTTTGCATTCTTGTTTAACGTGGATCTAGATCCTATAACCATTCTTCAACATTCTTTATTCTTCCTCCTTTCTTTCTCAACACGCCTAAAGTAAGAACAAAATATTCAACGTTTCCCAGAGGACAACCCGTACTCATCTCGGTCTAGCTATGCGCGACACCGTTATTGATTGCGGTTAAACTACAAACACTTTTTCACACCAATCAAATGGCGCCGTTGCCGGGGATACGTGCGTAATTTTTTATTTTTTACTATTTGTGTTGAATTCTTATACGATCTATATCATAATCAAAACAAAACTGCAAATTTTATATTTAACGATTATTGTGTGAATTTTGCGAGGGGATTTGGAGTCACAGACTTAAGGAAACAGGAGACAGAAACAATCATTGAGATCCAGAGGAGTACAGGAGGTCACCTAGCAAACTTCATCACCTGATCCATCTTCCCTGCGGCGGATCCGCGCCGGAAGTGCACATCGGCGGCGGAAGCGCGGCCGGTTAGGAGATCTAGGGCTTCAATATTCTCTTTTAAGATTCTAACCTCTTTCTCTCCTCTGAAATCCAATAAAATCTCTTTTCCGCAGGATTCTTTGCAAAATATCGCCGCTCTAATATCTTTTTCCAAAGTTTTGTTTTGCGGTTTGTTTTTGCATATTTTAATACGGATTTTTAAGGGGCAAGACCAAAATCCAGATTAGGTGGGGATTTCATCACCCTTCCTAAGCCCCACAAATCACAAACCGAGCATTTGCATCAACCCTACATTAATTTAAAAAATATCTAGACCAGACTCTAAGGACAGTCGCGCTCAATAAGAATAGAGGAAGGTCGTGGGTAATCTATCGCTTATCCGCATTACTTTTGTGGTGTCTAGGCAAGTGTGTCTAAGGCGAGTGGTTACTTAATTAGGACTACTACTTTCGTAGTGGGGATCCTCCCACTCACATGGCACTTATCTGGCTACAAGGGTAGTAAAGAGGCGGTAGAGGATTGATCCTACGGCTTGTCCTTTGGAAGTTTAGGAGCGGTCTAGAGACTGGACCTAGGTAACCATAGTTTTAGGGTTGTTTATTTTTGTGTGATTTATCTAAATCCGTCATTTTTCAAAACAAACCGATTATTTTCTCCCCTTTTTACCCCTTCCCCATTCTTCTCTTCTTATAATGGGTGACCTAAACAGAAGAACACTTGCCGAGCTTTGCTGTCCATAACCAGATATCTCTTGTTTTCGTAATCCCTTCGGTATACCGTCCGGCTCTTCCATGTCCTTAAGAGATCATATAGAACAAGCAGGAAGAAACAGTTGGCCACCTCAGTCTAGGTCTTATCAACCGTATCATAATCCTACACCTGTTTCAGTTGATACCCAGAGTGAGGAAGCCCCTAGACGAATGTCTATTGCTGAGCACATAGCTAGGGCTAGAGGCCAAAGTTTCAACCCGGACCAATATCAACCATCACCTCCACTTTCCAAAGAAGAGTTTGAAAGCCAACCGACCAACCCATATCAATATTCTTCTTATCACAATGTTGACCCTACTCCCACCCAATTTTCGCAACCATTCTATTCTTATCAATCCAATCCGACTTTTCCACCTTCTCTAGACAGTTCTTCTAATCAGTCATTTGGGAGTTTTAATTATCCACAGGAATTTCAATCTTATACTGAAACCCCTTATCAACCCAAGACTAGTCTGGAGCAGACATTAGAAAAATTTCTAGAATTGTCAAACCAAATTAGGAAGGAAACAACAGAGTGGATACAAGCAAAGAATTTCAAACCTGCCCAAAAATTTTCAGTATATGATTCGGGCATAGGACAAAATAAGAATTTGGGTAGTGAGACAGAACTGTACACCCTTCCTAATCAAACCTCCCCATTCAAAACTGAAATCCACAACTCTAGTTTCATAGATTCATCAAGTACACCAAATAGAATGTCTGATAAGTTGTGTGACTTTGTAGTGTTTGATTTACCCGACTGTGAAGGGTCCATTTCAAGTGAAACCATACCCAACCCTTGTGATCTCTACACCTCCACTCTTGAACCAAAACTGATTGAAAACCATACTTTTGATGAGGTGTTTGAGAATTTTAACCTTCACTTGAATGAGGTGATTGACGTTGGGGATATATTGATTGATGAACTCGAAATTTTGGATGATTTTTTCCCACCAATTCATTAAATCCTTTCACTTCCTTGTGGTCATCATCTTGAGCCTTTAATTCTTCCCGAACCCTAAATATGTATTGAAATTGATGATAATGGTATACCCGAAGATCAGACCGAAATATAGCCTCCATCTTCCACATCTGGTTCAGCAATACTCGACACACCAATTAGTTTACCCATTTCACCTTCTACTTTCTCCGGTTCTTCTTCTGTTCCTATAGTTTCAGTGAGTTTTGATGAATCACAATACGTTAATTCAAGTTCAATAATACCAGAAATTCAACTTGATTTGGATATTTTTGAAAATGAGGTAGATGAGTTTTTTGAGTCCTCTACCTCAATAATTTTTGAATCAAGTAGGATAAATTCTGGCACAAAACTCTTTGACGGCAAAATGTTCAATCACACCATTGATAAAAGTTTTGAAGAACTTTTTGCTGACGAACTTGAATTTTTAAACAATACAGATTTTGTGATTGATCAATCTCCACCTATAGAGGTTGAACCGTCACCATTCCTTCTTCCTAATCATTCACATTCTTCCTCATTGTTTCTTTTCTCTAATTTCAAACCCTTTCCAGACCACCTCTTATCCCTTCCCCATTTTTTCTTGACTCGATACAACACATTCTTCCACCAACCTATACGCTATACTGATAAAATCTTTGAATGGTTGGTGTTAACTTTTGGTCTTTGTAAAGTCTTACTTTGACCAAATGACTTACTCCCTCTTAAAATACTTCATATTGTCTAACTCATATTTGAGGGGGGGTATATTTTTGGCTCTTGAACATAACTTTTGTCCTCAAATTTGTGAGCCAAAAATAAGTTTGGGGGAGGATTTTCACTTTCATATATTCTTACCCCCATTAATAATGTCCCCTAAGCTTACAGGTTTTTGTGATCCAGCAAATAGCAACAGTGAGGACACTGTTGAAAACAAGTTTGGGGGAGGTTTGTGCTTATTTACGCATACTTTGCATTATACTATATATAAGCACAAAAAAAATTTGATAATAAAAGAATAGAAAGTGAAAAATTATATATGAAAGATAGGAATAATTTAAGAAAACCAAGAAAATTAGAAGTTTTCTTAAACGAACTAGTAATAAGTAGTTATGAGCCGTTGTCCCAAGGGTTAGTAAGATGAAGGAAGTCACTAATCTGAGGATAAAAATAAGTCTGAAAAGTAGTTTCTATTCTGGAAGCCAACCATTTGAATGTTGATACCCTACTATACGCACTTACACACGTCTTGAAACTCGGGATAGTAGAGGATACATTGAAATGCTCTTGTCTAAAAGCCAAAGTATGAAGGAAATAAAAAAATGAAGAAAATATAAAAATGGTGAAAAGAAAAATGAACACTGGTTTTGTTATCGCCAAGGCAGCAATAAAAAAATATAGGGAGGGTGCTTCATCACCTAGTGCCTTAGACCAACTAGTCTGGGAGTCACTGCTAAGCCTTAGGTGGTGCAAGACGAGGAAAATACTATCACCTAATCAGCAAGCACATAAGTAATCAGTCGGTTAGTACCTCAAGAAGTATTAACGGTCGCATGAAAATGTGTGAGCAAATCTAAATATTCATCAAATTAAAAAGTACTGAGGTAGATGGACAAGAGTATGATAGCTTGAATTGAATTCTCCGAGTGTAAGGATGTTCTTTACACACACGTAGGGTTATATGATCAATGTTTGAATGAAAGGTAGGAATGAAGAATAAGACGATGTTTTATTGAGGGATGATGTAATTTCTTATATCTTTTCATGACTATTAAGATAGGGCTCATGACAACTGAAAAGCTAGTATTAGTTGGAAACTCTTATTTTCAAAGTCTTTCTTTTATGGTTCTTATCTTTATATGTAAATTTCACCATCTCTCTTTTATTATAGGATTTTGTGGGTGTAATCCGCTGAAAACCCTCAGGAGACAACACTCCTCCTACTAGGGACACCTAGAGGTTTAACGGCTTGTTGCACGTGCTCAGTGCAATCATGTTTGCCTACGAAAGTGTGCTTAGTTTTCTCCTTTCTGTTTCTCCTTCTCTTGAATAAACTAGTTTGCTCGGGACGATCAAAGATAAGTTTGGGGGTATTTGTTCAGTTGATAAAACTGCACATTTTTTATTACATTCTTCCTACTATTTCTATACTAAAAAAGGTCTTTATTATAATATATCATACATATGAGGGTTTATCTGTAAAAATACTATTTTTCATGTGTTGATATATTATAATTAATATTTGGTAGGAAAATGTATGCAAAGATACCATTGACCAAATCTTTATGGTAAAGTTAATATCTCAATATAACAAACTCTACTAAATATTATTTGTTGAGATATTGTACAGAATTTGCAGCGTTGAAATCAAGGAAAGAAAAGTTGGTAAAACAAACATGCCTAATTAAGAAAGTAAACTAAAGAAATAAATTCTGGCAGTGACGTAGAAAAGATTTTCAGTTTCCAGAGATTCAAAAGATCACCACGTGTCACCAGAAGAAGCCATAAGAAATTTAAGGCCAAGATCCCACCATAAGACCGCGGATCCGCGGTCAAACCCATCCAACGGCCGCGGTTCCGCCGCACTTTAAGGGAGTTGGGATTCTGGATTTTTTTGGTTAGAATCGTAACAACTAGTTTCCAAATTAGGAAGCTAGGGTTCTAGCTCTGGGACTATAAATAAGGACCGAGAGCCTCTTGGAAAAATCATCAAGCCGACGAGATCACGAAGTCTAAGACGGCTCACGCATCCAGGCTGATCATCAACTGTTCGTCTACTTCCTTGGAAGAGATCGAGAAGCAAACTAGTATTTGTAATCATTTTCTAAGGGATCAAAATGTAATGAATTTTGTTGATTAATAAAGGTAGCTCTTTTTCCTATTCTATTTCTTTGTAGTTTAATTATGCATTTTCTCTCCATCTCTTTTTCTCTCAACATGCGCGAGTAATTCTCCGCTTGTTAAGGTTCGTAGGATTAGAGTAGGTTAATGGATGATGAAAATACCTAAACTCTTTTTACGTCCTATAAAGTTTATAAACTTTATCAAAAGAATCATTAACATCCTAATCGGGCGCGCTACCAATTCATTGTTAGTCTCGACCGCGATTAGAGATTAGATTAATGATTGTTTTGGTAAAGGCTAGATATGAACGGAGTTCCGTGTCAAGATAGGGGTTAAGAGTGGGATTCCTTTTCCCTCCAGAAACCCTAATCTACACGCATCACTGTCGTTCTAGTTTTAAATCTATTAAAGGATAGAAAGAGTAATTTTTAATTAATCATCCATAACTACTAAATCCTAATGAACCCTACAAGCCCTCTTTTACATTAAACTTACATCCGTAGTTAATCTAGATCTATATTTTGCATTCTTGTTTAACGTAGATCTAGATCCTACAACCATTCTTCAACATTCTTTATTCTTCCTCCTTTCTTTCTCAACACGCCTAAAGTAAGAATAAAATATTCAACGTTTTCCAGAGGACGACCCGTACTCATCTCGGTCTAGCTACGCGCGACACCGTTATTGATTGCGGTTAAACTACAAATATTTTTTCACACCAATCATACCCCGACTTTATGTTTTTCACCTTTTGACTACACTACCTCTTTAGTGTATGTCCGGTTGGACTAGGGACACTAGTGCCCGATTAGTCCGTGTCTCGTTATTACCGACTGACGACGCTTTCAACTCCGACGTCGAAATTCTTTCCACTTCTTTACCTTCACATTCACATTCTTCGTCTTCTAAGGAGATGTCGGGATTCAATCCTAACAACACCTTACCTGCGGGACTGATTCCACCTCCGCTAGGTTGGAATAACCCACAACACCCACCTGTTGAAGCGCCCCAACGAATCGCGCTCCAGGATCTTTTCTACCCTATCCGCACCGCCTTACCTACTTATCTTTCACTTCCACCGGCAAATGGGGATAACGTTGAGATCAAACCCCACTTCATCAACATGTTGCCAAAATTTCACGGACTGGAATCCGAAGATGCCTTTATCTTCATAAACAAATTCCAAAATGTTTGCGCAATGATGAAGACAACACAACTTTCAGATGATGCTATAAGGCTACGTGTCATTCCATTCACCTTATGTGACCTAGCCGAGAAATGGTTGTATATCACAGCATCACACTCGATTAAAAATTGGGAAGAGTTTGTTAAAGCTTTTCTTAAAAAGTTTTACCCACATCACAAGACCGCGAGAATTCGCAATGAGATTATTCAATTTTCCCAGCTTCCTTCCGAACCCTTTTGGAAGTGTTTTGAAAGATGTAAAGACCTACTTGTTCAATGCCTTCACCGCGGTATCGAGAATTGGCAACTTTGCCAAACTTTATACGAAGGATTGAGCCCAGCAACGAGGTAGTTGTTGGAAACCATTTGTCAAGGTCACTTTCTAACAAAATCTAGCGAGGAAGCTTGGCAGTTTCTCGACGTTCTTGCTGAACAAACACTTCAGTGGGAAAGCACTAAGACCACCTCATCCTCTTCAATAGGTCAGTCTAGGGCAGGCATACATCAATTAGATATGTCGATTGCAATGAAGGCCGAAATGGCTGCACTTACAAAAAAGGTAGAAGCAATTGAGACCAAAATCTCATCGCCTTCTCCTACCCCTGCTTTACCCCCACGAACTGTTTGTGCTTGTTGTTCGGATCCATCCCACCTTACTGAAGAGTGTCCTTACAATCCACCTGTTCAAGGACAAGATCAAGTCAATGCTGTCTTTCAGCAAAGATAAAGAAATGATCCATACTCTTCGACTTATAATCCGTGTTGGAGGAGCCACCCAAATTTTGCTTGGAATCAAAATCAACAATTCCAAGGAAACAACAACTTTCAAAGGCCTCCTCCACAACAACAAGAACCCCAACAAACTCAATACCAGCAACCTTTCCAACTACAACCTTACCCAAACCAAATGAACAATTTTGTGCCCAACAACTCTTACCCTACAAACAATTTTGTTCAACCAAATGACGATAAGGTTACCTCGCTAGAAAGAAGTCTAGATGCGTTTCTAAAACAATCTACATAATCCGCAGCAAGGTTGGAGACTTCCATTCAATCTTTGGTCCAAAACAGTGCTTCACATAATCAAAGCATCAAATGAATTGAGGCCCAAATTGCACAATTAAATGCTGCGTTGAGCGAGCGAGAAAAGGGAAAGCTTCTATCTCAACCATTGCCAAATCCCAGTCACGCACACAATGCACATGTTGCATATGAACAGCAAAATCATAATATAAATGTTGTGACCACGTTGAGATCTGGAAAAGTGTTGCACAATAACGTAGGTAATAATGTTGACACCCCTGCCGGTGGTTCTTCTTCTTCTTAATCTTCTTCTTCTTCTTCACCTTCATCTTCTTTAGAGCCTATTCTTCATTCTTCAAAAGGCTCTTCTTCTTCTCATCCGAACGGACCCACATCTCACTTCACGAACACACCAACACTGGGATCTGTTCCAACTCCACAATCTACTCCACAGACATTGGACTCAACAAATTTTCAAAATGTTCCTTTTCCAAACAGGTTGAGATCCAATAAACCAACTCCCTAAATGGAGAAGATTGTGGAGTTATTCAAGCAGGTTAGCATTAATATACATCTCTTGGATGCAATCCAACAAGTCCCTTCTTACGCGAAAATCTTAAAGGGCTTATGCACCACAAAGAGAAAGTCTCAGATACCCAAGAAAGTGCTAGTAGTTAGTGCCGTAAGCAATACTATTACCCAACCTCAACCCTTGCCCCAAAAACGTAAGGACCCTGGCTGTCCTACAATTTCAATAACAATTGGGGATAAAAACATCAATCGAGCACTTTTAAATCTTGGTTCTAGTGTTAACCTGCTTCCCTATTCCGTGTATGAGCAATTAGGTGTTGGAGAGTTGAAACCCACTCATTGTACTCTCCAAATGGTCGATCGATCAATCACCCATCCTAGGGGTGAGTTAGAGGATGTGTTGATCAAAGTAAGGGACTTCATATTCCCCGTTGATTTCATTGTTATGGACACACAGCCTGTGGCTGGACACACAGCCTGTGGCTAACCCACGGAACCAAATTCCGGTGATCCTCGGTCGACCATTTTTGGCTACTTCCAATGCTGTAATCAATTGTCGCAATGGCTCTATGACTCTATCCTTCGGGAAGATGTCAAGTGAGTTCAATATTTACAAGATAGGAAGTCTGCCCTCCGTGCCTAAAGCTAGTATACGTGATGTTTGCTCTATCCACGAAATCACGCAGGAGGACTG
This sequence comes from Agapanthus africanus, assembly GCA_030015575.1. Classification (NCBI taxonomy): domain Eukaryota; kingdom Viridiplantae; phylum Streptophyta; class Magnoliopsida; order Asparagales; family Amaryllidaceae; genus Agapanthus; species Agapanthus africanus. Next base: position 66,407,991 of record CM057344.1, on the reverse strand, counting down.
TGAGCTTGAAAAATTTCTGTTCGATTACAGCAGTTTTGACGCCACTAGTGCATCCCTCCTTGAATTTGATACAGTTTGCACAACCGATAGCGATTATGAGTGTTTCACTTTTTCAGACGATTTTGAAGACTCACCGCCTGAGTTTGAGTCTTTTGAATTTTTAGATGAGCTAGTTGAACCATCCGACTCGGTTGCCTACAGTGATTTCGAACCAGTGATGGAATCCTTCGAGTTCGAGACAGTTCACTAATTTTACCTTCAATTGTTTCACCTCCAAAACTCGAACTCAAGCTTTTGCCGTCTCACCTTAAATACGCTTACCTAGGTGAGAATGAGACCTTTCCCGTTATCATATCGGCCTCTCTAACCCTCGAGCAAGAAAAATCCATTTTAATGGTCTTATAAAATAACCAGCAAGCTTTTGGCTAGACTATGGCAGACATCGAGGAGATTAGTTCCCTCATAATTGAACATCGTATACATATGATGGATGATGCCAAGCCAGTAAAGGATCCACAGAAACACCTCGGGGATTTTTTGGTTAATCAACCTCCACCTATAGAAGTTGAACCTCCACCTTTTCTTCCAATAAAATACGAGAATGCCAATATTCCACTCATATATGATCATTCCCATTCTCGTTTTTATTTATCATCACCTCTTATCTCTTCAAATCCACATTCACGGAAACACTTTCCATACCACCACTTATCTCTTCCCCACTTCTTCTTGGCTCTGTACAACATGTTCTTCCACCGACCGATACTCTATACAGATAAATTTTTCAACTGGTTGGTATTGACTTTTGGTCTTTGCAAAGTTTGGCATTGACTTGTAATATCGTTTAACTCAAGTTTGGGGGGGTATAATTGGCTTTCAAAAATAACATAAAAAAATTTAAAATTTAAAAATAAAAATATAAAAATTATTTTTGGGTATTTTTGTAAATTTACAGATTAAATAAATAAAATAAAATTTTTATTTGCAAATAAATTCCTCTTTTTAGAGGGGTTTATTTGCAAATATCCATAAATCTATCCCTGTATAAAGACCCCGGCCCCTCTCTGTTTCTAAACCCTAAAAAGAATTTCCTCAGAAACCCTAGCCCCGCCGCCTCATTTTCTCCGAGAGATCTGGCCAAAGCGTCGTCGATCCGCCGCCGAAGGAGCCTTCCCGCCGCGCTTCCGCCGCGCCCTACAGTCTTCGCCCTCTGAAATTTTCAGAGGAGGTTCATCTTCCTCAAACCCTCTCTGTTTTTACAATTTCTAGATCTGTAGATCACCTGATGGCACACAGCATACAACTTGAACGCGATTTTTCGCAAGTATTTTCACACGAGGTGTACGGTAGTTATTTTGCAAACGAAATAGCGCGTAGGGGTTGGAACTATTTAATATACAATCACCCTAATGCTTATACACTACCGGAATTAGTCACTCATTTTTATGAGTGTATGGAAGATGGGTGCCTCATCCAATTCGCGTTTATTAAATTGCTATGGGTGAAAGGGAAATCATCATCGATAGGGACATTTTACACGAGGTCACATTAATCCCTCGCATACCCGCTTGATCAGTCGAAAATATTGCATTTTTAACACATCAATTTCTCTACTATTTACAACCATCTAAAGGTGTTCGGTATGATTATAGCACATATTAGCAATTTGACTGTAAAATACCAAATAACATGTGATATATATTATAACCGGCATTTTGAGGGAAATTGAGTGTTTATCATTGCATGCATCATCTTTGTATAGTGCAACACTTGTCTCGAGAATCTGTGCAGGAAATTCCAGGTAAAGAGCCAAAATTGCTGAAAAGCGCTGACAAAAATACGCCAAGTCCAAGACTTGTGATCTGGCAGTGATATAGAAAGAAATATGAGATTCCACACATCAGATAATAACCCCAAAGTCAGCACAAGAGTTATCTGATGTTTTCATGCACCAAGGCACCAAATGGGCCGCAGATCCGCGGCCGGAGCAGCCTATTGGCGGCGGATCCGCGGCCATATAAGCACGTCGTCAGCAGAGCTTCGCTTCATGTTTCTTCTTCCAGTATCCAAACTCCTTCAAGCCACTGCAAATTCCAGAAATCTCCAGAAGCTTCTGTCCGAACAGCAATGCTTCTTGTACAAGCTAAACACTTCAAGCTTCTCAAGCAAGCCACAACTTAGAAGCTTCTACCTAACTACCAAGCTTGCAAGTGAAGCTAAACTAAACCTAGCTTCTAAAGAAAGCTAATCCTAATCAAGCTTCTAGGGGAAGCTAATGAAGGCTATAAAAAGGGACCCTAAAGCTTCACTCTGAAGGTTGTTGAAGGGTTGTTGATCATTCCACATCAATTCACCCACAAGTTGAGTGACACAACTTGTGCACCCAAACCCTAATCCAATCACCAAAGCCAAATTCAAGATCTCCGAGTACAAATCAAGCAAGAAGCCTTCAACCTTTTAGAAGCGACGCCGATCTTCAACTGAGCAAGTGATCCAAGACGATCCGCGACTCACAGAGACGATGCGAAGCTAATTCGACGATCGAGTTCTTTCCTCAATTTCTTGTAGTTCTTGAACGAATTGTAACGGAATTGTTGAATAATAAAAGATGAAATTTCTTTATCTTGCTTTTCTTTATATTTGAGCGTTATGATGAGATCTCAATTCTTGATTGTGTTCTTTGTTATAATGCTTGAGTAAAAACTCCGCTCGTGGAGGAATCGAGAGAATCAATAGATGATGATGATTACAAATCTTGAAACGATTCTTAATTCCTATAAGTTTTGTAAACTCTTGTAAATTGAATCATCGACAATCTAGTTTTGAGCGAGATTCTTTCTTGAATGTTTTCGCTCGTAACTAGATATCAACGATCGGTAATTCAATTTACTAGAGGCTAGCTTTTGAATGAGAATCAACGAAAGGACAAAGGATGAGATGAAGAAGCCTTAGTTCCTTCAAAAGATCTTTAAACCTCGTTGATAGTCATCGATCTAGCAACAAATCATTAATGGATAAGAAAACGTAATCACAAGTTTTCATCACTTCTATAGATTCGATCGATTCCTGCGAGCCTCATTACAATTCTTGAAACCTAATTTGATTTGGATATCATCAATTCTTGATTCTTGATTTTAAGTTTTCTTGATATTAGATTTAGATCTAGATAATTCTTGAAATTCACTTTTATAATCTTGAATTGAATTGTCTTTTCTTTTCTCTTTAATTTTCAATTCATCTAAATCAAATATGATCAAATCTCACTTTCCCTGTGGACGATCCGTACTCCCTAACGAACCTACAATTGACACCGTTATTGATTGCGGTTTACAAATTTCTTTGATTGTGATATATTTTACATTTTCCATACACATCAAAAAAACAAATTCAATCAAACATTCCATTTCAAACTGGGAAGAATTCGTAAAAGCATTCCTAAAGAAATTCTACCCCAATCATAAAACAGCTCGAGTCCGTAGTGAAATAAATCAATTCACCCAGCTTCCAAATGAAACATTCTCGAAGTGTTTTGAACGCTTCAAGGATCTGTTAGTTCAATGTCCACATCACGGAATTCCTAGATGGGATCTGTGCAGAATTATATATGAGGGCATTAATCCTACCACAAAACAGACCCTTGAATCCATGTGTCAAGGCACTTTCATGACTAAAGATGATGGCGAAGCTTGGAAATTCTTAGAAGATTTCGTTGAAAGATCTTTACAGTGGGAGGGTGTAAGTCAATCGTCTAGGGGGGCAATAACCAATCGGATGTTTCCATAGGAGTTAGAGCTGAAATGTCAGCAATGCAAAAGAAACTCGAGACTATGGAAAATAAATTTTTAGCCGCTGCCCTAAATCAAATGTCACTCTCCAAAACTGTATGTGGATGCTGTTCTGATCCTTCTCATCTCACGGAAGAATGTCCATTGAATTCTCCGTTTCAAGGTCATGAGCATATCAATTCTGCTTTCCAACAAAGACCTAGGAATGATCCATTTTCTTCCACATATAATCAGGATTGGAGGAATCGCCCTAATTTTGCTTGGAACCAATCACAAACTCAAAACACGGTTCCAAACCAAAACAATTTCCAAAGGGCTCTTCCACCACAACAGCAACCACTTCAATTGAGTCAGCACCCCTTCCAATCACAAAACTTTCAAAATCCGGTCAACACAACTGCACCAAATCATCATGGAAATTTCATACAGCAAGCTTCCTAAATGGCCACGGATCCGCGGCCGAATGGGATCTACCGCGGATCCGCGGCCATTTAGGAAGCTTGTTGTATGAAATTTCCAAGGTGATTTGGTGCAGTTGTGTTGACCGGATTTTGAAAGTTTTATAATTGGAAGGGATGCTGACTCAATTGAAGTGGTTGCTGTTGTGGTAGAAGAGCCCTTTGGAAATTGTTTTGGTTTGGAACCGTGTTTTGAGTTTGTGATTGGTTCCAAGCAAAATTAGGGTGATTCCTCCAACCCTGATTATATGTGGAAGAAAATGGATCGTTCCTAGGTCTTTGTTGGAAAGCAGAATTGATGTGCTCATGACCTTGAAACGGAGAATTCAATGGACATTCTTCCGTGAGATGAGAAGGATCAGAACAGCATCCACATACAGTTTTGGAGAGTGACATTTGATTTAGAGCAGCGGCTAAAAATTTATTTTCTATAGTCTCGAGTTTCTTTTGTATTGCTGACATTTCAGCTATAACTCCTATGGAAACATCCGATTGGTTATTGCCCCCCCTAGACGATTGACTTACACCCTCCCACTGTAAAGATCTTTCGGCGAAATCTTCTAAGAATTTCCAAGCTTCGCCATCATCTTTAGTCATGAAAGTGCCTTGACACATGGATTCAAGGGTCTGATTTGTGGTAGGATTAATGCCCTCATATATGATTCTACACATATCCCATCTAGGAATTCCGGGATGTGGATATTGAACTAACAGATCCTTGAAGCGTTCAAAACACTTCGAGAATGTTTTATTTGGAAGATGGGTGAATTGATTTATTTCGCTACGGACTCGAACCGTTATTGATTGCGGTTTACAAATTTCTTTGATTGTGATATTTTACATTTTTCTTATATACACACAAAGAATCATTCAATCACCGCTCATGACCAACCTCTACAATTTGAGGATTACATGCCCTTGATGGGCAACGATTGCTCAAGGAAGCCGCGGAAGGGTATCCAAGCGAGAACCCTTTTCGCAAATGTCTTAACTGTGTGCCGATGGGCAGAAAATAATATTTTCGGTAGCTCCCACAACACAACATTTTTTACACCCTCACTACATATTGTGCACACCCTCATGACACAAAACCCCCGTTTCGACATGTGCACAGTTTTGCTAAACTCCATAGGTGCGGGCAAACGAGCCGCAAATTACCCTTGTCCCATACTTGTTACACAACTTTGTCGATATTTCCTCCCCGTGGAGGAGTTCGAATTTTACATGCATGGAGGCATACCTGTCCGTGTTAGTTATATGTATGCCCTAGAGGCTATCACTGTACATGCGTTGTATATTGTAGTGGATGCTGGGACATATATATGGAGGACTTTCTTGCTCGACATGATAGTATGCTATCTGGTTACTCTTTATCTTAACATGTACTTTAATTGTCTCTATGTAACATGCTGATAAAGCCCTTAGGATGAGTACTTGACTACCAGGACTACGATGCGGATCATACTAGTGGGGACAGTGTAGTCGCCATGTACATCCTTCAAATGTTCTTAGTCGTAGGTGTATCGAGACAGGGCATCGATATACCAGAATAGACTAGCGTATGCGCTTCTTGACCCATAGGATGGGCGATGGACGATCCCATATCCATTGGTGTTTGACATCAGAGAAGGTATACGGTTGCTCAGTGGAGACTAGGTACACTGGACGGACACGCGAGAGAACTCCCAGATGGTATTACACCTCACGTCAGATGGCAGTTCTCTGGTGACACTGGTACAAGTTAGTCTGTAGACCCGAGATCGTCATAGAGTCTTGTGTGATTCCCACTGTGCTTTGATTTCCATCATACCACGTCCAAGAGGGAATGCAAAAAGGTAGCTTTTGGGTACAGTCCCAAATCACATGGAGGCAATGAGCGATAGGAGGGGATTCGTCTCTCCCGGTATAGGGAGTTGATGTTGCGCTGTGTTCGATTGGCTATAACTGGAAATCCCTGGCCAGGTTTGCTGAGATTTACTGGTAAGTGTTATCAGTAGTTTCTCGAACTGTTATAGACCTCATATCGACATGACTTATCAAGCTACTGGGGTCTGACGTTTACCACCCCTAGGCGAGATATGCGACATATCAGACGAAGAGACCGGACTGTACGGGAGTGTTACCGGTTGGATTCACGGGAGAATGTACAGGCTTGCTTGTTGATCTTCTGATTGCTCAATACCTGGGTAGCTGTTACGTTTAGCTGACCGCTTGCAGCTTGTGGGTGTTTGATATGATCATCACCTACTGCCGGCGTATTGACGATTCTTTAGAGTTCTACACAGAGGATTCCTGGCTCGGGAAAAACGGAGTAGGAGCGCATATGTGATATGTGTGGGACCGAGAACAATACATGTATATGATACCGTATTAGATTCTCGTGATATGATATATCGGCCGGGTATATGTGATATAGCCGGGTCTTCGGATCAAGTGTTGATTCGATGAACTGATACAGATTATATTAGTCGGTTATTTGTGAAATAGCCGGATTATCGGATCAAGTGTTGATTCGATAATTTAATGTATAATTATATATTTGATATATTAAATTGCATTAACTAATATAAGCTCACTTAAAGATTATTTTTCTCACTCGGGTAATACATTGATATATATGTGATATATGTTAATTATATTATTTTATTTTGTTACAATAAATATTGTATATGTGATATATAATATTGTAACATGTTATGGTTATAAATGTAACATGATTTATGGAGTTTAAATATGGTTAGGGTTTGGATTAGGGTTAAGCATTCATGAAGCTTTCAAGGAGCTTCTTGAAGCTTTGACTTTGACCTTGATATTTTGTGATATTTTGCAAAGATATTTCTTTAACCCAACCCAACCCTTTAACCATAGCTAAATCTCTACAAGGGTTAAGTCTTCTCACTTAACCCATGGTTGTATTTCTAACCTCACACTTGAGTTTTCATTATTCATCACAAAGAGAATGGTTCTTCTTCTTCCTTCTTCTCTCATGAAAAAGCTTTCTAGCTTTTTATGAAGTGATGAAAATGAGTGGGATAAAGAAAACAAATGAGAGCTAAATTCCTACATCATCATCCTCATCTATTCTAGCCACTTAGATTAGGGTGTTTGCTTTGCTAATACTTGATTAGTGAAGCAAAAGCTTGGGCTTGAGTTTCTTTAAGGTAGATCATCTTTGTTATCGAAGATCGGAAGCAAACTTGCATCTTTCTCTTCATGGAGCCTCTCTAGAGTCTGGGTACTCGATGATCGCAGTGAAAGAACCTCAACACGGAGCTTTAGAAGTGAAGGAACGGACTACAAAGGTTGTAATCCCTAACTCTTAGAAGTAAAGTTGTTTGCTTGCTATTGTTTTCACCAAATCTCTAGTCTAAGATCTTGGTTAGGGCTGTTCGGCACGTCTAATTTTTCAAACGGGTATGGTTGATACCTTGTAAACCCTTGTGACAGTGCCTAGTAACCCTACAGTGGTATCAGAGCCAGGCTAGAGCTTTAGGCGAAATCTAGACGAAATTTAAAGTCCGATCGAACTCCGAATACCCGTTAAATCCTAGTTTCTGGAAATATTTTCAAAAGTTGACATTTTTCATATTAAAAATACTCAGAAAATAAAGCAGGTAAATCTAAGAATTACTGTGAAGTACGGACCACCAACTCGATCACGTGACCGCGGAACCGCGGCCAAACCACGCGTTTGGCGGCGGTTCCGCGGCCAAACTTTGGAGTTGGGGCCTGATACTTCAGGTCTTAATTCTTGGGTCCTTTTTCATAGTTCTGGGAATTTTTAATTCTACTCAAGTGTTGAGTTTTCTGGGATGTATTGGGAACTCCTAGATTCGATCGGAAAGTTTAACTTCGTTATGTTTTTTCCGGATAATTTAGAAAGTGTTAAAAAGTTCGAACGGATATCAATAACTCACTTTTTCCCCTGCCGGAAAATTTCCAAATGTTGGATTTTTTCCTTATTTTAAGAACATTCATAGTAATGCAAGTAACGCAGTGGACCCTCTAGAAGAACACAAACCTTAACTCGATTATGTGACCGTCTGAACCGCCTCTAAACCTTAGGGTTTGGGGCAGTACAGCGTTGCCACATGTGAGGCGTTGGTTTGACCCTTCTACGACTGGACCATTGGTACTGTAGCATGTGATGGATACTTTTTGAACTCCGTTCAAGTGTTGAGCTATTTGGGAAATCTTGGGTGTTTGTTTATTCGATCAGAAAGTTTAACATTGTCTATTTATCTGGAATGTGATACAATATTTGGAATCCACAAGTAGTTATGAGATAACTAATTTGAATGTTATAAATCTAGCAGTTTAGTCTCATTTGATCGGTTGCCACGGGATTTTGATGTGATCAAAAGTCTGTCACAATCACGTAGTGTACGCGGATACTTGCCGAGTAAACTTAATAGATAGCCACGCCCTATAGCCCCGACCAAGTGACTGTAGGAGAACCCCGTCGCCAAAAGCATCCGTTCGTGTGCTCGCGGCAGCGGTGTTCCGCCTTAGTACACTTCGTCGACGGCATCCGGGGGTGCGGCCGTCTACTAAAGTTTGCGACGAGCATTCGATCAGGATGTCAGGAATCTTGTTGAATTGCCCGACTAGATATTGAAAAGTGTTTTCAAGATCGAGACTAAAATGCAGGGTTTATAATTGTTAGGCATGCGATGTCTAAGGAATTCATTTGGTTAGGCATGCGATGTCTAAGGAGGTTGCGGATTCCAACTGTTATAGTTTTACACTTTCTTTTCTACGACCGTAAGTGTAATATATGGTGTATCGCCGGTTTCGTTGCTATACATCAACGACAATTGGGATACGCATATTTACTTACGTTGATGATATGTGATATTATGTGTTGATGTGATATGTTATATTGGATCGTTGTGTTTTGAATAGCCGGGGGTTTTATGTGAGATGAGGGTTTTTATTTCCATTCATGTAAAATTCATTGTATGTAATATTATTTTATTGGGGCACTTCCGGGCTGAGGATGATGTCACCATTGTATATTATTTACTTTTCCGCATTAGGTAGACCCAAGGCGGGGAGCACAAGTAACCGGGTTCTAGGGTCCAGAGGAAGACCATCTCGAGGTGTCGAGACCGGGCCTCCTAACCCTAGAATTGGCAGTGTTGCTTGTCGCTCTCGAAGGGGTCTAGGGATGTGGGTTTGACTATTCATCGCGACCGTAGAATCCGTGTTTTATACAGGCTCGTATTAAAACATGGACGTCCTAATATATCCAATATTTCATATATATTCTTCTACTGCAATGTTTTGTGATGAGATCATATTACTACCTGAGACGAATGTTTATATTATATATATGAGATATATATTATATATTGTTGTTTTCGTTTCATATCTGATGCTTGTGAAGCATAATTAACATGGGACTTCATTAATGAGATTAATGAAAATAAAAGAAACCTAAAGATGTTGTAGAAACTTGTTTAAAAACTGGTAGCTCTAGTTCTTGCTTTGCATAGCGGTATTCCTTGTAGAATATCCAGCACCTTATTCGATAAGGAAAGAGCCGAGATCCTTTCACCGGGAGTGACCTCTTTAGCGAAACTAGCAGATGCTACAAACACGGTTTGTCTTTTGATTGCTTCTATAGCTTTTTCTTTGCATAGTGGTATTTGCAAAATATCCTGCACCTTATTCGATAAGGAAAGAACTGAGATCCCTTCACCGGGAGTGACCTCTTTAGCGAAACTAGAAAAGCCTAAAAAACACTTCTTTTCAAAATTCACTCGATTCTACAACGATATAAAGTTCATTACGCAAAGGGTTTTCTTAAAAACCTGTCGTAGCCCTCCGTCATTTCAGATAAGTAGTATTTAGTATTCGTGCTGTGTTTGTTGACTTAGTCAAAGCGTAGTGTGCGGTAGCTGATTAGTGCTTATCTGTAAAGCATATGATGCGATTGGATTAGGGTAGTCGTGCGGCCTTGTTGACTTAGTCAAGGGTCGTGCGGGTGGGTTTAATTCAATCGGGAAATGACGGGTTGAACTTTACTTGCGGTCTATGGTTTGTTGACTTAGTCAAGGTCATAGATCGCTTGGGGCAAAATATTATTGGGAATTTCAAGTGTTGAAATTTGCAATGAGATTGCATACCTTCTATAAGATAGTTAGATCCCGATACCCGCTGCGAGTAAGAGTTACTCCTGGGAGAGTTTTACACATTACAATTAGCCGATCAAGTAGGTGTCTAGAAAGGTGTCAACGGGGTTACGCCCCTGGGAAAACGAGGTTTATTTTAATTAGGTCCGTACGAAAGCATGGGAAACCTCCCTCAAAGTACCGGCACTGGCCTGGCTGAAATATTGGCGAACTTGTAGAGTGTAATCAATCCCGGCTAGTCTTTCCTTTTAGGGTTTGAAGGAAGATTTGACTAAAAAAGTGGGAGACATCCTGATTAGATATATTGATAACCAATCTAATCTTGCAAGAGCATACGCTGAGTGTTTTCTTCTCTCTCTCTCCTGGTTGCGACTATGTCACGCCTTAATCAAGATAATAATACGGACGTATTGACCGAACCCGCTTGTTATACTGCGCTAAGGAACGTTGGTCCCACTCCAACTTATAATTGTTATAAGACCGAGCAGGAAATAGGGGATTAACAGAATTCCCGTGCCGCCCAAACGAAGAAAGTGCATGCTGATGCATCTTCTTCGGGTGTGTTAATTACCGAGAACTGTTTCTCAGTATCATTTACGTCCTGGGTATGAGATACCGGATCAGGATCCCGCATATGTAATCTGTTACATGGGCTACTGATAGGTAGAGAACTGAGAACGGGTGATAAGTTTCAAGAGTTGGAAACGGTGCAAGTGTTGCAGCCAAATTTGTTGGCAGTTATCACCCTGTATTACCAGAATACATTGATTCTGAATGAATGTTATTAGATACCGAACCTGATATACAACATCATATCAGTCTCTTTATTAGTAAAGAAGGATATAATTTTGTATTGTTGGATAATGTTTTGAACATTTCCTATATCAAGAGTTGATCGGTTCAGGCACGTTATCTAAAAGCATAGACGTTCTAAATCAAACTACAGTTCTTAACGTACAGAGCACACACAAGATGAAGAGTTCATAAATGAACGGATCCTTCTTGAGGTATTATAGACTAGGTCATATCAATGTGACCCGACTAGCTGAAGTTACATTTAGATGCATATTTAAATTAGTTTGAATTTATATCTTGTGAAACTTGCCGGTCATGTCATAAAGATAAGATGACCACAGCTCTGTTTATTGGAAACAGAGAAAGAGTTAGTGAACTCTTGGGATTGATACATGCTGATGTATGAAAGTCCCCTGTCTATATATGCCAGGACCAGTTCTTTGTACTTCATTACATTCGCTGATGATCTCTCAAGATTCAAACATATGTTCCTGTTGAAACACAAGTCCGAAACTTTTGAGATATTCACAGAATATAAGTTAGAAGTAGAGAACCAAAAACGGGTATAAGTATTATGTCCTTTGATGAGATCAAGGAGGAGAATACTTGAGCATGGAATTCCTGGACTATTCTAAAGGAGAATGAGATTCTCTCTCAGCATTACTCCTCCATATACACCACAGCACGTCGGTATATCGGAGTGGAGCAATCGCACCCTATGAGATATGGTGTGCTCTATGATGAGTACTACTGAGTTTCCTATTTCCTTTTGGGAGTTATGCACTTGAGAAGCTGCATACCTATTGAATAGGGTTCCAACCAAATCAGATGTCTACCACTCCATATGTGATATGCTATGGGAAGAGCCCATCTCCTGAGGAAGTTAAGATTTGGGGTTGTCCGGCCTATGTCTAAAAGCATAATCCAGACAAGCTCAATGCAAAGTCAGTTCTGTGGAAGTTTGTTGGATATCCCAAGCATTAGCAAGGGTATATCTTCTACTGAACCGAGGAACAAAAGATGTTTTATTTCTCAGCATGCCACCTTTGTGAAAGGGAATTTCTTGTGAAAAAATAAATGGTCATGAGCTAGAACTGGAAAGAGTTCCAGCTACACAAACTGCAGCTGATGATTTGGTAGAACCGAAGGATTCAATAGTTTCTAACGAACCTCAGCCTCTCCGCCGATCTAGTAGGGTTCCCATCCACCTGAGAGATACTTCGGTTTCTCTATGACAGTGGGAGCGAGGATTGCATCATGAGATGATGACCCGACTTGTTTCGAGCAGGCCATCAGGAGTGGGGACTCTATGAGAATGGCTCGAAGCTAATGCGATCTGAGATGGAATCCTTATATACCAACAAAGTATGGACTTTGGTTGCTTTATCTGAAGGGTTAAATCCCCATCAGGAGCAAGTATATCTTAAGAAGATTACTTGGTGTACATGGAAAAGTTGAGACTTTCAAAGCTATGCTTAAGTCCATCCAGATCCTACTTGCCACGGCTACATACCATGACTACGATATCTGGCGGTTGGGTGTCATGACTGCTTTTCTAAATGATGATTTGGAAGAGAGCGTCTATAAGTACACAGCCAGAGGGCTTCGTAGATAGTGGGAGCAGCAAAAACGTGTGCAAGTTGTTTTATGTGATAAATCAGGCATCGCGGATTTGGAACGTCTGTTTTGATGGTAGTCGAAGAGTTTGACTTCATCAAAATGGTAGATGAACCTTGTATATACAAAAAGGTAGTAGAGAGTATGGTAGTGATCCTCATATTGTACGTGGATGGCATACTCTTGATACGGAAGGAGTTTCCTATGCTACGCTCGGTCAATCTCCTCTTATCACAAAAATTCTCTATAGGATCAAGGTGATACCTCCTAAATCCTGGGTTATGGATCTATGAGATAGATCTAATTGGATGTTAGGATTCTCACTAGTTGTAGTGAGATGGTATCAATCGATCCTGGGGAGAATCACTGGAAAGGTTCCAGGCTGATAAGGACGACTGAATGTCAGTCGCAGGCATTGTCTTTACCCTCAGTGGAGGGACGGTATGTTGGAAGAGTTCCAAGCTAGATACTATGACTTACTAGACGATTAAAGGCAAGATACATCGTTACCAAGGATGCTACCAAAGAGGCAGTCTGGATATATTTTTAGTTCATGAGATGAACTTCGTTCCTGCCATTGTGTGACAATGGAGTTGTGGCTTATGCCAAGAAACACCCGTCCCATCAGAGATCCAGACATATTCTTAGGCAGTATCGCCTGATCATGGAAATGGTTGATCTCCAGGTAGATCGAGGTTAGGAGAGTAGACATAGAGGACAACAGCGCGGATCCACTCACAAAGGCCTATTTCCCAGTAGAGGCTTTTATGGGATGGTTGAGTATGAGATACTTCAACCACAGCTGATTGTTGGCTATGCGATACCACAACAGATGGCCCTAGTGCAAGTGGGAGATTGTTAGTTATATGTATGCCTTAGAGGCCATTACTGTACATGCGTTGTATATTGTAGTGGATGCTGGGATATATATAGGGAGGACTTTCTTGCTCGACATGATAGTATGCTATCTGGTTACTCTTTATCTTAACATGTACTTTGATTGTCTCTATGTAACATGTTGATAAAGCCCTTAGGATGAGTACTTAACTACCAGGACTATGATGCGAATCATACTAGTGGGGACAGTCTAGTCGCCAAGTACATCCTTCAAATATTCCTAGTCGTAGGTGTATCGAGACAGGGCATCGATATACCAGAGTAGACTAGCGTATGCGCTTCTTGACCCATATGATGGGCGATGGATGATCCCATATCCATTGGTGTTTGACATCAGAGAAGGTATACGGGTGCTCAGTGGAGACTGGGTACACTGGACGGACTCGCGAGAGAACTCCCAGATGGTATTATACCTCACGTCAGATGGCAGTTCTCTGGTGACACTGGTACAGGTTAGTCTGTAGACCCGAGATCGTCATAGAGTCTTGTGTGATTCCCACTGTGCGTTGATTTCCATCATACCACGTCCAAGAGGGCGTGCAAAAATGTGGCTTTTGGGTATAGTCCCGAATCACATGGAGGCAATGAGCGATAGGAGGGGATTCGTCTCTCCTGGTATAGGGAGTTGATGTTGCGCTGTGTTCGATTGGCTATAACTGGAAATCCCTGGCCAGGGTTGTTGAGATTTACCAGTAAGTGTTATCAGTAGTTTTTCGAACTGTTATAGACCTCATATCGACACGACTTATCAAGCTACTGGGGTCTGGCGTTTACTACCCATAGGCGAGATATGCGACATATCAGACGAAGAGACCGGACTGTATAGGAGTATTACTGGTTGGATTCACGGGAGAATGTACAGGCTTGCTTGTTGATCTTCTGATTTCTCAATACCTGGGTGGCTGTTATGTTTAGCTGACCGCTTGCAGCTTGTGGGTGTTTGATATGATCATCACCTACTGCCGGCGTATTGACGATTCTTTAGAGTCCTACACAGAGGTTTCCTGGCTCGGGCAAAACGGAATAGGAGCGCATATGTGATATGTGCGGGACCGAGAACAATACATGTATATGATACCGTATTAGATTCTCACGATATGAGATATTGGCCGGGTATATGTGATATGGCCGGGTCATCGGATCAAGTGTTGATTCGATGAACTGATACAGATTATATTAGTCGGTTATTTGTGAAATAGTCGGATTATCGGATCAAGTGTCGATTCGATAATTTAATGTATAATTATATATTTTATATATTAAATTGCATTAACTAATATAAGCTCACTTAAAGATTATTTTTCTCACTCGGTTAATACATTGATATATATGTGATATATGTTAATTATATTATTTTATTTTGTTACAATAAATATTGTATATGTGATATATAATATTGTAACATGTTATGGTTATAAATGCAACATGATTTGTGGAGTTTAAATATGGTTAGGGTTTGGATTAGGGTTAAGCATTCATGAAGCTTTCAAGAAGCTTCTTGAAGCTTTGATTTTGACATTGATATTTTGTGATATTTTGCAAAGATATTTCTTTAACCCAACCAACCCTTTAACCATTGTTAAATCTCTACAAGGGTTAAGTCTTCTCACTTAACCCATGGTTGTATTTCTAACCTCACACTTGAGTTTTCATTATTCATCACAAAGAGATTGGTTCTTCTTCTTCCTTCTTCTCTTATGAAAAAGCTTTCTAGCTTTCTATGAAGTGATGAAAATGAGTGAGATAAAGAAAACAAATGAAAGCTAAATTCCTACTTCATCATCCTCATCTATTCTAGCCACTTAGATTAGAATGTTTGCTTTGCTAATTCTTGATTAGTGAAGCAAGGGCTTTGGCTTGAGTTTCTTCAAGGTAGATCATCTTTGTTATCGAAGATCGGAAGCAAGCTTGCATCTTTCTCTTCATGGAGCCTCTCTAGAGTCTGGGTACTCGATGATCGCAGCGAAAGGATCTCAACACGGAGCTTTAGAAGTGAAGGAACGGACTACAAAAGTTGTAATCCCTAACTCTTAGAAGTAAAGTTGTTTACTTGCTATTGTTTTCACCTAATCTCTAGTCTAAGATCTTGGTTAGGGTTGTTCAGCACGTCTAATTTTTAAATCGGGCATGGTTGATGCCTTGTAAACCCTTGTGACAGTGCCTAGTAACCCTACAGTCCGGCCTCTTATTGAGGGCGTTTCCACGTCCTATTCACGATTGACAGATGTATGGTCGAGGACTGAACCGGCGGAGCACGTGCCCGCCCGCACACCTAGCTCTAGCTCAGCCGCGAGCGAAGGAGAAATGACCCCTCTAGAACATGCACAATTGATGCGGAGAGCTGTTAGGGGCATAGAGGAGTTAAGGGCGACATCGAGGGAGCACGACCGGCGGTTGACGAAGGTTGAGCAGGGGATTCGAACCCTGCTGGGTAAGGCTAAGCGTTCATGTTCATGCTCGAGAGCACGGCGTAAGGCCGAGCAGTGAGGGCATTGCTTTGGTTAAGTTTGGGGGAGTTGGTGGTTGTATATAGTTATCTTTTGCATTGCATACTTTTCTAAATTTTTGTATATATTATTTCTTTTTCTTTTGCATGTTTAAATTCTGCATTGCATTCTTATATAAAAATCATAAAAATTGAAAATAAAAAACATAGAAAAATATAAAAATCAAATAAAAACTGAAAAATTTGAAAAAAAATTATAAAAATTAAAACATTCAATTTTGGGCAATAATTGACTTGAGTTTGACAAAAAGGTTAACTAGCTAGGAGCAACTAGATCTTAGACTTAGTAAATTAAAAACCCTAAAAATAACCTTTCTTAAAATTTAACGGTAGAAAGTATATGTCTTTGTAATTTATTTAGAAATAGGCAAATTTCGAGTTCACTTCTTGGGCTAAGTTAAAACAAGGGAAAAGTATTGATATTTTTTATTAAAGTATAAGTCTGAAAAATAATTCCTAAGCTTAAGTCTAATTTCTGAAAATATATACCCTGCAAATTGCACAAATACGAACCTTGAAACTTGGAATAGTAGAAGAGACCTTGAAATGCTCTTGTGTAAAGTCCTTAGTACGAAGAAAAATAAAATAAAAATACAAGTGTGAATAAAAAAAATGAACACTGGTTTTTGTAATTACTTAAGGCTGCATAAATAGAAAAAAATATTTAGCGAGGGTGCTTTATCACCCAGTTCCTTAGACCAACTGGTTTGGGAGTCACTGCTAAAGCCTTAGGTGTTACAAGACTAGAAATTACGTCTTAATATGCAAACACATTTTGTAATCGGTCGTTGGTACCTCAAGAAGTATTAACGGTCGCATGAAAAATGTGTGAGCAAATTTCATCTAAAAATTCACCAATTAAGAAGTACTTTGGACGATGGACAAGAGTATAATAACTTGATTTGAATTTCCAAGTGTAAGGGTGATATATACACACACGTAGGGGTATGTGATTGGGATTTAGATAAGAGATGGGAATGAAAAATAGGATTTATATCTTTAATAGAGATGATAAAAATTCCTAAGTTGAGATGGAACCCTAGAAGGAAAACTCAAAAGATGCTAAAAGCTAAGTAAATCTACAAAACATATATAATCTTAAGTTAAATGATAAGGAAGTGTGATAAATACGGATTGATAATTTCTGAGTTGAAGATAATAGAGTTTCTTGTTAAAAAGCCTAATTGGAGAATAAAAATCAATAGGCCGAATTGATAGGATTTTATGGGTAGTATCCGCTGAAAACCCTCAGGAGACAACACTCCTCCTACTAGGGACACCTAGAGGTTTAACGGCTTGTTACACGAGCTCAGTGCAATCGCGTTTCCCTGCGAAAGTAAGGTTAGGTCTTTTTTAGAGAATAAAACTAGTTTTGCTCGAGGACGAGCAAAAGATAAGTTTGGGAGTATTTGTTCATATCATAATTTTGCATTATTATATTCCCCATTCTTATTCATTTTACAAATAAACAGGTGCTTTTGATCCATGTCTGCTATATAGTTGCAAGTTACAGGTTCTCAGAACAAAATAGTGAAATTAATAAAAAGACGGTACAAAAGTGAGACTACGACCAACAAATGGAAGGATCTTGATCATGCTTATAGTTTGAGGGACAAATGAAGATTAATGAACAGTTCGATTTCACAAAGTATAAAGGCAGCGCAAGGTTCAAGACTTCAACACGAAGCGAATGGGAAAAGTCCACAACATTCTGCACTGTGGAAATCTGGAAGAAATTAGAAGACAATCTGAGAAACCAAGAGAAGAAACAAGAAGCCAAATGCGACTAGAAGAAACCTAGAAAAATGAAGCCAACAAGCCCTCAACTTGGCCGCGGAACCGCGACCAAACATGCCTTCTGGCCGTGGATCCGCGGCCATATGAAGCCCGTGTCGATGCGTCGTTTGACGGTTTGGCGGTGCGTTGACTAGGCTTCTCAGGGGCAAATTTGTAAATGCAGATATGTATCGAATGTAACCCTAGGGTTTCTATGATCTATAAATAGAAACCCTAAACCTCTTTTTGGAGGTATGCTTCTTTTTATTCATCTATTCAGAATTTTAATTCAGTGTAAATGTTTGAAGAAAGCCATCAAATAAAGTAAGATTTTTATTTCTATGCCCTATTTCTTAAATTCCTTTCTGCCCTAATATAGATTTTATTATCTGCTCTAGTTAATTAGTTTAGCACTTTTAATTATTTGTCGTAGATAAAAATGTTTCTTTTAATCAATTCCCTAATGAGTGAGTAGTTCCTCACTTGTTCGGATTAGGAATAGGAAAGGTTTAAGAGATGAAAATCTCTCACCCCTTTCTTGCCCATCACATATTATTCATAGGACTCCATGCATACATACACACACCGCTCACTATGGCATCCTATCCCACGAGGTAGCCGTGATACTATAGTTTAAAAGACCGGTTGTATATGTTTTCCATGGAGGTTAGGGTAAGAATTAAGAAAGGAAGGACAAGAACCTAGAGGAAGAAACCTAGTTTCTTCCCGATGGTACTAATCCACTTTATTAATTATTACCATAACACCTCATAGATCTTAATTAGGGCATTGAAAGCGGTGAGGAATATAAAATTTCCAAACTTAACCTAGACCTAACCCTAGCAAGATTTTGATCCTAGTTTAAATCAACTTTAGTTTTAGTGATAATCAATCCAACACTGTTTGGAATTAACTCATTAGAACAAATTGAGAATATACAAAATCCCTGTGAACTGACCCGTACTCACCGGCTAGCTACCAAGCGACGCCGTTCTTGATTGTGGTAATTAATTCTTTGATTCATCTTTTGAAAGCACATAAGCACTAAATCTATCACTCAATCAAGCGCAGAGCGCTTTTGTTAAGTAGAGAACACGTGAGGAATACGTGGCGCGCTTGGCGCCAGTCGATGAGCGCATCGCGCTTCTGTTTAAGTAGTGCACACGTGAGGAGCACGTGGCGCGTTTGGCGCTGAGCGCCAGTCGATGAGCGCATAGCGCTTCTGTTTAAATAGCGCACACGTGAGGAGCACGTGGCCGCTTGGCATTGATCTCCAGTCAATGAGGGCAGAGCGCCAGTCAAAGAGCGCAGAGCACTTGGCGCTGAGCGCCAGTCAATGAGCGCAGAGCGCTTCTTTAAATTTGGAGCGTTAAGACTCTGCAGCGCTGTGCACCAGATTTGGAGCGCTAAAGCATTTCTTTTAAATGGAGCACTAGAGCTCTTTTTAGGCAGCTCTGTTCTCTGAGAATTAAATTCTCTCTTATAAGAGACTTTGTCTCGTGGATTTAAGAACAAAGTTCTTATTTTATAAGAGATGTTTCAATCTCTTACGTTTTTGGTGAAAGGCTTTGCCTTTATGGATCTGTGATCCTAAGAGAATTGAATTATTCTCCACCCCTCCCCCCTTTTATAATGAGATGTTATGATCTATTTTGTGAAAGACAATTTGTCTTAAAGATCTATGATCTGGCAAAAGAACTAAGTTCTTTTTCTGATGAGGTGCTTTGATCTCTTTATTTTACCTTGAAGAAATTCTTCTTCTGCTGAGAGCTTGCTCTTCTCTCTGAAATTTCTCAAAGTTTGTGGGGGGTTCCTCTCTATCAGACTTGAAATCTTGGGTTCTTTATATAGTAGAGGCTGATTTGTTGAATCGGTTGAAGAAATCTTTTCTCTAATTGATTTGGGGATGTTTTCCACCGTTGAATCTTTAATCCTAGGGCTTCTGTTTCACAGAAATTCTTGTTTTTAACAAGATTGGGAAATCTTTTCCCATACAGAATTTATTCTGTATTTTGGTGATTTTTAATCACCATTGGATCATTGATCCAACGGTGCTCTGATTTTCAGAGTATAATCTTTCCTGTTTGGAAAGATTCTGAGGAATGTTTCCTGAACAGAATTTTATTCTGGTTAATTGATGATTTTTTAATCATGTTCGTTGGATCTTTGATCCAAGGGCCGAGAACATTTTTTTCTATCGCTAGCGCTCACGTGCTTTGCACGTGGTGCGCTGCTTCGAGTGCAACGCTCTTAGCGCTAGCGCTCACGTATTTTGCACGTGGTGCGCTGCTTAGAGTGCAGCGCTCACGTGCTTCGCACATGGTGCGCTGCTTAGAGTGCAGCGTTCTTAGCGTTAGCGCTCACGTGCTTTACTCGTGGCGCGCTGGTTAGAGTGTAGCGCTCTTAGTGCTAACGCTCACGTGCTTTGCACGTGAGACGCTGCCTCAGAGTCTTTGACTCTTTAGCACTGGCGCTCAGCGCTCTCATGCTTTGCACGTGAGGCACTGCATCAGAGTCTTTAACTCTTTAGCGCTGGCGCTCAGCGCTCTCGTGCTTTGCACGTGAGGCCCTGTCTTATTACTGAAGGTGTCTTTTCACCTTCCTTCTCCACTTTTCCTGAGTTAAGCTTCTATTTTCCAGAGCTTGGAAATAGTTCCATCATGCACAGCATTTTCTTTGCCAAGACTTAAATGTCTCCTTTCATAATCTGAAGCAATGCTTCTTTTCTCTCTCATTTTCAGAGAATCATTTTAACAAAGAAGAGCTATGGCTTGTAATCACCCACATGCTCGCCGTCAGCCATGGGAGGTGCCCATTGAGGAAATTGTTTCTCGTTTTGCTGCGCGCTTGGTGAACACTACTCTTACTGATGACCAATGCAACACGGTGTTGCATGAGCTCTTGACTCGTATAGGATCTCCTCTCCCCATCGGCTCCATTTGGCTCCGGATGGTTTTCTTATCTGTGATCAATGATATTACCCCTCCTATAGCGGAGATGACTCCGGCAATGCTCGACGCCGCGGAAGACAAGATTGAGTGCTTCCAGGAGGCACTTTTGATCACCACAGCTCTGAAGGATTGCTCTGTCCGGCTGCTAAGCTAGATACGGGCTCAGCAGGTCGTCATGTCTGCCTTTGCTGATGGATGCGGTGCTGACCGATAGGTAGCTACTCCTCATGAAGATCGTCGCTTTGTCATGGTGGAGAAGGCAGAGAGGGAGTTAGATAATTTTATCCATAGTTTTGTGAATCCCTGTACTTTCGATCCCATATTTGGTAATCTATTTCTTGTAGAATAAAATGTTCATTTAAATGCTTTGTTTTTGTCGTTGAACACATATTCTTCCTCTGATATGTGCATGTGCGTACATGAATGAGCCTGGTTTCACACATATCTATAAACGAAATTTAAGCCGGCATAAACAGGAACTAATAGCTCTTGGCCGAAGATTTTGGCGGGAACAGGTATCATCCATCTTACAATATTATAATTACAGGTACGGATCTAAGGTCACGTACATTCTATTATATTATCAGGTCATATGTTATCGCATGATCATATATATATCGCCCAACGATCTTTTAATATATCATATCATCAGTGATGTTTCAGACTCAATTTCATATTTTCATATTCTCACGACATCATGCCTAATCATATCGACTCATATCCATATAACACATCATATCCTCATCTCACGTGTGTGTGTGTGAGTGTGGGTGTAATCAACCACACACACACATATATATACACATACACACAAAACCAAGTGTGCGTGTGTGCGTGTGTGACAACACATATCCTAAAGGTTCGCGACTAAGATAAATAAGACTAAGGGTGCATCTTCCTACAACTACGCTTACTCCATCCTATAGTTTCCTAGAATTTTACTTGTTAAGTATCCAAAACTCACGTCGACATATATATAAATTATATAACAACCCTAAGCTACGGTTGCGGGGGTGCTATACGCCATCCACCCGACTTCTCCCATAGATATATATCTACTCATCTCGATCCTCGCTTGCCGAAGTCGATGACGCCTTGTTCTCCCTTGTCATCCCGAAGTCCACGTGAAGGTACCTACATATCACAACACATTGTATTGCATCAAAATCATATTCGAAAACTGACACGTCACTTGAAATGCTCATAGGTTAGAACCTATAGCCTACGCATGCAAAAACAACCAAATAACCTTCGTCGTTGGCGTACAAACGTCCAACGACCAAATCCAAATTCAAATACCAAAAACCAAGTTTTATAAATTGGAAAAGCATTGCCAAAATCAACTCAAAATGCTTAAAGTGGGACTAAACTAACAATACAGGGGCCAAGTTATGAGAAGTATGAGCTACAGGCCAAAACCCAACACGAGACTCCAAAATTTGGCCGGTGAGAAGTGCTACCGTAACGAGTGTCGCCGGCCCAATTTTGGTATTTTGGTCTCGTTCTTCTGTAGTGGTCTCCTAGTAGTCTAACTAGGTCAATGTAGTTGTTTGATTTTCTTAATAATATCCCAAGTTGCTCAATATTTCCTGTAAATCCTCAAAACTCCACAAAACCGACACTGGAAAATTCTAAGATCGTGTATTGGTTTCTATTCTCTGGTCTAGACCAGTAAACATCACTAAGGTCATGTAAAACACTCACTACACCTTCAAAATTTATAGAAACCCCTAACCCTCATTTAGGAAAATTCTAACATCACCAAACCATATCGGTTTATCTCTAACTACAAAAGGATATACTAAACACTAATAACTTAACTAAAAGTCTAAAATTATACCTCATGTGGCAACTCAAGAAATTTCTTGAGTTGTCCAAAATGCTCAAAATCTTCACTTGATAGATCCATAGGGTTTTAAGGGAGCTTGTACACAAAATTTATGAAGAGAGTATACAGTTTTGTGGTGGTTTGTGGGGTGGTGCATAGAGGTAGAGGAGGTAGAGGAGGTGGGAGGAGAAGATGAAGATGAATGAAGTGAAGAGAGTATAAGCTATGGTGTGAAGATAAACCCCCCCTCCCCCCCTCTCACTCTCCCTCTCTCCTAGCCCATACCTCCATGTCCCCCCTCCTTCATGCAAATATCTCACAAATTCTTTTTCTTTTATCTTTTCTTTTTAAACAAAAACAATAGCAATTAAAATGACAAATGAAGCCATGGTTTCCAAAACAAAAAAAATGACACAAGTGTTGCAAACATTACATGTTGCATGTCATAAACGAGGTTAATGCATAATTAGTGAAGTATTAATCGAGTTTAGTAATAAACTCGTATACTAATAATTGTATAAATATTTATAAAATATCCAAATCAACTTAACGCCTTCAAAATCAATAATTATATTAATATTCCAAATATTTTCCAAATTAACGGTATATAATTATACCATATCCTTTAACCAATTTCCATAGTTTTTATAATATCCGTAAAATTTATTATTTTTAATTATTTAAATTCCTAAAATAATATTTTATTTTATTGAAATGTTACAATCTTCCCCCTTAAATAAATTTGGTCCCCGAATTTAAATTTAAACCCTCCAAATACTAAAACATTTCAGTAAACAATTAAGTCGTCGGGGCTCCGAAACCATGAATACATAAAACGTATCATAGCGCAATGCATGCGCATGAAAACGAAGGCAAAACTCAAAATCAAAACTCCGTCAGGCGTAACGCAATTATCGGAGTTATGACGAAAATACAAATGTCAAAATCCAATACAAAAATCAAACATGGTATAATTAAGACTATAACATATATATAGTACGCATCATTATGAAATCGTCAAAACAACCAAATAAAAATGCATGCAGAATCCCTTT
The DNA here is from genome assembly GCA_030015575.1 of Agapanthus africanus. Lineage (NCBI taxonomy): Eukaryota > Viridiplantae > Streptophyta > Magnoliopsida > Asparagales > Amaryllidaceae > Agapanthus > Agapanthus africanus. The sequence continues at coordinate 66,384,186 of CM057344.1, read as the reverse complement.
CAAATCGCCGTGCGATGCGCATATCACGACACAAGTGGCGGACGTTCGTTTATAAGGAAATATATATATATATATATATATATATATATATATATATATATAGGTACGTCCTGCCTTTTTGCAAATAATTTAGAAGGGTTTTCTTAGTAAAGTTTCCGTGTCACTCACGGACACGTAGGAAAATATGGAGACTATAGCTCCTTTTGAAAATCCCCTCGGTAAAATATCGATGCATGCAAAAATACCCAGATACTATTCTCAGACCAGTCCTACTCGGTTACTAAGCCGTATAGTATATATCATAAAAACATGATGCTCGAAATGAAATCAATCTCAAATAGGACATATAAAAATATCGCGTGTGTCTGGTGTGCACGGAAAATGAAATCAATACAGGTGCCACGAATGTGCACAGAATCAAAAATAAGTGCAATGGGCGTGCACAAAACATATGTCGAGTGCAACGGGTGTGCACGACGACAATATCAGGTGTATCTGACATGCACGAAGAATCTCGATTTAGTGCATCTGGTGTGCACAAAATCGTATCTAGTGCGCCAAGTGTGCGCAAGAATCCCAATCAAGTGCATAAGGTGCACAAAAACATAAATCCAGCGCACTTGGGTGCATGAAAATGAAAACCGAGTATCACAATCGAAATCAACGGTATACGACATACACCAATTCAAAATCAAGTATACCATGGCATATAAACTCATAAACATGCGCATTTGTGCGCACAAAACCCCTATCGAATACTAAAAGCGCGTGTAAACTACACCGAATGCATAAGTCAAAATCATGTGCATACTGTATGCATGAAATCAAATTAAATATCTTAGAATGTGTAAACATCAAAATCAAGTGCAATGGGTATGCACAAAACGAACATCAGTACAACTGATACATGAAAATAAGAATCAAGTGAAACTATGGTGCACATAGAAAATATCAATCATAAAACAAATCATCAAATACCGACATCAAAATGATGGAAGCGTGCTATATATAAATCACCGAGATGAAATCCACAATAATTGCCGTCGAGGTGCCCCTCCTTCAACGTTGAAAGGTGCCGGTGCGTCCAAGGCTGGCAGAGTAAGAATATCTACTTGCCTCATGCCCATGGTCTGACGTCTTCTACTTTTAGGTCTTCTTTTCTTTTTGTGGATTACCAGTCACATGACTCCTCGGCTTGACAGCCCTTTTCGGAGTAATGACGGAACAATTCCGCTCTGGCGCTTCTCTGAAGATCTCCTGACCAATTAACATGGTCACTCGTAATGTATCACGTCAATGATGGTAGTCTCTTGCCCACTGAGTGTGTACGATACAAACGATCCTGGGTCCAAGTCTTTATCGTGAAGTATTCCCGAAAGATCCCATCAGGGTCTCTTCCAATCTTATCTATGCAGAACTGCCTGGAAATTATCACCCTTTACTTAATCTGTTTCTCATTCTGGGACAGATGCATTCTCATCATGACTTTCCTCGGGAAAATATGCATGTATCCAACGCCTCTGCATGCGTATCAAGTCTCTGATGTCAACGGAGTAGAACATCATCTCGTCAAGATCTCGTACGAACCTCTTACTCCGCTTTCCCTTCAATATGGACCATGTCGGAATCATCTCTTCGTAGCTGTGTGGACGGTGCTCCAATTGGCTGTAGTCATATCTAGAGGCTCATTTCCGAAGCTACGAACTCGGCATCTCTAATATCCTATAGATGGCATCTGGCCAATTACGTCCTCGGGAACTTGTCTAAATCGTTGGGGTAATACGCTCCATTCGTCCGTTCTCGATCAACTCACAATACATCTGGGTGAGGTCCTTCCATCCGAAGCTGATCAACTTACTGATCTTTCATCGGAGCATCCAACGAACAATGTCCTTTCTTGATCGATTCACTCTAACTCTGTGTAAGATCCTTCAAACTGGAATTCTTTAACTTAACTGAGCCTGCGTCGGCGCATCAGATTAGACAAATCATCTCAGTCACTCTATTCAAGATGGACTAGCTACCTTATGTCACATCTACATGTATAAACTTATGCTGCATTAGCTTCGATGGTCTGGGGACGATATCTTATCAACTCAGCAACAGCTGGTTCATCTGTCCACACGGTAGACAATGCCTCAATCATTTGGAGTAGACGGTACCTTAATAATCTTCGCAATCTGGCTAACCTCTAGCAATGGCCCGATCATATGGTATAGATCTCGAACGCTCATATCAATAAGAAATCTTAATAAAACAACATATCAATGCATTCGTATGTAACCGGAATATGCCCTGGTCATTCCTCGTCCATGACGAGCTCGCTCTGACCGCATCTCTAGCCGCAGCTCTCTTTGCTCGTGTAGTCAAGGTAACAGAAATCACAATCCGATATCAATGATGATAGATCATAGGAACGAATAGAAATACAATGTATAAGAAATGTGCATCCTAAGGCTACTTAAGCGAAGTAGCGTATCGTAAGTATGCCGCGGAACATACACACAGTACGTCACTCTACTTAAGTCACCTACTCCATCAACCAAGGTCAACCTATGCAACGAAAGTTCGGGTCTAATACCCCCTCGGCCAAGTCTAAGTTCCGTAAGGTCAAGCCTAGGTTCCGAATATATATATATACGTCCTAGACTCCACATAGTCAAACCTAGACTCGAACCAAGGTTAAACCTAACGCTCTGATACCAACTTTGTCACGACCCAGAAAAGGCACGTGACTGGCACTTGAATCATGTGAAGTCTATAGGACTGCACCTAATTCAAGTAACCCAAAAGCCCAGAAATCTAAACCTTTTTAGGGAAAATAGTGGAGGTAGAATTTTGAAATAAAAGTTTAATGAAATCAGGTTCTTCTTTTAAAACATAAGTCATAGTATATGAAAACACGATGTTTGTAACTATCTTGAAAACATGTTTCATCGTTCGAAATTTAGGCAGCACCTCCTTTGTATAATTTAACCCGAAAACAATACAAGTAATAATAATAAAAGGTATCCCCAAGCGGGAGCTAGCTCTTCGCCAATTGGCGGAAACAACCACGCAGGATATAAATATACAACGTCGAAGGCGAGAATCAAAACCACGAATAAAGAAAATAAAACAAAGTATCATTAAGAACCAGAAATAAGAATAAATACATGAGCGTGACTCTAAGGCCAAAAGAATATACAATATAAATGGTAGTCACGATGCAAATGGATCCCACCGACCAAAGCAATCACCTAGAAGAAAATAGAGTGCCAGCGAAGCCGCTACGGAACCTGTACAGCCAAACCTGCAAGAAAACTATGGAACAACCGGATGAGTTTCCAACTCATGAGTAAAAGATATCACCGAGTAGAAACCAAATGTATGACTATCTCCTAGGTCATACGGTAAGATAATAATAGCAATACTATAACATCGAGTAGCAGTAAAGATGATGAAATAAGCATATGTGTAAAGCCAAGTACTAGTGTCCGTGTCACAAAGTGGTAACAAGACATATGTAAATGTATGTATGAGTGTAAATGAATCAATCAATGTGTGCCCAGCAATGACACACTAAATCATCATAAAACCTGAGTGCCCAGTATCGACACTTGAAAACATTATGGAAATCATGTCCATCTATGATACAATATCCTCATATATCTCAAGCGCCGCATCCTCAGGTCGGCCCTCAAATCCATCTCATGACTCCAGTCGGTATCCTCCGGATAACCGCCGGGTCTAAACTATCACCGGTCGATAGTGCTCCCCTGCCGGGTTCAATGTCTCTATCTCTCTATATATGTCAATCTTGCCCCGGGGTACCGCATCAGGTCCACCATGTACCCGCAGACGGTGCCGACTCACTCCTTGTGGCGGGTAGTCATATATCATATATGCTCCAGAACTGAGAAATCTCATGGTACGTCACACATCATATCAAGGAAAACCGCATTTTTATTTTAAAAAGAGCATAAGTTTCCAAATTCACATGCGGTTTCCCAAATCCAGAAATCTCATGAAATCGAAATCCCATAATCATGGGTATATAATGAAACAGTGAGTACCGGCGTAAAGCCAATCTACAATGCATAACCAGAATGTATGTATATGAATGCAATGTGGTATCTAAATAAGAATTGCGATATCTAACTAGCATGTGAGAGCAAGAATACTAACAATATGAATAAACTACCAGCTAGCAGTGAAGTAACGTTTTTCTAATGTGTACGTGACATGGCAATTACTGATGATGATGTATGTGAGCTGGCAAGCAAGTGTACGTGCAACATACGCATCATCGGTAATGGTGCATGTGTCCTAGCAGACGAGATCATAACAGCTAATGAAAACACATGTATATATATGCATTGAAATAGAATTAACAAGAAAATAGCAGAAAGTAAATAGTAAAATATACATATCCGAGTCGATATATCTAATAGTCGGCGATCCAGCCTCATAGAATCACGTACGGTATAATCCATCATATGGCATCCTCGAGTCAAGAGTGCGGATCAATCATCATCAATATATCTCGTACGGTATAGTCCATCATACGGCATCCTTAAAATCGAGGGTACGGGTCAAATAGCATATATATATCATCATTCGTACGGTATCATCCATCATACAATATTATAATTGCGGGTATGGATCTAAGGTCACGTACATTCTATTATATCATTAGGTCACATGTTATCGCATGATCATATATATATATATCGCCCAACGATCCTTTAATATATCATCTCATCAGTGATGTTTCAGACTCAATTTCATATTTTCATATTTTCATATTCTCACGACACCATGCCTGATCATATCGACTCATATCCATATAACACATCATATCCTCATCTCACGTGTATATGTATATATATATAATCAACCACACACACACACACACATATATATATATGCACATATACACACAAAACCAAGTATGCGTGTGTGCGTGTGTGACAACACATATCCTAAAGATTCGTGACTAAGATAAATAAGACTAAGGGTGCATCTTCCTACAACTACGCTTACTCTATCCTATAGTTTCCTAGAATTCTACTTGTTAAGTATCCAAAACTCACGTCGACATATATATAAATTATATAACAAGCCTAAGCTACGGTTGCGGGGGTGCTATACGCCATCCACCCGACTTCTCCCATAGATATACATCTACTCACCTCGATCCTCGCTTGCCGAAGTCGATGACGCATTGTTCTCCCTTGTCGTCCCGAAGTCCACGTGAAGGTACCTACATATCAAAACACATTGTATTACATCAAAATCATATTCGAAAACCGACACGTCACGTGAAGTGCTCATAGGTTAGAACCTATAGCTTACGCATACAAAAACAACCAAATAACCCTCGTCGTTAACGTACAAACGTCCAACGAACAAATCCAAATTCAAATACCAAAAACCAAGTTTTAGAAATCGGAAAATATTGCCAAAATCAACTCAAAATGCTTCCAGATTTTTGCTCAGGTAAAGTGGGACTAAACTTACAATACAGGGGACAGGTTATAAGAAGTATGAGCTACAGGCCAAAACCCAACACCAGACTCCAAAATTTGGCCGGGGAGAAGTGCTACCGTAACTGGTGTCGCCGGCCCAATTTTGGTATTTTGGTCTCGTTCTTCTATGGTGATCTCCTAGTGGTGTAAGTAGGTCAATGTAGTTGTTTGATTTTCTTAATAATATCCTAAGTTGCTCCAGATTTCCTGTAAATCCTCAAAACTCCACAAAACCGACACTGGAAAATTCTAAGCTCGTTTATTGGTTTCTATTCTCTGGTCTAGACCAGTAAACATCACTAAGGTTATGTAAAACACTCACTGCACCTCAAATACACCTTCAAAATTCATAGAAACCCCTAACCCTCATCTAGGAAAATTCTAACATCACCAAACCACATCGGTTTATCTCTAACTACAAAAAGATATACTAAACACTAATAACTTAACTAAAAGTCTAGAATTATACCTCATGTGGAAATTCAAGAAATTTCTTGAGTTGCCCAAAGTGCTCAAGATCTTCACTTGATAGATCCATAGGGTTTTAAGGGAGCTTGTGCACAAAATTTGTGAAGAGAGTATAAGGTTTTGTGATTGTTTGTGGGGTGGTGCATTGAGGTAGAGGAGGTAAAGGAAGGAGGAGGAGGAGATGAAGATGAATGAAGTGAAGAAAGTATAAGCCATGGTGTGAAGATAATCCCTCCCCCCCTCTTTCTCTTTCTCTCTCTCTCCTAGCCCATACCTCCATGTCAAACCCCCCCCCCCACCACGCAAATATCTCACAAATTCTTTTTCTTTTATCTTTTCTTTTTAAACAAAAACAATAACAATTAAAATGACAAATGAAGCCATGGGTTCCAAAACCAAAAAAATGACACAAGTGTTGCAAACATTACATATTGCATGTCATAAACGAGGTTAATGCATAATTAGTGAAGTATTAATCGAGTTTAATAATAAACTCGCATACAAATAACTGTATAAATATTTATAAAATATCCAAATCAACTTAACACCTTCAAAATCAATAATTATATTAATTTTCCAAATATTTTACAAATTATCGGTATATAATTATACCATATCCTTTAACCAATTTCCATACTTTTTATAATATCCATAAAATTTATTATTTTTAATTATTTAAATTCCGAAAATATATTTTATTTTCCTGAAATGTTACAATATTTCTTCCGTTAAATGTGATGGGTCAGAATAGCAACCACACACGGTTTTTGGGAGCGTAATTTGGTTTAGGGAGGCTGATGAGAATTTGTTTTCCATAGCTTCGAGTTTCTTTCGCATTGTGGCCATTTCGGCTTTCACTGCGATGGAAACATCAAGCTGATGAATACCTGTCCTAGATGAAGTTGGTCTAACGCTTTCCCTCTGTAAGGTTTGTTCGGCGAGATCTTCCAGGAATTGCCAAGTTTCGCCATTGTCTTTTGACATGAAATGTTATTGACAAACGGTTTCAAGCATCTGTTTCGTGGCAGGATTAACACCCTCATATATAATTCGGCAAAGTTTCCATCTATCAATTCCGTGATGGGGGAATTGTAGAAGAATATCCTTAAACTGCTCAAAGCATTTCCAGAATGGTTCGTTGGGAAGTTAGGTAAACTGGTTAATCTCGCTTCGAACACGGGCAGTTTTGTGATTGGGATAAAATTTCTTAAGGAATGCTATAACAAATTCATCCCATTTGGCGATAGAATGTGCGGCAGTGCTATAGAGCCATTTTTCTGCTAGGTCGCACAAGGTAAAAGAAAGAATGCGTAATCGCATAGCATCCCCTGAAAGTTGGGTTGTGCCCATTATTGCGCATACGTTTTCAAATTTGGTGATAAAAACGTATGCGTCTTCGGATTCAAGCCCGTGAAATTTGGGCAACAAGTTGATGAAGTGGGGTTTAATTTCGAAATTATCCCCATTGACCGGTGGAAGAGACGGACAAGTAGGAAGGGGTTTACGCACAGGGTAGCATTGTGGATTCTGTGCACCTAAGGATGGTGGCAGGGTGGTATCGTGAAATCCCGATGGAGATTCATCCATTTCGGGAGATTTGTTGGGTGGAGGGGAAATAGAAGATGAAGAAGTACCGACTTCGGAGTCGATAGCAAAGATACGGACAAGACAGACACTAGAATCCCGTATCCAACTGATCATGCACTAAACGGGTTTAGCGCACGTGGCAGCATGTGTGAGAACGATTTAAAAATGTTGGTTTTGAAAAAGTGTCGGATGTGAGACTTGACTCAACAAATCGCAAAATGCACAATCAACCCTAAAACTAAGGTCACCTAGGTCAAGCACTAGACCGCTCGTGGACTTCCAAAGGACAAGCCGCGGGATCAATTCTCTACCACCTCTTTATCACTCTTGTGGCCAGGTAATTGGGAGGTATCCGCTATACGAATCACCGAAAATAGCGGGCTTAATTAAATAACCACTTTCCTTAGTCACACTTGCCTAGACACCACAAGAGAGATGCAGATAAGCGATAGATTGCCTACGACCCTCCTCTGTACTAAATGAGCGCGGCGGTCCTTAGAGCCTTGGTCTATATATTTTTTAATTAATGTAGAGTGAAAGTATACTCGTTTTGTGATTTGTGGGGCCTAGGAAGGATGATGAAATCCCTACTTAATCTGAATTTGGGTTATTGGCCCTTAATGTCCGTTTTTTAAAATATGCATAAACAAACCGATATCAAAACACGCAAAAAGATTTTTTTGAGCGTCGCTTTTTGCAAAGAATCCTGCAGAAAAGATTAGATTATTGGAGCTTAGAGGAGAGAGAAGAATCAGAGAAAGATACCTGAAGATTTTGGGGGCACAAATCCCTAAAGCCAACGCGGTTCCGCGGCCATGTGCTTACTATTGCCGCAGTTCCGCCGTACTTTAGGGTGGTCTTTTGCTGGTTTTTCTTCAATGCACCCCTAAGTTCCTCTGGAATATGTGGAAAGTCTCAGAATCTCTATTTCCTCGCTCCAGTGACTCCAGATTCCCTCGCAAAAGTCGCACAATAATCGTTAAATACACAATATGCGGTTTTGGTTCTCTTTTATGGTTGTCGGATTTTATAAGAAATCAACCCGAATAATAAGAAAAAATTACAGCCGTCTCCCCGACAACGGCGCCATTTGATTGATCTAGTTTTTAAAGAAATGTGTTCGTATAAGTAAAGTAACTGCAACCAGGACGGTGTCGCTAGTAGCTAACCGCGATGAGTACGGATCGTCCACAGGGAAACATGAATCTTTATCTTATTTTAGACGAGTTGATTGAAGATAGATGGATTGGTTGTAGTTACGAATATACTATGAATGTAAGATTTATAAAGAAAGGAGCTTGTAGGGTTCATAAGACTTAGTAGTAATAGATGATTAATTAAAAATGACTCCTTTTATTTTTTAATAGTTTAAAATTAGATCGATAGTGATGAATATAAATTAGGGTTCTTTTGGAAGAAACTAGGGTTTCCCCACTCCTAACCCTTGTCCTTGCATTGATCTCTATTCATGTCTAACCCTTAACAGAACAAGTGTAAATCTAATTTCAAATCGTGGTCGAGACTATCAATAAATTGGTAGCGCGCCCGATAAGGATGTTAACATTTATTTTGCTAAAGTTTATAAACTTTAAAATGTATAAAAAGAGTTAAATGATTTTATCATCTATTGATCTACCCTAACCTATGAACTCTAGCAAGTTAGGAATTACTCACGCGTGGTTGGAGAAAAAAGGATAAAGAATGGGATCATAATGTAAATGCATAAAATAATGTAGAAATTAAATGCAGAAAGTAAATGCGAAATAATTAAACTAATGATCTACCATTATTAATCAACTTATCATTTACAAATCCTTTTTTAGAGTAGAATACAAAGAAGCCTATTTGCTCTCGATCGTATCTCGTTGGGACGTAGATATTGAGTTGATTGATCACGTCGATTCATAGATCGTCTTGGATCTCTTGATCTTGTCGATAATCTATTCGATGATGATTTTTCATATGAAGCTCTCGGTCCTTTAAATAGCCCTAGAAGCAGAAACCTTAGATCCTATGTGTGATGATTTGTTGTTTCGATCACGCCTAAAAAAATCCTAAATCCTACGGCCACAAGGAGGCTGCGGATCCGCCGCATATCATGGGGTTTGGCTGTGGTTGGGCGGCTATTTGGTGATATTAGGGCTTCAAAATTCTTGTGCTATTTGGTGTTGACACTTGGAGATCATTGTGACATCTGGATTCTTCAAGTTTTCCTCTAGGTCTCTACCGTTTATGATTTTATGATTTGATTCAACTTTATCGGCAGATTTTATTCCCGGCATCTTAGATCTCTCGATCTCCAGACCTGAGTTAATATCTGCACAATATCTCACTTTATAGTATTAGTAATATTTGTTATATTTGAGATATTATCATAACCATTTTATATGATATTAAATCTTTAAGAATATTGTTTAGAGATATTTAATATGATATACATATTTCAATTACCAAAATATCATATAAATATTATATGCATATATTTTCCTTCATAATATTAATTATAATGTAGAAACATATGATAAAGAATATTTTATAGATGAATCCACATATGTTCCATATTTACAATAAGCACATTTAAGTACTTAACAAAAGTAAGAAAAATGTTCAATCAAATGTGCAATATTTTCGACTAAACACTAATACATAATGATGAAGCCCGTAGGATTCTTGCTTAACTACCAGTATTATGATGGCGATCATATACGTGAGAGCTGGTATTCTATAAGTGTAACCCTTCGAAAATCGTTTAGGCAGTTTTTCGGTAATCGGCAAAATTTTCGGCTTTTTCCGTAAAAAGTCAAAATAGGTATTTTTCTTTGTAGACCTAATTATACAAAATTTAAATAAGATATTACTATAATTTTGTCACAAAAATGTCATTTATAAGTTTCTAGTTAAATAAAATTTTTTCGTAATTAATTATTTTTTTATTATTTTAAGCCTTTTTAAATACATTTAATTAGGGATAAATACAACTTTAATTAGGTAAATTTCTTAATTAGGAGTCTTTATAAGCTAAAATATGGTGTTAATAAAATTATATCATGGCTTGCAAACTTTTAGTTTTAAGGAAGGAAATTTAATGAAAAATGAGGTAAAATAAGGGTTTTTTTGGTAAAATGTTGAAAAGAAATGCATTAAATGATAACATGGGGGTGTTTTAGACCTAGAATCTTCTCCAAAATTTCCCCACTCCCTCCTCAAAGCTGCAGCCGAACCCTATACCTGCAGTTTTCCCCACTTCCTCATTTGATTTTGCTTTATTTTCTTGCAAAAATTCATAAAAAATCAACAAATTTCCATCTCCATTCAAATCTAAATCCTAATCCACTCTCTCCTCAAGCCAAATTAGTTCAAAACTTGGAGAAAGGAGGCTTCTTTGGTGGCTTGAGCAAGCTAGGTTTCACACTTGGGAGGTATAAATCCAAATCTAGTTGTTAATTGTTGTTTAAGTTGCTAGATTTAGTAGTTTTAGTGTGTAATTTGCTTATGAATTCTTGGTTAGGAAATTCAAGAAAGGGATTTGATTTTGGATTAGGGTTTAAAGCATGGTTGATGTATTAAAGTTAGGGTTCAAGATTGAGAGGTGAAAAATCCTAAACTAGTTGCTTACTTGAGGTTTAATTGTGCTAGAATTTAAATTCTAAATATTAGTTTAGTAGTAAATGTTTGATTTGGAAAAATCAAGTGAAGGTTTTGATTTTAGAAATTAGGGCTTGTAGCATGATGCTTGGATTATGCTAAGGATGGTTATCTAGGTGATTGGAGTGGTTAATTGTATATTGGTATGCTTACTAAATCGATAAGTTTCGATGTTTGTATCAAAATCGGTAAGGAATCGCTTACTAGATTTTTTCGGAAAATAGTATGCGTTCAAATTTCGCTAGGAAAATCAATATTACTAGCTTTGTATAGGATTATTAGAGTGCGCGAACGTGGGGTTTCGTCTAGTCGGGGTGTAGTTTAATCGATTTCCCCGATACGGCGATTTTAGTTAAGGTTTTAGCGATTTTCGTGCATTTTCCGCGTACCGAGTGCGTGTTGTGATAAATTCGAGAGCGTGGATCTTTTCATAGTGTGAGTTGCATCATTTCAGAAATCTGTAACCTTATATTTTGTGTTATGCAATTCTAGGATCGGTCGGGGAAACTTCGGATACGGCGCGAAAAGGCAAAGCGGTGGCCGGACCAGATTAGCGGGGATTTCTGGTGAGTAGATATATTCATCTACGGGGAAATCGTCTGGATGGCGCGAGGCGCCCCCTCCCTAGTTAGGATTACTCTACTTTATGCAATAATTATATTGTTAGCTAGCTTATCCATTTACGCACATTGCATACCCTTATAGTAACCCTATACTAGATTGCATGGACATTCATATGACATTCATATATACATATGTGATATCATTTCGTAGGACACGAACACCTTACCATTGGCATCTATTGCACGCGCACTATTCATGTGACACACACGCCTTTGGTATTTGCCATGCCACGTGCACTATAAAAAACCTGTTTAGCTAGTAACGCCATTGCATTCATGCATGATATTTGAGATTGTATCGTACGCATATACCTCGCATTACTATCATATTTACATAGATTTCTAGCCAAACTCTCACATCATATACATTGATATCATAGACACTTATCATACATAACATATGGACATTATGATTTCTGGAGGATTTCAGTTTGCTGCGATTTCTGGATTTTGGGGGAAAACCGCAAGAATTTAACAAAACCTTATATTTATCTTTTTCAAAACAAAGTTGCGGTTTTCTCGTGATGTATGTATCGTCCACCATGAGTTTTCATGTTTTCTGTTGGATTTCGAGACCCGATTCGAGGAGTGGATGAACCGTCTCGGGTACATGGTGGGCCCGGTATGGTACCCCGGGGCAAGAAGATCGAGTTGTAGACGATGAGCCTGGCAGGGGAAGACTACCTACCGGTGATGTCTGGCGCGGCGGATATCCGGAGGATACCGACCGTTGTCGTGAGATTTATGATATGGGCCGATCCGGATTGACGGAGCCCGACATTGAGACAGATATGATTCCTATTTGGTGTCGATGCTTGACACGGGTTTTCTGAGGATTTCTTGATGATATTTAGTTATTATGCAGAAATTCGTTTTCTAAAAGTTAAGAATCCAGTAACTTTAACATTTAAAACACTTAAAGAGTTAGAAAAGATATTGCATACATGTGCATGCATACTAGAGTTATTATACCACATTTGGACATACATGTTGTTCCGCATTGCGTGCATTCTTACGATTGCCTTATTAGATGTTATATTTACTCACGAGCTGGCAACTCACCCCCGTTGTGCCACAGTGTCTTGCAGGTCGGACCCGTCAGTTTTGTAGCGGCGGGCTATCTTGTCATCAGTTCCTTTTGCTCAGACTCGCGACATCGCCCGTAGGTGGATTGCGAGTATACTTTATTTCCTGTTGTTTTATCATTGTATCTAGTATTCTCCATCTACCACTTGTTTTGTATATGCGACCTAGTGATGAGATTGAGAGACTTGTATATTTGTGGTTCTTTTGGGTCGAGCTCACTTGAGCCGACGTGTGTTTTCTGGTATTTTGCGTTTCTTTATGTTCTTCTCTTGATATTACTATTATATTGCATGTGGTTGTGATCCGCCTTGAGCGAAGAGCTAGCTCCCGCTTGGGGATGCCATTTTTCTGATTTCAGATGTATTATCTTGTTGTACCCATTTTTGGGGATAGAAAATACAGGGGAGACTCTGCCGAAATTTTCAGAAATTTTTTGATGTTTTAAAAAGGGATTCGTTGCAACTCAATTGATTTAAAAACCGTTTTCATTTTAGGTTTTCCTTCACTCTCTTTGATTTTTGGGTTAGATTTCTGGGCTTTGGCTGACTTAGGTTACGGTACGCCTTTAGACGTCTCGTAATCTAAGTGCCAGTCACGTTCCGTACTTTCGGGTCGTGACAAAGTTGGTATCAGAGCGTAGGTTTTTCCTTTCTGAGTGTAGGACGACCTTGGTAGATGGAGTAGGTGACTTAAGCAGAGTGGCGTAGCGTGGGTATGATCCGCGGCATACTTACGATACGGTACTCCGCCTAAGTAACCTTAGGACATAATTGCTTGTATTTCCTTTCTTGATTCCTTGCATTCCTTGATTCAATTGCAATGTCCTTATCAGTTCTATTTCTTATTCCAGCTTCGATGCCGCCAAAGACTACGAGAGCTCAGCGGGCTGCCGCTAGGGATGAGATTCGAGCGGGCTCGTCTGAGGCGAGGATCGAGCGGGAGGATACTCCTACCCCTCAGGGTCCCACTGATCCGCCGCATACAGACCGTATTGCCAGATTAGAGGCCGGCATGCAAGAGTTGCGGCAGATGATGGGATCTTTAGTTGAGTCCAGCCGGGCACAGAGATCCGAGAACGTTCCTTCCACCGCACAGACCACGATCGTACCTGCTGCACAGATGGTCACTCCTGCTGCTGCTACGGAGACTATCCCCGTTTCACTACAGGAGTTCATGAGGTTGAGACCTCCAGCTTTTACCGGTACAGATGCGACAGAGGACCCACAGACATTTCTCGATAGGATGGCACGGATTGGCCGTTCGTTGAGGTGTTCTGAGGATAGGTTGGTGGAGTTTGCGAGTTTCCGTCTGGAGGGTCTTGCCCAGACATGGTACGACTCAGTAGAGAGAGGCCGAGCTGCAGGTCTGCCTTCTATGACCTGGGATGAGTTTACAGCTGCATTTCTTGCCCGTTTTCTTCCGGAGAGTGTCCGAGATGCTCGAGCCCGTAGTTTTGAGTCTCTGCGCAAGACTCCTGGGATGACAGTGTCGGAGTATGATATACAGTTTACCCAGTTGTCTCGATATGCACCGTACCTAGTCGACACAGAAGAGAAGAGGCTAAAGAGGTTTGTACGAGGGCTTGATACACAGCTATTCCTTGCCATCGGCACCCAGCACTTTGATACATACGCAGCCGCGATGGATGCAGCCTTACTTCTGGAGGAGCGTATTTCTGAGACTCCGGTCGCTCCTGGGCCTAAGAGGATCCGTACTGATACGCCAGCTCAGCGGCAGATGGGCAGACATCGTGATAGATTATTTCCGGGAGATGGCGGAGGCAGAGGATTGAGACGAGGTCAGTTATTTGGTTCATATCCACAGACCCAGCAGTCGTCTCCAGGATGTTTTCGGTGCGGGAGCCAGTATCACCGTGTCAGAGACTGTACCATGGGACGTCCAGGCGCGGCGACAGTCCCACATGTGACTTTACCACCTTCACCACCCTCGCAGAGAGCTTTACTTCCTCCTTCTGATGATGCTTCACGCCAGCCAGATGCTTCTAGAGGCCGTGGGCGTGGCGGTCCGGTTCAGAGAGGACGAGGCGACAGAGGCAGAGGCAGAGGCCGAGGTAGAGGCAGAGCACAGCCAGCTATTAGTGGTGGACAGGCCCGAGTGTTCGCATTGACTCCTCAGGATGCACAGGCATCCAATGCCGTCGTGACAGGTACTCTGCCAGTATGTTCTTTTAATGCACGGGTATTATTTGATCCAGGCTCCACACATTCCTATGTTTCCACGTATTTTGCACCGAGGTTGGGCCGAGAGTCTTGTCCGTTAGATCAGCCGCTTGTCGTTATTACCCCGGTAGGCGAGTCTTTTGTTGCCCGTTTTGTATACCGATCGTGTTCCGTTCGTATCGGGGAGAGAGATTCTTCAGTAGATTTGATTCTCCTCGATATGCTAGACTTTGACGTTCTTCTTGGTATGGACTGGCTAGCCACCTGTTATGCATCCGTGGACTGCCGTGAAAAGGCAGTCAGATTCAGTTTTCCTGGTGAGCCGGTTCTTATTATTCAGGGAGATCGTAGTGCTACCCTTCCCAGCTTGATTTCTTCTCTTCGCGCTGGTCAACTCTTAAGGAAAGGGTGTCAGGGATTCTTAGCCTATGTTTGTGATACTAGCTCCACAGAGGTTCCGTTGGACCAGGTCCCTGTTGTGAGAGAGTTTCCTGATGTATTCCTTGACGAGCTGCCTGGTCTGCCACCAGAGCGCGAGATTGAGTTCTGTATTGACTTGATCCCCGGCACGGGGCCTATCTCTATACCGCCTTATCGGATGGCCCCGGCGGAGCTGAGAGAGCTAAAGGATCAGTTACAGGACTTGCTGGACAAGGGGCTTATCCGACCGAGTGTGTCACCTTGGGGCGCTCCCGTCTTGTTTGTTAAGAAGAAGGACGGAAGTATGCGTTTATGCGTTGATTATCGTCAGCTGAACCGAGTTACTGTGCGGAACAGATATCCCCTACCCCGCATTGATGACTTATTTGATCAGCTCCAGGGTGCAGGGTTCTTCTCGAAGGTTGACTTACGATCAGGTTATCACCAGTTGCGGGTTCGGAAGGAGGATATTCCGAAGACTGCCTTTCGTACTCGATATGGTCATTATGAGTTCTTGGTGATGTCGTTCGGGCTCACCAATGCCCCGGCAGCTTTTATGGATTTGATGAACCGCGTATTCAGGCCGTATCTCGATCAGTTCATTATTGTGTTCATTGACGACATCTTGGTTTATTCTCGGAGCCGGGAGGAGCATGAGCAGCACTTACGTATCACACTGCAGACTTTGAGGGAGCATCAGCTGTTCGCCAAATTTTCCAAGTGCGCATTCTGGTTAGACAGTGTCGACTTCTTGGGTCATGTGGTGACGAGAGATGGTATTTGCGTGGACCCGAAGAAGATCGAGGCAGTTCAGCGTTGGCCTAGACCGGTATCCGTCATAGAGGTCCGCAGTTTTCTAGGTCTGGCCGGCTATTATCGACGTTTTGTCCAGGATTTCTCCCGCATTGCTGCACCGTTGACCGGGTTGACCCGGAAAGGGGTTCCTTTTGATTGGACCCAGGCATGTGAGGATAGCTTCCAGCAGTTGAAGACTCGTCTGACTACTGCTCCAGTGTTAGCATTGCCTTCAGGATCAGGCGGGTTCGTGGTATATTGTGATGCTTCTAGAGTGGGGCTGGGATGTGTGTTGATGCAGCACGACAGAGTTATCGCGTATGCTTCTCGGCAGCTGAGGAAACACGAGCAGAACTACCCCACCCATGATTTAGAGATGGCTGCAGTGGTATTTGCACTCAAGATCTGGAGACATTACCTATACGGTGAGTCGTGCCAGATATTCACTGACCACAAGAGTTTGAAGTATATTTTCCAGCAGCGAGACCTGAACCTGAGACAGCGACGTTGGATGGAGTTGGTGAAAGATTATGACTGCGAGATTCTATACCATCCGGGCAAGGCGAATGTGGTGGCAGATGCTTTGAGTAGGAGGCCCGGAGGTAGCTTATCTTGTTTGAGCGCAGTACAGATGCAGTCGACGGCGGATTGGCAGGTTTTATGTGATAGCAGAGTGCAGTTCGAGTTTACTCCTACAGGGGGACAGCTGGCCCATTTCAGAGCACGCCCACAGTTACTTGACCGTATCCATGAGGCACAGTCCGGCGATGCCCGTATCTTGGAGATTATTGAGCAGATTCGGCAGGGCAGAGTTTCTGAGTTCGTGATTGATGAGCAGGGGATACTTCGATTTGGGACTCGACTGTGTGTGCCAGATTCAGAGGGACTGAGGCGTGATATTCTCGAGGAGGCACATAGATCGGTATACAGTGTTCACCCAGGTTCCACCAAGATGTACCGTGATTTGAGAGAAATTTACTGGTGGGACGGGATGAAGAAGGATATTACAGATTTTGTGTCGAGGTGCCTGACTTGTCAGCAAGTCAAGGCCGAGCACCAGAGGCCAGCCGGCGAGTTACAGCCTTTGCCCATCCCTGAGTGGAAGTGGGAGCAGGTCTCCATGGACTTCGTTGTGGGTCTACCCAGGACCAGTCGAGGGTACGACTCTATTTGGGTGATTGTCGATCGACTGACGAAAGCGGCTCACTTCCTGCCAGTGAAGACCACTTTTGGATTTTCTCAGTACGCCCAGGTTTATATTGATGAGATAGTGCGACTGCATGGCGTTCCGACTTGCATCGTGTCCGACCATGGCACCCAGTTTACCAGCCGATTGTGGCAGAAGCTACAGGAAGCTTTGGGCACCCGATTGAGTTTTAGTACAGCCTTTCATCCTCAGACTGACGGTCAGTCGGAGCGTACGATTCAGACTCTTGAGGACATGCTCAGAGCTTGTGTTTTAGATTTCGGTGGTAGCTGGGATCGTCATTTGCCTCTGATCGAGTTTTCCTACAATAATAGCTTCCAGGAGACGATTCAGATGGCACCTTTCGAGGCTTTATATGGGAGGAGATGCCGATCGCCGGTATGTTGGACAGAGCTCAGGGAGAGCAGTATTTTGGGGCCTCAGATCGTACAGGAGACGACCGAGAAAATACAGCTGATTCAGGACAGGATGAGAGCGGCACAGAGCAGGCAGAAATCTTATGCGGACAGGCGTCGTCGCCGACTCGAGTTCGTTGTTGGCGATCATGTTTTCCTGAAGGTCTCTCCGATGAAGGGTGTGATGAGATTTGGGCGGAAAGGGAAGCTGAGTCCTAGATATGTTGGTCCTTTCGAGATCCTAGAGCGTGTTGGTCCAGTCGCTTATCGGTTAGCTCTTCCGCCCAGCTTCCCCGATGTTCACCCCGTATTCCATGTCTCGATGCTCCGCAAGTACCTTCATGATCCTTCCCAGGCGATTCAGCACCAGACGATCCAGTTAGAGCGTGATCTTTCTTTCACCGAGCAGCCGGTTGTCATCTTGGATCGGCAGGTGAAGAAATTGAGGTCGAAGGTCATACCGTCTGTCAAAGTTCTTTGGCGTGGCCCGAACAGCGAGGAGGTCACCTGGGAGACCGAGGTCGAGATGAGGAAGAGATATCCCCATCTTTTTGAAGGTACGCGTAGCTAAATTCTAAATTCGGGGACCGAATTTCTTTAAGGGGGGAAGATTGTAACCCTTCGAAAATCGTTTAGGCAGTTTTTCGGTAATCGGCAAAATTTTCGGCTTTTTCCGTAAAAAGTCAAAATAGGTATTTTTCTTTGTAGACCTAATTATACAAAATTTAAATAAGATATTACTATAATTTTGTCACAAAAATGTCATTTATAAGTTTCTAGTTAAATAAAAAATTTTCGTAATTAATTATTTTTTTATTATTTTAAGCCTTTTTAAATACATTTAATTAGGGATAAATACAACTTTAATTAGGTAAATTTCTTAATTAGGAGTCTTTATAAGCTAAAATATGGTGTTAATAAAATTATATCATGGCTTGCAAACTTTTAGTTTTAAGGAAGGAAATTTAATGAAAAATGAGGTAAAATAAGGGTTTTTTTGGTAAAATGTTGAAAAGAAATGCATTAAATGATAACATGGGGGTGTTTTAGACCTAGAATCTTCTCCAAAATTTCCCCACTCCCTCCTCAAAGCTGCAGCCGAACCCTATACCTGCAGTTTTCCCCACTTCCTCATTTGATTTTGCTTTATTTTCTTGCAAAAATTCATAAAAAATCAACAAATTTCCATCTCCATTCAAATCTAAATCCTAATCCACTCTCTCCTCAAGCCAAATTAGTTCAAAACTTGGAGAAAGGAGGCTTCTTTGGTGGCTTGAGCAAGCTAGGTTTCACACTTGGGAGGTATAAATCCAAATCTAGTTGTTAATTGTTGTTTAAGTTGCTAGATTTAGTAGTTTTAGTGTGTAATTTGCTTATGAATTCTTGGTTAGGAAATTCAAGAAAGGGATTTGATTTTGGATTAGGGTTTAAAGCATGGTTGATGTATTAAAGTTAGGGTTCAAGATTGAGAGGTGAAAAATCCTAAACTAGTTGCTTACTTGAGGTTTAATTGTGCTAGAATTTAAATTCTAAATATTAGTTTAGTAGTAAATGTTTGATTTGGAAAAATCAAGTGAAGGTTTTGATTTTAGAAATTAGGGCTTGTAGCATGATGCTTGGATTATGCTAAGGATGGTTATCTAGGTGATTGGAGTGGTTAATTGTATATTGGTATGCTTACTAAATCGATAAGTTTCGATGTTTGTATCAAAATCGGTAAGGAATCGCTTACTAGATTTTTTCGGAAAATAGTATGCGTTCAAATTTCGCTAGGAAAATCAATATTACTAGCTTTGTATAGGATTATTAGAGTGCGCGAACGTGGGGTTTCGTCTAGTCGGGGTGTAGTTTAATCGATTTCCCCGATACGGCGATTTTAGTTAAGGTTTTAGCGATTTTCGTGCATTTTCCGCGTACCGAGTGCGTGTTGTGATAAATTCGAGAGCGTGGATCTTTTCATAGTGTGAGTTGCATCATTTCAGAAATCTGTAACCTTATATTTTGTGTTATGCAATTCTAGGATCGGTCGGGGAAACTTCGGATACGGCGCGAAAAGGCAAAGCGGTGGCCGGACCAGATTAGCGGGGATTTCTGGTGAGTAGATATATTCATCTACGGGGGAATCGTCTGGATGGCGCGAGGCGCCCCCTCCCTAGTTAGGATTACTCTACTTTATGCAATAATTATATTGTTAGCTAGCTTATCCATTTACGCACATTGCATACCCTTATAGTAACCCTATACTAGATTGCATGGACATTCATATGACATTCATATATACATATGTGATATCATTTCGTAGGACACGAACACCTTACCATTGGCATCTATTGCACGCGCACTATTCATGTGACACACACGCCTTTGGTATTTGCCATGCCACGTGCACTATAAAAAACCTGTTTAGCTAGTAACGCCATTGCATTCATGCATGATATTTGAGATTGTATCGTACGCATATACCTCGCATTACTATCATATTTACATAGATTTCTAGCCAAACTCTCACATCATATACATTGATATCATAGACACTTATCATACATAACATATGGACATTATGATTTCTGGAGGATTTCAGTTTGCTGCGATTTCTGGATTTTGGGGGAAAACCGCAAGAATTTAACAAAACCTTATATTTATCTTTTTCAAAACAAAGTTGCGGTTTTCTCGTGATGTATGTATCGTCCACCATGAGTTTTCATGTTTTCTGTTGGATTTCGAGACCCGATTCGAGGAGTGGATGAACCGTCTCGGGTACATGGTGGGCCCGGTATGGTACCCCGGGGCAAGAAGATCGAGTTGTAGACGATGAGCCTGGCAGGGGAAGACTACCTACCGGTGATGTCTGGCGCGGCGGATATCCGGAGGATACCGACCGTTGTCGTGAGATTTATGATATGGGCCGATCCGGATTGACGGAGCCCGACATTGAGACAGATATGATTCCTATTTGGTGTCGATGCTTGACACGGGTTTTCTGAGGATTTCTTGATGATATTTAGTTATTATGCAGAAATTCGTTTTCTAAAAGTTAAGAATCCAGTAACTTTAACATTTAAAACACTTAAAGAGTTAGAAAAGATATTGCATACATGTGCATGCATACTAGAGTTATTATACCACATTTGGACATACATGTTGTTCCGCATTGCGTGCATTCTTACGATTGCCTTATTAGATGTTATATTTACTCACGAGCTGGCAACTCACCCCCGTTGTGCCACAGTGTCTTGCAGGTCGGACCCGTCAGTTTTGTAGCGGCGGGCTATCTTGTCATCAGTTCCTTTTGCTCAGACTCGCGACATCGCCCGTAGGTGGATTGCGAGTATACTTTATTTCCTGTTGTTTTATCATTGTATCTAGTATTCTCCATCTACCACTTGTTTTGTATATGCGACCTAGTGATGAGATTGAGAGACTTGTATATTTGTGGTTCTTTTGGGTCGAGCTCACTTGAGCCGACGTGTGTTTTCTGGTATTTTGCGTTTCTTTATGTTCTTCTCTTGATATTACTATTATATTGCATGTGGTTGTGATCCGCCTTGAGCGAAGAGCTAGCTCCCGCTTGGGGATGCCATTTTTCTGATTTCAGATGTATTATCTTGTTGTACCCATTTTTGGGGATAGAAAATACAGGGGAGACTCTGCCGAAATTTTCAGAAATTTTTTGATGTTTTAAAAAGGGATTCGTTGCAACTCAATTGATTTAAAAACCGTTTTCATTTTAGGTTTTCCTTCACTCTCTTTGATTTTTGGGTTAGATTTCTGGGCTTTGGCTGACTTAGGTTACGGTACGCCTTTAGACGTCTCGTAATCTAAGTGCCAGTCACGTTCCGTACTTTCGGGTCGTGACAATAAGCACGTCCTTAAATGTCCTTAGTCGTGGGAGTATCGAGACCGGGCATCGATATTCCGGAGTAGACAAGTGTATACGTTTCGAGACCCTGACGAGGGGCGGTGGCCGGTCTCACAAACCATTGGTGTTATGTCACCTAAGATAGTATACAGGTGCTTACGGGAGGTGAGTACACTGGACGAACTCACCGAAAATTTCTAGATGGTATTATATCTATCGTCAGATGGAAGTTCTCGAGTGGCATTAGTACATGTTAGTCTTTTGACCTGAGATCGTCATTTGTCTCGTGTGAGTTCCCACTGTACTTTGATTACTACCCTACCACGGCTCAAAGGAGTTGTGCAAACAGGTTTTAGTTAGGTACACCCCCGAGCCACATGGAGGCTGTGAGCAATTGTCGGGGATTCGTCTCTCCTGATATTAAGAGTCGATGTCGTGCTATGTTCGGTTAGCTATCACACTAAATTCGTGGTCACGGTAGATGAGATTTACTGATATGAGTTCAGTAGTTTCTCATTTGGTGATGAGCTTGACTCCGACATGACTTATTGGGTTATTAGGGGTCTGACGTTTCCACCCCGTAGACCCGGTATGCGATACTCCAGGCGAAGATACCGGACTGTATGGAGATTGCCATATTCAGGCTCAGTAAGGTACAGACGGACTTGATTGTCAACCTCTCTTTTGACAGATATCTGGGTAGCCGTTACGTATAGCTAGTGTCGCTGACGTGCTTGTGGTTTTTGGATTTATCCAGTAAATCACTGTCAGCGTATTGTCGAGTGTTTAGAGTCTCACATAGAGGGATTTTCCCGGTTCAGGCGATATGATGTAGATGACGTATGTTGGTGCATACAGAGTGTCCGATTAAATACGTGTACTGGCTACACGTATTTTAATCAGACGGTTGATAATACTAGCGGCTTAGGATTAAGCCGGATTATTAAATCAGGTTTTGATTTAATAATTTTTATATATTTTTAATATGTATATTCTAATATTATTATTCACTATTCATTTTCTCTCTCTTGGCTATTCGTATTTTTGTATGAATACGCATATATGTATTTCGGTATGTATACCGGGTTATATTCCGTATTTATACGAAATTTGTTCTAGAAGATGGACACTTCATTTCTTGATTTTTCTTTTATAGAAAATCAAAAATGAGGTGGAGGATGAAGTGTAAAGAAGTATGGTGTAGAGAGGTATGGCGTGGTTTTAAATATTGATAAAATCATTTGTGATTACTATTTTTCCATGGTTGCAAAAAATCAAGCCATTCATTCTATACTTACTAGTTTTTCTTCACACAAAAGACTTAGCCATTTTCCATGATTTTTTCTTCTTCACCTACTCCTTCTTCTCGGTAGCTCTCTTGAGCTTAGAAAAGAGAGAAAAAGATAGCGAGAATTTTCCTACATCCCCACTCTCCATTCATAGCGAGCTCAGAGCGTCGGTCGCTTCACTAGGTGAAGCCGGAGCTTGGATCGGTTTCCCTCATGTGGATCTTCTTCGGTAAGGGCGGTCACCACTCAAGCACGATCCAGATAGCATACACGGAGCTTGGAGAGGTCTTCCATGATTGGGTGGACACGCGTCGAAGGTAGTATTCCGTATCTTTACATGCTTGGTTTGCTAGTTTAGGAGTTTGGATCAATTTTAGGTTCGGAGTTTCTTCGTGTTTGCTTGAAATTTTTGTTCTCCATTCGCGCCTCCGCTGCACCGCCGGCGCTAGGGAACCTTACACTCTCCTGTCTGATGGAAGTGGATATCTGAGGGCTGTCGTAGAGGCATTCTTGAAAACCATCTTTAATGCTTTGAAGCAGTTGTTGAGATTGATGTTGGAGGAATATGCTTTTCTATCTTGCCCCCAGACCCTATTATTGCGAGTCTGTGGCGCAGCGGCCATCAATCTGCGTTCCTTCTTTGATGAGACCTTCTTCCCATTCTCGTAGTGATCGCGTCTTCGTGGGTACTGAGTGTCATTTTCTCCTGGCGCACATCATCGCTGGTTCGACAAGCGATGGCGTCAACGGGTATATTGGCTGACTTTTGCCCCCGGCGCATATCGTTGCTGGCTCGACGGGTGACGGCGTTTACAGAAACATATGATGATATCCATTCCCGGCGCTCGTCATTATCGATTCGACAGGCAATGGCGTCAACAGGGACATTCAACATTGATTGTCTCCGGCGCACATCTTTGCTGGATCGGTAGGTAGCGAGACTACAGGGGCGTTTGAAGATATTTTCCCTGGCGCTCATCCCTGTTTCTTTGTCCCTAGTATGGAGGCTGAGTTGGCCGAGTAGTGGGGTTGGAGAAGGACAGTCTGGAGAAGACTGACCTCCTGGTAGTTGTGGTTGTCTCCTTTTGTAGCCTTGGAACATACTGGGCACCTCGGGTGCCGATAACCTGAAAGTTGCAATGGACAACCACATTTGGCCTGCGGCACCTACTGGGGAATCTGGTCTGGTTGTCCTGAGTGGTAATAGTCACTCCTTCCTTCTTCGCTCAGGGTCCACGAGCTCAGCAAGAGCATCGGGGATCACAATACTTTCGGCTAAGTGGACCAATGGAAAGGTACCGAACTGAATAATAGAGTCCGATCCTCTGACTTCGATGTGGCTATGGGGAAATTGGATAAAGGACCCTGATGAGATCATCATGAAGTAAGGAGGGCAGCGGTCGCTCTAGTGTTGTTTTTGATTGCCATGTTCTGCTCGAAAAAAACATATGTTAAAATGCTCTTCAGGAATAGAAATAAACCAAAAGGAAAGAAAAATCTGCACCACCGGGCATGCCAGAATCTGTTCGCCTCCGAAAGGTTCCCCTAGGGCACTTTCAATCCCATGGGGTCTTAAGGGGTCAGATCGATGCAGATCCTCTTAGCTCCTCAATGTGACGCATTATCGCGACGCGAGGTGTGCATATGGTGTGTGGCCGAGGGGGCCAGACGAATACGACCGATGTAGCGTGACTTCTCATATTCACCCTTCAGAAAGGGATTTTTTATTGTGGGGACTAGATTTCCTATAGGGGAGACTGTATTTCCTATTGGCGCAAACCCTGTAGTTAATTACCCATCCGCATTAAGCAAAAAGAACATTCTACGAGTGGTTTATTTCTAACAAGCATTAAATGGCAATAACAACACAAATAAATCAGGAGCAACAATCATAGTATGTATTTCATATTAACAGTTACAATGGAGGTACGGCTCATTTTTACACATATTCAGCTGCATTATACATTTCATATTATATACACTACAAAATTGCATTTCTTGCCAAGTACGCTTTCACCGTTGAGTAGACGTGCATTCTTGCTGCTGTTTACGTCCATGGATTGTATACGAGTTTATACAATATATGATCAAAACCGTAAGGCAGTTCTAATATGCTCGGAAGGACAGTTAACTTCCGTGTCATGGTAGGGGATTTAATCATGGAGCATGTTGCAAGGTGCATGCCTGGTGGGATGGTTGACTTCTAGGTCACGAAGAGTTGCCCATAGATTGTATACGGTAGATAATATTATTTGACCGTAAGGCAGGCTTGGATGGTTTATATGGTTGTATGGGGGATTGGCAACGTCAGGTGGGACCTAAATGGGAGTATTGACGATGGTCGTTTTTAACTGGCCCCAATAGATACAGGGTGTTTCAGCTGTCTGACTTCAATGTCACAGTTTATCAGCTTCTATGCCATGCAGGTTTTGCATATACAATAGTTTAAAGTCATTTTGGACATGGAAGACCTAGCAGTAGTTTAGGGTCATTTCGGACCAAGCAAAATTGTGTTATAGGTATTTGGGGTTTGAGGTTTTGTTGATTTCTATGTCATTATGGGATTGGCTTCTATACCATGATGGTTGCCCGTGGATGGTATATGGAAAGTCATTTTATTATTGACCTGCCATAGGACAGGGTTCCAGTCTGTCTAGATGTTACAGGCAATAGCTTAGATATTAAATGAAAAAGAAAAGATGTATAAATAAGATAGGATACTGGATAATCGAGAAAACAAAAATGAGATTATTGAAGTTCTGACATTGGGGTTTTTGGCAGAAAAAGTAGTGAATTTGGAGGGAAATAAGGTTGGTAGGAACATTTAATGCTTAGTTTTTTAAGCAAAAAAAAACACGGAGCATATATTACAGGCAACTCCTAGATTTGTAGGTAATTAAACTGCTCCTTAACTGCCATCTTCATCCAGCTGTATATTGTATTGTGCGCACAACGATAGGGGCGGGGGCAACAGGGGAACACACCAAAATACGAATTGCCTTTTGTATACCAGGTTAATTCCATGGGCCTCGGGGGTTTTCAACTTGGGAACATGTCTTCAATAGGCAGGGGTTTTTTCAACAATTTACCCGATAATTTATCGTGAATATTTCTTATGTCCCACATGCCCAGAAAACAAAACTGGGCACCTCAATTATAGGCAAGGCCAAGTCCCTGAATATTTAATGGGCCTAGCCATCTCTATCCTCTTGGGCTCACTTTTGTTTTTAAAAAAAATGCTTATGATGAGTGAAGAAGAGAAGAGGAAAGGTCCTCGGCGATTGAAGGGGCACAAGGCGGAGCTCACGTGCTGCGTCACCTCCCGCTCTCGCCCCGGCGTCGTCGCTTCCTCCGATGAGAATGGATGCATCTGTTGGTTCGATTTGAGGTGTGAAGGTGTCGTTTTTACCATCGATGTGGCCAAGGATCCCATCTCCTCTCTCTGCTTCAAATCAGGTGAGCAATATATTTTTATTAGTTTGCTAGTTTGATTCTTATTAAGTTTCTTTTTTCTTAATTGGGATTTGGTTTTTGTGATGGAATTAGGGAATGAAGATGTTTTGTATGTGGCTTCAGGGACCCAAATTTCATGCTTTGATGTTCATATGGTATGCCTTCACTCAAAAAGTTGCAATTTTGTTTCGACGAATTAATTTTTTCCCCCTTTTGGAGATGTGCTATTGTTAAGACTGAAATTACTAATAAAATGGCGGAGCAAATGCATTAAGTGAAAGAGAAATATAAATGAACTGAAGAGAGTTACTGAGAGATGGTTAGAGTTTAAGGTTTATTTCTTTCTCTCCTTTGTGCGTCGTATATTAGAAATGTTTAGTGAATTGGCCGTTAAACAATTCGAGTGCTATTTGTTAGCTCCCAAATAGATATTATTGGTTAAAAATACGCATTTGGAGAGTATCAGGAAGTGTGTAGCATGAGTAGCATCCCGCTGTGGGGCTGACTTATTTTGCAACAAATCACTAAGGGCCTGTTTGGGTATGGAGTTCAGTTTTATAAACTGTGTTTTTGTAAAGTTAGCAAAACTAACTCCAAAATGCTAACTTTGCCTTGTTTGGCAACCATTTTGGAGCTGAGATAAAGGCAATTTTTCAGCCTTAAACTGCAATTATCTCAACTTCAATCCGATCAAAGTTTACTTAACTTTTTAGAGTTTGGGGCTTACAAACCATAGTTTGCATGCCTCCTACCTCCACTTTAAAATAAACAATGGTTATCCTAACCTAAACCACAAGCGAATTGCAGTTTGGAACTATCTTCCCAGTTTGGGAGCACTAATGATCCGGATCCGAAAAATCGCCGTTCCGATCGAACCCATTAAAAACTTAAGTTAAAGGGGGCAGATAATCAATTGGTGTTAGAATATATTAAAGAATATTTTATTTTTAGGAAAAGAAATTGAATTGTATATTAGAGATAAATACACACAGACATACAAACTATCCAGAAGCACTTCACTGTTTAGAGGTACATTTTTTGTCCGGTTTAAGAATATGAAAGAAGGCTACCCTTATCATACTACGTTCCACAACACAACAAGTGCCGTTCTACGTTCCCGTTTTAATACTACATACCGAAACGTCCCGTTCTGGGGAACATTTGAACTGACCAGTTCACCAAGGGTAGGGATCAGAATACAGGATTATATACGCCATTATATTCCCCACGTGCCTTAGCAGGATTAATTCACCTGTTGTCGCAACTCATGGTCTAATGGGTTCATCCTATATTGAAGAGGGTGTGGTAATGTAGACCCGGGCACAAGATCGATGCCATGCCGAGTCTCTTAGAGGAGGAAGTTCATCAGGTAGCTCATAGTCATGTTATTAGTGGTATTCCCTTTGGTGAACATGTAAAACATAGCTTGAAGATTCCGAAAAGTCATAAAATTTGGCTCCCTTGTTTTATTGGACATGTCTCATTTGGATGGAACACCACCAAGGCATTTGATTGCATGTGTAAACTTTCTTAGTGCACTTACCTGTGTGTAATTCCAAATTGCGTCCAAACTTGTATGCAGAATAGTCGCGTGATCTGTAATTTGTATTCTAACCCAGTTTAATAAAGAAGTAGACATCTATCTCGGACCGCAGGTTTCTGGAAAAGTCCCCGTTCCTTGGACTTGTTTTCTTATAGTAAAGCTAGATTTTTGTGAAAGTATATGTGCTAAATTGGTATGTTTGCAATGCATTTCTTATATGTCTCGGTAGCTTAGCTAAGTGATATTTCTGTAGGCATCTACTTGGAAGCCATTGGAAACCTACAATAATAACAAAGAGGAGATAAACCAGGTATCGTGCATTCTTTAGATCTTACTTGATGAAAAATGACCGGTTGTTTCTGTATTTATCTTTTTTTGCATTTATTCCTTCTCTTGTCTGCTTATTTGAAATTCTTTTTATCATTGCTTTATTGACCTTTTTTATTTGACCGGAATACTCCTAAATTTTGATGTTTCTTTTCATAAAGGATATTAATAACAGTTCAACTTGCTAGGAACCAGATTTTCCAACATTGCGGCAATTGTTGCAAAGTATTTTATTACATTCCTATAATTAATTCCGTTATGATTTTTATACTTAATCAGAGTCCATGAACTGAATTGCTTTAGTTATGAAATTTCATAGTCTAAGTTAGTAATTATTTTGGTTTTAAATTAGTTACCGAGAATTATCGTATGAATATGAATTTGATTATGACGACAGTGGTAATGTTAAGGTATGCATTATGCTACATGCAGGATTTTAGAATCTTAAACAATTATTTTAAAGTGATGGTATAAGTTCTTATAGTTTGATTGGACTATGCATGTAGTAATTTGCTGACTTCATTTCTTCATTGCTGATCTTCTGGTTCTCGCAGTTGATCTTCACATAACCAGTATATCAATATGATTATATCATTGCTAAGGTATAGGAATTTTAGGCTCAGTTAGAATATATGGTATTGTGGGCAAATTACAGTAAAACTCCATTAACTATCAAGGAATTTCAGAAAAACACCTTAAAGTTTTTAAATTGCTGTAAAATTCCTCATCTGCTACTTTTAAGCGTATTTTAGTGAAAACAAATCCCTTGAAACCATAATTTAAGATATTTTAGGTAATAAAAATACTTTAAGTTATTTTAGTGGAAAACGTGATAGTTATGGGTATTTTAGTGTAATTTACCTAAATAGTATTATGATAGAGTCTTTATAGTGTAATGACTTAATGCTCCAAAGAGGAAATACCATTCTTGAGATTCAAGCCTAATGATGATGCCATGAAATTTCTCAAAAAGGTACGTGGAAAGAAAATGATTATATTCCGATAACGTATTCAAAAGAAGCTTTACACAGATGTGTCTTGGCCTTAAATGGGGAATAGATTAAACTGGACCCAACAAATACTGATGAGTAATGAGAAAGGAAACACTTCTATAAGGTGGAATATTGGAATGGTTCTGTATTTTAGAGATTCTCTAAAAGAAATACAGGGGTCTGCTATTGCCTATTGCTATTTCCTCTGCTTAATGTATAACTATCTGCTTCGTTGATCAGAGATATTTCCATGGAATATACGAACCGCAGTTTGAAGAAGGTGTGGGGGCCCTAGTCTTGCAACAAATAGTGGAGGGTTTACTCAATCACAAGAAGTAACCCCATCTCTAAGAGTCCAGAGATAGAAAGTGTTTCAATATTCATGACCAACTACTTCACTTGGCTGCAAGCCCTGTCAAGATTTTACTTTCTTTTAAAAATGCTTTACTGCACCTTTAAAACTTATAAGTAATAATTAAATGAAATGCTTGAACAAATATGATCCACATAGGGTAAGTGTATCTGCAGATTAAATATAGATATGGCCAGTTATGCAATTAGGCATACAATAGAATAATGGAAAAGAAATGTTATCTTTATCTGATATGTATGATGTTAAAATTAAAAATATAAATTTTTTCTTGGCCAGAAATTCAGCTCTTTAGCCTATGTGTTCATGTCAATCTCTAGTAATGATGTCAAAGTGAAATGGATTTAAATTTTTATTTTTTACATCACCCTTATTTTATTTTTGACAATGTCTATTATCTTTGGCAGATAATTGACACTCAGCAACAGTGTTTATACAAAACACTGAGAGCAGTTCATACAAGCGTATCCTTATTAAAATGCCTTACATAACCAAGCAGATAAGTTTGAATTTCATGATTCTTTGGACGACTATCCTATATTCTAAAGCTCTCACTACTTTGATATTCAACTCTAAAAGGAATGTGATGCTATTTTGTCTTCGTATCTAATCTTCGTATATACCTTTTCCCTTCTAGTGGGCAATATAATGCACCCGCAAAATCAACGGCGAAAAGGTGGTAGAATCACAAGAAGTTTGATTTATCCACATCCTACATGACCTAGATGAAGGTGATAAGAGCCGATCGTCGAAAAAGATGGTGGAGGTTGTATTTTTTCGACGCCATAGGAGGAAATTCCCTCCTATGGCACCTTTCCTCCATTATCCTCATATATATATAGAAAGTTAATCTTATGATGCTGGACCCCATTTCTTATTTTGAGGACAAACTTTCTAACACACAATCCGCCGTGTTTTTCACCGATCTGTACCGTTCATTTTGATGTACATGTTTTAGATAGGTCATATATAATATTTCACGAGATTTGAAGACCTTATACACATTCATCAAGTATACCAAAAATTCATCGACTTTTCGGTGAATGAAAAAATATGTTGATCTTTCAATCTCATGAAATCTTATATACAACCTATCTAAAACATATAGATCGCAGTGAACGGTACAGATCGATGAAAAACACATTGGGTTATGTGTTAGAAATTTTCGTCTCAAACTAAAAAATGAGGTCCGGCCTCATAAGATCAGCTTCCTATATAAAATTGGAAAACATGTTTTTTGCGATACAAATATAAATTCAAATGTGCAATTATTGATGCGCATATAGTTCCCTAGTGCGGTAATGGAAATCTAAAGCCTGAAAACCAATCATTGAGTTTGGACATATATAGTGTTTGGATTCGTCCAAAAATCTGCTTTAGATATAACATTTTTCACACCCGAAAGCCAACCACAAACCCAAAATCTCTGCTCAATATGAACTCCAAGGATGTAGTTCATGCTCTACCCAGGTATTGAACGAAAGGAAGGATGACAAGCAAACTTGTCCGTATCCCTACTAAGCTTGAAAGTAACGGTCTCCATGCAGTCTGGTCAGTTCGTCTAAGAGTATTGCATATCGGATCTAGGGGTGGATAAAGTCAGACCCCAAATAACACGATAAGTCATGTCGATGTAAAGCCCATCACCCACTGAGAAACTACCGATCCAAATTAATAATTCTTGTCCATCCCGGCCGAGGATTTCTGGTGATGGTAACCCATACACAGCGCGACATCTACCCCCAATATCGGGAGAGACGAATCTCCGACGATCCGCTTACTGCTTCTATGTGGCTTCATATGGTTTGGGACTATACCCAATTAAGACTTGTTTGCATGACTCAGTAGAGCCTCATATGATAGTAATCAAAATACAGTAGAAACTCACACGACACAAATGACGATCTTAAGTCGACAGACTAACATGTACTCATGTCACCAGAGAATTGCTATCTGACTATAGGTATAATACCATCTAGTATGTTTCCGGCGAGTCCGTCCAGTGTAACTTATAACCCAATGAGCATATATATACTATCTTTGGTGACTATCTGACATCAATGGCTGTAAGACCAGCCATCGCCCCTCGTCGGGGTCAAAAAATATATATACTAGTCTACTCTGGAATATCGATGCTTGATGGCCAAATACTTAACCTACCATCCTTGAGGCTAGGAGGCTAAGCACCTGGCCCGTATCAGAGGCCAGTACTTCAAGGACCCCCGAGGAACCCATGAAGTACTTGGCCTCCTTAGCATTCCTACTTGCCTTGGTAGGAAAAGTATTGCTCTTGGTGGTCTATCTTTTCGAAACGTGAATATAAAATATGAAAAAACCCTAAAGAATTTTCTCATTTCAAGCCATACATACTAGAATTTTGCATATGGAGATTTGAATATTAAGGTTTAAGAAAAAGGTTTCATAGTTAACTTTAGAAATTGAAAGTGATGACATGGATATGGCATCTAAATGTGTTGGGGTGGGGAGAGAGGGACTTGAATTTCGAAATTTGAAATAGATGTGGATATCTTGAATGAGAGAACAAATTAGTTGATTTATCTTATTTCTTGAATCCTTTTACTAATAAAATAAGTCATCAAGAGATGACACTAGCTACACCCTTGGAGTCTACATTATAATTATAGAGATTATCAACTTCTCAAATTTTAAATCTCTTTCTTTTACAGTTTCAACTACCCTATTCTCACCCTGTCTACATTAAACATACAAAAAAACGGAATAAAGTATTTATTTCAAAAATTAGTAGTCCATAACGCATATACGATGATTGTAAACGAGATATACTGCAGAAGCAACATCATAGTGAGGCTTACAATGACATATTTCACTAGATTAGATTGATCAAATTATAAACTTGAAATCAATAGTTCATAATGTTGGATGTTTTCTTTAGCTATACATACCATCTAGGCCAAAACAAAAAGCAATACAAAATATTGATTTGAATAAATCTAGGAATCTAACAAATTTTATATAAACTACATGGGCAACTAATTTTTATTAGCAAGTACCGGTGTTTTAAAAAGCGGCCAAGCTTGTTTCCCCGTTCCGATTTATCCCTTTTAAGCGGGTGATATTGCATAACATATTTTATTGATGTATACACCTCATAAGTATTATAAAGGGTATATAAGTATTGTTATTGGAGTAAGAATACACAAATGTCAATTAATACAACATTCCATCTTTTCTTTTTCTTTTTTTTTCCATGTTTTTATCTTTCGTGCTCGATTCGATAAATCCAACGGTTTGTTAGTGATATATGCCCTAGAGGCCATTATTATATCATACTGGATTGTATATTACTTATTGAGAGCTTGGGATATACACAGATATAGTAACAGTCTTACTCAAAATAGTAATATGCTACCTGGTTTGTTTCTACCTCAATATGTGCATCTGTTTCTTTTAGCATATCGCTTATACATATTGGTAGAGCCCTTAAGATTTTTGCTTGATTACCAGCGTTGTGATAGCAGTCACACTAGTGGGGGCTGGGTAATCTATAAGCATATCCTATACAGGTCCTTAGTCGTAGGATTATCGAAATGGGGCATCAATACTCCACAGTAGACTAGTGTATACGCTTCTCATCCCAGCATGGGAGATGGTCTGTCCCACAGCCATTAGTACATCGTATTGAAGATAGTATGCAGATGCTCATTAGGTTATGAGTACACTGGACAGGACTCGTCAGGAACTGTTGGTGGGTATTATACCTGTCGTCGGGTAGCAGTTTTCAGGTGACATGAGTACAGTTTAGTCCGTCGACTTGACACTGCTGCTTCGCCTCAAGTATGTTCCCACTGTACTTTGATTACTATCCTACCACGACTCAAAAGAGTCGTACAAACAGGTAGTAGTTGGGTGCAGTCCCGAAGCACTTGGAGACGGTGGCGGTTAGATATGATTCGTCTTTCCCGGTATTAGGGGTTGATATCGCGCTGTGTTCGGAAGGCCATTACACAAAGTCCTTAGCCAAGGCAAACGAGATTTATTGGTAAGTATTCCAGTAGTTTCTCAGGGTGTATTGGGCTACTCTCTGACACGGCTTATTACGCTATTAGGGGTCTGACGATTACCGTCCCTAGGCTCGATATGCGATACTCTTAGACGAATAAACCGGACTGTACAAAGATTGTCACATTCAGGCTCAGTAGGAGTTCGGATGTGTTTTCCTCATCAGCCTTCTTATCGACATCTACTGGAGACCGTTACGTGCAGCTAGTACTGCTTGCGGCCTGTGGTTAAACTCACTGCCAGCGTAGTGTCAAGTCTTTAGAGTCCCACATAGAGAGTTTCCCTGTACCGGGCAAAAGGTGTAGAGGCAATATGGTTTTACGGCAGAGCCTCGATCGCGTACGTGCACTTGTGCGCGTATGATGTTCGAACGGATAATACTAGTGGGCTTTGGTTTAAGCCGGATCCTAGTATTATATTGATGGATCAGTTTCGTCTCTTTGTATTTGTGTTTCTCGAAACACGAATGCGGGTATGTATAAACGGATGAGAGGGGCATAGGAGACACCTCATTAAGGTTTTTGATTATTGACTTGATTAAAACAATTATGAGGTGGTGGAATGTATTTGTTATTTTTGTAAATGATAATTGAGGCATGGCTACTTAGTTTAACCACTTAACTTGGTTTGACTCTTTGACTAGATATTTCTTGTGAGATATTGTGGCACTAGATATTTTTGGTGAGATATTTTTCTTGTCATACTTGTAGTCAAGTCAAGGGAGCTATCTCATTTTATCATTATCATTATCAAAAATCATTTCTCTTTCCTCAAACTAGCTCTCTTCTTCTTCCTCACATCAAAAACCCTTAAGGTCTTATTAGTTGAGTAAACTAGGGTTCCAAGAGACAAATAAATCCATTTTCATTCTCTATATCACCCAGGCCATCTAGTTTGGCAAGCTAGTTGCCCTAGTTATCTCGGATTTGAGGTTGGAGCTCGGACTATATACTCTCGAGTGGATCGTTTTTGACTCGAGAAAGCCGACGAGGAAGCTACGATCCGGATCGATCCTTAGAGCCTACGATTACGAGGACAATGGAGAAGACCCGAAGGACTTGTATCATGAGGTACAACATTCTTTACGAATAGTTAAATCTCATGTTGTTTGCTAGCTAGGGTTTATGGACGATCATTGGTTCTAGTCGGTGTTGCGAAGCCCGCAAAAATCATTTTTTGCAAATTCCGTCTCCTCCCGAACACGTGGGGTGCGCGACATCGACTTACAGTGGTATCAGAGTCTCTCATAAATCTTAAATAGCTTGTAGCGATGTTAGAATTCCGCCGTTTTTTGTCGCGTAAAAACTGCCGAAAAAGCAGTTTTCAAAAATGAAGTTTTGAGTTGTTTGCATACCCCGCGGACTCACGGGCTTACGGTTTGAACCGAGAAGCCGCGGAGTGGAGCGTGCGCACTCCGGGGACCTTCCGTGGGGGCGAACAGCTGGGCCCACTCCCCAAAACCACCACAAGGTGGTCTTAGCGGTGGGGACCTGAAACTGCCCAAGGTGGGGTAGTTTCGGGTTGCCTCACCCCCTGGCCACCTCGTGGTGGCCTCAGGGGTGGGGTACCCTCTTTAGGCCCCCCGACTCGAAGTTAATTTCGTGCTATACTTTCCCGTGAAGGTTCGGACGGGTTTCGAGTTCGTTTCGACTTCCAGATTGACTTAAAACGATCGTTTTTGGAACTTTTGCTCACTGGATTTTCAAGTTTTGGATAATTGGTTAAGTTTGCTAATTGCGTGCGGAATTCTAATGTTGTAGTTACTTTACAAGTTTTATGATGTATATGTGTTTGGAAACGTTGACTAATTGCTATACGTCGATTAGTCGGGGTTGCACATATCTGTGATAAAGTTATATTAGTTTGTGTATATGAAATTGTTGGATCGTCGTGGATGAATAGCCGGGGATGTGAGATGAGGGTTTTCATTCTTTCATTCGATGTAAATTTGTAAAGTGATGTAATATTATTTTTGCGGGGCACATCCGGATTGAGGTTGTAGCCACCGTTGTATTATTTCTTTTACTGATTTTGCTCCTAGGATAGACCCAAGGTGGGGTGCACAAACTACCGGGTACTTTGAAGTGCTGAGTGGCCTACTCACTTTGTTGAGGGAGGTTGCTTCACTTCGGGTATTTGGCGAGTAGTTTGCCGCACCCGTAGGGGTCTAGGGTGGGGTTTGGCTATTCATCACGACCGTGGAGTCCGTCTTTCTTTACAGGCTCAAACGAAACGCAGAATTCCTAGTATATCCAATGTGCTCATCTGTGATCTGGAATGCCTATCATTGCGTCCGACGAATGGATATTATTATATATATTATATAATAGACGTTGCTTATGTTTTGCATCCGCGCTAGTCCAGCCCCGCTCTGTCATTAGTTGAGTAACCTAACGGGTGATGACGGGGCCCGTGGCGAATGCGGATGGCATAAGCGTACGTTGTATTTTCGTTGTTTTCTGCAATGGTAGGTTAATTGATGGGACTGCATTACATTAATGCAAAGTAAACAAACCAAAACTGAATCGTTAGAACAAATTTTAAAACCACTCGGTTATTTTATAACAGCAGACTTTTAAATGCAGAGCTTAAACCACTCTTTTTAAAAGTTATCAGGTTCCTTCGATTATATCAAGTTCACTACGTTCACGGTTTCGCCAAAACCATTCGTAGCCCTCCGTCATTTCATATGAATAGTCAATAGTATTCAAGCTATGTTTGTTGGCCTTCGTCAAGGCATAGTGATTGGTAGCTGCCGGGTGTTCATATGTAGCATAGATAAATACGTTGGTTTGGGATAGTCGTATTACTTTGTTGGCCTTCATCAAGGGTATATACGGGTGGGTTCAAATTAACCTGGACAGTGATGGATAGAACTTGATATGTGACTTATGATTTGTTGGCCTTCGTCAAAGTCATAAAAGTATGGGGCAAAAATCCACATCGGGAGTTTCTAAAGAAACTGAAACTTGCTAGTGTTGCATACCATTTGGAGTGTGATAATGTTGGTAGGATTCCTTTAGGATTATCACACAATGATATTTGGATCCCGATCCTACTGTGAGTATCCGTTACTTCTCTGGAGATTCTTCACTTAACGATCAATGCAATAAACCAAGTAGGTGTCTAGAACAGTGTTAGCGGGGCTACGCCTCCGGGGAAAAGAGGTTTTTTAATTAACGAACTTCGCGAAAGCGTCGTAAGACCTCCCTCGAAATACCGACACTAGCCTGGCCGAACGGTTAAGCAAGTATTGTACGGTGAGATCGATCCTGACTAATTCTTCTTTTATGGTTTGAGGAAGGATTCGAGAAACAGTAGGAGCCATCCTGTTTAGATAAATTAAAAACCAATCTAAATTTGCAAGAGCGTCAGTGTGTTCTTCTCTCTCTTCTAATTGCAGCAACCAGGTGACCAGATTAGGTTAGAGATAGATAATAAAATGACTGAGTTATACTATATTGACTGGCAAAGATTTGTCCAGATGTCCATTACCTTTGATAAACTGGATCACCTAATTACTACTCATACCCCCGCCGTCCCAGGTCCAGATTCCACCGTCGCGGATGTTGATATCCGTAAGACAAGGGAAAAAGACTGCGAATGCCAAGACCTCGTGTTGGCCTCGGTTGATGGTGTATACCAGAGGCAGCACGAGAAGATAGACTTAGTTTCTATCTTCCTCTATAACAAAGTTTTATATGGAGAGCAATCTCATATTGCAAGATATGAAATATCGAAGGAACTGCATCTAGCGAGGTTGGCTGTCGGGTCATCTGTAGGGGACCACGTCCCTACAATGATTATCTATATTAAAAAGCTCACGGGCCTGGAGACCTCGTTGGAGAACGAGTCATATGCTGACTTGATTCTACAATTCCTACCTCCTACTTATGCCCAGAGAAAGAAAGTTATACTTCCAGTTGAGGGCACCTTGAAGGAAACCAGGGAGACACCCGCTCTGCTTATTGGGGAATCTTCCTCTTCTAGATCTAAGGCGGATGCCAAGGGTGAGAAGAAGAAAACATCTACAAAGCCGATAGGCGGTGTCAGTAAGGTAGAAGAAAAGGGAAGGGCAAAAGTTTCGGGGTTAACAGTAGGGAAGGAGGGATGTTCCTATTGTTACGGGAAAGGGCATTGGCAGAAGGGATGCAGGGCTTGGAAAGCCAGAATTCAGGATCCGAAGGCATGTTGTGGCTTCGACTTCGGGTGTGTTTGTGATTGAAAACAGTTTGTCAATTAACTCCATTTCCTGGGTACTAGATACCGGATCAGGATCTCATATCTGTAATTCATTACAGGCTTTGAGAAACCGTAGAGTTATCAGGGCAGGCGATATGACTCTCAGGGTTGCTAACGGAATGAGCGCGGACGCTGTATCCGTAGGGTATATCATCTAGAATTGAAAAGTGGGCAGATATTGATTCTAGGTAATTGTTTGTGTGTACCAAGTCTAGTTTGTAAGCAATGTGGTTCACATCCATCTAAATCAAAGTTTGATTGGGTCAGGTACACTAGAGGACAGTATATATTGAATCAAGCTCAGGTTTTCAAACGTCCAGAACACTCTTAAAAGAAAGCCTCCGGAATTAAATAAAACTTTTTTATTGTATTGTAGACAATGTCATATCAATGAAACACGATTGTCGAAGTTACATAGAGAGGGATATTTGGATCAGTTCGAATATCAGTCTTATGCAACTTGTCAATTTTGTCTCATAGAAAAGATGGCAAAGACTCCGTTCACTTGATACGGAGAAGAGCGAGCAAGCTCTTGGGACTCGTACACAGCTACGTGTGTAGTCCAATATTTATAGATGTACGAAGTGGTTATTCCTATTTCATTACTTTTACGGATAATTTCTCTAGGTTAGGACATGTCTTCTTGTGAAAGCATAAATCCGAACCCTTTGAAAAATCCCGGGAATATAAGAATGAAGTGGAAAAACAAACAGGCAAAAGTATTAAGACACTGAGATCTGATCGACGTGGTGAATACTTAAATTGCCGAGTTCCTGAATTACCTAAAAGAGAATAGAATTCTCTCTCGGCTTACTCCTCCATACACACCACAACACAACGGTATATAGGAATATAGGAATGGCGGAACAGAACCTTATTGGATATTGTTCGTTCCATGATAAGTAACGCTGAGTTGCCGCGATCCTTTTGAAGTTATGCACTAGAATAGGCTGCATATCTTTTGAATAAGGTTCCTACCAAGACTATGCCTACCACACCATATTAGATGTGGAGTGGGAAGAAATCCTATCTTCAGTATCTGAAAATATAGGGATGTCCAGCTTTCGTTGAAAAGCAGTATGCGGACAAGATCGAGGCACACTCAGTAATGTATAGGTTTGTGGGATACCCAAAGAACTCCGAGGGTATCTTTTCTATTACGCAGAGGAACAAAAGGTTTTTGTTTCTCGTTATGCCCATTTTTTTGAAAATCAATTTTTTGTAAGAGGAAATAGTGGGAGTGCAATAAAACTGGAAGAAATTTCAGAACCACAAACTAGTACTGAAAGTATGGTAGAACCAGAGGTTTTAAAAGAACCGGACATCTCTACGCCAATCCGCAGGACTAGTAGGCAGTCTCATCCGCCCGAGAGATACTACAGTTTTCTCGTAGCGGGGATGAGAGGATTGCATCATTGACAATGATGAGCCAACTAGCTTCCAGTAAGCCATTCAGAATGGTGACTCGGTAAAATGGCTGGATGTAATACGGACCGAAATGAAGTCCATGTACACCAACAAAGTATGCACTTTGAATATTGCTCCAGAAGGGATAAAACCCGTA
Organism: Agapanthus africanus; assembly: GCA_030015575.1. Classification (NCBI taxonomy): domain Eukaryota; kingdom Viridiplantae; phylum Streptophyta; class Magnoliopsida; order Asparagales; family Amaryllidaceae; genus Agapanthus; species Agapanthus africanus. Next base: position 66,344,590 of record CM057344.1, on the reverse strand, counting down.
GGCTGCAAATGGATCTTCAGAAAGAAAATTGGCGTAGATGGATAGGTTGAAACCTATAAGGCTAGACTTGTTGCAAAAAGGGTTTTTTTTGTCAAAGACCTGATTTGGACTATGATGAAACCTTTTCTCCGGTGACTATGCTTAAATCCATTCGGATCCTTCTTGCCATTGCCGTCTTCCAAGATTTTGAGATCCGGCAGATGGACGTAAAGACGACTTTTCTAAATAGTTATTTGGAAGAGTACGTCTATATGGATTAGTCAGAGGGTTTCAATCAAAGTAGGAGCAGCGGGACAGTGTGCAAGTTGCTTAAGTCCATTTATGGACTAAAGCAGGTATCGCGGAGTTGGAACATCAGTTTTTATTGACACGGTCAAAGAAATCAACTTTATCAAAAATTCAGATGAATCATGCGTTTTATAGTAAGATTGTAGCAAGAACTGTGGAATTCCTCGTTGAGTACGTGGATGACATTCTCTTGATAGGAAATGACATTCCTATGCTACAATCAGTCAAAAGATTCTTGTCACAGAGGTTCTCCATGAAAGACCTGGGTGATACCAACTACATTCTGGGGATCCAGATCTATCGTGATAGATTAAAGAGGATGGTGAGATTTTCACAGTTAAGGTAAAACATCATACTGAAAATATTTAGCATGGACGATTCTAAGCGGTCTACCGGCTTGTCACGGAGTCACCCTCTCCAAAGAGATATCTTCCAAGACTGATTTGGAAAGGGCTCGCATGTCGATTATACCCTACGCTCCTGCGGTAGACTATAATGTATGCGATGTTGTGTACCATACCAGATGTAGCTTACGCACTGAGCGTGGTAAGCCGGTATCAGTCAAACCCAGGGGAGAAGCACTGGGAAGCAGTAAAGAACATTCTTAAGTACCTGAGAATGACTAAGAAGATGTTTTTGGTGTATGGTGGAAAAGGACCTCCAGAACGGGGCCTTTGCTAGCTCCAGCTTCCAGAGTGATAAGAATGACTCCAAGTCCATATTGGGTTATGGTTTTACCTTCAGTGCAGGGACGGTCTGTTGGAAGAACTCCAAGCAGGACACCGTTGCAGACTCGACGATGGAAACGGAGTAGTTCGCTGCATGAGACGCCGTAAAAGAGGCAGTCTGGATGAGGAAGTTCTTAACTGAACTTCAGGTGCTTCCTTCCATTGTTGATCCAATACTTTAGTATCGTGATAACAACTGTGCTATAGCTTTAGGGAAGGAACCCAGGTCCCATCAGAGATCCAGACATATCTTGAGGCGGTACCACCTGATCAGGGAGATCGTTGATCCCCAGGAGATCGAGATGAGGAGAGTAGATACGGAGAACAACACTGCAGATCTACTCACAGAGGCCATTCCTCAGACAGTGTTCGAGAGGCTATTCAAGATCTTCGGTTTGCGATATGCCGGTATATGGCCTTAGTGCAAGTGGGAGATTGTTAGTGATATATGCCCTAGAGATCATTATTATATCATACTGGATTGTATATTACTTAATGGGAGCTTAGGATATACACGGATATAGTAACAGTCTTGCTCAAAATGGTAGTATGCTACCTGGTTTGTTTCTACCTCAATATGTGTATGTGTTTCTTTTAGCATATCGTTTATACATATTGGTAGAGCTCTTAGGATCCTTGCTTGATTACAAGCGTTGTGATGACAGTCACACTAGTGGGGGCTGGGTAATCTATAAGCACATCCTATACAGGTCCCTAGTCGTAGGATTATCGAGACGGGGTATCGATACTCCACAGTAGACTAGTGTATACGCTTCTCATCCCAGCAGGAGAGATGGCATGTCCCACGGCCATTAGTACGTCGTACTGGAGATAATATGCAGGTGCTCATTAGGTTATGATTACACTGGACAGGACTTGTCGGGAACCGTTGGTGGGTATTATACCTGTCGTTCGGTAGCAGTTTCCAGGTGACATGAGTAAAGCTTAGTCCGTCGACTTGATACTGCTGCTTCGCTTCAAGTGTGTTCCCACTGTATTTTGATTACCACCCTACCACGGCTCAAAAAAGTCGTGCAAACAGGTAGTAGTTGGGTGCAGTCCCAAAGCACTTGGAGGCAGTGGCGGTTAGATAGGATTCGTCCCTTCCGGTATTGGGGGTTGATATCGCGCTGTGTTCGGAAGGCCATTACATAAAGTCCTTGGCCAAGGCAAGCGAGATTTACTGGTAGGTATTCCAGTAGTTTCTCAGGATGTATTGGGTTACTCTCCGACATGACTTATTGCGTTATTAAGGGTCTGACGATTACCGCCTCCCTAGGCTCGATATGCGATACTCTTAGACGAACAGACCGGACTGTACAGAGATTGTCATATCCAGGCTCAGTAGGAGTTCGGATGGGTTTTCCTTATCGGCCTTCTTATCGACATCTACCTGGGGACCGTTGCGTGTAGCTAGTACCGTTTGGGGCATGCGATTAAACCCACTGCCAGCGTAGTGTCAAGTCTTTAGAGTCCCACGTAGAGAGTTTCCCTGCACCGGGCAAAAGGTGTAGATGTTGTATGGTTTTACGGCAATGCTTCGATCACGTACGTGCACTTGTGCGTGTATGATGTTCGGGCGGATAATACTGGTGGGTTTTGGTTTAAGCCGGATCCTAGTATTATATTGATGGATCAATTTCGTCTCTTTGTATTCGTGTTTCTCGGAACACGAATGCGGGTATGTATATACGGATGAGAGGGGCATAGAAGGAGACACCTCATTAGGGTTTTGACCATTGACTTGATTAAAACAATTATGAGGTGGAGGAAAGTATTTGTTATTTTTGTAAATGATAATTGAGGCATGGCTACTTGTTTTGACTACTTAACTTGGTTTGATCATTTGACTTGGTTTGAGCACTTGACTTGGTTTGACTCTTTGACTAGATATTTCTTATGAGATATTTTGTGGCACTAGATATTTTGGGTGAGATATTTTTCTTGCCATGCTTGTAGTCAAGTCAAGGAAGCCATATTATTTTATCATTATCATTAACAAAAACAATTTCTCTTTCCTCAAGCTAGCTATTTTCTTCTTCCTCACATCAAAAACCCTTAAGGTCTCATGAGTTGAGTAAACTAGGGTTCCAATAGACATAAATCCTTCTTCATTCTCTATATCACCTAGGCCATCTAGTTTGGCAAGCTAGTTGTCCTAGTTACCTCAGATTTGAGGTTGGAGCTCGAACTATAGACTTTCGGGTGGATCGTCTTTGACTCGAGGAAGCCGACGAGGAAGCTACGATCCGGATCGATCTTGGAGCCTACAATGACGAGGACATCGGAGAAGACCCGAAGGACTTGTATCATGAGGTATAACATTCTTTCCGATTAGTTAAATATCATGTTGTTTGCTAGCTAGGTTTTATGGACGATCTTTGGTTCTAGTCGGTGTTGCGAAGCCCGTAAAAATCATTTTTTGCAAATCCCGCCTCCCCGCGAACACGTGGCGTGGGCGACATCGACTTACACGCTTGTCGAGCCGACTTTGAGACACTTCAAGATTTGGATTTCAAAACTCCAAAATTTTAGATTTATCAACTTCAAGAAGTCGAGATCTAAATCAATTTCGAGCAATTCTTGAGTTTTCTATTTTGATTTTGAATAGTTTTTGACTTTCGATCATGAAATTTCAATTCGATTTTGACTATCTGGTTTCGAGATACAATCTTTTAATACTTTTTAAAATAATTTGGTAAGTATTTTTACTGATTTAAGCTTATGATGATGCTTGATGCTAGCATCAAAAAACTTATAAGCACTATATAAGCTGATATTCTAAGAAATTTTCAGATTTGCATTAAATTATTTGAGCATATTTTAGCACATAATATATTGTCTAATCAAATTTGTTAAATTTTGGGTTAAATTTAGGCATTTGCTCGTACAAAAGCAACATAAAATTAAATAGAATGTAATGAGAACCATTATTTATTGACAAAAAAAATATTGATGAAACACCACTGTTCTGATTTCTGAGCGGCTGCTTAAGCGCTTAATCGACGTTTAAGCATTTTGGCTCCTTGACCGTTCCATTTTTCTTTTCCGCTTTTAAAACACTGGTAAATAAGCCAGACGAGATATTGAAAGGCTTGAATTATAAATCTAGTTGATCTCAATTAATACTTCACCGATACGAGATTCGGATCGGTTTCCTTCACAATAGAAACAAAATAGTCGAAATATTTGACCTCTCTTAGCAATTGTAATATGAGGGATCTCTTGATGACCAATAATGGTCGAAACAATCTAGTTGACCAATAATTATATACAAACGAGTGTCTTATATAAAATCACATCCAAGTTCTTGTATGATTATGTTGACTTTTGACCCCTCTTAGCAATTGTAATATGAGGCATTTGTGTTCTTTATCAAAATCAGCATTACTTGTGCACGCAATAGGAATTTCATAAGGGCATCGAATTACAAAATCTTCATTGTCTTTGGATTCTCCATTGCCCGTGTTCTAGATAGTACGGTCTACGGCAATAGGGTACCCTAAGAGCTACCACTTTCATCGCATTGCAGACGAGAAAATAAAATGGAGCTTTCCTTCGTAGTTGGAGTTTGATGTTAATCAAGATTACTATGTGATCGGTCTAAATGAACTACAGCATACTGTAAATGGTGTTTGAAGATTGAATATTTCGTGTCATGTTGTAAATGAATTTTGGATATTAATATGACCATGATTGAATTTTTCTCTTTGAATAACATGGGGATTTGTGACATTCGACGCCCATTTATTGATTGTGGTGGTTGATGTGTATTTTGTACTTATAATAGGAGGTGAAACTATATCCTTCCCTTAAACCCGCGAAGTATGCCGTCTGAACCCAAGTTCTCTTAACAGCTTGCACCCCAATGCATATTAGATAATCATTTCTCCCCAAACGCATTAGCTGATTGATCGTGGGCCATCGGATGTGCTACATAGTAAGTTAACTTGCACATACAGGATATCTCATGGATAGCACATTGGGGCATTCTAACACCTTGGAAGCATTAGTTGGCACATCGACGATGGCCGTGATTTGAAGTCATACCAGTTTTATTTTCCCATAGCCTATTTATTTCAAATCATCCTCTGCTTTATGCAACAAATAGTACCAATGGGGCCTATCAGCAACTGAGGTATCATCTTTTGGTGCAGCTTACTAAACTTGGCAGCGGTTGCAGATGGCTCTCTTCATGTTTCTGCACAACAAAGCTTGCTCCGGCCTTTATATTCAAAGCATCAGATCCGAAGGAAAAAGTAAAGGGAGCGCTCGAAGGAACATTTCCTCAGATAGAACCAAGGATGATGATATGATAAAGAATTATCGAGCATCGGATAATAAAACACCAAGATCATCTAGTCAAGCTGAGATCATTGAACTATTCAGAAGGATACAATCTTCAATCACAAAAGAAGAATCTGCAGTTTCCAAAGGGAGAAGGCTCAAAGAGTTCAAGCGAAAAGCCGTCTGCGGAATCATTTTTAGGAACCACACGACGATATCCAAGAAAGAAGCAGACAAAAGGTATTCAGAGAATAACTAATTAACTTTTTAATCATTGGTGCCGTGTTTTGTTCTTGCTTCTCAGAATTTTGATGCAATTTTGTAGCGAATCTATCATCTTCAGTAGTTTAGACTTCCTTCGTAGAATTTGATGGACGCCAAACCCCCTACCTTTTTATAACAAGAATACGGCACAACCCTTTTGTCTTTGAGGATTACAGCGATCCAGATCTGTCAAGGAATTTAGCATTATAGAGATAGTTGATGACAGGTTGATAGTCCGTCATTAAACTTTGTCAAATCTTCTCTGAGGACCTCTGCTCCACAGTCGATCTCATTCAAACGGGAAAAGGCTTGAATGCTAATGGTGATGACTTGTCAGGATTTACTTTCAGATGACATTCTATGTTCGTTTTATAGCCGTGATGATAATTTATAGGGTTGATTGCACAAACCCTGTACTCGAACCCGTACTTTTCCCAGGACGGAAGTGTCATATCAACTGAGCTATTGCTCATTGGTGTATTTGTATATATTAGCGACATGTTTTCTCCTCTTAATCCTAAAATGGTGGAGCTTCCCCCCAACCATCCCCCCCCCCCCCCCAACACACACACAAACATCCCAAAACAAAACAAAAAAAACATTTTTGTAACACATTGTTTGAGGTATCCAAGCCTTCTAACAAGTTTGTTATTTTGATGTGCACGTCTTAGCTCAAACCCTAGAAGAGACCGGCACATCAGAAAATGAAAGACTCAGAGAGGTTAAAGCATCACGGCCAATGTCAAATTTTGTCGAAAGTCGCCAATTCCGATTACATCAGAGAATGTGAAAGTGGCCGGGGGACAGTCATTAGAGATTGGCACAGGTGCAATGATAGAAGTGCAGAAACTCGAGGAGATGAAGCTTACGGAACTGAAAGAAATAGCGAAAAGGAAAGGTGTCAAGTGTTATTCGAAATTGAAGAAGGGGCTTTTGGAATTGTTAATAGGGATTTTGCGCTCTTCTTGAGCTGAGATTTTACATGTGAGAGTGTTGTAAGTTACTCAAAGCAGTTCGTAATAGTCTTTAACTTTTTTACTTGTCACTAAAAACATTTTTACTTGTCACTAAAGCATGCGATGTGGGCATATAATATAGGAAAATTGTTTGGTCTCTACATACGCTGCCAAGTATTTTATTAGTTATAAAATAGATCATGTTATCTGCTATGTAGGTATTTGCACTTTATATTCAATCTTGTATCCAATGAAAAGCTTGGCAGACTGTGTATTTTACCATATGGATAGAAAAAGTTTTACTCTAGATGTAAATTGTGGTACGAATCTATGAACAAAAATAATTAAGCCGCAAGCGCAGTTAATGACTTCCTCTTTCGAGGAGAGTGCGGGGAATAAGTGGGAAAGAACTTCTCTGTAAAGGCTTGTAGAGAAATTTCTCTACAAGACTCTTCTAAGTTCTTGGATGGCTTTTGAGATTTATGCACCATCTTTGCTTGTACAAATTTCAAAGGCTATCCAAGGGCTTGGAAAGAATTTCTCTACAAACCTTTGTTAACGAGTTTTTTCCTGGAGCAGTAATTCCAATTTAACGCTTTCAGGACAAATTTATTCGTCTCCTAAGTACGCGTGTCATATGTTTGTGTGTGTTGTGTGTTTGGGTGAGGCTTACAGGCCGGTTCAAAAATAAAACTTAATCAAGGCACATGCACAGTTACATTTTGACCTTTGCTTCCTATGATATCTGCTTAAAAATGCTCTAGAAAAACAAGATTATACAAGTAACCTAATCTTCAGCTTCATAATGGCAACCAACACAGAGATCCCTTTCCTTCAAATAAATCACACAAATAATAAACAAAATTCACATCTAAACAAGAAAAAAACACTACATAATAGTCTCCAGCATCAAAATTCAAAGCGAGAACAAATAAAATTATAATGAGTTTCCATAGTTCAGCTAAGGAACTGTACCGCACATGATAAAACCTTAACATTTGCTTGATCAACTAGCGGTATTTTGGGCCTTGTTAGTGATAACACCCTCATATTTGACTTGGAACCACTTCATTGTGCCATCCTTTGTGACCCTGCGCTGAATCCCTACACGTGTTTTGCACCTGCGGCGTTGCCCAACTTGAAAAAGACTAACCGGACAATCTACAAAAAACAATGCAAATTATGAGAAGCACACACTGATGATGCTCAATATGGGCGGTCTCCAAGATCAGGACACGTGGTAGGTGACGTGCCCCAGAACTCAGAAGAAAGGGCCCACAGGGGCCGACCATGCCACCCTGTGCCCGATCTGCAAACACGAGCTGGCCCTCCTCGAGGCCCCCTGCAAATTAGCCTCCTTGGTCCCTCAGCTCGCCCCGAGCTGCCACAAGACCGAGACTCCTCAGCCTCCTCGCTCGTCTCCGGGCTCCCGGCCGAGGCCGTCTTCCTCGGCCCTCCGACCAAGGCCACCGCCCACAAGCGTAACCGCCGCTCCGCGAATCTTGCCATGCACAGATTCTACGCCAGCAACATCTTACGTTCCACGCCATCACGATCCCCATTAATGGGCGATCCGTTCTCTACGCCGGCGTGACGTCGGGAGCGTAACTGCCGGCGAGATTCTCGCGCCTGCTCCTGCGTGTCACCGCCGCTTTATAAACCCCCATCACAGAGGGGTCAAGTAAGCCATTCTTCATTCTTCTAAGCCGTTACTCTGCTCGGATCTCATCACTAACTTGATCGTCGGAGGGTCCTTAGTGGTACCAAACCACCCTGGGACTTCTTTGCAGGTACTCGGCACCAAACTCCTCATACCACCTCTTCTACCAAAACCCATTGAGACCCACACGTAGCGGAAGATAACCATCAAAGTCCACCGGGAGATCAACGGAAGACAACATTTGACGGAGACCCGAAAAGGACCTCCATCAGTTGGCGCCGTCTGTGGGAAATAACTCCACAAAACACAAAGTTGGCCTTCCGATCTCCGCCCAAATGACGAGCAACCATCCTGAAAATCCCGATACCAGCCGCCGCCTTCCACTCACCGAAGGCGGGGATGAGCCTCCTCCAGCGACCGTCATCAGCGCCCTCGCAGGTCGGATAGATCGGCTGCAGTCCCTCGTGGAGGCGCTCGTCCGCGTCCAAACGGCTGGGCCTGGGTCCCAGATCGCCGCTCCACCACCTCCAAAAGGCTCAGCCCCTGTCTGGACGGCTGACCACCAACAGGCTACGACTCCTCGCCACCGATCTCTCGAGCCGGTGCTTCCTGAGGCCCGCTGGGCGCCCTACGGCTCCACACCAAGGTCCGCCGCCAGAACGCCTCGCCTCGAACCTCCTCGCGACCCCTATCCCCCTGAGGAGATGTCAGTCACCTCGCCTATCCACAGGCATGGTCGACACCGCCACACTCGGCGGGGCCGCACAGAAGGGGTTCATCTCGGCGGCTCGAGAGCCACCTCATCGAGAGGAACCGGGGCCGCTCCCAGACGCAGGTCACCCGCCACAGAGACCAGGGATCTCAAGGCGCCGATTCCTCTGGATATCACGGTCGTCTCGACGCCCTCAAGAAGAAAATCGAGGGCATGCGCCGAGAGGCTCACCTATCGAGCGACGGGGCTAAGTACGCCTCCGACTCGCTCACGAAGCTGTTCACCGAGGAATTGCTCGCCGTCCACGTCTCCTCGCGCAACAAGCCCCCAAAGGTCTCTCTGTTCGACGGGAAGACCGACCCGAAGGACCATTTGGATGCTTTCACCACAGGGATGAGCTTCCAGGACCACTCCGACGACTCCCAGTGCAGGGCTTTCCCGGCCACCCTTATCCGCGCAGGTCGGGACTGGTTCCGGGGGCTCGAGGCCCACTCGATTTTGACCTTCGACGAGCTGGCTACTCAGTTCCTCGGCCATTTCGTTGGGAACCGTCGATAGAAGCACACGGTCGACTACCTCTTCACGGTTAAGAGTGGGGACAAGGAAACGTTCAAGGCCTACATTACCCATTTCTACAACGCCCTTCTCGAGGTGCCCGAGCACCGGGATGAGACCGTCATCACGGCGCTTAGATCTGGCCTGAGGCATAAGGAACGGCCGTGCTCCTTCGCGTTGGCACAACCTAAGACCATGGCCGAGGTCAAGGCATGGACCGAGCACGAGGTTTAGCTGGAATCCGAGGTGAACGCTAACCTCCACCGATCAGAAAGATCCGACCAGAAGAAGAGGGCTCGGGAGAAGAGGCCGGAGCGTCAGCAGCCCTACCACCCGAAGTTTCAGGAGTATACCCCCCTCAACGTCTCCCTCGCAGTATTGCTGGAGGAGGCCCAGAACGAGGGGTTCTTCAAGTTCCCTCCAATCCCGCGTCAGGCCGCAAAGCGAACCCGGGGCCCCTACTGCGCTTTCCACCGGGTACTGGGCCACGCCACAGAGGATTGCAAGCAACTCAGGGACTATATCGAAGAGCTCATCCGATCTGGGAACCTCGCCGCTTACTTGAGGGACAAGCGGCAGGCTGACCGCGAGCAAGAGCAGCATCACCCTCCTGCCGACCTGACCATCGGTCAGATCATGCTCGTTTCAGCGGACGGCTAGCCCGGAACTCAGGGAGCCCCGTATCCTGTGCCAAGCACGGGGGCCAACAGTCCTTCAAGGATCTTGGGCCGAGCCAATAAAGTCATCTACTAGCTTGTGTAGAGTTACTAGGCACTCTCACAAGGGTCTATAAGGCATCAACCATGCCTGATTTAAAATTTAGACGTACCTAACAACCCTAAGCAAGATCTTTAAACTAGAGATTAGGTGAAACAAAGCATGTTAAACACTTTAACATCTAAGAGAAAAGACCTTTGTAGTCCGGTCCTTCACTTCATAAGCTCCGTGTTGTGGTCCCTTCGCTGCGATCATCGAATACCCGGACTCTAGAGAGGCTCCACGAAGAGAAAGATGCAAGCTTGCTTCCGATCTTCGATAACAAAGATGATCTACCTTGAAGTTTCTTTAACACAAGCTCTCACTCACTAATTAAGTGAACACCCTAATCTAATTGGCAAGAATAGATTAGGATGATGAAGTGGGAATTTAGCTCTCATTTGTTTTCTTTAACTCACTCATTTTTCATCACTTCATAAAAAGCTAGAAAGCCTTTCATGAAAGAAGAAGGAAGAAAAAGAACCATTCTCTTTGTAATGAATAATAAATCTATGTGAGGTTAGAAATGCAACCATGGGTTAAGTATGATAACTTAACCCATGTAGAGAATGAACCATGGTCAAGGGTTAGGTTGGGTTAACAAATATCATAACAAAAATATCTTTACAAAATATTTTTGCAAAAACAAAACAAAAGCTTCTAGAAAAATTAACCCAAATCAAACCTTAATCATGTTTAATCTCCACTAATCATGTTGCATTAATAACCATAATATGTTACAATATTATATATCACATATATAATATTTATTGTAACAAAATAAAATAATACAATTAACATATATCGCATATATATCAATGTATTACCCGAGTGAGAAAAAGAATCTTTTAGTGAGCTTATATCAGTTAATATAATTTAATATATCAAATATATAATTATACATTAAATTATCGAATCAACACTTGATCCGATAATCCGGCTATTTCACAAATAACCGACTAATATAATCTGTATCAGTTCATCGAATCAACACTTGATCCGATGACCCGGCTATATCTCATATACCCAGCCGATATCTCATATCGCGAGAATCTATTACGGTATCGCATACAAGTATTGTTCTCGGTCCCGTACATATCATATATGTGCTCCTACTCCATTTTGCCTGAGCCAGGAAACCTCTATGTAGGACTCTAAAGAATCGTCAATACGCCGGCAGTAGGTGATGATCATATCAAACACCCACAAGCTGCAAGCGGTCAGCTAAACGTAACAGCCACCCGGGTATTGAGCGATCAGAAGATCAACAAGCAAGCCTGTACATTCTCCTGCGAATCCAATCAGTAACACTCTCGTACAGTCCGGTCTCTTCATCTGATATGTCGCATATTCACCTAGGGGTGGTAAAACGTCAGACCTCAATAGCTTGATAAGTCGTGTCGATGTGAGATCTATAACAGTTCGAGAAACTACTGATAACACTTACCAGTAAATCTCAGCAACCATGGCCAGGGATTTCCAATTATAGCCAATCGAACACGGCGCAACATCAACTCCCTATACCGGGAGAGACGAATCCCCTCCTATCGCTCATTGCCTCCATGTGATTCGGGGCTGTACCCAAAATCCACCTTTTTGCACGCCCTCTTGGACGTGGTATGATGGAAATCAAAGCACAGTGGAAATCATACAAGGCCCTATGACGATCTCGGGTCTACAGACTAACTTGTACCAGTGTCACCAGAGAACTGCCATCTGACGTGAGGTATAATAGAATCTGGGAGTTCTCGGCGATTCCGTCTAGTGTACCCAGTCTCTACTGAGCACCCGTACACCATCCTTGATGTCAAACACCGATGGATATGGGATCATTCATCGCCCATCATATGGGTCAAGATGCGTATACGCTAGTCTACTCTGGAGTATCGATGCCCTGTCTCGGTACTCCCACGACTAGGAACATTTGAAGGATGTACTTGACGACTACACTGTCCCCACTAGTATGATCCGCATCATAGTCTTGGTAGTCAAGTACTCATCCTAAGGGCTTTATCAACATGTAACAAAGAGACAATCAGAGTACATGTTAAGATAAAGAGTAACCAGATAGCGTACTATCATGTCGAGCAAGAAAGTCCTCCCTATATATATCCTAGCATCCACTACAATATACATCGTATGTACAGTAATGGCCTCTAGGGCATACATATAATCAACAATCTCCCACTTGCACTAGGGCCATCTGTTGTGGTATCACATACCCAACAATTAGCTGCGGTTGAAGTATCTCATACTCAACCATCCCATAAAAGTCTCTACTGGAAAAAAGGCCTTTGTGAGTGGATCCACGCTGTTGTTCTTTGTGTCTACTCTCCTAATCTCGATCTTCCTGCAGATCAACCATCTCCATGATCAGGTGATACTGCCTGAGAATTATATCTGGATTTCTGATGGGACGGGAGTTCCTTGGCATAAGCCACAACTCTATTGTCACACAATGGCAGGAACGAAGTTCATCTCATGAACTTATATATATATCCAGACTGCCTCTTTGGTAGCATCCTTGGTAACGATGTATCTAGCCTTTAATCGTCTAGTAAGTCACGGTATCTATCTTGGAACTCTTCCAATATACCGTCCCTCTATTGAGGGTAAAGATAATGCCTGCGACTGACATTCAGTCGTCCTTATCACCCTGGAACTTTTCCAGTGATTCTCCCCAGGATCGATTGATACCATCTCACTACAACTAATGAGTATCCTAACATCCAATTAGATCTATCTCATAGATCTAAAACCTAGGATTTAGGTGGTATCATTGTGATCCTATATGGAGAATCCTTGTGATAAGCGGAGATTGACCGAGCGTAGCATAGATAACTCCTTTCCCTATCAAGAGTATGTCATCCACATACTCTACGAGAATCATCACCATACTCTTTACTACCTTTTTGTATATACAAGGTTCATCTACCATTTTGATGAAGTCAAACTCTTTGACTACCATATCAAAACAGACGTTCCAACTCCGCGATGCCTGCTTTATTACATAAAACATCATGCTCACGTTTACGCTGCTCCCACTGTCTACGAAGCCCTCTGGCTGTGTACTTATAGACGCTCTCTTCCAAATCATCATTTAGAAAAGCAGTCATGACACCCAACCGCTAGATATCGTAGTCATGGTATGTAGCCGTGGCAAGTAGGATCTGGATGGACTTAAGCATAGCTTTGAAAGTCTCAACTTTTCCATGTACATCAAGTAATCTTCTCAAGATATACTTTCTCCTAATGGGGATTTAACCCTTCAGATAAAGCAACCAAAGTCCATACTTTGTTGGTGTATAAGGATTCTGTCTCAGATCGCTAAGCATCCAGCCATTCTTACAGAGTCCCACTCCTGATGGCCAGCTCGAATCTAGTTGGGTCATCATCTCATGATGCAATGCTCGCTCCCACTGTCATAGAGAAACCGAAGTATCTCTCAGGTGGGTGAGGAACCCTTCTAGATCGGCGGAGAGGCTGAGATTCATTGGTTACTATTGAATCCTTTGGTTCTTCCAAATCATTTGCTGTAGTTTGTATAGCTGGAACTTCTTCCAGTTCTACCTCATGACCACTAATTTTTCCACAAGAAATTCCCTTTCATAAAGGTGGCATGTTGAGAAATAAAACAACTTTTGTTCCTCGGTTAGGTAGAAGATATTCCCTTCCGAATGCTTGGGATATCCAACAAACTTCCACAGAACTGACCTTGCCTCGAGCTTGTCCGGATTATGCTTTTAGACATAGGCTGGACAATCCCAAATCTTAACAAACTTAAGATATGGGCTCTTCCTATTCCATATCACATATGAAGTGGTAGGCAACTGATTTGATTAGAACCCTATTCAATAGGTATGCAGCTTCTCAAGTGCATAACTCCCAAAAGAAAATAGGAAACTCAGTAGTACTCATCATAGAGCGCACCATATCAAATAGGGTGTGATTGCTCCGCCCCGATACACCGACGTGTTGTGGTGTATACGGAGGAGTAATGCTGAGAGAGAATCTCATTCTCCTTTAGAAAGGTCCAGAAATTCCGTGCTCAAGTATTCTCCTCTTTAATCTCATCAAAGGACATAATACTTATACCCGTTTTTGGTTCTCTACTTCTAACTCATATTCATTGAATTTCTCAAAAGGTTCAGACTTGTGTTTCAACAGGAACATATGTGCGAATCTTGAGAGACCATCAGTGAATATTATGAAGTATAAAGAACCGGTCCTGGTATGTGTAGACATGGGACTTTCATACATCAGCATGTATAAATCCCATGAGTTCACTAACTCTTTCTCTGTTTCCAATAAACGGAGCTGTGGTCATCTTATCTCTGTGACATGACCGGCAAGTTTCACAAGATGTAAATTCAAACTAATTTAAATATGCATCTATATATAACTTCAGCTAGTCGGGTCGCATTGATATGACCTAGTCTACAATGCCTCAAGAAGGATTCGTTCATTTCTGAACTCTTCCTCTTGTGTGTGTTCTGTATACTAAAAACTGTGGTTTGATTTAGAACGTCTATGCTTTTAGATAACGTGCCTGAACCGATCAACTCTTGATATAGGAAATGTTCAAAACATTATCCAATAATACAAAATTATATCCTTCTTTACTAATAAAGAGACTGATATGATGTTGTATATCAGGTTCGGTATCTAATAACATTTGTTCAGAATCAATGTATTCTGGTAATACAGGATGATAACTGCCAACTGTCTTGGCTGCAACACTTGCATCATTTCCAACTCTTGAAACTTATCACCCGTTCTCAGTTCTCTACCTATCTGTAGCCCATGTAACAAATTACATTTGCGGGATCCTGATCCGGTATCTCATACCCAGGACGTAAAGGATACTGAGAAACAGTTCTCAGTAATGAACACACCTGAAGAAGATGCATCAGCAAGTACTTTCTTCGTTTGGGTGGCACGGGAATTCTGGTAATCCCCTATTTCCTGCTCTGTCTTATAACAATTATAAGTTGGTGCGGGACCAACGTTCCTTAGCGCGGTATAACAAGCGGGTTCGGTCAATTCATCCGTATTATTATCTTGATTAAGGCGTGACATGGTCGCTACCTGGAGAGAGAAAGAAGAAAACACTCAGCGTATGCTCTTGCAAGATTAGATTGGTTATTAATATATCTAATCAGGATGTCTCCCACTATTTTAGTCAAATCTTCCTTCAAACCCTAAAAGGAAAAACTAGCCGGGATTAGTTACACCCTACAAGTTCGCCAATCTTTCAGCCAGGCCAGTGCCGGTACTTTGAGGGAGGTTCCTCGTGCTTTCGCACGGACCTAATTAAAGTAAACCTCGTTTTTCCAGGGGCGTAACCCCGTTGACACCTTTCTAGACACATACTCGATCGGCTAATTGTAATGTGTAAACCTCTCCCAGGAGTAACTCTTACTCGCAGCGGGTATTGGGATCCAACTATCTCATAGAAGATATGCAATCTCATTACAAATTTCAACTCTTGAAATTCCCAATAATATTTTGCCCCAAGCGATTTATGACCTTGACTAAGTCAACAAACCATAGACCGCAAGTAAAGTTCAACCCGTCATTTCCCGATTGAATTAAACCCACCCGCACGACCCTTGACTAAGTCAACAAGGCCGCACGACTATCCTAATCCAATCGCATCATATGCTTTGCAGATAAGCACTAATCAGCTACCACACACTACGTCTTGACTAAGTCAACAAACGCAGCACGAATACTAAATACTACTTATCTGAAATGACGGAGGGCTACGACAGGTTTTTAAGAAAACCCTTTGCGTAATGAACTTTATATCATTGTAGAATCGAGTGAATTTTGAATGGAGTGTTTTTGAGGCTTTTACTAGTTTTGCTAAAGAGGTCACTCCCGGTGAAGGGATCTTGGCTCTTTTCTTATCGAATAAGGTGCAGGATATTTCGCAAATACCACTATGCAAAGCAAGAACTATAGAAGCAATCAAAATACAAACCGAGTTTGTAGCATCTGCTAGTTTCACTAAAGAGGTCACTCCCGGTGAAGGGATCTCGGTTCTTTCCTTATCGAATAAGGTGCTGGATGTTCTACAAGGAACACCGCTATGCAAATCAAGAACTAGAACTACCAGTTTTTAAACAAGTTTCTACAACATCTTTAGGTTTTTTTTAGTTTCATTAATCTCATTAATGAAGTCTCATTTTAATTATGCTTCACAAGCATCACATTTGAAACGAAATCTGCAATATAACATATATATCATATATATAATATAAACATTCG
This sequence comes from Agapanthus africanus, assembly GCA_030015575.1. Classification (NCBI taxonomy): domain Eukaryota; kingdom Viridiplantae; phylum Streptophyta; class Magnoliopsida; order Asparagales; family Amaryllidaceae; genus Agapanthus; species Agapanthus africanus. The sequence goes on along the minus strand of CM057344.1, from coordinate 66,328,111 downwards.
CCTCAGGCAGTAATATGATCTCATCACAGAACATTGCAGCAGAAGAACATATATGAAATATTGGATATACTAGGAGGTCCGTGTTTTAATACGAGCCTGTATAAAACACAGATTCCACGGTCGTGATGAATAGCCAAACCCACATCCTAGACCCCTACGAGAGCGGCAAGCAACACTGCTAATTCTAGGGTTAGGAGACCCGGTCTCGACTCCTCGAGATGGTCTCCCACTGGACCCTAGAACCCGGTTACTTGTGCTCCCCGTCTTGGGTCTATCTAATGCGGAAAAGTAAATAATATACAATCGTGACATCATCCTCAGCCCGGAAGTACCCCAATTAAAAGAATATTACATACAAATGAATTTTACATGAATGAAAAAGAAAAACTCTCATCTCACATAAAACCCCCGGCTATTCAGAACACGACGATCTAATATAACATATCACAGCAACACATAATATCTCATAACATCAACGTAAGCAAGTATGCGTATCCCGATTGTCGTTGATGTATAGCAACGAAGCCGGCGATACACCACATACTTCGCTTACGGTCACAGAAAAGAAAGTGTAAAACTACAACAGTTGGAATCCGCAAACTCCTTAGATATCGCATGCCTAACCAAATGAATTCCTTAGACATCTCATGCCTAACAATTATAAACCCCGCATTTTAGTCTCATTATCGAAAACTCTTTTCAATATCAAGTCGGGCAATTCAATAAGATTCCCGACATCCTGATCGAATGCTCGTCGCAAACTTTAGTAGACAGTCACACCCCCGGATGCCTTCGACGAAGTCCACTAAGGCGGAACACCGTTGTTCCCCTCCGAAAGACGCGGCAGAGACGCGGCGGGCGTCTTGCATGAATTTCGGGGCAGATGCTAATTGATGTTATCCGTCCACCTCTCCGAAGATGCCAAGTTGATTTATGGCACCATGTATCGAAGGTTTAAACGGATGCGGCCGATGAAGCAGACTTCATCAGATTCCCCCTCGCTTGAGAGGTTTTTGATTGTGGGGACGCTCTTCCCTGCAGGCGCAAGCCCCTGCAGTTAATTACGCTACCGCATCGCGGTAACAACTTTCTCCTTCTCCATATGGTCACTTCGTGTCGTGGGTGTTTGTTTTGTGTTTGGTTGCCCGTGGATTGTATACGGAGACTGATTTGTGTTGTCGCCCGTAGGACGTGGATTAGTCCAAATCCGTATCTTTCTTAGATTTGGGTTTGGGGGGTGTGTGTTTAAGGATACATTAGCCTTATTTGATGCTAAGATCAACTTAAACGTTCGTTAAGGACACGTTAGTCTAATTTTAGACTAAGATCGACTTAACGGGATCGTTTAGATCCGACAAGAAAGCAATTGGTGGCTCTATTGTTTAGTTTAGTGACGTTGCGGTCGATAAGTAGTTTAAGGACATTGCGGTCCAATGTTAGTTTTAAGACGTTGCGGTCAAGGTTAAGGACGTCATAGTCCATGAGTTTAAGGACCTCACAGTCCGGTGTTAGTTTTAAGACATCACGGTCGAGGTTAAGGACGTCATAGTCCGTGAGCTTAAGGACCTCACAGTCCGATGTTAGTTTTAAGACATCACGGTCGAGGTTAAGGACATCATAGTCCGGCATTAGTTTTAAGACATCACGGTCGAGGTTAAGGACATCATAGTCCGGCATTAGTTTTAAGACATCACGGTCGAGGTTAAGGACATCATAGTCCATGAGTTTAAGGACCCCACTGTCCGTTGTTAGTTTTAAGACATCGCGGTCAAGGTTAAGGACATCATAGTCCATGAGTTTAAGGACCCCACAGTCCGTAACAGTGTATGGTTGTCGGGACCCGTCACCTCTCTGACGACGTTGAAGGATTACAACGACAGATGTCAGAGGAGTAAAGAGATGTACCCTCGAACCGGGTGTAAATTGATTGGGAGAGCGTTGTGCTCGGTTCAATTTAAATTGAGGACTTATGGCCAGAATTGGGCTAAGTCCATTTGAAAATGTTCAACATTTTATTCATGTTTTGCCTATTAGGCTTTTGCTTGGGCTCTGCCCTTTTACAATGCATAGCATTGGGCCCTGTATTTAAATGCATAGCATTTATATTTGGTCTATTAGACATTTACTTAGGCTCTACCCTTTTAAATAATGCATAGCATTTTAGTGGTCTGATAGTGCGCCACGTGGCTTGTCAGGCGCTTTGCGCCAATTAAGGAGCGCAAGGTGCGAGTGCATGTGGAGGTGACACGTGTCACGCTCTGCGCTAAGCGCAAGTCTGTTAGCGCACTGCACTGCGCCAATGCATTGCGCTAGTGCGCTGCGCCAGTGAATGACACGTGGCGCGCTCTGGTGCAGTGCGCTATATTTAGGAGCGTAAAGCGCAGATTGTTCTGTGATTGACACGTGGCGCTCTCTGACGCAGTGCGCCAATCCAAGGAGCGCAAAGGCGCATTTCAAAAATGCAATGCACTGTCCAATAGCGCAGAGCGCATCTTGATCCAATTCAGATCAAAGAAATAAGTTTTTCTTGTTCTCATGAAAGAGGTTCTACCTCAAGATTCAAGAACCAGTGGTTCTTATTCTTATCAAAAGGCTGTGCCTTTATATAGATCAAATGATCTGTGAAGTAATACTTCTTTAAATTTTTTTACGATTAGATCTTTCTGATCTTTTTCTTTTTATTGAAGATCTTGATCTTGTCCTTAGATCTTTGATTTTTTAGAAGAGATTCTTCTTTTTTAATGAGGTATTTTCATCTTTGTTCTTCAAGAATCAGATTCTTTACCTTCAAAGATGAAGAAGATGATCTTCTTTCTTCAAAGGCTTGCCTTTCAAATTTTTCAGAGGGTTCTCTCTTTTCTGTATGTCTGTATGTAAGACTTGGAGTCTAGAGGCCTTTATATAGGGCCAATTGGTTTGTTAAATTAGTTACAGAGATCTTTCTCTGATTGATCTAGGGATATTTCCCCACCGTTGGATCTTTGATCCTAAGGCCTCTGTTTGACAGAAGACAATCTTCTTATTTTAATAAGATTGGAAAGATCTTTCTAGAATTTTAATTCTGGTTAATTAATAATTTATTATTTAAATTCCAGTGCTGGCGCAATTAGCACTGGCGCACCTGCGCTTGACACGTGTCGCGCAGAGCGCAGCGCAACTGCGCTAGCGCACCTGTGCTTGACACGTGGCGCGCAGCGCTCTGCGCTAGCGCACCACTGTTTGACACGTGACGCGCAGCGCAGAGCGCAACTGATTTGAAGCGTTGCTTCATTTACTTTTAAAATTTGAATTTTAAAACAGAGCCTTCCTCTGATTGGGGGTGCGCTGCCTTGGGCGCAGCGCTCCTTGCGCCGGCGTGTCAGTTTTTGACACGTGGCGCGCTGCGCGCAGCGCAAGGAATTTAAAGCGTTGCTTCAATTTTTGAATTTTTGAAATTCAAACAGAGCTTTGCTCTGATTGGGGGAAAAAAATACCCTCCCACCGTTGCGCTCACGTGGCGCACACGTGAGTGCAGCGGTGGCAACATCTGAACCGTTGGATTGATTCAGGAATTGAAGAGGCGCTTCAGCGCTTATAAATAGGACCCTTGGTCCTCCTCAGATGATTATCATCTTCTCGAGATTTTTATTTTCAGAGCCTTGCTCTCATTTTCAAAAACTTCAAGAGTTAAACTCAAGAAAAAATTTAGGTAAAAATAAACTTAAATTAAATTAATTTTATTTAACAAAGCCTTACTCTCATAGATCCTTTGATCTAAAGAAAACCCCTTTGGGGTTTCATAAACAGAGCTTTGCTCTCAAGAATTTATTTCAGGGTTTCTTAACCCATGAACAGAGCTTTGCACATTGACAAAATATAGATCTTTTGATGAAGAACTCTTAAGAGTTTTTTCATGGATCTTTAAGATCCCAGAACTTTAATTTTTAGGAATTAATTTTTTTTCTTTGATGGATTTTTCCATCATTATTACAGAGCTAGGCTCTTTAAGGAATCTTATTCCCTTGTGACCAGAGTTTGACAAGTGTCACTCTGTGACAGAGCTTTGCTCTGAAAATGGAGATTTTCTCCTTGTCTCAAGGGATTTCTCATTTAATAAGAATATTCTTTGAGGATTTCCTCATTAATTGACAGTCTCATCCAATGATGAGGCTGTCTTATTAACTGATGCATTGTCATCTGGATTTTGTGGATCCCCCTTTGGTCTCCTCTCCACTGCATTGCAGTGTGGTACAAATTTTTTAAGGTACTAAGTGTCAGGCTTTTTAAAATTATGATCATGATAATTGAATTTCGCTTTTTCTTGCAGGCAACATGTCTGCTGACCTTTCGTTCCCGTTTTTCCGCTCAGAGGGAGGATTCCCTGAGGCGCCGGTGGACCGGGAGGTTCTTGCTCTCATTAAGGATTATGACCCGGAGTTCAAGAACCTTCATCTGTAGGGTAGGTGGTACAGCGAAATTATCAAAGGTCGCCGAAGCTTCTCTTGTGCGACGCCGTCAGAGCCAATCTCATCGATCCCATATGCAGATGTACCCCCGGTGAACTATGCCGTGGAGGTCGTAAATTGGAATTCGAAGGATCTTCTTCAACCTTCGATTGCTGCCATACCCGTACAGCCGCCGGCAGCCGTGGATATTTTGGGGCGGCGCATATGCCAGGGTGAGTCGCGCCCTTGGGGACAACCTTATAACATTGGATTAACCCCTCGACATTCGGCCGGGTATTTGCAGTGGGTCAGGTACATCTTGTCAGCAAAGAAAGCGCATTTGCTGAAGATCGGTCTGTATCCTGCAGTCTGCGCCTCGTTGTTCGAGTACCCTGCTCCTCCGACGTGGTGGGTTAAGGCATTCATGGAACAATGGAACATCCCCACCCATACCTTTCTTCTGACGGACAGGGAAGTCTCCATCCCCCTAGAAGAATTTGCTGAGATTTCCGGTCTGCCGGTGAGGGGGGAGCACTATGAGGAGCTACTTCCTCCGGATGAATATGTCTTCACCACCAAGCCGTTGGTAATGGGCCTAACGCCGGAGAATTCTATTCAGCACCAGTTTCCAAGCCTGGTAAAGGTGCTGAATATGTATAAAAGTCTCTACTTGGAATCGGGAGGCCGGGGAGTTAGTTTTGCAGATTTCATCGCCCGCTTTCTTCGACCGGAGATTCTATCACAACGGGGCGAAAAATTCGCCAAGCTCGACGACCCCTTCGGCTTTGGCTTAGATCGTCGACTAGCACTGGAGGACGACCGAAAGGGTTTTTACCTTCCCGATGCTGCAATCATGCCCTTATCGGAAATCGCCGCTCCGGGCATCGATGAGGAGACCTTCTTTCTCGGGTTTCTGGGGTTATGGCTGTGTTGGTCCGTGCTCCCCATGTACCCGCGCTACATGAGGCCGTCTGTCTTCTACCCAGCGCATCGGATGGTGGCTGGCATACAATTGTCGATTGGAATCGCCGGGTTGGCCACCTGTATCATGGTCTCAGCGTGACGGCGGACGCAAATGAACCAGGGGTGCAACCCGCCAATTTCCCGATGCACTATTTTACTTCATGGATGGAAATGCATGTGCTCAGGGTATTTGGTATTCATAAGAGACCCTCGTTCTACGAGAAGTGCAGACTCTCAAGAGTCATGCGGCTGATTGGCGCTTCTATTGTGAATCCGTCTCTGCGGGAGGCTAGGGGGTTGCTTCTTCGTCCGTGCACGGTCAGAGCGGGCATTTCTTTCACGGACAAGGTCATGACCATCGGCCCGGAGACTTCTAAGGCGGTGTTGGCGTTGCGTGATGGTTTCAAGGACGGGGCCTCCGTATTGAAAGCCCGGGAGATTCTACATTTATACTCCATCCGGCCGGGCTTCCTGGTGTTCAGGCAGAATGATATGGCGCTTTTTATGAGGTACAACCCCCATCGGTTCGCCTAACAGTTAAGTTATAACCAGGGGGTCCCACTGGAGGTGTTTTTGGAAGAGCCTGCGGCCACCAGAGAGGGGATACAAAATGCATTACATCACTTCATGCGGCTAAATACGGGCTCCCATTTCTTCATTAGCGAGCCGACTTGCATTCTAAGGGTCTTCAACATATACGGGGCCTGGTATTAGCACGCGATGGGTGCTGTTATCCGAGAAGAGAAGCGGCTGCTGATTGACCGCAAGGGTGCGCCCCCCGCTAGCGACTGCAAAGTCCCCCTAAGGCAAAGGACCCCTGTCGTTCCTCCACTAAGAGGAGATGCCGGAGCTGAGCCCCCACGTGTGCTGAGCCCTCCACATGGATTACCCTGTGATTCTGTGGACGTGCCCTCAGCGCCCTGTGCTCCGGTGGAGACGGTGAATGTGGTTTCGCCTGAGTCCAGCGTGGGCTCGGACATTGGGACCCGCCATCCCAAGGTACCCACGAAACGTAAGTTGATTTTGGGTGCATCCGGGGTTCGTCTGCAGAAGAGGAAGAAGAAGTCGGTTCTTTCTCTTGATGCCGTACTCAGCTTAGAGCCTCAGGCCCCTCTTACCGAAGGCCTAACCGAGTATGGAACTAACGAGGGTTTCGTCGTGGCACCAGAAGACACCGACTTGGCGGCCGCCATCGCAGCTTCTGAGCGATTGGCAAGGCGCGACACGTAGTTGGCTAAACTCGCACAATCAGGTAATCATTAGTCGTATTTTTCGTCATTTCATCGTATCTTTATCATTGTTTTTGACTAATGCTTTCCTTTTTAAACAGGCATTTCTACCGAAGAAGCCATCGCTGCTTCTCTCAAAACCTTCGAGGAGGAGGAAAGGAAACGCGCTCTATCGGGCATTGGTACGTCTCGGCTCATTGAGTTTTTATTCTCCTTTTTATTACCAATCTAAACTTTTCTTTGTCTCATTGCAGGGACTGCGGGACCTGCTTCGCAAGCCGATGCGGGGATTCTCCCCGGGCCAGCTACTGAAGTCCCGGCTTCTTCGGGGTTGCCGCGAGAGGCCCTGCTTAAAAAGCCGATGATGGATGCCTTGAAGGCTCTGGAGGCAACCCTGAACACGGACGACGACGCCCTACTAAAGGAGGCTTCAAAAAGGTCTGTAGCAATGGCTCGGGAGGAAAGGAAACGCCTAAGGCGCGCAGCAAAAGAGCGTAGCGCTGCTTTGGCCGTGGGAGCAGGCTCGAGCGCCGTTACTCCCGCTGCCATTCCTTCAGAGGAGCTCCCGGTCGCCTTGTCTACTGCTTATAGACGGGCGGCGCGTGCAGCTCGGGAAGCCAACGGTAAATCCGTCTTAGGTAATGTGCTTTCGAGGCTTTGTTATCAAGGTTTTAAAACCGTCGGCTCTTATATATCTTGTCCTGCAGGGCCGAGTCCTGCCGAAGGAGTGGCGGCGACCGTCGAGCCTGAGGGGACGGTGGATGAGGCAGCGGCTGAACCCGAGGCGACGGTAGGCGGTGCAGCCGTAGTTGCCGGGCCCGAGCTAGTGGCTGACGAGACAGTCACAACCGCTATGCCCGAGAAGGTTGTCGATGCCGAGCCCGAGGGGGCAGCAAGTGAGACGGCTGTTACTACTGAGTCTGAGGCTGCAGCGGATGGGGCGGCTGCGACCGACGAACCTATGGCAGCGGTGGACGAGACGGCTGCGACCGCTGAGCCCGAGGTGGTAGCGGGTGAGACGGTTGCTACTACTGAGCCTGAGGCAGCAGCGGATAAGATGGCTGCTACGGACGAACCTATGGCAGCGGTGGACGAGACGGCCGCGACCGCTGAGCCCGAGGTGGTAGCGGGTGAGACGGCTGCTATGGTCACCGAGCAAGAGATGGCCGCTCTTTCTCAAGAGTCGGGCAACGCTCTGATCATTGCTCTCCTTGCTTACGGTTCCTTGTCGTCTCCCGGCGCCGCGAGCGTGACGACGGCTCCTGTGGATTTGGGCGATGAGGCAACGGGAGGTGAGACCGTCCCAATGGAGGAGGAAGATGCCACCGTTGCATCAAGTAACGCCCTAGTTAGGGCTATGGCCGGCGATTCTTCAGGTAAATTTTGGATTAATATCCTTCTTTTTATTCTGCAATCCTTCCTGACAGGGCTTATCTCGTTTCTAACGCAGGTGCGGCTAGTGCTAATGCCACTTTACCCGAGGGAGCGCCGTCAGTTACCGCCCTGACGGTGGCCACCTCTCTACCCTCCTTCGTACTGTCGCAGATGCTGGAAGGTATGGATTTGTGACTTATCAATTTCATCTTTAGGCTGCATAATTTATGTACTGACGTTGTACTATTGCGTCTTTGTAGGAGTCCTTTTTGACTACCTGTACCAGGTGTTGCATCCCCACTTCTCCTTCCCGTCGGAGCTTGCTTCATCCAGTGGCGCTGGTGAATATAGTTTTCAATTACTGCTCTTTCTTTTTCCGATAATGAACTTGTTTCTGATTCTTCCTTGCCCTGATTGCAGTGCTACAGATCGAAGGAGGAGATGAGAGATCAGTCGCGCCACCGGTCCTTCCGGCTTTGCCACCTGCTGCAGCTGGTATAGTAGATTCCATCATTCATGACCTTCCTATATTTCTTGAACCGTCATTTGATTGTGATCTATTTTGCAGCAGTTGCTCCGACTCCGGTCCCTTTCGAGTCCCGCATTATGATGCCGGCGGGCCCATTCTCCAGACGTCCATCCTCAAAGGGTGCTACGATGAGTCTGAGTATGCCGAGCGGGTGCGTCGAGGAGCTTGACGCAGAAGCTCATACATCTGCCGCAGATTTCGCTGCCGAGGTTAATCCGATGCTGGCGACGCTTGTAAATTTCCATAATGAAGGCGTCGTCGAGTCTTGGGTTAACTACTGTAGGGAGATCGAGGCCTGTCTGCATCAGCTGGAACTTATGTGTCCTGCCCCCGAGATCTTGGCCACGAGCACTCAACGGGCGGCATGGATCGAGCAGAGTGCTTCTTACTTCCGCCATCTTGAACAAGAAGCGGCTTTAAAGCGGAGGGAATGCAAAGAAACCTCAAGCGAGTCTGCTCGACTGCGTGTTGAGGTCGACGCGAACGCTGCCCAGGTGAAAGTTATCTTCGAGAGCCTTCTGCAAAGTATCTCTGATGGGTTAACATTGAAGCAGAAGCTCGATGCCGTTGAGCGTGATGCCCAAGGTCATGAAGCAGCTCGTCGAGCCGTCGAAGAACAACTTTCATCCTACTTGCAGCAGAGAGAACATGTTGAAGCAGAGTTGGCCGTGGCAGCCGACCATGACGAGAGGCTGAGGGGAGTGCGTGAGCAATTGATTGGCCTACTTAAGACGCTTCCCTCCCAATAGTTGCTTTTGCGTCATTTGTAAATTTTGAATAAAATGTATTCATTCTTTCATATGATGTATTTTGTACCCAACTGCATACATGAATAAAAGATACATTTCTTTCGCAACGTCTTGTGTCATCTTTCTGCTTTCTTCTTTCTTGCTGTGTTGTTTGCTATGCGATTTTAGCAAGTGCGATCCATAGATAGTATATAACTGTCAATCTTACGCTTTTGGCAGAGTAGCTATGGCTTAGAAAACAGGGTTAGGATCTGTCACCTAAGACTTTTCAACTTTATGAGCCGTGAGGGTCTCATAAAGTATATTCTCCCTACAGGTCGAAAGGATTCCGTAGGTGCATTTTCTCCTTAAGAATCGTGAGGATTCCTAAGTGTGTTTCCTCTTGAGAATCGTAAGGATCTCACAAGAGAATTTACTCCCTTACGAGTCGTGAGGACCCGCAAGTGATGGGTGAAGTTGCCCTTATCCGCATTTCACGGGTCAGGGGTTGCTCTGGATGCTTCCCACGGTTTCACTGCCGTGTTTGGCGAGGACCAGGTTCCGCTCTAGACGTTTTCCAGGATACCGTAGTTTAAATACATCGCGGTCGAGATTAAGGACATCATAGTCCGTGGATTTAAGGACTCCACAGTCCGTTGCTAGTTTTAAGACATCACGGTCGAGGTTAAGGACATCATAGTCCATGAGTTTAAGGACCTCACAGTCCGGTGTTAGTTTTAAGACATCACGGTCGAGGTTAAGGACATCATAGTCCGTGAGTTTAAGGACCTCACAGTCCAACGTTAGTTTTAAGACATCACGGTCGAGATTAAGGACGTCATAGTCCGTGGATTTAAGGACTCCACAGTCCGGTGTTAGTTTTAAGACATCACGGTCGAGGTTAAGGACATCATAGTCCGTGGATTTAAGGACTCCACAGTCCGTGAAATGCGTGGTTACTGGGACCCGTCACCTCTTTGAAGACGTTGAGGAATTACAACGACAAATATCAAAGGAGTGACGAGATGTACCCTTGAACCAAGGTAAAATCAGCTTAAAATCATTTTGTTTGATTGTTAGTTTTAAGACATCACGGTCGAGGTTAAGAACATCATAGTCCGTGGATTTAAGGACTTCACAGTCCAATGTTTGCTCTGGATGCTTCCCACGGGTTCACTGCCGTGTTTGGAGAGGACTAGGCTCCGCTCTGGATGCTTCACACGGGTTCACTGCCGTGCTCTGCGAGGACCAGGATCCGCTCTGGACGTTTTCCACGGGGTCAGAAATGACGTTATCCGTGTTCCACGTAACCAGGAATTTTGCTCTAGATGCTTCTCACGGGTTCAATGCCGTGTTCGGCGAGGACTAGGCTTCGCTCTGGATGCTTCATACGGGTTCACTGTCGTGCTCTGCGAGGACCAGGATCCGCTCTGGACGTTTTCCACGGGGTCATAAGTGACATTATCCGTGTTCCACGTAACCAAGAATTTTGCTCTAGATGCTTCCCACGGGTTCACTGTCGTGTTCGGCGAGGACTAGGCTCCGCTCTGGATGCTTCATACAGGTTCACTGCCGTGCCCTGCAAGGACCAGGATCCGCTCTGGACGTTTTCCACGGGGTCAAAAGAGACGTTATCCGCGTTCCACGTAACCAGGAATTTGCACTAGATGCTTCCCACGGGTTCACTGCCATGTTCAGCGAGGACTAGGCTCCGCTCTGGATGCTTCACATGGGTTCACTGCCGTGCTCTGCGAGGACCAGGATCCACTCTGGACGTTTTCCACGGGGTCAGAAGTGACGTTATCCGTGTTCCACATAACCAGGAATTTTGCACTAGATGCTTCCCACGGGTTCACTGCCATGTTCGGCGAGGACTAGGCTCCGCTCTGGATGCTTCATACGGGTTCACTGCCGTGCTCTGCGAGGACCATGATCCGCTCTGGACGTTTCCCACGGGGTCAGAAGTGACATTATCCGTGTTCCACGTAACCAGGAATTTTGCACAAGATGCTTCCCACGGGTTCACTGTCGTGTTCGGCGAGGACTAGGATCCGCTCTGGACGTTTTCCATGAGGTCAAAAGTGACGTTATCCGTGTTCCACGTAACCAGGAATTTTGTTGATTATATCTGCATTTCACGGAGTTGGGATTTGACTCTCGGTCATATGTACACCGTCGAGTTATGGAACTGGGACTTGCTGCTGTTCCGCTTTGCTTGATGTTGTGTGTGCTGAGACGAATGTTGAGATGAGCTCCAGGCTATCTGTGACCCATCAAGATTTGGCTTCTTCTTCTGATGAAACCTGGGGAGGAGGAGTGTGATTCCTTCTCCGTTTGCGCCCTTGGATTGTATACAGGGATTGACGTAATATCACCTGTAGGCATAAATTTCATTTTTATTTTTATTTTTATTTTATTTCTTTCCGCGATACTCTATCATTTCAGCTTTTATATCGTAAAGGTCGCGATTGCCCCATCATTTCGGCTATTTTCGCGGTGCCCAATCATTTCAGCTATTTGTTTTATTTTTACTCGCTGTTTTTTTATTGCGAGTTGCCCAATCATTTCGGCTATTTTGCATGCATACATTTTTACTTGCTGATTTTGTCGGAAGTTGCCCCATCATTTCGGCTATTTCGTATGCATGTATGGCTTGCTGGCTTTTCGCTGCAAGCTTGGAATCAGACATCCAGTTTGGCATCAGCACCGCTACAACTGGGATATTGCCAGGAGCAAATCATCATTTGCCTCTGTCGATGTCGAACAAAGGTGGCTTAGCAAACAGGGTTAGGGTCCTGTCGACCAAGGCTTTTGACTTCATAAGCCGTAAGGGTCTCACAAAGGTATTTCTCCCTACAAGTCGTGAGGATCTCGTAGGTGCGATTTCTCCTTAGGAATCGTGAGGATTCTTAAGTGTATGGCTTCTTGTAAGTCGTAAGGATCTTACAAGAGAGTTTTCCCCTTATAAGTCGAGAGGACTCGGAAAGGTTGTTCACCGTGCGAACATATCCCTAGTCACGGGTGGGACTTAGTTAGGCAAATATTTATTCGCGTCCGTGGATTGTATACAAAGGTCAGTGTTGAGCCGCTTGTAGGGAAATATCGGAAGGGGTTGCTGAAGAACAGGTTCAGCTCTCTGTAACTTAAGACTTTCAAATCTTATGAGCCGTGAGGGTCCCATAAGAGAGTTCTCCTTACGAGTCGTGAGGATCTCGCAAGTGTAATTTCTCCTTAGGAATCGTGGGGATTCCTAAGTGTGTTGCTCCTTTGTGAGTCGTAAGGATCTCACGCGGGTGGTTTCTCCTTACAAGGTCGAGAGGACCCTGTAAGTGTCTTTTAACGAGATTGCGCCCTTTCGGGTTTTCACAAACACTCGCCGGTAGCCCTGCTGTTTTTACTCACGGAGCCCTTTCGGGTTTTCATCCGTGCCCATTTTGCTTATGGACATACCGTTTTTATTATTTTTTTTATTCCCTTTTTTTATATATATATAACGAGGTTATGCCCTTTCGGGTTTTCACAAGACTCACCGGTAGCCCTGCTGTTTTTACTCACGGAGCCCTTTCGGGTTTTCATCCGTGGCCATTTTGCTTCTGGACATACCGTTTTTTTTTCTTTTTTTTATCAGCTTTGGGATGCTACAATCCGCCGTAGTTTCTCGACATCTCGGTCAACAGCTAGTTTTAGGACATAGTGGTCCGTCGTTAGTTTAAGGACGTTTCGGTCCGCTGTTAGTTTAAGGACGTTTCGGTCCGTTAACCAGCTACTACTTATAGAGTTTTGGGCTTAAGAAGATAGAGAGCAGACATAGTCGTCATCATCTATCATTGACCTAGGCCGTGACTCGTCAAGCGTAGTACTTCTTCAGGAAGCGACCGTTTATTGGCCTGAAAGGTCTTTCGCCATGCATGTCCATGAGTAGATAGGCTCCACCCTGGTAGACCTTGTCTATGATGTACGGGCCTTCATAGTCCGGCTCGAATTTTCCCTGCTTGGCGCGATTGGGAATCATAGGTCTTTTGACCACTGGTACGAGTTCGCCTTGGCGGAATGGCCTTGGCCTGGTCAATCTTTCATATGAGCGCGTCATCTTTGCTTTATAAGCTTCCAGATTTTGTTGCGCTATGAGCCGGGTTTCATCGAGGGCATCGAGCTCTTCAAGTCGAAGGTGAGCATTCTCTTCGTCCGTCAGCTCGTAATGAACTGCCACTCGTAGAGAAGGTAACTCTATTTCGAGAAGGAGTACTGCTTCTGTATCGAATACCAACACGTACGGCGTTGTGTTCGTGGCCGTCTTAAACGTAGTTCGATATGTCCAGAGAGCTTCTTGCAGTCTTTCGTGCCAGTCCTTCTTATTTCGGGACACCGTCTTCTTCACGATCTTCGTCAAGGTCTTGTTGAAAGCCTCCGCTAGACCATTGGCTCGGGGATTATAAACTGAGGAGTATCTCCAATCTATGTTGTGCTGTTGTGCGAAGCGGCTGATCTTGTGGCTTCTGTAGGCTGGACCGTTATCGGAGATGATCTGTCGCGGAGTTCCAAACCGATAAATAATGTATGTCTTGAAGAAGTGGAGGATATTCTCCGTCTTCACTTTCCTCAGCGGTACTGCTTCTGCCCATTTGGAGAAGTAATCGGTTATCGCCAAAATAAAACGATGTAACGATGCCGGTTCGATGGGGCCGATTATGTCAGTTCCCTGCATTTCGAACGGCCAGCTAGCCACTGTCGGGTGTAATGGATTTGGGTGCTGATGGATAAAGTCCCCATGGATTTGGCATGAATGGCATTGCTTCGCATATTCGAGGCAGTCCTGAATCATCGTGGGCCAGTAGTAGCCCATCCGTTTAATCTTCAACTTCATCTTTGGGCCTGCTTGGTGAGAACCGCAGAGTCCATCATGAACTTCTTGAACGACTCTCTTCGCCTCTTCAGGTCCCAGGAATCTCAACCACAGAGAATCAAATGACCTCTTGTACAGAGTATCATTGACGAAGGCAAAAGATAGGGCTCGCTTCATGAGCTGATGTCTTAAGGACGCATCTTCGGGCATTCGACGGGATTTGAAATAGTCTATAAAGATTTCTCTCCAATCCTCAACCATCTCTTGGTCTTTTATTTGTAGGGCTGTCTGCTCAATCGCTTCATTTTCCTTGGATGATTCTGGAGGTATTTCTGCCGGTGCGAGGACCCGACGGCTTTGTACCACAATTCTGACGTCATCGAGGTTTTCATCAGCCAGTTCTTTAGCGAGCTTGGCTAACGCGTCCTCCTTGCTATTTTCTGCACGCGGTATGCTTTCCAAAGTGTAAGAAGGAATTTGGTCAACAGTTGCTGCACCTTTTCACCGTACTTCACCAACTCTGGTTTGCACGTCTGGTAGTCGCCGTTTACTTGACTAACGACCAATTGGGAGTCTCCGTATATAAGGAGGTTTTCAATTACCATGTCGATAGCGATCTCAAGACCTGCTATCAAAGCTTCGTATTCGGCTTCATTGTTTGTCCTTGGCTCTGTCAAGGAGAAGGCGAAGCGCATTATCCCTCTTTGTGGGGTCACGAAGATAAGGCCTACTCCTGATTTGATTATAGGCGTGTTCTGTTTGTGCTTCTTCATGGAAGACGCTCCATCAAAATAAAGTTCCCACCGGATACCACCACCATCGATCGCATCAAATGCATGTTCGTCTGGCAGTTCACAATTCAAAGGGGAATCGGAAGGTATTGGATGCTCAGCGAGGAAGTCGACGATGGCCTGGCCTTTCACCGCCTTAAGAGGTTGGTAAGTTATTGAGAACTCCATCAAGAGTAAGGCCCATTTATCGAGCCGTCCTTTCAATATGGCCTTTGACATCAAATATTTGAGAGGATCCACCTTCGATATAAGACGGAATTCATGCGCCAATGCATAGTGACGGAGTTTCGTTATCGCGAAGATCAACGCCAGGCAGTGTTTTTCGATGGGAGAGTAATTACTTTCTGCCCCCAGCAGAACTCGACTCAAGTAATAGAGAGCTCTTTCTTTCCCTTGGTCGTTCTCTTATGCCCATAATGCGCCTAAGGAGCCTTCGAGGGCTGTTGTATAAAGAATAAGGGGCTTTCCTTTGACCGGAGCAGCCGGCACTGGCGGGTTCTGCAGATACTGCTTGATTTCGTCCAGCACGCCTTGGCATTTATGATCCCAGACAAACGGGGTTCCCTTCTTCATCAGGTGACTGTAAGGGCGGGAATTGCCAGAGAGATTGGCTATAAATCGCCGGATATACGCGAGCTTCCCTTGGAGAGACCGCAATTGTTTGAGAGTCCTTGGCGGAGGCATTTCCATTATTGCTTTAATCTTTGACGGATCTATCTCGATACATCGGTGTCGGACAATGAATCCTAGGAATTTGCCCGAGGAAACTCCGAATGCGTATTTGAGAGGGTTCATCTTCAAGTTATATTGCCGAAGGCGTTGAAACACGATCTTCAGATGCTCGAGATGTTCCCCGTATGATTTGCTTTTCACCACGAGGTCGTCGATATAGCATTCGACGATTTCATATATAAGGTCATCGAAGATCTTCGTCATGGCCCTCTGATAGGTGGCACCGGCGTTCTTTAGACCGAAGGGCATCACCTTGTAGCAGAATATACCCAAAGGGGTCCGGAAAGCGGTGTGCTTCTGGTCTTCGGGATGCATCTTTATCTGATTATATCCTGACGATCCGTCCATGAAGGAGAAGACCTCGTGAGTGGACGTATTGTCTATCATCAGCTCGGTAACTGGCACTGGGAAGTCGTCTTTTGGGCAAGCTTTGTTGAGATCCCGAAAGTCTACGCAGATGCGCACTGTCCCATTTTTTTCATCACCGGGACGATGTTGGTGATCCAGTCAGGATACTGAACTTCTTGGATGAAGCCAGAGTCAATCAACTTCTTGACCTCAGCGTTGATGCGCATCTCAAGCTCGAGCCGCATTCTTCTCGATGCTTGTTTGACTGGCTTGACATCTGGGGATATCGTTAGTTTATGGACCGCGATCTCTGGATCTAATCCTGGCATTTTGGAATAGTTCCATGCGAAGCAATCTCTATGCTGCATAAGCACGTCTTTTAACGCAGCCACCCTTTCTTCAGATAGCAGCTCGCTGACGAATGTGGGTCACGGGTCACTTGCCGTCCCCAAATCAATCTTCTTGTGGTTATCTGCAGTAGTGTGTATTCCATCTTCCAGCTCTTTTGGCGCCGGTGGAAACTCTGAGATCACCTCGTCATCATTGTTTTCGAAGCACCAGGGAAGATCATCCATATTCTCGGGCTCTTCTTTTGATATCGTTATCATATGACAAGTACGAGCTCACTTCCAAGACCGATGTGGGTCTGGTTCTACTCTCGTGGATTTGGGTTCATGCTTCTGCGGCGGAGTTATCCTCCAACCGTCGGATAGAGTGAACTTGCCGAGCCGATACTGATCTTCGACCCAGTTCTTGAAGGTGAAGCAATCTTCGAGAGGATGTCCTATTGCTCGGTGATAAGAGCAATAGTCTGGGTGAGAGACTTCGCCTGCTTGCTCGGGGTGTTTAGACTCCGGCAGTGTAATCATTTGATGTCTTATAGCGAGGTCAAGTATCTTCTTTGTCTTGTCTTGAGGAAAAGAGTATGCTCGACTCATCTTCTTCATAAGGGACAAATCCGGACCACCGCGTGACTTCTTGGTCCCGCTTTGTCGTTGATGAGTGCCTTTTTCCGCTCTTTGACTTGTTTCTGTCTCTGCGTCGGGCCTTTTGCACAACAGGTTGACAGGAAGGAGCATTTTCATCTTTCGCAGTCTGTTGAAGAAGGCGTCGCGTCCTGGCTTTCTCGTAGATGGCCATTTCGCGATTATTGTCGTTTCGAACTTTTTGACCAGCTTCCCTTATGAGCTTGTCCATTTGTTCTTCGAACGACGGACTGGGCATTTTCACGTCGGGAGCCGTTTCCGGTTCAGGATTGGCATTCTCCCATTGAGCATCTCCTTCTTCATCAAAGTCATGTACGACATGGCAGTCGCGAAACGGTTCCCGTTTCTTGGACCGAATATATCCAAGCCCAATCGCTTCTATTCTCCCGTTGGGCAACTTGCGCTTAGTTCCGGGAACGTTCCAGACCCTGTCATAGAACTTGGCTTTTCGAGCGGTTTGTTTGAAAGGTATCCCTTGGTGCTTCAATAGCCTTTCCAAGCCTTCTGTATAGTATCTAGGCAGACGGATGGGCTGAAGCCTGTCAAGTGTAGGATCCGCGCCGTGCCAGATTTCTTTCTCCACTTTAGTTTCCCCGGAGCGGTAGAATAGGATCGCCTTTTCGCCTTCTCGCCTGGGAGGGACGTAGAACGTCTGCAGCTCCTCTACACTGTAGGTATCAAGCGCGTCTAGCTCTTTATGATGTTTGGGCGGAACCATGGCAACTTGCAAACTTTGCTCTTCATCAGCGAATGTTTGTATTGAAGACCGAGCGGAGATTATAGCATGGACCTCATCTTCCGAGTCACTGCCAAAGATCAACATAGGAGCGGACGGTCCTGGCTTGTTGTACTGGGATGGGCCTGAATAAACCATCTCTTCCTCTTCCTCAGTATCACTCCCGAAAACGGGAATGGTGGTGATAGCTTTGTTCTCCAGCTTGCGACATCTCTCTGTGTCCTCGAAATCTGGCAAGAAATATTTTGCATCTTCGTACTTGCGGACTTCATTCACGGAGAATGGATTCAGCTCTCCTGTTACGGTATACTCGAGACCATCCTTAAAGTATTTCATACACTGATGTTGTGTAGAAGGGATGATGTTGTACTCGTGTAACCAAGGCCGGCCGAGCAAAGAGTTGTAGCATGTCTTGGCGTCAATGACATGAAACTTGATATCCATGACAAGTAGCCCGAATCATAATGTCAATATCACAGACCCGAGAGTCCGCGATGATTGGGAGTCAAAACCGGAAGTGGTGATTTTATCACGAGCGAGATGCTGGACGCTCATGCAGATTTCCTTCAACACTCGCACGTTGAGGAGATTGACGGAAGACCCATTGTCGACCAGGATTTTGCCTATCTTTATATCGTGGCAGTATCCCGAGACATAAAGGGGACGGTTGTGCTCGCACGTCCTAAGAAGGAGGTCTTCGTCGCTGAAGGTGATATCAGCTGTGTGTACTTCCTCCAGCTCGTCCTTCATCTTTTCTTCGGCGAGAAAAGCTTGGAATTGCTCTGGTTCTTGTAGTGCCTTGATCAATGAATCTCTCGCTTCTTTGGATAGTAAAAGGGCATCGAGAATGTTGAGCTGCGAGGGTAACTTCCTCAAGTGTGCCAAAACGTTGTGGTCCACCTTGTTCTTCTTTGGTGGGTCCTTGGCGGTCAACTCTTTCACGACTTGGTCATCCAGGGCGATATCCTCATAGACCTTTTCTTTTCCCTTATCTTTTTTACTCGTGGATCCGAGATTCTTTTTCGGAAGCGTGCGATTGCGCAGCTGGATGTTTTCACAGGCCTTCGGTTCTTTCTCTTTCCCCAAGGTGGGTTCTTTAAAGAGAGGGCCAAGAGCCATTTCTTCGTCAGAGTCGCTTCCGAAAGTGAGAATTTGTGATCCCCCGGTGTTGACCATGCGAAAGTCACCGGTATTTCTTTTATGTTCCTCGGTCGCACTTCTTTGCTCCCGACGAGCTTTGCGTTTCATCCGCTTAAAATGTTGCCGGCGAGCAACGTACCCTTGCCACCATCTTTTAAAAGCATCGCATTCCTCGGTGGGGTGCGAAATCTTTCGATGATATGAGCAGTATCTAGGATGCATCTCTGCTTCACCGGGAGTGTTTCCTTCGGAGGGTAGTAGCTTCATTCCCATTGATATAGTTTTAGCAAACATTTTCCTCGTCTTGAACTTGTTTTATCCGTGACGGATGTTCCTTGATTCGGCGGGAGGGGCTTAACTCTTTCGTCCAGTCGCCGGCATTTAGCCCTTTCAAATATGGTCGTCTCGCGCTCCCGATCAGCTTTACTTTTCAGGAGAGCTTCATTGAGGAATGCGTCGATCATTTCGTCTGATGGCCCTGGAAGTTCCGGTTCATGACCTGCCCCCAGTCTCTTGGTGCAAGGAGCCTCTTCATTGTCTACCAATGAGTGAGAGATCACATGACAACTTGCTACGTATTCCTCAGACCCATCCGATGAGCCTTCTCCATCGTCTTCGTCCTTAAGGACGTGGCTGAGGAACTCTTGGAGCATGATGGGAGTCTGCGCCTTCTGATTATACTCTTCCAGCGCGTCGATCTATTTCTGCAGGTCCGTGCGCTTGTCACCAGGCTTCACGGGCTTTTTGGATCTCTTCTTCTTCTCCTTTGAAGATTTTGACGGCTGGGCGAGAGTGTTTTGATCATCACCACCAATCTTTGGAGTTGAGCGTGGCTTCAGCATCCCTTCGATAATCTGGGGTTCCAGCGGGTTCTTCCACCTGATCGCCGGGCATGTCTGGAGATCATTCAGCATCCTTTTGGTTTTGGCAGAAAGCACGACCTCCCATGGAGCTTCTTCAACAACAGAACACGTTGCCCCTGGTGTGTCCATCTTCTTAGGAGTGTGCGGTTGTGGTGGGTTTACTTTCCACTTCTCAGACAGCGCAAAATTGCCTTGTAGGTACTGATCTTCGATCCATCTCTTAAAGACAAAGCAATCCTCGATCGGATGGCTTACCGTTTGGTGGTAAGGGCAATAATTGGGATTATTCACCTCGCTAGGCTACGGCGGTCGCCTGGGATTCGGCAAATTGATAAGCCTGTTGCGCATAGCCAGCTCAAACAGCCTCTTCGTTTTGTCCCGTAGGAATGAGTAAGGACTTCATTTTCTCATTGTAATAGCGCCATCTCTCCTCCAGTTGATCCGCTAGCTTTGGGGCACCGGGCTGCTGTTGGGTGTTTGCAATGAAGGTCGCCTTCCCTTTACCCTTGTCGTTTCGCGGTTCCGGTTTCGGGGGAGACAGTCTGTGACCCATTTGATCCATCTGGGCTAACTTATCAATTAAAGCCTGGAACGTGGTCGGTTTAAAGAACATCATGAACTGTGAAATAGTTGCATGAGGGTCTAGGGTGCCGACGAACATGCCTACCGCTGGTGCTTCTTCGATGCACTGTTTGCACTTCGACCACAAGTTCCACCATCGGATTGCATATTGAACCCAAGTTTCGCCCGGCTTCACCCTTGCATTAATCAACGTCGTTATTGGGGTGCGTTCGCTGGCACTCGCGAATCGCTGGGTGAATAACAATTCAATCTCTGCGAAAGTTTTGATGGAGTCATTTGGAAGCTCGGAGTACCACTCAAACGCCGTCTCCGATAAGCTGCCGACGAATTAGCAAATCAAGAGCTTATCATCACTGCCGGTGTTGCCACAAAGAGCCCTGAACTGGGCGACATGTTGATGGGGATTGCCTGTCCCCTTGTAGACATGGAATTTCAGGATCGTGTAGCCCGGCGGGTATTTTATCTGATCATACCAGCCCGGATATGGTCGCCTCGTTTTGACGACTTGGCCAGCCGCTTCATTTGCCTGGTGAACTCGTATTTATTGAACAATATAATCATCCAGGGCAGCCTTAGAAATGGTTTCCTCCTTGGCTGTTGAAAGAGCCGGAGGAGGGTTTGACGTCTCCCCTATGTCATCTTCAATAATAATTGGAGGGTCTTCAGCTGGGGGATCCGGCTGTATCATCATGCCGACCATATCTTGGAACAGAAGAGCCATCTGCTTTATATTGGCC
The DNA here is from genome assembly GCA_030015575.1 of Agapanthus africanus. NCBI lineage: Eukaryota > Viridiplantae > Streptophyta > Magnoliopsida > Asparagales > Amaryllidaceae > Agapanthus > Agapanthus africanus. The sequence continues at coordinate 66,307,106 of CM057344.1, read as the reverse complement.
GCTTGCTCTGCAGCCTCCTTGTCCTTCTTTTCAAGCATTCTATGAAGGAATTCAGCATCGGTCTCATGTTCGCGGTGTTGTTCTGACGACGCCTCCGGGCTTTCCTTTGGTCCGGCGAGTGCGGCCATCGCAGTTAGCATCTCTTGGAGCTTCTGCTGCTGTTGTTCCTGGGCTCTTGTGATGGATCAGGTGAGCGGTTGGTGGCCCGTAGAGGTACGGTTATCCTCTTTCCCGGATGCCATGTAAATGGTATGGACCACCCTGCCCCCAGACTTGGGGCGTTTGGGCTCAGTGCCTCTAACATTTGTTGCAAGCATAGGGGTCTTCTCCGGCCTTCTTTACTTATGAACGGTGGAAGTTGAGGGGGCCGTCGCGGTGGGCACCCAGATAGCTTTCCGCGGCTTGGCAGGATGGCTCACTTTCTGTTGGACCTTCAGCTTCTTGTGCTGGCGGGAGAAATTTGGATCGATCACCGAGTCTCGGACCTGCCGCCAGACTTTGTAAATCTTGGAGGACAGCTGCTGAGGGGACTGCTCTGGTTTTGCTTCCGCAACCTTCTCCAGTAAGGGAAGAGACCTTTTCAGTACAGCGGTAGGAGAATTCCTACGCACCTTATTCAATAGCTCAAAGCTGTTCCCGGTTGGAACAACAATATTAATTTCCGCCGTCGGGGCTGGTGGAGTTAGCCCAGAAGGGGAGTTGCCTCCTGACTTCCTCACTCGGCGCCAGTGGCGACGTCGAGCATGTCGAGCTGATGGAGTTGGCTCGGTGACGAGGATGGCCTTGTCTTGCCCCCTGCTCAGGTGAGGGGCTGTTGCCGGTGTCAGCCTGTTAAAGACTGACCTCTTTTGAGTAGCAGGAGCGGGAGTGGGAGTTGGGACGGTCAGTCTTATAAAGACCGAACCCTTGGTAGGAGAAGCTGCCTTTACACCTTCGGGAGCAGGGTTGGTTACTCTCTTCGGAATAACCTTATCTGGGACTACAAGCTTCATTGTGGGTCCACAGGAATTTTGGCCCAGCCTGGAGAAGACCGAGGCACTGGTGTTGGACGACCCGTTGAGAGAGGTCGTAGTGACTGTAAGTCGATCGAAGACCGACTTCTTGGGAGCTTCTAGTACGGGCAGAGGAGCGGTGAAGCTCGTTGGCGGGAGCATGGTCCCGAAAAACAGCCCTGTGGTGGCTTGAGTAATCTGCTCCACGGGCATCGTGAACAGAGAGGCCGCTTGGGGAACCGTAGGTTATGCCCCCAGTTGAGGCAGGACGCGAGTTGCTGCTGCAGTTGGAGTACTTCGAGCAGGTGAATGCCATTGCTGTTTTGCTTTCTGCGCCAAGCAAGAGACCAAATCTTAGTAACTCGAAACCCAAGGGCAACCATTAACAAACCGCGATTCGTTCGCAAATACGACACACGAAATGTTGAGTGGAAAGAGGAAAAGGTCTCACCGGGCATGCCAGAATCTGTTCCCCTTCGAAAGACGCGGCAGAGACGCGGCGGGCGTCTTGCCTGAATTTCGGGGCAGATGCTAATTGATGCTATCCGTCCACCTCTCCGAAGATGCCAAGTTGATTTATGGCACCATGTATCGAAGGTTTAAACGGATGCGGCCAATGCAGCAGACTTCGTCAGATTCCCCCTCGCTTGAGGGGTTTTTGATTGTAGGGACGCTCTTCCCTGCAGGCGCAAGCCCCTGCAGTTAATTACACTACCGCATCGCGGTAACAACTTTCTCCTTCTCCATGTGGTCATTTCGTGTCGTGGGTGTTTGTTTTGTGTTTGGTTGCCCGTGGATTGTATACGGAGACTGATTTGTGCTGTCGCTTGTAGGACGTGGATTAGTCCAAATCCGTATCTTTCTTAGATTTGGGTTTGGGGGGTGTGTGTTTAAGGATACATTAGCCTTATTTGAGGCTAAGATCAACTTAAACATTCGTTAAGGACACGTTAGTCTAATTTTAGACTAAGATCGACTTAACGGGATCGTTTAGATCCGACAAGAGAGCAATTGGTGGCTCTATTGTTAGTTTAGTGATGTTGCGGTCGATAAGTAGTTTAAGTACATTGCGGTCTAATGTTAGTCTTAAGACGTTGCGGTCAAGGTTAAGGAGGTCATAGTCCATGAGTTTAAGGACCTCACAGTCCGGTGTTAGTTTTAAGACATCACGGTCGAGGTTAAGGACGTCATAGTCCGTGAGCTTAAAGACCTCACAGTCCGATGTTAGTTTTAAGACATCACGGTCGAGTTTAAGGACATCATAGTCCGGCATTAGTTTTAAGACATCACGGTCGAGCTTAAGGACATCATAGTCCATAAGTTTAAGGACCCCACAGTCCGTTGTTAGTTTTAAGACATCGCGGTCAAGGTTAAGGACATCATAGTCCATGAGTTTAAGGACCCCACAGTCCGTAACAGTGTGTGGTTGTCGGGACCCGTCACCTCTTTGACGACGTTGAAGGATTACAACGAAAGATGTCAGAGGAGTAAAGAGATGTACCCTCGAACCGGGTGTAAATTGATTGGGAGAGCGGTTGTGCTCGGTTCAATTTAAATTGAGGACTTATGGCCAGAATTGGGCTAAGTCCATTTGAAAATGTTCAACATTTTATTCATGTTTTGCCTATTAGGATTTTGCTTGGGCTCTTCCCTTTTACAATGCATAGCATTGGGCCCTGTATTTAAATGCATAGCATTTATATTTGGTCTATTAGACCTTTACTTGGACTCTGCCCTTTTAAATAATGCATAGCATTTTAGTGGTTTGATAGTGCGCCACGTGGCTTGTCAGGCGCTTTGCGCTAATTAAGGAACGCAAGGCGCTAGTGCATGTGGAGGTGACACGTGTCACGCTCGGCGCTAAGCGCAAGTCTGTTAGCGCGCTGCGCTGCGCCAATGCGCTGCACCAGTGAATGACACGTGGCGTGCTCTAGCGCAGTGCGCCATCCCAAGAGCGCAGTGCGCTGTATTTAGGAGCGCAAAGCGCAGATTGTTCTGTGATTGACACGTGGCGCTCTCTGGCGCAGTGCGCCAATCCAAGGAGCGCAAAGGCGCATTCCAAAAGTGCAAGGCACTGTCCAATAGCGCAGAGCGCATCTTGATCCAATTCAGATCAAAGAAATAAGTTTTTCTTGTTCTCATGAAAGAGGTTCTACCTCAAGATTCAAGAACCAGTGGTTCTTATTCTTATCAAAAGGCTGTGCCTTTATATAAATCAAACGATCTGTGAAGTAATACTTCTTTAAATTTTTTTACGATTAGATCTTTCTGATCTTTTTCTTTTTATTGAAGATCTTGATCTTGTCCTTAGATCTTTGATCTTTTTAGAAGAGATTCTTCTTTTTTAATGAGGTATTTTCATCTATGTTCTTCAAGAATCAGATTCTTTACCTTCAAAGATGAAAAAGATGATCTTCTTTCTTCAAAGGCTTGCCTTTCAAATTTTTCAGAGGGTTCTCTCTTTTCTGTATGTCTGTATGTGAGACTTGGAGTTTAGGAGCCTTTATATAGGGCCAATTGGTTTGTTAAATTAGTTACAGAGAGCTTTCTCGGATTGATCTGGGGATATTTCCCCACCGTTGGATTTTTGATCCTAAGGCCTCTGTTTTACAAAGACGATCTTCTTATTTTAATAAGATTGGAAAGATCTTTCTAGAATTTTAATTCTGGTTAATTAATAATTTATTATTTAAATTCCAGTGCTGGCGTAATTGGCGCTAGCGCACCTGCGCTTGACACGTGTCGCGCAGCGCAACTGCGCTAGCGCACCTATGCTTGACACGTGGCGCGCAGCGCAGAGCGCAGCGCAACTGCGCTAGCGCACCACTGTTTGACAAGTGGCGCGCAGCGCAGAGCGCAAATGATCTGAAGCGTTGCTTCATTTACTTTTAAAATTTGAATTTTAAAACAGAGCCTTGCTCTGATTGGGGGTGCGCTGCCTTGGGCGCAGCGCTCCTTGCGCCGGCATGTCAGCTTTTGACACGTGGCGCGCTGCGCGCAGCGCAAGGAATCTGAAGCGTTGCTTCAATTTTTGAATTTTCGAAATTCAAACAGAGCTTTGCTCTGATTGGGGGAAACAACCGCTGCCGCGAGCACCCGAACGGATGCTTTTGGCGACGGAGTTCTCCTACAGGCACTTGGTCGGGGCTATGGGGCGTGGCTATCTATTAAGTTTACCCGGCGAAATTATCCGCGTACGCTACGTGATTGCGACGGACTTTTGATCGCATCAAATTCCCGTGGCAACCGATCATCTGAGAATGGACTGCTAGATTTATAACATTCAAATTAGTTATCTCATAACTACATGTAGATTCCAAATATTGTATCACATTCCAGATAAATAGACAATGTTAAACTTTCCGATCGAATAAACAAACACCCAAGATTTTCTAAATAGTTCTCAACACTTGAAATTAGTTTTAAAACATCTATCACATGCCACAGTACCAATGGTCCAGCCGCAGAAGGGTCAAGCCAACGCCTCACATGTGGCAACGCCGTACTGCCATAAACCCTAAGGTTTAGAGGCAGTTCAAGAAGGTCACATAATCGAGTTAAGCTTTGTTGTCTTCTAGAGGGTCCACCGCGTAACTTGCACGACTTAGAACGTTCTTAAACTACGGAAAAATCAAACACTTGGAAATTTTCCGGCAGGGGAAAAAGTGAGTTATTGATATCCGTTCAAACTTTTTAACACGTTCTAAAATTTATCCGGACAAACTAAACGAAGTTATACTTTCCGATCGAATCAACGAGCTCCCAATACAACCCAGAAAACTCAACACTTGAGTAGAATAAAAATTCCCAGAACAATCAGGAGTTACATACGGACATTACTGTGCAAAACGCAAGCCATGATTCGACTGTTTGGCTGCGGAACCGCCGCGCAAGCCATGGTACGGCCACGGTTCCGCGGCGCTTTAATGGTATTGGTGGCACGTGTTTCACAGTAATTCTTGTATTTCCCTGCTGATTTTTCTGAGTATTTTTAATATGAAAAAAATCAGCATGTTAAAAAATTTCCAGAGAAGGGGTTCGTGTCGGGGTTTCGGGGTTCGATCGGACTTTAAACTTCGCCTAGAATTCGCCAAAAACTCTAGCTTGGCTCTAATACCACTGTAGGGTTACTAGGCATTCTCACAAGGGTCTATAAGGCATCAACCATGCCCGATTTAAAATTTAGATGTGCCGAACAACCCTAATCAAGATCTTTAAACTAGAGATTAGGTGAAACAAAGTATGTTAAACACTTTAACATCTAAGAGAAAAGGATTACAACCTTTGTAGTCCGGTCCTTCACTTCATAATTCCATGTTGTGGGCCCTTCGCTGCGATCATCGAGTACCCGGACTCTAAAGAGGCTCTACGAAGAGAAAGATGCAAGCTTGCTTCCGATCTTCAATAACAAAGATGATCTACCTTGAAGTTTCTTTAACACAAGCTCTCACTCACTAATCAAGTGAACACCCTAATCTAATTAGAAAGAATAGATTAGAATGATGAAGTAGAAATTTAGCTCTCATTTGTTTTCTTTAACTCACTCATTTTTCATCACTTCATAAAAAGCTAGAAAGCTTTTCATGAAAGAAGAAGGAAGAAGAAGAACCATTCTCTTTGTAATGAATAATGAATCCATGTGAGGTTAGAAATGCAACCATGGGTTAAGTATGATAACTTAACCCATGTAGAGAATGAACCATGGTCAAGGGTTGGGTTGGGTTAACAAATATCATAACAAAAATATCTTTACAAAATATCTTTGTAAAAACAAAACAAAAGCTTCTAGAAGATTCTAGAAAAATTAACCCAAATCAAACCTTAATCATGTTTAATCTCCATTAATCATGTTTCATTAATAACCATAATATGTTACAATATTATATATCACATATATAATATTTATTGTAACAAAATAAAATAATACAATTAACATATATCGCATATATATCAATGTATTACCCGAGTGAGAAAAAGAATCTTTTAGTGAGCTTATATCAGTTAATGTAATTTAATATATCAAATATATAATTATACATTAAATTATCGAATCAACACTTGATCCGATAATCCGGCTATTTCACAAATAACCAACTAATATAATCTGTATCAGTTCATCGAATCAACACTTGATCCGATGACCCGGCTATATCTCATATACCCGGCCGATATCTCATATCGCGAGAATCTAATACGGTATCACATACACGTATTGTTCTCGGTCCCGCACATATCATATATATGCTCCTACTCCGTTTTGCCTGAGCCAGGAAACCTCTGTGTAGGACTCTAAAGAATCGTCAATACGCCGGCAGTATGTGATGATCATATCAAACACCCACAAGCTGCAAGCGGTCAGCTAAACGTAACAGCCATCCGGGTATTGAGCGATCAGAAGATCAATAAGCAAGCCCGTACATTCTCCTGCGAATCCAATCAGTAACACTCCCGTACAGTCCGGTCTCTTCGTCTGATATGTCGCATATCTCGCCTAGGGGTGGTAAAACGTCAGACCCCAATAGCTTGATAAGTCGTGTCGATGTGAGGTCTATAACAGTTCGAGAAACTACTGATAACACTTACCAGTAAATCTCAGCAACCCTGGCCAGGGATTTTCTGTTATAGCCAATCGAACACAGCGCAACATCAACTCCCTATACCGGGAGAGACGAATCCCCTTTTATCGCTCATTGCCTCCATGTGATTCGGGACTGTACCCAAAAGCCACCTTTTTGCACGCCCTCTTGGACATGGTATGATGGAAATCAAAGCACAGTGGGAATCACACAAGACTCTATGACGATCTCGGGTCTACAGACTAACCTGTACCAGTGTCACCAGAGAAATGCCATCTGACGTGAGGTAAAATACCATCTGGGAGTTCTCGGCGAGTCCGTCCAGTGTACCCAGTATCTACTGAGCACCCATACACCATCCTTGATGTCAAACACCGATGGATATGGGATCATCCATCGCCCATCATATGGGTCAAGATGCGTATAGCTAGTCTACTCTGGTATATCGATGCCTTGTCTCGGTACTCCCACGACTAGGAACATTTAAAGGATGTACTTAACGACTACACTGTCCCCACTAGTATGATCCGCATCATAGTCCTGGTAGTCAAGTACTCATCCTAAGGGCTTTATCAACATGTAACAAAGAGACAATCAGAGTACATGTTAAGATAACGAGTAATCAGATAACGTACTATCATGTCGAGCAAGAAATTCCTCCCTATATATGTCCTAGCATTCACTACAATATGCATCGTATGTATAGTAATGGCCTATAGGGCATACATATAACTAAAAGCTTGTACTTTTCTTTCAGTGCGATGTAAACTCTTTCTAGGATCTATTGCTAATTTAATAAAGATCAAGGGGACATTGCGAAAAAGAAAGAAAAGCTTTGTTTATTCAAAAGGTATTATAGGCTCCTCTACCATATACGCAAAAAGAAAAAGAAATTATAACAGTGGGGGAAGAGGGTGCAACGAGCACTGCTCGTGGTACTCGGTAAAGATCTCCGCCAGCCGGGGCCTGGTAAGGTCCAGCCTTTGTCCCCGGTTCCCCCCGCGCGCGTCGATCCCAAGCCTCAGCTCGTAGCATTCGCGGACGAGCGTCTCTGAGCGGGCCAGCCGGTTCGCGGAGATCAGGTCGAAGTGCCTCAAAGACCGCAGCTTGCCCACGGCCTCGTCATAGAGCTGCTCGGACAGGGGGTTGTAAAGCCCCGGCGATGCCCTCCAGATGGAGTACATCAGCAGTTGCAGCAGGGAGGAGCATCGGGGGAGCAGCTGTCCGAAGTGGTCCTCAATGCTCCCATAGACCAGCTGCACCGTGTCCTCGGTGCAGTTCTGGTCGTAAAGATACATGTCTTCGAAGTGGATGATGTCGGGGATGGTAAACGGGAAGTCTTGCATTTTCGGCGACCTGTTTATGATGGATGAAAAGACCAGTACCTCTTCAACCTTATATAGCCCACTGCGCAGCTCAACAGTCGCCCACTTTCACCCAAAAGGGCACCGCCACGCGGCGGTCATCAAGCCTTCTCTGATGGAGTCAAAGCGACGCGCCCCTAGCGCTTCGCCCCCCCCCCATTCAATGCACATGCTACGCGCACTGTTGCCTCGACTGTTCCTATTCCCCATGCCTACAGCTGGACGGTCGGGCTCAACCACACCAAGATTCAACCCGGCAGCTACCCTGCTCGGTCGCCCTTGGTGGGTAGCTTCCCTACCGCAACGCCGAGGATCAGAAAGCCCTCCCGGAGGCAGTCGAACCCGATGACCCATCGCTCGGCTATCCTCAGTGGGCAGCTTCCCTGCCACAACGCTGGGGATCAAAAAGCCCTCCCAGAGGCAGTCGAGCCCGAGGATCCCTCGCTCGGCTATCCCCAGCAGGCAGCTTCCCTGCCGCAACGCCGGAGATCAAAAAGCCCTCCCAGAGGCAGTCGAGCCCGAGGATCCCTTGCTCGGCTATCCTTCAGGACAAAAGCCCTCACCAAGAGGCACCGGGCAGTAACCCTACCCGGCCAAGGGTCCTTGGTAGGCTTCTACAGCCCCTCCCGCGCCAAGGACCAAAGTCCTCCCAGAGGCAGTCAAGTCCTTTCTCGGCTATCCCCGGCTGGTAGCTTCCTACCACAACCGACAGGGATCAAAGTCCTCGCCAAGAGGCACTGGGCAGTAACCCTGCTCGGTCCCCGTCCTGAAGGATCAAAACCCTCGCAAGAGGCAACCGAGCAGCTACCCTGCTCGGTCATCTCCGGCTGGTAGCTCCCTACCCATGATGCCAGGGATCGAAGCCCTCGCAAGAGGCGTCCGAGCGGCTACCCTGCTTGGTCGTCCCCGGCTGGTAGTTGCCTACCCGTGACGCCAGAGATCAAAGCCCTCCCAGAGGCAGTCAAGTTTTTGCTCGGCTATCCCCGGCTGGTAGCTTCCTACCACAACCGACAGGGATCAAAGCCCTCGCAAGAGGCACCAGAGCGGCTACCCCGCTCGTCCGTCCCAGGCCGGTAGTTGCCTACCCCCGACGCCAGAGGTCAAAGTCCTCGCCACGAGGCGGCCGCGCAGCTTCCCTGCCCGGTCATCCTTAGTGGGCTTCTTACAGCACCCCCAACGCTAAAGATCGAGGCCCTCACAAGGGGCGACCGAGGAGCTACCCTGCTCGGTCATCCCTAGCGGATAGCTTCCCTACCGCAATGCCAGGGATCAGAAAGCCCTTGCAAGAGGCAACTGAGCAGCTACCCTACCCAGTCACCCCCGGATGGTGGTCGATGCTCGAAGTCAAAGATGCCCTGTGGCCCGCGGAGGATCCAAGACCCCAGTGAGGGGCGTCAAGTCTATCCAAGTCTAAACGATCTCCCCTCGACTCCGGGCCCATGGGGATACCTCCTCGGCAGCGCTTTGCATGCTCGTCGGCTAGTGATTGAAGTCAACTCGATGAACGATCGCCAGAAAGATGGCCAACCTGATATGAAAACACAACGGTACAAGCAGAGATATCTTACGAACATTCTTCACAAACAGATGGTAGAGTGAAATTCGATGGAGCCAAAGAAAAAATTTATTACTACCAAAGACAAAAATTTTACAAAGGGTATTTTTTGAGGCTCCCCAGCCTTACAAAATTCAAAAAACAAAATAAAAGGAGGGAAACGGGGGCTCTACGCCTCGGGGCCAGGTACGACCTCGAGGTCCTCGACCTCCACCACGTGACGTGCGGGGTCCTCGGCGGCTTCCTCGCCAGGAACCTCTTCCCCCTGTGTGTCGGTCTCTACGAGAGGGAACTCGGCCCGGAGGTCTCCGTCGGCAAACTCCGGCATCCGGGCCTTAACAGCATCGAGGGCGTCATGCCAAATGCGGGTCGTAGCCACGGCCAAGTCATCGTAGAAGTCCTTCGACTTCTTATAGCTCTCCACCGCCCTCAGTTCGGTCGACTTAGCCACCTCAGCCGCCGCCCCAAGCTCCTTCCGAAGGACCTTCACCGTCCTCTTCAGGTTGCCGGCAAGCACATGGGCATCCTCGAGCTTGACCCCGGCAATCACCGCATCCTCGCAGTGCTGGGCCACCTCCCGTTTCCCGGCCTCCACCTCGCCTTCCAAGGCAGCGACCCTCGCCGTCATCGCCTCCAGCTCTCGCTTGGAGCTCTCTTGCAGCGAGGCAAACCGGCCCGCGGCCTTCAGCGCCGGGGCTACCACCTCGGCCTCCATGCGCAGGGCGAGGGCTACGTGCTGGAGAACCTGGGAAACACGAAAAAGATCAGAAAGATAAAAGAAGCACTGAATCTTACAATGAACAAAAAAACTTACCTGCACGGACTCCTGGGCGATGGACGCCAGCTAAGCCCCAAAGGTCCCCCCGGGGACCCTACCCCCTGCTGAGGTCTCTATCTCATGCAGGAGACTGTTCGCAACGGACAGTCCCGATGGCACCGCAAACCGGAGGCCCCCTTCCTCCACCACGGTCGGCGAAGACCGGCCCTGGGAAGGTCCCCTGGAGCTCCTCTTGAGCAGCTTCGAGGGGGAGTCGATCTCTTCATCCGAGGCCGGGCCCTCCAGAATCAGGGCCCGCTTCCAGCCCGATGCTCTGTTGGGACCCGGGGCAGGATCTGCCCCCGAGCGCTCGCGGGACACCGCCACCGGAGCGGTAGGAGCCGGGGCGGGCTTCGCGCGAGAAGAACTGGTGCCCCGGCCTTCGTAGGCTGCCTCGGCTGGCGCATAGAGGCTTTGAGCGAGACGAAGTCCATGGTTCCTGCACAAAACAAATACCTAGCAAATCAACGACACGAGCAAAACACAAACCAAAAAGCAAGCCTAACTTACCGAAGAACTCGACGGGGCTAAGCCCTGCCCAGCTCAAGACCCTCTCGGACAGCAGCACGTCAGGTCGGGGGATGGGCTCCCACGACGCCACTCTCACCGCGGCGGGGTCATCGGACTGGTTCCCCAGCAAACATTTCTCCCTCGACCACTTGGTAGGCACGGGCCAGTCCTCACCCTCGGGAGGGGAAACGAAGAAAAATTTCTTTTTCCAATCATGAATAGAGGAGGGCAAGGCCACGACCCCAGTCCCAGCAGCGCCCCCCGGCCGCTTCCTAAAAGTGAGATAAACCCATCTCGGATCGCCCGCTCGACCACCAGGGTGACTCTTGAAGACGAGAGAAGAATCGAGAACGGAAAGGCTGAAGGGAACCGCCTGTAACTTCAGGAGAATCAAGAACCCGAGGAGGATCCTCCACGAGTTCGGCACTAACTGGCCGGGGGCCAAACCGAAGAAGTTCAACACAGCGATGACCTCGGGAGAGAAAGGCAGGCGCATTCCGCCCCAAAAAGCTTCCAAATACAGGGCGATTTCCCTGCCCCGTACTTGATTTGCCCTCTCTCCCTCCTTGGCCAGTCGGAGCGTGTAGCGCGAGGGGATGTGGTGGCGAGCTCGAGCATTGGCGAGCTCGTCCTCATGCCTCACCCAGTACGAGGAGCCAGAGGCCACATCTGTCACGCCCCGCTTCCCAAAGTACGCTAAAATGGGCACGTGACATAGCCAACCATGCTACCTGTAGGTAGGAAGTATCCATCCACAGTCACATTACGGCTGTAGAGATATCATGAACAAAAAGTAAACTAACTATCTAGTACATGTCCATAAGCCAGAGTAAAAGAGTCAAGAGATAATAATATGCGGAAGCCAAAAGATACAATAAATGAAACACCTGGAGTGAAACTACATACCGACAGGAACCTCACCGCTCGTCTAACAGCGGAAAAACTCCTAATCAGTCTTCAACAGGGTAGAAGAATCTGGGCCATGCAAAACCCAGACGTCAGCGCGTCAAGTCATCAAGTAATAACATAATAAACATGCAATGCGAAATAAAACATGAATAAAGCAAGGGTAACAATAATATAAATCAGAGCAGTGCAGGGTAGTGTGCAGTGGGTAAACTAAACTGTTCTATCAGGTTCTCTGTTCTAAAGTCTTTGAAACCAAATTGATGAATCATCGATATAACTCAATAGTATCCCGTGCATGCCCGGGACCACGGTCTAAGACTCTCGGGCTGAAACCGAGACGTGCCGCTAGGCACTAACAGGGAAAGGATAAAGACCAACGATGTCAGCAGCATCGTCACGAGGCGGGCCTGGCCTCTAAAACTGATCAGTACAGGTAGTGAACTGTTGAGTTACTAGTCAGGTTTCATCTTTGATTTCCCCATACCCCCAAGTTATATGTGTAAGTCGAGTCAGGTATCCCGAAATCAAGAAACTAATGCCAACACAGGATCAGGTAAACAGGTTTGTCTGGATAGATAACAGGAACGGTCCATGAGGACTACATGTCAAGTTTGTTGGCATTAGACACAAGATCAGGTAACGGATCAGGTCATGGTACATCAGGTCAAGTCAAGCAGTACGGTACCATGTCGGGTGGATCAATGTGTAGGTAGCAAGACAGGTCAAGAAGCAAGCGATATCATAGGTGTGCTCATAATCAGTTATATAATCAAGCATGGGTATCAACAACATGAGATAACCAATATAGTAAGCAATAGGCAGATTCACTGAATTAGCAGTACAGTTGTCAGTTGTGTCACAGAGATGATTTCAATGTTATGCGAATGCAGCATGACAATTATGGCCTTTTAATCACGTTAACAAGTTTAAACACTTTAGAGGTGCAATGACTTATATAAAGGTTCAATACAGCTATTACAGGTTAAAACGCATACGAGTGTCCGAATGGAACAAAACTATAGAGATAAATGCCATAAGCTATGTCAATATTAAAAAATGTGATTAAGCAGGTAAATGTGGTTATTAGGTTCGATTGCAAACTGTAGGTTCCAAGTTTAAAGATAAAATGATATATAACAATATTGTACATGAAAAAGTGGGAAATTATAATACCAAAGTTAAATTGCGGGTTTTAGGGTGTCATTAATTATGAGTAAATGGTGTTTAGCATGTAGCAAGGGTTACTTGCCTTGATGGGTCGCAAAACGGGAAAACGGAACGTGAAACGTCGGCGGGTAAAACTCGCGACGAGCGCACAGTTCACGGAATGAACCCAAACGACGAACAGTGGAACCACACGGGTCAGGGTACCTTGCTGGAACGTCGGGCCACGTCGCAGTCACGTCTGGTTTCCGGCGAACGATCAGAAATCCTGTCAAGAAACTCATGATCCTCTTGTGCTAAAAAAATCAAAGATCTCGAACCTGATCACGAAGAAAAAAAATATGCCCACGGAGACGACAGAGACCCGAAGTAAGATCCACGGTTGCTGGCTTGGTTAGGTCTCGACTCAGCAGCAAGGGAGTCGGCTACAGTAATAGAGGAAGAAGGCAACGGCGAAGTCAGTGACGGTGAGGGGATCTCGACGAGGGTGCTACCGTGGTACAAGTGGTTACTAGGGTTCGGTGGTGTTGGGTTGTGGGCTGTCGGGGGAAGTACAACAGCAAGGAAGATGGAGTTGGGTTGCTGGAGGATGGTGATCGGGTTACCGGCGGCGGTGAGGGGATGAGAAAAGTGGCGCGGTGATTGGTGGTGGAAAGAAGATGAAGCGGTGATGGGGTTGAGAGTTTTCCAACGGTGGAAGGTGGCGTCGGGAGGTCGGGAGACGAGGGTGTTGATGACGAGGTTGGGATGGTCGACGGAGAGGTCTAAGGTCGAGGTCGGGTTCTTAGGTTTGGGTCGTCGGGGTGAAGGAAGAGAGAGGAAGAAGAGGGGATGAGGTAATGGTGATGAGGAGTCGCCGGCGACGTGAGGGTTGGCGGCTAGGTTACGTGGGGTTTGGGTTGCAGGTGAAGGTTGCCGGGGGTTGGAGATGGGAGATGAAGGTGAGGTGATGGAGACGAGGATGACGAGGATGATGGCGGGAGGCGACGACGGGGTGATCGTCGGCGGCGAGGTGCAGGAGCGGGGTGAGGCACCTCGTGGTTGCGAGGAAGAAGAGAAAGGTAGAGAGAGAAATGTACGTGGGAATAAAAATTTTAGGGTAAAAAAAATATGTGTGTGCAGAGGGGGGAGAGAGAGAGAGAGAGAGAGATAGGAGGTGGGGCCCACGGGAGGTTAAAAGATTTTGATTGGTTGAGAATGAAAGATTTGTGGGTTAGGAAAAATAATAAAAGATTTATAAGATTTGAGAAAATATAGTATATGGTTTTCTTTTAAAAATGTGACGGTTTAAAATATATTAAAATGGATTTGGCGCAAAGTAAAACATTTCCAAATCGCGCCCGGGTCGGGTCCAAAAATTTGAAATTGAAATAATAGAATTTTAAGCAGGATCCAAAATTTAAAATGAAGTGTTTTATGATTAAAAAGCATACCCCCAAAACGGACACACGTACGTGCGCGTAGCCGTCCAAACTCACCCGTTTCACTGAACAGGACGAGAACACGATGCACGGACGCTACCACAGGGTTAGGGGTGTTAAGCAGGCCAAGATGAATATTTTTAATTTTATTTTAGATGTCATAAATTGTTATATGCAGAAATGAATTTGCCGGGTAAAAATTTACAGTAAGTAACAATCAAGCAAGATAAATGAAATGAGTGCCACACTACGTTCAAACGGTAACTGAAATTAGTAGGAATGGGCTCGGGTGTTATATTATACCCAACTACAAAAAGAATTTCGTCCTCGAAATTCCAAGAATACAAAGATAGATAACTACAAGAAAAGGTAAGGAAACTTCGGCCGTAATACATCTTCTCGTTCCCAAGTGGAGTCTCCATGCGATCGATTACCCTAAGAAACAAGCACAAGAGGGATCACCTTGTTCTAAGGAACCTTTTCCCTTCGATCCACGATTTCAATCGGTCGCTCCTCAAAAGTCAAGTCTTCTCGTACTGTTAGCTCCGAATGATCCAATACATGTGTTTCATCTCGAACATACTTACGGAGTTGAGATACGTGAAACACATCTTGCACATTCACCAAGGACTGTGGTAACGCCAAACGATACGCTACCTCACCAACACGCTCCAAGATCTCAAAGGGTCCAACGAATCGAGGACTAAGCTTTTCTCGACTTCCAAAACGAAACACCCCTCTAGTCGGTGATATCTTTAGGAATACCAAATCACCCACGGCGAACTCTAGAGGTTTTCTTGACGTGTCTGCCCAACTCTTCTGTCGGTCTTGTATAGCCTTCAGATGATTTCTGATGGTGTTAACCTTCTCAACTGTCTGCACAACCCAAACTGGTCCCAATAATCTTCGTTCACCGACAACGTCCCACAAACAGGTGAACGGCATTTAAGACCATACAATGCTTCAAATGGAGCCATCTGGATAGTTGCCTGAAAACTGTTGTTGTGAGAAAATTCCGTTAAATGTAGATGATCCTCCCATGAACCCTTGAAGTCTAACCTGCATGCTCTCAACATATCCTCAAGAGTTTGGATTGTTCTCTCCGACTGACCATCAGTTTGAGAATGAGAAGCTGTGCTAAACTTCAATCGAGTCCCCAAACTTTCCTGTAAGCTCCTCCAGAAGTGTGATAGGAACCGAGTGTCCCGATCGGACACGATACTCACCGGTACTCCATGCAATCTTATAATCTCTTGCATGTACCGCTCTGCCAAAGTCTCTGTTGATTGACCAACCCGGAAAGGAATGAAGTGAGCTGCCTTAGTCAACCGATCAACAATCACCCATACAGCATTGTTGCCCTTTGGACTCCGCTGTAAAGCCGTCACGAAATCGATGGTTATATGTTCCCATTTCCAGTGAGGAATCGGAAGTGGTTGCAATAAACCAGCAACCCTTTGATGTTCAGCCTTAACTTGCTGACACACCAAGCACTTTGCCACAAAGCGAGCAATCTCCTGTTTCATGCCTTCCCACCAGAAATGCTGTCGAATATCTCGGTACATCTTTGTGCCTCCTGGATATACAGAATAAGATGAACTGTGTGCCTCCTTCATAAGCTCTTCACGAATATCTCCCTTTAGCACACACAAATGACTACCATACCTCAACGGACCATCTTCGTGGATCAATAAATCTGTTCGTAGTCCGGCTTCAACCTGTTCTCGAAACTTTTGCAGTCTAGGGTCCTGCGATTGTGCTGCTTTAATATTCTCGATCAACGATGACTGTATCTGCAGCTGCACCAACTGTCCCGTAGAATGCGGTAGCACAACCTCCAAGTCAAATCTTCAAAAGTCTGCAACGATCTTCTTCTGCGTAGTTAACACCTGAATTGCTGGTAACCGACTAAGCGCATCCGGCACGACGTTAACCTTCCCCGGATGGTACTTAAGATCAAGATCGTAGTCAGCCATCAGCTCCAACCATCTACGCTGCCTCATATTAAGCTCCCTTTTGTGTGAACACATACTTCAAGCTCTTATGATCAGTAAAAACTTTGACCCTTTCGCCCAAAAGGTAGTGTCTCCAAATCTTCAAAGCGAAAATCACAGCCGCAAGTTCCAAGTCATGTGTTGGGTAATTCTTCTCATGGGTCTTTAACTGTCTCGATGCATACGCTACAACCTTACCATGCTGCATCAAAACACATCCCAGTCCTTTTCCCGATGCGTCGCTGTGAATCACCAATCCTCCGGAATTGTCTAGCACGGTCAGAATAGGAGCGGTTATCAACTTCTGCTTCAACGTCTCAAAAGCTAACGCACATTTATCCGTTCATAGAATAGGTACCTCCTTGCACGTAAGCTTGGTTATCGGCTCCGCCAGACGAGCAAAGTTCTCCACAAATCTCCTGTAATATCCGGCGAGTCCAAGAAAACTTCTTATCTCCGCAACATTCCTTGGGATCGGCCAGTCTCGAACTGCTGCAATCTTTTCTGGATCGACGGCAATTCCATCGCCAGACACAACATGCCCAAAAACTTTACTTCCTCCAGCCAAAACTCGCACTTACTCATCTTCGCATATAACTTCTCTTGTCTCAACGTCTGCAGTGCGATCTTCAAATGCTCAGCATGCTTTTCAAAACTCTTTGAGTAAACCAGAATATCGTCAATGAACACCACAATAAACTGATACAAGAATGGTGAAAAGATTCGGTTCATCAAGTCCATGAATACTGCCGGCGCATTCGTTACACCGAAGGGCATCACTAGGTATTCGTAATGTCCATACCGAGTTCGGAATGCCGTCTTGCAAATCTCTTCTGCTTTCATTCGGATCTGATGATATCCGGATCGCAAATCCAGCTTCGAGAATACCCTCGCGCCACTAAGCTGCTTGAAAAGTTCGCCAATGCGAGAGATCGGGTACTTGTTCTTGATAGTCACCCAGTTTAATTCTCGATAATCGATGCACATCCTTTTTGTGCCATCCTTCTTCTTTACTAGAAGAACTGGAGCTCCCCAAGGCCAGTTACTGCTTCGAATCCAACCCTTTTCAAGCAATTCATCAACCTGTTTCTTGACTTCTTCCAACTCTACTGGTGCCATTGGATAATACGCTTTAGATACTGGCGCTGCACCAGGAATAAGATCAATTGCGAACTCCATGTCTCGCTTCTGCGGTAAACCCGATATATCTTCAAACACGCCCATGAAATCACGAACAATAGCCGGCTCTTCACTATTATCAACATCCATTGCTGCAAGAATATTATTTGTCGGCCTAGCCCTAAACTCAACTGGCCCGACAGAACTGCTTCCTTACCGCAACTGCTGTCTGCTGCAAACTCCCCTTCATCCCAGATAAACTCTGCTGCTCTCGGCTGCCGCAATTACTTGTGAGAAAGTGGTCAAACCCAGGGAGACAATCTGCCTCTGGATGTCCACGTCCAAGCTGCGCATGAACCTCCGTGCCTTGTCTGCAACGTTGGCAACAAAAGGTCCATCGAATCTACTGAGTCTTGTCCATTCTGCGGCATGCACATCTACGGGTGCTCCATTCTGCTTTAGCCCGAGGAACTTCTCTTCCATTTCCTCCCGTGCGGTACGCGAGAAGAACTTCTCCAGGAAACTCTTTGAAAAATCCGCCCACTTGATCGGCTTGGCTAAACGGTTCTCCTCCATAGGCCACCATTCTCGGGCGTAGTCCACTAGCTGAATGCGTACCACTTCAACCCTTTTTCTCATCTGGAATCTGTGCCGCAAGCAAGTTCTCTGTGTCAATTAGCCAATGCTCCGCTGGCAACGGCTTCTCCAAACCAGTAAATGTAGACGGACCCAAATGCCTAAAATCTGCCACGGTCCCTACTCGGTCAACTGGTTTAGCTCCAACATCGTTCACAGACTGCTGAACGATCTGCAAACCTTCCTGAAACGAGTCCGCTTGCTGCTGGATCAGCTCGGTCTGTTTCTTTTGATTTTCCAGCACTCCTCTTATTACTCCAAGCATGGCGGCTTCGTCCACACGCCTCGGTACGTCTGCAAATTCTTACCGGCCATAACAAACACCCAACATTTGCATGATGATAGATTCGAAATATAGATCAAGGCTAGAACTCCAAGATACTTAAATAGAGTGCCGCATTGTAACTATGCCGCGGTATCATAGCCACAATTACATAACTCCACCCAAGTCACCTAAGTCCTAGAGATATCAAGGAATCAGGTTTCGAGTTGATATGCAAAGGAAGTTTGCACATCGTAAAAGATATAATCAGGAAGAATGTGATTCAAGAATGGTAAAACGGTCAAGGTGGCAGGACATGTTTCCTAAACACGGGTATTCTGATTCGTGTATTGGGTACAATACCCAACTACAAGAGAATCAACCCGACTATCCTATGGCTCTGATACCAAAAGAACCATGTCACGCCCCGCTTCCCAAAGTACGCTAAAATGGGCACGCGACATAGCCAACCATGCTACCTGTGGGTAGGAAGTATCCATCCACAGTCACATTACGGCTGTAGAGATATCAAGAACAAAAAGTAAACTAACTATCTAGTACATGTCCATAAGCCAGAGTAAAAGAGTCAAGAGATAATAATATGCGGAAGCCAAAAGATACAATAAATGAAACACCTGGAGTGAAACTACATACCGACAGGAACCTCACCGCTCGTCTAACAGCGGCAAAACTCCTAATCAGTTTGCAACAGGGTAGAAGAATCTGGGCCATGCAAAACCCAGACATCAGCGCGTCAAGTCATCAAGTAATAACATAATAAACAGGCAATGCGAAATAAAACATGAATAAAGCAAGGGTAACAATAATATAAATCAAAGCAGTACAGGGTAGTGTGCAGTGGGTAAACTAAACTGTTCTATCAGGTTCTCTGTTCTAAAGTCTTTGAAACCAAATTGATGAATCATCGATGTAACTCAATAGTATCCCGTGCATGCCCGGGACCACGGTCTAAGACTCTTGGGCTGAAACCGAGACGTGCCGCTAGGCACTAACAGAGAAAGGATAAAGACCAACGATGTCAACAGCATCGTCACGAGGCGGGCCTGGCCTCTAAAACTGATCAGTACAGGTAGTGAACTGTTGAGTTACTAGTCAGGTTTCACCTTTGATTTCCCCATACCCCCAAGTTATATGTGTAAGTCGAGTCAGGTATCCCGAAATCAAGAAACTAATGCCAACATAGGATCAGGTAAACAGGTTTGTCTGGATAGACAACAGGAACGGTCCATGAGGACTACATGTCAGGTTTGTTGGCATTAGACACAAGATCAGGTAACGGATCAGGTCATGGTACATCAGGTCAAGTCAAACAGTACGGTACCATGTCGGGTAGATCAATGTGTAGGTAGCAAGACAGGTCAAGAAGCAAGCGATATCATAGGTGTACTCACAATCAGTTATATAATCAAGCATGGGTATCAACAACATGAGATAAGCAATGTAGTAAGCAATAAGCAGATTCACTGAATTAGCCGTACAGTTGTCAGTTGTGTCACAGAGATGATTTCAATGTTATGCGAATGCAGCATGACAATTATGGCCTTTTAATCACGTTAACAAGTTTAAGCACTTTAGAGGTGCAATAACTTATATAAAGGTTCAATACAGCTATTACAGGTTAAAACGCATTCGAGTGTCCGAATGGAACAAAACTATAGAGATAAATGCCATAAGCTATGTCAATATAAAAAAAATGTGATTAAGCAGGTAAATGTGGTTATTAGGTTCGATTGCAAACTGTAGGTTCCAAGTTTAAAGATAAAATGATATATAACAATATTGTACATGAAAAAGTGGGAAATTATAATACCAAAGTTAAATTGCGGGTTTTAGGGTGTCATTAATTATGAGTAAATATTGTTTAGCATGTAGCAAGGGTTACTTGCCTCGATGGGTCGCAAAACGGGAAAACGGAACGTGAAACGTCGGCGGGGAAAACTCGCGACGGGCGCACTGTTCACGGAATGAACCCAAACGACGAACAGTGGAACCACACGGGTCGGGGTACCTTGCTAGAACGTCGGGCCACGTCGCCGTCACGTCCGGTTTCCGGCGAACGATCAGAAATCCTGTCAAGAAACTCATGATCCTTTTGTGCTAAAAAAATCAAAGATCTCGAACCTGATCACAAAGAAAAAAAATATGCCTACGGAGACGACAGAGACCCGAAGTAAGATCCACGGTTGCTGGCTTGGTTAGGTCTCGGCTCAGCAGCAAGGGAGTCGGCTACAGTAATAGAGGAAGAAGGCAACGGCGAAGTCAGTGACGGTGAGGGGATCTCGACGAGGGTGCTACCGTGGTACAAGTGGTTGCTAGGGTTCGGTAGTGTTGGGTTGTGGGCTGTCGGGGGAAGTACAACAGCAAGGAAGATAGAGTTGGGTTGCTGGAGGATGGTGATCGGGTTACCGGCGGCGGTGAGGGGATGAGAAAAGTGGCGCGGTGATTGGTGGTGGAAAGAAGATGAAGCGGTGTTGGGGTTGAGAGTTTGCCAACGGTGGAAGGTGGCGTCGGGAGGTCGGGAGACGAGGGTGTTGATGATGAGGTTGGGATGGTCGGCGGAGAGGTCTAGGGTCGAGGTCGGGTTCTTAGGTTTGGGTCATCGGGGTGAAGGAAGAGAGAGGAAGAAGAGGGGAGGAGGTAATGGTGATGAGGAGTCGCCGGCGACATGAGGGTTGGCGGCCGGGTTACGTGGGGTTTGGGTTGCAGGTAAAGGTTGCCGGGGGTTGGAGATAGGAGATGAAGGTGAGGTGATAGAGACGAGGATGACGAGGATGATGGCGGGAGGCGACGACGGGGTGATCGTCGGCGGCGAGGTGCAGGAGCGGGGTGAGGCACCTCGTGGTCGCGAGGAAGAAGAGAAAGGTAAAGAGAGAAATGTACGTGGGAATAAAAATTTTAGGGTAAAAAAAAAGTGTGTGCAGAGAGGAGAGAGAGAGAGATAGGAGGTGGGGCCCACGGGAGGTTAAAAGATTTTGATTGATTGAGAATGAAAAATTTGTGGGTTAGGAAAAATAATAAAAGATTTATAAGATTTGAGAAAATATAG
The DNA here is from genome assembly GCA_030015575.1 of Agapanthus africanus. Lineage (NCBI taxonomy): Eukaryota > Viridiplantae > Streptophyta > Magnoliopsida > Asparagales > Amaryllidaceae > Agapanthus > Agapanthus africanus. The sequence goes on along the minus strand of CM057344.1, from coordinate 66,285,720 downwards.
TATATGGTTTTCTTTTATAAATGTGACGGTTTAAAATATATTAAAATTTGGGATTTGGCGCAAAGTAAAACATTTCCAAATCGCGTCTGGGTCGGGTCCAAAAATTTGAAATTGAAATAATAGAATTTTAAGCGGGATCCAAAATTTAAAATGAAGTGTTTTATGATTAAAAAGCATACCCTCAAAACGGATACACGTACGTGCGCGTAGCCGTCCAAACTCGTCCGTTTCACTGAACGGGACGAGAACACGATGCACGGACGCTACCACAGGGTTAGGGGTGTCAAGCATGCCAAGATGAATATTTTTAATTTTATTTTAGATACCATAAATTGTTATATGCAGAAATGAATTTGCCAGGTAAAAATTTACAGTAAGTAACAATCAAGCAAGATAAATGAAATGAGTGCCACACTACGTTCAAACGGTAACTGAAATTAGTAGGAATGGGCTCGGGTGTTACAACATCTGCCGCTTCCTCCCTGGAGGCGGCCCTCGCCTCACGATCCCGGGAAGAGGATCCAACCCCTGCTTCCCGAGGAGACTCAGAAACAGCTAAAAGGACCCTAGAACCTACTCCTACAACGTCTACTGATTCTACAGAGGAAGATATCTAACCTTAGAAAAGAGAATCTTCAGGGGCTGAAAGCGAGAGAAAGGAGACGAGCGCCGAGCAACCAAGACTTGAGAGAGGGAAATATGAAGGAGTAAGGGCCCTAGAGCGGACCCCACCCATGTTTATTGCTGCATACGGCCTCATCCAACGGCGCCCGTCATCTCCCGCCGAAACGGTCCCTCGCGCCCAGCGGCTCCGATCCCTCCACGTGTCAGTCCTGCGCTGGACCGCATCCCATCAGATGCCGCGGGCCTGCATACGTCGCATCAGCCCATCAACGCTTGACACGTGGACCGTCGCTTCAGTTGCAGAGTGCACGAACCGGCGCACCTTCTTTAATGCAGAGATCTCGCCTTGATTCGCCAGCGGAAAAGACAACCGACGGCCCGAGGATTCGTCCCGACAAAGCCCTAGAAAAAAGCTCACCTCGGGAGGCCCGGCAGTCCACTCCTGACCCGACCCGCTAGCTGGTCGGGACAAGAGTTGGGGGCTAATGATGGTGCTCAATATGGGCGGTCTCCAAGATCAGGACACGTGGCAGGTGATGTGCCCCAGAACTCTGAAGAAAGGGCCCACAGGGACCGACCAGGCCACCCTGTGCCCGACCTGCAAACACGAGCTGGCCCTCCTCGGCCCCCCCTGCAAATTAGCCTCCTCGGTCCCTCATCTCGTCCCAAGCTGCCACAAGACCGAGACTCCTCGGCCTCCTCGCTCGTCTCCGGGCTCCCGGCCGAGGCCGTCTTCCTCGGCCTTCCGACCAAGGCCACCGCCCACAGGCGTAACCGCCGCTCCGCGAATCTCGCCATGCACAGATTCTACACCAGCAACATCCCACGTTCCATGCCATCACGATCCCCATTAATGGGCGATCCGCTCTCTATGCGGGCGTGGCGTCGGGAGCGTAACTGCCGGCAAGATTCTCGCGCCTGCTGTCGCGTGCCACCGCCGCTATATAAACCCACATCACAGAGGGGTCAAGTAAGCCATTCTTCACTCTTCTAAGCCATTACTCTGCTCGGATCTCATCACTAACTTGATCGTCGGAGGGTCCTTGGTGGTACCAAACCATCCCGGTACTTCTTTGCAGGTACTCGGCACCAAACTCCTCATACTATCTCTTCCATCAAAACCCATTGAGATCCACACGTAACGGAAGATAACCATCAAAGTCCACCGGGAGATCAACGGAAGACAACATCTGACGGAGACCCGAAAAGGACCTCCATCACACACCAAATAAGACAACCACAAGATTTACCCAGGTTTTGCCCATGTTGAATCTAATCTGACGACGAAATCTTCCACAAAGTATTACACAAGTACACTCTTTCCGATCACCGCTCAAATATAAATAACCTCTCTCAAACAAATCTCTCTCTTTCTCTCTCTGGGCGTCGATTAATAAAAAATCCTCTCTACCTAAATCTAGCAGCCGCAGACATCTATTAAATTAATCAACACTGTTGATTCCTTTAAGGCTTCGTGAGTTTTTTATTCCTGTGTGGCCACAGGCTTCTTCAATTTTGCCCTCAAACTTTATGCTGCTGCTTTATTGGCCGCCACCTCTATGAGGCTTTGGTAGTTTTTTAATTGGCCACCCATCTGTTGATCGATTCTTTATCAACCCTTAGACATAAGATTAAAATTTAAATTAATGATTAAGTTAAATATTAATCAAATCCAATCACAACTACGTGCACTGCACATATTCACTCTTGGGCATTATATTGGGCTTTTGGGCTCTTGATCCCGGACTCCAATTTTGCAATCAATTTCAGCAATCTCCATCTTGATTCAAATTCATCACAATCCCAACACTTTCTCAATCATTGGAAATTCGTCGTCAACGTGCCTCATCAATCAATTAGGCAGATCAAGTCTAAGTATTGCTTGAACTCGAAATCCGGAACCATCCCCGTAAATACAATTGTTGGACTCCCATGAGTATCAATCATCATAAGAGCCACAACCGTCTTTCCGTCCTCCAAGAAAAACATTCTCATCTCCCGTGAAACACCCAAAATCAACAATCTCTACAAATACTAGGTCTCCTTAACCATCTCCAAAACGGTCAACAATCTTGCCTTCCATATTGATGTCGCAATAATAATCTGAAGCGTTGGTTTACCTGACAATGTGTTTGTGTCCTAATAATCCATCGTCGACCTCCAACCATCCCCATTGCTGGCTATCCTTGATGATGACACCAATCCGAAGCGCACCTCTAACTAAGAAGACACGGGATGAATCTCTCTCCATACCAAACGAGAACCTGCTCGATATACCCGCTACAACGGACGCAACTCCCCATCCATGATAATATCCATGTCATGAATCTTGCATGCAGACTTTGTGTCGAATTCCCGATTCCATATCCTCGGAACTTCATCTCTAGCATTTCCCGTGTGTCTAAATCCCATAGGCCTCCACACAACTGGTTGTACCGGACTCTCCGCCTGAACCGTAGTATCAACCACCTCATCTATAACATATACTAAAGCCTCGAACACCACCTGACTCGGTGATCCTGTTTCTATGCTCACCATCTGACTGGGTCTGTTTTCTCCAGGACATTGTAGACTCATCGACTATCATATTTTGGCTGACTACTCCACCATTAGTACCAAGACACCATAACATATACCCTTTTGCTTCGATTCTAGAACTACGAAGCCCTGGGTAATTCCCAACCCCTCCAGTCCATATCTCCTTGGAAATTATCATGTCCACTGCCGTCGATGGTGACGGATCGATGAGATACTCGGTAGATAGGGCCTCCGTCTGAAACTCGCTCGGAACTCCAGCTGTAAACCGTGAATACCTGTTCTTGCCAAACACCGTCCAAACTATCCGCTCTGCTATACCAATATATCTAGGATCAAAAATGGTGTGATGCATGATCCTTCTTCACTTGCAGAACCCCTGCACCATGATCAGAACGAAAAACTTTCACGCGTTTCCCACACTGCTTCACCACAACAGCCTTCCTGAAAATCTCAAAATTCTCGAACCTCGACTTAAGAATGTACACCCACAACTTGCTCGAGAAGTCGTCAATGAACGAGCCATAATGTCTGACTCCACCTCGAGAAAAAACTGGTGTCGGAACCATCTATGTCTTCTTCCCTTGAATACAGTCCTCCTGAAGACCTCTTATGTTGATCTCTATACCCCCAAGTGATTGTCACTTACGAAGCTACTCCAAACCCGCCTCACCAATATTCCCCAATCGTGGACGCCACATCCCGACAGAATCTAAACCATCTAAACCGGTAAAAGGTCTAACAACTCCTAAGACCGCTCGTCCATGAAGAAAATACAAATTCCTCATCCTTTTTGCCTTCATGACAATACGATCATCCTTGAAAATCATCATGGAATCTCTAACGATCAAGCACTTGTAACTGATCCGGCCTAAATCACCTAATGAAATCAAGCTTCTTGTCAGATCCGGCATGTGCCTGATATCTGTCAATGTCCGAACTCTCCCATCATGTATGCGGATCCGAACTGCACCAATTCTAACAACTCTGCTTAGCATACCGTTCCTCATAAAGACTGAGGCTTTATCAACTGAGTGGCACATAGCAAATCAACTTCGATTCGGAGTCACATGGAATGGACACCCTGAATCCAACATCCATGAACCATGTGCGTTTGAAGTCGTAAATACTGACAGAATTGAACCATCACTATTCTTATCTGAATCCTCCACCGCAACTGTAGTACCAGAAAACATCTGTTTTTCTTTCTCCTTATGTTTCAGAAAATCCCTTTTCTAATGCCCGCTCTCCATGCAAATAAAATACTTGTCATTCTTGCGATTTCTCGATTTTCTCTTAAAACCTCCATCTGAACGGTGTCTAATGGACACTGCGTCACCCTGACTACAATTGTGTCATGACCCGAAAAGTACGGAACATGACCGGCACTTAAACTACGAAACGTCTCGAGGCGTTCGTAACTAAGTAAGCCGAAATCCCAGAAATCCAAACCAAGAAAAGCAGTAGAGTGAAGGAAAACCAATTTAAATCAAGTAGTTTTAATAGCATAAGCCGAATTATGCGTTTTTTAAAAACATCAAATATTTCCTGAAAATTTCGGCAGAGTCTCCTTTGTAAAAACTGGCCCCTAAACGGGATACAACATGAATAGTATACGAAATCAATAAAAAGGCATCCCCAAGCGGGAGCTAGCTCTTCGTCAATCGACGGTCACAACCACACAAGCAATATAATATACAACGCCAAGGGCGAGGATCAAAACTCAAAAGGAAACTCAAAACCACAAGAAAACCACAGAAATATAACGCGCGACTGTAAGGTCGAAAGAATAATATCACTGGTCTCTATCTCAAAAATAAATACATGTTTGGTTGATGGAACTTCTAGATACAACAGAGTAATAATATACAAGTTATATAATGGGGGTACGATACAAGTAAACCCACCTACTAGCAAATCACCCGAAGGAAACTATGCCCGCAAGCCGTAATGAAACCTGTACGGCAAACCTGCAAGAAACTGGGGCACAACGGGGGTGAGTTGCCAACTCGTGAATAGAAAAACATCTACGGAAAGAAATCGCATAAACAACGCAACCTAGATCAAAGATCATAATATATCCTCAAATATATGTATAACATGCAGCCTATAACAATGGCTAGGGTAATATCTAACCCGAGTGTAATCTCATGTGCCCGTGTCAGTGCCTCAGGTAGCAATATATCATATGAATGAGGTATGAATGCATGGAAACAGAATACATGTAAATGAAGAACTGTTTTCATAATTTAGTGAGATTTCCTTTGTATTTTTAAAATGAGGTATCATAATGAAATCAGCATAAAACAGTGCCTAGCATCGGCACAAAACGTAATCCCAATATCTCGATATCTCTGTATCACAATCTCTGTACCTCAATATCTCGAAATCTCAATGTCTCAATCACAATATCTAGGGCGCCGTCAGTCCAGACCGGCCCCTACCATCCATCTCAAGACCACGACGGTATCCTCCGGATATCCGACGCGTCGGGTAAAATCACCGGTAGGTAGTGCTCCCCTGCCAGGCTCGCATCGTCATCATCACGCGCTTCTTGCCCCGGGGTACCTTACCGGGTCCACCATGTACCCGAAACGGTTCATCCGTCTCCTCGAATCGGGTCTCGAAATCCATCAGCAAACTCATGGTGGACGACTCATACATCATAGGAAAAACCGCACTTTTTTTATTTAAAAAGAAAGAAATCAGTTTATATAAGTTTTGCGGTTTCCCCCCCCCCCCCCCCCAAATCCAGAAAATTTCATGGAAATCCGAATCCAACTCATCAATAGCATGTAAAACCATGAATATAGGCATAACAATGAATAACAGTATGCATGAAGTGACAAGTAATAACTACAATGTTAAGCTGGCATATAAGGCAGGTACACTAATATCATGTCAAATTACTAACTAACAAGCTAAGTCAAGCAATAATATTTTCTAAGGTGTACGTGACATGGCAATTACCGATGAAGATGTGTGTGAGCCGGCGAGTAAGTGTACGTGGTACATACGCATCATTGGTAATGGTGCTGGTGTCCTAACAATATGATATCAACATTGCAATAAGAAATTATAACATAAGTATGCGATGCGAAGCGAACCACAATAATAAGCGGGAGCTGAATACTAGACGCAACTGTAACTAATCTGCATTAATCTAATATAAGTCCTACAAATGGTGCCTTTTGAAATAACACGAATTATGGGGTTTTGAAAATAGGGGCTACGGTGTTTTTATGAAAAGATACGTCTTTTGAAATATCCGTAGGATCCCTTGGGCTGTCTTTTAAAATACCCACGATTCGTTAGTTTTTGAAATAGGTAAGAATCGAATCTAATCTAACAACTAAACTAAACTAAAGGGCTAAGCTAACAAGCTGGACTACAGGTAAGGAAACCGCCTAACATCTGAGTCGATCCATATACATACCTGTATATATATCAGTCGGTGATCCTGCCTCAATAATATCATATCTGATACCATATCTATAATCAGACATCCCAAGTCAAGAGTGCGGATCAATCATCAAGATATAGCTCGTACGTAAATCCGTCGTACGGCATCCCCAAATCTGGGTACGGGTCAATATCATATTCCTCACACTATTCCTCTGGTATCCTCTTTATCCAAGATCATAGTCTAGGGTACTGACCTATGTCTAGTACAATACTAATATCCTCAATATACTCATGATCTGACTGCAGATCGACAATCTCGTACAAACCGATACCGTCAGCACATAGCATCATCAAGGGTATACATCGCCCGATACGGCCTAATATCAATATCCTAGCATATCATGCCTCATATCACGATCACATGTCGACCATTTTATTTATAACACTATTCACCCGTATCGCCGCCCCAAGATCCGCTATAACACCAGGACGTACCTCAAGTACGAATCCTGCCATATCACCGATATCACAACCACAAAACAAATCTCATCGACTCAGCTCAATCCCAAGTATCATCCTCAAATCCGTATATGAACACATAGTTCCATACCCATGTGAACACATAACTATAAAGAATCCCATGAGCACATATAAATAGGAATGTATGCAAGTATGTATGTGTGTATGTGTAGTGCAACACTATCCTAGGGTTCGCAACACTAAAGTAATCCAACACACCAATATCCATCCTAACATCGTTATTAATCCCAAAAACATATAATTGTTGGTGTGTATACGCATCCGTATACACCACCACGGACGGCGGGGGTGCTATACGCCATCCACCCGACTTCTCCCCGTAGATATAAATCTACTCACCTGGTCCTCGCTCGTCGGTGCCGACGTCGCCACGCGCTTGCTTGTCGTCTCGAAGTCCACATGGGGTATCTACATATCATAACGCACCGTATCGCATTAAAATCCGACTCATGACCAAAACGACACACGAATCCCACACAGGTCAAAACCTATGGTTGCTTTCACAAATCAACCCAAAAACCCTCGATGTCGGCGTACAAACGCCAAACCATCGAGAAAAACCTAAATATACTCACTTTTACAATCACAAGCACTAATTATAATATAAAATAGCATTAAAATTCACAAAAACCCCAAATTCACTTTAAAAGCCATTTTTCCGAAAATCTAGCAAGCACAAATTACCCGTTTTAGTACAAAACTCGACATTTAAACAAATCTAGCGGCCATAATACTTATTAAACATCTTAATTAAGTCATACCAATGTCAATTAGATTTTAAACTTAACTCTTAATATCAATCTCAAAAATCTAGTTTGCATACATAACCAATTTTAACAATTTTATAGCAAAAATGCACAAACTACAATCTAGCTTGGATTTTCATGAACTAAAGTTTTAAACTACACTTATTAATGCTAATGAAGTCATAAAAAACCTAATTACATTTTTAATCTCAATTATTAACCCAATATTAAAAAAACTAGTTAGCAAATTAGCATAATTATTACAATTCCAACTTAACAATTTGCAACTAACAATCTTGGTTATGTTTCACATTTCGCAAAATGATGAATTCCACCTTGCAACCATAATCACACAACAAAAACCCTAACTATAATTTAATCCTCCTCTTGAAAACCCAATCTTTCAATTAGAACCATAATTCATTTCCTAAATAAGTTAGATTAAAGCAATAACCAACAATTTAACAAAAAGGTTAAGATTTTTATACCTCACCACCCATTGATCCAACTTGAAATCTAGCCCCCCAATTTGCCATCTTGTCCCCTAGATCCATACTAGAATGGTCAAGTAAAAATGGGCAGGGATTAGATTTTGATTTTAGCTTGATCTTTTTGTGGATTTGGAGGCATTTTAGATGGATTTTGAAGAGAAAAGAGAAGGGGAAATGGAGGGGGCTGCTGTTGCAGGAGAATGGGGCTCGACCAGGTATGGGGAGGGTGAGGGAGGAGAGAGATTGAAGTGGGGAAAAGTCCAAGTCAACTAGGGAAATAAGGCACCCACCTCATTTCATTTTAAATTCCTTAATTCATTTCTTTTCCTTGCTTTAGTGAGATAAGAGGCCCAAGATGTTGGGCTGATCAAGGGGGGGCCGGCCACTTGGGATGGGAAAGAGAGGGTGAGGTGCGGATGTGTGGGCTAGGAAAAAAGATAAATGTTATGCCCCAATTTCCAATAACACTAATTTCACCGGAAAAAAGCATTTTTCTTCGATATTTTCTAAACCGTTTTGGAAAACGATTTCATTTCAAAAACCACATGATAAAATTTTATTTAATGTGTCATGATGCACAAAATTTGTTTCAACTCATTCCAATTTGTAATTTTCCCTAATTAAATGTATTAGTGATGGCTTAAAATAATAATAAAATAAATTTTTTTCAGAAAATTTGAAATTTCACCAGTGGCTCAATAAACGCCAAATACTAGCAATTACATAGCTAGAATATGTATATTTATTTTTATAATAAAGATGTTTGTATTTTGACTTTTTACAGAAAACCCCCCTTATTTTACCGTTTTTTCGAAATTTCACCGAAACGATTTTCAAAACGTTACAAATTGTCATCTACCACTTCTCCCTCAACACCTCACTAGGCAGATTTGCTTTGACGTCTTCTAAGAAAAGTCTATCCCGACCATACACCATCGACATGACGAACTGCCCTTATTCTTAGGTTAACAAACAAAGTAGAATTATCGCCTGATCCTCATCCTCTATCTTCACTTCCACATTCTGCAAGTACATCACGGTATGGTTGAGTTCATCCCGATGATCTTTGACAGATATCCCCTCCTTCATTTTTAACGTGTACAATCGTTGTTTGATGTAGAGACGATTTGTAAGAGATTTATTCATGTATAGAGACTCCAACTTGCTCCATAACCCCGCCGCTGTAGTCTTTTGTTCAACCTCACAAAGAACTTCGTCAGCCAACTGAAGTTGTATCAAACCGAAGGCCTTATTCTCCATCTCTTCTTTCTTATCATCTGTGGTCGTCTTCGGAATACTGTCTTTTGCGAGGATAATCTTATGAACCCTTTGCTGCTTGAAAATAGCTTTCATTTTCAACCTTCAAAGGCTAAAGTTGTTCCGCCCATAAAATATGTCCACCATGTAATGCGTAGATTTCATCTCCCCCCCCCTCTCTCCCCCCAAAAAAAATCTGAAAACACCGAATATGATGCTCTGATACCACTTATTGTGATTTTCTATAGTAGTCACAAAACACATCAAGAACCGCAGCGGAAAAATTTAGCAGGATCACGTGCAATAAACTACCTGAAAAAGACTAACCGGACAATCTATCAAAAACAATACAAATTATCAGAAGCACACACTAAACAATGCAAACACAAGATTTATCCAGATTCGGTGCAAGTTGCACCTAATCCTGTAATTAAATGACGAAATCTTCCACCATCAAGAAAATATTATACAAAACGTCCTTTTCGGTCACCGCCCAAATACAAATAACCTCTTTCAAACAAATCTCTCTCTCTCTCTCCCCTTGATTAATAAAAAATGCTCTCTGCCTAAATCGAGCAGCCCCAGACCTCTATTAAATTAATCAACACTGTCACTGTTGATTCCTTTAATGCTCTGTGAATTTTTTTTTCCTTGATGGCCGCAGGCTTCTTCAATTTAGCCCCCGAACTTTATGCTGCTGCATTATTGGCCGCCACCTCTATGAGGCTTTGTTGATTTTTTAATTGGCCACCTATCTGTTAATTGGTTGATTCTAAATCATATACATAGGCTTTATCAAACCTTATAGATAACTTAAAGATAAGATTAAAATTTAAATGAATGATAATTTAAATCTTAATTAAAGCCACTCACAGCTACGCGCACTGCACGTATTCTCTTTTGTGCACTATCTTGGACTTTTGGGCTTGGCTGCCAATTTGCAATCAATTTCAACATTTGTTATGGATAAAAGCGGGTGATGATGTTCCATAGACTTAGTCGACAGCTACTGTAAAACTTAGTCGCGTTTCTTCCAACAATGGTTCGAGTTGGGTTGACTTAAATTATGCTTTAAATCGAATGGAAAAATTCAAAAATATGAAAAGAAAACCTTCGGAGCACATAAGGTCTAGCTATCAAGACATGGTATAAAAGCAGTGGGTATCAAGGAATCTAGAAATAGTTGGGAACCTTGCAACCACGACGCAAGCAGTGACCCTATGAACTCTATACCACGTGCTAATAGACAACCTGGTATAATCACTGTTTCAAATATAGGTTCTATCAGCCCGATACATCTGACTGACACCCTTCACAATATGATTAAATCGATATATATTTTTGATATTATATTGGCCATCATACATGGCATATGAAACACCTATCAATTTGATATGATCTTGAGATCTGCTGATATTCGATATTGAAAACCTTACGTACATGAAAGCCCTTTAATTATGATCGACAATTCAAATGCCAAATAAAATCAAACACAATAGTTCACATTTTCTATATTTTAAAAAATTCTTATATTCATCATAACACACATCAATGGCACTAATTAGTTAGTTATCGATTTCTCTCTCTTTTTTTTTTTTGGAAAAACCCTGCAGTGTGCTAATTATATATGCCCAATTATGAGGAGGAAAAATAAAAACATGACTATATTAAATTGTTCGAAAAGTTACTGAAATTCTCCATCCTCTTCTCGTTCCTCACCTACATTCAGCACACCCAATATTATCTCTCTTTTGAATAGTAAAGGATTCATGCATGCACAAAAGAAACCCTAAATTAATAAAGCATGGTGAAGTGGGAAATGGGTCCAAAGTTTTTCACAACCTATGAACTCAGTCATCCTTGAATCGATATATAATCACCCCGTAAGAATTATTAACAACCATCCAAGTCACTTATACAATGTCATACCCATATTTGAAATGCACAAATCTATCTACTTTGACGTAAGATGTTAGAAACAAATATCAGAACCCTACAACTAAAATTCTTATCGTCCAATTAATCAAACCGATGACAATAATAAAGACAAATAAATCATGCATTCACCTCACACACAGATAACAATTATCTATAACAGTGAGAAATTATACCTCTAGATATAAGACAAGCCACTATGATAAACCCAGAAAGAAAAAATTAAGTTTTCAACTCCTTAATAGTACCGAGTTCATAGAAATGCAATGCAGCTCTATATTTCTTTATGAATTGTGATGGTGCATGATCAAGTATCTTCCAATTTCTTGTAACAAAGATATAGATGCCATTAATTGCCATACATCCTCATGCATGCGATGAAAGCTTTGGACATTCAAACTCCACCAAGGATTCAAAAACAAGCTAAGGATGGGACCCACCGGCCCAATCAATGTAGAGGGATTGGAAAAAGGTTGAAAGGTGCTCGTAGTGTGGGATATGAACAATTGCTTGTGAACAAAAGCTTTAGCCAAAGCTCCTTTAATTAAGGTGCTCGTAGTGTGGGATATGAACAAAAGCTTTTGCCAAAGCTCCTTTAATTTTTTCCTTAAATCCACATCCCCACACTTGTTCATGCATGACCAATTCTAAGCCCCCGCCAACTTTTTTTGTATAATCTTTTTTCCATTTTGCTGATTGATATTGTGGTGGTGGTCTTTTTGGTCAGAAAAAGGAGAGAGAGAGGAGATTGTGATGGCTTGAAAAAAGATGCTTCCCCATTGGAGCCTTCATTATTTAACAAAATCATGTGGTCATTTCATCACCTGTGTCCATTCATATGACCATGCATATAATCTTCATGTCTCTTTTTTTGGAGGCTATGTTTCATTAAATGCTACCAACTTTTAGCATTTTCATTAGTAAATTGCAAGTAAATATTAGGTACTCCTCGAATGTTTCGATTTAATAACATAATCATACTTGAGACTCGCGGTGTAGATGATTTAGATGTCCATCCCTGCACTTGTTTTTGGTCTTCAAGAGGAGGTTATGATCCAAGGGTTTGAGAGTTTTGCTATTATTATGAAATCACATGTAACCATGACCCTAATTTAATCAATGAAATAAGATGACTGGATGACTATTATCTTTGTTGTGTTTATTATCATTATTATCCATGGAACATGGTATGTTGTTGTTGTTGTTGTTGTTGTTGTTGTTATTGTTTAGGAAGAATATTCTCCCCTTTCTCAAACGACGGCCCATGCCACTACTATAAATATGGGTTGCCCCTACGGATATATGCGTAGGGGCGAAAAAATACCCCGTAGGTGCAAAGGCCGCAGGTGCAAGTTGAGGCCCTGAACTTGCTCCTACGGACAAATTCTTGCCCCTACGGATTTCTGTGTAGGTCCTTTTGCCCCTACGGATTAAGCCGTAGGGTATAAGATTTTATATTATTTACGGTTTTTTTTAAAATATTACTTGTACCTACGGACATATCCGTAGGTCCATATACTACCCCCTACGGATATGGGCGTAGGTACGGTTCCGTAGGGGCAAAATATCAGGATTCCTGATATTTTTCCCCTACGGATAACGCCGTAGGGGATAGGCAGTGGCCCCTACGGCTATGTCCGTAGAGACATTCCCAACCCTCTTGGCACTGAGCTCTGGGGGGAAATATCAGTTACTGCTGATATTTTGCCCCTACGGATATATCCGTAGGGGTAACATGTGTGCCTACGGATTAATCCGTAGGTACATATTGTCTTTATTTTTTTTTTAAAAATGGGCTGCTTGATTTTTTCCCGCCCTGTGCACAATAATATATACATCAATCAAATCATATATTCCAGTATTCATAATCACATCTCACGCATATATATAATATACAAAAGAAACCCAAAAACTGAATATGATATAAATACAAACCAATATCAATATCGTTTCAAAATATAGTACAATGTGTATGATATAAAAAAATACATGTTTCAAAAAATAAGAACCAAAAATCTACCCTAGCTCGGTCCAGCTCCACCTCTGAATAACGATAGAATAACGCGCGCCTGCTCCTCGGTCAATAAACTCTGCAATTCGTCGCGAGCGGGAGTCTGAGCGGCATGTGGAGCTGGCGATGTGGTCTGCGCAGCCTCCGTCGAGGTAGTCGCTTGCGGAGCCGCGGCTGCGGGAGTCTGAGTGGGCGGTGGAGCTACAGGAGCTGTCTGCGGAACCGCAGCCGATGTAGTGGCTTGCGGAGCCGCAGCCGAAGGAGATGCATGTGGAGGCTCGACCGATCTACCCTGTCGCGTCTGGACATAACGTGTGTAAGAAGCGTGTAAGAACTGTGTATTATTCGAATTCGTATCATTATTAAGTTATTTCGAAACCCTGTTTGGATATGTAGTTTGGAAAAGCGTTGTTTATTTTAATTACATATGTATGTATAATTAATCAAACTTAAGTCTAAAACCAAATAAGCTCAAGCTACGTACTAATTATGGATATGTTGATATGTATATAATATGAAATGATATTTTACTATAAAGTAGTATACATACCAGCATCTCCTTCAACTCCTGAACGGTGGCCCTCAAGCTATCCAGTTCTTGATGGACATGCCGGTCACTGGAGACGGAGGAAGTAACCGCCGGGGTGGAGTCCAACCTCATATGGGTCCTGCTAGGGTCCAATCCCCGGCCTCTCTCCCAACCTCCGTGGTGCCCTCCGTGTGCGGCGTCCAGAACTGGGGTCAGCAGCCTCGGATCGTTCTGTCCGGTAAAATCGATCCCCGAGGGCTGGGCCTGCTCAATCACTCGCTCCTACACCTACATTAAGCAGTAAAGTATAAGTATAAAATTTAAACTTGAACCTTCCAAAACTAAAATTTCAAATTTGGGTAGAAAAAATATTAACACTTACGCAGTACTCCTGGGTAGCGACGTCGGGATATCGAAGCTCGCCCGTGGCGGGATCTGTCGAGGTGCCGTGGACGGCAAGATATACGGATAGCACGCTCGGTGTACCACCTGACGCCACGGTCCGAGATGTCTGCAATATTAGAAAGTAACTCTTAATATTAGAAATATTAGAGAATAACTCTTAATATTGCAGAATATTAGAAATATTAGAGAATAACTCTTAATATTGCAGAATATTAGAGAATAACTCTTAATTTACCGATAACTCCATGGCTCGAGTAATGTTCCTCGAGCCACCTGTGTAAGTGGGGCGACCCCTCTTCGCCAACTTCCTGTTCTCCGTATTCTGAGCGGCCTGTTTCTGCACAACGCATTAACATTTAGTTTTCTAATTAAGAAACACAAAGAAATAAATTATATCATAAATAATGAATTAAATTTAAAATACATACCTGTTTGCGTTGGGAGTCGAAATAAGTGCACAATAGAGGCCATGTCTCTACGTCGACTCTCGCAAACGCCGGAGTAGATAGGAGGGCCGCTCTCTCTGCCTCGGAGTCGCCATCCATAGGGAGTAGCAGTCGGCCTTCAGTTCATTCCTGTTGTATCAGACCTTGGCCTGCATGTTCTTCATCAGGCCATTGTACAGAGCATGAAGGTCGAGCACCCTCCCCAGGTGATCAGGGTCGGCTATAGGCTGAAAATCGTAATCCAACTGAAAATACAAAAAAAAACATTGTTATTAGATTGCAAGTGTTAATAATAAATATATTGGATAGATCAAATGAAAATATATATTAATACATACCCGAGCCTGATCAAAGAAGAGGGCGAATGAGCGCTGGTGCTGCTCGCCCCACTCAACGTGAAGTGGATAGTTCTTCACGATCAGGCTCTCGTCCCCCAAATACCGGCCGAACCTCTCGGCATGAGGACCGGTATAGCGATAGCCAAGGGTAAAAAATAGGGGGAATGCTGCCTCCGTCCTAGCTCTATCAGGCCTCAGCCTATGGGACTGATTCGGGCCTCGAGTCCCCCTCTGAGGATGGAGATGCCCTGCGTCTGCACGAAATATCAAGACAATCAATAATAAGACAAAGTTGTATTAAGAAATCAAGGTTAAACAAAAATTTAAGTGTGATATATACCTCTGGTGACTAGCGCATGAGCCTGGGCCCGAGCAGCAGCACGAGCGGGACGATAGTTCCTCCGGTGAGGAACAACCGGGGTCCCGGACCTGGACGCATCCCCTCCAACTATAAAATAAATATCGACGCTAAATTTCCATGAAATTCATATTTATTCTATAGAGCATATGTAAAATGAATAAATATTTTAAATTTATTCATACTAACCTGCAGACGATGCAGAGGGTATGGAAGCGGCAGGAGTGGCCCCTGTGGAAGGTGTGGCCGCACCACCTATAATTAGACAATTAAAAATAGATTATATAAGTAATTGCAAAAAGAATGTGTAGATCAATAATATAACGTTCTAAATCAATATGCATGCACTATAGGATATATAAACATACCCGCAAGTGCGGTGGTGTCACCACCTACAGCTAGACAATAATAAAAATTGCTAAGTAAGAGCAAAAGGAATGTGTGTATTTATGATATAGCATTCTAAATCAATATACATACACTATATGATATATAAACATACCTGGAGGAGCGGGGGTGGCCTCTGTCCCAGATGTGGACGCATCACCAACAACTAGACAATCAAACATTGACAATATAAGTAATTTTGACATAAACATGCATGAATATCTGTAATATTACATTCAAAATGGATATGCGTGCAGTATACCTGGAGGTGTGGCCAAATCAACACGGAAGGAGGCATCCGAAGGGGTCTCCGATCTGGGTGCAAGACCGGCCCTCTGAAGCTCCTTACGGAGCTCTCCGGGCGGCAGAACCGCTCTGCCTCTGCCTCTGTCTCTGCCTCTGCCGCGGCTGGAGCTCCTGCCGTCCCTCGCTGCTCCCGACATCGTCATCAAATCTAGATAAACGGTTCGTGGACGCATTAGACAATCATTAAAAGTATTGACTATATATGATTTAGAGCGTAAAATGTGAAGTAATAATATAACATTACTGATAACCTTTTTCGTTTCGTGGGCGCATCATACATATCTACTTGGATTTCATCGTCGATGTCATTTCTAACCCACGTAACTTCATGATCGGTCGAAGACAACCCGTCCTTCGAAACAGACGATCGGAGCACTTTAAGCCTTCTCTCTTCTTCGTCCTCATCGCTGTCCTCGTATTCTGAGATATCGTAGACATCTCTAGGTTTCCATCGGCATACAACACTCCACCCCGGATGCTTCAAACACTGTGAGTAGTATACTTGGAACGCTTGGTTCGGAAAGATAAACGGATCGTCCTGACCGTAAAATCGAAGTGTGTTCACACTGGTCAATCCATATTCATTTTTCCAAGTCCCAAGACTGCTTCTCCACCTGTCCGTATCGGTTCACGGATCGTACCAAGTACACTGGAATATATAAAAGGGTTCTGATCGTCCGGGATAGTGGATGCCGAGTATACAATTTAAATACCCATAGTAAATCACACCGTCCGATCCTACCGTCGCAATCCCACTATTCTGAGTGGTTCTAGATGTTTCTATGTTCTTAACTTCAAATTTGTATCCAAGAACACCAAATCCTTTGTAATATGCAACCTCCATACTAGGAAATTGAGCTAAACATCTTGAATCACTCTCAAATGATGCAGACAAGTTCGGATCGTGGATCTAACAAAACAAATTTTACGACAAAATACATAACGATACAAGTTTAGATTAAAACTGATAGCAATAAAATGTTATTCGAATAACTTACATGATCTGTGACCCAATCACAAAAATTATCCTGATGGTATTTTTCCAAACGTTCTTCGTTCCAATCAGGATGCCCCTCACGTACCTCGTTAAAATGAGTTCTGTTTTCGACAAGTAATTGTGACATTAATATTATGTCATTTCATACACACACAAACACAGATATAACAATTAATCCAAAAGAACTTACTCTCTAATTTGTTCAAGATATGCGCAATTAAGCAAGATAAACCGGTATATCTTGTAGATAAACTTAGTGTCTACCCTCTTATACTCGGCTTTACCATATGGCCCGTCTTGAATTCTTCGTGGTCGGTTAAGCCTTGTCTCAATGTTCTCATCCAGATAGCGGGAACAAAATGTGGTTGCTTCATCAAGAAGATAACCTTGCATGATAGAACCCTCTGGTCGATTTTTATTGCGTATATACTTCTTAAGAGTGTAGAGGTACCTAATGAGAATATGTTGAATAAATAAATACGGGCATACATGACAACAATAAATTTAAAAATTGCACGAAACGAAAAATTACACGTACCTCTCGACGGGATACATCCATCGATATTGTACTGGTCCGGCTAACTTCGCCTCAGTTGCAAGATGAACCGTCAAGTGTATTATGATATCGAAAAATGACGGTGGAAAAATACGCTCAAACTTGCAAAGTATCAACGCAATAGAATTTTCTAGTTTATCCAGCGTCGCAACCTCCAGTGTTTTAGCACATAACTCCCTGAAAAAACAACATAGGTCGTTGATTACTAGACCAACCGAGTCGGGGAGAGAAGTCCTGAGGGCTAATGGAAGAAGGTGCTCCACGATAACATGGTGATCATGACTTTTCAGCCCATCGATCTTGCCCTTCACAATTTTTATTTTCTTGCTGAATGATCCTGAGAAACCTGTGGGGACTTTAAAATCATGCAACACCTGCAGGAATCTTTTCTTCTCCGGTTGTGACATATGATAAGCGGCATTGGGAATTACAAACTTGCCCGGTTTACCCGCTACCGGTCTAGGGTGCAATTCACTTCTTATTCCCCACTCTTGTAGATCCATCCGAGCATTCATGTTGTCTTTCGATTTCCCGTCTTTACACAGAAGCAAGTTAAGTATGTGCTCTGATACTCCCTTCTCTATATGCATGACGTCCAGACAATGACGCACTGAATTTGTAGACCAGTACAGAAGCTCGAAGAAAATGCTTAACTTGTTCCAATATTGTGGTTTGACCTGTTTCGTCGGATCCATCCCGAAGGTCACGTTGTTGTAACCATCCTATTTAGCAGTCACGTCCTCTCCGGATAATGGGGATGGAGCTCCGAGAAACTCCTGATGACCATCAATGTGAACCGTGTCTAACCTATAGGGATGGTCTGGAGGCAGAAAACGTTGATGGCCGCAATAACAAACCTTCCTGCTAAAATTCAAAAATTTTGATGTTGTGTGTTCATGGCAATGAGGACATGCTTTGTGACCATGTACGGACCAACCTGATAGCATTCCATACGTTGTCCACATTAAAGCCGCACGCAGTATGAAGGTTGTATTTGTGTTTGAATCATACGTCTCTACACCATCAATGAGCAAAGTTTTCAGCTCCTCGATCAGAGGTCGGAGATAGACGTCGATATTGTTCCCCGGTGAGTTTGGTCCGTCGATAAGAAGATGCATCATAAAGTATGATTGGTCCATAGCCAACCAAGGCGACAGATTATAAATTATCATTATAACGGGCCATGTACTGTGACTTCCAGCCATATAGTTGAATGGGCAGAAGCCATCGGTAGCCAGTCCGAGCCGGACATTGCGAGGATCGCTACTGAATATTGAGTGCCTCCTATCGAAATCCTTCCATGCCGGTGAATCTCTTGGATGGCTCATTTTTCTATTTTCGCTTGGAGGAGCACGGTGATGCCAAATCATTGCCTCGGCTGTTTTCTTGCACCTAAATAGCCTCTGTAGCCTCTGTGTTATGGGAAAATATCGTGCTATCTTCACAGGTATATCAGGCTTCTTATCAGAATCTTTCGGCTTATACCTGGCCTCTCCGCATGTTGGACACTCTTTCAAATCTGAATTCTCTTTCCGGTACAACACGCAATTTTTAGGACATGCTTGAATTTTCTCGCACTTTAGACCCAAATCAGACATCATTTTCTGGGCTTCGTACCAGCTTTCGGGCACATTATTTCCCGGAGGCATAGAATCTTTCAAGAACGAAAGAAGCATTGTGAATGACTTGTTGCTCCATCCATTTAGGCACTTAATCTGGAAAAGTTGGACGAACCATGAGAGGGTGGAATACTTCGCATTCTCATAAATTGGTTTCCTAGCATCATTCATGAAATTTTCATATTTATCCGCACGCGGTCCTTGACCGGAAGGAATGTCATCTTCGGTACGAATAGATTCACCTAGGGCAGCCTCTACCATATCCTCCATTTCTTCTGATGGAAATAAATTTTCGTCTCCTGCCGTATTACCGAATTCTTCTTCTCCTGCCGCATTATCGTGTTCTCCTTCTTCTTCTACCGCAGTACTGCATTCTTCTCCTTCCCCGTGATATTTCTAACTTGAATAAAGTCTAGTAAACCCATATTTTACAATATGAAGCTCTGCCAATTCTACCTTCTGCCAGTACTTATTGCCACATCTATCGCACGGACAGAGAATCTTCTCTATTATGATCTTATTATATGCGCGTGCAAATTCAAGGAAAGCAGCAACTCCTGCGACAAACTTAGGTTGCATACGTTGTTTCCAATCCACATACATCCAGTCCTTAACTCTGACGTACTTATGGGCCATGTTAGACTGAATAACATATAAATTGTAGGTTATGCTGACTATATTGAGAAATATAAGAACGGGATAGTTACTGACAAAGGAGAAAATCCGTGTATATGCTTTGTGTGTGCGTTTGTCCTTGAAAAGAATAAATTATCGCACGTTATGTTAACCGATAGACGGGGACTAAGTGGCGCTTTTAGTTTCATATATGAGTATCGATGGGAATATGAAGGTTTCATATTATCATATATTGGTTTTAACCCGAACATCTCGAATCGCTCTATAATTATGCGTTTGTATGTATGTGTTCCGGCTGTCGGGGGTAGGCTTCTATCCCATTAAGAATATATAGAGCGAACGCCCATCACTTGTTCTTTCAACCGTTTCGAGTAAATTTCGGCAGCACCTCCCCGCTGTTCTCCGAGTACACTGTAATAGAATAGATAATCATTTCAAAGCTGTGAAGCAACGTTGAAATGAACATCTAATCTATCTTTGTACACGGAGAACCAGCGGAAAGGTACCGACGAAATATCTCGAAACGGATGAAAACACAAGTGAATGAAGGCGTTTGCTTTATACATTCTTAACTTGCCCACACGGGACAAATCTATAGGTTACCATACGATTGAATTTTCTCGTCGCGTAGACTATACGACGGTTGTTAGTATCGAGCTATACTGTCCGATATTTAACAACCTTCGTATAGTTCTAGGTCACGACGAGCATCGCACGTATGTTAACCGATAGACGGGAACTAAGTGGCGCTTTTAGTTTCATATACGAGTATCGATGGGAATATGAAGGTTTCATATTATCATCGAGTATCATATATTGGTTTTAACCCGAACATCTCGAATCGCTCTCTAATTATGCGTTTGTTGTGTATTCTTGTTGTATGTGTGTGTTCCGGCTGTCGGGGGTAGGCTTCTATCCCATTAAGAATGTATAGAGCGAACGCCCATCACTTGTGCTTTCAACCGTTTCGAGTAAATTTCGGCAGCACCTCCCCGCTGTTCTCCGAGTACACTGTAATATAATAGATAATCATTTCAAAGCTGTGAAACAACGTTGAAATGAACATCTAATCTATCTTTGTACACGGAGAACCAGCGGAAAGGTACCGACGAAATATCTCGAAACGGATGAAAACACAAGTGAATGAAGGCGTTTGCTTTATACATTCTTAACTTGTCCACACGGGACAAATCTATGGGTTACCATACGATTGAATTTTCTCGTCGCGTAGACTATACGACGGTTGTTAGTATCGAGCTATACTGTCCGATATTTAACAACCTTCGTATAGTTCTAGGTCACGACGAGTATCGCACGTATGTTAACCGATAGACGGGGACTAAGTGGCGCTTTTAGTTTCATATACGAGTATCGATGGGAATATGAAGGTTTCATATTATCATCAAGTATCATATATTGGTTTTAACCCGAACATCTCGAATCGCTCTCTAATTATGCGTTTGTTGTGTATTCTTGTTGTGTGTGTGTGTTCCGGCTGTCGGGGGTAGGCTTCTATCCCATTAAGAATGTATAGAGCGAACGCCCATCACTTGTGCTTTCAACCGTTTCGAGTAAATTTCGGCAGCACCTCCCCGCTGTTCTCCGAGTACACTGTAATAGAATAGATAATCATTTCAAAGCTGTGAAACAACGTTGAAATGAACATCTAATCTATCTTGGTACACGGAGAACCAGCGGAAAGGTACCGACGAAATATCTCGAAACGGATGAAAACACAAATGAATGAAGGCGTTTGCTTTATACATTCTTAACTTGTCCACACGGGACAAATCTATGGGTTACCATACGATTGAATTTTCTCGTCGCATAGACTATACGACGGTTGTTAGTATCGAGCTATACTGTCCGATATTTAACAACCTTCGTATAGTTCTAGGTCACGACGAGCATCGCACGTATGTTAACCGATAGGCGGGGACTAAGTGGCGCTTTTAGTTTCATATATGAGTATCGATGGGAATATGAAGGTTTTATATTATCATCGAGTATCATATATTGGTTTTAACCTGAATATCTTGAGTCGCTCTCTAATTATGCGTTTGTTGTGCATTCGTGTTGTATGTGTAACATGATTTTAAACCATTGAGATCAAGATTGATAGAACTGATCATCCTACATTGCAATAGCATTCATCAACCAAAAACTATTATTGCAATGGTATTCATCTATAACAATCAACAATTAAAACTACAAATGTAGGATACTGATATCATAAAGCGTTATACGCAACATTGATAAAACTGATAAATAAAAAAACGAAACACAAACCGTATCAAGATTTAACAACTTTGATTATGTCATATACGCGGGCCGATATTTTCATATTAGCCAATAGGCAAAAATAGATTGCGGTCTGGATATGGCATATTGGCAGATGTTACCTATATGCATACATGCATGTTGTCTCCCCATTTTTTCATAAATCAAACCAACTACATACATCAAACTAGTCCATGCCACCAATCGGAAACTCCACTATGTCTTTGAATTATTATTTTTCCAAATAGCATTGAGCTCCTACATTATCCCATCCAACAAATTTATTGTGCTTGCCTCGACCTTCATCTAGCTTTCACATGACATACACATTATATGAGTAATATAGTTATAAATTATGGTATTTTGTTGTCATCAATCCACCTAACCCTAACCCCAAGTTGCTCTCTGAAAGCACATAGAACCATCCCCCCTAGTCAAGCATAGCTTTTTCTGTGCAATTGTTCTCATTCTTAATTTCTCACATTCATTACTCTCTCATTTTCTTGTCAACAAATTTTTTGTGCAATTGTTCTCATTCTTAATTTCTCACATTCATTACTCTTTCATTTTCTTGTTTTTATCCAACTCCCCACCACTTAACCCCAACCCAGCCCTAGCCCCAGCCCCCAGCCCCAGCCCAGCCCCAACCTAACCCTAACCCCAGCGCGGCCAGCTAAACCCCAACACCAACCCTAAGGCAAACCCTAACCCCAGCCCCACCCCAGCAGCAGCCGAACCCCAACCCTAACCCTACCCCGACCCCAACCCCGACCTCGACCTCGACCCCTGCCCAACCCCAACTCGCGCGCGCAACCCCAGACCCAGCCATGAACCCTAAGCCCAAAATAATCCAAAAATTCTTTAATTTACCTCGAGATTTACTCACCTGAACGGCTGCTGCTGGGGCTGGGGCGACGACCTGAACGGCGGTGGCGACGACCTGAACCGCGGTGGCGACGAAACCGGTGGCGGCGACGAGGAGAACGACGGTGGCGACAACGGCGTGGCGATTTGGGGATTTTTCTCGCGCGCGATCGAGAGAGAGAGAGAAAGTGAGCGTAGGCGATCGATCTGGGCTTTTGTTAAATCGATATTTACTTTCCCCTACGGATATACCCGTAGGTCCTTTGTTTGCGGCTCCGTAGGGGCAAACACCAAATTAAGAATTAATATTTTCATTCTTGGACGTCTGTGCCCGTAGGGGCAACCTTTTAGCCCTACGGATTAATCCGTAGGGCCAGGTTAAATCTGCCCCTACGGATTCCAGTATCTGTAGGGGCAACCCCTTATTTTACTAGTGTCCGTCGAGAGAATCTATGTTGTGCTGGTCTATTTGTCTTATATGCAGATATAGTTTTAGAGCGAACAATTACAGTAAAATACATTCAGCTACTATGGTTTGTAAGAAAATTTATTTCACTAGAATACCCTCAAAAAGAGCACTTATATGCAGATATAGTTTTAGAGCGTTCGTTTCTCATGATGTGATTTTTAATGAGGATTCTTTTTCATTTGCAGAGAATGCTCCTTCTCAAGAACAGATATCACAACTTGTATGCTTGGGTTCTCCACCATCACTACTACAAATAAGGGTTGCCCCTATGGATTTATCCGTAGGGGCAAACCACTGTCCCTACGGCTATATCCGTAGGGCCAATAAAGTACCCTGTAGGTACAAACGCCGTAGGTGCAAGTTAAAGCCTTGAACTTACCCCTATAGACAAAAACGAGCCCTTACGGAGTTATGTGTAGGTCTCGTATCCCCTACGGAGTAGGCCGTAGGGCCAACAAAATTATTTTATTTACGGTTTTTTAAAATATATTTCTTGTACCTACGGATGAATCCGTAGGGCCACGTAGTAGCCCCTACGGATACATTCGTAGGTACTTATCCGTAGGGGCAAAATATCAGAAATGCTGATATTTTGCCCCTACGGATAACTCCATAGAGGCGTTTGTTTGCCCCTACGGATATATCCGTAGAAGCACTCCCAACCCCCTGATACTGAGATCGGGAGGAAATATCAGTTAATGCTAATATTTTGCCCCTACGGTTTAAACCGTAGGGGCAACATGTGTACCTACGGATTAATCCGTAGGTACATATTATCTTTTTTTTAAAAAAAGAGCGGCCTGATTTTTTCTCGCCCTGTGCACAATAATATATACATCAATCAAATATAAAATTAATCATCACACAACATATATCGCAGTATTCTTAATCACATCTCACGCATATAATATACAAAAGAAACCAAAAAACTGAATATGATATAAATATAAACCAATATCAATATCAATATCGTTTCAAAATGTAGTACAATATGTATCATATAAATAAATATATGTTTCAAAAAATAAGAATCAAAAAGCTACCCAAGCTCGGTCCAGCTCCACCTCTGATAAACGTTAGAATCTGGCGCGCCTGCTCCTCGGTCAATAAACCATGCAATTCGGCTCGTGCGGGAGTCTGAGTGGCCTGTGGAGCTGGCGATGTGGTCTGCGCAGCCGCTGTCGAGGTAGTAGCTTGCGGAGCCGCGGCTGCGGGAGTCTAAGCGGGCGGTGGAGCTATAGGAGCTGTCTGCGGAACCGCAGCCGATGTAGTGGCTTGCGGAGCCGCAGCCGAAGGAGATGCATGTGGAAGCTCGGCCGATATACCCTGTCGCGTCTGGACCTAACGTGTGTAATAAGCGTGTAAGAACTGTGTATTATTCGAATTCATATCATTATCAAGTTATTTCGAAACCCTATTTGGATATCTAGTTTGGAAAACCGTTATTTATTTTAATTAAATATGTATGTATGATTAATCAAACCTAAGTCTACAACCAAATAAGCTTAGGCTACGTACTAATTATGGATATGTTGATATCTATAATATGACATGATATTTTACTATAAAGTAGTATACATACCAGCATCTCCTTCAACTCCTGAACGGTGGCCCTCAAGCTCTCCAGTTCCTGCTGGAGACGTCGCCCACTGGAGACAGAGGAAGTAACTGCCGGGATGGAGTCCAACCTCATATAGGCCCTGCTAGGGCCTAGTCCCCGGCCTCTCTCCCAACCTCAGTGGTGCTCTCCGTGTGCGGCGTCCAGGACTGGGGTCAGCAACCTCGGATCGTTCTGTCCGGTAAAATCGATCCTCGAGGCCTCGGCCTGCTCAACCACCCGCTCCTACACCCACATTAAGCAGTAAAGTATAAGTATAAAATTTAAATTTGAACCTTCCAAAATTAAAATTTCAAATATGGGTAGAATAAATATTAACACTTACGCAATACTCCTGTGTAGTGATGTCGGGATATCGAAGCTCGCCCGTGGCAGGATCTATCGAGGTGCCGTGGATGGCAAGATATGCGGACAGCACGCTCGGTGTACCACCTTGCGCCACGGTCTGAGCTGTCTGCAATATTAGAAAATAACTCTTAATATTAGAAATATTATAAAATAACTTTTAATATTGCAGAATATCACAAAGGTCGGTCTATTATAATTTACCGATAACTCTATGGCTCGAGTAATATTCCTCGAGCCACCTGTGTAAGTGGGGCGACCCCTCTTCGCCGACTTCCTGTTCTCTGTATTCTGAGTGGCCTGTTTCTGCACAATGCATTAACATTTAGTTTTCTAATTAAGGAACACAAAAAAATAAATTATATCATAAACAATGAATTACATTTAAAATACATACATGTTTGCGTTGGGAGTCGAAATATTCGCACAATAGAGGCCATGTCTCTACGTCGACTCTCGCAAACGCCGGAGTAGATAGGAGGGCCGCTTTCTCTGCCTCGGGGGTCGTCATCCACAGGGAGTAGCAGTCGGCCTTCAGCTCATTCCTGTTGTATCGGACCTTGGTCTGCATGTTCTTCATCAGGCCATTGTACAGAGCATAAAGGTCGAGCACCCTCCCAGGATGATCAGGGTCGGGTACAGGCTGAAAATCGTAATCCGACTGAAAATACAAAAAAACATTGTTATTAAATTGTAAGTGTTAATAATAAATATATTAGATAAATCAAATGAAAATATATATTAATACGTATCCGAGCTTGATCAAAGAAGAGGGCGAATGAGCGCCGGTGCTGCTCGCCCCACTCAATGTGAAGTAGATAGTTCTTCACGAGCCGGCTCTCGTCCCCCATATACCGGCCGAACCTCTCGACATGAGGACCGGTATAGCGATAGTCAAGAGTAAAAAAGAGGGGTAATGCTGCCTCCCTCTAGCTCTGTCAGGCCTCAGCCTATGGGACTGATTCGGGCCTCGAGTTCCCTTCTGGGAATGGGGAGGCCCTGCGTCTGCACGAAATATCAAGACAATCAATATTAAGACAAAGTTGTATTAAGAAATCAAGATTAAACGAAAATTGAAGTGTGATATATACCTCCGGTGACTAACGCACGAGCCTGGGCCTCGGCAGTAGCACGAGCGGGACGATAGTTCCTCTGGTGAGGAACAGCCGAGGTCCCGGATGCGGACGCATCCCCTCCAACTAGAAAATAAACATTGACGCTAAATTTCCATGAAGTTCATATTTATTCTATAGAGCATATGTAAAATAAATAAATATTTTATATTTATTCTTACTAACCTGCAGACGATGCGGAGGGTATGGAAGCGGCAGGAGTGGCCCCTGCGGAAGATGTGGATGCACCACCTATAATTAGACAATTAAAAATAGATTATATAAATAATTTCAAAAAAAATATGTAGATCAATAATATAACGTTCAAAATCAATATGCATGCACTATAGGATATATAAATATACCCGCAGGTGCGGTGGTGTCACCACCTACAGCTAGACAATAATAAAAATTGCTAAGTAAGAGCAAAAGGAATGTGTGTATATTTATGATATAGTATTATAAATCAATATACATGCACTATATGATATATAAACATACCTGGAGGAGCGGGAGTGGCCTCTGTCCCAGATGTGGACGCATCACCAACAACTAGACAATCAAACATTGACAGTATAAGTAATTTTGACATAAACATGCATGAATATCTGTAATATTACATTCAAAATGGATATGCGTGCAGTATACCTGGAGGTGTGGCAAAATCCACACGGAAGGAGGCATCCGAAGGGCTCTCCGATCTGGGTGCAAGACCGGCCCTCTGAAGTTCCTTACGCAGCTCTCCGGGCGGCAGAACCGCTCTGCCTTTGCCTCTGCCTCTGCCGCGGCTGGAGCTCCTGCCGCCCCTCGCTGCTCCCGACATCGTCATCAAATCTAGATAAACGGTTCGTGGACGCATTAGAAAATCATTAAAAGTATTGACTATATATGTATAGATCGTAAAATGTGAAGTAATAATATAACATTACTGATAACCTTTTTCGTTTCGTGGGCGCAATATACATATCTACTTGGATTTCATCGTCGATATCATTTCTAATCCACGTAACTTCATGATCGGTCGAAGACAACACGTCCTTCGAAACAGACGGTCGGACCACTCTAAGCCTTCTCTCTTCTTCGTCCTCATCGCTGTCCTCAAATTCTGGGATATCGTAGACATCTCTGGGTTTCCATCGGCATACAACACTCCATCCCGGATGCTTCAAACACTGTGAGTAGTATACTTGGAACGCTTGGTTCGGAAAGATAAACGGATCTTCCTGATCGTAAAATCGAAGTGTGTTCACACTGGTCAATCTATATTCATCTTTCCAAGTCCCAAGATTGCTTCTCCACTTGTCCGTATCGGTTCGCGTATCATACCAAGTACACTGGAATATATAAAATGGTTATGATCGTCCGGGATAGTGGATGCCGAGTATATAATTTAAGTACCCATAATAAATCACACCGTCCGATCCTACCGTCGCAATCCCACTATTCTGAGTGGTTCTAGATGTTTCTATGTCTTTAATTTCGAATTTGTATCCAAGGACACCAAATCCTTTGTAATATGCAACCTCCATATTAGGAAATTGAGTTAAACATCTTGAATCACTCTCAAATGATGCAGACAAGTTCGGATCGTGGATCTAACAAAACAAATTTTACGACAAATACATAACGATACAAATTTAGATTAAAACTGATAGCAATAAAATGTTATTTGAATAACTTACATGATCTGTGACCCAATCACAAAAATTATCTTGATGATATTTTTCCAATCGTTCTTCATTCCAATCAGGATGCCCCTCACGTACCTCGTTAAAATGAATTCTGTTTTCGACAAATAATGGTGATATTAATATTATATCATTTCATACACATACAAACACAGATATAACAATTAATCCAAAAAAACTTACTCTCTAATTTGTTCAAGACATGCGCAATTAATCAAGATAAACCGGTATATCTTGTTGATAAACATAGTGTCTACCCTCTTATACTCGGCTTTACCATATGGCTCGTCTTGAATTCTTCATGGCCGGTTAAGTCTTGTCTTAATGCTCTCATCCAGATATTAGAAACAAAATGTGGTTGCTTCATCAAAAAGATAACCTTGCATGATAGAACCCTCTGGTCGATTTTTATTGCGTATATACTTTTTAAGAGTGTAGAGGTACCTAATGAAAATATGTTGAATAAATAAATACAGGCATACATGACAACAATAAATTTATAAATTGCGCGAAACGAAAAATTACACGTACCTCTCGACGGGATACATCCATCGATATTGTACCGGTCCGGCTAGTTTAGCCTCAGTTGCAAGATGAACCGTCAAGTGTATTATGATATCGAAGAATGACGGTGGGAAAATACGCTCAAACTTGCAAAGTATCAACGCAATAGAATTTTCTAGTTTATCCAGCGTCACAACCTCCAGTGTTTTAGCACACAACTCCCTGAAAAAATAACATAGGTCGTTGATTACTAGACCAACCGATTCGGGGAGAGAAGTCCTGAGGGCTAATGGAAGAAGGTGCTCCACGATAATATGGTGATCATGACTTTTCAGCCCATCGATATTTCCCTTCACCATTTTTATTTTCTTGCTGAATGACCCTGAGAAACCTGTGCGAACTTTCAAATCATGCAACACCTGCAGGAATCTTTTCTTCTCCGGTTGTGACATATGATAAGCGGCATTGGGAAGTACAAACCTGCCCGGTTTACCCGCTACCTGTCTAGGGTGCAATTCACTTCTTATTCCCCACTCTTGTAGATCCATCCGAGCATTCAGGTTGTCTTTCGATTTCCAGTCTTTACAAAGAGTAAGTTAAGTATGTGCTCTGATACCCCATTCTCTATATGCATGACGTCCAGACAATGATGCGCTAAATTTGTAGACCAGTACGGAAGCTCGAAGAAAATACTTAAGTTGTTCCAAAATGGTGGTTTGACCTGTTTCGTCGGATCCATCCCAAAGGTCACATTATTGTAACCATCCCATTTAGCAGTCACGTCATCTCCGGACAATGGGGATGCAGGTCCAAGAAGCTCCTGATGACCATCAAAATGAACCGTGTCTAACCTATAGGGGTGGTCTGGAGGCAGAAAACGTCGATGGCCGCAATAACAAACCTTCCTGCTAAAATTCAAGAATTTCGATGTTGTGTGTTCATGGCAATGAGGACATGCTTTGTGACCATATACGGACCAACCTAATAGCATTCCATATGCAGGAAAGTCATTAATTGTCCACATTAAAGCCGCACGCAGTATGAAGGTTATATTTGTGTTTGCATCATATGTCTCTACACCATCAATGAATAAAGATTTCAACCCCTCGATCAGAGGTCGGAGATAGACGTCAATATTGTTCCCCGGTGAGTTTGGTTCGTCGATAAGAAGAGGCATCATAAAGTATGATTGGTCCATAACCAACCAAGACGACAGATTATAAATTATCATTACAACGGGCCATGTGCTGTGACTTCCAGCCATATAGTTGAATGGGCAGAAGCCATCAGTAGCCAGTCCGAGCCGGACATTGCGAGGATCGCTACTGAATATTGCGTGCCTCCTATCGAAATCCTTCCATGCCGGTGAATCTTTTGGATGGCTCATTTTTCCATCTTCACTTGGGGGAGCACGGTGATGCCAAATCATTGCCTCGGCTGTTTTCTTGCACCTGAATAGCCTCTGTAGCCTCTGTGTTAAGGGAAAGTATCATGCTATCTTGACAGGTATATCAGGCTTCTTATCAGAATCTTTCGGCTTATACATGGCCTCTCTGCATGTTGGACACTCTTTCAAATCTGAATTCTCTTTCCGGTACAACACGTAATTTTTAGGACATGCTTGAATCTTCTCGCACTTTAGACCCAAATCAGATATCATCTTCTGGGCTCCGTACCAGCTGTCGGGCACGTTATTTCCCGGAGCCATAGAATCTTTCAAGAACGAAAGAAGTATTGTGAATGACTTGTTGCTCTATCCATTTAGGCACTTAATCTGGAAAAGTTGGACGGACCATGAGAGGGTGGAATACTTCGCATTCTCATAAATTGGTTTCCTAGCATCATTCATGAAATTTTCATATTTATCCGCACGCGGTCCTTGACCGGAAGGAATGTCATTTTTGGTACGAATAGATTCACCTAGGGCAGCCTCTACCATATCCTCCATTTCTTCTGATGAAAATAAATTACCGTCTTCTCCTTCTGCCGCATTACCGAATTCTTCTTCTTCTACTGCCGCATTATCGTGTTCTCCTTCTTCTTCTGCCGCAGTACTGCATTCTTCTCCTTTCCCGTGATATTTCCATGTTTTATAAAGTCTAGTAAACCCATATTTTACAATATGAAGCTCTGCCAATTCTACCTTCTGCCAGTACTTATTGCCACATCTATCGCACGGACAGAGAATCTTCTCTATTATGATCTTATTATGTGCGCGTGCAAATTCAATGAAAGCAGCAACTCCTGCGACAAACTTAGGTTGCATACGTTGTTGCCAATCCACATACATCCAGTCCTTAACTCTGACGTACTCATGGGCCATGTTAGACTGTATAACATATAAATTGTAGGTTATGGTGACTATATTGAGAAATATAAGAACGGGATAATTACTGACAAAGGAGAAAATCCGTGTATATGCTTTGTGTGTGCGTTTGTCGTTGAAAAGAATAAATTATCGCACGTATATTAACTGATAGATGGGGACTAAGTGGCGCTTTTAGTTTCATATATGAGTATCGATGAGAATATGAAGGTTTCATATTATCATCGAGTATCATATATTGGTTTTAACTTGAACATCTCGAATCACTCTCTAATGATGCGTTTGTTGTGTATTCTTGTTGTATGTGTGTGTTCCGGCTGTTGGGGGTAAGGCTTCTATCCCATTAAGAATGTATAAAGCGAACACCCATCACTTGTGCTTTCAACCGTTTCGAGTAAATTTCGGCAGCACCTCCCCGCTGTTCTCCGAGTACACTGTAATAGAATAGATAATCATTTCAAAGCTGCGAAACAACGTTGAAATGAACATCTAATCTATCTTTGTACACGGAGAACCAGCGGAAATGTACCGACAAAATATCTTGAAACGGATGAAAACACAAGTGAATGAAGGTGTTTGCTTTATACATTCTTAACTTGTCCACACAGGACAAATCTATCGGTTACCATACGATTGAATTTTCTCATCGCATAGACTATACGACGGTTGTTAGTATCGAGCTATATCGTCCGATATTTAACAACCTTCGTATAGTTCTATGTCACGACGAACATCGCACGCATGTTAACCGATAGACGGGGACTAAGTGGCGCTTTTAGTTTCATATATGAGTATCGATGAGAATATGAAGGTTTCATATTATCATCGAGTATCATATATTGGTTTTAACTTGAATATCTCGAACCACTCTCTAATGATGCGTTTGTTGTGCATTCGTGTTGTATGTGTAACATGATTTTAAACCATTGAGATCAAGATTGATAGAACTGATCATCCTACATTGCAATGACATTCATCTACCAAAAACTATTATTGCAATGGCATTCATCTATAACAATCAACAATTAAAACTACAAATGTAGGATACTGATATTATAAAGCGTTATACGCAACATATCAATTCACATGACTATAACATGCATCAAAAAACATGTTCATCCAAAAGAAAGGCCACTGTCAACAAATATAGACAAAGGATTATTATATTAACTATGAAATATATTAGAAAAAGGATAGAAGTTCAAGATGTTAATAACACGATGATAATCAAAGCAGTTGCGTACAGATGCTAAAACCGAATATGTGACACGATATTCTTGTAAAGATAGACATGTATTAAAAGAGGAGACGCCCAAGTAAAATCCATAACTTAATCCCTATCTTGCCCTTCCTTTTCTTCAAATCAGAAATGTGTCTTTTTTTTTGCAATTATATATAGCTAAAACAAAGAAGGTCCTGCGATTCTAAGCATTTCCAATTACAACGGCCCATCCTCAAAATCCAGAATCTTATGAGCATCTTATGCAATTAGCAAACATATTCAACCCAACATGCCCAACGTCTAAAAGTTCCACAAAACAGTCTCCATTTCCAAGAAAATTTGAGAATGAAAAATAAAATTATTAATTAAACTGGGCTTTACCCACATTATTAGTCCAGTTTCCAACACCTTCTCAAATTAGACACATTTTCCTCTTATGATCATCATCAACATTTCAATTAACGAGCTTAATACTAATTAGAATGGAAATTAACTTAGACCTTGAAATCCAAAACCCCAACCCCAACCCTAACCCTAACCCCAACCCCAACCCCAACAGCAACCCCCTGCCGAACCCCGACCCCAACCGCAGCCCCAGCCCCAGCCCCAACCCTAACACTAACCGTAGCTCGAGCGCGAACCCCAACCCCAACCACAGCCCTAGCAGCAGCCCGAGCCCCAACCCCAACCCTAGCCCCAGACCCATCCCCAGCACTAGCCCCAGCCCGCAGCCCCAGCCCTAATCAAGAAGTGCTCAGGGACACACAACCCCAACCCCAACCCCAACCGCTACCCCCTGCCGAACCCCAACCCTAACTGCAACAGCAGCCCCCAGCCCTACCCCTAACCCTAATGCTAACCCCAACCGATGCCTACCCAAACCATGAACCATAGACCTAAAACAATCAAAAATTTGTTTAATTGAAGATTTCCTAACCTGTGCAGGCGGTGGCGACGACGAATTGGTGGTGACGACGAACGGAGATGAGGAAGAAGCAGGCGGTGGCAACGACGAACGAAGATAAGGAAGAAGCAGGCGGTGGCGACGACGAATCAGCCGGCACTGGCGACGACGAGAACGGCGATGACGAGAACGACGATCGGCGGGAACGAGGGTTTGTGGATTTGGGTTCGCGCGCAAGTGATGAGAGAATAAAAGATAATCAGCGTAGGGATCGATATGCCTTTTTACTTAAATCTTTATTTAGATGCCCCTACAGATAAGCCTGTAGGTTCTTGGTTTGCGGCTCCGTAGGGGCAAACAATAATTTAAGATTTAATAATTTTTAAATAAATATGTAAGGACCGTAGGGGCAACCGTTTGGCCCTACGGATTAACCCGTAGGGCCAAACTAAATCTGCCCCTACGGATGTCGTTATCCGTAGGGGCAACCCCCTATTTTAATAGTGCATCAATATATCCTTGTTGTTTTACAACACCAACACGTCCAATGCCTTCACTTGATAGCTCAAATGCTTTGGTTGGATCCACTTTGCCTCATTCACGCACCATCCCATCCCTTCAAAATCCTGATTAACATCATTTAGATACACCAACTCCATCTCATTATCCTGTACATGATCAACATGCTTGCTCACTTCAAAACCAAAATAATACCCAAGGCACTAATCCAAATGATTTACAGATTAGTGCTTCAAATTCCAGCCACCCTATGCAAACTAGACTTTCTCACGGCATCCGCAAACCAAATCCTAAGTATGCACTTGATGTTGATACAAGTGCAGAGGTTGAACCAACTTGATTTTCTCAAGCATCAAAGGATTCGCGTTGGCGTATGGCTATGGATGCCGAATACAATGCTCTCATCAAGAATGGAACCTGGACTTTAGTTTCACCTTCATCAAACAAGAACGTGATTGGTTGCAAATGGGTATTCCGAATAAAGAAGAAAGCTGATAAGACTACTGAGCGATTTAAAGTTCGACTTGTCGCGAAGGGATTCAACCAACAAGCTGGAATTGATTATGAGGACACATTCAGTCCGGTGGTCAAACCAATAACTATAAAATCTGTCATATGCTATGCTCTCTCTCTTGGTTGGCCTCACCAATTAGATGCAAGTAATGCCTTCTTACATGGAAATCTGGCCGAAGAAGTATATATACACCAACCTCTAGGATTTGTCGATTCAAGTGTTCTTCATCATGTTTGTCGCCTACATCGATCACTCTATGGCTTAAAACAAGCTCCACGGGCTTGGTTTAACTGACTACGCGATCATCTTCTCTCAATTGGATTTCACTACTCAAAGTGCTATGTCTCTCTGTTCATTCGTCGAACACCATCAGACGCTACATTCATTATAGTTGACGATGTCCTCATCACAGGTTCAGATCCTTGTCTCATCAATAGTTTTATTTCTAATCTATCAACAGCCTTTGCCATCAGAAATCTTGGCAAGATGAACTAATTCTTAGGGGTTGAAGTGGTTTCAACACCCTCTCGTCTATTGCTTTCTCAAAGAAAATGCTTGCATGATCTCCTTATAAAGTGCAAACTTGATGGAATAAAGCCATGTAGCAGCCCCATGTCAACATCTTGTTCTCTGTCTCAAAATAATGGAGAAGTTTTGCCTAATCCTACAGAATATCGTAGCGTTGTTGGAGCTTTACAATACCTCACCATGACTAGACCAGATATCGCATTCTCTATAGACAAGTTATGTCAATTTATGGCTCGTCCGACTCGTGATCATTGGATAGGTGTCAAAAGAATATTGCGTTATTTAAAACATACCGATGACTTCGGTCTTCATATCCTCAACACTAGTAGGAAAAGCGAGTATTAGGGACATGGTATTAGAGGCCGTTTATTTATATACGGTCTCTAAAGAAGTATTAGCGACCATATATATCAAACGCTCTCTAATGTTAGCGACCATTCATAACGGTCGCTAATACCCTAAGATATTTTAGTCGTGAGGCTCCCCCTCTCTCCCATTCTTCCTTAAATCAACCCGCGAAATTTTTTTCAGAGCCCAATTTTCCTAATTCCTCCTAAATTCATCCTCAAATCCTCATAATTTTTCCTAAATTTTATTTTTAATTTGTCGCTGCTGCTGCTGCTGTTGCGGCTGCTCGAACTTGCCATGCCTCCACACTCGACAACATTCCAAGATTAGGGTTTTTCTCCCTCCAATTAATATTTACTTTCAATTAAACCGTGAAATTATGATGTTATGTTAAGAAATATGTTATGATTTTGGATGTTGATGGGTTTTAGAATTGAAAAAAGTGAGAAATTTGAAAAATTCAAATAGAATTGAAGAATGTTGTGCTTGATGTGTTTTTAGAATTGAAAAAAGTTGATACCTCGAAATAGAAATCTGGTTATTTAGGGTTAGAATTGAAAATGGATTATAGAGTAATTAAAGGCAATTTGGAGATTAATTGTTAGATGAATTTTGAAAAGGGTTCGATGAATTTAATTATGCGATGAATTATAGGAAATTGTTAGATGAATTTAGAGTAAGATGGATTATAGGTGTTTATGTGTGTGTACACGCACGCGCATATGTATGCGCGCATGTGTGTGTTTATGCGTATCTGTGAGTGTGAACGTGCACGTACATATGAAAGAGAGTGTGTGTGAGTCACTACTAAAATAGGGAGTTGCCCCTACGGATAACAACATCCGTAGGGGCAGATTTAGTTTGGCCCTATGGATTACTCCGTAGGGCCAAACGGTTGCCCCTACGGTCCTTCCATATTTATTTAAAAATTATTAAATCTTAAAGTGTTGTTTGCCCCTACGGAGCCGCAAACCAAACACCTACGGGTATATCCGTAGGGGCATCTAAATAGAGATTTAAGTGATCGATCCCTACGCTGATTATTTCTTATTCCCTTTATCAGTTGCGCGCGAACCCAAATCCCCAAACCCTCGACGTTCCCGCCGATCGTCATTCTCGTCGTCGGCGTTCTCGCCGTCGCCAGCGTCGGTCGAATCGTCGTCGCCACCGCCTGCTTCTTCCCCATCTCCGTTCGTCGTCGCCATCGCCTGCTTCTTCAACCTACGGCCGATTCGTCGTCGCCACCGCCTGCACAGGTTAGGAAATCTTAATTAAACAAATTTTTGATTGTTTTAGGTCTATGGTTCATGGTTTGGGTAGGCATCGGTTGGGGTTAGCGTTAGGGTTAGGGATGGGGCTAGGGGGCTGCTGTTACGGTTGGGGTTAGGATTCGGCAGGGGGTAGCGGTTAGGGTTGGGGTTGTGTGTCCCTGAGCACTTCTTGATTGGGGCTGGGGCTAGGGCTGCGTGCTGGGGCTGGGGCTAGGGCTGGGGCTGGGGCTCGGGCTAGGGTTGGGGCTGGGGCTCGGGCTGTGGTTGGGGTTGGGGCTCGGGCTCGGGCTGCGGTTGGGGCTGGGGCTGGGGCTGGGGCTGGGGCTCGGTCTGCTGTTGGGGTTGGGGTTCGGTAAGGGGTTGCTGTTGGGGTTGGGGTTGCGGTTCGGGAAGGGGTTGCTGTTGGGGTTGGGGTTGGGGTTTTGGGTTCCAGGGTCTAAGTTAATTTCCATTCTAATTAGCATTAAGCTCGTTAATTGAAATGTTGATGATGATCATAAGAGGAAAATGTGTCTAGTTTGAGAAGGTGTTGGAAACTGGACTAATAATGTGGGTAAAGCCCAGTTTAATTAATAATTTTATTTGTCATTCTCAAATTTTCTTGGAAACGGAGACTGTTTTGTTGAACTTTTAGTCGTTGGGCATGTTGGGTTGAATTTGTTTGCTAATTGCATAAGATGCTCATAAGATTCTGGATTTTGAGGATGGGCCGTTGTAATTGGAAATGCTTAGAATTGTAGGAACTTCTTTGTTTTAGCTATATATAATTGCAAAAAAAAAGACACATTTCTAATTTGAAGAAAAGGAAGGGCAAGATAGGGTTTAGTTATGGATTTTACTTGGACGCCAGAAAACTTTTCTGACACCGTGTACCCAATTTTCCCACACACACCCCTTCACACATGAAGGTTGGCAGAAGATATTTTTCTGGTAACATCTTCAGCATCATCGAGACTTAATTGCATTTGAAAGGAGGATATATATTCTTTCAACTTAAATTTATATTATATTCATCTTGTTTATTGATTTCTTTTCTATATTGCAGGTATGTATCTCAATCTCAAGTCTAATACATCTTAGTTCTTTAATGCTCAATTCTCAAAGGAGCTTAGTTCTCCATAGGAGCTTAGTTCTCCAAGATAGGAGCATGCTCCTCCCCATAATGCGCATATGCGCAAGCGACACGTTCACTACGTGCAACGCACGTGTGCCCG
Source organism: Agapanthus africanus (assembly GCA_030015575.1). Lineage (NCBI taxonomy): Eukaryota > Viridiplantae > Streptophyta > Magnoliopsida > Asparagales > Amaryllidaceae > Agapanthus > Agapanthus africanus. Next base: position 66,247,873 of record CM057344.1, on the reverse strand, counting down.
TCATGCGCGCACCACGTGCAATGCACGTGCGCACCACATGAGAATATTTAATAATATTAAAAGGAGCTTAGTTCTCCATAGGAGCTTAGTTCTCCAAGATAGGAGCATGCTCCTCCCCATAATGCGCATACGCGCAAGCGCCATGTGCGCTACGTGCAACGCACGTGTGCTCGCCATGCGCGCACCACGTGCAATGCACGTGCGCACCACATGAGAATACTCAATAATATTAAAAGGAGCTTAGTTCTCCAAGTTAGGAGCCTGCTCCTCCCCATAATGCGCATATGCGCAAGCGCCATGTGCGCTACGTGCAACGCACGTATGCCCGCTATGCGCGCACCACGTGCAATGCACGTGCGCACTACATGAGAACATTTAATAATATTAAGAGAAGATACGTTATCCATAGGAGCTTAAGTCTAATGCATATACACGGATTTTTTCCTTTGTCAGTAACTATCCCGTTCTTATATTTCTCAATATAGTCAGCATAACCTACAATTTATATGCTATACAGTCTAACATGGCCCATGAGTACGTCAGAGCTAAGGACTGGATGTATGTGGATTGGAAACAACGTATGCAACCTAAGTTTGTCGCAGAAGTTGCTGCTTTCCTTGAATTTGCACGCGCATATAATAAGATCATAATAGAGAAGATTCTCTGTCCGTGCGATAGATGTGGCAATAAGTACTGGCAGAAGGTAGAATTGGCAGAGCTTCATATTGTAAAACATGGGTTTACTAGACTTTATACAACTTGGAAATATCACGGGGAAGGAGATGAATGCAGTACTGCGGCAGAAGAAGTAGAACACGATAATGTGGCAGGAGAAGAAGAAGAATTCGGTAATGCGGCAGAAGGAGAAGGCGGTAATTTATTTCCATCAGAAGAAATGGAGGATATGGTAGAGGCTGCCCTAGGTGAATCTATTCGTACCGAAGATGACATTCCTTCCGGTCAAGGACCTCGTGCGGATAAATATAAAAATTTCATGAATGATGCTAGGAAACCAATTTATGAGAATGCGAAGTATTCCACTCTCTCATGGTTCGTCCAACTTTTCCAGATTAAGTGTCTAAATGGATGGAGCAACAAGTCATTCACAATTCTTCTTTCGTTCTTGAAAGATTCTATGCCTCCGGGAAATAATGTGCCCGACAAGCTGGTACGAAGCCCAAAGATGATGTCTGATTTGGGTCTAAAGTGCGAGAAGATTCAAGCATGTCCTAAAAATTGCGTGTTGTACCGGATAGAGAATTCAGATTTGAAAGAGTGTCCAACATGCGGAGAGGTCAGGTATAAGCCGAAAGATTCTGATAAGAAGCCTGATATACCTGTGAAGATAGCATGATACTTTCCCATAACACAGAGGCTACAGAGGCTATTCAGGTGCAAGAAAATAGCCGAGGCAATGATTTGGCATCACCGTGCTCCTCCAAGTGAAGATGGAAAAATGAGCCATCCAAGAGATTCACAGGCATGAAAGGATTTCGATAGGAGGCACGCAATATTCAGTAGCGATCCTCGTAATGTCCGGCTCGGACTGGCTACTGATGGCTTCTGCCCATTCAACTATATAGCTGGAAGTCACAGTACATGGCCCGTTGTAATGATAATTTATAATCTGTCGCCTTAGTTGGCTATGGACCAGTCATACTTTATGATACCTCTTCTTATCGACGGACCAAACTCACCGGGGAATAATATCGACGTCTATCTCCGACCTCTGATCAAGGAGATGAAATCTTTGTTCGTTGATGGTGTAGAGACATATGATGCAAATACAAATACAACCTTCATACTGCGTGCGGCTTTAATGTGGACAATTAATGACTTTCCTGCGTATGGAATGCTATCAGGTTGGTCCGTACATGGTTACAAAGCATGTCCTCATTGCCATGAACACACAGCATCGAAATTCTTGAATTTTAGCAGGAAGGTTTGTTATTGCGGCCATCGACGTTTCCTGCCTCCAGACCACCCCTATAGGTTAGACACAGTTCACTTTGATGGTCATCAGCAGCTTCTTGGACCTCTATCCCCATTGTCCGGAGAGGACGTGGCTGCTAAATGGGATGGTTACAATAACGTGACCTTCGGGATGGATCCGACGAAACAGGTCAAACCACCATATTGGAACAAGTTAAGCATTTTTTTCGAGCTTCCGTACTGGTCTACAAATTCAGTGCGTCATTGTCTGGACGTCATGCATATAGAGAAGGGAGTATCAGAGCACATACTTAACTTGCTTCTTTATAAAGAATAGAAATCTAAAGACAACATGAATGCTCGGATGGATCTACAAGAGTGGGGAATAAGAAGTGAATTGCATCCTAGTGTTAGTTATATGTATGCCCTAGAAGCCATTACTGTACATTGGATGTATATTGTAGTGGATGCTGGGACATATATAGGCAGGACTTTCTTGCTCGACATGATAGTACGCTATCTGGTTGCTCTTTATCTTAACATGTATACTTTCTGTCTCTCTGATTACATGTTGATAAAGCCCTTAGGATGTGTACTCGACTTCCAGGACTATGATGCAGATCATACTAGTGGGGCCTGGCTAGTCCATGAGTACATCCTTCAATGTTCCTAGTCGTGGGAATATCGAGACGGGGCATCGATATTCCAGAGTAGACTAGCGTATATCTTCTCGACCCATGTGATGGGCGATGGATGATCCCATATCCATTGGTGTTTGACATCAGAGATGGTATGCGGGTGCTCAGTGGAGACTGGGTACACTGAACGGACTCGCCGAGAACTCCCAGATGGTATAATACCTCACGTCAGATGGCAGTTCTCTGGTGACACTGGTGCAGCTTAGTCTGTTGACCCGAGATCGTCATAGAGTCTTGTGTGTCTCCCACTGTGCTTTGATTTCCACCCTACCACGGCTCTACTGAGTCGTGCAAACAGGTGGTTTTTGGGTACAGTCCTGATTCACATGGAGGCAATGAGCGATAGGAGGGGATTCGTCTCTCCCGGTATTGGGGGTTGGTGTTGCGCAATGCACGACTGGCCATAACAGGAAATCCCTGGCCAGGGTTGCTGTGATATACTGGTAAGAGTTATCAGTAGTTTCACGAAAGTTATGGACCCTACGTCGGCATGACTTATCAACCTATTGGGGTCTGACGTTTACCACCCCTAGGCGAGATATGCGACATATCAGACGAACAGACCGGACTGTATGGTAAGTGTTACTGGTTGGATTCACAGGAGTGTGAGCGGGCTTGCTCGTCGATCTTCTGATCGCTCAATACCCGGGTGGCCGTTACGTTTAGCAGACCGCTTGCGGCTTGTGGGTGTTTGATATGATCATCATCTGCTGCCGGCGTATTGACGAGTCTTTAGAGTCCTACACAGAGTTTTCCTAGCTCAAGCGAAACGAAATAGGAGCGCATATGAGATATGTGTGCGACCGAGAATAATGCGAATATATGATACCGCATTCCATTCTCGCGGTGAATGTATCGAATGGTTGTATGTGATATAACCTAGTTATCGAATCAAGAATTGATTCGATAAGCCGATACATTGGATACTAGTCGGTTATATGCGACATGACCGGATCATTGAATCAAGTGTTGATTTAATGATTTAATGTATAATTTTATATTTGATATATTACTTTGCATTAACTAGTATTGGTTCACTTTAAATGGATTTTCTCACTTGAAATGCACAAGTTGTATATGTGATATATTTTTGTGCACTTGTTTGTATCATGTTTGATGATACTTTTTCACTTGGGTTTGTGTAAAGAATTAAACCATGGTTAAGTTAATGATTAGGGTTTTCTTTTTCTTACTTATTTATTTATTTATTTATTTTGAAAAGATAAGAAATGAAATGGTTGCTAGTTTTGTTTTTCTTTGAAGCTTCTTGAAGCTTTGACTATAGTGACCATTTTGTCTCATACTTAACCCTAACCATTCCACTTAACCTTAGTACATTCTCTACACATAACCAAGGTTAGAAAATGATAAGTGTTGATTTTATTTTCTATTTTTAATAACACTTATCATATCTTTTCTTCTTCTTCTTCATCTTCAACATGAAGAAAACCTAGCTACCATCAATGGCAACTAGTGAAAATGAGTGAGAAATCCAATTCTAAAGTGAACCCACTTCCTATTTCTTCATCCTCTACCTCTTGCCAAGTAGTATAGGGTGTTTTCTTCACAAGTTTCACGACTTGGTGAAGTGGGAGCTTGATCTGGTGATGCCTCGACGTAGATCATCTTCGGCATCGAAGCCGACGACCAAGCCCGCCCATTTCTCCGATGAAGCCGATGCTAGAGTCCGGAATCTGATCTGGACAGCGGAGGGACATCATCGCGGAGCTTAGGAAGTGGTGGACCGGATCTACAAAGATTGTAGCCTCTTTCCTTTTAGATAAATTCGTTTATTTGCATTGCATCGCCTATACATCTAGTTAACGATCCGTATTAGGGTTTCTCGGCACTTGTAAAATTTCAATTGGACATGTTTGATCACTTGTGAGACTTCATTAGTGTGCCTAGGAACCCTACAGTGGTATCAGAGCCTAGCTAGAGCCTTAGGCGATCCGTAGACGGAATTAGAAGTCCGATCGAATCAAAACCCAAACCCAAAAATGCTCTCTGTACATTTTTGAAAATCGTGGTTTTTTTTAGAATTAAAATATGCAGAAATATCAGCAGGAATATCTAAGAGTTACTGTAAATTTCGATGCCCTAATTCCATCAAGGCGCCGCGGTTCCGCGCCACGAGCATGGCTCGTGCGGCGGTTCCGCAGCCTATTTGTCGTTTTATGCGTTGAAGTTTGCACAGTAACTCCTACTTAACAGTGCTGGTTTTCCTGGGAATTTTTAATATTTATTCAAGAGTTGAATTTTCTGGGTTGTATTAGGGACTCGGTGTATCGATCGGATTGTCTAATTTTGTCAGTGTGTTTTTCCGGGTAATTTTAGAATATGTTAAAAAGTTCGACCGGATATAAATACCCACTTTTCCCCTGCCGGGAAATTTCCAATTGTTGGATTTTTCTGTAGTTTAATCACGTTCTAAGTAGTGAAAGTAACGCGATGGTCCCTCTAGAAGACAACAAACCTTAACTCGATTATGTGACCGTCTTGAACTGCCCTTTGAACCTTCGGGTTTGGGGCAGTACGGCGTGCCACATGTGAGGCGTTGGCTTGACCCTTCTACGGCTGGACCGTTGGTACTGAGGCATGAACTGAATGTTTTTAGACTTATTTCATGTGTTGAGCTGTATTGGGAAAACCTGGGTGTTCGATTGTTCGATCGGAAAGTTTAACATTTTCTGTTTATCCGGAATGTGATACAATACTTGGAATTCGCAAAAAGTTATGAGATAACTGAATGAATGTTATAAACATAGCAGTTTAGTCTCACTTGATCGGTTGCCACGGAATTTTGATGTGATCAAAAGTCCGTCTCAATCGCGTAGCGTACGCGGATACTCGCCGGGTAAACTTAATAGACGGCCTCACTCCATAGCCCCGACCAAGTGACTGTAGGAGAACCCCGTCGCCGAAAGCATCCGTTCGGGTGCTCGCGGCAGCGGTGTTCCTCCTTGGTGCACTTCGTCGACGGCGTCGGGGGTGCGGCCGCCTACTAAAGTTTGCGACGAGCATTCGATCAGAATGTCGGGAATCCTGTTGAATTGTCCGACTTGATATTGAAAAGTGTTTTCGATAATGAGACTAAAATGCGGGGTTTATAATTGTTAGGCATGCGATGTCTAAGTATTTCATTTGATTAGGCATGCGATGTCTAAAGATGTTGCGGATTCCAACTGTTGTAGTTTTACACTTTCTTTTCTGTGACCGTAAGCAATATGTGATATCTCCGGTTTCGTTGCTATATATCAACTACAATTGGGATGCGCATATTTACTTACGTTGATGACATGTGATGTTATGTGTTTCTGGATATGTTATATTGGATCGTCGTGTTTGAATAGCCGGGGTTTTTTATGTGAGATGAGTGTTTTCATTTTCATTCATGTAAAAACTTGTATGTAATATTCTTTTATTGGGGCACTTCCAGGTTGCGGATGTTGTCACCATTTGTATATTATTTACTTTTCCGCATTAGGATAGACCCAAGGAGGGGAGCACAAGTAACCGGGTTCTGGGGTCCAGAGGTAGACCATCTCGAGGAGTCGAGTCCGGGTCTCCTAACCCTAGAATTGGTAGGGTTTCTTGCCGCTCTCGTAGGGGTCTAGGGATGTGGGATTGGCTATTCATCACGACCGTGGAATCCGTGTTTTATACTGGCTCGTATTGAAAACACGGACGTCCTAGTATATCCAATATTTCATATGATATTTTCTGCTGCGTTATCAGTGATGTGATCATGTGATGTTCTGTGATAGATATAGTATATAGTATATATGATATATTATATAGACGTTGCTTATGTTTTACACCCGCGCTAGCCCTGCCTCACTCTGCCGTTAGTTACCTAACCTAACGGTGCAGACGGGACATCGAGGCGAATGCGGATGGCATAAGCGTACGTTATATTTATCTGTGATGATTAGGTGGACGTAAATGATGGGATATTCATTAATAAGATTAATGAAAGAAAATAAACCTAAAAGATGTTGTGGAATCGAATTTCAAAATAAAACAGGTAGCTACAGTTCTTGCTTTGCATCGCGGTGTTCCTTGTAGAACATCCTGCACCTTATTCGATGAGGAAAGGACCGAGATCTCTTCACCGGGAGTGACTCCTTTAGCAATAACTGGCAGATGCTACACACTCGGTTTGTCTTTTGATTGCTTCTATAGTTTCTGCTTTGCACAGTGATATATATGATATATCCCGCACCTCATTCAACGAGGAAAGGGCCGACGATCCCTTCACCGGGAGTGACCCCTTTAGCAAAACTAGAAAAGCTTCAAAAACATTCCATTTAAAAACCATTTGATTCCGCAACGAGATCAAGTTCAAAGCGTTAAAGGTTTTCACAAAAACCATTCGCAACCCTTCGTCATTTTAGGAAGTAGAGTACTTAGTATTCGTGCTGTGTTTGTTGACCATAGTCAAGACACAGTGTACAGTAGCTAAGTGATGTCTTCCTACACCGCATATGATGCGAATAGTTAGGACAGTCGCGTGACTTTGTTGACCTTAGTTAAGGGTCATGTGGGTGGGTCTAATTAATCATGAAATGACGGGTAGAACTTGACTAGTACTTATGATTTGTTGACCATAGTTAAGGTCATAGGTGCTAGGGGTAAAAACCTTTATCGGGAGTTTCAAGTGTTGAAATTTGCAATGAGATTGCATACCTTATATGTGATAGTTGGATCCCGATACCCACTGCGAGTAATTGTTACTCCTGGGAGAGTTTTGCACTTTGCAATTAGCCAATCAAGTAGGTGTCTAGAAAGGTGTCAACGGGATTATGCCTCTGGGAAAACGAGGTTTACTGTAATTAGGTCCGTGCGAAAACACGGGGAACCTCCCTCAAAGTACCGACACTGGCCTGGCTGAAAGATTGGCGAACTTGTGGAGTGTAATTAATCCCGGCTAGTCTTTCCTTTTAAGGTTTGAAGGAAGATTTGATAAAAACAGTGGGAGCCATCCTGATTAGATAAAATATATAACCAATCTGATCTTACAAGAGCACACGCTGAGTGTTTTCTTCTCTCTCTCTCCAGGTAGCGACCATATCACGTCTTAATCAAGATAATAACATGGATGTATTGACCGAACCTGCTTGTTATACTGAGCTGGGGAACGTTGGTCCCGCTCCAACTTATAATTGTTATAAGACAGAGCAGGAAATAGGAGAATACCAGAATTCCTATGCCACCCAAACGAAGAAAGTGCATGCTGATGCATCTTCTTCGGGTGTGTTCATTACATAGAACTGTTTCTCTGTATCCTCTACGTCCTGGGTATTTGATACCGAATCAGGATCCCAGATATGTAATCTATTACATAGGGCTACAGAAAGGTAGAGAACTGAGAACGGGTGATAAGTTTCATGAGGCAGAAAACGGTGCAAGTGTTGCAGCCAAGTCTGTTGGTCACTGTCACCCTGTATTACCAATACATTGATTCTGAACAAATGCTATTAGATACCGAACCTGATATACAAAATCATATCAGTCTCTTTATTAGTAAAGAAATGATAAAATTTTGTATTGATGGATAATGTTTTGAACATTTCCTATATCAAAAGTTGATCGGCTCAGGCACGTCATCTAAAAGCATTGACGTTCTAAATCAAATTACAGTTCTTAGTATATAGAACACACACAAGAGGAAGAGTTCAGAAATGAACGAATCTTTCTTGAGGCATTGTAGACTAGGTCACATCAATGCGACCCGACTGGCTGAAGTTACATTTTAGATGCATATTTAAATCAGTTTGAATTTACATCTTGTGAAACTTGCCAGTCATGTTACAAAGATTAGATGACCATAGCCCTGTTTATTGGAAACAGAGAAAGAGTTAATGAACTCTTGGGACTGATACATGATGATGTATGTAAGGTCTCCTGTCTATACATGCCAGGACTGGTTCTTTATACTTCATTATATTCTCTGATAATCTCTCATGATTCAGTCATATGTTCCTGTTGAAACATAAGTCCGAACCTTTTGAGGTATTCACAGAATATAAGTAGGAAGTAGAGAACTAAAATACGGGTATAAGTATTATGTCCTATGATGAGATCAGGGAGGAGAATACTTGTGCATGGAATCCTTGGACTATTCTAAAGGAAAATGAGATTCTCTCTCAGTATTACTCCTCTGAATACACCACAGCACAACGGTGTATCGGGGCGGAGCAATCACACAATATTAGATATTGTGTGCTCTATGATGAGTATTACTGAGTTACCTATTTCCTTTTAAGGAGTTATGCGCTTGAGAAGCTGCATACCTATTGAATTAGGTTCGAATCAAATCAGTGCCTACCACTCCATATGAGATATAGTGTGGGAAGATCCTATCTCTTAAGTAAGTTAAGATTTGGGATTGTCCGGCCTATGTCAAAAGCAAAATCCGGACAAGATCGAGGCAAGGTCAGTTCTGTAGAACTGGAAAGGTTCCAGCTATACAAAACTGCAGTTGATGATTTGACAGAACCAAAGGATTCTATAGTCCCCGACGAACCTCAGTCTCTCCGCCGATCTGGTAGGGTTCCTCACCTGCCTGAGAGATACCTCGGTTTCTCTATGACAGTGGGAGCGAGGAATGCATCATGAGATGATGACCCAACTAGTTTCGAGCTGGCCATCAAGAGTGGGACTCTGTAAGAATGGCTGGATGCTTAGCGATCTGAGATGGAATCCTTATACACCAATAAAGTATGGACTTTGGTTGCGATATCTGAAGGGTTAAATCCCCATCAGGAGCAAGTATATCTTGAGAAGATTACTTGGTGTAGATGGAAAAGTTGAGACTTTCAAAGCTAGACTTGTTAAAGGTTTTCGTCATCGACCAGGCACGGATAATGATGAAACCTTTTCCAGGGAATATGCTTAAGTCCATCCAGATCCTACTTGCCACGGCTACATACCATGACTACGATATCTGGTGGTTGGGTGCCATGACTACTTTTCTAAATAATGATTTAGAAGAGAACGTCTATAAGAACACAGCCAGAGGGCTTCGTAAACAGTGGGAGCAGCGGAAACGTGTGCAAGTTGATTTACATAATGAAGCAGGCATCGCGGAGTTGGAACGACTGTTTTGATGTGATAGTCAAAGTGTTTGACTTCATCAAAATGGTAGACGAACCTTGTATATACAAAATGGTATTAGAGAGTAAGGTGGTCATCTTCGTATTGTACGTAGACAACATACTCTTGATTGGAAAAGAGTTTTCTATACTACGCTCGGTCAATCTCCGCTTATCACAAGGATTCTCCAAAAGGATCAAAGTGATACCTCCTAAAACCTGATTTTTCATCTATGAGATAGATATAACTGGATGCTTGGATTCTCACTAGATGTAGTGAGATGGTATCAATCAATCCTGGGGAGAATTACTGGAGGGGTTCCAGGGTGATAAGGACGACTGAATGTCAGTCGCAGGCATTGTCTTTATCCTCAGTAAAGGGACGGTATGTTGGAAGAGTTCCAAGCTAGATACCGTGGCAAACTAGACGATAAAGGCTGGTAACATCGCTATTAAAGATACTACCAAAGAGGAAGTTTGGGTGTATATTGGTTCATAAGATGAGCTAGGTTCCTGCCATTGTATGACAATGGAAGTGTAGTTTTGGCCCTGGAACCCTGGTCCCATCAGTGACCCAGACATATTCTGAGGCAGCATCACCTGATCATGGAGATAGATGTTCTCCAGGGTGATCGAGGTTAGGAGAGTAGACTCAGAGGACAACACGGCGGATCCACTCACGAAGGCCTTTTCCCAAAGAGAGACTTTTAAGGGATGGTTGAGTATTAGATACTACAACTACTGCTGGCCCTAGTGCAAGTGGGAGATTGTTAGTTATATGTATGCCCTAGAGGCCATTACTGTACATTGGATGTATATTGTAGTGGATGCTGGGACATATATAGGCAGGACTTTCTTGCTCGACATGATAGTACGCTATCTGGTTGCTCTTTATCTTAACATGTATACTTTCTGTCTCTCTGATTACATGTTGATAAAGCCCTTAGGATGTGTACTCGACTTCCAGGACTATGATGCAGATCATACTAGTGGCGCCTGGCTAGTCCATGAGTACATCCTTCAATGTTCCTAGTCGTGGGAATATCGAGACGGGGCATCGATATTCCAGAGTAGACTAGCGTATATCTTCTCGACCCATGTGATGGGCGATGGATGATCCCATATCCATTAGTGTTTGACATCAGAGATGGTATGCGGGTGCTCAGTGGAGACTGGGTACACTGAACAGACTCGCCGAGAACTCCCAGATGGTATAACACCTCACGTCAGATGGCAGTTCTCTGGTGACACTGGTGCAGCTTAGTCTGTTGACCCGAGATCGTCATAGAGTCTTGTGTGTCTCCCACTGTGCTTTGATTTCCACCCTACCACGGCTCTACTGAGTCATGCAAACAGGTGGTTTTTGGGTACAGTCCCGATTCACATAGAGGCAATGAGCGATAGGAGGGGATTCGTCTCTCCCGGTATTGGGGGTTGATGTTGCGCAATGCACGACTGGCCATAACAGGAAATCCCTGGCCAGGATTGCTGTGATATACTGGTAAGAGTTATCAGTAGTTTCACGAAAGTTATGGACCCTACGTCGGCATAACTTATCAAGCTATTGGGGTCTGACGTTTACACCCCTAGGCGAGATATGCGACATATCAGACGAACAGACCGGACTGTATGGTAAGTGTTACTGGTTGGATTCACAGGAGTGTGAGCGGGCTTGCTCGTCGATCTTCTGATCGCTCAATACCCGGGTGGCCGTTACGTTTAGCAGACCGCTTGCGGCTTGTGGGTGTTTGATACGATCATCATCTGCTGCCGGCGTATTGACGAGTCTTTAGAGTCCTACACAGAGGTTTCCTAGCTCAAGCGAAACGAAATAGGAGCGCATATGAGATATGTGTAGGACCGAGAATAATGCGAGTATATGATACCGCATTCCATTATCGCGATGAATGTATCGAATGGTTGAATGTGATATAACCTAGTTATCGAATCAAGGATTGATTCGATAAGCCGATACATTGGATACTAGTCGGTTATATGCGACATGACCGGATCATTGAATCAAGTGTTGATTTAATGATTTAATGTATAATTTTATATTTGATATATTACTTTGCATTAACTAGTATTGGTTTATTTTAAATGGATTTTCTCACTTGAAATGCACAAGTTGTATATGTGATATACTTTTGTGTACTTGTTTGTATCATGTTTGATGATACTTGCTCACTTGGGTTTGTGTAAAGAATTAAACCATGGTTAAGTTAATGATTAGGGTTTTCTTTTTCTTACTTATTTATTTATTTATTTATTTTGAAAAGATAAGAAATGAAATGGTTGCTAGTTTTGTTTTTCTTTGAAGCTTCTTGAAGCTTTGACTATAGTGACCATTTTGTCTCATACTTAACCCTAACCATTCCACTTAACCTTAGTACATTCTCTACACCTAACCAAGGTTAGAAAATGATAAGTGTTGATTTTATTTTCTATTTTTAATAACACTTATCATATCTTTTTTTCTTCTTCTTCATCTTCAACATGAAGAAAACCTAGCTACCATCAATGGCAACTAGTGAAAATGAGTGAGAAATCCAGTTCTAAAGTGAACCCACTTCCTATTTCTTCATCCTCTACCTCTTGCCAAGTAGTATAGGGTGTTTTCTTCACAAGTTTCACGACTTGGTGAAGTGGGAGCATGATCTAGTGATGCCTCGACGTAGATCATCTTCGGCATTGAAGCCGACGACCAAGCCCTCCCATTTCTCCGATGAAGCCGATGCTAGAGTCCGGGATCCGATCTGGACAGCGGAGGGACATCATCGCGGAGCTTAGGAAGTGGTGGACCGGATCTACAAAGGTTGTAGCCTCTTTCCTTTTAGATAAATTCGTTTATTTGCATTGCATCGCCTATACATCTAGTTAACGATCCGTATTAGGGTTTCTCGGCACTTGTAAAATTTCAATTGGGCATGTTTGATCACTTGTGAGACTTCATTAGTGTGCCTAGGAACCCTACACCTAGACCGGTAGCGGGTAAACATGGCAAGTTTGTACTTCCTAATGCCGCTTATCATATGTCACAACCGGAGAAAAAAAGATTCCTGCAGGTGTTGCATGATTTGAAATCCCCACAGGTTTCTCAGGATCATTCAGCAAGAAAATAAAAATTGTGAAGGGCAAGATCGATGGGCTGAAAAGTCATGATCACCATGTTATCTTGGAGCACCTTCTTCCCTTAGCCCCCAGGACTTCTCTCCCCGACTCGGTTGGTCTAGTGATCGACGACCTATGTTGTTTTTTCAGGGAGTTGTGTGCTAAAACACTGGAGGTTGTGACACTGGATAAACTAGAAAATTCTATTACGTTGATACTTTGCAAGTTTGAGCGTATTTTCCCACCGTCATTCTTCGATATCATAATACACTTGACGGTTCATCTTGCAACTGAGGCGAAATTAGCCGGACCGGTACAATATCGATGGATGTATCCCGTTGAGAGGTACGTGTAATTTTTCGTTTCGCGCAATTTAAAAATTTATTGTTGTCCTGTATACCCGTATTTATTTATTCAACATATTTTCATTAGGTATCTCTACACTCTTAAGAAGTATATACGCAATAAAAATCGACCAGAGGGTTCTATCATGTAAGGTTATTTTCTTGATGAAGCAACCATATTTTGTTCCCGCTATCTGGATGAGAACATTGAGACAAGGCTTAACCGACCACGAAGAATTCAAGACGGACCATATGGTAAAGCCGAGTATAAGAGGGTAGACACTGTGTTTATCAACAAGATATGCCGGTTTATCTTTCTTAATTGCGAATGTCTTGAACAAATTAGAGAGTAAGTTTTATTGGATTAATTGTTATATCTGTGTTTGTGTGTGTATGAAATGATATAATATTAATATCACCATTATTTGTCGAAAACAGAATTCATTTTAACGAGGTACGTGAGGGGCATCCTGATTGGAATGAAGAACAATTGGAAAAATATCATCAGGATAATTTTTGTGATTGGGTCACAGATCATGTAAGTTATTCGAATAACATTTTATTGCTAGCAGTTTTAATCTAAACTTGTATCGTTATGTATTTGTCGTAAAATTTGTTTTGTTAGATCCACGATCCGAACTTGTCTGTATCATTTGAGAGTGATTCAAGATGTTTAGCTCAATTTCCTAGTACGGAGGTTGCATATTACAAAGGATTTGGTGTCCTTGGATACAAATTCGAAGTTAAGGAATTAGAAACATCTAGAACCACTCAGAATAGTGGGATTGCGACGGTAGGATCGGATGGTGTGATTTATTATGGGTACTTAAATTGTATACTCGGCATCCACTATCCCGGACGATCAGAACCCTTTTATATATTCCAGTGTACTTGGTACGATACGCGAACCGATACGGACGGGTGGAGAAGCAATCTTGGGACTTGGAAAGATGAACATGGATTGAACAGTGTGAACACACTTCGATTTTACTTTCAGGAAGATCCGTTTATCTTTCCGAACCAAGCGTTCCAAGTATACTACTCACAATGTTTGAAGCATCCGGGGTAGAATGTTGTATGCCGATGGAAACCCAGAGATGTCTACGATGTCCCAGAATACGAGGACAGCGATGAGGACGAATAAGAGAGAAGGCTTAAAGTGCTCCGACCGTCTGTTTCGAAGGACGGGTTGTTTTCGACCGATCATGAAGTTACGTGGGTTAGAAATGACATCGACGATGAAATCCAAGTAGATATGTATAATGCGCCCACGAAACGAAAAAGGTTATCAGTAATGTTATATTATTACTTCACATTTTACGCTCTATACATATATAGTCAATACTTTTAATGATTGTCTAATGCGTCCACGAACCGTTTATGTAGATTTGATGACGATGTCGGGAGCAGCGAGGGGTGACAGGAGCTCCAGCCGCGGCAGAGGCAGAGGCAGAGCGGTTCTGCCGCTCGGAGAGCTCCGTAGGGAGCTTCAGAGGGCTGGTCTTGCACCCAGATCGGAGACCCCTTCGGATGCCTCCTTCCGTGTGGATTTTGCCACACATCCAGGTATATTGCACGCATATCCATTTTGAATGTAATATTACAGATATTCATCCCTGTTTATGTCAAAATTACTTATATTGTCAATGTTTGATTGTCTAGTTATTGGTGATGCGTCCACATCTGGGACAGAGGCCACTCCCGCTCCTTCAGGTATGTTTATATATCATATAGTGCATGTATATTGATTTAGAATGCTATATCATAAATATACACACATTCCTTTTGCTCTTACTTAGTAATTTTTATTATTGTCTAGCTGTAGGTGGTGACACCACCGCACCTGCGGGTATGTTTATATATCCTATAGTGCATGCATATTGATTTAGAACGTTATATTATTGATCTATACATTCTTTTTGCAATTACTTATATAATCTATTTTTAATTGTCTAATTATAGGTGGTACGTCCATATCTTCCGCAGGGGCCACTCCTGCCGCTTCCATACCATCCGCATCGTCTGCAAGTTAGTATGAATAAATATAAAATATTTATTCATTTTACATATGCACTATAGAATAAATATGAACTTCATAGAAATTTAGCGTCAATGTTTATTTTCTAGTTGCAGGGGATGCGTTCGCATCCGGGACCCCGGTTGTTCCTCACCGGAGGAACTATCGTCCCGCTCGTGCTGCTGCCCGGGCCCAGGCTCGTGCGATAGTCACCGGAGGTATATATCACACTTCAATTTTCGCTTAAGCTTGATTTCTTAATACAACTTTGTATTAATATTAATTGTCTTGATATTTCGTGCAGACGCAGGGCCTCCCCATCCCCAGAAGGGGACTCGAGGCCCGCATCAGTCCCATAGGCTGAGGCCTGACAGAGCTAGGGGGGAGGTATCATTCCCCCTCCTTTTTACCCTTGACTATCGCTATACCGGTCCTCATGCCGAGAGGTTCGGCCGGTATATGGGGGATGAGAGCCGGCTCGTAAAGAATTATCCACTTCACGTTGAGTGGGGCGAGCAGCACCGGCGCTCATTCACCCTCTTCTTTGATCAGGCTTGGGTACGTATTAACGGCCTATTTTCATTTGATTTATCCAATATATTTATTATTAACACTTGCAATCTAATAACAATATTTTTTTGTATTTTCAGTTGGATTACGATTTTCAGCCTGTAGCCGACCCTGATCACCCTGGGAGGGTGCTCGACCTTCATGCTCTGTACAATGGCCTGATGAAGAACATGCAGACCAAGGTCCGATACAACAGGAATGAGCTGAAGGCCGACTGCTACTCACTGTGGATGGCAACCCCCGAGGCAGAGAGAGCGGCCCTCCTATCTACTCCGGTGTTTGCGAGAGTCGACGTAGAGACATGGCTTCCATTGTGCGATTATTTCGACTCCCAACGCAAACAGGTATGTATTTTAAATGTAATTCATTGTTTATGATATAATTTATTTCTTTGTGTTCCTTAATTAGAAAACTAAATGTTAATGCGTTGTGCAGAAACAGACCGCTCAGAATACAGAGAACAGGAAGTCGGCGAAGAGGGGTCGCCCTACTTACATAGGTGGCTCGAGGAATATTACTCGAGCCATGGAGTTATCGGTAAATTACAATAGACCGACCTTTCTGAAATTCTGCAATATTAAGAGTTATTTTCTAATATTTCTAATATTAAGAGTTATTTTCTAATATTGCAGACAGCTCGGACCGTGGCGCAAGGTGGTATACCGAGCGTGCTGTCCGCATATCTTGCCGTCCACGGCACCTCGACAGATCCCGCCACGGGCGAGCTTCGATATCCCGACGTCACTACCCAGGAGTATTGCATAAGTGTTAAATATTTATTCTACCCATATTTGAAATTTTAGTTTTGGAAGCTTCAAGTTTAAATTTTATACTTATACTTTACTGCTTAATGTGGGTGTAGGAGCAGGTGGTTGAGCAGGCCGAGGCCTCGGGGATCGATTTTACCGGACAGAACGATCCGAGGCTGCTGACCCCGGTTTTGGACGCCGCACACGGAGGGCACCACGGAGGTTGGGAGAGAGGCCGGGGACTGGGCCCTAGCAGGGCCCATATGAGGTTGGACTCCACCCCGGCGGTTACTTTCTCCGTCTCCAGTGAGCGACGTGTCCAGCAGGAACTGGAGAGCTTGAGGGCCACCGTTGAGGAGTTGAAGGAGATGCTGATATGTATACTACTTTATAGTAAAATATCATGTCATATTATACATATCAACATATCCATAATTAGTACGTAGCTTGAGCTTATTTGGTTTTAGAGTTAGGTTTGATTAATCATACATACATATGTAATTAAAATAAACAACGGTTATCCAAACTAGATATCCAAATGGGATTTCGAAATAACTTGATAATGATACGAATTCGAGCAATACACAGTTCTTATACGCTTCTTACACATGTTAGGTCCAGACGCCACAGGATACATGTCATGCATCTCCTTCGGCCGCGGCTCCGCAAGCCACTACATCGGCTGTGGTTCCGCAGGCAGCTCCTATAGCTCCAGCTCCCGCTCAGACTCCCGCAGCCGCGGCTCCGCAAGCGACTCCCTCGATGGCGGCTGCGCAGACCACATCGCCAGCTCCACAAGACGCTCAGACTCCCGCTCATGCCGAATTGCAAAGTTTATTGACCGAGGAGCAGGCGCGCGTTATTCTATCGTTATTCAGAGGTGGAGCTGGACCGAGCTAGGGTAGCTTTTTGGTTCTTATTTTTTGAAACATGTATTTATTTATATCATACATATTGTACTACATTTTGAAACGATATTGATATTGATATTGATATTGGTTTATATTTATATCATATTCAGTATTTGGGTTTCTTTTGTATATTATATGCGTGAGATGTGATTATGAATACTGCGATGTATGTTGTGTAATGATTAATTTTATATTTTACTGATATATATATTATTGTGCACAGGGCGAGAAAAAATAAGGCAGCCCCTTTTTATAAAAAAAACAGATAATGTGTACCTACGGATTACACATGCTGTCCCTACGGCTTAAGCCGTAGGGGCAAAATATCAGCAGTAACTGATATTTCCCCCTGATCTCAGTGTCAGGGGGGTTGGGCTTGTCCCTACGGATATATCCGTAGGGGCAAACAACGACCCCTACGGAGGCAAAATATGAGGAATCCTGATATTTTGCCCCCACGGATATGTACCTACGCATATATCCGTAGAGGATACTTCTTAGCCCTACGGATATATCCGTAGGTACAATTAATATAATTAAAATAACCGTAAATAAAATAACTTTTTTCCCCTACGCCCTAATCCGTAGGTGCAAATGTACCTATACAGAACTCCGTAGGGGCAAGTGCAGGGCTTCGACTTGCACCTACGGTGTTTGCACCTACATGTTATTTTTTTGCCCCTACGGATATATCCGTAGGGGCAGTGGTTTGCCCCTACGGGTAAATCCGTAGGGGCAACCCTTATTCGTAGTAGTGA
The DNA here is from genome assembly GCA_030015575.1 of Agapanthus africanus. NCBI lineage: Eukaryota > Viridiplantae > Streptophyta > Magnoliopsida > Asparagales > Amaryllidaceae > Agapanthus > Agapanthus africanus. Next base: position 66,229,686 of record CM057344.1, on the reverse strand, counting down.
GTGTGTGAGCGAGTGTATGTGTGAGTGTTCACATGCGTATGTGTGAGTGTGAGTATGTAATTTACAAATTTATCCTAACTTTTAGTTTATGTTTTGTAAACTGAATGATTCAAAATCTTGTTGTTGTATATGATTTATTGCTTAACTTTTTAAATTGTAGCATAATCCATAAACAAAATCAAAATGAAAATTAAATCCTTTAATACAAGTTGAACTATACTAGATGCGTAAATGAAAAACAAAATCAAACTCATTAAGAAAACTAAACAATAATTAAGGTATAACATTAATTACAGTAATTAAGAAATCTTAGTTAAGCCCAGATATTAGTGAACCGAGATCCTAATTAAAAAACGATTAAATAGAAAGTTAAGGGAAACCTTAAAATTTTGATTAGAAACTTAAATAGGGTTTTATTTTTTATTTAATTAGTAAGTTTAAGATCAAAAGGTTTTAAACTTGTTTAGGATCGACCTATAGTTTCTTGTCTGACAACTGTGTGTATGTGTATGTGTGTGTATGTGTTAGTGTGTCTGTGTGTGTCAGTGTGTATGATACTCTGCACGCGCGCGCACATATCACACATACACAAATACTTGTATGTGTGTGTATCTGTGTGTGTACACATACACATAAGCGCGCGTGCACGTGCACACACACACTAACATACACATAAGCGTGCGCGTGCACACACACATAAACAAGTGAACAAATAGCAACAATTTACGGCATTTTAGTGTAATTAGTAAAATTGAGCTAATTTATCGATTTGTTACTCATTTGCAGTGCCCTCGGTTTATTATTGACATCTAATTAGTAGATATTTTGCAACAAATAAACCAAGCAGCCATTTCAGTCTCTCTTTCTTTATCATCTCATTTTTCACATCGAAAAGATGGATAGAGAATGAGACACAATGCACAACACTCGTCGACAATCGATGAAATACTTTTCTAAATTGGAATTGAGATGAAAGTATGTCATTGAGCGTCGGTTAGTGATGTGCCTTATGTCTCATCTCTATCCATCTTTGTTATATGAAAAAGGAGTGGATAGATGGAGAGAGACTGGAATGGTTGCTTGTTTATTCGTGACAAGAGATTTAGTAGATAGTTTGTTTTATGTCTTTCTCTATCCAGTATCGGAAGAAACGTAGAGTCTAGCCGCAGTATAGAACAATCGACTAAGGAACTTGTGTTTGAAGGGTAATATTTGCTTGGTGTAGACCATCTTTTGTTAACATCGTTGATATCATAATCTTATTTGTACGATCTAATTTGATTTATAGGACTGTTGGTGACTCTAAAGATATTGTTGTATACAATTGTGACATCCAGAGCTTAACCTATCAAGGGAAGAAAGTGTCTTATGTAAGTTTGATAATCCTTGCTTTATATACAATTTTCATATAATTATCGAGAATATATATTGTGTACTAATACTTTTCTATTAATAACACTGTAGTACATGCTCGATATGGAGTCAGATGAGGATGAAGTTCTTATGGCGATGGTAGCGGTGGGACGTTATTGAGGTACGCATATACATGTGTTAATTAGTGTAGCTAGCAGCTTTGTTTAATTTCAAAGATTTTGATTTCAGTTCATATGTATTTATTTATTTATTTGGATTTGCAGGGTTCGCATGGCTGAGTGGGCTAGGATTGCGCACGCGTGCGATTTAGAGCATTTTTCGTATTGTTGGACATATAGAGTCCGTAATGTATTATTTATATTCAAAACAATATCGTTTATGTGTGGATTTGGAGAGAGTTTCGTATTGTTCGACATATTGTATTATTTATTACGATTTTAGTTTTATATGTGTTGTTTGGGTTGTTGAAATTGTTGGATATGTATTGGTTTGTGGTCGAAATGCTATTGGTTTGAGATATGTCGTATTTATATATTTTTTTGTGACCGAAACACTTTTTTGCATAATTTATTGTGATTAATTGTATTATCATATGAGATTTTTTATTTTCTGTATTTTTTTTATCAAAATAAATGGGTATTAGCGACCGTTCAAGCTACAGAAACAGTCGCTAATACCAACATTAGTGATCGTTGTTTGATATCAGAAAACAATTATGATAGTTGGGTTGTCCACATGACAGCTTATTGGCGACCGTTAGGGACGGTCGCTAATGTTACATTAGCGACCGTTTATTAACGGTCTCTAATACAACTATCAGCTACCAACTTTTCTGCAACCGTGTATTAGCGATCGTTTAAATTTTAAACGGTCGCTAATACTCTTTAGCGACCGGAAACTATGTATTAGAGACCGTATAGTACAGTCTGTAATATATACAGTATCCAGTAATGCAAATCTAATTCCTTTCACCTCCATGCTTACTCGGATGCTGATTGGGCGAGTTGTTCTGACGATCGGCGTTCTCAATGAGGTTATTGTATATTTCTCGAACCAAATCTTATTTCATGTAGTTCAAGGAAACAACCAATCGTCTCTCGGTCAAGCACATAATCAGAATATCGATGCTTAGCCAGTGCCACTAGTGAGTTAATATGGATTTCTATGCTATTTCGAGAGCTTGGTATTCTTCAACCAAAACCGTCTATTTATAGTGTGACAACCTTGGTGTTACTTAACTGCAAATCCTATCTTTCATGCTCGTACGAAATACATTGAAATAGATTTTCATTTTGTTCGTGAAAAGGTTGCACGGAAAGAGCTGGATGTTCGATTCATTTCCACTGCAGATCAAATTGTAGATATATTAACCAAACCGTTAAGCATCAAAGGTTTACCTGGTTTCATGACAAGCTCAATGTGCTGTCATCAGCGTTTCGTTTGCAGGGGTGTAACAGATATCATGGATCAAATCAAAACAAATCAAGTTAAGTATATAAACCGTTGCTTAACAATTTATGGTTTGTTAGTATAATGATATGTATATTGTTAGCACAATATCTTGTACATCTATAACAAACTCAGTTATAAATATATGTGATCGGATGCAATCAATATCATTTGAATCATTTTCCTAGTTCCTTTTGTTTGAGCATTCGTATTGTATTAAGTTCTTATAAAACCGATGACAATAATAAAGACAAATAAATCATGCATTCACCTCGCACACAGATAACAATTATCTATAGCAGCGAGAAATTATATCTGTAGACATGAGACATAGCCAATATGATAAACTCATAGAGAGAGAGAATTAAGTGTTCAACTTCTTTCTTTATAGTACAGAGCTCATAGAAATGCAATGCAGCTCTATATTTCTTTATAAATTGTGATGGTGCATGATCAAGTATCTTCCAATTTCCTGTAACAAAGATATAGATGCCATGCATCCTCATGCATGCGATCAAGTATCTTCCAATTTCCTGTAACAAAGATATAGATGCCATGCATCCTCATGCATGCGATGAAAGCTTCGGACATTCAAACTCGACCAAGGATTCAAAAACTGGCTAAGGATGGGACCCACCGGCCCAATCAATGTAGAGGGATTGGAAAAAGGTTGAAAGGTGCTAGTAGTGTGGGATATGAACAATAGCTTGCGAACAAAAGCTTTAGCCAAAGCTCCTTTTTCGCTTAATTAAATCCACATCCCCACGCCTGTTAATTTATGCACGACCAGTTCTAAGCCCATGCCAACTTTTTTGTATAGATCTTTTTTCCACTTTGGTGATTGATATTGTGGTGGTGGTCTTTTTAGTCATAAAAAGAAGAGAGGGAGAGAGAGAGAGAGAGGTGAGATTGTGATGGCTTGAAAAGGATGCTTCACCGTTGGAGCCTTCATTATTAACAGAATCATGTGGTCATTTCATCACCTGTGTCCATTCCTATGACCATGCATATAATCTTCATCTCTCTTTTTTTGGAGGCTATATTTCTTTAAATGCTACCAACTTTTAGCATTTTCATTAGCAAATTGCAAGTAAATATTAGGAACTCCTCAAATGTTCCAATTTAATAACATAAGATGATGCTATGTTAAGACATAAGCCGGTTTTCAACCGTTCATGATATGACATACGAGAGACTAAAATTCGATAAAAAGATAATTTAGTATGAAATTTGATTTTTTCCTTTTAATCAGAGCCATTAGTGCATTAAACTATGAACGTGAATCAACGAAACGCCCATAAATCTAATTCTTGTATATTAGATGCAACAAAAATAGCTTAAATGTAATTTTTGAATTAATTTTTTTAATTTTCCTCTCTTTTAATGTTTCTCATTTATATGGTGGGAAATAAAGGAGTTGGTGTAATATTAAAATCTTTTTAATGAATTTTAGGGACTAGTTACCCACCTTATTCTAAAAAGAAAAAAAATGGATAAAAAAAGCTTAAATGTCTAAATTCAGATGTGAACAAAAGGACCCACAAGATTTGGGGGTATTTTATGAGAAAACCAATTTTATGGGGGGTTTTCTGCAAAAGTATCGATTCTTTTTAAGCGCCCATATCCTTGCCTCCTTTCCTCTCATAAAACAAAACCCATACACAATCCTAAGCGCCAACCTAGCTGATCCTTTCTCTTCTCAAACCCTTGTTCGCTGCTCTCCCTCGCCTCCGCCATCGGCTGCAACCCAGCGCTGGCCAAATCTTGTCGCCCTCGGTCTCCATCGTCGCCGTCTTCTCTTCTTACCCCCGGCATCAAGTCGGCAGCACGCACCCAGAACCCATCTCACGTTCATTTCTCTCGACTCCGTTTCCCCTCGGTATTGGGTAAGTCCCTCTTTCTTTGATCTCTCGATCGTCATCCTTTATGTTGTGTTTAGGGTTTAGGGTTTTGAAAATAAAAATGTGGTTTTTTGTGATGGATCTTGTAATGTTTGTGGGTGTTAGGGTTTTGATGGTGATGTTTGCTGTGTTTGAATATTACGACACGTCTTGAATGCTGAAATTGATGCATGATTAGGATGGTGAGGGTTAACATTTATGTTCTCTGTGGAATGACCAAGCTAGGATGGTTTGAATGTAATGATGTTTGAGGAAATATCTTTAAAAATGGATATAACAAAATGTTTGGTTAAGGTTAAGAATAATATTATAGAAATTGAAGCAGTGAAGTTTCGATTGAGGATAATATGAGAGAGAATTGTAAGAGACGATTTGGACATTCTCAACAAAGATTTGAGTGCTTAGGAGTACTAGGTTCATAATCGAAGGTATTATTTCAATCTTAAATTTTAAGATGTTTATTGTCCATCGGTTCTTAATAGATTCTCCTTTTTGAAAGAAGTTGTAATCGGTAGTTATCATTGCCATTAATCTCTTATCAGTTATTCAGCCTCTTATATGTTTTTTTTCTGATTCTTTTTAAAAAAAAATTTCGATAATGTTGATCGCTTGTTTCCCACTGCTTATTCCCTTTTGGAATTCCTGGAACTTGAGCTCTGGTTGCTGATTTTATGCCCGATGTAGCTGTTCAAATAGTTGCTTGAATTGAAGCAATAGATAAGACTGAAGATAAAGAACAAGTAACATGATCTGCTTGTCTAATTCCTTAAAAAAGAAAAGAAAAGAAAAGAGATAAGCATGGTCGAGGAATTAAAATGGACTTTGTGGTTGCTTATATATAAATAAAATAGTAGGTAGCCGGCAGCCCGGAATTAATGGAGCTTAAAATAGGGGGAAAAGAGTTTCTCAAGTATTTTTTTTGACAAAACCGACAGCTTTCTATATGGCCCCAATCCTAATTCTTACTTTATACAAGATACAAGAAATTACCTATATTAGTTGATCGAGCTATGTCTCATATAGGTGTAGTTTGGATCAAGATCTAGTTTTCATGGGTCCTTGACGGTCTAGGTGAGAGACCAAATCCGACTAACATGTTTTTCCTATAAAGCACCAATAAAAGCATGGACAAAATAAACCACCGCATGAATCTTGCACCACTGTTCAACCTAGTGTTTAAATAATAATTTGTTATGACATGCGAAGCGGTCATGACCGAGTTATCTATTTAAGGCATTCAATCCACTGTTAATTTAGTCATCTACTTTGCGTCTTGTTTTACGTGTTGGGCACTTACCTTCTGCCATCTTGAGATAGCTAGGATAATGCTTGTTGGCTCACCTGTATGTTTTATCCAGAATTATCGATTGGTTATGGTTCCTCCGTAATTTTGCACATCGAGATACAAGTCAGGCAAAAATTTCGCCTAGGATCATTGTCTTTTTAATCTATACGAGGTCTATGTCCATTTCTAGATAGATTGGCAATTCGCAGATTAATTAGAAGCCAATAGCCATATCATAACGAGTTTGAAGCATGCATAAAAGCTTCACAATTAATTGAATCCTAGTAGCGTGTATGTGTGCAAAGATAGCATGTCATTTGTCTTTGAATCAGTTGATCATTTAATGTTCAGTGTAGATCTATGAATACGTCACGGGTTTGTCGTTCTCGCTCCTTGCCTTTTGAGAAGCGGGGCGTGACAATTGAACTGATCTCGGCCTCCGACCTTGTTAAGCATAGTGGTCACAACACTAGGGATTTAGGTTGCCTTCGTGTTGTGATTCTAAGATTGATCTCGGTCTAGGAAAGACGATTGGCTCCCGCTCGGTTTGGTAATAAATGACCGATCGATTTAGACGTCTGTTCCAGCGCTTAGATATTGAGAACATCCGGTGTAGCCGATGAATCATAATTCGGCTTGAGGCTCGCGGTGTAGGAGATTTAGATGTCTATCCCTGTTTTTGTATTCGGTCTTCAAGAGGAGATTCTGATTCAAGGGTTTGAGAGTTTTGCTATTATTATCAAATCACATATAACCGCGACCCTAATTTTATCAATGAAATAAGATGGCTGGATGATTATTATCTTTGTTGTGTTTATTATCATTATTATCCATGCAACCGAGGGGTCTATTATTATTATTGTTGTTTAGGAAGAATGTTCTTTCCTTCCTGTAACGATGACCCATCTATCGAGGGAATCCATGTTGTGCTGGTCTATTTGTTTTATATGCAGATCTAGTTTTAGAGCGAACGAACAATTACTGTAAAATACATTCAATTATGGTTTGTAAGAAATTTATTTCACTATAATACCTTCAAAATGAACACTTTAGATCTTTTACCATGATAAGATAAATTTAAGGTATTTTAGTTAAAGAATACATGATTGCTTAAGATAGAGGTGTGAACAATGACACATCCCCCGTCTGACCCATGGATCCATGTGTAAAACACACTTTATTGGTCAAAAATTTACTAGCCATTACAATATTTACCGGTGTCTGACACGCTGGTTTACAAGTATCATCGGATCGACATGATCCGCGGTTTCTTGGGTTTTTCTCGGAGTTTTGGATCAACCCAATCCGCGGGTTCTTGGTTTTACTCGACAAAAAATAAAAAATTAGTCATGATATTAATTATTTTATATTAAAATATACCAAGAAAACTACTAAAAGGTTTTCATAAGAACGCATAATTGAGTGTAATTATTGTCCATAATTAATTAAGATGGTTAATATATTCAAAAATCAAAAATTATATACATACAATTTCCTGTATTTAATTTACAAATAATATTTCATAATACTCTAAATTACAAGTTAACATAATATGTTCATAGATGACCCGCTCATTTATCCACAGGTTATCTGAACACCTTCATGTCCGTAACAGGTCAAATAATAGGTATGAAATTTAATAGTTGTTTAAATCCAAGCATTTTTACCTGCGTTCATTTTATCCGCTATCGTAATGAACCTTCTGCGGCCCGGCCGCATGTTTTGAAACCTTCAGTATTAGGGTATTTTAGTGTATTTTGCCCAAACGAAAATATGAAAGTCTTTTTCTATGGGAAACGATCACGTGCCTTCACTATTCTGGACATTGCCTTCATCTATCCCTAAACAAAGCAACCTATCCATGGCTTCACCTGTCTCTCTTAAGGGCCTGTTTGGTTGCAGGATTATTAGTTTGGATTTGGATTTTGGATTGTGTAATCCTAGGATTCCACAATTTTGTGTTTGGTTGCAAGATTAGAATCTCTAGGATTCCTTTGTTTTGTATGAGGGGCCCACCACAAAAGAAGAATTCATGAATCCTAAAAATTTTCAAGAATTCTCAAGGATTTGGCACTATTCAATATAATTTTAGATGGGGCCCATGTACTTTATTTATTTAACAATCCTCTCTCTCTATCTCTCTTTAAAATCCCCAAATCCAAATCCTAATCCTATTTTTTTCCACCAACCAACCAAATATTACAAGGATCTACAAATCCAATACTAGGAATCCAAAACCAACCAAACAGCAAATTACCAAATCTAGAAATTTCAACCGTACTATTTTTGGAATCCAAATTCCATAATCCTGCAACCAAACACTAGGGTATTTTAATGGAATCTGCATATATATTTAGATCTGTGGCAGTTGCCCTCTCCTTCTTCGAGGGAATTTCGAGAGATTCGTTCATTGTTACACTTGATATTGTTTCTTGAGGTAATTCTGGTTCCTTTTCTTAGGTTTTTATGTGATATTTGTTATCTTTTTGTAGGAGCAACCCGTCATGGAGCCGAAGAACCCTAATGGCAGAAGACCCCCAAAATCACCCGAAAACCCTAACCCTCGAAGAAAAAACCTAATGACAGAGACGACGGAGGAGAGGGACTGGTCATCGATTCCAACTGACGCGCTGGAGTTGATCTCGAAACTCCTCTCGTTCGATCCCGATTATGTTCGGTTTCGCTCTGTCTGCGGTACATGGCGTCGCTCAGCTCCGAAGCGTCCTCAGGTCCCATGGCTCATCGCCTATCGTAATGGTCCTAATGGAGACCACACCATCTTCAGCTTCTACAAACTTTTAGTCGGCGAGTATAAAATCGTTCCAATTCCTGAGCAGCTGCCGGAATTTGATCTTTTCGGTGGAATGAAATGTATCGGGTCGTCACATGGATGGATGGCTCTGGCTTCCACCCGCTCTGATCCTATCCTCCTCTTCAATCCTCTCACTAAATCAACAATGCACTTTCCTGCTCCTTTAGATCTTTCTACACTTACCTTATCTTCGGACCCCGCTACAGCGTCATCAGAATTCCTTGTCTCTTCTTGCTTTGCATTCCATAGAGTCGGAGATGTTGGCTGGACCCCCTTGCAGTGCCCTCAATTCAGGGGCTGGGAAGTTCGATCCTGCTTCTACCGTGGATCCTTGTATGTACTCTCACTTTGTGATCCGACTGAACTCTATGTTTGCGATCTTTCCGGCCCCAACCCGATTGTTCGAGAAATTGCTTCGTTGAGTTGCGAGTCTGCTGGATTGCCTATGATCTATCATGGTCACCTAGTTGAATCAGATGGCGATCTCTTACTCGTTCTTGCTTACTGTCCTGGATCTTATAAGGACAGGGGATACTGGTTTAAGGTTTATAAACTTGAGTTAGGAGAGAAAGTGAAGCTAGTGAAGCTGGAGAGATTGGGTGATAGAGCATTGTTCTTGAGCCCGTACAATGCCATCTCTGTTTCCACGAGCCAATTTCCAGGATGCAAAGAGAACATATATTATGATTGGATTTGTAATCGGCCGGATCAGGGTGCCACGAGAAGATTGAAGGTATACAATCTTAAGGATGCAATTAATTATTCCATTCCTGAGAATAGGAGGGATTTTTTTAAGTTTAAGGACAAGAGTGATGTGTTCGTGAATGATGATACGGTTCTTCGGCATGGAGATTGGGGACCATGTGCCTGGTTTACACCAAGTCTCTTGAAGAACTCAGAGTGAAACAAGGTGAGTCGGAGTCATTGGGAAGGGAAGATTTGAGCGCATCATTGGGATACATTTAGATGGCGGTACTATACTCGGGCTTGCAAGGCTTTTGACTGAAAATTTGAGCACAGTATTTTCATCAGATGACCTTGAATATTTCACGTTGAAACCTGGCAGAAGTTTCTTGCTCTTGTTACGATGAGTTCTTAGAGTTGAGCCAGAGGGGAAATAATCTATCTGTAGACTAGACTGTCGGCGATATCTATGGCGAGCATGGGTACCCCAAGGTATATATACACACACACACGATCCGAGAGTAAAATGGTTTCCCCGTTTAAAGTTATTCTATAATCATAACAGCATTTGCTTCCAGCATCAACCACTGCGTCTAGCTTTGGCAAGGTTTCTTTAAACAAGCTTACAGATTACAAAGTGGAGGATCTTGCTGCAGCTCTCTTGAATGCTTTCACATACGATATTGGACTGGTACTGTCCATCCTTCTTGTTTCATCAGTACTTGTTTCATCAGTAATATATTGAACATTGTGTAAATTTTGCGGTATATAAGCTGTTTCCAGTTTTCCTGCTGCAATGCAGAATCTGGCTTCCTTCTCTATTATGTATTGAGCTCAAACAGGAAGCCACTTAAACTTCTTTAAGCTTTATATCCTTATCTTTTAGGTCTCAGGACATATTATCTATTTTCTTCATTTTCTTGTCATATCTTTAAGTTTTATGGCCCATTTTAGTAGTATCAATTAATAGATTCCAACACCATGCTTTATTTGAACTCAAGCGGGTAAGTTCATTGAGCATAATATAGTTGGCTGAATGTGTTTCGATGACAATCAAACTCTTGAGGTCATTTTTTGTTCTTTTTTCTGGACTGTAGTGGACATGTACGCATCCAGTACTGTGTTTGAATCGTACTTAATGAAACCATTTTATACGTTATATTCTCTATTGTATTTTATATGTTCTAATTTTGTTTAAGATCACCTTTGTGGTGCAGATTCATACTATGTCAAAGCTCTCTGGCTTCAAAAGGATCTTCCAAGGATCATATTTATGTGGTCATGCTAAAATAACGGACGAGATTTCCCGTTCTCTGAAATATTGGTAATTAGTCTGGAAACCGACAAATCTCTGAATTGATATGCAATGAGTTTCGTGCTATACCGAGTTGCTTAGAAATGATAGATGTTTTTGTCGGTGTTCCTAAAAATTCTTCTACTCATTATTTCATATGAATATTTTTATCTTGGTTTTTCATTTTCAAATGACCTCTCTCAAATTTTTCTGATTTACATTAAAATGTATTTCAGGTCCAAAGATCATATACAAACAACACTTTTACGCCATGAAGGATTTATGGGAACTCTAGGGGCATTCTGGAGTTATGAGAACATGGGCATCAATGATGTGGCAGCACATGAATTTGTGAAAGAAGTCTTGCTATCTGCTTCTTATATGGAGGAAAAGGTCAAATATTACCACAAGAGAAGTTGCATGAAAAGATACATAGTAGAACAATGTTATTTCTGATAAATTTGAAGGATGCATAGAGCAAGTGGTTTAATTTTTTGTGTTGTTTCAAATAAACAACTTGCATGTAAATCATCTTTTCTATATAGTTAGAGTAATTCATAGAATGATCACTGCTACTTATAATTATACCACAAATGGAAAGGACTAATGAGAACATATGAAGAGCACTATGGAGTGACATGGTTATTTTGGCTAACTCTTAATAGTTTGTAATTTGATTTCGGGTAGAGCTTAGGTTTTGATTCTGCATGTTGTATATGTTGGCTAAACATGAATTTCAGGATATATTACTGTAAAGATCAATATCTATAATTCATGTTTTCCATCATTCAGTCATATATCATGTTCGACCAGCCTTATCAAATGAGGGTATTATTAGTGTTTTGGAATTTGTAATTTACAAAGTTTTTGGTAGCCTAGTGAAAAATAATAGTGAACATGGGCCTATAGGTGTCTTTTTTGTTCAGAAACCTATAACTCATACATTTTTTTTGTTGTTTCCACAGCAAAATGATGAAACAAACCCCAAAGGGGAACTAGAGGGGCTAGAGCGGAACATTGCAGAGCTCATGGCTGAAGTCAAAAGGTTACGGCTTGTAAGCAATTATTGAAGATATTATGTACCAGACTGAGAATCATTGAAGAAATTTGAAATAATATGGCTTGTAAGCAATTATTCTTTCCGCTGAAAATTCTTGCATTACGTTCCTTCCATATTCCTCACGTAATAATAATGTCCCAGTTTTTCCTAGTTCGACTCCCCCTAATCTCCTGCCGCCGGTTCCCCCAAACATCATCAATCGATGACGGCGTCCCCCGAAGGCTATTAGTAAAACAAAAATGTGACCAAACTTAAGGGACAGTCAAAAAGAGATGGTCCGCCTTTTGGAGATTTTTACCTTCCAAACAGTATCTAAAGAGCGGTTGAAAATTGAAATAACTGTTTGTTTGTAGTTGTGGCCGTCAAGCACAAGATCCTCATTGATCCTCATTGATAAACAAGATCCTCATTGATAATATCGCTGATGGTGGCACCCCAAAGGCTCACCCCATATTTCCTATGACACCCAGTCCAAATGATTTCAGAAAGTGGCAGCCATACCGAGAAAGGAGGGAAATATAAGAGAAAAAGATGGGGACATTCGATGTATTATTGCAAGCTCAAACCATGATGTGAGAAGGGAATAGAGAGTTACCGTGGCCTTTTAAAATGCTGGCCGATAATTTGTTTTGCTCACGGGATTGCCTGCCAAATTTTTTATGAAAATGGATAAAACTGCCAAATTTTTTATGAAAATGGATAAAAGAGAGCAGTCATTTTGCATCCAATAATATGATAATTAATGGCCACGCAAAAGATTCGGCTAAACTCTTAAATACGACCCGGCCCAATTCCTGCCCAAGTGAGTGGGTGGATTTGGATATAAAGTCAAATCCTATCGTGGTTAGAATTTGGTTCTCTCTCTTTATCCTATTTGCTTCTTTATCAATGAATTGTTCATGTATTTAATTATTTTGCCTTTTGAAGTGACATATAATCATTCAATACCTGAACAAATTTTTGGTAATATTGTGTACCGTGAATATTTGAATGCAATATCAAACACCAAGTGATATCAAATTTCCTCTACTGATGGACATACCAGTTAATTACACAACATAGCTATTTCCAATTAAGGTTACCTTAACATTGTGGAAATAGAGAAAAAGGATCTATATAACCCACTCCAATGATTTAATTGAATCGTGAGTTTTTTTGCGCGGGGGTGGGGGGGGGGGAGGGGTTGTATGAGAAACATCCTGAGATCACTACCACAAAGAAGAAGGGATGCTCCTACAGTTCGAACCCTAAGGACAAAATTCTGCTCTTACGGTTCACACCGTACGGACAAAAAAATCATAAAGCGCAAGGGAATATATTTTCCCCTACGTATGAGAACTTGTCCTTATGGATAAACCCGTAGAGGCAGATGCCCCTACAACGCCAACCGTAGGAGCATTTTTATTTTTTAATTTAATTTAAGAAAATAGTATTTTCTTGTCTTACGGTTGACACCATAGGGGGGCATATATTTTCCCCTACAAATCGTACCGTACGGACAAATAAATCCTATTTTTGTTTTTTTAAAAAAGTAATTATATTTTTTTGTCCCTACGGTTGGAACCGCAGGGGCAATCAAATTCCCTTACGGCGTAATCTGTAAGAGCAACCTAACCGTAGAGGCAAAATTAAAAAAATAAAATAATACACACACACATATATATATATATTCTGTTGTCACACGTGTCTGTGTGTATATCACAATATTTATCAATAGCATATATTCTGTTGTCACACGTGTCTGTGTGTATATCACAATATTTATCAATAGCATCCCACGCATAATATATAACGAAATAAACAAACACATATAAAATCTATTTACAAAATCTAGATCATAATCAACATATATGATTGGTGCAATTTATTGCATATTTATATAACCTAATTTATCTTAATTTTGCCTATTTCATTTTGTTCCGGATGTGTTTTGTCAATATTACAGGTTACAGGATTTAAAGGGAAAAGTGTGCAACAAACTGCTTACGTGCGTGGACCGGAGACTTAATTGAAGCTATTCATAAATCAGGGAGTCAATTATTAAAATTGGAACAAACTTTGAAGATCTCGATGTCAAAATACAAAATATGGAAAAATCAAAATTTGGATTTTTTATAAAATTTCAGCCGAAGGCAATTGAAAGATTTGGCCGAACTCAATAGAGTTAGGGTTCGGGATTTTTGGAAAAAATAAAGATTATCTGTATCTTGTAGAAAGTATGTTTCAATTCTCCAGAAATCCTATATATACCTCTGTATAGATCAATAGGGTTTCATTTCTCTTATAGCATTGTTTAGGGTTTTCTTTTGGAGAGAGATCAACAAATCTTGGAAGTTATTTTTGATATGAAGTTATTTTATTTTATGAAGTTTTCTTCTTCTCATATCATAAATAACTAAATTTCTATCTAGGGTCAGAATAATTCTTTCTATCATGGTTGTGAAGATTTAATTTCTTTATTCTTTTCTTGTTTTTCTATTGATGAGTTTCTTTTGACCAAAATTATATCTTTTTGATCTCAGGCTAATAAACAGGACATGTTTATGATAGATTAATGCTCTAGAAACTTGTTGAGAGAAAGACTGTATCGCTGTTAAACTAATTAGTTTAATGATAAATTGACAACCTAGTAAACTAATTACGGAAGGTAAGATGGCGTTTTGGTCAAATTAACTCAACATAATTAATCTAGGGTAATTTAGATTATTCCGATAAATCAAGTTAATTCATGAATTGAAGACTTTTGGTTTAATTTGAACAAGGGTAAATCTAATTATTGTTAGGTTAATTAGAACAACATATTTAAATGCTTTGCTAGATAATTTTATTTGATTGATAGGATATATCTTTAAACGTATGATTTATACTTTCATTGATTGATACTTCATTACGAAACTAGATTACTCTATACTTTTATAGAATCAATAGTGATGAATTTAAACATGAGAAATAGAAAAGAATAGAATTATATAGAACACCATGATTAGTAAAGATAATTCAAAACCTAGATCTTTATATTTATTTGAATTTTATCTCTTTTAAATTTGCAACTTTCCTTTAGATGCTTTTAAAACAAATCTTTTTATTTTTATACTTGTTTTAGAATTAATTAAGATTCAACACTTCCCTGTGAATCGATCCTCAAATATTACAATTGCACGACTGTATACCTGCTGTTAAAATTTAGAGACTAAGAAAATCTTCATCAAGTTTTTGGCGCCGTTGTCGGGAAGGCGTTGAAAGTTTAGTTAATTTTAATTCAACTTATTATTTCATTTTTCTTTATTTTTTTATTATTCTATTTTATTCTACAAACTTTTATTTTATTTCAAGAAATTTGGAGCTACTAGGGTGAACCAACAGAGAACTTAATTGCTGGAACGAGAAGCTAAGGAGTAGAGGAGACCGGTACCAAAGTTTTGGGAAGATCGGCAATAGTTTGATCGAGTTTCCGCTGCCAAGTCTTCTTCATCGACCGCATTTCCGCGGCCGTTGTTCGAGATCGCTGTTCCAAATTTTTTTGTAAGGTTCCTTTCTTCTTAATCTCCCCCTCTGTAGTTCCAATAGATTGCTTTTCTTTGCGGGGTTCTTTGCAATTGCGTTGCCAAGAAAAATTTTATTGTTAAAGATTGCTTGCATGATTGATTTTCTTTGCATATTTAATATGGACTTTAAAGGGCAAGAAACCCAAAACAAGATTAGGCAGGGATTTCATCACCCATCCTTAGCCCAAAAAATCACAAACCTAGCATAAGCATTAACCTTTCGTTAATTAAAAAATATTTAGACTCAGCCCTCTAAGGACATTCGCGTTCAAATATGACAAGAGAAGTTTGTAGGAAATCTATTGCCCATCCGTATTTTTTTGTGGTGTCTTAGTGACGTATGACAAGGCAAGTGGTTTACTTAATTAGGCCCGATATTTCGGTAATTCTTATAGCGGATACCTCCCACTACCTGGCACTTACCTGGCTGCAAAATTGATAAAAAGATGATAGAGGATTTATAGCGCAACTTGTCACTTGGAAGTCTAGAAGCGGGTCTAGCGATTCGACCTAAGTGACCCTAGTTTTTAGGATTGTTTGCGCATTTTGTGGCTGTCATTTGTTAAGTCCGTATTTACTTTTCTGCTTTTGAAAACAAAAAATAGGTGATGTTATACCCGCTGCACCTACGCTACAGGATATGTGTTATCGTGTGCGTACTTCTTTACCCTCATGCATAGTTTTACCGTTAGCCGCCGGTGATTATGAAATTAAATTTGCTTTTGTTAATTCACTTCCCAAATTTCACGGTTTAGAATCAAAAAACGCTTGCGTTTTTATTAGAGAATTTGAGGATTTATGCCAACTATTTAATTTAAAGCAGTTAAATACCGATGCGGTTAAATTTAGACTCGTTCTTTTCGTCTTAACTGATAAAGCTAAACACTGGTTTTACATCATACCGGCCAACACTATTAAAATATGGGAGGAATTTACTAAAACTTTCCTTAAAATATTCTACCTTCATTTTAAAACTGTTAAATTTCGAAATTAAATTAGAACTTTTTCACAAAAACAGGGGGAGTCTTTTTGGAAATATTTTGAACGTTTTAAAGACCTCCTAATTAAATGCCCACACCACGGTATTGCAAAGTAGGAGTTGTGTCAAATAGTGTATAATAGGCTAGAGTCTAAGTTTATGATAGAATCGATGTGCCAGGGTAACTTCATGATGAAGCGGGAAGACGATGTATGGAATTTCTTAGAAGAATTATCCGATAAAACAATGCAGTGGGAAAGCTCAAGCGAGAGGAGTGCAACCGCATCTAAGGGAAGGATACATGCAGTCGGAATTTCTATTGGTATGCAAGCTGAATTAGCTATCCTTAGGCGTTCATTAGAAAAGCTAACAACTACACATTCCCCCGTTCAATAAGTCATCAACCCTCTCTATGCTTAAATTGTCACGACTCCTTTCATCTTTTTGAAGAATGTCCCCTTAGGTGCGGGCCTCAAGGTCAATCTTCCACTAATTTAGAAAAATAATTGGCCACCTTTATACAAACTATAGCTACAAATCAACATACAATTTGCGAGACTAGAAAAGAAGATTGACCAAATAGCAGGTAACCAAATTCACCAGGTGAACGTTATTACCGATATACCTAGAGCTTGTAACATACTCAAATTCTATTGAGCCTAGCCCTCTGTTGTTATTAAAAGAAATCGATAAGTCTGATGAATTTCCTAAACCAAACCAGTCTTCATCTCAAGTTGAACAATCTACTGAGCTTAAAGTTATTTTCCCAAAACGATTAAAGAAGAAGAAACGAGCTGCTAAGATAAAGAAGGTTATGGAACATTTCAAACAAGTCAAAGATAACATCCCACTTCTTGATGCAATCCAACAAGCACCCAATCATTCTCAATTTTTAGCAAATATGCGTTCCGGAAAGAGGCACACAACCGTACCTAAGAAAGTTTTCTTAGCAAGAAATATCTGTGATGTCTTGCACAATGATATGCCCATAAAATACAAGGACCACGATTGTCCTACTATTTCTTGCACTATACGAGACAAAGTCATAGATAGAGCCTTACTTAACTTGGGCGCTAGTGTGAACCTCATCCTTTTTTCTTCTATGAGCAGTTAGGGTTAGGTGAGCTTAAACCTACTAAGGTAACTTTACGGATGGCCGCTCGTTCTATTAGAAAACCTAAAGGGCAGATTGAGGATGTAGTAATTAAATTAGGAAATTTCATATTTCCAGTTGATTTCATTATCTTAGAAATACATGTCTCCAATCCTAAAGGTCAGATCTCAGTTATTTTAAGACGACCATTTTTGGCAACATCAAATGCGTTGATAAATTGTCGAACCGGTTCTTGTTAGTGTATATACCCTAGAGGCCATTACTGTATCATACTAGTTTGTATATTACTTGATGGAAGCTTGGGATATTCACAGTTGTATAGACAATCTTGCTCGAAATGGAAGTATGCTACTTGGTTTGTTTCTACTTTAATGTGTGCATGTGTTTCTTTTAGCATATCGCCTATACACATTAGTGGAGCCTTTAGGATCTTTGCTTGATTACCAGCGTTGTGATGGCAGTCACACTAGTGGGGGCTGGGTAATCTACAAGCACATCCTTATACAGGTCCCTAGTCATGGGATTATCGAGACAGGGCATCGATACTCCGGAGTAGACTAGCGTATGCGCTTCTCATCTCAGCAGGGGAGATGGTCTGTCCCACAGCCATTAGTACGTTGTACTTGAGATAGTATGCAGGTGCTCGTTAGGTTACGAGTACACTGGACATGATTCGTCGGGAATTGTTGGTTGGTACTATACCTATCGTCAGTTATCAGTTTCCAGGTGACATGGGTACAGCTTAGTCCGTTGACTTGACACCGTCACTTCGCCTCGAGTGTGTTCCCACTTTTCTTTGATTACTACCCTACCACGGCTCAAAGGAGTCGTGCAAACAGGTAGTAGTTGGGTGCAGTCCCGAAGCACTTGGAGGTAGTGACGGTTAGACATGATTCGTCTCTCCCGGTATTGGGGGTTGATATCGCGCTGTGTCTAGAAGAGCCATTACACAAAGTCTCTGGCCAGGGCTAGCGAGATATACTGGTAGCGTTTCCAGTGTTATCTCAGGGTGTTCTTGGCTACACTCCGACACGACTTGTACCGCTATTAGAGGACTGACGTTTACCGCCCCCCTAGGCCCGCCATGCGATACTCTCAGACGAACAGACCGGACTGTATGGAGATTGTCACATTCAGGCTCAGTAGGAGTTCGGATGGGTTTACCTCATCGGCCTTCTTATCGACATCTACCTGAGGACCGTTACGTACAGCTAGTGCCACTTGCGGTCTGTGGTTAAACCCACTGCCAGCGTAGTGTCGAGTCTTTAGAGTCCCACACAGAGAGTTTCCCTGCACTGAGCGAAAGGTGTAGAGGCCGTATGGTTTTTCGGCAAGGCTACGATCACTTACGTACACTTGTGTGCATATACTGTTCGGGCAGACAATACTAGTGGGCTTTGGTTTAAGCCGGATCCTAGTATTGTATGGATGGATTAGTTTTGTCTTCTGTGCATTCGCATTCTACGGAATGCGGATGCGGGTGTGTATGCACAATTGTGAGGAGCGAAGAAGAAGGAGGTGCCTCATTAGGGATTTGACAGTTGATTTGGTTAAAACCATTATGAGGCGGGCTCATTAGGGTTTTGACAGTTGGTTCAGTCAAAACCATTATGAGCCGGGGACATTATTTACTAATCTTTTTAGTGATAATTATTTTATGGCTAATTGCTTTGACCATTTGACCATACTTGACTTTGTTGACCGTTTGACCAAAGTTGACTAGGATCTTCATGAGAGGTCTAGAGTCTTCTTTTTGGTTTAGATTTTATTTTGTGATGAAAATGGTCAAGTCAAGGTAGCCATCCACTTTATCATGAAAAGATTAGTAATGATGATGTTTATGGATTATTATTCCATGGTTCATTTTCTTAGTTCATAATTCTTTTCTCATTCTCTCTTAAGAAGAGAATGTTCCATGGTTACTCCTTCATCTTCCTCTTCTTGATCTTTCCTTTGATCTCATGTGTTGAGAAAATAAGGAAGTAAATTGATAAACACATCTATCTTCTTCTTCTACACAACCTAGGACATCAAGCTTAGCAACCTTGGTGCCCTAGTTACCTCGGTTTGAGGTGGAACTCGGAACACAAACTCTCGGGTGGATCGTCTTCTACTCAAGGAGGCCGCGGAGGTGACCAAGATCCGGATCGATCCTCGAAACTTGGATGGACGAGCAGGACAGCGGAGTGAAGACCCGAAGGACCGGTTTCGTGAGGTATAATCTCTATGACATAGTAGATAGAACCTCATGTAGTTTGCTAGGTTTTTGTTTAGCAAAGATCCTCTTTTTAGTCCATGTTGCCTTGAGTTTAAAAATTGTTTTTTACCGTTTTCGCCTCCCCGTAAGAACCGGGGTGGGCAACGTGGACTTACAGTGGTATCAGAGCTTAGCTAAACAACAACTAGTATGTTAGCAAAGTTTTTAGAATTTCGATCCGAGAAAAAATCGCGAAACATGTCCGGAAAATGAACTTTCTGCCGATTTTTAAAACAGCTCCAAAAATAATTTGACATACCTTAAAAATCGGCTCAGGGTTTTGTTAGAACACACAGCAAAAACGAGCCACTGACTCGGCCAGCTCACCGCGGAACCGCGGCCAAACCATGCGTTTGGCCGCGCATCCGCGGCCGAGTTGACTCGGCCGCGACTCGGTTTTGCTGCAGTGTGTTCAGTGTTATGTTTTGGGATTTTTAAAGTATTTTGTTTCTGCCTAGAATTTCCAGAGAACAAAGTTGTGTTTGGGGTAGTTGCAAATCCATATTTTTGATCGAAATTTTGTAGACTTTGGCTAATGGATTTTATCTGTGATGTGGTATATGTATTTGTTCCCTTCCGAAAGACGGCCGAGACGCAGGGACGTCTATGCCTGAGGTTCGGAGCAGATGCTAATTGGTGCTATCCGTCCAACTCTCCGAAGATGCCAAGTTGATTTATGGCACCATGTATCGAAGGTTTAAACGGATGCGGCCGATGTAGCAGACTTCGTCAGATTCCCCCTCGTTTGAGGGGTTTTTGATTGTGGGGATGCTCTTCCCTGCAGGCGCAAGCCCCTGCAGTTAATTACGCTACCGCATCGCGGTAACAACTTTCTCCTTCTCCAGATGGTCACTTCGTGTCGTGTGTGTTTATTTTATGTTTTGTTGCCCGTGGATTGTTTACGGAGACCGAGTTATGTCATCGCCCATAGGGCGTGGACTAGTCCAAATCCGTATTATCTTAGATTTGGGTTTGGGGGTTTGGTTTAAGGATACGTTAGCCATTTTTTAGGCTAAGATCAACTTAAACGTTTGTTAAGGATACGTTAGTCTAGTTTGAGACTAAGATCAACTTAACGAGATCGTTTAGATCCGACATTGCATGTATGGCCATCGGGACCCGTCACCTCTCTGACGACGTTGAAGGATTACAACGACAGGTGTCAGAGGAGTTCAGAGATGTACCCTTGAACCAAAGTTGATTGGAAGGATTCATAGTCCAGTCTGTTTGAAGGTTTAAGGATACGTTAGCCATATTTGAGGCTAAGATCAACTTAAACGGGATCGTTTAGATCCGACAAAAGAGCATTTGGGGCTCTATTATTCCAGTTTAGGGACATAGTGGTCCATTGCCAGTTTAAGGACATTGCGGTCCATTGGTAGTTTAAGGACATTGCGGTCCATCGGTAGTTTAAGGACGCATAAGTCCATGGGTTTAAGGACCCCACAGTCCATATGGGTGTGTTTAAGGACGCATTAGTCCGTTAGTTTAAGGACGCATAAGTCCGCGGGTTTAAGGACCCCACAGTCCGTATCTTGGTTTAAGGACGCATAAGTCCATGAGTTTAAGGACCCCACAGTCCGTGTTGATGTGTGGTTGTCGGGACCCGTCACCTCTCTGAAGACGTTAAAGGATTACAACGACAAATATCAGAGGAGTTCAGAAATGTACCCTTGAACCAATGAGTTGGTTGAAAGAGCAGATGTGCTCAGTTCAAGATGATTTGAGGACTTATGGCCAGTTTGGGCTAAGTCCAATTATGTTTGAAATATTGGCCCTCTGTTGGTCCATTGGAGGAGAGGCTTTGCCTCTAAAAACTTAGCCAATTGGGCTAAAGCTAGTGTTAAACACTACAGACCAACAGTGTTGAACACTAGGAACAAAGTTTTTAAATTAGTGTTAAACACTAAGCAAATCAGTGTTAAACACTGCTAATAGAGTTTTCCAATTAGTGTTAAACACTAAGGAGGGAAGGGTCACGTGCGGACACGTGAGAGCACCCTGATTTCCCTTATTTTATTCAGTAGGTAAGTATTTAACACCTTTAATTTCCTAGCCATCACGTGTGGGCACGTGATAGGCATCCATCCATTCGATATTAAAGGGATTCGTTAGGGGTCACGTGGGGACACGTGAGGGCGCTCTAAATGTGAAGCCAGATCTCCTTTGTTTTATCCTCAAATCTGTGAATAAGTGTTAAACACTTTTCATCTTTATTTTTAGAGCATCACGTGTTGGCACGTGATGGGGGTTTATGCATCGAATATTACAGCACTTGCTGAGGGGTCACGTGGGAACACGTGAGGCATTGCCTCAAAGCTTTCCTCTTCTCATTTTTGGGGGATCTGTTCAGGGGTCACGTGGGGCACGTGACCTTAGTCTTTTCATGCACAGGGATCTTTTAAGTCTCCTTATCTTTAAGAATTAAATTCTTATTTAGGGTAAAACCCTAATTTTTGTTTTGGAGGAATTAGATTCCTATTGTGAAAGAATTAAATTCTTATTTAGGGTAAAACCCTAATTCTATCCCAAAGGAATTAAATTCCTATAATTTTGTGACCATTGAATTCTCAAAACTTAATTCCTCCTCTATGTTTTGGATCTGCATGGCAGGATCTCAACCCAATGAGAATTAAATTCTCAATTCATGGGGAGATGTGCACTTTGTAGATCCTCCACCAGAGAAAGAACTAAGTTCTTTTCTTTATATAAGAGTTAAACTCTTTTGAGAATTAAATTATCTTTTTAAGCCTCTCTTTTCTTACCTAGGGTTTTTTCTTTCGCAGAGAATTAAATTCTCCTCTCTCTGTTTCTTCTCTCCCCCCAGGTAGATCCCTCTGTTTTTCTCTCAAAAAGTAGATCCCCCCTCTTCTCTTCTTGGCTCCTATTTATAGAGGAAGGAAGAGAATCAATTTGTTTAGCAAATCTCTCATTGAGAGATTTGATTTGTATTCATCATTAATCTGGGCCTTTAGATTGTTAAGTGAATTTTATTCACCATTGGATTTTAAATCCAAAGATATTCTATTTGTTATCCTGGTGAGATTTTCAGGGAAATCTTTCCTTGTCCAAGGTTTTTTCTATAAATTGTTGATTTTTAATCACCCTTGGATTTTTAATTCAACGGTTCCCCATGACCCTTTTCCATTTGGAAAGATCCAGAAACTTTTAGAATTTAATTCTATTAAATTATAATGCTTTTAAAGCCAGTCACGTGCTGGCACGTGACCTTTGGTCACGTGTGAGCACGTGACCAAAAATTGGGTTCCTTTCTCAGCCGCTTATTTATGTTTCAGTTTTAACCATCACGTGTCAACACGTGACCATTGGTCACGTGTAAGCACGTGATACCTCGTTGAGGTATTTTCTGACTTTTAGAATTAAATTCTATTCATTATTTTAGAGGCTTTAAAAGCCCATCACGTGTCTGCACGTGACCCATGGTCACGTGTGAGCACGTGATGCCCCATTGGGGTCTTTTCTGAGTTTTTATTGTATCTTTTAACTCCTCCAGCGGGTTCTTAAAAGCCCATCACGTGTGGACACGTAATTCCTCATAACTTTTGATCCTGGATAAATTACGAGGCCCATAATATATCAAATCGAAGGGTTTTTCGAGCCGCTTTCGATACCATCAGAATTTATCTGTTTCTCATTCGGGAGTTTGTCAAAAAACAGCCCGGAAGATACTGGTTCCCATTTTCTTAAGCGTATCGCCGCCATTTGATACCTTGGGCTCTTTTGCGCAGAAATTTTTGGCGGGAACAAATGCCCCCCACTACTTTGCCCACGTAAGTATTTACGTGGGTGAAGTAGTGCAAAGTAATGCATAGCGTATGACCAGTTTCGGATTGGTATATTACTTTTAGAATCTTGATCTGAGAAGATAACGAGCGGACACAAGCGTCGTCATTTACCATTGACTCAAATCTCGACTCTTAAGAGATATAGTTTCAAACCCTTAACTCCATGAGCCGCACCCTTCTGTCTCTTTATGTCTTACTCTGGCGTGGAGTAGTTTATACGCTTATGAGTAAGTTCTCCATTTCAGTGGCATGTAGCTTTGGCAAGTGTGGCTCATAGATGGTCCATCTTGACCTCTTTGCAGGGCAGTGATGGCTTAGGAGACAGGGTTAGAATCTGCCACCTAAGACTTTTCAACTTTATGAGCCGTGAGGGTCTCATAAAGGCTTTTCTCCCTACGGATCGAGAGGATCTCGTAGGTGTATTTTCTCCTTAGGAGTCGTGAGGATTCCTAAGTGTGTTTCTCTTATAATTCGTAAGGATCTTGTAAGAGAATTTTCCCCTCTTACGAGTCGAGAGGACCCGTAAGCGGTTGTTCCCCTCCTTGTCGAAATTCGACTTCGGAGAGTGAGACCCGTGGATAGTATGCAAGAGACCATTTTGGGCCGACTTGCAGGATCCCAGTGCTTAGGAAACAGGTTTTTTAATCCCTACTGCCTAAGGCTTTATCTCACGAGTCGAGACGAATCGAGAAGTTCTCGCAAAGACATCAATTTCCTCCCGAGTCGAAACGAATCGAGCAGATCTCGCAAGAATATCCTAACGTCACAGTTAACCTCTGCTCTTTACGACAGAAGTTCGTTAGGGTCTGTGGTACTTAGGGTTTTGGCCGTCGTACCGTCACATGAGCTGATGTATTCCTCGATAGGCAATCGTGCTGTTCGAGTAGCCCTGCGACTGCCGTGTCTCTGATCCCTTCGGGGGCTGGACAAGACGTCTTCAAGCAATCCTCCTTGGCAGTTTGACCGTCGGAAGAGCAAGCGCTAGGAATTTGCCATGCCGCTTTTTACTTGAGGTTAGGCTCATTTTGGAGAGCCCCGATGAGTCATAACCACTCCGCGCTGGTGTGGGATGATCTCCGATAGTCTTTCAGGCTTTATATGACTTGCCGTTAAGATCCTGAAGCTAGGAATTTGGCCTTTGCTTCGTTTGCTGGCATTGCGTCCTCTGTATCGAGACGAATGTCGTGGTTGTCTCTAGGTTGCTGGTGAACCGTCGAGGTTTGGAACTAGGGATTTTGCCGTTGCTCCTTTTGGTGATGTTGCGTCTGCTGTATCGAGACGAACGTCGAGGTGGTGACCACTCCATGTGGGATGATCTCCGGTGGTCTTTCAGGCTTTATATGACTTGCCGTTAAGACTCTGAAGCTAGGAATCTAGCCTTTGCTTCGTTTGCTGGCATTGTGTCCTCTGTATCGAGACGAATGTCGCGGTTGTCTCTAGGTTGCTGGTGAACTATCGAGGTTTGGAACCAGGGATTTCGCCGTGACTCCTTTCGGTGATGTTGCGTCTGCTGTGTCGAGACGAACGTCGAGGTGGTGATCACTCCATGTTGGTATGAGATGATCTCTGAATGTCTTTCCGGTTTTATATGACTTACCGTCAAGACGTTGAAGCTAGGAATTTGGCCTTCGCTTCGTTTGCTTTGTCGCGTCCGAATCCTGCTGGGGGAAGAACGCTGGGGTGACATTTCATCTGCTGTATCAAAATGAACGTCAAGGTGGTGACCACTTCGTGCTGGTGTGGGATGATCTCCGATTGTCTTTCAGGCTTTATATGACTTGCCGTTAAGACATCGAAGCTAGGAATTTAGCCTTTGCTTCGTTTGCTGGCATTGCGTCTTCTGTATCGAGACGAATGTCGTGGTTGTCTCTAGGTTGCTGATGAACCGTCGAGATTTGGAACTAGGGATTTTGCCGTGGCTCCTTTTGGTGATGTTGCGTCTGCTGTATCGAGACGAACGTCGAGGTGGTGATTACTCCGCATTGGTTCGAGATGATCTCCGATTGTCTCTCAGGCTTTATATGACTTGCCGTTAAGACGTTGAAGCTAGGAATTTAGCCTTCGCTTCGTTTTCTTTGTCGCGTCCGAATCCTGCTGGGGGAAGAACGCCGGGGTGACATTTCATCTGCTGTATCGAGATGATCGTCGAGGTGGTGACCACTCCGCGCTGGTGTGAGATGACCTCCAATTGTCTTTCAGGCTTTATATGACTTGCCGTCAAGACCTTGAAGCTAGGAATTTGGCCTTTTGCTTCATTTGCTGGTGTCGCGTCTGCTGTATCGAGGCGAATGTCGCGGTGGTGATCACTCCATGTTGGTGTGAGGACCAGGATCCGCTCTGGACGTTTTCCACGGGATCGAAGAGCGACGTTGTCCGCGTTCCACGTGACCAGGAATTTTGCTCTAGATGCTTCACACGGGTTCACTGCCGTGTTAGGCGAGGACTAGGCTCCGCTCTGGATGCTTCGCACGGGTTCACTGCCGTGCTCTGCGAGGACCAGGATCCGCTCTGGACGTTTTCCACGGGGTCAAAGAGTGACGTTATCCGCGTTCCACGTGACCAGGAATTTTTCACTAGATGCTTCACACGGTTTCATTGCCGCGTTAGGCGAGGACTAGGCTCCGTTCTGGATGCTTCACACGGATTCACTGCCGTGCTCTGCGAGGACCAGGATCCGCTCTGGACGTTTTCTACGGGGTCAAAGAGTGACGTTATCCGCGTTCCACGTGATCAGGAATTTTGCACTAGATGCTTCACACGGGTTCACTGCCGCGTTAGGCGAGGACTAGGCTCCGCTCTGGATGCTTCGCACTGGTTCACTGCCGTGTTCTGCGAGGACCAGGATCCGCTCTGGACGTTTTCCATGGGGTCAAAGAGTGACGTTATCCGCGTTCCACGTGACCAGGAATTTTGCACTAGATGCTTCACACGGGTTCACTGCCGCGTTAGGCGAGGACTAGGCTCTGCTCTGGATGCTTCACACAGGTTCACTGCCGTGCTCTGCGAGGACCAGGATCCGCTCTGGACATTTTCCACGGGGTCAAAGAGTGACGTTATCCGCGTTCCACGTAACCAGGAATTTTGCACTAGATACTTCACACGGGTTCACTTCCGTGCTCGGCGAGGACTAGGCTCTGCTCTGGATGCTTCACACGGGTTCACTGCCGTGCTCTGTGAGGACCAGGATCCGCTCTGGACGTTTTCCACGGGGTCAAAGAGTGACGTTATCCGCGTTCTACGTAACCAGAAATTTTGCACTAGATGCTTCACACGGGTTCACTGCCGTACTCGGCGAGGACTAGGCTCCGCTCTGGATGTTTCACACGGGTTCACTGCCATGCTCTGCGAGGACCAGGATCCGCTCTGGACGTTTTCCACGGGGTCAAAGAGTAACGTTATCCGCGTTCCACGTAACCAGGAATTTTGCACTAGATGCTTCACACGGGTTCACTACCGTGCTCGGCGAGGACTAGGCTCCGCTCTGGATGCTTCACACGGGTTCACTGCCGTGCTCTGCGAGGACCAGGATCCGCTCTGGACGTTTTCCACGGGGTCAAAGAGTGACGTTATCCGCGTTCCACGTAACTAGGAATTTTGCACTAGATGCTTCACACGGGTTCACTGCCGTGCTCGGCGAGGACTAGGCTCCGCTCTGGATGCTTCACACGGGTTCACTGCCGTGCTTTGCGAGGACCAGGATCCGCTCTGGAAGTTTTCCACGGGGTCAAAGAGTGACGTTATCCGCGTTCCACGTAACCAGGAATTTTGCACTAGATGCTTCACACGGGTTCACTGCCGTGCTCGGCGAGGACTAGGCTCCGCTCTGGATGCTTCACACGGGTTCACTGCCGTGCTCTGCGAGGACCAGGATCCGCTCTGGACGTTTTCTACGGGGTCAAAGAGTGACGTTATCCGCGTTCCAGGTAACCAGGAATTTTGCTGATTGTATCCGCATTTCACGGGATGGAGGTCTGACTGTTGGCGATATGTATACCACCGAGCCATGGAACCGGGAGTTGCCGCTATTCCGCTTAGCTTGAAGTTGTGTCCGTCGTTACGAGACGAGTGTTGGGATGATCTCTGGGTCGCTTGTGGCCCGTCGAGATTTAGCTTCTTTCTTTGGTGAAACCTGGGGGGGAAGGTATGTTCTCTTTTTGCTTACGCCCTTGGATTGTGTACAGGGTGTGATGGAACATCACCTGTAAGGCATAAATTTTATTTTTATTTTATTTCCTTTTCCGCGATGCTCTATCATTTCAGCTTTTATATCGCGAAGGTCGCGATTGCCCCATCATTTCGGCTATTTTTTCGCGGTGCCCAATCATTTCGGCTATCTATTTATTTTCTGCTCGCTGCTTTTTATTGCGAGTTGCCCAATCATTTCGGCTATTTTGCATGCATACATTTTTACTTGCTGATTTTGTTTGCAAGTTGCCCCATCATTTCGGCTATTTCGTATGCATTTTTTTTTTGGCTCGCTGAGTTTTTTTTCTTCTCGCGAGTACGGAATTTGGGATCTGATACCAATCTTGGCATCAGCATCGCTGCGACTGGAATATTGCCAGGAGCGAATCATCATTTGCCATGAAAGGACTTGGAATTTGATACCGGTTTAGGCATCAGCATCGCTGCAACTGGGATATTGCCAGGAGCGAATCATCATCTGCCTTGAAAGGGATTGGAATTTGATACCGGTTTAGGCATCAGTATCGCTGCAACTGGGATATTGCCAGGAGCGAATCATCGTTTGCCTCTGTCGATGTTGGACAAAGGTGGCTTAGTAAACAGGGTTAAGGGTCCTGTCGACTAAGGCTTTTGACTTCATGAGCCGTAAGGGTCTCACAAAGGTATTTCTCCCTACAAGTCGTAAGGATCTTGTAGGTGTGTTTTCTCCTTAGGGATCATGAGGATTCCCAAGTGTATGTTCCTCCGTAAGTCGTAAGGATCCTACAAGAGGGTTTTCTCCTTATAAGTCGAAAGGAATTATAAGGGTTGTTCACCATATGGACATGTCCCTAGTCACGGGTGTGACTTTGCTGGGGAAATGTTTATCCACGCCCGTGGATTGTATACAAGGGTCAGTATTGAGCCGCTTGTAGGGCAGTATCGAAGGTTGTGGGGGTTGCTTAAGAACAGGTTAAGGTTTCTGTAACTTAAGACTTTCAAATCTTATGAGCCGTGAGGGTCCCATAAGAGAGTTCTCCTTACGAGTCGTGAGGATCTCGTAAGTGTAATTTCTCCTTAGGAATCGTGAGGATCCCTAAGTGTGTTGCTCCCTTGTGAGTCGTAAGGATCTCACACAGGTGGTTTCTCCTTACAAGGTCGAGAGGATCCTGTAAGTGTCTTTTAACGAGGTTGCGCCCTTTCGGGTTTTCACAAACACTCGCCGGTAGCCCTGCTGTTTTTACTCACGGAACCCTTTCGGGTTTTCATCCGTGCCCATTTTGCTTATGGACATACTGTTTTTTTATTTTTTTTATTTTTATTATTATTTTTTTTATTTTTTAACCACGCCAGCCTGAGGATGCTGCAGGTTGATAGTAGTTTAATGACGTTTCGGTCATTTGCAAGTTTTAGGACATTGCGGTCCACCGTTAGTTTAAGGACATTTCGGTCCGACGCCAGTTTTAGGACATAGTGGTCCATCGTTAGTTTAACGACGTTTCGGTCTATCGTTGCCATATTTGAGGCGGATTCTTAGTTCCCGGACTTTTGGGTCCAGGAGGCCTTTCCTATGAACGAGCATGATGCCCCCGGCATATCCACCTTTTTCGAAGCATGTTGTTGTGGCGGGTTTACTTTCCACTTTTCGGGTAACACGAACTTGCCCTGTTGGTATTGGTCTTCAACCCAGTTTTTTGAAGACGTAGCAATTGTCGAGTGGGTGACCCATTAATCTGTGGTAGGGACAATAGTTAGGATTGTTAACGTCTCCTGGTTGCAATGGACGTTTTGGATCTGGCAGAGTGATAAGCCCGCTGCGCACTGCTAGCTCGAACAATCTCTTTGTTTTATTTTTAGGAAATGAGTAAGGACGTTTCAACTTCTCATTGAGGTATCGCGGCTTGTTGTTTTGACGACAAAACGGTCTCGGGTTACTCGGCTGTTGTTGAGTGTTGGCAACAAAGGCCGTTTTTTCCTTTTCCTTTCTCATTTCGTTTGCTCCGTCGTTTGCGGGTCCGAGATTATTTCCGGGTAGCGTGAGATTGTATGGCTGAACATTCTCGCAACTCTCCAATTCTTTTGTTTTAGAAATGAATTCCTTGAAGAGAGGGTTAAGAGCGGCTTCTTCATCAGAATCGCTTCCAAAGGTGAGAACTCGTGATCCCCCGGGCTCGTCCCTATGACAATTGCCGGCAACTCTTTTATGCTCATCTGTCGTATTTTTTCGCTGTCTACGAGCTTCCCGCTTTATTCTATTGACGTGTTGTCTATGAGCGACATATCCTTGCCACCAACACTTAAAGGAGTTGCAGTCTTCAGTAGGATGTGCGATCCTCTGATGATATAAGCAGAAGTTAGGATGTACGTCCGTTTCATCAAAATGTATACCACCAGGAGATTTTTTTCTGAAAGAGGGCGGCCTCATCCCCATTGATATGGCTTTGGCGAATCGTTTCTTTGTCTTGATCCTGCTTTCATTTGTGGCGGATGTACTTTGATCCAGTGGGAGTGTTTCGACCCTTTCATCTAGTCGTCGGCGTTTGGCTTTCTCGAATATGGCCATCTCACGCTCCCGGTCGGCTTTACTTTTCAGACGAATCTCATTCAGGAAGGCATCAATCATCTCGTCTGACGGCCACAGAAGTTCTGGTTCAGGACCCGCCCTCGGTTTCTCGGTGCAAGGAGCCTATTCATCATCTATCAATGAGTAAGAGATCATGTGACAACTTGCCCCCGGTGTGTCCATCTTCTTTGGAGTGTGCGGCTGTGGTGGGTTTACCTTCCACTTTTCAGACAGCGCAAACTTGCCTTGTAGGTACTGATTCTCGATCCATCCCTTAAAGACGAAGCAATCTTCGATTGGATGGCTTACCGCTTGGTGGTAAGGGCAATAATTGGGATCGTTGACATCGCCTGGTTGCAACGGACGTTTTGGACTCGGCAGATTGATGAGTCTGTTGCGCACTGCCAGCTCGAACAGTTTTCTCGTTTTATCCTGAGGAAATGAGTAAGGGCGTCCCAGTCTTTCCTCGAGGGATGGGCGTGGTCGCACATTGTTCTGGCGAACAACCGGCTTTAAGTGGCTCGGCTGCTGTTGAGTATTGGCGACGACGGTTGCTTTCCCTTTGTCCTTTTCATTCCAAGGCTCTGTCTTTGAAGGAGATGGTCTATGACCCATCTGGTCCATTTGGGCCAGCTTGTCAATCAAGGCCTGAAAAGTGGTCGGCTTGAAGAATATCATGAATTGGGATATGGTCGCTTGAGGGTCGAGAGTACCCACGAACATGCCCACGGCAGGAGCTTCTTCTATGCGTTGTTCGCATCTCGACCATAGGTTCCGCCACCGGATTGCATATTGCACCCACGTCTCTCCCGGCTTCACTCTGGCGTTGATCAGTGCCGTGATCGGGGTGCGCTCGCTAGCGCTTACAAATCTCTGTGTAAACAGCAGCTCCATCTCCGTAAATGTTTTAACAGAGTCGTTAGGTAGCTCCGAATACCATTCAAAGGCTGTTTCTGCTAAGCTGCCGACGAATTGACGTAGCAACAATTTGTCATCGCCTCCAGTATTGCCGCATAAGGCCCTGAATTGAGCGACATGCTGATGCGGATTCCCTGTCCCTTTATATACGTGGAATTTAGGGATCGTATATCCTGGCGGGTAACTGATTTGGTCATACCAGCTCGGATACGGTCGTCCGGTTCTAACAATTTGCCCAGCCGCTTCATTTGCCTGATGAACCCGGATCTGCTGAGCTATATATTCGTCTAGGTCAACTTTGGAGATTGCCTCCTCCTTGGCTGTTGATAGAGCCGGCGGAGGATTTGACGTTTCTCCCCTGTCGTCTTCAAGGACGATCGGGGGATCTTCAGCAGGAGGGTCCGGCTGTAACATCATCCCTACCATATCTTGGAAGAGGAGCGCCATCTGTTTTATGTTAGCCGCTTGCTCTGCGGCTTCTTTCTCCTTCTTTTCGAGGACTCTACGTAGGTAGTCAGCATCAGTTTCTTGTTCATGACGCTGCTCTGATGATGCCTCCGAGCTTTCTTTTGGCCCGGTAAGTGTGGCCACTGCAGTCATCATCTCCTGAAGCTTCTGTTGCTGCTCCTGGGCTTTTGTTACGGATCGGGTGAGCGGTCGGTGACCCATCGAAGCACGGCTTTCCTCCTTTCCAGAAGCCATATAAACAGTGTGCACCACCATGCCCCCAGACTTGGGGTGTTTGTGCTCAGCACGTTTACGGTTCACCATGTTCACAGGGGCTTTTTGCGGACTCCTTTTCTTTTGAGTGGTTGAAGTTGAGGGGGTCGTTGTAGTGGGCGCCCAAGTAGCCGTTGCTTTTTGCGGCTTAACAGGACGGTTTTCTTCCTGCCGGACCTTCAGCTTCTTCTGCTGGCGGGAGAAATTTCGATCAATCACCGAGTCTTGGACTTGGCGCCAGACCTTGTAGATTTTAGAGGACAGCCGCTGAGAGGAATGTTCTGGCTTGGCTTCCGCAACGTTTCCCACCGGAGGAGGGGATCTTTTTAGTACGGCGGTAGGAGAGTTTCTGCGCACTGTGTTCAACAATTCAAAGCTGTTCCCTGTTGGAACAGCAGCATCGATCTCCACCGTTGGAGCTGGTGGAGTAAATCCAGAGGGGGAGTTGCCCCCAGCCTTCCTTACTCGGCGCCAGTGGCGACGTCGAGCGTGTCGTGCGGATGGAGTTGTTTCGGCCGTAGGGGCGACTTCGTCATGCCCCCTGCTTTGAGGAGAGACCGTTATTGGTGCTAGCCTGTCGAAGACTGACACCCGTTGAAAAGCAATGTCTAATCTGTCAAAGACGGACCTCTGGGTAGGAGAAGCAGCTTTGAGGACCTCGCCTGGAGCAGCAACCGGAATAGCCAGCCTTGTAAAAATTGACTTCTTGGAAGGAGGAGCCTTTCCAATAATTTTGTCCGCTTGAGCCGGGATGGCTATCCGCTTTGGGATGGCAGCTTCGGGTATCACGGGCTTATAGACGTTCTGGCCCAGTCTGTTGAAAACTGAGGTATTGAAGTTGGGCGACCCGTTGAGAGGGGCCGCGGCAGTGGTGAGCCGATCAAAGACTGACTTCTTTGGGGCTTCTTGCAACGTCATTGTGGCATTGAAGCTCAACGGTGGGAGCATGGTCCCGAAGAATAATCTAGTGGTGGCCTGAGTTACCTGCTCCACTGGCATCTTGAAAAGGGAGGCCGCTTGGGGCCTATAAGTCACTCCTCCAGCAAGGACCGAGCGAGAGTTGCAGTTGCAGGCGGTGCAGTTTGAAGCCATTGATCTTCTGTTTTCTACACGGAGCAAGACACCAAATCTTACTACCTTGAATCCACAGGCAACCACAGTAAACCGCGATTCGTTCGCGAACACGACACACGAAGTGTGGAGTGGAAAGAGGAAAAGGTCCCACCGGGCGTGCCAGAATCTGTTCCCCTCCGAAAGACGGCGCACAAGACTGCGATGTCTTGGCGCTGAGATTCGGGGCAGATGCTAATTGGTGCTATCCGTTCACCTCTCCGAAGATGCCAAGTTGATTTATGGCACCATGTATCGAAGGTTTAAACGGATGCGTCCGATGTAGCAGACTTCGTCAGATTCCCCCTCGTTTGAGGGGTTTTTGATTGTGGGGACGCTCTTCCCTGCAGGCGCAAGCCCCTGCAGTTAATTACGCTACCGCATCGCGGTAACAACTTTCTCCTTCTCCAGATGGTCACTTCGTGTCGTGTGTGTTTATTTTGTGTTTTGTTGCCCGTGGATTGTTTACGGAGACTGAGTTGTGTCATCGCCCGTAGGGCGTGGATTAGTCCAAATCCATGTTTACTTAGATTTAGGTTTGGGGGTTTTGGTTTGAGGATACGTTAGCCATATTTAAGGCTAAGATCAACTCAAACGTTTGTTAAGGATACGTTAGTCTAGTTTGAGACTAAGATCACTTAACGGGATCGTTTAGATCCGACAAAAGAGCGTTTGGGCTCCATTGTTCCAGTTTAGGGACATAGTGGTCCATTGAATGTATAGTTGTCGGGACCCGTTACCTCTCTGACGATGTTGAAGGATTACAACGACAGGTGTCAAAGGAGTTCCGAGATGTACCCTTGAACCAAAGTTGATTGGAGGGATTCATAGTCCAGTCTGTTTGAAGGTTTAAGGATGCGTTAGCCATATTTGAGGCTAAGATCAACTTAAACGGTTGTTAAGGATACTTTAGTCCAGTTTGGGACTAAGATCGACTTAACAGGATCGTTTAGATCCGACAAAAGAGCATTTGGGCTCTATTGTTCCAGTTTAGGGACATAGTGGTCCATTGCCAGTTTAGGGACGTGGTGGTCCATTGGTAGTTTAAGGACATTGCGGTCCATTGGTAGTTTAAGGACATTGCGGTCCATCGGTAGTTTAAGGACGCATAAGTCCATGGGTTTAAGGACCCCACAGTCCATATGGGTGTGTTTAAGGACGCATTAGTCCGTTAGTTTAAGGACGCATAAGTCCGCGGGTTTAAGGACCCCACAGTCCGTATCTTGGTTTAAGGACGCATAAGTCCATGAGTTTAAGGACCCCACAGTCCGTGTTGATGTGTGGTTGTCGGGACCCGTCGCCTCTCTGAAGACGTTGAAGGATTACAACGACAAATATCAGAGGAGTTCAGAGATGTACCCTTGAACCAATGAGTTGGTTGAAAGAGCAGATGTGCTCAGTTCAAGATGATTTGAGGACTTATGGACAGTTTGGGCTAAGTCCAATTATGTTTGAAATATTGGCCCTCTGTTGGTCCATTGGAGGAGAGGTTTTGCCTCTAAAAACTTAGCCAATTGGGCTAAAGCTAGTGTTAAACACTACAGACCAACAGTGTTGAACACTGGGAACAGAGTTTTTAAATTAGTGTTAAACACTAAGCAAATCAGTGTTAAACACTGCAAATAGAGTTTTCCAATTAGTGTTAAACACTAAGGAGGGAAGGGTCACGTGCGGACACGTGAGAGCACCCTGATTTCCCTTATTTTATTCAGCAGGTAAGTATTTAACACCTTTAATTTCCTAGCCATCACGTGTGGGCACGTGATAGGCATCCATCCATTCGATATTAAAGGGATTCGTTAGGGGTCACGTGGGGACACGTGAGGGCGCCCTAAATGTGAAGCCAGATCTCCTTTGTTTTATCCTCAAATCTGCGAATAAGTGTTAAACACTTTTCATCTTTATTTTTAGAGCATCACGTGTTGGCACGTGATGGGGGTTTATGCATCGAATATTACAGCACTTGCTGAGGGTTCATGTGGGAACACGTGAGGCATTGCCTCAAAGCTTTCCTCTTCTCATTTTTGGGGGATCTGTTCAGGGGTCATGTGGGGCACGTGACCTTAGTCTTTTCATGCACAGGGATCTTTTAAGTCTCCTTATCTTTAAGAATTAAATTCTTATTTAGGGTAAAACCCTAATTTTTGTTTTGGAGGAATTAGATTCCTATTGTGAAAGAATTAAATTCTTATTTAGGGTAAAACCCTAATTCTATCCCAAAGGAATTAAATTCCTATAATTTTGTGACCATTGAATTCTCAAAACTTAATTCCTTCTCTATGTTTTGGATCTGCATGGCAGGATCTCAACCCAATGAGAATTAAATTCTCAATTCATGGGGAGATGTGCACTTTGCAGATCGTCCACCAGAGAAAGAACTAAGTTCTTTTCTTTATATAAGAGTTAAACTCTTTTGAGAATTAAATTCTCTTTTTAAGCCTCTCTTTTCTTACCTAGGGTTTTTTCTTTCGCAGAGAATTAAATTCTCCTCTCTCTGTTTCTTCTCTCCCCCAAGGTAGATCTCTCTGTTTTTCTCTCAAAAAGTAGATCCCCCCCTCTTCTCTTCTTGGCTCCTATTTATAGGGGAAGGAAGAGAATCAATTTGTTTAGCAAATCTCTCATTGAGAGATTTGATTTGTATTCATCATTAATCTGGGCCTTTAGATTGTTAAGTGAATTTTATTCACCATTGGATTTTAAATCCAAAGATATTCTATTTGTTATCCTGGTGAGATTTTCAGGGAAATCTTTCCTTGTCCAAGGTTTTTTCTATAAATTGGTGATTTTTAATCACCCTTGGATTTTTAATTCAACGGTTCCCCATGACCCTTTTCCATTTGGGAAGATTCAGAAACTTTTAGAATTTAATTCTATTAAATTATAATGCTTTTAAAGCCAGTCACGTGCTGGCACGTGACCTTTGGTCACGTGTGAGCACGTGACCCCCAATTGGGTTCCTTTCTCAGCCGCTTATTTATGTTTCAGTTTTAACCATCACGTGTCAACACGTGACCATTGGTCACGTGTAAGCACGTGATACCTCGTTGAGGTATTTTCTGACTTTTAGAATTAAATTCTATTCATTATTTTAGAGGCTTTAAAAGCCCATCACGTGTCTGCACGTGACCCATGGTCACGTGTGAGCACGTGATGCCCCATTGGGGTCTTTTCTGAGTTTTTATTGTATCTTTTAACTCCTCCAGCGGGTTCTTAAAAGCGCATCACGTGTGGACACGTAATTCCTCATAACTTTTGATCCCGGATGAATTACGAGGCCCATAATATATCAAATCGAAGGGTTTTTCGAGCCACTTTCGATACCATCAGAATTTATCTGTTTCTCATTCGGGAGTTTGTCAAAAAACAGCCCGGAAGATACTGGTTCCCATTTTCTTAAGCGTATCGCCGCCATTTGATACCTTGGGCTCTTTTGCGCAGAAATTTTTGGCAGGAACAGTATTGAACGTCTACTAATCACTATACGTCGATTAGTGGGGGTTATACACATCTGTGATCTGTAATGTTGATGGTTTGTGTATATGAACTCGTTGGATTGTCGCGGATGAATAGCCGGGGTTTGTGAGATGAGAGTTTCTTTTTCTTTCATTCAATGTAAAATTTGTAATTGATGTAATATTATTTTTATGGCTGCACATCCGGGATGAGGTTGTAGCCGCCATTGTATATTATTTCTTTTACTGTTTTTGCTCCTAGGATAGACCCAAGGAGGGGTGCACAAACTACCGGGTATTTTGAAGTGCCGAGTGGCCTATTCACGTTGTTAAGGAAGGTTGCTTCACTTCGGGTACTTAGCGGGTAGTTTTCCGCACCCGTAGGGGTCTAGGGTGGGGTTTGGCTATTCATCGCGACCGTGTAATCCGTCTTTCGTTGCAGGTTCGAACGAAACACGGATTCCTAGCATATCCAAAGTGTTCATCTGTGATCTGGAATGGCTATCATTGCATCTGACGAATGTATATATCTATATATGATATCTAGTAGGCGTTGCTTATGTTTTGCATCCGCGCTAGTCCAGCCCCCGCTCTGTCGTTAGTTAAGTAACCTAACGGGTGATGACGGGACCCCATGGCGAATGCGGATGGCATAAGCGTACGTCATATTTTCGTTGTTTTCTGCAATGGTAGGATTAAATGATGGGACGCATTAAATCAATGCAAGAAAATAAACCAAAGTAAAGTCGTTGGAACAATTTCAAAACCACTCGGTTTCTTTTCAAAAACAACTTTTAAACACGGAGCTTAAACCACTCCTTTTAAAAGCTATCAAGGTTCCTTCGATTATATCAAGTTCACTATGTTCACGGTTTCGCCAAAACTATTCGTAGCCCTCCGTCATTTCATATGAATATTCAATTATATTCAAGCTGTGTTTGTTGACCTTCGTCAAGGCATAGTGATTGGTAGCTGTTGGGTGTTCATATGTAGCATAGATAGATGCGTTGGTTTGGGACAGTCGTATTACCTTGTTGACCTTCGTCAAGGGTATATACGGGTGGGTTCAAATTAACCTGGACAATGACGGGTAGAACTTGACATGTGACTTATGATTTGTTGACCTTCGTCAAGGTCATAAGAGCATGAGGCAAAAATCCACATCGGGAGTTTCTAAAGAAACTGAAACTTGCTAGCGCTGCATACCATTTGGAGTGTGATGATTCTGGTAGGATTCCTTCAGTTTTATCACACGATGATATTTGGATCCCGATCCTACTGTGAGTATATGCTACTCCTCAGGAACTTTCTCATTTAACGATCAATGCTATAAACCAAGTAGGTGTCTAGAAAAGTGTTAGCGGGGCTACGCCCACAGGGAAAAGAGGTTATTTAATTAAGGAACTTCACGAAAGCGTTGGAAAACCTCCCTCGAAGTACCAACACTGGCCTGGCTGAACGGTTAAGCAAGTATTGTAAGGTGAGATTGATCCCGACCAATTCTCCCTTTTTGGTTTGAGGAAGGATTCGAGAAACAGTGGGAGCCATCCTGTTTAGATAAACTAAAAACCAATCTAAACTTACAAGAGTATCATGCTGAGTGTTTTCTGTTGGAGATAGTGCCCTCAGAGTCAATTTTTGGATCATATGTGTTAGTGTATATGCCCTAGAGGCCATTACTGTATCATACTAGTTTGTATATTACTTAATGGATGCTTGGGATATTCACCTTGTATATACAATCTTGCTCAAAATAGTAGTATGCTACTTGGTTTGTTTCTACTTCAATGTGTACATGTGTTTATATTTTGTTTATCGCCTATACACATTAGTGGAGCCCTTAGGATCTTTGCTTGATTACCAGCGATGTGATGGCCGTCACACTAGTGGGGCTGGGTAATCTATAAGCACATCCTTATGCAGGTCCCTGGTCGCAGGACTATCGAGACAGGGCATCGATACTCCGGAGTAGACCAGCGCATGCGCTTCTCATCCCAGTGTGGGAGACGGTCTGTCCCACAGCCGTCAGTACGTCGTACTTGAGATAGTATGCGGGTGCTCGTTAGGTTACGGGTACACTGGACAGGACTCGTCGGGAACTGACTAGTTGGTATTATACCTATCGTCAGTTATCAGTTCCCAGGTGACATGAGTACAGCTTAGTCCGCTGACTTGACACTGTCACTCCGCCTCGAGTGTGTTCCCACTGTACTTTGATCACTACCCTACCACGGCTCAAAGGAGTCGTGCAAACAGGTAGTGGTTGGGTGCAGTCCCGAAGCACTTGGAGGCAGTGACGGTTAGACAGGATTCGTCTCTCCCGGTATTGGGGGTTGACATCGCGCTGTGTCTAGGAGAGCCATTACACGAGTAGTCCCTGGCCAGGGCAAACGAGATATACTGGTAGGTTTCCAGTGTTATCTCAGGGTGTTTTGGGCTTCGCTCCGGCACGACTTGTACCGCTATTGGGGGACTGACGTTTACCGCCCCCTAGGCCCGCCATGCGATGTATCAGACGAACAGACCGGACTGTACGGAGAATGTCACACTCAGGCTCAGTAGGAGTTCAGATGGGTTTCGCCTCGTCGGTCTTCTTGTCGGCATTACCTGGGGACCGTTACGCACAGCTAGTGCCGCTTGCGGTCTGTGGTTAAACCCACTGCCAGCGTAGTGTCGAGTCTTTAGAGTCCCACACAGAAAGCTTTTCGCCTTTAGGCAAAAGAGTAGAGGTCGCATGGTATTACGACAGGTCGCATGGTTTTGCGACAGGGTTTGGTCACATCCGTGCACTTGTGCGCGTACAGTGTCCGGACAGTTTACACTAGCTGGCTTTGGTTTAAGCCAGATCCTAGTGTACCTTATGGGATTGGATTTATCCAGTTTGCATTCGTGTTCCTCGGAACGCGGATGCGGGTGTGTATGCACAGTTGACAGGGAGACAGAGGCAGTGGATTGTCATTAGGGTTGTTGACAGTTGACCGTTGACTATTGACCTTTTGATCAACCCTAATGAGAATATGATATGTGATTAACTATTATATTAATTAAGTATTATGGTGACATGGTTGTTGACTTTTGTTGACTTTGTTGACTTGTTGACTTTGTTGACCGGTTGACTAGGCTTGACTAGTTGACCATCATGATAACCATAGCCATCATTTCATGGCAAAGACTTTTACTTGCTTGCTCATTTGTGTAAAATGAGTGCATGAAATGATATGGTTATGGTTGCTTCAACCATCACATAAGACTTTTGTTAGTATGATGAGTTATGATTGCTTTGGATTATGAGAGGGTGAAAGACAAAAGAGAGCCTCATTCTTTCTTGCTCACTCTCTCTCTTGTTCTTGAGCTCTCCTTTTGCTCTCACCCTTTTGCTCTTGCTCCCTCTCTTTAATCTATGGTTCTCTTGTCTCATGAGTTGAGAATCAAGAACCATAGATAAAATCCCATTCTAATTCTTCTCTACTCATTCTAGTTCACTAGGTTTAGCAAACCAAGTGAACTAGTTTCTTCAAAGAACGAAGAAGGAGCTAAAGGTTGGAGCTTTCAGGTGGATCTATCTTCGGCGTACGGAGACGACGAGAAGAAGCCATTCCGGACCACCATCGGAGCTTGAAGACGAAGGAGTTCAAGACAAGCAAGGTATAACCCCCT
Source organism: Agapanthus africanus (assembly GCA_030015575.1). NCBI lineage: Eukaryota > Viridiplantae > Streptophyta > Magnoliopsida > Asparagales > Amaryllidaceae > Agapanthus > Agapanthus africanus. Next base: position 66,189,542 of record CM057344.1, on the reverse strand, counting down.
AACCGAGTAGCTAGAAACTCGTAGTTAGGTTGCTAGATAGATGTTTAACCAAGATCCGGGTTTTAGGTCCATGTTACCACCTCCGTAAAAATCGTTTTTTACCAAATTCCGCATTTCCGAAAGTACCGGGAGAGGTAGCATGGACTTACAGTGGTATCAGAGCCTAGTTAAACTCTATCTAACAAGTTAGCAAGTAACTAGAAGATCGATCAAAGAAAAAGTCCCAAAAACGAACCCATGAATTTTCAACTTTCTGTCGATTTTAAAAGTGCTGGAAAACCTTTTTAAAATACACCTAAAATCGACTCAGGCTTTTTTAAAGAAACTGCAAAAATTTGGGCCCCTGACTCGATCAAAGTGCCGCGTTTCCGCGGCGGGAGCACGCTCCCGCCGCGGAAACGCGGCCGTGTTGACTCGGTCAAGGGTTTTCTTTTTTGCAGTTTACTCTTTGGGGTATTTTGGGATTTTTGGAATATATATTTTCTGCCCAGATTTTCCAGAACGAAAATTTTATTTTGGGGTCCCGAAAATCCGTATTTTTGATCGAACTTCTAAAAGACTTAAGCTAACGGGTTTTCTGTAATGTGATATTTGTATTGAACGTCTACTAATCGCTATATGTCGATTAGTGGGGGTTATACAAATCTGTGATCTGTAATGTTGCTGGAATGTGGATATGAATATGTTGGATTGTCGCGGGTGAATAGCCGGGGGTTGTGAGACGAGAGTTTTCTTTTCTTTCAATTCATGTAAATTTGTAAATTGATGTAATAATTATTTGTATGGCCGCACAACCGGGTCGGGGTTGTAGCCGTCATTGTATAATTTCTTTTTACTGTTTTTGCTCCTAGGATAGACCCATGGAGGGGGTGCACAAACTACCGGGTATGCCGAAGTGTCGAGTGGCCTACTCATGGAGATGAGGGAGGTTACTACGCTTCGGGTACTTGGCGGGTAGTTTGCCGCACCCGTAGGGGTCTTGGGTGGGGTATTTGGCTATTCACCGCGACCGTGTAATCTATTTGTCGTTACAGGCTCGTGCGAATTACAGATTCCTAATATATCCAATGTATTCATCTGTGATCTGAAATGTTTATCATTGCAGTATATCTATATATGATATTATTTAGGCGTTGCTTATGTTTTACAGCCGCGCTAGCCCAGCCCCCGCTCTGTCGTTAGTTAAGTAACCTAACGGGTAATGACGGGGCCCCGTGGCGAATGCGAATGGCATAAGCGTACGTCATATTTTGGTTGTTTTCTGCAATGGTAGGATTAAATGATGGGACGCATTAAAAGAACTAATGCAAGAATATCACGCATTAAAAGAACTAATGCAAGATAATAAACCAAGTTAAAGTCGTTGGAACACTTTCGAAAAACCACTCGGTTCTTTTCAAAACAAACTTTTAAAATACGGAGTTTGAGCCACTCCATTTAAAAGCTATCTCGTTCCATCGACCAAATCAAGTTCACTACGTTCACGGTTTTGCCAAAACCATCCGTAGCCCTCCATCATTTCAGTTAAATATTCGGTAGTATTCAAGCTATGTATTTTGACCTCACGCCAAGGCATAGTGATTGGTAGCTGCCGGATATTTATCTGTTGCATAGATAGAATACGTTGGTTTGAGACAGTCGTACTGCCATTTTGGCCTACGTCAAGGGTATGTACGGGTGGGTTCAAATTAACCTGGATAATGATGGGACGAACTTGACATGTGACTTATGACATTTTGACCTCACGCCAAGGTCATAAGAGCATGGGGCAAAAATCCACATCGGGAGTTTCATAAGTACTGAAACTTGCTAGATTTGCATACCATTTGGAGTGTGATGATTCTGGTAGGATTCCTTCAGTTTCGTCACGCAATGATATTTGGATCCCGATCCTACTGTGAGTATATGCTACTCCTCGGGAAATTTCTCACTTAACGATCAATGCTATAAACCTAGTAGGTGCCTAGAAAGGTGTTAGCGGGGCTACGCCCCCAGGGAAAAGAGGTTCTTTAATTAAGGAACTTCGCGAAAGCGTTGGAAAACCTCCCTCGAAGTACCGACACCGGCCTGGCTGAACGGTTAAGCAAGTATTGTACGGTGGGATTGATCCTGACTAATTCTTCCTTTATGGTTTGAGGAGGGATTCGAGAAACAGTGGGAGCCATCCTGTTTAGACAAATTAAAAACCACTCTAAACTTGCAAGAGCATCATGCTGAGTGTTTCTTCTTCTCTCTCCTAATTGCAGCGACCAATCAACATGACTGGACTTAAGTTACTCCTAGATAAAAACAAACTGACAGGGCCAAACTACAAAGATTGGCTCAGGAATGTCAAGATAGCAATCACTTACGACAAGCTGGGGTATCTTCTTACCACCAAAGCTCCCCCTGTCCCTGGTCCAACTTCCAGCGTCGCGGATAAGGAAATCCGCAAGACTTGGGAGATTGATAGCGCGAAGGCCAAATGCCTCCTGCTTGCCTCGATGGACAACGAACATCAGAGGAGGCACGAGAATATGGACATGGAATCCATATTGCTTCATACAAAAGAACTGTATGGAGAGCAATCTCGTATCGCAAGATACGAAGCGTCGAAAAAGTTATTTTCGACAAGAATGGCCGTCGGATCATCAGTAGCCGAGCACGTGCTAAAGATGATCGGCTACATTGAAGAGCTCGCGGACCTAGGGATCACATTGGAGAGTGAACTATATACGGATATAGTTCTCCAGTCCCTTCCTTCCACTTACGCCCAGTTTATACTGAACTTCAACTTACAAGAAAAAGAGGTTGAACTTTCAGAGCTCCTCAACATGCTGAGGAGCGCAGAGGGCACCCTACTGAAAGGTAGGGATACATCCACTTTGTTTGTAGGAGGATCATCTTCTTCTAGGTCCAAGGCGAAAACCAAGGGAAAGAAGAAGAAGGCCCCCGCCAAACCAAGGGGCGGTGTTTGTAAGGCGGATACGAAGGGAAAAGGTAAAGCAACAAAGATAGCGGGGAAGCTTGTGGATAAGGAAGAATACTTCTATTGTCATAAGAAAGGACACTGGAAGAATGATTGCAGGGCCTGGAAGGCCAGAACACAGGAATTGAAGCAGGTTGCAGCTTCAGCTTCAGGTGTGTATGTTATTGAAAACTGTCTTTTAATAAACTCTACTTCCTGGGTATTGGATACCGGATCAGGATCTCATATCTGTAATTCTTTGCAGGCGTTGAGAAACCGTAGGGTTTTGAAGGCAGGTGACATGACCCTCAGAGTTGCGAACGGAGCTAGCATGGATGCTAAAGCCGTGGGGGACTATCACCTGGGAATGTCAGATGGACATGTTTTGGTTTTGCGTAATTGCTTTTTTGTACCCAACGCAACTTGTAATATCATTTCTGTATCTTTAGTTTCTAAAGAAGGTTATGAATTTGCGTTTGTAAGTAATGTTGTAAACATTCACCTTAATCAAGTTTTGATTGGGTCAGGTACATTGAGTAATGGTATATACGTGTTAAACCAACCACAGATTTTTAATGTCCAGAATACACACAAAAGAAAGTCTCCAGAAATAAATCAGACTTTCTTATGGCATTGTAGATTGGGTCACATCAATGAGAGAAGGTTGACGAAGTTACATACAGAAGGGTATTTGAATGCGTTCGAATATCAGTCGTATGCCACTTGTCAATCCTGTCTCAAAGGAAAGATGACAAAGACTCCATTTACTGGACATGGAGTAAGAGCGAGCGAGCTCTTAGGACTCGTACACAGTGACGTGTGCGGTCCAATGTCTACACATGCCCGAAGCGGACATTCTTACTTCATTACTTTTACGGATGACTTCTCAAGGTACGGTTATGTCTTCTTAATGAAACATAAGTCCGAAGCCTTTGGAAAATTCCAGGAGTATAAGAATGAAGTAGAGAAACAGACCGGCAAAAGTATTAAGATTCTAAGATCGGATCGAGGTGGAGAATACTTAAGTGCCGAGTTCCTGGACTATTTAAAAGAGAACGGAATTCTCTCTCAGCTTACTCCTCCATACACCCTGCAACATAACGGTGTATCGGAGAGACGGAACCGCACCCTATTGGATATGGTGCGGTCCATGATGAGTAACGCTGAGTTACCGCGATCATTCTGGGGATATGCGCTAGAATCAGCAGCATACCTTTTGAACCGAGTTCCGACTAAGACTGTGCCTACCACTCCATATGAAATGTGGAGTGGGAAGAAACCCTATCTTCAATATCTGAAGATCTGGGGATGTCCAGCTTTTGTCAAAAAGCAGCATGCGGACAAACTCGAGGCACGCTCAGTACTGTGCAAGTTTGTGGGATACCCAAAGAACACCAGGGGGTATCTTTTCTACTACGCAGAGGAACAAAAAGTCCTTGTTTCTCGTAATGCCCACTTTCTAGAACACAAGTTCTTGGAAAAGGAAAATAGTGGGAGCGCAGTGGAACTGGAAGAAATTCCAGAACCACAGACTATTATTGAAAGGTTAGTGGAACCAGAGGGTTCAACAGAACAGGACATTCCTACGCCGCTCCGCAGGAGTAGTAGGCAGTCTCATCCGCTCGAGAGATACTACGGTTTTCTCATAGACGGGGATAGAGAGGATTGCATCATAGATTATGATGAGCCTACTAGCTTCCAGCAGGCCGTTCAGAGTGTTGACTCAGTGAAATGGCTGGATGCAATGCGGACCGAAATGGAGTCCATGTACACCAACAAGGTATGGACGTTGGACATTGCTCCAGACGGGGTAAAACCCGTAGGATGCAAATGGATCTTCAAAAGGAAGATTGGTGTAGATGGACAGGTTGAGACCTATAAAGCTAGGCTGGTAGCAAAGGGTTTTCGTCAAAGACCTGGCTTGGACTATGACGAAACCTTTTCTCCAGTAGCCATGCTGAAATCCATTCGGATCCTTCTTGCCATTGCTGCCTTCCACGATTATGAGATCTGGCAAATGGCCGTAAAGACAGCTTTTCTAAATGAAAATTTAGAGGAGTGTGTCTATATGGACCAACCAGAGGGTTTCATTCAGAGTGGGAGCAGCGGAAAGGTGTGCAAGTTGCTTAAGTCCATCTATGGACTAAAGCAGGCGTCGCGGAGTTGGAACATCTGCTTTGATGAGACGATCAAAGAATTTGGCTTTATCAAAAATCCAGATGAACCATGCATCTATAGTAGATTTGTAGCGAGAACTGTAGTATTCCTCGTTTTATACGTGGATGACATTCTCTTAATAGGAAATGACATTCCTATGCTACAATCTGTCAAGGGGTTCTTGTCACACAGGTTCTCCATGAAAGACCTGGGTGATGCCTCATACATTCTGGGTATCCGGATCTACCGTGACAGATCCAAGAGGATATTAGGACTTTCTCAGTCCAGGTACATCGACATCGTGCTGAAAAGATTCAGTATGGAAGATTCCAAGCGCGGTAACCTACCGGCTTGTCACGGGATCACCCTCTCTAAAGAGATGTCTCCCAAGACTGATTTGGAGAGGGATCGCATGTCTATTATACCCTACGCTTCTGCGGTAGGCTCTATAATGTATACGATGTTGTGTACCAGACCGGATGTAGCTTATGCACTGAGTGTGGTAAGCCGGTATCAGTCAAACCCTGGGGAGAAACACTGGATAGCGGTAAAGAACATTCTCAAATACCTGAGAAGGACTAAGGAGATGTTCTTGGTGTATGGCGGAAAAGACCTCCAGATCGAGGCCTTTGCTGACTCCAGCTTCCAGAGTGACAAGGATGATTCCAAGTCCATGTCGGGTTTTGTCTTTACCCTCAATGGAGGGGCGGTGTGTTGGAAGAGTTCCAAACAGGAAACCGTTGCAGACTCGACGATGGAAGCGGAATACATCGCTGCATCTGATGCCGCAAAAGAAGCTGTCTGGATGAGAAAGTTCTTGAAAGAACTTCAGGTGGTTCCATCCATTGTTGATCCAATACCTCTGTATTGCGACAACAACGGGGCTATAGCTTTAGCGAAGGAACCCAGGTCCCATCAGAAATCCAGGCACATCTTGAGGCGGTATCACCTGATCAGGGAGATCGTAGATCGCCAGGAGATCGAGGTTCGGAGAGTCGCTTCAGAAGATAACACTGCAGATCCATTCACCAAGGCCCTGCCCCAGACTCAGTTCGAGCGGCTGATCGAGATGATAGGTCTTCGATACGCCAGTACATGGCCTTAGTGCAAGTGGGAGATTGTTAGTGTATATGCCCTAGAGGCCATTACTGTATCATACTAGTTTGTATATTACTTAATGGATGCTTGGGATATTCACCTTGTATATACAATCTTGCTCAAAATAGTAGTATGCTACTTGGTTTGTTTCTACTTCAATGTGTACATGTGTTTATATTTTGTATATCGCCTATACACATTAGTGGAGCCCTTAGGATCTTTGCTTGATTACCAGCGATGTGATGGCCGTCACACTAGTGGGGCTGGGTAATCTATAAGCACATCCTTATGCAGGTCCCTGGTCGCAGGACTATCAAGACAGGGCATCGATACTCCGGAGTAGACCAGCGCATGCGCTTCTCATCCCAGTGTGGGAGACGGTCTGTCCCACAGCCGTCAGTACGTCGTACTTGAGATAGTATGCGGGTGCTCGTTAGGTTACGGGTACACTGGACAGGACTCGTCGGGAACTGACTAGTTGATATTATACCTATCGTCAGTTATCAGTTTCCAGGTGACATGAGTACAGCTTAGTCCGCTGACTTGACACTGTCACTCCGCCTCGAGTGTGTTCCCACTGTACTTTGATCACTACCCTACCACGGCTCAAAGGAGTCGTGCAAACAGGTAGTGGTTGGGTGCAGTCCCGAAGCACTTGGAGGCAGTGACGGTTAGACAGGATTCGTCTCTCCCGGTATTGGGGGTTGACATCGCGCTGTGTCTAGGAGAGCCATTACACGAGTAGTCCCTGGCCAGGGCAAACGAGATATACTGGTAGGTTTCCAGTGTTATCTCAGGGTGTTTTGGGCTTCGCTCCGGCACGACTTGTACCGCTATTGGGGGACTGACGTTTACCGCCCCCTAGGCCCGCCATGCGATGTATCAGACGAACAGACCGGACTGTACGGAGAATGTCACACTCAGGCTCAGTAGGAGTTCAGATGGGTTTCGCCTCGTCGGTCTTCTTGTCGGCATTACCTGGGGACCGTTACGCACAGCTAGTGCCGCTTGCGGTCTGTGGTTAAACCCACTGCCAGCGTAGTGTCGAGTCTTTAGAGTCCCACACAGAAAGCTTTTCGCCTTTAGGCAAAAGAGTAGAGGTCGCATGGTATTGCGACAGGTCGCATGGTTTTGCGACAGGGTTCGGTCACATCCGTGCACTTGTGTGCGTACAGTGTCCGGACAGTTTACACTAGCTGGCTTTGGTTTAAGCCAGATCCTAGTGTACCTTATGGGATTGGATTTATCCAGTTTGCATTCGTGTTCCTCGGAACGCGGATGCGGGTGTGTATGCACAGTTGACAGGGAGACAGAGGCAGTGGATTCTCATTAGGGTTGTTGACAGTTGACCGTTGACTATTGACCTTTTGATCAACCCTAATGAGAATATGATATGTGATTAACTATTATATTAATTAAGTATTATGGTGACATGGTTGTTGACTTTTGTTGACTTTGTTGACTTGTTGACTTTGTTGACCGGTTGACTAGGCTTGACTAGTTGACCATCATGATAACCATAGCCATCATTTCATGGCAAAGACTTTTACTTGCTTGCTCATTTGTGTAAAATGAGTGCATGAAATGATATGGTTATGGTTGCTTCAACCATCATATAAGACTTTTGTTAGTATGATGAGTTATGATTGCTTTGGATTATGAGAGGGTGAAAGACAAAAGAGAGCCTCATTCTTTCTTGCTCACTCTCTCTCTTGTTCTTGAGCTCTCCTTTTGCTCTCACCCTTTTGCTCTTGCTCCCTCTCTTTAATCTATGGTTCTCTTGTCTCATGAGTTGAGAATCAAGAACCATAGATAAAATCCCATTCTAATTCTTCTCTACTCATTCTAGTTCACTAGGTTTAGCAAACCAAGTGAACTAGTTTCTTCAAAGAACGAAGAAGGAGCTAAAGGTTGGAGCTTTCAGGTGGATCTATCTTCGGCGTACGGAGACGACGAGAAGAAGCCATTCCGGACCACCATCGGAGCTTGAAGACGAAGGAGTTCAAGACAAGCAAGGTATAACCCCCTAACCGAGTAGCTAGAAACTCGTAGTTAGGTTGCTAGATAGATGTTTAACCAAGATCCAGGTTTTAGGTCCATGTTACCACCTCCGTAAAAATCGTTTTTTACCAAATTCCGCATTCCCGAAAGTACCGGGAGAGGTAGCATGGACTTACAATATGCACGTGATGCAATGATTGAGGGAGGACCTATACCGGTAGGACAGTCTTACTCAAGATGATAGTATACTATCTGGTTTATCTTTATCATCGTGTACTGCTTTAGGTGACCTTACAGGTCGCTATTACACGTTGATAGAGCCCCTAGGATTCTTGCTTGACTACCAGCAGTATGAGGGCGATCATATATGTGGGAGCTGGTAGTCTATAAGCACATCCTTAAAAGGTCCCTACTCGTGGGAGTTTCGAGACAGGGCATCGATACTCCAGAGTAGACTAGTGTATACAGTCGAGACCCCGACGAGGGGCGGTGGCCGGTCTCACAAGCAACTGGTGTCAGTTGGTTCACCTAAGATGTATACAGGTGCTCATTGGGTTATGAGTACACCGGACAGGACTCGCCGGGAACTTGCTAGTTGGTCTTATACCTGACGTCAGATAGCAGTTCCCTGGTGACATGTGTACAGGTTAGTTCATCGACCTGAGATCGTCATTTGTCTCGTGTGAGTTCCCACTGTACTTTAATTACTACTCTACCACGCTCAAAGGAGACGTGCAAACAGGTTTTAGTTGGGTACAGTCCCGAGCCACATGGAGGCAGTGAGCGGATCTGCAGGGGTTCGTCTCTCCCGGTATTGGGGGTGAGGTCGCGCTGTGTCTAGGAGAGCCATTACACGAAGTCCTTAGCCAAGACAGGAGATTTACTGGTAGGTATTCCAGTAGTATCTCAGGGTGTTCTGGGCTACACTCCGACACGACTTGTACCGCTTTTGGGGGTCTGAATTTTACCAACCCCCTAGGCCCGCCATGCGATGCTCATAGACGAACGGACCGGACTGTACGGATATTGTTACTGACAGGCTCAGTAGGGTGTCAGGATGAGTTCGCTCATCGACGTCCCTTTTGGTCAGTAGCTGGTGGCCCGTCAAGTATGGCTAATACCTCTGATGTGCTAGTGGTTAAATCCACAGCCATAGTATTGAAAAGTCTTTAGAGTCCCCCACACACAGTTACTCAAGTTTCGGACGAAACGCTTTAGAGGCCGTATGGAGATATGGCATGATTCGATCAGATACGTGCGGTATTGCACGGATCGTGATCGGACGGATTTTACTAGCGGGCTTTGGTTTAAGCCGGATCCTAGTATTAGACAGTGTAGTTTTGTCTCTTTGCATTTGTGTTCAGTGGGAATACAAATGCGGGCATGTATATGCAGTTGCGGGGTTTTCCTGTAATTTATTACGGGATCAGTTTTCTGAAGTTGCCAGTTTGTACTCCGTTCCGGCCAGTTTTCCTTTGTTCCTTCCCGGCCGGACTTTCCGTTGGAGGGGCTAATTTGCAATTGTGCAAATTAGTTTTTGTGGAGGGGGTCCTTTGTAAATATGTGGCTTCATGATATGACTAGCATCATGAGATTCCTTTAACATCACTTGTCTTGCATTTATTGTGATGGTTTTTGAAAGGAATTGATTTGGTATTTTGGTGTGACCATTTTCTCTTCTATTATTCTTTCCTTGCATTATTGCTATTATCCCTCCACCATATTTCCTAGAGAGGGGCCGGCCACTTGAAAAGAAGGGGGGTTCATTTTTGGTGAATGGATTTTGCTTCATCTCTTTTTCTTACACCAAAAATCCCATAGCTCATTTTTCCATTGCTCACTCCTCCACAAACATCAATTGGCAACTTCTCTACCCGTAAGAGACAATGGTTTCTACACTAGTCTACAACATTCTTTGGACGCGTCGGCTAGCCAACTTCGCGCCCGAGTTGCCTCGGTCCAGAGGTGGGAGCCCGTATACTAACCCGGCTACGTGGTGCCTTTCCGACGAGGAGGTGACGAATGGAGATTCCGCGGGAGATCGGAGTGGAGACGAAGACCGAAGGACACGGATCGCTTGGTATAGCTTCTCTACTCTTTTCTAGTTTGCTAGTAGCTAGGTTAATGGCCCGATCCGGGTATTTAGTGCGCGGTGGTGCCGGTTTCAAAACTTTAAAGAAAATTATCGTTTCCGCATTTTGGCCTCGGGATGACGGCCGGGGCGCCGCCGTGCACTTACAGTGGTATCAGAACCTCGCCATTAACCTAGTCTAGCTTGGTCTAATGTGTTTACATCTTCGATCGAACAAAATTCCAAAACCCGCGTTTTCGAAAGCACAGTTTCTGTCGAAATATTTTTGGCTCCAAAATTTTTTCAGGTTGTTGCAGAATACTGTGCAGGGAATTCTAAGCACTCTGTGAAAAATTGGTCACGTGATCTCACCATACCACCGCGGAACCGCGGCCAAACCCATGCTTGGGCCGCGGTTCCGCCGCCATTTTTACAGTTCAGTGTGCCAATTTTTTACAGAGAGCTCCTGTGTAGAAAACAGGGTTTTTGGAACATTCATTTTGGGTCCAGAATTTCTTTAACTGCTACAGTAATGCTTGGGGCCCACTTGATAAAATTTGATCGATCGGATATTTTAAACACGCTAGTTCACAGTATTTACATTATATCTGCGACCTTGAATGTCACTTGATCGGTAAATCCTATCTAACTGCTATAGCCCGGTTAGACGGATTTGTGAACGTGACATTCACGTTGATGTTCTGTGTTTTGCTGTGATGTTGCGGATTGGTCGTGGGGATAGCCTGGTTGCAGTGGTAGTACATTTTTGTTTTATATGCAGATTTGATATTGCGGGGCGAGTGTCCGACATATGGACTGCCGTCACTGCCTGTTTGTATTATTCTTTTGGGGAATGACCGGGCTGAGGTCGATGTACCCGTTGTAGGTATATTTTACTTTCTGTACTAGGATTGCCCCACGGAGGGGTGCACGGATAGCCGGGTTCTAGAGGGCAACAAGCCCGCATCTCATGGCGTTGAGACGGAGGGGGCTTCACTCTAGAATTGGCGGGCTATTCGCCGGACTCGTAGGGGGTATATGATTGACCCAGGAGGGGTGCCCAAGTTACCGGATTCCGTGAAGTGCTGGGTGGTCCATTCACGTTGCTGAAGGGGGCTGCCTCGCTTCAGGTTTTAGCGGGTAACTTGCCGCGCCCGTAAGGGTCTAGGGTTTTTATTGCACAGGCTATCCACACGACCAGGGGAACGTCGGGTTTCAGTAGCGGCTCTGTGAAACCCGGGGATCCCGGATATCTGTATTGTTCTGTGATGCTGGTTACATTTCTGTGATGCTGCATTTTATCACGCCTTGAGCGAAAATTATATATTATATATATACTAGTAGATGTTGTATATGTTTTATATCCGCGCTAGTCCAGTCCCCGCTCTGTCGTTAGTTAAGTAACCTAACGGGTGATGACGGGACCCAGTGGCGAATGCGGATGGCATATATGTACATCATTATTTTCGTTCTTTTGTGGTGTAATCAATTGATGAGACTGCATTGATTCGGATCAATGCAAGCTAAACAAACCTAATTTGATGTTGTTGGAACATTTTTCAAAAAGCTGTTATTCCAAGGACGTTCTCTTTTGTTTTGCACAGTGGTATTCGGTTATGAATATCCAGCTCCTCAGTCGACGAGGCAAGAGCCGAGATCCCTATACCGGGAGTGACCCCTTGGACAGAAGTTTGCATCAGGGCAATAACTTCACTATAGTCGTTTACTTTTGCTTTGCATCGTGGTATTCAGTTGGAATATCCTGCACCTCATTCTACGGGGAAAGAGCCGAGATCCCTTCACCGGGAGTGACCTCTTTAGCAAAAGTTTTCGTTACTATATTTTAAAAAAAAGCTATCCGTTCCTTCAACGATATCAAGTTCATTACGTTAAAGGTTTTCGCCAGAAACCATTCGTAGCCCTCCGTCATTTCAGACGGGTAGCACGTAGTATTCATGCTATGTTTGTTGGCCTTCGTCAAGGCATAGTGTATGGTAGATGCTTGTTGCCTTTCTGCTGCATAGATAGATGCGTTGGTTTGGGACAGTCGTATAGCCTTGTTGGCCTTCGTCAAGGGCTTGTACGGGTGGGTTCAAATTAACCTGGACAATGACGGGTAGAACTTGACATGTGACTTATGATTTGTTGGCCTTCGTCAAGGTCATAAGAGCATGCGGCAAAAATCACATCAGGAGTTTCAAAAGAAACTGAAACTTGCCAGATATGCGCATACCTTCTGGAGTGTGATAACGTGAGCGGATTCTGTCACGTTATCATGCGATGATAGTTGGATCCCGATTCCCACTGATGAGTTGGTTTACTCCTCGGGTGATCCCGACTAATTCTTCTTTTGGGTTTGGAGAAGAATTTGACGGTACAGTGGGAGGTTTCCTGATTAGATAAAGTGATAACCATTTTGATCTAGGTTAGAGTGCACGCTGAGTGTTTCTTTTCTCTCTCTCTTTGGCAGCGACCATGACCCGACCCTTGACTATGACTCAGTGACCAAGTTGACCGAACCTTCTTATAGGACTGGCTTTTGGATTGTCAGAGTTGCAAACCTCATTGCCACTCCTACTTTTACCCTTTTCTCCAGGACACCCCGTATTACTACGAACGTCCTCTTCTATTGGACAAAACCATCGTATGGTTATATACGAACTCGAAGGAATTTATTCGAGGATGGTTTCCGGTTCTGGAGAAAACAAATAAGACTATTCAGTTGTTTTTTCCTTTTACCTTCTCTCAGGTTGCGAGTACTCCTTGGTTTAGGAGATAGTACACCTATTACGCAAATTGGATAGTCTTCTTCCAAACCATAGGCAGGTGCCAACCGGTAGGGAATGAAGAAAACCAATTAGCGTAACGATGGTGTACAGAAGGTATTGAGTTAAGACAAATAAATGGATTAGAAGGAGGGCAAAGTAAACTGCGACTGCTATTCACGACCAAACCAAGTATTTCATTACCACTCCCACTTCACCTTTGTATTTCTCCAGAACACTCCGTATCATTACGAAGATCCATAGTTTATTGGATATTCCATCGTATGGTTATATACGAACTCGAAAGGAACTTGTTCCAGTTCGGGGATGGATTCTGGTTCAGGAGAAATAGGAATAAGGTTTATTCAGGTGTATTTTATCTTCACCTTCTCTCGCATTGCGAGTGCTCCTAGGATTAGGACAGTACACCCATTATGCTTATTGGATAGTCTTCTTCCAAACCATAGGCTGGTGCCGAACGGTAGGGAAGGAAGAAAACCACTTGGCCTAAAGGGGTGTACAGAAGGTAATGACTAAAGACATATAAAGGGATTTGGAGAGGTGGCAAAGAAATATACGGTTACAGTTGTGAATCTGGATAATGGAAGAGGCATTACTAGGAATACCCCGATACCCCTACGAAACATTTCAATGTTTCAGTTTCATTGTGTACTGTTAAAAGAAAACTGATTTCCCAATTAGACACTTGCTCCAGGGTATGTATTTACCAGATTTGATTCTCACATCTGTATAGTTTTACAGATGATGAGTGGGAGTAAGCTATTGGAAATTAGGTGATTGTCCTCATTATATCGGGACTCGTTGTAATCGATGATATTTGAGGAAATCGCCTGGGTTGTTTGCCGGACGACAGACATTTGGTTTTGAATATCCGCTGTTATGCACCAATTTCAAATTGATATATCTGTACGTCTATTTTCATAGAGTGAGATATACCTTTTTAAAATTATGTCTATGGCATTTACCTATATCAGTGGATGGTTAGGTAAGGAGCATTGAACAGCGGTGTAATTCTTCTTAACCATAAGTACAGTTTTCAACCTACGACGCACAGGGTGTGAGTTATTCGACTCAAAGGACTTACACAGAGTATTGTATGTTGTCCAGTGTCCATTAGGACAGAGGGGTTGGTCCTCGCACTATATTCGGTTTACTTATGACTTCTTTAGTTCTTAGACAAGTGTTTCGTAGAAACACAGGGTCCAAGTTTTGAGAAGTTATAGGTATATGAATAAAGTAGAGAACCAGTTGATGCAAGCATCAGGATTCTTCAAGGTGATCGAAGATGTAGATACTTGTGTATGGTATTCAGTTAATAGTAATGTTTAAGAGAACTTGCTTCTCTTTCAGGTTACTCATAATTGGAAGTATTCCTAAGTTGAGTAATGCTGATTGGCCTCCTTCCATTTAGTTGACATGCACTGGAGACAGCTGCATGATTTGAATCTGGTTCAATTAAATCAGTGCCTCTGTTTCTGTATTGGACATAGAACAGTTCATATCTTAACGATGTTAAGGTACGGGGAGTTGTCCGGCTTATGCTTAAAACCAGACTCTGGATAACTCAAGGCACGTTTCTGTAATGGCTGTTTGTGGGTTGACCCAGGCTATGACGAGGGTTGACTTTCTACCATCTGGAAGAACAATAGTGATATTGTTCTAAACTCGCCACAGTTTTAATAAAAATGGATTTTTTCAAAAAACAGTAGTGGGAGTATGGTAGAACTGGAAGTGATTCCAGAACCGCAAACGATTACTGAAAATTTTATAAGAACCTAAAGATTCAATCTGGTTTGACATTCCATTGGCCACTCCGCAGATATGGTAGGTAACATCAGGCACTCGAGAGGTACTTCGGTATGCTCAAGGACGGTGATAGGGAGGTTCTTGTTTACCCAGACTTGCCATTGCTGTTGTTCCAGACTGTGACACCCGGCAGGAGGATGAGTATAACGTCGTTCTAAACTAGCTTTAGAAGTGTACGTCTATATGACTCTGCCAGAGGGATGTCGTAGTCAGTGGGAGCAGTGGAAGCATAGTGGTCAAGTGGCTTATGTCTATTTATAGACTAAAGCAGATATAGCGGAGATAGATCATGTATTTCTGATGTAACAGTCATAGGTTTGACTTCATCAGAATAGGGGATGGATCTGTTAAGAAGGTAGTAGGGTGTGATGTCCTGGTATTTGATGACATACACAGAGTAGGAAGTGATATTCCTATACTACGATCGGTTACACTTTGGTTGTCACACAGTGGTTTCTCCACATAGGACTTGGATTTCATGTCAGACATTCTGGTTACTAGATCTTTAAGTCTAGATTTGGGCAGTTTCCCAATCTGGGTACTTAGACAGCATTCTATGAGTATTTAGAATGGACGACTCCTGGCACGGTAGTGTACCTGCAGGTGATGGAGTCACCCTCTCTAAAGGTGTCTTATAGACTAAAGTAGAGAGGGATGTGCATGATTGGCAGATCACTTGCTTAGACAATTGAGTCAATCATGAGATGTCAAGTATCACACCAGATGTTGTTCAAGCAGTAGATGCAATAAGTTGATATTGATCCAATCCTGGAGAAACATTCGGAAGCAGTTTTAGAACATAAGTGGATGTTCTAGGGATTTGATAACGGCAGCCTCCTTTAGGAGACGGTTATCATTCCAGGCTTCCAAGGTGACCTGGATGGCAGAGTGGCTATCAGAGTTATAGTTTTCCCTCTGACGAGGGGCAGTATTTTGGACAGGTGGTCTAGGCGGATACTGAGGGAGGCATGGCGCAGGACACTGATTAAGTTCAGTTGATGATAATGTCTAAGAAGTTTTGGATTTGGAGTTCATTTATGAGCTAGGTCCCATCAGACATCTAGACATTCTAAGACAGGTATTGCTCATTTTGGGAGATGGCTTTCTCCGCGAACTTGAGATATAGAGAGACATAGAAAGAAACATTACAGCGGATCCACTCACTGAGGCTATCCCTCGAATGCATTAGTTTCGCAAACGAGCTTTGTGAGACTGACTAGTAGAGGAGTTGGGTGTTCGGTATCACACGGGCTGTGAGTATGCGACATCGCAATAATTAGCCTTGAGTGCAAGTGGGAGATTGTGGGAGATTGTGTCCTCAGAGTCAATTATTGGATCACAGGCACGTGATTGCAATGATTGAGGGAGGACCTATACCGGTAGGACAGTCTTACTCAAGATGATAGTATGCTATCTGGTTTATCTTTATCATCGTATACTGCTTTAGGTGACCTTACAGGTCGCTATTTCACATTGATAGAGCCCCTACGATTCTTGCTTGACTACCAGCAGTATGAGGACGATCATATACGTAGGAGCTGGTAGTCTATAAGCACATCCTTAAAAGGTCCATAGTCATGGGAGTTTCGAGACAGGGCATCGATACTCCAGAGTAGACTAGTGTATACAGTCGAGACCCCGACGAGGGGCGGTGGCCGGTCTCACAAGCCACTGGTGTCAGTTGGTTCACCTAAGATGTATACAGGTGCTCATTAGGTTATGAGTACACCGGACAGGACTTGCCGGGAACCTGCTAGTTGGTCTTATACCTGACGTCAGATAGCAGTTCCCTGGTGACATGTGTACAGGTTAGTTCATCGACCTGAGATCGTCATTTGTCTCGTGTGAGTTCCTACTGTACTTTGATTACTACCCTACCACGCTCAAAGGAGACGTGCAAACAGGTTTTAGTTGGGTACAGTCCCGAGCCATATGGAGGCAGTAAGTGGATCTGCAGGGGTTCGTCTTTCCCGGTATTGGGGGTGAGGTCGTGCTGTGTCTAGGAAAGCCATTACACGAAGTCCTTGGCCAAGGCAGGAGATTTACTGGTAGGTATTCCAGTAGTATCTCAGGGTGTTCTGGGCTATACTCCGACACGACTTGTACCGTTTTTGGGGGTCTGACTTTTACCAACCCCCTAGGCCCGCCATGCGATGCTCATAGACGAACGGATCGGATTGTACGGATATTGTCACTGACAGGCTCAGTAGGGTGTCAGGATGAGTTCGTTCATTGATGTCCCATTTGGTCAGTAGCTGGTGGCCCATCATGTATGGCTAATATCTCTGACGTGCTAGTGGTTAAATCCACAGCCATAGTATTGACGAGTCTTTAGAGTCCCCCACACACAGTTACTCAAGTTTCGGACGAAACGCTTTAGAGGCCGTATGGAGATATGGCAGGGTTCGATCAGATACGTGCGGTATTGCACGGATCGTGATCGGACGGATTTTACTAGCGGGCTTTGGTTTAAGCCGGATCCTAGTATTAGACAGTGTAGTTTTGTCTCTTTGCATTTGTGTTCAGTGGGAATACAAATGCGGGCATGTATATGCAGTCGCGGGGTTTTCCTGTAATTTATTACGGGATCAGTTTTCTGAAGTTGCCAGTTTGTATTCCGTTCCGGCCAGTTTTCCTTTGTTCCTTCCCGGCCAGACTTTCCGTTGGAGGGGCTAATTTGCAATTGTGCAAATTAGTTTTTGTGGAGGGGGTCCTTTGTAAATATGTGGCTTCATGATATGACTAGCATCATGAGATTTCTTTTGCATCACTTGTCTTGCATTTATTGTGATGGTTTTTGAAAGGAATTGATTTGGTATTTTGGTGTGACCATTTTCTCTTCTATTATTCTTTCCTTGCATTATTGCTATTATCCTTCCACCATATTTCCTAGAGAGGGGCCGGCCACTTGAAAAGAAGGGGGGTTCATTTTTGGTGAATGGATTTTGCTTCATCTCTTTTTCTTACACAAAAAATCCCATAGCTCATTTTTCCATTGCTCACTTCTCCACAAACATCAAATGGCAACTTCTCTACCCGTAAGAGACAATGGTTTCTACACTAGTCTACAGCATTCCTTGGACGCGTCAGCTAGCCAACTTCACGCCCGAGTTACCTTGGTCCAGAGGTGGGAGCCCGTATACGAACCCGGCTACGTGGTGCCTTTCCGACGAGGAGGTGACGAATGGAGATTCCGCGGGAGATCGGAGTGGAGACGAAGACCGAAGGACACGGATCGCTTGGTATAGCTTCTCTACTCTTTTCTAGTTTGCTAGTAGCTAGGTTAATGGGCCGATCCAGGTATTTAGTGCGCGGTGGTGCCGGTTTCAAAACTTTAAAGAAAATTATCGTTTTCGCATTTTGGCCTCGGGATGACGGCTGGGGCGCCGCCGTGCACTTACATTTTCTTCTCTCTCTCTTAATTGCAGCGACCCAGTGACCACACATAGGTTACATCTAGATAATAAAATGACTGGCAAAGGTCTGTCCAGATGTCCATTGCCCATAACGAGCTGGGACACTTCTTAACTAATCAAATCCCTGCCGTCTCAGGACCAGTTTCCCTTGTCACGGATATTGATATCCGTAAGACATCGGAAAAAGACTTTGCAAAAGCCAAGTGCCTCGTGTTGGCCTCAGTTGATGGTGCATACCAGAGGCAGCACGAGAAGATGGACTTAGTTTCTATCTTCCTCCATAACAAAGATTTATATGGAGAGCAATCTCGTATAACAAGATATGAGACCTCGAACGAATTGCTTCAAGCGAGCTTGGCTATCGGGTCATCTGTAGGGGGCAACGTCCTTGCAGAGACCAGCTATTTTGAGCTCATAGACCTGAAGACCACGTTGAAGAACGGGTCAAATACTGACTTGATTCTACAGTCTCTGCCCTCTGCTTATATCCTGAAGGAAACCAGGGAAGTAGAAGGAAAGTGAAGGGCAAAAGTTTTGGGACTGGATGTAGTAAGGGAGGGACGTTCCTATTGTTACGGGAATGAACATTGGCAGAAGGATTGCAGGGCTAGCAAAGTCAGTAGCCAGGATTCGAAGCATGTTGTGGCTTCGGCTTCGGGTGTGTTTGTAGTAGAGAACTGTATGTCAGTTAACCCCGCTTCCTGGGTATTGGATACCGGATCAGGATCTCACATCTGTAATTCGTTACAGGCTCTGAGAAACCGTAGGGTTATCAGGATAGGTGATATGACTCTTAGGGTTGCTAACGGAATGAGCATGGACGCTGAATCCGTTGGGGAATATCATCTTGGATTGACAACTGGGCAGATATTGATTCTGTGTAACTGTTTGTATATACCCGGTGCGACTTGTAACATCATATCTGTATCCTTACTTTCTAAGGAAGGATATGATTTTACTTTTGTAAGCGATGTGGTCCACATCCACCTAAATCAAGTTCTGATTGGGTCAGGTACATTAGAAAACGGGATATACGTATTAAATCAAGCTCAGATTTTCAGTGTCCAGAACATACTTAAAGAAAGTCTCCGGAAACAAATCAGGCTTTCTTATGGCATTGTAGACTGGGTCACATTAATGAGACACGGTTAACAAAGTTACATAAAGAGGGATACTTGAATCCGTTCGAGTATCAGTCTTATGCCACTTGTGAATCTTGTCTCATGGGAAAGATGACAAAGACTCCGTTCACTGGACACAGAGTAAGAGCGAGCGAGCTCTTGGGACTCATACACAGTGACGTGTATGGTCCAATGTCTACACATGCGCGAAGTGGTTATTCATACTTCATTACTTTCACAGATGCTTTCTCTAGGTATGGACATGTCTTCCTGATGAAGCAAAAATTCGAGGCCTTTGAAAAATTTCAGGAATACAAGAATGAAGTTGAAAAACAAACATGCAAGAGTATAAAGACACTGAGATCTGATCGAGGTGGTGAACACTTGAGTGCCGAGTTTCTGGACTACTTAAAAGAGAATGGAATTCTCTCTCAGATTACTCCTCCATACACACCACAACACAACGGTGTATCTGAAAGGTGGAATTGAACCCTATTGGATATGGTTCGTTCCATGATGAGTAAGGCTGAGTTACCGCGATCTTTCTGGGGTTATGCACTAGAAACAGCTGCATATCTTTTGAACCAAGTTCCTACTAAGTCAGTGCCTACCACACCATATCAGATGTGGAGTGGAAAGAAACCCTGTCTTAAACACTTTAAGACATGAGGATGTCCAGCTTTTGTTAAAAAGCAGCATGCGGACAAGCTCGAGGCACGCTCAGTACAGTGTAAGTTTGTGGGATACCCAAAGAACTCCAAGGGGTATGTTTTCTATTACGCAGAGGAGCAAAAGGTCTTTGTTTCTCGTCAAGCCCGCTTCTTGGAAACTGAGTTTTTGGAAAATCAGATAAGTGGGAGCGCAATAGAATTGGAAGAAATTCCAGAACCACAAGCTATTACTGAAACCTTGGTAGAACTAGAAGGTTCAGGAGAACCGGACATCCCAGCGCCACTCCGCAGGAGTAGTAGGCAGTCTCATCCGCCCGAGAGATACTATGGTTTTCTCGTAGACGGGGATAGAGAGGATTGCACCATTGATTATGATGAGCCTACTAGCTTCCAGCAAGCCATTCAGAGCGGTGACTCAGTAAAATAGCTGGATGACCGAGATGGAGTCCATGTACACCAACAAAGTTTGGACTTTGGACTTTGCTCCAGAAGGGGTAAAACCCGTAGGCTGCAAATGAATCTTCAGAAAGAAGATTGGTGTAGATGGGCAGGTTGAAACGTATAAAGCTAGACTTGTTGCAAAGGGTTTTCGTCAAAGACCTGGTTTGGACTATGACGAGACCTTTTCTCCAGTGGCTATGCTCAAATCCATTCGGATCCTTCTTGCCATTGCTGCCTTCCACGATTATGATATCTGGCAGATGGACGTAAAGACGGCTTTCCTAAATGGAAATTTTGAAGAGTGCGTCTATATGGATCAGCCGGAGGTATTCATTCAGAGTGGGAGCAGCGGTAAAGTGTGTAAGTTGCTCAAGTCCATCTATGGACTGAAGCAGGCATCGCGGAGTTGGAACATCTGCTTTGATGATACTGTCAAAGAATTCGACTTTATCAAAAACCTAGATGAACCATGCATTTACAGTAAGATTGTAGGAAGAACTGTGGTATTCCTCGTCTTATACGTGGATAACATTCTCCTAATAGGAAATGATATTCCTATGCTTCAGCTAGTCAAAGGATTCTTGTCACAGAGGTTCTCCATGAAGGACCTGGGGGATGCCAACTACATCCTGGAGATCCAGATCTATCGTGATAGATCTAAGAGGATGTTGGGACTTTCGCAGTCCAGGTACATCGACACCATACTGAAACGATTCAGTATGGAAGATTCAAAGCGCGGTAATCTACCGGCTTGTCACAGAATCATCCTCTCCAAAGAGATGTCTCCCAAGACTGATTTGGAAAGGGCTCGCATGTCATTTATACCCTACGCATCTGCGGTAGGCTCTATAATGTATGCGATGTTGTGTACCAGACCAAATGTAGCATACGCATTGAGCGTTGTAAGCCGGTATCAGTTGGACCCAGGGGAGAAACACTGGATAGCAGTAAAGAACATTCTCAAGTACCTGAGAAGGACTAAGGAGATGTTCTTGGTGTATGGCAGAAAAGACCTCCAGATCGAGGCTTTTGCTGACTCCAGCTTCTAGAGTGACAAGGATGACTCCAAGTCCATGTCGGGTTATATCTTTACCCTCAATGGAGGGGCGGTTTGCTTGAAGAGTTTCAAGCAGGAAACCGTTACTGACTCAACTATGGAAGCGGAGTACATAGCTGCTTGCGATGCCGCAAAGGAAGCTGTTTGCATGAAGAAGTTCCTCATGGAGCATCAGGTGATTCCTACCATTGTTGATCCAATACCGCTGTATTGTGACAACAACGGCGCTATAGCTTTAGCGAAGGAACCCAGGTCCCATCAGAAGTCCAGGCACATTTTGAGGCGGTACCACCTGATCAGGGAGATCGTTGATCGTCGGGAGATCGAGGTGAAAAGAGTAAATTCGGAGAATAACACTGCAGATCCATTCACGAAGGCCATACCCCAGACTCAGTTCGAGCGGCTGATCGAGATGATAGGTCTTCGATACGCCAGTACATGGCCTTAGTGCAAGTGGGAGATTGTTAGTGTATGCCCTAGAGGCCATCACTGTATCATACTAGTTTGTATATTACTTGATGGAAGCTTAGGATATTCACAGTTGTATAGACAATCTTGCTCGAAATGGTAGTATGCTACTTGGTTTGTTTCTACTTTAATGTGTGCATGTGTTTCTTTTAGCATATCGCCTATACACATTAGTGGAGCCCTTATGATCTTTGCTTGATTACCAGCGTTGTGATGACAGTCACACTAGTAGGGGCTGGGTAATCTATAAGCACATCCTTATACAGGTCCCTCGTCGTGGGATTATCGAGACAGGGCATCGATACTCCGGAGTAGACTATCGTATGCGCTTCTCATCCCAGCAGGGGAGATGGTCTATCCCACAGCCATTAGTACATCGTACTTGAGATAGTATGCGGGTGCTCGTTAGGTTACGAGTACACTGGACAGGACTCGTCGGGAACTGTTGATTGGTACTATACCTATCGTCAGTTATCAGTTCCCAGGTGACATGAGTACAGCTTAGTCCGCTGACTTGACACCGTCACTTCGCCTCGAGTGTGTTCCCACTGTTCTTTGATTACTACCCTACCACGGCTCAAAGGAGCCGTGCAAACAGGTAGTAGTTGGGTGCAGTCCCGAAGCACTTAGAGGCAGTGACGGTTAGACAGGATTCGTCTCTTCCGGTATTGGGGGTTGATATCGCGCTGTGTCTAGGAGAGCCATTACACAAAGTCCTTGGCCAGGACTAGCGAGATATACTGGTAGCGTTTCCAGTGTTATCTCAGGGTGTTCTGGGCTACACTCCGACATGACTTGTACCGCTATTAGGGGACTGACGTTTACCGCCCCCTAGGCCCGCCATGCGATACTCTCAGACGAACATACCGGACTGTACGGAGATTGTCACATTCAGGCTCAGTAGGAGTTCGGATGGGTTTACCTCATCGGCCTTCTTATCGACATCTACCTGGGGACCGTTACGTACAGCTAGTGCCGCTTGCGGTCTGTGGTTAAACCCACTGCCAGCGTAGTGTCGAGTCTTTAGAGTCCCACATAGAGAGTTTCCCTGCACTGAGCGAAAGGTGTAGAGGCCGTATGGTTTTTCGGCAAGGCTACGATCACTTACGTACACTTGTGTGCATATGCTGTTCGGACAGACAATACTAGTGGGCTTTGGTTTAAGCCGGATCCTAGTATTGTATGTGTTGGGTTAGCTTAGCACCTCATGAAGGGTTTGGAAGCATCACATGTACCAAATATGGAATCTTTAGGGTGCTAAGTTAACAAACATCGGATCGTTCCTAGAAAAATTAGGGTTTCAAATTTCACACATCATCTCATGAAAGAAAAGCTAGGGTTTTGAGAGTACAACCTTTGTAGCTCCCTATGCTAGACTCCTCGGCTACTTGGGGTTTGTAAAAGGTCCGCTTGAACTCCTCTAGGTCACCGATGATCCACCCGGAGTCCGCTTTGTCCAAGCTAGCAACTTCGCAAGATCAAGAATGAAAATTGAAGCTAACACTCTAAACAAGTGGGCAAGACTTGTGTAGAATGATGTTGTGGTGGCTTTTCTCACTTCAAAATCCTAACTTGATGAGTATTTTGCTCACTTGAAAAATCTAGAGAGCAATGGAAGAAGGAGGAAGAAGATGGTGGCCCTTTTTTGAATAAGAGGAAAAAAAAACCCTCTAGTTGAAAAATAGAAAATATATCTTTATGTATTTTTTATCTCTCATCTCAAACCATGGTTGAATCATTATTGAACTTGAGTTAAAAGCCAAAAGGAAAAGTAATCCATGGTTAAATGGTGGGTGAGTGTGGTTAGGTCAAGAAGAGTGTAGAAAGCAACCATGAATTATCCTTTTCTTTTCTTTTGTTTTTAAATCAAATGCAATAATAATTTAAATAGAAATCAAACCATGGTGTGAGTCTTATATTGCCACCATTTTCATGTATGTACAACCATGAAGGATGTATGTATGTATGTGTGTGTGTATGTACATCCATATGTGCATGAATCTATAAAGAAAGCATACATGCATGCATACATCCATCAAACTCAAGAAAGGATTTCAAGTGAGAAGCTAATGGTTAAATGATAAATCAACACTTGATTTATCAATCCGGTCATATCACATACGACCCCACCAAAATCAAGCCGCCCAATCAATATACGGTATCTTATACGCGCATTTTAACCGGGTCCATGCGCATATCGCATACGCGCACCACAATGTTTCGCCTGGACTAGGTAACTCATTTGTGGGACTCTAAGACTCGTCAATATGCCGGCAGTGAGTGATGATCATATCAAGCACCCCAAGCCGCAAGCGGTCAGCTAAACGTAACGGCCACCCGGGTATTGAACGATCAGAAGAGAACAAGCGAACCTGCTACAACTCCCGTCGAGCCAACCGGCAACACTACCGTGCAGTCCGGTCTCCTCGTCTGATATGTCGCATATCAAGTCTAGTGGTGGTAAACGTCAGACCCCAATAACCGATAAGTCATGCCGATGTGAGGCTCATAACGGGTCGAGAAACTACTGGTAACACTTACCAGTAAATCTCCAATCAGCCCTGGCCAGGGACTTCCCTGTTACGGCCAATCGAGCACAGTGCAACATCAACCCCCAATACCGGGAGAGACGAAACCCCTCCTATCGCTCATTGCCTCCAAGTGACTCGGGACTGTACCCAAAAACCACCGTTTTGCACGCCCTCATGGACGTGGTAAGGTGGAAATTAAAGCACAGTGGGAATCACACAAGACTCTATGACGATCTCGGGTCTACAGACTAACCTGCACAAGTGTCACCTGAGAACTGCCTGTTCCCGCCAAAAATTTCTGCGCAAAAGAGTCCAAGGTATCAAATGGCAGCGATACGCTTAAGGAAATGCGAACCAGTATCTTCCGGGCTGTTTTTTGATGAACCCCTGAATGAGAAACAGATAAATTCTGATGGTATCGAAAGCGTCTTGAAAAACCCTTCGATTTGATATATTATGGGCCTCGTAATTCATCCGGGATCAAAAGTTATGAGGCATCACGTGTCCACACGTGATGGACTTTTAAGAACCCGCTGGAGGAGTTAAAAGATATAATAAAAACTTAGAAAAGACCCCAATGGGGCATCACGTGCTAACACGTGACCATGGGCCACGTGCAGACACGTGATGGGCTCTTAAGGCCTCTAAAATAATGAATAGAATTAAATTCTAAAATATGTTCTCTGATTAAAAATCAGAAGTTACCTCAGTGAGGTATCACGTGCTCATACGTGACCAATGGTCACGTGTTGATACGTGATGGTTAAAACAACAACATAAATAAGCGGCTGTTAAAGGAACCAATTTGGAGGTCATGTTCTCACACGTGACCAAGGGTCACGTGCCAGCACGTGACTTCGAAAACCTTGCAGTTCAATAGAATTAAAATTCTAAATTTCTCTAAATCTTTCCAAATGGAAAAGGATCATGGGGACTGTTGGATTAAAGATCCAAGGGTGATTAAAAATCACCAATTTATGGGAAAATCTTAGACAAGGAAAGATTTCCCCAAATCTCACCGAAATAACAAACAGAATATCTTTTGGATTTAAAATCCAACGGTGAATAAAATTCACTGAATGATCTAAAGGATCATATTAATGATGAAAGTAAATCAAATCTCTCAATAATAAATCAAATCTTTCAATGAGAGATTCGCTAAACAAATTGATTCTCTTCCTTCTCCTATAAATAGGAGCGAAGAAAAGAAGAGGGGGATCTACTTTTTTGGAGAGAAAAACAGAGAGAGGAGAATTTAATTCTCTGCAAAAGAAAAACCCTAGGTAAGAAAAAAGAGGCTTCAAAAGAGAATTTAATTCTCAAAAGAGTTTAACTCTTGCATAAAGAAAAGAACTTAGTTCTTTCTCTGGTTGAGGATCTGCAAAGTGCACATCTCCCCATGAATTGAGAATTTAATTCTCATTGGGTTGAGATCCTGCCATGCAGATCTAAAACACAGAGGAGGAATTGAGTTTTGAGAATTTAATTCTCCCAAACTTTCATGAATTTAATTCCTCCTAAAACAAAACTAGGGTTTAATCCTAATCAAGAATTTAATTCTTTTACATATCTGGGAATTTAATTCCTTTGAAAAGAAATCAGGGTTTTATCCTAAATAAGAATTTAATTCTTTCACAATAGGAATTTAATTCCTCCAAAATTATAATTAGGGTTTAACCCTGCAGAGAATTCAATTCTTAAAAGATCTCTGTTCATGAAAAGAACTAGGGTCACGTGCCCCCACGTGACCCTTGAAAAGATCCCTGAAGAAAAGAAGCTTTGAGGCAATGCCTCACGTGCTCCCACGTGACCCCCAAAATGCAGAAAGAAAAAACAAAAGAAAAGAAGCTTTGGGCGCTCTCACGTGTCCCCACGTGACCCCTCAGCAAGTGCTGTGATTATCGATGCATAAATCCCCATCACGTGCTAACACGTGATGCTCTAAAATAAAGATGAAAAGTGTTTAGCACTTATTCGCAGATTTGAGGATAAAACAAAAGGAGATCTGGCTACGCATTTAGGGCGTCCTCACGTGTCCCCACGTGACCCCTAATAAATCCCTTTAATATCCAATGGATGAATGCCTATCACGTGCCCACACGTGATGGCCAGGAAATGAAAAGTGTTTAACACTTATTTGCAGAACAAAGTAAAAGGAAATCTGGCCCCATCTTCAGATGCCTCACGTGCTCACACGTGATGGCCTAAAAGCTAAGTGTTTAACACTTATTTGCAGCCTTAAGGGTAAAATAAAGGAGTTTCGGCCTAATCTCAGGCGCCTCACGTGACCCCACGTGACCACCCCATTTTTAGTGTTTAACACTATTTTTTAAAGCGCATCACGTGAGAACACATGATCGTCAAATACCTTCTAGTGTTAACACTATTTCAAAATCAACCTAGCCCAAAATGGCTAAGTTTTTCCAGAGGCAGGATTCCCCTTTGACTGAACTTCAAATATAACCGTGTTTTCCAAACTTGATCATTTCACATGACATTCAAAGTAAACTCTAGAGCCATGATGAATAGTCAGTGCCTAATAAAAGCCAAAATGTTGTCAATGCCCCCAAACCTTTGTTTAGCACTGCTGAATGATGAGGGGCTGAACCCAGGCAAATGTCTAATGGCCCAAAGGGGCAATATTTCAAACATAATTGGACTTAGCCCAAACTGGCCATAAGTCCTCAAATCATCTTGAACTGAGCACATCTGCTCTTTCAACCAACTCATTGGTTCAAGGGTACATTTCTGAACTCCTCTGATATTTGTCGTTGTAATCCTTCAACGTCTTCAGAGAGGTGACGGGTCCCGACAACCACACATCAACATGGACTGTGGGGTCTTTAAACTCATGGACTTATGCGTCCTTAAACCAAGATACAGACTGCGGGGTCCTTAAACCCACGGACTTATGCGTCCTTAAACTAACGGACTAATGCGTCCTTAAACACACCTATATGGACTGTGGGGTCCTTAAACCCATGGACTTATGCGTCCTTAAACTACCGATGGACCACTACGTCCTTAAACTAGTATTG
This sequence comes from Agapanthus africanus, assembly GCA_030015575.1. NCBI lineage: Eukaryota > Viridiplantae > Streptophyta > Magnoliopsida > Asparagales > Amaryllidaceae > Agapanthus > Agapanthus africanus. The sequence goes on along the minus strand of CM057344.1, from coordinate 66,161,933 downwards.
GACCACCATGTCCCTAAACTGGAGATGGACCACCATGTCCCTAAACTGGCAATGGACTACTATGTCCCTAAACTGGAACAATAGAGCCCCCAAATGCTCTTTTGTCGGATCTAAACGATCCCGTTTAAGTTGATCTTAGCCTCAAATATGGCTAACGCATCCTTAAACCAAAACTTTCAAAACAGACTTTAGTCCCAAATTGGACTATAAATCCCCCAATCAATTTTGGTTCAAGGGTACATCTCTGAACTTCTCTGACATTTGTCGTTGTAATCCTTCAACGTCGTCAGAGAGGTGATGGGCCCCGACGGCCATACATTAAATGGACCACTATGTCCCTAAACTGGAACAATAGAGCCCAAATGCTCTTTTGTCAGATATAAACGATCCCGTTAAGTTGATCTTAGTCTCAAATTGGACTAACGTATCCTTAACAAACGTTTAAGTTGATCTTAGCCTCAAATATGGCTAACGTATCCTTAAACCAAAACCCCAAACCCAAATCTAAGTAAATACGGATTTGGACTAGTCCACGCCCTACGGGCGACGACATAACTTAGTCTCCGTATACAATCCACGGGCAACCAAGCACAAAACAAACACCCACGACACGAAGTGACCAGCTGGAGAAGGAGAAATTTGTTACCGCGATACGGTAGCGTAATTAACTGCAGGGGCTTGCGCCTGCAGGGAAGAGCTTCCCCACAATCAAAAACCCATCAAGCGAGGGGGAATCTGACGAAGTCTGCTACATCGGACGCATCCGTCTAAACCTCCGATACACGGTGCCTTAAATCAACTTGGCATCTTCGGAGAGGTGGACGGATAGCACCAATTAGCATCTGCCCCGAATCTCAGGCAAGACAGTCCATGTCTTGGCCGCCGTTCGGAGGGGAACAGATTCTGGCACGCCCGGTGGGACCACTTCCTCTTTCCTCTCCACACTTCGTGTGTCGTGTTCGCGAACAAATTGCGGTTTGCTGTGGTTGCCTGTGTATTCGAGGTACTAAGATTTGGTGTCTTGCTCCATGCAGAAAACAGAATATCAATGGCTTCAAACTGCACTACCTGCAACTGCAACTCTCGCTCCGTCCCTGCAGGAGGAGTGACTTACGGGCCCCAAGCGGCCTCTCTTTTCAAGATGCCAGTGGAGCAGGTAACTCAGGCCACCACTGGATTATTCTTTGGGACCATGCTCCCACCGTTGAGCTTCAATGCCACAATGACATCGCAAGAAGCTCCAAATAAGCCGGTCTTTGATCGACTTACCACTGCCGTGACCCCTCTCAATGGGTCGCCCAACTTCAATACCTCAGTTTTCAACAGACTGGGCCAGAACGTCTACAAACCCGCGATACCCGAAGCTGCCATCCCAAAGCGGATAGCTATCCCGACTCAAGCGGACGAAATCATTGGAAAGGCTCCTCCTTCCAAGAAGTCAGTTTTTACAAGGCTGGCCATTCCGGTTGCTGCTCCAGGCGAGGTCCTCAAAGCTGCTTCCCCTGCTCAGAGTGGGTATGAAGAAGCTTATCCAACAATGGAGGTAATCTCATCCGCACGACATGCTCGACGTCGCCACTGGCGCCGAGTGAGGAAGGCTGGGGGCAACTCCCCCTCTGAGATAACTCTGCTAGCTCCAACGGTGGGGATCGATGCTGCTGTTCCAACCGGGAACAGCTTTGAATTGCTGAACACGGTGCACAGAAACTCTCCTACCGCCATACTAAAAAGATCCCCTCCTCCGGTGGGAAATGTTGCGGAAGCCAAGCCAGAACAGTCCTCTCAGCGGCTTTCCTCTAAAATCTACAAGGTCTGGCGCCAAGTCTAAGACTCGGTGATTGATCGAAATTTCTCCCGCCAGCAGAAGAAGATGAAGGTCCGGCAGGAAGAAAACCGTCCTGTTAAGCCACAAAAGATGACGACTACTTGGGTGCTCACGACAGCGGCCCCCTCAACGTCAACCACTCAGAAAAGAAGGAGGCCAGAGAAAGCCCCAGTAAACGCGGCAGACCACAAAGACGCTAAGCCCAAACGCCCCAAGTCTGGGGGCATGGTGGTGCACACTGTATACATGGCTTCTGGAAAGGAGGAAAGACGTGCTTCGACGGGTCACCGACCGCTCACCCGATCCGTGACAAAAACCTAGGAGCAGCAACAGAAGCTTCAGGAGATGATGATTGCAATGGCCGCACTCACCGGGCCAAAAGAAAGCCCGGAGGCATCATCAGAGCAGCGTCACGAACAAGAAACTGATGCTGACTTCTTACGCAGAGTCCTCGAAAAGAAGGACAGAGAAGCCGCAGAGCAAGCGGATAACATAAAGCAAATGGCGCTCCTCTTCCAAGATATGGTAGGGACGATGCTACAGCCGGACCCTCCAGTTGAAGACCCTCTGATCATTACTGAAGACGATAGAGGAGAGACATCTAATCCTCCTCCGACTCTTTCAACAGCCAAAGATGAAACCATTTCTAAGGCTGCGCTGGATGACTATATAGCTCATCAAATACGGGCTCATCAAGTGAATGAAGTGGCTGCGCAAATTGTTAGAACTGGACGACCCTATCCGGGCTGGTATGACCAAATCAGTTACCCGCCGGGATATACGATCCCTAAGTACCACGTATATAAAGGGACAGAGAACCCACATTAGCATGTCGCTCAATTCAGAGCCTTATGCGGCAATACTGGAGGTGATGACAGACTGTTGCTTCGACAATTTGTCGGCAGCTTAGCGGAAACGGAATTTGAATGGTATTCAGAGCTACCTAACGACTCTGTCAAAACATTTGCGGAGATGGAGTTGTTGTTTACACAAAGATTCGCGAGTGCTAGTGAACGCACCCCGATAACAGCACTGATCAACGCCAGGATAAGGCTAGGCGAAACGTGGGTTCAATACGCAACACGATGGCGGAATCTGTAGTCAAAATGCGAGCAGCGGATCGAAGAAGCACCTGCGGTAGGTATGTTCGTGGGCACTCTTGATCCGCAAGCAACCATCTTGCAATTCATGATGTTCTTCAAACCGACCATGTTCCAGGCTTTAATTGATAAGTTGGCCCAAATGGATCAGATGAGCCACACACCATCTCATTCAAAGACGGATCCTCGGCATGAAAAGGGGAATCGAAAAGCGACTTTCGTCGCCAACGCTCAACAACAGTCGAGCAACTTGAAGCCGGTTGTCCGTCAAAACAATATGCATCCACGCCCATCCCTCGAGGAGAGACTGGGACGTCCTTACTCATTTCCCCAAGATAAAATGAGGAAACTGTTGGAGCTGGCAGTGTGCAACAAACTCATCAATCTGCCGTATCCAAAACGTCCGTTGCAGCCAGGCGATGTCAACAATCCCAATTATTGCCCTTACCACCAAACGGTAAGCCATCCGATCGAAGATTGCTTCGTTTTTAAGGGATGGATCGAGGATCAGTACCTACAAGGTAAGTTTGCGCTGTCTGAGAAGTGGAAAGTAAACCCACCACAACCGCACACTCCTAAAAAGACGGACACACCAGGGGCATCATGCTCATTCATAAGGGAAGCCCCATGGGAGGACGTTCTTTCAGCTAAGACGAAAAGAAAGCTGAAGGATCTCCAAACATGCCCGGCAATCAAGTGGAAAAATCCACTGGAACCCGAGATCATCGAGGGAATGCTGAAACCGTGCCCAACTCCAAAAATGGGCGGTGATGGTCAGAGCGCTCACACCCAGCCGTCAAAGTCTTCGAAGAAGAAGAAGACCAAAAAGCCCGTGCAGCCCGATGACAAGCGCACGGACCTGCAAAAACAGATTGACGCGTTGGAAGAATATAATCTGAAGGCGCGGACCCCAGTCACATTCCAAGAATTTCTCAGCCACGTCCTTGAGGACGGAGATGATGACAATGGAGAAGACTCGTCGGATGAATCTGAAGATTATGTGGCAAGCTGCCATGTGATCTCTCACTCGTCAATAAATGACGAAGAAGCTCCTTACACAGAGAATCTGGGGGCAAATCCTGAGCCAGAACTTCTAGGACCATCAGACGAAATGATTGACGCGTTCCTGAACGAAGCCCGTCTTAAAAGCAAAGCTGATCGAGAGCGCGAGATGGCCATATTCGAGAAAGCCCAACGCCGGCGACTGGACAAAAGGGTCGAAACACTCCCACCAGATCAAAGTACATCCGCCGCAAATGAAAACAGGATCAAGACAAGGAAACGATTCGCCAAAGCCATATTGATGGGGATGAAGCTGCCCTCTTTCAGAGAAAATTCTCCTGGTGGTATACATCTTGATGAAGTGGACGTACATCCTAACTTCTGCTTATATCATCAGAAGATTGCACATCCTACTGAGGACTGCAACTCCTTTAAGTGTTGGTGGCAAGGGTATGTCGCTCACAGGCAACACTTCAATAGGACAAAGCGTGAAGCTCATAGACAGCGGAAGAATGCGACAGATGAGCATAAAAGAATTGCCAGCAATTGTCATAGGGTTGATCCTGAAGGACCGCGAGTTCTCACATTCGGGAGCAATTCCGACGAAAAAGTAGCCCTCGGCCCTCTTTTCAAGGAGTCCATCTCTAAAACGAAAGAGTTGAGGAGTTGCGAGAACATTCAGCCGTGCAATCGCACATTACCTGGAAAGAATCTCGGACCCGCAAACAAAGGATCGAACAAAAAGGATAAAGGGAAGGAAAAAACGGCCTTCGTCGCCAACGCTCAGTAACAATCGAGTGGCCCTAGACCGGTTGTTCGCCAAACCAACAAGCGGCAATCCCTCTATGAAAATTTGAAACGTCCTTACTCATTTCCCCGGGATGAAACAAGGAGGCTGTTCGAACTAGCAGTGCGCGACGGGCTTATCACTCTACCGGAGCCGAAATGCTAGCTACAACTGAATGAGGTCAACAATCCTAATTACTGCCCTTACCACCAAGTATTGGGCCATCCGATCGAAAATTGCTACATCTTCAAAAACTGGGTTGAAGACCAGCACCAACAGGGCAAGTTCGCGCTGTCCGGAAAATGGAAGGTGAACCCACCACAACCACATGCTCCGAAAAAGATGGACATGCATGGGGCATCGTGCTCTTTCATAGAGAAAGCCCCATGGAACGAAAAGTCCGTAAACTAGAAATTCGCCTCAAATACGGCAACGGTGGGCCGCAATGTCTTAAAACTTGCAAATGACCGAAACGTCGTTAAACTATTCCCAACCCGCGTCATCTTCAGGCTGACGTGGTGTAAAAAAAAAACGGTACGTCCACAAGCGAGATGGGCACGGATGAAAACCTGAAAGGGCCCCGTGAGTAAAAACAGCAGGGCTACCGGCGAGTTTTGTGAAAACCTGAAAGGGTGCAACCTCGTAAAAAAAAGAATAAAAAAGAATAAAAAAAACCAAAGAAACGGTATTTCCATAAGCAAAATGGACACGGATGAAAACCCGAAAGGGCTCCGTGAGTAAAAACAGCAGGGCTACCGACGAGTGTTTGTGAAAATCTTGTAAGTCCACGTTGCCCACCCCGGTGCTTGCGGGGAGGCGGAAAACGGAATAAAAATCGGATTTTTATGAACTTAGGCAACATGGACTAGACTATGAAGGATCTTTGCTAAACAAAAACAAGCTAAAGCTAACTAAAAACTAGCTAAGTGCTAGAAAGGTTATACCTTGGGCTTTATGTCCTTCTCTCCTTGCTCCTTGGAGTAGTGGAAGGAGGTCAGCTTGTCGTATTCTCCCGTTAAAGAAAGATCCACCCGAAAGCCTCAACCTTTGGCTTCAACTCCAAGCTAGAAGTAACCAGGGTTCAAGAAGTGCTAGTCCTTTAACCCTAGATGAGAGTAGAGATTATCAAGAGAGGGTTTTTCTCAAGCTCAAGTGTTTCTCAACACATGAGAGGGGAGAGCTTGAGGGAGAGGAAGAACAAGAGAGAGAAAGGAAATGATAGAATGAGAATAATGTGAACCATTCTCACTAATATGTGTATAATATTTTAATTGCTAGATAATTGTCATGGTTAAACATGACATGACCATTATCATTTCAATTTGCAAGGATCAAAAAGCATCTTCCAAAAGAAATGATGATGGTCAAAGTGTCAACCTAGGTCAACAAGTCAAGGAGGTCAAATGGTCAACAACCATAACCATGCACAATTATTAAACTAATTATCAATTAACTATAATACACACATAAGCATTAGGGTAAATAAAATGACAATAGCCATTAACCCTAATCAAGGTCCTCTCCCTCTGTCTCAAACAACTGTGCATACGCACCCGCATCCGTGATCCGAGGAACACGAATACAATGAGAAAAACCAATCCCAAATCATGTACTAGGATCCGGCTTAAACCAAAGCCCGCTAGTATAAACTGTCCGGACAGCAAACGTGCACAAGTGCACGGATGCGAACGAACCCTGTCGCAAAACCATACGACCTCTACTCATTTTGCCTAAAGGCGAATAGCTCTCTGTGTGGGACTCTAAAGACTTGACACTGCGCTGGCAGTGGGTTTAACCACAGACCGCAAGCGGCACTAGCTGTACGTAACGGTCCCCAGGTAGATGTCGATAAGAAGACTGACGAGGTGAACCTCATCTGAACTCCTACTGAGTCTGTATGTGACAATCTCCGTACAGTCCGGTCTGTTCGTCTGATACATCATATGGCGGGCCTAGGGGGCCGTGAAACGTCAGTCCCCTAATAGCGGTACAAGTCGTGTCGGAATGTAGCCCAGAACACCCTGAGATAACACTGGAAACCTACCAGTATATCTCGCTTGCCCTGGCCAGGGACTACTCGTGTAATGGCTCTCCTGGACACAGCGCGATGTCAACCCCCAATACCAGGAGAGATGAATCATGTCTAACCGTCACTGCCTCCAAGTGCTTCGGGACTGCACCCAAAAACTACCTGTTTGCACGACTCCTTTGAGCCGTGGTAGGGTAGTAATCAAAGTGCAGTGGGAACACACTCGAGGCGAAGTGACAGTGTCAAGTCAACGGACTAAGCTATACTCATGTCACCTGGGAACTGATAATTGACGATAGGTATAATACTAACCAACAGTTCCCGACGAGTCCTGTCCAGTGTACTCGTAACCTAACGAGCACCCGTATACTATCTCAAGTACGACGTACTGACGGCTGTGGGACAGACCGTCTCCCACACTGGGATGAGAAGCGCATACGCTAGTCTACTCCGGAGTATCGATGCCCTGTCTCGATAGTCCAACGACCAGGGACCTGTATAAGGACGTGCTTATAGATTACCCAGCTCCCACGAGTGAGAGCGCCATCACAACGCTGGTAATCAAGCAAAGATCCTAAGGGCTCTACTAATATGTATATCAGCGATATGCTAAAAGAAACACATGCACATATTGAAGTAGAGACAAACCAAGTAGCATACTACCATTTCGAGCAAGATTGTATATACAACTGTGAATATCCCAAGCTTCCATCAAGTAATATACAAACTAGTTTGATACAGTAATGGCCTCTAGGGCATATACACTAACAATCTTCCACTTGCACTAAGGCCATGTACTGGCGTATCGAAGACCTATCATCTCGATCAGCCGCTCGAACTGAGTCTGGGGTAGGGCCTTCGTGAGTGGATCTGCAGTGTTGTTCTCCGTATTTACTCTCTTCACCTCGATCTCCTGGCGATCTATGATCTCCCTGATCAGGTGGTACCGCCTCAAAATGTGCCTGGACTTCTGATGGGACCTGGGTTCCTTCGCTAAAGCTATAGCTCCGTTGTTGTCGCAATACAGCGGTATTGGATGAACAATGGTAGGAACCACCTGAAGCTCCGTGAGGAACTTCTTCATCCAGACAGCTTCCTTTGCGGCATCGCAAGCAGCTATGTACTCCGCTTCCATAGTTGAGTCTGCAACGGTCTCCTTCTTGGAACTCTTCCAGCAAACCGCCCCTCCATTGAGGGTAAAGACATAACCCGACATGGACTTGGAGTCATCCTTGTCACTCTGGAAGCTGGAGTCAGCAAAGGCCTCGAGCTGGAGGTCTTTTCCGTCATACACCAAGAACATCTCCTTAGTCCTTCTCAGGTACTTTAGAATGTTCTTTACCGCTATCCAGTGTTTCTCCCCTGGGTTCGACTGATACCGGCTTACAACGCTCAATGCGTATGCTACATCTGGTCTGATACACAACATCGCATACATTATAGAGCCTACCGCAGAAGCGTAGGGTATAATAAACATGCGATCCCTTTCCAAATCAGTCTTGGGAGACATATCTTTGGAGAGGGTGATTCCGTGACAAGCCGGTAAATTACCGCGCTTGGAATCTTCCATACTGAATCTTTTCAGTATGGTGTCGATGTACCTTGACTGTGAAAGTCCCAACATCCTCTTAGATCTATCACGATAGATCTGGATCCCCAGAATGTAGTTGGCATCGCCCAGGTCCTTCATGGAGAACCTCTGCGACAAGAATCCTTTGACTGACTGTAGCATAGGAATATCATTTCCTATTAGGAGAATGTCATCCATGTACAAGACGAGGAATACCACAGTTCTCCCTACAATCTTACTGTAAATGCATGGTTCATCTGAATTTTTGATAAAGTCGAATTCTTTGACAGTATCATCAAAGCAGATGTTCCAACTCCGCGATGCCTGCTTAAGTCCATAAATGGACTTGAGCAACTTGCACACTCTACCGCTGCTCCCACTCTGATTGAATCCCTCCGGCTGATCCATATAGACGCACTCTTCCAAATTTCCATTTAGGAAAGCCGTCTTTACGTCCATCTGCCAGATTTCATAATCGTGGAAGGCAGCAATGGCAAGAAGGATCCGAATGGATTTCAGCATAGCCACTGGAGAAAAGGTCTCGTCATAGTCCAAACCAGGTCTTTGACGAAAACCCTTTGCAACAAGTCTAGCTTTATAGGTCTCAACCTGCCCATCTACACCAATCTTCTTTCTGAAGATCCATTTGCAGCCTACGGGTTTTACCCCTTCTGGAGCAAAGTCCAAAGTCCAAACTTTGTTGGTGTACATAGACTCCATCTCGGCCCACATTGCATCCAGCCATTTTACCGAGTCACCGCTCTGAATGGCTTGCTGGAAGCTAGTAGGCTCACCATAATCCATAGTGCAATCCTCTCTATCCCCGTCAATGAGAAAACCGTAGTATCTTTCAGGCGGATGAGACTGCCTACTACTCCTGCGGAGTGGCGCTGGGATGTCCTGTTCTCTCGAACCCTCTGGTTCTACCAAGCTTTCAGTAATAGCTTGTGGTTCTGGAATTTCGTCCAGTTCTATTGCGCTCCCACTTATCTGATTTCCAAAAACTCAGTTTCCAAGAAGCGGGCATGACGAGAAACAAAAACCTTTTGTTCCTCTGGGTAATAGAAAAGATACCCCTTGGAGTTCTTTGGGTATCCCACAAACTTACACTGTACCGAACGTGCCTCGAGCTTGCCCGCATGCTGCTTTTTTACAAAAGCTGGACACCCCCATGTCTTAAAGTGTTTAAGACTGGGTTTCTTCCCACTCCACATCTGATATGGTGTGGTAGGCATTGACTTAGTAGGAACTTGGTTCAAAAGATATGCAGCTGTTTCTAGTGCATAACCCCAGAAGGATCGCGGCAACTCAGCCTTACTCATCATGGAACGAACCATATCCAATAGGGTTCGATTCCTTCTTTCCGATACACCGTTGTGTTGTGGTGTGTATGGAGGAGTAAGTTGAGAGAGAATTCCATTCTCTTTTAAGAAGCCCAGAAACTCGGCACTCAAGTATTCGCCACCTCGATCAGATCTTAGTGTCTTGATACTTTTGCCTGTTTGTTTTTCAACTTCATTCTTGTATTCCTGAAATTTCTCAAAGGCCTCGGATTTGTGCTTCATTAAGAAGACATGCCCATACCTAGAGAAATCATCCGTGAAAGTAATGAAGTATGAATAACCACTTCGCGCATGTGTAGACATTGGACCACACACATCACTGTGTATGAGTCCCAAGAGCTCGCTCGCTCTTTCTCCGTGTCCAGTGAACGGAGTCTTTGTCATCTTTCCTATGAGACATGATTCACAAGTGGCATAAGACTGGTACTCGAACGGATCCAAGTATCCTTCTTTATGTAACTTTGTCAACCGTGTCTCATTAATGTGACCCAGTCTATAATGCCATAAGAAAGCCTGATTTAATTCCGGAGACTTTCTTTTAAGTGTGTTCTGGACACTGAAGACCTGAGCTTGATTCAAAACGTATATACCGTATTTCAATGTACCTGACCCAATCAGCACTTGATTTAGGTGGATATTTACTACATCGCTTACAAAAGTAAAATCATATCCTTCCTTAGAAAGTAAGGATACAGATATGATGTTACAAGTCGCACCTGGCACATAAAAACAGTCACGCAGAATCAATATCTGCCCAGTTGTCAGTCCTAGATGATATTCCCCTACGGATTCAGCATACATGCTCATTCCGTTAGCAACCCTGAGAGTCATATCACCTTTCCTGATAACCCTACGGTTTCTCAAAGCCTTAACGAATTACAGATATGAGATCCTGATCCGGTATCCAATACCCAGGAAGTAGGGTTAACTGACATACAGTTCTCAATCACAAACACACCCGAAGCCGAAGCCACAACATGCTTCGAATTCTGGCTACTGGCTTTACAAGCCTTGCAATCCTTCTGCCCATGTTCATTCCCGTAACAATAGGAACATCCTTCTTTTACTACATCTGTTCCTGAAACTTCTGCCCTTCCCTTTCTTTCTACTTCCCTAGTTTCCTTTAGGGTAGTAGGTAGAGACTATTGAACTGAGTCGGCATCTGACCCGTTCTTCAACGTGGTCTTCAGGTCCGAGAGCTCAAAAGAGCTGGTCTCTGTAAGGACGTTGCCCCCTACAGATGACCCGACAGCCAACCTTGCTGGAAGTAATTCGTTCGAGGTCTCATATCTTGCGATACGAGATTGCTTTCCATATAAAACTTTGTTATGGAGGAAGATAGAAGCTGAGTCCATCTTCTCGTGCTGCCTCTGGTATATACCATCAACTGAGGCTAACATGAGGCACTTGGCTTTCGCACAGTCTTCTTCCGATGTCCTACGAATATCAATATCCGTGACAGGGGAAACTGGACCTGAGACGGCAGGGGTTGGATCAGTCAAGAGGTGTCCCAGCTTGTCCTGGGCAATGGACATCTGGACAGACCTTTGCCAATAATAACAGTCAGATTCAGTCATCTTATTATCTAGATGTAACCTAGGTGCGGTCACTGGGTTGCTGCAATTAAGAGAGAGAGAAGAAAACACTTAGCATGATGCTCTTGCAAGTTTAGATTGGTTTTTAATTTATCTAAACAGGATGGCTCCCACTGTCTCTCGAATCCCTTCTCAAACCATAAAGAAAAGATTAGTCAGGATCAATCTCACCGTACAATACTTTCTTAACAGTTCAGCCAGGCCAGTGTCGGTATTTCAAGGGAGGTTTTCCAACGCTTTCGCGAAGTTTCTTAATTAAGTAACCGCTTTTCCCTGTGGGCGTAGCCCCGCTAACACCTTTCTAGACACCTACTAAGTTTATAGCATTGATCGTTAAGTGAGAGTTTTCCCGAGGAGTAGCATATACTCACAGTAGGATCGGGATCCAAATATCATCGCGTGATAAAACCGAAGGAATCTTACCAGAATCATCACACTCCAAATGGTATGCAGCGCTAGCAAGTTTCAGTACTTTTGAAACTCCCGATGTAGATTTTTTGCCCCATGCTCTTATGACCTTGACTAAGGCCAACAAATCATAAGTCACATGTCAAGTTCTACCCGTCGTTATCCAGGTTAATTTGAACCCACCTGTATATACCCTTGACTATGGCCAACAAAGCAATACGACTGTTCCAAACCAACGCATTCTATCTATGCAACATATGAATACCCACCAGCTACCAAACACCGTGCCTTGACTAAGGCCAACAAACACAGCTTGAATACTGTTGAATATTCATATGAAACGACGGAGGGCTACGGATGGTTTTGGCGAAACCGTGAACGTAGTGAACTTGATATAGCCGATAGAACGAGATAGCTTTTAAAAGGTGTGGTTCAAGTTCCGCGTTTAAAATGCTTGTTTTTGAAAAGAACCGAGTGGTTTTCAAAGTGTTCCAACGACTTTTACTTGGTTTATTTTCTTGCATTAGTTCTTTTAATGCGTCCCATCATTTAATCCTACCATTGCAGAAAACAACCAAAATATGGCGTACGCTTATACCATTCGCATTCGCCACGGGGCCCCGTCATCACCCGTTAGGTTACTTAACTAACGACAGAGCGGGGGCTGGGCTAGCGCGGCTGTAAAACATAAGCAACGCCTAAATAGTTATCATATATATAAGTATATACAGCAATGATAGACATTACAGATCACAGATGAATACATTGGATATACTAGGAATCCGCTATCCGTTCGAGCCTGCAACGAAAAGCGGATTACACGGTCACGGTGAATAGCCAATACCCCACCCAAGACCCCTACGGGTGCGGCAAACTACCCGCCAAGTACCCGAAGTGAAGCAACCTCCCTCAACACCGTGAGTAGGCCACTCGGCACTTCGAGATACCCGGTAGTTTGTGCACCCCCTCCATGGGTCTATCCTAGGAGCAAAAACAGTAAAAAGAATTATACAATGACGGCTACAACCCCGACCCGGTTGTGCGGCCATACAAATAATAATATTACATCAATTTACATGTTACAATGAATGAAAGAAAAAGCAACACTCATCTCACATCCACCCCGGCTATTCACCCGCGACAATCCAACCCATTCATATACACAAACCATCATCAATCACAGATCACAGATATGTATAACCCCGACTAATCGACATATAGCGATTAGCCGACGTTCAATACATATAAACATCACAGATATAACCTTTTAGTCAAAGTGTATTGAAGTTCGGAAAAAAATACGGATTTATAGGCCCCCAAAAACAAATTTCTATTCTGGAAAACCTGGGAACATATAAACCATCTTAAAAATCCTAAAACCAAGCCAGAGATACACTGCACCAAACTAGACCCAGTGCAGAGCCAACTTGGCCGCGGTTGCGCGGCAATAGCTTGCTATTGCCGCGGAACCGCGGCCTTTTGGTCGATTCACTCGATCGGGTTTGGTGGTTTTCTTTACAAAACCCTGAGACGATTTTAGGAGTATAACAAATTTTATTTTGAACAGGAAAAAATTTAACAGAAAGTTAGGGTTTTGATATTTTGGATTTTGGATTTTTCCGTTTCGAACTTCGATACACTTCACTACCAAGCTAGTTTATGTTTAGTTAGGCTCTGATACCACTGTAAGTCCACGTTGCCCACCCCGGTGCTTGCGGGGAGGCGGAAAACGGAATAAAAATCGGATTTTTATGAACTTAGGCAACATGGACTAGACTATGAAGGATCTTTGCTAAACAAAAACAAGCTAAAGCTAACTAAAAACTAGCTAAGTGCTAGAAAGGTTATACCTTGGGCTTTATGTCCTTCTCTCCTTGCTCCTTGGAGTAGTGGAAGGAGGTCACCTTGTCGTCTTCTCCCGTCAAAGAAAGATCCACCCGAAAGCCTCAACCTTTGGCTTCAACTCCAAGCTAGAAGTAACTAGGGTTCAAGAAGTGCTAGTCCTTCAACCCTAGATGAGAGTAGAGGTTATCAAGATAGGGTTTTTCTCAAGCTCAAGTGTTTCTCAACACATGAGAGGGGAGAGCTTGAGGGAGGGGAAGAACAAGAGAGAGAAAGGAAATGATAGAATGAGAATAATGTGAACCATTCTCACTAATATGTTATAATATTTTAATTGCTAGATAATTGTCATGGTTAAACATGACATGACCATTATCATTTCAATTTGCAAGGATCAAAAAGTATCTTCCAAAAGAAATGATGATGGTCAAAGTGTCAACCTAGGTCAACAAGTCAAGAAGGTCAAATGGTCAACAACCATAACCACGCACAATTATTAAACTAATTATCAATTAACTATAATACACACATAAGCATTAGGGTTAATAAAATGACAATAGCCATTAACCCTAATCAAGGTCCTCTCCCTCTGTCTCAAACAACTGTGCATACGCACCCGCATTCGTGATCCGAGGAACACGAATACAATGAGAAAAACCAATCCCAAATCATGTACTAGGATCCGGCTTAAACCAAAGCCCTCTAGTATAAACTGTCCGGACAGCAAACGTGCACAAGTGCACGGATGCGAACGAACCCTGTCGCAAAACCATGCGACCTCTACTCATTTTGCCTAAAGGCGAATAGCTCTCTTTATGGGACTCTAAAGACTCGACACTACGCTGGCAGTGGGTTTAACCACAGACCGCAAGCGGCACTAGCTGTACGTAACGGTCCCCACGTAGATGTCGATAAGAAGACTGACGAGGTGAACCCCATCTGAACTCCTACTGAGTCTGTATGTGACAATCTCCGTACAGTCCGGTCTGTTCGTCTGATACATCGCATGGCGGGCCTAGGGGGGCCGTGAAACGTCAGTCCCCTAATAGCGGTACAAGTCGTGTCGGAGTGTAGCCCAGAACACCCTGAGATAACACTGGAAACCTACCAGTATATCTCGCTTGCCCTGGCCAGGGACTACTCGTGTAATGGCTCTCCTGGACACAGCGCGATGTCAACCCCCAATACCGGGAGAGACGAATCCTGTCTAGCCGTCACTGCCTCCAAGTGCTTCGGGACTGCACCCAAAAACTACCTGTTTGCACGACTCCTTTGAGCCGTGGTAGGGTAGTAATCAAAGTGCAGTGGGAACACACTCGAGGCGAAGTGACAGTGTCAAGTCAACGGACTAAGCTGTACTCATGTCACCTGGGAACTGATAACTGACGATAGGTATAATACCAACCAACAGTTCCCGATGAGTCCTGTCCAGTATACTCGTAACCTAACGAGCACCCGTATACTATCTCAAGTACGACGTACTGACGGCTGTGGGACAGACCGTCTCCCACACTGGGATGAGAAGCGCATATGCTAGTTTACTCCGGAGTATCGATGCCCTGTCTCGATAGTCCAACGACCAGGGACCTGTATAAGGATGTGCTTATAGATTACCCAGCTCCCACGAGTGCGAGCGCCATCACAACGCTGGTAATCAAGCAAAGATCCTAAGGGCTCTACTAATATGTATATCAGCGATATGCTAAAAGAAACACATGCACATATTGAAGTAGAGACAAACCAAGTAGCATACTACCATTTCGAGCAAGATTGTATATACAACTGTGAATATCCCAAGCTTCCATCAAGTAATATACAAACTAGTATGATACAGTAATGGCCTCTAGGGCATATACACTAACAAATCTGAAAGGGCACAACCTCGTTAAAAGACACTTATAGGGTCCTCTCGACCTTGTAAGGAGAAACCACCCGTGTGAGATCCTTACGACTCACAAGGGAGCAACACACTTAGGGATCCTCACGATTCCTAAGGAGAAATTACACTTGCGAGATCCTCATGACTCGTAAGAAGAACTCTCTTATGGGACCCCCACGGCTTATAAGATTTGAAAGTCTTAAGTTACAGAGATCTGAACCCGTTCTTAAGCAACCCCCACAACCTTCGATACTGCTCTACAAGTGGCTCAATACTGACCCTTGTATACAATCCACGGGCGTGAATAAACATTTCCCTAACCAAGTCCCATCCGTGACTAGGGATATGCTTATACAGCAAACAACACTTGTGAGTCCTCTCGACTTATAAGGAGAAAACCCTTTTGTAAGATCCTTACGGCTTACAAGAGAACATGCACTTAGGAATCCTCATGATTCCCAAGGAGAAAACACACCTACAAGATCCTCACGACTTGTAGGGAGAAATACCTTTATGAGACCCTTACGGCTCATGAAGTCAAAAGCCTTAGCCGACAGGACCCTTAACCCTGTTTACTAAGCCACCTTTATTCAACATCGACAGAGGCAAATGATGATTCGCTCCTGGCAATATCCCAGTTGTAGCGATGCTGATGCCTGAATCGGTATCAAATTCCAAGTCCCTAAATGGCAAGTGATGATTCGCTCCTGGCAATATCCCAGTTGTAGCGATACTGATGCCTAAAACGGTATCAAATTCCAAGCCCTTTTACGGCAAATGATGATTCGCTCCTGGCAATATTCCAGTCGCAGCGATGCTGATGCCAAGATTGGTATCATATCCTAAATCCCTTACTCGCGAGAAAAAATCAGCGAGCCAAAAAAAATGCATATGAAATAGCCGAAATGATGGGGCAACTTGCAACAAAATTAGCAAGTAAAAATGTATGCATATAAAAACAGCCGAAATGATTGGGCAACTCGCAATAAAGAGCAGCGAGTAAAAAGAAAAATAGCCGAAATGATTGGGCACCGCGAAAAATAGCCGAAATGATTGGGCAATCGCGATTTTCGCGATATAAAAAGCTGAAATGATAGAGCATCGCGGAAAGAATAAAAAAATGATGAAAGAATGAAACTTTTTGCCCTACAGGTGAGATCACATCGATCCCTGTATATAATCCAGGGGCACAGATATAGTGGGAACCATACCTTCCCAACAGGCTCCATCAGAAAGCGTAGCCATATCTCGACGGTTCATAGACAACCTAGAGATAACCTCAACATTTGTCGCAATATTGCAGACACAATATAAGCAAATGAAGCAAAAGAAGGTCCCTAGCTTCAGGGTCTCGACGTCAATATCGACAACTTAGAGATCACCAACGGCGTTTCTCCTCACTCCAACCAGATGCAGACGTGACGTCAACAACCGACCCCAGAGTCGCAACGAAACGGAACCATGGCAAAGTCCCTAGTTCCAAATCTCAATGGCCATATCTACAGCCTGGAGACCAACAACGGTGTGCCTCTTCATTCAAACAGGACACAGATGTTACACCATCAAGCGGAGTGATGGCAAAATCCCAGCTCCATCTCAGCATTCGTCTCGTTACAGCAGACGAGATGTCAACGACGACGTTCCTCCGCAGTCCAGCAGGATGCAGATGTAACGTCAACGAAAGACCCCATGGTCGAAACAAAGTGGAGTGACGGTAAAATCCTAGCTCCACCTCAGCATTCGTCTCGATACAGCAGACGCAATGTCAACAATGGCGTTCCTTCGTGGTTCATCAGGATGCAGATGCAACGTCAACAGAAGACCCCATGGTCGAAACAAAGCGGAATGATGGAAAAATCCTAGCTCCACTTCAGCATTCATCTCGATACAGCAGACGCAATGTCAACGATGGCGTTCCTCCATAGTCCAGCAGGATACGGATACAATGCCGACAAAAGACCTCACGGTCAAAACAAAGCAGAGCAGCGGCAAAATCCCAGCTCCAACTTGACATTCATTTCGATACAGCAGATGAATTTCACCCCAGCGTTCTTCCCCCAGCAGGATTCGGACGCGCCAAAGCAAACGAAGCGAAGGCCAAATTCCTAGCTTCATACGTCTTGACGGCAAGTCATATAAAGCCTGAAAGACAATCGGAGATTATCTCACACCAGTGCAGAGTGGTCACCACCTTGACGATCGTCTCGATACAACAGATGAAATGTCACCCCAGCATTCTTCCCCCAACAGGATTCGGACGCGCCAAAGCAAATGAAGCGAAGGCCAAATTCCTAGCTTCAGGGTCTTGACGGCAAGTCATATAAAGCCTGAAAGACAATCGGAGATCATCTCGCACCAGTGCGGAGTGGTCACCATCTCGACGTTCGTCTCGATACAGCAGACGCAACATCACCAAAAGGAGCCAAGGCAAAATCCCTAGTTCCAAACCTCGATGGTTCACCAGCAACCTAGAGACAACCACGACATTCGTCTCGATACAGAGGACGCAATGCCAGCAAATGAAGCAAAAGGCCAAATTCCTAGCTTCAGGGTCTTAACGGCAAGTCATATAAAGCCTAAAAGACAATCGGAGATCATCTCGTACCAGCGCGGAGCGGTCACCACCTCGACATTCGTCTCGACACAGCAGACGTGACATCACCAAAAGGAGCCACGGCAAAATCCCTAGTTCCAAACCTCGACGGTTCACCAGCAACCTAGAGACAACCACGACATTCGTCTCGATACAGAGGACGCAATGCCAGCAAACGAAGCAAAGGCCAAATTCCTAGCTTCAGGGTCTTAACGGCAAGTCATATAAAGCTTGAAAGACTATCGGAGATCATCCCACACCAGCACGGAGTGGTTATGACTCATCGGGGCTCCCCAAAACGAGCCTAACCTCAAGTAAAAAGCGGCATGGCAAATTCCTAACGCTTTCTCTTCCGACGGTCAAACTGCCAAGGAGGATTGCTTGAAGACGTCTTGTCCAGACCCCGAAGGGATCAGAGACACGGCAGTCGCAGGGCTACTCGAACAACACGATTGCTTATCGAGAAATATATCAGCTGATGCGACGGTACGACGGCCAAAACTCTAAGTACCACAGACCCTAACGGACTTCTGTCGTAAAGAGCAGAGGTTAACTGTGACGTTAGGATATTCTTGCGAGATCTGCTCGATCCGTTTCGACTCATGAGGAAATTGATGTCTTTGCGAGAACTTCTCGATTCGTCTCGACTCGTGAGATAAAGCCTTAGGCAGTAGGGATTAAAAACCTGTTTCCTAAGCACTGGGACCCTGCAAGTCGGCCCAAAACGGTCTCTTGCATACTATCCACGGGTCACACTCTCCAAATTCGAATCTCGACAAGGAGGGAAACAACCACTTACGAGTCCTCTCGACTTATAAGCGGGAAAATTCTCTTGTGAGATCCTTACGACTTTCAAGAGAAAACACACTTAGGAGTCCTCACGACCCCTAAGGAGAAAATACACCTGCGGGATTCTCTCGACTCGTAGGGAGAAAAGTCTTTATGAGACCCTCACGGCTCATAAAGTTGAAAAGTCTTAGGTGGCAGATCCTAACCCTGTCTCCTAAGCCATCACCGCCCTACAAAGAGGTCAAGATAGACCATCTATGAGCCACACTCGCCAAAGCTACATGCCACTGAAATGGAAAAGCTACTCATGAGCATATAAACTACTTCATGCCAGAGTAAGATATAAAGAGATAGAAGGGTGCGGCTTATGGAGTTAAGGGTTTGGAACTATATCTCTTAAGAGTCGAGATTTGAGTCAATGATAAATGACGACGCTTCTGTCCGCTCGTTATCTTCTCAGATCAAGATTCTGAAAGTAATATACCAACCCGAAACTGGTCATACGTTATGCATTACTCTGCACTACTTCACCCACGTATATACTTACGTGGGCAAGGTAGTGGGGGGCATTTGTTCCCGCCAAAAATTTCTGCGCAAAAGAGTCCAAGGTATCAAATGGTAGCGATACGCTTAAGGAAATGCGAACCAGTATCTTCCGGGCTGTTTTTTGATGAACCCCCGAATGAGAAATAGATAAATTCTGATGGTATCGAAAGCGTCTCGAAAAACCCTTCGATTTGATATATTACGGGCCTCATAATTCATCCGGGATCAAAAGTTATGAGGCATCACGTGTCCACACGTGATGGACTTTTAAGAACCCGCTGGAGGAGTTAAAAGATATAATAAAAACTTAGAAAAGACCCCAATGGGGCATCACGTGCTAACACGTGACCATGGGCCACGTGCAGACACGTGATGGGCTCTTAAGCCCTCTAAAATAATGAATAGAATTAAATTCTAAAATATGTTCCCTGATTAAAAATCAGAAGTTACCTCAATGAGGTATCACGTGCTCACACGTGACCAATGGTCACGCGTTGATACGTGATGGTTAAAACAACAACATAAACAAGCGGCTGTTAAAAGAACCAATTTGGGGGTCACGTTCTCACACGTGACCAAGGGTCACGTGCCAGCACGTGACTTCGAAAACCTTGCGGTTCAATAGAATTAAAATTCTAAATTTCTCTAAATCTTTCCAATTGGAAAAGGATCATGGGGACTGTTGGATTAAAGATCCAAGGGTGATTAAAAATCACCAATTTATGGAAAAATCTTAGACAAGGAAAGATTTCCCCAAATCTCACCGAAATAACAAACAAAATATCTTTTGGATTTAAAATCCAACGGTGAATAAAATTCACTGAATGATCTAAAGGATCATATTAATGATGAAAGTAAATCAAATCTCTCAATAAATAAATCAAATCTTTCAATGAGAGATTTGCTAAACAAATTGATTCTTTTCCTTCTCTTATCAATAGGAGCCAAGAAAAGAAGAGGGGGATCTACTTTTTTGGAGAGAAAAACAGAGAGAGGAGAATTTAATTCTCTGCAAAAGAAAAACCCTAGGTAAGAAAAAAGAGGCTTCAAAAGAGAATTTAATTCTCAAAAGAGTTTAACTCTTACATAAAGAAAAGAACTTAGTTCTTTCTCTGGTTGAGGATCTGCAAAGTGCACATCTCCCAATGAATTGAGAATTTAATTCTCATTGGGTTGAGATCCTGCCATGCAGATCTAAAACACAGAGAAGGAATTGAGTTTTGAGAATTTAATTCTCCCAAACTTTCAGGAATTTAATTCCTCCTAAAACAAAACTAGGGTTTAACCCTAATCAAGAATTTAATTCTTTTACATATCTTGGAATTTAATTCCTTTGAAAAGAAATCAGGGTTTTATCCTAAATAAGAATTTAATTCTTTCACAATAGGAATTTAATTCCTCCAAAATCATAATTAGGGTTTAACCCTGCAGAGAATTCAATTCTTAAAAGATCTCTGTTCATGAAAAGAACTAGGGTCACGTGCCCCCACGTGACCCTTGAAAAGATCCCTGAAGAAAAGAAGCTTTGAGGCAATGCCTCACGTGCTCCCACGTGACCCCCAAAATGCAGAAAGAAAAAACAAAAGAAATGAAGCTTTGGGCGCTCTCACGTGTCCCCACGTGACCCCTCAGCAAGTGCTATGATTATCGATGCATAAATCCCCATCACGTGCTAACACATGATGCTCTAAAATAAAGATAAAAAGTGTTTAGCACTTATTCGCAGATTTGAGGATAAAACAAAAGGAGATCTGGCTACGCATTTAAGGCGTCCTCACGTGTCCCCACGTGACCCCTAATAAATCCCTTTAATATCCAATGGATGAATGCCTATCACGTGCCCACACGTGATGGCCAGGAAATGAAAAGTGTTTAACACTTATTTGCAGAACAAAGTAAAAGGAAATCTGGCCCCATCTTAAGATGCCTCACGTGCTCACACGTGATGACCTAAAAGCTAAGTGTTTAACACTTATTTGCAGCCTTAAGGGTAAAATAAAGGAGTTTCGGCCCAATCTCAGGCGCCTCACGTGACCCCACGTGACCACCCTATTTTTAGTGTTTAACACTATTTTTTAAAGCGCATCACGTGAGAACACGTGATCGTCAAATACTTTCTAGTGTTAACACTATTTCAAAATCAACCTTGCCCAAAATGGCTAAGTTTTTCCAGAGGCAGGATTCCCCTTTGACTGAACTTCAAATATAACCGTGTTTTCCAAACTTGATCATTTCACATGACATTCAAAGTAAACTCTAGAGCCATGATGAATAGTCAGTGCCTAATAAAAGCCAAAATGTTGTCAAAGCCCCCAAACCTTTGTTTAGCACTGCTGAATGATGAGGGGCTGAACCCAGACAAATGTCTAATGGCCCAAAGGGGCAATATTTCAAACATAATTGGACTTAGCCCAAACTGGCCATAAGTCCTCAAATCATCTTGAACTGAGCACATCTGCTCTTTCAACCAACTCATTGGTTCAAGGGTACATTTCTGAACTCCTCTGATATTTGTCGTTGTAATCCTTCAACGTCTTCAGAGAGGTGACGGGTCCCGACAACCACACATCAACATGGACCTTGGGGTCCTTAAACTCATGGACTTATGCGTCCTTAAACCAAGATACGGACTGCGGGGTCCTTAAACCCGCGGACTTATGCGTCCTTAAACTAACGGACTAATGCGTCCTTAAACACACCCATATGGACTGTGGGGTCCTTAAACCCATGGACTTATGCGTCCTTAAACTACCGATGGATCACTATGTCCTTAAACTAGTATTGGACCACCATGTCCCTAAACTGGAGATGGACCACCATGTCCCTAAACTGGTAATGGACCACTATGTCCCTAAACTGGAACAATAGAGCCCCCAAATGCTCTTTTGTCGGATCTAAACGATCCCGTTTAAGTTGATTTTAGTCTCAAATATGGCTAACCAATCCTTAAACCAAAACTTTCAAAACAGACTTTAGTCCCAAATTGGACTATAAATCCCCCAATCAATTTTGGTTCAAGGGTACATCTCTGAACTCCTCTGATATTTGTCGTTGTAATCCTTCAACGTCGTCAGAGAGGTGATGGGTCCCGTCGGCCATACATTAAATGGACCACTATGTCCCTAAACTGGAACAATAGAGCCCAAATGCTCTTTTGTCGGATCTAAACGATCCCGTTAAGTTGATCTTAGTCTCAAATTGGACTAACGTATCCTTAACAAACGTTTAAGTTGATCTTAGCCTCAAATATGGCTAACGTATCCTTAAACCAAAACCCCAAACCCAAATCTAAGTAAATACGGATTTGGACTAGTTCACGCCCTACGGGCGACGACATAACTTAGTCTCCGTATACAATCCACGGGCAACCAAGCACAAAACAAACACCCACGACACGAAGTGACCAGCTGGAGAAGGAGAAAGTTGTTACCGCGATGCGGTAGCGTAATTAACTGCAGGGGCTTGCGCCTGCAGGGAAGAGCGTCCCCACAATCAAAAACCCATCAAGCGAGGGGGAATCTGACGAAGTCTGCTACATCGGACGCATCCGTCTAAACCTCCGATACACGGTGCCTTAAATCAACTTGGCGTCTTCGGAGAGGTGGACGGATAGCACCAATTAGCATCTGCCCCGAATCTCAGGCAAGACAGTCCATGTCTTGGCCGCCGTTCGGAGGGGAACAATGCTATCTGACGTGAGGTATAATACCATATGGGAGTTCTCGGTGAGTCCGTCAAGTATACCCAGTCTCCACTGAGTGTAAGTGCACGGCGGCGCCCCGGCCTCCATCCCGAGGCCAAATGCGGAAGCGATGGTTAACTTTAATTTTTATTGAACCGGCACCACCGCGCACTAAAAACCCGGATCGTGCCATTAAAATAGTCCTAGCTAACTACAAGATGGGGAAGAGAGATATACCAAGTGATCCGTGTCCTCCGGTCTTCTCGTCATCGTCCCGATCTCCCGTGGAAGCTCCGGTCTCCACCCCGTCGCCAGAAGGGCACCACGTCGTCTGCTTCTTTTACGGGCTCCCGTCTCTATACCGAGGCAACTCGGGCACGAAGTTGGCGAGCCGACGTGCCCAAGGTTTGCTGTAGAATACGTGTATAACCATGTCTCATTTTGGGGTTATAGAGTTGCCTTATGGTGGAGGAATGAGTTATGGAATTTTTGTGGAGCTATATGGATTTTGTTCAATACAAATGAACCAAAAACCCCATCCAAAATTTTGGGACAGCCCCCTTCATCTAATGAACGGCCAAGTCTTTTTGGAGGAGATAGATAGTAGAGTGAGAATCAAAAGAATGAGTGTGAGCTAATAAACAAGAGAGAGAAAAGGGTTATCATGAAAAAGGAAACGATCACCCACTAAAACTCACACTCCATCAACCAATCATCAACAACCATGATTGTACCAAAACCAACACTCCAACAAGCTAATCATCAACAACCATGATGACTCAAAAGTCAAGCCATGATGAAAAGAAGAAGAAGTCAAATGGTGGAGGAATTATCATGATACAAGAATATGCAAATAACACCCTCCACTATCCAAATTTGCATGCTTGCAAATAGGCCTTCCTCCACCAAAGTTCGGCCAATGAAGGATACAAAGAAATATGGCCGAAACGGAAAGCAAACTGGCAACTCCAGAAAACTGGTCCCGTAATAAATTACAGGAAAACCCCGATACTGTGCATACACACCCGCATCTGTATTCCGACCGAAACACAAATGCAATAAGACAAAATCTACACTGTACTATACTTGGATCCGGCTTAAACCAAAACCGGCTAGTAATATCCGTCCGATCCTAATCCGTGCAATACCGCACGTATCTGATCGAACCCTGCCATATCTCCATACGGCCTCTACAACGTTTCACCCGAAAACTTGAGCAACTGAATGCGGGGGACTCTAAAGACTCGTCAACACCTTGGTTATGGATTTAACCACTAGCACGTCAGAGGTATAAGCCAATACGTGACGGGCTACCAGGTATTGACCAAAAGGGACGTCGATGAGTGAACTCATCCTGACACCCTACTGAGCCTGTCAGTGACAATATCCGTACAGTCCGGTCCGTTCGTGTATGAGCATCGCATGGCGGGCCTAAGGGGTTGGTAAAGTCAGACCTCCAAAAGCGGTACAAGTCGTGTCGGAGTGTATCTTAGAACACCCTGAGATACTACTGGAATACCTACCGGTAAATCTCCTGCCTCGGCCGAGGGCTTTGTGTAATGGCTCTCCTAGACACAGCGCGACCTCACCCCCAATACCGAGAGAGACGAACCCCTGAAGATCCGCTCACTGCCTCCATGTGGCTCGGGACTGTACCCAACTAAAACCTGTTTGCACGTCTCCTTTGAGCGTGGTAGGGTAGTAATCAAAGTACAGTGGGAACTCACACGAGACAAATGACGATCCCCAGGTCGATGAACTAACCTGTACACATGTCACCAGGGAACTGCTATCTGACGTCAGGTATAAGACCAACTAGCATGTTCCCGGCGAGTCCTGTCCGGTGTACTCATAACCCAACGAGCACCCGTATACATCTTAGGTGAACCAACTGACACCAGTGGCTTGTGAGACCGGCCACCGCCCCTCGTCGGGGTCTCGACTGTATACACTAGTCTACTCTGGAGTATCGATGCCTTGTCTCGAAACTCCCACGACTAGGGACCTTTTAAGGATGTGCTTATAGACTACCAGCTCCCACGTATATGATCGCCCTCATACTGCTGGCAGTCAAGCAAGAATCCTAGGGGCTCTATCAACGTGTAATAGTGACATGTCATGTCACCTAAAACAGTACACGATGATAAAGATAAACCAGATAGCATACTATCATCTCGAGTAGACTGTCCTACCGGGATAGGTCCTCCCTCAATCATTGCAATCACGTGCCTGTGATCCAATAATTGACTCTGAGGGCACTATCTCCAACAATCTCCCACTTGCACTCAAGGCTAATTATTGCGATGTCGCATACTCACAGCCCGTGTGATACCGAACCTCTACTAGTCAGTCTCACAAAGCCCGTTTGCGAAACTATTGCGTTCGAGGAATAGCCTCAGTGAGTGGATCCGCTTTGATGTTTCTTTCTATGTCTCTCTATATCTCAAGTTCGCGGAGAAACCCATCTCCCGAAATGAGCAATTCCTGTCTTAGAATGTGTCTGGATGTCTGATGGGACCTAGCTCAAAAATGAACTCCAAATCCAAACTTCTTAGACTGTATCGTCAATTGAACTTAATCAGTATTCTGCGCCATCCTTCCCTCAGTATCGCCTTGGACCATCTGTCCAAAATACTGCACCTCATCAGAAGGAAAAACTATAACTCTGACAACCTCCTTGTCGTCCAGGTCACCTTGGAAGTCTGGAATGATAACTGTCTTCCGAATGAGGCTGTCGTTATCATATCCCTAGAACATCCACTTATGTTCTAAAACTGCTTCCGACTGTTTCTCTAGGATTGGATCAATGTCAACTTATTACATCTAGTGCAAGAACAATATCTGGTGTGGTACTTGACATCTCATGATTGACTCAATTGCCTGAGCAAGTGATCTGCCAATCATGCACATCCCTCTCCCCTTTAGTCTGTAAGACACCTTTAGAGAGGGTGACTCCATCACCTGCAAGTACACTACCGTGCCAGGAGTCGTCCATTCTAAATACTCTTAGAATGCTGTCTTAATTACCCTGATTGGGAAACCACCCAAATCTAGATCTAAAACCATAGATCTAGTAACCAGTATGTCTGATATAATGTCCAAGTCCCATGTGGAGAAACCACTGTGTGACGACCAAAGTATAACCGATCGTAGTACAGGAATATCACTTCCTACTCTGTGTATGTCATCCAAATACTAGGACATCACACCCTACTACCTTCTTAACAGATCCATCCCCTATTCTGATGAAGTCAAACCTATGACTGTCACATCAGAAATTGATGATCTATCTCCGCTATACCTGCTTTAGTCTATAAATAGACATAAGCTACCTGTCCACCAATGCTTCCGCTGCTCCCACTGACTACGACAACTCTCTGGCAGAGTCATATAGACGTACACTTCTAAAGCTAGTTTAGAACGACGCTATACTCATCCTCCTGCCGGGTCTCACAGTCTGGAACAACAGCTATGGCAAGTGTGGGTAAACAAGAACTTCCCTGTCACCGTCCTTGAGGCTTACCAGAGTACCTCTCGGGTGCCTGAAGTTACCCACCTTATCTGCGGAGTGGCTAATGGAATGTCAAACCAGATTGAATCTTTAGGTTCCTATGAAATCTTCAGTAATCGTTTGTGGTTCTGGAATCACTTCCAGTTCTACCATACTCCCACAACTGTTTTTCTGAAAAATCCATTTTTTAAATAAAACTATGGCGATTCTAGAACAATATCACTATTGATCTTCCAGATGGTAGAAAGTCAACCCTTGTCATAGCCTGGGTCAACCCACAAACAGCCATTACAGAAACATGCCTTGAGTTGTCCAGTGTCTGGTTTTAATCATAAGCCGGACAACTCGCCGTACCTTAACATCGTTAAGATATGAACTATTCTATATCCAATATATAACCAGAGGCACTGATTTAATTGAACCAGATTCAAATCATGCAGCTGTCTCCAGTGCATGTCAACTAAATGGAAAGAGGCCGATCAGCCTTACTCAACTTAGGAATGATTCCAATTATAAGTAACCTGAAAGAGAAGCAAGTTCTCTTAACCATTACTATCAACTGAATACCGTACACAAGTATCTACATCTTCGATCACTTTGAAGAATCCCGATACTTGCAATACCTGGTTCTCTACTTTATTCAAATACCTATAACTTCTCAAAATTCGGACCCTGTGTTTCTACGAAACACCTGTCTAAAAACTAGAGAAGTCATAAGTAAATCGAATATAGTACGAGGACCAACCCCTTTGTCCTGATGGACCCTGGACAACATACAATACTCTGTATAAGTCCCTTGAGTCTGATAACTCATTCACTGTGTGTCGTAGGTTGAAAACTGTACTATGGTTATGAAGAATTACACCGCTGTTTAATGCTCCTTACCTAACCATCCACTGATATAGGTAAATGTCATAGACATAATTTTAAAAAGGTATATCTCACTCTATGAAAATAGACGTACAGATATATCGATTTGAAATTGGTGCATAACAGCGGATATTCAAAACCAAATATTTGCCGACCGGCAAATAACCCAGGTGACTTCCTCAAATATCACCGATCATAACGAATCCCGATATAATGAGGATGATCACCCAATTCCCAATAACTTACTCCCACTCATCATCTGTAAAACCATACAGATGTGAGAATCATACCTGGTAAATACATACCCTGGAGCAAGTGTCTAACTGAGAAATCAGTTTTCCTTTGACAGTACACAATGAAACTGAAACATTGAAATGTTTCGATGGGGTATCCCGGTATTCGTAGTAATGCCTCTTCCAGATTTACGACTGTAACCGTATAGTTCTTTGCCATTTCTCCAAATCCCTTTATATGCCTTTAGTCTTTACCTTCTGCACACCCCTTTAGGCCAAGTGGTTTTCTTCCTTCCCTACCTTTCGGCACCAGCCTATGGTTTGGAAGAAGACTATCCAATAAGCATAATGGGTGTACTGTCCTAATCCTAGGAGCACTCGCAATGCGAGAGAAGGTGAAGATAAAAGACAACCGAATAAACCTTATTCCTATTTCTCCTGAACCAGAATCCATCCCCGAACTGGAACAAGTTCCTTTCGAGTTCGTATATAACCATACGATGGAGTATCCAATAAACTGTGGATCTTCGTAGTGCTACGGAGTGTCCTGGAGAAATACAAAGGTGATTTAGGATTGGCGAAGAAATACTTGGTATGGTCGTGAATAGCGGTCGCAATTTACTTTGCCCTCTTACTAATCCCTTTCTTTGTCTTAACTTAATACCTTCTGTATACCATCGTTAGGCTAATTGGTTTTCTTCATTCCCCACTGTTCGGTACCAGCCTAAGGTTTGGAAGAAGACTATCCAATTTGCGTAATAGGTGTACTATCTCCTAAACCAAGGAGTACTCGTAACCCGAGAGAAGGTAAAAGGAAAAGACAACTGAATAGTCCTATCCGTTTCCTCCAGAACCTGAAACCATCCTCGAATAAATTCTTTCGAGTTCATATCTAACCATACGATGGTTTTGTCCAATGGAAGTGGACGTTCGTAGTAATACGGGGTGTCCTGGAGAAAATGGTAAAAGTAGGAGTGGCAATGAGGTCTGCAACTCTGACAATCCAAAAGCCAGTGTTTAAGAAGGTTCGGTTAATTTTGGTCACTGAGTCATAGTCTAGGGTCGGGTCAATGGTCGCTGCCAGAGAGAGAGAAAAGAAACACTCAGCGTGCACTCTAACCTAGATCAGAATGGTTACTAATTTATCTAATCTGGAAACCTCCCACTGTAACCTCAAATTCTTCTCCAAACCCGAAAGAAGAATTAGTCGGAATCACCCGAGAAGTAAACCAACTCATCAGTGGGAATCGGGATCCAACTATCACCGCATGATAACGTGACGGAATCCGCTCACGCTATCATACTCCAGAAGGTATGCGCATATCTGGCAAGTTTCAGTTCTTTTGAAACTCCCGATGTGATTTTTGCCCCATGCTCTTATGACCTTAGTGTGAGGTCAAAATATCATAAGTCACATGTCAAGTTCTACCCATCATTGTCCAGGTTAATTTGAACCCACCCGTACATACCCTTGACGTAGGCCAAAATAGTAGTACGACTGTCCCAAACCAACGCATCTATCTATGCAACAGATAAATACCCGGCAGCTACCAATCACTATGCCTTGGCGTGAGGTCAAAATACATAGCTTGAATACTACCGAATATTTAACTGAAATGATGGAGGGCTATGAATGGTTTCTGGCGAAAACCTTTAACGTAATGAACTTGATATCGTTGAAGGAACGGATAGCTTTATAAAATATAGTGACGAAAACCTTTGCTAAAGAGATCACTCTCGGTGAAGGGATCTCGGCTCTTTCCCCGTAGAATGAGGTGCAGGATATTCCAATTGAATACCATGATGCAAAGCAAAAGTAATCGGCTATAGTGAAGTTATTGCCCTGACGCAAACTTCTGTCCAAGGGGTCACTCCCGGTGAAGGGATCTCGGCCCTTGCCTCGTCGACTGAGGAGCAGGATATTCCAACTGAATACCACGATGCAAAACAAAAGTGAACATCCTTGCAGTAACAGCTTTTTGAAAAGTGTTCCAACAACATCAGATTAGGTTTGTTTTTAACTTGCATTGATCCGAATCAACGCAGTCCCATCAATTGATCACACCACAAAGAACGAAAATAATATGACGTACGTATATGCCATCCGCATTCACCACTGGGTCCCGTCATTACCCGTTAGGTTAGCTAACTAACGACAGAGCGGGGACTGGACTAGCGCGGATGCAAAACATATACAACATCTACTAATATATATACCAATATATTATTTTCGCTCAAGGCGTGATAAAATGCAACATCACAAAAATGTACAGCATCACAGAACAATACAGATATCTGGGATCCCCGGGTTTCACAGAGCCACTACTGAAACCGGACGTTCCCCTGATTGTGTGGATAGCCAGTGCAATGAAATCCTAGACCCCTACGGGCGCGGCAAGTTACCCGCCAAAACCTGAAGCGAGGCAGCCCCCTTCAGCAACGTGAATGGACCACCCAGCACTTCACGGAATCCGGTAACTTGGGCACCCCTCCTGGGTCAACCTGTACCCCCTACGAGTGCGGCGAATAGCCCGCCAATTCTAGAGTGAAGCCCCCTCCGTCCCAATGCCATGAGATGCGGGCTTGTTGCCTTCTAGAATCCGGCTATCCATGCACCCCACCTTGGGGTAATCCTAGTACAGAAAGTAAAATATACATACAACGGGTACATCGAACGCAACCTGGTCGTGCCCCAAAATAATAATACAAACAGGCAGTGACGGCAGTCCACATGTCGGACGCTCGCCCCGCAATATCAAATGTACATAATACAACAAAACTGTACTACCACTGCAACCAGGCTATCTCCCACGACCAATCCGCAATATCACAGCAATACACAGAACATCAACGTGAAAGTCACGTTCGCAAATCCGTCTAACCGGGCTATAGCAGTTAGACAGGATTTACCGATCAAGTGACATTCACGGTCGCAGATATAATGTAAATACTGTGAAATAATGTGTTTAAAATATCCGATCGATCAAATTTTACCAAGTGGGCCCCAAGCTTTACTGTAGCACATAAAGAAATCTGGGCCCAAAAAATAACATTCCAGAAAACCTATTTTCCACTCATGAGCATTCTGTAAAATTTTAGGGGACTGAACAGTTCAAGTAGCGGCGGAACCGCGGCCCAAGCATGGGTTTGGCCGCGGTTCTGCGGTGGTTTGGACTGTTCACGAGCCCAAATTTTCACAGAACTCTTATAATTCCCTGCACATCATTCTGAGACAACCTGAAAAATTTTTGGACTTCAAAAAATTTCGACAGAAACTAATGTGAAGAAAAATACGGTTTTTGGAAAATTGTTCGATCGGAAATGTAAAACACATTAGACAAAGCTAGACTATGTTAATGGCGAGGCTCTGATACCACTGTAAGTGCACGGCGGTGCCCCGGCCTCCATCCCGAGGCCAAATGCGGAAGCGATGGTAAACCTTAATTTTTCTTGAACCGGCACCACCGCGCACTAAAAACCCGGATCGTGCCATTAAACTAGTCCTAGCTAACTACAAGATGGGGAAGAGAGATATACCGAGTGATCCGTGTCTTCCGGTCTTCTCGTCGTCGTCCCGATCTCCCGCGGAAGCTCCGGTCTCCACCTCGTCGCCAGAAGGGCACCACGTCGCCTGCTTCTTTTACGGGCTCCTGCCTCTATACCGAGGCAACTCGGGTACGAAGTTGGCGAGCCGACGTGCCCAAGGTTTGCTGAAGAATAGTGTATAACCATGTCTCATTTTGGGGTTATGGAGTTGCCTTATGGTGGAGGAATGAGTTGTGGAATTTTTGTGGAGCTATATGGATTTTGTGCAATACAAATGAACCAAAAACCCCATCCAAAATTTTGGGACAGCCCCCTTCATCTAATGGCCGGCTAAGTCTTTTTGGAGGAGATAGATAGGAGAGTGAGAATCAAAGGAATGAGTGTGAGCCAATAAACAAGAGAGAGAAAAGGGTTATCATGAAAAAGGAAATGATCACCTACTAAAACTCACACTCCATCAACCAATCATCAACAACCATGATTGCACCAAAACCAACACTCCAACAAGCTAATCATCAACAACCATGATGACTTAAAAGTCAAGCCATGATGAAAAGAAGAAGAAGTCAAATGGTGGAGGAATTATCATGATACAAAAATATGCAAATAACACCCTCCACTATCCAAATTTGCATGCTTGCAAATAGGCCCTCCTCCACCAAAGTTCGGCCAATGAAGGATACAAAGAAATATGGCCGAAACGGAAAGCAAACTGGCAACTCCAGAAAACTGGTCCCGTAATAAATTACAGGAAAACCCCGATACTGTGCATACACACCCGCATCTGTATTCTGACCGAAACACAAATGCAATGAGACAAAATCTACACTGTACTATACTAGGATCCGGCTTAAACCAAAACCGGCTAGTAATATCTGTCCGATCCTGATCCGTGCAATACCGCACATATCTGATCGAACCCTTCCATATCTCCATACGGCCTCTACAGCGTTTCGCTCGAAAACTTGAGCAACTGAATGCGGGGGACTCTAAAGACTCGTCAACACCTTGGTTGTGGATTTAACCACTAGCACGTTAGAGGTATAAGCCAATACGTGACGGGCTACCAGGTATTGACCAAAAGAGACGTCGATGAGCGAACTCATCCTGACACCCTACTGAGCCTGTCAGTGACAATATCCGTACAGTCCGGTCCGTTCGTCTATGAGCATCGCATGGCGGGCCTAGGGGTTGGTAAAGTCAGACCCCCAAAAGCGGTACAAGTCGTGTCGGAGTGTAGCCCAGAACACCCTGAGATACTACTGGAATACCTACCAGTAAATCTCCTGCCTCGGCCGAGGGCTTTGTGTAATGGCTCTCCTAGACACAACGCGACCTCACCCTCAATACCGGGAGAGACGAACCCCTGAAGATCCGCTCACTACCTCCATGTGGTTCGGGACTGTACCCAACTAAAACCTGTTTGCACGTCTCCTTTGAGCGTGGTAGGGTAGTAATTAAAGTACAGTGGGAACTCACACGAGACAAATGACGATCCCCAGGTCGATGAATTAACCTGTACACATGTCACCAGGGAACTGCTATCTGACGTCAGGTATAAGACCAACTAGCATGTTCCCGGCGAGTCCTGTCCGGTGTACTCATAACCTAATGAGCACCTGTATACATCTTAGGTGAACCAACTGACACCAGTGGCTTGTGAGACCGTCCACCGCCCCTCGTCGGGGTCTCGACTGTATACACTAGTCTACTCTGGAGTATCGATGCCCTGTCTCGAAACTCCCACGACTAGGGACCTTTTAAGGATGTGCTTATAGACTACCAGCTCCCACGTATATAATCGCCCTCATACTGCTGGCAGTCAAGCAAGAATCCTAGGGGCTCTATCAACGTGTAATAGCGACATGTCAGGTCACCTAAAACAGTACACGATGATAAAGATAAACCAGATAGCATACTATCATCTCGAGTAAGACTGTCCTACCGGGATAGGTCCTCCCTCAATCATTGCAATCACGTGTCTGTGATCCAATAATTGACTCTGAGGGCACTATCTCCAACACTGAGCACCCGTATACCATCTCTGATGTCAAACACCAATGGATATGGGATCATCCATCACCCATCTCATGGATCGAGAAGCGTATACGCTGGTCTACACTGGTATATCGATGCCCTGTCTTGATACACCCACGAGTAGGGACCTTGAAGGATGTACTTATGGACTACCATGTCCCTACTAGTATGATCCGCATCATAGTCCAGGTAGTCAAGTACACATCCTAAGGGCTTTGCAACATGTAACTATAAGACAGTATAAAGAGACTAGTATACATGTTAAGATAAAGAGCAACCAGATAGGATACTATCATATCAAGCAAGAAAGTCATCTCTATATATGTCCAAGCATCCAATATAATATACATCATCTGTACAATACTGGCCTCTAGGGCATACATACAACTAACAATCTCCCACTTGCACTAGGGCCAGCTGCTGTAGTATTGCATACCGAGCATCCCGAAGATTCTCTCAAACTGTATCTGGGGAATGGCCTTCGTGAGTGGATCAGTTGTGTTATTCTTCGTGTCAACCCTCCTGACCTCGATCTCCCGGCGATCAACTATCTCCCGGATCAGGTGATACCGCCTCAGAATATGCCTGGATCGCTGATGGAACCTGGGTTCCTTGGCCAAAGCCACCGCTCCATTGTTATCGCAATACAAAGGTATTGGATTCTCAATGGATGGAACCACTCCAAGTTCAGAAATGAACTTCTTGATCCAGACAGCCTCTTTGGCAGCATCGTTGGCAGCGATGTATTCAGCCTCCATCGTCGAGTCTGCCACGGTTTCCTGCTTGGAACTCTTCCAGCTAACCGCCCCTCCGTAAAGGGTAAAGATAAATCCCGACTGCAACTTAGAGTCGTCCTTATCACTCTGGAAGCTTGAATCGATAAAGGACTCCACTTGGAGTTCTCCGTCACCATACACCAAGAGCATCTTTTTAGTGCTTCGCAAGTACTTGAGAATGCTCTTCACAGCTGTCCAGTGACTCTCTCCAAGATCAGCTTGATACCTGCTCACTACACTTAGTGAGTATGCTACATCGGGTCTGGTACATAGCATCGCGTACATGATAGAGCCTACAGCCGAAGCATAGGGTATCCCTTGCATGCGAGCTCTCTCCAAATCAGTCTTGGGAGACATCTCTTTGGAGAGAGTGACTCCAGAGATCGTGGGTAAGTTCCCACGCTTGGATTCTTCCATACTAAACCTCTTTAGTATGGTGTCAATGTACCTGGATTGGGATAATCCCAACATCCGTTTGGATCTATCTCTATAGATCCTAATTCCCAATATGCAGGAGGCATCACCAAGATTTTTCATTGAGAATCTTTGTGATAAGAAGAGCCTGACCGATTGCAGTATAGGAATATCATTTCCTATCAAGAGTATGTCGTCCACGTACAATACGAGGAAGACAACCTTACTCTCTGCTACCTTCTTGTAAATACAAGGTTCATCTACGTTTTTGACGAAATCAAACTCTTTGATAACGACGTCAAAGCAGATGTTCTAACTCCGCGATGCTTGCTTTAATCCATAAATGGATTTAAGCAGCTTGCATACCTTCCCGCTGCTCCCACTATCTACGAAGCTCTCTGGCTGAGTCATGTACACGCACTCTTCTAAATCAACGTTTAGAAAGGCGGTCTTAACATCCATTTTCCAGATTTCGTAATCATGATATGCAGCGATGGCAAGCATGATCCGGATGGATTTAAGCATAGCTACTGGAGAAAAGGTTTCGTCATAGTCCACACCTGGTCTTTGACGAAAACCCTTTGCAACAAGTCTAGCTTTGAAAGTCTCCACTTTCCCATCTACACCAAGTTTTTTCTTGAAGATCCACTTGCTCCCAATGGGTTTTACCCCTTCAGGAGCATCTTCCAAAGTCCATACTTTGTTGGTGTACATGGATTCCATCTCGGACCGCATAGCATCCAGCCATTTCACTGAGTCCCCACTCGTGATGGCCTGCTCGAAGCTAGTTGGGTCATCATCCTCTATGATGCAATCCTTGCTCCCACCATCCATGAGAAAACCGTAGTATCTCTCAGGTTGGCGAGGAACCCTACTAGATCGGCGGAAAGGCTGAGGTTCGTTGGGAGCTACTGAATCCTCTGGTTCCACTAAATCTTCTGTTGTGGTTTGTTCAGCTGGAACCTCTTCCAGTTCTACCTCAGAGCCACTAATCTCTTTTGTAAGAAATTCCTTTTCTAAAAATGTGGCATGTTGAGCAACAAATACTCTTTGTTCCTCACCGTGGTAGAAGATATACCCTCGCGAATGCTTGGGATATCCAACAAATTTACACAAAACAGACCTTGCCTCGAGTTTGTCCAGTTTTTGCCTTTTGACATAGGCCGGGCAACCCCATATCTTTATAAAATTAAGATATGGTCTCTTCCCCTCCCATATCTCATATGGGGTGGTAGGCACAGATTTGGTAGGAACCCTATTCAGTAGGTATGCTGCTGTTTCCAGTGCATATCCCCAGAAGGAAATAGGTAACTCAGCTACATTCATCATAGAGCGCACCATATCTAATAGGGTGCGGTTTCTCCGTTCTGATACACCGTTGTGCTGTGGTGTATATGGAGGAGTCAGCTGAGAGAGAATCCCATTCTCTTTTAGGAAGTCCAGGAATTCAATGCTCAGGTATTCACCTCCTCGATCAGATCGTAGGATTTTAATACTTTTTCCGGTTTGGTTCTCGACTTGTTTATTTTCTCTAAATTTCTCAAAAGCTTCTGATTTGTGTTTCATCAGGAACACATACCCGAACCTAGAGAGATCGTCAGTGAATGTAATGAAGTACGAAGAACCATCCCTGACATATGTAGACATGGGACCGCATACATCACTATGTATCAGTCCTAAGAGTTCAGTAACTCTTTCTCTGTGTCCCGTAAACGGAGTTTTGGTCATCTTGCCTTTGAGACATGACCGGCAAGTGTCATAAGATGAAAATTCAAACGGATTCAAATATCTATTTTTATGCAACTTAGCTAGTCTTGTCGCATTGATGTGACCCAGTCTACAATGCCACAAGAAGGATTCGTTCAGTTCTGAACTCTTCCTCTTGTGTGTGTTTGTTATACTCAGAACTGTTGATTGATTTAGAACATAAATGCCATTGCACAACGTGCCTGATCTAACCAACTTTTGGTTACGGAAAATGTTCATAACATTATCCTGTAATACAAAATTATATCCCTCTTTACTCAACAAAGAAACCGATATAATGTTGCATATCAGGTTCGGCATGTAATAGCATTCGTTCAGAATCAATGTATTACCAGTTGGTAATGCAAGGTGATATTCCCCGACGGTCTTAGCTGCAACAATTGCACCATTTCCAACTCTTATGTCTTTATCACCTTCTCCAAGTTCTCTACCTTTCCTAAGCCCATGTAACTAATTACATATATGGGATTCTGACCCGGTATCTAATACCCAGGACGTAGGGCAAATGGAGAAACGGTTCTCTGTAACGAACACACCCGAAGAAAATGCATCAACATGTACTTTCTTCATTCGGGTGGCATAGGAATCCTGGTATTCCCCTATATCCTGTTCAGTCCTATAACTCTTATAAGAAAGAACGGAACCAACGTTCCCCAGCACAGTATAACATGCGGGTTCAGTCAATACATCCATATTATTATCTTGATTAAGGCACGACATGGTCGCTACCTGGAGAGAGAGAGAGAAGAAAACACTTTAGCTATGCTCTTGCAAGATCAGATTGGTTATTATCTTATCTAATCAGGATGGCTCCCACTGTTTTTATCAAATCTTCCTTCAAACCCTAAAAGGAAAGAGTAGCCGGGATTAATTACACCCTATAACTTCGCCGATCTTTCAGCCAGGCCAGTGTCGGTACTTTGAGGGAGGTTCCCCGTGCTTTCGCACGGACCTAATTAAAGTAAACCTCGTTTTCCCAGAGGCGTAACCCCGTTGAAGCCTTTCTAGACACCTACTTGATCGGCTAATTGTCCTGTGTAAAACTCTCCCAGGAGTAACAATTACTCGCAGTGGGTATCGGGATCCAACTATCTCATAGAAGGTATGCAATCTCATTGCAAATTTCAACACTTGAAATTCCCCATAATATTTTGCCCCAAGCATCCTATGACCTTGACGGAGGTCAACAAACCACAGGGTGCAAGTCAAGATCAACCCGTCATTTCTTGATTGAATCAAATCCACCCGCACGACCCTTGACGGAGGTCAACAAGGTCGTACGACTACCCTAATCCAATCTGCATCACATGCATAAGCAGATAAATACTAGTTAGCTACCGCACACTACGCCTTGACGGAGGTCAACAAACGTAGCACGAATACTAAGTAGGATTTATCTGAAATGACGGAGGGCTACGACAGGTTTTTCTGAAAACCTATTGCGTAATGAACTTGATATCGTTATAGAATCAAGTGAAGTTTTGAAATGGAGTGATTTTGAGGCTTTTATTAGTTTTGGTAAAGAGGTCACTCCCGGTGAAGGGATCTCGGCTCTTTCCTCATCGAGTAAGGTGCGGGATATATCATATATATCACTGTGCAAAGCAAAACTGTAGCTACCCTTTTATTTGAAAATTTGATTCTACAACATCTTTTAGGTTTCTTTTCTTTCATTAATCACATTAATGAAGTCCCATCATTTAAGTCACCTAAACATCACAGATAAATACGACGTACACTTATGCCATCCGCATTCGCCTCGATGTCCCCTCGTGCACCGTTAGGTTAGGTAACTAACGACAGAGCAGGGCAGGGCTAGTGCGGGTGTAAAACATAAGTAACGTCTATATAATATATTATATATACTATATACTGTATCCATCATAACATATCAAAATGATCATATCACAGATATCGCAGCAGAAACATAGATATAATGTGGGATATATTAGGACGTCCGTATTTAGTATTTAGCCAACAATAGAAAATACGGATTCCACAGTCGCGATGAATAGCCACGCCCACACCCTGGACCCCTACGAGAGCGGCAAGCGACCCTACTAATTCTGGAGTTTAGGAGACCCGGTCTCGACTCCTCGAGATGGCCTCCCACTGAACCCCAGAACCTGGTCACCTATGCTCCCCTCCTTGGGTCCATCATAATGCGGAAAAGTAAATAATATACAACACTGGTGGCATCAACCTCAACCCGTAAGTGCCCCAAATAAAAGAATATTACATTACATTTGAATTTACATGAATGAAAATATAAAACTCTCATCTCACATAAAACCCCCCGGCTATTCAATCGCGACAATCCTGCACATCATATCTCAGCAACACATAATATCTCATATCATCAACGTAAGTAAGTATGCATACACCGATTGTCGTCGACGTATAGCAACGACAATCGGCAATACCACTACATACTACACTTACGGCCACAGAAAAGAAAGTGTAAAACTGCAATATCTGGAATCCACATTCTCTTTGGACATCGTAAATACGAAATATCACATACTTCGTATTTCATGTCTAGTAATATGAATTCCACACATTGCATCACATTCCAGATAATTATACAGTATTAAAGTTTTCGAACGAACGATCAAATACCCAAGATTCCCTAAAGCTCAACACTTGAGCGGAGTTCAAAAACCCGGAGTGTGACACAGTAGTAGCGGTCCAGCCGTAGAAGGGTCAAGCCAACGCCTCACATGTGGCACGCCGTACTGCCCCAAACCCTAAGGTTCAAAGGGCAGTTCAAGACGGTCACATAATCGAGTTAAGGTTCGTTGTCTTCTAGAGGGTCCACCACAAAACTTGCACGTATCTCCGAAATATTTAAACCCCGTGAAAAGTGAGCAAATGATACTCGTTCAAACACTTCAATACTTTCTAATTTATCCGGAAAAGTCATTAAATGAAAATTCCGATCGAATCGACGAGTCCAAAACCATCTCCAGAATATACAGTACTAAATTCAGATTAAAAATACCCAAAACCATCTACAACCAGACAAGAACACACTTTAGGAAAAATGAAACCTTAAAGGCTCTGTACGGCCGCGGAGCCGCGGCCTAAGCAAGCTATGGCCGCGGTTCCGCGGTGGAATTGGCGATTTAGGGTTTCATTTTTTACAGTAATTCTTAGAATTCCCTGCTCTATTTTTTACATATTTTTAATTCTGAAAATAACCAGTTTCGGAAAAATGTCCAGAGAGGGTTCTATAACGTCGTATTTTGGTTCGATCGGATTTTTACTTCGTAAAATTGTTGCCTAATGTTCTAGGTCGGCTTTGATACCAATGTTGGGTTAGCCTAGCACCTCATGAAGGGTTTGGAAGTATCACATGTACCAAATATGGAATCTTTAGGGTGCTAAGTTAACAAACATCGGATCGTTCCTAGAAAAATTAGGGTTTCAAATTTCACACATCATCTCATGAAAGAAAAGCTAGGGTTTTGAGAGTACAACCTTTGTAGCTCCCTACGCTAGACTCCTTGTCTACTTAGGGTTTGTAAAAGGTCCGCTTGAACTCCTCTAGGTCACCGATGATCCACCCGGAGTCCGCTTTGTCCAAGCTAGCAACTTCGCAAGATCAAGAATGAAAATCGAAGCCAACACTCTAAACAAGTGGGCAAGACTTGTGTAGAATGATGTTGTGGTGGATTTTCTCACTTCAAAATCTTAACTTGATGAGTATTTTGCTCACTTGAAAAATCTAGAGAGCAATGGAAGAAGGAGGAAGAAGATGGTGGCCCTTTTTTGAATAAGAGGAAAAAAAAAACCTCTAGTTGAAAAATAGAAAATATATCTTTATATATTTTTTATCTCTCATCTCAAACCATGGTTGAATCATTATTGAACTTGAGTTAAAAACCAAAAGGAAAAGTAATCCATGGTTAAATGGTGGGTGAGTGTGGTTAGGTCAAGAAGAGTGTAGAAAGCAACCATGAATTATCCTTTTCTTTTCTTTTGTTTTTAAATCAAATGCAATAATAATTTAAATAGAAATCAAACCATGGTGTGAGTCTTATATTGCTACCATTTTTTATGTATGTACAACCATGAAGGATGTATGTATGTGTGTGTGTGTGTGTACATCCATATGTGCATGAATCTATAAAGAAAGCATACATGCATGCATACATCCATCAAACTCAAGAAATGATTTCAATTGAGAAGCTAATGGTTAAATGATAAATCAACACTTGATTTATCAATCCGGTCATATCACATACGACCCCACCAAAAGCAAGCCGCCCAATCAATATACGGTATCCTATATGCGTATTTTAACCGGGTCCATGCGCATATCGCATACGCGCACTACAACGTTTCGCCTGGACTAGGTAACTCCTTTGTGGGACTCTAAGACTTGTCAATACGCCGGCAGTGAGTGATGATCATATCAAGCACCCCCAAGCCGCAAGCGGTCAGCTAAACGTAACGGCCACCCGGGTATTGAACGATTAGAAGAGAACAAGCGAACCTGCGACAACTCCCGTCGAGCCAACCGGCAACACTACCGTGCAGTCCGGTCTCCTCGTCTGATATGTCGCATATCAAGTCTAGGGGTGGTAAACGTCAGACCCCAATAACCGATAAGTCGTGCCGATGCGAGGCTCATAACAGGTCGAGAAACTACTGGTAACACTTACCAGTAAATCTCCAATCAGCTCTGGCCAGGGACTTCCCTGTTACGGCCAATCGAGCACAGTGCAATATCAACCCCCAATACCGGGAGAGACGAAACCCCTCCTATCGCTCATTGCCTCCATGTGACTCGGGACTATACCCAAAAACCACCGTTTTGCATGCCCTCATGGATGTGGTAAGGTGGAAATCAAAGCACAATGGGAATCACACAAGACTCTATAACGATCTCGGGTCTATAGACTAACCTGCACAAGTGTCACCTGAGAACTGCCATCTGACGTGAGGTATAATACCATCTGGGAGTTCTCGGCGAGTCCGTCCAGTGTACCCAGTCTCCACTGAGCACCCGTATACTATCTCTGATGTCAAACACCAATGGATATGGGATCATCCATCGCCCATCTCATGGATCGAGAAGCATATACGCTAGTCTACACTGGTATATCGATGCCCCGTCTCGATACACCTACGACTAGGGACCTTGAAGGATGTACTTATGGACTACCATGTCCCCACTAGTATGATCCGCATCATAGTCCAGGTAGTCAAGTACACATCCTAAGGGCTTTACCAACATGTAACTATAAGAAAGTATAAAGAAACTAGTATACATGTTAAGATAAAGAGCAACCAGATAGCATACTATCATATCGAGAAAGAAAGTCATCTCTATATATGTCCAAGCATCCAATATAATATACATCATCTGTACAATACTGGCCTCTAGGGCATACATACAACTAACAGTATGGATGGATTAGTTTTGTCTTCTGTGCATTCGCATTCTACGGAATGCGGATGCGGGTGTGTATGCACAGT
This sequence comes from Agapanthus africanus, assembly GCA_030015575.1. Taxonomy (NCBI): domain Eukaryota; kingdom Viridiplantae; phylum Streptophyta; class Magnoliopsida; order Asparagales; family Amaryllidaceae; genus Agapanthus; species Agapanthus africanus. The sequence goes on along the minus strand of CM057344.1, from coordinate 66,120,305 downwards.
TGTGAGGAGCGAAGAAGAAGGAGGTGCCTCATTAGGGTTTTGACAGTTGATTTGGTCAAAACCATTATGAGGCGGGCTCATTAGGGTTTTGACAGTTGGTTCAGTCAAAACTATTATAAGCCGGGGACATTATTTACTAATCTTTTTAGTGATAATTATGTTATGGCTAGTTGCTTTGACCATTTTACCATACTTGATTTTGTTGACCGTTTGACCAAAGTTGACTAGAATCTTCATGAGAGGTCTAAAGTCTTCTTTTTGATTTTGATTTTATTTTGTGATGAAAATGGTTAAGTCAAGGTAGCCATCCACTTTATCATGAAAAGATTAGTAATGATGATGTTTATGTATTATTATTCCATGGTTCATTTTCTTAGTTCATAATTCTTTTCTCATTCTCTCTCTTGAGAAGAGAATGCTCCATGGTTGCTCCTTCATCTTCCTCCTCTTGATCTTTCCTTTGATCTCATGTGTTGAGAAAATAAGGAAGTAAATTGACAAACACATCCATCTTCTTCCCGTACACAACCTAGGACATCAAGCTTAGCAACCTTGGTGCCCTAGTTACCTCGGTTTGAGATGGAGCTCGGAACACAAACTCTCGGGTGGATCATCTTCGACTCAAGGAGGCCGCGGAGGTGACCAAGATCCGGATCGATCCTCGAAGCTTGGATGGATGAGCAGGACAGCGGAGTGAAGACCCGAAGGACCGGTTTCGTGAGGTATAATCTCTATGACATAGTAGATAGAATCTTATGTAGTTTGCTAGGTTTTTGTTTAGCAAAGATCATCTTTTTAGTCCATGTTGCCTTTAGTTTAAAAATCATTTTTTACCGTTTCCGCCTCCCCGTAAGAACCGGGGTGGGCAACGTGGACTTACAGTTCTATGATGCTATTTTTTGGGAATATTGTTCATATCAGATTTTTGCATTTTCATACCGCCCAATTTTTATCACATTGCATATCGGTAGATACTCTTGAGCCGTGTTTGCTAGTCAATTGCAGGATACAGGTTCTCGGTTCTAAAAACGGTGAAATTCATAGAAAACACGACAAAATCCGGGTTCCTGCCAACCACAGATAAAACACGGATCTCCGCTCTTTATCTGTCTGTTGCCACACACCAGTTTAAAAGACAAAATGTCAAATCAATGTCGTTTTCATGCACAAGGCTCAATGGCAGCACAAGATCCAAGAAATCTACGCGGAGCTCGAGGAAATCATGACAAAAAGTCCACATCAAATCACCTTTCCCTCAACAGAAATTCTGGAATAATCGTGAAGCAATTCTGAGAAAAATCATGTACCAGACTAATGGGCATAGCAAACCAGGAAAAACCACCAAAAATGATGGCCTAAACCCTCTTTATGGCCGCGGAACCGCGGCCTAAGCATGCTTAGGCCGCGGAACCGCGGCCGTACGACATCCTCAGTTGACGAAATTTGGGGGGTATTTGGGTCTTTTTATTTGTGTTCTGGTGGTTGCCCTAGGTTTTCATTTTTCAGCCTATAAATAGCCCAGAACTTTGTGAAGGAAAGGATCCATAATCTTGTATTTTTTCTCTAGGTTTTAGAATACATGTTCTTCTTCCTCTTCTCATCTCTTCTCCATTAAAACTTGTAGTGAGCTTGGTGAGTGAAGAATGGTGAATAAAGAAGTTCATTTTATTATCATGCTTGTCTTGTTCTTTTTATAATTGCTTGTAATTTTACTTTGTTAACTTAGTTGTTGTTATTTCTTGTTCTTTCTTTCTTTTCTCTTTTCCTTTATCATTAAAAACAACCATGATGCTTACGCTTGATCCTTGCCAAGGTGAGGTCGCAAATAGCTAGTTGTTATCTTCTAATCTCCTTCTTTCTATCTTCCTCTTTTGTTTTGTTTTATTTTTCCGTATCATGATGTGTGAGTAGTTCATACTTGTTAGGGTAAGATAATGGAAGTTTGAGAGAAGGAAATCTCTCTCACTCTTTCCTTGCCCAACAACTTAATTCGACTCCCGTTAATTGAACCACAATCCGCTCCTTACGGCACCCTATCCTACATGATAGTGGTGATTCCGTAGTGAGACCGGTTGTGGTTGAATTAACCGGAGGTTATGGCTAAGAGCCAAGAACGGACGGACAAGAACCAAAAGGAAGAACTTAAGCGTTGGAAAGCCTAGCTTATACTCATAAGTTCCTTCCTAGTCGTGCTAATCCCCGTTGTTGCCGATTACCGTAACACTGATATTAAGAGGGGCAACGAAAGAAGTGGGAGACTCCTAACTCAAACTAACATAATCCTAACCCTAACAAGCTCTCTTTACATATCATTTTAACACTTAGATAATCACAAACAAATCTGGACTCTCGGACTTAACTCGTTTAAACACATAGAAAAAGACTCCCATCTCCCTGCGGACGACCCGTACTCAACCGGCTAGCTACGTGCGAAACCGTCTTGATTGCGGTAATTAACTAAAACTTGAACACGCAGAATCCCTAACAATCAAATGGCGCCGTTGCCTTGTTGGGGTAGGGTGCCTAACGAAGCGCTTGCGTATGGTTTGGGCGGAGTTCAATGGAAAATAACGGGAAAAGGAAATGAGAAAAGATAATCTTAACTTACAATACCGTATTTATTCTTAACAACGATAATTACATTCATTCACAAAAAAGAACAAAGAAGAGCAAAAGAAAAGAACAAAGAAAAGAAAAGATTGCAAGTAATTAAGTGCATGAATATAAATTGCAAGAAAGTAAAGCAAGGTAATAAAAAGCAAGTAATAAATAAGCAATAAAAAGAACAAGAAACTAGAACTCAAGACAAGCATGGGATCAATAGCCAACCCTTAAACTTGCAAGCTCAATCAAGAGGTTGCAAGATCAAGAGAAGGGTAGAGAACGCATGTGAAATGAAGTGCTAATTCCATAAGAAAATACGACCCTTGAGATCAATAACAAACTCTTAACCTTTCAAGCTCAATGAAGAGGTTGAAAGATCAAGAGAAAACAAGAATCTCAAGGGGAAGTTAAACAAAAGAGAATGATACAAAAGCCCTCATCTTCATTAATCTTCCACTCAAAAAGCTCTCACTACAATTTTCATGGAGAAAAGATGAAGAAGAAGGAGAAGAAGAACTAAAACCTACAAAAGAGGAACCAAGAATTGAACACCATGGCTTGGCTCAGATCTGGGGTATTTATAGGAGGGGAATGGGAAACCTAGGGCAACAATCTGCCCCTAAATGAAGTGACCAAACTGCTCATGAAAAACGACAGAGAGAGGAGGCCGTACGGCTGTGGTTCCACGGCCTAAGCCTGCTTAGGCCGCGGAACCGCGGCCGTCTTGATGAGATGGGCCACCATCTTTTGTGTGCTCCCCTGGTTCTCTGTCCTATGTTATTGTACATATACCAAATTGCAGTATGCTTCCACAGTTGCATCAGATTTGCAAAGGTCCAAAGTGGCAACAAAAATAATACTTTTGACCTTTTCTGCCTCGAGCTCCACGCACCCATTGATTCTTGTGCTGCCCCTCTCGTGCTCTGTGCTTGTCCGAGACACGAATGACCGCTGTCATATGTCTTGTCTCTGGAACCGGTACGCAGCACTGGACGGATATGGATGACCGGAACCCGGCTTTTATCTGTTGTCAACAGATGTTCTGTATTTGGCGTAACTGTGGAGATTTTGTCTTGATTTGCAATATTTGTACTGGAAACCTGTATTCTGTAAATATGTAACAAACACAGATTAAAAGCACCTACCTATAAACACTCGAGCGTAAGAATGGGCGGTATAAAATGCACTATTCTGGTATGAACAATGGACTCATCGAAGATATCCTTACTATAAGAATTTTCCAGATCAAACAATGTCGCACTAGTGTTGTCAAGATCATCATAGCAAAGTCCTTCAGCTTCGCAGCTGTCGGAAGCTATCTCGTTGATGGAATAGACATCGATTAAATGATAAGAAGATTCAGATGGTTGACTTCCTAACTTGTAAATATTAAGCTCAATTGTAATCTTCCCAAAGGATAAGTTCATAGAATCGTTACGACAATTAATGACAGCATTGGAAGTTGCTAGGAAAGGTCGACCAAGTATCACCGGGATTTGGTTGCGTGGGTTTGCCACGGGCTGTGTATCTAAAACAATAAAGTCCACAGGGAATATGAATTCTCCGACTTTGATTAACACATCCTCTAGTTCAACCCTAGGCTGGGCGATAGATCGATCTGCCATCTGAAGAGTGCAGTATACAGGTTTCAACTCTCCTAACATAGCTGCTTATAGACGGAATATAGAAGTAAGTTAACACTAGCGCCGAGGTCAAGTAAATCACTATTGATGCTTTTCGCCCCAATAGTTATAGATATTGTTGGACAACGGGGTCCTTACATTTCTTAGGCAATTGTTGGGTAAAAGCTGTGCTCGCGTTATTTGTCATGAATACCTTTTTCGGCACTTGAGTTTTTCTCTTCCTAATGCACTAGTCCTTAAGGATTTTCGCATAAGAAGGAACTTGTTGAATAATATCTAGGAGAGAGATATTTATGTTAACTTGCTTAAACATTTCCATAACCTTCTCCATTTGTGCGTTAGGTTTGTTGGCCCTCAACCTGTTTGGAAATGGAGCTTTATCAATAAGTTTTGGGTCCAACATTTGTGGAGAAGTTTGTGGGGATGGAATTGATCCCAGAATTGGAGTGGGAATCGTTTTAGGTAGATTCGAGGAAATGGGCGAAGTGTTCGAGCATTGGGGAAAACGGAGAATAGGCTCGGACGAAGGTGGGTGTTTCCTGATTCAAAATCAGGAAAAGTTACGAAGGAGGCATCACGTGCTAGCACGTGACCAGCAGTCACGTGTTGGCACGTGACATTTAAAAGAAGCGGCAAAGGCAGATTCAGTTTCCTGACTACATCAAAGAAAAAGGCTTCAGAAAGGGTCACGTGCTCAAACGTGACCTGGGTCACGTGTTGGCACGTGACGGTTGAATAGCTGCTAGAAGACAGAGCGCAGAAATAAGAAGGAGGCTTGTTTCAGGGGGTCACGTGCCTACACGTGACCAAGGGTCACGTGGCCACACGTGACCGGCTTTCAAAGCCTATCTGTTAACAGAATTAAATTCTGAGAAAAGATCTCTCAAGTCTTTCCAAAGTGGAAAAGAATTATCTGGAACCGTTGGATTAAAAATCCAAAGGTAATTAAATATCACCAATTTATGGAGAAATCCTGAACTTGGAAAGATTTCCCCTTAAAATCTAACCGAAATAACAAAGGAAAATCTCTGGATTTAAAATCCAATGGTGAATAAAATTCACCTAATAATCTAAAGGACCAGATGAATAATGAATGCAAATCAAATCTCTCAATGAAAGATTCACCAAAACTAATTGATTCTGCTCCTTCTCCTATAAATAGGAGCCAAAGGAGAGAGTTAAAAAAAAAAGAAAAAAGAGGAGAGAAAAAAAAGAGACAGAAGGATAGATAGAAAAAGAGAGAGAGAAGAAATCGATCTTCTGCAGAAGAAAATCCTAGGTAAGAAAGGGAATGCCTTTAAAGGAGAATTTAATTCTCAAAAGAGTTCAACTCTTAAACAGAAGAACATAGTTCTCTCTTTAGTAGAGGATCTGTAAAGTGCACATCTCCCATTGAATTGAGAATTTAATTCTCATTGGGTTGAGATCCTTCCATGCAGATCCAAAGCATAGAGAGGGAATGGAAGTTTGAGAATTTAATTCTCACAGAACTATAGGAATTTAATTCCTTTAAAATAAAATTAGGGTTTAACCTTATGTTATAGGAATTTAATTCTTTCAGAATGAACAGAATCAGGGTTCAACCCTAGTTAAGAACTTAGTTCTGTTAAAATATCAGGAATTTAATTCCCTTAAGAAAGAAGAAATTAGGGTTTCACCCTATGACAGAATCTCATTCCTCAGAATAATTCTCTAATAGAGAGTGGGAATTTAATTCCTTTAAAGCTTTGATTAGGGTTTAACCCTATGATAGAATGCAGTTCTTCACATATATAATTCCTACAGAAAATTCAGAGTCCAACTCTATCCCAGAATATGAACTTCAGAAGGAAATAGGAATTTAATTCCTCAAAAATTTATTGTTAGGGTTTAACCCTGCGAAGAATTTAATTCTTAAAGGGATTAACAGATCTTCTAAAAAACATACAAGGAGGCAGGGTCACGTGCTACCACGTGACCCCCGATAAGATCCACAGAAAAGGCCCTTTGAGGCAGTGCCTCACGTGACCCACGTGACCCTTGGCAGAAGCTTTAACATACAAGCATTTAAATGCCCATCACGTGATGGCACGTGATGCTCCAAAGTATTCAATACTCTCAGCAGAACGAATGAAGGGAGGGCGCCCTCACGTGCTACCACATGACCCCTCTTGCCTCAATGTTTAACGCTAAGTTGGAACCTCTGAATCCAGTGTTAAAATACTGTTTGGCCTTAGTGTTCAACACTAATCAAAGAACTTTATTTGTAGTGTTTAACACTGAATTTCTTAGTGTTTAACACTAAATTAAACCCCTGTTAACAGAGCTTAAGATTAACTCCCCTAGTGTTCAACACTAAATTAAAATCTCTGTCACCAGTGTTTAACACTGATTATTCTTAGTGTTTAACACTAATTTGAGATCTCTGCTGCTAGTGTTTGACACTGATTTGCTCTAGTGTTTAACACTAATTTGAACCCCCTGTTGCTGGTGTTTAACACCAACTGTCTTTCAGTGTTAAAACACTAACTTGATCCCAGTGTTCAACACTGCTGAACTTTGGTGTTTAACACTAACTTTAGCCCAATTGGCTAAATGGCCAGAGGCAAAGCCTCTCCTTCAATGGACCAACATGAAGCCAATATTCCAAACATGATTGGACTTAGCCCAAGATGGCCATAAGTCCTCAATTCAAACTTAACTGGGCTAATGGGCTCATAACATAATTAATTGGTCTTAATCCCAAATTGGGCCAAAGACTATTTAATCCACCTCGGTTCAAGGGTACATCTCTTCACTCCTTTGATACTTGGAGTTGTAATTCCTCAACGTCTTCAAAGAGGTGACGGGTCCTGATGACCACACATTGACACGGACTGTGGGGTCCTTAATCTCATGGACTATGACGTCCTTAACCTTGACCGAGATGTCTTAAAACTAACAACGGACTGTGGGGTCCTTAAACCCATGGACTATGACGTCCTTAACCTTGACCGAGATGTCTTAAAACTAACCTTGGACTGTGGAGTCCTTAAATCCTCGGACTATGACGTCCCTAACATTGACCGCAACGTCTTAAAACTAACATTGGACCGCAATGTCCTTAAACTACCTATTGACCGCAACGTCACTAAACTAAACAACATGGCTCCCTTAATTTCTCTATTGTTGGATCAAAACGATCCCGTTAAGTCGATCTTAGTCTAAAAACTAGACTAACGTGTCCTTAACAAACGTTTAAGTAGATCTTAGTCTCAAACGAGGCTAACACATCCTTAAACCCAAACCCCCAAACCCAAATCTAAGATAATACGGATTTGGACCAGTCCACGCCCTACGGGCGACGACATAACTCGGTCTCCGTATACAATCCACGGGCAACTAAACACAAAATAAACACACACGACACAAAGTGACCATCTGGAGAAGGAGAAAGTGATTACCGCAGTGCGGTAGCGTAATTAACTGCAGGGGCTTACCTCTGCAGGGAAGAGCGTCCCCACAATCAAAAACCCCTCAAGCGAGGGGGAATCTGACGAAGTCTGCTACATCGGACGCATCCGTCTAAACCTCCGATACATGGTGCCATAAATCAACTTGGCATTTTCGGAGAGGTGGACAGATAGCACCAATTAGCATCTGCCACGAACCTCAAGCGAGACGTCCGCGTCTCGGCCGCCGTTCGGAGGGGAATAGATTCTGGCACGTCCGGTGAGACCTTTTCCTCTTTCCACTCCACACTTCGTGTGTCGTGTTCGCGAACCAAACACGGTTTGCTAATAGTTGCCCTGGGGTTTCAAGGTACTAAGATTCGGCGTCTTTCTGATTGCAGAAAGCAAAGGATTGATGGCTTCCACTTGTGCGACATGCTCCGACTGCAATTGCAACCAACGCTCTGCCTCGCCAGGAGGTATAGCCTACGGACCCCAAGCTGCTTCGCTGTTCACAATGCCCGTAGAACAGGTCACTCGAGCCACCACAGGGTTGTATTTTTTGGACCATGCTCCCGCCAACAAGCTTCACCGCTCCTGTGCTGACAACGGAAGCTCCCAAGAGGTCGGTCTTTGATCGGCTTACCCCTGCCGCGGCCCCTCTCAACGGGTTGCCCAACACCAGTGCCTCGGTCTTCTCCAGACTAAGCCAGAGCTCCTGTGAAACCGCAATGGGGCCTGCAATCCTAGAGAAGGCTGCTCCTGAGAAAATAACCAGTCCTGCTCCTGAAGTCGTTAAGGCGGCTTCCCCTGCCAAAAATTCGGTCTTTACAAGATTGACTGTTCCAGCTCCCGCTCCTGCTACCCAAAGGACATCAGTCTTTAACAGGCTGACACCAGCAGTGACCCCCCACCTACACAGAGGGCAAGACGAGACTATCGTCATCACCGAGCCGATGCCATCAGTACGACACGCTCGACGTCGTTACTGGCGCCGAGTGAGAAAGGCCGGAGGCAACTCCCCTTCTGGGCTAACACCTCCAGCCCCGACGACAGAAGTTAATGCTGCTGTTCCAACTGGGAACAGCTTTAAGATGCTAAATAAGGTGCGTAGGAATTCTCCTACCGCGGTGCTAAAGAAGTCTCCCCCTCCGCTGAAAAGGGCTATAGAAGTGAAGCCAGAACAGCTCCAATCTCCTCAACGGCTGTCCTCCCGAATCTATAAAGTCTGGCGGCAGACCCGAGACTCGATGATCGATCCAAATTTCTCTCGCCAGCACAAGAAGCTGAAAATCCAACAGGAAGTCAGTCACCAGGCTAAGCCACGAAAAGCTGTCTGGGTGCCCACCTCAACGGCCCCTTCAACTTCCACTGCTCATGAAAAGAGGAAGCCAGAGAAGATCCCCAAGCCTGCAATGAGAGCTAAAGGCGCTAAGCCCAGACGCCCTGAGTCTTGGGGCATGATGGTCCATACCGTATACATGGTGTCAGGAAAGGAAGACAGCCGTGCATCTACAGGTCATAGACCGCTTACACGGTCAGTGACCAAGGCGCAGGAGAAGCAACAGAAGCTCCAAGAGATGATGAATGCTATGGCCGCACTTACCAGGCCAAAAGAAAACCCAGAAACGTCCTCGGATGAACGCCAGGAGGAAGAAACCAGCGCCGAATTCCTTCGCCGAATATTGGAGAAGAAGGACAAAGAGGCTGCTGAACAAGCAGCCAACATACAGCGTATGGGCCTCCTCTTCCAAGATATGATAGAGATGATGATACAACAAGATCCTCCGGCTGAAGAGCCCCCGATCGTCCTCGGAGACGATAAGGGAGAGACATCAAATCCCCCGCTGGCTTTGTCAATGGCTAAAGAGGATACAATCTCTAAAACTGATTTGGACGAGTACATAGCCCAGCAAATACGGGTTCATCATGCGACTGAAGCAGCCGGCCAGGTCGTAAAAACGGGGCGACCATATCCAAGCTGGTACGACCAAATCAAGTACCCGCCGGGTTACACAATTCCCAAGTTCCATGTTTACAAGGGAGCGGGCAATCCTCACCAGCATGTTGCCCAGTTCAGGGCACTCTGCGGCAACACCGGCGGTGATGACAAGCTTTTGCTTCACCAGTTTGTTGGAAGTTTATCAGATACGGCATTCGAGTGGTATTCTGAGCTCCCGAACGACTCTATCAAGACCTTCGCAGAGATGGAATTGTTGTTTACCCAACGCTTCACGAGTGCCAGCGAGCGTACCCCGATAACGGCATTGATCAACGCCAGGGTAAAGCCGGGCGAAACATGGGTCCAATTTGCTATACGGTGGCGTAATTTATGGTCAAAATGCGAGAAGCGTATAGAAGAAGCTCCTGCGGTGGGAATGTTTGTGGGAACTCTAGACCCTCATGCAACTATCTCCCAGTTCATGATGTTCTTTAAGCCGACCACGTTTCAGGCTTTGATCGACAAGTTGGCCCAGATGGAACAGATGGGTCACAGGCCGTCTCCCCCGAAGCCAGAACCCCGGAATAACAAGGGTAAAGGGAAGGTAACCTTCGTCACGAACGCTCAGCAGCAAACTAGTGCCTCGAAGCTGGCAGATCAGCTGGAAGAAAGACGGCGGTATTATAATGAGAAGATGAAGCATCCCTACTCATTCCCACGGGACAAGACAAAACGGTTATTCGAGCTGGAAGTACGCAATAGGCTTATAAACTTACCAAATCCGAGGCGACCGCCACAACCCACTGAGGTGAATAACCCTAACTATTGCCCTTACCATCAAACGGTAAGCCATCCGATTGAGGATTGCTTCATTTTCAAAGGATGGATTGAAGATCAATACCTCCAGGGAAAGTTTGCGCTGTTCGAAAAATGGAAGGTGAACCCGCCACAGCCGCATGCTCCTAAGAAAGCAGATACACCGGGGGCAACCTGTTCCTTTATTGAAGAAGCTCCGTAGGAGGTCGTGCTATCAGCTAAAACCAAAAGAATGCTGAGTGATCTTCATGCATGCCCAGCGGTCGAATGGAAGAACCCGCTTGAATCTAAAATTATCGAAGGGATACTGAAGCCGCGTCTAACTACAAGAATCGATGGTGAGGGCCTAAGTACTCACACCCAACCGTCAAAAGATTCGAAGAAAAAGAAGAAGAAATCCAAGAAGCCCCTGAAGCCTGGAGACAAGCACACGGATTTGCAGAAATAGATTGATGCGCTGGAGGAGTACGATAAAAAGGCGCGGACTCCCGTCACACTGCAAGAGTTCTTCAACCACGTCTTTCAGGGGGAAGATGAGGGAGAAAGCTAGTCAGATGAATCCGAAGAATGTGTGGCAAGTTGTCATATGATCTCCCGCTCGTTTACGGACGAGAAAGAACTTCTGGCACTGAGAAACTAGGGGCACAGCCTGAGCCAGAACTTGTATGGCCAATAGATGAAATAATCGACGCCTTTCTAGACGAGATTCGTTTGAAGAGTAAAGCCGATCAGGAGCGTGAGATGGCTGCATCGGAAGGAGCCAAGTGCAGGCGTTTGAACGAAAGAGTCGGTGCACTCCCGCCAGATCAAAAGATATCCGATACGAATAAAAACATATTCAAGACGAGGAAAAGGTTCGCCAAAGCCATGTCAATGGGGATGAAGCTACCACCTTCGGAGGAGAACACATTCGAGGGGGCGGAGAGACACCCTAATTATTGCTCATATCATCGGAAAGTTTCGCACCCTACGAAGGAGTGCGACGCTTTCAGTGTATGGTGGCAGGGATATGTTGCTCACCGGCAACATTTTAAGCGCATGAAACGTAAAGCTCGTCGGGAGCAAAAAGGTACGATCGAAGGACACAAAAGAACCACCGGCGATTGTTACATGGTTGACGCCAGAGGATCACAAGTTCTCACCTTTGGGAGCGACTCCGATGAGGAAATGGCGTTGGGCCCTCTCTTTAAAGAATCCATCCTAGGGAAAGAAGAAGAATCGGAGGCTTGCAAAAACATTCAACTGCACAATCGCACGTCCCGGAAAAGAATCTCGGACCCGCAAATAGAAAAGATAAGGGAAAGGAAAAGGTCACTGAGGATATCATCTTAGATGACCAAGTCACAAAAGAGTTGGCTGCCGAAGATCCTCCCAGGAAGGGTAAGGTAGACTACAACATCCTAGCGCACTTAAGGAAGCTACCTTCTCAGCTCAGCATTCTCGGTGCCCTCCTATTATCAAAAGAAGCACGAGATTCATTAATCAAGGCGTTACAAGAACCCCAGCAATTCCAAGCATTCCTCGCCGCGGAAACGATGAAGGACGAACTGGAAGAAGTGCACACGGCCGACATCACTTTTGGTGACAAAGACCTTCTCCTCGGGACGTGTGACCACAACCGTCCCCTATATGTCGCTGGACACTGCCATGATATCAAGATAGGCAAGATCCTGGTGGATAACGGGTCCTCCGTCAATCTCCTTAATGTTCGGGTGTTGAAAGAAATCTGCATGAGCGTGCAGCACCTCGCTCGTGACAAAATTACCATCTCCGGTTTCGACTCCCAATCGTCACGGACTCTCGGATCCGTGATACTAATATTACGCTTTGGACTACTCGTCACGGACATCAAATTTCACGTCATTGACGCCAAGACTTGCTACAACGCCTTGCTCGGTCGTCCTTGGTTACATGAATACAACATCATCCCTTCTACACAACATCAGTGTATGAAGTACTTCATGGATGGCTACGAATATACCGTAACAGGCGAGCTGAACCCATTTTCCGTGAACGAAGTCTGCAAGTATGAAGATGCGAAGTACTTTTTTCCAGACATCGAGGATACAGAAAAGTGTCGCAAGCCGGAGAACAAAGCCGCCGCCACCGTCCCTGTTTTCGGGAGCGATACCGAAGAAGAAGAAGAGATAGTCTACGCTGGTCCGTCCCGACGCAACAACCCGGGACCGTCCACCCCCATGTTGGTCTTCGGAAGTGACTCGGAAGATGAGGTTAATGCTGTGTTCTCCAGTCGGCCGTCAATACAAGCATCCCCTGGCGATGATCAAAGTTTGCAAATCACCATGGTGCCGCAGGAACACTACAAGGATCTCGACACGCTTCAAGCTTACGATGTGCAGGACCTGCAGACGTTTTACGTCCCTCCCAGGCGAAAGGGTGAGAAGGTAATCCTATTCTACCGATCCTCAGAGACGAAAATAGAGAAAGAGATCTGGCATGGCGCAGATTCTATACTCGATAGGCTCCAACCCATCCGTTTGCCTAGATATTATACAAACGGACTAAAATGACTATTGAAACGCCAAGGAGTACCCTTAAAACAGACTATTCGGCAAGCTCGATTCTACAACAGGATTTGGGATGTCCCTGGAACTCAGCGCAAATTGCCCAACGGAAGAATGGAGACGCTTGGGCTTGGATATATGAGATCCGGGAAACGGGAACAAGTCCACGGTAGCTACGCCATATATAACTTCGATGAGGAGGAGGACGCCCTGTCAAGCAATGCCAACCCCTTATCAAAACTGGATCCCGCAAGCGAAGTGCCGAGTCCGTCATTTGAAGAACGAACGGGCAGGCTTATCAGGAAAGCGGGTCAAACGGCTCGGGAAAGTCACAACCGCGATATGGCCATCTACGAGAAGGCCAGGACGCGACGTCTGTTTCAACAGGCTGCAAAAGACAAAGGTACTCCTCCCTGTCAACCCGTTGTACAAAAGGCCTGACGCAGAGGCAGAAGTAAGTCAAGAAGCGGAAAAAGGAGTCGACAATAGCGACGCAGGTTTAGAGAGTCGTGTGATCGGGTATTGCGCGGTTCGTACTTGTCCCTCATGAAGAAGATGAGTCGAGCGTATTCTTTCCCCCGAGACAAGATGAAGAGAATACTCGATCCCGCTATAAAATATCAAATGATCGCACTTCCGAAGTCTAAGCACCCTGAGCATGTTAACGAGATTTCTCATCTGGGCTATTGCTCTTATCACCGAGCCGTAGGACACCCTATCGAAGACTGCTTCGCGTTCAAGAACTAGGTCGAAGACCAGTACCAGCAAGGTAGATTTGCTTTATCTAGCAGCTGGAGGGTAACGCCGCCACAAAAGCACGAACCCAAAGCCGCAAGAGCAGAGCCAGATCCACATCGGTCTTGGAAGCGGATTCGCACTTGTCACATGATTACAATGTTAAAAGAAGAGCCCGAGAACATGGATGACCTTCCCTGGTGCTTTGAGAACAGCAATGATGAGGTCATCTCAGAATTTCCACCAGCTCCGAAAGAACTGGAAGATGGCAAACATACGACTGCAGATAACCTCAAGAAGATTGAGTTGGGATTGGAAGATGATCCGCGACCAACATTCGTCAGCGAGCTGCTATCTGAGGAAAGGGTGGCGGCGCTAAAAGACGTGCTCATGCGGCATAGAGACTGCTTCGCATGGAACTATTCCGAAATGCCAGAACTAGATCCAGAGATTGCAGTACATAAATTAGCAATATCACCGGATATCAAGCCAGTCAAACAGGCGCCGAGACGGATGCGGCTCGAACTTGAAATGAGCATTAACGCTGAAGTCAAGAAGCTAATCGATTCCGGGTTTATCCAGGAGGTACAATATCCTGATTGGGTCGCCAACTTCGTCCCGGTGATGAAGAAGAATGGGACAGTACGCATATGTGTGGACTTCCGAGATCTCAATAAAGCCTGCCCGAAGGACGATTTTCCAGTACCGGTCACCGAACTGATGATAGACAATACGTCCACTCATGAGGTTTTCTCTTTTATGGATGGTTCATCAGGGTACAATCAGATAAAGATGCATCCCGACGACCGGAAGCACACCGCTTTCTGGACTCCTTTGGGTATATTCTGCTACAAAGTTATGCCCTTCGGTTTAAAGAACGCCGGTGCTACCTATCAAAAGGCCATGACAAAGATCTTCGATGATCTCATAAATGAAATCATCGAATGTTATATCGATGACCTCGTAGTGAAGAGCATGTCATACGAAGAACATTTAGAGCATCTGAAGACCGTATTTCAACGCCTTCGGCAATATAATTTGAAGATGAATCCCCTCAAATGCGCGTTCGGAGTCTCCTCGGGTAAATTCCTGGGATTCATCATCCGACACCGAGGTATCGAAATAGATCCATCCAAGATCAAGGTGATCATAGAAATGCCACCCCCAAGGACTCTCAAACAGCTGTGGTCTCTCCAGGGGAAGCTCGCGTACATCCGGCGGTTTATCGCCAACCTGTCAGGCAAGTGTCGTCCTTACAGTCACCTGATGAAGAAGGGAACCCCGTTCGTCTGGGACCAAAAGTGCCAGGGCGCGCTAGATGAAATCAAGTAGTACCTGCAGAACCCGCCGGTGTTAGCTACTCCAGTCAAGGGAAAGCCCCTTATTCTTTATACAACAGCCCTTGAGGGTTCCTTGGGCGCCTTATAGGCACAAGAGAATGACCAGGGGAAAGAATGAGCACTCTACTACTTAAGTCGAGTTCTTCTAGGGGCAGAAAGCAATTACTCCCCGATCGAAAAACATTGCCTAGCGTTAATCTTTGCGATAACAAAACTCAGGCACTATGCATTGGCGCATGAAGTCCGTCTTATATCAAGGGTGGACCCCCTGAAATATCTAATGTCAAAGGCCATATTGACGGGGAGACTCGCTAAATGGGCCTTGCTTTTGATGGAGTTTTCAATAACCTATCAGCCTCTCAAGGCAGTGAAAGGCCAAGCCATCGCCGATTTCCTTGCTGAGCACCCGGTACCTGCCGGTTCACCTCTAAACTGCGATTTGCCGGACGAACATGCGTTTGACGCGATCGACGGTGGTGATACCCGATGGTAACTTTATTTCGATGGAGCGTCCTCCGTAAAAAAAGCGCAAACAAAGTGCCCCAATGATCAAATCAGGGGTAGGCCTCATTTTCGTAACTCCACAAGGAGGGATAATGCGCTTTGCTTTCTCCTTAACAGAACCGAGGACGAACAATGAAGCCGAATACGAAGCTTTGATAGCAGGCCTCGAGATCGCCATTGACATGGGAATTGAAAACCTCCTCATATACGGGGATTCTCAACTAGTCGTTAGTCAAGTAAACGGTGACTACCAAACGTGCAAACCGAAGTTGGTGAAGTACGGCGAAAAGGTGTAACAACTATTGACCCAAATTCCCTCCTATACTTTGGAAATCATACCACGCGCGGAAAATAGCAAAGCGGACGCGTTAGCTAAGCTTGCTAAAGAACTGGCTGACGAGAACCTCGATGACGTCAGAATCGTGGTACAAAGCCGTCGAGTGCTCACCCCGGCAGAAATATCTCTGGAATCTTCCGAAGAAAAGGGAGCGGCTGAGCAGGCGACCTTACAAATAAAAGAACGAGAAAAGGCTAAGGATTGGCGGGAAGTCTTCATAGACTACTTTAAGTCCCACCGAATGCCCGAAGAAGCGTCCTCAAGACATCAGCTCATGAAACGAGCTCTATATTTCGCTTTCGTCAATGATACTCTATACAAGAGGTCATTTGACTCTCTATGGTTGAGATGCCTGGGACCTGACGAAGCAGAAAGAGTCGTTCAGGGAGTTCATGACGGAATATGTGGCTCTCACCAAGTGGACCCATAGATGAAGCTAAAGATCAAACGGATGGGCTACTACTGGCCTACGATGATTCAGGATTGCCTCGAGTATGCGAAGCAATGCCACTCATGCCAAATCCATGGGGATTTCATCCACCAGTATCCGAATCCACTACATCCAACGGTGGCCAGCTGGCCGTTCGAAATGTGGGGAACTGACATAGTCGGTCCCATCGAACCGGCATCGTCTAGGGGACATCATTTTATCTTGGCGACGACTGATTACTTCTCCAAATGGACGGAAGCAGTACCGTTGAGCGAGGTGAAGACGGAGAATATCCTCTACTTTTTCAAAACACATGTCATATATCGGTTTGGAACTCCACGGCGGATTATCTCCGATAACGGGCCAGCCTACAAAAGCCATAAGATTAGCCGCTTCGCGCAACAGCAAAATATAGACTGGAGATACTCCTCAGTTTATAATCCACGAGCTAACGGTCTGGCCGAGGCCTTCAATAAGACCTTGACAAAGATCATTAAAAAGACGGTGTCCCGAAATAAGAAGGACTGGCATGAGAGACTGCAAGAGGCTCTTTGGGCGTATCGAACTACGTTCAAGACTGCCACGAACACGACGCCATACGCATTGGTATTCGGTAAGTAAGCAGTACTCCCCCTCGAGATAGAGCTACCTTCTCTACGAGTGGCAGTCCACCACGAGTTGACAGATGAAGAAAATGCTCGTCTTCGGCTTGAGGAGCTTGATGCCCTCGATGAAACCAGGCTCATAGCCCAACAAAATCTGGAAGCTTATAAAGCAAAGAAGACGCGCTCATATGAAAGACTGACCCGACCGAGGACATTCCGCCAAGGCGAACTCGTACTAGTGGTCAAGAGGCCTATGATCCCCAATCGCGCCAAGTGAGGAAAATTCGAGCCGAACTACGAAGGCCCGTACATCATAGACAAGGTCTATCAGGGTGGCGCCTATCTACTCATGGATATGCACGGTGAAAGGCCTTTCAGGCCGATAAACGGCCGCTTCCTAAATAAATACTACGCTTAATGAGCCACAGCCTAGGTCAATGATAGATGACGACGACTATGTCCGCTCGCTATCTTCCTAAGCTCAAGCTCTATAAGTAGTAGCCGACCCTCTCCATAACGAACCGAAACGTCCTTAAACTAACAACGGACCGAAACGTCCTTAAACTGACGACGGACCGAAACGTCCTTAAACTGACGACGGACCGAAACGTCCTTAAACTGACGACGGAACGAAACGTCCTTAAACTAACGACGGACCGAAACGTCCTTAAAACCAATACCGCAGCATCCTTAGGCTGACGAGATAAAATAAAATAAAATAAAATAAAAAAAACGGTATGTCCATAAGCAAGAAGGGCACGGATGAAAACCCAAAAGGGCTCCGTGAGTAAAAACAGCAGGGCTACCGGCGAGTATTCGTGAAAACCCGAAAGGGCGAGAAAAAATAATAAAAAAATACTAAAAAATAAAAAAATAAAAAAATGAAAACGGTATGTCCATAAGTAAGAAGGGCACGGATGAAAACCCGAAAGGGCTCCGTGAGTAAAAATAGCAGGGCTACCGGCGAGTGTTTGTGAAAACCCGAAAGGGCGCAATCTCGTTAAAGGACACTTGCGGGGTCCTCACGACCTTGTAAGGAGAAACCACCCGCGTGAGATCCTTACGACTCATAAGGGAGCAACACACTTAGGGATCCCCATGATTCCTAAGGAGAAAATACACTTGCGAGATCTTCACGACTCGTAAGGAGAACTCTCTTATGGGACCCTCACGGCTCATAAGATTTGAAAGTCTTAAGTCACAGAGACCTAAACCTGTGCTTAAGCAAAATCCCCCACAACCTTCGACAATGCCCTACAAGCGGCTCATACTGGCCCTTGTATACAATCCACGGGAGCGAATAAACATTTCCCCAGCAAAGTCCCACCCGTGACTAGGGATACACCCATATTGTAAACAACCCTTATAAGTCCTCTCGACTTATAAGGAGAAAACCCTCTTGTAAGATCCTTACGACTTACAGAGGGGCACACACTTAGGAATCCTTATGATCCCTAAGGAGAAAATACACCTATAAGATCCTCACGACTTGTAGGGAGAAATACCTTAGTGAGACCCTTACGGCTCATGAAGTCAAAAGCCTTAGTCGACAGGACCTTAACCCTGTTTGCTAAGCCACCTTTGTTCGACATCGACAGAGGCAAATGATGATTCGCTCCTGGCAATATCCCAGTTGTAGCGGTGCTGATGCCGAAATTGGTGTCTACTTTCAGAATTATGGCGAAAAGCCAGCAAGCCACACATGCATACGAAATAGCCGAAATGATGGGGCAACTTGCAATAAAAGCAGCAAGTAAAAATGTATGCATGAAAAATAGCCAAAATGATGGGGCAACTCGCAATAAAAAGCAGCTAGTAAAAAATAAAATAAATAGCCGAAATGATTGGGCACCGCGAAAAATAGCCGAAATGATAGGGCAATCGCGACTTTCGCGATATAAAAGCTGAAATGATAGAGCATCGCGGAAAAAGAAATAAAAATAAAAAAGTTTTAATTTATGCCCTACAGGTGATGTTCCATCACACCCTGTATACAATCCAAGGGCGTAAACAAAGAAGTGATCATATTTCTCCCAGGTTTCATCAAAGAAAGGAGTTAAATCTCGACGGGACACAAGCGACCTAGAGATCATCCCAACACTCGTCTCGTAACAACGGACACAACTTCAAGCAAAGCGGAACAGCGGCAACCCCCCAGTTCCATGGCTCGGCGATACACATATCACCAAGAGTCAAACTCCCGTTCTGTGAAATGCGGATACAATCAGCAAAATTCCTGGTTACGTGGAACGCGGATAACGTCACTCTTTGACCCTGTGGAAAACGTCCAGAGCGGATCCTGGTCCTCGCAGAGCACGTCAGTGAACCCATGTGAAGCATCCAGAGCGGAGCCTAGTCCTCGCCGAGCACGGCAGTGAACCCGTGTGAAGCATCTAGTGCAAAATTCCTGGTTACGTGGAACACGGATAACGTCACTCTTTGACCCCGTGTGAAGCATCCAGAGCGGAGCCTAGTCCTCGCCGAGCACAGCAGTGAACCCGTGTGAAGCATCTAGTGCAAAATTCCTGGTTACGTGGAACGCGGATAACGCCACTCTTTGACCCCGTATGAAGCATCCAGAGCGGAGCCTAGTCCTCGCCGAACACGGCAGTGAACCCGTGTGAAGCATCTAGTGCAAAATTCCTGGTTACGTGAAACGCGGATAACGTCACTCTTTGACCCCGTGTGAAGCATCCAGAGCGGAGCCTAGTCCTCGCCGAGCACGGCAGTGAACCCATGTGAAGCATCTAGTGCAAAATTGCTGGTTACATGGAACGCGGATAACGTCACTCTTTGACCCCGTGTGAAGCATCCAGAGCGGAGCCTAGTCCTCCCCGAGCACGGCAGTGAACCCGTGTGAAGCATCTAGTGCAAAATTCCTGGTTACGTGGAATGCAGATAACGTCACTCTTTGACCCCATGTGAAGCATCCAGAGCGGAGCCTAGTCCTCGCCGAACACGGCAGTGAACCCGTGTGAAGCATCTAGTGCAAAATTCCTGGTTACGTGGAACGCGGATAACGTCACTCTTTGACCCCGTGGAAAACATCCAGAGCAGATCCGGGTCCTCGCAGAGCACGGCAGTGAACCTGTGTGAAGCATCCATAGCGGAGCCTAGTCCTCGCCGAACACGGCAGTGAACCCGTGTGAAGCATCTAGTGCAAAATTCCTGGTTACGTGGAACGCGGATAACGTCATCTTTGACCCCGCGGAAAACGCCCAGAGCGGAGCCCGGTCCTCGCCAAACACGACAGTGAACCCGTGTGAAACATCCAGAGCAAACACCGGACTGTGGAGTCCTTAAAATCCACGGACTATGATGTCCTTAACCTTGACCGTGATGTCTTAAAACTAACAATCAACCAACCTAATTCTATATTGATTCCACCTCGGTTTAGGGGTATATCTTTTCACTCCTTTGATACCTGGCGTTGTAATTCCTCAACGTCTTCAAAGAGGTGACGGGTCCCCGCAACCAAACATCGGACTGTGGAGTCCTTAATCCCTCGGACTATGACGTCCTCAACCTTGACCGTGATTTCTTAAAACTAACATCGGACTGTGGAGTTATTAAATCCTCGGACTATGACGTCCTTAACCTTGATCGTGATGTCTTAAAACTAACATCGGACTGTGGAGTCCTTAAACCCATGGACTATGATGTCCTTAACCTTGACCGTGATGTCTTAAAACTAACATCGGACTGTGGAGTCCTTAAATCTACGGGCTATGAGGTCCTTAACCTTGACCGTGATGTCTTTAAACTATGATACCTTGAGCAACCCCTGACCCCGTGAAACACGGATAAGGGCGACCACATCCAGCACTTGCAGATCCTCACGACCCGCAAGGAAGAAAACTCTCTTGTGAGATCCTTACGACTCTCAAGGGAAAAACCCGCTTAGGAATCCTCATGATTCTTAAGAAGGACGTACACCTATGGGATCCTCTCGACCTGTAGGGAAAAAAACTCTTTATGAGACCCTAGTGGCTCATGAAGCACAAAAGTCTTAGGAAGCAGATCTTAACCCTGAATCCTAAGCCATCGCTGCCCTGCAAGGAGATCAAGATAAATTGTCCTCAAAACACATCCAATGGAAAGAGACACACCATTGAGAAGAAAAATGTATCTTTTATTCATAAACCAAAATGAATACAAAGTACAATTTATGAAACAACAAAAAGAAGATACTCTCATCCATGAGTATGTACAAAAAAAGGGGAAAAGATAAAAGTCTTCAAGCCGGCGGGCGATGTAGTAATTTTACCAGCTCATCGTTTTGTTGCTGAGCCACGGCTTCATGATGCAAGATCTTCAGAAGACGAGCCTCCGCCTGAGCTTGCTGGGCCTGATACGAAGCAAGCCGAGCTTCAAGCTCTTTCTCGGTGGCTTTATGGGCCTCGACCCTTTCACGAGTGAACGTGGCAGCTTTATCGAGAGCCACCACCTCTTTGATGGACTTCTGAAGCACCCGCCAGAGTTCATATGCTTTGTTGTCCTTGGCGATAAGATTAGCTTGAAGCTCGCTCAGCGCCTTAGAAGCCAGCTCCCTCTCCTAGAATTTACGGCCGAGCCCTTTTCTCGCACAACAATATGTTCACCACGTGTCGCTCTATCAGGCCACATAAGCTCACTTTCGCGACCGCAACCCTGGAAACAGGACATACATGCTCAAGACCGTATAAATGGGCTTCCAGTCGACAGCAATAATCGATCTAAAATGCGCTCACATCACCTGGTATGAAAAGCAACGAGAAAATTTCCGACGTTTATCCTATCGAGCATATGTTCCCAATTATATGAACATTCGAAAAAGGAATAATATTCGAAGCTTTAATGTGCATGCGACATGATGATAGTATTGATTATTGAAGAAAGTTTTCATAAGAAGAACATAAAGTTTATTTATGCAAGCGAAAACATACATACGAGTACCAAGCCTATATGGAGGTTCAGCATAAAGCATACAAAAAAAGGGACTAATTTAAATATTCTATGCTAGCGGGAAAAAGGTCACCAAACACGGGATCAGTAGCACAAGGGTTAACAAAGCAAAGAACAAAATTCTCCATCTCTCTCTCCGCTCTCTCCAGCACATCAAAGCGACGGTTCTCGCGAGGAGTCGCTCCCCATCGATTGGCGCTATGTTCGTCCGCGAAAGCAAACATAATAGCTCGCCGGGCCCTTATTTGGCTCAGCAGGTGAATCGAGCAGTCCTTCAAAGCCTGAGTAATCAGGCACGCTTCGTGAAATCCCTCGAGCTTCTCTTCAACCGCATCAAACATCGCCAGGGTCATCTCTGCTGGGTGAGGAGGAATGTCGGCAAGCACGGCCGTGAGGATCATCCGGAGCCAGAGGGACCCCATTGGGGGGGATCCCCTACGGATCGAGAGTTCATACATGGCCAAGTCGCATTCGTCATTGGTAAGGAGTGGATCCACCAATCGTGCAGCAAAGCGAGGGATCATTTCCTCGATGGGAACTTCCCATGGCTGTCGACGAGCGTGTGGACGATTACATGCTATGGCACTTAGTTGTTCTCAAATTAAATCGGGTCAAAATGGGAATAAAAAGTTCTCTGTGAAGAAAAAGGAAGGCCATTGCCTCAGATATAAAGGGGTACATTAAGTGCTGTGCGCGGAAAATCTTGCATGATGAAGCTATTTCCAAGGCCCAAAAAAGGAAGGGCATCGAAAATCAGGGAGATGGAACTATTTCCAAGGCCTTTTCTTTTCTGCATCTGATATTGTGCACTAAAAATATGGCATGGGAAAATTTTGTGAACAATCCCATCAAAGGATCCCACGTGCAGAACACGTGAGGCCCAAACTTGACGTGCACTAAAAAAAATGGAATAGCACCCTGCATATTAAAAGCATCAACAACAATAGTAGCAAAATGATAAAATCCTAGAGAAAGGCATGCAAACATAGAAAGACATGATAGAACTTATCATTCATACTTTAAGAAGTTCATACAAAAAAAAGAGGACACGTTTACAACAGCAAGGCCTCAGACGCAGGGCATGGATTGAGAAACTCGAAGGTAACTTTGTCCAAGATGTTCCAGGCATTTCGAACCATCCTGGTATGCTTCCTCTCACGGTCGCAAGCGTCGGGGTCCTCACGAATATCCTCCACCCTCCGATAGGCGGCAAGTATGGCTGACTGCTGAAAGGCTTGGTGCAAGAGATCAATGAGGTGATCTTTCCTCTTCTTTGAGATCAAGCCCATCAGGTACACCGAATGTACCTTATCCTCAGCAGTGTCCAAGGCCCCGAGCGGTATGCCGGTGCAAAAGAGAGGAAGTGCCTCCCGGATCGCCAGCACGATCAGCCTCAGAAGAGAAGAGCGACGGGGGAGTAGCCGATGGTTGTACTCGTCAAAGCGGCTCATGATCTCGGCACACTGAGCATCGGTGAACTCCTGGTTCTGACTGCGGCCCAGTGCACGAATATTCCCATAAGAAATGATTTGGTCAAGACCATACAGATGGGCATCCATGATACCTGAAATAAAGGTCATGAGAATTGTTACAAAGTTCCCGTTTCATTAATTATAGAATGACAACCTAGGGTAAGGAGACCCTAAGGAGTCTCCATGGGAAGAACTTAGTCCTTCACAGGAATTAAAATCCTTTTAGAAAAGGGAATTAAATTCCCATAAACATTTTTTTGATGGAATTAAATTCCATGGATTATCATCATCATTTCCCCAAAGATCGTCTAAGCCCTAAGAGATCTACAGTTTGAAGGTTAGGCGGTTTTCTGTTCTTCAGTGGAAAAACTTAAGGGAAAATGGGTTCATATTAAAAGGGTAAAAACCCTTGTCTTGGATTTAAAATCCAGAGGAATGTGAGAGTTCATCGTTCATTTGAGAGCATTACCTAAAGAGAAAAGTCTTTTCGAACAGAGTTAAACTCTGGAAGAATTCCAAGGCAGAGAACTAAGCTCTGGGAAAAGAGAATTAAATTCTCAAAAGAAGAAAGTTTGCAAGGAGGAAGATGAGCAAAGTGGAGGCTCTTCTGAAGGGACATGGGCATTTATAGGATGTGATGGAGACGCTTCATCTCCCCAAATCCCTAGAGAAATCCAACGGTCACAAAAGGTAACAGCGTTGCACTCACGTGCAAACACGTGAGAACAACGCTGTGGGGGCATTTGTTTCCTGATTCAAAATCAGAAAAAGTTACGAAGGAGGCATCACGTGCTAGCACGTGACCAGCAGTCACGTGTTGGCACGTGACATTTAAAAGAAGCGGCAAAGGAAGATTCAGTTTCCTGACTACATCGAAGAAAAGGGCTTCAGAAAGGGTCACGTGCTCACACGTGACCATGGTCACATGACGGTTGAATAGCTGCTAGAAGACAGAGCGCAGAAATGAGAAGGAGGCTTGTTTCAGGGGGGTCACGTGCCTATACGTGACCAAGGGTCACGTGGCCACACGTGACCGGCTTTCAAAGCCTATCTGTTAACAGAATTAAATTCTGAGAAAAGATCTCTCAAGTCTTTCCAAAGTGGAAAAGAATTATCTGGAACCGTTGGATTAAAAATCCAAAGGTGATTAAATATCACCAATTTATGGAGAAATCCTGAACTTGGAAAGATTTCCCCTTAAAATCTAACCGAAATAACAAAGGAAAATCTCTGGATTTAAAATCCAATGGTGAATAAAATTCACCTAATAATCCAAAGGACCAGATGAATAATGAATGCAAATCAAATCTCTCAATGAAAGATTCACCAAAACTAATTGATTCTGCTCCTTCTCCTATAAATAGGAGCCAAAGGAGAGAGTTAAAAAAAAAGAGGAGAGAAAAAAAGAGACAGAAGGATAGACAGAAAAAGAGAGATAGAAGAAATTGATCTTCTGCAGAAGAAAATCCTAGGTAAGAAAAGAAAGGCCTTTAAAGGAGAATTTAATTCTCAAAAGAGTTCAACTCTTAAAAAGAAGAACATAGTTCTCTCTTTAGTGGATGATCTGTAAAGTGCACATCTCCCCTTGAATTGAGAATTTAATTCTCATTGGGTTGAGATCCTGCCATGCAGATCCAAAGCATAGAGAGGGAATGGAAGTTTGAGAATTTAATTCTCACAGAACTATAGGAATTTAATTCCTTTAAAATAAAATTAGGGTTTAACCCTATGTTATGGGAATTTAATTCCTTCAGAATGAACAGAATCAGGGTTCAACCCAAGTTAAGAACTTAGTTCTGTTAAAATAACAGGAATTTAATTCCCTTAAGAAAGAAGAAATTAGGGTTTCACCCTATGACAGAATCTCATTCCTCAGAATAATTCTCTAAAAGAGAGTGGAAATTTAATTCCTTTAAAGCTTTTATTAGGGTTTAACCCTATGATAGAATGCAGTTCTTCACATATATGATAAATTTAATTCCTACAGAAAATTCAGAGTTCAACTCTATCCCAGAATATAAATCTTCAGAAGGAAATAGGAATTTAATTCCTTAAAATTTTATTGTTAGGGTTCAACCCTGCGAAGAATTTAATTCTTAATGGGATTAACAGATCTTCTAAAAAACATACAAGAAGGCAGGGTCACGTGCTACCACGTGACCCCGGATAAGATCTACAGAAAAGGCCCTTTGAGGCAGTGCCTCACGTGACCCACGTGACCCTTGGCAGAAGCTTTAACATACAAACATTTGAATGCCCATCACGTAATGGCACGTGATGCTCCAAAGTATTCAATACTCTCAGCAGAACGAATGAAGGGAGGGCGCCCTCACGTGCTACCACGTGACCCCTCTTGCCTCAATGTTTAACGCTAAGTTGGAACCTCTGAATCCAGTGTTAAAACACTGTTTTGCCTTAGTGTTCAACACTAATCAAAGAACTTTATTTGTAGTGTTTAACACTGAATTTCTTAGTGTTTAACACTAAATTAAACCCCTGTTAACAGAGCTTAAGATTAACTCCCCTAGTGTTCAACACTAAATTAAAATCTCTGTCACCAGTGTTTAACACTGATTATTCTTAGTGTTTAACACTAATTTGAGATCTCTACTGCTAGTGTTTGACACTGATTTGCTCCAGTGTTTAACACTAATTTGAACCCCCTGTTGCTGGTGTTTAACACCAACTGTCTTTTAGTGTTAAAACACTAACTTGATCCCAGTGTTCAACACTGCTGATCTTTGGTGTTTACACATTGACACGGACTGTGGGGTCCTTAATCTCATGGACTATGACGTCCTTAACCTTGACCGAGATGACTTAAAACTAACAACGGACTGTGGGGTCCTTAAACCCATGGACTATGACGTCCTTAACCTTGACCGAGATGTCTTAAAACTAACCTTGGACTGTGGAGTCCTTAAATCCTCGGACTATGACGTCCCTAACATTGACCGCAACGTCTTAAAACTAACATTGGACCGCAATGTCCTTAAACTACCTATTGACCGCAACGTCACTAAACTAAACAACATGGCTCCCTTAATTGCTCTATTGTTGGATCAAAACGATCCCGTTAAGTCGATCTTAGTCTAAAAACTAGACTAACGTGTCCTTAACAAACGTTTAAGTCGATCTTAGTCTCAAACTAGGCTAACGCATCCTTAAACCCAAACCCCCAAACCCAAATCTAAGATAATACGGATTTGGACCAGTCCACGCCCTACGGGCGACGACATAACTCGGTCTCCGTATACAATCCACTGGCAACTAAACACAAACTAAACACACACGACACAAAGTGACCATCTGGAGAAGGAGAAGTGGTAACCGAAGTGCGGTAGCGTAATTAACTGCAGGGGCTTGCGCCTGCAGGGAAGAGCGTCCCCACAATCAAAAACCCCTCAAGCGAGGGGGAATCTGACGAAGTATGCTATATCGGACGCATCCGTCTAAACCTCCGATACACGGTGCCATAAATCAACTTGGCATTTTCGGAGAGGTGGACGGATAGCACCAATTAGCATCTGCCCCGAACCTTAGGCGAGACGTCCGCGTCTCGGCCGCCGTTCGGAGGGGAACAGTGGGAGACTAGACGAATTAGGGGAAGAAGTAGAAGCCGGTGTTTCAATTGATTCCTCATCATCAATCTGTTCACCCACTTGATTGTTCAACACTCTTCCTGATCTCAACATGGTGACGGCACTTACATTATGATTTTGTGAATGGCCAGAATTTGGTAGGGGTTGAGACGGAAGTTTCCCTTTCTCTCTAGCACTCATTTCGGCGTTTAATTGTGCAATTTGTCCTTCTATCGATTTAATACTCTCACCATGGGAGGCGGAGTCCTTCTTTATATTATCGACAGAAGACTTTATCTCAGCCGAAACTTGCATGAAATTTTTCAGAAACAAATTCATGGTTTGTTCGAGTGAAGAGGAATTATCGGTACCGGCCAATTGCAAAGAATTATTATACGGTGCAAAAGTGTTGGCCGGATTTTGAAATGGTTGCGATTGAAAGGGGTGCTGACTCTGTGGTGGTGGTTGTTGTTGCTATGGAGGAGGTCTTTGGTAATTGCTTTGGAACTGGTTTTAATTTTTGTTTTGGTTTTGGTTCCAAGCAAAGTTAAGCTAATTCCTCCACCCCTGATTGTATGTAGAAGAATAAGGATCGTTTCTAGGTCGCTGCTGAAAAGTAGTATTACTTTGCTCATGACCTTGAAACGGTGCATTCATAGGACATTCTTCCGTCAAGTGTGATGGATCGAAACAGCAACCACACACGGTCTTGTGGAACGTTACCTGGTTTAGGGATACTGATGGGAATTTGCTTTCAATAGCGTCGATTTTCTTTTGTATCGCTGCCATTTTGGCTATTACTATAATGGAAAGATCGAGCTGATGAATACCTCTCCTAGATGAAGGTGGTCTAACGCTTTCCCACTGCAAAGTGTTTTCAGCGAGATCTTCCAGATATTTCCAGACTTCACCATCGTTTTTGGACATGAAATTGCATTGACACATGGTTTCAAGCATCTGCTTTGTCGCTGGATTAATGCCCTTATATATAATTGGACACAGATCTCATCTACGTATTCCATGATGAGGACATTGGACAAGCAGATCCTTGAAACATTCAAAGCACTTCCGAAATGGTTCATTGGGAAGCTGGGTAAACTGGTTGATTTCACTCCGAACACGGGTGGTCTTATGATTTGGGTAAAATTTCTTCAGGAATGCTATCACGAATTCATCCCAATTAGTAATAGAGTGTGCGACAGTATTATAAAGTCATTTTTGTGCCAAGTCGCACAAAGTGAATGGGAGAAGACGCAAGCGCATAGTATCCACGGACAGTTGTGAAGTACCCATAATTGCGCATACGTTTTCGAATTTAGTGATGAAAACGTACGCGTCTTCAGACTCAAGCCCGTGAAATTTGGGCAACAGGTTGATGTAGTGGGGTTTAATTTCAAAATTATCCCCGTTGGCTGGTGGAATGGATAGATAGGTAGGAAGTGGACCGCATATAGGATAACATCTTTCTTGGAGAGAGATGCGTGGTGCATTCTGCTCACCTACGGGCGGTGGCAGGGTGGTGTTATAATCTGATGGAGAACCGTTCATCTCGGTCAATGTGGTGGGTGGTGGGGGAAAAGAAAATAAAGAAGCACCGACTTCGGAGTCGATAGTAGGAACGCGGACAAGACGGGCATTAGAATCCCGTGTCCAGCCAAGCATGCACTAAGCGAGTTTAGCGCAAGTGGCAGCGTGTGTGATTTAAAATTGGTTTGTTTTTAAAAAATGTCGGACATGAGACAAATCACACAAAATGCACAATCAACCATAGAACTAAAGTTACCTAGGTCAAGTCTCTAGACCACTCCTAGACTTCCAAAGGACAAGCCGCAGGATCAATCCTCTACCACCTATTTACTACTCTTGTGGCCAGGTAAGTTCCAGTTAAGTGGGAGGTATCTGATATATGAATCACAGAAAATAGAGGACCTAATTAAATAACCACTTGCCTTAGACACACTTGCCTAGGCACCACAAAAGTAATGCGGATAAGCGATAGATTACCCACGACCTTCCTCTGTCCTTATTGAGCACGATAATCCTTAGAGTCTTGTCGAAATATTTTTTAAATTAATATAGGGTTGATGCAGATGCTCGTTTTGTGATTTACGGGGACTAAGAAGGGTGATAAAATCCCCACCTAATCTGAATTTTGGTCTTTCCCCTTAAAGTCCATATTAAAATATGAATAAAAAACCAATTACAAAACTTTACAAAAAGATTTTTGAGCGGCGATATTTTGCAAAGAATCCTGCAGGAAAGATATTTTATTGGATTTCAGAGGAGAGAGAAATGGTTGAGAAAGATACTAGAGAAGTTTGCAACCCTAAGTCCTCAATTGAACCGCGGTTCCGCCACCGAATAGGCCTTCTTGCCGCGGTTCTGCCACTTGCTAGAAAGATCTGATGAAGAATTTTTTCTACGTGGCCTCCCTTACTCCTCTGGATCTTGATGAATTCTCTGAATCTCTGTTTCCTCAAGTCTGTGACTCCAAACCCCCTTGCAAAATTCACACAATAATCGTTAAATATACAATTTGCAGTTTTGTTTTGTTTATGATATGGATCGAATAAGAATTCAACACGAATAGTAAGAAAAATAAATTACGCATGTATCCCCGGCAACGGCGCCATTTGATTGTTTGATGTTTTGGAGTTTGTGTTTGTAGAATAATCGCAATCAATAACGGTGTCGCATGTAGCTAGACCGAGATGAGTACGGGTCGTCCTCAGGGAAACGTTGAATTTTTTAATCTTAGTTTAGGCATGTTGATTAGGAAAGGAGGAAGAGTAAAGGATGGTGAAGAATTGTTGTAGATTCTAGATCCACGTCAAACACGGATGCGGGATATAGATCTAGATTAACTACGGATGTATGTTTTATATTAGAAAGGGGCTTATAGGGTTCGTTAAGATTTAGTAGTCATGGATGATTAATTAAAGATTACTTCTTTTATCCTTTAATAGATTTAAAACTAGATCGACAGTGATGCATGTAGATTAGGGTTTCAGGAGGGAAAAAGGTTCTCACTCTTAACCCCTATCTTGACATGGATCTCCGTTCATGTCTAGCCTTTACCAAAACAATTGTTAATCTAATCTCTAATCGTGGTCGTGACTATCAATGAATTGATAGCGTGTCCGATTAGGATGTTAATGATTCTTTTGGTAAAGTTTATAAATTTTATAGGACGTAAAAGGAGTTTAAGGATCTTCATCATCCGTTGATCTATCATAATCGTACGAACCCTAACAAGTGGAGAATTACTCGCGCGTGTTGGGAAAAGAAAAGATAGAAAGGGAAATAATATTGAAAACTACAGAAAAATAAAATGATATAAGAAAATAACTACCTTTATTAATCAACAAGATCAAGTACACTTTGTTCCTTTAGAAAATGATTACAAAACACTAGTTTTCTTCTCGATCTTTTCTAAGGAGGTAGATGAACTGTCGATGATCAACCAGGATTCTTGAGCCGTCGTGGATTTCGTGATCGCGTTGGTTTGATAATTTTTCTAAGAGGCTCTAGGTCCTTATTTATAGTCACAGAGCCAGAACCCTAGTATCCTAATATGGTAACTAGTTGTTAGGATCCTACTGTAAAAATCCAAAATCCCAACTCCTCAATATTGCGGCGGAAGGGCGACCATTGGGTGGGTTTGGCCGCGGATCCATGGTGGGGTAAAAGAGTCTTCGCTTCAAAAATCTTGAGGCTTCTTCTGGTGACACATGTAGATTATTTTGATATCTGGAATCTGAAAATCTTCTCTAAGTCTTTGCCAGAATTGACTTCTTTGATTTACTTTAAGATTTCGGCAGATTTGATCTCGATAACATAGATTTCCTTGATTCCAGTCCTGAAATAATTTCTGCACAATTATCTCAATAAATAATGTTAGTAGAATTTATTTTTATTGAGATATTATTTTAACCACTTGACATGATATTATAGTTTAAAGAAAATTGGTCAAAGATATTTGATATGGTATGCATATTTAAATGGACCAAATATTATATAGATATTATATGCTTACATTTTCCTTCATAATGTTAATTATAATATATAAAAACATGAAAATGTTATTTTTACAGATAAACCCTCATATGCGTCATATTTATAATAAACACATTTTATTATATAAAAATAGTAAGGAAAAGTCATATCAAGTGCACAATATTTTCAATTGAACAAGTAGTAGGGAAATATGTAACTTTATTGTGAATCATGACAGTCCAAAACCAAGTGTGTAAGAAGGTTCGGTTAACTTGGTTAATGTGTTTTATTTTAAGCTAAGTAATGGTCGCAAACTAGAAAGAGAGAAAAGAAACACTCAGCGTGCATTCTATCAAGATTAAATTGGTTAATCATGTTATCTAATTAGGATAGCTCTCACTGTTTTCTTGAATTCTCCTTCAAACCCTAAAAGAAGAACTAATCGGGATTATTTACATCTTACAAGTTCGCTAACCGTTCGGCCAGGTTGGTGTTGAAACTCCGAGAGAGTTCCCTCGTGCTTTCGCACGGACCCAATTTAATAACCCTGTTTTCGTAGAGGCGTAACCACGTTAAATCTTTCTAGACACCTAATAGCTTAGCTAATTGTGAAGTGAAAATCTCCCAAGGAGTAATACCTACTCATCAGTGGAAAACGGGACCAACTATCATTGTCTGAAAATTTTGACGGAAGCCGACCAAAATGACCACACTCCAGAAGCTATGCATAAACTTGGCAAGTTTCTCCTACGCTTGAAACTTCCGATATGGGTTTTTGCCCCAAGTGTATTATGACCTTGAAGGTGCCAACAAATCATAAGTCGCAAGTTAAATTCTATCCGTCATTGTCCTGATCAATTTAGACCCAACTGTACTCTCCCTTGAATGATGCCAATAAGGCTGTACGACTGTCATAGATTAATGTATCATTATGCTGCAAAAATGTAACACATAGCTACCGCACAATATGCCTTGACGGATGCCAACAAACATAGCACGAATATCAGGCGTTGCCTATCTGAAATGACGAAGGGCTACGGCTGGTTTTTGGTAAAAAAACCTTTAACGTAATGAACTTGATATCTGTTTGGGCCTTCACGCGCACATGCCTTTGTGTTTTGAAATAAAGGTTTTAGAAATTCGGCGCACGCGAGCTCGGTCTCGTTTTAAAATTTATAACCGCAAATGCACGCTCGGTATAGCTAGCCAGCAAATACGGGTCGATCCATAAGGAATTGATGATTAAGGGTTTTTATTGCAAGTTCAAGAAGAAAAGAATATGTTAGGATTTGGTTTGTCACAAAAAGAAAAACGAAGTATATAAGAAAAGAAAAGAAGTTGTGGCTCCGGTTCGGATGGCGAATCGTGGCGAAATCTTCGACTTTCTTTTGATCAATGAATGTTCTCTCCTCTTGTTAGAATCTAAAATGAAGCATGGCTTATCAAGAGATGCTCGAGCATAAACCATCAAGACGATGAAGTCACAACACAAGGAATGAATTCGTCCGTTATGTTCTTA
The DNA here is from genome assembly GCA_030015575.1 of Agapanthus africanus. Taxonomy (NCBI): domain Eukaryota; kingdom Viridiplantae; phylum Streptophyta; class Magnoliopsida; order Asparagales; family Amaryllidaceae; genus Agapanthus; species Agapanthus africanus. The sequence continues at coordinate 66,087,902 of CM057344.1, read as the reverse complement.
CTTACTGTTTTTATATCCAAGCATGTAGTATCAAAGTACATTACTAAAGATCACAAGACATACCATTTTAACAAACACAAATTAGCAAATGAGAAGTAAAATGGTTTTAGAATTAAACTTGCTAAGTGTCAGGGTAATAGTATAGGATATTTAATTAATGAAGTGTGTCAAACAACAATAAGTAACATACTCTATCTAATTTGCTTAGCAAACTTAACACTAAAGCTTAATTCTAATTTTAACATTGCAAAATGAAAATATTGGGAGAATAAGGTATATGCTAAAGGTTACTTGTAACCATTGAAAACAAAACAACCTATCAACCAACAACCATATTACAATCTTAAGATTATAATTAAAATTTAAGCATAATAACAATCACAAGAGAATGGAGGAAGGCTTTGCCTTTCATCACCACCCGAACCATCACTATAGCCAAATAAGTTACCCAAACATCATCATAAAAAATATGAAAATAAAAACAAAGTTATGAACAAGAAGAAATAAAAAACAAAGAAAGAGAACAAGTTTTATTAACAATTGGAGAAATTGAGTTACATGATGGGTTTACTTGTTCAACCTCCTTAATGGAGCTCTCAAATGAGAGCTCCAAGAGGGAAGAAGAAGAAGAAAACCATGGCTTGAGCTCACAAAACTCTACTATCAAAACTAACTAAAACATGGCGTAAAAACTTAGACCTTTGGTTACAATTCTAATATGCTATATGTAGAGTTTTCTTCAGACAAAAAGAAGTATGCAAATGGTATGATATGATAGAGGTGGAACCAAGGCAGGAGTACGGATCCACATGAAGGAGGTTAGTCCGCTGCTTTCTACTTTCTTGCGGCCAGAAGGTGGCCAATGGGGCCCAGTCTTCATAAGTACACTTTGTAGCTCAAGTCTTGATTTTTAGCATACTCCGTTTTCTTTAAATCACACTGGATGTATTCTAGAGTTCTAAAGTCAGAGACAAGTGACATTTTTGCATTCACACTTAACATCTATTCTTTATGCATGAACTCACTTACACAACATCATGAGTGTGCTCCTCTACTTATGCATCATGTCATGCCCACTTGTGATGATCCATGGCTGTCCCATATCATGAGCCATGCCCACTTGATCACACATGCATCATGTTGTATTATTTTTGTATCATGTTAGACCAAAGTGAGTAATTTTGTTGTACATACATTATTGTAGGGTGTTTTTCGTCACCCCATTGAGATGGGAATACGTGCGCGCTGGTCAGGCGCATTACAGATTCCTCCTGCCTAGGGTAGGCCGGGGTGTAATGATTGTGGGGATCCGAATCCGCGGCAGCCACTGACTAAGCTGCCGTTAATTACCCCTCGCCTTTGGAGCGAGAGAACCTCCGATTGACGGGTTAAACTGGTCATGCGAACTCAATGTGCAGTGTTGTGTTTTGAAGGGGTTTTGGATATATCGGGGGCCCCGCAGAGTTTCTACGGGGGTCCCGCTACCCGGATAGCGGGCTGGGGGTCAAGAGGGCTAGCAGCCCCCTTACGGGGTGCGGGACAGCGCCCCGTTAGAAATTTTTTCTAACTGGAGCAGTGTCGTGGAGTATGTGTGTATGTACATATGTATGCATATGTATATATATATACCTATACAACAAAAAAAAGAGGGGGAAAAGGCATCCAAAGGATGCGTGGGGCCAGCGCTTTGGGCGCTGTGCGCTTTGGGCGCTGTGCACTTAGGCGCAAGTGAGCCACGTGTCGGCACATGGGCGCTTTGCGCTCGAGCGCTGGGCGCTTGAGCGCAAGTGCACCCCGTGTCGGCACGTGGGCGCTTTGCGCTCGAGCGCTGGGCGCTTGAGTGCGGGCGCGCCACGTGTCGGCATGGGGGCGCTTTGCGCTCGAGCACTGCGCTTGAGCGCAAGTGCGCCACATGTCGGCACGCGGGCGTCTTGCGCTCGAGCGCTGGGCGCTGGAGCGCAAGCGCACCACTTGTCGGCACGCGGGCGTCTTGCGCTCGAGCGCAAGCGTGCCACGTGTCGGCACGCGGGTGACTTGCGCTCGAGCGCTGGGCGCTGGAGTGCAAGCGCGCCACGTGTCGGCACGTGGGCGCTTTGCGCTCGAGCGCAGGGCGCTGGCGAGGAAAAAAAGGCTTTTAGTCCCAGAACCAGAAGCTATGCTTCAGAAAGGAAATATTTATTATATATATATATATATGTATGTATATATATGGAGTTAAACTCCTAGGATGTTTTGAAGCTGATTAAGGGGGTTCTTCTTTTTCCTCCTATTGTTTGGCCGGATCTTGAAGATCAAGAGATGTGAGATCTAAAAATCTCTTCTTTTTGAGATCTAATGACAGATCCAAGCTCTCCTTGGTGGGTTTTATGGTGAAAAACTATTTAGTTCTGGAAAAGGGAGAGTAAAACTCTTGATTTAATTCAAAAAAAAGAAGGTTTGAAACCTTGAGAAAGGGGAAAAGAGGCACAAACCTTAGGTTTTTGAGAGAATGCAAAAGTGTCTTTTTTTTTATTCATCATCATTTTGCCTTTTATAGGCTTACATATTTACATATAGCCCCTTGGGCTTTTCAAAATGGCATTTTGCCCATCCCATAGCTCATGTGCCATTTCATTTTTGCACATAAGCCATGAGCTTACAAAGTATTGGTTTTATGCCCATTTTGCATACATTCATGCATAAAAGAATTACATAAAAATTATTTATTACATGATTTTGTTGTTGGCATGGGGGAGGCCGGCCGCTTCATGGTCGGGCTCGCTCCGGGCATTGGCCCACTTGACCTGGGCTTGGGCCCACCTAGCTTGGGGTTGACTTTGATTTTGACTTGGTCAACCGGGGTGTAAATTTTTACCCCAACAATTATTTGTTGCAAAACCCCAAGACTTGATCTATATTAAGCCTCGTTTGCAGTTCGGCTCTATTCTGTCGTAATCCGTACACGTAGAGCATGTTTTCAGTCATATTCACTTGTGTACCTGTAACATGTACTAATGAGCAGCCACAATTTAATACCACTGTTCATTTAACAAAATGATAAGGAATGAGTTGTATGAAATGCAGTTATTCGTGCCGAACAAATACCCCAAAACCTATCTTTTGCTCGTCCTGAGAAAAACAAAATCCTAATCTCACTTTCACAGGAAACACGATAGCACTGAGCCCGGTTAACAAGCCGTTGAACCTCTAGGTGTCCCTACTAAGAGGTGTTTTGTCTCCTGAGGGTTTTCAGCAGATTACACTCATAAAATCCCGTCAAGTTAGTTTTATGAGGTAACTGTTGATTCTAATCTTAAAGTTCAGTATCCAAACTATAAATTCTATCATCCTAAGTTAGAAATGTTGAACCCTTATTTTTCACTCCTCACATCTCATTTAACAGAAGTTCATATGCGTCTTTACGTGATTGTGTAAATAGTATCGTTACGTTTCAAAAAACTTCGATTAAAAGTGTTCATGTCACAAATACGAACCAGGAAAAAATTTAAAAGGATCAGGCGAGTTTGAAGAGATTTAAGATTTTCTCAAGTTTCGTTCTACAGTTAGGTCTCAAATGAGAATTTCTATTATCTTTAACAGAAAATTAAGTCTTATTCTTTACTCCCACCTTTCACCTGTCTTTGTTCATACACACCTTCTTGATAATGCAAAAATTCTTGTAATATTACAAATTAAACTTTTATATCTCCGCAAAAAAACTGTTACAATTGAAACTCTTCCCAGTGAAGGTTATTCTCCGACAAGGAACCGTCAGGGCTTTTAACTCGAAGAGAACACTTGTTTGACCTTGTTTTATTTGGCGATTGGAGACTTAGTGAGCTTTGGGTCAATGATTCCCAAACCAGATGGTTTTAGGGCATTAGTTGTGAGACACCCCTAGGACTTAATTGCCCAAGGCGCCAAGGCCACAAAGCAAAAGACTCATTTTTATTTAAATATTCAGCAAGCAGTGCGAACAGAGATATTACCAGTTTTTCTTTTATCCTAAGACGTGTTCGTATGGATAAGGTGTATAATTACTCCAACAAAATTACAAATGGGTTACTTTTTAGACATTAGCCTCCATTAAAGCTTCAATAATATCCTTCCATATCTACTTCGCTTTATGAACTATTCTTGATATTACTTATTTCAGAACAAATCTGTTTGATCTTAAAAAAGTTTATCAATTTTATAAAAATTAAAAGACATTTTCAAACTTCTCATCTAATTTTCAAAACTCACAACACGTGTAGTCTGATATAAAGACGTATATTAGCTACGATTAAACTCAAAGGACAGCTATCTTTCAGGTTTTCAATTTTTAAAAATAGGATTTAATTGTTTCTATCTTACCAAACTAAACTGTCGGATTTTGAGTCTAAATTTTCCCACAAGCTAGCTTGGCGTCAAAGATTTTATGTTTTGTAAAATTTTCAAATTTTGTGGGTTTTTTAATATGTATGCAATGCAAAATCTATACATGATGCAATAAAGCAGACGGAGTGCTTACCCCCAAACCTGAGATATACGACGTCCTCATCATTGCCCCCATCTCCGGTTGATAGATTTAGACATAAGGGTGAGTTTTTGTTCACAAAAAGGTAACCTAAGAACTGAGAAGCTGAAAAGGTATTTACAAAATGTTAACTAATTACAGCAGTTAAAATTTAAAAGATTGTGTTAGTCCAAAAATTAGTACCGGTCATTCAAAATTTTTGTCAATATAAGACCATGCCTGATAAAAGAAAAAGTAAATAAAAAAGAAAAAGAAAATTTTAGTAGTATGGTTAGATGTTAGTATTGGGCAAGGGTTTGTGAAAGTATGGATCAGAAAATGTTGAAGATGAAGACGAAATTTTGAAGGAGTCAAAAAATTGTTGCCCAGATGAATTTTAATTTCAAGAAGCATGTGATAAGTTTCAAGGTCAAGTTCGTTTAAAAACTGGAGTTCATAATTAAAAAGTTCAGCAAAAGAAAGGTCCTTAGCATGTTCCCAAAGTTATCGTGACTCAAACTCCCTAAGAATATCAAGTTCATCCGCAAATATTGTTAGTGTATATGCCCTAGAGGCCATTACTGTATCATACTAGTATGTATATTACTTGATGGAAGCTTGGGATATTCACAGTTGTATAAACAATCTTTCTCAAAATGGTAGTATGCTACTTGGTTTGTCTCTGCTTTAATGTGTACATGTGTTTCTTTTATTATATCACTTATACACATTAGTAGAGCCCTTAGGATCTTTGCTTGATTACCAGCGTTGTGATGGCAGTCACACTCGTGGGGGCTGGGTAATCTACAAGCACATCCTTAGATATACCGTCCCTAGTCATGGGATTATCGAGACAGGGCATCGATACTCCGGAGTAGACTAGCGTATGCGCTTCTCATCCCAGTGCGGGAGACAGTCCGTCCCACAGCCGTCAGTACGTCGTACTTGAGATAGTTAGCGGGTGCTCGTTAGGTTATGAGTACACTGGACAGGACTCGTTGGGAACTGTCGGTTGGTATTATACCTATCGTCAGTTATCAGTTCCCAGGTGACATGAGTACAGCTTAGTCCGCTGACTTGACACTGTCACTTCGCCTTGAGTGTGTTCCCACTGTACTTTGATTACTACCCTACCATGGCTCAAAGGAGTCGTGCAAACAGGTAGTAGTTGGGTGCAGTCCCAAAGCACTTGGAGGCAGTGACGGTTAGACAGGATTCGTCTCTTCCTGTATTGGGGGTTGACATCACATTGTGTCTAGGAGAGCCATTACACAAGTAGTCCTTGGCCAGGGCAAGCGGGATATACTGGTAGGTTTCCAGTGTTATCTCAGGGTGTTCTGGGATACACTCCGACACGACTTGTACCGCTATTAGGGGACTGACGTTTACCGCCCCCTAGGCCCGCTATGCGATGTTATCAGACGAACAGACCGGACTGTACAGAGACTGTTACATTCAGGCTCAGTAGGAGTTCAGATGGGTTTCACCTCGTCCATCTTCTTATCGGCATCTACCTGGAGGCCTTTACGCATAGCTAGTGCCGCTTGCGGTCTGTGGTTAAACCCACTGCCAGCGTAGTGTCGAGTCTTTAGAGTCCCACACAGAGGGTTATTCGCCTTTGGGCAAAACAGAGTACAGGTCGCATGGTTTTGCGACAGGGTCCGTTCACATCCGCGCACTTGTGCACATTTAGTGTCCGGACAGTCATTACTAGCGGGCTCTGGTTTGAGCCAGATCCTAGTATATGCTTTGGAGTTAGTTTTATCTCATTGTGTTCATGTTCCTCAGAACATGAATGCGGGTGTGTATACACAGTTGATTGAGGCGGAGGAAGAGCTTTTTTCATTAGGGTTTTGGAACGGGTGTGTATGCACAGTTGACAGCCGTCTTTTTCCAAACCCTAATGATCTTGTGATTTATCAATAAATAATATTAATTAAATGAAATTGTGTCTTGGTTGGGTTTGTTGACTTGTTGACCAAGGTTGACTAGTTGACTAGGTTTGAAACATTGACCATCATCATTACCTTTTTAGATGCTCTTTGATCTTTGCAAAAACAATTAATGTGATATGATAATAGTCTCTTCAATCCATCCATCACCTTTTTCATTTTGAATTAATATTATTATTTGATAAAACACATATATGTTATGGTTGTAAAATACCATCTCATTTTTATCATAACTCTTCTCTCTTTTCACTTCATCTTCCTCCTCCTCTAGTTCAAGGTGATTCATTCTCATGAGTTGAGAAACCTCACCTTGAGATAAAAATACCCTAAGACACTCTCTACTCTCTCTAAGGTAGAAGGTCTAGCAAGCCGGATACCCTAGTTCTCTCAAAGTTCGAGAAAGGAGCTCAAAGGAAGAAACCCTCGGGTGGATCGATCTTCGACAAGAGAAGGCGATGAGGAAGGCATCATCCGACCACTACATAAATTCCAAGACGAAGGTGTTCAAGTGAGGTATAAACCCTAACCGAGTAGATAAATCTCTAGTTAGGTTGCTAGTGCGTAGTTTAGCCTAGATCCGTATTTTTAGTCCAAGTTACCTTTACCGAAAAAAATGTTTTTCACCATTTTCGCAAGCCCGAAAGAACCGGGAGTGGTAACATGGACTTAAAGTGCTATCAGAGCCTAACTAAACACACCCTAACATGTTAGCAAAGTGTCTAGAATTTCGACCGAATGGAAAACCGCAAAAACACCCCGGAAACCCTAAGTTTCTTCCGATTTTTTTTCTGCTCTAAAAATAAAAAATCATGTCTTAAAAATCGGCTCAGGCTTTTCTAAGAACAGGCAAGAAAAACGATCACACGAGTCGACCAACTCACCGCATTTCCGCGGTAGAAGCTTGCTTCTGCCGCGGATCCGTGGCCGAGTTGACTCTGCCGTGGATCGCTTTTGTTGCAGTTTTTTTCTGGTGGGTTTTTGTGATTTTTGGGATTGTTTGTTTCTGCCCAGAATTTCCAGAGAACAAGTTGGTTTGTAGGGTGGTTACAAATCCGTATTTTTGGTCGATGTTCTGTAGACTTTGGCTAATGGTTATATCTGTAATGTTATATATGTATTGAACGTATACTAATCGCTATACGTCGATTAGTGGAGGTTATACATATCTGTGATCTGTGTTTGTTGATGATATGTGTATATGAATGCGTTGGATTGTCGCGGATGAATAGCCGGGGGGTTTTGTGAGACGAGAGTTTTCTTTTCTTTCAATCATGTAAATTTGTAAATTGATGTAATATTATTTATATGGCCGCATAACCAGGTCGGGGTTGTAGCCGTCATTGTATAATTCTTTTTACTATTTTTGCTCCTAGAATAGACCCATGGAGGGGGTGCACAAACTACCGGGTATGTCGAAGTGCCGAGTGGCCTACTCAAGGAGTTGAGGGAGGTTGCTTCGCTTCGGGTACTTGGCGGGTAGTTTGCCGCACCCGTAGGGGTCTTGGGTGGGGTATTGGCTATTAACCGCGACCGTGTAATCCGCTTTTCGTTGCAGGCTCGAACGGATTGCGGATTCCTAGTATATCCAATGTATTTATCTGTGATCTGTAATGTCTATCATTGCTATATATCTATATACGATATCTATTTAGGCGTTGCTTATGTTTTTCAGCCGCGCTAGCCCAGCCCCCGCTCTGTCGTTAGTTAAGTAACCTAACGGGTGACGACGGGGCCCCGTGGCGAATGCGAATGGCATAATCTTATGTCATATTTTGGTTGTTTTCTGCAATGGTAGGATTAAATGATGGGACGCATTAAAAGAACTAATGCAAGAAAATAAACCAAGTAAAAGTCGTTAGAACACTTTCAAAACCACTCGGTTCTTTTCAAAAACCAACTTTTAAATGCGGAGCTTGAGCCACTCCTTTTAAAAGCTATCTCGTTCCATCGATTATATCAAGTTCACCACGTTCACGGTTTCGCCAAAACCATTCGTAGTCCTCCGTCGTTTCACATGAATAGTCAATAGTATTCAAGCTATGTATGTTGGCCAAAGTCAAGGCATAGTGATTGGTAGCTATTGGGTATTCATGTGCAGCATAGATAGATGTGTTGATTTGGAACAGTCGTACTGCCATTTTGGCCAAAGTCAAGGGCAGGTTCGGGTGGGTTCAAATTAACCTGGAGAATGACGGGTAGAACTTGACATGTGACTTATGATATTTTGGCCAAAGTCAAGGTCATAAGAGCATGGGGAAAAAATCCACATCGGGAGTTTCTTAAGTACTGAAACTTGCTAGCGCTGCATACCATTTGGAGTGTGATGATTCTGGTAGGATTCCTTCAGTTTTGTCATGCGATGATATTTGGATCCCAATCCTACTGTGAGCATATGGTACTCCTCGGGAAATTTCTCACTAAACGATCAATGCTATAAACCTAGTAGGTGTCTAGAAAGGTGTTAGCGGGGCTACGCCCCCAGGGAAAAGAGGTTCTTAAATTAAGGAATTTCGCGAAAGCGTTGGAAAACCTCCCTCGATGTACCGACACTGGCCTAGCTGAACGGTTAAGCAAGTATTGTGCGGTGGGATTGATCCCGACTAATTCTTCCTTTATGGTTTGAGGAGGGATTCGAGAGACAGTGGGAGCCATCCTGTTTAGACAAACTAAAAACCACTCTAAACTTGCAAGAGCATCATGCTGAGTGTTTCTTTTCTCTCTCCTAATTGCAGCGACCAATCGACATGACCGGACTTAAGTTATTACTAGATAAAAACATACTGACATGGCCAAACTACAAAGATTGGCTCAGGAATTTCAAAATGGCAATCACTTATGACAAGTTGGGGTATCTTCTTACCACCAAAGCTCCCCCTATCCCAGGTCCCAAAACTAGTGTCGTAGATAAGGAAATCTACAAGACCTGGGAACTAGACTGTGCGAAGGCCAAGTGCCTCGTGCTTGCCTCTATGGACAATGAACATCAGAGGAGGCACGAGAATGTGGACCTTGAATCCATATTTCTCTATACAAAAGAACTGTATGGAGAGCAATCTCGTATCGCATGATACGAAGTGTCGAAGAAGCTGTTTTCGGCAAGGTTGGCCATCAGATCATCGGTAGCGGAACACGTGCTTAAGATGATTAGCTACATTGAGGAGCTCACGGACCTTGGGACCACGTTGGAGAATGAACTCTATACGGACTTGATTCTCCAGTCCTTTCCTTCCACTTACGCCCAGTTTATCCTAAACTTCAACATGCAAGGAAAGGAGGTTGAACTTTCCGAGCTTCTAAACATGTTGAGGAGTGCTGAGGGCACCCTACAAAAGGGTAGGGAAACATCCACTTTGTTTATAGGAGGATCTTCCTCTTCTAAGTCCAAGGCGAAAACCAAGGGAAAGAAGAAGAAAGCCCCCGCCAAACCAAGGGGCGGTGTTAGTAAAGTGGATACGAAAGGAAAGACAAAAGCAACAAAGGTAGCGGGGAAGCTTGTGGGGAAAGAAGAGAGGTTTTACTGTCATAAGAGTGGACACTGGAAAAAGGATTGCAGGGCTTGGAAGGCCAGGACACAGGATCTGAAGCAGGTTGCGGCTTCAGCTTCAGGTGTGTATGTTATTGAAAACTGTCTATCAATAAACTCTACTTCCTGGGTATTGGATACCGGATCAGGATCTCATATCTGTAATTCTTTGCAGGCATTGAGAAAGCGTAGGTTTTTGAAAGCAGGTGACATGACCCTCAGAGTTGCAAACGGAGCTAGCATAGATGCTGAGGCCATGGGGGACTATTACCCGGGTTTGTCAGATGGACATTTTTTGGTTTTGCATGGTTGTTATTTTGTACCAAATGCAACTTGTAATATCATTTCTGTATCTTTATTATCTAAAGAAAGTTATGAATTTGCATTTGTAAGTAATGTTGTGAACATTCACCTTAATCAAGTTCTGATTGGGTCAGGTACATTAAGCAATGGTATATACGTATTAAACCAACCACAGATTTTCAATGTCCAGAATACACACAAATGAAAGTCTCCAGATATCAATCAGGCTTTCTTATGGCATTGTAGACTAGGTCACATCAATGAGAGAAGATTGACTAAGTTACATACAGAAGGATATTTGGATCCGTTCGAATATCAATCATATGCAACTTGTCAATCCTGTCTCAAAGGAAAGATGACAAAGACTCTGTTCACTGGACACGGAGTAAGAGCGAGCGAGCTCCTGGGACTTGTACACAGCGACGTGTGCGGTCCAATGTCTATACATGCACGAAGCGGTTATTCTTACTTCATTACTTTTACGGATGACTTTTCTGTTGAATATATGTATGCCCTAGAGGCTATTATGTGATAGTGGATGTATCTATACATGTATATATTCAGTATGCATTCTTGCTCGACATGATAGTATGTTATCTGGTTCTTCTTTATCTGACATGATGATCTGATCATGCTTTTATTCATTCATACATGCTGATAAAGACCTAAGGATATCGGCTTGACTATTCTGATTATGATGGAGATCATACTAGTGGGACATCTGTAGTCTATAAGCATATCCTGGAAAGTCCTTAGTCGTAGGTATATCGAGACGGGGCATTGATATACCAGTGTAGACTAGCGTATATGATACTAGACCCATACGATGGGCGATGGATGTTCCCACATTCATCGATGTTTGACATCAAGATCATATACGGGTGCTCAGTGCTGACTGGGTACACTGGACGGACTCACCGAGAACTCCTATATGGAATTATATCTATCGTCGGATAGCAGTTCTCAGGTGACACTGGTACAGGTTAGTCTGTAGACCTGAGATCATCATGGAGTCTTGTGTGTTCTCCCACTGTACTTTGATTGCCACCCTACCACGGCTTTACTGAGTCGTGCAAACAGGTGGCCGTTGGGTACAGTCCCGAGACACATGAAGGCAATGAGCGATAGGAGGGGTTTCGTCTCTCCCGGTATTGGGAGTTGATGCTGTACTGTGCCCGACTGGTTATATCAGTAAGTCCCTGGCCAGGGCTGCTGAGATTTGCTGATAAGTGTTATCAGTAGTTTCTCGATCTGTTATAGATCATTCACTGGCATGACTTATTGAGTTATTAGGGTCGACGTGACCATCCCTAGGCTCAATATGCAGCATATCTGACGAAGAGACCGGACTGTACGGTAGTGTTGCCGGTTGGCTCGACGGGAGTTGTAGCAGGTTCGCTTGTTTTCTTCTGATCGCTCAATACCCGGGTGGCCTTTACGTTTAGTTGACCGCTTGCGGCTTGGGGGTACTTGATATGATCATCACCCTCTGCCGGCGTATTGACGAGTCTTAGAGTCCCACACAGGAGTTACCTAGTCCAGGCGAAACGTTGTAGTGCGCGTATGCGATATGCGCATGGACCCGATTAAAATGCGCGTATATGATACCGTACATTGATCGGGCGGATTGCTTTCGGTGGGGTCATATGTGATATGGCCGGATTGATAAATCAAGTGTTGATTTATCATTTAACCATTAGTTTTCTCACTTAAAACCTTTTCTTGGATGATGGATGTGTGCATGCATGTATGTTTTTCTTTCTTTCTTTCTTACTAGTTTCATGCACATGTGGATGTGCATACATACATACATACATACACCCATCTATCATGGTTGTTTACACATGGAAATGGTGGCAATATGAGACTCACACCATGGATAAATCTTTTGTTTTTATTTGATTTAAGGTTTAAAACAAAATAGAAAAAAGGAAAGGATAATCTTCACTTGCGTCTATACTCTTCTTTAACCTAACCATTCTCACCTACCCTTAACCTTGGATTAACCTTTCCTTACATGGTTTAAACCCTAATTAAATACCAACAAAAAGATTTAACCATGGTTTGAGTGAGAAGGAATAAAATATAAAAGGATATATTTCATTTTTTCTTATGATGGTTATCATTTTTCATCTCTAGTTAAAATATTGCCACCATCTTCTTCCTCCTTCATATTTGCTCTCTAGCTTCTTCTAGTGAGTAATATACACTTAAAGAAAAGTTTTTGAAGTGAGAATCTTAACCATAACTTCATTCTACACAAGTTTAGCCAACTTGTTTAGAGTGTTCTCTTCGATTCTCGAAGTTGCGAGCTTGGACGGGGAACTCCGGGTGGATCGTCGTGGACGCGAGAGGACTTCAAGAGGACCTCCATTCAACACCCAAGAGACCAAGAAGTCCAGAAAAAGGGAGCTACAAAGGTTGTAGTCTCGAAACCCTAACTTTATAAGTCTTAAGTTTCGTAACCCTAATTTTCTAGGATCGATTCCTTTGCATGCTTGTTTAGCACCATCAAAATCCAAACTTTGAGACATGTGATACTTCAAAACTCATTATAGGGTACTAGGCAAACCTTACATTGGTATCAGAGACGACCTAGAACATTAGGCGACCTTTTTACGAAGTTAAAACTCCGATCGAACCGAAATACGGCATTTTAGAGTGCTCTCTGGAAATTTTCTAAAATTTGACATTTTTCTAAAATTTGACATTTTTCAGAATTAAAAATATGTAAAAAAATCAGCAGGTAAAAATAAGGATTACGGTACCAAAATTATTCAATGAACAATTAGTTTTGCCGCGGTAATGTGGCCTAAGCTTGCTTAGGCCGCGGTTCCGCGGCCGTATACATCAATTCATGGATAATTTTTTTTACAGTAATTCTGGAATCTGCTTGTATATTTTTTAGGGTATTTTTAATCTGTATTCAGTTTTGAAAAATTCTGGAGATGGTTTTGGACTCGTTGATTCGATCGGAATTTTGATTTCGTGGCTTTTCCGGGTAAATTAAAAAGTATTGAAGTGTTTGAACGAGTATCATTTGCTCACTGTTCACGGGGTTTAAATACTTTGGAAATACTTGCAAGTCTTTTTGTGGTGGTCCCTCTAGAAGACAACAAACCTTAACTCGATTATGTGACCGTCTTGAACTGCCCTTTGAATCTTAGGGTTTAGGGCAGTACGGCGTGCCACATGTGAGGCGTTGGCTTGACCCTTCTACGGCTGGACCGCTACTACTGTGTCACACTCCGGATTTTTGAACCCTACTCAAGTATTGAGCTTTAGTGAATCTTGAGTACTTGAACGTTCGTTCGAAAAAATTTAATACTGTCTGTTTTTCTGGAATGTGATACAATATGTGGAATTCATATAGTTTAGGCATGAAATACGAAATATATGATATTTCGCATTTATGATGTCTAAAGAGAATGTGGATTCCAAATATTGTAGTTTTACACTTTCTTTTCTGTGATCGTAAGTGTAGTATGTACGATATCGCCGGTTTCGTTGCTATACATCAACGACAATTGGGGTATGCATACTTACTTACGTTGATGATATGAGATATTATGTGTTGCTGAGATATGATGTGCAGGATTGTCGCGATTAAATAGCCGGGGGGGGGGGTTATGTGAGATGAGAGTTTTATATTTTCATTCATGTAAATTCAAATGTACTGTAATATTCTTTTATTTGGGGCACTTCCGGGTTGAGGTTGTGTCACCAGTGTTGTATATTATTTACTTTTCCGCATTAGGATGGACCCAAGGAGGGGAGCACAGGTGACCGGGTTCTGGGGTTCAGTGGGAGGCCATCTCGAGGAGTCGAGACCGGGTCTCCTAAACTCCAGAATTGGTAGGGTCACTTGCCGCTCTCGTAGGGGTCCAGGGTGTGGGCTTGGCTATTCATCGCGACTGTGGAATCCGTATTTTCTATTCTGGCTAAATACTAAATACGGACATCCTAGGATATCCCACGTTATATCTATGTTTCTGCTGCCTGTGTTCTGTGATATCTGAGACGAATGACATATTATATATATGATATATAGTAGACGTTGCTTATGTTTTACACCCGCGCTAGTCCCGTCCCGGTATGCCGTTAGTTAAGTAACCTAACGGTGCATAACGGAACATTACGGCGAATGCGGATGGCATAAGCGTACGTGTTATTTTCGTTTCTTTTCTGTGATTGGGTTTAGGACTTAAATGATCGGATTACATTAATGTGATTAATGTAAAGAAAATAAAGCTAAATAATGGAAATACTTGCAAGTCTTTTTGTGGTGGTCCCTCTAGAAGACAACAAAGCTTAACTCGATTATGTGACCGTCTTGAACTGCCCTTTGAACCTTAGGGTTTGGGGCAGTACGGCGTGCCATATGTGAGGCGTTGGCTTGACCCTTCTACGGCTGGACCGCTACTACTGTGTCACACTCCGGATTTTTGAACCCTGCTCAAGTGTTGAGTTTTAGTGAATCTTAAGTACTTGATCGTTCGTTCGAAAAACTTTAATACTGTCTGTTTTTCTGGAATGTGATACAATATGTGGAATTCATATAGTTTAGGCATGAAATACGAAATATATGATATTTCGCATTTATGATGTCTAAAGAGAATGTGGATTCCAAATATTGTAGTTTTACACTTTCTTTTCTGTGACCGTAAGTGTAGTATGTACGATATCGCCGGTTTCGTTGCTATACATCAACGACAATTGGGGTATGCATACTTACTTACGTTGATGATATGAGATATTATCTGTTGCTGAGATATGATGTGCAGGATTGTCGCAATTAAATAGCCGGGGGGGTTTTATGTGAGATGAGAGTTTTATATTTTCATTCATGTAAATTCAAATGTACTGTAATATTCTTTTATTTGGGGCACTTCCGGGTTGAGGTTGTGTCACCAGTGTTGTATATTATTTACTTTTCCGCATTAGGATGGACCCAAGGAGGGGAGCACAGGTGACCGGGTTCTGGGGTTCAGTGGGAGGCCATCTCGAGGAGTCGAGACCGGGTCTCCTAAACTCCAGAATTGGTAGGGTCACTTGCCGCTCTCGTAGGGGTCCAGGGTGTGGGCTTGGCTATTCATCGCGACTGTGGAATCCGTATTTTCTATTCTGGCTAAATACTAAATACGGACATCCTAGGATATCCCACGTTATATCTATGTTTCTGCTGCCTGTGTTCTGTGACATCTGAGACGAATGACATATTATATATATGATATATAGTAGACATTGCTTATGTTTTACACCCGCGCTAGTCCCGTCCCGGTATGCCGTTAGTTAAGTAACCTAACGGTGCATAACGGAACATTGCGGCGAATGCGGATGGCATAAGCGTACGTGTTATTTTCGTTTCTTTTCTGTGATTGGCTTTAGGACTTAAATGATGGGATTACATTAATGTGATTAATGTAAAGAAAATAAACCTAAAAAGATGTTGTAGAATCGGATTTGAAAACCACTCGGCTATTTATGAAAAAGCTATATTTCAAAACTGCGGAGCTTAAGCCACTCCTTTTGAAAACCATTTGATTCTACAACGATATCAAGCTCAAAGCGTTAAAGATTTTCTTAAAAATCATCCGCAACCCTCCGTCATTTTAGGAAGTAGAGTACTTAGTATTCGTGCTACGTTTGTTGACTTTAGTCAAGGCGTAGTGTACGG
The DNA here is from genome assembly GCA_030015575.1 of Agapanthus africanus. Taxonomy (NCBI): domain Eukaryota; kingdom Viridiplantae; phylum Streptophyta; class Magnoliopsida; order Asparagales; family Amaryllidaceae; genus Agapanthus; species Agapanthus africanus. The sequence continues at coordinate 66,071,970 of CM057344.1, read as the reverse complement.
TAGCTAAGTGATGTCTTTCTACAAATGCATATGATGCAGATTAATTAGGACGGGCATATGACTTTGTTGACCTTAGCCAAGGGTCATGTGAACGGGTCTAATTAATCAAGAAATGACGGGCTGAGCTTGACTAGTACTAGTGATTTGTTGACCTTAGCCAAGGTCATGAGTGCTAGGGTTAAAAACCACATCGGGAATTTCAATAGTTGAAATTTGCAATGAGATTGCATACCTTCCATGTGATGGTTGGATCCCGATCCCACTGTGGGCAATAGTTGCTCCTAGGAGAGTTTTACAGTTTACAATTAGCTAACTCATTAGGTGTCTAGAAAGGTGTTAATGGGGCTCCGCCTCTGGGAAAACGAGGTTTACTTTAATTAGGTCCGTGCGAAAGCACGGGGAACCTCCCTCAAGTACCGACACTGGCCTGACTGAACGGTTAGCGAAGTTGTAGACTGTAATTAATCCTGGCTAGTTTTCCTTTTTAAGGTATGAAAGAAAAACTCGATAAAAGCAGTGGGAAACATTGATTAGACAAGATAATAACCAATCTGATCTATGCAAGAGCTTTCGCTGAGTGTATTCTTTTCTCTCTCTTAATGGCAGATACCCATGACTGGACTCAAGCTTTTACTAGATAAAAACAAACTGAATGTGACCAACTATAAAGACTGGCTGAGGAATCTGAAAATCTCCTTGACTTATGATAAAATATCTATGTCCTCACAGCTTCAGCCCCGCCCGTCCCAGGTCCAAAATCCTCAGTTGCGGACATTGAAGTCCGCAAGACATGGGACGCTGACTGTGCCACGGCAAAATGCCTCGCGCTTGCATCGATGGATAACACACATCAAAAGCAGCACGAGGATATGGACATTCACGGTATATTGCTCCATACAAAGGAGTTGTATGGAGAGCAATCCCGCGTATTACGATACGAAGCATCAAAGAAATTGTTTCAGATGCGAATGACCCCTGGCACACCAGTAGGAGACCATGTTCTGAAGATGATAGCTCTTATAGAAGAGCTTGAGGACCTTGGATGGACGATGGACAATGAACAATATATAGATATTATTCTGCAGTCCCTTCCCTCCACCTTTGCTCAGTTCATAGTGAACTTCAACATGCATAGCATGGAGAAGGAACTCCCTGAACTTCTTAACATGTTAAGGAGTGCAGAGAGCACTATGAAGTCAGCAAGAACTCCCGTTATGACTGTTGGACAATCTTCTTCTTCTCGCCCGAAAGCTAAGGCCAAGGGAAAGAAAAAGAAGAAGCCCACCAATCCTAAAGGTGGAGTTTAAAAGGTGAAGGGAAAGGAAAAGTCCAAGGCTGGAGACTCGGGGAAGGGCGAATGTTTTCATTGCCACAAGACAGGACATTGGAAGCGCAACTGCACGGAGTACTTAAGTCTCAAGAAGAAGCATGGTGATGCTTCTGCTTCAGGTGCGTTTGTGACAGAAAACTGTTTTTCAATAAACTCTGCTTCCTGGGTATTGGATACCGGTTCAGGTTCTCACATTTGCAATTCTATGCAGGGACTGAGAAATAGCAAGGTTTTGAAGACAGGTGACCATACTCTCCGCGTTGGAAATGGTTCCAATGTACATACAGTCGCAGTGGGAGAGTATCACTTGGGGTTGCCATCTGGATGAATTTTGGTTTTAAATCCATGTTATTTTGTACCAAGTATGCTATGTAATATAATATCCGTTTCTTTGTTGGACAATGAAGGATATAATTTTGTATTGCAGAACAATGTTATGAACATTCACCTGAATCAAACGTTAGTTGGGTATGGTACACTTAATAACGGAATATATGTCCTAAATCAACACACAGTTTTCAGTATACAACACACTAATAAAAGAAAACTTTCAGAATTTAATGAAGCTTTTCTTTGGCACTATAGACTTGGTCATATTAACGAAACAAGACTAGACAAGTTACACAAAGATGGATATTTAAACTCTTTTGAATATAAATCTTATGCGACTTGCCCGTCTTGTATCAAGGGTAAAATGACCAAAACTCCGTTTACCGGACACGGAGAAAGAGCTACTCAGCTCCTAGGCCTCATACATAGTGATGTATGTGGGCCAATGTCTACACAGGCTAGAGGCGGTTTTTCATACTTCATTACATTCACTGACGATTTCTCAAGATTCGGTCATGTATTTTTATTAAAGCACAAGTCCGAAGCTTTCGAGAAATTCATTGAATATAAACAAGAAGTAGAAAAACAAACCGGCTTGAGTATCAAGATGCTTCGATCAGATCGAGGTGGTGAGTATCTCAGTACAGAATTTGCAAACTTCCTAAAAGAGAATGGGATTCTCTCTCAGCTCACTCCCCCTTACACACCACAGCACAACGGTGTGTCAGAACGACGGAATAGGACCCTATTAGATATGGTCCGGTCCATGATGAGTGACACTGAGTTACCCGTCTCGTTTTGGGGGCATGCATTGGAGACTGCAGCATTTCTGCTAAACAGGGTTCCAACCAAAACCGTATCTACCACGCCATATGAGATATGGCATGGGAAGAGACCATCTCTTAAGAGAATTAAGATTTGGGGTTGCCCGGCCTATGTTAAAAACCAGAATCCGGACAAACTTGAGACACGGTCAGTCATGTGTAACTTTGTGGGATATCCAAAGAATTCTTATGGATATCTATTCTACCACAAAGAGGAACAAAAAGTGTTTGTTTCTCAACATGCCACATTCTTAGAAAAAGAGTTTTTCACAGATAAAGATGCTGGCAAGGTGGTGGATCTAGAAGAGGTTCTAGAGACACAAACTACAAATGACGATTTGGTTGAACCGGCTGTTGCAACAGAAACTGAAGAACCTCGGCCACTCCGTAGGTCTGGTAGGACTTCTCGCCCACCGGAGAGGTACTACGGTTTCCTCATTGATGGTAACGGAGAAGATTGCATCATAGATGATGATGATCCTACCAGTTTTCAGCAAGCTATCACGAGTAAAGACTCTGTGAAGTGGCTGGATGCCATGAGATCCGAAATGGAGTCTATGTACACCAACAAAGTATGGACTTTGGACGTTGTACCCCCTGGGGTAAAACCTGTGGGGTGCAAATGGATTTTTAAAAGAAAGATTGGTGTAGATGGGCAAGTGGAGACCTATAAGGCAAGACTTGTGGCGAAGGGTTTTCGTCAAAGACCAGGTTTGGACTATGACGAGACTTTTTCTCCCGTAGCCATGCTTAAATCCATTCGGATCCTGCTTGCTATTGCTGCTCACTACGACTATGAAATCTGGCAGATGGACGTTAAAACCGCATTTCTAAATAGGAATTTAGAAGAATGCGTTTATATGGATCAGCCAGAGGGCTTCATTGACAGTGGGAGCAGCGGGAAAGCATGCAAATTGCTTAAATCCATATATGGGTTAAAGCAGGCATCACGGAGTTGGAACATCTGTTTCGATGATGTCATCAAAGAGTTTGATTTCATCAAAAATCCAGATGAACCTTGTGTTTATAAGAAGGCTGTAGGAAGAGCTGTCACATTCCTCGTATTGTACGTGGATGACATTCTTCTGATAGGAAATGATATTCCTATGCTACAGTCGGTCAAATCTTTCTTATCACTAAGGTTCTCCATGAAGGACCTGGGTGATGCCACATACATCCTGGGCATAAGGATCTATAGGGATAGATCCAAAAAGTTATTGGGATTGTCCCAAACCAGGTACATTGACACCATCCTAAAAAGGTTTAGTATGGAAGACTCCAAGCGGGGTGCCTTACCCGCTTGCCATGGAGTCACTCTCTCCAAGGATTCTTGTCCAAAGACCGATGAAGAGAGAGCTCGCATGAGTGTTATACCCTATGCTTCGGCAGTAGGATCTATAATGTATGTGATGTTATGTACACGCCCAGATGTAGCTTATGCACTTAGTGTTGTAAGCAGGTATCAATCTAACCCAGGGGAGAATCACTGGACAGCTGTGAAGAACATTCTTAAGTACTTACGAAGGACTAAAGAATTGTACTTGGTGTATGGTAATGGAGATCTCCAAATGGAGGCCTTTACCGATTCGAGCTTCCAGAGCGATAAGGACGACAGCAAATCTATCTCTGGGTTTGTATTTACCCTTAATGGAGGGGCGGTGAGTTGGAAGAGTTCCAAACAAGATACCACTGCAGACTCTACGATGGAAGCTGAGTACATTGCTGCAAATGATGCCGCCAATGAAGCCGTCTGGATGAAGAAGTTCGTCTCGGAGCTAGGAGTAGTTCCAACCATTATTGATCCAATACCTTTGTATTGTGACAATAATGGGGCTATGGCGTTAGCCAAGGAGCCCAGATCCCATCAGTGGTCCAGACACATCCTGAGGCGCTTTCATTTGATCCGGGAGATTGTAGATTGCCGCGAGATCGAGATTAGGAGGGTAGACACAAAGAATAACGCCGCGAATCCATTCACCAAGGCCCTCCCTCAGCCGCAGCATGAGCGACTTTTTGAGATGTTGGGTATGAGATACGCCAATAACTGGCCTTAGTGCAAGTGGGAGATTGTTGGATATATGTATGCCCTAGAGGCTATTATGTGATAGTGGATGTATCTATACATGTATATATTCAGTATGCATTCTTGCTCGACATGATAGTATGCTATCTGGTTCTTCTTTATCTGATATGATGATCTGATCATGCTTTTATTCATTCATACATGCTGATAAAGCCCTAAGGATATCGGCTTGACTACTCTGATTATGATGGAGATCATACTAGTGGGACATCTGTAGTCTATAAGCATATCCTGGAAAGTCCCTAGTCATAGGTATATCAAGACGGGGCATTGATATACCAGTGTAGACTAGCGTATATGATACTAGACCCATACGATGGGCGATGGATGTTCCCACATTCATCGATGTTTGACATCAAGATCATATACGGGTGCTCAGTGCTGACTGGGTACACTGGACGGACTCACCGAGAACTCCTATATGGAATTATATCTATCGTCGGATAGCAGTTCTCAGGTGACACTGGTACAGGTTAGTCTGTAGACCCGAGATCGTCATGGAGTCTTGTGTGTTCTCCCAATATACTTTGATTGCCACCCTACCACGGCTCTACTGAGTCGTGCAAACAGGTGGCCGTTGGGTACAGTCCCGAGACACACGAAGGCAATGAGCGATAAGAGGGGTTTTGTCTCTCCCGGTATTGGGAGTTGACGCTGTACTGTGCCCGACTGGTTATATCAGTAAGTCCCTGGCCAGGGCTGCTGAGATTTGCTGATAAGTGTTATCAGTAGTTTCTCGATCTGTTATAGACCATTCACTGGCATGACTTATTGAGTTATTAGGGTCGATGTGACCATCCCTAGGCTCAATATGCAGCATATCTGACGAAGAGACCGGACTGTACGGTAGTGTTGCCGGTTGGCTCGACGGGAGTTGTAGCAGGTTCGCTTGTTTTCTTCTGATCGCTCAATACCCTGGTGGCCGTTACGTTTAGCTGACCGCTTGCGGCTTGGGGGTACTTGATATGATCATCACCCTCTGCCGGCGTATTGACGAGTCTCAGAGTCCCACACAGGAGTTACCTAGTCCAGGCGAAACGTTGTGGTGCGTGTATGCGATATGCGCATGGACCCGATTAAAATGCGCGTATATGATACCGTACATTGATCGGGCGGCTTGCTTTCGGTGGGGTCATATGTGATATGGCCGGATTGATAAATCAAGTGTTGATTTATCATTTAACCATTAGTTTTCTCACTTAAAACCTTTTCTTGGATGATGGATGTGTGCATGCATGTATGTTTTTCTTTCTTTCTTTCGTACTAGTTTCATGCACATGTGGATGTGCATACATACATACATACATACACCCATCTATCATGGTTGTTTACACATGGAAATGGTGGCAATATTAGACTCACACCATGGATAAATCTTTTGTTTTTATTTGATTTAAGGTTTAAAACAAAATAGAAAAAAGGAAAGGATAATCTTCACTTGCTTCTACACTCTTCTTTAATCTAACCATTCTCACCTACCCTTAACCTTGGATTAACCTTTCCTTACATGGTTTAAACCCTAATTAAATACCAACCAAAAGATTTAACCATGGTTTGAGTGAGAAGGAATAAAATATAAAAGGATATATTTCATTTTTTCTTATGATGGTTATCATTTTTCATCTCTAGTTAAAATATTGCCACCATCTTCTTCCTCCTTCATATTTGCTCTCTAGCTTCTTCTAGTGAGTAATATACACATAAAGAAAGGTTTTTGAAGTGAGAATCTTAACCACAACTTCATTCTACACAAGTTTAGCCAACTTGTTTAGAGTGTTCTCTTCGATTCTCGAAGTTGCGAGCTTGGACGGGGAACTCCGGGTGGATCGTCGTGGACGCGAGAGGACTTCAAGAGGGCCTCCATTCAACACCCAAGAGACCAAGGAGTCCAGAAAAAGGGAGCTACAAAGGTTGTAGTCTCGAAACCCTAACTTTATAAGTCTTAAGTTTCGTAACCCTAATTTTCTAGGATCGATTCCTTTGCATACTTGTTTAGCACCATCAAATCCAAACTTTGAGACATGTGATGCTTCAAAACTCATTATAGGGTGCTAGGAAAACCTTACATTTTCAAGGTACGAATATGTCTTCTTAATGAAACATAAATCCGAAGCCTTTGAAAAATTCCAGAAATATAAGAATGAAGTAGAAAAACAAACAGGCAAAAGTATCAAGACACTGAGATCTGATCGAGGTGGTGAATACTTGAGTGCCGAGTTCCTGAATTACTTAAAAGAGAATGGAATTCTCTCTCAGCTTACTCCTCCATACACTCCGCAACATAATGGCGTATCAGAGAGACGAAACTGAACCCTGTTGGACATGGTACGGTCCATGATAAGTAACGCTGAGTTACCGCGATCATTCTGGGGATATGCACTAGAATCAGCTGCATACCTTTTGAACCGGGTTCCAACTAAGACTGTACCTACTACACCATATCAGATGTGGTATGGGAAGAGACCCTATCTTAATCACATTAAGACGTGGGGATGTCCAGCTTTTGTCAAAAAGCAGCATGCGGACAAACTCGATGCACGCTCAGTACAGTGTAAGTTTGTGGGATATCCGAAGAACTCCAAGGGATATTTCTTCTATTGCGAAGAGGAACAAAAGGTTTTTGTTTCTCGTCATGCCCACTTCCTAGAACACCAGTTCTTGGAAAAGGAGATTAGTGGGAGCGCGGTAGAACTGGAAGAAATTCCAGAACCACAAGCTATTACTGAAAGCTTAGTAGAACCAGAGGGTTCGAAAGATTAAGACATTCCTACACCGCTCCGCAGGAGTAGTAGGCAGTCTCATCCGCCCGAGAGATACTACGGTTTTCTTATAGACGGGGATAGAGAGGACTGCATCATTGATAATGATGAGCCTACTAGCTTCCAGCAGGCCATTCAGAGCGTTGACTCGGTAAAATGGCTGGATGCAATATGGACCGAAATGGAGTCCATGTATACCAACAAAGTATGGACTTTGGACGTTGCTCCAGATGGGGTAAAACCCGTAGGATGCAAGTGGATCTTCAAGAAGAAGATTGGTATAGATGGACAGGTCGAGACCTATAAAGCTAGGCTTCTTGTAAAAGGTTTTCGTCAAAGACCTGGTTTGGACTATGACGAAACCTTTTCTCCAGTCGCTATGCTGAAATCCATTCGGATCCTTCTTGCCATTGCTGCCTTCCACGATTATGAGATTTGGCAGATGGACATAAAGACCGCTTTTCTAAATGGAAATTTAGAGGAGTGTGTCTATATGGACCAGCCAGAGGGTTTCATTCAGAGTGGGAACAGCGGAAAGGTATGCAAGTTGCTTAAGTCCATCTATGGACTAAAGCAGGCATCGCGGAGTTGGAACATCTGTTTTGATGAGACGGTCAAAGAATTTAGCTTTATCAAAAATCCAGATGAACCATGCATCTATAGTAGATTTGTAGCAAGAACTGTCGTATTCCTCGTTTTGTACGTGGATGACATTCTGTTGATAGGAAATGACATTCCGATGCTACAATCTGTCAAGGGGTTCTTGTCACACAGGTTCTCCATGAAAGACCTGGGTGATGCCTCCTACATTCTGGGGATCCGGATCTATCGTGATAGATCCAAGAGAATATTAGGACTTTCGCAGTCCAGGTACATCGACACCATACTGAAAAGATTCAGCATGGAAGATTCCAAGCGCGGTAATCTACTGGCTTGTCACGGGATCTCCCTCTCCAAAGAGATGTCTCCCAAGACTGATTTGGAAAGGGATCGCATATCTATTATACCCTACGCTTCTGCGGTAGGCTCTATAATGTATGCGATGTTGTGTACTAGACCAGATGTGGCTTATGCACTGAGTGTAGTAAGCAGGTATCAGTCAAACCCTGGGGAGAAACACTGGATAGCGGTAAAGAACATTCTCAAGTACCTGAGAAGGACTAAGGAGATGTTCTTGGTGTATGGCGGAAAAGACCTCCAGATCGAGGCCTTTGCTGACTCCAGCTTCCAGATGATTCCAAGTCCATGTCGGGTTTTGTCTTTACCCTCAATGGAGGGGCGGTGTGTTGGAAGAGTTCCAAACAGGAAACCGTTGCAGACTCGACTATGGAAGCGGAATATATCGCTGCATCTGATGTCGCAAAAGAAGCCGTCTGGATGAGGAAGTTCTTGAAAGAACTTCAGGTGGTTCCGTCCATTGTTGATCCAATACCTCTGTATTGCGACAACAACGGGGTTATAGCTTTAGCAAAGGAACCCAGGTCCCATTAGAAATCCAGAAACATCTTGAGGCGGTATCACCTGATCAGGGATATCATGGATAGCCAGGAGATCGAGGTTCGGAGGGTTGCTTCAGAAGATAACACTGCTGATCCATTCACGAAGGCCTTGCCCCAGACTCAGTTTGAGCGGCTGATCAAGATGATAGGTCTTCGATACGCCAGTACATGGCCTTAGTGCAAGTGGGAGATTGTTAGTGTATATGCCCTAGAGGCCATTACTGTATCATACTTGTATGTATATTACTTGATGGAAGCTTGGGATATTCACAGTTGTATAAACAATCTTGCTCAAAATGGTAGTATGCTACTTGGTTTGTCTCTGCTTTAATGTGTACATGTGTTTCTTTTATTATATCACTTATACGCATTAGTAGAGCCCTTAGGATCTTTGCTTGATTACCAGCGTTGTGATGGCAGTCACACTCGTGGGGGCTGGGTAATCTACAAGCACATCCTTAGATATACCGTCCCTAGTCGTGGGATTATCGAGACAGGGCATCGATACTCCGGAGTAGACTAGCGTATGCGCTTCTCATCCCAGTGCAGGAGACGGTCTGTCCTACAGCCGTCAGTACGTCGTACTTGAGATAGTATGTGGGTGCTCATTAGGTTACGAGTACACTAGACAGGACTCGTTGGGAACTGTTGGTTGGTATTATACTTATGTCAGTTATCAGTTCCCAGGTGACATGAGTACAGCTTAGTCCGCTGACTTGACACTGTCACTTCGCCTTGAGTGTGTTCCCACTGTACTTTTATTACTACCTTACCACGGCTCAAAGGAGTCGTGCAAACAGATAGTAGTTGGGTGCAGTCCCGAAGCACTTGGAGGCAGCGACGGTTAGACAGGATTCGTCTCTCCCGGTATTGGGGGTTGACATTGCGCTGTGTCTAGGAGAGCCATTACACAAGTAGTCCCTGGCCAGGGCAAGCGGGATATACTGGTAGGTTTCCAGTGTTATCTCAGGGTGTTCTAGGATACACTCCGACACGACTTGTACCGCTATTAGGGGACTGGTATTTACCGCCCTCCTAGGCCCGCCATGCGATGTTATCAGACGAACAGACCGGACTGTACGGAGACTGTCACATTCAGGCTCAGTAAGAGTTCAGATAGGTTTCACCTCGTCCGTCTTCTTATCGGCATCTACCTGGGGGCCGTTACGCACAGCTAGTGCCGCTTGCGGTCTGTGGTTAAACCCACTGCCAGCGTAGTGTCGAGTCTTTAAAGTCCCACACAGAGGGTTATTCGCCTTTGGGCAAAACAGAGTAGAGGTCGCATGGTTTTGTGACAGGGTCCATTCACATCTGCGCACTTGTGCACGTTTAGTGTCCGGACAGTCATTACTAGCGGGCTCTGGTTTGAGCCAGATCCTAGTATATGCTTTGGGGTTAGTTTTATCTCATTGTGTTCATATTCCTCGGAACATGAATGCGGGTGTGTATGCACAGTTGATTGAGGTGGAGGAAGAGCTTTTTTCATTAGGGTTTTGGAACGGGTGTGTATGCACAGTTGACAGTCGTCTTTTTCCAAACCCTAATGATCTTGTGATTTATCAATTAATAATGTTGATTAAATGAAATTGTGTCATGGTTGGGTTTGTTGACTTGTTGACTAGTTGACTAGGTTTGAAACATTGACCATCATCATTACCTTTTTAGATGCTCTTTGATCTTTGAAAAAACAATTAATGTGATATGATAATGGTCTCTTCAATCCATCCATCACCTTTTTCATTTTGAATTAATATTATTATTTGATAAAACACATATATGTTATGGTTGTAAAATACCATCTCATTTTTATCATAACCCTTCTCTCTCTTCACTTCATCTTCCTCCTCCTCTAGTTCAAGGTGATTCATTCTCATGAGTTGAGAAACCTCACCTTGAGATAAAAATACCCTAAGACACTCTCTACTCTCTCTAAGGTAGAAAGTCTAGCAAGCCGGATACCCTAGTTCTCTCAAAGTTTGAGAAATGAGCTCAAAGGAAGAAACCCTCGGGTGGATCGATCTTCGACAAGAGAAGGCGACGAGGAAGGCATCATCCGACCACTACATAAAGTCCAAGAAGAAGGAGTTCAAGTGAGGTATAAACCCTAACCGAGTAGATAAATCTCTAGTTAGGTTGCTAGTGTGTAGTTTAGCCTAGATCCGTGTTTTTAGTCCAAGTTACCTTTACCGAAAAAATTGTTTTTCACCATTTTCGCAAGCCCGAAAGAACCGGGAGAGGTAACATGGACTTACAAATATCTCCACAAAAATCGGCATGAAATAATATTTATCAAAATTATCTTCCACCCTAAAGTCACGACCCAAATATGGCACGTGACCGAGGGGCAGGATAGCCGCATTATAGGTGGAGAGCCTAACGAGGTGACTCGATTCCGGTGATAAAAACGAGCACGGCAGATATCCAGGGGATACTGGCCGGGGTTCGACTTGGTGCGACAGATATCCAGGGGATACTGATCGTAGCCAGAATATCGGGTGTCGATCATCTATTGAGGTGACGTCGACGATATATGTATTTACGTGCCGATGTTGGATACGAGAGATTTCGGATTTCGATGTCGATGCTGGACATCTCTATATGTATATTGATGTGATCATTATCATGAGGTACGTTGTTAGATATTTATTTATTCGATTCCACTAGGACTGATCCGGGGGACAGTACCTGCATATAATTGAACAGACATGCATAGATAAAAAGGAAATTCCAATACTTTTAATGGATTCATGATATTGATTCATATGACATGGAGATATTATACTTATTGCATGATAGTTAGTATTGCACCTTTGCATATCATATAGATTGTAGCATTCTGAAATTTTAGAAATAAATAAAAGTAATTTATTAAATAATAAAAGACTAAATTAAAAAGTTATTAAAACCAAATAAGACAATTTCATAAGATATATATAAAGCAAATTAAATTAAAATCTTGCTATGCAACATAAATAAATTATAAGGGTTTAAATGTGAATTTTAGCTTCATTTTAATAAAAAAGGGTGTTTTATAATAACATAAGTTGTGAAGGGTTTCTATGTAAAGTTTTGGAATTTATGCAAATGAGAAATTATTTAGGGTGTAAGTGAAAAAGAGGTAAAATTAGGTTTTAGTTCCGAATTTTATTAAGATAATTCACATTAGAGTTGATAAAGCATGGACACCTCTTACTCTCATACATAACCTACACACCACACCTTTTCCTTGCATGAAACAACCACACCTTGATCATTGACACCTCCTCCTACACCTCATCCTTCCTATTACCACTTATATAAGGTGTTCAAATCAAATTAATCAAGTTAAAACTTCTGAGAATTCAACATAAAGAAAGGAAAAACAAAATGAACAAGAGAAGAGAAGAGAAGAGGAACCAGGTAAGGAGTTCATCATCAAATTAAGGCTAGGAGCTTGTGCATCTTGGGGAGAGTTATTCCAGCAATATTTTTGTAGGTAAAATCCTTAAACACAATAGGGATTTAATTCTGTAACTAGTTCATAGTTTGAAATCAAAGATTGCCTCAAATATCGTATTTTTAGCAAAATCTAGTCTCTGTTTGAATCTGCTTTAGCTTAGAGAAAAATTAACTTAACTAAACAGGACCTAAATGTTGTATGTTGAACCTAGAGAAAATCATAGGAACACGAACCAGAGGGCTCGGATTTTGGCCGGCGACCCAAAGGCAAATTCAGGCGACGCCGGATTTTTGGGTGAGTTGGGTAGTATGGTTTTTTTGGGTAGGTCTCTGTGTAGGTGTTTGGTTAATTTGGTATTGTTTAAGTAAGTTAGTTTAACTATATATAAAATCTGGGAGAAAATATCGGAATAGATATCATAAAAAGTCAAATACGACACGGGTAAAACGTAACGCGATCTGTTTTCTGCCGCGATGCAGAATTGGGTTAGATTCCAGTGAGGTTAAGTGCTGGAGAGTTGAAATAGTCGCATGCAATATAACTAGTACGTAAGAACTTGTGTTTTCATATTCCCCGTATCGGAATGTAGCCGTTTCCTTATACAATTTATTGTAATGTTAGATTCCAATACGGGAACTTTGGAGGCCGTGAGGAAAGGAAAAGGATTGGCGATTCCTGAGTAGATACGACGTATTTCCGGTGAGAAGATTTACATCTACTGGTGAAGTCGGGTAGATGGCGTATAGCACCCCGCAACCTTATAATTATTATTATGATATCTACTTAAGTTTAGCTTTTCTTCAAAGCATCGAAATGGTATTACATCTTGTATACGTTCTATTTGCATAAAGTTTTATATGTAATTTTTAAATGAGATATACGTGATATTTGATCCGTACGATATGGGTATGATTTGATGAGTTTGTACGAGGGATCATGCCGTACATAAGATGATATGGATATAGCGATATGATGAGTTATAATACAAGGATTTATACATAGTGGAAATGATGAACTTTGTATGCCGAATAACGGCCAAATTATTCTTCAGCTCGTAAAGTTAGATTATGTTCTGTTTTAGGATGTAATGCCGGTATGAACTATATTATTTAAAAAACCTCGGTTCGTTGTCTTTTAAATAAACTACCAGGATGTGTGCCCATTTTTATAACAAACATCTATTTTAAATCTAAGGCGGCTTCCTTATTTCAAACTTAACGTTCCGATCATTTCTTAAGATAATGGTATAGTTCATAACAAGTAATTACAATAAGCACGTTTAGATTGTTTTACAGGTTTGCATTATATTATTTATATTATATGTTTCTGCGTTACGCACACTCTGATAGAACACTGCACAAATACCAATGAGTACTATGCGACACAAACACAAGAATATATGTTACACTACACCTCATTGGTACTGCCATGTCACTGTAGAACCGTACTGTTATGTTATGTGATATGATTACATAGTCTTTTCCTATTCATGTTGTAATACTATAGATGATGTATTTGATTTCTTTAGATTTCTGAGTATTTTACTCCTGATGAGATATATATATATATATATATATATATATATATATATATCGGTGGTATGGGACACTGTTATATATATACATATATAGTATATCATCAATACAATCTATGCGAGTTTCTTATTCCTCACTTGATATTTTTATATGATAAATAATTGTCCACCATGAGATTTGTGTTTTCTGATTTTTTTATTCCGCACCGTGTCTGTGGGTATACGGTTACGGATTTACAGTTTTATCCAGACTGAGTCGGAGGGGATACAGTTGGATACATGGTGGACTTTGTTGATTACAGGATTGTTCGAGAAATGATGTCTGTGAGAAATGGAAATTTTGTGTCGATGATGGACACAGAAATATGAAATGGTTGATAATAAATAATGAGATTTCAGTTTTGCTTATTTGAATTGTAGTACAGATTCATCCTACTGATATTAGCTCCCAGATTTATCCTACTGAAAAATTTGAGTTGGTATTTTACAAGTTTCTGGATTGTTTGTGTTGTTTAAATATTTATACAATAAAATCTGGAAAAGTTTTAGAAATGGGTTATCAAATTTCAGATATTTACGATACAGAGTATTCGTATTTTGAGGTTGCAACTGAACCGTTGACGTTTATACGTTAACGACAGAATTATATTGACGTTTTTGGGCTAAGTGTGTTGTAAGTTCTAACCTATGGGCATTTGGCTTATTGTTTTGGTTTTCGATATGATATTTACTTCTATGAGATTTAAATACGAATATAGGTACGATTCGATAATTCCGAGACGGAGTTGGCGAGGTAGAAGCATGGATTCAGTGAGCTTCTAAGTTGGTGAGTAGATTTACATCTACTGGGGAAGTCGGGTGGATGGCGTATAGTACCCCCACAACCTTTTAACTATTAATTAATATCTACTTAACATTAGCGGTTCGTCAAAGCATTGACTTGGTATTTCATTTTATATACCCACCATTTGTATAAAGTTTCACATGTAGTTTTAAATGAGATATACGTGATATTTGATCCGTATGATATGGGTGTGATTTGATGAGTTTGTACGAGGGATTATGCCGTACTTAAGATGATGTGCATATAGCGATATGATGAGCTATAATACAAGGATTTATACGTATCGTAAATGATGAACTTTGTATGCCGAATAACGGCCAATTTATTCTTTGACTCGTAGAGATAGATTATGTTCTGTTTTAGGATATAATACTGGTATGAGCTATATTATTTTAAAAACCCCGGCCCGTTGTCTTTTAAATAAACTACCAGAATGCGTGCCAATTTCTAAAACAAACATCTCTTTTAAACCTTAGGCAGCTTCCTTATTTTAAACTTAACATTCCGATCATTTCCAAAAATAATGGTATAGCTCATAACAAGTAATTACAATAAGTATGTTTAGACTTCTTATAGAGTTGTATTATGAATTCTATATTATATGTTTCCGCGTTACGCACACTCTGGTAGAACACTGCACAAATACCAATGAGTACTATGCTGAACAAGCACTTAATTATATGTTACATACACTTCATTGGTATTGCCATGTCACTGTAGAATCGTTTTGTTATATATGTGTTAATATGTAGACTGTTACACCATAGAACACTTACACAAATATTAATGATTCCCATGTTGCACGAGCACAGACGCATATGCTACATTACACATCATTAGTAGTGCCATGACATATTAGAATTGAATTCATTATGTTATGTGATATGATTGCGTAGTCTTTTCCTATTCATATGGTAGTACTATGGATAATGTATTTGAATTCTTGAGATTTCTGAGTATTTTACTTCTGATGATATATATATCAGTAGTATGGGACACTGTTATATATACACATACAGTATATCATCAATACAATCTATGCAAGTTTCTTATTCCTCACTTGATATTCTTATATGATGAATAAACGTCCACCATGAGGTTTGTGTTTTCTGATTTTAATATCCGGACCGAGTCTGTAGGTATACGGTTACGGATTTACAGTTTTATCCAGACTGAGTCGGTGGGGAAACAGTTGGATACATGGTGGACCCGGTCGAGACCGAGGGGCAGGATAGCCGCATTATAGGCAGGGAGCCTAACGAGGTGACTCGATTCTGGAGATAAAATGAACACGGCAGATATCCAAGGGATACTGACCGGGGTTCGACTGGGCCCGGCAGATATCCAGGCGATACTGATCGTAGCCAGGATATCGGGTGGCGATCATCTGTTGAGATGGTGTCGATGGTATCTGTATTTACGTGTCGATGCTGGACACGAGAGATTTCGGATTTCGATGTCGATGCTGGACATCTATATTTATATTGATATGCTCATTATCTTGAGGTACACAGTTAGATATGTATTTATTGGATTCCACCAGGACTGATCCGGGGGACAGTACCTGCATATATTTGTACAGACATTATAGACAAAAAGGGAATTCCAATACGGATAATAGATTCATGATTTTGATTCTTATGACATTGAGATATTACACTTGTGATCGCATGATAGTCAGTATTGCACCTTTGCATATCATATAGTATATCGATACAGATTATGATAGTACTATACTTATTGACCTAGGTATCGTCATGCATTTCGATTTCTACCTTTAGATGCACTTTTAATCACTGAGTTGGCAACTCATCCCCGTTATGCCACAGATTCTTGCAGGTTTTACCGCTTGGATTATCAGCGGTTTGGGAACACATTCTTTTGGGGATTGATGGGTAAGTGAGTTATTATTGTATCATACTCACTCTTGATTATTCATTTATTCTTGTATCCAAAGAAACTCCATCAACTTAGAAATGATATACTATGGACTTAGAATCGAGACTTAGAGTTTATGGGTGGTGATGTCACATTCTTTAGAGTCGACATCTGTTATAAATTTGTTTGGCTGTTCCGTCGTTTAGACGTGAAAGCTAGCTTCCGTTGGGATGCTATTTTATTTTGTTGTATCGGGTTTTTATAAAAATGCCAAGGAGGTGATGACAAGTTTTCAAACGTCATAAAGGCTATTCAACATACTTAGTTAAATTTAAATGTTATTCTAAACGGATATTATCGGCTGATTATTTAAACCTCACCTCCAATAAAAAAAAGGGTTTAGATTCCGGGTTTTGGCTTATTTAAACCGCGTCGATGTCTTGAGACGTCATGTGATTTAAGTACTGCTCACGTGCCACATTTGGGTCATGACAAAGTTGGTAAACCATTGTCATTCCTTTTTTATCTCCTCCTAAAGTGTAGTTGCACGCGTCATCAAATCTTCAACATCTACAGTGTCGAACAACTGCCCTCTAATCTTCGCACCATTCTACTGTTCCATAAATTTACTGTATCAATCACTTAAGGAGCGTATCTGCATAGTCACGCGAATTGCAAGTCATACTTGGTTATGACCCACTAGGAGTCTTTCAAACTCGGAAACACGAATCCGCCTCTTCTGATACTCTGTAGAGAAATATGGCTAATCTCACCTTCGAAGACTCGTCCCAAATTTATCGGAGGAAAACTTTCTGTACGATCTCCTTCTTGAACTACTTGCATCTGGTCTAACAACTCCATCAAAAGAAGTACATCAATTTCGCCGATCTCATATCGAAGCGTCACAATGGATTAAAATTCCTAACCATTCCACACCTGAACGGCTATGAATCCTGCGGATTCATCTATACTTGTAACATCATCAACTCTTTAACTTTATGAACTTTGGAAGCAACTTCTCTATAATCTCAGCAAGGATTGTTACCGCTACCTAGACAGTACACAACACCTTGGTATTCGGAGAGGGAAAACATCACGTCTCACGTCCGACTGATTTCTAGCAATAACTCCGCCATCTTGTGCGGATCCCGAGAAAACTCGCTCTATTATTAGAACTCGATCAAATACGAATAAACGACGTGTATCTATATCATCGGAAATCACCCCGGTCAGTCCTTATCCCAGACAAGTCTGCTCTAACCGCATCTCTAACAGCAGCCCTCTCGGCCTCATAACCATAGTGATCGAAACAATCAATCATGCACTGACGAAGATAGATCAACTGAAAGAATAGAAGGAAGATCTCAAAATTATAATCCTAAAGTAACTTAAGTGGAGTATCATATCGTAAAATATGCCGCGGAACATATGTACGGTACGTCACTCTACTTAGTACCTACTCCATCAACAAGGGTCATCCTATAAAACGAAAGTTCGGGTATAAGACCCCCAAAGTCAAGTCTAAGTCCTATAAGGTCAAGCCTAGGTAACAAAATGTATTCCCAGACTCCATATAGTCAACCTAGACTCGTACAAAGGTTAAACCAAATGCTCTGATACCAACTTTAAAAGGTCGTTTTGGATTTTGATTTCAGCTAAAATTATAGGATGGCTGCAAACTGGCAGATTATGATAGTACTATACTTATGACCTAGGTATCGTCAGCATCGACATGCATAGATGGAGGGACTCGTGAAGGACTACGATTGTGAGTTTTTATATCATCCAGATTCGGATGGACTGAGACGTGAGATCTTAGAATAGGCTCATAGATCAGCATACAGTATTCATCTTAGCTCCACAAAGATGTATCATGACTTGAGGGATGTTTATTGGTGGGAAGGAATGAAGAGGGACGTTGCGGAGTTGTTTCGAGATGCTTGACTTGTCAGCAAGCCAAGTCAGAGCACCAGAGGCCGGCTGGAGAATTGTAGCCCTTAACCATTCCGGAGTGGAAAGGGGAATAGATTTCCATGGAGTTGTTGCGCTTCGATACGAGATCGGTGAAATTGATGTATTTCTTCCGATGGAGTTTATTCAGACCAGGTGCAAGTAGTTCAAGAAGGAGATCGTATAGTAAGCTTTTCTTTGACAAATTGAGACGAGTCTTCGAAGGTGAGACTAGCCAGACTTCTCTACAGGGTATCAGAAGTAACGGATTCGCTAAACTTAAGTAGATATCATAATAATAATAATTATAAGGTTGCGGGGGTGCTATACGCCATCCACTCGACTTCCCCCGTAGATGTAAATCTACTCACCAGAAATACGTCGTATCCACTCAGGAATCGCCAATCCTTTTCCTTTCCTCGTGGCCTCCAAAGTTTCCGTATGGAATCTAACATTGCAATAAATTGTATAAGGAAACGGCTAATCCGATAAGACAAAATCATGAAAACACAAGTTGTACGTTCTAGTTATACCACATACGACTATTGCATATGATCTACACTCCATTTAACTGGAATTTAACCTAACACTGTTTCATAACAATTAGATCTTTTCGGTAGTCTCCTATACTATCTGCGGTCCCAAAATGCTACTCTCGCTCAGTTCCGTCCAGCAAACAAGCGATCAACATTTCCATCTATACAAAGCTTCAAGGAGAGCCATCTGGATCGTCTTCTGAAAACTATTATTATACGAAAATCCTATCAAAGGTAAGTGACAATCCCAACTACTACCGAAATCAAGGTTGAAAGCTCAAAGCATATCCTCTAAAGTCTCAAAGGTCCGTTCTGACTGACCATCCGTCTGTGGGTGAAAAGCTGTACTAAAACGCAATCGTGTACCAAGAACTTCTTGAAGTTTCTGTCATAGCCTGTTAGTAAACTGGGTACTCTTATCTGACCCTAGGCTCGTTGGAACTCCCTGCAATCGGACAATCTCGTCGATAAAGTCTGAGCATACAGCATAACCCCATACATCGTCTTTACTAGTAGAAAGTGAGCTGCCCTTGTCAGTCTATGTTCAATTGCTTGAGAGACACAACTCGATGTACGCGATTTGATATATGTATTTTGAGGAATTGAGGATTTAATTATGTTTTGTACACACCAGGTGCACTTGTTGAGATTTTAGTGCGAGGTGACTGCACTCGATTGGAGTGTTGTGTACACCGGATGCACTATACTGATTTTATGTGCACATCAGATGCGCATGGTTAGGAATTTATACATATATCATAAGTATACTTGGTTTGATTTCATGCACATCAGTTGCACGTTTTGATTTTACACACTCTAATGCACTTGATATTAGTTTTGTGCACCTTGATGCACTTGAGATATAATAGTGCACCTTGATGCACTTGGTTTTGATTTTGTGCACCCCGATGCACTTGGTATTATTTTGTATACTGTTAATTCCATGCAAAATGGGTGCAGTGTATATCGTTTCGTGCACGCCTGTTACACTTAGCGCTGTTTTGTTTTCGTGCACACCGTAAAGTGTGGTTTGAGACTTACGTGTAAACCCATTGGGGTTGATTTTGTTTTCATGTTTTGCATTTGATAGGGTATGTTACAGTTTTAATTTTTTGTTATATAAAAGAGTTTTTCGCTTGGTCGGGTGCACTGATATTGCACCATGATCATGGTATTGATTGTGTGTACTTAGGATACACAACGGTTTTCGTATTTGGCAAAAATTTTGTCATAACTGGAGTAATTCTCATAGCAACTGCTAGAGTTACAAGTATAGATGAATCCAGCAAGATCAAAAGGATACTGAGACTACTAGGAAATACCATTTGAAACCAGAGCCCCAAACTCACCACAGAATCCGGCAACTCACCTTAAAATTCCGGCGACACCGGCCATCCCTTGGCTTTTGGTATTGATTTTCCTTCTGTAGATTTGAGTTGGTATTTTACAAGCTTCTGTATTGTTTGTGTTGTTTAAATATTTATACAATAAAATCTGGAAACGTTTTAGAAATGGGTTATCAAATTTCAGATATTTACGATACGGAGTTTTCGTATTTTGAGGTTGCAGTTGAACCGTTGACGTTTATATGTTAACGACAGAATTATATTGACATTTTTGGGCTAAGTGTGCTATAGGTTCTAACCTATGGGCGTTTGGCTTAATGTTTTGGTTTTCGTTATGATATTTACTTCTATGCAATTTAAATACGAATATAGGTACGATTCGAGAATTCCGAGACGGAGTTGGAGATATAGCAGCGTGGATTCAGCGAGCTTCTAAGTGGGTGAGTAGATTTACATCTACTGGGGAAGTCGGGTGGATGGCGTATAGCACCCCTGCAACCTTATAATTATTATTATGATATCTACTTAGGTTTAGCTTTTCATCAAAGCACTTATATGATATTGCATCTTGTATGCCCTCCATGTGCATTAGTTTCATATGTAGTTTTAAATGAGATATACGTGATATTTGATCCATGCGATGTGGGTATGAATTGATATATTGGTACGAGAGATCATACCGTACTTAAGATGATATGGATATAGCGATATGATGAGCTATATTATAAGGAATTATACATATCGGAAATTATGAACTTGGTATGCCGAATAACGGCCAATTTATTCTTTGACTGGTATAGATAGATTATGTTTTGTTTTAGGATGTAATACTGGTATGAGCTATATTATTTTAAAAACCACGGTTCGTTATCTTTTAAATAAACTACCAGGATGCGTGCCAATTTCTAAAACAAACATCTCTTTTAAACCTTAGGCAGCTTCCTTATTTTAAACTTAATGTTCCGATCATTTCTAAAGATAATGGTATAGCTCATAACAAGTAATTACAATAAGTACGTTTAGACTTCTTATAGGATTGTATTATGTATTCTATATTATATGTTTCCGCGTTACACACACTCTGGTAGAACACTGTACAAATACCAATGAGTACTATACTGCACAAGCACTTAACTATATGTTACACTACACCTCATTGGTATTGCCATGTCACTGTAGAATCGTTCTGTTATATATGTGTTAATATGTAAACTGTTACACCGTAGAACACTTTCACAAATACTAATGATTTCCATGTTGCACGAGCACAGACGCGTATGCTACACTACACATCATCAGTAGTGTCATGACACATTAGAATTGAATTCATTATGTTATGTGATATGATTACGTAGTTTTTTTCTATTCATGTTGTTGCACTATGGATGATGTATTCGAATTCTTGAGATTTCTGATTATTTTACTTCTGATGATATATATATATATATATATATATATATATATATATATCGGTGGTATGGGACACTGTTATATATATACACATATAGTATATTATCAATACAATCTATGCAAGTTCTTATTCCTCACTTGATATTTTTATATGATGAATAAACGTCCACCATGAGGTTTGTGTTTTTTGATTTTAATATCCAAACCGAGTCGGTGGGTATACGGTTACAGATTTATAGTTTTATCTAGACTTAGTCGGTGGGGAAACAGTTGGATACATGGTGGACCCGGTCGAGACCGAGGGGCAGGATAGCCGCATTATAGGC
Organism: Agapanthus africanus; assembly: GCA_030015575.1. Lineage (NCBI taxonomy): Eukaryota > Viridiplantae > Streptophyta > Magnoliopsida > Asparagales > Amaryllidaceae > Agapanthus > Agapanthus africanus. The sequence goes on along the minus strand of CM057344.1, from coordinate 66,049,882 downwards.
GGGGAGCCTAACGAGGTGACTTGATTCCGGAGAAAAAAAATGAACACGACAGATATCCAGGGGATACTGACCGGGGTTCGACTTGGTACGACAGATATCCGGGGGATACTGATCGTAGCCAAGATATCGGGTGGAGATCATCTGATGAGATGGTGTCAACGGTATCTGTATTTACGTGTCGATGCTGGACACGGGAGATTTCGGATTTCGATATCGATGTTGGACATCTATATGTATATTATTTTGATCATTATCATGAGGTACATGAAAGGTTCCTAGGCACTCTTGTGAAGGTTCATAAGGCATCAAACATGCCCGGATAAAAATTTAGACGTGCCGAACAACCCAAAGCCGGGATCTTTGCTAGATTATTAGGGTTTAACATGCAAGATGATAACTTTTATCTAAGTGTGAGGGATTACAACCTTTGTAGTCCGCTCCTTCGCTTCACAAGCTCTGAGTAGAAGTCTCTTTGCCGCGATCCACGATCTCCCGGACTCATGAGAGGCTCCACGACTCGAACGATCCATACTAGCTTGAAGTGTTCCAAATCTCCGATGATCTACGTCGAAGTTGCAAAGACTCAAGCTTTCTCACTCTAAAGAGATGAACACACTAATCTCATGGGCTAAATGAGATGAGGATGAGAGAGTAGTATTTTTGCTTTCTTTTTAAATCATTTTCTTATATTTATTCATCACTTAAAGAATTTCTAGTAAGCTTTTTTCAAGAGAGAAGAAGATGATAATGGAAAAGATAATGATTAATTCTTTTGTGATGAATAGAAAGAAATGTATATGATTGATATATAAACCATGGTCAAGGATGAGTGGCTAAGATTGTGTAGAGAATAAACTAGAGTTAGGGTTTGGTTGGGTTAAAAATGTGTCATCACAAAATATCTTAACAATGACAAAAGAAAATGCTTCTAGAAGGTGCATGAAGCATCTAACCCTAATCAAACCCTAACCTCAATTAATCATCCTTAAACATGTTTAACAATTAATCATATCATGTCACAATACTATATATCACATATATATTATATATTTGCAACAAAAGAAAATAATACAATTAACATATATCGCATATATATCAATGTATCATCCAGTGAGAAAATGAAATAATAAAGCGAGCCAATATTAGATAATGTAATACAATATATCATATATATTATTATACATTAAATCATCGAATCAACACTTGATTCGATGATCCGGCTATATCGAATATTACCGACTAATATATCATGTACCGATTCATCGAATCAACACTTGATCCGATGTCCCGGTTCATATCTAAATATCGCGAGAATATAATACGGTATCTCATATCGCATTATTCTCGGTCCTGCACATATCACATATGTGCCTCTACTCCGTTTCGCCTGAGCCAAGAAACCTCTGTGTAGGACTTTAAAGAATCGTCAATACGCCGGTAGCAGGTGATGATCATATCAAACACCCACAAGCTGCAAGCGGTCAGCTAAACGTAACAGCCACCCAGGTATTGAGCGATCAGAAGATCAACAAGCTAGCCTGTGCGTTCTTCTGTGAATCCAATCAGTAACACTCCCGTACAGTCCGGTCTGTTCGTCTGATATGTCGCATATCAAGTCTAGGGGTGGTAAACGTCAGACCCCAGTAACCGATAAGTCGTGTCGATGTGTGGCTCATAACGGGTCGAGAAACTACTAGTAACACTTACCAGTAAATCTCTATATCAGCCCTGGCCAGGGACTTCCAGTTATAGCCAATCGAACACAGCGCAACATCAACTCCCTATACCGGGAGAGACGAATCCCCTCCTATCGCTCATTGCCTCCATGTGATTCGGGACTGTACCCAAAAGCCACCGTTTTGCACGCCCTCTTGGACGTGGTAAGGTGGAAATCAAAGCACAGTGGGAATCACACAAGACTCTATAACGATCTCGGGTCTACAGACTACCCTGTACCAGTGTCACCGGAGAACTGCTATCTGACGTGTGGTATATCACCATCTGGGAGTTCTCGGCGAGTCCGTCCAGTGTACCCAGTCTCCACTGAGCACCCGTACACCATCTCTGATGTCAAACACCGATGGATATGGGATCATCCATCGCCCATCATATGGGTCAAGATGCGTATACGCTAGTCTACTCTGGTGTATCGATGCCCTGTCTCGATATACCCACGACTAGGAACAGTTATAGGATGTACTCATCGACTACCGTGGCCCCACTAGTATAATCTCATCATAGTCCCAGTAGTCGAGTACAGATCCTAAGGGCTTTATCAACATGTGAGAGAAAAACAGTAAACCAATACAAGTCAACATGTTAAGATAAAGTGAAACCAAACAGCATACTATCATGACGAGCAAGAAAGTCATCTCTATATATATCCAAGCATCCATTATAATATACATTATATGTACAACAATGGCCTCTAGGGCATATACATAACTAACAGTACACAGTTAGATATGTATTTATTGGATTCCACCAGGTCTGATCCGGGGGACAGTACCTGCATATATTTGTATAGACATTCATAGACAAAAAAGGAATTCCAATTGGGATAATAGATTCATGATTTTGATTTATATGACATTGAGATATTATACATATGATTGCATAATAGCTAGTGTTGTACTTTGCATATCATATAGTATATCGATACAGATTATGATAGTACTATACTTATGACCTAGGTATCGTCATACATTTCGATTTCTACCTTTAGATGCACTTTTATTCACTGAGTTGGCAACTCATCCCCGTTGTGCCACATTTTCTTGCAGGTTTTACCGCTTGGATTGTCAGCGGCTTGGGCATACATTCTTTTCGGGGATCGATTGGTGAGTGGGTTATTATTGTATCATACTCACTCTTGATTATACATGTATTCTTGTATCTAGTTGAAACTCCATCAACTTAGAAATGATATATTATGAACTTAGAATTGAGACTTAGAGTTTAAGGGTGGTGATGTCACACTCTTTAGAGTCGACATCTGTTATAAATTTGTTTGGCCGTTCCGTCTTTCAGACGTGAAAGATAGCTTCCGTTGGCATACTATTTTATTTTGTTGTGTCGGGTTTTTTTTTATAAAAATGCAAAAGAGGTGATGACAAGTTTCAAAACGTCATAATTGCTTTTCAACATAGTTAATTAAATTTAAATGTTAATTTAAATTAATATTATCGGCTGATTATTTAAACCTCACCTCCAATATTTTCAAAAAAGGGTTTAGATTCCGGGTTTCGGCTTACTTAAACCGCGTCAATGTCTTGGGATGTCACGTGATTTAAGTGCCGGTCACGTGCCACATTCGGGTCGTGACAAAGTACCATAAAAACCATACTACCCAACACTCCTAAAAATCCGGCGACGCTGGAATTTCACTTTGGGTCGCCGGCCAAAATCCGAGTCCTCTGGTTCGTGTTCCTATGCTTTGTTCTAGATTCAACATATATCATTTTGGCACTGTTTTGTTAAGTTAGTTTAACTGTATATAAAATCTGAAAGCTAATATCGGAAAAAGGGGTCTAAAATCTCAAATACGACACGGTTAAAACGCAGCGCGATCTGTTTTCTGTCGTGATGCAGAGTTGGGTTAGTTTTCAGTGAGGTTAAATATTAGATAGGTTGAAATAGTCGTACGTAAGGTATTTAACACATACAACTTGTGTTTTTTGATTTTGACGTATCGGAATGTAGCCATTTCCTTATACAAGTTATTGCTATGTTAGATGCAAATACGGGGACTTCGGAGGCCGCAAGGAAAGGAAAAAAGATTGGCGATTCCTTAGTAGATACGACGTATTTCTGATGAGTAGATTTACATCTACGGGGAAAGTCGGGTGGATGGCGTATAGCACCCCCGCAACCTTATAACTATTATTATGATAGCTACTTAAGATTAGCTTTTCGTTAAAACATTGATATGTTATTGCATCTTGTATACCTTCCATTTGCATAAAGTTTCATATGTAGTTTTATATGAGATATATTTGATGTTTGATCCGTACGATATGGGTATGATTTGATGAGTTTGTACGAGAGATCATGCCGTACTTAAGAGGATATGGATATAGCGATATGATGAGCTATAATACAAGGATTTATACGTATCGGAAATGATGAACTTTGTATGCCGAATAACGACCAATTTATGCTTGTACTCGTAGAGATAAATTATGTTCTGTGTTAGGATGTAGTACTCGTATGAGCTATATTATTCTAAAAATCACAGTTCGTTGTCTTTTAAATAAACTACCAGGATGTGTGCCAGTTTTTAAAACAAACATCTATTTTAAATCTAAGGCAGCTTCCTTATTTCAAACTTAACGTTCCGATCATTTCTAAAGATAATGGTATAGCTCATAACAAGTAATTACAATAAGTACGTTTAGATTACTTTACAAGTTTGCATTATATTATCTATATTATATGTTTCTGCGTTACGCACACTCTAATAGAACACTGCACAAATACCAATGAGTACTATGCTGCACAAGCACGTAAATATATGTTACACTACACCTCATTGGTACTGCCATGTCACTGTAGAATCGTTCTGTTATATATGTTAATGTATAGCTTGTTACACCGTAGAACACTTGCATAAATACTAATGATTTCCATGTTGCACGAGCACAGACGCGTATGCTACACCACACATCATTAGTAGTGCCATGACACATTAGAATTAAAAATCATTATGTTATGTGATATGATTACGTAGTCTTTTCCTATTCATGTTGTAGTACTATAGATGCTGTATTTGATTCTTGGGATTTCTGAATATTTTACTCCTGATGATATATATAGTGGTGGTATGGGACACTGTTATATATATACATATATAATATATCATCAATACAACCTATGCAAATTTCTTATTCTTCACTTGATATTTTTATATGATGAGTAAACGTCCACCAGGAGTTTTGTGTTTTCTGATTTGGACATCCAGACCGAGTCGGTGGGTATATGGTTACAGATTTACAATTTTATCCAGATTGAGTCAGTGGGGATACAGTTGGATACCTGGTGGACCCGGTCGAGACCGAGGGGCAGCATAGCCGCATTATAGGCGGGGAGCCTAACTAGGTGACTCGATTCCGGAGATAAAATGAACACGGCAGATATCCAGGGGATACTGACCGGGGTTCGACTTGGTACGACAGACATCCAGGGGATACTGATCGTATCCAGGATATCGGGTGGCGATCATCTGTTGAGATGGTGTCGACGGTATCTGTATTTACGTGTCGATGCTGGACACGAGAGATTTCGGATTTCGATGTCGATGCTGGACATCCATATGTATACTGATGTGATCATTATCTTGAGGTACACAGTTAGATATGTTTTATTGGATTCCACCAGAACTGATCCGGGGGACGGTACCTGCATATGTATTGTACATATATTCATAGATAAAAAGGGAATACCAATACGGATAATAGATTCATGATGTTGATTCAGATGACATGCTTATTGCATGATAGTTAGTATTGTACCTTTGCATATCATATAGTATATTAATACAGAATTTGACAGTACTATACTTATGACCTAGGTATCGTCATGCAATTCGATTTCTACCTTTAGATGTACTTTTATTCACTGAGTTGGCAACTCATCCCCGTTGTGCCACAGTTTCTTGCAGGTTTTACCGCTTGGATTATCAGCGGTTTGGGCACACATTCTTTTGGGGATTGATGGGTAAGTGAGTTGTTATTGTATCCTACTCACTCTTGATTATTCATATATTTTTGTATCTAATGGAAACACCATCAACTTAGAAATAGTATACTATGGACTTAGAATTGAGGATTAGAGTTGTGTCTTGTTTGTCGCACTTTTTGGAGGCGACTACTGCTTGAGATTGATTGGTTGCTCCATTGTTTGGACGTAGAGACTAGCTTCCGTTGGGATGCTATTTTATTATGTTGTATCGAGTTTTTATAAAAATGCAAAGGAGGTGATGACAAGTTTCAAAACGGCATAAATACTTTTCAACATACTGAGTTAAATTTAGATGTTAATTTTAACTTGATTTATCGGATGATTATTTAAAGCTCACCTCCAATATTTTCAAAAAGGGTTTAGATTCCGGGTTTCGGCTTACTTAGATTATGTCGATGTCTTTTGCTGTCACGTGTTTTAAGTGCCGGTCACGTGCCATATTTGGGCCGTGACACCTAAAATCCTTTACAATCATATTCTCTTCAATACAAGTTACATCTCCCAATTCAAGTTCTCTCTCAACATGCCGACCTATGGGTAGATTGATGTTATCCAAAAATATAGATTCCCACTCAAAAGTTTCGTTAAAGACTATATCAATTGGTAATACTAAAGTCATGGGTTCTTGATTATGAATTTTGTTGAATACAATATCCAAACCATACCCGTCAAATTCACTAATTCCCTCCTCTAAAATTTTATCGCTAAAATCAGTCGGTGCAAGAATCTCATTTTCAAGTAGTATATCAGTTAAATCATCCTCAAAATCACAAGTAATAGGAGGTCTATTTGGTACTTGAAGATTAGTGTCAGACTGACTCGGATGATTTTCTTGCTTGTCCTTATAACACTCAATCAAGTCAATTATATCATCATCATCTATGAAATCATCGAAATTTGTTTGATCATTTATCTCACTCAGCTGACTTCCTAGATGACAGATATTGACATTATTGGTTTCAAATTGATCGTGTTCACTCCCTAGAATCTGTACACATAAATGTTTCACTTGTTCGTCGGTTCTAGCCAATGATTGAGATTAAGCATGAAACAATTGATCAGAATGTTGTATGAACATGGCTAGCGTCGAAACTGTTTGATTTTCGGCTGCAATCACCACATCTAAACCATTCTCTAGAGCGATCAACTTAGTATCCATCTCATTATCATACCCTATTAATGTGTCAATTGTTTCAAGAAGGGAGGGTTGTGATGGTAGCGATTCTAAAACAGCCATCTTGTCGACTTCTTTCTCTAAATTTTAAATCAACTTCTTTATATTTGAAGTGAGATTGGGTTCAAGAGTGGGGGTAGATAAATATCAAAATTCTGGCATGGTTGGTTACTCCTTAAGAAATGACAGTTGTCGAAGATAATGGAAGAATCTTGACAATTTGAACAAAAGAATTGGGTATGTGTATAAAAAGAATATGAATCGTGAAGAATCGAATTCAACTGGATGTCACCCATATCAACAGGCATCCATAAAATCACAAAAACATATAATTTCATACCCCTAACTGTCTTTATTTTGCTAAGTCAACTAGACCTGCTCAAGAACCTAATTGTCGAAGTAAAATTGTGTCGATAAACGGGCTCAAGATAAACTGATCAAGAAGCCAGATAAGTGCAGAGATAAGGGGAGGTTTTCAAACGCTTACGCGAAATTCCTTAATTAGAATAACCCCTTCTCTTTTAGCGGTTGCGCCATGAACACTTGCCTAGACAACCCTTGAACAATATACTATTAAGCGGTGTTCTAAACACAATTAACTTTTCCTATTGAGCGCGAATCCTTAGAGTCGGAGTTCTAATTGATTTTAAAATTACTGTAGGTATGCAAGAATGTAGTTTTTATGATTTGTGGGCCACAGAAAAAGGTGATGAAATCCTTTACCATATCATGTTTGGATTCTTGCTCTTAAGTCCGTATTAAGATGCAAATGCGCAATCAATAAAAGAATTTAAGCAATCAAACAATAAAGCACATCTTTTCCATTTTAGGCTTAGATGCCGTAACAAATACGGGTTAGTTCTCTATTTGGATTTGTGCGGCAAATTTTGCGAAGAATCCTGCAGAAAATAAAATATTGGAATGCGTCGGATTTGAGAAAAAAGGATTTAGAAAATACGTACCAAAAGTTTTGGGTTAAGAAACGCTCGTTGAGTTGATCCCGATAGCTTGAAAAGATACGCTTGCATGAGCAAAACTCCCCGGATTTTTGGCACTGTACTTCAATTTCCCCTTGTTCTTGAAAGTTCAAGTTGCTCCGCATGATCGCTGCTTGCTCACTTTTCCATTTGAAAATCTATAATGTCGGAAAAACGGATAATTTAGCGAAAAAGCGGTATAAATAGCCAATATGCCGCACACAGATAATTATGAAATTTAAGATATGAAAATGGATCAAGAACAGAACAGTAGAGAAAACATTAAAATATTGGGGCAAACCAAGCAGGTGGGGCCGATATTTTGGCCAAATGATGAAATTTTGGTTCCAAATTTTTACTGTGTGCTCTTTGTTTTTTTATTGTCCCATTTTTATACTCTAAAATTTAAAAAAAAACTCACAGTGACAACAGTTCACAATAACAGAGAACAATTCATCAAAAAGTTAGATTTTTTTTTTTGGTTTTTTATTTTTTGTTAGTTTGTTAGTTTTGTATATACAATTGAATCTGAAATAACAATCCTTAATGACTAACGCATCCCTGGCAACGGCGCCAAAATCTTGTTGGGACTTCACGCGCGCGTGCCTTTGTGTTTTGAAAAAAATATTTTAGAAATTCGACACACGCGAGCTCGGTCTCGTTTTAAAATTTATAACCTTAAGTGCACGACTTGGTGTAGCTAGCCGGCAAATATGGAGTTAAAAGTCTTCATAGTTCTTTGTGGGAGAATAATCTTGACTGGGACAAGTTTCAATTATAACGTTTTTTTGGCGGAGATATGAAAGTTTAAATTGTAAGATTACAAGACTTTTTGCATGATCACGAAGGTGTGCATGAACAAAGACAGGTGAAGGGTAGGAGTGAAGAATAAGGCTTAGTTTTCTGTTAAAGATGATAGAAATTATGATTTGAGACATAACTAGAGAATAAAACTTGAAAAAATCTTAAGTCTTTTCAAACTCGCCTGATCCTTTTGAAGTTTTTCCTGGTCAATATTTGTGACATGAAGACTCTAAATAGAAGTTTTTGAAACGTAACGATACTATTTGCACAATTGCGTAAATACATATACGAACTTATGTTAATGAGATGTGAGTAGTGAAAAATAAGGCTTCGACGTTTCTAACATAGGGTGATAGAATTTCTAGTTTGGATACTGAACCTTAGGATTAAAATCAACAGTTACCTCACGAAACAAACTTGACAGGATTTTGTTGGTGTAATCTGAAAACTTTCAAGAGACAAAACTCCTTCTAGTAGGGACACCTCGAGGTTCAACTGCTTGTTGTATGGGCTTAGTGCAAACGCATTTTCAGCGAAAGTGAGGTTAGGATTTTGTTTTGCTTGAGACGAGCAAAAGATAGGTTTTGGGGTATTTGTTTGGCATGAATAACTGCATTTCATACCGCTCATTTCTTATCATTTTGTTAAATGAACAGTGCTACTAACCTATGACTGCTCATTAGTACATGTTACATGTACAAAGAGGAATATCACTGAAAACATGCTCTACGTGCACTGATTACGACAGAATAGAGCTGAACTGCAAATGGGATTGAATACAGATCAAGTCTAGGGGTTTTGCCAAATAATGTGTGTACAACAAAATTACTCACTTTAGTCCAACATGATACAAAAATAATAAAACATGATGCATATGTGATCAAGTGGGCATGGCTCATGATATGGGACAGCCATGGATCGTCACAAGTAGGCATGACATGATGCATAAGTGAGGGAACACACTCATGATGTTGTGCAAGTGGGTTCATGCATAAAGAAATAGATGTGAAGTGTGAATGCAAAAATGCCACTTGCATCTGTCTTTGGAACTTTGGAATACACCCGGTGTGATTTATAGAAAACAGAGTATGCTAAAAATTGACACTTGAGCTACGAAGTGTACTGATGAAGACTGGGCCCCACTGGCCACCTTCTGGCCGCCAAAAAGTAGAATGTAGCGGCCCCACCTCCTTCATGTGTGCCCTTCCTCCTGCCTTGGGTCCACCTCTGTCCTATCATACCATTTTCATACTTTCTTTTGTCTGAAGAAAACCCTACATATAGCAAATCAGAATTGTCACCAAGGGTCCAAGTTTTTACACCAAGTATTAGTTAGTTTTGAGAGGAAAGTTGTGTGAGCACAAGCCATGGTTTTCTTCTTCTTCCCTATTGGAACTCTCATTTGAGAGCTCCATTAAGGAGGTTGAACAAGTAAACCCACTATGTATCTCAACTTCTCCAATTGTTAATAAGACTTGTTCTCTTTTTTTTAATTACTGCTTGTTCTTAACTTTGTTTTTGTTTTCATTTCTTTTTTTTTTATGATACTTGGATAACTTATTTGGCTATGGTGATGGCTAGGGTGGTGATGAAAAGCAAAATCTTCCTTCATTCTCCTCTGATTGTTATTATGCTTAAATTTTGATTGTAATCTTAAGATTGTAATTTAGTTGTTGGTTGATAGGTTATTTTGCTTTCAATGGTTACAAGTAACTTTTAGCATATATCCTATTCTCTTAACACTTTCATTTTGCAATGTTAAAATTAGAATTAGGTTTTAGTGTTAACTTCGCTAAGCAAATGAGATAGGGTATGTTATTTATTGTTGTTTAACACGCTTCATTAAGTAGATATCCTATATTATCACCCTAACACTTAGCAAGTTTAATACTAAAACCATTTTACTTCTCATTTGCTAATGGCGTTTGTTGATATGGTATGTCTTGTGATTCTTAGTGATGTTTTTTGATACTAAATGCTTGGACATATAAACGGTAAGTGAGAATGTAACGGACTAGTTCGTTCCCCGCGTTATGACCTCATCCTCTTGATGGTTTATGCTCGAGCATATTTTGATAAGCCATGCTTCACTTTAGATTCTAACAAGAGGAGGGAACATTCATTGATCAAGAGAAAGTCGGAGATTTCGCCATGATTCGCCATCCGAACCAAAACCATGGCCGCTATGTCTAAAATACGTACCAAATATAAGGTTGAACCTAATGTCATAGAAAAAATTCAAATTTTTATTTGTTCAGTAAAGAAGAAAATTAAGTTAACATATGTGGCAAGAGTTGCAATTACATTTTATCTTCAATATATATTCAAGATGGAGTGAGGAAGGAACGTTATAAAAGGTATTGAAAACAAAGAAGGATTCCCATAACCCTCCCCTTCCCCTTTCTCTAATATTTTCATATTTTCAACTTTTAATTTTTTTATGTGTGTACAAATTGTAATTGTATGAAAGATGTAAATATTTTCATATCTATGCCCAAAATCGTCATGCATAGCATCATATTTAATTTGCTTCACATAGTCTACTCTGACTTTTAAAAGAGAAAAATTAAATAAGCAAGTAATTTTTTTTGAAAGTTTGAATGGTTTAATGTTGAAGTTTCACATGTAGTTTTGAAGACTACATACGTCTGCCCTAGAACTACAGATATCTGTGAAAGCGATCAACAAAAAACTAGATTGAACTATAGACGTTTGTCCATTTCTGCAGCAGACGTCTGTATCGGTCAACCGAAGATTATTAGAAAGATTCGTTTGAAGCTTAATTAGGAAAGTTTGTTTGGAAAGATATTTGAAGTTTTGTTTGGAGATTATTTTTAGGAGATTTGATTAGATCTAATTAGTTAAATTAGGTATTCTAGTAGAAATAGGTTTAGGGTTTTCTAGTCCTACAAATTTAGATTGATTAGGGTATTTTGTATGGTATGAAGAAGAAGAATTGAAAAGAAGAGGATTTTGTATTTCGTATTGAAGTTGAATAAAGAAGAGAAGTTTGAAGATAATTTCTTTGTGTTTTGATTGCGTTTTATATTTTCTTTTCTTCTAAGAAATTCAAACAAATTGGTATCAGAGCTTGGTTGAGAGAAGAAACGACGAAGATGGTGACAACTCAAATCATAATGAAAATGGTTTGTTTGAATAGCACAAATTGGTCGATATAGAAGTCAAAAATGGACGACATGTTTTGCCTCAAAAATTTAGATGCGCCACTTTGCAGGATCAGAGCCAAGCCAGAGAAGATGTCTAAAGAAGATTAGGTGAGGATGGATCGAAAGGCGAGCAGTTTTATTCGTGGATGGATAGAAGGTTCGGTGTTCTACTATGTATCATCAGAAATTACTGCAGAAACTTTATGGAAGTAGTTAACAGATCTCTACAAAAGAAAGACGGCTATGAACACAGCTTTTCTAATAAGAGAATTGATGGATTTGAAGCTTTAGAAAGATTTCTCAATAGTAGAGCACTTAAACGAATTTCAGAATGTTACGAATCAACTTGCAGTCATGAATATGCCGATTGAAGACGAGATGAAAGCACTTATCGCATTGTGTTCCCTTCCGAGCAGTTGGAAAACTCTGGTAGTTTTTTTGAGCAATTCGTCTCCTGACGGAATTATTTCTGTGAGCGTGGTAAAAAACTTTCTCTTGAATGAAGAATTAAGAATGAAATCATTAGATAGACCATTTGATTTATATGCACTTATTACAAGAGAGGGTCTGAAGTGGAGGAAGGAACAGAGCAACTATATTAGAAATCAAAGATCGTGGCCCACAAAAGATGTTTCAAAAATAACATGTCATCACTACAATAAAAATGGCTCACTATATGTTTAATTGTCTCAAGATGAAGCAGGATTTAGATGATCTGAAGAGACATAGAGAGGAAGAGCAAGCGATCGTGGAAGATCAAGCGAACGTGGCACATGATGTCGAGATAGAGCACGATTTTCTTATGACTAGTGATGATAAAGTTAAGAAGGAAGATATGTAGTACATGGATTCGGGAGCATCCTTTCACGTATGTTCAAAGGAGTGGTTCGATAAAATTAAGGAGAAAAAGAAGACGGCGATGTTAGCGGATAATTCTGAAGTAGAAGTAGAAGGCGTGGGCAGCGTGATTATGAAGATATTCCATGGTAAGCAGAGAGTTGTTGGTGATGTCAGGTATGTCCCAAATCTGATGAGAAATTTAATTTTGCTTGGAAGATTAGATACAAGAGATTACACAATTATTGCTAAAGATGGAGTAATGAAGGTGTGCCAGAAAAACAATATTGTGATGAAAAGAGTCAGAACCTCAAAAGACATATATTAAGTTGTAGGGGAGCCTGTGTATGGATGAACAATCTTAGAGCATGGTGGAGATTTGAACGGAACTCATAAGAGGTCGTGGACGGAGGTTGTGAAGAGAAGATAGAAGTCCGCTTAGAGAGTATAATTCAAGGTGGAGATTTGTTGAAGTTTGACTTGTAGTTTTGAAGACTACAGACGTTTGCCTCAGAATTACAGACGTCTGTGAAAGCGATCAATAGAATGCTAGATTGAACTACAGACGTCTTTCCATTTCTGGGGCAGATGTCAGTGTTGGTCAGCCGCAGATTATTAGAAAGATTCGTTGAACATTCGTTTGAAACTTAATTAGGAAAGTTTGTTTGGAAAGAAATTTGAAGTTTTGTTTGGAGATTATTTTTGGAAGATTTGATTAGATCTAAATTAGTTAAATTAGGTATTCTAGTAGAAATAGGTTTAGGATTTTCTAGGCCTATAAATCTATATTTATTAGGGAATTTTGTATGGTACGAAGAAGAATTGAAGAGAAGAGAATTTTGTATTTCGTATTGAAGTTGAATAAAGAAAATAAGTTTAAAAATAATTTATTTGTGTTTTGATTGTGCTTTATATTTTCTTTTCTTCTCAAAATTCCTAACAATTTAATGAAAGTGTATAGCACCGTGAAAAGATTTTCTCTTAATAAATAGCAATAAAAAAAACTATATAAGAAATACAAGAAAAGATATTTGTTGCTTATGGATGTCTTAAATTCAAGATGGCGATAAACAAAATAAACAAATCAAGGTTAATTTATAGTACATCAATCCATTGCCTTTACTAAAAGATGGAAGTAAATATGAAGTACAATATTATGGTTTATTAAACAATAGCTTTCTAAGTGCATGGAACATGCACTGTTTTTAGATTTTATAACACTTTCATTACATGTATAATTATATGCTTGAGAATGTGAAATTAAAATAAACTTGATCCAACATCAAATTGTAAATATTTATCAATCCTCCATATGCTCCTCTTGCGTGGCACGTGGACAAAACTAGTATTTTATAAAATATGGAACAATATTTGGTTGCAACTGCTATTCTCTTGATTAAGAGGACATAAATATCTTTTTAATTGATGGTATCAAAACTAATACATCTCCACTGTTAAAAAATAAATGGACGGCTCACATTAAAGCACTGGCCTCTCGAATGTTTGGAGAGGATCCAAATCAGGGGCAGGGGTAACTTAAATCCAGAGTTCCACCATCTTGTTTTACCCTGCTAACTCAAGCAATGAGGTTGCGCTTGTATGTAACTCTTAAATATATATATAAGTAACATTCTAAGACCGCAAATATACGTGTGTATATAAAAAAAATTGAAGAATTTGAAGATCTCTAAGCGATGCATAGATGGGTCCAAAAACGAACGTCTTTCATAATGCAACATAATATGTGCTTATTATTTTGGTTAGATTTATTATGTACTTATGAGAATGATGTAATTAAAAATTCCATTGTAATGTCCTGAGCAGTACTTACTAAGAAAAGCATCTTTGGAGAATGCCAAGAAACGCAAAACATTTTCAAAAAGTTGATACTACATGCATGCCTTTCCAATTCCGAGAGAGGTTACATTTTAGGGTTAGTTGCCCATTTAATATTCCTACTATTCAATGGTACTTATATGAAAAACTACCACTTAGATGAAATAGCTATATACATGGAGGACTGATATTTTACTTTGGATCATAAATCTTAAATTAATATAAGTCTAATAAGCTAGGTGTAAGGAAAAAAAATTATATATTCCTATGTTTTTTAAATTTTGGTCATGAGATAATAAATTATTAGATAAGAAGAAAAGTTTTATTTTTTCATGTGCCTGGCCCTCAAAAGACTAGTATAAATATAGACATATGTAAAAGCCTAAATTAAGTATACAGTCAATTATTTGATTTCTTTTTCCCTTCAAAAATCATACTATTTTTATCCAACTTCCATAAGAGAATGCAAGTAAAGAGAATTTTAGATATATTCAAGATAAATCAAATAGGTTAGCAAAAAAATCAAACAAAAACAAGTTAGAATAAAAATATTGCATAATGCATAATCATTGGATAATTTTAAAATCTTTATAAATCTATTACCATATAAATGAGTCTCAAATGAAGATATTCAAGATTTAACTTCATTAATAAATACTAAATCAAGATTTTCGTGATTCTGATTTAAAGCAATCAGGGTATTTTTATTTTCTTATAAAAAGGCAACGGGAATACTTGCTTCTCTAAAATATAGGTAGAAATTAAACATCTAATTATATTATCATATATCTATAGAAATATAATTAAATAGACACAGTGAATTAATTGAAGATTTTTACTTAATTTGCATGGGAAAAATTCAACAGGTAAAGAAAAAATCTTATCAACTACGTGCAATTGCCCCTAGCCTTCTCTCACTATATATATGGAACTGCTCAAGAGATAAACAAAAGAAAAAAATCATAGAAAAAATAAGAGAGAAAATTATGATCGTATATGTATTGTATACCGTAGGGGGCAGGCCATTCAATGTAGAAATTGCGAGACTTGCAACGGTGCGGCATTTGAAGAGGGAGATTATGAGGGGTGAGAATATTATTTCCTATAATAAAATCATGCTTCAGACTGGGGACGGTACAGTTCTTTCAGATGACACCTGTTCTCTTGATTCCTACAACGTTGTTGATGGAAGCACAGTTTATCTTACAATAGCCCCCCCGCATTAAGTTTTAAGACTTTGTTAGCTTATGTTTAATAATTCATGCATGATGTTTAAAATAATACTTTGTAGGTCTTTAATAAAGTGTGCATGTTTTACATGCATTCCCAATTTGAGTTTGATGAATGTATTTTGTATGACATAAGCTGGTCAAGCTATCGTGCCTGTTATTATGAAAATCTTATTTGTGATGTTTACTTCTATATATATAGTGGAACAAAGTTTGGTCAACTCTAAACAAATTAATTTTTCATATATATATATATATATATATCCGTCATGCATCCACCGCGGAGCATGCGGATCTTATATGCCTGAGGGTCACATGAGCACACAAGAAAAACATGAACGCTCTTTGCATTGCGGATTTTCATATATAAGGATAATGCCGGCTGTATCCAATTTTTTGGACGAATGAAATAAGTCGATACATTTTACTCATTTTCTAGTGGATTCAAATTTAAAGGTTTTCAATAATATATTGTTTTGCGCCAGCGGATCAGCCATAAAAGATCAACTTTAAACTATAAAAATGACTCTCTAAATCAACTTCAGAGTCCTTTTTGTTTATGGCTGGTGTAGAAGATATGTGACAAAGAACATGAGGGATCCTCTCTACTTTACTTTATATTCATATTACATATTTTTCCTTATGAACAATAATGGTTAAATACAAGTTAGATCTGGGCTCTAGGCCTCTAGTTCAACTATAAAGAGATTTTATCATTAGGTTGTAGTGGCTCTTGTATATCTAGTCTATGACGTTACCCCAACCGCTCATGATTAGCAAGCTTTGGAAATTTTTGGACAATAACAAAGAGGTTTGTGTGGAAATGCAAATAACTGAGATGACACCATGGGCCGTGCTCTTTCCTAAAAATATAAATTTTACTAATTCTATAAAACCCTACTGAACTACGTACCAATATTATATGACATCGTTCGTTTCAATAACTCGTACAAGCCACAATCGGATTGAATAACCCAAAATTTCTTACGGATAGATTGAATAAACTAAAATTGAACGGAATATGTTATTTTTTTGATAAAAATACCTTTCATTAATTTTTTATGAATATACACATCAATGGGGTTTTATAGAATTTTTAAAGTTCAATGGAGTTGTCTCAAAAACCTGAAAAGCTGGTTGAGGGTTAATAAAATTTACCCTTCATAAAAATGAAGATGTAAAATATAGAAACATATTTGCTATGGTGGTGGTTTGTAAGAAAATTGAAGAAAAATGTTAAGGTTTAATTTTACAAAACCGCCATCTAGTTTCGTTGAATCTCAGATTAATCCAATATACTTTTAAAAAGGCAGAAAACTACTCTATTTCACAGTGCTACAATAACTCAGTAAAAAATATCCCCAAAATGCCATTTTTCTCTTCCTCATTTTTTCACAAAAATCAGTCTCTCTTTACCTTAGGTCTAACTTATTTGAATCATTGGTAGTGATGATGGTGGAAATTGGAAGGATGCAGAAGATAGCGGAGGCAGCGTCGAGGACTTAGAGGAAGAAATGATAGTGGTAGTAGGACATGGAGAAGGAAGATGATGATGGTGGTGATGGTGATTGGGATATGGAGGAAAAAGGTGAGAGTAGTAAAGATGGTGAAGATTTGGAGAAGGATGATGGTGGTGGTGATAGTGGTGCAGATTTAGAGGAGAAAGGTGGCGGCGGGGATTTCGAGAAAGATGGAGATGGTGGTGGGGATTTGGAAAAAGAATGTGGTGGTGGTCTGAAGGAGGAGAAAGAAAATGGGATTTGGAGGAAGGCGAAAATAGTGTGGTAATGAGGATTTGGTGAAAGAAGGGGGTGGTGGTTTGGAAGGAGGAGGAGGATATAGATGATGATGGTTATGGTGGTGCGGATTTGGAGAAATATGATGATGGTTCAGGGAGAGTATTTAAAGAAGGAAGATGGCAGTGGTGATGAAGGATTTGAAAGACGAAGAAGATGGTATTATATAGATGATGATGGTTATGGTGGTGCGGATTTTTTTCGTCATCCTATTTAGATAAAAATGTGCTCGCTTGTCTGGTATTATATAGATTGTCGGGATCTTCCCGGCGCTCGCGACCAACACGCAGCGGAAATGGAAAGCGCGAACAAAAAATTTCATCCAAACACGAGGAAACCGAAACTTAGAGTCCGTTCTAAAACACTAAACTGGAAAACAACATACAAGATTATAGAAACTACAACTTTTGTCGCGTCTCCACCTAATCGTGGAAGACCCCTCGAAACTCCTCTTTGACCGTTGGGAACACGCTTGAGAGGCAACCGCCCTTACCGATGATAATCCACTTGAGAGAAACCGATCCAAGCTCCAATTTCACCTAGTGAAGCAACCGATACTCCAAACTTGCTGTAAATAGAGTGTGGGTATGTAGCAATTTTCCACTTTCAAAAATTCTCTTTTTTAATCACTCAAGAAAGTGAACAAGAAAAAGGAGGAGGAGGAGGAAGATGGAGAGCATTTTAGCCATTTCAAAATTAAACTAAGTCTTAAGTGAATAAAAGAATGAGAGGGAAATATTAAAATCATTTTCCAAAATGTCCTACCCATTTTACAATATAAAAATAGCATATCCCTCTCATTCCACGCTTCCACTTTACACCTCACCTCCACCTCATTTTCTTGAATATTCATAAATGAATATTCAAAAATGAGGTGTTTTCCTTCTATAAGGTATTCCGTATAAATATAGAATACAACCCCCAGTATATGTATCGCTACATATATGCGTATCCGTATAAAAATACGGATAACTAAGAGAGAGAAAATGAATAGTGAACATAAAACTAGAATATATATTAAAAATATATATGTATATTATTAAATCAATACTTGATTTAATAATACGGCTTAATCCTAAGCCGGATACCGTTTGATTAAAGTCCATGTAGCAAGTACACATATTTAATCGGATTCTTACAGGTATCAATTTACGGCTTCTATATTATATCGTCTGAACCGGGAAAACTCTCTGTATGGGACTCTAAAAACTCAACAATATGCTGGCAATGATTTACTGGATAAATTCATAACCATAAGCATGTCAGCGGCACTAGCTGTACATAACGGCTAGCCAGGTAAATGCCGAAAGAGAGGTCGACAATCAACTCTGTCCGTACCTTACAGAGCCTGAATATGACAATCTCCGTACAGTCTGGTCTCTTCGTCTAAGAGTATTGCATACCGGGTCTAGCGGTTAGATAACTTCTGACCCTTAATAACTCGATAAGTCGTGTCGGAGTCAAGCTCATCACCAACTAAAAAACTACTTAACTCATATCAGTAAATCTCATCCACCATGCCACGGATTTATGATGATGGCCAATCGAACACTGCACGACATCGAATCCTAATACCAGGAGAGACGAATCCTTGACAATAGCTTATTTCCTTATATGGCTCAGGACTGTACCTAACTAAAACCTGTTTGTACGATTCCTTTGAGCTATGGAAGGGTAACAACCAAAGTTTGACCGATTGTTGTATAAGAACTTCATTTCCTATCAGGAGTATGCCATCCAAATCTCAGGATATAACTTTCTACATCTTTTTTACTAAGTTCATCTGTTATTTTGATGAAGTCAATCAACTTGACTGTCACATCGAAATAGAAGATCCGTCTCCGCTATGCTTGCTTCAGTCTATAAATAGACATAAGCAACTTGCACTCCTTCCGCTGCTCCCACTGACTACGACAACCATCTGGCAGAGTCATATACACGTGTACTTCTAAATTTTCATTTAGAAAGACGTTATAGTTATCCTCTTACCAGATCTCATAGTCATGAATAGTAGCAGTGGCAAATCATATCCATATGGACTTCAGCGTAGATACTGAAGTAAATATTTCATCACAATCCACACCGGGTATTATATGAAAAACCCTTTACTACAAGTTTAGCATTATTAGGTTAGCAACTTTCTATCTGCACAGACCTTGAAAGATCTACTTGCTCCTAATAGGTTTTACCCTTTAGGGGCACCTAGAAAATTCTATAATTAACTGAAGTGCGTGGAGTCCAATTAACCTGTTGATTACTAGTAAGGCCATCATAACCATGATGCTAACCTCTTTGACACCGTCTATGAGAAAACTGAAGTGTCCCTCAGGTGAATGAGGTTACCTAATAAAATCTGCGGAGTGGCTAATGTTTGTCATGTCTAATTGAATGCTTAGGTTCTACTAAATTTTCAGTAACCGTTGGTAGTTCTGGAATCACTTCCGGTTCTACCATACTCTCATTAGTTTCTTTTGCAAAGAAGTCCTTTTTATAAAAAGGTGACGAGTCAAGAACAAATCAACCTTTGATCTTGCAAATGGTAGAAGTTAAACCCTTACTAAAAGCTAGAAATAACCCACAAACTTCCATTACTGAAACATTCCTTGAATTCGTCTGGATTATACTTTTAAACAAAAACAGGATAACTCAATATCTTAACATCCTCAAGATATGCTACCTTTCTATGTCCATATAGAATCAAATGCACTAATTTAGATGGAACCATATTCAATTAGTATGCGGTTATTTTCAGGTTATATTAGCTAAATGGAAAAAGGTCATACAACATCACTCACCAAGAAGCGCACCCATGGAAGAGTAACCTTTGAGAGAATCAAGTTCTCAATATCACTATGATGGAATACCTAGTATAAGTATCTACATTTTCGATCATTTCGAAGAATCTTGATACTTCCAATGTATGGTTCTCTACTTTATTTTTATACCTATAAACTTTTCAAAATGTTTGGACCTTTCATTTTAACGAATGTGTGCCTATAACCAAAGAACTCATAGGTAAACTGAATGAAGTAAGATTACCAACCCCTTGTCCTAATGGACACCAGACGACATACATTACCATGTATACGTCCTAAGAGTATACTAACTCAAAATCCGTGAGTCGTAGGTTGAAAACTGTATTTTGGTTAAGAACGTCTATACCGTTATTCTATGCACCTTAGTTTATGCTCAACTGATAAAGGTAAATGTTTAGAATACAATTTTCAAAATTTATATATTACTTTATAAAATAAAGATATCATATATCATTTTAAAAATTGGTGTATAACAACGATTATTCAAAACCAAATATTTGCCGTTAGACAAAATCATGCGATTTAATCCAATATCACAAATTGCTACAAATTCCGATATTAAGGATCAAATCATCCATTTCCCAATATTCTACCCTTTCTTAGCATCTGTAACGCCCTATACATGTTAGACCATAATCTGGTATATATACATACCCCGGAGTCAAAATTAACTGGGAAAACAGTTTTCAATTATAAGTACACAGAAAAACTGAAATATAAATGTTTCAAGGGGTGACCAGGTATTCCTACTAAAGCCTTTTCCACTAACCAGATTTACTACAGTAATCGCAATTTCCTTTGCTCTCACTCAAACTCTTTATATGTCTCTATATCTCACCTTCTGTACACCACATTTAGACCAATTGGTTTTCTTTCTTCCCTACCTTTCGGCACTAGCCTAAGATTTAGAAGAAGACTATTCAACAAACGTAATTGGTGTACTCTCCTAATATAAAGAGCTCTCACAACTTGAGAGAAAGTAAAGTGAAGAGAACTGAATAATTCTATTTAATTTCTCCAGAACCAGTGTCATCCTCGGACTGAAACATGTTTCTACGAGCTCGTATGTAACTATACGATGACATACCCAAGTAATGTGGATTTTCGTAGTCATACAGAGTGTTCTAGAGAAATGCAAAGGGAAAATAAGAGTAGTGACTGTTTGATGTTTTAGAGTTTGTGTTTGTAGAATAACCGCAATCAATAACGGTGTCGCGTATAGCTAGACCGAGATGAGTACGGGTCGTCCTCAGGGAAACGTTGAATCTTTTAATCTTACTTTAAGCGTGTTGATTAGGAAAGAAGGAAGAGTAGAGGATGATGAAGAATAGTTGTAGATTCTAGATCCACGTCAAACACGGATGCAGGATATAGATCTAGATTAACTACGGATGCAGGTTTTATATTAGAAGGGGGCTTGTAGGGTTCGTTAAGATTTAGTAGTCATGGATGATTAATTAAAGATTAATCCTTTTATCCTTTAATAGATTTAAAACTAGATCGACAGTGATGCATGTAGATTAGGGTTTCTGGAGGGAAAAGGGTTCCCACTATTAACCCCTATCTTGACATGGATCTCCGTTCATGTCTAGCCTTTACCAAAACAATTGTTAATCTAATCTCTAATCGTGGTCATGGCTATTAATGAATTGATAGCGCACCCGATTAGGATATTAATGATTCTTTTGGTAAAGTTTATAAACTTTATAGGACGTAAAAGAAGTTTAAGGATCTTCATCATCCGCTGATCTACTATAATCCTACGAACCCTAACAACCGGAAAATTACTCGTGCATGTTAGGAAAAGAAAAGATAGAAAGGGAAATAATATTGAAAACTACAGAAAAATAAAATGATATAAGAAAACAACTGCCTTTATTAATCAACAAAAACAAGTACTCTTTGTTTCTTTAGAAAATGATTACAAAACCCTAGTTTTCTTCTCGATCTCTTCTAAGGAGGTAGATGAACTGTCGATAATCAACCAGGATTCCTGAGCCGTCGTGGACTTCGTGATCGCGTCGGTTTGACAATTTTTCCAAAAGACTCTCTGTCCTTATTTATAGTCACAGAGCCATAACCCTAGTTTCCTAATATGGTAACTAGTTGTTAGGATCCTACTGTAAAATCCAAAATCCCAACTCCTCAATATTGCGGCGGAGCCATAGCCATTGGGTGGGTTTGGCCGCGGATCCGCGGTGGGGTAGAGGAGTCTTCGCTTAAAAAATATTGAGGCTTTTTCTGGTGACACATGTAGACTATTTTGATATCTGGAATCTGAAAATCTTCTCTAAGTCTCTGCCAGAATTGATTTCTTCGATTTACTTTAAGATTTCGGCAGATTTGATCTTGATAACTCGGATTTCCTTGATTCCAGTCCTGAAATAATTTCTGCACAATTATCCCAATAAATAATGTTAGTAGAATTTGTTTTTATTGAGATATTATTTTAACCATTTGACATGATATTATAGTTTTAAGAGAATTGGTCAAAGATATTTGATATGGTATGCATATTTAAATGGACCAAATATTATATAGATATTATATGCTTACATTTTCCTTCATAATGTTAATTATAATATATAAACACATGAAAATAGTATTTTTTCGGATAAACCCTCACATGTGTCATATTTGTAATAAACACCTTTTATTTTATAAAAATAGTAAAGAAAATATTATATCAAATGCACAATATTTTCAACTGAACAAATACCCCCAAACTTAACTTTGATCGTCCCGAGCAAACTAGTTATTCAAGAGAAAGAGAAAAGGAGAAAAAAAAACCTAAGTAGCGCTCTTTCGTAGGCAACATGATTGCACTGAGCACGTGCAACAAGCCGTTAAACCTCTAGGTGTCGCTAGTAGGAGGAGTGTTGTCTCCTGAGGGTTTTCAGCGGATTACATCCACAAAATTCTATAATAAAAGAAAGATGGTGAAACTTACATATAAAGATAAGAACTATAAAAGAAAAAATTTGAAAAGAAGAGTTTCCAACTATAAATGCTTTTCGGTTGTCATGAGCCCTATCTTAATTGTCGTGAAAAAATGTTAGGAATCACGTCATCACTCAATAAAACATCGCCTTTAGTCTTCCTCCCTATCTTTCATCCAAATATTGATCATATACCCCTACGTGTGTGTAAAAGGCATCCCTACACTTAGAGAATTCAATTCAAGCTATCATACTCATGTCCATCTTCCAAAGTACTTTATACTTGGTGGATATTTTAGATGAAATTGTTCGCACATCCTTCATGCGACCGTTAATACTTCTTGAGGTACTAACCAACCGATTACAAAATGTGCTCGCGTATTAAGGCATAATTTCTCGTCTTGCACACCTAAGGCTTAGCAGTGGCTCCTAAACCAGTTGGTCTAAAGCACTAGGTGATAAAGCACACTCGCTATATTTTTTAATGCTTCCTTGGTAATTACAAAACCGGTATTCATTTTTTTTTCTTCACTATCACTTTTATATATATATATATATATATATATATATATATATATATATATATATTTATACTAAGGTTTTTAGACAAGAGCATTTCAAGGTATCCTCTACTATCCCAAGTTTCAAGATGTGTGTAAGTGCGTATAGAAGGGTATCAACGTTCAAATGTTTGGATTCAAGAATAGGGACTATTTTTCAGACTTATTTTTATCCTTATATTAGCAATTTCCTTCATCTTACTAACCCTTGGGACAACAGCTCATAACTACTTATTACTAGTTTTGTTTAAGAAAACCTCTATCTTTCTTGTTTTTCTCAAACTATTCCTATCTTTTAAATTTAATTTTTCACTTTCTACTCTTTTATTATAAAAATATTTTTTTAATGCCCGGTGCCAAAGATAATTCAGTGAATACAAACCTTCCCCCAAACATGTTTTCAGCAGTGTCCTTACTGATGTTATCTTTTGAGAGTATAGACCTGTAGACTTGGGGAGAGACAATAATAGGGTAAAATAATAGTTAAATGAAGACTACCCCCAAACTTGTTCTTTGGCATGCACATATATTCAGTTAAGTCCTTTTTTTCACTCACCTCCATTCTTAAGATGATACAATGTTACCGAAATATGGAGGTGAGGCGGAGGAATTTAGTTATGATAAAGTGGCTCATGTAAAAACAGGAGCTCCTCCACCGGGTCAGCAGAGAAATACAGTTTTAATCTATGCCCATTTACTTTAAAAATTGAACTGTTTTTTATATTTTCAACTTCTACTGCTCCGTGCAGGTGTACAAACCGCACCACAAAAAGTCCTTTCCAACAAGATTTAAGCTTACCCGGATGAAGATGGAGACGGGAATCGTAAAGAAGGACTTGTTGTCCCGGTGTGAAAGTTTTTCTAAAAAGGTTTTTATCGTGGAACACTTTAGTCCGGTTCTTTACTATCACCGCATTATCATAAGCTTCATCGCGGAGTTCGCTTAGCTCATTCAATTGCAGCTTCCGACAGCTGCTAGCTTGATCAAAATCGAAGTTTAGCTCTTTAATAGCCCACATTGCTTTATGTTCGATCTCGACAGGAAAGGTGGCATGCCTTCCTAAACACAAGACGTATGGAGACATACCAAGATCGGTCTTATAAGCGATGCGAAATGCCCAAAGAGCATCCGTCAATTTGGTTAACCAATTTTTACGGTTTTTAGAAACCGTTTTCTCCAAAATTTGTTTGATTTGCCTATTTGAGATCTCAGCTTGCTCGCTTGTTTAGAGATGATAGGGCGTAGAAAGTTTGTAGTTGATTGCATATTTCCGCATCAAAGCCTCGAAAGATCGATTACAGAAATGGGTCTCGTTGTCGCTAATTATAGCGTGAGGGTGTCCGAATCGTGAGAAGATATTCTTTTTGAGAAACTTAATAACAGTCTTGTTGTCATTAGTGCGACACGGTATTGCTTCCCCCCATTTTGAGACATAATCAACCGCTTACAAGATATATAAATTCCCAAAAGAGTTGGGAAAAGGGCCCATAAAATCAATACCCCAAACGTCAAATATCTCCACAACCAAGATAGGTTGGAGCGACATCTCATTTCTTCGCGAAATCCGACCCAAATGTTGACACTGCGGATAAGTTTTGCAATGATCTTATGCATCTTTAAATAATGTTGGCCAATAAAATCCACATTGCAAAACTTTCTCTGCCGTTTTTCGAGGACCAAAGTGACCGCCGCATGCATGATCATGACAAAATGACAGTACACTCTTGAATTCATCGTTAGGGACACATCTATGAATGATTTGATCAAAACAATACTTAAACAAATAAGGTTCATCCCAGTAAAAGCGTTTTACTTGGGATAGAAATCGAAGTTTGTCTTATTTTGACCAATTTCTTGGAATAAGTCCCGTGGCTAGATAATTCACAATATCCACGGACCAAGGTTCGCAGGATACATTCATGAGTTATTCGTCAGGAATTGAGTCATTTATCTGCACGGTCAATATTGGTGAAGAAGAGACGCGTGAAAGATGGTCAGCTACAAAGTTTTCACATCCACTATTGTCCTATATGACAAGATCAAATTCTTATAACAACAGAATCCAACGTATTAGCCTGGCCTTAGCATCCTTCTTCGATAAAAGGTGTCGTAGGACGGAGTGATCAGTGTAAACCACTATTGGCGAGCCAATTAAGTAGGGCCTGAATTTTTCTAACACAAATACAACTGCCAAGATTTCTTTCTCGATAGTTGTGTAATTTATTTATGCATCGTTCAAGGTCCTACTTGCATAGTAAATTACATGTGGCATCTTATCAATGTGCTGTCCTAAAACCGCACCAATAGCAAAATCTGATGCATCACACATAAGCTCGAACGGGTGGTTTCAATCCGGAGATAATAGAACGGGGGCTGTAGTGAGAGATCTTTTAAGCGATTCAAAAGCAGCCTCACAATCCGAATCGAAGTAAAATGTAGTATCCTTGTCGAAGAGAAGAGTTAAGGGTCTAGCAATTTTACTAAAGTTCTTAATGAATCTCCTATAAAATCATGCATGATCAAGGAAGGATCGTATATCTTTGACGCATTTGGGACGAGGGAGGTTATGGATGACATCTATTTTATCTCTGTCAACCTCAATACCTTTTCATGAAATTATATGTCCAAGGACAATACCTTCTTGGACCATAAAATGATATTTTTCCCAATTCAAAGTTAAGTTCTTATCCTTACAGCGGGTAAGAACCGCGTCAAGATGATGAAGACAGTCCTCAAAGGAGTCCCCAAATACGGAGAAATCGTCATTAAATATCTCCAGAAAATTCTCAACCGTGTCTGAAAATATCTCCATCATACACCACTGAAATGTAGCGGGAGCGTTGCATAACCCAAAGGGCATGCGTTTATAAGCAAACGTACCGAAAGGACAAGTAAATGTGGTTTTATCTTGATCTTTTTCGACGATGGGGACCTGGTTATAGCCAGAGTATCCATCCAAGAAACAATAGTATTCATGTCCAGCTAATCGTTCTAACATCTGGTTAATAAAAGGTAAAGGGAAGTGATCTTTCCTCGTTGCGGCATTGAGTTTTCTGTAATCAATACATACGCGCCATCCAGTTTGGGTGCGTGTTTGGATCAACTCATTATCCTCATTAGTTATGACCGTGATGCCAGACTTTTTAGGGACCACGTGAATAGGATTTACCCATTGGCTATCAGATATCGTGTAAATTATACCATTATCAAGGCACTTGACGATTTCTTTCTTTACCGCCTCCTCCATGACGGGATTTAACCGTCTTTTTGGGTCTCGGGTTGGTTTGGCTTCATCCATCAGCTGTATATAATATTCAACAATTAAGGGACTAATCCCTTTGATGTCAGCCATTGTCCAACTAAAAGCTTGCTGATTTGATATCAATATCGCCAAAAGTGCGTCCTCTTGGTCTAAAGCTAGAGAAGTGGATATGATCATGGGAAAAGACTCATTCTCTCCTAAATATGCATATTTAAGATAAGAAAGTAGTGGTTTGAGATCTAGTACTGGCGGAGAGACAATAGAAGGTGGGGTAAGAGAATGATACTCGGACTCCCTAAGAGGTTAATAACTTGCGTAGGATATTGACTCGGAAAGTGCTACTGACTTTTACAACGAGTCAACGGATTCAAACTCGGGGATGGACTCATCGAAGATATCCTTACTATAAGAATTTTCCAGATCAAACAATGTCGCACTAGTGTTGTCAAGATCATCATAGCAAAGTCCTTCAGCTTCGCAGCTGTCGGAAGCTATCTCGTTGATGGAACAGACATCGATTAAATGATCAGAAGATTCAGATGGTTGACTTCCTAACTTGTAAATATTAAGCTCAATTGTCATCTTCCCGAAGGATAAGTTCATAGAACCGTTACGACAATTAATGACAGCGTTGGAAGTTGCTAGGAAAGGTCGACCAAGTATCACCAGGATTTGGTTGCGTGGGTTTGCCACGGGCTGTGTATCTAAAACAATAAAGTCCACAGGGAATATGAATTCTCCGACTTTGATTAACACATCCTCTAGTTCACCCCTAGGCTGAGCGATAGATCGATCTGCCATCTGAAGAGTGCAGTGGGCAGGATTCAACTCTCCTAACATAGCTGCTCATAGACGGAATATAGAAGCAAGTTAACACTACCGCCGAGGTCAAGTAGAGCACGATTGATGCTTTTTGCCCCAATAGTTATAGATATTGTAGGACAACCGGGGTCCTTACATTTCTTAGGCAATTGTTGGGTAAAAGCTGTGCTCGCGTTATTTGTCATGAATACCTTTTTCGGCACTTGAGTTTTTCTCTTCCTAATGCACAAGTCCTTAAGGATTTTCGCATAAGACGGAATTTGTTGAATAGTATCTAGGAGAGGGATATTTATGTTAACTTGCTTAAACATTTTCACAACCTTCTCTATTCGTGCGTTAGGTTTGTTGGCCCTCGGCCTGTTTGGAAATGGAGCTTTATAAATAAGTTTTGGGTCCAACATTTGTGGAGAAGTTTGTGGGGATGGAATTGATCCCAGAATTGGAGTGGGAATCATTTTAGGTAGATTCGAGGAAATGGGCAAAGTGTTCGAGCCTTGGGGAAAACGGAGAATAGGCTCGGACGAAGGTGGGAGACTAGACGAATTAAGGGAAGAAGTAGAAGCCGGTGTTTCAATTGATTCCTCATCATCAATCTGTTCACCCACTTGATTGTTCAACACTCTTCCTGATCTCAACGTGGTGACGGCACTCACATTATGATTTTGTGAATGGCCAGAATTTGGTAGGGGTTGAGACGGAAGTTTCCCTTTCTCTCTAGCACTCATTTCGGCGTTTAATCGTGCAATTTGTGCTTCTATCGATTTAATACTCTCACCATGGGAGGCGGAGTCCTTCTTTATATTATCGACAGAAGACTTTATCTTAGCCGAAACTTGCATGAAATTTTTCAGAAACAAATTCATGGTTTGTTCGAGTGAAGAGGAATTATCGGTACCGGCCAATTGCAAAGAATTATTATACGGTGCAAAAGTGTTGGCCGGATTTTGAAATGGTTGTAATTGAAAGGGGTGTTGACTCTGTGGTGGTGGTTGCTGTTGCTATGGAGGAGGTCTTTGGTAATTGCTTTGGAACTGGTTTTAATTTTTGTTTTGGTTTTAGTTCCAAGCAAAGTTAAGCTAATCCCTCCACCCCTGATTGTATGTGGAAGCATAAGGATCGTTTGTAGGTCGCTGCTGAAAAGTAGCATTACTTTGCTCATGACCTTGAAACGGTGCTCTCATAGGACATTTTTCCGTCAAGTGTGATGGATCGGAATAGCAACCACACACGGTCTTGTGGAGCGTTACCTGGTTTAAGGATACTGATGAGAATTTGTTTTTAATAGCGTCGAATTTCTTTTGTATCGTTGCCATTTTGGCTTTTACTACGATGGAAATATCGAGCTGATGAATACCTCCCCTAGATGAAGGTGGTCTAACGCTTTCCCACTGCAAAGTGTTTTCAGCGAGATCTTCCAGATATTTCCAGACTTCACCATTATCTTTGGACATGAAATTGTATTGACACATGGTTTCAAGCATTTACTTTGTCGCTGGATTAATGCCCTCATATATAATTCGGCACAGATCTCATCTATGTATTCCATGATGATGAGATATAACAAGCAGATCCTTGAAAAATTCAAAGCACTTCCAAAATGGTTCATTGAGAAGCTGGGTAAACTGGTTGATTTCGCTCCGAACACGGGCGGTCTTATGATTTAAGTAAAATTTCTTCAGGAATGCTATCACGAATTCATCCCAATTAGTAATAGAGTGTGCGGCAGTATTATAAAGTCATTTTTGTGCCAAGCTGCACAAAGTGAATGGGAGAAGACGCAAGCACATAGCATCCACGGACAGTTGTGAAATACTCATCATTGCGGATACGTTTTCGAATTTAGTGATGAAAACGTACGCGTCTTCAGACTCAAGCCCATGAAATTTGGGTAACAGATTGATGTAGTGGGGTTTAATTTCAAAATTATCCCCGTTAGCTAGTGGAATGGATAGACAGGTTGGAAGTGGACCGCGTATAGGATAACATCTTTCTTGGAGAGAGATGCGCGGTGGATTCTACTCACCTACAGGCGGTGGTAGGGTGGTGTTATAATCTGATGGAGAACCGTCCATCTCGGTCGATGTGGTGGGTGGTGGGGGAAAAGAAAATAAAGAAGCACCGACTTCGGAGTCGATAGTAGGAACGCGGACAAGACGGGCATTAGAATCCCGAGTCCAGCCAAGCATGCACCAAGCGGGTTTAGCGTAAGTGGAAGCGTGTGTGATTTAAAATTGGTTTGTTTTTAAAAAATGTCGGACGTGAGACAAATCACACAAAATGCACAATCAACCATAGAACTAAGGTTACCTAAGTCAAGTCTCTAGACCACTCCTAGACTTCCAAAGGACAAGCCGCAGGATCAATCCTCTACCACCTATTTACTACTCTTGTGGCCAGATAAGTGCCAGTTAAGTGGGAGGTATCCGCTATACGAATCACCGAAAATAGAGGGCCTAATTAAATAACCACTTGCCTTAGACACACTTGCCTAGGCACCACAAAAGTAATGTGGATAAGCAATAGATTACCCACGACCTTCCTCTGTCCTTATTGAGCACGATAATCGTTAGAGTCTTGTCTAGATATTTTTTAAATTAATAAAGGGTTGATGTATATGCTCGTTTTGTGATTTACGGGGCCTAAGAAGGGTGATAAAATCCCCACCTAATCTGAATTTTGGTCTTTCCCCTTAAAGTCCGTATTAAATATGAATAAAAAACCAATTACAAAACTTTGCAAAAAGATTTTGAGCGGCGATATTTTGCAAAGAATCCTGCAGGAAAGATATTTTATTGGATTTCAGAGGAGAGAGAAATGGTTGAGAAAGATACTAGAGAAGTTTGCAACCCTAAGTCCTCAATTGAGCCGCGGTTCCGCCGCCGAATAGGCCTTCTTGCCGCGGTTCTGCCGCTGACTAGAAAGATCTGATGAAGATTTTTTTCTACGTGGCCTCCCTTACTCCTCTGGATCTTGATGAATTCTTTGAATCTCTGTTTCCTCAAGTCTGTGACTCCAGACCCCCTTGCAAAATTCACATAATAATCGTTAAATATAAAATTTGCAGTTTTGTTTGTTTATGATATGGATCGAATAAGAATTCAACACAAATAGTAAGAAAAATAAATTACGCATGTATCCCCGGCAATGGCGCCATTTGATTGTTTGATGTTTTAGAGTTTGTGTTTGTAGAATAACCGCAATCAATAACGGTATCGCGTGTAGGTAAACCGAGATGAATACGGGTCGTCCTCAGGGAAACGTTGAATTTTTTAATCTTACTTTAGGCATGTTGATTAGGAAAGGAGGAATAGTAAAGGATGGTGAAGAATTGTTGTAGATTCCAGATCCATGTCAAACACGGATGCGGGATATAGATCTAGATTAACTACGGATGTAGGTTTTATATTAGAAGGGGGCTTGTAGGGTTCGTTAAGATTTACTAGTCATGGATGATTAATTAAAGATTACTTCTTTTATCCTTTAATAGATTTAAAACTAGATCGACAGTGATGCATGTTGATTAGGGTTTCTGGAGGGAAAAGGGTTCCCACTCTTAACCCCTATCTTGACATGGATTTCCGTTTATGTCTAGCCTTTACCAAAACAATTGTTAATCTAATCTCTAATCATGGTCGTGACTATCAATGAACTGATAGCGTGTCCGATTAGGATGTTAATGATTCTTTTGGTAAAGTTTATAAATTTTATAGGATGCAAGAGTTTAGGGATCTTCATCATCCGTTGATCTACCATAATCCTACGAACCCTAACAAGCGGAGAATTACTCGCGCGTGTTGGGAAAAGAAAAGATAGAAAGGGAAATCATATTGAAAACTACAGAAAAATAAAATGATATAAGAAAATAACTACCTTTATTAATCAACAAGATCAAGTACACTTTGTTCCTTTAAAAAATGATTACAAAACACTAGTTTTCTTCTCGATCTCTTCTAAGGAGGTAGATGAACTGTCGATGATCAACCAGGATTCTTGAGCCGTCGTGGACTTCGTGATCGCGTTGGTTTGATAATTTTTCTAAGAGGCTCTAGGTCCTTATTTATAGTCACAGAGCCAGAACCCTAGTATCCTAATATGGTAACTAGTTGTTAGGATCCTACTATAAAAATCCAAAATCCCAACTCCTCAATATTGCGGCGGAACGGCGACCATTGGGTGGGTTTGGCCGCGGATCCGCGGTGGGGTAAAAGAGTCTTTGCTTCAAAAATCTTGAGGCTTCTTCTGGTGACACATGTAGATTATTTTGATATCTTGAAACTGAAAATCTTCTCTAAGTCTCTACCAGAATTGACTTCTTCGATTTACTTTAAGATTTCGGCAGATTTGATCTCGATAACTTAGATTTCCTTGATTCCAGTCCTGAAATAATTTCTGCACAATTATCTCAATAAATAATGTTAGTAGAATTTGTTTTTATTGAGATATTATCTTAACCACTTGACATGATATTATAGTTTTAAGAGAATTGGTCAAAGATATTTGATACGGTATGCATATTTAAATGGACCAAATATTATATAGATATTATATGCTTACATTTTCCTTCATAATGTTAATTATAATATATAAACACATGAAAATGGTATTTTTACAGATAAACCCTCATATGTGTCATATTTATAATAAACACCTTTTATTATATAAAAATAGTAAGGAAAATGTCATATCAAGTGCACAATATTTTCAATTGATCAAGTAGTAGGGAAATATGTAACTTTGTTGTGAATCGTGATAGTCCAAAACTTAGTATGTAAGAAGGTTCTGTTAACTTGGTTAATGTGTTTTATTTTAAGCTAAGTAATGGTCGCAAACCAGAAAGAGAGAAAAGAAACACTCAGCTTGCATTCTATCAAGATTAAATTAGTTAATCATGTTATCTAATTAGGATAGCTCTCACTGTTTTCTTGAATTCTCCTTCAAACCCTAAAAGAAGAACTAATCGGGATTATTTACACCTTATAAGTTCGCTAACCGTTCGGCCAGGTTGGTGTTGAAACTCCGAGAGAGTTCCCTCGTGCTTTTGCACGGACCAAATTTAATAACCCTGTTTCCGTAGAGGCGTAACCACGTTAAATCTTTCTAGACACCTAATAAGTTGGCTAATTGTGAAGTGAAAATCTCCCAAGGAGTAATACCTACTCATCAGTGGGAAACGGGACCAACTATCATTGTGTGAAAATTTTGACGGAAGCCGACCAAAATTGCCACACTCCAGAAGCTATGCATAAACTTGGCAAGTTTCTCTTACGCTTGAAACTTCCGATATGGGTTTTTGCCCCAAGTGTATTATGACCTTGAAGGATGCCAACAAATCATAAGTCGCAAGTCAAATTCTACCCGTCATTGTCCTGATCAATTTAGACCAAACTGTACTCTCCCTTGAATGATGCCAATAAGGCTGTACGACTGTCATAGATTAATGTATCATTATGCTGCAAAAATGTAATACATAGGTACCGCACAATATGCCTTGGCGGATGCCAACAAACATAGCACGAATATCAGGCGTTGCCTATCTGAAATGAAGAAAGGGCTACGGCTGGTTTTTGGTAAAAAAACCATTAACGTAATGAACTTGATATCTGTTTGGGCCTTCACGCGCACATGCCTTTGTGTTTTGAAATAAAGGTTTTAGAAATTCGGTGCACGTGAGCTCGGTCTCGTTTTAAAATTTATAACTGCAAGTGCACGCTCGGTATAGCTAGCCGGCAAATACGGGTCGATCCATAGGGAATTGATGATTAAGGGTTTTTATTGCAAGTTCAAGAAGAAAAGAATATGTTAGGATTTGGTTTGTCATAAAAAGAAAAACGAAGTATATAAGAAAAGAAAAGAAGTCGTGGCTCCGGTTTGGATGGCGAATCGTGGCGAAATCTTCGACTTTCTTTTGATCAATGAATGTTCACTCCTCTTGTTAGAATCTAAAGTGAAGCATGGCTTATCAAGGGATGCTCGACCATAAACCATCAAGACGATGAAGTCACAACGCATGGAATGAATTCGTCCGTTACGTTCTCACTTACTGTTTTTATGTCCAAGCATGTAGTATCAAAGTACATCGCTAAAGATCACTAGACATACCATTTCAACAAACACAAATTAGCAAATGAGAAGTAAAATGGTTTTAGCATTAAACTTGCTAAGTGTCAGGGTAATAGTATAGGATATTTAATTAATGAAGTGTGTCAAACAACAATAAGTAACATACTCTATCTAATTTGCTTAGCAAACTTAACACTAAAGCTTAATTCTAATTTTAACATTGCAAAATGAAAATATCAGGAGAATAAGGTATATGCTAAAGGTTACTTGTAACCATTGAAAGCAAAACAACCTATCAACCAATAACCATATTACAATTTTAAGATTATAATTAAAATTTAAGCATAATAACAATCACAAAAGAATGGAGGAAGGCTTTGCCTTTCATTACCACCTGAACCATCACTATAGCCAAATAAGTTACCCAAACATCATCATAAAAAAAATGAAAATAAAAACAAAGTTATGAACAAGAAGAAATTAAAAACAAAGAAAGAGAACAGGTTTTATTAAAAATTGGAGAAATTGAGTTACATGATGGGTTTACTTGTTCAACCTCCTTAATGGAGCTCTCAAATGAGAGCTCCAAGAGGGAAGAAGAAGAAGAAAACCATAGCTTGAGCTCACAAAACTCTACTCTCAAAACTAACTAAAACATGGTGTAAAAATTTAGACCTTTGGTTACAATTCTAATCTGCTATATATAGAGTTTTCTTCAGACAAAAAGAAGTATGCAAATTGTATGATATGATAGAGGTGGAACCAAGGCAGAAGTGCGGATCCACATGAAGGAGGTGAGTCCGCTGCTTTCTACTTTCTTGCGGCCAGAAGGTGGCCAATGGGGCCCAGTCTTCATAAGTACACTTTGTAGCTCAAGTCTTGATTTTTAGCATACTCCGTTTTCTTTAAATCACTCTGGGTGTATTCCAGAGTTCTAAAGTCAGAGACAAGTGACATTTTTGCATTCACACTTAACATCTATTGTTTATGCATGAACCGACTTACACAACATCATGAGTGTGCTCCTCTACTTATGCATCATGTCATGCCCACTTGTGATGATCCATGGCTGTCCCGTATCATGAGCCATGCCCACTTGATCACACATGCATCATGTTGTATTATTTTTGTATCATGTTAGACCAAAGTAAGTAATTTTGTTGTACACACATTATTGTAGGGTGTTTTTCGTCACCCCATTGAAATGGGAATACGCGCGCTGGTCAGGCGCATTACAGATTCCCCCTGCCTAGGGTAGACCGGGGTTTAATGATTGTGGGGATCCGAATCTCCGGCAGCCACGGACTAAGCTGCCGTTAATTACCTCTCGCCTTTGGAGCGAGAGAACCTCCGATTGACGGGTTAAACTGGTCATGCGAACCCAATGTGCAGTGTTGTGTTTTGAAGGGGTTTTGGATATATCGGGGGCCCTGCAGAGTTTCTACGGGGGTCCCGCTACCCGGATAGCGGGCTGGGGGTCAAGGGGCTAGCAGCCCCCTTACGGGGTGCGAGACAGCGCCCCGTTAGAAATTTTTTCTAACTGGAGCAGTGTCGTGGAGTATGTGTGTATGTACATATGTATGCATATGTATATATGTATGTATGTATGTATGTATGTATACCTATACAACAAAAAAAAGAGGGGGAAAAGGCATCCAAAGGATGCCTGGGGCAGCGCTTTGGACACTGTGCGCTTAGGCGCAAGCGCGCCACGTGTCGGCACGTGGGCGCTTTGCGCTGGGCGCTTGAGCGCAAGTGCGCCCCGTGTCGGCACGTGGCCACTTTGCGCTCGAGCGCTGGACGCTTGAGCGCAAGCGCGCCACGTGTCGGCACGGGGGCGCTTTGCGCTCGAGCGCTGCGCTTGAGCGCAAGCGCGCCACGTGTCGGCACGCGGGCGTCTTGCGCTCGAGCACTTGGCGCTTGAGCGCAAGCGCTCCATGTGTCGGCACGCGGGCGCTTTGCGCTCGAGCGCTGTGCTTGAGCGCAAGCGCGCCACGTGTCGGCACGCAGGCGACTTGCGCTCGAGCGCTGGGCGCTTGAGCGCAAGCGCGCCACGTGTCGGCACGTGGGCGCTTTGCGCTCGAGCGCAAGCGTGCCACGTGTCGGCACGCGTGCGACTTGCGCTCGAGCGCTGGGCGCTTGAGCGCAAGCGCGCCACGTGTCGGCACGCGGGCGACTTGCGCTCGAGCGCTGGGCGCTTGAGCGCAAGCGTGCCACGTGTCGGCACTTGGGCGCTTTGCGCTCGAGCACAGGACGCTGGCTAGGAAAAATGGGCTTTTATTCCCAGAACCAGAAGCTATGCTTCAGAAAGGAACTATTTATTATATATATATACATGTATATATATGGAGTTAAACTCCTAGGATGTTTTGAAGCTGATTAAGGGGGTTCTTCTTCTTCCTCCTGTTGTTTGGCCGGATCTTGAAAATCAAGAGATGTGAGATCTAAAAATCTCTTCTTTTTGTGATCTAATGACAGATCCAAGCTCCCCTTGGTGGGTTTTATGGTGAAAAACTATTTAGTTCTGGAAAAGGGAGAGTAAAACTCTTGATTTAATTCAAAAAAAAAGAAGAAGGTTTGAAACCTTCAGAAAGTGGAAAAGAGGCACAAACCCTAGGTTTTTGAGAGAATGAAAAAGTGTCTTTTTTTATATTCATCATCATTTTTCCTTTTATAGGTTTACATATTTACATATAGACCCTTGGACTTTTCAAAATGGCATTTTGCCCATCCCATGGCTCATGTACCATTTCATTTTTGCACATAAGCCATGGGCTTACAAAATATTGGCTTTATGCCCTTTTTCATACATTCATGCATAAAAGAATTACATAAAAATTATTTATTACATGATTTTGTTGTTGGCATGGGGGAGGCCGGCCGCTTCATGGTCGGGCTCGCTCTGGGCATTGGCCCACTTGACTTGGGCTTGGGCCCACCTGGCTTGGGGTTGACTTTGATTTTGACTTGGTCAACCGGGGTGTAAATTTTTACCCCAACAAATTTCCCCCATCAATAAATGCACACAGTATATGTGGGTCGTGTGCATGAAATTGATGGATCTTCTTTCATGTGGAGGCGACTTGCTTTGGTTCCTACTTTTTGGGATGCACTGCCCTTTTTATGACATGGACGGTCGACGCTTGACGTGTCTCCTAGACGGAGGGTCTGTGGTAGACGTTTCCCTGGCCCGGAGTGTTTTAGTAGACGTGCGACCGGCACGGAGTATCGCTGGTCGATGTTTCCCCGAGGAGGAGTGTCTGTGGTCGACGTGCCCCCGGCACGGAGTGTCTGCTTGACGTTTCCCTGACACGGAGTGTCTGCTTGACGTTTCCCCGGCACGGAGTATCGCTGGTCAACGTTTCTCCGGCACGGAGTGTCGCTGATCGACTTTTCCCCGGAACGGAGTGTCGCTGGTCGACTTTTCCCCGGCATGGAGTGTCGCTGGTCGACTTTTCCCCGGCGCGGAGTGTCGCTGGTCGACTGTTCCCCGGCACGGAGTGTCGCTGGTCGACTTTTCCCCGGTGCGGAGTGTCGCTGGTGGACGTTTCCCCGGCACGGAGTGTCACTGGTCGACTTTTCCCCAGCGCGGAGTGTCGCTGGTTGACGTGGTTCCGAGACGAAGCATAATTTCGACAGGGAAGCCAGATACACTGAGGTGAAACATGATTTTGACGCGGGGTATATTCTGGGATGGAGCATGATTCGGCCGTAGAGGTTGTTGGTTTGATTTGATTTGGGTTGACATCAGCATCGCTATACTGGAATATGGTACCAGGAGCGAATCATCATCTTTCCTTGAGAGGATTTGGGAATTGGTTTTTGTTTGGCATCTGCATTGCTGCACCGGAATAATGCCAGGAGTAACTCATCATTTGCTCCGGGAGGATTTGCGAATTGCTGGCTTAGGAGACAGGTTTAGATCCCTATCACCTTAGGCTTTTCAATTTTATGGGCTGTAGAGGTCCCATAAAAGCATTTTCTCCCTACGAGTCAACAAGATCTCGTAGGTGCATTTTCTCCTTAGGAGTCGTGGGGACTCCTAAGTGTGTTGCTCCTTTGTGAGTCGTAAGGATCTCACGCGGGAATTTTCTCCTCACAAAGTCGAGAGGACTTTGCGAGTGCATTTCATCTCTTCTCTTTTTTTTTACGAGTTTGCGCCCTTTTGGGTTTTCACAAACTCGCCGGCAGTCCTGCTGTTTTTACTCACGGCGCCCTTTCGGGTTTTCATCCGTGCCCATTTTGCTTATGGACATACCATCCTTTTTATTATTATTTTTTTATTATTATTTTTATTTTTGGTAGGACTTTGAATGTGGTCTCACCGGTAAGACTTGAGAAAGATTGGGATTGTTTTATGCCCGTGGATTGTATACGGCTTTGCAGGATGTATGATCCAGACCGTAGGGCCGGAAAAATTTCAGGACTTTGTTGGCGTCTGCATCGCTGCACTGGAATATGGTACCAGAAGCGACTCATCATTCGCCGTTGGGGTATGGGAGTTTGAATTTGGTTGGCGTCTGCATCGCTGCACTGGAATATGGTACCAGGAGCGACTCATCATTCGTCATTGGGGTATGTGATTTGGAATTTGGTTACCGTCTGCATCGCTGCACTGGAATATGGTACCAGGAGCGACTCATCATTCGCCGTTGGGGATTGGGGAGCGATGGCTTAGGAGATAGGTTTAGGTCCCTGTCACCTAAGGCTTTTCAATTTTATGGGCCGTGAGGGTCCCATAAAAGCATTTTCTCCCTACGAGTCGTAAGGATCCCGCAGGTGTATTTTCTCCTTAGGAGTCGTGAGGACTCCTAAGTGCGTTTTTCCTTCGTGCGTCGTAAGGATCCCATAAAGGTTTGTTCTCCTCATGTATCGTGAGGACACATGAGTGGACTTCCTTCGTTCCCAGTTTAATGACTTAGAGGTCGTCTGTTTCCAGTTTAACGACGTAGAGGTCGTCTGTGCCCAGTTTAACGACGTGGTGGTCATCTGTTTTCAGTTTAACGACTTAGAGGTCATCTGTTTCCAATTTAACGACGTAGAGGTCGTTTGTGCCCAGTTTAACGACGTGGTGGTCATCTGCTTCCAGTTTAACGACTTAGAGGTCATCTGTTTCCAGTTTAACGACTTAGTGGTCTATTGTGCCCAGTTTAACGACTTAGAGGTCATCTATTTCCAGTTTAAAGACTTAGAGGTCTACTGTTTCCAGTTTAACGACTTAGAGGTCATCTATTTCTAGTTTAAAGGCTTAGAGGTCTATTTTGCCCAGTTTAACGACTTAGCGGTCATCTGTTTCCAGTTTAACGACTTAGAGGTCATCTGTTTCCAGTTTAAGGACTTAGGGGTCTATTGTGCCCAGTTTAACGACTTAGCGGTCATCTGTTTCCAGTTTAAAGACTTAGAGGTCTACTGTTTCCAGTTTAACGACTTAGAGGTCATCTGTTTCCAGTTTAACGACTTAGTGGTCTACTCTTTCTAGTTTAATGACTTAGAGGTCATCTGTTTCTAGTTTAACGACGTAGAGGTCTACGGAGGGCGAGCTTGGAATTTTGGGCTAGGGGCCGGCATCAACGTTGCTAACACTGAAGCAGGGGTGCCAGGAGCAATTCATCATTTGCCTTTTCCTGTTAGGGGAGCGATGGCTTAGGAGACAGGTTTAGGTCCCTATCACCTAAGACTTTTCAATTTTATGGGCCGTGAGGGTCCCATAAAAGCATTTTCTTCCCGCGAGTTGTAAGGATCTCACAGGTGTATTTTCTCCTTAGGAGTCGTGGGGACTCCTAAGTGTGTTTTTCCTTCGTAAGTCGTAAGGATCCCACAAAGGTTTGTTCTCCTCATGTATCGTGAGGACACATGAGTGGGTCTTCTCAACGGAGCATAATTCCAAAGGCGGAGATCAGCTGCGTAACTAGTGATTACGGTGGGGCACGAGGGTGATGAGAATTATTTGAGCCCGTAGATTGTATACGGTAGTCAATTTGGGGACTAACCGTAGGGCCGAAAGAATTTTGGGACACTGGATTTTGGTTGGCGTCTGGAATGCTGCACCGGAATATGGTACCAGGAGTGACTCATCATTCGCCAGTTTTTTTGTTATGTTTTTTTTGTTTTACCACGATTGCTCTATCATTTCAGCTTTTCTTACCGCGAAGATCGCGATTGCCTTATCATTTCGGTTTTTATTCGCGGTTGCCCCATCACTTCGGCTTTTCATTATTTTTCTTTTATTTACACATTTTTTTTGTTTATTTACATATATATATATATGTATATATATGGAGTTAAACTCCTAGGATGTTTTGAAGCTGATTAAGGGGGTTCTTCTTCCTCCTCCTGTTGTTTGCCCGGATCTTGAAGATCAAGAGATGTGAGATCTAAAAATCTTTTCTTTTTAAGATCTAATGACAGATCCAAGCTCCCCTTGGTGGGTTTTATGGTGAAAAACTATTTAGTTCTGGAAAAGGGAGAGTAAAACTCTTGATTTAATTCAAAAAAAAGAAGAAGGTTTGAAATCTTCGGAAAGGGGAAAAGTGGCACAAACCCTAGGTTTTTGAAAGAATGAAAAAGTGTCTTTTTTTTAGTCATCATCATTTTGCCTTTTATTGGCTTACATATTTAAATATAGCCCCTTGGGCTTTTCAAAATGGCATTTTGCCCATCCCATAGCTCATGTGCCATTTCATTTTTGCACATAAGCCATGAGCTTACGAAATATTGGCTTTATGCCCATTTTGCATACATTCATGCATAAAAGAATTACATAAAAATTATTTATTACATGATTTTGTTGTTAGCATGGGAGAGGCCGGCCGCTTCATAGTCGGGCTCGCTCCGGGCATTGGCCCACTTGACCTGGGCTTGGGCCCACCTGGCTTGGGGTTGACTTTGATTTTGACTTGGTCAACCGGGGTGTAAATTTTTACCCCAACAATTATTTGTTGCAAAACCCCAAGACTTGATCTATATTATGCCTCGTTTGCAGTTCGGCTCTATTCTGTCGTAGTCCGTACACGTAGAGCATGTTTTTAGTCATATTCACTTGTGTACTTATAACATGTACTAATGAGCAGCCACAGTTTAATACCACTGTTCATTTAAAAAAATGATAAGGAATGAGCTGTATGAAATGCAGTTATTCATGCCGAACAAATACCCCAAATGCTATCTTTTGCTCGTCCTGAGAAAAACAAAATCCTAATCTCACTTTCACAGGAAACGCGATAGCACTGAGCCCGGGTAACAAGCCGTTGAACCTCTAGGTGTCCTTAGTAAGAGGTGTTTTGTCTCCTGAGGGGTTTCAACAGATTACACTCATAAAATCCCGTCAACTTAGTTTCATGAGGTAACTGTTGGTTCTAATCCTAAAGTTCAGTATCCAAACTCTAAATTCTATCATCCTAAATTAGAAATGTTGAACCCTTATTTTTCACTCCTCACATCTTATTGAACAGAAGTTCATATGCGTCTTTACGTGATTGTGTAAATAGTATCGTTACGTTTCAAAAAACTTCGATTAAAAGTGTTCATGTCACAAATACGAACCAGGAAAAAATTTAAAAGGATCAGGTGAGTTTGAAGAGATTTAAGATTTTCTCAAGTTTCATTCTACAGTTAGGTCTCAAATCAGAATTTCTATTATCTTTAACAGAAAATTAAGCCTTATTCTTTACTCCTACCTTTCACCTGTTTTTGTTCATACACACCTTCTTGATAATGCAAAAATTCTTGTAATATTACAAATTATACTTTTATATCTCCGCAAAAAAACTGTTATAATTGAAACTCGTCCCAGTCAAGGTTATTCTCCGACAAGGAACCGTGAGGGCTTTTAACTCGAAGAGAACACTTGTTTGACCTTGTTTTATTTGGCGATTGGAGACTTAGCGAGTTTTGGGTCAATGATTTCCAAACCAGATGGTTTTAGGGCATTAGTTGTGAGACACCCCTAGGACTTAATTGCCCAAGGCGCCAAGGCCACAAAGCAAAAGACTCATTTTTATTTAAAATATTCAGCAAGCAGCGAACAGAGATATTACCAGTTTTTCTTTTATCCTAAAGACGTGTTCGTGTGGATAAGATGTGTAATTACTCCAACAAAATTACAGATGGGTTATTTTTTAGACATTAGCCTCCATTAAAGCTTCAATAATATCCTTCCATATCTACTTCGCTTTATGAACTATTCTTGATATTACTTATTTCAGAACAAATCTGTTTGATCTTAAAAAAGTTTATCAATTTTATAAAAATTAAAAGACATTTTCAAACTTCTCATTTAATTTTCAAAACTCACAACACGTGTAGTCTGATATAAAGACGTATATTAGCTACGATTAAACTCAAAGGACAGTTATCTTTCAGGTTTTCAATTTTTAAAAATAGGATTTAATTGTTTTTATCTTACCAAACTAAACTGTCGGATTTTGAGTCTAAATTTTCCCACAAGCTAACTTGGCGTCAAAGATTTTATGTTTTGAAAATTTTTCAAATTTTGTGGGTTTTTTAATATGTATGCAATGTAAAATTTACACATGATGCAATAAAGCAGACGGAGTGCTTACCCCCAAACCTGAGATTTACGACATCCTCATCGTTGCCCCCATCTCCGGTTGCTAGATTTAGACATAATGGTGAGTTTTTGTTCACAAAAAGGTAACCTAAGAACTGAGAAGCTGAAAAGGTATTTACAAAATGTTAACTAATTACAGCAGTTAAAATTTAAAAGATTGTGTTAGTCCAGAAATTAGTACCGGTCATTCAAAAATTTTGTCAATATAAGACCATGCCTGATAAAAGAAAAAGTATATAAAAAAGAAAAAGAAAATTTTAGTAGTATGGTTAGATGTTAGTATTGGGCAAGGGTTTGTGAAAGTATGGATCAGAAAATGTTGAAGATGAAGACGAAATTTTGAAGGAGTCAAAAAATTGTTGCCCAGATGAATTTTAATTTCAAGAAGCATGTGATAAGTTTCAAGGTCAAGTTCGTTTAAAAACTGGAGTTCATAATTAAAAAGTTCAGCAAAAGAAAGGTCCTTAGCATGTTCCCAAAGTTATCGTGACTCAAACTCCCCAAGAATATCAAGTTCATCCGCGAATATCTCCTCAAAAATCGACATGAAATAATATTTATCAAAATTATCTTCCACCCTAATGTCACGACCCAAATATGGCACGTGACCGAGAGGCAGGATAGCCGCATTATAGGCGGGGAGCCTAACGAGGTGACTCGATTCCGGAGATAAAAATGAGCACGGCAGATATCCAGGGGATACTGACCGGGGTTCGACTTGGTGCGACAGATATCCATGGGATACTGATCGTAGCCCGAATATCGGGTGCCGATCATCTATTGAGGTGACGTCGACGATATCTGTATTTACTTGTCGATGTTGGATACGAGAGATTTCGGATTTCGATGTCGATGCTGGACATCTCTATATGTATATTGATGTGATCATTATCATGAGGTACGCTGTTAGATATTTATTTATTGGATTCCACCAGGATTGATCCGAGGGACAGTACCTGCATATAATTGTACAGACATGCATAGATAAAAAGGAAATTCCAATACGGGTAATGGATTCATGATATTGATTCATATGACATGGAGATATTATACTTATTGCATGATAGTTAGTATTGCACCTTTGCATATCATATAGATTGTAGCATTCTGAAATTTTAGAAATAAATAATAGTAATTAATTAAATAGTAAAAGGCTAAATTAAAAAGTTATTAAAACCAAATAAGACAATTTCATAAGATATATGTAAAGCAAATTAAATT
Source organism: Agapanthus africanus (assembly GCA_030015575.1). Classification (NCBI taxonomy): domain Eukaryota; kingdom Viridiplantae; phylum Streptophyta; class Magnoliopsida; order Asparagales; family Amaryllidaceae; genus Agapanthus; species Agapanthus africanus. The sequence continues at coordinate 66,006,073 of CM057344.1, read as the reverse complement.
AAAATCTTGCTATGCAACATAAATAAATTATAAGGGTTTAAATGTGAATTTTAGCTTCATTTTAATAAAAATGGTGTTTTATAATAACATAAGTTGTGAACGGTTTCTATGTAAAGTTTTGGAATTTATGCAAATGAGAAATTATTTAGGGTGTAAGTGAAAAAGAGGTAAAATTAGGTTTTAGTTCAGAATTTTATTAAGATAATTCACATTAGAGTTGATAAAGCATGGACACCTCTTACTCTCATGCATAACCTACACACCACACCTCCTCCTTGCATGAAACAACCACACCTTGATCATTGACACCTCCTCCTACACCTCATCCTTCCTATTACAATTTATATAAGGTGTTCAGATCAAATTAATCAAGTTAAAACTTCTGAGAATTCAACATAAAGAAAGGAAAAACAAAACAAAATAAAGAAGAACAAGAGAAGAGAAGAGAAGAGGAACTAGGTAAGGAGTTCATCATCAAGCTAAGGTTAGGAGCTTGTGCATCTTGGGGAGAGTTATTCCAGCAATATTTTTGTAGGTAAAATCCTTAAACACGGTAGGGATTTAATTCTGTAACTAGTTCATAGTTTGAAATCAAAGATTGCCTCAAATATCGTATTTTTAGCAAAAACTAGTCTCTGTTTGAATCTGCTTTAGCTTAGAGAAAAATTAACTTAACTAAACAGGACCTAAATGTTGTATGTTGAACCTAGAGAAAACCATAGGAACACGAACCAGAGGGCTCGGATTTTGGCCGGCGACCCAAAGGCAAATTCAGGCGACGCCGGATTTTTGGGTGAGTTGGGTAGTGTGGTTTTTTGGGTAGGTCTCTGTGTAGGTGTTTGGTTAATTTGATATTGTTTAAGTAAGTTAGTTTAACTATATATAAAATCTGGGAGCAAATATCGGAATAGATATCATAAAAAATCAAATACGACACGGGTAAAACGTAACGCGATCTGTTTTCTGTCGCGATGCAGAATTGGGTTAGATTCCAGTGAGGTTAAGTGCTGGAGAGTTGAAATAGTCGCATGCAATATAACTAGTACGTAAGAACTTGTGTTTTCATATTCTCCGTATCGGAATGTAGCTGTTTCCTTATACAATTTATTGTAATGTTAGATTCCAATACAGGAACTTTGGAGGCCGCGAGGAAAGGAAAAGGATTGGCGATTCCTGAGTAGATACGACGTATTTCCGGTGAGAAGATTTACATCTACTGGGGAAGTCGGGTGGATGACATATAGGACCCCCGCAACCTTATAATTATTATTATGATATCTACTTAAGTTTAGCTTTTCTTCAAAGCATCGATATGGTATTGCATCTTGTATACGTTCTATTTGCATAAAGTTTTATATGTAGTTTTTAAATGAGATATACGTGATATTTGATCCGTACGATATGGGTATGATTTGATGAGTTTGTAGAAGTGATCATGCCGTACATAAGATGATATGGATATAGCGATATGATGAGTTATAATACAAGGATTTATACATAGTGGAAATGATGAATTTTGTATGCCGAATAATGGCCAAATTATTCTTCGACTCGTAAACTTAGATTATGTTCTGTTTTAGGATGTAATGCCGGTATGGGCTATATTATTTAAAAAAAAACCGGTTAGTTGTCTTTTAAATAAACTACCAGGATGTGTGCCCGTTTTTAAAACAAACATCTATTTTAAATCTAAGGCGGTTTCCTTATTTCAAACTTAACGTTCCGATCATTTCTAAAGATAATGGTATAGCTCATAACAAGTAATTACAATAAGTACGTTTAGATAGTTTTACAGGTTTGCATTATATTATTTATATTATATGTTTCTGCGTTACGCACACTCTGATAGAACACTGCACAAATACCAATGAGTACTATGCGGCACAAACACAAGAATATATGTTACACTACACCTCATTGGTACTGCCATGTCACTGTAGAACCGTACTGTTATGTTATGTGATATGATTACATAGTCTTTTCCTATTTATGTTGTAATACTATAGATGATGTATTTGATTTCTTGAGATTTCTGAGTATTTTACTCCTGATGATATATATGTGTGTGTGTGTATCGGTGGTATGGGACACTGTTATATATATATATATATATATATATATATATATATATATATAGCATATCATCAATGCAATCTATGCAAGTTTCTTATTCCTCACTTGATATTTTTATATGATAAATAAATGTCCATCATGAGATTTGTGTTTTCTGGTTTTTTTATTCCGCACCGAGTCTGTGGGTATATGGTTACGGATTTACAGTTTTATCCAGACTGAGTCGGAGGGGATACAGTTGGATACATGGTGGACTTTGTTAATTACAGGACCGTTCGAGGAATGATGTCTGGGAGAAATGGAAATTTTGTGTCGATGATGGACACAGAAATATGAAATTGTTGATAATAAATGATGAGATTTCAGTTTTGCTTATTTGAATTGTAGTACAGATTCATCCTACTGATATTAGCTCCCAGATTTATCCTACTGAAAAATTTGAGTTGGTATTTTACAAGTTTCTGGATTGTTTGTGTTGTTTAAATATTTATACAATAAAATCTGGAAACGTTTTAGAAACGTGTTATCAAATTTCAGATATTTACGATACGGAGTTTTCGTATTTTGAGGTTACAGCTGAACTGTAAGGTTCCTAAGCACACCCATAAGGTTCAACAACTGATCAACCATGCCAAAATCAAATTTTTTTCATGTGCCGAGAAACCCTAAGCAAGATCGTTACTAGAGGTAAGGCGAAATAAAACAAGTTAACAACTTAACTACAAGTGAAAGGGATTACAACCTTTGTAGATCCAGTCCTCCACTTCTTTAGCTCTGTGATGATGTCCCTCCGCTGCAATCATCGGGATCCTGGACTCTAGCGTTGGTTTCATCGGAGAAATGAGCGGGCTAAGTCGTTGACTTCGATGCCGAATATGATCTACGTCGAGACGACTCAAACTCAAGCTCCATCTTCACTAGGTCATGAACTTTGTGAAGATAACACACTCTACTACATGGCAAGTGGTAGAGGATGAAGAAATAGGAAGCGGGTTCACTTTGGATTTGGATTTCTCACTTGGTTTCTTCTCTTGAAAATTTTCTAGCAAAGGTTTTCTTCACTTCAAGAAGAAGAAGAAGAAGAAGAAAGAAAATGAATTAATAATAATAAAAATAAATCAAGTGAAGTCTATCATAATGCAACCATGGGTAAGTTAACTCATGTAGAGAGCAAACCATAGTTTAGGTAATGGTTAGGTTTAAGAACAAAACAAAAATGGTTTAGAATTTTCAAAGATGCATGAAAACATCATGAAGCTTCTAGCAAATAACAAAGAAAGCCACCATTTTGTTTTTACAAAATAAATAAAGAAAATAAAACCCTAACCATTAACTAAACATGGTGTAAATCATACACATACCCAAGTTTGCATGTATCATCAATCATGATACAAACTAGTGCACAAACATATATCGCATATACAACTTGTGCATATCAAGTGAGAAAATCAATCTTAAGTGAACAATACTAGTCAATGTAAAATAATATATCCAATATATAATTATACATTAAATCATTAAATCAACACTTGATTTAATGATCCGGTCATACTGCATATAACCGACTAATATCAAGTGTATCAATATATCGAATCAACATTTGATTCGGTAACCCGGCTATATCTTATATAACCGTCCGATAATACAAATCGCGAGAATAGAATTCAGTATCACATACTGGTATTATTCTCGGTCCCGCACATATCTCATATGCGCTCCTATTTCGTTTCGCTTGAGCCAGGAAACCTCTGTGTAGGACTCTAAAGACTCATCAATACGCCGGCAGTAGGCGATGATCATATCAAACACCCATAAACCGCAAGCGGTCTGCTAAACGTAACGGCCACCCGGGTATTGAGCGATCAGAAGATCAACGAGCAAGCCAGCTCACACTCCTGTGAATCCAACCAGTAACACTTACCGTACAGTCCGGTCTGTTCATCTGATATGTCGCATATCTCGCCTAGGGATGGTAAACGTCAGACCCCAGTAGCTTGATAAGTCATGCCGATGTAAGGTCTATAACAAGCGTGAAACTACTGATAACTCTTACCAGTAAATCACTGCAACCCTGGTCAGGGATTTCCAGTTATGGCCAGTCGAGCATAGCGCAACATCAACCCCCAATACTGGGAGAGACGAATCCCCTCCTATCGCTCATTGCCTCCATGTGAATCGGGATTGTACCCAAAAACCACCTGTTTGCACGACTCAGTAGAGCCGTGGTAGGGTGGAAATCAAAGCACAGTGGGAGACACACAAGACTCTATGACGATCTCGGGTCAACAGACTAAGCTGTACCAGTGTCACCAGAGAACTGCCATCTGACGTGAGGTATAATACCATCTAGGAGTTCTCGGCGAGTCCGTTCAGTGTACCCAGTCTCCATTGAGCACCCGCATACCATCTCTGATGTCAAACACCAATGGATATGGGATCATCCATCGCCCATCACATAGGTCGAGAAGATATATGCTAGTCTACTCTGGAATATCGATGCCCCGTCTCGATATTCCCATGACTAGGAACATTGAAGGATGTACTCATGAACTACCCAGGCCCCACTAGTATGATCTATATCACAGTCCTGGAAGTCGAGCACATAAGGGCTTTATCAACATGTAATAGAAAGACAGCAAGTATACATGTTAAGATAAAGAGTAACCAGATAGCGTACTATCATGTCGAGCAAGAAAGTCCTACCTATATATGTCCCAGCATCCACTACAATATACATCCTATGTATAGTAATGGCCTATAGGGCATACATATAACTAACATGAACCGTTGACGTTTATACGTTAACGACAGAATTATATTGACGTTTTTGGTCTAAGTATGTTGTAGGTTCTAACCTATGGGCATTTGGCTTATTTTTTTGGTTTTCGATATGATATTTACTTCTATGCAATTTAAATATGAATATAGGTACGATTCGAGGATTCCGAGACGGAGTTGGCGAGGTAGAAGCATGGATTCAGCGAGCTTCTAAGTTGGAGAGTAGATTTACATCTACTGGGGAAGTCGGATGGATGGCGTATAGCACCCCCGCAAACTTATAACTATTAATTAATATCTACTTAACATTAGCGGTTCGTCAAAGCATTGACTTGGTATTTCATTTTATATACCCTCCATTTGCATAAAATTTCACATGTAGTTTTAAATGAGATATACGTGATATTTGATCCGTATGATATGGGTGTGATTTGATGAGTTTGTATGAGGGATTATGCCGTACTTAAGATGATATGGATATAGCGATATGATGAGATATAATACAAGGATTTATACGTATCGTTGATGAACTTTATATGCCGAATAACGACCAATTTATTCTTTGGCTCGGAGAGATAGATTATGTTCTGTTTTAGGATATAATACTGGCATGAGCTATATTATTTTAAAAACCCCGGTTCGTTGTCTTTTAAATAAACTACCAGGATGCGTGCCAATTTCTAAAATAAACATCTCTTTTAAACCTTAGGCAGCTTCCTTATTTTAAACTTAACGTTCCGATCATTTCCAAAGATAATGGTATAGATCATAACAAGTAATTACAATAAGTACGTTTAGACTTCTTATAGGGTTGTATTATGTATTTTATATTATATGTTTCCGCGTTATGCATACTCTGGTAGAACACTGCACAAATACCAATGAGTACTATACTGCACAAGCACTTAATTATATGTTACCCAACACCTCACTGGTATTGCCATGTCACTGTAGAATCGTTCTTTTATATATGTGTTAATATGTAGACTGTTACACCGTAAAACACTTGCACAAATACTAATAATTCCCATGTTGCACGAATATAGACGCGTAGGCTACATTACACATCATTAGTAGTGCCATGACACATTAGAATTGAATTCATTATATTATGTGATATGATTACGTAGTCTTTTCCTATTCATATGGTAGTACTATGGATGATGTATTTGAATTCTTGAGATTTCTGAGTATTTTACTTCTGATGATATATATATCGGTGGTATGGGACACTGTTATATATTCACATAAAGTATATCATCAATACAATCTATGCAAGTTTCTTATTTCTCACTTGATATTCTTATATGATGAATAAACGTCCACCATGAATTTGTGTTTTCTGATTTTAATATCCGGACCGAGTCTGTGGGTATACGGTTACGGATTTACAGTTTTATCCGGACTGAGTCGGTGGGGAAACAGTTGGATACATGGTGGACCCGGTCGAGATCGAGGGGCAGGATAGCCGCATTATAGGCGGGGAGCCTAACGAGGTGACTTGATTCCGGAGATAAAATGAACACGGCAGATATTTAGGGGATACAGACCAGGGTTCGACTGGGCACGACAGATATCCAGGGGATACTGATCGTAGTCAGGATATCGGCTGGCGATCATCTGTTGAGATGGTGTCGATGGTATCTGTATTTACGTGTCGATGCTGGACACGAGAGATTTCGGATTTCGATGTCGATACTGGACATCTATATGTATATTGATGTGCTCATTATCATGAGGTACACAGTTAGATATGTATTTATTGGATTCCACCAGGACTGATCCAGGGGACAGTACCTGCATATATTTGTACAGACATTATAGACAAAAAAGGGAATTCCAATACGGATAATAGATTCATGATTTTGATTCATATGACATTGAGATATTACACTTGTGATCGCATGATAGTCAGTATTGCACCTTTGCATATCATATAGTATATCGATACAGATTATGATAATACTATACTTATTGACCTAGGTATCGTCATGCATTTCGATTTCTACCTTTAGATGTACTTTTATTCACTGAGTTGGCAACTCATCCCCGTTGTGCCATAGATTCTTGCAGGTTTTACCGCTTGGATTATCAGCGGTTTGGTAACACATTCTTTTGGGGATTGATCGGTAAGTGAGTTATTATTGTATCATACTCACTCTTGATTATTCATTTATTCTTGTATCTAGTAGAAACTCCATCAACTTAGAAATGATATACTATGGACTTAGAATCGAGACTTAGAGTTTATGGGTGGTGATGTCACATTCTTTAGAGTCGACATCTGTTATAAATTTGTTTGGTTGTTCCGTCTTTTAGACATGAAAGCTAGCTTCCATTGGGATACTATTTTATTTTGTTGTATCGGGATTTTATAAAAATGCAAAGGAGGTGATGACAAGTTTTCAAACGTCATAAAGGCTTTTCAACATACTTACTTAAATTTAGATGTTATTCTAAACGGATATTATCGGCTGATTATTTAAACCTCACCTCCAATAAAAAAAAGGGTTTAGATTCCGGGTTTCGGCTTACTTAAACCGCGTCGATGTCTTGAGATGTCACGTGATTTAAGTGCTGGTCACGTGCCACATTTGGGTCGTGACAAAGTTGGTAAACCATTGTCATTCCTTTTTTATCTCCTCCTAAAGTGTAGTTGCACGCGTCATCAAATCTTCAACATCTACTGTGTCGAACAACTGCCCTCTAATCTTCGCACCATTCTACTGTTCCATAAATTTACCTTATCAATCACTTAAGGAGCGTATCTGTATAGTCACACGAATTGCAAGTCATACTTGGTTATGACCCACTCGAGTCTTTCAAACTCGGAAACATGAATCCGCTTCTTCTGATACTCTGTAGAGAAATCTGGCTAATCCCACCTTCGAAGAATCGTCCCAAATTTGTCGGAGGAAAACTTTCTGTACGATCTCCTTCTTGAACTACTTGCATCTGGTCTAACAACTCCATCGAAAGAAGTACATCAATTTCGCCGATCTCGTATCGAAGCGTCATAATGGATTAAAATTCCTAACCATTCCACACCTGAACGGCTATGAATCCTGCGGATTCATCTATACTTGTAACATCGTCAACTCTTTAACTTTACGAACTTTGGAAGCAACTTCTCAATAATCTCAGCAAGGATTGTTACCGCTACCTAGACAGTACACAACACCATGGTCTTCGGAGAGGGAAAACATCACGTCTTACGTCCGACTAATTTCTAGCAATAACTCCGCCATCTTGTGCGGATCCCGAGAAAACTTGCTCTATTATTAGAACTCGATCAAATACGAATAAACGACGTGTATCTATATCATCGGAAACCACCCCTGTCAGTCCTTGTCCCAGACAAGTCTGCTCTGACCGCATCTCCAACAGCAGCCCTCTCGGCCCTCATAACCATGGTGATCGAAACAATCAATCATGCACTGACGAAGATAGATCAACGGAAAGAATAGAAGGAAGATCTCAAGATATTAATCTAAGGTAACTTATGTGGAGTATCATATCGTAAAATATGCCGCGGAATATATATACGGTACGTCACTCTACTTAGTACCTACTCCATCAACAAGGGTCATCCTATAAAATGAAAGTTCGGGTATAAGACCCCCAAATTCAAGTCTAAGTCCTATAAGGTCAAGCCTAGGTAGCAAAATGTATTCCCAGACTCCATATAGTCAACCTAGACTCGAATAAAGGTTAAACCAAATGCTCTGATACCAACTTTAAAAAGTCATTTTGGATTTTGATTTCAGTTAAAATTATAGGATGGCTGCAAACTGGCAGATTATGATAGTACTATATTTATGATCTAGGTATCGTCAGCATCGACATGCGTAGATGGAGAGACTCATGAAGGACTACGATTGTGAGATTTAATATCATCCAGATTCGGATGGACTGAGACATGAGATCTTAGAATAGGCTCATAGATCAGCATACAGTATTCATCTTAGTTCCACAAAGATGTATCATGACTTGAGGGATGTTTATTGGTGGGAAGGAATGAAGAGGGACGTTGCGGAGTTGTTTCGAGATGCTTGACTTGTCAGCAAGCCAAGTCAGAGCACCAGAGGCCGGCTGGAGAATTGTAGCCCTTAACCATTCCGCAGTGGAAAGAGGAATATATTTCCATGGAGTTGTGGCGCTTCGATACAGGATCGGTGAAATTGATGTATTTCTTCCGATGGAGTTTATTCAGACCATGTGCAAGTAGTTCAAGAAGGAGATCGTATAGTAAGCTTTTCTTCGACAAATTGGGACGAGTCTTCGAAGGTGAGACTAGCCAGACTTCTCTATAGGGTATCAGAAGTAACGGATTCGCTAAACTTAAGTAGATATCATAATAATAATAATAATTATAAGGTTGCGGGGGTGCTATACGCCATCCACCCGACTTCCCCCGTAGATGTAAATCTACTCACCAGAAATAAGTCGTATCCACTCAGGAATCGCCAATCCTTTTCTTTTCCTCATGGCCTCAAAAGTTTCCGTATTAGAATCTAACATTGCAATAACTTGTATAAGAAAACGGCTACTCCGATACGACAAAATCATGAAAACATAAGTTATACGTTCTAGTTATACCACATACGACTATTGCATATGATCTACACTCCATTTAACTGGAATTTAACCTAACGCTATTTCATAACAATTAGATCTTTTCGGTAGTCTCTTGTACTATCTGCGGTCCCAAAATACTACTCTCGCTCAGTTCCGTCCAGCAAACAAGCGATCGACATTTCCATCTATACAAAGCTTCAAGGAGAGCCATCTGGATCGTCTTCTGAAAACTATTGTTATACGAAAATCCTATCAAAGGTAAGTGATAATCCCAACTACTACCGAAATTAATGCTGCAAGCTTGAAGCATATCCTCTAAAGTTTGAAAAGTCCGTTCTGACTGACCATCCGTCTGTGGGTGAAAAGCTGTACTAAAACGCAATCGTGTACCAAGAACTTCTTGAAGTTTCTGTCATAGCCTGTTAGTAAACTGGGTACCCTTATCTGACCCTAGGCTCGTTGGAACTCCCTGCAATCGGACAATCTCGTCGATAAAGTCTGAGCATACAGCATAAACCCATATATCGTCTTTACTGGTAGAAAGTGAACTGCCCTTGTCAGTCTATGTTCAATCGCTCGAGAGACACAACTGGACGCCCACGATTTGATATATGTATTTTGAGGAATTGAGGATTTAATTATGTTTTGTACACACCAGGTGCACTTGTTGAGATTTTAGTGCGAGGTGACTGCACTCGATTGGAGTGTTGTATACACCGGATGCACTATACTGATTTTCTGTGCACATCAGATGCACATGGTTAGGAATTTATACATATATCGTAAGTATACTTGGATTGATTTCATGCACATCAGTTGCACGTTTTGATTTTACACACTCTAATGCACTTGATTTTAGTTTTGTGCACCTTGATGCACTTGAGATATAATAGTGCACCTTGATGCACTTGGTTTTGATTTTGTGCACCCCGACGCACTTGGTATTATTTTGTATACTTTTAATTCCATGCAAAATGGGTGCAGTGTATATCGTTTCGTGCACGCCTGTTGCACTTAGCGCTGTTTTGTTTTCGTGTACACCGTGAAGTGTGGTTTGAGACTTACGTGCAACCCATTGGGGTTGATTTTGTTTTCATGTTTTTCATTTGATAGGGTATGTTACAGTTTTAATTTTTTGTTATATAAAAGAGTTTTTCGCTTGGTCGGGTACACTGATATTGCACTATGATCATAGCATTGATTGTGTGTACTTAGGATACACAACGGTTTTCGTATTTGGCAAAAATTTTGTCATAACTGGAGTAATTCTCATAGCAACCGCTAGAGTTACAAGTATAGATGAATCCAGCAAGATCAAAAGGATACTGAGACTACTAGGAAATACTATTTGAAACCAGATCCCCAAACTCACCACAGAATCCGGTGACTCATCTTAAAATTCCGGCGACACCGGCCATCCCTTAACTTTTGGTGTTGATTTTCCTTCTGTAGATTTGAGTTGGTATTTTACAAGTTTCTGTATTGTTTGTGTTGTTTAAATATTTATACAATAAAATCTGGAAACGTTTTAGAAATGGGTTATCAAATTTTAGATATTTACGATACGGAGTTTTCGTATTTTGAGATTGCAGTTGAACCGTTGACGTTTATACATTAACGACAGAATTATATTGACGTTTTTGGGCTAAGTGTGCTGTAGGTGAACCTACGGGCGTTTGGCTTAATGTTTTGGTTTTCGTTATGATATTTACTTCTATGCGATTTAAATACGAATATAGGTACGATTCGAGAATTCCGAGACGGAGTTGGCGATATAGCAGCGTGGATTCAGCGAGCTTCTAAGTAGGTGAGTAGATTTACATCTACTGGGGAAGTCGGGTGGATGGCGTATGGCACCCTCGTAACCTTATAATTATTATTATGATATCTACTTAGGTTTAGCTTTTCGTCAAAGCACTTATAAGATATTGCATCTTGTATACCCTCCATGTGCATAAGTTTCATATGTAGTTTTAAATGAGATATACGTGATATTTGATCCATGCGATTTGGGTATGAATTGATAAATTGGTACGAGAGATCATACCGTACTTAAGATGATATGGAAATAGTGATATGATGAACTATATTATAAGCAATTATACATATCGGAAATTATGAACTTGGTATGCCAAATAACGGCCAATTTATTCTTTGACTGGTATAGATAGATTATGTTCTGTTTTAGGATGTAATACTGGTATGTGCTATATTATTTTAAAAACCACGGGTCGTTATCTTTTAAATAAACTACCAGGATGCGTGCCAATTTCTAAAACAAACATCTCTTTTAAACCTTAGGCAGCTTTCTTATTTTAAACTTAACGTTCTGATCATCTCTAAAGATAATGGTATAGCTCATAACAAGTAATTACAATAAATATGTTTAGACTTCTTATAGGATTGTATTATGTATTCTATATTATATGTTTCCGCGTTACGCACACTCTGGTAGAACACTGCACAAATACAAATGAGTACTATGCTGCATAAGCACTTAACTATATGTTACACTACACCTCATTGATATTGCCATGTCACTGTAGAATCGTTCTGTTATATATGTGTTAATATTTAGACTGTTACACCGTAGAACACTTGCACAAATACTAATGATTTCCATGTTGCACGAGCACAGACGCGTATGCTACACTACACATCATCAGTAGTGTCATGACACATTAGAATTGAATTCATTATGTTATGTGATATGATTACGTAGTCTTTTCCTATTCATGTTGTAGTACTATGGATGATGTATTCGAATTCATGAGATTTCTAAGTATTTTACTTCTGATGATATATATATCAGTGGTATGGGACACTATTACATATACACATATAGTATATCATCAATACAATCTATGCAAGTTCTTATTACTCACTTGATATTTTTATATGATGAATAAACGTCCACCATGAGGTTTGTGTTTTCTGATTTTAATATCCAAACCAAGTCGGTGGGTATACGGTTACGGATTTATAGTTTTATCCATACTGAGTCGGTGGGGAAACAATTGGATACATGGTGGACCCGGTCGAGACCGAGGGGCAGGATAGCCGCATTATAGCCGGGGAGCCTAACAAGGTGACTCGATTCCGGAGAAAAAAATGAACACGACAGATATCTAGGGGATACTGACCGGGGTTCGACTTGGTACGACAGATATCCGAGAGATACTGATCGTAGCCAGGATATCGGGTGGAGATCGTCTGATGAGATGGTGTCAACGGTATCTGTATTTACGTGTCGATGCTGGACACGGGAGATTTCGGATTTCGATGTCGATGTTGGACATCTATATGTATATTGTTGTGATCATTATCATGAGGTACACAGTTAGATATGTATTTATTGGATTCCACCAGGACTGATCCGGGGGACAGTACCTGCATATATTTGTATAGACATTTATAGACAAAAAGGGAATTCCAATTGGGATAATAGATTCATGATTTTGATTCATATGACATTGAGATATTATACATGTGATTGCATAATAGCCAGTGTTGTACTTTGCATATCATATAGTATATCGATACAGGTTATGATAGTACTATACTTATGACCTAGGTATCGTCATGCATTTCGATTTCTAGCTTTAAATGCACTTTATTCACTGAGTTGGCAACTCATCTCCGTTGTGCCACAGTTTCTTGCAGTTTTTACCGCTTGGATTGTCAGCGGCTTGGGCACACATTCTTTTCGGGGATTGATTGGTGAGTGAGTTATTATTGTATCATACTCACTCTTGATTATACATGTATTCTTGTATCTAGTGGAAACTCTATCAACTTAGAAATGATATACTATGGACGGAAAATTGAGACTTAGAGTTTACGAGTGGTGATGTCACACTCTTTAGAGTTGACATCTGTTATAAATTTGTTTGGTCGTTCCTTCTTTTAGACATGAAAGATAGCTTCCGTTGGGATGCTATTTTATTTTGTTGTGTCGGGTTTTTTTTTATAAAAATGCAAAGGAGGTGATGACAAGTTTCAAAATGTCATAAAGGCTTTTCAACATACTTAATTAAATTTAGATGTTAATTTAAATTGATATTATCGGCTGATTATTTAAACCTCACCTCCAATATTTTCAAAAAGGGTTTAGATTCCGGGTTTCGGCTTACTTAAACCGCGTCGATGTCTTGGAATGTCACGTGATTTAAGTGCCGGTCACGTGCCACATTCGGGTCGTGACAAAGTACCATAAAAACCATACTACCCAACTCTCCCAAAAATCGAGCAACGCCGGAATTTCCCTTTGGGTCGCCGGCCAAAATCCGAGTCCTCTGGTTCGTGTTCCTATGGTTTGTTCTAGGTTCAACATATATCATTTTGGCACTGTTTTGTTAAGTTAGTTTAACTGTATATAAAATCTGAAAGCTAATATCGGAAAAAAGGGTCTAAAATCTTAAATACGACACGGTTAAATATTAGTGCGCGATCTGTTTTCTGTCGCGATGCAGAGTTGGGTTAGTTTTCAGTGAGGTTAAATATTAGTTAGGTTGAAATAGTCGTACGTAAGTTATTTAACACATACAACTTATGTTTCTTGATTTTGATGTATCGGAATGTAGCCATTTCCATATACAAATTATTGCTATGTTAGATGCAAATACGGGGACTTCGGAGGCCGTAAGGAAAGAAAAAAAGATCGGCGATTCCTTAGTAGATACGACGTATTTCTGATGAGTAGATTTACATCTACGGGAAAAGTTGGGTGGATTGCGTATAGCACCCCCGCAACCTTATAACTATTATTATGATAACTACTTAAGATTAGCTTTTCGTCAAAACATTGATATGTTATTGCATCTTGTATACCTTCCATTTGCATAAAGTTTCATATGTAGTTTTATATGAGATATACGTGATGTTTGATCCGTACGATATGGATATGATTTGATGAGTTTGTATGAGGGATCATGCCGTACTTAAGAGGATATGGATACAGCGATATGATGAGCTATAATATAGAGATTTATATGTATCGGAAATGATGAACTTTGTATGCCGAATAACGGCCAATTTATGCTTGTACTCGTAGATATAAATTATGTTCTGTGTTAGGATGTAGTACTGGTATGAGCTATATTATTCTAAAAACCACGGTTCGTTGTCTTTTAAATAAACTACCAGGATGCGCGCCAGTTTTTAAAACAAACGTCTAATTTAAATCTAAGGTAGCTTTCTTATTTCAAACTTAACGTTCTGATCATTTCTAAAGATAATGGTATAGCTCATAACAAGTAATTATAATAAGTATGTTTAGATTACATTACAAGTTTGCATTATATTATCTATATTATATGTTTCCGCGTTACGCACACTCTGATAGAACACTGCACAAATACCAATGAGTACTATGCTGCACAAGCACGTAAATTTATATTACACTACACCTCATTGGTACTGCCATATTACTGTAGAATCGTTCTGTTATATATGTTAATGTATAGCTTGTTACACCGTAGAACACTTGCACAAATACTAATGATTTCCATGTTGCACGAGCACAAACGCGTATGCTACACCACACATCATTAGTAGTGCCATGACACATTAGAATTAAAAATCATTATGTTATGCAGTATGATTACGTAGTCTTTTCCTATTCATGTTGTAGTACTATAGATGCTGTATTTGATTCTTGGGATTTCTGAATATTTTACTCCTGATGATATATATAGCGGTGGTATGGGACACTGTTATATATATACATATATAATATATCATCAATACAACCTATGCAAATTTCTTATTCCTCACTTGATATTTTTATATGATGAGTAAACGTCCACCAAGAGTTTTGTGTTTTCTGATTTGGATATCCGGACCGAGTCGGTGGGTATACGGTTACAGATTTACAATTTTATCCAGACTGAGTCGGTGGGGATACAGTTGGATACCTAGCGGACCCGGTTGAGACCGAGGGGCAAGATAGCCGCATTATAGGCGGGGAGCCTAACGAGGTGACTCGATTCCGGAGATAAAATGAACACGGCAGGTATCCAGGGGATACTGACCGGGGTTCGACTTGGTACGACAGACATCCAGGGGATACTGATCGTAACCAGGATATCGGGTGGCGATCATCTGTTGAGATGGTGTCGACGGTATCTGTATTTACATGTCGATGCTAGATACGAGAGATTTCGGATTTCGATGTCGATGCTGGACATCCATATGTATACTGATGTGATCATTATCTTGAGGTACACAGTTAGATATGTTTTATTGGATTCCTCCAAGACTGATCCGGGGGACAGTACCTGCATATGTATTGTACAGATATTCATAGATAAAAAGGGAATACCAATACGGATAATAGATTCATGATGTTGATTCATATGACATTGAGATATTATACTTATTGCATGATAGTTAGTATTGTACCTTTGCATATCATATAGTATATTGATACAGAATTTGACAGTACTATACTTATGACCTAGGTATCGTCAAGCATTTCGATTTCTACATTTAGATGTACTTTTATTCATTGAGTTGGTAACTCATCCCTGTCGTGCCATACTTTCTTGCGGGTTTTACCGCTTGGATTATCAGCGGTTTGGGCACACATTCTTTTGGGGATTGATGGGTAAGTGAGTTGTTATTGTATCCTACTCACTCTTGATTATTCATATATTCTTGTATCCAGTGGAAACTCCATCAACTTAGAAATAGTATATTATGGACTTAGAATTGAGGATTAGAGTTGTGTCTTGTTTGTCGCATTCTTTGGAGGCGACTACTGCTTGAGATTAATTGGTTGCTCCATTGTTTGGACGTGGAGACTAGCTTCCGTTGGGATGCTATTTTATTATGTTGTATCGGGTTTTTATAAAAATGCAAAGGAGGTGATGACAAGTTTCAAAACGTCATAAATACTTTTCAACATACTTAGTTAAATTTAGATGTTAATTTTAACTTGATTTATTGGATGATTATTTAAATCTCAGCTCCAATATTTTCAAAAAGGGTTTAGATTCCGGGTTTCGGCTTACTTAGATTATGTCGATGTCTTTTGCTGTCACGTGTTTTAAGTGCCGATCACGTGCCATATTTGGGTCGTGACACCTAAAATCCTCTACAATCATATTCTCTTCAATACAAGTCACATCTCCCAATTCAAGTTCTCTCTCAACATGCCGACCTATGGGTAGGTTGATGTCATCCAAAAATATAGATTCCCACTCAAAAGTTTCGTTAAAGATTATATAAATTGGTAATACTAAAGTCGTGGGTTCTTGATTATGAATTTTGTTGAATACAATATCCAAACCATACCCGTCAAATTCACTAATTCCCTCCTCTAAAATTTTATCGCTAAAATCAGTCGGTGCAAGAATCTCATTTTCAAGTAGTATATCAGTTAAATCATCCTCAAAATCACAAGTGATAGGAGGTCTATTTGGTACTTGAAGATTAGTGTCGGACTGACTCGGATGATTTTCTTGCTTGTCCTTATAACACTCAATCAAGTCAATTATATCATCATCATCTATGAAATCATCAAAATTTATTTGATCATTTATCTCACTCAGCTGACTTCCTAGATGACAGATATTGGCATTATTGGTTTCAAATTGATCGTGTTCACTCCCTAGAAGACATAAATGTTTCACTTGTTCGTTGATTCTAGCCAATGATTGAGATTAAACATGAAACAATTGATCAGAATGTTGTATGAACATGGCTGGCGTCAAAACTGTTTGATTTTCGGCTGCAATCACCACTTCTAAACCATTCTCTAGAGCGATCAACTTAGCATCCATCTCACTATCATACCCTATTAATGTGTCAATTGTTTCAAGAAGGGAGGGTTGTGATGGTAGTGATGCTAAAACAGCCATCTTGTCGACCTCTTTCTCTAAATTTTCAATCAATTTCTTTATATTTGAAGTGAGATTGGGTTCAAGAGTGGGGGTAGATAAATATCAAAATTCTGGCATGGTTGGTTACTCCTTAAGAAAGGACAGTTGTCGAAAATAATGGAAGAATTTTGACAGTTTGAACAAAAGAATTAGGTATGTGTATATAAAGAATATGAATCGTGAAGAATCGAATTGAACTGGATGTCACCCATATCAACAAGCATTCATAAAATCACAAAAACATATAATTTCACACCCCTAACTGTCTATATTTTGCTAAATCAACTAGACCTGCTCAAGAACTTAATTGTCGAAGT
Source organism: Agapanthus africanus (assembly GCA_030015575.1). Classification (NCBI taxonomy): domain Eukaryota; kingdom Viridiplantae; phylum Streptophyta; class Magnoliopsida; order Asparagales; family Amaryllidaceae; genus Agapanthus; species Agapanthus africanus. Next base: position 65,988,444 of record CM057344.1, on the reverse strand, counting down.
AAAATTGTGTTGATAAATGGGCTCAAGATAAACTGATCAAGAAGCCAGATAAGTGCAGAGATAAGGGGAGGTTTTCAAACGCTTACGCGAAATTCCTTAATTATAATAACCCTTTCTCTTTTGGCGGTTGCGCAATGACCACTTGCCTAGACAACCCTTGAACAATATACTGTTAAGCGGTATTCTAAACACAATTAACTTTTCCTATTGAGCGCGAATCCTTAGAGTCGGAGTTCTAATTGATTTTAAAATTACTGTGGGTATGCAAGAATGCAGTTTTTATGATTTGTGGGCCACGGAAAAAGGTGATGAAATCTTTTACCGTATCATGTTTGGATTCTTGATCTTAAGTCCATATTAAGATGCAAATGCCCAATCAATAAAAGAATTTAAGAAATCAAACAATAAAGCACATCTTTTCCATTTTAGGCTTAGATGCCGCAACAAATACGGGTTAGTTCTCTTTTTGGATTTGTGTGGCAAATTTTGCGAAGAATCCTGCAGAAAATAAAATATTGGAATATGTCGGATTTGAGAAAAAAGGAGTTAGAAAATACGTACCAAAAGTTTTGGGTTAAGAAACCCTCGTTGAGTTGATCCCGATAGCTTGAAAAGATACGCTTGCATGGGCAAAACTACCCAGATTTTTGGCACTGTACTTCAAATTCCTCTTGTTCTTGAAAGTTCAAGTTGCTCCGCATGGTCGCTGCTTGCTCACTTTTCCGTTTGAAAATCTATAATGTCGGAAGAACGGATAATTTAGCGAAAAAGCGGTATAAATAGCCAATATGCGGCACATAGATAATTATGAAATTTAATATATGAAAATGGATCAAGAACAGAACAGTAGAGAAAACATTAAAATATTGAGGCAAACCAAGCAGGTGGGGCCGATATTTGGGCCAAATGATGAAATTTTGGTTCCAAATTTTTACTGTGTGCTCTTTGTTCTTTTATTGTCCCATTTTTATACTCTAAAATTTTCAATAAAACTCACAGTGATAACAGTTCACAATAACAAAGAACAATTCATCAAAAAGTTAGATTTTTTTTGGTTTTTTAATTTTTGTTAGTTTGTTAGTTTTGTATATACAATTGAATCTGAAATAACAATCCTTAATGACTAACGCATTCCTGGCAACGGCGCCAAAAACTTGTTGGGACTTCACGCGCGCATGTCTTTGTGTTTTGAAAAAAATATTTTAGAAATTCGACACACGCGAGCTCGGTCTTGTTTTAAAATTTATAACCTTAAGTACATGACTCGGTGTAGCTAGCCGGCAAATATGGAGTTAAAAGTCTTCATAGTTCTTTGTGGGAGAATAATCTTGACTGGGACGAGTTTCAATTATAACGTTTTTTTGGCGGAGATATGAAAGTTTAAATTGTAAGATTACAAGACTTTTTGCATTATCACGAATGTGTGCATGAACAAAGACAGGTGAAGGGTAGCAGTGAAGAATAAGGCTTAGTTTTCTGTTAAAGATGATAGAAATTATGATTTGAGACCTAACTGGAGAATGAAACTTGAAAAAATCTTAAGTCTTTTCAAACTCGTCTGATCCTTTTGAAGTTTTTCCTGGTCCGTATTTGTGACATGAAGACTCTAAATAGAAGTTTTTGAAACGTAACGACACTCTTTGCAGAATCGCGTAAATACATATATGAACTTATGTTAATGAGATGTGAGTAGTGAAAAATAAGGGTTCGACGTTTCTAACATAGGGTGATAGAATTTCTAGTTTGGATACTGAACCTTAGGATTAGAATCAACAGTTACCTCATGAAACTAACTTGACAGGATTTTGTGGGTGTCATCTGAAAACTTTCAAGAGACAAAACTCCTACTAAGGACACCTCGAGTTTCAACTGCTTGTTGCATGGGCTCAGTGCAAATGCATTTTCAGCGAAAGTGAGTTTAGGATTTTGTTTTGCTCGAGACGAGCAAAAGATAGGTTTTGGGGTATTTGTTCGGCATGAATAACTGCATTTCATACCGCTCATTTCTTATCATTTTGTTAAATGAACAGTGCTACTAACCCATGACTGCTCATTAGTACATGTTACATGTACAAAGGGGAATATCACTGAAAACATGCTCTACGTGCACTGATTACGACAGAATAGAGCTGAACTGCAAATAGGATTGAATACAGATCAAGTCCAGGGGTTTTGCTAAATAATGTGTGTACAACAAAATTACTCACTTTAGTCCAACATGATACAAAAATAATAAAACATGGTGCATATGTGATCAAGTGGGCATGGCTCATGATATGGGACAGCCATGGATCGTCACAAGTGGGCATGACATGATGCATAAGTGAGGGAACACACTCATGATGTTGTGCAAGTGGGTTCATGCATAAAGAAATAAATGTGAAGTGTGAATGCAAAAATGTCACTTGCATCTGTCTTTGGAACTTTGGAATACACCCGGTGTGATTTATAGAAAACAGAGTATGCTAAAAATCGACACTTGAGCTACGAAGTGTACTGATGAAGACTGGGCCCCACTGGCCACCTTCTGGCCGCCAGAAAGTAGAACGTAGCGGCCCCACCTCCTTCATGTGTGCCCTTCCTCCTGCCTTGGGTCCACCTCTGTCCTATCATACCATTTTCATACTTTCTTTTGTCTGAAGAAAACCCTACATATAGCAAATCAGAATTGTAACCAAGGGTCCAAATTTTTACACCAAGTTTTAGTTAGTTTTGAGAGAAGAGTTGTGTGAGCACAAGCCATGGTTTTCTTCTTCTTTTTCCCTATTGGAGCTCTCATTTGAGAGCTCCATTAAGGAGGTTGAACAAGTAAACCCATTATGTATCTCAACTTCTCCAATTGTTAGTAAGACTTGTTCTCTTTTTTTTTTAATTGCTTCTTGTTCTTAACTTTGTTTTTGTTTTCATTTCTTTTTTTGATGATACTTGGATAACTTATTTGGCTATGGTGATGGTTAGGGTGGTGATGAAAAGAAAAATCTTCCTTCATTCTATTGTGATTGTTATTATGCTTAAATTTTGATTGTAATCTTAAGATTGTAATATAGTTGTTGGTTGATAGGTTATTTTGCTTTCAATGGTTACAAGTAACTTTTAGCATATATCCTATTCTCTTAACACTTTCATTTTGCAATGTTAAAATTAGAATTAGGTTTTAGTGTTAACTTTGCTAAGCAAATGAGACAGGGTATATTATTTATTGTTGTTTAACACGCTTCATTAAGTAAATATCCTATATTATCACCCTAACACTTAGCAAGTTTAATACTAAAACCATTTTATTTCTCATTTGCTAATGGTGTTTGTTGATATGGTATGTCTTGTGATCCTTAGTGATGTTTTTTGATACTAAATGCTTGGACATATAAACGGTAAGTGAGAATGTAACGGACTAGTTCATTCCCCACGTTATGACCTCATCCTCTTGATGGTTTATGCTCAAGCATATTTTGATAAGCCATGCTTCACTTTAGATTCTAACAAGAGGAGGGAACATTCATTGATCAAGAGAAAGTCGGAGATTTCTCCATGATTCACCATCCGAACCAAAACCATAGCCGCTATGTCTAAAATACGTACCAAATATAAGGTTGAACCTAATGTCAAAAAAAAAATTCAAATTTTTATTTGTTCAGTAAAGAAGAAAATTAAGTTAACATATGTGGCAAGTGTTGCAATTACATTTTATCTTCAATATATATTCAAGATGGAGTGAGAAGGAACATTATAAAAGGTATTGAAAACAAAAAAGGATTCCCATAACCCTCCCCTTCCCCTTTCTCTAATATTTTCATATTTTCAACCTTTAATTTTTTTTATGTGTACAAATTGTAATTGTATGAAAGATGTAAATATTTTCATATCTATGCCCAAAATCGTTATGCATAGCATCATATTTAATTTGCTTCACATAGTCTACTCTGACTTTTAAAAGAGAAAAATTAAATAAGCAAGTAATTTTTTTTGAAAGTTTGAATGGTTTAATGTTGAAGTTTCACATGTAGTTTTGAAGACCATAGGCATCTGCCCCAGAACTACAGACATCTGTGAAAGCGATCAACAAAAAACTAGATTGAACTACAGACGTTTGTCTATTTCTGCAGCAGACGTCTGTATTGGTCAACCGAAGATTATTAGAAAGATTCGTTTGAAGTTTAATTTGGAAAGTTTGTTTGGAAAGATATTTGAAGTTTTGTTTGGAGATTATTTTTAGGAGTTTGATTAGATCTAATTAGTTAAATTAGGTATTCTAGTAGAAATAGGTTTAGGGTTTTCTAGTCCTATAAATTTAGATTGATTAAGGTATTTTGTATGGTATGAAGAAGAAGAATTGAAAAGAAGAGGATTTTGTATTTCGTATTGAAGTTGAATAAAGAAGAGAAGTTTGAAGACAATTTCGTTGTGTTTTGATTGTGCTTTATATTTTCTTTTCTTCTAAGAAATTCTAACAAATTGGTATCAGAGCTTGGTTGAGAGAAGAAACGACGAAGATGGTGACAACTCAAATCATAATGAAAATGGTATGTTTGAATAGCACAAATTGGTCGATATGGAAGTCAAAAATGGAGGACATGTTTTGCCTCAAAAATTTAGATGCACCACTTTGCAGGATCAGAGCCAAGCCAGAGAAGATGTCTAAAGAAGAGTGGGTGAGGATGGATCGAAAGGCGAGCAGTTTTATTCGTAGATGGATAGAAAATTCGGTGTTCTACTATGTATTGTAGGGTTACTAGGCATACTAACAAGGCTCTGCAAGGCATCGACCATGCCAAATTTAAAAATTTATGTGCCTAACAACCCTAACCAAGATCGTATACTAGAGTTTAGGCGAATCTAAAGGCAAGTAAACAACTTTACTCTAAAGGGATACGAAATACAACCTTTGTAGATCGGTCCTCCACTTCTTTAGCTCCTTGATGAAGTCCCTTCACTGCGATCGTGGTTCTCCCGGACCCTTGCATGGCTTCACGAGGTGAAAGGCACGTCCTTGCTTGATGTCTTCAAGGCAGAAGAAGATCTACGTTGAGGGGATGCCAACTCAAGGTTCAACTTCACTAACTTGAGAATTAGTGAAGCTAACACCCTAAACTAAAGTTCTAATCTAGTAGAGGATGGAGAAATAGGAAGTGGGTTCTTTTTAGAATTTCATTTCTCACAATCTATCTCACTTTTGATCAAACCCTAGAAAGTTTTCTCTTTTTCACACATGAAGAAGAAGAAGAAAAGAAAGAGATGAGGATAATGATCAAGTGAGAAGGCTAACCATGGTGAGTGGGATCATATACTAACTCTTATAGAGCCATAACCATAGTTAATATAAAATGGTTAGGTTAATAAAATCTAAAGTAAAACAAATTTGGTGGACTTTGTCAAAACATCTCCAAGCTTCTAAATGCTTCATGCTTATGACCTAAGCACCACTAATTTGTAATTACTTTAAAATAAATATTAACCACCATTTAATATAGTATGGTGTATGTCTTACACACCCATGTTTAGTGTATCATCAACCATGATACTAAAAAGAAAACATATTTTAATATATATCATATATATATATTAAAATTGTGCTCATGTGAGAAAAACCCTAAAGTGAACAAGTGTTAGTAAATATAAACTAGTATATCAATATACAATTATACACTTAATTATTAAATCAACACTTAACTTAATAATCCGGTCATATCTCATATAACCGACTAACATCCATTGTATCGATTTAACGAATCAACACTTGATTCGATAACCCGGCTATATCATATATAACCGACTGATATAAAAAGTCACGAGAATAGAATACGGTATCACATACACGCATTATTCTCGGTCTCGCACATATCACATATGCGCTCCTATTTCGTTTTGCCTGAGCCAGTAAAACCTCTGTGTAGGACCCTAAAGACTCGTCAATACGCCGGCAGTAGGTGATGATCACATCAAGCACCCACAAGCCGTCAGCGGTACTAGTTGGACGTAACGGCTACCCGGGTATTGAGCGATCAGAAGATCAGCAAGCAAGCCCGCTCCAACTCCTGCAAAAGCCTGCCGGTAACACTTCCCGTACAGTCCGGTCTCCTCGTCTGATATGTCGCATATCAAGTCTAGGGGTGGTAAACGTCAGACCCCAATAACCGATAAGTTGTGCCGATATGAGGCTCATAACGGGTTAAGAAACTACCGGTAACACTTACCAGTAAATCTCTAATCAGCCCTGGCCAGGGACTTCCCTGTTACGGCCAATCGAGCACAGTGCAACATCAACCCCTAATACCGGGAGAGACGAAACCCCTCCTATCACTCATTGCCTCCATGTGACTCGGGACTGTATCCAAAAACCACCGTTTTGCATGTCCTCATGGACATGGTAAGGTGGAAATCAAAGCACATTGGGAATCACACAAGACTCTATGACGATCTCGGGTCTACAGACTAACCTGCACAAGTGTCACCAGAGAACTGCCATCTGACGTGTGGTATAATACCATCTGGGAGTTCTCGGCGAGTACTTCCAGTATACCCAGTCTCCACTGAGCACCCGTATACCTTCTCTGATGTCAAACACTAATGGATATGGGATCATCCATCGCCCATCTCATGGGTCGAGAAGCGTATACGCTAGTCTACACTGGTATATCGATGCCCAATCTCGATACACCCACGACTAGGGACCTTGAAGGATGTACTTATGGACTACCATGTCCCCACTAGTATGATCCGCATCATAGTCCAGGTAGTCAAGTACACATCCTAAGGGCTTTACCAACATGTAACTATAAGACAGTATAAAGAGACAGGTATACATGTTAAGATAAAGAGCAACCAGATAGCATACTATCATATCGAGCAAGAAAGTCATCTCTGTATATGTCTAAGCATCCAATATAATATACATCATCTGTACAATACTGGCCTCTAGGGCATACATACAACTAACAATCCCCCACTTGCACTAGGGCCAGCTGCTGTAGTATCACATACCGAGCATCCCGAAGAGTCTTTCAAACTTTATCTGGGGAATGGCCTTCGTGAGTAGATCCGTTGTGTTGTTCTTCGTGTCAACCCTCCTGACCTCGATCTCCCGGTGATCAACTATCTCCCGGATCAGGTGATACCGCCTCAGAATATGCCTGGATCGCTGATGGGACCTGGGTTCCTTGGCCAAAGCCACCGCTCCATTGTTATCGCAATACAAAAGTATTGGATGCTCAATGGATGGAACCACTCCAAGTTCAGTAATGAACTTCTTGATCCAGACAGCCTCTTTGGCAGCATCGTTGGCAGCGATATATTCAGCCTCCATTGTCGAGTCTGCCACGGTTTCCTTCTTGGAACTCTTCCAGCTAACCGCCCCTCCGTAAAGGGTAAAGACAAATCCCGACTGCGACTTAGAGTCGTCCTTATCACTCTGGAAGCTTGAATCGGTAAAGGACTCCACTTGGAGTTCTCCGTTACCATACACCAAGAGCATCTCCTTAGTCCTTCGTAAGTACTTGAGAATGCTCTTCACAGCTGTCCAGTGACTCTCTCCAGGATCAGCTTGATACCTACTCACTATACTTAGTGAGTATGCTACATCGGGTCTGGTACATAGCATCGCGTACATGATAGAGCCTACAGCCGAAGCATAGGGTATCCCTTGCATGCGAGCTCTCTCCAAATCAGTCTTGGGAGACATCTCTTTGGAGAGAGTGAGCCCTGAGATCGTGGGTAAAAACCCATGTTTGGACTCTTCCATACTAAACCTCTTTAGTATGGTGTCAATGTACCTGGATTGGGACAATCCCAGTATCCGTTTAGATCTATCTCTATAGATCCCGATTCTCAATATGCATGAGGCATCACCAAGATCTTTCATTGAGAATCTTTGTGATAAGAAGAGCTTGACCGATTGCAGCATAGGAATGTCATTTCCTATCAAGAGTATGTCGTCTACGTACAATATGAGGAAGACAACCTTACTCTCTGCTACCTTCTTATAGATACAAGGTTCATTTACGTTTTTGACGAAATCAAACTCTTTGATAACGACGTCAAAGCAGATGTTCCAACTCCGCGATGCTTGCTTTAATCCATAAATGGATTTAAGCAGCTTGCACACCTTCCCGCTGCTCCCACTATCTACGAAGCCCTCTGGATGAGTCATGTACACGCACTCTTCTAAATCACCGTTTAGAAAGGCGGTCTTAACATCCATTTGCCATATTTCGTAGTCATGATATGCAGCGATGGAAAGCATGATCTGGATGGATTTAAGCATAGCCACTGGAGAAAAAGTTTCATCATAGTCCACACCTGGTCTTTGACGAAAACCCTTTGCAACAAGTCTAGCTTTGAAAGTCTCCACTTTCCCATCTACACCAAGTTTTTTCTTGAAGATTCACTTGCTCCTAATGGATTTTACCCCTTCAGGAGCAACTTCCAAAGTCCATACTTTGTTGGTGTATATGGATTCCATCTCGGACCGCATTGCATCCAGCCATTTCACTTAGTCCCTACTCGTGATGGCCTGCTCGAAGCTAGTTGGGTCATCATCCTCCATGATGCAATCCTCGCTCCCACCATCCATGAGAAAACCATAGTATCTTTCAGGTGGACGAGGAACCCTACTAGATCGGTGGAGAGGCTGAGGTTCGTTGGAAACTACTGAATCCTCTTGTTCCACTAAATCTTCAGTTGCGGTTTGTGTATCTGGAACCTCTTCCAGTTCTACCACTTAGCCACTAATTTCTTTTACAAGAAATTCCTTTTCTAAAAAGGTAGCATGTTGAGCAACAAACACCTTTTGTTACTCACTGTGGTAGAAAAATACCTATATGAGTTCTTTAGGTATCCCACAAATTTGCAAAGAACTGATCGTGCCTCGAGTTTGTCCGGATTTTGTCTTTTGACATAGGCCGTACAACCCCATATCTTAACTCGTTTAAGATATGGCCTCTTCCCACTCCATATCTCATATGGTGTGGTAGATACAGATTTAGATGGAACTTGATTCAATAGGTATGCTGCTGTCTCCAACGCATATCCCCAGAAGGAAATAGGTAACTAGCTGTGCTCATCATAGAGCGTACCATATCTAATAGGGTGCGGTTCCTCCGTTCCGATACACCGTTGTGCTGTGGTGTATATGGAGGAGTCAGCTGAGAGAGAATCCAATTCTCTTTTAGGAAGTCCAGGAATTCATTGCTCAAGTATTCACCTCCTCGATCAGATCGAAGGATTTTAATACTTTTTCCGGTTTGGTTCTCGACTTCTTGTTTATATTCACTAAATTTCTCAAAAGCTTCTGATTTGTGTTTCATCAGGAACACATACCCGAATCTACAGAGATCGTCAGTGAATGTAATGAAGTACGAAGAACCATCCTTGGCATATGTAGACATGGGACCGCATACATCACTATGTATCAGTCCTAAGAGTTCAGTAACTCTTTCTCCGTGTCCCGTAAACGGAGTTTTGGTCATCTTTCCTTTGAGACATGACTGACAAGTGTCATAAGATGAAAATTCAAACGAATTTAAATATCCATCATTATGCAACTTAGTTAGTCGTGTTGCATTGATGTGACCCAGTCTACAATGCCACAAGAAGGATTCGTTCAGTTCTGAACTCTTCCTCTTGTGTGTGTTTGTTATGCTTAGAACTGTTGATTGATTTAGAACATAAATGCCATTGCACAACGTGCCTGATCCAACCAACCTTTGGTTTAGAAAAATGTTCATAACATTATCCTGTAATACAAATTATATCCTTCTTTACTTAGTAAAGAAACCGATATAATGTTGCATATCAGGTTCAGCATGTAATAGCATTCGTTCAGAACCAATGTATTACCAGTTGGTAATACAAGGTGATATTTCCCGACGGTTTTAGCTGCAACAATTGCACCATTTCCAACCCTTATGTCTTTATCACCTTCTCTAAGTTCTCTACCTTTCTTAAGCCCATGTAACTGATTACATATATGGGATCCTGACCTGGTATCTAATACCCAGGACGCAGAGCAAATGGAGAAACAGTTCTCTGTAACAAACACACCCGAAGAAAATGCATCATCATGTACTTTCTTCATTCGGGTGGCATGGGAATCCTGGTATTCCCCTATATCCTGTTCAGTCCTATAACTCTTATAAGAAAAAACGGAACCAACGTTCCCCAGCACAGTATAACATGCGGGTTCAGTCAATACATCCATATTATTATCTTGATTAAGGCATGATATGATCGCTACCTGGAGAGAGAGAAGAAAACACTTTAGCGTATGCTCTTGCAAGATCAGATTGGTTATTATTTTATCTAATCAGGATGGCTCCCACTGTTTTTATCAAATCTTCCTTCAAACCCTAAAAGGAAATACTAGCCGGGATTAATTACACCCTACAACTTCGCCAATCTTTCAGCCAGGCCAGTGTCGGTACTTTGAGGGAGGTTTGCCGTGCTTTCGCACGGACCTAATTAAAGTAAACCTCATTTTCCCAGAGGCGTAACCCCGTTGACACTTTTCTAGACACCTACTTGATCGGCTAATTGTCTTGTGCAAAACTCTCGCAGGAGTAACAATTACTCGCAGTGGGTATCGGGATCCAACTATCTCATAGAAGGTATGCAATCTCATTGCAAATTTCAACACTTGAAATTCCCAATAATATTTTGCCCCAAACGATCTATGACCTTGACAAGGTCAACAAATCATAGACCGTAAGTCAAGTTCAACCCGTCATTTCTTGATTGAATTAAACCCACCCGCACGACCCTTGACAAGGTCAACAAGGCCGTACGACTACCCTAATCCAATCAGCGTCATATCCATAAACAGATAAATACTGGTCAGGTACCGCACACTACGCCTTGACAAGGTCAACAAACGCAGCACGAATACTAAGCAGGACTTATCTGAAATGACGGAGGGCTACGGCAGGTTTTTCTGAAAACCTATTACGTAATGAACTTGATATCGTTGTAGAATCGAATGAATTTTGAAATGGAGTGATTTTGAGGCTTTTCTAGTTTTGCTAAAGGGGCCACTCTCGGTGAAGGGATCATCGGCCCTTTCCTCATCGAATAAGGTGCAGGATATTTCATATATACCGCTGTGCAAAGCAAAACTCCAAAAGGCAGTCAAAAGTCAAACCGAGTGTTGTAGCATCTGCCAGTTTTGCTAAAGAGGTCACTTCCGGTGAAGGGATCTCGGCTCTTTCCCCATCGAATAAGGTGCAGGGTATAACATATATACCGTTGTGCAAAGCAAAACTGTAGCTACCCTTTTATTTGAAAATTTGATTCTACAACATCTTTTAGGTTTCTTTTCTTTTATTAATCACATTAATGAAGTCCCATCATTTAAGTCACCTAAACATCACAGATAAATACGATGTACACTTTTGCCATCCGTATTCGCCTCGATGTCCCCTCGTGAACCGTTAGGTTAGGTAACTAACGACAGAGCGGGGCAGGGCTAGCGCGGGTGTAAAACATAAATAACGTCTATATAATATATCATATATACTATATATAGTATCTATCATTACATATCAAATGATCACATCACAGATATCGCAGCAGAAGAAATATATGAAATATTGGATATACTAGGATGTCCGTGTTTTATTTTGAGCCTCTATAAAACACGGATTCCACGGTCGCGATGAATAGCCAAACCCACACCCCTAGACCCCTACGAAAGCGGCAAGCAACCTTTCCATTTCTAGGGTTAGGAGACCCGGACTCGACTCCTCGAGTTGGTCTCCCACTAGACCCTAGAACCTGGTTACCTGTGCTCCCCTCCTTGGGTCTATCCTAGTGCGGAAAAGTAAATAATATACAAATGGTGACATCAACCTTATCCCGGAAGTGCCCCAATAAAAGAATATTACATACAATTAATTTTACATGAATGAAAATAAAAACCCTCATCTCACATAAAACCCCCGGCTATTCAAAACGCGACGATCCAATATAACATATCCAGCAACACATAACATCACATGTCATCAACGTAAGTAAGTATGCATACACCGATCGTCGTTGACGAATAGCAACGAAAACCGGCAATACCACTACATACTACACTTACGGTCACAGAAAAGAAAGTGTAAAACTACAACATTTGGAATCCACAATCTCTTTAGACATCGTAAATCCGAAATATCACATATTTCGCATTTCATGCCTAACCTGTGTGAATTCCACATATTGTATCACATTCCAGATAAATAGACAGTATTAAACTTTCCGGACAGATCATCAAACACCCAAGATTTCCTAAATAGCTCAACACTTGAGCGGAGTTCAAAAATTCTAGAATACGTCGCATTAGCAACAGTCCAGCCGTAGAAGGGTCAAGCCAACGCCTCACATGTGGCACGCCGTACTGCCCCAAACCCTAAGGTTCAAAGGGCAGTTCAAGATGGTCACATAATCGAGTTAAGGTTTGTTGTCTTCTAGAGGGTCCGTCACATTTCATGCACGTTTTTCCGAAAAATTTAAACCCAAGAAAAATTAAACACTTGAAGCCTTTTCGTGCCGGGAAAAAATTGAGTTGGTGATATCCGTTCGAACATTTTAATACTTACTAAATTATCCGGAAAATAGAATAACGAATTTAAAATTCCCGATCGAATCAACGATTACAAAATAAACCCCAGATTACTCAACACTTGAGTCAGTTTAAAAATACCTAAAAAATATAAATCACAGAAATAAAAATAACAGTGTAAAAATGATAGCTTATTTCCGTTGTACGGCCGCGGAACCGTGGCCCAAGCAGGGTATTGCCGCGGTTCCGCGGTGGAATGTACGGAATAGGCTTTCATTTTTCACCACAATTCTTATATTTCCCTGCAGAATTTTTTAGGTATTTTTAATTCAGAAAAATCCCAGATTTTAAATATTGTCCAGAGAGGGGGTTATCTTGACGTATTGGGGTTCCATCGGGGTTTTAACTTTGTTAACACATCGCCTGAGGCTCTAGCTAGGCTCTGATACCACTGTAGGGTTACTAGGCATACTAACAAGGCTCTACAAGGCATCGACCATGCCAAATTTAAAAATTTATGTGCCTAACAACTCTAAGCAAGATCGTATACTAGAGTTTAGGCGAATCTAAAGGCAAGTAAACAACTTTACTCTAAAGGGATACGAAATACAACCTTTGTAGATCGGTCCTCCACTTCTTTAGCTCCTTGATGAAGTCCCTTCGCTGCGATCGTGGTTCTCCCGGACCCTTGCATGGCTTCACGAGGTGAAAGGCACGTCCTTGCTTGAAGTCTTCGAGGCCGAAGAAGATCTACGTCGAGGGGATGCCAACTCAAGCTTCTACTTCACTAACTTGAGAATTAGTGAAGCTAACACCCTTAACTAAAGTGCTAGTCTAGTAGAGGATGGAGAAATAGGAAGTGGGTTCTCTTTAGAATTTAATTTCTCACAATCTATCTCACTTTTGATCAAACCCTAGCAAGCTTTCTCTTTTTCACACATGAAGAAGAAGAAGAAAAGAAAGAGATGAGGATAATGATCAAGTGAGAAGGCTAACCATGGTGAGTGAGTATCATATACTAACTCTTGTAGAGCCATAACCATAGTTAATATAAAACGGTTAGGTTAATAAAATCTAAAGTAAAACAAATTTGGTGGACTTTGTCAAAACATCTCCAACCTTCTAAATGCTTCATGCTTATGACCTAAGCACCACTAATTTGTAATTGCTTTAAAATAAATATTAACCACCATTTAATATAGTATGGTGTATGTCTTACACACCCATGTTTAGTGTATCATCAACCATGATACTAAAAAGAAAACACATTTTAATATATATCATATATACATTAAAATTGTGCTCATGTGAGAAAAACCCTAAAGTGAACAAGTGTTAGTAAATGTAATCTAGTATATCTAATATACAATTGTACACTTAATTATTAAATCAACACTTGACTTAATAATCCGGTTATATCTCATATAACCGACTAACATCCATTGTATGATTTATCGAATCAACACTTGATTCGATAACCCGGTTATATCATATATAACCGACTGATACAAAAAGTCGCGAGAATAGAATACGGTATCACATACACGCATTATTCTCGGTCTCGCACATATCACATATGCGCTCCTATTTCGTTTTGCCTGAGCCAGTAAAACCTCTTTGTAGGACTCTAAAGACTCGTCAATACGCCGGCAGTAGGTGATGATCACATCAAGCACCCACAAGCCGTCAGCGGTACTAGCTGGACGTAACGGCTAACCGGGTATTGAGCGATCAGAAGATCAGCAAGCAAGCCCGCTCCAACTCCTGCAAAAGCCTGCCGGTAACACTTCCCGTACAGTCCGGTCTCCTCGTCTGATATGTCGCATATCAAGTCTAGGGGTGGTAAACGTCGGACCCCAATAACCGATAAGTCGTGCCGATGTGAGGCTCATAACGGGCCGAGAAACTACTGGTAACACTTACCAGTAAATCTCTAATCAGCCCTGGCCAGGGACTTCTCTGTTACGGCCAATCAAGCACAGCGCAACATCAACCCCCAAAACCGGGAGAGACGAAACCCCTCCTATCGCTCATTGCCTCCATGTGAATCGGGACTGTACCCAAAAACCACCGTTTTGTACGTCCTCATGGACGTGGTAAGGTGGAAATCAAAGCACAGTGGGAATCACACAAGACTCTATGACGATCTCGGGTCTACAGACTAAGCTGCACAAGTGTCACCAGAGAACTGCCATCTGACGTGAGGTATAATACCATCTGTGAGTTCTCGGCGAGTCCGTCCAGTGTACCCAGTCTCCACTGAGCACCCGTATACTATCTCTGATGTCAAACACCAATGGATATGGGATCATCCATCGCCCATCTCATGGGTCGAGAAGCGTATACGCTAGTCTACACTGGTATATCGATGCCCCATCTCGATACACCCACGACTAGGGACCTTGAAGGATGTACTTATGGACTACCATGTCCCCACTAGTATGATCCGCATCATAGTCCAGGTAGTCAAGTACACATCCTAAGGGCTTTACCAACATGTAACTATAAGACAGTATAAAGAGACAGGTATACATGTTAAGATAAAAAGCAACCAGATAGCATAATATCATATCGAGCAAGAAAGTCATCTCTATATATGTCCAAGCATCCAATATAATATACATCATCTGTACAATACTGGCCTATAGGGCATACATACAACCAACATGTATCATCAGAAATTACTGCAGAAACTTTATGGAAGTAGTTGACAGATCTCTACGAAAGAAAGACGGATATGAACAAAGCTTTTCTAATAAGAGAATTGATGAATTTGAAGCTCTAGAAAGATTTCTCAATAGTAGAGCACTTGAACGAATTTCAGAATGTTACGAATCAACTTGCAGTCATGAATATGCCGGTTGAAGACGAGATGAAAGCACTTATCGCATTGTGTTCCCTTCCGAGCAGTTGGAAAACTCTCGTAGTTTTTTTGAGCAATTCGTCTCCTGACGGAATTATTTCTATGAGCGTGGTAAAAAACTGTCTCTTGAATGAAGAATTAAGAATGAAATCATAAGATAGACCATCTGATTTATATGCACTTATTACAAGAGAGGGTCTGAAGTGGAGGAAGGAACATAGCAACAATATTAGAAATCAGAGATCGTGGCCCACAAAAGATGTTTCAAAATAACATGTCATCACTACAATAAAAATGGCTCACTATATGTTTAATTGTCTCAGGATGAAGGAGGATTTAGATGATCTGAAGAGACATAGAGAGGAAGAGCAAGCGATCGTGGAAGATCAAACGAACGTGGCACATGATGTCGAGATAGAGCACGATTTTCTTTTGGCTAGTGATGATAAAGTTAAGAAGGAAGATATGTAGTACATGGATTCGGGAGCATCCTTTCACGTATGTTCAAAGGAGTGGTTCGATAAAATTAAGGAGAAAAAGAAGACGGCGACGTTAGCGGATAATTCTGAAGTAGAAGTAGAAGTAGAAGGCGTGGGCAGCGTGATTATGAAGATATTCCATGGTAAGCAGAGAGTTCATGGTGATGTCAGGTATGTCCCAAATCTGATGAGAAATTTAATTTTACTTGGAAGATTAGATACAAGAGATTACACAATTATTGCTAAAGATGGAGTAATGAAGATGTGCTAGAAAAACAATATTGTGATGAAAAGAGTCAGAACCTCAAGAGACATATATCAAGTTGTAGGGGAGCCTGTGTATGGATGAACAATCTTAGAGCATGGTGGAGATTTGAACGGAACTCATAAGAGGTCGTGGACGGAGATTGTGAAGAGAAGATAGAAGTCCGCTTAGAGAGTATAAGTCAAGGTGGAGATTTGTTGAAGTTTGACTTGTAGTTTTGAAGACTACAGACGTTTGCCTCAGAATTACAGACGTCTGTGAAAGCGATCAATAGAATGCTAGATTGAACTACAGACGTCTTTCCATTTCTGGGGCAGATGTCAGTGTTGGTCAGCCGCAGATTATTGGAAAGATTCGTTGAACATTCGTTTGAAACTTAATTAGGAAAGTTTGTTTGGAAAGAAATTTGAAGTTTTGTTTGGAGATTATTTTTGGGAGATTTGATTAGATCTAAATTAGTTAAATTAGGTATTCTAGTAGAAATAGGTTTAGGATTTTCTAGGCCTATAAATCTATATTTATTAGGGAATTTTGTATGGTACGAAGAAGAATTGAAGAGAAGAGAATTTTGTATTTCGTATTGAAGTTGAATAAAGAAAATAAGTTTAAAAATAATTTATTTGTGTTTTCATTGTGCTTTATATTTTCTTTTCTTCTCAAAATTCCTAACAATTTAATGAAAGTGTATAGCACCGTGAAAAGATTTTCTCTTAATAAACAGCAATAAAAAAAACTGTATAAGAAATACAAGAAAAGATATTTGTTGCTTATGGATGTCTTAAATTCAAGATGGCGATAAACAAAATAAACAAATCAAGGTTAATTTATAGTACATCAATCCATTGCCTTTACTAAAAGATGGAAGTAAATATGAAGTACAATATTATGGTTTATTAAACAATAGCTTTCTAAGTGCATGGAACATGCACTGTTTTTAGATTTTATAACACTTTCATTACATGTATAATTATATGCTTGAGAATGTGAAATTAAACTAAACTTGACCCAACATCAAATTGTAAATATTTATCAATCCTCCATATGCTCCTCTTGCTTGGCACGTGGACAAAACTAGTATTTTATAAAATATGGAACAATATTTGGTTGCAACTGCTATTCTCTTGATTAAGAGGACATAAATATCTTTTTAATTGATGGTATCAAAACTAATACATCTCCACTGTTAAAAAATAAATGGACGGCTCACATTAAAGCACTGGCCTCTCGAATGTTTGGAGAGGATCCAAATCAGGGGCAGGGGTAACTTAAATCCAGAGTTCCACCATCTTGTTTTACCCTGCTAACTCAAGCAATGAGGTTGCGCTTGTATGTAACTCTTAAATATATATATAAGTAACATTCTAAGCCCGCAAATATACGTGTGTATATAAAAAAAATTGAAGAATTTGAAGATCTCTAAGCAATGCATAGATGGGTCCAAAAACGAACGTTTTTCATAATGCAACATAATATGTGCTTATTATTTTGGTTAGATTTATTATGTACTTATGAGAATGATGTAATTAAAAATTCCATTGTAATGTCCTGAGCAGTACTTACTAAGAAAAGCATCTTTGGAGAATGCCAAGAAACGCAAAACATTTTCAAAAAGTTGATACTACATGCATGCCTTTCCAATTCCGAGAGAGGTTACATTTTAGGGTTAGTTGCCCATTTAATATTCCTACTATTCAATGGTACTTATATGAAAAACTACCACTTAGATGAAATAGCTATATACATGGAGGACTGATATTTTACTTTGGATCATAAATCTTAAATTAATATAAGTCTAATAAGCTAGGTGTAAGGAAAAAAAATTATATATTCCTATGTTTTTTAAATTTTGGTCATGAGATAATAAATTATTAGATAAGAAGAAAAGTTTTATTTTTTCATATGCCTGGCCCTCAAAAGACTAGTATAAATATAGACATATATAAAAGCCTAAATTAAGTATACAGTCAATTATTTGATTTCTTTTTCCCTTCAAAAATCATACTATTTTTATCCAACTTCCATAAGAGAATGCAAGTAAAGAGATTTTTAGATATATTCAAGATAAATCAAATAGGTTAGCAAAAAAATCAAACAAAAACAAGTTAGAATAAAAATATTGCATAATGCATAATCATTGGATAATTTTAAAATCTTTATAAATCTATTACCATATAAATGAGTCTCAAATGAAGATATTCAAGATTTGACTTCATTAATAAATACTAAATCAAGATTTTCGTGATTCTGATTTAAAGCAATCATGGTATTTTTATTTTCTTATAAAAAGGCAACGGGAATACTTGCTTCTCTAAAATATAGGTAGAAATTAAACATCTAATTATATTATCATATATCTATAGAAATATAATTAAATAGACACAGTGAATTAATTGAAGATTTTTACTTAATTTGCATGGGAAAAATTCAACAGGTAAAGAAAAAATCTTATCAACTACGTGCAATTGCCCCTAGCCTTCTCTCACTATATATATGGAACTGCTCAAGAGATAAACAAAAGAAAAAAATCATAGAAAAAATAAGAGATAAAATTATGATCGTATATGTATTGTATACCGTAGGGGGCAGGCCATTCAATGTAGAAATTGCGAGACTTGCAACGGTGCGGCATTTGAAGAGGGAGATTATGAGGGGTGAGAATATTATTTCCTATAATAAAATCATGCTTCAGACTGGGGACGGTACAGTTCTTTCAGATGACACCTGTTCTCTTGATTCCTACAACGTTGTTGATGGAAGCACAGTTTATCTTACAATAGCCCCCCCGCATTAAGTTTTAAGACTTTGTTAGCTTATGTTTAATAATTCATGCATGATGTTTAAAATAATACTTTGTCGGTCTTTAATAAAGTGTGCATGTTTTACATGCATTCCCAATTTGAGTTTGATGAATGTATTTTGTATGACATAAGCTGGTCAAGCTATCGTGCCTGTTATTATGAAAATCTTATTTGTGATGTTTACTTCTATATATATAGTGGAACAAAGTTTGGTCAACTCTAAACAAATTAATTTTTCATATATATATATATATATATATATATATATATCCGTCATGCATCCACCGCGGAGCATGCGGATCTTATATGCCTGAGGGTCACATGAGCACACAAGAAAAACATGAACGCTCTTTGCATTGCGGATTTTCATATATAAGGATAATGCCGGCTGTATCCAATTTTTTGGACGAATGAAATAAGTCGATACATTTTACTCATTTTCTAGTGGATTCAAATTTAAAGGTTTTCAATAATATATTGTTTTGCGCCAGCGGATCAGCCATAAAAGATCAACTTTAAACTATAAAAATGACTCTCTAAATCAACTTCAGAGTCCTTTTTGTTTATGGCTGGTGTAGAAGATATGTGACAAAGAACATGAGGGATCCTCTCTACTTTACTTTATATTCATATTACATATTTTTCCTTATGAACAATAATGGTTAAATACAAGTTAGATCTGGGCTCTAGGCCTCTAGTTCAACTATAAAGAGATTTTATCATTAGGTTGTAGTGGCTCTTGTATATCTAGTCTATGACGTTACCCCAACCGCTCATGATTAGCAAGCTTTGGAAATTTTTGGACAATAACAAAGAGGTTTGTGTGGAAATGCAAATAACTGAGATGACACCATGGGCCGTGCTCTTTCCTAAAAAAATAAATTTTACTAATTCTATAAAACCCTACTGAACTACGTACCAATATTATATGACATCGTTCGTTTCAATAACTCGTACAAGCCACAATCGGATTGAATAACCCAAAATTTCTTACGGATAGATTGAATAAACTAAAATTGAACGGAATATGTTATTTTTTTGATAAAAATACCTTTCATTAATTTTTTATGAATATACACATCAATGGGGTTTTATAGAATTTTTAAAGTTCAATGGAGTTGTCTCAAAAACCTGAAAAGCTGGTTGAGGGTTAGTAAAATTTACCCTTCATAAAAATGAAGATGTAAAATATAGAAACATATTTGCTATGGTGGTGGTTTGTAAGAAAATTGAAGAAAAATGTTAAGGTTTAATTTTACAAAACCGCCATCTAGTTTCGTTGAATCTCAGATTAATCCAATATACTTTTAAAAAGGCAGAAAACTACTCTATTTCACAGTGCTACAATAACTCAGTAAAAAATATCCCCAAAATGCCATTTTTCTCTTCCTCATTTTTTCACAAAAATCAGTCTCTCTTTACCTTAGCTCTAACTTATTTGAATCATTGGTAGTGATGATGGTGGAAATTGGAAGGATGCAGAAGATAGCGGAGGCAGCGTTGAGAACTTAGAGAAAGAAATGATAGTGGTAGTAGGACATGGAGAAGGAAGATGATGATGGTGGTGATGGTGATTGGGATATGGAGGAAAAAGGTGAGAGTAGTAAAGATGGTGAAGATTTGGAGAAGGATGATGGTGGTGGTGATAGTGGTGCAGATTTAGAGGAGAAAGGTGGCGGCGGGGATTTCGAGGAAGATGGAGATGGTGGTGGGGATTTGGAAAAAGAATGTGGTGGTGGTCTGAAGGAGGAGAAAGAAAATGGGATTTGGAGGAAGGCGAAAATAGTGTGGTAATGAGGATTTGGTGAAAGAAGGGGGTGGTGGTTTGGAAGGAGGAGGAGGATATAGATGATGATGGTTATGGTGGTGCGGATTTGGAGAAATATGATGATGGTTCAGGGAGAGTATTTAAAGAAGGAAGATGGCAGTGGTGATGAAGGATTTGAAAGACGAAGAAGATGGTGAAGGATTTGAAAGACGAGAAAGAAGAAGAAGATTGTGGTTAGGGCGGTGACGAGGTTTGTCGCCAATGTGGTTGTAGCATTTTTTTCGTCATCCTATTTAGATAAAAATGCGCTCGCTTGTCTGGTATTATATAGGTTGTTGGGATCTTCCCGGCGCTCCAACACGCTGCAGAAATGGAAAGCGCGAACAAAAAATTTCATCCAAACACGAGGAAACCGAAACTTAGAGTCCGTTCCAAAACACTAAACTGGAAAACAACATACAAGATTATAGAAACTACAACTTTTGTCGCGTCTCCACCTAATCGTGGAAGACCCCTCGAAACTCCTCTTTGACCATTGGGAACACGCTTGAGAGGCAACCGCCCTTACTGATGATAATCCACTTGAGGGAAACCGATCCAAGCTCCAATTTCACCTAGTGAAGCAACCGATACTCCAAACTTGCTGTAAATAGAGTGTGGGGATGTAGCAATTTTCCACTTTCAAAAATTCTCTTTTTTAATCACTCAAGAAAGTGAACAAGAAAAAGGAGGAGGAGGAGGAAGATGGAGAGCATTTTAGCCATTTCAAAATTAAACTAAGTCTTAAGTGAATAAAAGAATGAGAGGGAAATATTAAAATCATTTTCCAAAATGTCCTACACATTTTACAATATAAAAATAGCATATCCCTCTCATTCCACGCTTCCACTTTACACCTCACCTCCACCTCATTTTCTTGAATATTCATAAATGAATATTCAAAAATGAGGTGTTTTCCTTCTATAAGGTATTCCGTATAAATATAGAATACAACCCCCAGTATATGTATCGCTACATATATGCGTATCCGTATAAAAATACGGATAACTAAGAGAGAGAAAATGAATAGTGAACATAAAACTAGAATATATATTAAAAATATATATGTATATTATTAAATCAATACTTGATTTAATAATACGGCTTAATCCTAAGCCGGATACCGTTTGATTAAAGTCCATGTAGCAAGTACACATATTTAATCGGATTCTTACAGGTATCAATTTACGGCTTCTATATTATATCGTCTGAACCGGGAAAACTCTCTGTATGGGACTCTATAAACTCAACAATATGCTGGCAATGATTTACTGGATAAATCCATAACCATAAGCATGTCAGCGGCACTAGCTGTACATAACGGCTAACCAGGTAAATGCCGAAAGAGAGGTCGACAATCAACTCTGTCCGTACCTTACAGAGCCTGAATATGACAATCTCCGTACAGTCTGGTCTCTTCGTCTAAGAGTATTGCATACCGGGTCTAGCGGTTAGATAACTTCTGACCCTTAATAACTCGATAAGTCGTGTCGGAGTCAAGCTCATCACCAACTAAAAAACTACTTAACTCATATCAGTAAATCTCATCCACCATGGCCACGGATTTATGATGATGGCCAATCGAACACTGCACGACATCGAATCCTAATACCAGGAGAGACGAATCCTTGACAATCGCTTATTTCCTTATATGGCTCAGGACTGTACCTAACTAAAACCTGTTTGTACGATTTCTTTGAGCTATAGAAGGGTAACAACCAAAGTTTGACCGATTGTTGTATAAGAACTTCACTTCCTATCAGGAGTATGCCATCCAAATCTCAGGATATAACTCTCTACATCTTTTTTACTAAGTTCATCTGTTATTTTGATGAAGTCAATCAACTTGACTGTCACATCGAAATAGAAGATCCGTCACCGCTATGCTTGCTTCAGTCTATAAATAGACATAAGCAACTTGCACTCCTTCCGCTGCTCCCACTGACTACGACAACCATCTGGCAGAGTCATATACACGTGTACTTCTAAATTTTCATTTAGAAAGACGTTATAGTTATCCTCTTACCAGATCTCATAGTCATGAATAGTAGCAGTGGCAAATCATATCCATATGGACTTCAGCGTAGATACTGAAGTAAATATTTCATCACAATCCACACCGGGTATTATATGAAAAACCCTTTACTACAAGTTTAGCATTATTAGGTTAGCAACTTTCTATCTGCACAGACCTTAAAAGATCTACTTGCTCCTAATAGGTTTTACCCTTTAGGGGCACCTAGCAAATTCTATAATTTACTGAAGTGCGTGGAGTCCAATTAACCTGTTGATTACTAGTAGGGCCATCATAACCATGATGCTAACCTCTCTGACACCGTCTATGAGAAAACTGAAGTGTCCCTCAGGTGAATGAGGTTACCTAATAAAATCTGCGGAGTGGCTAATGTTTGTCATGTCCAATTGAATGCTTAGGTTCTACTAAATTTTCAGTAACCGTTTGTAGTTCTGGAATCACTTCCGGTTCTACCATACTCTCATTAGTTTCTTTTGCAAAGAAGTCCTTTTTATAAAAAGGTGGCGAGTCAAGAACAAATCAACCTTTGATCTTGCAAATGGTAGAAGTTAAACCCTTACTAAAAGCTAGAAATAACCCACAAACTGCCATTACTGAAACATTCCTTGAATTCGTCTGGATTATACTTTTAAACAAAAACAGGATAACTCAATATCTTAACATCCTCAAGATATGCTACCTTTCTATGTCCATATAGAATCAAATGCACTAATTTAGATGGAACCATATTCAATTAGTATGCGGTTATTTTCAGTGTATATTAGCTAAATGGAAAAAGGTCATACAACATCACTCACCAAGAAGCGCACCCACGGAAGAGTAACCTTTGAGAGAATCAAGTTCTCAATATCACTATGACGGAATACCTAGTATAAGTATCTACATTTTCGATCATTTCGAAGAATCTTGATACTTCCAATGTATGGTTCTTTACTTTATTCTTATACCTATAAACTTTTCAAAATGTTTGGACCTTTCATTTTAACGAATGTGTGCCTATAACCAAAGAACTCATAGGTAAACTGAATGAAGTAAGATTACCAACCCCTTGTCCTAATGGACACCAGACGACATACATTACCATGTATACATCCTAAGAGTATACTAACTCAAAATCCGTGAGTCGTAGGTTGAAAACTGTATTTTGGTTAAGAACGTCTATACCGTTATTCTATGCACCTTAGTTTATGCTCAACTGATAAAGGTAAATGTTTAGAATACAATTTTCAAAATTTATATATTACTTTATAAAATAAAGATATCATATATCATTTTAAAAATTGGTGTATAACAATGATTATTCAAAACCAAATATTTGCCGTTAGACAAAATCAGGCGATTTAATCCAATATCACAAATTGCTACAAATTCCGATATTGAGGATCAAATCATCCATTTCCCAATATTCTTCCCTTTCTTAGCATCTGTAACGCCCTATACATGTTAGACCATAATCTGGTATATATACATACCCCGGAGTCAAAATTAACTGGGAAAACAGTTTTCAATTATAAGTACACAGAAAAACTGAAATATAAATGTTTCAAGGGGTGACCAGGTATTCCTACTAAAGCCTTTTCCACTATCCAGATTTACTACAGTAATCGCAATTTCCTTTGCTCTCACTCAAACTCTTTATATGTCTCTATATCTCACCTTCTGTACACCACATTTAGACCAATTGGTTTTCTTTCTTCCCTACCTTTCGGCACTAGCCTAAGATTTAGAAGAAGACTATTCAACAAACGTAATTGGTGTACTCTCCTAATATAAAGAGCTCTCACAACTTGAGAGAAAGTAAAGTGAAGAGAACTGAATAATTCTATTTAATTTCTTCAGAACCAGTGTCATCCTCGGACTGAAACATGTTTCTACGAGCTCGTATGTAACTATACGATGACATACCCAAGTAATGTGGATTTTCGTAGTGATACAGAGTGTTCTAGAGAAATGCAAAGGGAAAATAAGAGTAGTGACTGTTTGATGTTTTAGAGTTTGTGTTTGTAGAATAACCGCAATCAATAACGGTGTCGCGTATAGCTAGACCGAGATGAGTACGGGTCGTCCTCAGGGAAACGTTGAATCTTTTAATCTTACTTTAAGCGTGTTGATTAGGAAAGAAGGAAGAGTAGAGGATGATGAAGAATAGTTGTAGATTCTAGATCCACGTCAAACACGGATGCAGGATATAGATCTAGATTAACTACGGATGCAGGTTTTATATTAGAAGGGGGCTTGTAGGGTTCGTTAAGATTTAGTAGTCATGGATGATTAATTAAAGATTAATCCTTTTATCCTTTAATAGATTTAAAACTAGATCGACAGTGATGCATGTAGATTAGGGTTTCTGGAGGGAAAATGGTTCCCACTATTAACCCCTATCTTGACATGGATCTCCGTTCATGTCTAGCCTTTACCAAAACAATTGTTAATCTAATCTCTAATCGTGGTCGTGGCTATTAATGAATTGATAGCGCGCCCGATTAGGATATTAATGATTCTTTTGGTAAAGTTTATAAACTTTATAGGACGTAAAAGAAGTGTAAGGATCTTCATCATCCGCTGATCTACTATAATCCTACGAACCCTAACAACCGGAAAATTACTCGTGCATGTTAGGAAAAGAAAAGATAGAAAGGGAAATAATATTGAAAACTACAGAAAAATAAAATGATATAAGAAAACAACTGCCTTTATTAATCAACAAAATCAAGTACTCTTTGTTTCTTTAGAAAATGATTACAAAACCCTAGTTTTCTTCTCGATCTCTTCTAAGGAGGTAGATGAACTGTCGATAATCAACCAGGATTCCTGAGCCGTCGTGGACTTCGTGATCGCGTCGGTTTGATAATTTTTCCAAGAGACTCTCTGTCCTTATTTATAGTCACAAAGCCATAACCCTAGTTTCTAATATGGTAACTAGTTGTTAGGATCCCACTGTAAAATCCAAAATCACAACTCCTCAATATTGCGGCGGAGCCACAGCCATTGGGTGGGTTTAGCCGCGGATCCGCGGTGGGGTAGAGGAGTCTTCGCTTAAAAAATATTGAGGCTTTTTCTGGTGACACATGTAGACTATTTTGATATCTGGAATCTGAAAATCTTCTCTAAGTCTCTGCCAGAATTGATTTCTTCGATTTACTTTAAGATTTCGGCAGATTTGATCTTGATAACTCGGATTTTCTTGATTCCAGTCCTGAAATAATTTCTGCACAATTATCCCAATAAATAATGTTAGTAGAATTTGTTTTTATTGAGATATTATTTTAACCATTTGACATGATATTATAGTTTTAAGAGAATTGGTCAAAGATATTTGATATGGTATGCATATTTAAATGGACCAAATATTATATAGATATTATATGCTTACATTTTCCTTCATAATGTTAATTATAATATATAAACATATGAAAATAGTATTTTTTCGGATAAACCCTCATATATGTCATATTTGTAATAAACACCTTTTATTATATAAAAATAGTAAAGAAAATGTTATATCAAATGCACAATATTTTCAACTGAACAAATACCCCCAAACTTAACTTTGATCGTCCCGAGCAAACTAGTTATTCAAGAGAAGGAGAAAAAGAGAAAAAAAACCTAAGTAGCGCTCTTTCGTAGGCAACATGATTGCACTGAGCACGTGCAACAAGCCGTTAAACCTCTAGGTGTCGCTAGTAGGAGGAGTGTTGTCTCCTGAGGGTTTTTAGCGGATTACATCCACAAAATTCTTTAATAAAAG
Organism: Agapanthus africanus; assembly: GCA_030015575.1. Lineage (NCBI taxonomy): Eukaryota > Viridiplantae > Streptophyta > Magnoliopsida > Asparagales > Amaryllidaceae > Agapanthus > Agapanthus africanus. The sequence goes on along the minus strand of CM057344.1, from coordinate 65,961,917 downwards.
AAAGATGGTGAAACTTACATATAAAGATAAGAACTATAAAAGAAAAAATTTGAAAAGAAGAGTTTCCAACTATAAAAGCTTTTCGGTTGCCATAAGCCCTATCTTAATTGTCGTGCAAAAATGTTAGAAATCACGTCATCACTCAATAAAACATCGCCTTTAGTCTTCCTCCCTATCTTTCATCCAAATATTGATCATATACCCCTACGTGTGTGTAAAAGGCATCCCTACACTTAGAGAATTCAATTCAAGCTATCATACTCATGTCCATCTTCCAAAGTACTTTATACTTGGTGGATATTTTAAATGAAATTGTTCGCACATCCTTCATGCGACCGTTAATACTTCTTGAGGTACTAACCAACCGATTACAAAATGTGCTCGCGTATTAAGGCATAATTTCTCGTCTTGCACACCTAAGGCTTAGCAGTGGCTCCTAAACCAGTTGGTCTAAAGCACTAGGTGATAAAGCACCCTCGCTATATTTTTTAATGCTTCCTTGGTAATTACAAAACCAGTATTCATTTTTTTTTCTTCACCATCACTTATATATATATATATATATATATATATATATATTTTTATACTAAGGTTTTTAGACAAGAGCATTTCAAGGTATCCTCTACTATCCCAAGTTTCAAGATGTGTGTAAGTGCGTATAGAAGGGTATCAACGTTCAAATGTTTGGATTCAAGAATATGGACTATTTTTCAGACTTATTTTTATCCTCAGATTAGCAATTTCCTTCATTTTACTAACCCTTGGGACAACAGCTCATAACTACTTATTACTAGTTTTGTTTAAGAAAACCTCTATCTTTCTTGTTTTTCTCAAACTATTCCTATCTTTCAAATGTAATTTTTCACTTTCTACTCTTTTATTATAAAAATATTTTTTTAATGCCCGGTGTCAAAGATAATTCAGTGAATACAAACCTCCCCCCAAACATGTTTTCAGCAGTGTCCTTACTGATGTTATCCTTTGAGAGTATAGACCTGTAGACTTGGGGAGAGACAATAATAGGGTAAAATAATAGTTAAATGAAGACTACCCCCAAACTTGTTCTTTGGCATGCACATATATTCAGTTAAGTCCTTTTTTTCACTTACCTCCATTCTTAAGATGATACAATGTTACCGAAATATGGAGGTGAGGCGGAGGAATTTAATTATGATAAAGTGGCTCATGTAAAAAAAGGAGCTCCTCCACCGGGTCAGCAGAGAAATACAGTTTTAATCTATGCCCATTTACTTTAATTGAACTGTTTTTTATATTTTCAACTTCTACTGCTCCGTGCAGGTGTACAAACCGCACCACAAAAAGTCCTTTCCAACAAGATTTAAGCTTACCCGGATGAAGATGGAGACGGGAATCGTAAAGAAGGACTTGTTGTCCCGGTGTGAAAGTTTTTCTAAAAAGGTTTTTATCGTGGAACACTTTAGTCCGGTTCTTTACTATCACCGCATTATCATAAGCTTCATCGCGGAGTTCGCTTAGCTCATTCAATTGCAGCTTCCGACAGCTGCTAGCTTGATCAAAATCGAAGTTTAGCTCTTTAATAGCCCATATTGCTTTATGTTCGATCTCGACAAGAAAGGTGGCATGCCTTCCTAAACACAAGACGTATGGAGACATATCAAGATCGGTCTTATAAGCGATGCGAAATGCCCAAAGAGCATCCGTCAATTTGGTTAACCAATTTTTACGGTTTTTAGAAACCGTTTTCTCCAAAAAATTTTTGATTTGCCTATTTGAGATCTCAGCTTGCTCGCTTGTTTAGAGATGATAGGGCGTAGAAAGTTTGTAGTTGATTGCATATTTCCGCATCAAAGCCTCGAAAGATCGATTACAGAAATGGGTCTCGTTGTCGCTAATTATAGCGTGAGGGTGTCCGAATCATGAGAAGATATTCTTTTTGAGAAACTTAATAACAGTCTTGTTGTCATTAGTGCTGTTCCCCTCCGAAAGACGGCGCGACGTGGGCGTCTCGCCTGAGATTCGGGGCAGATGCTAATTGGTGCTATCCGTCCACCTCTCCGAAGATACCAAGTTGATTTATGGCACCATGTATCGAAGGTTTAGACGGATGCGTCCGATGTAGCAGACTTCGTCAGATTCCCCCTCGTTTGAAGGGTTTTTGATTGTGGGGACGCTCTTCCCTGCAGGCGCAAGCCCCTGCAGTTAATTACGCTACCGCATTGCGGTAACAACTTTCTCCTTCTCCAGATGGTCACTTCGTGTCATGGGTGTTTGTTTTGTGTATTTTGTTGCCCGTGGATTGTTTACGGAGACTGAGTTATGTCGTCGCCCGTAGGGCGTGGACTAGTCCAAATCCGTATTATCTTAGATTTGGGTTTGGGGGTTTGGTTTGAGGATACGTCAGCCATGCTTGAGGCTAAGATCGACTCAAACGTTTGTTAAGGATACGTTAGTCTAACTTTGTGACTAAGATCAACTTAACGGGATCGTTTAGATCCGACAACGGAGCGTTTGTGCTCTATTGTTCTAGTTTAGGGACCTAGTGGTCCATTAAATGTATGGCCGTCAGGACCCGTCACCTCTCCGACGACGTTGAAGGATTACAACGACGGATGTCAGAGGAGTTCAGAGATGTACCCTCGAGCCAGAGTTAATTGGGGGGATTCATAGTCCAGTCTGTTTGAAGGTTTAAGGATACGTTAGCCATCTTTGAGGCTAAGATCAACTTAAACGGGACCGTTTAGATCCGACAAAAGAGCATGCAGGGGGAGCTCTATTGTTCTAGTTCAAGGACATTGCGGTCCATGGGTAGTTTTAAGGGCATTGCGGTCCATGGGTAGTTTAAGGACATTGCGGTCCATTGTTAGTTTTAAGACATCTCGCTCAAGGTTAAGGACGTCGTAGTCTATGGGTTTAAGGACCCCACAGTCCATTGTTAGTTTTAAGACATCTCGGTCAAGGTTAAAGACGTCGTAGTCCATGGGTTTAAGGACCCAACAGTCCATTGTTAGTTTTAAGACATCTCGGTCAAGGTTAAGAACGTCGTAGTCCATGGGTTTAAGGACCCCACAGTCCAGTATGTGCTCTGGATGCTTCGCACGGGTTCACTGCCGTGCTTTGCGAGGACCAGGCTCCGCTCTGGACGTTTTCCACGGGGTCAAAGAGTGACATTATCCGCGTTCCACGTAACCAGGAATTTTGCATTAAACACGGGTTTAAGGACCCCACAGTCCGTATCAATGTGTGGTCGTCGGGACCCGTCACCTCTTTGAAGACATTGAGAGATTACAATGCCAAGTATCAAAGGAGTGAAGAGATGTACCCTAGAACCGGAGTGGATTAAATAGTCCTTAGCCCAATTTGGGATCAAAACGAATTAATTATGTTATGAGTCTATTGGCCCAGTTAATCATAAATTGAGGACTTATGGCCATCTTGGGCTAAGTCCAATCAGGAGAGGCTTTGCCTCTATCCATTTAGGCCAATTGGGCCAAAGCCTAGTGTTAAACACTACAGAGCAGTCAGTGTTGAACACTGGGAATGAGGTTGACAAGTTAGTGTTTAACACTGAGAGATAATTGGTGTTAAACACCAGCAACAAGGCTTTTCAAATTAGTGTTAAACACTAAAACAGATCAGTGTTGAACACTGCAAATAAAGCTTTTTAATTAGTGTTGAACACTAAGGCCCAACAGTGTTTTAACACTGGGTTCGAGAGTTTCAATTTAGTGTTCAAACACTAAGGCAAGAGGGGTCACGTGGCAGCACGTGAGAGCGCCCTCCCTTTATTTATTCTGCTGAGATTATTGCGTCTTTCAGAGCGTCACGTGCCATCACGTGATAGGCATTCAAACGCTTATATGTTAAAGCTTCTGCCGGCGGTCACGTGGGTCACGTGGGGGACTGCCTCAAAGGGGGCTTTCTGTAGATCTCTTGGGGGGGTCACGTGGTGGCACGTGACCCTGCCTCTATGTATGTTGTTTAGAGGATCTGTTAACCTTTTCTCAGGAATTAAATTCCTCGTAGGGTTAAACCCTGACAGTAATTTCGGAGGAATTAAATTCCTACTTCCTTTTGATGGTTTATATTCTGAATAGAGTTGAACTCTGAATTTTCCGTAGGAATTAAATTCCTCATACATGTGGAGAACCAAATAGGGTTAAACCCTTAACAAAAGCTTTTTAGGGAATTTGAACTTCCATCCTCTGTTAAATTATGATTAAAGGAATTAAATTCCCGCGGTTTAGGGTTAAACCCTGTTTCTTTTTGTTCTGAAGGAATTAAATTCCCATGATACAGGGTCAAGCCCTAATTTTATTTTAAAGGAATTAAATTCCTATAGTTCTGTGAGAATTAAATTCTCGTGCTTGCATTCCCTCTCTATGTTTTGGATCTGCATGGTAGGATCCCAACCCATTGAGAATTAAATTCTCAACTTCAAGGGGAGATGTGCACTTTGCAGATCCTCTATCAAAGAGAGAAGAAATATATTCTTCTGTTTTATGTATCAGAGTTAAACTCTGTTGAGAATTAAATTCTCCTTCTTTTTCAAGGAGCTTTTCCCTTTTTTACCTAGGGTTCTTGCAGAAGATCCAAGTCTTTTCAAAGTATCAAAGCTCTCCTCCTTTTTTTTTCTTCTCTGCGTCTGTGTATATCTCTCTCTCTGTGTCTCTTGGCTCTTATTTATAGGAGAAGCAGTCGAATCAATCAGTTTTTGACGAATCTTCATGAAAGATTTGATTTGCATCCATCATTCATTTTGGACCTTTGGATTATCGGGTGAATTTTATTCACCATTGGATTTCAAATCCAGGGGTTCCCCTTTATTATTTCGGTTAGATTTAAAGGGGAAATCTTTCCAAACCCGAGATTTTCCCATAGATAGATGATATTTCATCACCTCTGAATCTTTAATTCGATCGGTTCCAGATAGCCGCTTTCCTTTGGAAAGATTTGATTCTCCTTCAGAATTTAATTCTGTTTGACAAAATGGGCTTTGAAAGCCGGTCACGTGTGACCACGTGACCCCTGGTCACGTGTGGGCACGTGACCCCCTTTGGAATGAGCCTTTTCCTTTCTTTTGCGCTCTGTCTTCTGATCGTTGCTTAAACGTCACGTACCACCACGTGACCCCTGGTCACGTGTGAGCACGTGACCCTTGTCTGGAGCCTCTTTCCTTGGTTCAACTGGAGAACGAGTCTGCTGCTTTGAACGTCACGTGCCAACACGTGACCCTGGTCACGTGGGAGCACGTGACCTCTTCTGAACCCTTTTCCTTGACTTGATCAGGGAACCGGTTTGCCTTTGACACTTGCATTTAAACGTCACGTGTCGCCACGTGACCCTGGTCACGTGGGAGCACATGACTCTTTCTGAACCCCCTTTTCTTCAACGTAGTCAGGAAACTGAACTTGCCTTGCTGATGTGCTTAGGTGTCACGTGCCAACACGTGACCGCTAGTCACGTGTAAGCACGTGACCCTCTTCTGAAGCTTTTCCCAGAAGTTTTCCTGATTTTAAATCAGGAAACAAATGCCCCCACAGCGTTGTTCTCACGTGTCTGCACGTGAGTGCAACGCTGTCACCTCTTGTGACCGTTGGATTCCTCTAGGGATCTGGGGAGACGAAACGTTTTCATTGCCTTCTATAAATACCTCTGTCTCTTCATAGGAGCCTTCCCTTTGTTCATTTTCTTCTTCTGAGAACTTCTTCCTTGAGAATTCAATTCTCGCTTCCAGAGCTTAGTTCTCTGTCTTGAAACAGTCTGCAGAGTTTAACTCTGTTCGAAAAGAATCCTTTTCTTCAGGTAATGTTTTTGGACAACGATGGACCTTCACATTCCTCTGGATTTTAAATCCAAAACAAGGGTTTTTACACTTTTTTCTTCATATTTTTCCATAAGAACATGAAACCGCTTAACCTTCAAACTGTAGATCTTTTAGGGTTTAGATGATCCTTGGGGAGATGATGATGGCGTTTCAACTCCATGGAATTTTATTCCATCCAAAAATGTTTCTGGGAATTTAATTCCCTTTTCTTAATAAGGAATTTAATCCCAATGAAGAACTTGATTTCTTCACACGGAGGCTTCCTGAGGTCTCTTGGCCCGAGGTTGTTCTTCTGCAATTAATGAAATGGTAGTTTTCTAATGAATCTCATGACCTTTATTTCAGGTATTATGGATGCCCATCTGTATGGTCTTGACGAGATCATTTCCTATGGGAATATTCGTGCACTGGGCCGTAGTCAGAACCAGGAGTTCACCGATGCTCAATGTGCCGAGATCATGAGCCGCTTTGATGAGTACGACCATCGGCTACTCCCCCGTCGCTCTTCTCTTCTGAGGCTGATCGTGCTGGCGATCAGGGAGGCTCTCCCTCTATTCTGTGCTGGTGTGCCGCTTGGGGCATTGGACGCCGCCGAGGATAAAGTACACTCGGTGTATCTGATGCACTTGATCTCAAAGAGAAGGCGGGATAATCTCATTGATCTCCTGCATCAGATGTTCCAGCAGTCGGCCATACTTGCCGCCTATCGGAGGGTGGAGGACATTCGTGAGGACCCCGACGCCTGTGATCGTGAGAGGAAGCATACTCGGGAGGTTCGAAATGCTTGGAAGATTTTGAATAAAGTTAATTTTGAGTTTCTCAACCCATGCCCCGCATCTGAAGTTTTACCATTGTAAATGTGACCTCTGTGTTTTGTATGAACCTCTTGAAGTATGAGTGACAATTGTTATTATGTCTTTCTATGTTTGCATGTCTTTCCTCTGGGATTTTATCATTTTGCTACTGTTGTTGTTGGTGCTTTCAATATGCAGGGTGCTACTCCATTCTTTTTTTTTTTTAGTGTACATCAGGTTTAGTCCTCACGTAGTCTGCACGTGGGGTCCCTTGATGTGGCTGTTCACAAAATCTTCTCATGCCCTATTTTCGGCGCACGATATTGGACGCAGAAAAAAGGGCCTTGGAAATAGTTCCATCTCCTTGATTTTCGATGCCTTTCCTTTTTTGGGCCTTGGAAATAGTTTCACCATGCAAGATTTTCCGAGCACAGCACTTAATGCATTTCCTTATATATAAGGCTATAGCTTCCCTTTTCCTCTCACCAAGAGATTTATATTATTATTATTATATTTTTTTTTATCTTGGAGTAACTTGTCTTGAGAAACAAACGAGCGCCATGGCCTGCAATCGCCCTCATGCTTGTCGACAGCCATGGGAAGTTCCTATTGAGGAAATGGTCCCCCGCTTTGCTGCTCGGTTGGTGGATCCCCTCCTTACCGACAACGAATGCGACTCAGCCATGCATGAACTCTCGATCCGTAGGGGGTCCCCCCTCCCGATGGGTTCTCTCTGGCTCCGGATGATTCTCAAGGCCGTGCTTGCCGACATCCCTCCTCACCCGGCGGAGATGACCTTGGCGATGCTCGACGCGGCAGAAGAAAAGCTCGAGGGTTTTCATGAAGCGTGCTTGATTACTCAGGCTTTGAAGGATTGCTCAATTTATCTGCTGAGCCAGATAAAGGCCCGGCGAGCTATTATGTCTGCTTTCGTGGACGAACACGGCGCCAATCGATGGGGAGCGACTTCTCGTGAGAACCGTCGCTTCGATGTGCTGGAAAAAGCAGAGAGAGAGATGGAGAATTTTGTCCTTTGCTTCATTAACCCCTGTGCCGTTGATCCCATGTTTGGTGACATTTTCCGTTAGCGTAGAACATTTTTAAATTAGTCCCTCCTTTTTTACGCTTTATGCCGAGATTCCGTGTAGGCTTGGTGCTAGTATGTATGTTTCCGCTTGCATAAATAAACTTTGTATTCTTCTCAGGAGAACTTTCTTTAATTGCAAATGCTATCATCACTTTCCTGCGCATCAGACCATTTTGGGTATTATGAACGTTCATGCGATTGCAAGTGCTATTATTCTTATTATTCCCTTTTTGAATACTCATATGATTGCGAACGTATGCTTGAAATATGTCGGAAACTTTTCTTGTTGCCTTTCACATCAGGCGATGTGAGCACGCTTGCTGTGGTTACGAAAGCGAGCTTACGTGGCCTGATAGGGCGATACGTAGCGAACATAAGGTTGTGGCTCTCGATAAAACTGCCACGTTCACTTGTGAGAGGGTCGAGGCTCATAAGGCTATTGAGAAAGAGCATTGAAGCCCGGCTTGCTTCATATCAGGCCCAACAAGCTCAGGCGGAGGCTCGTCTTTTGGAGATCTTGCGTCATGAAGCCGTGGTCCAACAAAAGCAGGATGAGCTGACCAAGCTGCTGAATCGCTCACCGGCTTGAAACATTTGTATCTTTTCCTTCCTTTTTGTACGTACTCATGGATAAGAGTATTTTCTTTTTGTTTCTTTGATGAATTGTACTTTGTACCCATTTTGGTTTATGAATAAAAGATACATTTTTCTTCTCAATGATGTGTTTCCTTCTCATTGAATGTATTCTGCGAATATTCTATCTTGATCTCCTTGCAGGACAGCAATGGCTCAGGACTCAGGGTTAAGATCTGCTTCCTAAGACTTTTGCATTTTACGAGCCACGAGGGTCTCATAAAGGGTTTTTTCTCCCTACAGGTCGAGAGGATCCCATAGGTGTGAGTTCTTCTTAAAGATCGTGAGGATCCTTAAGCGGGTTTTCCCTTGAGAGTCGTAAGGATCTCGCAAGAGAGTTTTTTCTTCCTTACAGGTTGTGAGGGCCTGCAAGTGTTGGATGCGGTCACCCTTGTCCGTGTTTTACGGAGTCGGGGGTTTCTCAAGGTATCGTAGTTTAAAGACGTCACGGTCAAGGTTAAGGACCTCATATTCCATGGATTTAAGGGCTCCACAGTCCGCTGTTAGTTTTAAGACATCACGGTCAAGGTTACGGACCTCATAGTCCGTGGATTTAAGGACTCCACAGTCCGCTGTTAGTTTTAAGACATCACGGTCAAGGTTAAGGACCCCATAGTCCGTGGATTTAGGGACTCCACAGTCCGGTGTTTGGTTGCAGGGACCCGTCACCTCTTTGAAGACGTTGAGGAATTACAACGCCGGGCATCAAAGGAGTGAAGAGATGTACCCTTAAACCGAGGCAAAGTCTGTAGGGAATCGGGGTGGTTGATCGTTAGTTTTAAGACATTACGGTCGAGGTTAAGGACGTCATAGTCCGTGGATTTTAAGGACTCCACAGTCCGGTATTTGCTCTGGATGCTTCACACGGGTTTACTGCCGTGCTCGGTGAGGACCAGGCTCCGCTCTGGGCGTTTTCCGCGGGGTCAAAGAGTGACGTTATCCGCGTTCCACGTAACCAGGCATTTTGCACTAGATGCTTCACACGGGTTCATTGCCGTGCTTGGCGAGGACTAGGCTCCGCTCTGGATGCTTCACACGGGGTCAAAGAGTGACATTATCCGCGTTCCACGTAACCAGGAATTTTGCACTAGATGCTTCACACGGGTTCACTGCCGTGCTTGGCGAGGACTAGGCTCCGCTCTGGATGCTTCACACGGGTTCACTGCCGTGCTCTGCGAGGACCAGGATCCGCTCTGGACGTTTTCCACGGGGTCAAAGAGTGACATTATCCGCGTTCCACATGACCAGGAATTTTGCACTAGATGCTTCACACGGGTTCACTGCCGCGTTAGGCGAGGACTAGGCTCCGCTCTGGATGCTTCACACGGGTTCACTGCCGTGCTCTGCGAGGACCAGGATCCGCTCTGGACGTTTTCCACGGGGTCAAAGAGTGACGTTATCCGCGTTCCACGTAATCAGGAATTTTGCACTAGATGCTTCACACGGGTTCACTGCCGCGTTAGGCGAGGACTAGGCTCCGCTCTGGATGCTTCGCACGGGTTCACTGCCATGCTCTGCGAGGACCAGGATCCGCTCTGGACGTTTTCCACGGGGTCAAAGAGTGACGTTATCCGCGTTCCACGTAACCAGGAATTTTGCACTAGATGCTTCACACGGATTCACTGCCGCGTTAAGCGAGGACTAGGCTCCGCTCTGGATGCTTCGCACGGGTTCACTGCCATGCTCTGCGAGGACCAGGATCCGCTCTGGACGTTTTCCATGGGGTCCAAGAGTGACGTTATCCGCGTTCCACGTAACCAGGAATTTTGCACTAGATGCTTCACACGGGTTCACTGCCGCGTTAAGCGAGGACTAGGCTCCGCTCTGGATGCTTCGCACGGGTTCACTGCCATACTCTGCGAGGACCAGGATCCGCTCTGGACGTTTTCCACGGGGTCAAAGAGTGACGTTATCCGCGTTCCACGTAACCAGGAATTTTGCTGAATATATCCGCATTTCACGGAATAGAGGTTTGACTCTTGGTGATATGTATATCGCCGAGCCATGGAACTGGGGGTTGCCGCTGTTCCGTTTCGCTTGATGTTGTGTCTGCTGCCATGAGACGAACGTCGAGATGATCTCTAGGCTATCTGTGAACCGTCGAGATTTGGCTTCTTGTTATGATGAAACCTGGGGGAGGAGTATGATCCCTTCTTTGTTTGCGCCCCTGGATTGTATACAGGGATGGATGTAACATCACCTGTAGGGCATAAATTTTATTTTTATTTTATTTCTTTTCCCGCGATGCTCTATCGTTTCAGCTTTTATGTCGCGAAGGTCGCGATTGCCCCATCATTTCGGCTATTTTTCGCGGTGCCCAATCATTTCGGCTATTTATTTATTTTCTACTCGCTGCTTTTTATTGCGAGTTGCCCCATCATTTCGGCTATTTTTTTTTATGCCTTCATTCTTACTTGCTGCTTTTTATTGCAAGTTGCCCCATCATTTCGGCTATTTTGTAGGCATGTATGGCTTGCTAACTTTTTTGCTGCAAGCTCGGATTTTGGACACCGATTTCGGCATCAGCATCGCTGCAACTAGGATGTTGCCAGGAGCGAATCATCATTTGCCATGAAAGAACTTGGGATTTGATACCGGTTCAGGCATCAGCATCGCTGCAACTGGAATATTGCCAGGAGCGAATCATCATTTGCCTCTGTCGATGTTGAGCAAAGGTGGCTTAGCAAACAAGGTTAAGGTCCTGTCGACTAAGACTTTTGACTTCATGAGCCGTAAGGGTCTCACAAAGGTGTTTCTCCCTACAAGTCGTGAGGATCTTGCAGGTGTATTTTCTCTTTAGGGATCGTGAGGATTCCTAAGTGTATGTTCCTCTGTAAGTCGTAAGGATCCTACAAGAGGGTTTTCACCTTATGGGTCGAGAGGACCTACAAGGGTCGGACTTTGCTGAGGGAATGTTTATTCGCGCCCGTGGATTGTATACAAGGGTCAGTATTGAGCCTCTTGTAGGGCAATATCGAAGGTTGTGGAGGATTTGCTTAAGAACAGGTTTAGGTTTCTGTAACTTAAGACTTTCAAATCTCATGAGCCGTGAGGGTCTCACAAGAGAATTCTCCTTACGAGTCGTAAGGATCTCGCAAGTGCATTTTCTCCTTAGGAATCGTGAGGATCCCTAAGTGTGCTGCTCCTTTGTGAGTCGTAAGGATCTCACGCAGGTGGTTTCTCCTTACAAGGTCGAGAGGACTCTGTAAGTGTCCTTTAACGAGGTTGCGCCCTTTCGGGTTTTCACAGACACTCGCCGGTAGTCCTGCTGTTTTTACTCACGGAGCCCTTTCGGGTTTTCATCCGTGCCCACTTTGCTTATGGACATACCGTTTTTGTTTTTTTTTATTTTTTTATATCATATTTTTTTTTATCTTCTTTTTTTTTTTATCTCGTCAGCCTAAAGATGCGGCGGTAGTAGTTTTAGGGACGTTTCGGTCCGTTGTTAGTTTAAGGACGTTTCGGTCCGTCGATAGTTTAAGGACGTTTCGGTCCGCCGTTAGTTTAAGGACGTTTCGGTCCGTCGATAGTTTAAGGACGTTTCGGTCCGCCGTTAGTTTAAGGACGTTTCGGTCCGCCGTTATGGGAAGCCCGGCTGCTGCTTATAAAGTCTGAGCCTAGGAAGATAGTGAGCGGACATAGTCGTCGTCACCTATCATTGACCCAGACTGCGGCTTATTAAGCGTAGTATTTCTTCAAGAAGCGGCCGTTTATTGGCCTGAAAGGCCTTTCACCGTGCATGTCCATGAGTAGGTAGGCTCCACCCTGGTAGACCTTGTCTATGATGTACGGGCCTTCATAGTTTGGCTCAAATTTTCCTCGCTTGGCACGATTGGGGATCATAGGTCTTTTGACCACTAGTACAAGTCCGCCTTGGCGGAATGTCCTCGGCCTGGTCAATCTTTTGTATGAGCGCGTCATCTTTGCTTTGTAGGCCTCTAGATGTTGTTGCGCTATGAGCCAGGTTTCGTCGAGGGCATCAAGCTCCTCAAGCCGAAGGTGAGCATTTTCTTCGTTCGTCAGCTCGTGGTGGACTGCTACTCGTAGAGAGGGTAACTCTATCTCGAGGGGGAGCACTGCTTCCGTCCCAAATACCAACGCGTACGGCGTTGTGTTCGTGGCCGTCTTGAACGTAGTTCGATAAGCCCAAAGGGCTTCTTGCAGCCTTTCGTGCCAGTCTCTCTTATTCCTGGAAACGGTCTTTTTTATGATCTTCGTCAAGGTCTTATTGAAGGCCTCGGCTAGCCCGTTAGCTCGTGGATTGTAAACCGAAGAATATCTCCAGTCTATATTGTGCTGCTGTGCGAAGCGGCTAATCTTATGGCTTCGGTAGGCCGGCCCATTATCGGAGATAATCCGCCGTGGGGTCCCAAACTGGTAGATGACGTGCGTCTTGAAGAAATAGAGGATATTCTCCGTCTTCACTTCCCTCAGTGGTACTGCTTCTGCCCATTTGGAGAAGTAATCAGTCGTCGCCAGGATAAAACGGTGTCCCCGGGATGATGCTGGCTCAATGGGGCCTACTATGTCAGTCCCCCACATTTCGAATGGCCAACTAGCCACCGTTGGATGCAGTGGATTTGGATGTTGGTGGATGAAGTCTCCATGAATCTGGCATAAGTGGCATTGCTTCGCATACTCGAGGCAGTCCTGGGTCATCGTGGGCCAATAGTAACCCATCCGTTTGATTTTTAACTTCATCTTTGGGCCTGCTTGGTGAGAACCGCAAAGTCCGTCATGAACTTCCTGAATGACTCTTTCTGCTTCTTCAGGTCCTAAGCATCTCAGCCATAGAGAATCGAACGATCTTTTGTATAGAATATCGTTGACGAAAGCGAAGGATAGAGCTCGTTTCATGAGCTGATGTCTTGAGGACGCTTCTTCGGGCATTCGGTGGGACTTAAAGTAGTCTATGAAGACTTCCCTCCAGTCTTCGGCCTTCTCATGGTCTTTTATTTGTAGGGTCGTCTGCTCAGTTGCTCCCTTTTCTTCGCATGATTCCGGAGATATTTCTGCCGGGGTGAGCACTCGATGGCTTTGTACCACGATTCTGACGTCATCAAGGTTCTCGTCAGCCAGTTCTTTAGCAAGTTTAGCCAACGCGTCTGCTTTGCTATTTTCCGCGCGCGGTATGTTCTCCAAAGTATAGGAGGGAATTTGGGTCAATAGTTGTTGCACCCTTTCGCCGTACTTCACCAACTCCGGCTTGCACGTTTGGTAGTCACCTTTTACTTGACTAACGACCAGCTGAGAATCCCCGTATATAAGGAGGTCTTCAATTCCCATGTCGATGGCGATCTCGAGGCCTGCTATCAGAGCTTCGTATTCAGCTTCATTGTTTGTCCGCGGCTCCGTTAAGGAGAAGGCGAAGCGCATTATCCCTCCTTGTGGAGTTGTAAAGATGAGGCCTATCCCCGATTTGATCATTGGGATACCTTGTTTCTGCTTCTTTATAGAGGACGCTCCATCGAAATAGAGTTCCCATCGGGTGCTTCCGCCGCTAATCGCATCAAATGCATGCTCGTCCGGCAAATCACAGTTCAGAGGAGAATCGGCCTGTATCGGGTGCTCAGCGAGGAAGTCGGCAATGGCCTGGCCTTTCACTGCCTTGAGAGGTTGATACGTTATCGAGAACTCCATCAAGATCAGGGCCCACTTAGCGAGTCGTCCCGTCAATATGGCTTTCGACATCAAGTATTTAAGGGGATCTACTTTTGAAATGAGACGGACTTCATGTGCCAACGCATAGTGCCTGAGCTTTGTTATCGCGAAGATTAACGCCAAGCAATGTTTTTCAATGGGAGAGTAGTTGCTTTCTGCCGCCAGTAGAACTCAACTTAAGTAATAGAGCGCCCTCTCTCTCCCCTGATCGTTCTCTTGTGCCCATAACGCGCCCAAGGAACCTTCGAGGGCGGTCGTATAAAGAATGAGGGGTTTTCCCTTGATCGGCGCGGCCAACACCGGAGGGTTCTGCAGGTACTGCTTGATCTCGTCTAGTGCACCTTGACATTTGTGATCCCAAGCGAATGGAGTTCCCTTCTTCATCAGGTGGCTGTAAGGACGGCATTTGCCCGAAAGATTAGCGATAAACCGCCGGATGTATGCGAGCTTCCCTTGGAGAGACCGCAACTGCTTGAGGGTTCTTGGTGGAGGCATTTCCATGATCGCCTTAATCTTTGACGGATCTATTTCAATACCTCGGTGTCGAACGATGAATCCCAGAAATTTGCCCGAGGAGACTCCAAACGCGCATTTGGGGGGATTCATTTTCAAATTATATTGCCGAAGGCGTCGAAATACAGTCTCCAGATGTTTTAAATGCTCTTCGTACGACATGCTCTTCACTACAAGGTCATCGATATAGCACTCGACGATGTCATGTATGAGATCGTCGAAAATCTTTGTCATGGCCCTTTGATAGGTAGCGCCAGCGTTCTTTAGACCAAAGGGCATAACCCTGTAGCAGAATATACCCAAAGGGGTCCGGAAAGCGGTATGCTTCTGGTCTTCGGGATGCATCTTTATCTGATTGTATCCTGACGAACCATCCATAAAGGAGAAAACCTCGTGAGTGGACATGTTATCTATCATTAGTTCGGTTACTGGTACTGGGAAATCATCCTTGGGACAGGCTTTATTGAGATCCCTGAAATCCACGCATATGCGTACCGTCCCATTCTTCTTCATTACCGGGACGATATTGGCGATCCAGTCGGGATATTGGACTTCTTGGATAAATCCAGAATCGATCATCTTCTTGACTTCGGCGTTGATGCTCATTTCAAGCTCGAGTCGCATCCTTCTTGGCGCCTGCTTGACTGGCTTGATATCTGGGGATATTGTTAATCTATGCACAGCAATCTCCGGATCTAATCCTGGCATCTCGGAGTAGTTCCACGCGAAGCAGTCTTTATGCCGTAGAAGCACGTTCTTTAACGCAGCCACCCTCTCTTCGGATAACAGCTCGCTGACAAATGTCGGTCGCGGGTTGTCTGCCGATCCCAACTCAATCTTCTTGAGGTTATCTGCAGTAGTATGTATACCATCTTCCAGTTCTTTCGGAGCGGGCGGAAATTCTGAGATCACCTCATCATCGCTGTTCTCAAAGCACCGGGGAAAGTCATCTACGTTCTCGGGCTCTTCTCTTAATATCGTAATAGTATAACAGGTGCGAACCCGCTCCCCGGACTGAGGTGGACCCGGTTCTGCTCTTGCGGCCTTGGGTTCATGCTTTTGCGGCGGCGTTACCTTCCAGCCGTCGGATAAAGCGAATCTACCCCGTCGGTACTGGTCCTCGACCCAGTTCTTGAAGGTGAAGCAGTCTTCGGTAGGATGTCCTATGGCTTGGTGATAAGAGCAATAACTCGGATGAGAGGCCTTGCTGGCTTGCTCAGGATGTCTAGACTCTGGAAGCGTGATCATTTGATGTTTTATAGCGACGTTGAGTAACCTCTCCGTCTTGTCTCGGGGGAAGGAGTATGCTCGACTCATCTTCTTCATGAGGGACAAACCCGAGCCGCTTCTTGATTTATTTCCGTCTCTGCGTCGGGCCTTTCGTACAACGGATTGACGAGGATAAGCGTCTTTGACTTTTGCAGCACGTTGCGATAGACGTTGCGTCCTGGCCTTCTCGTAGATGGCCATTTCGCGGTTGTGGTCTTCCCGAGCTTTCTGACCCATTTTCCTGATAGGCTTGTCCACTCGCTCTTCAAACGACGGACTCGGCGCTTTAATCGCGGGGTCCAGTTTTGATGGGGGATTGGCATCTCCTGACAGGGCGTCCTCCTCTTCATCAAAGGTATACATAGCGTAGCTGCTGTGAGCCCGTTCCCGTTTACCGGCTCTTGCGTATCCAAGCCCGAGTGTTTCCATCTTCCCGTTGGGCAATTTGCGTTGAGTCCCGGGGACATCCCAAATCCTGTTGTAGAACCGCGCCTGCCGAACGGTCTGTTCTAAAGGTACTCCTTGGCGCTTTAACAGCTTCTTTAATCCATTTGTATAGTATCTGGGCAGACGGATGGGTTGGAGCCTGTCAAGTGTAGCATTCGCGCCATGCCAGATCTCTTTCTCTATTTTTGACTCTGAGGATCGGTAGAATAGGATCACCTTCTCACCCTTTCGCCTGGGAGGGACATAGAATGTTTGCAGGTCCTGCACATTGTGAGCCTGAAGCGTGTCGAGATCCTTGTAGTGTTATCGCGGTACCATGGTGATTTGCAAGCTATGGTCATCGCCGGGGGGTGCTTGTATTGACAGCCGATTGGAGAACGCAGCATTCACTTCATCTTCTGAGTCACTTCCGAAGACTAACATGGGGGCGGGCGTCCTCAGGTTGTTGCGTTGAGATGGCCCTGCATAGACTATCTCTTCTTCTTCTTCGGTATCGCTCCCGAAAATAGGGATGGTGGTGGCGATTTTGTTCTCCGGATTGCGACACCTTTCTGTATCCTCGAAATCTGGCAAAAAGTACTTCGCATCTTCGTATTTGCGGACTTCGTTCACGGAAAATGGGTTTAACTCACCTGTTACGGTATACTCGAAACCATCCTTAAAGTACTTCATACACTGATGTTGTGTAGAAGGGATGATATTGTACTCGTGTAGCCAAGGACGGCCGAGCAAGGCGTTGTAGCAGGTCTTGGCGTCAATGACATGGAATTTGATGTCTGTGACGAGAAGTCCAAAGCTTAATGTTAGTATCACAGATCCGAGAGTCCGTGACGATTGTGAATCAAAACCGGAGATAGTAAT